>OY728165.1:152855043-155673121 GCA_963277665.1 Viscum album
AAATGCTTACTGAAATGGTACGTGGGTTGGATCCTGAAGGCATTGACATCCAGAATCAGGAGACCAGTGAGATAAATCTTCACTCAGGGGAAGATTGTGATTCGAGGAGGTTTTATGAAGCACTTGATGATGAAAAAAACATAATTATATCCTAGATGTACTTATTATAATAAACTGTTGTTTATCGTGGAGTTGTTGCTTTTGAAGACTTTGAATCATTGGTCAGACACATCATTCGACATGATTTTGGTGTTATTGAAAAAGGTTCTTCCTGTCGATGCTAAGATTCCTGAGTTGTATTACCATGCTCGTAAGTTGACAAAGAACTTAGGTTTTACATATGAGACCATAGATGCATTTGAAAACAATTGTATGTTGTTTAGAAAGGAAACTGCCCATTTAGATATTTTTATGGTTTGTGGTGCTTCTAGGTGGAAAGAGAATAGGGGAAATCAGACTCATCAAAGTTAGATTAAGATAGAGGGGAAACCGATTGTCGTAAAGAAAATGTGTTACTTTCCCCTTAAACGGAGGTTGAAAAGATTTTTTTATTTCATCTAAAGTTTCTAATTTAATGATATGGCATGTAGAAAGTGTTCATGAAAGTGATATGTTAACCCACCTGGCAGACTCTCATGCATGGAAGGATTTTGATAAGAGACATCCTGACTTTTCTAAAGATGTTTGTAATATACGATTGGTATTTTCAGCAGATGGTTTCAATACATTCAAGTCTATAGTTGGTGAAACTCATAGCACATGGCCTGTGGTGTTTGTGTGCACGAATTGAGAAGTAACCGTGAAATTGATTAATGATTTGGATATTTTTTGTTCATTTAATTCTTTAATGTTTTAAATTGCATGTTCTGTAATAGTTTTGAAAAAACCATGTGATTCCTAATATAAACCATGGAACGTTTTTTTAATGACTGAGCACAGGTTCACTATTTGGAGTCCCCGAAAAGCCCCCCCCCCCCCCCCCCCGCACCCACGGACAACCCCCCCACACCCTGGACAGCCCCCACACCCCGGACATCCCCCCAGGAGAGCCCCCTCCCCACCCCGGACAGCCCCCCACCCAGGACACCCCTCACCCCACCCCCGGACAACCACCCCAGACATCCCCCCCCCCAGACCCCCAAACAGCCCCCCCCACACCCCCAGACAGCACCCCCCACCCCAGACACCCCCCCAGACAGTCCTCCCCACCCCCGGACATCCCTCTCACCCTCGGACAGCACCCCCACCCCCGGACAGCCACCCCCCCCCACGCACCCCCGGACAGCCCCCCCCCAAATTGTGCAACTATACAATAGAACAATTGGATGTTAGGCTGTTAGGCCATTAGGAAAATTGGCCAGTTGGCCAATTGTTCAATTGAATGTCAGAACAAATGGCCATTAGGCCATTATGCCATTATTCCAATTGTACAACTATACAGTAGGCCAATTGGCCGTAAGGCCAATTAGTCATTATGCCATTAGCCCCTTTAGAGAAAATGTGCTCTGAAAGACCTAAAACCACAAGAAAACAAAATAAATATTATTTATGACATGTAGGAGGAGACGACATGTCCATCGTACGTGTGGTGCACGCGGTATGACCGAATGTGTCATTTTCTGCAGTTCAGCGCGCTCTAAAAGGGCGCTTTGGGTGGTCGAAACCACCTGAATGACCTCAAAATGCCATGAAATCATACGACAACAACCGTGGTGTAAATTGTGAAATGGTTGGGCAGACCGCACGTCAATCAGAAGTGTCGTTTCACCACGGTGATCAGAAACGCATTTCTGGAGTCATAAAAGACCAAAACAGCGTGTGACGGTCAAATTTAGAGAAAATGTAATCCGAATGACCTAAAACCACACGAAAACAATAGGAATATTATTAGTTACATGTAGGAAGATAGGGCCATCCATCGGACGTGCGGTGCGCGCGGTACGACCGAATGTGTCGTTTTAAGCAGTTCGGGGCGCTCTAAAAGGGCACGTTGGGTGGTCAAAACCACCTGAATGACCTCAGAATTTCATCAAATCATACAATAAAAATTTTTGTATGAATTGTGTTATGGTCAGATAGACAGAACATCAATCGGATGTGTCATTTGACTACGGTGACCGAAAACGCGTTTTCGGAGTCATAAAAGACCAAAATGGCGTGTCACGGTCAAATTCAGATAAATCATGCTAAAAATGACGTTAAACCACATGAAAACAATAGGAATATTATTCGTGAAATTTAGGGGGAGACAGAATATTTATCAGACGTGCGGTGCGCGCGGTACAACTGAATGTGTCATTTTCAGCAGTTCGACGTGCTCTAAAAGGGCGCGTTGGGTGGTCAAAACCACCCGAACAACCTCAAAATGCCATGAAATCATACTAAAACAACCGTGGTGTAAATTTTGAAATATTCGGGTAGACAACACGTCAATCAGAGGTGTCTTTTGACCGTAGTGACCGAAAATGCATTTCCAGAGTCATAAAAGACCAAAACGGCGTCTGACAGTCGAATTCAGAGAAAACATGCTCCGAATGACCTGAAACCACTCGAAAACAATATAAATATTATTTTTGACATTTAGGATGATATGGCATGTCCATAGGATATGCGGTGTGCGCGATACGACCGAATGTGTCATTTTCAGCAGTTCGGCGTGCTCTAAAAGGGTGTTTTGGGTGGTCAAAACCACCGGAACGACCTTGAAATTCCATAAAATCATACAAAACCAACCGTGGTGAAAATTATGAAATTTTCGGGTGGAAAGCACATCAATCGGAGGTTTCTTTTGACTACGGTGACCAGAAATGCGTTTCTGGAGTCATAAAAGACAAAAACGGCGTGTCACAGTCGAATTCAAAGAAAACGTGCTCCAAATGACCAGAAACCACATGAAAACAATAGGAATATTATTCGTGACAAGTAGGAGGAGACGACACATCTATCAGATATGCGGTGCGCATAGTACGACTGAATGTGTCGTTTTCAGCAGTTCAGCGCGCTCTAAAAGGGCGTATTGGGTGGTCAAAACCACACGAACGACCTCGGAATTCCATGAAATCATATAAAAATAACCATGGTGTAAATTGTGAAATGGTAGGGTAGATGGAATGTCAATCGGAGGTGTCGTTTGAACACGGTGACCAGAAACACGTTTCTGGAGTCATAAAAGACCAAAACGGCGTGTCACGGTCAAATTTAGAGCAAATGAGCTCCAAATGACCTGAAACCACAGAAAAAAATAGGAATATTATTCATGACATGTAGAAGGATACAACACATCCATCGGACATGTGGTGCGCACGGTATGACCGAATGTGTCGTTTTCAGTAGTTTGGCACGCTCTAAAAGGGCTCGTTGGGTGGTCAAAACCACCCAAACGACCCTAGAATGCCATAAAATCGTATGACAACAACCGTGGTGTGAATTGTGAAATGTTAGGGTAGACATTATGTCAATCGGAGGTGTCGTTTGACTGAGGTGACCAGAAACGCTTTTCTGGAGTCACAAAAGACCAAAACGGCGTGTGATGGACGAATTCAGAGCAGACGTGCTTCGAATGACCTGAAACAACCTGAAAACAATAGGAATATTATTCGTGACATGTAGGATGAGACAACACTTCCATCGAACATGCGGTGCGCGCAGTATGACTGAATGTGTCGTTTTCAGCAGTTTGGCGCGCTCTAAAAGGGTGCGTTGGGTGGTCAAAACCACCCAAACCACCTCAGAATACCATTAAATCATACGACAAAAACTATGGTGTGAATTGTGAAATTTTCAGGAAGACGGAATGTCAATCGGAGTTGTTGTTTAATCGCGGTGTCCGGAAACGCGTTTCTAGAGTCATAAAAGACCAAAACAGTGTGTGATAGTTGAATTCAGATCAAACGTGATCTAAATGAACTGACACCACATGAAAACAATAGGAATATTATTCTAGACATGTAAGAGGAGACAACACGTCCATCAGACGTGCGGTGCGCGTGGTACGATTGAATGTGTTATTTTCAGCAGTTCAGTGCGCTCTAAAAGGGCGCGTTGGGTTGTCAAAATCACCCGGACAAACTCGGAATGCCATGAAATCATAATAAAAAAACTATGGTGTGAATTGTGAAATTTTCGGGTAGACGGTACATCAATCGGAGGTGTCATTTGACTACGGTGACTGGAAACGCGTTTCCGGAGTCATAAAAGACGTAAACGGCTTGTCACGGTCGAATTCAGATAAAACATGATCCGAATGACCTGAAACCACACGAAAACAATAGGAATATTATTATTGACATGTAGAAGGAGATGAAACATCCATCGGACGTGCGGTGCGCGTGATACGACCGAATGTGTCGTTTTCAGCAGTTTGACGCGCTCTAAAAAGGCACGTTGGGTGGTCAAAACCACCCGAATAACCTCTAAATACCATGAAATAATGATAAAACAACCATGGTGTGAATTTTGAAATGTCCGGGTAGACGGAATGTCAATCGGAGGTGTCGTTTGACCGTGGTTACCAGAAACGCATTTCCGGAGTCATAAAAGACCAAAACGGCATGGGACAGTTGAATTCAGAGAAAACGTGCTCCGAATAACCTGAAACCATAGAAAAACAAAAGGAATATTATTTTTGACATGTAGGAGGAGACTACACATCCATCAGACATGCGGTGTGTGCAGTACAACTGGATGTGTCGTTTTCAGCAGTTCGACGCGCTCTAAAAGGGCGTGTCGGGTGGTCAAAACCACGCGAATGACCTCAGAATGCCATGAAATCATACAAAAACAACTGTGGTGTTAATTTTGAAATGTTCAGGTAGACGGAATGTCAATTGGTTGTGTCGTTTGACCGCGGTGACCCGAAACGCGTTTTTGGAGTCATAAAAGACCAAAACGGTGTGTGACTGTTGAATTCAGAGCAAGCATGCTCCGAATGAACTGAAACCACTCAAAAAGAATAGGAATATTATTTGTGACATGTAGGAGGAGATTACACATCCATCGAATGTGCAGTGCACGCGGTACGACCGAATGTGTCGTTTTCAGCAGTTCGACGCGCTCTAAAAGGGCGCGTTGGGTGGTCAAAACCACCCGAACAACCTCGGAATGCCATGAAATCATACGACAACAATCGTGGTGTAAATTGTAAAATGTTCGGAAAGACGGAATTCCAATCAAATTTTTTGTTTGACCGCGGTGACCAGAAACACGTTTCCAGAGTCATAAAAGACCAAAACGGCATGTGAGGTTCAAATTCAGAGCAAACATGCTTTGAATGACCTGAAACCACACGAAAACAATAGAAATATTATTTTTGACATGTAGAAGGAGACGAAACATCCATCAGACGTGCGGTATGACCAAATGTTTCATTTTTTAGCAGTTTGGTGCGCTCTAAAAGGGCGCTTTGGGTGGTCAAAACCACGCGAACAACCTTAGAATGCCATGAAATCATACGACAAAAAGCGTGGTGTGAATTGTGAAATGGTCGGGCAGAAGACATATCAATCAGAGGTGTTGTTTGACCGTGGTGACCGAAAACGCGTTTCCAGAGTCATTAAAGACCAAAACGGCGTGTGACAGTCGAATTCAGAGAAAACGTGCTCCAAATGACCTGAGACCATAGAAAAACAATTGAATTATTATTCGTGATATGCAGGAGGAGACAGAACGTCCATCGGACATGTGGTGCAGGCGGTACTACTGAATGTGTCATTTTTAGCAGTTCAACGTGCTCTAAAAGGGAGAGTTGGGTGGTCAAACCACCCGAACGAACTCAAAATGCCATGAAATCATACGACAACAATTGTGGTGTGAATTTTAAAATGTTCGGGCAAATGGTACATCAATCTGAGGTGTGATTTGACTGCGGTGACCGGAAACGCATTTTTGGAGTCATAAAAGACGAAAACGAGGTGTCACGGTCGAATTCATAGAAAACATGCTCTGAATGACCTGAAACCACACAAGAACAATAGAAATATAATTATTGACATGTAGAATGAGACGAAACATCCATCAGTCGTGTAGTGCGTGCTATACGATTGAATGTGTCGTTTTCAGCAGTTTGGCACGCTCTAAAAAGGCGCATTGGGTGGTCAAAACCATATGAACGACCTCTAAATGACATGAAATAATTCTAAAACAACCGTGGTGTGAATTTTTAAATGGTTGGGCAGATGACACGTCAATCGGCGGTGTCGTTTGACCGCAGTTACCGGAAACACGTTTCAGGAGTCATAAAAGACCAAAACGGCGTGGGATGTTCGAATTCAGAGAAAACATGCTTTGAATGACCTGAAACCATAGGAAAAAAAATTTTAATATTACATGTGACATGTAGGAGGATATTTCACATCCATCAGACGTGCGGTGCATGCGGTACAACCGAATGTGTCATTTTCAGCAGTTCGGCGCGCTCTAAAAGGGCGTGTTGGGTGGTCAAAACCACACGAACGACCTCAGAATGCCATGAAATCCTACGAAAAAAAATTTGGTGTGAATTTCTAAATGTTCAGGTAGACGGCACATTAATCAGAGGTGTCGTTTGACCGCGGTGACTGGAAACGTGTTTCTAGAGTCATAAAAGACCAAAACGGCGTGTGACCGTCGAATTCAGAGAAAACGTGCTTCAAATGACTTAAAACCACATGAAAACAATATGAATATTATTCGTGACATGTAGGAGGACACGATATATCCATTGGATGTGTGGTGCGTGCGGTACGACCGGATGTGTCATTTTCAGCAGTTCGACGCGCTCTAAAAGGGCACGTTGGGTGGTCAAAACCACCCGAACGACATCAGAATGTCATGAAATCATACGAAAACTACCATGGTGTAAATTGCAAAATGTTCAGGCACGCGGGATGTCAATAGAAGGTGTCATTTGACCGCGATGACAGGAAACACGTTTCCGGAGTCATAGAAGACCAAAACAGCGTGTGATGGTCGAATTCAGAAAAAAAATGCTCTAAATGACCTGAAACCACAAAAAAACAATAGAAATATTATTTTTGACTAGTAGAAGGAGAGCGCACATCCATCGGATGTGAGTTACGACCAAATGTGTCATTTTTGAGCAGTTCGGCGTGCTCTAAAAGGGCACTTTGGGTGGTCAAAACCACGCGGACGACCTCGGAATGCCATAAAATCATTCGAAAAAAACTGTGATGTGAATTTTGAAATGGTTGGGCAGAAGACACATCAATCAGAGGTGTCGTTTGACCGCGTTGACCGGAAACGTGTTTCCAGAGTCATTAAAGACCAAAACGGTGTGTGACAGTCGAACTCAGAGAAAACGTGCTCTGAATGACCTGAAACCACACGAAAAAAATTGAAATATTATTCGTGCCATGTAGGAGGAGACGAAACATCCATCGGATGTGCGGTGTGCGCAGTACTACTGAATGTGTCGTTTTCAGCAATTCGGCGTGCTCTAAAAGGGCATGTTGGGTGGTCAAACCCACCCAAACGACCTCAAAATTCCATAAAATCATACGAAAACTTCCATGGTGTGAATTGTTAAATTTTCGGGGGGACGACACATCAATCAGAGGTTTCGTTTGACTGTAGTGACTGGAAACGCATGTCCGGAGTCAAAAAAGACCAAAACGGCGTGTGACAGTCGAATTCGGAGAAAACGTGCTCCGAATGACCCAAAACCGCAAAAAAACAATAGGAATATGATTTGTGACATTTATGAGGAGACGACATATCCATCGGATGTACGATGTGCACGGTACGATCAAATGTGTCATTTTCAGAAGTTCGTCGTGCTCTAAAAGGGAATGTTGGGTGGTCAAAACCACCCGAACGACCTCGTAATGCCATGAAATCATACGACAACAACCGTGGTGTAAATTGTGAAATGTTCGGGTGGACGACACATCAATCGAAGGTGTTGTTTGACCACGGTGATAGAAAACGCATTTCTAGAGTCATAAAAGACCAGAACGATGTGTGATGGTTGAATTCAAAAAAAAACATGCTCCGAATGACCTGAAAAAACACAAAAACAAATAGGAATATTATTCGTGACATGTAGTAGGAGAGGGCTCATCCATCGGACATGCGGTGCATGCGGTACGACGAAATGTGTTGTTTTCAGCAGTTCGGCGCGCTCTAAAAGGGCGTGTTGGGTAGAAAAACCACACGAACGACCTCAGAATTCCATGAAGTCATACGACAACAATCGTGGTGTGAATTGTGAAATGGTTGGGTAGAAGACACATCAATCAGAGGTGTCCTTTGACCGTGGTGACCGGAAATGCGTTTCCGGTGTCACTAAAGACCAAAACGGCGTATGATGGTCGAATTCAGAGAAAACATGCCCCGAATGATCTAAAACCACTCTAAAACAATAAGAATATTATTCGTGACATGAAGAAGGAGATGGAACATCCACCGAACGTGCGGTGCATGCGGTACGACCGAATGTGTTGTTTTTAGTAGTTTGGCGCACTCTAAAAGGGCGTGTTGGGTGGTCAAAACCACACGAACGACCTTAGAATTCCATGAAATCATACGACAACAACCGTGGTACGAATTTTGAAATTTTTGGGTAGAAGACACGTCAATCGGAGGTGTCGTCTGACCGCGGTGATCGGAAATGCGTTTCTGGTGTCATTAAAGACCAAAAGGGCGTACGATGGTCGAATTCAAGGAAAACGTGCTCTGAATGACCGGAAACCACACAAAAATAATAGTAATATTATTTGTGACATGTCAGAGGATACAGAACATCCATCGGACGTGCGGTGCGCGCGGTACGACCGAATGTGTTGTTTTCAGCAGTTCAGTGCGCTCTAAAAGGGCGCGTTGGGTGGTCAAAACCACCCGAATGACCTCAGAATGCCATGAAATCATACTAAGACAACCATGGTGTGAATTTTGAAATGGTCGGGCTGACGGAACATCAATATAAGGTTTTGTTTGACCGCATTCACCGGAAATGCGTTTCTGGAGTCATAAAAACCACAACGGCGTGTGACGATTGAATTCAGAGAAAACATGCTCCGAATGACCTGAAACCACACTAAAACAATAAGAATATTATTCTTGAAATTTAGAAGGAGACGACACACCCTTCAGGCATATGGTGCGCACTGTACGACTGAATGTGTTGTTTTCAATAGTTCGGCATGCTCTAAAAGGGTGCGTTGGGTGGTCAAAACCAAGAGAATGACCTCAGAATGCCATAAAATCATACGACAACAACCGTGGCATGAATTGTGAAATGTTTGGGCATAAGAAACATCAATCGGAGGTGTCGTTTGACAGCGGTGATCGGAAATGCGTTTTTGGTGCCCTCTAAAAGGGCGCGTTGGGGGGTCAAAACTACTGGAACGACCTCAGAATGCCATGAAATCATACGAAAACAACCATTGTGTGAATTGTGAAATGGTCGGGTAGACAACATGTCAATTGGATGCGTCTTTTGACCACGGTGACTGGAAACGCGTTTATGGAGTCATAAAAGACCAAAACGGCGTGTCATGGTCGAATTTAGAGAAAACGTGCTCCGAATGACTTAAAACCACACGAAAACAATAGGAATATTATTTGGGATATGTAGTAAAAGATGTCACATCCATCGATCCTATGGTGTGTGCGGTATGACTGAATGTGTCGTTTTCAGCAGTTCAACGCACTCTAAAAGGGCGTATTGGGTGGTCAAAACCACCTGAACGATCTCAGAATGCCATGAAATCATACGACAACAACAGTGGTGTGAATTTTGAAATGATCGGGAAAATGGAATTTCAATCAGAGGTTTCGTTTGACCGTGGTGACTGGAAACACATTTCCAGAGTCATAAAAGACCAAAACGGCGTGTGACGGTCGAATTCTGAGAAAACGTGCTACGAATGACGTGAAACCACACGAAAACAAATAGGAATATTATTCATGACATTTAAGAGGAGACATCACATCCATCAGATGTGCAATGCGCGTGGTACGACTGAATGTGTCATTTTCAGAAGTTCGACGCGCTCTAAAAGGGCGCGTTGGGTGGTCAAAACCACCCAAACCACATGAGAATGCCATTAAATCATATGACAACAACTGTGGTGTGAATTTTAAAATTTTTGGGAAGACGACACATCAATCGAAGGTGTCGTTTTACCTCGGTGACCAAAAACACGTTTTCAGAGTCATAAAATACCAAAACTGCGTGTGGTGGTCGAATTCAGAGAAAACATACTCCAAATGACATGAAACCACACAAAACAATAGGAATATTATTCATGACATGTAGGAGGAGAAGACACATCCATTGGACGTGCGGTGCGCGCGGTTCGACCGAATGTGTTGGTTTCATCAGTTCGGCGTGCTCTAAAATGGCGCGTTGGGTGGTCAAAACAATACGAAAAACCTCAGAATGCCATGAAATCATATGACAATAACCATGGTGTGAATTGCGAAATTCTTGGGTAGAAGATATGTCAATTATAGGTGTCGTTTGACCACGGTGACCAGAAAGGCATTTCCGGTGTCATTAAAGACCAAAACGGCGTATGCCGGTCAAATTCAGAGAAAACGTTATCTGAATGACCTGAAACCACACGAAAACAATTGGAATATTATTTGTGACATGTAGGAGGAGAGGGAACATCCATCGGACGTGCGATGCGCGTGGTATGACTGAATGTGTTGTTTTCAGCATTTCAGCGCGCTCAAAAAGGGCATGTTGGGTGGTCAAAACCACCTGAATGACCTCAGAATGCCATGAAATCATACGAAAACAACCGTGGTGTGAATTGTAAAATTTTTGGGAGACGAAACATCAATTGGAGGTGTCGTTTGTCCGCGGTGACCGAAAAAACGTTTCCAGAATCATAAAAGACCAAAACGGCGTGTGATGGTTAAATTCAGAGAAAACGTGCTCCGAATGACCTAAAACCACACAAAAAAATAGGAATATTATTCGTGACATGTAGGAGGAGACGACATGTCCATCAAACATGCGGTGCGCATGGTACGACTAATTGTGTCATTTTCAGCAGTTCAGCGCACTCTAATAGGGCGTGTTGGGTGGTCAAAACCACCCAAACGACCTCAGAATTCCATGAAATCATACTACAACAACCGTGGTGTGAATTGAGAAATGGTTTGGTAGACGACACGTCAATCAGAGGTGTCATTTGACCACAGTGATCGAAAAAGCGTTTTCGGACTCATAAAAGACCAAAACGGTGTGTCACTGTCGAATTCAGAGAAAACTTGCTCTAAATGACCTAAAACTAAACTAAATCAATAGGAATATTATTCGGGACATGTATAAGGAGATGACACATCCATCAGACGTGTGGTGCACGTGGTACGACCGAATGTGTCGTTTTCAGCAGTTCGGTGCACTATAAAAGGGCGTGTTGGGTGGTTAAAACCACCCAAATGACCTCAGAATGCCATGAAATAATTCTAAACAACCTTGGTGTGAATTTTGAAATGGTCGGGTATAAGGAACATGAATTGGAGGTGTCCTTTGACCGTAGTGATCAGAAATGCGTTTCTCGAGTCATAAAAGACCAAAATAGCGTGTGACGGTCGAATTTAGAGAAAACGTGCTCCGAATGACCTGAAAGCACATGAAAACAGTAGGAATATTATTTTTGACATGTAGGAGGAGAAAAAATGTCCTTCAGATGTGCGGTGCGTGCGGTACGACCGAATGTGTCTTTTTCAGCAGATCAGTGCGCTCTAAAAGGGTGCATTGGGTGGTCAAAACCACACGAACGACCTCAGAATGCCATGATATCTTACAAAAAGAACCGTGGTGTAAATTTCAAAATATCCTGGAAGAAGGCACATCAATCGGAGGTGTCGTTTGACTGCAGTGACTGGAAGCGCGTTTCCAATGTCATAAAAAGACCAAAACGGCGTGGAACGGTCGAATTCAGAGAAAACGTGCTCTGAATGACTTGAAACCACACGAAAACAATAGTAACATTATTCGTTACATGTAAAAGGAGAAAAAATATCCATTGGAGGTGCGGTGCGCGCGGTACGACTGAATGTGTCATTTTTAGCAGTTTGGCGTGCTCTAAAAGGGCGCGTTGGGTGGTTGTAGACGCCGGAAAAATCCGTTTCTCCCAAACGAAGCTCCGGATGAGGAAAGAGAGGTCATATTTGGAGTCAGAAGCACGTTTCGGAAGGCCTGAAGACCTTGCGCGAAATTTCGGAGGCCCGTGCGCAATATTGGCTATGCGCGCGCAATCCTTCCGGGATTCGCGCAACGGGCCGAGTCGGCGCGTAATTTTCCGCGCCCGACGCCCGTGCGCGGCCCTGAAGCGCGTCGGGCCGCTATTTCGCGCCCGCGCCGCGTTGCGCGCTCATGCGCCGAATTGCGCGCCCGGGGTTGCCTATAAATACAAGGCGACCCCCAACGTTTTAAAGGTTGCCGGAATTCGAAGGGTCACTCGTGCGCGCAATCCTACCCCTCCACGCGCAATGCCGATCTTCAGGTAACCTCCTTTATTTCGCGCAAGCAAGCCCCGGGGTTCGCCTTCGCGCGCAACTCCTCTGGCTCCTTTCCTTTTACTAACTCCTCACCCGAAGGCCTTCGCGCACAAAAGAAGCCTCTTGCACGCAATTGCCCCCCCAGGTGCGCGCAATCCAACCCGATTGCGCGCACCCCCCCTTACTAAGTGGACATTCGTTAAAGGATGGGTCGTTTCCCCCGCGCACTATCAGAGTCCTGGTGCACGCAATCTCTATCTTCCGCGCACAAAGCACTGGCCCAATTGCGCGCTAGCCCACCCAATTGCGCACCGACCCGCGGTATTGCGCGCCAAGCTCCTCTTTTGCGCGCAAACCGCCAGGGTCGCCCCCTTTGACCCCCTGAGGGTACCCGCCTGCGTGTCACCCGATGATCTTCATCCCGGGTGCCCGCACCGTGCGTTGTCTTCCCGTGCGGCCCTCCAGGCTCGCGCGAAGTGACACAGACCCATTGGCGGCACCACCTCGTCCGCGCTGCAGGATGTTAAACTGCCAAGCATCCATCATCCTGCATGACGCTAAACTGCACCTCATCCAAGCTGCACGACGTTAAACTGCCTAGCATATGGGCCTCCACCCTGGAGTAAGTCCCGACTCTGTGGGCCGCCTCAGAGCGTAAGCCCCATCCATTCGTCCTGCATGACGCTAAACTGCACCTCGTTCAAGCTGCATGACGTTAAACTGCCTAGCATATGGGCCTCCTCAAGGTGTAAGCCCCAAACCCCATCGTCCAACATGACGTTAAACTATACTTCGTTCGGAAAGACGTTAAACCGTCCGCTTCGTCCTCAACACACGACGTTAAACTGTACTTCGTCCGGCAAGATGTTAAACTGTCTGCTTCATCCTCAACACACAACGTTAAACTGTACTTCATCCGGCAAGACTTTAAACCGTCCGCTTCATCCGATACCGTGCCTCGCACGTAGGGTCCCCCCCGGTTTGGATGTGGCCCCCACCCACTCGTCTCTGCAGGGATGTCGGGATTGCCCCTCTTTAGGGACGATTTATTGGAGTGGCCTTCGCCCACGGGGATAGGGTATTACAAACCCCTAGTTTCTTGTGGGGGACTGCACATGTGTATCTTCATTGTGCTTCCCCACTGCCGAAGCCAGTAGAGGACGTGACAGGGATCGAGGTGTCTCTCACCTTCATCCCAAGTCCCTCTTCAACTGAGCTTTGCCGCACTCAGGTTGCCTCAGTGCGTAAGCCCTGACAGAATGAACTACGTGGACTTTGATCCCTGTCTCCTAAATAGGGTACGTAGGAAGCCTCCCTGAGGTTCAAGCCCACCACCTAGTCGTCCCGGTCGTATTCACGTCGGTTCGTCCATCAGTGGACCCCTCCCGGGTTCACATTCGCGTCGATTCACCTATGAATCTGCCCTTGTGGGGGACTGCACATGTGTATCTCCATTGTGCTTCCCCACTTCCGAAGCCAGTAGAGGGCGTGACAGGGATCGAGGTGTCTATCATCTTCGGCCCAAGCCCTCTCCAACTGAGCTTTGCCGCATATGGGCCTCCTTAGAGTGTAAGCCCCAAACACCATCGTCCAGCATGACGTGAAACTGTGATCCATCTGGCCGTTCCATCCCCCTCTGTGTGAGGTGGTTCGGTTCAATCCTCCGCCCGGCAGCCTCGACCTCTTCGTGAGTCGGCTTGCCATCATCCAGCATGACGTTAAACTGTATATCCAAACTACGCCGACTTTGATCCGCGCTAACGCGCGGTACATAGGAAGCCTCTACGAGGTCCAAGCTCTTCACTCCATCATCCATCCTGATCCTTACCCGGGCCGCCACATCCCGGTGGGGTCATGCCATTTCATTCCATTCCACTTCACTCGGGAAGCCACCCATGTGCTGGCCCCAGCGTCGGAGGTTCCCCGCAAGGGGTTCTGTCATCTGATCCACTCCTAGTGTTGATCAGTCTGATGCCGTCCCCGCTAAACGTTAAACTCGCGGCATACCCCGTGTTAAACATGGGAAGCTGAGGAAAACCTCAGGTAACGCAGTTCCCCGCACCCAGCGCGGGATTCCTCGGATTCCTCAGGCAATCATGCCTTCGAGAAGCCCTATTAGGGACGGAAGGCAGACATGCAGAGCCGCAGTGTTAAGACACGCCCCCAACACCCAGAGCTACCCGGTCTCCTCACCGCGGGTTGCTTCCCCGACCAGACTCCTTGGAGCGTCCGGTTGGAAGCAGCGTAATTAACCGGTGTCCATGAAGATATGGCGCCGGGAACGAGATTCACGAACATTCTTAAATCTATGAGGGAGACCCGGATTAGGCGACGAGTTCCGAGGAGACATCCACGGAAGGAGGAGCCGACATCCCATCATCCCGGTTTCGATCAAGGAGAAGACGTCCCTGAATAAGGGACGGATGCCGCCCGCCTTTGGAAAGCAGGACTGCGGGGCCACAAGCCGTGCTCCCATCCCCTCGGGTCGACGGGCGCACGCGCGAACGCATCCTGGCGGAACAGCGTCGGAACAGAAACCCGACGCACATCCGCACCGAAACAGAAAATGGTGAACCCGACGTGAATCTCTTCTCCTCAATACGAAGACCGATAGCTTTCAGAGGTGTTGGAAGACTAGCATGTTGCTCGGCCGAGCATTCAGTGCCGGGGCACGGAATTCTCCAGGGGATGGGGAAGGAAAATCGGGCACTCCATCTCACGACGTCGATGGCCTGGGTTCCCCCCACGGAAGGCGTCGTGGCACTGGATGATTGGTTGTTGATTCCTTTTCCTGTCAGTATTAATGGGTTCTTCTCCCTGCTTTCAGGAATCAGGTCGCCCAATCCAGTGCCCGATCGCCGCCCGCCCACTGGCGCAGGGGTAGGGGAAACACCGAAGCGTCTACTCCGCGTGGTCCCACTCGTTCCACAGTCGTCCCAGCAGCCGCAACTGCGGGCCAACCACGCCCTCTCTCCCCCTCGGAGGTCATCCAGAGAAGGGTGATCAACAACTTGGTGCGGAGATATGAGGAAGAGGAGTCATCCCCACCAGGGACATGGCTCGCCTAGACCTCGAGGAAGCTGCACCTCGCCACCAATGCCGCCCCCGAGGGCCGCGCAGGGGAGGCACCGCTGCCTACCTCGACGTCCAACTGCTTCGGGAGTTTATCCCCGGAGTGCTCCGACAACTCCCTCCCCTATGCGGTTGAGGTGGAGGATTTCCGGGACCACCCTATCCGAGATTCGCTCCAGGGATCCGCGATAAGGGCTCCTGCCAGGCCACGTCGACACTGCCGCCAGGCTTCTCAAGTCGAAGAACGGGCTTTCCACCTGCCTGCGCCGCTGATCCCGACTCGTCTGCCCCGACGCCAACGTCGGGCACGAGCGGAAGAGATGCCTCACCTTGGGGCCCCTAGCATCAGCGGCCGCGTTGGCCCAAGCCACTGCTGGCTCCAAGTCACTAGGCCCCTGCGCATACTGAGCAGGGGCACTTCTATGCCCGACCTGGATCGAGGCCCCGACCGCCCCAAAGGCAGGTTGGGCTGACTCTCCCGGTTGCTGGCACAAGAAATAGCCACCGCGGACCACCTCGCGGTAGCGCTATTCACCAGCAGGGTCTACTCCGTGTGGCCGATCCAAGAGGCATGGGTTATCCCACCTTCTAATCCCGGCCCGGAGGCCTGCCCGGAATCATCTCTCCTCGTGTCCCTTTGATATCTGTCCCGGTGCTCCTCGCACCTTGGTTTCCAGTCTCTTGGCCCCAGCACCGGTGCGGCCAGAGGACGCCAGGACAGAGATCATCCATGCCCCGAAGAAACCACCCAGGGGCAGGAAGGCGAGGGGTCGACGTCGAGGGAGGAATGTTAGGGAATTCCGGACAGAGATCTGACCGGTTTCGTTTCTCTGATACAGAGGCAGAGTATGATTCGGCGACGGAGCCCTCCCCCCGATCCCGCCAGTCAGGGGCAGGGGTAGGAATGCGACACGTCAGCCTCGTACTCCCTGAGAGCGAGATCGATGTGATCCCCGGTTCTCTCCGAAGGTATATCCGGAGTAGCGAGGTCCTGGTAGACCCCCAAGGATCAAGCTTGCGGTTGGTACCGGCCCCTCCGAAAGCGCCTTCTGCCTCGATCGGAGAAGCCGGAGACCTTTTCTGGGGACCGACCGTCGAGCCACGATCTAGTGCACCCTCGGCGAGCACCGACGCTACGGCAGGATTTTCGCTCGCCGGCCCGTCCTATCGTGATGTGGTAGCTGGGGCACCACAACCCTCAGAGGGCGGCCCAGGATATGGAGGCCAATCGGCCTGCTCGCCGGATTCACCGTCGGCCAGCCCGCCGGCCCAGCGGCCTGCCTCGGCACCACTGCCGGTTCCCCGTCCATTCCCAGTCGCTGAAGGGGACCAACAAGACCTGGGTCCCGAGTTTGAGTCGTGGAGCTTCTGGACCGTCCTTGCAGAGGGCCACTTCCCTGAGAAGTTTTGGCCAGTCGCATGACCGGACTTTGATGCACCAGAATCGCTCACCCCGAATGAGTTCGAATGCTTCCGCCGAACTCTCCGGGAGACTCACTCCCGTCTTCACTGCCTAAAAATGCCATATCCGGGAGTCAAGCACACCTGGAGGATATTGGTGAGTAGTGCCGTCAGATTGACCCTGGACACGCTCCCCGCGTTCGGCACCCCGGGTCATTTGGGCACCACAGGGCCCTCCAACAACGATGCGTTGAGTGTTTTCAAGTACTCCTCAAGGTTATCGAGGAAGCCACCCCCCACGTGTACATCCGTGGATGGGGGCAGTACGCTGCCCTACGCTTCAGTGCGATTCGCCGACAGCCCGACTCGCTGGGCGGCCCTGAGGGTACATCCCCAGGGACGGAAACGGTCAATATGGCTGACCTGTCGGGAGAGGGAACGGCTTGAACTTCTCGACGAGGGCTCTCCCCCCCGAAGACAAGCCGTCATTGGATCCATCGGTGAGAGTTAATCATCACCAGAGGAACCTCCTAGGTCTCCCCACACCCACTGAAGCACTGACGTTGAGCCGAAACGTCAGCAAAGGTAAAGAGCACGGCGGGGATGTAAGGCCCACCGACCCATCTGCCTCCTTGCAGAGGGCAGATGAGGATCCCGAGAAGGCCACGCTACTTCAACAGCTCGCCGAGCAGAAGAAGCTAGTTGACCAGCTCCTCGCCGAGCGCGCTGCAGAGCGGCGGCCTGACTACGGTGATCCTAGTCCAGGACAGCAGGGACAGGAACAACCACTCCTCGACGAGACTCTCCCGGAAAACGTGATTATGCCGTGTTTGCTGACAGGGGATAGGCCGTTGCCTATGGAAAAAGGGCGCGGTATGTTTCACCACACCCTCCCGAACAGTGTGACTACCTGATAGACCCCGCTCGGATTCCTCCCGCTGCCCCAAGGGCCGCTCCGCCCGCCATCCACACGAGTTGCCGAGTTCGACGACCCGGTCGATGACCCGATTGAAGAGCCATGAAATGTGCTCGTGGTTAGAGATCCTTGCCAGGACTGGAACCATGTCCGGACGATCCAATGGCGGCACTCATTGCCCGCTTGGAAGCCTTGGAGACTCGGCAAGTGGCGATCCCACGGACGGCAAGCCATACCCAGCATGGGTGGATGACATGCCGGCACCTCCGGATTCGGGAACCCCGCTTTCTCCCCCCTTCAACGGGACTGGAGATCCGCCACAGCATTTGGCTCACTTCAACTTGAGGTGCGGGCCTATGTTGGGAACTCCGGCGCAGCAGGAGGCCTCTAAGCTTCGCTGCTTTGTCCAGACACTGGAAGGGCCAGCGTTGTATGGTACAGCCAGCTCCCCGTCGGGTCGATAACTAGCTGGGAGGACCTTCGTATACAGTTCCTCTACCAGTTCAGTTCCACGACCCGGAAGACGAGTATCACAGACCTCTTCAAGTGCAAGCAAAGGCCTGATGAGCGAGTCGTGGATTTCATCGCCCGATGGAAGGGTCTCACGTATTCCCTTGAAATGCCATTGACTCAGGAGCAGTTTCTGACAATGTGCGTCGGGAACGTCAAGACCGAGCTGGTCCCTTCCTTGATCACTCAGAATTACCCCGGAGGGTTCAGGGACTCTCAGACAAAGCTCAACATCTTGAGGAAGCCCTGCAACAGGCCAGTCAGGCACGCCCGCTGCCTCCTATGATCCCTGCAAGGAGAGTCAGCAGGGCTGAGCCCGCTGCTGTTGCCCAGATAGAGGCCCCTAGGCAGTTGGAGCTGCTGCCGGTGAGGCCAGCTCCACAGCCTCATAGGAATCCGCCTCCACGGGCTCAGTTCCCGGCCCAGTAGTGGCAGCCCCAGAACCGGCCGGCCCCTCCGCGTAATGTACCGCCACAACCCAGGCGAGATAATCGGGGTCCACCTCCTCGGCAGGCCCCTCCAGCCCCTCGTCAAGACCATGCTCCCAAGGCCCCCGCGATACCTGACTTACTCATTTCACGAGGATCAGGTCCCCGGTTATTTCCAGAGCGCCCTGGAGCAGAGGATTGTGCGACTGCCTGAGTGTTGGAGGCCAGAGGAGGCACATCTCACGGATAACCCCCGCTACTTCCCTTACCATCGAGCCCTGGGGCACACCATCCGGAGGTGCTACGTGTTTAAGGACTGGCTCCAAGACCAGATTAACAACAATGTAATCAGGTTGGGCCCAGCTCCAGCACAAGTGGCGGGTGTGTTCATGAGATCAGATGATGATAGTGGCGACGAGGACGAATGGCAGCTGGTCTCCGACCGCGGATCCCAAAAGTATTATGACTGGATGGCCCGCAAGATGATCATTCGTGCCCATGGAATCATCCGTGCGCGCTTGAATCATCCTGAGCCCCCAGAATCTGCGGGTGCTGCTTCGGCATCGTCGTCCCAGCCTGCCACTTCTGAGAAGAACAAATGGCGGCGGCGCAAGAAGGAAGAGCGCGCCCCGCCAGTTCCACCACTATCCCGCACTCTCGGTGATTTCATGCCCCCGGAGATGGGGGTCCCTCCCCGGATCCGCCCGGTGATGAATGATTCATCCGGTGACAGTTGTTGGGGTACACTTAGGTTAATACCGTCAATCTGGTAAATCCCTTTTCGGTTCCCGACGTTGAAGAACACCAGGTGGACCTCCCTAGTGTCCCCGGTCGTCGCCACCGTCGGGGGAACCGCAACAACAGGAGTCGCTGGGGCACGGCAGTTGGTACCTCCAGCCAGGCCGTGCACGCCACTGAGACTAGGCAGCAGGCTCAAAACCGAGCTCAGCGCGTGCAGCCCCCCCATCCGGGGATGACGGATTCGCCTCCGCCACCGTTTGTGGTGTGGGACCAGGCAGAACCGCCTCAGCCACGCCGCGACCAGCTCCGTCCTGCCACGAGTCCATCCCGGCCTCCTGCCCCAGTACGGTGACCACATCCCAGGCTTCAACCAGTGAACAACGAGATAGCGCCAAGCACCAGTCGGCTGTCAGTCCAACCGGCAAGGCCCGTCATGCTCCAACCGCAGAGCAACCTCTTGCAACCAGGGGATCGCGCTTGGCAAGAATGTATGATGTCCTGAAGCACTTGGCCAACATCCCAGCAAGGCTCTCCATCCTTGAGGCTCTGCGCCTATCACCTGAGATGCGCGAGGCGCTCGTTGAAGCCCTGAAGAGCCCCCCTCCAGTTTGAGACGGAGGTTGCGGCTGCAGAGGCCTTTCATGACGAAGCGATTGAGAACGCCGAATGTCAGGCAGTAATCTCGTTCTCTGGTAAGGATGAAGACCCTCTTGTACAGGGGAACATTCGTCGCCTGTATGTTACTGGCCAGTTCAATGGCCTTGAAGTCCGGCGCTGTCTTGTCGACACGGGGTCCGGGATTAACCTGATTCCAACTCGGACGCTCCGGAGATTGGGGTTGTCTGAGGATGACTTGATTCCCTCCGACCTCAGGATCCAGGGGTACGACCGCACCGAGAAAACTCCGGTCGGCAAGATATGTTTGAAGACCCAGTTCGGTGGCCTGGTTGCCAACACCAAATTCATGGTAGTCTCTTAGGACACTGCGTATAACGCATTGATGGGCAGGCCATGGCTCCACCTTCATGCGGCGGTTCCCTCATCATACCACCAATGCCTTAAATACTTCCTTAATGGTCGAGTAGGCGTGCTTCAGGGAGATGCCTCTCCTTTTGCCTCATGTGAAGCCCGCTATCTGGACACGGACTATTACAAGAGCAAGGATAAGCAGATCCTGACAGGTGAGGTTGAGCCTGTCGTTGTTGCAAATGATCCTTGGCAAGTTTGGATGAACGCTTACGTCCTCCCGATCCATCGGTTGGACGTAGCCATGGTCTCGACGGCCTGTGAGTCTCCTGATGAGATGACCGTGACCGCTCATTGCCGGCACCAGCGGCCCAGCAGGTTCTGGTAGCCCCAATGCAGTTTCCAACGCAGTCTCTCCTGTGGACGATCCCTCCCCGAGTGGAGAGGACGTGGAAGATGCACCCCCAGCCTTTGAGGAGGGCGTCTCCGCCACGGTCTATGAGTTAGTACAGGTGAACCTTGGAACCGAGGCAGATCCAAGACCCACATTGGTCAGTGCCGCCATGCCCTCTGAGGAGCGGCAGCAGTACGTGGACTTCCTCAGACAGCACCGTGATGTGTTCGCTTGGGGCTATATGATGAGATGCCGGGGCTAGATCCTCATGTAGCCGTCCACCGCCTTGGTCTCCCGGCAAACCATCGCGGGTTCAAGCAGCCTCCCAGGAATATGCAACCATTCCACGGTGCCATGGTTGAGGCCGAAGTTGACAAGCTTATCAAAGTCAACTTCGTGAGGGAAGTTAAGTACCCCAGATGGCTGGCCAACATTGTGCCGGTCAGGAAGAAGAACGGGCAGATCAGAGTCTGTATCGACTTCCGCGATCTCAACCACCACTGTCCGAAGGATGATTTTCCCCTTCCGGTGACAGAGCTATTGATTGATGCCACATCAGGGTTCCAAGCCCTCTCCTTCATGGATGGATACTCCGGATACAACCAAATCCGGATGGCCCCTGAGGATGAGGAGTTCACTGCCTTCAAGGCCCCCCAAGGTACCTTTTGTTACCAGGTCATGCCCTTCGGCCTGAAGAATGCAGGTGCCACCTATCAACGGGCGATGCACCGCCTATTCAAGCCAATCCTCGACACATTGGTGGAATGCTACGTCGACGACTTGGTGGTCAAATCGCGCCAGCGTCAGGACCATCTCAAAGATCTTGATAAAGTGTTCGGCTTCCTCCAGTCTCACCGCCTGAAGATGAACCCGTTGAAGTGTGCCTTCGGGGTCACCTCCGGGAAGTTTCTTGGCTTTGTTTTAAGATACCGGGGTATTGAGATCGACCCAGAGAAGATCAGGGCGATTAACCAGATTCCTCCCCAAGGTAACATTTGGGAACTGCAAGGGTTCCAAGGACACTTAGCCTATATACGTCGATTCATCGCGAATCTGGCCGGCAAGTGTAATCCCTTTTCTCGGCTCATGAAGAAAGGTGCCACCTATGTATGGGATAAGGATTGTCAGACCAATTTCGAGGAAATCAAGCAGTACCTGCTTCAACCTCCGGTTCTGATGCCGCCTGTATCCGGGAAGCCGCTGGTCCCTTTATGTGACTTCCCTGGAACGGTCCCTTGGTTCCCTTCTCGCCCAGAAGAACAACGAGGGAACAGAGAATAGCCTCTATTACCTCAGTCGCATGCTCCTCGATGCGGAAGTTAGCTATTCCCTCCATCGAGAAGAGTTTCCTGGCGCTCGTATTTGCCGTACAGAAATTACGGCACTACTTGCAGCACCACGAGGTACAGCTGGTTTCTCGGGTAGACCCGTTGAAATATATCCTGAGCCGGCCTATGTTGACTGGCCGTCTAGCGCGGTGGGCTGTGATTCTCCAGCAGTTCGACATCAGGTATGTGTCTCAGAAGGCCATCAAAGGGCAAGCATTGGCGGACTTTCTGGCTGCTCACCCAACCTTCGCGGATCATCCGCTGGATCTAGGATTTCCTGATGAGGATTCTCTCGGTCGATCGTGCCGATCCATGCTAGCAGATGCACTTTGACGGTGCTTCCCGGAGCCCCACCGGTAGAAGACTCGATAATCCTAAGCTCAACAGAGTGGGATTGGGTATCGTCTTCATTACCCCGGAGCAAGCCGTGCTGCCATACTCTTTCCTGTTGTCAGAGGGCTATACCAACAATGAGGCGGAATACCATGCCCTCATCACTGGCCTCGAGTTAGCTCTCGAGATCGACGTGCCCCATCTGTGTGTGAAAGGGGACTCCGAGCTGGTCGTTAAGTAGATCAATGGTGACTATGTTGTCAGGAAGCCGGAACTTGTGCCACTGCTGGAGTGCACCCTCCTCCTGATGGCCCAGTTCCCTTCTCGGCCAGAAATTGTCCATATTCCCCAGTCGCAGAACGATCGAGCAGATGCTCGGGCCAGCCTTGCTGCGTCACTCGCAGAGCCTGAACAGGACAACCTGATCATCCGCGTGACGCACCGCAGGCTCATCGCTCCCGTTATCCCGGAGGGAGATCGCGGCCCGTCGGTAAGTAATCTCACCACGGTTGCCCCTGTTCCTAGAGCCCCGAGTACCATAGATATGGCAGTCGAACCAGCCCCTTATTGGAGGACGCCCTTGGTTGAGTACCTCCAACATGGCATTCTCCCGTCGGATCGGGCCGAGCGCGAGCGAGTTCGACGCCGCGCATCGCAGTTTGTCCTCCAGAGCAGTCCCGGCCTGGAGCAGATCCTCTATAGACGCGGATTTGATGGTGTTCTCCTCCATTGTCTTCAAGGAGTTGAGATCCCATGAGTCATGCAAGAGGTTCATGCTGGTTCATGTGGTGCCCACCAGACTGGGCCGAAGCTGTCCCACCAGATTCGGAGGTTGGGATACTTCTGGCCCTCCATGATCCATGACTGCATCGAGTATGCCAGGAAGTGCCATGCGTGCCAGGTTCATGCGAACTTTGTGCATCGGCCGCCGGAGCCTCTCCATACCACCAGGTATTCTTGGCCCTTTGCATTCTGGGGGCTGGACGTTATGGGACCTTACCCGCCGGTGACGGCTCGCCAGTGCCGGTTCATTCTGACCGCCACGGACTTCTTCTCCAAGTGGGCAGAGACGATTTCGCTCCGAGAGGTTAAGGCTTTTTCTATCACTGACTTTGTGACCTCCAACATCGTCTATCGATTTGGAGTGCCTCACGCTATCCTCACGGATAACAGAACTAATTTCCGAGCAGCCGAGTTGAAGAAGTTGTACGCCAAGTACAACATTCGCTCGAACCATACATCTCGCTATCATGCGCGGGCGAATGGACAGATTGAGGCGTGTAACAAAACCCTCTCTAACATTCTGCAAAAGATGGTTGTTCAGAACAAGAAGAGTTGGCCGGACAAGCTCCCCAATGCCCTCTGGGCTTATCGGACGATGACTCGCAATTCCAACCAAATGACCCCTTATTCCCTGGTGTATGGAGCTGAGGCCGTCCTGCCCATCGAGATCCAGTTACCGTCCTTCCGCACTGCGGTCTACGACCAGCAAGCGCCGGACAGAGCTGTTGAAGCCCGTCTAGTCGAGTTGGAAGCACTGGATGAGAATAGGCTTCGCGCTTTGCACAACATGGAGAGGCATCAAAGCAGAATGGCTCGAGCTTTCAATAAGAAGGTTTGCCTCCGCTCCTTCCTGCAGGGTGACCTAGTACTAGCCCTAAGAGCACCAATGATCCCCGGCAGGAAGCCGCCCAAGTTGGAGCCCAAGTGGGAGGGACCTTTTATCGTCCACAAGGTCTATCCCAATGGCGCGTACTCCCTAGCGACTATGGATGGTGAGTGTGTCACTCCTACCACCAACGCTAGGTTCCTCAAGCAGTACTTTGCCTGAGACACCTTCGTCCCGCATGACGTTAAACTGCACTTCGACCCACATGACGTTAAACTGCACTTCGTCCTGCATGACACTAAACTGCACCACGTCCGAGCTACAAGACGTTAAACTGTTCAGAATTCGTCCCGCATGACGTTAAACTGCACTTCATCCCGCATGACGTTAAACTGCACTTCGTCCCGCATGATGTTAAACTGCACTTCGTCCCGCGTGACGTTAAACTACACTTCGTCCCGCATGACGTTAAACTGCACTTCATCCCGCATGACGTTAAACTGCACTTCGTCCCGCACGACGTTAAACTGCATTCGTCCCGCATGACGTTAAACTGCACTTCGTCCCGCATGACGTTAAACTGCACTTCGTCCTACATGACGCTAAACTGCACCACGTCCGAGCTACAAGACGTTAAACTGTTCAGCATTCGTCCCGCATGACGTTAAACTGCCTCTCAAGAACTACGTATGACTTGATTCCCATCTTTATGGGATACGTAGGACCGCCTGGACGTTTGTGTTCCAGGTCCAGCCTCGTCTCTTGGTTGATCACGGGGATCTGCCGTCCTTTGGTTGCTCTCAAGGTGAGTCCTCCTACCCTTTCCGGTGATCTGTTAGCATGTTTTGGGGTACTCTGGTCTATGACCTGTAGTGTCGGATTCAATCCCCACAAGTCCTGTGTTACTTGTCAGGCCTCGCGCTTCCTCTTGTTCGGGACTTCACTCCAAGGGATCCTCATTAGCGGTTTGGATGCGATGCCTTAGTGCTCTCCTACCGCTCCCGGTCGATTTACCGGCAGGTCCTGGGCAGCAAATCGATATGAATCCCGCGCTTGAGTTGTTGATGCTCGTTTTCTTGCCTCATCCTAGGCTGACGCGATCGGATGTTGTGTTGCGAATATGGTCAGCAACATCCTTGATCTCCATGTAAACTCTTTCAGGCTCTGAACATTTGTTCCGCAGTCCTTATCACACTCCGCCTCAGTGTGTTGTAGTGGAAACTCGACACTCTCTCTTCATACTGACCCTCAGTACACCTCTATACGTTAGGCAGGCCAACCAGGGTAATGGTGCCTTTCGAGGCTCCCACGATATGAGCACCAATGATATATGCTAATGTCCTATCTAAGAGCCATTTGCAGCTTGACCCTCGTCCCCATGAGGAGGAAGGAGTTGCCCGAACAATCGCGTTCTGGGCCCAGCATAGCTGGAGGCTAGCATCTCTGCCCCTCGGTTGATAGACATATGCAGGCCCCTATCCCAGGATCCTTCTCCTGGAATTGTGCGTGACCGCAGGGCTGGGATGTGTCCCCACCTCCGCTGGGTCCGCCGTATCGCAATAAGCGGATTCCTCCATGGTCTGAGCCACACGACCTTAAACTGTGTTGCCTGGTCTTACCACACGACCGTAAACTGTGATCGTCTTGGCCGCCCGACGATAAACGGCACTGCATCGTGATGTTCTTCTCAGGGGACACTCACGTTGGGTGCTAGTTAATAACCACGCCATTTATCAATGCCTTTCATGGCTTGATTATTGTGGCGACGCCAGGGATTTCTTAATCACAGGCAGGTCGCTGCACAAAGAAAAACCATCCACCTTTAAGGACAAACAAGAAATATCAAATACCGCTTCTTCTGGGTGCGAGGGCCAGACCCGCACCCCTCCCCGCACTGGTGCCCGATTGTGTTGCGCCGCGCTTCAAGAAATACGTGTGGCTTGATTCCCATCCTTATGGGATACGTAGGAACACCCGGATGTTTGAAACTTCGGGTCCAACCCCCACCTCTTAAAGATTCCCCCTTCTCTTGGGAATCTGCCGCCTTCGGGTCACCCTCAAGGCGTGTCCCTCGACCCCTTGCAGTGGTCCACCGGTGTCAAGATTACTCTGGTCTATTGCCAGGAGGGTCAGGTTCAGCTTGGTCAGGTTCCTTTCACTTTTCAGGCTTCATGCTCCCCTTCATTCGGACCCATCACCTACGCCCTGGGTGGAACCCCCCGTGAGCGGTCTAGATACAATGCCTCAGTGCTCTCCCACCGATCCGGGCTGGTGCCCCCAAGGGCCTTGGGCAGCAAATCGATATGAATCCTGCGCTTGAGCAGTTGATGCTCGTTTGCTGCCTCATTCCATCAATGGTCAGTGCGATATTGATGCTGCTTTTCCGCCACGGTCGGCAGTACTCCCATATCGTTACGCCGGTGCCCCCAGTCCTTGAGTGAATGGCTGCATGATTCACTCCACCTCCCATTCTGACCAGGAAAAATCTCGGCACTCTTGACACTATCCCTCAGTGCATCTTCGCATATCCAGGGGATAGGACCACGATGTGGCGTACTTTGAAGTTCTTATGGTCCGAGCTCTAAGACCTTAAACTAAGATCTGCCCCTATGGTCCGAGCTCTACGACCTTAAACTAAAATCTCCCTAATTGGGGTTCTACATCCTGCATGAAGTTAAACTGCACTTCAAGAACTACGTGTGGCTTGATTCCCATCCTTATGGGATACGTAGGAACGCCCGAATGTTTAAAACTTCGGGTCCAGCTTCCACCTCTTAAAGATCCCCCCTTCTCTTGGGAATCCGCTGCCTTCGAGTCACCCTCAAGGCATGTCCCTCGACCCCTTGCAGTGGTCCACCGGTGTCAAGAGTACTCTGGTCTATTTCCAGGAGGGTCAGGTTCAGCTTGGTCAGGTTCCTTCCACTTTTCAGGCTTCATGCTCCCCTTCATTCGGACCCATCACCTACGCCCTGGGTGGAACCCCCCGTGAGCGGTCTGGATACAATGCCTCAGTGCTCTCCCACCGATCCGGGCTGGTGCCCCCAAGGGCCTTGGGCAGCAAATCGATATGCATCCTGCGCTTGAGTGGTTGATGCTCGTTTGCTGCCTCATTCCATCAACGGTCAGTGCGATATTGATGCTGATTTTCCGCCACGGTCGGCAGTACTCCCATATCGTTACGCCGGTGCCCCCAGTCCTTGAGTGAATGGCCGCATGATTCACATTACGTTTTCCACCTCCCATTTTGACCAGGCAAAATCTCGGCACTCTTGACACTATCCCTCAGTGCATCTTCGCATATCCAGGGGATAGGACCACGATGTGGCATACTTTGAGGTTCTTATGGTCCGAGCTCTAAGACCTTAAACTAAGATCTGCCCCTATGGTCCGAGCTCTACGACCTTAAACTAAGATCTCCCTAATCGGGGTTCTACGTCCCACATGACGTTAAAACTGCACTTCCAGAACTACGTGTGGCTTGATCTCTAGCCTGATGGAGTACGTAGGAACGCCCCGGCATCTCGACTCGGGTCCAGCCTTAGGGATTGCTAAATCCCGCCCCTCCTCGTCGCCGGTCGTCTGGCCTGGCTTCTGGTAGAGTGGTGCGGTTGTGATATTCTCCCCAATTCAGCTCAGGATGCCCCATTGAAATGATGGGAAGCGACAGTTTCCTCATCAAAGAGGTTCTGTCTGGGAATTGGGGTGATTCACAGCCAGATTAGTGCATCCTCCTAATATGCTTTCCCCACGGTGGCGCAATTTTGGGAGGGTTAGATTCTATCCAAACAAATCATCACTTCGCCCCACGCTTCGCATGTCCTTTTGATCCGGATTTCCACCCTTGTATCTGAAGGAACCCCCAAAGCGGTATTGATGATGACAAGTGATCCGCCTCCTGCAATATGAATGATGACCTTCGGTCCGTCTATTGCAGTAGTATGGTCGATTTATCCATTGTCCGCTTGCCGTCTTGGGCATTTCCTGGAAGACAGACCGTCGTGGATTTCTGAATTCGGGACACACGATTCACCCTTTTTCATCTCCCTATGTTCAGATAAAATCTTAACGCCCCTAGCGTTGTCCCGCTCGTGTGTCGGAACAAGTTGGGGGGATGGTACATTGATTAGGTCTGAGGTCTCCTTTCCTAGGAATTACCTCCCTCTTTTTCTTAGAGATCCAGGCCCAATTGTGGATGCCTGAAGCTTGGTTAACGCTCCCGCAAGACAATGAATTGTGGTTGAGCACGTTAAGCCAGAAGATGCAGATAAATATGTTGATTCATACAAATGGATCGAAGTATTGAGTAGCGGAAGCAAAATGTTCTGGGAATGGCAAAAGCAAAGCCCCTAGGGATTAGCGTGCTGAATGGATCTTTCCAACGCCGCTACCCTTTGGCTGGCGGCCTCCAAAGCTGCTTCTCGCTCTCTGCATGCCCTCTCTTCGTCGGCGGCCGCAACGCGCAGCTCGCCGATCCTGGCTTGTGCACGCTCCCGCTCGACTTGAAGTGTGACCATCTGGTGGCCCGCCTCCGTCAGCTGTGCCTGGGCGTCATCCAGCTGGGCCGTCAATTGCTCCACAAGCTCAGTGCACGCTGCGACGAAGGCCTCCTTCTCTGCCGCCAGCCCTTCGAGGCGCCAGACTTCCTGCTCCGCCACGAGGAGCGCCCGCGTGTTCTCCGACATGTCCCGACATTGTGCGATGTCGGCACACCGGCGGCTCTCGCGCATCTTTTCGGCCATGAAATCACGGACCGTCAGATGGAGGCGTCGAGCATCAGCTCCCCCGACACACAGGAAGCGCAGCCAGGTTTGAAGTGATCCCATGCGCCCCAGCCACTCCGATGGGGGTCTCTTGAGGAAGCGCTGGATGCACTTCAACCCCCTGCGGCGCGTTATCCGGCTCTCCTCGACCGGCTCCGAGTCCGAGTCGTCCATCTCCTCGGGGTCTGCAGGCCGGTAGGCAGGGAAGGCAGCTAGCAGGTCTGCTGCAGGGTCCGCCCCTAGGATGTCCTCACAGGGGATAAGTTCCCCAACATCTGGGCGACCTTCTTCTCTCGCCCTAGCGGCGTTGACACCCTCGTCAGCCCCCGACCTCTCTCTGATGGCAGCACCGCCGGCGTCCGTTGCCCCCTGATCAGCAGTTGGTGGGGCCGACTCGGTGTGAGAAGTCTGTTCCGGAGAAGGCGGTATGTCTGCCACTGGTCCACTCGTGGATGGCCCGGGTTCAACAGCCCGACGAGCCTCCAGTATTGGGATCACTGCGTAAGGCATGCCACGGTTAGTCACGGATCGTCAACGGCAAGCACCAGCAGTAAAGTAAGGAGACTTACGGGAGTCCAGAGCGTTATCTTCCGCTGCCCCAGCCGCTGTAGGAGCAATTGCAGCAGGGGACCCCTCAGTGCTTGTCAATTCAATGATAGGTGTCTTGCCCCCGCCCTGTACTGCTGGCGCCTCTCCTACTCCTGCTGAGGATGCCTGACCAAAGTCCCGCGCCACCCAGGACTTCGGCATTCCGGCGTCTCCCTCGGAACCCGATCGTTGCGACCTCTCGCCGATCAGATTCCGAGGGGGGGCTTTTGTAGACGCCGGAAAAATCCGTTGCTCCCAAACGAAGCTCCTGATGAGGAAAGCGAGGTCATATTTGGAGTCAGAAGCACGTTTCGGAAGGCCCGAAGACCTTGCGCGAAATTTCGGAGGCCCGCGTGCAATATTGGCTATGCGCGCATAATCCTTCTGGGATTCACGCAATGGGCCGAGTCGGCGCGTAATTTTCTGCGCCCGACGCCTGTGCGCGGCCCTGAAGCCCGCCGGGCCGCTATTTCGCGCCCGCGCCGCGTTGCGCGCCCGCGTGCCGAATTGCGCGCCCGCGAGCCGAATTGCGTGCCCGGGGTTGCCTATAAATACAAGGTGACCCCCAACGTTTTAAAGGTTGCCAGAATTCGAAGGGTCGCTCGTGCGCGCAATCCTGCCCCTCCGCGCACAATGCCGATCTTCAGGTAACCTTCTTTATTTCATGCAAGCAAGCCCCGGGGTTCGCCTTCGCGCGCAACCCCTCTGGCTCCTTTCCTTTGACTAACTCCTCACCCGAAGGCCTTCGCGCGCAAAAGAAGCCTCTTGCGCGCAATTTCCCCCGGGTGCGCGCAATCCAGCCCGATTGCGCGCACCCCCCCTTACTAAGTGTCCATTCGTTAAAGGATGGGCCGTTGCCCCCGCACGCTATCAGAGGCCCGGTGCGCGCAATATCTATCTTCCGTGCGCAAAGCGCTGGCCCAATTGCGCGCCAGCCCGCCCAATTGCGCGCCGACCCGCGGTATTGCGCGCCAAGCTCCTCTTTTGCGCGCAAACCGCCATGGTCGCCCCCTTTGACACCCTGAGGGTACCCGCCTGCGTGGCGCCCGATGATCTTCATCCTGGGTGCCCGCACCGTGCGTTGTCTTCCTGTGCGGCCCTCCAGGCTCGCGCGAAGTGACACAGACCCATTGGCGGCACCACCTCATCCGTGCTGCAGGACGTTAAACTGCCAAGCATCCATCGTCCTGCATGACGCTAAACTGCACCTCGTCCAAGCTGCACGATGTTAAACTGCCTAGAATATGGGCCTCCACCCTGGAGTAAGTCCCGACGCTGTGGGCCGCCTCAGAGCGTAAGCCCCATCCATTCGTCCTGCATGACGCTAAACTGCACCTCGTCCAAGCTGCACGACGTTAAACTGCCTAGCATATGGGCCTCCTCAAGGTGTAATCCCCAAACCCCATCGTCCAACATGACGTTAAACTGTACTTCGTCCGGCAAGACGTTAAACCGTCCACTTCGTCCTCAACACACGACGTTAAACTGTACTTCGTCCGGCAAGACGTTAAGCCGTCTGCTTCGTCCTCAACACACGACATTAAACTGTACTTCGTTCGGCAAGTCGTTAAACCGTCCGCTTCATCCGATCCCATGACTCGCACGCAGGGTCCCCCCCGGTTTGGATGTGGCCCCCACCCACTCGTCTCTGCAGGGATGTCGGGATTGCCCCTCTTTAGGGATGATTTATTGGAGTGGCCTTCGCCCACGGGGATAGGGTATTACAAACCCCTAGTTTCTTGTGGGGGACTGCACATGTGTATCTACATTGTGCTTCCCGACTGCCGAAGCCAGTAGAGGGCGTGACAGGGATCGAGGTGTCTCTCACCTTCGGCCCAAGTCCCTCTTCAACTGAGCTTTGCCGCACTCAGGTTGCCTCAGTGCGTAAGTCCTGACAGAATGAACTACGTGGACTTTGATCCCTGTCTCCTAAACAGGGTACGTAGGAAGCCTCCCTGAGGTTCAAGCCCACCACCTGGTCGTCCCGGTCGTATTCACATCGGTTCGTCCATCAGTGGACCCCTCCCGGGTTCACATTCGCGTCGATTCACCTATGAATCCGCCCTTGTGGGGGACTGCACGTGTGTATCTTCATTGTGCTTCCCCACTGCCGAATCCAGTAGAGGGCGTGACAGGGATCGAGGTGTCTATCATCTTCGGCCCAAGTCCCTCTCCAACTGAGCTTTGCCGCATATGGGCCTACTTAGAGTGTAAGCCCCAAACACCATCGTCCAGCATGACGTGAAACTGTGATCCACCCGGCCGTTCCATCCCCCTCTGAGTGAGGTGGTTCGGTTCAATCCTCCGCCCGGCAGCCTTGACCTCTTCGTGAGTCGGCTTGCCATCGTCCAGCATGACGTTAAACGGTATATCCGAACTACGCCGACTTTGATCGGCGCTAACGCGCGGTACGTAGGAAGCCTCTACGAGGTCCAAGCTCTTCACTCCATCATCCATCCTGATCCTTACCCGGGCCGCCACATCCCGGGTGGGTCATGCCATTTCATTCCATTCCACTTCACTCGGGAAGCCACCCATGTGCTGGCCCCAGCGTCGGAGGTTCCCCGCAAGGGGTTCTGTCATTTGATCCACTCCTAGTGTTGATCAGTCTGATACCGTCCCCGCTGGACGTTAAACTCGCGGCATACCCCATGTTAAACATGGGAAGCTGAGGAAAACCTCAGGTAACGCAGTTCCTCGCACCCAGCGCGGGATGCCTCAGGCCATCACGCCTTCGAGAAGCCCTATTAGGGACGGAAGGCAGACATGCAGAGCCGCAGTGTTAAGACATGCCCCCAACACCCAGAGCTACCCGGTCTCCTCACCGCGGGTTGCTGCCCCGACCAGACTCCTTGGAGCGTCCGGGCGGAAGCAGCGTAATTAACCGGTGTCCATGAAGATATGGCGCCGGGAACGAGATTCACGAACATTCTTAAATCTATGAGGGAGACCCGGATTAGGCGATGAGTTCCGAGGAGACGTCCACAGAAGTAGGAGCCGACATCCCATCATCCCGGTTTCGATCAAGGAGCAGACGTCCCTGAATAAGGGACGGATGCCGCCTGCCTTTGGAAAGCAGGACTGCGGGGCCACAAGCCGCGCTCCCATCCCCTCGAGTCGACGGGCGCACGCGCGAACGCGTCCTGGCGGAACAGCGTCGGAACAGAAACCCGACGCACATCCGCACCGAAACAGTGGTCAAAACTACCCGAAAGACCTCAGAATGCCATTAAATCATACGACAACAACTGTGGTGTAAATTTTTAAATGGTCAGGTAGACAGTAAATCGATCAAAGGTGTCGTTAGACCACGGTGATAGGAAACTCGTTTCCAAAGTCATAAAAGACCAAAACAGCGTGTGACGATCGAATTCAGAGAAAACATGCTCTGAATGATATGAAACCACAGGAAAACAATATTAATGTTATTCATGACATGTAGGAGGAGACGAAACATCCATCAGACGTTTGGTGCCCGCGGTACGACCGAATGTGTCTTTTTGAGCAGTTCAGCGCGCTCTAAAAGGGCGCATTGGGTGGTCAAAACCACACGAATGACCTCAGAATTCCATGAAATCTTACGAAAATAAGCTTGGTGTGAATTGTGAAATGGTCGGCTAGACGACATGTCAATCAGAGCCGTCGTTTGACCGTGGTGACCGGAAACGCGTATCCAGAGTCATTAAAGACCAAAATGGCTTGTGACGGTCAAATTTAGAGAAAACGTGCTTCGAATGAACTGAAACCACATGAAAAAAATAGAAATATTATTCGTGACATGTAGGAAGAGACAACACATTCATCAGACATGCGGTGCGCGCGGTACAACTGAATGTGCATTTTTAGTAGTTCGATGCACTCTAAAAGGGCGCGTTAGGTGGTCAAAAGCACCCGAATGACCTAGAAATGCAATGAAATTATACGACAACAACTGTGGTGTGAATTGTGAAATGGTCAGGCAGACGGAATGTCAATCGGAGGTGTGGTTTGACCGCGGTGACCGGAAACATGTTTCCAGGGTCATAAAAGACCAAAATGGTGTGTGATGGTAAAATTTAGAGAAAACATGCTCTGAATGACCTGAAACCACACAAAAAAATAGTAATATTATTCGTGACATGTAATATGAGACGTCATGTCCATAGGATGTGCGGTGCGTGCGGTACGATTGCATGTGTCGTTCTCAGCAGTTCAACGCGCTCTAAAAGGGCACGTTGGGTGGTCAAAACAACTCAAACAACCTCGTAATGCCATGAAATCATATGAAAAAAACCATGGTATGAATTTTGAAATGGTCTGGTAGACGACACATCAATCTAAGGTTTCGTTTGACCGCGGTGACCAGAAATGCGTTTTCGGGGTCATAAAAGACCAAAACGGCGTGTGATTGTAGAATTCAGAGAAAACGTACTCTGAATGACCTGAAACCACACGAAAAGAATAAGAATATTATTAGTGACATGTAAGAGGAGACGACATGTCCATCGGATGTGCGGTGCGTGCGATACGACCGAATGTGTTGTTTTCAGCAGTTCGATGCGCTCTAAAAGGGCGCATTGGGTGGTCAAAACCACACGAACGACCTCATAATGCCATGAAATCATATAACAACAACCGTGGTGTGAATTGTGAAATAGTTGGGCAGAAGACACATCAATCAGAGGTGTCGTTTGACCGCGGTGACCAGAAATGTGTTTCCGGTGTCATTACAGACAAAACAGTGTACGGCGGTCGAATTCAGAGAAAATGTGCTTTGAATGACCTGAAACCACACAAAAACAATAAGAATATTATTCATGACATGTAGGAGGAGATGAAATGTCCATCAGACATGCGGTGAGTGTGGTACAACCATATGTGTTGTTTTCAGCAGTTCGGCGCACTCTAAAAGGGCGCGTTGGGTGGTCAAAACCACACGAATGACCTCAGAATGCCATGAAATCATAAGAAAACAACCGTGGTGTGAATTGTGAAATGGTTAGGAATAATACACATCAATCGGAGGTATCGTTTAAACATGGTGACCGGAGATGCATTTCTGGTGTCATTAAAGACCAAAACGGCATACGACAGTCAAATTCAGAGAAAACATGCTCCGAATGACATGAAACCACACGAAAACAATAGGAATATTATTCGTGACATGTAGTAGGAGACATAATGTCCATCGGATGTGCGGTGCGCGCGGTACGACTGAATGTGTTGTTTTCAGTAGTTCAGCGCACTCTAAAAGGGCGTGTTGGGTGGTCAAAACCACTCGAACGACCTCGTAATGCCATGAAATCATACGAAAACAACTGTGGTGTGAATTGTGAAATGGTCGGATAGACGACACATCAATCGAAGGTGTATTTTGACTACGGTGACTGAAAATGCATTTCTGGTGTCATTAAAGACCAAAACGGCGTAAGACGGTATAATTCAGAGAAAATGTGCTCTGAATGACCTGAAACCACACTAAAACAACAGAAATATTATTCGTGACATGTAAGAGGAGACAGAACATCCATCGGACGTGCGGTACATGCGGTACGACCGAATGTGTCATTTTCAGCAGTTCGACGCGCTCTAAAAGGGCACGTTGGGTGGTCAAAACCACCCAGATGACCTCAAAATTCCATTAGATCGTACTAAAACAACCATGGTGTGAATTTTGAAATGGTTGGGAAGAATACACGTCTATCAGAGGTGTCATTTGACCGCGGTGACCGAAAACACGTTTCCGGTGTCACTAAAGACCTAAACGGCATACAATGGTTGAATTCAGAGAAAACGTACTCCGAATGACCTGAAACCACACGAAAAAATAGGAATATTATTCCTGACATGCAGGAGGAGATGGTACGTCCATCAGACGTGTGGTGTGCACGGTACGACTGAATGTGTCATTTTTAGCAGTTCGGCGCGCTCTAAAAGGGCGCGTTGGGTGGTAAAAACCACTCGAACGACCTCGGAATGCCATGAAATCAAACAAAAACAACTGTGGTGTGAATTGTGAAATGGTCGGATAGATGACACATCAATCAGAGGTGAAGTTTGACCGCAGTGATAGGAAACGCGTTTCCAGAGTCATAAAAGACCAAAACAGTGTATCACAGCTGAATTCTAGGAAAACATGCTCCGAATGATTTGAAACCACACAAAAACAATAGGAATATTATTCTTAACATGTAAGAGGAGACAGCACGTCCATCGGATGTGCGGTGCGTGCGGTATGACCGAATGGATCGTTTTTAGCAGTTCGACGCGCTCTAAAAGGACGCGTTGGGTGGTCAAAACCAACCGAACGACCTCATAATGCCATGAAATCATAAAAAAACAACCGTTGTGTGAATTGTAAAATGGTCGAGTAGACGGAACGTCAATCAGAGGTTTCGTTTGACAGCAGTGACTGGAAATGCGTTTTCAGAGTCATAAAAGACCAAAACGACGTGCGATGGTCGAATTCAGAGTAAACATCCTCAGAATGACTTGAAACCACACTAAAACAATAGTAATATTATTCGTGACATGTAGGAAGATATGGTACATCCATCGGACATGTTGTGTGCACGGTACGACCGAATGTGTCATTTTCAGCAGTTCAACGCGCTCTAAAATGGCACGTTGGGTGGTCAAACCCGCTCGAATGACCTCGGAATGTCATAAAATCATATGATAACAACCATGGTGTAAATTGTGAAATGGTTGGGTAGACTTCACATCAATAAGAGGTGTCGTTTGACCGCGGTGACAGGAAACGCGTTTCTGGAGTCATAAAAGACCAAAACGGCGTGTCACGGTCGAATTTAGAGAAAACGTGCTCCGAATGACCTGAAACCACACAAAAACAATATGAATATTATTCATGACATGTAGGAGGAGAGGGAACGTCCATGGGACGTGCGGTGCGCACGGTACGGCTAAATGCATCATTTTCAGCAGTTCAACGCGCTCTAAAAGGGCGCGTTGGGTGGTCAAAACCACCTGAATGACCTCATAATGCCATGAAATCATACGAAAACAACCGTGGTGGAATTTTGAAATGTTCAGGTGGACGACATGTCAATAAGAGGTGTAGTTTGACTATAGTGACCGGAAACACGTTTCCGGAGTCATAAAAGACCAAAATGGCGTGCGACGGTCGAATTTAGAGTAAACGTGCTCTGAATGACCTGAAACCACACAAAAACAATAGGAATATTACTCGTGACATGTAGGAGGAGACAACACATCCATTGGATGTGAGTTGCACGCGATACGACAGAATGTGTCATTTTCAGCAGTTCGACGTGTTCTGAAAGGGCGCGTTGGGTGGTCAAAACCACCAGAATGACCTCGAAATGCCATGAAATCATATGAAAAGAATTGTGGTGTGAATTGTGAAATGGTTGAGTAGACGACATGTCAATAGAAGGTGTCATTTGACCGTAGTGACTGGAAACACGTTTCTGGAGTCATAAAAGACCAAAATGGCATGTGATGGTCGAATTGAGAGCAAAAGTGCTCTGAATGACCTAAAACCACACGAAAAAATATAAATATTATTCGTGACATGTACGAGGAGACGACACATCCATCGGACGTGCGGTGCACGCGGTACGATGGAATGTGTCATTTTTAGCAGTTCGACGCGCTCTAAAAGGGTGTGTTGGGTGGTGAAAACCACCAAAATGACCTCAGAATGCCATGAAATCATAGGACAACAACCGTGGTGTAAATTTTGAAATTTTCAGGTAGACGACACATCAATCGAAGATGTATTTTGACCGCGATGACCAGAAACGCATTTCCAGAGTCATAAAAGACCAAAATGGCATGTGACAGTCAAATTCAGAGAAAACGTACTCCGAATGAACTGAAACCACATGAAAACAATAGGAATATTATTCTTGACTTGTAGGAGGAGAATTAATGTCCATCGGACATGCGGTGCGTGCTGTATGACCAAATGTGTTGTCTTCATCAGTTCGACGCGCTCTAAAAGGGTGCGTTGGGTGGTCAAAACCACCCGAACGACCTCAGAATGCCATAAAATCATATGACAACAACCATGGTGTGAATTGGGAAATGTTTGAGAGACTTCACATCAATCGGATGTGTCGTTTGTCCACGATGACAGGAAACGCATTTCCGAAGTCATAAAAGACAAAAACGGTGTGTGACGGTCGAATTCAGAGCAAACTTGATCCGAATGACTCGAAACCACACGAAAACAATAGAAATATTATTCGTGGAATGTAAGAGGATATGAAACGTCCATCGAACATGCGGTGCGTGCGGTACGACCGAATGTGTCATTTTCAGCAGTTTGATGCGCTCTGAAAGGGCGCGTTGGGGGGTCAAAACCACCCGAACGACCTTGGAATGCCATGAAATAATATGAAAATAACCGTGATGTGAATTTCGAAATTTTCGGGCAGACAACATGTCAAATTGGAGGTGTTGTTTGACCGTGGTGACTGGAAATGCGTTTTCGGGGTCATAAAAGAACAAAACGGTGTGTCACGGTCGAATTCAGAAAAAAAAACGCTCTGAATGACATGAAACCATACGAAAACAATAGGAATATTATTCGTGACATGTAGGAGGAGACGACACGTCCATTAAACATGCAGTGCGCGCGGTACGATCGAATGTTTCGTTTTCAGTAGTTCGGCTTGCTCTAAAAGGGGGCGTTGGGTGGTCAAAACCACCCGAACAACCTCAAAATTCCAGGAAATCATACGAAATTAACCGTGGTGTGAATTTTAAAATGGTCAGGCAGACGACACGTCAATCAGAGGTGTTGTTTGACCACGGTGACCGGAAACACGTTTCTAGAGTCATAAAAGACCAAAACAGTGTGTGACGGTCGAATTCAGAGCAAACATGCTCCAAATGACCTACAACCACACAAAAAAAAGGAATATTATTCGTGACATGTAGGAGGAGACGACACATCCATCGGATGTGTGGTGCACGCAGTACGACTTAATGTGTCATTTTAAGTAGTTCGAAGCGCTCTAAAAGGGCGCGTTGGGTGGTCAAAACCACCCGAATGACCTCAAAATGTCATGAAATTGTACGACAACAACCATGGTGTGAATTGTAAAAAGGTCGGGTAGACGGAATGTCAATCTGAGGTGTCGTTTGACCGCGGTGACAGGAAACACATTTCCGAAGTCATAAAAGACCAAAACGGCGCATCACGGTCGAATTCAGAAAAACATGATCAGAATGACATAAAAACACACGAAAACAGTACGAATATTATTACTAATATGTAAGAGGAGATGGAACATCCATCAAACGTGCGGTGCGTGCGGTATGACCGAATGTGTCCTTTTCAGTAGTTCAGTGCGCTCTAAAAGGGCACGTTGGGTGGTCAAAACCACCCAAACGACCTGAAAATGTCATGAAATCATACGACAACAACCGTGGTGTAAATTGTGAAAGGGTTGGGTAGACAGAACATCAATCAGAGGTGTCATTTGACCGCAGTGATCAGAAATGCGTTTCTGGAGTCATAAAAGACCAAAACGACGTGTGACGATCAAATTCAGAGTAAACGTGCTCTGAATGACCTAGAAACACATGAAAGAAATATAAATATTATTCGTGACATCTAGGAAGAGACAACACATCCATCGGACATGCGGTGTGTGTGATACGACTGAATGTGTTGTTTTCAACAGTTCAGTGCACTCTAAAAGGGTGCGTTGGGTGGTCAAAACCACTCGAACAATATCAGAATTCCATAAAATCATACTAAACCAATTTTGGGGTGAATTGTGAAATTTTCGGATAGACGACACATCAATCGGAGGTGTCGTTTGACCGCGGTGACTGGAAACGCGTTTCCGGAGTCATAAAAGACCAAAACGGCATGTGACGGTCGAATTCAGAGCAAATGTTCTATGAATGACCTGAAACCACACAAAAACAATAGGAATATTATTTTTGACATGTAGAAGGAGATGACAGGTCCATCAGATGTGTGGTGGGCACAATACGACCAAATATGTCTTTTTTAGCAGTTTGGCGCGCCCTAAAAGGGCGCGCTGGGTGGTCAAAGCCACCCGAACGACCTCAGAATGCCATTAAATCATAAAAAAACAACCATGGTGTGAATTGTGAAATAGTTGGGTAGACATCACGTCCATCGGAGGTGTTGTTTGACCACGGTGACCAGAAACGCGTTTCAAGAGTCATAAAAGACCAAAACGGCGTGTCATAGTTGAATTTACAGGAAACATGATCTGAATGACCTAAAACCATAGGAAAATAATAGGAATATTATTTGTGATATGTAATAGGAGACAACACATACATCGAACATGCGGTGTGCGCGGTAAGACTGAATGTGTTGTTTTCAGCAGTTCGGTGCACTCTAAAAGGGCGCGTTGGGTGGTCAAAACCACCCGAACGACCTCAGAATTCCATGAAATCATACGAAAACAACCGTGGTGTGAATTGTGCAATGTTAAGGTATAAAACACATCAATTAGAGGTTTCGTTTGACCGCGGTTACTAGAAAAGCTTTTACGGAGTCATGAAAGACCAAAACGGCGTCTGAAGGTTGAATTCAGAGAAAACGTGCTCCGAATGATCTGAAACCACACGAAGACAATGTTAATATTATTCGTGACATGTAGGAGGATATGATACATCCATCGGATGTTCGGGGCATGCGGTACGACCAAATGTGTCATTTTCAGTAGTTCAGTGCGCTCCAAAAGGGCGCATTGGGTGGTCAAAAGCATCCAAATGATCTCGGAATGCCATGAAATCATACGAAAACAACCATGATGTGAATTGTGAAATTTTCGGGCATACGACACATCAATCGGAGGGTTCGTTTGACCGTGGTGACTGGAAACGTGTTTCTGGAGTCATAAAAGACCAAAACGGTGTGTGATGGTCAAATTCAGAGCAAACGTGCTCCAAATGAAATGAAACCACACAAAAAACAATAGGAATATTATTCATGACAAGTAGGAGTAGACGACATGTCCATCAAATTTGCGGTGCGTGTGGTACGACCGAATGTGTCGTTTTCAACAGTTTGACGCGCTCTAAAAGGGAACGTTGGGTGGTCAAAACCACCTGAACGACCTCAGAATTCCATGAAATAATACAAAAAAAACCATGGGGTGAATTTTGAAAAGTTCAGGCAGAAAACACGTCAATCAGAGGTGTCGTTTGACTGCGGTGACCGGAAACGCGTTTTCGGAGTCATAAAAGACTAAAATGGCATGTCACGGTCGAATTCAGAGCAAACATGATCCAAATGACTTGAAACCACAGAAAAACAATAGGAATATTATTAGTGACATGTAGGAGGAGATGAAATTTCCATCGTACATGTTGTGCACTCTGTACGAACGAATGTGTCGTTTTCAGCAGTTCGGTGCGCTCTAAAAGGGAGCGTTGGGTGGTCAAAACCACTCGAACAACCTTGGAATAACATGAAATCATACAAAAACAACCGTGGTGTGAATTGTGAAATGGTTGGGTAGAAGACATGTCAATCGGAGGTATCGTTTGACCGCGGTGACTGAAAACACGTTTCTGGAGTCATAAAAGACCAAAACGGCGTGTCACGGTCAAATTCAGAGAAAACAAGCTCCGAATGACCTAAAACCACACGAAAACAATAATAATATTATTCGTGACATGTAAGAGGGGACGACATGTCCATCGGACGTGCGGTGCGCACGATATGACCGAATTTATCATTTTCAGCAGTTCGATACACTTTAAAAGGGAGCGTTGGGTGGTCAAAACCACCCGCACAACCTCAGAATGCCATGAAATCATACGAAAACAACTTTGGTGTGAATTGTAAAATGGTCGAGTAAACATCATGTCAATCAAAGGTGTCGTTTGACTACGGTGACCGGAAACGTGTTTCCGGAGTCATAAAATACCAAAATGGCATGTGACGGTCTATTTCAGAGAAAACGTGCTCCTAATGACCTGAAACCACACAAAAAAAATAAGAAAATTATTACTGACATTTATGAGATGACAGAACATCCATCGGATGTGCGGTGCGTTCAGTACGACCGAATATGTCGTTTTCAGCAGTTCGATGCACTCTAAAAGGGTGCGTTGGGTGGTCAAAACCACCTGAACGACCTCAAAATACCATGAAATCATACGAAAACAACTGTGGTGCGAATTTTGAAATGGTCGGGTAGAAGACACGTCAATTGGAGGTGTCGTTTGACCGCGGTGACTAGAAACACGTTTCTGGTGTCATTAAAGAACAAAACAGCGTACGATGGTCGAATTCAGAGAAAATTTACACTGAATGACCCAAGACCACACAAAAACAATAAGAATATTATTCTTGACATGTAGGAGGAGATGTTACATCCATCGGATGTGTGGTGCGCACGGTACGACCGAATGTGCCGTTTTCAGAAGTTCGGTGCGCTCTAAAAGGGCGCGTTGGGTGGTCAAAACCACCCGAACGACCTCAGAATACCATGAAATCATATGACAACAACTATGGTGTAAATTGTGAAATGTTAGGGTATACAAAATATCAATTGGAGGTTTCGTTTGACTGCAGTGATAGGAAACACGTTTCTGAAGTCATAAAAGACCAAAATGGCGTGTCACAGTCGAATTCAGAGAAAACCTGCTCCTAATGACCTAAAACAACACAAAAACAATAGGAATATTATTTGTGACATGTATGAGGAGACAATACATCCATCAGACATGCAGTGCGCGCGGTATGACTGAATGTGTCGTTTTTAGTAGTTCGACGCGCTATAAAAGGGCGCGTTGGGTGGTCAAAACCACCCAAACGACCTCAAAAGTTTATGAAATCATACGATAATAACCGTGGTGTGAATTTTGAAATGGTCGATTAGATGGCATGTCAATTGGAGGTGTCTTTTGACCATGGTGACCGAAAACGCTTTTCCGGAGTCATAAAAGACCAAAACGGGGTGCGACGGTCAAATTCAGAGTAAACGTGCTCCGAATAACGTGAAACCACATGAAAATAATAGGAATATTATTAGTGACATTTAGGAGGAAATGGAATGTCCATCAGACATGTGGTGCACGTCGTATGATCGAATGTGTCATTTTCAGCAGTTCAGCGCACTCTAAAAGGGCGCGTTGGGTGGTCAAAACCACCTGAACGACCTCGGAATTCCATGAAATCATACGACAACAACCATGGTGTGAATTTTGAAATGGTTAGATAGAAGGCACGTCAAAATGAGGTTTCGTTTGACCATGGTGATAGGAAAAACATTTCCAGAGTCATTAAAGACCAAAACGGCATGTCACTGTCGAATTCAGAGAAAACGTGCTCCAAATGACCACAAACCACACTAAAACAATAGGAATATTATTTGTGACATGTAGGAGGATATGACACATTCATCGGATGTGCGGTGCACGCGGTACTAACAAATGTTTCATTTTCATCAGTTCGACGCCCTCTAAAAGGGCGCGTTGGGTTGTCAAAACCACCCGAATGACCTCGGAATTCCATGAAATCATACAACAAAAAACGTGGTTTGAATTATAAAATGGACAGGCAGAAGACACGTCAATCAGAGGTGTTGTTTGACCGCGGTGACCGGAAACACGTTTTCGGAGTCATAAAAGACCAAAATGGCGTGCGACGATCAAATTCAGAGTAAATGTTCTCCAAATGACCTGAAACCACCCGAAAACAATAGGATTATTATTCGTGACATGTAGGAGGATAGGGCACGTCCATCGGATGTGAGGTGCACGTGGACACGCTCTAAAAGGGAACGTTGGGTGGTCAAAATCACCCGAATGACCTCAGAATGACATGAAATCATACGACAACAATCCTTGTGTGAATTGTGAAATGGTCGAGTAGACGACATGTCAATCGAAGGTGTCGTTTGACGGCAGTGACTGGAAACGCATTTCCGGAGTCACAAAAGACCAAAACGGTGTGTGACGGTCGAATTCAGAGCAAACGTGCTCTGAATAACCTGAAACCACATGAAAAAAGTAGGAATATTATTTGTGACATGTACGAAGAGACAACACGTCAATAGGATGTGCGGTGCACGAGGTACGACTGAATGTGTCGTTTTCAGCAGTTCGATGCGCTCTAAAAGGGCGCGTTGGGTGGTCAAAACCACCGGAACGACCTCAAAAATCCATGAAATCATACGACAATAACCGTGGTGTGAATTTTAAAATTTTTGGGCAGACATCACATCAATCTAAGGTGTCATTTGACCACGGTGGCCAGAAACGCGTTTCTAGAGTCATAAAAGACCAAAACGGCATGTGACGGTCAAATTCAGAGAAAAAATGATCGGAATGACCTGAAACCACATGAAAATAATAGGAATATTATTCGTGACATGTAGGAGGAGACGTTACGTCCATCATACATGCGGTGCATGTGGTACGACTGAATGTGTTGTTTTCAGCAGTTCGACGCGCTCTAAAAGGGCGTGTTGGGTGGTCAAAACCATGAAAACGATCTCGGAAATCCATGAAATCATACGACAACAACCGTGGTGTGAATTTTGAAATGGTCGAGTAGAATACACATCAATCGGAGGTGTCATTTGACCACAGTGACCGGAAATGTGTTTTCGGTGTCATTAAAGACTAAAACGGCGTACGACGGTCGAATTCAAAGAAAACGTGCTCCCAATGACCTAAAAACACACTAAAACCATAGAAATATTATTCGTGACATGTAAGAGGAGTGGGAATTTCCATTAGACATGCGGTGAGCACGGTACGACTGAATGTGTAATTTTCAGTAGTTCGGCGCGCTCTAAAAGGGAGCGTTGGGTGGTCTAAACCACCTGAACGACCATGAAATTCCATGAAATCATACGACAAAAACTGTGGTGTGATTTGTGAAATGGATGGGCAGAAGACACGTCAATCGGAGGTGTTGTTTGACCGCGGTGACCAAAAATGTGTTTCCGGTGTCATTAAAGACCAAAACGGCGTACAATGGTCAAATTCAAAGAAAATGTGCTCCGAATGACCTGAAAACACACGAAAACAATATGAATATTATTCGTGACATGTAGGAGGAGATGAAACGTCCATTGGACGTGCGGTGCATGCGGTACGACCAAATGTGTTGTTTTCAGCAGTTCAACACGCTCTAAAATGGCGCGTTGGGTGGTCAAAACCACGCAAACGACCTCATAATGCCATGAAATCATACGACAAAAACCATGGTGTAAATTTTAAAATGGTAGGGTAGAAGACACGTCAATTAGAGGTGTCGTTTGACCGCGGTGAATGGAAATGTGTTTCCGATGTCATTAAAGACCAAAACGGCGTACGACGGTCGAATTCAGAGAAAACGTGCTACGAATGACCTAAAACCACAGGAAAACAATAGGAATATTATTCATGACATGTAGCAGGAGAGGGAATGTTCATCAGATGTGCGGTGTGCGTGGTACGACTGAATGTGTCATTTTCAGTAGTTCAGAGCGCTCTAAAAGGGCGCGTTGGGTTGTCAAAACCACCCGAATGACCTCAGAATTCCATGAAATCATACAAAAACAACTGTGGGGTGAATTGTGAAATGTTAGAGAGATGGAACGTCAATCGGAGGTGTCGTTTGTCTGCGGTGACCGAAAATACATTTCCAGAGTCATGAAAGACCAAAACGGCGTGTGATGGTCGAATTCAGAGCAAACTTGCTCTAAATGACCTGAAACCACACGAAAACAATAGTAATATTATTCGTGACATGTAAGAGGAGAAAAAATGTCCATCTAATGTGTGGTGCGCGTGGTACGACCAAATGTGTCGTTTTCAGCAGTTTGGCGCTCTCTAAAAGGGCGTGTTGGGTGGTCAAAACCACCAGAATGACCTCAGAATGCCATGAAATCATACGACAACAACCGTGATGTGAATTTTGAAATTTTTGGGTAGACGACACATCAATTGGAGGTGTTGTTTGACCTCAGTGACCGGAAACGCATTTTCAGAGTCATAAAAGAACAAAACGGAGTGTCACAGTCGAATTCAGAGAAAACGTGCTCCAAATTACCGGAAACCACGCAAAAACAATAGGAATATTATTCGTGACATGTATGAGGAGAAAAAACATCCATCGGACATGTGGTGCGCACAATATGACTGAATGTGTCATTTTCAACAGTTTGGTGCGCTCTAAAAGTGTCACGACCCGCCCTCGAGGTCCGTGCCATGACTACCCCAAGCCCGCCTTCCATAGGCCAGGGGCTGGCGACTAGCACCAAGGCGTAAATCCCGGTAAAAAGGGAAGGCATTTCCTTTGTAAAGTAAACGAACACCACAGAGTAAGCAAGCGGAAAGTAAACACTAAGTAAAAACAGAGTACAATTGAAAGTGCGGAAAAGTAAATGGGCCAGTATACAAACCCAAACTGAAAGTAAAGTACAACTCGAAAGGGAAAAACAACAACTGTAAGTAAAAGCCTCTACACTGAGCTGTCCACTGGAGATCCCACCTGAAGGGTGGGTACAGATAGCTCCACTGCTCCTCGGGTTCCGCCGTCCGCTCCGAGCACGTCCCGCCCAGTGGTCCACCTCCAGGCACCGTCCTGCTCTGCAAGCCTCAGCCAAGATCAACGTTGTCCGTCGTCTGCAACCAACACAATGTAGTGCGGGCAAAGCCCGTGCAGGGGTGAGTATAAGCTACTCAGTAGGGACCCTGAGACCCCTGAAGGTCTCTCAAATCCACAAAGGATAAACCACAAAGAAAGGTACAATCACAAAGTAACAACCGACACTGCTTAGGTATATGCCCATACATATACCTAAGTCATCAATTCAAATACGCTCCAACCTATGAGCCCAAGTACATCTCAGTCCACACAGGAAAGTAAACGTATTCCACATAGGAAAGCAAAACGTAATCCACACAGGATAGCACAACACAATCCACACAGGAAAACAACAAGATTCAGCTAACACAGGTATACTTCTTCAAAGGACGATAAAGATAATCTCTGATCCATCTAAGTCGTCGGACCCACAAAGGATCGATAGGTAACTAACCCCCACAAAGACCCACATAGGATCGGGCCCACACAGGACCTGTAGGCGCTGGTTCACACAGGACCGCTGAGCGCAAAGACCCACACAGGATCGGACCCACACAGGATCGGTAGGCGCTGGTTCACACAGGACCGCTGAGTGCAAAGACCCACACAGGATCGGACCCACACAGGATCAGGCCCACACAGGACCTGTAGCACTGATCCACGTAGGATCGCTGAGCGCAGAAGTCATCGTCGTCTAATCCACACAGGATCTCTGTACTGTCGTCGTCGCAGTCACAGTAGCAGTAGCAGCAGTAGTAGTAGTCATAGTCGCAGCCAGCACTAGGGTTCCCGCACACAGCAAGCTCGTTCGGAGGGTCTGCTCCACGAGCCGAGAGGCTGATACATCAACTGTCACAAAGTCCAGAGTTGATGTATCCAAAATTTCCGTATCGTCAACATGAACTCAACGCAATAGACGGCGCGTCGATCGGACGCCCGGTCTGAGAGTTATTGGCTTTTTCGTCCCAGGGGCCCGGTTGGTTTCTAAGGCAAAACCAACCCGACCGTACTCCACCTGCGTCCAAACCTCGGGCAGAGTATGCCAAAAGATCCATCTCACTAAGAGGAACACAACAAAGCTGACGGCACGTCAATCGGACGTCCGTAGCTCAAGATATGAGCGTTTCCGCTCCGAAGGCCCGGTTGGTTTCGTGAACGAACCAACCCGGCCGAACTCAAAGTATTCCGAAACCCTGAGTGTAATATACCGAAACGACTGTCTCGATCCAAGGATCGCATTTCCGCAGACGGTTCATCAATCAGAGGTCCGTGGCTCAAGTTATGAGCAAAAGACCGAAGTCGTCTCGAAAACGGGGGGTCCGGGTCCGGGCCGACCCCCCCCCCCCCCCCGGGTCGGCCCGAACCGGGTCGACTCGACCCGGGTCCGACCCGGTCCTGCCGGCGGCGGTCCGGCGCGGCGGCGTGGGCCGGTGCGGCCTGGCGCCGCTTGTCGCCATGCGCGGGGGACAAAGCCCCCGCTTCATCAATTTGGCGGCGCGGCTTTTAGCCGCGCCTTTGGAGAACCGGCCCCCCCTCGTGGGGGCCTGCTTGAGGAAAAACCGGGGGGCCACTTGCCCCCCCCCTTTAAGAAACCGCCCCCCACTCATAAATGGGGGGGGATTTGAGTTGACCGGGGGAATTAAATTCCCCCAGTTTTTCCCTTCCGACCGGCCCACCTGGCCGACCGGTTCTTCTTCGACGGACCGGCAAAGCCGGTCCCCTTCCGGCTTCCGACACCGGCGGCCCGACGAGCCGCCGGTCTTCCCGTCTCGCCGCGATGTTCGTCGTCCGGCGCGGTGCGACGGCACCGCGCCCCTCCACCGCAGCCCCGCTCCGGCCGCGGCGCGACGACATCGCGTTCATGATGATACTTCCACGGCGCGGCGCGACGGCGCTGCGCAATTCAACCGAGTGAATTCCCGCGTGGTGCGACGGCACCATGCCATCTCGTCATCCACAAGAAAAATAACAATCATCACGAACAAAAGAGGGGGAATTCGCCCGTGTTTGTGCGGTCCGACTCCCCTCTCACTAGATGATAACTCTTAAATATTTAATCACAATATTATCATTCTAGAACCAAGAACGAGAATAAATAATAACCAACAACAACCCCTACCTTGGGTTCATGTTCGAAGTTCGTCAACGACCCGCAGAAGACAATGTCGCAGAGGTCGGGCGTTGCGGTAATCGTTCGTCAAATCCGATGACGAAGAGGTATGTCCGAAGAGGTACGTCGTTGGTGAGTCTTCGTAAGCCGACGATGGAAGTCCGAGGAGGAAGCGACATTCCCTTTCATTGACACGGAAGACGTCGATGATCTTCGGAAGCAACCGGCTACGAAGAAGAGAGGAGCGGTGTTCTTCGTCGGAGTTCGAAGGTTCTTCGCGTTCTTCGTCAAAGTTGAAGAAGAAGAAGGAGCTCCCAAAATCCTCTCAAGAAGGCTAGAGAGATCTAACCAAATAAAATAAGTTAGAGACTTATTTTATTCGCACACTTAATCAAATTGAATTTCAAAGGTTTGAAATTCAAATAAAAAAAACTCCAAATTAATTAACAAGTTGTCATGTCAATTAAAGAGGGGTTAAAGGAGTTTTGAGAGGAGATGGAAGGTTGGGTTTCGTGTGGGCCCCACCACACTTAATCCTCCCAAGGGAGGTTAAGTGGATGTGGGTCCCACATTTAACTTCCTTTGAGAGGTGTTAACCAACAAGTAAGAAAAAAAAATAAAAAGTGTTCCACATTTTTATTCAACTTTTTATAATTCTCCCAAAAACTAACTTTCATCCCGCAATAAACGGAATTTTGGAAAAGGTCTCCTTAAGTGAATATCGGCGCTGCGAGTTCATCGGTGTGCTTGGATTTCAATTCCGAGCCCCAGATCAAAAGTTAGGAATTCCCGCTCGTTCGTTCACTGAACGTACCCGAGCCAAACTTCGGAAATTGATTCCGGGCACACCGGACCTCGGAATCAGGTGCCGTCAGAAACCGCGTTCTTGTAAAATTCCAAAGAAAATTAAGAAAAAATTTCCCTTGAATTTTACGGGTCTTTACATTACTCCCACCTCAGGGCTTTACGTCCCCGTAAAGATACATCAAAAACTAGGGAAACAAAAGAGGTTACTGAGCACGCATCTGAGCCTCCCGCTCCCATGTGCTCTCCTGGAGATTCCCGTGCTGCCATCTGATACGCACAAGAGGAATCGATCGCCCACATAGGACCCGCTCCTGTCGATCCTCTATCTCCACCGGGACCTCCGTAAAAGTCTCCCCATCGTCAACGTCAAGCTCCCCATGGTCAATTATGTGCATCGGGTCGTGCACGTATCTCCTCAGCTGGGATACGTGGAAGACGTCGTGCACCCGGTGCAACTGAGGTGGTAGAGCCAGGCGATAATCCACCTCGCCAATCCTGCTGAGGATCTGGAAGGGTCCGATGAAGCGCGGAGATAACTTGCCACCTTGGCCAAATCTCCGAATACCACGTCGAGGTGAGACCCGCAAGAATACGTGGTCGCCATCCTCGAACTCCAGTGGCCTGTGCCTCCTGTCAGCATATGACTTCTGCCAGCTCTGAGCTGTCCTCATCTGCTCCTGGATGACCTGGACCTTCTCTATCGTGGCCTGGACCATCTCCGGTCCCACCAGTGCTGACTCCCCAGGGTCTGTCCAGCACAAAGGAGATCTACAAGGTCGGACGTACAACGCCTCATACGGTGCCATCCCGATGGTGGAGTGGTAGCTGTTGTTGTACGCAAACTCCACCAAGGGTAGGTGGTCCTCCCAGCTACGACCAAAGTCGAGGACACATGCGCGGAGCATGTCCTCGAGAGTCTGAATTGTTGTGTCCTGGGCCCAGGATTGTTGGGCCCCCGCCAGGATTGTTGGCGCCTGTGCCCCGGTAACCAATCCCACATCGGTTGTGGAGGGAGATTGGTGGGTGCTTGAAATTCCCGTGCCTACCTTCCCCTCAGCAACGCGTTTTAAAGCCGTGAGGCCTGGGATAGCAACTGGGCCAGAGCGGACAATATTGCTGGGCCGAGGGATCCGATCCATCAATTGGTATCAGAGGGTGGTTGGTCTCGGGACCGGTGTGGGCTTGGGGGGGGGATGTTGTGTCCTGGGCCCAGGATTGTTGGGCCCCCGCCAGGATTGTTGGCGCCTGTGCCCCGGTAACCAATCCCACATCGGTTGTGGAGGGATATTGGTGGGTGCTTGAAATTCCCGTGCCTACCTTCCCCGAGGGCTACTCATTGGGTCGGGCTCCATTTTTTGATGGGACCGACTATAATTATTGGAAAACCCGCATGACCACTTTTCTTAGAAGTATAGGATATCCCATTTACAAAATAGTCATGCAAGGTTACACTTTGTCTACCCCCGACGAATCCAAATGGACCCAAGCCGACATTAGAAATTTTGAGCTTGATGGCAAAGCCATGAATGCTCTCCATTGCGGCCTAGACCGAAATGAATTCAATCGAGTGTCTACTTGCACCTCCTCACATGAAATTTGGAAACTTTTAGAAGTAACTCATGAGGGCACTAACAAAGACAAAGACACTAGATTGGATATGTATAGGAAAGATTTTGAGTCATTTTCAATGCATCCAAATGAGTCTATTTCCGATATGTTTACTCGCTTTACTGACGTTTGCAATGGAAGGAAATCTCTTGGTGATGATGTTTCAGCCGAGACGATGGTCAAGAAGATCTTATGGGTCCTTCCGAGCTCATGGGCACCAAAGGTGACGGCGATCCAAGAAGCTAAGGACGTCAAAAATATGCCGGTCGAGGAGCTCATCGGATCTCTCATGACTTATGAGATCACGATGAAGAGGCAAGCACAAAAGGAAGGCACACCAATCAAGACACCAAAGAATATTTCCTTCAATGTTCAAAAAGAAGTAAGCTCCTCCTCATCCTCATCTTCCTCATCTACTTCATCTTCAAGCGGCGACTCGGAAATGGAGAATCTCGCCCGCCAAATGCACAAGTTCATGAAGAAGCACAAGAAGAAGAAGAAATCTCACAAGGCGCGAAAGCAAGAACCCACCAAAAGATCTGAGCCCAAGGTGAAATGCTACGGGTGCGGCGAAAAGGGCCATTACAAGCCCGATTGCCCACTCAACAAAAAACGGGCCACGCAAAAGGAAAAAGGAAAGAAAAAGGTCCTCAAGGCCACATGGAGTGACACCTCATCCTCCTCCTCCTCCTCAAGTGACCAAGGTACAAAATGCCTAATGGCATGTAATGAGGTAACATCTTCCGACTCCTCCTCCTCTTGCTCTTCAAATTCCAATTCTTTCAATCATATGTCTTATGAAGAACTCCAACATGCTAGAGACCAACTTGAAAATGGTTTTCATGCTTTATCTTCAAAATTTGTTGCTTTGAAAAAGTCTTTCAAAAAACTCTCCTCCGAAAAAGAACAACTTTTCAAAGAGAAGGAGGAGATGTCCCTAAAAATCCAAAATTTCCCAAATGTTGATTCTTTGGAATCAACCATCAAAGACCTAAGGGAGACCCTAGCTAAGTTCACCCAAGGGGAACAAAATTTGAACAATATCCTAGGTTCTCAACGTGTTTCTAGAACCACCAATGGACTTGGCTACACCAATATAGCTTCCTCCTCCCATGCACCCACTGTTTTTGTAAGGGGGAGATCTAATTTTAAATTTTGCAACTATTGTAAGAAATCTGGGCACTTAATTTATGAATGTAATTGCAAAAACGCCCGGTATGGCCAACCCAAGTCTATTTTCTTTTCGGACGAGTTTTATAGGAGAAGACCCACAATGAGACAAGTATGGATTGAAAAATCCCTTCTAGCGAGTCTCTCTGGGCCGAAAATCATCTCTTTTCAAAATCCCTCTCCCCGGTGACTTTTTGTTTTTATTTAGGGGGAGTTAGGTTCTTTTAAGCCTTTTTTTTGTGAATTTCAATTTCAACAATTGGTATCAATTTCAACACTTGGTATCAAAATTTTCATTTCAAAATATTCAATTCGAATTTTTCATTTCAAAAATTTCATTTGGTTTCAATTTTCATTCAAAACTTTCAATTGGCTTTTGATTCAAAACTTTCAATTCAAACTGTTATTCAAATTTTCATTTCAATTTCAAAAATCTCAATTGATATTTCAATTATCATATTTTGTTTTTCAAAGTTTCCCTCAATCAAGTTTTATGCCCCGTGCTATTTTGATAATCACAAAGGGGGAGAATTTCTTGATTGATTGGGGGAGAATCTTTTCTATCATGATTTGATTTATTTTTAAATTATCCTTTAAGAATGTCTCCTTTCAATTTCAGTATTTTATATTAATTGTTTTGGTGATTGTGATCATCAAAATAGGGGGAGATTGTTGTACATATCGTTCCCCTCGTTGTTTTATTTTCATGATCACAATCACCCTCATATTTATCTAATCCTCTTTCAAGTGTTTTTGGATGATAGGAATCAATTCAAGAAAGAAAGGAGGCAAAGTGGACTGAAATTCAGTCCACCGGCCAACCGATGGAAGTGCACCGGCCAACCGATAAGAGCCTGGACAGAAGGCATCCTTCTGTCCAGACCACCGGCCAACCGGTGGCACACCAGCGGCCAGCCGGTGGCACCTGCACAGCAGAGGAGGCTACTGCCTCACCACCGGCCAACCGGTGGCTCTGTCACCGGCCAGCCGGTGGCATCCATCCCCAACAGTGAGACCTACTGTCTCACCACCGGCCAGCCGGTGGCCTCAGCACCGGCCAGCCGGTGGCTCCTGGGCAGAACAAGTTTCCTTTTTGCAAGGCACCGGCCAGCCGGTGGAGCTGTAACGGCCAGCCGGTAGCCCAGTCAAACTAGCCGTTGGGTTTGACCAGTCAACACTCTTTTGGCCTCCAACGGCTCCGAAGGCCTCTCCAACGGCTCCGAAGCCTCCCCAAGGGTTCCATGCCTATAAATAAAGGCCAAGGAAGCCCCGGACACCAACCGGAACACTTGTGAAGCCAACGTACACAATTCTCATCATTTGGCCAACCTCCGGCGACTTCCTTCAAAGGAACCTCAAGCGCTCCAACAACTTCCACATCCAAGGAGCTCCTCCAAAGAAGCTTGGAAGCGGCCTACAACATCTCCAATCAATCAAAGGCGCCCAAGTCTTCCCAAATACGGGTTTTATTGTTTTACTTTTTATTGAGCTTTAAATTTGGGTTTGTGCCTACAAACCCCAAACTCTTTCTTCATCCCCCTTTCTTTTGGGTTTCACACCACCACTAAGGTGTGAAAAGGTTTCTTCAAGCCTTTCCTTTTAAAAGGCTTGAGTTTTCGGTGAGCTAGCCTTCACCCGTTAAAAAGGCTAGTGGGTTCTTGCTAAACCATCAAAAGCAAGTGGGTTCTTGCTAAACCACAAAAAGCAAGCTGTAATAGGTCCTAGTGCTACCTCAAAGCCTAGTGGGTTTCTTGCTAAAACCATTGAAAAGCAAGCGGTATGAATCTCTCAACGGTTGAGTTGGGAGCGGAGACGTAGGCCGGGTTTTGGCCGAACTCCGTTATCAATTTCTTGTGTTTTGCCTCCTTTATTTCCGCTGCATTTCTACTTTGATTTTAAATTGTTAATCATTTTTTAAAAGGCAATTCACCCCCCCTCTTGCCATCATTCTCGCCTTTTGGCCAACCCAACATGAATGGTCCTCTCCGTCTGACCATCCGTCTGAGGGTGAAAGGCTGTGCTCAGACGTAGCTGCGTCCCGAACGCCTCCTGTAACCCCTTACAAAGCCGGGAAGTAAAGCGGGCATCTCGATCGGAGACGATAGATGATGGCACACCGTGGAGCCGCACAATCTCCTGAACGTAGAGACGTCCCAAGCTCTCCACTGAGCCCTGCTCTCTGATGGGTAAGAAGTGTGACGACTTGGTGAGTTGGTCAACAATCACCCAGATGGAGTCGTGACCTCTGGAAGTGCGTGGAAGTCCAGTCACGAAGTCCATAGATATGCCGTCCCACTTCCACTCCAGGACCTACAAGGGCTGTACCAAGCCTGCTGGTACCTGATGCTCTGCCTTCACCTGCTGGCAGGTGAGGCATCGAGAAACAAACTCTGCTACAGCCTTCTTCATGCCCAGCCACCAGTGCTGTCGTCTGAGATCCTGGTACATCTTCGCCACTCCAGGATGTACCGCCAAAGGAGAAGTGTGAAACTCTCTCAGCACCTCCTCTCGCAAAGCTATTGGTACCATGGTACGTCCTCTAAAAAGGATGTCGTGCTCTGCTCCAAGGGAGAAACCATCAGGTGTCTGTCCCGAGGATATCTGTGCACGCCGTGTCTCACAGTCAGTGTCCTCACGCTGTGCCTCTCTGACCTGCTGTAGTAGAGGAGGGGTGACTGTGAGAGACTTGAGGAAGGATGATCCATCTCTATCCACGAAGGATACCTGCAAAGAGGCTAGCTGCAAAGATTTCTCCTTTGCTGAAAAGTGAAATCCGGTCTCATCCCCTGGATGAACCACGTTCCTTGCCTAAAACAGTCAATCCCGTCATGATTAGTTAATTCATGGCATGGATGACGTCGTAAGGCCTCGACGCTGCTACCAAGAGATCCAACCGTTACTCTCGCCTCCAAGGGTTGAGTCACACTGTCGGCATCAGTGTGTGGTCACTGGGTTTCCTCCAGTACGAATCTCGCAAGTGAGGGTCAAGTCAACAGTTTTTAACTGGCACCTCTTAGTAAAAACAAACAAAAGACAAGAAAACAAAAGTCACCAAGGAAAGTGTCTTTTATTACCTCAACTTAAAGTACAAGGAAACAAGGCAACACAAACTACGAAGCTAGAGGCATTATGGGCAAAGGCCTCTATGCCTGGAGCTAGTCCCGCACTATTCCACCCGCTTCCGGAGCTCTATGATCGTAAGATTCAGCTGCTTGAAGCTGTGCTCTCCCCTGAGGTCGGGGTGGACCTCCTGGTGGTGGTGGTGGTAGAGCCTCGAAGCGTCGCCCACCACCTGCTGCTCGGCCAGCTCCTCTGCCTCGTCCGCCTCCTCCCTGTGGACCGCCACAGTCGAACCTTTGCCTCTGCCTAGGTGGTTCCTCAACCGTCTGCTGCTCCTCTGCATGGCGGGTCGGGCAGTCATGAGCCATGTGGCCTTGCCCGCCGCATGCATAGCACTGTCTTCCACTCGAAAGACTGGCTCCGCGATGTGTACCCCGCACTGCTGAGCCAGTGTCCTGAGGTCTTCTGCCTGAAGGTCTGGTCTATCTAGACCCCTGAGTCATCCGTCGACTGCCTGCTGCAGATGACTCTGCCACGTGCCGCCCTGCGGTGGGTCGCTGCGCTGGTGTAGACTCATCAAGGAAGCTCTCGATCAGAAGGGCCCGCTCCAGTACTCCTGTCTGAGTCGGTATGCTGAGAGAGATCAACGATGCCCTGATCTCGTGTCTCAAACCCTGCTCGAAGGTCCAGACCCAGAAGAATAGTCCCATACCATGTCGGTCGAGTAGCGCGAGAGATCAGTAAATCTCGCCGAGTACTGAGCGACCGTCATGCTGCCCTGCCGCAACTGAAAAAGCTCCTGGATACGCACCGTACGAAGGGTGGCTGGGACGAACTCCGAGCGGAAGAGGCTCTCAAAGTCCGTCCAAAGTAGAGATGTCTCATCGTGCACCTGGGGCATCAAGCTCCACCATCGTCCTGCTGCTGCGTGTAGTAGGCTCGCAGCGAGGATCACCATGATGTCTGCTGGTGTCCTCACTAGCCTAAACACACGTACCACGGCCTCTAGCCAGTCCTCTGCTGCCTGGGGGTCCGTCTCCCCACGAAACCTGGGCGGTCGCTGGCACTGAAACTCATGCAGTGCGCTAAGGCGACGTGCATCGTCAGCGGCTGGTGCTGGAAGTATCGGTGGCTCGGTGGGTAGTGCTACCGCCGGTGCCACTGCTGACAAAGGGACCTGCACCGAGGCCTCGTCGCTCGGTGGGCTGTCATCACACTCGACTCTCGGAACCCTAGCTGGCTGCCGTCGTGGGGCCATCCTGAATAGGAAACTGGTGCGCCACGGTCAAACAGTATACCTGGTGAGCTGACACAAAGAAATCACAAAGAAAACTTTGAAACACACACACAATCAATGTTTTCGTGCATTAAGTCGGAAATCAGAAGTCAGGGTCCTGGTGTACGGATACGTCGGCCGCCGCACCAACACTGGACTCCCTGGACTGATAACCACACTCAATACGCTAAACATTATTGCTTCACATAGAAAAGATCAGAGTTCGTGGTAGAACCGAACTCCTCTGATACCAATTTGTCACGACCCGCCCTCGGGGTCCGTGCCGTGACTACCCCAAGCCCGCCTTCCATAGGCCAAGGGCTGGCGACTAGCACCAAGGCGTAAATCCCGGTAAAAAGGGAAGGCATTTCCTTTGTAAAGTAAACGAACACCACAGAGTAAGCAAGCGGAAAGTAAACACTAAGTAAAAACAGAGTACAACTGAAAGTGCAGAAAATTAAATGGGCCAGTATACAAACCCAAACTGAAAGTAAAGTACAACTCAAAGGGAAAAACAGCAACTGTAAGTAAAAGCCGCTACACTGAGCTGTCCACTGGAGATCCCACCTGAAGGGTGGGTACAGATAGCTCCACTGCTCCTCGGGTCCCGCTGTCCGCTCCGAGCACGTCCCGCCCAGTGGTCCACCTCCAGGCACCGTCCTGCTCTACAAACCTCAGCCAAGATCAACGCTGTCCGTCGTCTGCAACCAACACAACGTAGTGCGGGCAAAGCCCGTGCAGGGGTGAGTATAAGCTACTCAGTAGGGACCCCGAGACCCCTGAAGGTCTCTCAAATCCACAAAGGATAAACCACAAAGAAAGGTACAATCACAAAGTAACAACCGACACTGCTTAGGTATATGCCCATACATATACCTAAGTCATCAATTCAAATACGCTCCAACCTCCGAGCCCAAGTACATCTCAGTTCACACAGGAAAGTAAACGTATTCCACACAGGAAAGCAAAACGTAATCCACACAGGATAGCACAACACAATCCACACAGGAAAGCAACAGGATTCAACTCACACAGGTATACTTCTTCAAAAGACGATAAAGATGATCTCTGATCCATCTAAGTCGTCGGACCCACGAAGGATTGATAGGTAACTAACCCCCGCAAAGACCCACACAGGATCAGGCCCACACAGGACCTGTAGGCGCTGGTTCACACAGGACCGCTGAGCGCAAAGACCCACATAGGATCGGACCCACACAGGATCGGACCCACACAGGATCGGTAGGGGCTGGTTCACACAGGACCGCTGAGCGCAAAGACCCACACAGGATCAGACCCACACAGGATCGGGCCCACACAAGACCTGTAGCACTGATCCACGTAGGATCGCTGAGCGCTGAAGTTGTCGTCGTCGAATCCACACAGGATCTCTGTACTGTCGTCATCGCAGTCACAATAGTAGTAGCAGTAGCAGTAGTAGTCACAGTCGCAGCCAGCACTAGGGTTCCCGCACACAGCAAGCTCGTTCGGAGGGTCCGCTCCACGAGCCGAGAGGCTGATACATCAACTGTCACAAAGTCCAGAGTTGATGTATCCAAAAGTTCCGTATCGTCAACAGGAACTCAACGCAACAGACGGCACGTCGATCGGACGCCCGGTCTGAGAGTTATTGGCTTTTTCGTCCCAGGGGCCCGGTTGGTTTCTAAGGCAAAACCAACCCGACCATACTCCACCTGCATCCAAACCTTGGGCGGAGTATGCCAAAATATCTGTCTCACTAAGAGGAACACAACAAAGCTGACAGCACGTCAATCGGACGTCCGTAGCTCAAGATATGAGCGTTTCCGCTCCGAAGGCCCGGTTGGTTTCGTGAATGAACCAACCCGACCAAACTCAAAGTATTCCGAAACCCTGAGTGTAATATACCAAAACGACCGTCTCGATCCAAGGATCACATTTCCATAGACGGTTAGTCAATCGGAGGTCCTTGTCTCAAGTTATGAGCAAAAGACCGAAGTCATCTCGAAAACCGGGGGTCTGGGTCCGGGCCGACCCAGCCCGACCCCCCACCCGGGTCGGCGCGAACCGGGTCGACCCGACTCGGGTCCGACCCGGTCCGGCCGGCGGCAGTCCGGCGCAGCGGCGCGGCCTGGCGCCGCTTTTCGCCATGCGCGGGGGACAATGCCCCCGCTTCATCAATTTGGCGGCGCGACTTTTAGCCGCGCCTTTGGAGAACCGGACCCCCCTCGTGGGGGCCTGCTTGAGGAAAAACCGGGGGGCCACCTGCCCCCCCTTTAAGAAACAGCCCCCCCCTCATAAATGGGGGGGGGGATTTGAGTTGACCGGGGGAATTAAATTCCCCCGGTTTTTCTCTTCCGGCCGGCCCACCTGGCCAGCTGGTTCTTCTTCGACGGACCGGCAAAGACGGTCCCCTTCCGGCTTCCGACACCGGCGGCCCGGCGAGCCGCCGGTCTTCCCGTCTCGCCGCGGCCCAGAACCGGCCGTGGTGTTCGTCGTCTGGCGCGGTGCGACGGCACCGCGCCCCTCCGCCGCGGCCCCGCTCCGGCCACGGCGCCTTCGATTCCCCTTGACGCGGCACGACGGCGTCGCGTTCATGATGATCCTTCCACAACGCGGCGCGACGGCGCTGCGCAATTCAACCGAGCGAATTCCCGCGTGGTGCGACGACACCACGCCATCTCGTCATCCACAATAAAAATAACAATCATCACGAACAAAAGAGGGGGAATTCGGTCGTGTTTGTGCGGTCCGACTCCCCTCTCACTAGATGATAACTCTTAAATATTTAATCACAAGATTATCATTCTAGAACCAAGAACGAGAATAAATAATAACCAACAACAACCCCTACCTTGGGTTCAAGTTTGAAGTTCGTCAACGACCCGCGGAAGACAACGTCGCGGAGTTCGGGCATCGCGGTAATCGTTTGTCAAATCCGATGACGAAGAGGTATGTCCGAAGAGGTACGTCGTTGGCGAATCTTCGTAAGCCGACGAAGGAAGTCCGAGGAGGAAGCGTCGTTCCCTTTCGTTGACACGGAAGACGTCGATGATCTTCGGAAGCAACCGGCTACGAAGAAGAGAGGAGCGGCGTTCTTCGTTGGAGTTCGAAGGTTCTTCGTGTTCTTCATCAAAGTTGAAGAAGAAGAAGGAGCTCCCAAAATCCTCTCAAGAAGGCTAGAGAGATCTAACTAAATAAAATAAGTTAGAGACTTATTTTATTCGCACACTTAATCAAATTGAATTTCAAAGGTTTGAAATTAAAATAAAAAAAAACTCCAAATTAATTAACAAGTTGTCATGTCAATTAAAGAGGGGTTAAAAGAGTTTTGAGAAGAGATGGAAGGTTGGGTTTCGTGTGGGCCCCACCACACTTAATCCTCCCAAGGGAGGTTAAGTGGATGTGGGTCCCACCTTTAACTTCCTTTGAGAGGAGTTAACCAATAAGTAAGAAAAAAAATAAAAAGTGTTCCACATTTTTATTCAACTTTTTATAATTCTCCCAAAAACTAACTTTCGTCCTGCAATAAACGCAACTTCGGAAAAGGTCTCCTTAAGCGAATATCGGCGCTTCGAGTTCATCGGTGTGCTCGGATTTCAATTCCGAGCACCGGATCAAAAGTTAGGAATTCCCGCTCATTCGTTCACTGAAAGTACCCGAGCCAAACTTCAGAAATTGATTCCGGGCACACCGGGCCTCGGAATCAGGTGCCGTCAGAAACCGCATTCTTGTAAAATTCCAAAGAAAATTAAGAAAAAATTTCCCTTGAATTTTACGGGTCTTTACAAAAAGGGCACGTTGGGTTGTCAAAACCACCTGAATGACCTTGGAATGCCATGAAATCATACAAAATCAACTGTGCTGTGAATTTTGAAATGGTAGGGCATAGGACATGTCAATCGAAGGTGTTATTTGACCGCGGTGACTGAAAACGCGTTTTTGGAGTCATAAAAGATAAAAACGGTGTGTGACGGTAAAATTCAGAGAAAATGTGCTCCAAATGACCCAAAACCACACAAAAATAATAGGAATATTATTCTTGACATGTAGGAGGAGACAAAACATCCATCAGACGTGTGGTGCGCATAGTACGACCGAATGTGTCGTTTTCAGCATTTCGACGCGCTCTAAAAGGGAACATTGGGTGGTCAAAACCACCCGAAGGACCTTAAAATGCCATTAAATTATACGAAAACAACTGTGGTGTGAATTGTAAAATGTTTGGGTAGACGAAATGTCAATCTGTGGCGTCGTTTAACTGCGGTGACAGGAAACACGTTTCTGGAGTCATAAAAGACCAAAATGGCGTGTCACGGTCGAATTAAGAGAAAATGTGGTCCAAATGACTTGAAACACATGAAAATAGTGTGAATATTATTCGTAATATGTAGGAGGATATAGAACGTCCATCGGACATGCAGTGCGTGCGGTACGACTGAATGTGTCGTTTTCAGTTGTTCAACGCCCTCCAAAAGGGCGCGTTGGGTGGTCAAAACCACCCGAAAGACCTCAGAATGCCATGAAATCATATCACAACAACTGTGGTGTAAATTTTAGGATTTTTGGGTAGATGGAATGTCAATCAGAGGTTTTGTTTGACCGTAGTGATCAGAAATGCATTTTCGGAGTCATAAAAGACCATAATGGCGTGTGACGGTCAAATTTAGAGTAAACGTGCTCCGAATGACCTGAAAACATAGTGTTAGTCAGAGTTAATACTCAAGAGGGGGGGGGGGTGAATTGAGTACCCATTCAAAATTTCTGTTAAAAACTTCTAGGATTAAAATCCCCCAATTTAATAGAGGCCCAGTTAATTAAGGAAGTAGAGATATAAGTGACTTATTGTTCAACAGGTTTCTCAACGGTTGATTATTCCTCAGTGAAATTAGTATGACAACTAATTTGACTTTCGAAACAAGTTTACTAAACAAATCTCGTATACACACTAACCAAATTTAACTATCAGAGTAAATAAAAAGGATTTCTGTTTTTGAAAGTAAGCACAGTGGATAAGTATTAAAAAACAGAGTACTGAAAAGATGAACAAGCTAATTTAAACAAGAGGTTCAGTCTTAAGCCAAGACCTAGTCCTCTCCACTTGGTGATCACCTGCCAACAAGTAATTTTATATATAAAAAAATTGATACACAACCTGTATCGGGCTTTAAAACAGTTTTCACAAACTGTCCAGGTTTCACAACCTCTACCACAGTTACACGTGGGAAATCAAAATAACCAAGCCACACCAGGATTCTTCCACAGTTGTATGTGGGTAACAAAAGTAAAAAGAGTTTGAAATAGGGATTTTCTGTATCCCTCAGTTTAAGCCCAAAAGTCAGTGTGTGTGTAATACAAACACACTGCTCACAAATGTAAGAAAAACTTTAAACACAACAGAGCTAAAAGATGGTAAGAATAAGTTTAGAATGCTCTGTAGTGTTGGAAGATCAGCTTTGGACTCTTTGGAATGGATGAGGTGAATATTTTGTCCTTTTCTGAGATTTGAATCCAAAAACGGAGTGTCCCAACTTCCAGATGTATAGATGATCAATTCATTGAGATTTGAGTGTGTCACAGCATAGCTCGAAGAGGGTTCTTTCAGTCGGTACACTTGAGACTCTTTTTGTTCTTCTGCAAGAGAATTCTCGAGAGTATTGTGTCCACACAAAAATTATTGATGCTTGTCTTCTTTTTTTTTTTATAGAAAATTGGCTGTTTAAGCTCTGTAAATCTTTATCTCGTGTTGTCCACCTTTTTCACCCAATCACGTGTGCTTTTTCTCGTACATCGTAGTGTTTCTTGATATGCCTTCAAGGATTAATAAATAATGTCAGGTGTATCAATATGTTCAGACATGACCGTTATATAATAGTATTAATAAATTTGACAAAGAGAAATAATATAATATCATTAGACTGGTCGCAGATTCAGGTCACACGGTAGACTTCAATTGAGGTCTTTCCAACTGTAGACTTTTTCTAACTGTGGACTTCGACTGTGGGTTCTCTGTCTGTAGGCTTGCAACGGTAGCTGTTTTTCTATTTAACTGTAGCCTCATATTGATAGACTTCAACGATGAATCTGTAACAAAAAATTATTGCAACTTTAACCTTTTCAACTGTAGACTTCGATTGCCAGTCGACTTAGTCGACAGTGGAAGCTGTCTGACTGTAGTCCTCTACTAACGGTAGACTCGTGCGACTGTAGGCTTGATCAGATAAATTCTCAATAGAAGACTTGATAAGGAAGGAGTCACACAATGAATTTCTAACAGAAGCCTTGTCATATCAGTAACCTTACAACTGTGACTCTTTGTCTGTGAGCTTTGACAAATGATTAAGCAATAGTCTTGTGACTGTAACCTTGTATTAGTAGTTTCTTAATCATAGCAGTAGACCTTCAACTGTGATCTTCTTGCAATGATGACTTAAAGTGACAGTTAGCTGAAACTGTGACTTTGAACATAAGGTTTTTACCAGTAGCCATCAATGGTGAACTTATTAAACGTAACTATAATATGTTGCAGTAAAGTCATGAGAGTAAGAGCATAAAATTTCTAGGATGAAGTGATTTTAAGCATAAATTAACAAGATTAGTGAAAGGCTTAATACGTCATGATCACTGTTTAACCATGATTTGGGATTGTCAAAACAGGTGAATCCAACACATAGGAAAACAATAGGAATATTATTTGTGACATCTAGGAGGAGACAACACATCCACCGTACGTGCGGTGCGCGCAGTACGACTGCATGTGTCATTTTTAGTAGTTTGATGTGCTCTAAAAATGCGCGTTGGGTGGTTAAAAACACCCGAAAGACCTCAGAATGCCATGAAATCATAAGAAAAAAATCGTGGTGTGAATTGTGAAATGGTCGGGCAGACAACATGTCAATCAGAGGTATTGTTTGACCACGGTGACTGGAAACGCGTTTCCAGAGTCATAAAAGACAAAAACGGCGTGTGACAGTTTAATTACGAGCAAATGTGCCCCAAATGACCTAAAACCACACAAAAACAATAGTAATATTATTCGTGACATGTAGGAGGAGACGAAATATCCATCTAACATGTGATGCGCGTGGTACGACCGAATATGCTGTTTTCAGCAGTTCGGCACGCTCTAAAAGGGCGTGTTGGGGGGTCAAAACCATCCGAACGACCTCATAAAGCAATGAAATCATACGAAAACAACTGTGGTGTGAGTTGTGAACTAGTCGGGTAGATGAAATGTCAATCAGAGGTGTCGTTTGACTGCGGTGACCGGAAACGCGTTTCCGGAGTCATAAAAGACCTAAACGGCGTGTCACTGTCGAATTCAGAGAAAACATGCTCTGAATGACCTAAAAACACAAAAAAACAATAGGAATATTATTTGTGACATGTTATAGGAGACGAAACGTCCATCAAACGTGCGGTGCACACGATATGACCGAATGTGTCGTTTTCAGTAGTTCAAGGCGCTTTAAAAGGGCGCGTTGGGTGGTCAAAACCACCCGAACAACCTCATAATTCCATGAAATTATAATACAACAACCGTGGTGTGAATTGTAAAATAGTCGGGTAGACGAAACGTCAATCAGAGTTGTCGTTTGACCATAGTGACTAGAAACGCTTTTTCGGAGTCACAAAAGACCAAAACGGTGTCTGAAGGTCAAATTCTGAGAAAATGTGGTCTGAATGAGCTTAAACCACACAATAACAATAGGAATATTATTCATGACATGTAGGAAGAGACATCACATACATAGGATGTGCGGTGCGCATGGTACGATTGAATGTGTCATTTTCAGCAGTTCGGCACGCTCTAAAAGGGCGCGTTGGGTGGTCAAAACCACCCAAATTACCTCAGAATGCCATGAAATCATACGAAAACAACCATGGTGTGAATTTTAAAATTTTTAGGCATACAGAACTTCAATCGGAGGTGTCGTTTGACTGTGGGGATCAGAAACGTGTTTCTGGAGTCACAAAAGACCAAAACGGCGTGTGACGGTCGAATTCAGACCAAACGTGCTCCGAATAACCTAAAACCTCACGAAAACAATAGTAATATGATTTATGACTTGTAAGAGGAGACGAAATGTCCATCAGACGTGCGGTGCGGGTGGTACGACCGAGTGTGTCATTTTCCATAGTTCCGCGCACTCTAAAAGGGCGTGTTGGGTGGTCAAAACCACCCGAACGACCTCAGAATGCCATGAAATCATACGAAAAAAACCATGGGGTGAATTTGGAAATGATTGGGTAAACAAAATGTCAATCTGAGGTGTCGTTTTACCACGGTGACCCGAAACGCGCTTCCGGAGTCATAAAAGACCAAAACGGCGTGTCATAGTCGAATTCAGAGAAAACGTGCTCCGAATGACCTGAAACCACATGAAAACAATAGGAATATTATTCGTTACATGTAAGAGGATATGAAACATCCATCGAACTTGTGGTGTGCACGGTACGACCGAATGTGTCATTTTCAGTAGTTCAGTGCGCTCTAAAAGGGTGCATTGGGTGGTCAAAACCACCCGAACAGCCTCAGAATTCCATGAAATCATACGACAACAACCATGGTGTGAATTGTGAAATCTTCGAGCAGACGACATGTCAATAAGATGTTTCGTTTGACCGCGGTGACTGGAAATGATTTTCCGGAGTCAAAAAAGACCAAAACGGCGTCTGAAGGTCGAATTCCAAGAAAAAATGTTACAGATGAGCTGAAATCACACGAAAAAAATAGAAATATTATTCTTGACAAGTAGGAAGAGACAAAACATCCATCGGATGTGCTGTGCGTGCGGTATGACCGAATGTGTCATTTTCAGCAGTTCGGTGCGCTCTAAAAGGGCGTGTTAGGTGGTCAAAACCACCCAAATGACCTCAGAATGCCATGAAATCTTACGAAAACAACCATGGTGTGAATTGTGAAATTTTCAGGCATACGGAACATCAATCGGAGGTGAAGTTTGACTGTAGTGACTAGAAATGTGTTTCTGGAGTCCTAAAAGACCAAAACGGCGTGTGACGGTCGAATTCAGACCAAACGTGCTCCGAATGACCTAAAACCAAACGAAAACAATATTAATATTATTCATGACATGTAGGAGGAAATGAAACATCCATAGGATGGGTGGTGCGAGCAGTACGACTGAATTTGTCATTGTCAGTAGTTCAGCGTGCTCTAAAAGGGCGCGTTGGGTGGTCAAAACCACCCAAACGACCTCAGAATGCATTGAAATCACACGACAACAACTATGGTGTTAATTTTTAAATGATCGGGTATATAGAACATCAATCGGAGGTTTCGTTTGACCTTGGTGACTGATAACGCATTTCTAGAATCATAAAAGACCAAAATGGTGTGCCATGGTTGAATTCAGAGCAAACGTGTTCCAAATGACTTGTAACCACACAAAAAAATTGTAATATTATTCTTGACATGTAGGCGGAGACGGCATGTCCATCGGACGTGCGGTGCATGCTGTAATACCGAATGCTTTGTTTTCTACAGTTCGACGCGCTCTAAAAGGTCGCGTTGGGTGGTCAAAACCACCCGAACCACGTCAGAATTCCATGAAATCATACAAAAACAACCATGGTGTGAATTGTGAAATGGTTGGTCAGAAAACATGTCAATCGGAGGTAGCGTTTGACTGCAGTGACTGGAAACATGTTTCCGGAGTCATTAAAGACCAAAACGGCATGTCATGGTCGAATTTAGAGAAAACATGCTCCGAATGACCTGAAACCACATGAAAACAATTGGAATATTATTCGTGACATGTAAGAGGGGACAGCATGTCCATCGGACGTGCGGTGTGCGCGGTACGACCGAATGTGTTATTTTCAGCAGTTCAGCGCACTCTAAAAGGGTGTGTTGGGTGGTCAAAACCACCCGAACGACCTCGAAATGCCATGAAATCATACAAAAACAACTATGGTGTAAATTGTAAAATGGTCGGGCAGATATCACATTAATCAAAGGTGTCGTTTGACCGCAGTGACCAGAAACGCGTTTCCGGAGTCATAAAATACCAAAACGGTATGTGACGGTCGAATTCAGAGAAAACATGCTCCGAATGACCTGAAACCACATGAAAACAATAGGAATATTATTAAAGACATGTAATAGGATACAAAACATCCATCGGACTTGTGGTGCGTGCGGTACGACCAAATGTGTCATTTTCAGCAGTTCGATACGCTCTAAAAGGGCGTGTTGGGTGGTCAAAACCATCCGAATGACCTCAGAATGCAATGAAATCATACGAAAACAATTGTGGTGTAAATTGTGAAATGGTCGGGAAGAAGACACATCAATCAGAGGTGTCGTTTGACTGCAGTGTCCAGAAACGCGTTTCTGGTGTCATTAAAGACCAAAACGGCGTACGATGGTCGAATTCAAAGAAAATGTACTACAAATGACCTGAAACCACACGTAAGTAATATGAATATTATTCGTGACAAGTAGTCTGAGACAGAACGTTCATCGGACGTGTGGTGCGCACGGTACGGACGAATGTGTCGTTTTCAGCAGTTCGACAAGCTCTAAAAGGGCGTGTTGGGTGGTCAAAACCACCCAAACGACCTAAGAATGCCCTGAAATCATACAGAAACAACTGTGGTGTGAATTGTGAAATGATCGGGTAGATGGAAAATCAATCGGTGGTGTCATTTGACCACGGTGATAGGAAACACATTTCTGGAGTCATAAAAGACCAAAACGGCGTATCACGGTCGAATTCAGAGAAAACATGCTCCAAATGACCTGAAACCACATGAAAACAATATTAATATTATTTTTGACATGTAGGAGGATACAACATGTTCATCGGACGTGCAACACATGCGGTACAACCGAATGTGTCGTTTTCAGCAAATCGACGTGCTCTAAAAGGGCGCGTTGGGTGGTCGAAACCATCCGAACGACCTCAGAATGTCATGAAATCATACTAAAACAACCATGGTTTTAATTGTGAAATGGTAGAGTAGACGAAATGTCAATCGGTGGTTTCGTTTGACTATGGTGACAGGAAACGTGTTTCTGGACTCATAAAAGACCAAAACGGCATGCGACGATCGAATTCAGAGTAAACGTGCTCCAAATAACTTGAATCCACATGAAAACAATAGGAATATTATTTGTGACATGTAGGAGGAGACATCACATCTATCAGACATGTGGTGCATGCAGTACGATCGAATGTGTCGTTTTCAGCTGTTTGGCGCACTCTAAAAGGGTGCGTTGAGTGGTCAAACCCACCCGAACGACCTCGGAATGCCATTAAATCATCGAAAAAAATCATGGTGTGAATTGTGAAATGGTCAGGTTGACAGCACATCAATCGGAGGTGTCGTTTGACCGTGCTGACATGAAACACGTTTCCAGAGTCATAAAAGACCAAAATGGCATGTCATGGTTGAATTTAGAGAAAACATGCCCCGAATGACCTGAAACCACACGAAAATAATAGGAATGTTATTCATAAAATGTAGAAGGAGACGACACATCCATCGGACGTGCTGTGCACGCGGTACGACTGAAGGTGTCGTTTTCAGCAGTTCGACGCGCTCTAAATGCTGCGTTGGGTGGTCAAAACCACCCGAATGACCTTGGAATGCCGTGAAATCATATGACAAAAACCGTGGTGTGAGTTGTAAAATGGTCAGGCATACGACACATCAATCAGAGTTGTCATTCGACCGCGGTGACCGAAACGCATTTCCGGAGTCATAAAAGACCAAAACGGCGTGCGACAGTCGAATTCAGAGTAAACATGCTCCAAATGACCTGAAACCACACGAAACCAATATGAATATTATTCGTGACATTTAGGAGGAGACGAAACATCCATCAGACGTGAGGTGCGCGTGGTACGACCGAATGTGTCGTTTTAAGCAGTTCGACGCGCTCTAAATGGGTGCGTTGGGTGGTAAAAACCACCCGAATGACCTCAGAATGCCTTGAAATCATATGAAAACAATTTTGGTGTGATGTTTCAATGTTCTAGAAGACGACATGTCAATCTAAGGTGTCATTTGACCGTAGTGACAGGAAACACGTTTCCAGAGTCATAAAAGACCAAAATGACATATGACGGTCGAATTAAGAGTAAACGTGCCCCAAATGACCTGAAAACACATGAAAATAATAGGAATATTATTCTGGACATGTATGAGGTGACAACATATCCATCAGACATGCGGTGTGTATGGTATGACCGAATGTGTTGTTTTCAGTAGTTCGACGCGCTCTAAAAGGGCGCGTTGGGTTGTCAAAACCACCCGGACGACCTCAGAATGCCATGAAATCCTAAGACAACAACAGTGGTGTAAATTTTGATTTTTTTGGGTAGACTACACATCAATCGAATGTGTCGTTTGACCGTAGTGACCAGAAACGCATTTTCGAAGTCATAAAAGACCAAAACGGCGTGTGATGGTCAAATTCAGAGAAAAAGTACTCCGAATGACCTGAAACAATATGAAAAAAATAGTAATATTATTCAGGACATGTAGGAGGAGATGTCACGTCCATCAGATGTGCGGTGCGCGCGGTACGACCGAATGTGTTGTTTTCAGCAGTTCAGCGCGCTCTAAAAGGGCGCGTTGGGTGGTCAAAACCATGTAAACGACCTTGGAATGCCATGAAATCATATGAAAACAACTGTGGTGTGAATTGTGAAATGTTCAGTCATAATACTCATCAATATGTGGTGTCGTTTGACCGCGGTGACCGGAAATGCCTTTCCAGTGTCATTGAAGACCAAAACGGCGTACGACGATCGAATTCAAAGAAAACGTGCTCCAAATTACCTGAAACCACACAAAAACAATAAGAATATTATTTGTGACATGTATGGGGAGAGGTAATGTCCATAGTACATGCGGCACGCGCGGTACGACCGAATGTGTCGTTTTGAGCCGTTTGGCGCGCTCTAAAAGTGCGCATTGGGTGTTCAAAATCACCTGAACGACCTCAGAATTCCATGAAATCATATGACAACAGCCGTGGTGTGAATTTTTAAATTTCCTAGTATAAGACACATCAATCGGTGGTGTTTTTTGACTGCGGTGACCGAAAACGCGTTTCCGGTGTCATTAAAGACCAAAACGGCATACGACGATCGAATTCAGAGAAAATGTGCCCCGAATGACCTGAAACCACACTAAAACAATAGGAAAATTGTAGAGACCCCAAACCTGACGTACATGAACATTAAATTACTTTTTTGGAATACCTAATACATAACAAAAACAGACCCACAAGGACCGTAATAGTTTAGTGTCTTTGGAAACATGGAATATAATCTTCTAATCGTGGTGAAAGATCTTCAACATCTCCTATAAAGATCTTCCCCTTTTGTTTTCTTACCTAAAACCTTTCTTTAAATCATAGAGAAAATAAAAAATATAAAGGGTGATCTCAAATTATCATTAAGGGTAAGTATGGAGAAAATAAAACAAATCATATACATTTGAACTTAAAAAAACATGAACATAATGTTTAAACATCAAAATCTTGAGCAATGACATAAAACATGGTAGCACGTAAGGAATAGATCATAAAGAAACATTAATCATGATAAAATAGAATGGGAATGAAACATGTAATTGTGGAAAAAAATTAAGCACTTGATATGATTTCCATAGTAGCCAAGGCATTGCTGCCAAGACCATCTTAGTGGACAAAGTCCTGTTCTGAATCGAGTTCACTCCTCGTTCCAGTCCTGTATCACTGAACCAGATAAACTTACCATTCTAGCCATGTCTATCTCATGAGATATAAATCTTTACCGAATGCGTTGGAGGGATATATAGGACCCACCCATCTCATAATGAAATCATTCTTATGTGTGCCACAACAAAAACATAAATAATTCATCATAACCCAAAGAATAAAATGGGTTTCATAAACATCATCCCATCATAACATAATCCATATAAAACAAATAGATATAATTTCATCACAAGAAAAGTAAAACCATGTAAATCATAGATACATTATACTTGAAACATACACATATGAAATAATGTCATCTTAGATGGAAAATGGTTTTGATAAAACAATTGAAATGAATTCTTGAGGAAAATATCCTTTCTTATTTAAAATCATTTTATTTTCAAAAAATGCCATGAAAGTTTAAAAGAAATGGATTTTGTTGAAAATATTAATGAAATATTGTAGATTAATCTTTATGAAAAAAGGCATTATAAAACCGTAAAAATCCGTTCATGCCGTATAAGTTAAAGAAAACATTCTCCTCATACTTTTAACGAAAAAGTCAAAAAGTACCACATATGGTAAACAAAAGAAAGATTCCATCCATAACACAAAGTAAAAGTAAAAGAATGGTAAAAAAGACTTTAAACATAAATGGAAGAATATTAAACACTTTATGAAAAACATTTTTTATGGACATGGATGAAAAATATAACCCTAGTAAATACTTACATATAAGCAATCTCGGATAAAAATGAGATTGAAAAATTATCCCTTACTTTATGTCCAATTTCTTCTGTATGTTTCTGAGACTTCCGTATAGTGGGTTTAAAAATATTATTAACTTTTAACAGAACCATAATAATATTTATGATATCATATATGATTCATTTATGACATTATCTTACCCGTTCTTTTGTAAATTCCCTGTTAAAGTAGCGTTTTGGGTAAAATCGTTTCGTTTATCATCTGTGTTTTGACTTATAATTATTAATATGATTACTTAGATTATTATTACTTAATTCCAGAATATAAAACCTTATTTATATATAATATATATTCATAATATACATATATATAATAGATCGATAAATGGAAATAAATACACCGTTCATGGAGACGGTAGGCCGTACGTACGCATGAACGCTGTTTTCATTTCCTTATTGAATTGAATGGAATTAAGTAGAAGAAATACATATATATTTACATAAATAAAGTAGAATTATTATTTCATATATTTCATGATTACTTATTATATATACTTTATAATCATTCTTGAATTGTTAACATGGAAAATGAATCTCATCGCGTCGTGGAGACGGTAATCCGTACGTACGCACGAGCAATGATATCATTCCCATATTTATTGAATGGAATTGGAGTGGATGATATAATATCTTAGAATCAGTGTGATGTTATAATAACCATATATAGTTATTCTTTACACCATTATACCCATCCAAGTAAGGTGGTGGTGGAAAAATAGATTACACCACAGTGTGGAGATGGTATTCTGTACATACACACGCGTGGTGATTTCATTTTCTGTAGGATCGATAGAAGGTGAAATAGGTTTGTTTAATATTTATAATAACATATCAGTATATGAGTGATACTAATGTCATTACTTCATAATGAAACAACTAAAGAATAGGAAGTATAAGAAGAAATAAATTTGAAAGAATCGGTAACGGATATTACCTCTTCTTTGACACGCCTCTTTGAAACCTCCTCTTAGGGCACCAGTGTTAATCTTTGAAGAAGACCAGGACCTCTAGAATATTAATAGGGGAGTTTAGAAGAGTAATGGGTAGGGTTTGGATGATCTTTAAGGCTCAAAGGTGTGTAAAGAGGAGAGGGAGGAGGTGCCCTTTTATAAGGGAGGAGAGGGGCACCTTTGGAAAGTGTGAAAATATTATTTTATTATAAAATTATCTTTGGTTTAAAAAGGTCAAAAAATCATTAAAGATGAAGATAATATGACTTAGGGTCTATAAAAATCATCCAATCATAATTGGACATGTTTTAGATAATATTTTAATCATTATAATCTTATTCATTTAAATCATTTATTAATGTGGTAAATACGGTATCATTATTGTGTCATAAATAATTTAATTTATTTGATGTCTAAAAATTATAAAAAAACACCACCATGTAGGAAATATTTTTATCTTTCTAATTAATATTTATAGTCTAAAAGATAATTTATATATCCCCTTATAAAAATTAATTACTAAAAGATTTTTCTTAATGTCAATTTTGTCTTTACATTAAATTAATTAATCCAAATTGTCATTATGACTACCAAGTGGCTCAATGGGTTCCCAAAATCAACCCAAGAATGCCCATGGTTGGCCACTACACATCTAATAAGGTTAGGACAAGTGTTAAGGTAATTTTAAATTATTATAATGTTCTTTTAACCTTGAATTACCCTATTTACCTTTAACCGCAGTAAATAAAAGTCAAAAGTTACTGTTTACCAAAAATTATTTTCATTTTATTGAACCAAATTTTACTTCTTGATAACAATAATGTATGTCAGATTTTTGAAATTCAATTCACAGAAGTGGTAAAATTTAATTTAAATGAAAGAGTCAGTTTTTTAACTACCACTAAGTAGTTACGCTATTCATCAAAAATTGAAGTTTTTCAGAAAAATACCAAAAATTCAGCCTAATCTATATTTGATATTCTGAATTCAAAAACGATGCGTATTTTTTCCAATTTCAAAACATAGAATTTGCATTAATTAATTTTAAAATTAATTCCCGTTATCAAAACAAATAGTGTGTTTTTAAGAAATAATAACTATCAAAAGATTGACACTTGTTTATGTTCAAATTCAAAGTGAAATTAATTCCAATGACCAACATTGGATTAAATGGTAAAAATATATTATAATTACACTTTAAAACCAATTAAAAATATAATCTAACCATATAAATTATTACGATGAAAAAATTTGTTTTTAATTAAAATATACCGTGTTTTTACTATTCAATAAAATATGAAAGTTATCAAAATAATATGGAAAATTTATCCAAAGTAAATTTTTATATCCTTATTCCAAAGAAGAATTTTATTTTGACAAATTGAACTTATAAAAATGTCAAAAACTATATTTAAAGTGGGTTTACCATCAAAAGACGACAAAATTGCATTTTTTGAAAAATACTTATTTTTCTCAAAAAATTTATTTTGTTCCCACACGATGTTCTAGAAAATGTGTAAGATGAATAATAATGTTATAAAACTCAAAATGTAGTTAATAATATTCATAAAGGATAGTTCATAATAATATTATAACAATATGTCGTTGTTTAGTGAAACCCGGTATTGCGTACTACACACGCTATCAAGGAAGGCCGCGATTGCGTGTAATGCAAGCCAAGTCAAGGTTGTGTGTAGTGAAATCTCCCTTTGTTGTTGCGTATAACATAATAAAAACTTATTTAATTTATACATTAAACCAAATATATACTTAATGTTGCATAGAATAATTTCTACAAAAGGAACTTGAAATTGTGTGTAACACGAACCAAGAATAGTGTTGCGTAAACTGCAAACTAATACGGTGTTGCGTATAGAACAAGCTAATTTTGGTGTAGCATACAACACTAGACATCAATGAAATTAAAAATAATAATTCTCATAAAATCTTGGGTTGTTACAAATATTATTCGTGACATGTAGGAGGATATAGAACATCCATCGGACGTGCGGTGCACACGGTACAACCGAATGTGTTGTTTTCAGCAATTCGATGCACTCTAAAAGGGCATGTTGGGTGGTCAATACCACGCGAATGACCTCAAGAATTCCCTAAAATCAGACGACAACAACCGTGGTGTAAATTGGGAAATGGTCGGGCAGAAGACATGTCAATCAGAGGTGTCGTTTGACCTCAGTGACCGAAAATGCGTTTTCGGTGTCATTAAAGACCAAAACAGCGTACAACGGTCGAGTTCAGAGAAAACATGCTCCAAATGACCTAAAACCACAAGAAAAAAATATGAATATTATTTGTGACATGTAGGAGGAGAGGGAACATCTATCATATGTGCGGTGCGCGCGGTACGAATGAATGTGTCGTTTTCAACAGTTTGACGCGCTCTAAAAGGGCACATTGGGTGATCAAAACCACCCGAATGACCCCAGAATGCCATGAAATCATACGAAAAAAACCATGGTGTGAATTGTGAAATGTTCAAGAGATAGAACGTCAATCAAAGGTTTCATTTGTCCGCGGTGACCGGAAACGCGTTTCTAGAGTCATAAAAGACCAAAATGGCGTGTGACTGTTGAATTCAGAGAAAACATGCTCTGAATGACCCAAAACAACATAAAAACAATAGGAATATTATTTGTGACATGTAAGAGGAGATGAAACGTCCATAGAACATGCGGTGCGTGCAGTACGACCGAATGTGTCGTTTTCAGCAGTTTGGCGTGCTCTAAAAGGGTGCGTTGGGTGGTCGAAACCACATGAATGACCACAGAATGCCATGAAATCATACGACAATAACCGTGATATAAAATGTGAAATTATTAGCCAGACGACATGTCAATTGGAGGTGTTGTCTGACCGCAGTGACCGGAAACGTGTTTTCGGAGTCATAAAAGAACAAAACGGCGTATCACAGTCGAATTTAGAGCAAACGTGATCCAAATGAACTGAAAACTCACCAAAAAACAATGTAAATATTATTCGTGACATGTAGGAGGAGACAACACATCCATCGGACGTGCGGTGCACATGATACGACCGGATGTGTCATTTTCAGCAGTTCAGCGCGCTCTAAAAGGGCGTGTTGGGTAGTCAAAACCACCCAAACGATCTCAGAATACGAGGAAATAATACAAAATCAACCGTGGTGTGAATTGTGAAATTTTTGGACAGACAACACATCAATCAAAGGTGTTGTTTGACCGTGGTGACCAGAAACACATTTCTGGAGTCATAAAAGACCAAAATGGCGTGCGACGGTCGAATTTAGAGAAAACGTGATCCAAATGACCTGAAACCACATGAAAACAGTATTAATATTATTCTTGACATGTATGTGGAGATGGAACATCCATCAGATGTGTGGTGCACATAGTATGACAGAATGTGTCATTTTTAGTAGTTCGACGCGCTCTAAAATGGCGCGTTGGGTGGTCAAAAGTACCTGAACGACCTCAGAATTCCATGAAATCATACTACAATAACCATGGTATGAATTTTAAAATGGTCGGGTAGACGGAATGTCAATATGAGGCGTCGTTTGACCGCGGTGGTAGGAAATGCGTTTCTGGAGTCATAAAAGACCAAAACGGAGTGTCACGGTCAAATTTAGAGAAAACGTGCTTCGAATGACTTGAAACCACATGAAAATAGTAGGAATATTATTCGTAACATGTATGAGGAGACAAAACATCCATCATACATGCGGTGCGTGCGGTACGACTGAATGTGTCGTTTTCAGTAGTTCATCACGCTCTAAAAGGGCGCGTTGGGTGGTTAAAACCACCTGAACGACCTCAGAATGCCATGAAATCACACGACAACAACCATGGTGTAAATTTTGAAATTGTAGGGTAGACGTCACATCAATCAGAGGTGTTGTTTGACTGAGGTGATTGGAAATTCATTTCTGGAGTCATAAAAGACGAAAATGGCGTGCGACGGTCGACTTCAGAGTAAACATGCTCTGAATGAACTGAACTCACATGAAAATAATAGGAATATTATTCTTGACATCTAGGAGGATAAAACACGTACATCGGACGTGTGGTGCACGCGGTACGACCACATTTGTTGTTTTCAGCAGTTTGGCGCGATCTAAAAGGGCGCGTTGGGTGGTCAAAACCACCCGAAAGACCTCAGAATGCCAGGTGCGCTCTAAAAGGGCGCGTTGGGTAGTCAGAACCACCCGAACGACCTCATAATGCCATGAAATCATACAGAAACAACCATGGTGTGAATTTTGAAATGGTCGGGTATAAGGCATGTCAATGGGATGTGTCATTTGACCGCGGTGACCGGAAACGCGTTTCTGGAGTCATAAAAGACCAAAACGGCGTGTCATAGTCAAATTCCGAGAAAACATCCTCCGAATGACCTGAAACCACACAAAAATAGTAGGAATATTATTTGATACATGTAAGGGGAGACGACATGTCCAGCGAACATGTGGTGCACACGGTACGACCGAATGTGTCGTTTTCAGCAGTTTGACACGCTCTAAAAGGGCGCGTTTGGTGGTCAAAACCACCCAAACAACCTTAGAATGCCATGAAATCATACTAAAACAACCGTGGTGTAAATTTTGAAATGTCCGGGTAGACGAAACATCAATCGGAGGTGTCGTTTGACCACGATGACTGGAAACGCTTTTCCGGAGTCATAAATGACTAAAACGGCGTCTGAAGGTTGAATTCAGAGAAAACGTGCTCCGAATGAGCTGAAACCACACAAAAACAATAGTAATATTATTCTTGACATGTAGGAGGAGATGAAACATCCATCGGACATGCGGTGCACGCGGTACGACCGAATGTGTCATTTTCAGCAGTTCGGCGCGCTCTAAAAGGGCTCGTTGGGTGGTCAAAACCACCCGAATGACCTCAGAATGCCATGAAATCATACGACAACCGTGGTGTGAAATGTGAAATGTTAGGGCATAAAAAACATCAATCATAGGTTCCGTTTGACTGCGGTGACTAGAAATGTGTTTCTGGAGTCATAAAAGACCAAAATGGCGTGTGACAGTCGAATTCAGAGAAAACCTACTCCAAATGACATCAAACCACACAGAAAAAATATTAATATTATTCATGACATTTATGAGGAGACAAAACGTCAATCAGATGTGCGGTGCGCACGGTATAACCAAATGTGTCGTTTTCAGCAGTTCGACACGCTCTAAAAGGACGCGTTGGGTGGTCAAAACCACCCGAACAACCTCAGAATACCATGAAATCATACAAAAACAACAATGGGGTGAATATTAAAATGGTCGGGCAGAAAAAACATCAATCAGAGGTGTCTTTTGACCACGGTGACCGGAAACGCATTTCCAGAGTCATAAAAGACCAAAACAGAGTGTTACGGTCGAATTCAAATCAAACGTGATCCAAATGACTTGAAACCACACGAAAACAATATTAATATTATTTGTGACATGTATGAGGAGACTTCATGTCCATCAGAAGTTTGGTGCGCGCTGTACGACTGAATGTGTCGTTTTCACCAGTTCAGCGCGCTCTAAAAGGGCTCGTTGGGTGTTCAAAACCACCAGAACAACCTCGGAATGCCCTGAAATCATACGAAAACAACCGTGGTGTGAATTGTGAAATGTTCAGGCAGACGAAATGTCAATCAGAGGTATATTTTGACCGCGGTGACCGAAAACATGTTTCCAGAGTCATAAAAGACCAAAACGGCGTGTCACGGTTGAATTCAGATAAAACATGCTCCGAATGACCTAAAACCACACGAAAACAATAGGAATATGATTCGTGACATGTAGGAGGAGACTCCATGTCCATAAAACGTGCAGTGCATACAGTACGACTAAATGTGTCGTTTTCAGCGGTTCGATGCGCTCTAAAAGGGCGTGTTGGGTAGTCAAAACAACCCGAATGACCTTAGAATATCATGAAATCATAAAAAAACAACCGTGGTGTGAATTGTGAAATGGTCGGGCAAACATAGCATCAATCAAAGGTGTCATTTGACCGCGGTGACCGGAAATGCGTTTCCAGAGTCATAAAATACCAAAACAGCATGTGAGGGTCGAATTCAGAGCAAACGTGCTCCGAATGACCTGAAACCACACAAAAAAATAGGAATATTATTCGTGACATGTAGGCGGAGAGGGAACATCCATCGGGTGTTCAGTGTGTGTGGAAAACAATTCTTTTTAGATAACAGAACACTTTCATAATCTAAAGTAAAGACTCCAAAACAAGAAAAATAATAATCCTAAAATGATAACATTTCTTAAATTGGTGGTTTTAAATTATTATAGCTCCCATGAGATGTCAGATTTCATTTTATTATATGTATATAATAACTAAATAAATATGTCAAATTTATGTTTTTTTCTTTAGTTGTTTTCTTTATATCTTATTGTAGGTTTCTAAAGTAGGTGGTTGTGGATCATTGAAGCACGTCTATAATTTATTGTTTATGATGATCTTGATGTTTATGGTGTTTGGATTTGTTTTCCATTTTTTATGATTTATATGTTGTTTTTTTATTCTGTACCATGAAATTTAAAAAAAAATATTTCTAGTTTAGAGACCGCTGTAGGCGATCACTTTAGGTTGCCTGCTAACCTCAACAGCGACCACCATTGGCGGTCGCTTCAGACAAACAACGACCGCCTATGGCGGTCACTCTAGGCTGGCATTTCGGCCAACTTTAGAGACCTCCAATGGAGGTTGCTGTAGGACGACATTTTGGCCAGCTTCAGCGACCTCCAATGGCGATTGTTGGGAGGTCTCTAGAGGCCTATAGCGACCACCATTGGCGGTCGCTATAGTCTGAATTTTTAGTAGTGATGTTTATGACATATCAATTATGGGAAAATATGTGCAGGTCTTACAGTCAGTTAAGACATAGTTAAATGAATGCCTCTACATGAAAGGCTTAGGTAAAGAATCCAACATTCTAGGGATCAAGATATGTCTAGAAAGATCACAGAGCCTTATAGGGATAATTAAAAGTACATATACTGATAAGGTACATAAAAAGAATAATGTGTAACAATCCAAGAGAGGGTTTTTTTCAATGTCACAAGGTATCAATCTCTCTACGATTTTTTCCACAGATACATGAGTAGATTGAAAGAATGAATATAATCCCTTATTCCTTAGTAGTGGGATATATCATGTCTTCTATTCTATATACTAGGATTTATATTGGATTTTATTTAATCATTGTGGACTTATATCAAACTAATCCAAGAGAGGTACACAGGTAATCTGTAAAAAAAATCAAATGTACCTGAGGTATACAAAGTATATGTTCATGGTGTATGGATTATATGGGGAACTAGTTTTGAGAGGACACACTAATGATGGTTTCTAGATAGATCATGATGATCTAAAATCATATCTATGCTAAATAATGTTCTTGAATGGTGGTGCAGTGAGCTGGAGTAGCTTGAAGTAATATGTGATCACCGATTCTGCAATATAATCTAATTATATAGACGATTTTGATGAAGCTAAGAAGGAAAGTTGGATATATATATTTGTACCCAAAATTGGTGTTGTGCCTAGAAGTGCAGACCATGTTCTAGTTTATTGTGATAATACTGCAATAGTGGTGCTTTTCAAGGAGACTAGTTCCCACTAGAGGATAAATCATATACTTTGGAAGTTTCTTATCTTGATTGATTTTACTCATAGAGATGAAGTCACAGTAAGCTGAGTAGCCATAGAGGAGAACATGGTAGATCCCATGACTAAAGCCGTATCTCATTATAATACTGATTCTCATGTGAGAGTTATGTAATTGAGACTTATTTGAAGCTGGCTCTAGTGATAGTGGGAGTGTTGAAAGTGGGTTCCCAAGACCCAACGTTTTATGTAATTTGATTACAACTATATATATAAAATGTTATATATATAAAAGTTTCTATCCTACTATAATTCTGTTGATAATTATGTATCAACTATATTTATAGGGATGTCTTTAGATTAAGTGTCGTATAAAAAGGGTTATAGAAGTTCCTAGACTATAATGATAAACTATAGATACCATGGAAATAATATTAAATTAATATCATATTGACCAAATACATCATACTGATAGGACACAGATGATGTGTGACTATCAGGTGCTAGGGGCTCATAAGAACTAAGAAATTTTCTCATGAATTTCACACTTAGTGATCTCTAGTAGTTGAGATCATGAGGGTATACCGTCCAATAGGAACAACACATGTTTTGGGTGTCATTAGTTATTCCTATCTAAAAACATGTGTATTGGTCTCTTGAATTGATATCATTATCAATGGGTGGCTTATGATAGCATACATTGATGTAAATAGAAAACCATGACAATAATGTCACAATGAGTTATTTTTTTTGTGGGTGTGTCGTTGGTGTTATAGAATTGGTTGAATGATCAAGATTGAATTTTTCTATTCTAAATTGAGGAAGTGATATCTCTGGTCAGGTTGATCAAGATGGAAGTACCTTCATAAATCCACAACCATGGTAGTTGAAGGTAAGTATAACTAGTTAGATCAACAAATAATAAATAAATAATGTAATATCACACAAGTTTGGATCCTTCTTTATGAGATATCATTTCAAAAAAAAATTATATTACACAATGCATGTTTTTAGCATGATGGTTATATCTAATACTATTCCTTTTTCTCTTTAGGGGCCTTGATGGGTTTCAAGACTCCACTCTTGGTATATGAATACTATTCACTGCTATCGAGATAAGGTCCTATAGGGTCTTACAAAATAGTGTAGGTTCCGGGCGTAGCGGAAGTGCATTGGTGGGTTAGCCCAAATATGATTTTAACGTTAAAAAACGTTCAATCCGAGATCCGTCATGATATAAAATTCCGAATCTTCGGAATAGAACGAAGAAAGAAAATAAAAGAAGAGTCCCAAAACCCTTGAGGAGGATCATCATATGTTGATTATAATTAATTTAATTAATGCATAAGAATTAACTCATTGGAATTATTTCTTCGTTGATGTGTCTGGTCACGATTCGATGATCCGTCATTGCATCGTAGAATCCAAGTGTAGGATTCCTCTAGCGGTGATCCACATGTGTGTCACGTATCTCCGGACGTCGCCGAAGGGATCTTCGGGTGCTAGCATGGAAGAACCTTCGCTTGCGATGTCCGCCTTCAACCGCCTTGATCCGGTGGAGGATCTTGCTCTCGTATCTTGAGGGCGTTCTTGGTGGAAAGGGAATTCTCTCTTGGCTTGAGAGTATTTCCAAATCCGTTGTGCACAACAATGGAACTTTTAAAATGTTGGGGTTGTGAGGATATTTATAATCGGGTTTGAGGTTAATAGAGTTATGACAATAAATAAACACGTTGCACGTTTTATTTATTTCATTAACTCTTATTAAAAACCCCCATGTCGAATTATTAATTCCTTGACATGCGCCCACGCTGATTATAATAAATATCATTTAATAAAACAATATTAAATCCTCAAAATCCCAACTGGAAAAACTACACGGTGTGTAATAATTAATACACGGCATGTACTTGTTTTCCATAAAACTACACGGCGTGTATATTTAATATACACGGCGTGTACTTTTATTTTCCATTTTCTCCACCACATTTATTAGACCTTGAGTAATGACTATTTATTTCTTAAAAAAATGTAACTGCATTACTCGCTAATAAATATATTATTTCGTCCACAATATATTCTTTCGAATAACTAGTGTCAAAATAAATGCGATCAGACATCCTTAAATAATTATTAAACCACAATCGGGAATAATATTTATTTAACTTGTTAAATTAATATTTAACTGAGATACATGGACACACTTAGTGTGTGACCCTCTAGGCCTCTTTCTCAGTGGCATTAGGCTGAGCCTGCCTAAAGTCCAAGGTTAGCGTCTAGCAACATGGCAAGGCACCCATAGAGAAAGAAGTTAACGCCTCAATGACGTGTCACCTCCTACGAACGCTTACCATGTAATATAATCCCTTTGTCTCGATATCTCCAATCAAGCGGGTTGCATTCTAGTGCCATCAACCCATGTGCTTGATTATTCTTTCTTTGAATTCCCGGAATTGAACTTTCCCATACCTTACTATGGCCATGGATTTATTTAGGATATATCAATTCCATCAAAGGGCCTAAGATAACTACTTCCGTTATGGAACGGAAGGGACAAATCCTTTCTCGCATTATCTATTAATGCGGTATTACTCGTAACGCACCCAATGTACCCTACCTCGCTGCGAACAGTGTGTCATCACAGTTTTCATCAATACATCTAAGTGTGTGAGTTGTAATACCCATTAATAATAATCTTAAAGTCTAAGGATCAATACACACGTCCCCAGATATGAACATCCAATGACACTATGAAATGTGGATTTCCTACTAGAGGGTCTCGTTCTCATAATATCCTTCTGGATATTACCAAGGGCGCACACCATGAGAAGGTGCCTCATAGTTTTATGATTCCTCACCCCTAATGACCTGTATTATTTGTGTCCCTCAAATAATATCATCCGGCCATAGAACATACATTCAAGAATAGTGTTATGGCACTTCCGGGTTCTCGTCATAGCAGAGATCTGCTACGACCCTTTATTGCAACAGATGTCCTTAGGACATTATCACATGACATGTCATGCAGAAGAACAATCAAGATGTGATAAGACTTTTATGTAATGAATACAGTACAAAGTAGTTGGTTCTAGACCACCAACTCCAACAGACTCCCACTTGGACTAGAGCCAACTGCTAAAAACCTTTAACCCGCTAGCTCTCACATGATATTCATGCTTCTGCTGAGATAGGCCTTTAGTAATGGGGTCCACCACATTCTCTTCCGTGGACACTCTGATCACTGAAACTTCACCCCTTTGATATAAATCCATCAAGAGGTGATACTTCCAGAGTATGTGCTTTGTCCGTTGATGTGACCTTGGTTCTTTTGCAAGAGCCACCGCTGCAGTATTATCACAATACAATGTAATGGGATCTTTACTACTAGGCACCACATCAATCTCCTGGAAAAAGTTCCAAATCCATACGGCTTCTTTGGCTGCATCAGAATCTCTATATACTCGGACTCCGCTGTAGAATCTGCGACAACTAACTACTTTGAACTCTTCCAGCTCACAGCTCCTCCATTGAGACAGAAAACATATCCAGATTGTGACTTCAAATCATTCTCATCTATTTGAAAACTAGCATCAGCATACCCTCTGATGACAAGATCCTTGTCTCATCCATACACCAGGAACATATCCTTAGTTCTTCTTAGATACTTAAGGGTAGTCTTAACAGTAGTCCAATGCTGTTCTCCTGAATCTGCTTGATATCTGCTTACCATGCTCAGTGCATAGGCAACATCAAGCCTGGTACATAACATGGCATACATGATGGATCCTATAGCCGAAGAGTATGAGATTTTACTCATCGTATCTTTCTCCTGTTGTGTCTGGGGAAACATTTTCTTAGAAAGATGTAAGCCATGTGATACTGGAACCAATCCCCCCTCGGATTTTTCCATACTAAATCTCTTTAGTATCTGGTTAATGTATGTACCCTGACTTAGTCCAAACAGTCTCCTGGATCTGTCACAAATGATCTTGATCCCTAGAATGTAGGATGCTTCTCCTAAGTCCTTCATGGAGAAACACTTGTTCAACCAGTCCTTAACTGACTGTAAGGCTGGTACGTCATTTCCAATAAGAAATATGTCATCAACATATACCACTAGGATGACGACCGCATTCCCATTAAACCGCTTATAAACACATGGATCACATTTGTTATTAATGAAACCAAATTCCTTTATGGATTCCTCAAATCGAATGTTCCATGACCTGGATGCTTGCTTCAATCCATAAATGGATTTCTGTAACTTGAAAACCCGTTTGGCTTCACCTGGTGTCACAAACCCTTCTGGTTGTGTCATATAGACATCTTCCTGAAGGTTCCCGTTAAGGAATGCTGTTTTGACATCCATATTCCAAATCTCATAGTCATGGTAAGCTGCTATGGAAAGTATGATTCTTATGGATTTAAACATGGAAACTGGAAAGAAGGTTTCATCATAGTCAATTCCTTGACGCTGTCTGAATACTTTAGCTATTAGCCTTGCTTTATAGGTGCTAACTTGAACTTCCATGTCCAGATTTCTTTTGAATACGAATTTGCATCCAACAGGATTTACATCAACTGGCTCATCGACCAGAACCCAAACTTGGTTCTGATACATGGAATCCATCTCAGAATTCATAGCCTCTAGCCATCTTGCATCTTCTGAGCTTTTTACTGCTTCCTTGTAGGATAGAGGTTCATCATTGTCCAACAATAATAATTCACCATCCTCGGTGACTAGGAAACCAAATCTCTCTAGTTCCCTTACCTCTCTTGAGCTCCTACGCAGTACTTGTGTTTCTGGAACCTCTTCCACGGGGACCTGTGGAACTTGTTCCTGTACCAACTCCTATGTATCTTGAGCATCAACTTCGTCAAAGTCAATCTTGCTCCCACTATCCTTCTTGAGGATGTGCTCCCTCTCAAGAAAGAAGACTTTTCTGGTGACAATCACTTTTTGTCTTGAGGGTTATATAGGTAATATACTTTCGTTTCCTTGTGATATCCTATAAAGATACACTTCGTGCCCCGGGGTGCTAGTTTGTTACCTGAGAAGGCCTTAACAAACACCTCACATCCCCATACACGTGTGTGCGACAAAGTGGGTTTCCTTCCATTCTATAACTCAGATGGAATTCCATTTTCCTCCTTAGTTGGTACTCGGTTTAATGTGTATGCTGCAGTTTGTAATGCATATCCCCAAAAGGATAATGGAAGATCTGCATGACTCATCATCGACCTCACCATGTCCAACAAGGTGCGGTTCCTCCTTTCACTATCACCATTCCACTGTGGTGTATAAGGAGGAGTGAGCTGAGATAGAATCCCAGACTCCTGTAGAAGATTGATGAACTCTTGGTTCAGATATTCTCCACCTCGATCTGATCGAAGCTTCTTTATCTTCTTACCAAGCTGATTCTCTACTTCATTCTTGAATTCATTAAATTTCTCTAAGGACTCTAACTTATACCTCATTAAGTAGACATATCCAAATCTACTCAAATCATCAGTAAAAGTAATGAAGTAAGAATATCCACCTCCAGCTTCTACTGGAAATGGTCCACACACATCCATGTGTACTAATCCTAGAAGCTTTGTTGCCCTTTCACCTTGTCCACCAAAAGGCAGCTTGGTCATTTTTACTTGTAAACAAGCGTGAAATCTATCAAGTGGTTTTAGCTCAGTAGAGTCTAAATAGCCATCTTGGCATAGCTTTTTCAAACGCTTCTCGTTCAGATGACCAAGGAGGTGATTCCATAACTGGGTGATGTATGAGTCATGTGATTTTGTTTCGTTATCGATTTCCAACACTTGGTTTTCGTAATTCAATACATATAAACCATTATATAAATGTGCCATACCATAACATATGATGTTATTATAAAAGAGACAACCCTTATTTCCAAATTTGAAAACAAATCCATCCATATCCAAACAGGATATAGAAATTATGTTATTGGTAATACTAGGTACATAATAATAGTTATGTAAAACCAAAATCATCCCAGTCGGCAATAAGAGGCGGTAGTCGCCAATAGCCAACACAACCAACCTTGCGCCATTGGCAGCTCGAAGATCCACCTCTCCTCTGGCGATCTTTCTAAATCTACTTGGTTCCTGCATTTGAATACAGATGTGAGCCCCACAAGCTGTATCTAATACCCAATGTGTAGAAATAGTAAGATTGCACTCGATAAAAACGCACCTTTAGCGTCCCCACGCTTCTGGGTGCAGTTACTCTTCCAGTGGCCCTGCTTGCCACATGCAAAACACACTGCTTCCTGTTCCTTGCCCTACCTCTGGATCTTCCCCTTCTTGGATGGATGGAGCTCGGGGGCTTCAGACCATTTATAATTCTTTGGCCCCTTTTCCTTGTCCTTCCTTTTCTTGTTCACAATAAGGACTGCGGGTTTGTCACGCTCCATGTCGCTATCTACCTCGCGAATCAAGGTCAGAAGCTTCAATAGGCTCTTCTCATTTCCACTCATGTTATAGTTGACAATAAAGCTATAGATGGTCTTGGGCAGTGATGATAGGATGAGATCTGTACGCAAATCATCCATGAATTTAATCCCTAAGATGTCCAAGCGTTCAATGTATCCAATAAGCTTGACTACATGAGGCCCAGCTGGCGCAGACTCTCCAAGCTTCGTGGTAAACAAAGCATTGGAGATCTCATACCTCTCCTATCTTTCCTTCTCTTGGTAGAGATCTTTAAGTTGATACATCATGCTATACGCATCCATGTTTTCATGTTGCATCAAGAGCTCATTAGAAATTGCCGATAGCATGAAACACTGGACATCTGTGGCATCATCCATGTGTTTCATGTAGAGAGATAATTCCTCATCACTAGCCTCTTTCCCAGGCACAACTGGAATAGGCTCTTCCAGCACATATAATTTCCTTTCATGGCGAAGGACGACGTGTAAACACCTCGGCCACTCTTGGAAATTGGTGTCAGTGAGAAGGATTTCTTTTTTGAGTATGGTGCACAATGATATGTTTGAAGTCATTTTCTTGCCATTTATACAAATTAAGATGAGGAAAGGTTTAGTAATTTATTATAAAAATTGAGACAAATAAATAAATTAATACTTATTAGTCTCCCACTATTTTATCTAAATCCAATATCCCTCACAATTGACTTCAGAATATTCTGTTGCGTAAATATTCTAGTGGTAAAGATCCATATTGCCCTTCTCATTACCCAAACTAAGGTTGGTCAAGCAACTTGAAGGGTTTTAGATTGGCATTCCAAATGCCAACTGCATTAACTCACACCTCCTTGATCCGCTGAGTGGACACCCCAATCCTGAAATCCTTTTGGATTTCCTTAACCTTTGCCTCTTGATCACACCAAGTCCTACTGTGGCAGTCAACCCTTGATGCGAACCAAGTCAAGTTAATCAAAAACCTTGAATTAGAATTCCCCGATAATTGAAATCACCCCAACTAGGGTTGGTCAAGCACTTTGAACTATGGTTCAATTCTAACCAAGATTATGGAAGGATATGCCGACTTAATATTTATTTTGAGGGATTTTATCCTTATACGTAAATTTCCATTTTATTATCTTTGATTACATTCTTGTTAATATTATGTGGGATATACATAAGTGATTAACCATGTCTAAGATAATATTTCCGTATAAGATGGTTTTATTTTAGTTCCATCTTGCATGCTCATTTAATTCATTAATTGTGTGATCGTGACAACACACCACAATAAATAAACCATGCAACTGACAGAAATAAAATAAATGGTATCATCACGAGCTTTTCTATTGGTTAGTTTATCTAGCGGTTGATAAACTAACCCAAGACATAGGGGAGAAACACCTTGAACCTTTCGGGTTCATGTTTACAGCTTTCCACCTGTCCACCTTTGTATCTCCTTGGATTGGTTTCACCTTGGATCCTGACTTGAGCCACCTCCACTAGCTTGGGAGCTCTATCCATTACATATGCATTTATCTCACACGCAGGTGAGGGGTAAAAGGGGTTTTTATATAAAATAATCCTTGGGTGCGAAGGCCCTACATATTAATGAGGAGATGGCTCGCAGGCCAACAAATTTAATTTAAATAAATAAATTAAAAGAAACCATTCACATACAAAGGTCTTTGTCTAGCTCATGATCATCCATACATGCAACGATATTTACACATAAATGAAACTAGCATTTAATTCTTTAATCGTTCTTGTTTAAGATAAATCACGCTTGAATCAATTAATTTTATTTAACTAATCAATCCTTTTATCTTAAATCCCTTTTCTGAATTTCCATGAGATTATCATCCATCATAATTTTAAACAAATAAATTCATTTAAAATTATCCTCGTACGTAACTTGTACCTTGAAGGCAACCCAGTGAATTCCCATTTATTATGCAGATGTTAAATTAAACACATATATATAAAACACCTATCACGTGTTGTGCCTCAGCTTTACGCCTGCACCATGGTACACGTCTCAAGGGTTTGTATAATATAATAATAAATTTTAATAAATTTTCATAATTTGGGTAAGTACACATCGAGTAGTTCCGACTACACGGCGTGTACTTTTCTTCACCGTCCATCCGAAGTACTTGCCAGGGGATAGGGCATGTTAATGTACTTCAGAAATTTTCAGAGTACATGGTGTGTATAGTGGGACACACGCCGTGCAGTTTCCGCGTTAAACGGTTTCTAGCCAGGCAGGCCGTGTACGGAGTACACGACCCAACCCTGACCCGAAGGGACTACACGCCATGTTCATTGGACCACACGACGTGTATTCTGGAAACCGTGTGCCACCTGTTTCTAGTCAACACATGGTGTCTTAAGTTCATAGAAAGAATCCAATACACGACCTGATTTAGCGGATCAGTCAATGCATTGAACCTAGACTACACAGAGTGTACTTCCGAATACACGCCATTTATTCTGGTGTTATACGGCCAGAAACATTTGGCTCCTCCGGATGAGTTCCTCTATTTTATTTTAATCAAAATTAAAAGAAAAAATCATTTCTGTGAGGTGAACGAGAAATGAGGGAGGAGGAATAAATCTCGATATTCAGATTCCCAGAACGATTAAACTTGAATTGAAATAACTAAATTATTAAATGCGTAAATTACCAATGAAAAACTAAATAATTATAATCAATGATATAACCTCCCTTTGATACCATTTTTAGGTTCTGGGCGCAGTGGAAGCGCGTTGGTGGGTTAGCCCAACTATAATTTTAACGTAAAACAACATTCAATCCGAGATCCTTCACGATATAAAACACTGAATCTTCAGAATAGAATGAAGAACGAAAAGAAAAGAAGAGTCCCGGAACCCTAGAGGAGGATCATCATATGTTGATTATAATTAATTTAATTAATGCATAGAAATTACCTCGTTGGAATTCTTTCTTCATTGATGTGTCTGGTCATGATTCAGTGATATGTCGTTGCGTCGTAGAATCCAAGTGTAGGATTCCTCTAGCGGTGATCCACACGTGTGTCACGTATCTCCAGACGTTGCCGAAGGGATCTCCGGGTGCTAGTGTGGAAGAACCTTCACTTGCGATGTCCGCCTTCGACCGCCTTGATCCGGTGGAGGATCATGATCTCGTAACTTGAGGGAATTCTTGGTGGAAAGGGAATTCTCTCTTGGCATGAGAGTATTTCCAAATCCGTTGTGCACAACAATGGATCTTTTAAAATGTTGGGGTTGCGAGGATATTTATAATCGGGTTTGAGGTTAATAGAGTTATGACAATAAATAAACGCGTTATGCGTTTTATTTATTTCATTAATTCTTATTGAAAACCCCCATGTCGAATTATTAATTCCTTGACATGCGCCCATGCTGATTATAATAAATATCATTTAATAAAACAATATTAAATCCTCAAAATCCCAACTAGAAAAACTACACGACGTGTAATAATTAATACACGGCGTGTACTTGTTTTCCATAAAAATACACGGCGTGTACTTTTATTTTCCATTTTTCTCCACCACATTTATTAGACCATGAGTAATGACTACTTATTTCTTAAATAAATGTAACTGCATTACTCGCTAATAAATATATTATTTCGTCCACAATATATTCTCTTGAATAACTAGTGTCAAAATAAATGCGATCATACATCCTTAAATAATTATTAAACCACAGTCAGGAATATTATTTATTTAACTTGTTAAATTAATATTTAACTGAGATACATGGACACACTTAGTGTGTGACCCTCTAGACCTCTTTCTCAGTGGCATTAGGCTGAGCCTGCCTAAAGTCCAAGGTTAGCGTCTAGAAACACGCCAAGGCACCCATAGAGAAAGAAGTTAACGCTGTAATGAAATTTCACCTCCTACTAACGCTTACCGTGTAATATAATCCATTTGTCTCGATATCTCCAATCAAGATGGTTGCATGCTAGTGCCATCAACCAATGTGCTTGATTATTCTTTCTTTGACTTCCCAGAATTGAACTTGCCCATACCTTACCATGGCCATGGATTTATTTCGGCTGTATCAATTCCATCAAAGGGCCTGAGATATCTACTTCCGTTATGGAATGAAAGGGACAAATCCTTTCTCGCATTATCTATTAATGCAGTATTACTCATGACGCACCTAACGTATCCTACCTCACTGCGAACAGTGTGTCGTCATAGTTTTCATCAATACATCTAAGTGCGTGAGTTGTAATACCCATTAATAATAATCTTAAAGTCTAAGGATCAATACACACGTCCGCAGATAGGAACATCCAATGACACTATGAAATGAGGATTTCCTACTGGTGGGTCTCGTTCTCATAATATCCTCCTGGATATTACACAGGGCGCACACCATGAGAAGGTGCCTCAAAGTTTTATGAGTCCTCACCCCTAATGACCTATATTATTTGTGTCCCTCAAATAATATCATCCGGCCATAGAACATACATTCAAGAACAGGGTTATGGCACTTCTGGGTTCTCATCATAGCAGGGATCCGCTACGACCCTTTAATGCAACCGTTGTCCTTAGGATATTATCACATGACATGTCATGCAGGAGAACAATAAATATGTGATAAGACTTTTATTTAATGAATAAAGTAAAAAGTATTTTGTTCTAGACCACCAAATCCAACAAATAGCACATTCGAGAATCTTCCATGTTCCACTTAATTGGAATATTGGATATGGTGGGCCCCAACACATAGTTTGAGTGTTTTTTAATCATTATTGATCACCGATAAATAAATATATTCATTATTATTCATGTAATGAATGATTGTGTTGTATTTATTTTTTTAAAAGTATTTATAAGTGTTTATATAAATACAAGGATTAATATTAAATGAAAAAATACTATTTTAATATTCCATGTTCATATAATATTGTCAGTAATTTCCATCAAAGATAATGAATTGGGTTTATAAAATAATATATATTTAATATATATTCCAGGAATGTGATTAAACATAAATAATATTTATAACGCAATTAGTTTCATATAATTAATTATTTAGAAATTATTTAGCGGATGTCAAATATACAGGTGTGAGTGAACCCTAACAGGGTATTTTGAACTTCCACTATACAAGTTAGAGAGAAGATATTTCCAGGTGACTATTCCATAGTTGTAAATTTAGATCATCCATATCCTCTCAAATCATAGGTATTGAATTTCTGAATTAGAGGAAACAATAAATGTATGCCTTTGCGGTTCAAAGGTAGGAGATCACAGTGATTGTCCTGATGTTAAAGAGACTATCAAATCTCCCTCACAACACCTAGAATATAACAAATGGCATATTCATAGATTCAAGAATTGTGTGTGGAATATCTGGAGTTATTTAATATCAAAACCTTCGAGCAACAAACACTTGTGACTTGCGATAGACATACACACTTCTAATTGGAATGATGTACACTTTATTTTATTTTTTGTGCTTTTATTGAATCACGAGAGATCCTTGAAACATACCAGGGCTTAGATCAGAGATGATGAAGTTTAATTTCTCTAATGGGGGAATTTTTTTAAATTTTTAGACCACTATCTTCTAATGCATGACTGAGTACCAACAGGGTTGACCATATTTGGTGTATAGTACACTCATAATATTAAAAATGACTTAAAAATTTTAAAATATTATGAAAGGGATTTAATATAATTTATGGGATTATTAAAATAACATAAAACATATTCATGAAAATAAATATATATATAAACCATAAAACAAGATCTACATGTTTTTAAATAAAAACCATATATAATAAAAAATGAATAATTTTTTGTATAGGGAATTCACAAAACATAAAAAATTCAATGAAATACTTGATTAAGATCACTTTCAGGTATATAATATACTATTTCCTTTTAGGGTTTCCATAGTCTAATAAATCACTCAATTATTGGGCTGGATCCTCCTTTTAACCACTATATGATATTTCATCTTGATATAGGGGATGGAGGATAAGATATCTTTTTCAAGTATTATTGATAAGAAGTTTCCACCCTTTCTCATGGATTTTTCCTCTTTATATTGGCCTTGGGGATGCTCCTTTATCTTTCAAGGGATTTAATCACATGTTATGAAACATTTGATTAATAATATTACCATAGTATTAGAACATAAAATACTCAATTGATTATCTCAAATATTTCATCACATGAAAAATCAAAGATTAATAATAAATTATATGGAAGAAGACTCAAACATTATTTGTTAACATTTGGTTTTCTTGATAAATCATATAATATGATTGATACATATCTCTATAATATGATCTTCTTATATCACACCCCATGATATTTTATGTTTTAGTAATGAAACATACACTTGGATTATAATAAAAGTAATATTAAACTGATCCATGATTAAAACAGATAAATGAAAATAAAAATAATGAAACAATTATATCTAAATAACATTTTTAATGGATTTTAAATGTTTAGATAAAACTTGAATTGAATATTTTAAGTCTCCTCCAATATCCACTGATAAAATTAATCACCAACTTCTTTGAGAGATCCTAATACAATACAAGTGATATTATTCACTCCTTAATGGTAAAGGATTGATGAAAAAATATAGATACATTCTCTCGAATATGGAAAAACTAGAGGAAATTATTTTAGTTGATATACCTATTGAACTATATGAACCACCTGTTATTTCTCTCCAATGGGATGAAGAAGAAACCCATCCTCCTTGAAATTTATATCAAGATGTGTATTCAATATCCTCCATGGAATCTATACTATAAAAAACATTAGTAGGTTTAGTAAGTAGCCTCCAAATATCATTTGAAGAATTCAATATCCTTCTATGGTTTCTTAACTCTCAAAAAACCATTATAGGTGAATTAATGAGACTATAAATGAGTTTGAACTATCAAAAAAGGTACTTAAAGGTCCAATATAATAATTATGAATATAATTTAAAATAATAAATACAGAATGGAATCTTAAAACACATCAAACTGCCCAAATTATAAAGTGGTTTTTGTGTGACCTTGTGAACCACATGTTTATTTTATTTTTTCTTTTTTCCTTAGCATCAATATTAATTATGAAAAATGTAAAATGTAAATTTTGTATGCCATGTCTATTTTTGAAGTCATATAGTTTTCAAAATCTTATATAATTTCACTAAATTTAATTATATTGGGATGTACATGCACTTAATAAAAAATTAATTAAATAAATATTTGTCATAACCCATCATATCGAAGAAAAAATCCTAAATTTTTAATCAAATTAATCCTCTTGACTAATTTCATATAGAGTTACCTTATATTAAGATAAATTTTCAATTAACATTATATAGGTATCAATGTATAAATATTGAAAATTAGGAAACCTACCGGAAAACATCAAGTCAAATGATCCATTTATATTGGCCACATAAGAGAATCCAATAAAAAATACATGAAAATACATATGGTGTAAATTAAGAATGTAAATTTTAATACATGTTCACCAACATATATAATATGAGTAAGTAGTAGAATTTATTTACAATTTATTCAACTCATACTGATCTTATCATATCATATCAACCCAATATTACAATCATCAATCATAGATTATATGGTAATACATATATTTTAGGGGGTTATTCCTACATCATATCTCATGTTATATATATAAAAATAAATAAATGATAAAGTATTTTCATTGATATAAATCACATTATAAAAGATGTACCTAAACCAATAACACTTGACTAACATTAGGACACAAACAATAACAGTCTCCAAATTTCACCAAATCTATTCACACATGTACTTAATACTAACTAACTGGTGTGTAATTTATTCTTTTAATTTATAGTGGGTTTTATTAAGGTATTAGAAATATTATCTTTTTTCAGAACTCAACATATATTAACATCTTCTCTATAAATAATCTATTAAATGAGGTGAAACTGATAAATAATTTTCTACATATTTGGGGATACATAGGATCCTTGAATTGTGAAAACAAAATACCATTATCATAGTAGAGTTGAGTTGGAAGTAAGATTGTTGTAAAAACTAGTAGTTCATAAATGAACATATTTTCCCAAATAGATGCCTCATTTACAAAATGTGTTATGATATATTAATATTCTTTTTAAAAAAATTAGTATCTATTAGTTTCTTAATTTTTTTAGGTTACCACTAAACCATTAAACATGAATAAAACCCTAAATGAAATCAAAATTAACCTTCTTTAGTTTGGAAACTAAAATCAATGAAAACCTTTACAGTGATCTCTTCATCACCTCTAAAGAACAATAATTCATATTTATTTCATCTCAAGTACTTAAGGTTAATATTTTCATCTACCTAATAACATTAATAATGATTTTATTTGTATATAATATTTTATAGTAAACCATAAAATTTAGTGTACTCTAAGAATAGAGTTTGGAGAAACCCAAATAATGTATTGGTAAAGTTTTATCCATTCAACTTTTCAAGAGCCTTATGTGACATAATTAACATGATTTTAAAATAAATATGGTCTTATATTATGTTTTGAGATTGACTAGGATAACCCAGGATTAAATGTAGTTCATTAACCACTAATGGATAAGATATATTTTAGGCGGGGTCATCATTTTAATGAGATCATATTTAATATAAGAAATTATTATATGATTGTAAAATATAATACTGATCTGATACAAGATTTTTTTTGAGGTAAAATTAAATCATAATCATTGAATATGAATTTAATATAAACCTTATAAAAGGATAATTACTATTTAAGTAACTTATTAAGAAGGTATAAAATCTTAAGAATCATTCTTAACTAAGAATGAGATTTCCATATATTAGATAAGCTCTTTCTTGAGTAGCTGACCAGTGAAGTTTTTCAATAAATAGACCCAGTTTCTTTTGATATGTATTTGAATGATTCATTTGATGCCCCTAATATCATTATTATGTTATTATAATCTATGTTACAAGATAATTGTGAACATGGATGTGTTAAATATTATAGATAAGATATAAATTATTTATCAAAAATAGGAAAATCATGATTTTTATGAGGTTTCAAGTGGATTTATTCAGATGAAAGATATTTTAAGGAACTTAAAACTCCAGTCATTTAATAAATATGATTTTGTATATAAATGGAATAGATAATATGGGGTTTTATTTATGAATTTATCACTATAAAAACACAATTCTACAAATATTTATTAGAAAGGGTATTTTAGTTTATAATAATATTAAACATGAATGAGTTCAATGAAATACTACCTAATATTTTTAATATGATATGGATAGATGAAAAGGACATGGGTAGTTGGGTGTAAGTGTTTTATAAATATTAAAAGAGGGTAAATGTTAAAAATTCATGAATAAAATCTCTATTATAAATTATAAAAGGTAGTGTTATAGAATCCACTCAATATTTTAGAGACTTAAGAGATCATTTAGAAAGAAGGGATTATATTTCTATTATTGTGATCCTGATCATTGAGGGAGGAATTTCATGGAATACCAAAAAGGATTCATGAAACTTCATCATGATTAAACATATGAGTTTAATTTTATAGAAGTAAATTCTAATATTATTAAGGGTATATGATAGAAACTATAATTTTTTTCAAAAATCATGAATATATACATGCGTTAAATATTAATGAAAAATTAATATCTAAAGAATGAGTTATTCATTAGAATAATGGATCAAGTTTCATTATATAGTGGAGTTAGATGTGATGGATTACATCAATGCTTGGATGAATATGAAAGAAAAATATATATTTGGGATCTCATTTATCCTATCTTATATGACAATCTTTTAAACAATGGTCAATTTATGAATATAAGAGATAGTCGTCTGTAATACAAATGGAATATGACATATCATATTCAATAACATGTTTGAAGTGAAAATATAGGTAAATTTAGTTCTATCCCAAATAAAATATTTTATCAAATATATTTGTGAAAATATGAAGGAAATAGTACCCACCCCTTATAGTGGAATATTTGAAAGAATAAAATCTTCCTTTTCATAATATTTATCCACAAAAATAGAATAATATAAAAATATGGTTATTATTATTTTATTTATTAAATATTATGAATAAATAAAATTAATTTTATTTATAGATATTAAGAAGTTTACGTATATTAAAATGATATTCTGTGAAGAATATAGTTTCTAAGAGGCTAGTGAGAGAATATTTTAACTTTGAAAAGTTCAGAGTGTGAGAAATAAATTATTATAATCGTCAAAATCAAAGTGAATGTAACTTTATATAATAAATGAGTTTAGGATTTTTTCAAAAAACACAGATATCCTAATGAGTGACACTGTTTTAAAAATGTTTTTAAAGAAATTATTAAATTTAAATTTTTTAAGAATAATGATAAGTATAAACATAAAAATGTTCTAAGTATAAAACCAAAGCGATTAACATTATAAAATTGAACATTTTAATGTAAATAAGTCATAATACTAGTTTAAATATTTAAATATGAGGAATATGATTACTAGTATCACAATTATTCAAATAATATTTTATCATATATGTTACTTATTAAATGAGTTTAGTGGGAAGTTCTATCAAATAGTTACATAGAGATATGAATAGAATTATATGTAGATGTTATTATTTTAATTAAACACAAAAATTTCATCAAATATGAGGCCTATCAAATGGTATTTCACGTGGCATGTGATTATATATACATTAATGTATGGGTTTTTAGTATTCTTAAGGATGTTCCAGAATATGAACTATATCATGTTACATAAAAGGAAGTCTCTTCTTGTTAATTTGTTCATGTTGGTTGTGTATACTCATCATGTAAAATTATTATTAAATTATTAAAGTATGACTTTGAGTTACCCATAATTGATGTTTATTATATAGTATTATAGCTAGTGATGCAATTTAAAGGTAAGTGTGAGTAGGATTCCATATAGAGTTATAAAGTATACTTAAAAGATACAAAAAAACATTATGTAATGGATAACCCAAAAATCATACTACATGGAGTTCCACACACTATGTATTCAGTATATTATATAAGTATGTTTCATATTGAATCCGATTTCTGGAGTTTAGACAAGATATGTAACATGTGAAACTGCACACTATGGTACCTTTATTACACCAGCCATAATTATGAGATAATCTGGGGATGGATGGGTATGTTTTTGATCATTTCATCGATTGAGTTTAATCATGAAAATATTTTTCATATCATATTATTAGTACGACATATGATATATCGATTAAGATATACTATATAAGTGTATGAACATACATAGATAATGAGTTGTGCTTATCTATAGGGTGAAAGGAATATGATGTTCTCATCCATCTGGGTGAATGAAATGTATTTTGTTTATTTTTTTCATTATTATATACTATAAGAATCCATAATGTATGATTAGATATACATAATTGAAATACTCTTTGTCCCAAGGTTACATGATGGATTAAATAATCAGAATATGTAACTATATGTACTTTTATATGACACAGTTAGTGAATGTAGATGTATATATACATGAGTTTAATAATGATTACACCAAATCACATTGTAGCTTATGTAGAACCAATTATTTACTATAGGATAATATTTTCTATAATTAATTATTTAGGAAAATCATATTTATTTTCTATGCGATAATGGCCCATAGGGTCACAATTTTTGGTTAAAAAAATAAGTATTATGATTTGTTAGATTTATAGAGATTCATTAAAGATGTTTTAGAGTTGATCCAAAACATGTTTTGGATGGATATTTAAAAATTAATGCATATGATTTCATGAATGTTGAAATATATGATAGGTTTTAATTTTTTTTAGATATATCCAAAAAGGATTTTTGGATATGGTGTTATAATTTAGTGCATATAATACAATATAAGATGAAATGAAATAAATTTATAGATTGATGGACAAATATTTAAATGAATCTTATACATAAAATGTATTTTTGTTTATATTATATGTTTATGTAATAGGGTATGATATGGTGATAAAATATCATAAGGCAAGTTATGGTGATATTATACCATTATCTAAAACCATATAATAGGGTATGATAATGGAATATAATCATATAGATATATTTATCAATTGTATGGTATGATTGTTAAGGTAATCCAAATTTTATATGTTAACATTCATATTTTCATTAATGTAATCAATCATTAATCATCTACCTTACTGATGATGAAAATTTTAGAAGAATTAAGGGATAATTTATTTGTTAACTTTTATGGTTCTAGTATAACTTAATGACATGAAATATTTGATTAAATGTAAAGAAATAAATGAAAACATCCATAAGGACTACATAAAGAGGTTAAATCCATGTTAGTGGGTTCATACATTCTATAATACCCCTATTACAATATTACATTACTCTAAGAGGTACTATAATTATATAGTTTAGTAAAGTATCCTAGACAAATATAAATTTATAACTCAAGGATCCCAAAGTGGAAGAAGTACTTTCGATTCTACAAAGTGAAATTTATTATGCATTTGACTGGTGATAATAGGTTTGATAATATTCACTATATGGTATGTTATACATCTAAATAATTATTTCAAAAATAAAAAATAGCATGTCATAACTGTTGGAACCAAGAATTTTCATTGATGGAAACAAAGTCTAGTTAGTGTTTGTTGTTAATCCACATTGGGTTGATTGAGGAGTTGGAAAGGAAAGTTATGTTATAGTACAATATGACTATAGTTTTGAAGTTGGCGTCATTTCACATTGTTTTCCAAACTTTTGGGTCTAAAATTTAGAGAATGGGGAATTGTGTTTTTGGAAACGAATGTTCCGTGCAACACTGAAGGTGAATCTGAATGTTGTGTATAAGCTATGTTTCATCATCATCTCATCAAAATATGGAAAAGGAAATAATATCTTTAAATATTTTTTTCTTGCGTGAAATATGGTTTGTGAAATAATAATCTTTTCTAAGAAAGAAGAGGGTGCAGAAGAATATTACGATACAAATACGATATGAAAATTGAGTTATATACAAGTGAAGTTTCAAGAATGTCATTTTAAATGGCAACAAAGGCATGAGCTTCACCATAAAGATTTTGTTTTAGAAAGGGATTTTATTCTCCAATAGAATTATTAGAATTAGGCATACACGCAATGGGAAGTAACATAAGAAACTTGCATGTAGCATCATCAAGGTCTATAAATACATGGTTATCCACAATCAAGACTCAAATTTTTTTCCAATGAAGAGTTCGTGTCTCTAACACATGAAATCATTGTGCGGTAAATACTTACACACACAAAATATTGTGCACATAATGTTCTAAGAATCTATCAAGACCAAGTCTATCTAATTGTGTGGTTTCACAAAAGTTAAGGGATTTGAGAAAGACATCTTGCATGACAATCCCAATACTTGCGTGAAAGTAATGGTGTTATGCACAAGTGATATATTATGATACTATAAGGTTTTAAATATCTGGTTTATTTTTTAGGTTCTTTCAAGTAATTCAATCCATGAATATGGTACAAGAAGAGTATAGTGCTATTTAATGACAAATACTTAAATACTAATATACTAAAGAGACCTTCAAGTCATCTAACTAAGTGAGACATAACCCAAATAGAGATATATAGGGAGTCATTAGAAGTGTTCTGAGGGAGGTAGCAGGATATCCCTAAAATATTGTAAAGGAAGTGTGACTGATATAGAGTGAATGTGTCTGATATTTTTTATTCCTCAACTAGTGATGATTAGTGGATTTAGGTATGACCAACACACAGTTGGTGTATTCTATTTGTACTAACCATTAGTGGTGAACTACGTAAATTTTTTGTGTTTTCTATTTTCTTGTGATTGTTTTTTTCTAAAAACCTTCACAAGACTTGTTTAGCATGTTCCTACAAATATGGGAACAAGATATGGCATGTTAAAACAAAAATTTGACACACTGATTCACCCCTTCCCTCTCAGAGTTTCCAAGAACCTACAATAGCTCTGATACTATTGATGTGTTTCTCAGGAATTAATAACACTTATTCATGTAATTTAAGACATAGATAAACTATAAACATGGATTTAAATGGTATTAAATTAAAAATTTATATAATATAAAATGAAGAATGTGCTATAAAATAATGATGATAAACCCTCTTATCTTATATTATATACTTTATGAATATTAATTAGAAGTAACTAAAGGAATAATTTTTCTATGGGAATTCATAGGTTGATGAATCACCAAATTCTTTCAAAGGATCCCTTTTTAACCACCATATTATATTACCTCTAAAATTAATAGAAGAAGGATAATTTATATTTTTATAAGTAGAATTGATATAAATTATATACCCATTATCATGGAGTCTTCCTATATTATTGGATAAATGTATTCTCTATGTTTCTTCCATGTAGTAAATTGAATGTTAAAATTTTAATATTACTATAGACATAATGTTAAAAATTTAAATTATACATTGATCTCCCAAATTTTAAATCAAATGAAACATAAATGGGTAATTTTATATTTTATGGAAGATGTTTTAAACCTAAATATTTATAAATAACTTATGTAATGATTTAATGTGTTGTATTTGTTATAAATTCTTGATGAAAATGTTTTTGAGTTAAGAAAAGATTTCGTATCTACTAATTTGAAATTACTAATTACAAAAAGATAATATTTAAAGAGAAAAATATTGTAAATATTATGATGATTACGGTAAAAATTTAGTTAATGTATTTAAATTAGTGTGACTTCACATTTTAGACCATCAATCTAGAGGAAATATTACAAAAAAATAAGTAATTCCTGAAGTAATAAGTGCTATAAAAGTTTCAATTTTTTTTAACTAGAAGCTACATTTTTTAATGGAAGATGGATATATATATATGTAATTTGAATTTTTTTTCAAGGATATGTAATATGTAACATGAAACTTTGTAAAAAAGTTTATTTGGGAAGTTGAAAATGTTCTATAATTATATTACAGATGATACTATTACAATCTTCAAGTAATAAACATTCTGATAGTTCAGGTGAATCATGATTGAAGATAAGTTTAGAGACATGATTTTGGGAAACTATAGTTGGATAATGTATTTATAAAAATATGATTCTATAAGATTATATGGTGAATAAAAATTAAAGGAATGATGGACTTAATGAATATAACATTATAGGATACCAATATAAGAGGTAGTAGTGAATGAAATATTATCCAAACATTGAAGAAGTATATAAGAAAACAAGATAAAAATTAAGTGGTGGGTAGAGTGGATGTTTTTTTTTGTGTATGATATATAAGAATTATGTGCTGGAATATATTAGATGTGTGGTAAAATATTATTTAATATTTTAAGATCAAAAGATGTGGCGGTTTAAAGAGAAAAAAATACTAAAATAAATTTGTTGTTAAGAACATAAGTGATGAACCCACTTTGTGTTTGAGTTGAATTTATTGTCAATGAATGAGGAAACCCGAATTATGTCAACATGAGTTAAAATAGGATAGATTAGAAATAAATTATTGAACCCATTACTGTTAAGAAGATTCATGAAGCTCTATGGTAATGAAGCATGGAAGTGTTTTTTGGTTGTTTCTATGTATCATATCATAAAGAGGGGGAGTTTTCATGTCTATAAGATTATATGTGTTGAACAATAAATAATGAGTGTTTATTGGAGATAAAAATCATGGAATAATTATAATATTCTATCATATTCATATTATAATGTATTTCAGAGCATTGAGGGGAAGATAACTTCTTATCAATATATTTCCTTTCATAATTTTCTCTTCATTTCTATGAATCCCTTTGATGGTTCTTCCTAGATTTTTTAGATCTTTATTTTCATCCTGGATTCTTTCATCCTAGAAAGGGAAACCACCTTTAACAAAGTGGATTTAGAATCACCCAAAGAAAATAACCTTTTGGTAGACAACCTAAATATTGAGTTAGACTCAAAGTGAGTTCCTCTTTTAGAGACTAAAGGAATCTGTTTATTAGAGGTTCTTATAGGTTCATACCCTTTTTTAGACACTACCCTAAAGATTTATTTTTCACTAAATTGTAGTAGAGTTGATATTCAGTAATTTTTTATCTTAAATGAAATCATAGAAGGTTTGATATATGTAGTTTTTTTATCATGGGATGCATCACATACATAGAGGGGAAAAACTGTGGTTTACTTTAGATCTTCAATATTGGATTTCTCACTACTAGGGAAATATAAATTGGTAAATTTTTCCAATTAGAAGAGGATACTACCACATTATTATAGGATCCCATGAAGACTTTAATTTGGCATGGAAAATTTAAAACTTATAATTGTAGCCTAGTTTTTTTACGAATGTCAGAACGGGATATTTATTTTAATCCCTTCAATCAAAGTAACCCTATGGAAAAATATGGGTTAGAATTCATGGATTAATTTTTTTCTAGAACTTGAAGATATTAAATGACCATGATTCTTGTATAGGTATCCCCCTGATAATGGATCTTCACACCCTGAATGGAGATATGAGCATATATTCTAGAATTATTGTTGATTCTAAATTGGATACAAAGAAACAAGGCATCCTTAGTTTCATTAATAATTTATAAAAATATAATATAAAGGAGGAATATGAGTACATGAATACTTTATATGATGTGTGAAGAATTATTGGAAACTATATTACCAAATGTAGGGTGATTCAGAAGTATGTGAAACAATCTCTGGATAATTCTTTAAAGGTAGTTAATAGATTTAGTAAGAATAAGGAAAATATCTTGGAGATGGGTGATTCTTCTAAGAAAAATGATGTTGTAAAATGGGTGGTAATATAAGATATAATTCATGATCCAAAAATTTAATATATAATGCTTTGAGCTAATATTGTGGATGAAAAAGTGAATCAAATTTAAGATGAAAAAATTGCTACAAAAATTACTTAGGATATCTGGAATCTGATTTACTACCCCCAATATGAAGCTATACTGGAAAGTTCAGATCATAAAATGGAGTTTTTTATAATAAACCTATTGAAACTATTATTCCTATTTACCCTTATGAAGATAATGAGTCTCATGACACTTTATTTTCTCATGGATCTCAACATGCTACTGATACCAATTTTTATTTTATGAAAGTAACTTTGGAAATTATTCATTTGGACTATGATTCTTCTAGAGAAAAGGTAAAAATTATCATATCTAATGAGATGAAATGTTCCAATGAACAGTTGAATCCTTTTGATAGATCCAATATTAAAGACCCTTAATAAAATAAATAAAATATTATAGAACATGTTGGGAGATTTTATAGTTCCAAACCCCTTAAAGTAAGCCCAAGGAGATTACTAATTAGGGAGATTGTGATGATTTAGAGAATGAGGAACCTTTAAAAAATGGTATTTCTATGGATTCTCAGACTATAGAGGATGATGTGGTAAAAAATTCAACCAATTTATAATTTTATATCAATCCCATTAATTTGATTAGTGTCTAAATATTGTTATGATATGTGGCCTATTTTAACCCTAAAAGAAGTTGTATTTAACAATAAAGATTATTTACAGATATTGTGTCCAATAAAAATGATGAAACACTTATTTATAGTGAAAAATATATTTGAACAACCAGAAAATACACCAGAAAAAAGTACCCTAGGGGTATAAATAATGGGGGTTCCAACAACAAGCAAGGGTTTAAATGAATATATTCTTCTATAATTGTCTTAAAGTGGAAAACCCTAATATAATAAATTCCTTGAAAATATTTATTCATAATCATAAGACCAAATTTTTTTATATTTATGATATAATGAAAAAATATTCCCCTAGTTTTTATGGTCTTGAATATAGAGTTTATTCCTTCTTTAGTTGTAACATCAATAATTCCACTATTGAATGTATTTGTATTTTTTGTCATTCCTCTTTGAATAGAGTTACTACTTTTAATATTGTAGATCATATGATAATATATGAGATTGAATTTCTTAATTACAAATGTATTGATCCTTAATCTGTGATAAGAATAGATACCAAGAAATAAGAAGACTATAGAGGAACTTGGATAACATAAGCAACCAAATACAGGATCCATGGATTATTCATGGAAACTTCAATGTTATTTTATATTCCAGTAATAATATGGGTACTTTAAACTCAAAAATATTGAAAAGGTAGTTTAAATAATTAATTAAGGTAATAATATAATTGATATTAATTAAATGAAGGTAAATTCACTTTGAATAGAATACATTACAATATAATTCTTACAAGAAAGCTTGAATAAGCCTTATCTAGTGAGAAAGTCCTTGAAAAGTGGGATTAAATTTTCATCCCCACTCTTAAAAGGATAAATTCTGATAATCATTAAATTTTGGCCATCCTTTCAATAAATTTTTTTAGACTTTCTGGGTATTTTATATTTAATAATTTTTGGACCTCTCATCTTGATTGTGGAAATATTGTCCAGGAAGTTTAGAATTATATTAATTGGGTAAAAAATGATTTTCTTGTATCAAGAAGCTGAATCATTTGAATAATAAAATAAAGAGTTTATATAAAGATACCTCCAAAAATATAGATAATGAAATTTACTCTATTAAATCCATTCTCAATCATATGAAAGATGCTTTTAAAAATTCTGATTTAGTTTATAATCTTCAGTAGAAAATTGATCTCACTACCAAGTTTAATTCTCTAATCTCCATAAAGAATAATCATAAAAATAATATTTTCAAATTCAAGTCGGCCAATTATAGAGATAGAAATGAAAAATTTTAAAATTTTATCCAATGATATAGGAAATATTTTATACCTACCACCTTCCTCAAGGATGGAGACAATATTATCAATAATTAAAAATTCCTTATTTTCCATATTTTCTTGTACTTTACCAATATTTTAATGGGCTTAAATTTAATAAATATTTAGTATATTATATCATTTTGGTCATTGTTATCAATGAATAAAAAATCACTAGACCAGTATTCCACTTGATTTTGAAGTCAAATTTGCTTTTTAGGCTGATTCCTGATAGTTCCAAAGATACTGATGGTTATACCAATTCCTTTTTTATTAATATTGTGATGTTATATAATGGGAAGTGTGTAGATTGGTCAAATCTTTCTTATCCAATGGAATTATTCTATATGAACTTAATGCCTAATTAATCACCTTGGTTCCCAAAGTTGAAAATTCCATTTATATACACCTTTTTTGTCCTATATACCTCATCAAAACCATTTTAATATTCTCACCAAGATTATCACCAATAAGCTTGAGAAAATTTCTAATAAAGTCATCTCTTGGAATCATTTTGGTTTTGTGAAAGGTAAAACCCTTCAAGACTATATTTTATTTTTGAGTACATTAATCTTCTAAGAAATTCAAATCAAATTGAGGTGGCATAATTTCTCTAAAAATTGATATCAAAAATGTATTTGATACTATTGATTGGAACATTATCTACAAGGTTATTCAAAGTTTTCTCTTTACTAACACTTTTTAACATAATTAAATCCATATTTGGATCTGATCATATCTAGGTTCTCATAAATGGTTCTCCTAAAAGATACTTTAAATTCTCAAAATGTGTTAGACAAGGAGATCCCCACCCTTCCATATTCATCTATATTACTAAAGACAATTTAAGTAGGATCCTCACTCATTTGGGGAGCCAAGGTAATCTCAATCCCATTTTTTCTTCAAGAAATATTGTTGTCCCTTCCCATATTCTTTATGCTGATGACATTATTCTCTTCTTAGAATGAGGCATAAGAAATATTCAAAATCTTAAGTTGGAACTCTCCCATTTTGAATATGTTTTGTTTCAGGCTAAAAATTGGAATAAATCGTTCATTTTATTTGAGAAAAGGTATCAATTTGAATGAAATATTCATATTATTAATGAACTAGAAATAAAATAGCAGCCTTTCCCCAAAACCTACCTTGGTTCCCCACTATTTTGGGGAAGACCTAAAATAAAATATTTTTCAATTTTTTTTGATGAGATTAACAATGATCTATCTTCTTAGAATGGGAAGTCCCACTAAATGGTTGGTAGGATATTCCTTGTTAAATCTAATTTTTTTTATAAACTATTCTATTTCATTATTGTCTATAAATTAACTCTTGATGTTCTTAAAAGTTTCAATGATTCCATTTTTTGGGGTGGTATAATTGTTGAAATAAAAGTAGTCACTATTCATTAGGGTAAATATTGTATAAATATTCATAATAGAGGTCTTTAAATAAAGTAAATCTTGTTTTTAATAAAGTTATAGAGTCCAGGTTTACTTGGAACCTTCTAAACAATGATTACATTTACCTAATTTTCTTAGATACAGATATATTGATAAAATAAACAAGGAAATATGAACTATAGAGAATATTCTATTTAAGAATACATCAATTATTCATTCTCTAACATCATGAATAATTATAGTTAGATTGAAAATTGGGAGTCATCTCTTAATTTTTAGTTTGATAATTGGACTGTTTCTCATCTTATTTCAATTGTGAATCCTCAAAATCTCTCTTTTGAAAATCACATATATATCAATGATTTATTGACTTCACCTAACCTATAACTTTGAAAAAACATTAACATCCTGATTATGAATTATTGTATATAGGTTCTGTTTTATCCCCTTAACTCAGATGCCTCCTCATTACTACGGTAGCTGAATTACTGTACACTCTTTAAAATGACTGAAATTATTCTATTTATAATCATAAAATATTTAATATTTATTTTGCACTGGTGAATATCATCTAAAACATTAAGGAGGTTAGTAAGCTACAAAGAGGTTATTACCAAAACCCCATTAATAATTTCTTATTGCTGCATGATCTAGCATGAACTTTTGAATATTTATGGAAATATTCACAACTGTTATGTATTAAATTTAACATTAATGGTGCTTAAAAAGGAAAATTAGGACCATTATGTTTTGGAGAAGTCTATCAAGATAATAATGGATAGATTCTCAGATATATTTGTGGAAAATGTGGAATAACATCATCTTTGGAATTTGAAATACTTAGCGTCATTAATGCACTATCTTTTTCAAGGAAAAAGGTTGGAATATTATATGGATCAAAACAGACTCCACCACCATTATTGAAGATATTCAGAATAGTGTGAAGTATATCTTGTGGGATAACATATTTATATGGATAGAATGATTTCCATTTATTAATTTCTCTAACTATATTTTACCCATGTCATCTAATTGTCTAACTTTATGGAAGATAGGATTTCTAACAAAAGTGTCACCAATGACATCATTTTGTTGGATGAAATTCCTTCATATTCATTCTTTATTTTTTAAAATACTATAATTCAATTCCCTCTTTTAGACTCTTGTAATTTTTATTATCTTCAATAAAGGATCCTTGGATTTTTGTCTAAGGAATCACCATTTAAAAAAAATATTATCATATAGTATGTTAAATATGGTAAAGAATATGTATGGAGACCATGCTTCTCATATATAGATATTACTTCTTTTTAGCTGAATAATCAATACATTGCAAAAACACATATTAGGGGACCATAATTGTTTAGTGTATTTAGAGACTAGGTACACAATCTTCTAATTTTGTGAATGATATTAAATATACCCCTTAAAGATATTCACATTAAGTACTCTATACAAAAATATACTCCTAAAAATCATTTTTCATATTCTGGGGAAATGAAACAAAAGAAAGGGTGAGATTATATTATCAGTAAGGGTAAACAAGGTATATACAAATCCATACCATGAATATAAGGGAATGGTAATATGAGCATAATATTTGAAAAAGAGACATTGAAAATAAAGGATCATAATTTTGAGTCAAGGAATGAAGATTAGAATTTATTAGGACATGAATCATAAGGGAATAAAATAACATGATTCATGAGACCATAACATTGGTATAAGAAATAAATATTTTAAATACACATAAGAATATAAAATCTTACATAAAGGATACCCACCAAGACATTCATAACATGTTATTCTTTAGATAAACACCCATGTACCTAGTTCAGGAACTGGATAACCTTCCATGTATCCACTTTTGGTATTTAGATAAGCACTTTTGTACCTTTTGAGATTATATATAATTAGTCATTACCCATTTAATTAGAGGGAAATATAGGCCCCACTCATCACATAATTAAAATAATACACATATAAGATATAAGATAATAAAAAAAAATCATTTAATAAAAAATTAAATGAAATTGGTATCATAAAAATTTCAGCATATCATAACATTTAAAAAATTTTCAGGTCTTATAATCATTTTATAATTTTATCATAGCATAGACTATGGAAAAAGAAGAAGATTTCATAATAATTTTGTCATGGTATAACTAGTTTAAGAGAAATAGGATTCATAAACATATTTTACTGATAAAAAATTAATAGAAAGAATAATAATTTAATCCTTATTTAATATCCCCATCCAATCATAAGATACATAAAATTAGTTCATCTTATATATAGAATGATTTTGAAAGATAACTCAGAACATTTCTGGAGGAAAATAATGTTTATTTAAAAATAAAATTTTTAAACTAAAAATTCATAAAACATTTTGAAAAAAAAATTCTTTGAAAATAAATTTTAAAACTTATTAGGTAATTTTTAAATCAAATAATTTTCTTGAGGGAGGAAAATTATGTTCACATTGAACACATTAAAACAAATATTTCATTCAAATTTTTGATAAAATCCAAATGAGCATTTTTTAGAGAAAGACATGAATATTACTATAATTTTTTTTAAAAAATTAAATCATCGTTAAAAGTTTCTTTAATAAATCATTTTAGGAACAATAGAAATATTTTTTTGAAAATTTGGATCTGAAAGAAAAAAGGTTTTCGACTAAATATAAAATTAAAGATGTTTTTATTAAAAACATTTTATCAATTAGTTTAAGTTAAAATTAGTGAAATAATGATAATATTACTTGAAAATATTATTAATAACTATATTATAATAAAATTAATGAGAATATTTGGTATTTAGATCATAGGAATTCAACATTAGAGACTTAATTATAAACACCCTAATAAACGATGAGATTATTGTCCATTACAAATTTTGTAACATTTGAAACATAATACCTATGAAAGAGAGATCCTAAAATGGATATTTAATCCTAATTATTTCTAGGACAACCAACATGAAATAAATTCATGGGATTTATATAAACTAAATAAAAAATAGGTGGTAAACATAGCATGTGTATCACAAAAGTAAAAAGTGAGTCATAAATCCATTACCGCTTTGGTAACTTTTAAACCATAAACCCAAATAAATCCTGACATAAAATGAAGAATTCAAAAACATGAAAATTATAATATTCATGATATAACATGTAAAAGGGTATGTATATACACCACACAAAATAAACGAGTGGTGAAGTTACATATTTCTACTAGAAATAAAATAGAGAATAGAAATCTCTTACCTTAAGTCTTGACTTACTTTGTACACATTCAAACCTCTTGTATAGTAAATAAAATTTTAATATGAATCTATAATAGAAGAAATTTTTTAAATATTATAAAATTTATCATTTACTTATGACCATTAATTTCTAGCTTATTTCCTATTCCTTCATAAAACTACGTTTCGAGTAACAAATGCCATATTTTTTATATGTATCAATTTTTTATTTTCAGATCTCTTACTTTGATGATGGTCCCATCATATGTAGAATAATAATCATTAAATAATTATCATATTTATGTATCAATTATAATTTTTAGACTATTCATTAAATATGTTTTTTTATAAATTAATTACATTACTATCATGGAGATGGTAGGTTGTACGTACGCATAAGTAACATTTTCATTTTTCAACGATAATTTTAGAAAGGCAGTATGTAGTATTTTATATTTTATAATTATCATAATAAAATTTTATTTATTTTAAATATAGTTTTAAATATCATACATTTGATGTGTTTATGAAAGGAGGGAGTCACATTGCTTCATGAAGGTGATAGTCCACACATACACGAATGGCGTTATCATCTTCTAGCGAGTGAAAAGGTAAGAAAAAAAGAGATATTATCTTCTTATAATTATAAATATATAACTAATATCATAATTTTTTAATTTATTCTACATATATTCCTTAACCGTATCCTTATTAACTTCCATAGAAAGCGTTAGTGAAAAAAAAATCACATCATATCGTGAGCCAGTATTCCACCATACACACAAGCGATGTTATCATATCTCTTATGGAATAGAATGTAAAAAAATTATATGTAATAAAATCAATTGGGTGGTATAATTTTTTTATAAATATAATATATATATTTTGTATTATTCATCATACCCAACTGTGATATGTGGTAATAGAAAAACAAATGAAATCAGTTCACGAGGAGGTATATCTCATTACATGGGAATGATGACTTTGTAACCCATTTGAGAGAAGTGGAGATGGTTTTAGATAATGAAATCAACATAAAAAAAATATAATCATATGTATCATACTAATTTTATGATATAATATTGGTATAATTGTAATTTAAGTAGGTGGAGAAATAAATAAGGTAAAAATTCTAGTTGAAGAAAGTTAACTCTTCTTTGGGAATCCTCAATAGGTTTTTACAAAATCCACCTTAGATTAGATTTTTGACAAAAATAAATCTTATTTGATGAGAGGGTGGAAGTTAGTAAGGTATTAGGGATGTTATGGTTTGATACCTTTTTTTTAATGTGTGAAGAGGAGATGAGAGGGGGTGTCCTTTTATAAGTGAGGTTAGTGGAACACCTCTAATTATTTAAAACCAAATGGTGTATCAACATTTTTCTCGTGATAAAATGATCTTATAGAATATTCCCAAGAAATAGACATTATAGGGTATAAATAGTTCCATAAAAGTTATTTTATAAAAGTTTTTAGGTCATATTAGCCCTTATTGTTTTTTACCCCTAGTAAACCCATTTTTACCTTAACCGTGGTAATTAATTTTTACTCTTTTTAATATTAATTTATCCCAAAATTAAGTAAAAATTATAAAATAATACAAATTATTCTTACTACCAATATTTAACCAAGTTTTTAAAAATTAAATTCATAAAATTGGAAAAATTGAAAGTAAAATTATTCCTACAGATGTGACGAGAAAACGGGTTCTCAAAGAGAAAAATCCAAAAGTTTACCAAGTTTTTATATCAAAATTATGTGTGAAAATGTTTCCAATGAAAAATATTTAGATTGATATATATATAATTTATATAATTTAAATATAAAACCGATTTCAAATTTAAATTATATTTATAATTAATTTAAAATAAAATATAGTTCTCAATTAAAATTCATTATTTTTTTCATGATTCTCCAAAAAAATAATATCATAAATTTTTTTAAAAAATATATCCAAATATAAATTTGAAATTATAATTAAAATAATGAACATTATTATTCCATAAAAATTTTCTTATATGCTTAAAAATTAGATTTAAAATAATTGCGCAAAAAGGTGAGACAACATCTTTAAATAAAAATATAGTTTTTAAGTGTAAAATTTGATTTATTCTATTCTATTGTCTAAAAATCACATGATATGAATGTTAAATTGATGATTGGATATATAATTTTAAAAAATTATTTGAATAATTCAACTAAAGTGGGTTTTTTATTTATTGAGATAAAACATCATTTTTTTAATAAAAATAGATTTTCAGAAAAAGATTCCTTTATTTTTATTTTTAATTAAATAGACACCAAATAATTAATTTTATATAAATATATAAACCATATATTTTCAGAATTTTGTTAATAATATTTTTACCCACCATTCATATGGATATGTGATATCTATCATATTAAAAAAATAATATCTCCATAGCATGTCACATTTCAATTAAACTCGTTATTGCGTGTAATGCAATCTATACCCAGTATTTCATCAAATGAAAGCTAAACTCAGTGTTTATGTAATGTAAATTAAACTCTCCATTTCATTTAATGAAAAATATTGAAAATATTAAATTTATTTGAAAAAATATATTTCACAAAATCCCATTGTGTTAAATTCTACCCTCTTTAAAATGAATTTCCCCCACAAAATTTGTCTCGGTCATCCATGGTCTAAAATTGAAAAAATTACTTCATAGAAACCCACATTACCAAAAGGGTTAATAAATAATCCTCTTGAAAAAGAGAAACTGAAATGAAAAATTAATCTCAAATAACACATACTAGGTTAACAAATAGGAGACCATTGATGGGAAGTGAAAACATGGACAAAGAAGAGAGAACTAAAACCCAAACATGGATCAAGAGTGATAGAAAACATGGTCAGGAGAAAGTTAATTAACCCAAATCCATAGACCAAAGAGGCATGAAATTGTTCATTGTTATCGTAAAAAATCATGATAACATGACAAAATTTTATTTCAAGATACATATCCTATTGAAGGGGAATTTCTTTTTACATATACGAAAATGCACTTACTTGATATATTTTTTATTCCACAGGCATAATTTCATCCTTTGGTTATTCCTTGATAAATTTCCACTTCATATATTACTCTAAGAGTTGAATTTACATGTATATATCACTAAATAAAATCTATAAAATAATGATAAGTCATTCATTCTATATCTAGTAAAAAAAGGTTTATGTTGGTTATCCAATATGGATAAATCATCACATAATGAAGTAATATGTTAATATATAAAGCCTCATCCAAAGTACTAATTAAACTATTCCATGACTGGTTTAACTTATAACCCTTTATAAATTAAATATTTATAAATAAGGACACTAAATTTCTTAAAATAAATGTAACATTAATCCTCAAAATATCATTAAGCATCTCTTAATGGTCACATACAAATTACATGAATACATTGGTCATATATTATCCTAAAGCTTGGTAATAACTAGACGTACTATAAAACCAAAATTAATACATGCATACTTTATCATTAATTAAATTAATCCATTTATTATATAATATATTCTATTGATTCAATAATTTTTTTAACACTATCAATGATAACATAAATCACTTTTTAAACAAACCCTTTATCAATTTTTAGGTCATCAATACTATCTAATTTAAGTTATTGATGTCAATAATATCTTTATCCAAACTAAACACCATTTTCTCAACCTTAGGAACATATTAAGTTCTATCTTCCCTTAATCATGTGGTTTCTATAAAATACTACCTTTCCATCAAATAAATTCTCTAGGTCATTAGTACTGCTCAATATATTCCGACATATCCTTAAAAAAATATATGCCTGACAATCCTTACATATTTCATGATTCACAATTCTTTAATTCTAGTACGCAATCACTTAAATCATAATAGTTCCTTCTCAAACCATTATCTGGGATTTATCATCTTATTCCGTAACACTTCTTTTATTTCATATGTCATTTATAATCTCTTCCACTTCATAAATATAACCATTACTCATACAACCGTTCCAATTATCTTCACAAAGTGTAACTTTAGAAAATCAATTTTCATAATTCTCATAAATCCTATATTTAAAACATTTATACATTCATAATACATTATGTAGACCAATATTCCGATCCATTGAGTTAACTAAACTTTTAATTTTCCCTCTGTTTCTTACTCTATTCTATTCTTCTCCCTATATAAAAAATGTTCTTAGTCCTTTGAGACATTCCATTGAGTGATTATTCCCACATTACTGAAATACATAAAATAAATTCTTTATTTTCCATGGTCTCTAGTAACCAAAATATCCACAAACTCTATCATTATCTTCTTTGGTGAGTCTAATATTTTGTTAAGATGTACATTTTAAATCATGTTCCATGATAATTATTCATAATAAAAATATCATTCACTCTAGTCATTATCCCATTTGGTTACTCATCAAAAAAATTTCTATCACATTCACTGTTAACCCAATTTCTTCTAGTTTCCAACATTGACTTAATCCAAAAATAATAGTGTGAAAAATACTAATCATAGTGGAAAACCACATAATCAGGAAAAATCACTTATAGTATGTATAAATCCTGAAACCTTACTTTTAATCTATGAAACCGTAGTTTTATCCTAGGAAATTCATTTTATTCATATATTTAAATTCTTCATAATGGATTGTATAAATTTTTTGAGCTTCCAAAGCACACCCCTTGGGTGTGTCAAACCGTGTGTGGATCAGGGCCCGTTCTCATGCACTAGGTGATGATTGAGTCTAGATCGATGTTCCCTTTTCAAAGTTATTAACCCTAGGTACCTCTATGCTAGATCCCAATCCACTTTTACTATCTATATATTGATGTAATTTCTCTGAAACCACTTTTTGTTTCCATTACCAAAAATTATATGAAAATTTTATACTTTGACTCATTGTTTGACTTATCATTAGTCATGTACCTAGACATATCCAAATAAATATCCCAAAGAATCTCACTAAAGTTTTTTCATACTAGTTTATAATGGTTAACTAAAAATTTACTCTGATACAAACTATAGTGACCAAAGATTAACACATATAGATATTACATATTTTAGAAGAATATTCAATAAATTAAATAAGAGCATTCCTAAAGACCATAATATTTTAGTTTCTTCATAGACTTGGTACAAAATATTCTAATTTGGAGAAATATATTCAACACCTCCCATAAAAATATTCCCCTTTTGTAAACATCAAAAATTCAACATATATAAAACATTTCTTCATAACCTAGGGAAACTAACAAAATAAAGGGTGAACTGATATTCTCATTAAGGTTAAACAAGGGAGATACTATAACAACCGAAACTTTTATTAATGAAAATTCCTCTTGATATGATTAAATATATTATTATGTAAAAAGGTTATATAAAACATATGTACTTCCTTGGTTTTATTTTTTTTGTATTTTAAAAAACCATTAAGAATTGTCATCATTGCTAGTATAACGGTTGAATAGTGATCACACGATTAGTATAAATATAGGGATTTAACAAATAAAATTTACTCTGACAAAGGAAGCGATGACCTCATCTAATAAAATTGCTATGTAATAATCCCATTTTTCAGAGCTTGAAAAGGATGTGGGGTCACTAGATTCACTCTTGACCAATCCCAACCGGAGCTTCAACACGTTAAGCTTGAATGGAACTGCCTACCGGAGAAGTGGAAGTTGATAGAGGTTAACACCCGAGTGATGTTTTCTGATCCACCCCAAGAGTCTGCCACCATTGCACACCTTACCCTTAGGTATTATGTGGGTGTTTTAAGGGGTTATGTAACAATACCCTAGCACTATGATATTGTGCATTATTATTTTATAAAGAATATAAATTCATTTTATTGTTACTTTGTAAATACTTTTTAAAGCACAAATAGTATTTTTAGTTAGTGTTAAATTAAGAAATCTATTTTGATGAATTAATGGCTTTTGAATTAAATAATATTTAATAAAAAATTATTACTAAATTAGTTTTTATTAAATTCAAATGATCGTAAAATTTTATGAATACAATTGTAATTTATATTAAGTTTTGAAAGCTATTTTTTTCCAAAACCCATGAATTTTCAATAAATGTAGATTTTTATTTTAAAAGTAAAAATTCACATATTTAGAAAGTCATTTAGATAAAATGAATATTATTTTTTGAATCAGGATGTCAAAATTATCCAATGGTGAATTTTTCATAATATTTCGAGACAGTCGAATTTTTGGGAAAAAACTAAATACCGTTTAAATATATAATGTCTTTTATGAAAACATAATGACTCAATATTGATGTAATAAAATAAAATAAATGGGTTGTTCAGAAAATATATGTTTTACCATTAAAATAACTTGATTTTATATTTTTTTGATTAATTTTATGGTGCCTTAGTGGACCCACCCAGACTTATAAAACATTTTAACTTTTTAAATCGATTTCCTTGAGAATGTGAGTCACCTCCACATAGGAAAGACTAATATTTTAATAAGTTTGGATATTGGCCTTATAAAATATCTTCTTCCAATCCAATTTGGAAAAAACCATGGGATGGTTCGTGGTTTGGATTAGTTTAATGTGTAGTGTTGAAAACCTTGATAATAAAGATTTCCCTCTCTTTTCCTATATAAACCCACCCATGCTCCCACTCTATCTTTTATAAAAACCTTTGGATCTCAACAAAAATATTTCCTAATATCTCTAAAATGCTCCCAAGGTTCCCAATCTCCCAATAATCCTCTCCCAAGCCTCTCCCAATCATTTGGGATCACACTACCATGTAAGAGATTTCTTCTTTTCCCATTTTCTGTCCAAATTCATTTATCTTATTATGCCATTTTTTCGATTAAAAATACCAGGGTATGATTTACAAACTCCTATATACTACCCTACTTATGTTTTAATTATTAAATACCTCTTTCTATCTCATTAATTCCTCCCATGTACCCCTGTTTCCATGCCGAAATTCTGTAAGGGATTTCTTTCTTTCTCATTTTTATCCAAATTTAATTATATTTTTATTGTTGAGTCAATAAGATTTACTTATGAATTTTCCATTCCTCCATGTTTTGAAAATCACAAAAACTCTATCTCAAGGAAAATTTCATTTTCCCTCAGATTTATTTTAATAAGGAAGATTTTCCTTCCTCAAGGAAATTTTCTCTTTACCCAAATGTTTCCTTAATAAGGAAAATTTTCCTTTCCCAAGGAAAATTTATCCTTACCTATTTTTCATTGTTCATATTTTAGTTTCTTTTAATATAACTCATTTTATTCCTAAGTATAAAATTTGGTTTCACATGTAATACCTTGTCATTCTATAAATACAAATATATAAAGTATTATGTTTTTAGGATCCAAATTTAGGTTCTGAATTCCTCATAATTCAGGTTCTAAATTCTCTGAAATTCATACTTTGAATTATATAAAATTAAAACTCCGAATTCCTCAGAATTTAGACTTTGAATTCCTCTGAATTTAGACTCTGAATTATTTAGAATTCAGACTCAGAATTCCTCAGAATTCAGACTCCGAATTCCTCATAATTCAGACTCTGAATTCCTCATAATTCTGACTCCGAATTCCTCAAAATCCAGACTTTGAATTCCTCAGATTTATGACTTTGAATTCCTCAGAATTAAAACTCATAATTTCTAAAAATTCAGACTCTAAAGTCTATATAATTATGAATCTGAATTCCTTGAAAAATATAATCTTAATATACATTTAATATAAACCTTTCATTCTTATTTAGTTAGACTCCGAACTTTATTTTTTTTCTTAGACTCTGAAAAATGAATTAGGTCAAGGAACCATATTTTACTAACTCTTGTTAAAGTTATGAAATGATGTCATACATTCTATTTATAACTATCCATTGTTTGAGTGATATGTGTATTGGTCCCTCCGAGATTCAAGGGAAAATATGACCATTGGGGGAGGGAGACGACCGTTGGAGAAGTGCTTATAAATAAGAGCTCATTTGAACAATATCAAAAAAAACAACATGACTCGTTGATAACTCTAGAGACCATATGTTGTTGAAGTGATTTTTAGAGAAATATACTCTCTTGATTTGTGCATACTAAACATCTTGTTCATCTTTCTTTGTGTGACTCTGAATGTTGCTGAGTACATTCGAGGGCTTCCAGGTATAGGAAGACATTGGTGCCGACTACCTTAAAGTTTGAGGACTTCCTTGGTTAAGAAGATAGAGGTGCCTAATACATTGAAGTTGAGGGCTTTACGGGATATAAAAACTGATTTTGATATTCCTATCAGGGGCTTACCCTAGTGTGGGTAAGATAGACTTTATTAAAAGTATAAATAAAGGGATTTTTATCCAAGGTTGTTGGATACCCTACTCTTTGGGTTAAAAGACTTCATACTTGGTAGTTGTTTTGTTTCAAGTTTACTTTCCACTGCATTTTAATTAATAATGAAAGTATAACAATCTTATATTTCCTTATACTTTTTTATACTCTGATTAGTAATATTCTATTCACTTTGAGGAAGAATCTTTTCCTTGTGAACTTTTCTTAAGTTTTATTTCCAGAACCATAATTTCGGCACCTAGAAAGTTTTTAGAACTAAGAGGTCTTGTGAATTTACCTTGTTTAACATTGTAAAACATAGTTTTACTTAAGTTTAAAAACAAAAGTTTTATACCAACTTTGAAGGTTCTGAAATAATTTTAAAGTATACAATTCACCCCCTCTTGTATATTGGGCATTTACCTCATATTTCGATCCTACAGTTATACCATTTTGTTTTCTATTAAAAATATTGGGTTATGATATAAAACCTCCCCCATACTTCCCTACTTATGTTTTAATGATGGTATACCTCTTTATCTCTCATTAATTCCTCCCATGTACACCCATTACCATGCTGAAATTCTATAAGGGACTTATCTCACCTCAGTTACATTCAAGAAATTATTTTGTATTATGAATCTAAATTACATTACATATGTTAGGAAATGTATCTATATGACCCCCTTACTATCCATTTAATTTAAATATGATGATACATACCTTTATCTCTCATCAACAATTTTTATGAATTCTAATATCACGCCATTATGCTGCTAAAATTGCACCGCGATTTTCCAATCAAAAGTCATTGTATAGTGAATACCATGACCATTTATTTATAAAGGGTATTCAACTTTATACACATTTAATTATTGATTATAGAGTTAAATTTATGAATTGCACATTACTTTATCGTGGAATAAAAGATGATGTTTAATGAATCCATGTTAAATGATCTATGTGGCACACTAATACATGAAATTAAATTCCTAAGAAGGGTGCGCCCTGAGAGCACTATAATGTATTGGGTAAGGATTAGTATCATGATATGTTAAGTGAAATGAATATTTACTCATGAAAATTCAAGTTCAATGAGGTTTTAAATATGTTCCATGTGAAATGGGCCTTATCTCATGCTAATATCATATTAAATGTTGATACCACATTTCCATGTTATGATAATCATGTTATATCATGCCTTTATTTTCATGTTTGTATTATGATCCAATAATATGCCTATTTACTAACATGTACTATATTCTTCATGTTATTATTTTTTTACTCCTATACTGGGAATTGTAGATCACCTTTTTCTTATTCATGTCCTCAAGTTATCCCATGAAATGCTAAGTATGAAGGAATTTGTATGGTAATGTAAAATAAGTTTTCAATAAAGATGTTTATTTAATGTCTTAAGTTGTTATGTAATGTTCCTAATCACTAAAGTCACCAGACCTATTGATCTTCTATATTATATCAAGTTAATATTTTATGTAATAAATTATTTTTAAGTGTGTAATAAAGAGAAGGTTTGTTATAGTTGGTATCAGAGGATATGTTTAGTTATTTTTTGGGATTAGGATTAGAAAACCCTATTGAAATCCTTAGGGATAAAACTATGTTTAATAAAAACAACCCTAAATTTTTGTGAGTATTTAATAAGTGGTTTATCAAAAAAATAAATCACTTTCTAGATATGAGTAGGTAGAGGTGGCTCTGGCACATATGTATCTAGGGGTAAAATCCAAAAAAGCACCGATTTGAGCTAGACTCAATAGGAATTGGTGTATGAAAACAGGCCTTGCTACACTCTTGGTTACAAAACTCCTGGGGTATACTCTTCGGTAAATTCATAAGCTTAGTATGAAACATTATTAAGGGAATTAAAAAAATTCCCCTAAGAATATATGTTGGGAAGTAGATCATGAATAACTTAGATTGAAGCCTATAAATTCATAAGTTATGGAAATAAAAGTAATTTATAAGTCATCCATTTTTATCTTTGTATTACCCTTTATGTGTTACCCCTAACATTACTTTTATTCCAGCCAATGATTGGTAATAGGAGGAATCATGCTAATAACCGATGTGAAGATCAATGTGATTATTGTTATAATGAGATGACCAATCCAATGGGAGTGGGGATCACAAACTTTGTCATGATACAATCACATTTAACTCATGTTTTAAATAGAAACATGGGTCAAGAAGAATGTTCATCCCCCCTAAGAAGGAACAAGTTGCAATTGAGAGTTTCATGAGATAAAGGCCTCCTACTTTTAATGGATCATCCAATCCCTCAATTTCCGAAGAATGGATCAACTCCATTGAAAAGATATTTCCCATCATTCAATGCTCCGAACAAGAAAAGGTTCTTCTAGCTACTTATCATATGGAGGTTGAAGCTGATCAATGGTGTACATTGATAAAAAATACAAAGCCAGAGGAGGAGATCGAGGAATTTTAATGGAAGGATTTTTGTAAAATGTTTTTTGATAAATATTTTCCTCGAACCCTCAAACTTAAGATGGAAAAGGAATTCCTTTACCTCAAGGAAAAGGATGAAAAATCCATCAGATCGTATGAGGAAAAATTCAAAAGGCTTTCACAATATTCTATTGGCTTTATCGTTACCCCCCGAATTCATGGTTGACCTCTTATTTGGTGGTCTAAAGCCTAGCCTACGAAAATCCCTAGAGATTCGTGAATTCAAGAGCTATGGGGAAATTGTATGATGTACCCCCAAAGCTGAAATGGAGATCGGTGAATCTCAGGGGTATCATGGGGATAAAAAGTGTAAGGGGGACTTTAATTATAGCGATCCAATGGAAAAATCCAATAGTACTAAGAAAAGTTTACACCCACTTGCGCAAGGTGTAGAAAGAAGCACCACATAAATTTCATGAAGTGGATGAGGAAATGATTTAGGTGTAGAAGAGAAGGGCATCAAGCCATTAAATGCCAACAAGAAAAACCTGCAGCTATGACCGAGGAGTGAAATGCTCTGTTATAACTTCAATGCATAGTTCATTACTTAAATAACAAAGAACCAATGCACTTTGCAAACTAGTTTAGTATGACAAGGGTTTTAAAAGGAAACCAACAACCTCCAAGGCAGGGAGGGAGGTATTTTTCCATCACTACTGCTAAAGTGAACCTTGACAAAGAAGTGGTGACAGGTAGACTAGTTATTCATTCAAGAACAATGAAAATAATGTTTTATTCTAGTTCTACACATTCTTTTATATCCTGAAAGGATAGTAGAACAATCCCAACACCACAAAAAATTATGGAAGTAAAGATTTTAGTGAGAATGAAAAATGGGGAAATCATTGCATCCCATGAATATAACTCCTCCTGAGGCATAATTTGTGGATTGAACATCCCGTCAAACCTCTTCATACTCCCTCTGGTGGAATTTGATAGAATTATTTTCATGGATTGGATTTACTTATATAGAGCTAATATAAATTTCCATGAGAGGGAAATCACTCTCCATATGGTGAATCGACCCCCATTTTGAACAAGTGAAAGGAGGAGGATGAATCTTATTTATCCCCATCATATCAAGTGTGAATATTACTACCCTATGAGAATGCATATCTTTCTCACATTATTGAGTCTAAAAAAGAAACCATCCTTGAAGACATGCTTATTGCAAGGGAATTCACTAAAGTGTTTCCCGATAAATTTCGTGGTCTTCCTCATAGAAGAGATGTTGAATTATCAATTTATCTTATCCCACAGATTTTCCAATATCCAAAACTCTGTATAGAATGGTTTTTGTGGTGGTTGAGGATCTGAAAAAACAACTACAGGAGAATCTGGGTAAATGGTTTATACGCCCAAGTGCTTCACCAAGGGGTGCACCAGTCCTCTTCGTCAGAAAGAAGGATGGTTCAATGCGCCTTTGAATTTTTATTGAGAGATAAAAAAAATCATAAAAAATAACAAGTATCTACTACCATTAATTACTGACATGTTCAATCAGCTACATGGAGAACAATACTTCTCCAAGGTGGATTTGTGGTTAGGATATTACCAAATAAGGGTGAAGAAGGAGGATATCCCAAAGGCTGCTTCTCGTACATGATATGGGCACTATGAATTCATAGTAATGACTTTCAGACTCACTAATTCTCTAGAAATATTCATGGACTTGATGAATAGATTCTTTAGAGATTATCTCTAATTTTTTTGGTAGTTTTTATATACTATATTCTAATATACTCTAAAATCAAGGAGGATCATGAAGAGCATCTAAGAACTGTACTAGAGAAATTGGAATAGGAGAAGATCTATGCAAAGTACACCAAGTGTGAGTTCTTGTTGAAGGATGTCTCATTATTGGGTCATCTCATCACAGGAAATGACATATATGTGTATCCCTCAAAGATAGCTGCAATTTAGGGATGAACGAGGCCAACATCAATAACAGATATCCATAACTTCCTGCAGTTAGCCGGGTATTATCACTGATTTGTGAGAAATTTCTCATGATTTTACAACCCTCTTTCCAAGATAACTCACAAAGGAGTAATGTTTTATTAGATTTATGAATGTGAAGATAGATTAAAGGAGTTTTAAAGGATTATTATCACTACACGCATGCTCACACAACCCACAAGTCGAGATTTTTTTTGGTATTTAGTGATGCTTCAAATAAGGGTCTGGGCTGTGTGATGATGAAAAATGAGAATGTCATTACCTAAGCTTCATGGATATTAAAATTTCATGAGAAAAACTTACCAACAAATGATATGGATATGGATTCAGTAATCTTTGCTTTAAAAATTTAGAGACATTACCTCTTTGGGGAGAAGTGTGAAATATACATGTATCACATAAGCTTCAAGTATATATTCACACAGAAAAAGTTGAATATGCACAAAAAATGATGGTTAGAGATGATCAAAGACTATGACTGCTCAATCCATTACCACCCTAGGAAATAAAACAAGGTGGCATATTCTCTAAGTAGAAAGAACCCAGTGATTATATCATTGATGAGAATTGAAAAGGATCCAATCTTATTAGATTTTATGTAGACGGACATGGGAATCATAAAGAAGGGAACATCATCAATCCTTTCACAAATGATTGCTCAACTATATCTTTTTGAGAGGTTAAAGGATGATCAAAACAATGATGTGGGAATTCAGAAGAAAGTGAAAAATATCAGAAAAGGGAAATCCTCAGAGTTCAATGTTAATGAAGAAGGAATATTGAGACTAGGGTTAAGACTATGTGTTCCATCAAATACAGAGTTAAAGAAATAACTTTTAGATGATGCACATAGTTCAAATTTCTCAATTCACGTAGGAAACACAATGATGTATCAAGTTCTATGAGAGATTTATTGGTGGGAAAAATGAATAAGGATATCACTGAGTATATATCAAAGTGTCTGGTATTCCAGTAAGTGAAGTATGAGAGGCATACGTCTAAGGGAATGATGCAACCATTACCCATACCAGCATTGAAATGGGAGAAAATCACCATGGAATTTGTCACGAGAGTTCCAAAGAAATCCAATGTAAATTATTTTATCTAGGTTTATTGGATCATCTTACAAAGACTGCACACTTCATTTCAATTTTAGAAGATTTTTCATTCAATCATGTGGCATAGATATAAATTAGATAAGTGGTAAGGCTGTATGGGGTACCTTTATCTATTGTATCTGATCAAGATCCAAGATTCACCTATATGTTTTGTAAGAGTCTTCAACATGCTCTGAATACTAGGCTGAACTTCATTACAGATTATCATCCTCGAAATGATGGCCAATCCGAGCAGACTATCCAAACAGTTGAGGACATGTTGAGAGCATGCTCAACGGTCTTCAAACGTGGATGAGATCAACATCTTTCTCTAGTTGAGATCTCTTACAATAATAGTTTCCACTCAATCATCCAAAGGGCTCCTTAGGAAGCCCTTTATGGGAAGAGGTGTAGAACACCAACATGTTTGGATGAAGCTGGGGAGAAAAAATTTCTATATCCATAAATGGTCGAAGAAATTGAGGAGAAGGTTAAGAACACCAAACAACATATTAATTCTACTCAGAGTCGACAAAGGGATATGATTATAATCATCGACAAGACATAGAGTTTGATTTTAGAGACATGGTATTCCATTAAATATCACCATGGAAGAGATTTATGAGATTTGAGAAGAAGGGAAAGCTTAGTCCAAGGTACATCGGCCCTTTTGAGATCCTTGATTGCATTGGAGCAGTGGACTATCAACAAGCACTCCCACTTAAACTATATCAAGTACATTATGTATTCCATGTATCACTATTAAGGAAGTACATACCTGACCCATCACATGTACTCAATCTATAGGTGGTACCATTGGAGAATGACCTCTACTATGAAGAGAATCCAATGTAGATATTAGATCGTAGAGAAACAGTTATATGAAATAAGATAATGCCCCTTGTGAAAGTGTTGTGGAGAAACCACAAGTTTGAAGAAGCAACATGGGAACCCAAGAAAGTGACGAGGAAGCGTTACCCATGTCTGTTTTAGTGTGGGAAAGGAAAATTTTAAACACAAAATTTCTTAATTGGAGAAGATTATAACAACCAATACTTTTATTAATGTAAATTCCTCTTGATTAAATTAAATGTATTATTATGTAAAAAGGTTATATAAAACATATGTACTTTCTTGGTTTTATGTTTTTGGATTTTAAAAGACCCTTAAGAATTGTTATCGTTTCTAGTATAGTTGTTGAACAGTGATCACATGATTAGTATAAATATATAGATTTAACAAATCCAATTTACCTAGGAAAAGGAAGAAATGGCCTCATCCAGTAGAATTTCTTCATTTGAAGCCCATTTTTTGGAGCTCATAAAGGAGGTGGTGTCACTGGGATTCACTCTTGATTATGCCCAAGCTGATCTTAAACATGTTATTCTTGAATGGAACAGCCTACAGAAGAAGTAGAAGTTGATAGAGATTACCACCCGAGCAATGTTATCCGAGCCCCCCCATGAGTCTATCACCATTTCTCACCTTACCCTTAGGTCTTATGCGAATGTTTTATGGGGTTATATAACAATACCCAAGAACTATGATTATGTGAATTATTTTTTTTATAGATAATATACATTCATTTTATTGTTACTTTGTAAATAGTTTTTAAAGCACAAATAGTATTTTTAGTTAATATTCAATAAAGAAATATATTCTGATGAGTTAATAGATTTTAAATTAAATAATAATTTAATAAAATATTATTAATAAATTAATTTTTATTAAATATAAATGATCATATATTTTTTATGAATACCATTGTAATTTTTATTATGCTTTGAAAGCTATTTTTGCCAAAACAAATGAATTTTCAATAAGTATCAGTTTTTATATTAAAAGTGAAAATGCCTATATTTAAAAAATTATTTAGATAAAGAGAATAATATTTTTGGAATCATTATGTCGAAATCATCCAATGGTGATTTTTTTATAATTTTCTGAGTGTCAAATATTTTGGGTAAAAATTAAATACTGTTTAAATATATAATGTGTTTTATGACATCATAATGACCTAATAGTGATGTAATAAAATACTATAAATAGTATGTTCATCGAATTTATATTTTAAAATTAAAATAATGTGATTTTAGATTTATTTGATCAATTTTATGGTATCTTAGTGGACCCTCAATGACTTATAAAACATTTTAACTTTTTAATTTGATTTCCAAGTGAGTGTGAGTCCCCTCCACATAAGAAAGCCTAATAGTTTAATAAGATATTCCATTTACCTAATAAAATAATTATTTCCACTCCCATTTGGAAGAAAACATGGGCAAAAACCATGGGTTGGTTCTTGGTTTTGATTAGTTTAATGTGTATTGTCCAAAACCTAAGTAATAAAGAATTCTATCTCTTTTTCTATATAAACCCACCTATGATCCCACTTCCTCTTCACTAAAAACCTATGGAGCTTGACCAAAATCTGACCTAATATTTATATAATCCTCCCAACACACCCCAAGATCCTAATAATACTCTCTAAATCCTCTCCCATGCCTTTGGGATCACACTTCCAATTAAGAGATTTATTCCTTTCTCATTTTTGTACAAATTTCTTTATGTTGTTATTCCCTTTTTTTTCAATTAAAAATGTTGGGGTATAATTTATCACCTCTACCATACTACCCTAAATATTTTTTAATGATGGGATACCTCTTTATATCTCATTAATTCCTCCCATGTACACCCGTTACCATGCTGAAATTCTGTAAGGGATTTCTTCCTTTCCTATTTTTATCCAAATTTCATTATGTTGTTATAACATTTTGTTCTCAATTAAAAATGTTGGGGTATGACATAACACCTTTGATATACTTCACTACTTATTTTTCAATTATTATATACTTCTTTCTTTCTCATTAATTCCTCCCGTATACACTCGTTACCTTGTCGAAATTCCGTAAGGGATTTCTCTCTCCTCATTTACATTCAAGAAATTATTTTTTATTATGAATATATATTCCATAAAATATTTTGGGACATGTATCTATATAAAACCCTTAATTTCAATTTAATTTAAAAATTAATATACATCCCTTTCTCTCTCATAAACCATTTTTATGAATTCTTATGTCACATTGTTATGCTGCCAAAATTGAACCTCGATTTTCCAAGCTAAAGTCATTGTGTAGTGAATACTATGCCCATTTATCTATAAAGGGTACTCACCTGTATTCAGATTTAATTATTTTTTATTGAGTTTCATTTATGAATTCCACATTCATTTATCAAGGAATAAATTATTATGTTTAATGAATCCATGTAATATGATCCATGTGCCACACTTATGCATGAAATAAAATGATTAAGAAGGGTGCACCCTGATAGCGCTCCAATGCATTGGGTAAAGATTAGTATCGTGATACATTAAGTGAAATGAGGGTTTACTCATGCTCCATGTGAAATGATCCTTGTCTCATGCTAATATCAAGTTAAATTTTGTTTCCACATTTCTATGTTATGATAATCTTTCTATATCATGCCTTTATGTTCATGTTTTTATTATGCTCCATTGATATGAATATTTTATAACATGTAGTATATTCTTCATGTTATTCCTTGTTTACTTACTTACTAGACTTTATAGCTCACCCTTTTCTTATACATGTCCTCAGGTTATCCCATACAACGCTAAGTACGAAGGAATGTGTGTGGTAATGTAATATAAGTTTTTAATAAAAATGTGTATTTAATGTTTTAAGTTGTTATGTAATGTTCCTAAGCCCCAAATACACTATACATCTCTATATTCTATGTTTTATGAAGTGAATATTTTATTTAATAAATCATGTTTAAGTGTGTAATAAATAGTAGGGTTGTTATAGATATATAAGCATAACATGAACGTAAGTGAATGATAACCTAAGAACAATATTTGAAAACCATTCCTTACATATAAAATATCATAATATTGGGCCATGGGAAAAATATTGGAAGTTCATAAGGAATAAATCATAATGGAATCAAATAACATTATCTATGAGATAATAAATTTAGAATGTGACATAAATTTTTTGACATACACAAAAGAATATAAAATATTATATAAAGGCTACTCACCATGAAATTCAGAACATATTAGGCTTGGGATAACCGCCCATAAAACCATTGAGATCACATAAAATTAATCATTACCCAATGAATTAGAGTGAGATATAGGTCCCACCCATCATATAAAGAAAATCATATGTATGTGTTCAATAAGATCATTAAAAATTCATCATATCAAAAACTGTTAAATAAAATGGGTTTCATAAACATGTCATCATATCATAACCTAGGGAAAAGATACTATCTTTATAATCCTTTTATCATTCCATCAAATCATGGACTATAACAAATAAGTAGGTTTTATAAGAATATTATCATTTTACAACCCATGAAAGATAAATTTGTTTTATAAACATATTTTCATGATAAACCATTTATAAAAAAAATGGTATCCTTGGTTCATATCCCTAATAAATCAAAATTTACATCAAATTTTGTTATCATAAATGGATAATTATTTTTAAAGGTCACTTAGAACATTTCTTGAGGAAAATTTATTTTTTTTGAAAATCATTTTTAAAAAATAAAAATTCATTTTTTTGAAAATAAATTTATTATAAAATATCCTTTAAAAAATAGAATATAATATTCAAATAAAATAATTTTCACGGTAGTGGATAATTCCATTCATGACTTACATGTTAAAAAAGACCCCTTTCACATTTTTTGTAAAATCTAAAAGGGAAAGGTTTAGAAAAATAATTGAAAATTAATTTTAAGAAAATATTTAAAAATGAAAACATGGGTAAAAATTTATTTAATAAATAATATTTTAACTACTAATAATTTTTTAAAAACATTTTTATAAAACATTGTTTTTGAAGAATAATGGGTTTTGACCGAAGAGAGAAATAAAAATGATTTTTCAAAAAAACATTTATCGATTACTTTGTGTACTAAAGAGTGTAAAAATGGATCTATTATATGAAAAAATCATGGATAAATATTGGATAATATAATTAATGAGAATTATTGAGAGGTAGATCATAATATTCGAATATTGGAGACTTAAGTATAAACAATCTTGATAAATGCTGATATTGTAACATAAATCCATTACCACTTTGGTAACATTTGGAACATAATCCCAGTGAAACAGTGATCATAAAATTGATATGTAATAGCCATACTTTTCTAGATAATCATCATAAAATATGTTCTTGGGTATTATATTCAACACAAAAAATAAATTTTTTATGAAAATGGCATGTGTCTCACAGAAGTAAAAAAGTGAGACTGAAATCCCTTGATGCTTTTTATAACTTTTAAACCGTAAGAACAAATAAAGAATAACATAAAATGAAAAATTAAATATCATAAAAATTATGATATTCATGATATAAATTTTTAAATGGGTATTATATACACCAAAAAATAAGAAATGAGTGTTTAATTTTCATATGTCTCCTAAAAATAAAAGAGAGAATAAAACTACCTTACTATAAGTATTGATTAATTTCAAAAACATTTGAAACTACTTAATAATTAATATAAGTTTATTATATATATATATATATTATAAAACCATATTTTTATATAATATACAATATATTGTTTACATATGATCATTCACTTCTTGTTTTTTATCATTTCCTTGTTAAAATCATGTTTCGAGTAATAACCACCTGCTTTGTTTTTCTTATGTGTTTTGATTTATTATTTTTAGTCCTATTACATTGAACATGGCTATATAATATCTAGAATAATAATAATTTCATTATAATAATTTTTATATATCAATTATACTCTTAATACCAATCATGAAAGATTGTTTTGGGAAATGAAGGATGCTATGATCATGGGGACGATATATCATATATATCCTAAGTAACATTTCACTATTTCAACGATCATTATAGAAAGGACATATTTAATATTTTATAATTAAAAAACTATAATACTATAATGTTATTTATTTAAATATACTTATACATATAGTCTATTTTGTGTGGTGATCAAAACACTGAGTCGCATCACTTCGTGAAGGCGGTGATCCACACGTACATGAATGACGTTATCACCATTAGGTGAGAAAAAATGTAAGAAAAAAATGATATATTATATTTTATTAACAATAAATATGTCATTAATATAAAATTATATCATTTATATCACAGATATTACTTAAAATTATCATTATTATCCTTTATATAAATCATTGGTGTGAAACGAGTCACATTGTTTTGCGAGGCGGTAGTCTACCGTACACACGAGCGACATTATCATATCCCTTATGTAATGGTAAGTAAAAATGTATATATGATATAATAACTCAATAGGTAAAATTATTTTACAAATATCACATATATTTATACTTTAAATCCATCATCATACACAAATGTGATAGGTGGTAAAGGAAAAACGAATGACATCAGTTTTCAAGATAGTAGCTTGTTATACACACGAATTATGATTTCACAACACATTTGATAGAAGTGTAGATTTTTATAGGTAATTAACTTAAAATAAAATAATATTATTATATTTAATATACTGGGGTTATTATATAAACATTATTTAATGATAATTAATAGATATCGAAGAAGAAATAAAATAAAAATGCTTGCTAAAGAGTGTTACCTCCTCTTCAGGTATCCTCCTTAGGTTTGCACAAAAGTCCTTACCAGGAAGTCTTTATAACAAAAAAGGATTAAATGATGAGAGTATGAAAGTTTATAAATATTAAGAAATGGTATTTTTAGAATGAAAATGGTTTGAATGTGTGAAAATGAAAGGATTGTGGGTGATCTTTTATAATTGAGGTGAGTAGAAAACTTAAATTGTTTGAAATAAAAATTATATACCTGCATGTTTCTCATGAAAAAAGGAAAAAATGAATTATTATCCATTAATAGACATTATAGGGTGTATATATTTCCATAAAATATGTTTTATACAATTTATTAGGTTATTTTAACCCTTATCTTTTTAGTTTAACCCCTGATAGACCCATTTTTTCTAGAACCACGGTAAATATTTTTTAATATATTCACTATTAATTTTTGTAAGAAATTAATTTGAACTCATTTTATAATATAAATTACTCTAATTAAAAATATTTAATACATTTTCAAAATTCAATTCAAATAAGTGGAAAATGTTAATTTAAAATTAATCCCACAGACGCGACGAGGAAGCTTGTTTTCAAAGAGAAAAATTTCAAAAGTTTACAAGGTTTTTATATCAAAATTAAATATGAAAACTACTCCAATGAAAATATTGCGTTAAAAGATATATAATGGATATAATTTTAGTTTTAAACTAATTTAAAACATAATATAAATTTATAAATAATTTATAAGCAATGACAGTTTTTAATTAAAATTTAGTTTTTCATTATTCATCAAAAAATTAATCTTTTCAAAAAATTATCATAAATTCAGCCTAAGATAATTTTGAAATTACTATTTTAAAAATAAAATTTATTTTTTAAAATAAATATTATACATTTTTCATTAATTATATTTAAAATAATAATGAAAAATTCGTCAAATCTTCTTTGTATAATAATACTTTTTTAAACATAAAATTGGATTTATTCTTATCTCTTGTATAGAAAACACATACGATGAATGTTAAATAGTTTATTTAATATATAATATATAAATATAATTAAAATCATTAAAAATATTTTTTTTAATTTATTGATGTAAAACATGTCTGTTTTCATAAAGATATATTTTCATAAAAAGATTTCCATTATTTTCATTTTTAATTAAATAATCACTAGGGAATTAATTTCATATACATTTTTTAATACATATATTTTTATAATTTAATTTATCCTATTCATACTTACAATTCCTATGACTAAATAGTTTTATCATATTAAATAACAATATTATAATTATATTTCATATTTCATTTAAACTGAGTATTTCATGTAACACAATCTAAACCGAGTGTTGCGTTTCACACAAGATAAAATTATTATTTTGTGAAACACAAGATAAACTTATCATTGTGTGTAATGAAAAATATATAAAATATGTAATTTATTAAGAAAACAATATTTCAAAAAATATTAGCGTGTTACAATATTGTTGGATGTTATACCCTTATACAGAAAAAATGTATAGATACTTCTTGATGTTCATATGAAGAATCTATTTAAGTTTATGAGATAGTAATATAAAGTAGATACAACCACTAGATGATGATTTAATATCCATTACCTATGTAAGATAATTTGAAATCCTAATATGATACTAATTTTGGTTTCTTATCTTTATTCAGTTTAAGTAGAAATAATAATGATAATGGTGCTTCCATCGAACTAATAAGGATCTAGTCACTCTATAGTTAAGAAGAGAGATGATGTTGTCCATGAAGATCTGGTTGGATAGCTTCTTGGAATCATCCTATATGTTTGATGATTTATGTTCTAATATTTATGGAGTTATGGAAATTATTTTTGAGATGACAGAACTATCTATAATAGTTTAAATGGATATTTAAGTGTATCTATTATGAATAACTTTAAGAGTTGTCGGTTATAATGTTGAGAGTTTTCTTGAATGGAAGATAGATAATATGAATCAATTTAGAATCCTTAAAAGTTATGATGACCTTTATTAACCTTTATAATATTCCTTGATGGTGATTTTAAATTAATTGAGAAGGAATAGATCCTCTTTGAAGAATCACGGTGTTGTTTTTGAGATGTTCTAGAAGTGATGTCCCAATGCTAAAAAAATCTAAAAAAGGGATTTATCTTATGGTGAGGATCAAGTATGATTTTTTGGATCCACGTATGATAATTTATCTACACAAGTAAAAAATGAAAAAGTAATTTATCATATGTTAATGTAAATATGTGTATTTAGTAGTGCTTAATATGTTTTTATGGACAGAAGATAATTCATCAACATAGACAAAGAAAAAAAATGGATTTATCTTTTGAACTTAATAATTAAAGGTCCCATAAGATAATTAATATTTTGAAAATAATACAATTAAGGTGACCATAATATAATTATGTTATGGGAAAATTTCATAGGGAAATTCAGCTATAAAAAGTGCATATGGTGATTTACTTGGTAAATTAAAATAAAACAGAATAAAAAATTTAATGTAATATAATTAAATGAGATATATTCAAACATGAATATTCAGATAAAAGTCTTTTTAAATTTTATTATGAATATGAAAAGTTCTTAATGAATCACATATCATGATCTAACAGTTGACCAAGATTCATGATAACACCAAAGGACTGAAAGATGGAGAAGAATGTTGGGTTACTGAGATGAGTTCCACAATGTATAATGAAATTTATTATCACCATACCTATATGAATATATAAATAGAACTAAGAATAAATATATTTTATGTAAATATTTAATTTATATAAATACGATGATAATTCAGATATCACTCCTAATAAATAACTGGTTTTATTTCTAGATTTATATGTAGATTTTGATTGACACTTAGAATCATGGATTTTTTAAATTAAAAGATGATATTTGATGCATGTAAAATATGTTAAAGTTATAATACTACTAAAAATGTTATACATATATACATAAAGGTAGAAGTGAGTGATGAGATTCTCAACTAAGTGAACACTAAAGATATTTTGTAAGTCAAAATAAGTAAAGAAAGAGATGAGTTGATATAATAAACCATTACGTATATTTTATATTAATCAAAATGAATATGGTGTCTAGGTGCTATTACTATGAACTAAATAAGAGATATACTGGAGATGATAGAATCTAAAAAAACATACTCATCATTATATTTAGGTTGAAGTAATTTAGATTTTCTATCAATAACATCATGTAGTAGAATCCAAAATATTGCTGAGGAATCCATCTTACTACTACAAGTGGGGGGAATTAGATCATTCATATAGTATAATAAGGACTCAATACAACATTGGTGATTTATATACGTGTAAGTTCAAGGCCATACTATTTTACAAATGGAAAATAATTAGTTTCCTACTTTATACTTGGTCAGTTCTAGGATAATAGGTTCTTTTGGATACCTCTTCATGGGTCCCTTTTGATAATAATAATGAAGTCTCGAAAATGGGATAATAAAAATTATTTATCAATGATGTAGTCTTATGATTGTAGGTTAACAACATTAATAAAACATGGTGTTCTCTAGTGTTGATTTGTCTTTTTATATCTGTACATCAACGAAGGGGAAATAAAGTGAGAGAGATCCAATAACTGTATAAGTGAATAGGGGATTACAAGATAAAAGTTAAATTGGATTGAAAAAGTTACACCACACCAATTCACCTTCCCCCACCTTAGTGTGGGTATATATGAAAGCGATTATAAAAATTGGAATTTGTAACACCCCGCCCCTCCCCATTGGCTTGAGAGGTAAGTGAGATGCTACTTGGACTTAAGAGATATTCCCAAAGCACAAAATGTTGGTAATGAATTCTGAGGGATTCAAGAATGATTGGGGAACAATTTTCCCTTTGAAAGAAAGAAAACCAACTAAACATTCCAACACACAAAATAACTATATGATGCATGTTATCAATGTTTCACAATTTAACAAAACTAGAAGACCAATATAACCAAACCACAATAAACCAAAGTCATAGTACCAAGTGTAAGAAAAGACAACAAAACCCTAGGACAATATGGAATGAATCCATAGATCCACACCATGCTACATACTTCAACCTCCACAATATTTCCCAAGCATCATGAAGTTCAACAAAAGGAAGGATATCCTTTAACTTTACCTGTATCCCAAAATACCACATCTTCCAAAGAACCCAATTTCCAAAGAAGGGGGTGAGTAATAATAATTCATAGGTTTTCCACAAATTAATTACTTACACACACCACTAGGATAAAATCATTAGAAAAAATATATAAAAAAATTATATAAATCCATGAAAAAAGTTCAACAATTACCAACGAGCCAAACACATCTGTACTCAATAATTTCACCCAAAACCACACAATTACAAGAAAAACAACCACCCTATAATTACCCATTTCAAATTGTCATAAAACATTCCAACTAGTTTTTCCTCACACACCTCCCAACCATATTCCCATGTCTTACAAACACAAACTACCACACACACGAGCTCGGTGTTACCATAGATGGTGGAATTTCTTATCCAAACCCATCCACTTTTTCTAGTGGTACTTCAAGCCTAATTTCTGTTGATTTTGGTTCTTTATGCCTACTATTCGTCACTCCCAAAAATTATTAACCACTTAATCCAATAAAAAATCCAAAAACTTCATCCAAACCAATGCAATAAGAAATCAATAATTTCCATCACAATCCATAAATATTTCAAAAAAATCAATATTTATTTAAAATTCCCTAAACCATATCCATGCCATATATCATTTCAATAAAACTAAACTTTTTATTGAATGACATTTTCAAAAACCATTTTCTAAAAATCAGCCACACTAATGATTTAAAAACAATCATTTTAAAATCCCACTACTGGAAAACTAACCTTTACCAACGGTTTGGAACCGTTGGTATAGACCTATACCAACGGTTTTGGAAACCGTTGGTATAGGTAATATGAAATCTATACCAACGGTAATGGAACCGTTGGTATATAAATTCCAAAAATAAAACATCCGCTGGGATTTGATCCCAGGACCCCTCGTTTATAATCGAACGACTTAACCACTAAGCTAACATCACTTTTGTAAATATAATTTCATGAATATATATATGTATTATCATAATTATTTACAATTTTGATTTATATAATGTTCTCGGTTAGTAGATCCGGAAAAAAATTAAAGAACCTATCCCAACGGTTTTCAAAATCGTTGGGATAGGTTCTGGTTGGGTGAATTTTGTTGGTCGAATGCTGGATTTTTTTGGTGCTTTTTCCCAACGGTTCTTGAGAACCGTTGGGAAAGAGTGATATTTCCCAACGGTTCACCAAAACCGTTGGGAAAGGGCCTCAAAACACACCCTTTCCCAATGGTTTTGGTGAACCGTTGGGAAAGGTCACTCTTTCTCAACGGTTCACCAAAACCGTTGGGAAAGGGCCTCAAAAACACACCCTTTCCCAACGGTTTTGGTGAACCGTTGGGAAATGGTAGCTATACCAACGGTTTTTACAAACCGTTGGTATAGAAGTGTTGGGAATGATCATGTTTCCAGTAGTGTCCAACATCAAGAACATTGCAGAACAATATCCCATTTTTCCCAAAATCTTGAAAACATCACAAATGGGTGTAAACAAAGCTTCACACATAAAAAACATAATCAATTTCAAGCATAAACCATTAATTTTAATTTTAAAGCCTTCAATCTCTATAAAAAATGGAGATAAGAGTGAATCCTCCTACCTTAAGGTTCTTGAGAAATCAACTAATGCCCAACCACACCACAAATCTGGGTGAAATATTAACCAAAACTTCATTATATACATTTACCTAAAATCAATAATCATAAATATAAATATTTTTGGAATAAAATTCCACATATATATATATATTCAAAATATGTAGATCTAGAAAACTAATAGAGAGAGAGAACTATATCTTGAGAAAACCACAAAACAACCAAGGGAGAAGGCTTACTAGAGGAGAATCACCTTCACCACTCCTTGAAAACCCTTAAAATAACTCTCAAAATTAGTGGGAGAGACATAATTATCCTTGAGTACAAGAAATATCGATCAAGGTTTGAGTGGGAAGAAGTTTGGGGTGTTTGAAGTTAAATACAGAGTGACCCTTTATACAAAAATCTCATTTTTAATGCAACACATTGTTATCTCACACAGCTAAACACACCATGCGATAACCGTGACACTGATACAATCTAAAGGGTGTTCTACATGGTTTCCACACACGGTTAGACAATCCGTGCACCAACTGTGTGAAGCCCACTATCTCAAGTTGCACGGTTACCAGGGTTTGTTGCACGGTTTACACTAACCGTGATAAAAAAATGCACCCCTAGAAAAGCTTCCAACCATCCGAAAAACCTTCCAAACTCTCTCATACATTACCGAACCACTTTAAATTCATAAAAATAAAAAATAGGGGTCAAATTTCTCAAAATGGTTTTACTAAATTCTCCCCACCATTAGAATTCCCATCCTAAAAAATTAGAGAACCGTCACTTTGTCGAAAGAGGCTGGGCCATTGCTCGACTATCTCTTTCTCCCACTCCCAAGACTCCTCCTGAATCTGAACATGTTCCAACAAAACCCCAACTAGACTGATGATTTTACCCTTCAATAATTTCTCTTTTCTATCCATAATTCACTTCGGCACCTACACCAAATAAGCATACGACTCTAACTCAACATGATCACACTGAATCACATGGTCATGATCCAACTAATAATTTTTCAAATGAGATACATGAAACACATTATGCACTAAACTAGACCATGGTGGAAAATCCAACCGATATAATACCTCGCAAACCCACTCAAATATCTCAAATGGCCCAATATGCCTCAGAGAAATTCATAAGTACATGTGATTACCCACCACAAATGACAACAATCATCGTGGATGGTCTACATACAATTTCTGATGACTCTGATCCATCTCCATTATTTTCCTGATCAAATTAATCTTTTTTATTGTCACATGGACAAGGCTCGTCCCAACCAACGAAGTCTCACTAGTTTTCACCCAAAATAGTGGAGAAAGACTTCGACGCCCAAACAACGCTTCAAACAGAGCCATGTTTATGGATACCTGATAACTATAATTATAGAAAAACTCCACAAATGGTAAGTGCTCCTCCCATGAGACACCAAAATACATCACACAAGCCAACAACATATCTTCTAACATTTGTATCACCCTCTAGAATTTCCCATCCATATGAGGGTGATACACCGTACTCACTGTCATCTTAGTGCCAAGGGATTGATATTAGGATTTCTAGAAATGAGACGTGAAACATAGATCTCAATATGATACAATTGAAAATGAAAGAACATTCCTCTTTACAACCTCCTAGATATAGATTTTGGACAAATCCTCCACCATATAAGAATTAGGAATAAGGATGAAATGGGTTGACTTTGTGAGAAAATCTAAGATCACCAATATAAAATCGTGCTTCCTGACCGTTCTTGGGATACCTATAACAAAATAAATTTCTATATTCTCCCACTTCTGAAAAGTTATAGTTAAATATTTCAATATACTTGATGGCCATAGATGCTATTCCTTGACTTGCTGACAAGTGAAGCATCTCAATACAAACCCATACACTTTCCTTTTCTTACCTGCCCACCAAAACTACGCTTTTAACACCTTTTACATTTTTTGAATCCTATGATGGAAAAACCATAGGGAATTATGATAAGTAATGAGAATTTTCTCTTAATAATAAATTATCACCACCTTCTAATTCCGAAATCAAAACATAGAATTCCCATCTAGTTTACAACCCTTAATGTTCTACCCACCATTGAGTTTTGACCTCATAGCCACACACTCTGAATCAGACATATGTTACTCCTTTACTAATCCAACCAAGTCATGAACCAATGAGACTAGAAAGAAAATAGATACATCACTTTGGTCTTCACATTCCAACCTCATGTTGTCCATAACCGACATCAACTACCACTGACCCGATGCATGTTTGACTACTTGATCATATGATTTTCTACTTATTTCATCTACCACTAAATTTCACTTAACTGTTGTGTATATAAAGTCAAAGTAAAAAATCTAAAGATACTCTATCCATATCATTTTCCTCAAATTCAAATCTCTCTATGAGAAAATATGCTTCAAACTCTTATGTTTAGTAAACACTGTGAATTTCTCAATGAAGAGATAATAATGCCACATTTTCAAAGTGTTAAATAGTTATGCCAACTTTAAATCATGTTTTGGGTAGTTCTTCTCACGAAACATCAACTATCATGAGCCATACACAACCACATGATTCTCTGGAAAGAGAACACAACCCAACAGTGACCTCGATGCATCACAATACACCACATACCCTTTCTCTAGTTCTTGAAAAACTAAGATTGGTGCTGATGTATGAAAATACTTAATCTCTTCAATATATTTCTGAAATTTCTTACTCCAATAAAATGGAACATTCTTCCTTATTAAATTTTTCATCAGTGAATATAATCGCGAGAAGTCCTGAAAAAATGGTCAATAATACCAAACTAGAACTAGGAATCTCTGTATATTAAAAACATTCTTCAGCAGTTACTAAGAGATAAAAACCTATATCTTATCTCAATACAATAAAACACCTCTCTTATAAATCACATGTCCAAGAAAACATAACTCTTTTATCCAAAAGTCACACTTTGAAAATTTAGCATGCAACCGATGATCTCTCAAGGTCCCCAATACTATTACCAAGTGTCTCTCATGCTCTACCCTTGTAATGAACCAATGTTATATCAATGGAAATCCATTATTATAATTATGTATTGTAGTATAATCACATTAGAAACCAAAATAAAATATCATGATACTAAATACTATGTGATCACTACACATAATTTTTCCACTTCTATGTTTTGAATTTAAAAAAGGGGTCATCTGCATTTGTGTTCAGTATGTTATTTAGAGTCTGATAAAACCAACTTGTTTTTTTGGTGAAGAGTAACATACCCATATGAATATTAATATAAATAGTAATAGGACCCTAATTAATATTAAAATATATTATAATTTTATTTTCTTAAGTCTTTAAGATAATGTCATCTTGATTAATTTTTCGAATTGATTTAAAAGCAGTTATATTTTTAAAATTATTAATTTTTGAATAAAGGGTGAATTTATTTAAAAAATAAATTAATAATATTTAGAAAATTATTTTCAAAAAATGGAATTAATTTTTTAATTCTACACATTGAAAAATTTTTAGGGTATATTTTTGGAATTGTTCTGAAATAGTTGAATTTTCGGTGAACAGTAAAAATACAGTTTTGAGTTTCGGTGTGTTTAATGACATCATTAATGATATAATAATGATGTAATAATTCTGGTCCAATTTTTTATAGTAACGTAATATGTGATGTGTCCTAAATGGCTAATACCATCGAAAAATACCATGAGGAAGCCCATGGTTTTTCAAATACCACTAATGAGGTGTCCTTGGAAATTATTAAAATATTCCCTCAATTTTGCTATAAATACTAACCCTCTACTTCATTAAATTCATTCCAAATTCCTCCTCAACTAAGATCTGGCATTATTACCTCCATAGTAGTCCTCCCAAGGTGTCCTAAAGCCCCCGTGGTCCAAACCTTCAAGTCTTATGAGTTACTCTACAAGGTAATAGAATTCTCTACTTCTTTCTTTTTCTATTCAAGTTCTCTTTTATGTGGTATAACATTCATGTTTCCACACCATATACTTATTTACATTTTATCCTTTATCTTTAATGTGTTATGATTCATTTTTGGATGTTTTACCCTTTTCCTCTCACTTTTTAATGTTTTCTAAAACCATAATGCATAGCCGTTATGATGCCAAATTTTTGTAAGGAATTTCTCATCTTTCACTCATGTTCTATTTTTCTCTTCTTATCTCCTCATATCCTCTTATCCAAGATGCATGAAAGCTCCAAAAATTTTGTATATTCTATATGTTCTCATGTTCATGGAAAATTCATCATAATTATTCTTCTTCTCTCCCACTTATTTATGGAATAAAAACATTGTCCGTGATGTGTCAAATTACCAACACCATGGACGATATGATTTCAATTTGATTTAATTCCGTTAGATCTGGTCATGCAACTATTTTTATGGTTTAAACAGATTATATTTTATGTATTATATCATATTTAATGTTTTGTAGCTAACATATGTACATATTAGTAAATGATTAATCAAAACAAGTTCATTGTGGTTGAAAACCAGCCCAAATTAACCCAAACAATCATCATTTAATTATTATTTAATGATTCATCCACATGGTATATAAAAAAATTCATTATAAAATCATTTATTTTTTTTAATATTATTAATAAAATTTAATATTAATTTTCTATGTTTATACATGTTCTACACAAACTTCCATTTTAAAATACAAGTGAAGCTTTCAAGAAAACCATAAAAACAAACATTCCCGAACAATGGATTTGAACCCTATAACTCATAGAAAGGACAATAAAATAAAATAATGAAACTATAATGAACCAGTTTCATGTAAAAAATGTTCTATAATTGTTAATTAATGAATCAAATGTAGTTATATATTACTTTAATGTGAATAAAGCATTCTGATACAAGGTAAGGGGAAAATCTCTAACCCAACTTCCTTTATTTGGGTTCCCCCTCTTTCACTACATTTTTGGTATGTTCACTCCTTAAAAATAATTTGTTCATCATTATCATACCTTTTATGGGATATACATGTTTTCTATTGATGTTTATGTCAAATTTTTTTTTCCAAAAGAACTATTCTTTCAAAAACACACCTTTTACTTCTCACTCATGGTTGATGGTAGTCGTATCAAGTATGTTATTCCCACTTTATTTTGGGAACCCAAAGTTTATGAATGTGTTATTATAAAATGAAACTCATTACTTTCCACGGTTTAGTTTTGTTAATTGTGGAATTAATGATAATGATAATGTTATTATGTGATGGGTGCACCTGAAATTACACAACACTCTAGTGCATTGGGTAAAGTGATGAATCTCACGAGATTAAGTGAAATGATGTGTGAAAAAGATTCTAGATTTGTTCAAAAGTATGTGTGCATGTTAAACACTAATACATTATGTTTTATTTTTTATGCATTACCACATTTCAAGTCTCTTATTAATGATACCTCTCATGTTCATGATATTTTTCCATTGTTATGATTATGCTCACCCCATGATATATTGTTCTTATCTATTCTCTTACTAAGATTTTATCTCACCCCATTTTATGTATATCCTTAAGTGACTACATGTACTATGGAGAGGTCAAGTGCCAATAAGAATATAGAGAATAAGGAATTAAATAAATCTTTATGATTGATGTTCTAATTATTATGTATGGTCCCAGTTTTTCCAAGAAACTAAACCTTTGGATCCTCTATGGGTAATACTATTATGTTTATTATCTTGAAAAGGATGTAATAGTAATTTAAAAATAGGTTGGGTCAATATAGTTGGTATCATAGGCAAGGTTTAGTTAATTTGGGAATTAGGATTAGTGAATGCTAGAGAGAACCTCTAGCATGAGACTAAGTACAAACTTTCACACAATAATATTTACATAGGGATCCCATATGTTATGATTTTAGTAAAAATTGTACAAATGAATCAGTTATCCATGACCTGTTGAATTATGTTTTTTTATAGCCTTTTGTATTTTAGAAAATGGTGGGAACCTGGAGTAACCATGCCAACAACTCATGCGAGCGCCAATGCAACTATTTCTTGAATGACATCCCCAATGATTTGGGAGGTGGAGTTCAAAAAATCATGACGATTATTACCCAACTATCTCTAGTTATAAACAATAACTATAATAATTGATAAATTACTCCTTCACCAAAGAGGGAGAAAATGTCTCTCAAGTGGTTTATGCGGCAACGACTACCAATGTTTAGTGGATCTTCCAATCCACTAGTGGTGGAATAGTGGGTCAGCTCCATGAAGAGGATATTCTCTATACTCCACTATTATGAGATATAGAAGGTGACTCTGGCTGTTTATCATCTAGATGGAGAGGCCTATCAATGGTGGGATTTGATTAAGAACACCAAACCAAGAGATGAAATTGAAGAGATATAACGTGAAGACTTTAAGATAACGTTTCTTAACAAGTATTTCCCAAGAAATCTTCAGACGAAAATAGATAAAGAATTAATAGATCTCAAGAAAAAGGATGGATAATATGTCACAACCTATGAAACAAGATTTATAGGGATTGTATGGTATGCTTCAGGTTTTGTTATAAAAAATGATAAAAAAATTGATAGATACTTCAGTGGATTAAAACCACACCTTCGAAAGGCTCTGGAAAATAGAGACTTTGGAAGTTATGAAGAATCTATTCGATGTGCTCTCAAAGTGGAGATGGAGTTCGGAGAATGGTCCCATGGCTATGGTGATAAGAAACGAATGATGAAGTTTCAAGTTGGTTGATCTAATGAAAAAGGTTGTAAGAAAACTCAACGACCCACATGTCAAAAATGTGGGATGTTGCACCATGGGAACTACCTCAAAGGGATGGGGAAGTTATTAAAGTGTGTGAAAGAATGAAACCATACTCAAGTGTGTCAAAAAGACATGAAAATAAAGGATAATTTGGTGGAATAAAGGAGATAACCACCCATGGTTCAATGCTATAACTGTATAGAGAAAGGTAACTATGCAAGCTGGTAAACTAAACCTCGAGTTCTCGAGGGTAGTCAGTGTCGACAGCCACCAAAACCAAAGGAATAAGGGAAGTCCTATTCCCTAACTACTGCGTAAGTGGAGAAAGATAATGAAGTTATACAAGGAAAACATTCTATTTTCTCAAGAATGGAAAAAGTATTATTTTATTCTGGTTCTACACATTCCTTTATATCTTGCAAGATTTTTAGAACTATAGAATCAAATCCCTCAAACCTTGAAGTAAAGATATATATAAAAACACCAAGTGGTGAAATCATTGCAACCTAAGTGTTTGACTCTTCTATTATTGGTGTATGTGGGAATATTCTTCCAAAAAATCTTGTAATACTTTTCTTCATGAAATTCAATGCTATAATGGGAATGGATTGGATCTTGTGAAATAGAGCATGTATCAACTATTATGAAAAATAAACATATTTTCATATTCTGAACCATCCCATGCTCCTCTAAAAATTCAAGAAAGATCATGAATCTCCTTTGAAAAATCCTTCAATGGTGTGGGTTTTGATTCCCTATGAGGAATCATACCTCTCCCAAATGGTTGAGTCACAAGATAGTACCAACCTTATGAGAATGACCATCTTGAGTGAATACGATGATGTATTTCCTGAAGAGTTACCTAGAATTCCCCCAGATCGTGAGGTTTAATTCTTAATAGAACTCATACCCGGAGCTAATCCTATATCAAAGTGTCCCTATAGGATGGATCCTATCGAACACGGGGAGTTAAAGAAGCAGTTTCAAGAGCATTTGGACAAAGGGTTCATACACCCTAGTGCATCACCTTGGGGTGTGCCAGTGATCTTTGTGAAGAAGAAGGATGAAACAATGTGGCTATGTATCAATTATTAAGAACTCAATAAGATCACTATAAAGAACAAGTATCCTATTCCAAGGATTGAAGACTTGTTTGATCAGTTAAGAGGAGATCAATACTTCTCAAAGGTAGATCTTTATTCTTGATATCATCAACTAAAGGTGAAGAAGGAAGATATTCAGAAGACCACATTCCGTACAAGGTATGAGCACTATGATTTTCTGGTGATTCCCTTGAGACTTAATAATTCTCCTAAAATATTCATGGATTTGATGAATAGAGTCTTTAGACATTACCTCGAAAATGTTTTGGTAGCGTTTATTGATGATATTTTCATTTACTCGAATAGGAAGGAGGAACATGAAGAACATCTAAGACTTGTTCTAGAGACATTGATAAAGGAGAAGTTGTATGCCAAGTTTATAAAGTGTTACTTTTGGATGAAGAAAGTCACATTCTTGGGACATGTTATCACAAGTGAGGGAATTTCTATGGACCATTCAAAAACAAAGGCGATTGACGAATATCCCAATCCCTCTAGTGTCACAGAAATCCATAGTTTTCTTGGATTAGCTGGGTAATACCAATGTTTTGTGATAAATATTTTAAGATTTTCAATCCCAATAACCAAGTTAACAGGGAAATGGGTAAGTATGTATGGATGGAAGAATGTGAGGGAAGCTTCAAGGATCTAAAAAGAAGGCTCATCACTACACCTGTACTCACATTACCAAAAAGTGGAGAAAGTTTTGTGATATACAATGATGCTACAAAGAAATGATTTGGTTGTGTAGTCATGAAAAATGATAATGTGATAGCGTACGCCTCACAGAAGTTGATGATCCATGAGAAGAACTACCCGACACATGATCTAGAGCTGGAAACTATGATTTTTGCCTTGAAAATCTAGCAGTACTACCTTTACGGTGAGAGGTGTGACATATACACCAACCAAAAGAGCCTAAAGTATACATTCACACAGAAGAATATCAACATGTGTCAAAGGAGATGGTTAGAGCTAATCAATGATTACGATTTCTCTATTCACTATCATCTTGGAAAGGTGAACAAGGTAGCTGGTGCTCTAAGTAGTAAAGACACTATATTCTTGGATATGCAGAGGATGTATTTGGAAATCATAAGGGAAGGGGATACATCCTACCTTTCCCAAATGATTGTGTAACCATCTATCCAAGAGAATATTATGGTGGAACAAAGGGATGATCTGGAGTTACAAAAGAAGGTGAATACAGTAAAGGAGGGGAAGCTTCAAGAGTTCCATATCTATGATGATGGTGTGATTTAGTTTAGAATGAGGCTTTGTGTGCATTCATCACTAGGAAAAAAAGGATATTTTGGAAAATGCACATAGATAATCATTATCTATTTATAACTGGAGTACCAAGATGTACCGTGATCTTTGAGAACACTTCTGGTGGGATAACATGAAGTAGGAGATTGAAAAATATATATCAAGGTGCTTGGTATGTCAGTAAGTTAAAGCAGAGTGAAAAAAGTCCAAAGGGATGATGCATACATTGCCTATACCCACGAGGAAATGGGAGAATGTTACTATGGAATTTTTAAGGGGTCTTATGAAGACGTCGAAAGGAAAAAATGCAATATGGGTTGTGGTTGACCGACTCACCAAGACTGCCCATTTTTTTCACTATTCGGGAAGATCTCTCACTTGAACAACTTTCAAAGATAAATGTGATGAAATTGGTGACACTACATGGTGTTCCAATCTCGATTGTCTCTGACTATGATCCAATGTTCACATATAATTTCTGGAGGATCCTTCAACATGATTTGAGTACTGAATTAAATTTCAACATGGCCTATCACCCCAAAACTGATGGCCAATCTGAAAGAACTATTTAGACAATTGAAGACATGCTAAAAGCCTGATCTCTAGAATTAAAAGATGAATGGGATCAGACTCTCCCATTGGCTGAGTTCTCATTCAACAATATCTTCCACTCAAGTATTCAAATGGTTCCATATGAAGCTCTATATGGAATGCGATGTAGAACTCGAACTTGTTGGGATGAAGTTGGAGAAAAGAAGATACTTGGACCAGATTTTGTGCAAGAGATTACAGAGAAGGTTCAAGTCATCCAGAAACAAATCAAACCTACTCAAAGTTGGAAAAAGATATATGCTAACAACCGTTGAAGGGACTTGGAGTTTGATGTTGGAGATAAAGTCTTCCTTCAAATAGAATCATAGAAGGGTGTCATGCAGTTTGGAAAGAAAAGGAAGCTAAGACCAAGGTACATTAGCCCCTTTGAGATCCTTGACCGCATAGGATTTATGGCGTATTGTCTTGAACTTACACCAAATATGGCTCAAGTTCATTATGTTCTTAACGTATCACTCCTGAGGAAGTACATACCTGATCCCTCACATGTACTGAACTCAGGGGTTGTGCAGCTGGAAGATGATCTCTCTTATGAGGAGAAGCTAGTAGATATTTTAGACTGGAGATATAAGGTTATACACAACAAGATAAACCATCTTGTCAAAGTGTTGTGTAGGAACCATAGTTTTGAAGAAGAAAATAAGGAACCAGAGGAGGTGATGATTGAGAAATACCCTCACCTATTTGTGTAAAACGAAATTTTGAGGGTGGAATTCCATAAGGGGGAAGAATGTAATGAACCAATGTTTTATCAATAGAAATCCCTTATTATAATTATGTCGTTTAGTATAATCATGTTAGTAAGTACAATAAAATATCATGATACTAAATACAATGTGATTACTAAACATAATTTTTCCGCTTCTATGATTTGAATTTCGAAAAGCGGCCATCTATATTAGTGTTCGGTAAGTTATTTGGAGTTTGATAGAACCAATATATTTTTTGGTGAATAGTAACTTACCCCTATGAATAGTAATATAAACCTAATTAATAGTAAATTATATTATAATTTTATTTTCTTAATTCTTTAAGATAATTCCATCTTGATTAATTTTTCAAAGTGTTATAAAAGAAGCTGTAGTTTTAAATTTGTTAATTTTTTAATAAATAATGATTTTATTTAAAAATTAAATTAATAATATTTAAAAAATTATATTAAAAAAATGGATTTCATTTTTTAAATATACATGTTAAAAAATGGTTAGGGTTAATTTTTGGGATTTTTCTGAAATAGTTGAATCTTAAGTGAATAGTAAAAATACATTTTTGTGTTTCTGTGTGTTTAAGGAAATCATTAATGATGTAATAATGATGTAATAATTTTGGTCGACTTTTTTACAGTAAAATAATACGTGATTTGTACCAAGTGTCTAATACCATGGGAAAATACCATGGGCAAGCCCATGATTTTGCAATTACCACTAATGAGGTTTCCTTGGAAATTATTAAAATATTCTCTCAATTTTGCGATAAATGCCCAACATTTCCTTCATTAAAATCATTCAGAATTTCTCCTAAAAGAATAAATGACTTTCTTATCTCCCTAGTAGTCCTCTCAAAGTGTCCTAAATCCCCCAAGGTCCCAAACTTGAAGTCTTAGAAGTTACTCTACAATGTAAGAGAATTGTCAACTTCTTTTTTTCCATTCATGTTCCCTTTTATGTGGTATAACATTCATGTTTCCATACCATGTTATTATTTCCATTTTATCCTTTCTCTATACTGTATTATGAATCATTTTTGGATGTTTGACCCTTGTACTCTTTTTTTTAATGTTTTCTAAAACCATAATGCATAGCCATTAGGCCACCAAATTTTTGTAAGGAATTTCTCAACTTTCCTTCATGTTCTTTTCTTTTATCCTTCCCTCCTCATCTTCTCTTATCCAAGAGTAATGAAAGCTATAAAAAATGTGAATATTATGGATGTTCTCTTTTTCTTGGAAAATTTATCATCATTATTCTTTTCCTCTCCCACTTATTTACAGAATAAAAACATTGTCTGTGATGTGTCGAATTACAGACATCGTGGAGGATGTGATTTCAATTTGATTAAATTCCATAATATATGGTAATGAAACCATTTTTATGGTTGAAACCGATTATATTATATGTATTATATCCCATTAAATTTTTTGGAACAAACTTAGGTACATATTACTAAATGATTAAGAAGAACAAGTTCATTGTGGTTGAAAAACCGCCCAAATTAACCCAAAAAATCATCATTTAATTCTTGTCTAATGATTCATCCACATGGTATATAACATAATTCATTATAATATCATTTAAATTTTTTTAAGATCATTAATAATATGTAATATTAGTTCTGTATGTTTATCCATTTTCAACACGAACTTCCATTTAAGAATAAAAGTGAACCATTCAAGAAAACCATAAAACGAACATTCCCGAACATTGGATTTGAACCATATAACTCATCCAATGGCACATAAAATAACCCAATGGAACCATAATGAACCATTTTCAAGTAAATATGGCTATGTAATTATTAATTAATGAATCTAATGTTGTTATATAGGACTTTAAAGTGAATAAATCATTCAGATAAAAGGTAAGGGGAAAATCTCGAACCTAACTTCCTTTCTTCGAGTTCCCCCCGTTTCACTCCATTTTTGGTATGTTCACTCCATAAAAATAATTTTTTCATCATTATAATACATTTTTTGGGATATAAATGGTTTCTAATTATGTTTATGTCAATCAAATAATTTCCAAAAGAATCTTCTTTTAAAAAAACAACTTTTACTTATCACTCTAGGTTGATGGTTATCGTATCAAATATGTTATTCCAAATTTATTTTAAGAACCCAAAGTTTATGAATGTGTTATTATAAGATAAAACCCATTAATTTCCATGTCTTAGTTATGTTCATTGTTTCATTCTTGATAATTATAATGTTATGATGTGACGGGTGTGCCGGGAATTATATAGCACAATATGAATGTTTCAATGTGACGGGTGCACTTGGAATTATACAATGCTCCAATTCATTGAGTAAAGTGATTAATCTCAAGTGTTTAAGTGAAATTATGTGTGAAAAAGATTCTAGAATTGTTCACAATTTTTTATGTATGCAAACCACTAAGACATGATGTTTCATTTTTTATGCATTGCTACATTTAATGTATTTTATTAATGATACCTCTCATGTTCATGATCTTTTCCAATGTTATGTTTAATGTCACCCCATGATATATTATTCTTATATATCCTTTTACTGTGCTTTTATATCACTGCTTTTTTATGTATATCCTCAGGTGACTACATTTACTAAGGAGTGGTAATGTGCCAATAAGAATCTAGAGAAGATGGAATTAAATAAATGTTTATGCTTGATGTTGTAATTGCTATGTATGGTCCTAGTTTTTCCAAGACACTAAACCTTTGGATCCTCTATGTATAATACTATTATGTTGTCTATCTTGAAAATGATGTAATATTATTTTAAGAAAAGGATGGGTCACTATAACCCTTTCCCTTAAATACACAAGTATATCATCCGCAAATACCACCATAAAAGAATCCATATATCTATAAAATATCTAGTTCATCAATTGAAAGAACACCACTGGTGAATTAGAAAGACCAAAGGGAATAAAAACATACTCATAATGGCCATATAAACTCTTTAATGTTGTTTTTGTGATGTCCTTCTTCTTCATCTACAACTGATGACATCATGATCACAAGTCAATCTTGGAGAACCAGTGAGCTCCCCTCAACTCATCGAATAGGTAATCAATTTGAGAAAGTGGATATGAATTCAATATAATAACTTGGTTAATCTTATGATAATCAACATGTATATGAAGAGTTCCATCAACCTTTTTAACAAACAAAACCAGATCTTCCCACATGGAAGTCCTATGATGGATAGAACCTTTATTTTCTAAATCTTCCAACTATAATTTGAATTCCCTCAATTATGATGGTTCCATTTCATAATATGGAAGTGATATAGGAGTAGTCCCAAAAAAGAGATTAATCATAAACTCTAGTTCTCTCATAGGTGAAAACCCAGAGAATTATTTAAGAAATACATCAAGAAACTGATCAAACACTGGAGGAAAACTATTTATATCATCCACTTACATTGATTCCAAATAAAAAGTCTCCAAATGAGACAATATCATCCAAAATTTTGGTGCCAACAATCCTGTTGCACCCATCTTCACATATTTATCTTCTCTAAAGAGATTATTGACACCATTAACCATTATAAAACTAACTTTTTATGCATATCAGTTGATGTGGGCCTTAAACATTTCCAACCAATCCATACCCATGATTATATCATACATGTATATATAAATTATTGTGAAGTCCCACATTAACTTAGCCTTATCCACAACTATACAACATTATCTACATAAAAAGGGTCCACACTCTCTTTTACCCTGAGGTGTTTCATGATTTAAAATAGAAGGAATCATTTCCACACTTAAACCCATAAAATCAACAACATGAGAAGCAATGAAATAAAGGGAATAACCTATGTTAAAAAACACTTTCATAATGTTATAATTAAAAATAATCAAAACTTCCACCATAGATGGTCCTGACTGATCATCCACCACAGCCTGCTCAGCTCCAAAAAACTACATTCTTTCCAAAATTTTCTCTTTATTACCCTACTGAAACTTCCCCTACTAAGGAGTCATGGTATTTCAAGAATCAACTTGACTAAATAGGATTTTTAATAAGGATTATGATACTGGAACCATCCTATCTAGGCATAAGATTCCTACGACCCTTAAGGAGTGTCACTGACACTCAACCTCAGAGCATTGCAACAATAATGCTAAAGATGCCCCATATATTTGCAGTTATGACATGATCGAGGTTGTTCCATAAAATCCCACTTCATGTGGCCTTTATAACCACACTAAAAACATCCTGTTTTATTCTAAGGCTTCATAAGAAGATTCACTGATACTCCCATCATATTTCGAGCCATATTACCACCCATGAAATAAGTGTCCCTCTTATACTTGATTCCTATGTTAGAGTTACCACTATTCCCCATAGGTACCAACATATTTACCCCTCCTATAGCCCCCTAAGAAATACCTTTCATCCATTGATGATCTATTTACCATTTCTACTCAATCACTTATATAGAACACCACAATTTTTGAATGAAAACTTTCCCGATGCCCGATTAAAAGATCCATTCCATCAATAATGCACTAACCGCCACCTCATGTGAAAACCGAACTATGTTCATAAAAGTAGGGGAATATTACATCTCTAATATATTCTTCTAGTTTAGGATAAATAAATACATTGTGAACTAAATTTTAAATGTATGAGGGAAGAAATTTTTGTTAATCAATTCCTCAAAAACCCTCCCATGTCATACCTTGGTCCGTTATAGCCTGGACCACCAACTCCCTCCATTTATGTGAAAGATATTACAACATGTACATTTCTAGATTCACCTTTAACTCTTTTTATGTTCCCCTGAAATAGAATATATGATTTATCATGTTCAACCACACTTCCACCCTTTCTTGCTCTAAATCACCCAAAAAATGGGCGGATTCTTATTTTGAAACTAAATCGAGTGATCCACATTCCTCATTTCATCACATCTATCCCAAATTTACATATCTCAGAAGGATTGACCTATGCTCTACACTAAATACTAGTTATGTTGGAGTTGGTTCCCTAGGACCCAACTTAGATGTATTTATGATAAACCTGTAATCATTGGATGAATATTAATAAACTCCTTATCACATCATGATTGTTCTTTTGTGTGACATAGTATGTGATAATGTCCTAAGAATAGTTTTCACACTAAAAGGTCATAGCGTATACCTACTATGATGAGAACCCAGAAGTTCCATGACACTATTCTTGAATATATGTTCTATGGCTGTATGATATCATTTGGAGGAAAAAAAATGATTCTGGCTATCAGGGGTAGGGACTCATGAATCTTTGAGGCACCTTTTCATGGTGTGCACCCTTGGTAATGTCCAGAAGGATATTATAAGAAAAAGACCTGCCAATAGGAAATACACATTTATAAGTGTCATTGTATGTTCCTATCTATGGATGTTTGTATAGTTCCTTATAATTTTAGATTATTTTTAATGAGAATTATTATTCACACCCGTAGAGATATTGATTAAAATCGGGTTGAAAAATGTTCGCAACAAGGTTGGATATATTGGGTTCATCATGAGCAATACTGCATTAATGAATAATGTGAGAAAGGATTTGTCACTTCAATAGAAGTAGATATCTTAGGCCATTTTATGGAAATGATATAGCCTAACTAAATCCATGGCCATGGTGTTCTCTAGGAAAGTTCAACTTCGAGAAGTCAAAGAATGATAAATCAAGCACACGGGATGATAGAACTTGCATGAAACCCAATTTATTGGAGACATCAGGACAAAGGGATTATATTACATAGTAAGCATTCATATGAGGTGACATGTCATTGCAATATAAACTTATTTCTCTTGGCAGCCTTGACCCGTTTCTAGATAGTAATCTTGGACTTTAGGAAAACCCACCTAATTCCAATGAGAAAGAGGCATAGAGGGTCACACACTAATTTTATCCAATATCCCAGTTAAATAATATATTATTTATTTAACAAGTTGAATAAATATTATTCTCCGTCGTGGTTTAATAATTAATCAAGTATGCATGATCACACTTATTTAATCTCTTGTTATTCGAGAGAATATATTGTGGATGAAATATTTATTTATCATAAAATAATTCTATTTTATTTATTTGATAAATAAATAGTCATTATTCAAGGCCAAATAAATTTTTAGGAGGATTAGCTGACCAAGTTATGGGTTTGGTGAGAAATAATATTAGAGATTATTTGGTTAATTAATATTTAAATATAACATTTAAGTTAAGCACATGACATGTAAATAATAGAATTGTTATTATTATTTGACCTGGGGGATTTCACATGGAATAATAAAATAAGTAACGACACTTGTGCTAATTATTTATTATTTCATGGTGAATTAAATTCCCCATTATGTGATTTTCAGTACCCCTAGTTTCTTTTATATAATCCTTTCTTGATGATTTTCATGGTTTTAATGTTAAGGGTGTTGAATGGGAGAGTTGGGAGAACTTGGAATGAGGTTTTGAGGAAAATGGGAAGTCACACAGTCGGTGCACGGTTTGTCTAACTGTGCGGCCAAACTGTATGCAGTGGGTCTGGGAGGAAGTGGATTCTATACGGTCGGCGCACAGTTTGTCTAATCGTGCGGCCAAACCATGCGATAAGGGTGGGTGAGGTAGAATCCAACACACAGTTAGCGCATGGTTTGTCAAACCGTGCAGACTAACCATGCAGTCACTTAAAATTAGATCCTTAAATTGTGGATCTAACTCATTTCGCATCTAACTACCTCATTAAAGCTCCTAAGTAGCCCTAACTTGGTATTTCGGTTCTCCTAAGGTCAGAGAGGGTTTTCCCATCATTCCGGAGGTGATCCGAAGGCTTCTCTTGGAGAATTGAAGCTGGATTCTTGAGGTAGGTGATCGTTCTCCTTCGTTCTTGAATGGTTTCTTAGATCTACTTAGATTTAATTATCTTATTCTCTCATTTTCATAGATATACGCCCATTATGGGTATATCTAAGTGTGTGGATGCCAAATATGATTAGTTTTGGTCTTTGTTGTGTTAGTAGAAGAGCTCTAGGGAGGATTCTTGGAGATTTGACCTGATGTTCTTGAGCATTCTTTGTCTATTGCTTGGTTTCTTCTTTTTGTTGAGTTAGGTGGCTTCACTCTTGATTCCTCTTTCTTTGAAATTGAAGGCTTAGTTTCAGTTTTTTTCCTTAATTGAAATGGGTTGTTTATCTATTGTGAAAGAATGGTTGAAACCCCTTTTTAGTAACAGGTGATGAAAATTGTGTGTTTTTGGAAAGTGGTTGTTGAAGTAAATTTAAAATGGTGATTTTAAATTGGCTATGATTTTACTGCTTGAATGAAATGGTTTCCAAAAAAATGGGGGATGCTTTATTGAAAGGTTTTTAACACACTTGGTTTTGGGCATGGATTGCATGAGTTGTGGTGTGTGTTAATATGCATTGGGATAGATAAGGGCGAGAATAACCCCCCATCAAAAGGTTGGGATGGATAAGGGTGAGAAGTCCCCCCATCAATAGGTTGGGATGGATAAGGTCGTGAAGTAACCCCATTAAGGTATTCCACTAAGTGATGACTTAGTGGAAGGATAACTCATCACTCGTGAGTATATGGTGGTCCAGGTTGCATGCATGGTTGGTTGTGTGGATTGGTAAAATCAAACGAATGTGCCAAATGGAAATGTGAATGGAATTGGAAATTTTGCTTGATTTCTTTTCTTGAGAAAGATGGGTTTGTGGGAAAAATGGTTTTTACATGGAACTTGTTATATTGTGAAATGATTTGGAATTATTTTATATAAATTATTTTATATAAATGTGCTGACATGTTTTATCCTAGAGGAATGGGTTGGGAAGTCATAGGGGAAAACCTACTAAGTTTAATTACTCACCCCCTTCTTTGGCACGTTGGTGTTTTTGCAGATTTCATATACCAGGACGTCGTAAAAGGTAAAGTGTCACATGTTTAGAGCACTGCTTCGTGATACTTGGGATGGTTCGTGATGTTGGATCTTGGAGCTTGTGGAGCATGGAGTTGGGTTGTTGTCTTTTAGTCTTTGAGTTGTCTTTCCACTGTCTACTCTGATGTTTTAGTGTTTGTTTCCACTATGGTACTTTTGGTGGGTTTTTGATAAAATAAATGGTTGAGTTGTCTTAGCTTTTATCATGCATCATTTGGTAGATTTTTTTGGTTATTTGGTATATTCCTAAAGGGTAAATCGTCCACCACTTGTTTTGAAACCCTTCGGCATTCATTTCCAGCCTTTGGTGCCTTGGTGATGTCGCTTAAGGCCAAGTAATGACTCGTTGAGCTCTCAAGCCAATGAGAATTGGCGGGTCATTACAAATGGTATCAGCATGTTCGGTCCTTGACTAACAAGTGGTCATCGATGTTCTTGGTACTAGAGTTTAAATTCCATCTTGTCTATTCCTTGGGTGATCATCTTAGACAGGAGTAGGATTGTTGGAACTTGAAATGTATAGCATAAAAGGAAATAGCTAACCCCTTTATGCTAAACTTCAAGTTACCAGGGTGTTGGGTACATAAGTGTTTTAGATACACTTCTAGAATGTTGCAAATATCATTGTCATGGGTTTAGACAATGAGATGATCATGACATGCATTAGGGGAATGACTTCCCACAAGGATGGAATATCTCATTGTGAAGAATGATTTATGATTTTGGTCAAGGTACAAATTTTTAAAAAATGCAGAAATTGATTTTCAAATGAAAGATTATGAAAACGGGATCTTTAGTATATTTTGAAAATGGGTGGATTTTCAAAAAGTATGTGGGATGTTTTAAAAAATGGTTGAACATGTGTATAAGTTGGAGGGTTGGAAAACAATGATGTGATAGTTGATGTGATAGAAATTGAAATGCTAAGCCTTTAGTTGCTAGGAAGTGAGACTAACAACGTGCATTGTTTGTATAGAAAATGGCACCTGTTAGGCGTCGTAGAAACCAACCCGAAGAAGCTGCGGAGAATGTGGTTTCACCTGAACCACGTGTGAACCAAGAGCTAGTTCAGAGTATTGTTCAAGCATTCCAGACTATGGACACAGGGAATCAGAGTGATGAGTCAAGGCATGTAGACCATTCCGTCCAATTTGAGAAGCAGAATCCACCCATCTTTTGAGGTGATGCTAAACTCAAGAAGGCGGAGGTGTGGCTAAGCAGGATGAATCATATATTTGATTTCATCGGTACACCAATAGAGTTGAAAGTAAAGGTGGCGATGTATATTCTCGAGGATCTTTCACGTCAGTGGTCGGATTTAGTGGTGTAGGCTAAATTGGATGAAGGCCCTACATGGGTGGATTTTGATGAATTGTTTAACAAAAAATTATATCCTCACACGTTCAAGATCCAGAAAATGATGGAATTCTTCATCTTGAAACAAGAGAGCCTCTCTGTCATAGAGTATGCAGACAAGTTCATGAATTTAGTCCGTTTTGCACCAGAGGTTGCGACAAGTGCTTCTTTGAAGGCACAAATCTTTGAATCCGGGCTACGGTAGAATATTTTATCGAAGATTGCGGTTCTCTGTATTATGGATTATATAGAGATGGTTAACAGAGAAACAGTTGCTAAACGTGATATCTCGAGATCAATAGGAGGAAGCATGATGATACCCATGATAATGGGTGGGAACTTTAATGCTGGAAACAAGCGGAAGAGGGACACCTACTTCCAAGGTGGGAGTGCGAATCAGAACCAAACAACGGGATCAGTCAACCTTCCTGCACGACCCCAGAGCAAAGTAGGTTTCTTTCAATGTGGTTCGACTGATCACATCAAACAAGAATGTACAACACCACTAAGATCATGACACAATTTCAAGCAGATGTGGCATCTTCAGCGATATTGTCGCAGTGCTCCACGTTCAGGTGTTCGTGATACTTCTCAAGTGTCGCGAGCATCTTATTCTTCGACAGGGCGAGGACAACAAAATCAATCTCGCCAACAGAACATAGCTAGTTATGGTGATTCCAAGAATACCATGTCCCCTCAACTAGGAAAATCTCAGCAAGGCAACAAGGAGAACAGTGCAATGACAAAACAATTTTATAGAGCTGAGCAAATGATGGTCGATGATCAGGCTGGACCATCTACGGTGAGAGGTACAGTTCTTTTGAATTCTACCCTCATGCAAGTTTTGTTTGATACTAGAGCATTGAATTCCTTTCTTGGTTTTCATATTGCTGATTTGATGAACTTAAAACTGGAAATAATGCCTTCTGTCTTGAAACTGCAAACTCCTCTTGGTGAAAGAGAATGTCAATCCTTAGTGTGTAGAGCATGTGCTATAACTGTTGATGGAGCTGGGTTGAAATGGGATTTCTCAATACTGGAGATGGATGTCTATGATATAATCCTGGGTATGGATTGGTTGACAATGTTTAAGGCTCTTATCGACTGTTATAGGAGAACGGTTATTTTCAAGACTGAGGACGACATGGAGCATCTCTTCAGAGGAAAGATGATAGTACAGAAAGACTCAAAGAGCTTGTTGGCACCAATGGTGGGAACAATTTCTTACCAATTGGCAGCTTTGACTTTGGCATCATTGGAAGAGATCACGAAAAATAGTTTTCTAGCTGTGGTGGATCAATTTCCAGATGTTTTTCCTGAAAAATTCTTAGGATTACCACCTATAAGAGAAGTGGATTTTATGATTGATCTCTTTCTGGGGACCAGTCCTATCTCAATTCCATCTTATAGGATGTCACCAACGGAGTTAAAATAATTAAAAGTGCAGTTAGAGAAACTAGAAATCAAGGGTTTTAATCAACCAATCGTGTCTCCGTGGGCAGCACCAGTTTTGTTTGTAAAGAAAGCAGATGAAACTTTGAGGCTATGTGTGGATTATCATAAACTTAACCAAGTTAAGATAAAGAATAAATATCCACTTCCATGCATTGATGACCTATTTGATTAATTAAGGGGAGCTCATTGGTTCTCCAAGATTGACATGCGTTCAGGATATCACAAGTTGTGAGTTCGGAAGGAGGATATTCTGAAGACAACCTTTAGAAGCAGATATGGCCACTAGGAATATGTAGTCATGCCTTTTGGTATAAAGAATGCACCAGAGGTCTTTATAGATTTTATGAATCAGATATTTCAACAATATCTGGATTCTTTTGTTTTGGTGTTTGTGAATGATATATTGGTGTATTCAAGAATAAGGGCTGAGCATGAGCAACACTTAGCGATAGTGTTGGAAATATTGAGGGACTATCAGTTGTATGAAAAATTATCAAAGTGCAATTTTTGTATACAATAGGTACGTTTTCTGGGCCATGTCATTTCTGAGAAAGGTGTTTCAGTGGATCCAGAAAATATTGAAGCTGTTCTTTCTTGGAAACTGCCGAAGAATGTCTTTGAAATACGAATTTTTCTTGGTCTAGCTGGTTATTACCAACACTTTGTCCATGAATTCTCATGACTAGCTTTGCCTATGACAACATTGACAAAGAAGAACAGTGCATTTCAATGGACTGAGGAATGTTAGAGATCTTTTTAAGTGTTGAAATTTTTCCTCACATCAGCACCTATCTTAATATTTCCAGAATCAGGGCAAGGATACGTGGTGTATTGTGATGCTTCAGGAATAGGTTTGGGTTGTGTTCTCATGCAAGGAGAACATGTGGTTGCTTATGGATCATGGTAGTTGAGAGTGCATGAGAAAAATTACCCAACACATGATTTGGAGTTAGCTGCAGTCGTCTATGCTTTGAAAACATGGAGACATTATCTCTTTGGTGAGAAATTTACTGTGTTTACGGATCACAAATGCTTGAAACACATTTTCTCACTGCACGATTTGAATCTGAGGTAGAGGAGATGGATGAAGTATCTTCAAATGTTTGACTTTGACTTAATGTATACACCAGGTAAGGGAAATTCGGTGACCGATGTATTAAGCATGAATTCGTATGCTAAGTTGGTAAAGGAAGCTTCAGATGAAAGGCAGTTAATGTTGGTCTTAACTGACATGCATGTGGAATCTGAAAACCAAGGTGATTTTTCTATTTTCTTTTCAGCTACACCTGTTCCTGATTTGGTGGAGATAGTAAAGGAGGCATAGGAATCTGATGTAGACTATGTTGCAATGAGTTCAAAACTCAATGTTGGGGAGACCATTGAGGGATGGAAGCTGGGTGGGAGTTCAGTTTTGCGTTTCAGAGATCGGATGGTTGTACCTATGGTTTGTCAGGAAAAAATCCTACATGCTAACCACCATTTGATATGGGCTATACATCCGGGTACACAAAAGATGTATAAGTCACTAAAGGCGCAGTTTTGGTGGAGCAACATGAAAAGGAAGGTGGTCGAGTTCGTCTCACGATGCTTAACTTGTCAGTAGGTTAAAGCAGAGCATGAGATACCAGCTGGTATGTTATAGTCTTTACCTATCCCAATGTGGAAATGGGAACATATAGCAATGGATTTTGTTACAGGTCTTCCAAGAACAGTCTGGAAACACGATGCCATTTGGGTGATAGCGGATCGTATAACCAAGTCGGCCCATTTCATCCCGATTTGTGAAACTCATATGGTGGAAGATCTTTCAAAAATATATATATGAGAAGTGGTAAAGAGGCATGGTGTACCAGTGTCTATAGTCTCAAAAAGAGATTCGAGGTTCACATCTCATTTCTAGAAATCATTACAGCAAGCCATGGGGACTCAGTTGACGATGAGTACGGCGTAGCATCCTCAGACAGATGGGAAATCTGAGTAGACGACACAAACGTTGGAAGACATGTTGTGGGATTGTGTAATGAACTTTGGTGTCTCGTGGGAGGAGCATATACCCTTAGTGGAGTTCTCATACAATAATAGTTATCAGGCCTCGACACACATGGCTCCATTTGAAGCATTGTAAGGGCATCCTTATCATTATCCACTATGCTGGGTGGAAACTGGTGAAACTTCAATAGTCAGGATGAGCCTTGTCCAAGAAACAATGGAGAAGATTCAGCTGATTAGAAAGAGGGTGTAGACGGCTCAGAGTCATTTGAAATCTTATGCAGATCACTGTCGAAGACCGTTGTCGTTCTTAGTGGGTGATCATGTCTTTTTGAGAATCTCTCCAAGGCTTGGACATCGTCATTTTGGAAAGCATGGGAAATTATCTCCTCGAAATATAGGCCCTTTTGAGATACGAGAATGAATTGGAGAGGTGGAATATCAGTTGGCATTACCACCACTGTTCAGTTCGGTGCATAATGTGTTCTATGTATCTCAGTTAAAGATGTATCGACCCGATCCTGACCATGTGATCAGATGGGATCATGTTGACCTAGAGCTAGATGCTTCGTTGGTACATATCTCGGTGATGATTGTGGATGGGCAGGATAATGTCTTGCATGGGAAAAATATCGGTCTAGTGCGGGTTTTTGTGGCAACATGGTCAGATTCAGGAAGAGACATGGGAACGTGAGAAAGAAATGAAAGAGCAGTGGGTATAACTCTTTCAATCAAGCGATGATTTTTTTCCATTCCAGGGATGAAAAGGCCAATGATGGGGAGAATTTAGTACCCCTAGTTGCTGGTATGTAACCCTTTCTTGATGCTTTTCATGGTTTTAAAGTTACGGGTGTTTAATGGGAGAGTCGAGAAAACTTGGAATGATGTTTTGAGGCAAAGGGGAAGTCGCACGGTCGGCGCACGGTTTATCTAACCATGTGGCCAAACCGTGCACAGTGGGTATGGGAGGTAGTGGCTTCTGCACGGTCGGTGTACAGTTTGTCTAACTGTGCATCCAAACCATGCGAGAAGGGTGTTCGAGGTAGTAACCAATGCATGATTAGCACACAGTTTGTCAAACCGTGCGGACTAACCGTGCAGTCACATAAAATTAGATCCTTAAATTGTGGATCTAACTCGTTTTCCTCTAATTGCATCATTAAAGCTCCTAAACAGCCCTAACTCGGGATTTTGATTCTCTTAAGGTCAAAGAGGGTTCTCCCATTGTTCCGGAGGCGATCTGAAGGCTTCTCTTGGCGAATCGAAGCCGGATTCTTGAGGTTGGTGATCATTCTTCTTCTTTCTTGAATGGTTTCTTAGATATACTTAGATCTACTTCTCGTATTCTCTCAGTTTCTTGTATCTACGCCCATTATGGGTAGATCTAAGTGTGTGGATGCCAAATATAACATGTTTTGGTCTTGGTTGTGTTAGGAGAAGAGATCTAAGGAGGATTCTTGGAGATTTGACCTGGTGTTCCTGAGCGTTCTTCGTCCGTTGCTTGGTTTCGCCTTTTTGTTGAGGTAGATGGATTCACTCTCAATTCCTCTTTCTTAGAACTTGAAGTCTTAGTTTCAATGTGTTTTCCTTGATTGAAATGGGTTGTTTATATATTGTGAAAGAATGGTTGAAACCCCTTTTTAGTAACGAGTGATGAAAATTGTGTGTTTTTGGAAAGTGGTTGTTGAAGTAAATTTAAAATGTTGATTTTAAATTGGATATGGTTTTACTGCTTGAATTAAATGGTTTTAAAAAAATGGGGGATGCTTTATTGAAATGTTTTGAACACACTTGTTTTTGGGCATGGATTACATGGGTTGTGGTGTGTGTTCATATGAATTGGGATAGATAAGGGCGAGAAGTACCCCCATCAAATGGTTGGGATGGATAAGGTTGAGAAGTCCCCCCATCAATAGGTTGGGACGTATAAGGTCGTGAAGTACCCCCATCAAGGTAGTCCACTAAGTGACGACTTAGTGGAAGGATAACTCACCACTTGCGAGTATAGGGAGGTCCAGGTTGCATGAATGGTTGGTTGTGTGGATTGGTGAAATGGAACGAATGTGCCAAATGGAAATGTGAATGGAATTGGAAATTTTGCTTGATTTATTTTCTTGAGAAAGATGGGTTTGTGGGAAAAATGGTTTTGACATGGAACTTGTTATATTGTGAAATGATTTGGACTTGTTTTATATAAATTTTTTTATATAAATGTGCTAACATGTTATATCCTAGAGTCATGGGTTGGAGATTCATCGGGTAAAACCTATTGTGTATAATTACTCACCCCCTGCTTTTGCATGTTGTTTTTTTTGCAGATGTCATATACCAGGACATTGGAAAAGGTAAAGTGTCACATGTTTAGAGCACTGCTTCATAATACTTGGGCTGGTTCGTGATGTTAGTGCTTGGATCTTGTGGAGCATGGAGTTGGGTTATTGTCATGTAGTCTTTGAGTTTTCCATCCACTGTCTACTCCGATTTTTTAGTGTTGTTTTCCGATGTGGTACTTTTGGTGGGTTTTTGATAAAATAAATGGTTGAGTTGTCTTTGCTTTTATCATGCATCATTTAGTATATTTTTTTGGTTATGTTTTTTGGTTCTGTGGTAAATTCCTAAAGGGTAAATCGTCCCCCACTTGTTTTGAAACCCTTCGGTATTTATTTCTAGCCTTTGGTGCCATGGGGATGTCGCTTAAGGCCAAGTAATGACTCATTGAGCTCTCAAGCCAATGATAATTGGCGGGTCATTACATGATTATTATATAATTATCCAAGGGGTCATTCCACCAGCTGACCAATCATTTTGTACACAAAATCATTGGAGAAAAGATCTCAAGCCTAGTGAACTCTTCCCTATCCAAGAACGCTCTCAAGAATGAGAGAGATCCTCCTCCACCAGATCAATGAGAATAATTTATAACTGATTCTCAAGGTGATAAAATTCGGACATGGTAGGCATAAGGATCTTCCATGTTAGCACTCAGAGAATCCTTCAACGATATTTGAAGATATATGGAGTACATTTGGATCACCTCTAGAGGAATAATATCCTTGGATTCTACATCACAACAAACCCAAGCCTCAGGCATGTGGTCGAACACATCAACAAAAAAAGAATCACCTTGTAGTTAATTATTTAATTTAATTAAATTAATTATGAACAAAATATGTCGATTCTATCTTCTCAGTTCTAAATATTTTCATTTATCTTTTATATTAGATTCAATTCTATGGATAATGGAATTTATCATGGTATTGATCCCATATTATTCAATGATCATGGAAATTGTCAAAGATTGGTACACGCCCATCCCACACTTCCGCTGTGCCCATAACCTATATGTGGTATCAAAGGATATTATATTTTCATTTATAATTATTTAAATAATTTTCTGATATTTGACACTCTAATAATTTAGTTTATCAATTCATGTTTAATCATTCTTGTAATATAAATTTCAAGATATTTTCCTCCCTTATCGTTTCTTGCAGATTTAATAGAAACAAATAATTTTATGAGTAAAGTTAAATCGAGGATGTAATCAGGAGGTGCTGATGATTTTTTCCAAGTAACACGATAATACACACTATGTATTAAGAATTACACACTGTGTATTTGGAATTACATGTTGTGTAATCTTCCACACATGCCGTGTAATCCGGATTACACATTGTGTAGTTATGTTCAATGCGCTTGGAGTAATTTGATAATTACTCAAGCCGTGTGAATTAATGAAATTTGGTGTAGTTAATTCTTATACTGCATGTTGACTAGGACATATTGGTGCATGATCAACCAAAATAAGGACTATATAGCCCAATGGACACAGTGTGTAGTTCCTTCAGGTCAGGGTCATGTCGTGTATCCCATACATGGGTTGCCTAGATGGTGACTGTGTAACATGGAGTATACATGGTGTGTGGCCAATTGCACACACCATTTACTCAAAAGATTTATGAACTACACCTCACACACTTTTTCCCTAGGTGTGTACTTCAGATGGACGGTAGGGAGGGTACACTCCATGTAGTCATATCTACAAGCTGTGTACTGTTTCTTGATTACATAGTTTTAAAAAATTATTATTATATTATGGAAACACTTTAGACATGTACCTATGTGTGGACATAAATTTGGGAAACTACATGTGATAGGTGTTTGATATATATATATATATATATATGTTTAATTAATATATGCGTAATGTTCAATGATCTGAACATCTTGTATGAGTTGTATAACAATTATAATTATTCATACATGCTACATGTCACAAAGAATAAAGTTTGTACATGTATAAATATATTTTTGGGACTTTGGATAGGTATTAAATAGGTTTACTCTAGGGTACAAGTTATGTACAAGGTTATGGATGAGGATCTCATGGGAATTTAGAAGAGGATTAAGATAAAAATGATTTGTTAAATAAAGATAATGATTAATCGATTCGAGCATAATGTATATTAATTATAATTATTATATAATTGATTCCTACTTTTATTAAATGTGTCATTTTTTGCATGTATGTGGATGATCAGGAGCTAGACCCGACCTTTGTATTTGATTGGTTTCCTTTGAATTTATTTATTAAATTAAAATTGTTAGCCTGCGTGCCTTCTCCTCATTAATATGTAGGTCTTTCATGCCCATGGTTATTTTGTGTAAAACCCATTTTACCCCTCCTATATGTGTGTGTTAAAATAAAATGTAATGGACGGATCTCACAAACTAGTGGAGATGGTTCAAGTTCGGAGCCAAGGTGAATCAAATCCAAGGAGATACAAAGGTGGACAGGTGGAAAGCTATAAACATGAACCTTAAATGGTTCAAGATGTTTATTCCATAGGTTAGGTTTAGTTTATCAGCCTCTAGATAAACTAACCAATAGTAAAGCCCATGATCATGCCCTTTATTTATTTCTGTCTGCTTTATGGTTACTCATTATGGATGTTTGATGCAATCACATAATTAATGACAAATCAATAAAACAATATAGAACATAAATAAAAAGGATTATCCATAAATATTACATATACATGATTAATCACTTAATTATATCCCTCTTAATATTAACAAGCATGTGAAAATATAATAAGTGGTAATTTACACATAAAGGATAAAATCCCTCAATTAAATATTAAGTTAGTATAACCTTCCATTAGATCGATTACAATCGAACCATAGTTCAAAGTGATTGACCAATACTAGTTGGGGTGATTTCAATTACTAGGGAATCCTAATTTGAGGTTTTGGGTAGAAATAACATATATTAAATCAATAGTTGACTACCCAAATAAGACTTTGTGTAACTGATTGGTAAAGTTTAAGGAAATCCAAAATTAAGGATTTCAGGATTGGGGTGTCCACTCAATATATCAAGGAGCCGTGAGATAATGCAGTTGGCATTTGGAATACCAACCTAAAACATTTAAAGTTTCTTGACTAACCATAGTTGGGGTAATGTGAAGGGTAATATGGATCCTTTCTACTATAATGTCCAAGAAATAGGATATTATGTAGCCAATGGTGTGAGCTATTGGGTTTCAAAAAAATAGCGGGAGACTAATATATATTAATGAATTTATTTTTCTATATTTATCCATATAAAGTACTAAAACTATGTTCATCTTAATTTTTATAAACAAAAATCAAAACGACATCAAATATATCATTACGATCCATACTCAAGAAGGAAAACCATCTCACTAGCACTAATTTCCAAGAGTGGAAAAGGCACCTTTGGGTTATCCTTCACCATGATGGGAAAATTTATGTGTTGGAAGAGCCTTTACCATTTGATCTTAGAAATGAGGTGAGTGATGAGGAAATCTATGTCTACAAGAAACATTTAAATGATCCCACGAATATTCACCACCTCATGCTATCATCCATGACCAATGAGCTCTTGAAACAACATGAAGAAATGGATGCTTATAGCATGATATCCCACCTTTCGGATCTCTATCAAGAGAAGGAAAGATAAGAGAGGTATGAGATCTCCAATGCTTTGTTCACTACTAATCTTGGAGAGTCTATGACATCTAGACTATATGTATTCATGATTATTTTCTACATTGAGTGTGTGAACATCTTAGAGATTAAATCATGAGATTATTTGTATACAGATCTTATACTATCATCACTACCTAAGACCTTATCTAATTTTATTGTGAATTATAATATGGGAAATAATGAGAAGAGTCTATCAAAGATAATTACCCTGATTTTCCAAGCTGATAAGGATATGGGGTATGAAAAACCCATATTCTTTATGGTGAATATAAGAGGAAGGATAAAGAAAAGGGGCCTAATATTTATAAATAGAGGTAGTATGAAAGGGGAAGCCAGGCCACTCGAAGAAAATGAGGTAGTATGCTTTTAATATGGAAAGTCAGGCCACTCGAAGAGGAACTACACCCAGAGGCATGGGGAATCCAAAGGTGAATTCTTTATCAAGTTTAATATTTCCATTTATACACATGGGTATTAGATACTTCTTATTGTGATCACATCTTTATTAAAATGTTGGAACCATGTAATTTACAGAAAATTTCCCAGGGAGAGGTGGATCTATGAAATGCCAATGGTGAGAGGTTGGATGATCTTGCCATTAGTGACTACCACCTAACATTTCTTCTAAGAATGATTTTGGTTTCACATGGCTATTATTATGTACCTAGTATTAACAAGAACATAATTTCTATATCATGTTTAGATAGAGATGGTTTTATTTTCATGTTCAATAATAAATGTTGTTAATTTTATAAGAAAAAATATGTTATGGCATGGTACATTTAAATAATGGTCTGTATGTATTAAATTATGAGAACTAAGTATTTTAAATTGATAACTAACCAAGTTCACTTGACTCGTACAACACCCAATTATGGCAACATCGTCTCGGTCATGTAAACAAGAAGCATTTAAAAATCACTTTCAAGATGGTTATTTAGACTCTTATGAGCTAAAACCACTTGATAGATGTCATAATATTTTGTAAGGTAAAATTAATAAACCACCATTTGTTGTATTGGGTGAAAGGGCCACAAATATTCTAGGATTGGTACACACTGATATGTGTGGACCATTTCTAGTAGGAGATATAGGTGGATATTCTTACTTCATTACTTTTACTGATGACTTGAGTAGATATGACTATGTCTACTTAATGAGGTATAAGTACGAGTCCTTTGAGAAATTCAAGGAATTGAAGAATGAAGTAGATAATCATCTTGGTAGAAAGATAAATAAGGTTCAATCAGATCGAGGTAGAAAATATCTTAACTAATATTTCATCGACCTTTTAAGGGAGTCTAAGATTCTATCTTTAATCACTCCACCTTATACACCATAGTGGAATTGTTTTAGTGAATGGAGGAACCATACCTTGTTGGACATAGTAAGGTTGATGATGAGTCATGTAGATATTCTATTATCCTTTTGGGGATATTCATTGAAAACTGTGACATACACATTATAACAAGTACCAAATAAGGTGGAAAATGGGATTCCCTTTGATATATGGAGTGTAAAGAACCCCACTTTGTCCCATACAAGTGTATTTGGATGTGAGATATTTGGTAAGGATTTATCAGGGAATAAAATGAAACCCTTAGGAAAAAAGTGTATCTTTATAGGGTATCCAATGGAAACAAGGGGATACTACCTATACAACCCCTCAGACAATAAAGTGATTATTTCTAGACATGTCGTCATTGTTGGGATGGAGAATATCATAAAAAAGGATAGTGGGATCAAGATTGAATTTGATGAAGTTAATGCTCAAGATACATAATAGTTGGTACAAGAACAAGTTCCACAGGTCCCTATGGAAGAGGTAGTTCCTGAAACACAAGTACTGTATTAGAGTACAAAAGAGGTAAGATAACCAGAGAGATATAGTTTCCTTGTCACTGAGGATGGTGACTCATTATTGTAGGACAAGGATGAGCCTCTCTCCAACAAGGAAGTAGTAGAAAGATAAAGAGCTACAAGATGGCTAGAATTTATGAATTATAAGATGGATTCCATCTATTAGAACCAAGTCTGGGTTTTGGTCGATGCACCAATTGATGTAAAGACTGTTGGTTGTAAATGGGTATTCAAGAAAAAACTAGACAAGGAAGGTTAAATTAGTACCTATAAAGAAAGGATAGTGGCTATAGGTTTTAAACAACATCAAGGAATTTAATATGATGAATCATTTTCACCAGTTTCCATGTTTAAATCCATAAGAATCATACTTTCCATAGTATCCTTCCATGACTATGAGATTTAGAAGATGGATGTCAACACTACATTCCTTAATGAGAACCTTTAGGAAGATGTCTATATGACACAACCAGATGGGTTTGTGACACCAGGTGATTCTAAAAGGGTATGAAAGTTACATAGATCCATTTATGGATTAAAGAAATAATCAAGGTCATGTAACATTCGATTCGATAAGTCCATAAGAGAATTTGGCTTCATTAAGAATGAATGTGATCCATGTGTTTACAAATGGATTAATGGGAATGCGGTTGTTAGCCAAGTAGTGTATGTTGATGACACATTGCTTATTAGAAATGAAATAACAGTCTTGCAGTCAATAAAGTATTTGTTGAACAAGTGATTCTCTATGAAGGACTTAGGAAACAAATCCTACGTTATATGGATAAATATCATTTGTGATAGATCCAAGAGGATTCTTGGAAAATATTAAAAGTACATAAATTGACCAGATAAAAAAGATATTTAGTATGGAATAATCCAAGAGGGTATTGGTTCCATTTTCACATTGTATACATATTTCCAAGAAAATGTGTCCCCAGACACAACATGATAAAGATAGAATGAGTAATATTACATACGCTTTAGTGATAGAATCTATCATATATGCCATATTATATACTAGACTTGATTTTTACTATGCACTGATCATGGTAGGTAGATATCAAGAAGATCAAGGAGAAAAAAATTAGACTACTATAAAGACTATATTTAAGTATCTAAGAAGAACTAAGGATATATTTCTAGTGTATGGAGGAGATGCGGATCTTGTCATCAGTGGGTATACTAATGCTAGTTTTCAAATAGATCAAAATGATCTGAAGTCACAATCAGGATATGTTTTATATCTAAATAGAGAACCTGTGAGCTGGAATAGTTCAAAGTAGCTAGTTGTCATTAATTATATAACAGATTCTTAATATATAGTTGCTTCTGATACAACCATGTAATCCTTCTGTATTTGGAACTATGTTCAAGAGCATGATGTGTTACCTAGCAGTAAGGACCCCATTAAATTTTATTCTCATAATACTACTGTGGTGGATCTTGTAAAGGAGAAAATGTCACATCAATGGACAAAGAACATACTAAGGAAGTATCAAATCTTGAGGGATTTATATCAAAGGGATGAAGATACAGTGAACAGAGTGTTCATGAAAGAGAACATGGCAGAACCCTTGATTAAATTCATATCTTAGAAAAACCATTAATATCATGTTAGAGATAGCAGACTAAAGGTTGTTAGTAGTTGGCTCTAGTTCCAGTGAGAGTATTTTGGAGTTGATACCCTAGAAACCAACTTCATTGTACTTTAGGATAAACTTGTATTAATTGGATGAATATTAATAAACTTTTTATCACATCATGATTGTTCTTCTATGCAACAAAATATGTGATAATGTTTGAAGAATATCTGTCACACAAAAAGGTTATAGCGGATCCCTACTACGATAAGAACTTGGAAGTTCTATGAATATCTTTTTGAATACATATTCTATGGATGAATGATATCATTTTAAGGGACAAAAATGAATCAAGCTATTAGTGGTGGCGACTCATGAAGCTTTGAGGCACCTTCTCATGGTGTGCACCCTTGGTAATATCCCAGAGGATATTATGAGATAAAGACATGCCAGTAAGAAATATAAATTTATAAGTGTCATTAGTTGTTCCCATCTACAAACGTGTGTATTGGTCCTTCGAATTTAAGATTCTTATTAATTATCATTATGACTCACACACTCCGATTAATTGAAGAAAACTATGATTACAGATGTTCGTAGTGAGTTATGATATGTTGGGTGAAACCCGAGTAATACTGTGTTATTGTATAATGTGAGAAAGTATTTGCTAATTATATGGAAGTAGATATCTTAGGCCCTTTTATGTAAATGATATAGCCTAACTAAATACATGGCCATTGTGTTATCTAGCAGAGTTCAATTCTGTGAAATCAATGAATGAGAAATTGAGCACATGGGGTGATGGAACTTGCATGCAACCTGCTTGATTGGAGATATCAGGGAAAAGTGATTATATTACACGGAAAGTATTAGATTGAGGTGACATGTCGTTACGACATCAACTTCTTTCTGTTGGGTTCCTTGACTCGTTGCTAAACAGTAATCTTGGACTTTAAGAAATCCCACCTATTGCCAAAAAGAAAGAGGCCTAGAGGGCCACACACTAAAAGTATCTAGTATCTCAGTTAAGTAATATATTATTTATTTAATAAGTTGAATAAATTTTATTCCCAGTCATGGTTTAATAAATATTCATGTATTCTTGATCTCATTTATTTCATCTCTAGTTATTTGAGAGAATAATTGTGGAAGAAATATTTATTTATCAATGTATAATGCTGTTATATTTATTTAATAAATAAAATGTCATTCTTTAAGGTCCTGTAAATATTGAGGAGGATTGGTGGACCAAGTTATGGGTCCAGTGAGAAATAATATTAAATATTATTTGTTTGAATATTATTTGAATACAACATGCAAGTTAAGAACATGTCATGGAAATAATAGAATTTCTATTATTATTTGACATGGTGGTTTCACATGGAATAATAAAATAAGTAACAACACTTGTGATAATTATTTATTATTACTTTGTGAATTAAATTACCCATTATGTTATTATTATATAATTATCCAAGGTGTCAGTCCACAATATTACCAATCATTGTGTGAAAAATATCCTTGGAGAAAAGCTCTCGAGCCTATATAACTCTTCCCTCTCTAAGAACACTCTCAATTATGAGAGATATCCTCCTCCACTAGATCAAGGAGAATGATTTGGAATAGATTATCAAGGATATCGATGGTGGACTTTGCAAGCACAAGTATCTTCCATGATAGAATCCATAGACTTCTTCAATAATGTATGAAGATACGTGGAGCATGTGTGGATCACCGCTAGAGGAATCCTATCGTTGGATTATACATCACAATTAACCTACACCTCCGACCAGTGGTTGAATGCATCCACGAAGAAAGAATCACCTTTGAGGAAATTCTTCAATTTAATTTAATTAATTATAAACAAAATATATTAATCCTCTCTTCTCATTTCTAGGCTCTATATTTTGTGTTTTATCTTTGTTTCAATTTTGTGGATACTGGAATTTATCTTCGTATTGATCCCAAATTAATAATTGATCATGGAAATTTTCAAATTTGGGCACACACCCATCATATGCTTCCACTTCATCCAGAACATACAAGTTCACCTGGGGATTAGTCGAAACTATATTTACCACAACATCCTTTAGTTGGTCTCTACAATGCCTACTCAATTCCATTTCTGTCCACAAAATAATTACCATAAGTCTCAATCCCTAGGAATTAAAGGGTTACAATTTAAAATTAAATTACATTAAATCTTCCACAACCATTCTTACCAAAATTACACATTTCCCATTTTCAACCATATTTGAAAATATTCACTATATTTGAAAAATCAACCCATTTTTCAAAATACTACAAGCATTCTCTTTTCAAATCTGCACATTTAAAAAGAATTTTCATATTTTTAAGAATTCACATATTCATATCACAATATAAATAATTATGACCCATTAAATACATCCTATTAGGAAGTCATTTATATCATACATTACATGCTCATTTCATTAGAAACACCCATAAAAATGATATCGCGCTCCTATAGCTGTCTCTGAAGCACTTCTACACCCAACTCCCCGGTAACTTGATGTTTAGCATAAAAGGGTTATCTACACACTTTTATGATATTCATTTCATTTTCCAACAATCATACTCCTTTATACCATCACGACTCAAAGAATAACTCATGAAAAAAATGACAACACCAATACCAAAAACCAACAAAAATGAACCGAACAAACTCAAAGGTCAAGGATCGAACAAACTGATACCGATGGTAACACCTTACCCCTTCCCATTGGTTTGATAGGGCGGTGAGATTCTACTTGGCATTAAGCTAGATTACCAGGGTGCCAAAGGCTGTCAATAAATAATGAGGGATTCAATAATGACTAAGTAAAGATTTTCACTTTGAAATAAAAAATCTAACCAAACATGCCAATACCAAAAATAACCATATAAGGAATGTTATCAATGTTTCAAAATTCAACAAAACTAGAAGACCAATACAAACAAACCATAATAATCTTAATTTAGAGTACAAAGTGGAAGACTAGAAAAAAAAACCCAAGGATGCTATGACATGAACCCATAGCTCCAAACCAAGCTCTATGATCCAACCACCATAAGATTTCCCAATAACAACAAAGTGACACAAATGGAAGTAGATGACTTACCTTTACCTATGTCCCAGAATAAAACATCAAAAAAATAATATAATTAACAAAGCAAGGGGTGAGTAATAATACTCAATAGGTGTTCCCCAAATGAATTCTCTACACACACCACTAGGATAAAACCATTATAAAAATATATAATACCATTTATATAAGTCCATGAAAATAGTTCAACAATCACCAATGAGCCAAACACATCCTTACCCACGAATTTCACAAAAAACCATACAATTACAAAGAAAACAACCAACCTGTAATTACCCATTTCACATTATCACTAACCATTAAAACTAGTGTGGCTGTACACAACTCCCAACCAGATTCCCATGTCTTAAACACACACCCAACCACAAACACGAGGTCAGTGTTACCATTTAAGGCGAAACTTCACATCCAAACCTGTCAAATTTTTATTGTGGTACTTCACACACACTTCCCTATGATGGTGGTTCTTCACACGCACTATCCATCACTCCAAACCATTCTTAACCCCTTAATCCAATAAAAAATCCAAAACATTCATCCAACCCACTACAACAAGCAATCAACAATTTTCAACACAATCCATAACCATTTCAATAAAATCTACATTCATTAGAAATGACCTAATCCATATCCATGCCATATATAATTTTATTAATACAATTTTTTTTTATTGAAAACTATTTTCACAAACCATTTCCCAAAAACTCACCACACCAATGGTCTTAAAATGTTCATTTTAAAATCCAACATCAAGCACATTACACAATTAAAGCCCATTTTCCTAAAATCCACAAAATATCACAAATGGGGGTTAAAAAAGCTTTTCACAACCCAAAAATCATAAATTTTAAGCACAAAAAATTTATTTAAAATTTAAAGACTGATAGTTCTATCAAAATGGAGAAGATTTTGAATCCACCTACCTTAGGGTTCTAGAGAAATCGACCAACACCCAACTACACCACAAATCCGAGTGAAATATTCACCAAAACCTCCTTAGATCACTTTACCTAACATCAATAAGTCTAGATCCCAACATTTTAGTCAACAAAAAACTTGTATCTACATGTGACAAATGTAAATATAGAAAAATGATAGAGAGTGAGAACAAGATCTAGAGAAAACCACAAAACAACCAATAGAGAGGGATTACTATAGGAGAATCTCTTTAACCACACCTTGAAAACCCTTAGAATCACTTCCAAAAAGAGTGGGAGAGGAATATTTACCCTTGAGAACAAGAAATAACAAGTTATGTTCGAGTGGGAATAATTTTGGGGTGTTTTAGGTTAAATCCAGCGTGACTCATTTAAAAAAAATCCCATTTTAATTCCACTTATGGTTAACTTGTATAGTTAGAAAAACTATGCACTAACCATGATACTAATACTTTCTTAAGAGTGTTCCTCATGGTTTTCTTACACAGTTAGACAAACCATGCACCAACCATGTGAATCCTACTGTCTCAAGTTTCATAGTTACCTTGGTTTGTCGTACAGTTTACACTAACCGTTCTCAAACCATGAACCCCTAGAAAAGCATCCAAACCTTCCCAAAACCCTTCCAAACTATCCCATACAATACCCACCACTTTATCTACATAAAAATTAATAAAAAATAGTCACATACCTCAAACTGTGGTTACTTTAGTATCATTGTGTACTTCAAAACTCTATTAGATTCAAATATTTTATGTTCTATTTGAATAATTGACTTTTATCTTTTCAAAAAGGATATATGAAGTGCATATTTAGAGAATTTTGTGAAAATACGTTCAAATAAATATTTGAAAATATTTATTCCAAGATAATGAAAAACATGAAGAAAATAGAATCAAATAAGCTGAGAAAGGAATCATCCAAAAAGATGAATCTCCATTATTTAAAGGTAATCATTATGGAATTAAATCAGAGACATATACTATTTGGAATCCTCTTAAAGATGATGATAATATATTTCTGAAGATAAATGACGTATAGTATAATTTTGCCTCATTTTTTACTTTCTAATATAAAAACCATGCATGGATGATTAAGATTTGGTGGGTGAATTCACCATAATGAATTTGGTCTATAGTATTGTATCATGTAGTTCATCATCCCTATATAAAGTGGGGGTACCAAAAATGACATGCCAAAACTTCCCGACTAAATAATAATATATTGGTGAGAATGATCATAAATTTTAGGATTCATAGGATGAATTAGTTAGTGTTAAAAATATATCCTTGTTAACCACTCTAATGGAATTGTCTCACATATTTATAGGATATTTAGGTGACTGAAAGAGGATATCACACACCATGAATGTAATGACCCGAATTCGGAGCCACTCAATTTGTGCCCCATACCCGGCTCTCCACATGACCTTAAGAGAATTTCCCTAAATGACAAAGGCGTCCGACCAGCAGTGAGGGCCTTGGTGAGTCATTGGTGAAACTATGCCCTCATTGGGTAAGGTATACAAGGGAAAGGAAATAATAGTCAATAGAGGAAGTAGTAAATAGCATACAATAACTAAAACTAAACAGCAGAAGCAATGAATATATAGTAATAATGATAATGATGTAGTAGGTACAAGTATCTGAGGAAAGAAACAAACACAACAACTTGCTGAAATACAACTGAGAAATAAAGTACTAAAAGTAAACAACAACTCCAGCAGCATCGCAAGCCTAAGCTCAGTCCTATGCTCTCTAGATCCAACCAGCAATCATGTACCTAAAGTAGAAGGTCCACAATACATATCCACACCTGCAACCATATAACCTCTTTGGGCTGAAAAGCAGGACCCAAACAGGGTGTGAGACTAATCCTAGTAGGCAACCACCACAAGATCTATGCCCTACTGTCATTGATCAATATAGAAAAAGTAATGGAAATAAATGCAACAGAGAAACAAGAGTACACTAAAGTAAAAAATCCTACAAATCTCCATTCACATTTTTTTATTAATTTAATTCAATCATTTAATTATCGACCAAGGAATATAGCAAACAGCTCTATATCCCCATGGCATAGCAAGTAACACAACAGGTATCTCAGCAGACTAACTAAACAACAAGCAGTACAAAACCCAAGCTTGTTCTTTTCCTTGGTGGAATCATCACAACCAACCAAAAAAAATTCACACTGACACTCTGGGTGGCTCATACTGGCATACCCCTCTAGTCAAGTAATCATACGAAGGCACAGACACTCTGGGAAGCTCTCACCGTCAATTCCCCTATGGTCTGGTAACGATAGCTATAGACTCTATGAGGAATCACTTATGTATAATTCCTCCTATAGTCTCGATACGTAACTAAGGACACTCTAAATAAGCATAAAGTCGAATTCCTTTAGTCCCTGCAAATGATACTAAATCATAAAAGACTCTCTAGGGAAGCCCTTAATCATCAATTCCCTCTTTCTTCTACCGCACTAGGTTCACACAACCCTGAGCAGTCTATTCATGTGTAATCGACTGTCAGCAGCCCTAAGTAAGTTCAAAAACTACTTGTCTAATAGATACAATGAATCAAAATCATATAAATAGTAGGTAATACATGCAATCAGTTATATCAAGGAAGGCAATCAAAGCAACAAGGTCTGCCTCACTGGCAACCTAAGCCAAATGATGAAAAACTGACAAAACAAGGGAAACACCCATGGGGTGATCCTAAAATATGCTAAAAAGCAATCATTACTCATCTAATAGTCTCAATCACACAATTAATCTAAGGTAGATAATAATGTAGGATCAAAATCCTAACCTGAGATACTCGATACATGGGTATCCGACACTTTTTCACCAAAAACTCAAAGAAATTAAATGTAAGGCATCAAACCACCTACCTCAATCTTAAAAGATCGATATAATTGAACCTCATCCCGTGAAGTGGCCTAGAATGGAGTAGATTTGCAGAAATGTCTAAAATGTTCAACCTCAGATTACTCACACGAGAGAAGGAATCATGAAACGTGGCCCAAGAAGAATCAAGAACTCACTGCTATGATTCTATTGCAACTGAGAACATTTGATTCAGATAACTATTGAAGGATCAGTGGCATAGAAAAGATCTGCGGCCGTACCCTCTATCTCAGTCAAAGAAGCTGGAGAAGGAGACGTTTTTGGGGTTAAGACGTAACCTTATTCCGTTTAATGAAAAAAAGAAAGTACACGGCGTGTACTAGGCTTTTCCGTACTCTGCATTAAGCAGCCTCCACATCATCTCTACATGGCCGTGTGTGTAGTCATGACACAACCAGCACATGACCCTGAACCGCATCAATGTACACAGCGTGTACTTAAAAAATTTCTAGAAACTCCTCTTTTTCCCAAAAACTATCAGAAAAGGAAAAACATACCTGAAAAGAAGATCCAGGTTCTAACAAAATTCCCCCCTCAAAGAAATTCATCCCTGAATTTCCCTAACAAGGTGGCAAAGAAGAAACCTCAAAAAACTCTGGCCACTGTGATCACATATCAGCCTCCCTCTCCCAAGTCTTGTCCTGTACATGGCCATGCTACCATAGCACCCGTACCAGAGGAACAGAACAGCCACAGAGTACCTTTTCACTATGATAAACAATCCTGATAGGATGATCCTCAAATGATGCATCCTACTCCAGCTCAACCTCCTCGGGTTGAAAAACATGAGATGGGTCTGAGAAATAGCGTTGAAGCTGAGAAACATAGAAGATGTCATGTATAGCCTGGAACCTCTGAGGTAACTGCAACATATAGGCAACCAAACCGAATCTCTCTATAACCTCAAATGGCCCGACGTATCTTGGTGAAATATTACCCTATCTTCTGATCCTCTTGTATCCAAACCTCGAGGTAACACATAGGAAAACCTGATCTCCAACCTTGAACTCCAGTGGTCTTCTCCGCTGATCAACATAAGATTTCTACTGAGACTGAGTATCCATCCTTTTCCAAATTAGCTCCACCTATTCTGTGGTCTCCTGAACAAGACGAGGTCCCAGCATATCTACCTCTCCTGCCTCTAACCAACATAAGGGTGATCAGAATGGCCTACCATACAAATCCTCATAAGGTGAAATCTGAATAGTTGCTTGAAAACTATTATTGTAGGAAAACTCCCCTAGATGTATATGTCTCTCCCAAGAACATCTAAAATCAAGGACGCATGCTCGTAGCATGTCCTCTAGCACCTGAATCGTGCACTATGACTGGCCTTCTGTCTAGGGATGTTAAGCTGTACTCAAAAGTACCTGTGTACCCAAAGCCTTCTGTAGCCCTTTCCAAAAATGTTTCGTAAAGCAGGAATCCCTATCTGAAATGATATTACTCAGAACCCCATGAAAGTGTACAATCTCTAAGATGTACAACCATCCAAGCTCATCAACACCAAAGGTCTCCTTAATCGGCAAGAAGTGAGCAACCTTCGTGAGCTGTCCAATGACAACCCACACCGCATCATTCCCTCGAGGAAATATCAGTAACCCTATCACGAATTCCATCGTGACATCATTACACTTCCACTCGGGAATGGGTAGCAGCTCTAAAATCCCTGCTGGTTGCTGGTACTCCGCCTTCACCTGCTGACAGGTGGAACCCCTCATGAAAAAACCAGAAACATCTCTCTTCATACCTGGACACCAATACTGGCAGTGTAGATCACGATACATCTTGGTGATGCTATGACGAACTTCCCAAGCTGAGGAATGAAAGTATCCTCCAATATCCTCGTGTATATCTACCGACAACCATACATGTACCTAGAAACTCAAGATCTCACCCTCGCCTACGGTCCATCCGGGAAGAGGGTCCTCTCCTGACATGATTTCCCATAGGACTAGGCCTTCATAATCTGATAGCTACCTCATTAGAGCTCTGTCAAGAAGGGTAGAGGTAAGAGCTATCAAAGAAAGAAAGGTCTGACCCCTGTCTGTTGTGTACCTCTAAATGCATTTCATAGAACAAAGCCATAAGATTCTGTTCGCAGCTAGCCTCCTAAACTGCCTGTATCTATATCCTCCTACACAGTGTGTCTGCCATAGCGTTTCCTTTCCTAGGAGTATAAGAAATCTCGAAGTCGAAAGACTATAGGTACTCGACCCACTTCCACTATCTCAGATTCAAGTCACGTTGCGTGAAGATATACTTGAGGCTCTTGTGGTCAGTATATACCACAAAATGCTCTCCCAGAAGATAATGTCTCCAACAACACAAAGCATGAACAAATGCAGCCAACTCCAGGTCATGCGTAGGATAGTTCCTCTCATGTGGCCTCAATTGATGAGATCCATATACAATAACACGATCCTCCTGCATAAGAAATTCTCTAAGACCTATGACAGATGCATCATAGAAAACTGTATAACTCTATCCTGGCTCCAGAAAAACTAGAATCGGTGATGAATTCAATATCCCCTTTAGCTCTTAAAATGATGAATCGTAGGCTTCTGACCAAACATACTTCACCCCTTTCTTAGTCAATCCCGTCAACGACACTTATAATCATGAAAAGTTCTGTATAAACCGTCTGTAGTAACCATCCAGCCCTAAGAAACATCGTACCTCGAAGAAATTACTCGGTTTCTCTCAGGTAACTAATACTCTAACCTTCTCTGGGTCTACTGATACTCCTGTCTCTGAGATGACATGACCCAGGAATTGAATCTCATCCATCCAAAAGTGGCACTTTGAGATCTTAGCATGTAACTGATGCTCCCTCAGTGTACTCAAAACAATCTCAAGATGAGTATCATGGTCGTGTCGAGTGTGAGAGTACACCAAGATATCGTCCACGAAAACCACCATGAAAGAATCCAAGTATGGATGGAAAACTCTGTTCATTAGCACCATGAAAACTGCAGGCGCGTTCGTGAGACCGAACAACATAAGAAAATACTCTTACAGACTATACCTACTCCAGAAGGCTGTAAGAGGTATATCAGATCGTCTAACACGCAACTCATGATAGCCGGATCTCAAGTCGATTTTCGAGTACACTCTGGATCCTTGTAATTGATCAAAGAGATCATATATTCGTGGAAATGGATATCGGTTCTTGACCATCAAATGGTTTAGCTTCCGATAATCCACACAAAGCTGTAAAGTACCATCCACCTTCTTTGCAAACACAACAGGTGAACCCCTAGGAGAAGTACTGGGTCGGATGAAACCCTTTTCCTGAAACTCCTCCAACTGCTTTTTGAGCTCTTGTAACTTAGGTATAGCCATCCTATAAAGAGGTATGGATACCGCTGCTACTCATAGAACAAGCTAAATAGAGAAATCTACCTCTCGCTCTGGAGGCAAACCTGAAAGTCTTCTAAAAAAACACCCCAAAAATGATCCACCACTGGAGGAAAGTCTAACTGAGAAGTCCCATGGTCATCCAGATATAAGATAACAATCTGGGCCGTAACACCGCCCAACCCATGATGCTCTGGTATAGCTCTGCTTTCCTGGACATTCCATTCGCCCTTGTGAAGAAAATATCTGCCCTCCGGTGATGTGAAACTCACCCTACGACGATAGAAATCGACAAAGGCATGGAAGAGAAATAACCAGTCCATATCGAGAATAAAATTATATCCTTTCATCTCCAAAACATAAAGACTCCATAAAAAATGACACCCACCAACCACAAGGGGGCAGTCTAAGCATTGACGCATGCTTGCAGTTCTAACTCCCAAGGGAGTGTCTAGCATTTACATACCCTCAGAAGTATAAACAGTAAGTCTAAGGCTTTCCACAATATGCACAGAAATAAAGCTATGAGAATCTCCTATATCAAAAAGTGCAGAGGATAAAACTCAGGCTACAAAAATCGTACCTCGAACTGTAGAAGGTCTAGTATCCCACTCCTAATGAATCTACTCTACCGCAAAAGTCTGACCTGCACCGCGACCCTATGTAGCAGCCTGAGATCCCTGAGCTAACCCTCCCTGAGCCTGACCACTGTGTCCATAGCCTCTACCCTGGCCTGAACGACTTGAAGAACTCCATCCCCTAGTTTTCTACAGAACTGGTAATCCTGCTCCTATACACAGAGTTGAAACTGATCCTCCTTCACTAGCCGCTGGAAGGAGAACTTTGCAGAAATGCTGGAGATGACCCAACCTGACGCAAGATCGGCACTCCACTAGGTCTCTCAGGTACTGAGGATTTTTATGCCTACTTTTTTCCATGCTGATATCACACGACTTGGTTTCCAGAAAGAAAATCCCATCTACCAGAAGGAATACCTCACTTCCTCGGGTCACCTCGTGTAGAATCACGGTGGCGCCTCTTTTTGTCTATCTGAAATGAATCAACCCTGCATTCTGAACCGACCTAGTCCATAGATCCAGTATCCCTCATATTTCTCTCCTTGATAAGTGCCTAGTTGACTATCAGAGTAATAGAAGTCAACTGGAAGGTATTCACCTGGGATCTGATGTCCGGTCTGAGGCCTTCCTCAAACTTCCTCGCTAAAAAAATCTCGTCATTCCCTTGAACAGAAGTGAAACGCCGTAACTCTATGAAGCGGGAAGAATACTCTATAACTGTGAGAGTACCCTGCTGCAAGTTCATGAAATCTCTGGCTCTATCATCCCTCAGCGTCTCCAGGTAGAATTAGTCATAGAACGTATGCTGGAACTCGTCCCAAGCCATAGCCTGTTGGCGCCCTATCTGCGAAACCACATCCCACCATCTCTTGGTGGAATATCACAACATATAAGTCGTGAGCTTCACTCTCCTCCCTGGAGGCATCTCCAGGCGCTCGAAGATGGATAACATGGTTTCTAGCCATGACTCCACAGACTGTGGTCCTCCATCCCCTGTGAACGTGGGAGGATGCTGCTGCTAAAAAACTTGCATCAGCTCTACCATAGACGGGGCAGGATGCTGAGCTCCTTGGAAGGTCTGCATGAACCTCATGAAACCTTCTCTTAACTGAGCATTTGAACCAATATCTAGAATCACTGCATGTTCCATGTCCGTAATGATAGGCGAAACTACTGGTATTATCTGATCTGCCGTATCAGGTGTATGGTCACTGCATGGTTTTTAAGGACAATGGGAGGACGTCTCGGTGCCATGACTCTGCAAGGTCAAAAGTGCACTTTAGATCACATTACGAGGAACTGAACACTAGGAGCATAGAAAGGGAATGGGGGAAGGAAGAATTCAAAAGAAAACAAAACATGACTACATGGCATGTATAAAGACTACACAACATGTTCCCTTAAGTCATTTACATGGGCATGTACTTCTACCTAACTGGTCGTGTAACTCCCCAAATACATGGTGTGTTTTCCCAACACACGGCGTGTACTTGAATTCCCTTCCCTGCCCAAGTACTTCTACATGGTTAAGCCATACGGATCTCCTCAGACAAAGCTACACAGGGTGTTCAAGGTATACACAGTGTGTACTTAACAAGCTTCACCTGACTTGTGTTGTTGGTGGCATGACCTGTGTGACCAGGTCACACTACACGATGTGTTCTAGAAAGACACGACATGTACTAAGAATTCCTAACAGACCATGTTGGTTAGATCCATGGCCAGCTACACGGCTGACACTACATGGAATGTTTCAAAATAACATGGCGTGTAAGATAAAGGAAAACACCGACCCGTATTTTTTGTGACATGGCTGGGAACCTAGGTCAAACTACAAGTCGTGTAAAATTCAGACATGGTGTGTATGTGAAAAGATAACACGACCAGTGTTGTTCATGACACGGTCGGGGCACCTATCTCAAACTACACGATGCACTAAACTAGTACATGACGTGTTCCTACAAGAACTTTCATAACCCCCTGTCCCTTCCCACACAATCAGCAACATGGCTAAAAACTACACGACATGTATTCATAAATTACACTCTGTGTATTCTAGGTTTTTCCAGACAGTAGCCTCAGAACTGCACCGGAGCCCAGAAAACACAGAAAGACAAGCGTTAAGGTGCCAAATTCCGATCCGTGGGGGCCCATACTCCCCGCGAATCAAAGCTTGGAATCATGATAATGCATATAACAATAAATAGTATAACAAACTCATGATCCACCAAATTCCTATCCTCGAGGGCCCATAACACCTCTAAGACCAAAGTTTGGTATCCATGATAAAAAATCCTTAAACAACCAATACCCTATCAACATAGATGGTATTCTACCATAGCAGATATCACAATGGCATGCATAGTATATCACAAATTCTATCACAACAACATGAAATTTCTAATGCAATTTAGATGGCATGGAAAAATGCATGACATGTGATTTTCTAACAAGTGCCTATATGGTTCATGAGATGGAATACCCTCATCTCATCGGGTTGCAACAAAATATAACCACAATCATATAAATAGTAACATCACATCACAAGTGCACAACCCAACGGTGAAATTAATTAAACTGTAACATTTCCAAAACTCGAAAATTGAAATATTCGAGGTAACCTATATTTTTCCCAGTACACAAGTTCTAGAACTCTCGGGAATAAATATTTACCATTTAACTATTCCGTCCTATCCTTGTCTAATGTCGTTAAGTAGTAAGTCAACAGAAAAAAAGAAAAGAAACCTCATATGATACAACTTTGTAATGACCTGAATCCAGAGCCACTCAACTGGTGCCCCGTACCCAGCTTGCCACATGACCTCAAGTGAATTTTCCCAAACACCAAAGGCTGCCGACCTGCAGTGAGGTCCTTGGTGAGTTATTGGGGAAACTATGCCCTCATTTGGTAAGGTGTACAAGGGAAAGTATATAATAGTTAATAGCATAAGTAGTAAATAGCATACAATAACTGAAACTAAATAGTGGAAGCAATGAATATATAGTAATAATGATAATGATGCAGCAGGTACAAGTATCTAATGAAAGTAGAAAACACAACAACGTGCTGAAATACAACTGAAAAACAAAGTACTAAAAGTAAACAGCAACTCCAGCAGCATCGCAAGCCTAAGCTCAGTCCTATTCCCTCCAGCTCCAACCAGCAATCATGTACCTGAAGTAGAAGGGCCACAATTCCTATCCACACTTGTAACTATATAACCTGTTTGGGCCGAAAAGCAGGACCCAAATAGGGTGTGAGAATAATCCCAGTAGGCTACCAACACATGATCTGTGCCCTACTATCAGTGACCAATATACCAAAAGTAATGGAAATAAATACAGTAGAGAAACATGAGTACAATAAAGTAAACAATCCTACAAATATCCATTCACATTTATTTATTAATTTAATTCAACCATTTAATTATCAACCAAGGAATCTATCAAACAACTCTATATCACCATGACATAGTAAGTAACACAACAGGTATCTCAATAGACTACCTAAACAACAAGCAGTACAAAACCCAAGCTTGTTCTTTGGCATGGTGGACCCATCAGAACCAACCAAACAAAATTCACACTAACTCTCTGGGTAGCTCATACTGGAAGAACCCTCTATTCTAGTAATCATATGAAGGCACAGACACTCTGGGAATCTCTCACCATCAATTCCCCTACGGTCTGGTAACGATAACTATTGACTCTTTGAGAAAGAACTTATGTCTAATTCCTCCTGTAGTCTCGATACGTAACTAAGGACACTCTGGGGAAGCAAAAATTCCAATTCCTGTAGGCCCTACGAATGATACTAATTCATAACAGAATCTATAGGGAATCCATTAATCATTAATTCCCTCTTTAGTCTACCACACCAAGTTCACAAAGTGCTGAGCAGTCTAGTCATGCGTAATCGACTATCAGCACCCCTAAGTAAGTTCAAAAACTACTTTTCTAATAGCTAAAATGCATCAAAAGAATATAAATAGTATGAAATACATGCAATCAATTATTTCAAGGTAGACAATCAAAGCAACAAGGTATGCCTCACAGGCAACCTAAGCCAAACGACGAAAAACATCCAAAACAAGGGAAACACCCATGGGGCGATCCTCAAATATGATAAAAATCCATCATTACTCATCTAATAGTCTCAAGAACACAATAAATCTATGGAAGATAATAATGTAGGATCAAAAACCTAACCCGAGATACTTGATACATGGGTATCCGACACTTTTGCACCAAAAAATCAGAGACATTCAATGTAAGGCATCAAACCCCTTACCTAGATCCTAGGAGATCGATATACTTGAAACTCAGACCATGATTCGGCCTAGAATGGAGTAGATCTACAAAAACTTCTAAAATGTTCAAACTCAGATAACTCACACGAGAGAAGGAATCATTAAATGTGGCCAAAGAAGAACCAAGAACTCACCGCTGCGATTCTATTGCAACCGACAGTGTTCGATTCAGATAACCAGTGACGGATCGGTGGCTCAGAGAAGATCTACGGTCATACCGTCTCTCTTGGTCGAAGAAGCTGGAGAAGAAGACATTTTTAAGGTTAAGATACGACCCCGATCTGTTTAACGAAAAAAAGAAAGTACACGACATGTACTTTTAGAGTACATGATGTGTACTATGCTTTTCCATACTCCGTATTAAGCAGCCTCCACATCACCCCTACATGGTCATGTGCGTGGTCATGACACGTCCAGCACATGGCCCTGAGCGGCATCAAAGTACACGGTGTGTACTTATACAGTACAAGACGTGTACTTCAAAAATTTCCAAAAACTCCTTTTTTCCCAAAAACTACCAAAAAAGGAAAAACATACATGAAAAGATGATCCGGGTTCTTACAATGAAGATGTAAATGAAGGATATAAATGGATTTAAAATAAAGGGAACAATTGTGAAGATTAGAAAAACATTTATAGTCATAGGTGAAATTAATACATATTTTGTGGATTGATGCTCAATATTTGAAAATGAATGAAGCAACCTAGTGATGAATAATGAATAATGAAACTAAATCTATGAGAAAAGGAATCATGAATAAAAATATATAATTTTGATTAATAATGATCAAAATGAGATAATGGATATTATGATCAGTGAGATTTTTTATCTACTATAAGAAAATATTAAAATGTATAAATATCTAATTTAAGAGATATGAAATGTCTCTAAAGAAATATTAAAATCAACAGATGATGAGAAAGGCATCATCAACTTAATAATATTGATATTGTAATAAATTTGAATAATATGGAATTTTTTCAAGCCATTTATTTACAAAAAAGTTGAAAATATAGTTATAACAAAAAATAACTATGAAGTAGGATAATTATGTTGAAAATGATATATCTAATTACACAACCATCATATGATCATATATTAGTCATTCAATAGTCAATTCATAGAAAATAATACCATCCACATTTGAAAATAATAATTATTTTTTAGTAATATTGTATATTTTAATTCAAAAACTATATAAATATGGATGAAGAAAAATTATAGAAGGCCTACCACTATGTCAATGATGGATAGGGAATGATTTATGATAGATGGTTTCTAGAACAATGGAAAACCAACTACTAACAATATGACTAATTTTATGCTAGTAATTATATAAAATCAAGAAGAATGTGATTCAAAAAAATAAACTAGGGTTTTTAGTTATTGTTTTTGATATATAAAAATTGGGCATATATCTATGGAATGTTAGTATAATATATCAGCCTATGAAGAAAAAGTAGATCCTATAGTTAGGGGAATAAAACCTGATAATCTAAAACATCCATAGGCTAGGAAGAAAAAAATTTATTTAATAAACATATTATTATTACATGAAAAATACTCTGGTATTTTCAATTGAAGTTTTTATAGATATAATTCATGCAAGTATTATTAATCCAAGCATGAAACTGAAACAAATATTTAAGAAATAACTCAAAATATAAGAAATGGAGAGAAGACAACATCGAGAAAGAATCATGTGAAAGGTATTGGAAAACTAATTCCTAATACCTTTGTGAAGAAGGCTGGTAAGTTAGACTATAGTAATTATAATAAGGAAAACAATAAATATTATAAACATCCAAAGATTTTAATGATGTAAGTTTCATCAAATGACATATGATTTTTTTGTAGAAAAAGCAGCCACATCCTATACACTTTTAAAAAGGCCATGGAAGTAACGATTTAAGGGAATAGAAATATAGATAATGAAACATTAGTATAAGGTATAAATTAAAGGACTAAGTTGGTGAGTATCACATATGAAAATCCATTTGTAAAATTCAAAAAGACTGATCATATTCATAAAGTATGATGGAAATTTGACCAGAAAATTTAGAAAAATCAATACAATTAGAAGCCCAAGAAAAGGGAAAATAAAATGGGAAAGAGAGTTCTCCAAAAAATAATAAATTTAATCTCATGAGTGGTTGAAAAAAATTAGATAAACTAAGTTCACCGGTGGAGTAATGTGGAAGGTACATACAAGATGGACACAATTCAATTTTTTTTAACATTTATTCGAGTCCAAAATAAATTCTTTGAAGAGCATGAATGTTTTATAATAATATAAATGTTCCTTGAAAACTGATGATAAAATAAAAACCCCACACAAGGAGTGAAGAAAATAACCCATGCTTGTCAAAGAAAAAGAAGAGTTCAAATGGGATTATGGAACCACATAGTGTCCATCTAGACATTTATCTAAATGTAAAAGGGAATACTAGTTGAGAAGACAATCTCAATCCAACTACTCACATTAATGAACAAGTATTTCTCGGATGATTCCCTTATTATTTATATTTTATTTCTTTTTTTAAACATATAGGTAATTGAAGGTGATGTTGGTTCATAAATTAATAACTAATAAATTAAGTTGTAATTACTATTACAATTCTAAAGAAGGTGCCATCTTAGTATGATTTTCTAATGGAAATCTAAAGAAAATATAAATAAATGGACACCTATTATGAAGGTTAAGAGGCTAAAAAATTGGAAATGATAAATGATCAAAGTAAAAATCTTGGTGGGTATGTTGTACAAGTTATTCTGAAGAGTATTTGAATAAGTGAACATTCTTTGATGAAGAAACTATGAATCCTACCATCTCGGGGTTATAAAAAAAGAATCATAATGCATAATTCATGATGAGATCAATGTTAATGACGTGAATAATAATTTTATTCCTTGATGGAGAGTTGTTTGAGAAGATTCTCTGTTTATTCAATACATAAAAATATTGAATTTTTGGATGGTTTGTGAAAAATGTTCATTAAAATGGTATAAATGCCTATTCCCTTATACCCACATCTCAAATTATTGGTTTTAACTTTAAGAGCAAGCAATTTAGATTTAGCGATGAAAAGAATTCAATGAAACAAATATTTATTCATGTATTTGTTAAATTAAAACCATATGGTTTCATTTTATTTTTTAATATATTTGTCGATTAAGTGGAGGAAGTTCACGTTGAAAGAGCATTTAATTTTTTTTGTGACAATGGATGTTAACAAGTTGTATTTACCTAGATACATGTGATTAGTCCCTGAGGAATAGAGTTGACAAAGGAAATAGTTGGTATCATATTTATCTAATTAGGGTCAACATTTATATCTAAATTAGACCCTATAGTTTTCTACACCAAGAATTATTTAAGTACACTTATAATGGAAAGATTGATGGCACATTACTTATGTTTTGTGAAATACCACCTTCTCTCAAGTGATATTTAATTATTTTCAATAAGGGGTATATTGTATAAAATGAAAGTGGGTAATGATGAGGAAAAGGGAGATATGTAATGAGTTCATTTACTGACATGTCATTTTATAACATTGGTGTTGAAAATAAAAATAAAAAGGTAGAGATTAATGAACCCAATTTTTGTTTCAGTATTATTATTTTTTTAATTAATGAGGTCACATGAATGATTTTAATATATGAATTGGGTAAACCTAGAAGGAAATTATAAAAATCAATCAGTTATAAAGATTCATGAAGTTCGCATGAAGTAAATCTTAAAAGTATTAGTTTTCTCATCCCATGTTTTACATGATAAAGAGGAAGAGCACCCAACACTAATAGAATATATATATCAAAATGAGTGTGAATTTGAGATACATATCGTTGGATAATTAAATTACGTTTTTTATTTATAAAATAATAGATTATATTCTATATAGAAAAGATTTTTTTTAAATTTTATGATTATACATATATAAAAAGATGAATATATAGCATGAAGTATATATGTAGAGTTTGTTGAATTTGTTGAGATAATAAAATAATTTTGATACTTAAATTTTATGTTACATGAAAATCCATTCCTTTAGAAATGATCATTTTAAATTTAATACGCTACTCTTTATTGTTTCATACAGCCATTCAATTCAAGAACAGATAATGATGATGATGGAACTTCCATTATAGTGTTAAGGTTTAAATAAATTGATTTCTAAGGAAAGTGGTGATTTTTTCCTTGAATATTAATCTACACTACTTCTAAAAAGTCTTATTAATGTTTTATGATTTATTTTTTGATCTTCCTAGATGTATGGTAAGAGTTTTGGAGCTAAGATCACTATCAATAATTGTTTAGAATGAGTTTTATTTGCAGTGTCTAGGAATGAATTAAATTGTTGTCGGTTATAATGTTATGAGTTATCTAGAATGGAAGAAATATGAGTTAAAAAAATGGATAGTCCATCCAATGTATGATTAGATTTATACGTAAAGAATATATTTATTGGATAATGTTTTTTATGTCACTGAGATGGGATGAAATTTCATTAAGGAATCCCAGTGCAGTCTTATATATTTTTTGGAAGTGTTGTCCTAAACCTAAGAATTAAGAAAGGGATTTATCTTAAAACAATACATGTGAATGATTTTTTTTATCTATAAATGAAAATTTATCCATGTTAGTGAAAAATTAAAATTCTATTTAACTCATAATGTGCCACGTAAGTAAATTCAATTGAGTATAAGATATTTTTTATACCCATAAGATAATTAATCTTCATAGAAAAATAAAACATAAAAAAAGGATTTATCTTAAATACTAGAGGTTTAAGGATCTCGTAAGAAAAGTTTTCTTGCATAAATTATATACTTGAGGGTCACATACGATAATTGGGTTATTTGAATAGTATTTACTATAATTAATCTACAAAGTGTGGGTATGATGATTTAATTACTGAAATTATAATAACCAAAAATCAAATAATATTTAGAATATAAATAAATATTACATATTATGATTTGATTTTTTTATAAATGTTTATTTAAATATGATGATACATGTGTAATATCTTCATGTTTCACACATCAAGATCAAACACATGATCTGATTAATGATGGCATAAAAGGAGTTCTGACTTGAGAAGAAGGTTGGGGTGATGAGATAAGTTCCTACCCACTAAATAGTATTCCTAGTCCCCATTCATATGTTGAAAGATCATGTAAACTAGAAATGAATAGATTTCATGGAAAGTTTTAATATAGAGAATGATCATCGTAATTAAAATATCACATCGAGAAAATAACCCAAAATTAGCTATATTAACAGAAGTATTCTGAATAAAAATTTAACTCATGGATTATGTGAATTTAAGGGTGAAATTTTAGGGATTTTGAATATGAGAATGTTTCATTATAGTTATAAATAATCTATATATATAAATACATGTGCAGATCAAAGTGTGTGATACAATTATTTACAAAGTGAACACTGAAGATATTATATATATTGAAAGATAAAGATAGAAATAAAAATCTATATAATAATTTTTTGTAGATATTATGTATTAAAAATGAAAAAGGTTTACTAGTTCTATTTTGATTCACCAAAGAAGGAGAAGAAGGAGGAATATGTGATTATTAGAATGAAATTGATACTGATCTCATCCTAAATGATGTAATTATGAATTTAACCCTATAGTTCCCTACAATATATGTACATGGAATGTTAATGTAGCCATATAACTACTATAAGTGAGGGAAGAAGATCATTAATGTAGTTTAGGAGGGACTTGATCCAACACTAGTGATCATTATTCAAGGAAGTGCATGTTCGTTCTCTTATACCAAGGGACAATAATGTATCTTTTTATCCATAACTATTTGGGTCTAGGATAATTAGTTCAAGGTCATACAATTTCTTAGGTTTAATTTGATAATAAGAAGGAAGTTGTTAATGTGGGATAATAACCCCAATAAACCAGATATGTAGTTATCTGAATGTAGATAGATATCATCAACAAACACTTGTGTACTCAGGTATTTATTTCTTATTCTATATCATTATATCAACCAAAAAAGATCTTAAAGGATATATTCCACTCCCTAAATACATGGAGAGGTTATTATAGGATAAAATTAAAATTGGACAGAAAAAGTCACCTCACCTTGATTTACCCCCCTTTAACACGGGCATATCCCAAGGTGATAAAAACAATAGGTAGGATAATTGTTTGTTATACTTCATGGTCAAAATTTCATGAATCATAATTCAGGATTCATCCAATGGCCCGAAGGCCTTCAATATGGATTTTTATGGTTAATTTATTGTTGATGAAAAATAACTGAAATAAATAATTTCCTAGTCAATGTTGAGTTTTGTGGAAGAGATAAAGAATAATTAATAAGTTTTAATAAGATGTTTTACGGATTTAAAAGTTGTAAATGTAAATGTTTACCCATGATACTACCAAATTTTTGGGAATATTTCAATGTAATTTTGAGTATAAAATAGAATATTCTAAGTTTAAAAAATATTTATCAGAGTATGAATAGTAAACCTATACATTCAAAAAATCTATTGGGTTGATGATAAGAAGGGTGATTCTAAAATATATATTTTTATTAAAAGGAAGAGTTAAAATTATAAAAGATCATAATTATAGGAGAGTAGATGTAGAAGTTCCAAAAAATTATTATTTTAGTGAGGGAAGTTAAAAAATGTGAGCTTTTTTAGCAAGAGATAATTCTAAATTATCCAAATTTCATAAAAGAAGATAATTATTTTAGTATAGAAGTATCATGAATGTAAATTATCTTTCTTATTTTGGTGGAGGAACTTTGATGACCTGAGTAATCATATATAATATTATCTAAAAGAACTACTAATATATGGAATTCGATCAATAATGATACTTTCTTAAGGGTTAAATATGATACCTTTCCACTCCATGTAAGTGTTGATTCAAGGATGATACCTTATCACCTTTTATAATCACATAAATTTATTAGTGACATTTTTTTATTAGACTCAACCCACAGATAATATGGATGTTGTATGCCACATTGTGGGTGAACCTTATAAAAAACATGTTTGATTATTGTTTCATTATTTTAATATTTTATACTAGTAAGAGTGAGATTAAAAGTTTTAGGTGATTGAGATTTCATTTTTTTCATCATAGAAGTGGTAATTGTTCAATGAACAATAGGGGGTGAGCTAGCCCATTTTAAAATTTAAAAGATAATTCTATCAGAGTTAAATGATTAATGGAGTGGAAATAATATAACAGAGAGGGAACAAGATATTTTTATAATAGTTTAGAATAACGATTTACTCAGTTTTTCACTCTTCTCAAATTTTGATAAGAATAACAACAAATTAAAAACTAAATCTCATAGGATAAAATTTTCACACATAAATTGACATCCAATTTACCTATCTTTCTTAATATATGGTGGATTTACATAATAAGTACGTGATTTTTTCAACCCTACTGATTAAAATAATAGTGTAATTTTAACCCTAGTATTTTTAACCCAATACGAGCCTTTTAAACATAAGGAGGCCCATCATAATCAATTTCTTCATGGATTCACTTACTACACATACATACCATTTAAATGGGTGGTTAACCCATTTATACTGAATCACAAATAAATAAATAAATAAACTTATAACACAATAAAACCAATTTTATATTGAATATTGTTAATGTAGAGTGAGTATATATCACTCTATAATATGATTGTTTAATGATGAATTCAAATTGAGTGTGTTGTAATATCAAAAAATAAGCACACAATGCTATTCTTGTATTATAAAATGTTTAGTCTTATAATTTATCATATACATATATATATATACACTAATTTTTTCAATCTAACTCTTATGTAAAGAGTTTCTTCATGTATAGTCATTGCAAAAATTCTTTTCTAATATATCCACACTTTTATATTTCTTTGATAATGATCGACTTCATTTTTGTAAAATACATTAAAATTAAAAATTTATATACAATGGATTTTGTTAATAACAATTAGTAAAGAAGTAAATGTGCCCACAAATATCCATATACACATTCTTGTAAACTTCCAATAATTCATACAAGATAGAATCTACAAATTTATATCAATTAAAAATTTAATAGTTCATATTCCAAGAAACAATTTTGTATATTAATAAAAAATTATCACATTTACTATAATTTAAATATGGAAGAAAATATATCCAAATAAATTTTTCTGTGTTCAAAAATATTTAATAAATAATAAATAAATAATTAGATTAATATAATTATGTAAAATAAATAGGCACATGTTCAAAATTTAAATTTTAAGTAAAATTGAGTAATTTTTTAAACAAAATAATGATGATGGTTATGAGACCCTGAAGTATGACATTGTAGGATGGGCATACGATAGAATTATTTTCCTTATTGTGGAAAAACTTTTATATCATGTCGAATATCGTTATAAAATGTTATTAATATTTATAAAACATTGTACGAAACAAAAAATATCTTGAATAACTATTAGTATTGGTTCAATACATCTCATGAAATGTTAAATAAATGTAATGAAATGTTTGAGACATCTCATTCAATGTTCAAGACTTCCCTAATTTTTCATATAAGAAAGGTTTAAGAAATCTCCCAGAAGGTTATTTTTTATAATTTTCTATCATTAAATATTCAATAAACCTCATGGAATGTTGAATACATCTCATATAAGGTTTAATATATTTAATAAAATATTCATTACTTCTCATATAAGCTTTATTACATCTCATGAAATCCCAATTTCTTCTCATAGAATCTTCATTACATCTCAGGATAACTTTATAAATTCTCACAAATTCATAAATATATCTCATATAATATTTGTTACTTCTCATGAAATATTAATTACTTCTCATTGAAGCATCAAAACATTGATTTTTTTACACATTCTCGGTTCATTACTTCACATAGAACATGATTATCAAATTTTCACTCAGAGATTTAAAATTTCATTCTAAAATTAAGGAATCTAAAAAAAATTTAACTCTAGGTACAATTTAAGTGTATTTTTAAAATATTATTAACCTAATAAATAATTAAATACATACTCAATTATAATTTTATAACTCAATATATCACAAAAATATATATTAAAATAAATAAGAAAACTATAGGATTATGATTAAAAACATGTAGTGAATTCAGTCCAAATTTCAAATAATATAACAACTGATTCATTTTTAATTATAGTTTAATGAAATGTAGAAAATATTTTTAGAAATTTAATTTAATAATAATCATTATATTTTAATTTCTAAAGACCATATTATGATTAAAATATAACATCAACCCAAATATGGAAACATTTTATTTAATGATGCAATGTAAACATTCTAAAACATGGATAAGTAAAATTTTAAGAATGTAAAAAAAATATATTACATAAGAAATATCATAGATTATATATTTTAAGGTATAAAAATTTTAAAATATAAAATATAAAATATACCAAATAAATAATTATAAAACATAATCAAAGAATAAATAATGTTTTGTAATTAAAAAAAAAGTTATGGTTCAAAGAGATACTAAAAAATATCTCTATTTTTTAAAATTGTAAAAACAAGTATAATTTCAAAAACCACTCCCACTTTTTGAAATTAACAAAAATATGATGTAAAAAATTTTATCTTTTTATTAGACATAGTTATACATTATCCATTTTTTTATAAAATATTACCATGAATGAAACAAATATTCTAATGGTAGCATAAAAAAATAAAAAATAAAAAATATACCCCCATAAGTTTAGGAATACTTAAAATCATATTTCTAGAATACTATTAAAAATAGGTAATAATGTTAAATAGTGAACTGGAAGTAGTGAATTGTTTGAGAACTTTTCTGATGACAAGCTTTTTAGATAAGAAATAAATTCAACCCCCAAACAAGTTCTACAAAATTATGCTTCCATAATACCAAGCTCAAATGTGATTCTCTCAAACTAAGATAAATCTAGAGTATTAGTAAAAATATAATGAATAACATTTTATAAAAAATAAATTTTGGATTTATATTTCTTTTTTTAACTTGATTTCTATGAAAGTTAATTCTATCATCAATCACCAGAATCAAAATTATAATAGCTTATAATTTCAAAATAATTAATATAATGGTAAAAAAGAAAAATATTCAAAGATAATTTAACACATAATAATACATTTAATTGCCTTTAAATAATATATTTCAAATCACCTTGAAATTTAGAACACATGGAAACTAAATACATCAAAATTAGACTTGAATAAATTATATATAAAAAACTGCCAACCATACCTCTAAATTTTTTAATATCAAGATATTTATCATTTTTATCTAATTATAATTTACAAGAAGTGTTCATGGGAGAAATTATTCATTTAAATTAATCTAATCCAATTGTTTTAACTAATTATTTATCATACTTATGATTATTGGGACAAATTCCACCATTTAATTGAAATATTTTTATTCCATTGAAATATTTAAACTCCCCCATTATATTCATATAAAATTATGAAGACATCAAAATTTTAAATTAAATAGTATGATTTTCATTTGAATTTTCAAAAAAATATTATTAACATAAAATTTAATAATAAAATTATCTTTAAAATTCATTTTTATAAAACAATTTTGATCATGAATTCTTTTAAAAAAACCACTATTTAGAATAAAATATGTCATTATTCTATAATAAGCGCTTGGAGATTTTTCTAAACCATAAAAATATATTTAAATAATTTAGAAAAGACTTAATTTGGATTTATTTTCAAAACCTAGTGGTTTTCTTAAAAAAGCATATTCATAAATAATCTATTTAAAAATGATCTTTTAACATCCATTTTGAAATGTTTGATTCTATAATGAGAAGCATATTACAAAATAATTCTTAAAGATTCTAATCATGAAACTATAGAAAATGAAATTTTAAAATCTATAAACTATTATTTATTATACCCTTGGGATAATAATCTATCTTAATTTCTAATTATATAACCAAAATTATCTAATTTAATTATATTGATCCTTTTTTTCCAATGATATTATTATCCTATGGTGGTTCAACTAAATTCTTTACCTTATTTCTATCACACTAATTGAACTCTTGTTTTATTTACATTATCAAATTCTAATCCTTTAATGAATCATCAATATTATTGGGGAAAAACCATAAATTAAAGCATTATATGGCCCTAAATTCCTTGTAGATCTTCAAATTTTAAATTTTTTTAACCCTTCAAATGATATTATCTAACAGATTATGTTTATGAGTTTTACAAACTATTGGTTCATATTGAGAGAAAAAATATACACGAAACCCCTTAATAACTTCATTATGTTCACTATGATTGTCCTCCTTGAAATTAAATTCTCTAAAATTTTCATAAAGATACCCATCATCAAATTGTTTATCACTTAAACAATTTTCATCGAACATAACATGGTTATATTATTCAATAACCAAAGTTCAATTTTTATATTCTCTATATGATTTGCTATTATTTTAATAACCTAATGGAAATCCTACATATAATTTTTTATCAAATTTATCTATAGAATAATTATTATGATGAATGGAATACTTACACAAAAATACTCTAAAATATCCAATTTTTGGTTTCTTACCTTTCCAAAGTTCATATGGAGAATTTTCCAATATAATACTTAAAGTAATTATATTAAATACATACCAAGTCATATTTTATAAACTATACTAAAAATAATTTAGTCGGATTAAAATCATTTAACATGGTTATTGAATTTTCATAAAGTGTTCTATTTTTCCATTCCCAAACACTATTTTCCTATGGTGTTCTAGGTGATGCAAAAATTATTAAAATATCATATTTCTTCAGAAAATAAGGTAAATTATATATTTTAGAATTAAACACCATGGTCACTTATAATTTTTTTTAATTAGGATTCTTTTATCCTTTCAGACCAATTTATAATAAGCGATAATCATACATAATATTTGATATTTAAAATCCAGAAAATAAATCCATGTATATCTAGTAAATTCATTAATAATAAGAAATAAATTTATTCCCCCAAAACTAGAAGTTAGTATAAGACTAAAAAAATCAAAATTAACGATATAAAGAGTCCATATAGTTTGTACATTTTTGATAGTTTTTAAATAGTTTATGTTCCTTTTAACATTCAATAAAAATTCCCAAAAAGCACAACATAGATTTATCTCGAGTATGTATAGGACAATTTAGTTATTTGAAAATTTGGGTATTAAACTAAAATTATATTGTCCTAATATCATATTCCAAAAAATAAAATTAGATTGTATAGAATTAAAACACTTGAAATTTTAATCACAATGTTTAACAAATTAATTTAATTCATTTTTTTTTATAAAATATGGAAAAATAAACCTTAAAAAAATAAATTTACCATTTTGAAATTACAAAAAAAAATTCATGATTATATTTTTAGGAAATAATTATTAAAATATATCTCAAACCATCTATATATAAAACATTAGAAATAATGACAAAATTCAAAATTTCTACCGCAATAAAACTTTTAACTTTTAATTCAGATTTATATCCAAATGCAACACTACCTCCATAAAATTTATTAAAATATATAAATTTAGTTAAATCACTAGAAATAGTCTAGAACATACAAATTTCATATACTATATACCCTTAATACTTTAAATACACACATTAAAAATAATATATTTAAGAATTTTTTTGTACCTATGAATGCTTGGGTTATTTAGGATTAGTATATGAATTACTAAAAACCTATACCAATTTAAAAAACTTTTTTATAATTAATATAGATGATTAATATTTATAAATATAATTTCTTTAATTTAAAAGTGATTTTGGAGATCATATTTTACACACATTTATATAATGAACATTAATTTTCCATCTAAAATATGTAACAATTGATATAACTCTATTTGAATCCATTGAAAACAAATTCTTTTACATATTGGGTTACCAATTTTCATAACCAAGAATATTTTTATTATTGTTAATTTTATTTAAACTCATCATTTTATAAAAGTTTTCCTTACTTTTAAAAAATTGAATAGAATTTCTTTTAAACATTAAATTTTATTTCAAATCTATTCATTCTCTCCAAGAATATTATTTATATTACATTAATGCTCAAAATTATTCTGAAACATAAAGTAAATTTTTTAGAGATTTTCCTATAATTTTTTTTCATTTTTATCAAGGAAATGTTTTAGTTTTTCTCAAGTAGAAATAAAATATGAATGTGCAGTTTAAATTTATATTTGAGAACATTTATTTAGATCATCAATTCACTTTATAAATTCTTTACGTTTTCCTTTAAGATTTTTATATATATCTTTAATATATTATATTTTATTATGAAGTCTTTAAATATATTTGTAAAACTATTTTTTAGAAGGTTTTTCAGAATCAGATTCACAGGAAGAGTAATAATTATTTTCACATACTTGATTTGATGAATCCATTAATCATAGGTTTTCCAAAAAAAATTTGAACCCAGTTCTTTATTAGAATTGGAATCCTTCATGAAGATTCATATGGATAACATATAATTATTTAAATTATTTTATTTCATTATAATATTTCTATTATCCATTAATCTTGGAAAATTAGACCTGATGTTCCCCCTTTTTGGTTCCCTCATAAGAAATAATATATTAAGAATCATTATAAATGATATTAATTTTTCTTTTGTCCAGGAAATAAACTATTGGATAATCCAATCCAAATGTTATTGAGTATATTTTGTTCATTATATATATTTATTTTGAAAATTAATCAATAATATTCATATTACTAATCTATAACTCATAATAAGAAGAATAAGTAGAAACATTTGATTTAAAATTATACATTTATTTTTAAAAGTCACTTCATTAGATATTTTTTTATTCTAAATAAAATTGAAATAGTGATCCAATGAGATCATATATTTATATTATTTAAAGTTCTTAATCTCATCAGTTGCAACATTTTTATTATTCCATTTATAAGTATGTACTGTAAGAACAAATTTTACTAAAACATGATTTTACAATTTTTATAAAAAATAACTCATACCATTTACTATACTAGTAAATCTATGAATCATTTGATATAAAATTTCAAATTTACCAATTTTAAATTCTTGATACTCATCCCCTACCTTACTTAACTCATTTCTTATTAACTTATCTCATCCAAGACTTATAACATGAAGAATTTACAGAATATCATGTGCAATTTTTCATATAGATAAGTGGAAAGACACATTTCCATTAATTTTAAAATATAAAAAACTCAATACTTTGTAATTTAAAACCTAATTTACCACATCACTACCACATAATGATTCGGGATCACCTTAATGTAATTTATATGTGTTTTTAAGATTATACAGTGATAAAAAGTAAGACATTTTAAAAATAATTTCAATTTTCATTGAAAATATGTATAGTTAGTTCCATCAAGATGAAAAGTCCATTGAGAAATCCATCCATCATTATAAATTATTCACTTTATATAAAATAATTATTTTCCTACTAAAATTTAATTCATTAAATGGTTATAATATATATATATACTAAAGCTATGGGTCAAGATTTTATACCAATTATTGGTTCTATAAGAGGTGATGATAGAATGGCCAAGAGGGGGCTGAATTATCCTTTATATAATAATTATAGTTAATTATATCATATCTAAATGATTATTTCAGAATACATAAAAAATATAAATAACATTAGAGATTTTAATAAGATTTTAGATCAAAGTAACCCTACATATACTCTTTAACATTCTCAATGATAGATTTGAATAAAAAAAACTAAAATAATGAATCTTATATACTTACCTTTTCAAACCTAAAGATACAACCTAATTATAAATCCTTTTTAATCCTTGATGGCTAAAAACCAAGACAGACATGCCTTTATAAACCTCAATGATTAACCCAATAAGATTGTTTTTGATCCTCAAATGGTTAATAAGATAATTTCTTAACCCATGATGAATTAACCAGATTGATTTTTAAGGGTGGAAGTTCCCACATAGACATACCATTTAAAGGTGTAGTATTACCCACAAACTCTTAAGAACATAAAATAAACAAAAAGAATTATAGTACTAAAAAGTAATTTTGACTATAAATTTTATGAATGTAGAGGTAGTTTAAATTATTTTAGTAGATGAGTATTTAATGATCAAGTCCATCCAAGTGTGTTGCAGTATTAAATATTTATTATATTTTACTATTAATATATTCTCAATAGTTAATTATATTGATCTCTCATATATATATCCATGAATTTATTCTATCTAACTATTTTATAAATATTTTATTTATGAATATATTCTATAAAAATTCTTTTCCAATGTAGTCAAACTATTCTATTTCTTCATTAAAAAACTACTTTAGTGTTGTTCAATATTATAAAATCTAAAATGGCTATAAAGTGGAATTTATTAATAAAAATTAACACATAACTAAATTAACTCATAAAAATCAATATAAATATTACTATGATTTAGACACTTAATGTTTCTAATAATTTTAATTTAAATAATTCTAGTTACATGAAAATAGTATATAAATTAATACATACATACTCACATTTAATGTTGTTTTAATATGAAAAAAAATATCCAAATAAATTTACACAACATAAAAATAATTAATAAAAAATGATGTAGTATTTAAATCAAAATATATATATGAAATAAACCAATAATAATTTAAAATATAGAATTTTAAGTAAAACATATCATGTGTTTAACTAAACAATGACATGTTATTTAGACTATGGTTTTAGGAATGGTAGGATGATTATATGGTAAATTTATTTTCCTCATTGTGGTCAAATAATTATATAATCTTGAAGATCCATGTAATTCAATATCGATCCTCATAACATGTGATAGGATACTCATTGTTTCTAGAATATGTCTCATGATATGGTAAAAGAATCTTATGGACGGTTAAAGACATATGAGATAAGGTTCATGAAATCTCATAGAAGGTTCAAGATTTGTTCAAATTTTCACTTAAGGAAGGTTTAATACATATAATGAAAGGGTCAATACCTTTCTAAATTGTAACTCATTAATGGTTTATGATATTTCATAGAAGGTGAAATATATTTCCTTAAAGCTTCATTACTTATCATGGAAGATTCATTAATTATCGCTGAATCTTCATTACTTTTCAAGGAATTTTGAAGGCTTATCACACGAGATTAATTACTTATCAAGGAAGCATCATATATTCTCATAAAACCATCATGAATTTTAAAACGTTTCAATAAATTCCATGTTCTACAAACATATTTACGATTAAAATAAAGTAGAAAAAAATATGGAAACATTCTATTTGATAATGAAATATATATCATTTAAAACATGTATAAATAAAAATTTAATGATATAAAAGGAATATTTTTAATAGGAACACATCATTGAATTTTTAATAATGTTAAAAGAATAAAAATATTAAATATAAGATATACCATGAAATATATTATAAGATATAATTAAATAAAAAATATTGATTTTTTATTATTGAAACATGAAGTGGTTCAAGGATAAAATAAAAAATATCCCCCTTTTATAATTACTAAGAAAATTATTATTTTAAAAAAATTCCGTATTTTGAAATTTCCAAAAAGAAAATTCAGAAAATATATTTGAATTTAATAGAGTTCTATATTCTTCATTAGTATATCTGTCAATATGAGGGAGAAAATATATCCTCCAATGTTATAATAAAATATTCAAAAAATATCCCTCGTAAGATTAATCATTCTTTAAAGTCCATGTCAAGGAATTAATTAAAAATATAATAATAATAAATATTAAAATACAAGAAATGAATAGTTAAAAGATAATTTTTAATAACAATCTTTTTGTTTAGAAATAGATTCAAAAATCCGAAAAAATAATTTCAAAAAAATTAAAAAAAACATCATTCAAAGTTTAAAATTGTATTTTATCAAACCTAGCTCAATCTAGAGGCATAATTAAGATATCCTATTTTTTTTAAATAAATTCCATATTTATATTTCTTTTTTAAACATGTTCTCCAAGAAATATAAATCTAACTTCAATATGATGGGTCCTTAACTGTTAAAGGGGATATTTTGATATATAAATAGTACACTTATTATGCCAAATGATTGTAATATTTATTTAAAATTAATACCAAAATAATAAATTGTTTTCTTAATCCATAATGACTTTGAAAATAAAAAAATTAATGAAATATATAAAAATATAGTAGTAGATAGAGAAAGTGAATATTGTTTATTTAAAACCTATGAAACTAAAATTTTTAGAAGTAAATGATATATAATAAATGTACATTTTCTATCTATATTTCGTCCACCAAAATCAGAGTTATAATAGCTTATTATAACAAAATAATTTTTATAAAGGTAAAAGAAACGTGTCATTAAATATCCTTGAACATGTCTAATTATCAATTTAATAGCCTTTACATGACACTATGTATGATCAATTTAAAATACAGTACACATGAAAATTGAAGACATAAAATCTATACATTGAATATTTAAATTTAATATACTATCAATCACACCTTTAAAAATTTTATTATTAACATTTTAACATTTATGTAAATCTAATTTACAAGAAGTGACCATGGGAGAATTCATGAATTTTCATGAATATAATCCATTTATTTTAACCAATCCATTATCATACATTAGAGATATTTTGAGAAAAATGAAATCGTTTTATGTAAAAATTTTAATGTATAAAGAATAATTTAAAATCTCCCATCATACTCATATAAAATTCATAATACATCAAATTTGAAAATTTATTGCTAAAATTTTGAATGAAATACCCAAATATAATATTATATACATAAATTTATTTCATTAAAATATATTGGGAATTTATTTTTATAAATAAAATTAGAACAATATTTCCCTTTTAAAAAATGATTATTCAAAACAAACAAATATAATCTCACATACTAAGTTCTAAGAGATTGTTTTAAACTATAAAGTGACTTTGATAAATTTTTATTGGGGTTGATTTTTTTTTTCAAAACCTAGGCATCGTCTTACAATTTTTTTTAAAATAAATCTTTTAACATTTTACTATAATTTTAAAAAATTTCATTCTAGAATAATATATATAGTTCAATAGAATTGTTATAAATTTTACTATATTATTTGGAATAAATCACACTTCAAAATATATACCATATTATATATTATACACTTCATATAATTATCTAGAATTCAAATTATTAGGCCAGATTCATCTAATTTATTTCTAAAGGTAACTATTTTTCCAATGATATTTTGATACTGTGGTGGTTCAACTAATGTATATATCTTATTTATATCAAATTGATTATACTATTAATGAATTTTTATATCTAGTTTGAATCCTTTAAATCATCACCAATATTATTAGGAATTAAATCATAAATGAAATAATTATAATCCCAAAATATTAGAGTAGATCTCTTATATTGAATATTTTATTCAAAGCTTCAAATTATATTGTTAATAGAAAGATATTTATGTGTTTTAAAACTCCATTTTTTATATTGAGAGGGTATATTTTCATTATCCTCCTTAATAGGTGCCTTAAATTCACTAGGATTATATTTTAAAAAATTAAGTTTGCTTCAATTTTCTTCAAGATGACCTTCAAAAATTCAATTATCATTTATACCATTTCATCAATATTAACATGAATAGATTATTTAAATATAAAAAATATTTTTTCATAAACTGTATATGCTTACTATTATCTTAATAACCTAAGAATACACCATTATCGGATATTTCATCATATTTTTCCAAGGCATCCTTATTATTAAGAATTAAAATATTACATAAAGAAATCTAAAATATCCAATTTTTTCATACCCTTCCATGTTTTGTAAAAGGTTTATTTCAATACAGGTTAATAAAATTATATTAGATATATATAAAGATGTATTTAAAACCAATAACTAAATATATTTATGTAAATTAAACTCATTTAACATGGCTAGCAATTTTTTTTGGAAGTGTACCCATTTCCTTCCCACAACACCATTTTATTGTGGTAGTCTCGGTGCTAAAAATTTATTAAAATTCAACTTTCTATAAAAAAACTAGATAAATTATAGACTCTATAATTCACCACTATGATAACTTCTAATTGATTTAATGAGTTTTATGTTATCATTTTAAACCAATTTACAATAAGTTATAAACTAAGATAATGTTCCATATTTAATATTAAAAGAATAAAGAAATTTATATCAATTAAAATCATGAGTAATAATAGAAAATATTCTTTTACACCAAATAAAGTAGGTTACATATCCTCAAAACATCTAAACGAATGATATCAATAGGCCTTATAATTTCCACCTTTTTCACTGGTTTGAAATTGTTTATATTCTATTTACATTTGAAGAAACATTAAAAAATGAAGGTGTTGTCCATATTTATCATAGTTATTCCTATAATATTTCCATTTTTGAACGACTTGTATAAAAACATGAAATTATCATAATTAATATCCTCTTCCAAAAAATATTTTCAGATTCTTCATAATTTAAACAATTGAAATTTTAATGACAATGTTTATAAAAATTGAATGAATAAATGTTGTCTTACTGGTTTCCATAAAAATGATATAATCATCATTAAGGACAATACATGTACAATTTTGAAATTTTATAAAAATACAACATCACATAGCAGAGAGAAATTTATTAAATTATGTCTCACACAACTAATATATACAAATTTAGAAAAAATAACCAAATTTCAAACCCAAACTCACAAAAACCATTAAATTTTCCTTTAGAAACATCACCAATTGTATCACTACCACCATGAATCTTATTAAATGATATAAATTTAGATATATCATCAGTTATGAATTAATAACATCCTCTATCTATGTACCATGTGTCTTTTTAAACACTTCCAAGAAGTAATTCCTACAAATAATAATTTAAGAACGTTTTAGTACCCTTGTTATTTTGGGTCAATTTCTAGTAGTATATAAAAAATTTGGAACCAAAAATTATTTTTAAACATTACATTAAAAATAATATTAAGGATAAATATTTACAAATATAATATCTTTTTTTAATGATATTGTGTAAATATTAAGGAACACTCATTTATATAATGACCTTTCTTTTGAAATAAAAATCATACAAAATTTTATGTACTGAGATTTAATATATTTATAATGAAAAAATTGAAGATCATAGGTAATTTATTTTAAAAACCTAGTTTATTTTTCATTTTATTGAAACTCATCATTTTATCAAATCCTTCTATACGATGAAAAAAACTTGACACACTTGTTTTCAAACATTCAATTTTATTTTTGATTTAATAATTATATTTAAGAAGTGAATTTATATTCCTCCAGCGTTTCATATTATTTTTAGTAAAAATGGAATTTATTTATTTTTTCTTTATTTTTTTCTTTTTATATAATAGAATATTTTTTTTGATCAAAAATAATATCTACACATGAAATTTCATGGTCTATTTCAAAAGATTTATTTTGATATTAAATCTTTTAATGAAATTCCTTATATTTAGCTTTTAAATTATTATATATACCTATAATATTATAGATTTTATAACTTAAACTTTTAGTATCCTTATACTACTCATCTATAGATGGGTTTTCATAGTGAGATTCATAGGAAGAGTAATATGCCGATTCAGTAAATTTATTTGATGAATCCATTAAGCATAGTTTTTACGAATCTTTTTCTAGACCAAAATTTTCACACCCAGACCTATCCTAATTTTTTTATTTTTTTATTTGTTTTTGGTCATTTACTTAATTTTTAGGTCAATCCTATTGAAAATATTCCTGTTTTGGGGATTTTGTGCAAGGCACATTTTTTTCCCAATCAATTTGTCTTCCCATGCCAAAACCAAGTATATTGGTTATGTATCAAGACATATATATTTTTTATTGATAGTGAACTATTTTTTCAACCATGTGTCCCAACTATATAGAATCTAGTTACTCTTTAGGGAGGCACACAGGGCTATTGGACATTTTTTTTGAATCTTAAAAAGTGCCAAAAAATATGAATTTTATAGGTTTATAAAAATACCCTTCCTTATTTAAGAACCCAAATATGGTGTTTTCTCCCTTTTAATATATTGATCATGATGGGGGGGGGGGTTATGTGAACCCCAAGCATTATTTATTGGGATTTTGTTTCTCTCTCTCAATTATTTGTTTTTCTCATACAATAATCCACTTTCCTCTTATTTTATTACCTTATTTCTTGGTTTCCTTTCTTCCCATAAAATAGTTCTCCCTTGGATGAACCTTAAAGTAGTGGTATGCTATTTTTTATTTATATATTTATGTTAGGGTGTGCTGATCATGTCTTGGGTTTTGCTATTCTCATTTATGAAGGTTACATTCAGTCTGAACCTAGTTTGATATAGCTCATTATGGGATTGCAATTTTTATTTACATCTCATACAAGATTTATATTTCAAAATATTTTTACTTTATAAATATTGATGGTTTTAATTTTTTTGAAGGATTTTATAAAAAAAATTGACCAGGTATTTTATTTTTTTATTTTTTTAAAAGAAATTTAGTGTATTAGACGTGTTTGATAAAATCCATAAATGGGTTTTAAATTAATTTTAATTTTATAATTTTATGGAATTATATTTTTTTATACTTGTAATTTTATTAGGGTATTTTATCATTTTATAATTTAGTTCCTTGATTCATGTAAACTTTTGTTGTCTTTCAAGGTATAATCCATTTTTATATAAATCATTTAATTTATCCTCTTCATTGGTTTATTTGGTGCATAACGTGACTCATATATATATATATATATAAGTGGTTAATGACATATATATTTATAAACATGAATACATATATTGGTTTATATATGTATATGTCGAAACTCATGGGGATAATTGTTGAAAAAATTACTATTAAAAGGTATTTGGTTCATCAAATTGGTTTCGAAAAGCGATCTTCCAAATTTTATTTCTTTAAATAGTTATTAAGACCATTTGGAAATAACTAATAGAGTATTAAAATTAATATTTATATATAAATTAGTTTTCAATGGTTTTTTTGGAAATTTTAATTTAATATATAGTTTGGATTCTAAGAAAGAGGATTCCAAATTATTTTTTACTTAAAATGGGTTTCAAGGGATTTTTAATATTTTTTTTGATTGTAAAAGTAAAGGTCGAGTTGGCACCTTTGTATATTTTCTATATGATTTTAACTATCATAGAAGCCCACTCATTTGTAGGTCAGTTTCACATGGATGGTGTTAAAAGGTGGGTTGAGAATTCTTGTTGGATTGTGTTAATCCATGGTTGTTATGTTGTTTTCCTATTTTATACATCCCCTACACGTCTTATTATTCATTATGTAATCCTATAAATTTTAGTGAGGGATGAGGGATTAATATATCTATGTCATGATTTTATGAACTAGATCCCCATTATTAGGGAGAGACTATGGTATGTTATACCATCAGCGAGGATAGTTGAGAGAAGCATGGTTAGTTATAGACTTAGGAATCCATCGATTGGTCATTATATAGTTCTTAATAGAGTACGTCTAGGGTCTCCTCATATAAAATTTATGGATTTCCCCTGAATAATCATTCTTGATTCCTTCCTATTATTTTCTAGATATATCACTGCTTTTTGTTTATAATTGTGTTTTGAATTAACCCATAAGTCCTTAATTTAGGATATAAAAAAGACTCTATTTGATTTTATTTTTTTTCTATATTCATGGTTCTATAGTGATATTTTTCCATAATGTATCTTTAATATTATATTTTTATCTTACAATTTTTTTATTCATGAATTTCACTTGGTGTGAGAAGGGTGTTACATAAAAAGATGTTTATAAAGGGTATTTATACATGATTTAATAAAGAAGGGTTTAAATTATTTCGTAAAAACGTGTTTGAGTTTTAAATAATTTATTATTGAAAAACAACATTATTTTTTTTATCAAAGGAATAAAATATTCCATTTGATATGTTTTTCAAACTAGCATTGATGGTCTATTTTAGAAAAAGAAAATACATAGACTCTCTGGTGATTTCTTATAGAGCACTAATATGCTCACACCCTACATATTACAATTAGAATCGGTATACTCAAGTTTTTTTGTAGGTATGTGTATCATTTTGGGATCATCATGGTACGAGTTGTTTCTATGGATGTATGGTGTCCAAGAGGGAAAAATAGTGATCATTTTGAGATCTATTTTGGTTTTAGCTATTATTTTGTATCAATGATATATCAAACTTATATTTTTTAGATATTATCTTTATTCATTCATATTTATTTATTTATGTTCAAATTTTTATTTATTTTGTTTATGGTGTTTGATATAAATAGTATTATATACTACAGGTGAAATCATTCTCAATGATTAATGATAATGGATTTTATTCTTGTAGTCACCCCAAGTATATTGATGATGACCCAAGGGTATTTCACAATCCACATAGGGTTTCTTGTTCAGGGATGACCCATGTTGGTTTATGGAAATATGGTATTAGAGAAACCACGGTGATTTATGTATGTTTAGTAGATTAAATATTAAGACTATCAAAACATTATAGGATGGAGTAGGCAGAGTGTTGTGAACTCTTACTCATCCTAAGCCTTGAGTTTTTTTGGGTTGTTGGGTGTTGAGTCTTGGGTTTCTATTATTATTTACTTTTTTTCTGGAGGCTCTTGTATTACGTTGATGGTATATGAGAATAAATTTAATTTGTGATGGTTTTTTAGGTTTTTCATTTCTTGGAGGTGAACATGATGGGAGAATCGGAGGCACATGGTTACCCTGCATGTTCTCGCAAACCAAATAGATAACATGATAAAGGTTCTATTTCTCTACAGTGTAGGATTCGTGATTGGAACATGGTCCACCAAACCATGTGGCCAAACCATGCATAGTCATTATCCTCCATTTAAAATTTTGTTTTAAACTAATTTTGATCCATTTATTTCTTGATTTACAAATGGTTGTTATTATAGATATTTAAATAAAATTTAAGGGTATACAAATGTTAATTATTTTGATATTAAATTTATTTTTAATTTAAGGATTTGTTTTAAATAAATGGGTATGGTTTTGAAATTTTGAGCAATGAGTTATCAAAATGAAGTGTAAGTATTTTAAGTTTGAGGACATGTGATTATTTCATTGGAAAAGACCATTGTGTTTTAAATTGATTTCAAAAGAAAATTAAAGCTTCAATTAGGTGGAATAATTTTAAGTGGTTATAAAAGTTCCAACCGATTTTTTAAAATTTTGGGATTTAAAATTTGAGGTTTTGAAATGGTTTTAAATGAGGATTTCAAAACCTTAATTAGTGGAATTGGTTGATTTACTTTTTTGGAGTGTTATTTATTGTTGAGATATAATTTTCAAGGAATTTTATTTAAAGTTTTATTTTAATTGATTTGGTTTTGCATGTTTTTTTAATTAGATTTTGCATCCCAGAGGAGTTATATGGTTTTTTATAGTTTGAGTGTGGTTTTGTAAGTTAATGACATCATCGAGACTCATGATATAGTGGTGGGGCCAGTTACCATCTTGGTTTTTCCTGTATTTTGAGTTGATATGGGTTGAAGAGAGGTGTTAGAATGGATTTAAGTAGTTGAGTGAGGATTCTTATCCTTAGGGTCTTCTGACCCGATGAAGGTAAAATCTATTTTGGTTCTACAATAAGTTTTTAATTTGGGTCATTTGAAGATAATTTTGCTATATATTTTGTATGATACAATTTTTTGGGTGTTTTATATGTCCATATTCACTCAGGGGATCCTTTATGAGGATTTTAAGGTTCAGAAGGTAGATAATGTTATGAGTCTCCACCTAGGTCAGTGGGTGTTGAAGGGGCATGTCAACCGTTTTAATGGGTTGGTCCCTTTTTCCATTTAGGTTCTGTCAAATGATTCCTTTAATGATCATATATTAGAGAGGGACCCTTTTCTAGATCTTAGTACATGAGTCCTTTAAAATGGGCATGTTATATTTAAGGATTTTGTGGTAGAGGATTATTTAATTGAATTGGATTTTCTAGTACCACCTTTTGTGATTCACATATCTTTTTTTCATAGAGTTGATAAAGTATCCCCATCTTGTGAAGAGTGAAGAATAAATTAACCAATTTAGTGTAAACCTTCATTAATTGTTACATATTTAGAGTGTAATACTCCTCTAAATTTATTTTAATAAAGTCAGTTTGGGAATTTGAATCCCTATTTCTCAGATGCTCCAAAGGCATGTCACTATAGTGTTTTGCTGGGACACCTCCATAAGTTTTTTAACTGGAATCATCTTTTGGGGAAGGCATCCACTTCAGTTATGAGATCCTGATAATTATTTGATAATATTTTGAGTTATTCACAATTTTCCTTATATATCTTATCTTGGTATACTATTTTTCTATATGTGATATTTAGTGTGTGTTTTTGATTTTTTTTGTGTATTTTTGGGTGCTTAGTTTCTATGATCATTTCAACAATGAGTGGTTAATTTAAGGAATCTATTAATATGTTCTTTATTATTTTAATTATTTGAGTCTCCTAAGTTAAGAATTCTAGTAGTGGACCCTTGGGTCCTATGTTTCTTAGTATGAACCCATTAAATTAAAAAATCTCTAAATACTAGAAAGATCCACCTTGAATATCCATCTTTTGAACTCTGGGTTGGTGTTTTACCTATATATGTTATTATGTTTTCATGATAAAAACACTCAATTAAATTAATAAAATTTGTTTACAAGTAAATTTATTTGTTATTTTTGAATTTTAATTTGTAGAATTCAATTAAATCATTAATTTCCTTTAAATAAATGATGAATTTTTGTTCATATATCTTTTCTTAAAAAATCCTAGAAATAAACATAGAAGAATAATGAAATTAATTGATGAAATTTGGTGGTCAATCATCTTAAAGATATTCTTATGCAGATATAACTGGATTGCTATAGTAGTGAACTGGATACCCAGTTCCTTGGGGGTAGATTCCCATGTGTCCAGTAAGAACATCTGATACCTGATGGACAAGAACCATCTTTTCAATGTCTCAAATAGTGAAGAGGGATTTATTCTAATGGCCACTCAACATATGTTGGATAGTATCTTATTACTGGTATTGATCTTCCATCAGCTGTATGGTTCCATGCCACCCATCGAATGCTCGGTGGAGGCTGCAGGTTACATGATGGTATCAACCAATCCAGTTAGATTTCATTTATTATGTTTTAAAAGAAAAAAAATACACTCTACCTCAACTTCATGGCACCCAGAAAATTACATAATTTTATCGATGCTTTTAAATCCTATAAATTCCTCCATTTTCTCCTTGGAAGATCACAATTCACACAGGATTCAAATGGAATTTTCTCAAAATATCAATTAATAAATAATATATCATTCTCTCCAATCCTCACAATATCCAAATTAAATGTTATAATTTCATAAAAAATCTCTAACAATTGTCACGATCTCTCTTCCTCTGTTATACATCCTTCATTCAAAGATATTTGTGAGTGTTGTGTAAAGGGGTGTCCTAAAGAAACCTCTCTCTCATCAAACTCATTTATCTAATGGTTCTCACTCTAAAAAATTTGAGGTGGGTCTTATGGATACTTTAAAAGATAAATAATGTTCACATAAACCACAATTGTGAGGGGAAATTTTTTGGTCACTATTGAGAGGAAAGGATTTATACTACTGTCCTCTAAAGCCAAGAGGTGGATATTTTAGGGACCACATCATGATTTATCCAAACTCTTTATAAATTTTGTTTACTATCTATTCAATTTTCAGCATTTCATCATTTTACATCAACTCACATACATGAAATTTTTTGGTTTAATCATTTCCCAACTTAAATTACATTTATATTATCACTATAAACATAAATTAAATTTATCAACTATTTAACATTTGATTTCTAACCATATTATTTGAAAGTCATTTAATTTTAAAGTTATATTTTTATTCCTTTTTAAAATTTTAAAGAGAAATTAACCCCCATTTGTTATAATCTTCAACTAGTAATTTATATCAATCTAGTAATTATCCTTTTCTTTTTTAAAAATGAAGTCTATTTTAAAAAATTTTAAATCTTTAGCCAATTTAAAAGTTATATCTTTTTGTGTAATCTAATTCCAATGTTCATGCTTTAATTTTTTATGGTATAAAATATTCATATCGGAAGAATCAAATATCAACTTTTATTATTAGTATTTTTTTTCATGTATAGAAAATGGTAATTCATGAGTATGTTCCCACTAAACAATTTGAAGAAAATTGGGATAAAAAATATGTTATGAATTTTAAATGAAATAAAAACTCAACGAAATCCTTGTACTATTGTCTTGATAAAAATTAATTCAGTTATTTTTCTTTTTGAAAAAAAAATTAAAAAAATTATAAATTATTGAAAGTATCACAAAAATTAAAAAATAAATTTATGAACAATATATTAGAAATTTTATATCAATATTTTGATTATTTTATTATATATTAAAATTAATCTCTTCCAATTATATTTATAATATTTACTATCATCTTTAATTGTATAAAGTCCCTTTTTGATGAATTATCTATAAAAATTCTCAAAAATAAATTATTTTTGGTTTTACCTAGAACATGGGATCCTAAAGTCATGACCATTCTTGAGGCTAAAGATGAGAAGTAAATGGTGGTTGAGGAATTCATTTTCTCCCTTATCACAAAAAATAAATAAAATAAAATAAAATGGAATGTGGAGAATGAGTCAAATTAAGACAATACAGTTAACAGTACCATTACATTCAAAGCAATAAAATATGAAAAATGCACAGTTGAAGTCCAAGAATATTCTCAATTTTCCATGAACATGAAAAAATTTATGAAGGATAATAACAACCATGATCAATCAAAAAAATCAAATGAAATGGTTTAACCAAAAGTGACATGAAACATATGAAAAAATAATGGACACATCAAGATGGAGTAACACGTCTTCATGAAAAACATCAAACAAATGAAACAAGTTAAAAATATTCTCAAAGTAAAAACATGGAGTGAAAGTGATGACTCTGTGAATTCAACATCATCATCCACTTTCACTAATTCAAGCCTAATGTGACATATAGTATATGTTGATAATAATGATGAGGTTAGTACCCCACATCATAAATACTCCTACAAATATTCTTCTTCTAACTATTTATCTCTTATTATTATTATTATTTATCCTTTAGTCACCATAATTATAATGAGCTAAAATATTCTTGATATAAAAATTAAAATTTAATTAATCTACTTACTTATTTATATGAAAAACTCGAAAATAAATAAAACAAATTTGTTCAAGAAAAATTTCATCTCAAGAAATAAAATGATATTCTCATCATAGAAAATGAAGATATATCTATGAAAATAAAAAAGCAATCAGATATTGATATGCTTTAATTCAATAACAATGACCTAGAATGTTTCTTTTTTAAATTCACCCATTGTGAAGATAATAAAAATAAAATTTTTGGTTTTCAGAATCCAAGAATATATCATGTAATATTTGAATAATCCAATCATAAAAGCACCAATAAAAATCAATTTATAACTAATTTTTGTTAGAAGGTGTTTATTAAGATTTGTTTTTGTTAATTTTGGAAAATAAACTTTCTAATAGTCTATAAATGTGATTGAAAAATCATGTGATTTGTAAGACTGAAGTCAATCCTTCATTCCTTTTTTTAAAATAACATCTGCTAAAAAATATAGATTGTGAAGACCTTATTAGCTAACATAAGTTAACCCATGTTTTTGTGGGTTAAAAAATAATAAATAATTTAATTTTTTAGTAAAAGTGTCCTAATAAAAATCCTAAAAGCAATGTGGTACAAACATTTTGGTTTCTCAAGACACTGAAATCCTCTCTGAATTCAATCAAATCAACAAACATGATATAGGTCATGTCACTATCGGCAATAAATCTATGGGTAAGATAATTTGTAAAGGTACAATTGGTTTTTCAAATTAAACCTTAAATGAAATTTTTAATTGGTAAAATTATTTAAAAAAATTAGTAAGTATTAGTCAATTTTGTGATTTTAGTTTTAAATACACTTTCCAAAATGTTATTTGAAAAGTTTTTAATTCAAAATGAAAACTTTTTCTTACGATAGAATGATTTAAAAATGTTAATACAATAATTTTAAAATATATTACTAGCTTAGACATAAAAATATTAAGTGATCAAGTGAGTGAGTCATATATTTTCCCTAGATTTATTAGTTATTGTAGCTCATATTCTCATGTCAAACTCAATTTTTATAAAATAAAATGAGATATTGCTATATTTTATTTTGATACATACAAGGTTTGTGAAAAATTACAATATTATATAAAACAAAAATTCCCTATTAAATCTGAAAATAATAATTTCATCTTCAAATTATCTTTAAATAATTCATATTTACCTTTTCATTCCTAATAAAATTTAATGTCTATGAGATAAATACTTTACTCTCATAAGTGTTAGAAACATTACAAGACTCACATGGAAAATTTTATTATCTTATAAAAGTAAAACTTATAAGTACTTCATCAATTTAATTAAAAAGGATGAAAATGGAAAAGTTTCAAAATTATTTCAATTTGAAGTGATCATGGAATATAATTAAATAATGAATATTTTTAGGATTTTTATTCTTATGAAGTTTATAATAAATCCTTTTATACTCTTAAAACCCCTATAAAAAACTAGAAGAAAAATAGGAGAAACAAACTATCCACGAAATTTATAAAACTGTTTTAAATGAATTTTCTCTTCCAAAATATTTTCTAGCCAAGGTCGTGAATTCATCATGTTATATCATTAGTCATGTTATAATATTACGTTTATTTTTAAAACCTTCAATAAAATTTTTATTAACAAAAAACACTACATTATCATTATCAATTTTCTTGGTTGGAATGTTTTTATTTTAAAAACCAAATAAAAAAATAGAAATTTAATTTCTAATCAGACAATGGTATCTTTCATGGGAACTCAAAGTAAAAGAAATATTATTATATCATTAAAAAAAAGACTAAAATGGTTGAGAATAAATCCATTTTATTTTTTTTGATTTTGATTTTAATTATTTCCTCCAATTTTTTATGAAATTAATATTATAATGAACCTTTTAAAACTAAAATAATTGAAGAATAATAGGAATTTTGTTAAAATAATATTCCAAAAGTTTTTAAAAAACATTACCCTCATCCCCTTGAAAATATATTTGTAGACATAAAACAAAAAGCTCATAATCTTATATTTGTTTTAAATGTGGTCAATAACCTAGTCTTTTTCTCTCACCTTGAACCCTAAAACATCAATGATTCCATTAATGATAAAAATTGGTTTTTTTTCATGAAATACAAATTTAATAAATATACATTAAATTATATATAGACTCATATGGAAGAACTAAGAAATCATAACATTATATGATCTATATAAATTTTAATAAATAAACATGACAAATCTAGTAATATAACGAGAGAAAAAGTCCGTTTATTGACCAAATTTTATAACCAAGAAGAAAATATTGAATATATTAAATCCTTTACAACCCTCACTCAGTTAGAATAGATAGTAATACATTTGGAATTATCCTCTCATATTACTTTTAAATTTCTTCAAATAGATGTAAAAATTACTTTTCTAAATGTTGTTATTTTAATTTTTTTTGTGGAAAAACATCCAAGATTTGAAAATCCCATTTTTTAAATTATATTTTTAAACATACCAAAGATATTTATGGTTAAAAAAAACAACTTAGGCTTGTATGAATTTATTTCAAAGTATATTCTTTAAAATGGTTTTAAAATAGAAAACCTGATTATACTCTATTTTTAAAACCCATATAAAAATATCTTTTAACTGTTCATATTTATATTGATGATTTTATTTTAAGATCTACCAATTAGAAACTATGTGTTGAATTTTACAATTTAATAAGAAATTAGTTTTAGTCGAGTTTTATGGGTGAACTCAAATTCTTCCGTGATTTTTAAATTTCTCAAAGAAGTAATGGGAGAATTTTAAACCAGGGAAAATTTAGTAATGAAATTTTAAAGTGATTTGGAATGGTTGAAGCTAAGGAAATAAGAATAACCTTCATTAAAAAGTTTATGTTAACATTGGATGAAGATGGTAAAATGGTCAATAATAATATTTATAGATGTATGATTGGCATTCAATATTACCTTAATATGAGTTGGGCTGATATCATGTTTAGTGTTTTTCTTTGTGGACATTTTCAATCAAATCCAAAAAAAATTAATTTCTAATCTATTAAAATTATTTTAGGTTATTTAAAAGCATATAAAAATATCGGTTTATTCCATCTAAAAGAAACCTATTTCAAATTAACTTATTTTTATAAGGATTATTTTGGTGGTTTATGACTATATTGACAACATAATAGTGAAATAATCCATCTTATAAGAAAAAACCTTATCTCAAGTAGTAGTAATAATTAAAGTTTCATTTGTATATCTACAGAAGATGTGAAATATATAGCTGATGATAGTTTTTACACTCAAATTATATGAATGAAACAATCTCTATTGAACATTGTTCTAAAATCTGATAATACTCATATCAGGTGTGATAATATAAGTTCTATTATTATATTCAAATTTCTTTATTAAACACTCTCTTACCAAAAACATTGGTCTTAAACTCCATTTAATAAGAGATCGCCACCAAAATAGTTATATATTATTCAATTTTATCCAAACATGATATGACCTTATAGTTATTCTCACCAAACTGTTACCCATTGAAATTTTTGAATTCATTAAAGGTGAATTTGGAATGATTTTGTTGTCACATTCTTCATTTTATCTTTGGTTTTCTGGAGTAATTTTTAAAATATTATCACAAATATTTTTTTTGAAACATAAAATTCATATTTTATTATTTTAGTTTATCATGGCTATGATACCTATATATTTAATATGTTATCATTTGAGTAAGAGAATTATATATTTAGATTTTGAAATTTTATTTATAGGAGATCTTTTGTTTTTAAAATTAATTAGTTAAATATTTTTAAAATGTTTTATCTTATTTTCATAATTTTAAGGTCATATTTCTAAAATAATAAGTACTTTTTTATAATTTTTTTTAGGTTTTTAAAATAATATTTTAATTTTTATCTTCAATTATATTTAAAATTATTTTTTAAAAATTATAAAAGTATTTAGGTATATATTACATTAAAAAAACAGAAGGTTTGTTTTTATCTCTCTTAGAGAATATTGATGATGAGAAATTTTTATTTTGGATACTTGTATCTAACCTTTTTCTAAGTTGATCACGATGAAATAGGGATCAATGGACGTTAATACAATATGACTTCCCTTTCAGAAGGAAATTCTTTATTCAAATGATTTCCAAATTATTAATCAATCAATAAAGTTAAATTAATTTGTTTATGATAAAGTGATGTCTTGAAAAATCCATGTGAAGTTTTATTTTCTTCTTTATCACTTATTCTATCTGTTTCTATTTATTACTCCTTATTTTATTCATATCTTTTCTTATTTCTTTATTATTCTCTTATCTTGTGAATTCTAATCTCTATCTATAATGATTATATTATTTGGGGAGTTTCCAAATTTAACTTATTTTTTACTAATTTTCTTATTATATATTATTTTTCCATTCGAAACTTCCTTATCTTCCTTTATTATTTTAAAAAACATTTTCTCCGTATGTTTCCCATTTTTTGATAATCACAGTAGTGAAGTGTTTTTTTGGGAAGTCCTTAAAGGGTGTAATTTTTTAATTTTATTTTAAAAGGGATTGAAGTTTATAAAACTCTCTTATTATTTTTTATTCATCTATAATTATTAATAGTCATATAATGGGGGATTTTTAAAAATAATTTATATTATTTTTAGTAACATTATTGGTAAGTTTATTCTTAAATATTATTGAATATACATTAATATTTTTTGTTCTATATAATAATCATGTAAAATATCTTGATAATAAACTTGTTAAATAACTTATTCTATAATATCTTTAATTTATTTTGATACCTTAATCTATTTTCCTCTTGACTAAAACGTAAATAATATTTTAATATTATGTGATTTTGATCCAAAAAAGGGAGATAATATAATAATTATTCCTCTCTCATATATCTTTCATGATAAAAAAACCCACATATCTTATTAAAAATTCTATTAAAGTGAATTTCATTGGTAACTTTGAATTTGAACTATTAGAATTAAATTAAATCCTTATATTCATTTAAATCATTGATTATGGATCAATCATATATCTTTATATTATTCAATGTATTTTAATCAACATATAAGATGTAATATACCTAAGAGACATTGTCAAACCGTTGCCCAGTAGCAGACTAGCGATGTTGATCGTCTTATAATAATAAGTTTCTAGGCAGCTCACTAGATCACTGACAGAGGCTACCAAGTTCCTAGCGGTTTCAATAAGACTATAAAAATCTGGCATTTGTTATGTTAAAAAATATAATAAATGCGTTCTTCCTTATATTCAAGAAACCAAAAAATTTCGGAATTTTAGTAAGACTTTAGAGCCTATAAAAGGCCTCCCTTGGATCCTTGGGATATCACTTTTTTAAATTGGTTTCAAAAAATGTACCCTAAAAATATAAATTTATGATTAAGCTATAGTTATCTCTAATACTCACAAGGTATAACTTCAATGCTATAATTTTCTCAAGGATCTCCAACTATTATCAGAATCTCTCTTCATCAATTGTATATCTGTATATAAAATAGATGTGTGAGCAGCGTGTAAAGGGGTTACTTAAAGAAAAACTCTCTATATTAAACCCCATTTATCCAATGGTTCACACTACACAAAAGTGTGGGATGGGTCACTTGGATAATTTAAAATATCAATAGGTTTGAGTGTATTTATTATTGAGATATTTTTATGGGGTTTTTCTATTTATGTCACTTGGAGTCTTTATCTTGTTTTTCTTTGATCAAAACTAAATGGGTTTATAGGGGATTAAATAAATTATAGATGAAATGATTGTCAGAACCAAACCACTACCAAAGTTTTTTTTATATTTATAGTCTTTTAATCCATTTTTAAGTCGATAATGTTTAAATTTTTCATGTTTTGGGACTTTTATGCAAGATGCATTATAAGACCAAAATGTTTGTATAACCATGTGAAAACTATATAGTTTGTGTTTTTGACTTGATAGATATAATTTTCATTGTAATATAATTGTTTTTCTAGCCAGGTAACAAAATCATCCACTAACAAGTTTCTCTCTAGTGAGTGGTGTAGTACTAGCTCATCATTTAGTGAATTATGCGGCTAAACCATGTGCATTGCACATGAATGTACTTTTTTGGTTTTATAAAAAATACTATTTAATGTTTAAGATTAGAAATGTGGTGTTCTACACACATTAATACATTTCTCAAGAAGGTTAATCCCTATGAAAACCCCTCTCCTTCTTCCCTTTAATTTTTGGGTGTTCTATCCTTTGATTCTTAGCGATTCCCATATAATAGTCCCTTTAACTCTTCTTCTATTCCATTATTTTACTATTTCAATTATTCCCTTGGATTATTTCTCTATTTTAAAATCTCTAAGGTAGGGGTTTGATATTTTTTTCTTCACTTCTCAATGTTTTAGTGTGAATATCATGTATCAGTTCTTATTCTTCTGGTTTTTGAAGGATTCATTCAATCCACATTTAGTTAGTGGATGGTGGTTTAGTTATTTTTATTTTTCTTCACATATTATATGGGACCAGACTTAAAAATTACATTATCCTGATTTAAGTCACGAATTTACATTGAGGATATTTTTTGGTTTAGAGTTTTAGAGGATTAGGCAATAACTATTACATAGAAACTGAAATTTAAATAAAGTGGATACAACTAAAACAATATCAATGTCATCTACAATATACATTTTTTTAAAAAATAAAAAATATTTATTTTCATTATAAAGTTATTCCTGGTTTCTTACTTTCTCTTACCAATCCTTATACCATGTGTAAAACCTTTCAAAAACATGGGATTAGAATAAAAATCTCTGTAATAAATATAAAATAATGAATACAACTGTTAGTCCATGAATATTTTAAACCAATGAAAACATTTAGATAAAAATCACACTTTTCACCCATAAAACATAAAATTTATAACATACCTAATGAAATCATAAGATTCCTGAAAAAATTATTAGAAATCATAAAAGTAACTTGTCGCATCCATATCGTACTTACATTTTAGCTTTCATAGCTACATAGGGAATAACCTTCATGGTTACGTTTGGAATACCCAACACAGGATATTCCAAAAATATCTTAAGGGAAACCTTATTGTGTATCTCTATATCATTACCCATGGAATTGGGGATCTATCACGGGATCATCTTCTATGAGTTTATAATGGAACCATCTGTATACATAAGCAATGTCGAAGAACAATAACATAATCATTACACATATACCATGCATAAAGGAAAAATATCATTTCCACATTGAAATAATAAGATATAATTTCAAGATATTGATATAATAAATTCATTATCAAAACCCTTTTCAATACCAAAATTCCCATTAGAGAATATGGTATTTACTTTTCTTTTAAAAACATTACAGCTTGTAGAGTAAGCTAAATACCAAATGATGGTCACGATGGTGAAAAGGTCGTTGTTTCCATTTAGGTTAAAAAAAATATTTTTTTCATTTATTAAAATGATTCATAATAAAAATATAACTTTTTAAAACCTTTTAATGAAATTAAAATTCAAATGGGGTTGATTATATATCATACAAAATAAGGTGGTGTATATTATTGAAATACACCTTAATGGAAGAAGATTAAGATGAAGTCCCTAACCTTGAGTCTGACTCATCATGTAAAATCAGTATGTTACTGAATAATAAATTAGATAAATTTTACTTACTTGATATCCTTTTCAGGTTTATTATTTATTTTATTTCACTTATTACAATGTTATAAGAATAATATAATTATTTAAGTTCATATCAAATGTTTTGTCGATATTCGGTACTTGTGTCGGAAATTTTGATGTCACTAGTCCATGTGTTCATAAGTACATCATCTAGAAAATCGTATTAATGACATAATCATAAATTTTATTCATTAATCATACTTTTTAAATCAAACCATAAATTATGTTTATGAAAAATGAATTAAGTTATATTATTGGAGATGGTGGGCCATATATACGCATGAGTAACATTTTCATTTTTCATTGTTCAATATTGAAATAAGGTAATTTTAAATTTATCTTTACAGAGTGATCCTAATATTATTAAGATAATAATAATAATTTAAATATACTTATATATATCATACAAGTTATTTGGTGAATAAAAATAATTCAAATCACTTCGTTGAGATGAAGTTCACATGTACGGAAGAAGAACATTATTTCTTTTATGTTCATGAATGGTAAGAACATAATTGAAATATTATTCCTTTAAAATGATAAATATTACATGAATATAAAAAATGAATATTAATTCCATCATTATAAGTGATCTTGATAGACGGCAATGGAAAGCGAACTAAATTGGTTCCTGGAGACGATAATTCACACATATGCATGAACGATTAATTCCATTCCCATTTGATAGAAGTAGATATTGATTTAGGGTATGATATTAAAATAATAATATATTAGTATATTTATGATACTATTGTTATTATTTCATCTTGGAAGAAGAAAATTTATAGTATGTGGAATAAGAAATAAAATAGAATGTATTGAAAAAAAATTCCTCTTATTCGGTTCATCACCTTTGAAGAACAACTTAACACCTCTAAGAAGGGTGTTATGCCTAAAATAATTTCTTAAGAATGTGGGAAGGGATTATAGTAAGAGGTTTGATTAGATATTTTCTAATCCTAAAGATTTTTAGGTGTTTTTATTAGAGAAGAGAGGGTACCATTTTATAGAAGAGGGTAGGGCCACCCTTGGAAATTCATAAAATATTAAATTAATATAAATTATTTTTCAATAAAAAATATTCCAAATAGAAATATATTGAAAATAATATGATTCATGTTCTAAATTTTATCGTTCAATACTTTTTAGACATTTATTTATTTTTTTTGAACATTATATTTTTGGTTTTCCCTTAAATATTCTCTTATAATTTTAACTGTGGTAATATCACTTTAATTATTAAGAGGATATTAATTTTACTTATATGGGGTAAATTTACAATAATTGTAAACTTAATGAACTTTTAAACATTTTAATAGTAACTTTGGGATTTTGAAATATTTTTAGTATTTTTAAATAATTTAATAAATTACTATTTTTATTAAACATCAATTATGTCAATTTTTAATCTATTCATTTTATTAAATTTAAATAAAATTTAAAGAGAGAGATAAATTCAAAAAAAATCCATTTAAGAGTATTAAAACATGTTATATTCCCCTATTAAAATATTTTATGTCATAAATTATGTCAAAGAATATTTATTTTAATATTTATAATTTCATTTTGTTTATTCCTTTATTAATAAAGCAATCACTATATCATCATTATTTCATAAATAAATTTAATTATTTAATGTCTAAAAATTATAAAAAAAATTCCATGATTTAAGAAATATTTATAGAGTTGGGATTAATATTTATAGTCTAAGAGATCACTTATACAAAAATATATTAAAATTATTTTAGTAAGATGATATATGTTTATTACATATTATTCTTTACATTAAATTTAAAGTTATAAGTGTCTTAATCACACCCAAGTGGCTTCCAAAGGAAATATTTTCATACCAATCGTTGTATTGGTCATCCATATATCATACCATACAATTAGTACAGTTGTTATGGTAGTTATATGTTATTAAATGTTTTTAATCTTATTTAATTAATTACCCTTTAACCATGGTAAATAAAAATAATTACTAAAGTTACTATTTATCATTTTCGAAAACAAAAGAGACATGTTTACATAATTTGGACCATATGATTCCAAACATGGAATCCATTTTCCCAAATTCAAAACACATAAGTCTCTGTAATTAATTTAAAAATAGTTATTGTTGTCAAAATGAGAAAATGAGTTTTTTAAAAGTAAAAAAACATCAAACGATTTTCGCGTGTTTATATCAAATTTCATTATGAAAATATATCCAATTAGAAAAATTGATTAAATTATAAAAAATTAATCTAATTAAGCTTTAAAACTAATAAAAAGGAAAATCTAACTATATAATAAATTAGATGAAAAAGCAGTTTTGAATTAAAATGCACTATTTTTAACTATTCATTAAAAAAATGAATTTTATCAAAAAAATATCAAAATTTAACCAAAGTAAATTTTTATTTCCCACTTATAAATAAGAAGTTTATTTTCTCAAATATAATATATAAAAATTTCAAAAACTTTATTAAAATATGGTTCACCACCAAAAGGCAGTAAAACTATCTTTAAAAAATTATTAGAGTATTTTATGATTAAAATTGGATTTATTTTCATTAAAATCCTCTAAAATTTATTGGATGAAAGTAAGAAAATTTAATAAACACATGTAAACATAATATATTTAGTTCTGTTCATTCCCACCAATACAATGGCTAGACCCATTCAAAAAAATAATAACAATATTGTATTAATTTTTAGTACAACTTAGTCTTGTGTGCAACGTAAGATTTTTGAAAAACCCAATTTTACGTGTTGGTTATTCTATCTAACATAGTTTCTACTTTAAAGGGAATTTAATATCTAATTCATAAAAATTAATAGATATGAAAAAGTATTGTTCTATAATTATCTGGGATGTTACATTCTCCCCCCTTTTGGAAATTGCATCCTTGAAATTTTTATTCGGGGTCGGTAACTAAGGTATGAATTTTCAAAATAACATTATTGAAATACCACATTAGACAAGGAGTCAATAAAACTTCTACTTTAAAGAAAATAAAGGGGAGTATGAAGGTCACTTGAGATAACACATAATAGGATTCTATATAGGGAATAATGGATATTGAAGAACAAATAACTTTCAAGTTCTAATAGAGAGTGATAGAAAATGTGATCAGGAGAATGTTAACAATCAGAAAACAAATACTTGTGATGGGTTAAGATTAATTTGATTTTGCAGTTGGAATAGTAAATGGAAAACACTTTTGTTTTAATATCCTTTTCATAATTTTGAGTAATTTACTTATGATCTTGACTATGAACATAAGGAAACATACTTATGTGTCAAGTAGAGTTTCATTCTTTATAAGATTTCTACCACAAAATAATGTTTTCTCTTAATGATGAGTATTTGAGATTACTTGGTCACACTTGAAGCTCTAGAATCAAATTATAGAGAATAAAATAATCCAAAAAAGATTAAATATCTATTTATATTATCTTGAAATATTAACAAACACCAAAAAGTTTAAGATAAAATGATAAAATTCCCCCAAATGAATAAACCATTTTATGATGAAAAACATCTTTTATACTCCAAAATTCAACATTAATATCCAAAGTAAAAAAAATAACATTTGATAAATAATTGTCCATATAATTATTAAAAATAATCCAAACTAATATTGATTCCCAAAAATTAGCAGGATTTGATAACATAGCCTTCTAAGGTAAATTTTAACATTAATCTCTGAATAACATCAATAAATCTTAATGTCTTAACCAGAAAGTAATTAACCTAATCATATTTTCTCCATAATCGGTTAATAACTTCCATAAATAACCCGAATGCCCATAAGTCCTCTATAAAATATATATTCTTCCAAAATAAAAGTCAACCATTAATCCTCAAATAAAATCCCATAGTATTCTGTTTTCCTTAGGCATATATAGTTCCCAAAATAGTTAATGTCTTCTAAAATAACATACATCACAAAATACTCATATCATTTTCTAATACAATTGACATCCATTTGATAAGACATAAGTTCCCAAAATCAAATTCATATTATTATATAAATTAGTTTAACTAAAAAGAAAAAGTCTTACTAACCATGGAGTCCATGTTGGCTAGTGGTAGGCGATGCACCCTTGTTTCCCTTCGGTTATGGGTTTGATTACCGTAAACCTTCCAGATACAATGGGTAGTCACCTATCCTGTAAGTTTCCTTTTTTCTAAAACTATGTAATTATTATAATATGAAAAAAACTAATAACCCATAGGTTTTTCAAAGGTAAATGTCTCAAAAAATACCATTAGTCACCTTAATATTTCATATAGTAAATCCTAAAAAGGGGTTTCTAATACATTGAAATTATGATCAACTTTAAAATAATAAACCCATGACTATGTCTCTTATTCCTAAGATAACATTTTAAGCTGCAATGTTGTCTAAACCATACTATGATACCAAATATAATTCCCCATCTTTAAAAACTATATAATATTAATTCAAGAATTCACATTTATGAAATTTTCAGATTTAGAGTTTTAGAGAATTAGGGAATATCTATTACATAAAGACTAAAATTTATAAAAAGTGGATAAAAATAAAATAGTATCCATTTATTCCCCAATATAATACTTTTTTAAAAATAATAATTATTTATTTTCTTGATAAAATTATTATTTGATTATTTTTTTCTCATACCCATCCTTATACCCTATAGAGAACATTTTAAAAACATGTGATAATCATATGAAGCCCAATAAGGAATATAAAATATGGAATAAAACCGTTAATCCATTACTATTTTAAACCCATGAAAACATTTTGAAATAAATCTTAATTTTCACCCATAAAAGAATATTTTTAATAAACCTAATGAAATCATAATATTCATAAAAAACTTTTTAAAAATCATAATTAATAAAGGTAAATTATGGCATCCAAATCATACTTACATTGTAGCTTTCACAACTACATAGGTAGTAACCTTATGATTATTTTTGGAATACCCATCACAGTATATTACCTAAATATTTTAGGAGAAACTTATTGTTTAACTCTGTATCATTACTCAATTCATTTGAGATCTATAATGGGCTCACCCATCCTCGTTTTATTATAGAACCACCTATATGAAATTCCCAAGAACCACAACATAATCGTAAAAGATAAACCAAACATAACGGATAAATAAAACTTCCACATTATGATAATAAGATTTAATTTCAAGATATTGATATAATAAATTCATTCTCAATACCATTTTCAATATAAAAAATCCCTAAAGTAAAATATGGTATTTAATTTTCTTTTTAAAATAATACTATTTATAGAGGAATCCAAATACCAAATGATGGTCATAGAGGTGGGAAGGTCATTGTCACCATGTACATTAATTTTTTTTTGTAATTTAGTAAAATTATTCATTTAAATAATATTACTTTTTAAAAATATTTTAATGAAATTAAAAGTCAAAAGGTTTTTATTATACACCGTATAAAAGAAGGTGGTGTATATTATCGAAATACGCCTCAATGAAAGGAGATTGAGAAGAAGTCCCGTACCTTGAGTCTGAATCATCAGGTATAATCATTATGTTCCTGAATAATAAGTTTAGGTTAATTTAAATTTTCTTTAGAACATTCTCAAGTTTTATTATTTCTTTTATATCACTTAATACTATGTTAAAAACATTATATAATTATTTAACTTCATATAGGATTTTTTGACGATATTCGGTACTTGAGACAAAATATTTGATGTCACTAGTCTATCTTGTAATAATTTCATCATCTGCAGAATTATATTCCTTAAATAATTATCACTTTTATACATTAATTTTAATTTTTTAATAAAACCATTAATTATGGTTATGAAAAATGAACAACATTATCTTCATGGAAATGGTAGGCTGTACGTTCACATGAGTAACATTTTCATTTTTCTTTGATCATTATGGAAATAAGATAATTATAATTTTATATTTATAGAGTGATGATAAATTTATTAAATTTCTAATAATAATTTAAATATACTTATATATTCAATACAGGTGATGTGGTGAATAAAAACGATTCACATCTCTTCGTGGAGGTGATAATTCACACGTATGCATGAATGATGCTATAGCTTTTATGTGCATGGAAGGTAAGAAAATAGTTTAAATATTATACTTTTAAATTGATAAATATGTCATTAATATCACATATTAATATTAATTACATCATTATAACTGATCTTGATAGATAGTAATGGAAAATGACATAAATTGGTTCATGGAGGTGATAATTCACACGTACGCACAAAAGATTAATTACTTTCCCATTTGATGGTAGTAGATATGGATTTAGGGGATGATATTAACATAATAAAATATCATTTTATTTAGGATACTAGATTTTTATTTCATCTTGGAAGTAAATTATTTAAATTAATTGGATGAAGAAATAAAATAGAAACTATTAAAAAATGATACCTATTATTTGGTTGATCACCTTTGAATAACACACTAACACCTCTATGAAGGGTATTATACCTAAAATAAGGCCTCAATAATATGGGAAGGAATTATAGGCAAAGGTTTGGTAAGATATCGGCCGAAACAAAAGGCTTTAGAAGTGTTATTATTAGAGAAGAGATGGCAATTTTGTATTGGAGAGGGGACATGCACCCTTGGGAATGTTTAAAAAATTATTTTAATATATATTAATTTTTTAATCAAAATGATTCCAAATTAAAATATATATAAGATAAGATAAATATAGTTCTAAATAATCTAATCCTATACTTTTTAGACATTTATTGAGTTTATTTTAAACCTTATCTTTTCAGTTTACCCTTAATTATTCTCTTTCAATTTTAATCGTGGTAACAAAATTTTAATTATTAAAAGGCTACTATATTTACTTATATGGAGAGAATTTATAATAATTAGACACTAAGTTAACTTTTAGAACGTTTAATAGTCTTCTTGTGATTTTAAAATATTATTAATATTTTTAATTAATTTAATTAATTACTATTTTTATAAAACATCAAGTATGACAATTTTTACACTATTCATTTTATTGAATTTAAATAAAATATAAACATAGAGATAACATTGAAAAAACCATTTAATAGACATATAATATATAATATTCACCTATAAAAATCATGGATGAAATTATTATGTCAAATAATATTTATTTTAATATTTATAATATCATTTATTCGATTCCTTTATTAATAAAACAATCACTACATCATTATTAAGTCACAATTAAATATAATTATTTAATGTATAAAATTATAAGTAAAATTCAATGATGTAGGAAATATTTTTAAATTTATAATTTATATTTTTAGTTAAAGATATCACTTATATTATTCCATATTAAAATGGTTTTAGTAATAAGATATATGTTTATAACATATTTTCCTTTACCATAAATTAAAAAGTTATAAGTTTCATAATCACACCTAAGTGGCCTCCAAAGGAAAATTTTTCATCCCAAGGGTCATGTTGGTAATAAATATCTCATCAGATATAATTATTACAAGTGTTAGGGTAGTTTTATACTATTATAATGTTATTTTTACCCTTATTTACTTGATTTTCCATTTAAACATGGTAAATAAAAATAATTATTAAAGTTACTATTCATCATGAACAAAAAATAAAAAGGACATATTTACATAATTTGGATATCTATATTCTAAATATGGAATCCATTTTTATAAATCAAAAACAAAAAATTTTCAGTAATTAGTTTAAAATTAATCCCCATTGTCAAAACAAGAAAACGTGTATTTTAAAAGTAAAACCCATCACAAGAATGACCAGTGATTATATAAAATTTCATTATGAAATTACCTAAAATTACCAAAATTGGATTAAATGATAAAAAATTAATCTTATTACACTTTAAATACAATTTAAAAAACAATATAACTATATAAAATAATTAGATTAAAATGCAATTTTGAATTATAACAAAGTATTTTTAACTATTCATTAAAAAATGAATTTCATCAGAAAAATCCCAGAATTGCAAAAAATTAAATTTTATTTTCCCCATTCAAAATATGAATTTTTTTCAAGGAAAATATAACATAGAAATTTTTCAAAAACTATATTTAAAAATGGTTCACCACTAAAATACAGTAAAACTAGATTTTTGAAAATATTAGAGTATTTTATGTTTAAAATTGGTTTTATTCTCATTTTAAGCCTCTAAAATTTATTAAATGAAAGTAAAAAACGTTAAATAAACATGTATAAATATAATATCATTAGTTATGTTCATTCCCTCCAATAAAACTATTAGGAATTTACTACCATTTAAAATTATAATAACAATATTGTATTATTTTTCGGTATAACTCAGTCTTGTGAGAAACGTAAGATTTTTGAGAAACCCATTGTTGTGTATCAGCTATGATATCACACATGTGTCCCCTTTAAACTAAAATTAATATCTAATTCATAAATATTAATATATATGAAAAATTATTATTCTATAATTACCTGGGATTTTACACATACTGTATACGCTTGAGTTTATGAAATATGTTTTTTGTAATATTTATTGGTTTTAATAGATTTAGAAGAAGTTTTATAGAAATTGACATAGATTTTGATTTGGGTTTTTTTAAATAGGGTTTGGCATATGTTATGCGCTCAATGATATGCCTAAAATGGTATTAAATAGGGTTTGATTATTTAATTTGATGAAATTGGATTTCTAGTTATTTTGTGTAATTTTACTACGGGATTGAAATATTTTATAGTTTTTTTCCTTTAATAATATAGATTTTTTTTTGTTTTTCATGTTGAAACCCCATTGTTTTTTTAAACAATGTAATATATCTTCTTCACTGGTTTCGTTGGTTCTTCGCATTAACACACACACACATAAATAAATAATTAAACATATATATATATATATATATGGTCAAGAATATCTACAAGTATGAACATACGTGTGCATATAGATGTATGTATATATATGTGGGAGCTCAAGTGATGGATTAATGAAATTTGTTTCTCTCAAATGGTCTATCGTTCACTAATGTCAAATCTAAAAGTGACCTTCTAAAATACATTTCTCAAAATGGTTCTGATGATCAATTAGAAATTTCTAATTGATTCCTAAAGTGATGATTAGTTAATTATTTTGTTTTCAAATGTTTTTTTTGAAATCCTGATTTAATGGATTGTTTGACATCTTATAAAAATATTTTACAATGTATTTTAATTAATATGGGTTTCATGTGATATATATTTAAAATATTTCTAATTTTAAATATAAATTCCTAGATAGAATAATCAAATAAGTCTTATATGTTTTGGTGCACCCTCATGAAAACCATTTCAACTGAAGGGTGGTTTTGCAAGGATGTTACTAGTAGGTGTTCTAAGAATTCTCACTAGCTTGAATTAATCCCTGATTTGTATGTTTTTACTTGTTTTGGATCTCATATCCTAGAATTATTCATCATCATGGGATCCTAGGATTTTATTGTGGTATGTGAGGGGCTTCTATCTAGGTCCTAATTAAATAGACTAGATCTACCATAGTATGAAAACACCATTGTTGGTTGTGCCATCAGTGAGACTAGTTGAGAGTAGTTTAGATGGTTATAGACTTATGAAATAATCAGAAGGCATGAAGATGGTTCTAAACCAATTACATCTGGGTTCACCTTATGGAATGTTTAGGAATTACCAATGAATAAATATTTTTTATTATTTCATGTTATTTTTATTTTAATATATCATTGCTTCTTATTTATGATTCTATTTTAGTTTAACTCATTGGCCCATATTATTTTCTTTTTATCTTTCTTTATTAGATTTTAGCTTGTTTCTATATTTATGGTTCTGCTATATTATATTACCATGGATTAAATTTTATATTACATTAATACACTTACTATTTTTTTTCTAATCAAATTCCCTTGTTGTGAGTTTCGTGTTACATAATTATAGTTTTGTATAGTGTATTTAAAAAGAGTTTATTTGAAAACGGTTTAAATTATTTCTTTAAAACATTTTTTTGGTTTTAAATATATTTTTTATTGAAAATATCTTGATTGGATATATTTAACCGCGGCAGCTTGGGAGAAGTAGATTCAGATTTTTACGACTCTCCTACTTCTGGAATTGTGTTCTATAAATTCGGGATTCGAACGTCAGTCGTTTTCAACAACGACGACTTGGGAGTAGACGATTCAGCTTCCTGCGGTGTACCCCTTTCATTAGATTCCTTCTGGGTGGCTTGTGAAATAGATTAGGGTCAGTTCTTGTCTTATTCAAGTAAGATCTGGACTTGCGACTAAAGTTTTTCTTCGGGTGTGACTCTTTCAGCTTTTTCGGGTTCTTGTTTGGGTGATACTCTTTGAGAAGCATCCTCCTATATTTGGATTTTATTCCAGTTCTAGGCAGCTTGGGTGATTGTATGGGGTCAGATCTGGTCTTGTTTGTGTTAGATTTAGACTTTCAGCCTAGATTATGCTTCAGGTCCATCTCTTCTGGCTTCATCCAACGGTGTGTGTTCTGATCTCGTCTCATAAGTTGTTCTCTTCGGGTGAATGAAAAATCTTTTACATTCAGGGTTGATGGATGTGTGACGATTTGTGATCTCTGTGTTTTGGTTTTTTTGGAGTGCATTTCTTGTTTTATGGTCTCTATTTGGTGGGGGATCAAGTGAGCCGTTATGGTGCTGGTGATTTCATGTCTTGTTTTGGAGGATCTACTATTGGTTATTGAGAAATCTGCTATTGGTTTCGGTTGATTCTACATATATTTCTTTGGTTGTGCCTCTGCCATTTGGGATTTTTTTTAGATAAATCTACTTGCATGATATGGCTGTGAATTTTTGGTGTGTTTACAACTAGTACACTACTTGGATCTATTTCAAATGAAGTTTAAAACATGATGCATTCAACTAATCATTCCAATTTGATTTAAAAGTTTGAGAGGGTATGGATCTGCTATAGGTACTGGGTCCATGCAACCCTGCATGGGACATCAATCAGAGCGTTCATGTGATGGTGAAGACTTTTCATCACAATGTAGTCACTGGGGAGAGATAGATCCTCTAGTCTTAATATGGGTTACCCTCTTTAATGGTTTTATTTGGTTGTAATGTTGGATCTTTTGGTTTCTCACTTTTTCCTCAAAAATATTATGATGGTGACCAAGATGGTCCCATAAAAATCACGCTATTTTTTATTTTGGTTTTAATTATTTTTTTTATCAGGGATGTATCATTCTATAGTTTTTCTAGATATTTCCATTTTTATGATTCTGTTTTTTATTTTGGATCAGTTGTCTATGTATTCTATTTATGTTTCATGCTATGTTTATTATTTTGTGTAAGAAGATAAATCATTCCTATTGATTGATTATGATTCCTTCAACATTTATCGTCATACTATAGGGATCAAGAATGACCCCCATGTATTTTTCAGTCCATCATGGGTTTTGATTTTAGGTATTACCAAAGCTGGTTCAGGAAATAATTCGATATTAAAACATGAATCCTCCACGCAACTAAAAACATATATCATAAACTTCTTTTCATTATTATATTGATTTCACTTATTTATTTCTTTCCTAAATCATGGAAAATTAGGCTTGATATTCCCTTTTTTACACTTGTAACAAAATACATATGGAGTATCATTAGAAATGATATTACTTATTATTTTATAATTGAAATCATCGCTAACATAATCTTTTTTGAATTTCATAGATTATAATATCTTATTTCTATATAATATTTTTGGAACATGATCAATATCAGTCATGTCAGTAGTCTATATATTATAATGAGTAGAATAAGTAGAATTATTTTAATTAAAAGAAATAAATTTCTATTTATAAAACTCCTCATTATAAATATTTTTATCTTCTACCACACATTATAACAAAGATCTAATGTATTCACCAATTATAAATTATTTAATGTTGTTAGTCTCATAAATTGAATTCTTTTTAGAATTCCATTTCTTAGGAAGTGATATACGAACTCATTGAAATAAAGTTTCATTTTCTAATCATTATTCTAAAGAACACATACTGTTTAAATTTTTAGGAAATTAATGAAAAATTTTATTTACAATTTATTCTTGAAAAAGTTTATATTGTTAATACCCAACACTTATAATTCATAATTTAACTCTTATTAAATTATTTGATAAAAGATCTATAACATTCAGAATTTTCCAAAATATTATGTATAGGTTTACATGTAGATACATGGTTATATACATTTACAGTAATTATGAGATTTAAAAATTTCATCACATTGTAATTCAACACATACTTTATGAAAACATTACCACATAAAGTTTTAGAATAACCTTATAGTAATTTATATGGTTTCCCATTATTTTATTGTGATTAATACAGATCTATTTCAAAACGTCTTAAGTTAGATATTACCAATATCCAAAGTTAGTTCCATCAAAATGGGCAGGTATTTAAGAACTCAACCGATTATTCGAACTTGTTCATCTCATCTTAAATATATTTTTATTCCATTGAATATTAACTTGGAATATATATATATATATATAATACTAGAGTTATGGGTCGGAATTTTGTACCAAATTTTGGTCCTAGAAGTTTTAATGGTGGAATGGTGAAGTGTGGGGTGAATTAGGCTTTTTAAATTTTTTAATGTTTATTATATAGAAGATAAATGATCAATTCTTAAGAAATATAAAATATAGAAATAAAAGAATAAGTTTTTATAGTAGTTTAGATCAATGTGATCCTACATAAACTCTGCACCCACCTCAAAATTTGATAAGAATGGAATCTTCTAAAATATAAAATGTCTTACACTAAATATTTCACACATAAGGTTACAATCCAATTATAAGCCCTTTATAATCCCTTTTGGGTTAAACCAAATATAGAATTTACTTTTTTATCCTAGAGTATTATCCTTTTATGATACTTTTTAACCCCTATATTATTAACACAATATGATCCTTTTTGAGATGTGTATTCTTGTTCAAATTGAATTTTATTAGATATTTACAAACCACACACACATATACATTTTAATGCAACGGTATAACCCGAACACTATTAAGCCTAAAAAATAAATAAATGAATTATAACACAACAAAACTAGTTTGATAACTAGTCTTGTGAATATCTATTCAATATGGATAACACCAACAGATGATTATTGAATTATTAAGTATGAATGATCACGTTACAATACCACAAATGAAACTTATAATACTTTTCTTATATACTAAAAAGTTAGGACTTTTGATCTCACATTCATATTTATGAATTATTTCGTTCTAACACTTATATAATTTTTTTTCATGGACATCCATTGTACTTTTTTTTTCTAATATAGCCTCAATTATATCATTCATCAATAATAAACTACTTCAGATATGTTTTCTATTGTAAAATAAATAATATCTTCATAGTGTAATTTTTTAATAGAAACTAATTGTAAATAAAATAAACTCATAAAAATTGATATAAATTTTCTTAGAAACTTCCCATTAATCATATGAAATTGTATCTTTAAATTTATAACAATTCCATTTTTAATAGTTTATGTTCTGAGAAAATAGTGTATATATTAATATATTTTTGCTCAGATTTAATGTATTTCAAATATAAAATAAAATATATCCATATAAATTTATATAAGATCAAAATAATTAGTTAATAATAAAATAATAATGAAATAGATTTAAATTAGTTAAATAAACATATAGTAATTAAAAATATAGAAGTATAAGTAAAAAAATACAATGTTTTTAAATACAAAATATAAAAGTGATTGATATAATGGCGTCTGACATGATAGGATAATCAGAGAGATGATATATTTTCCATATTGTGGCCAAAACATTATATCTTTATGAAGAAACTTATAATGTGACGTTGATCTATGTAACATACGGTAGTATACTCATGGTATTTATAATACATCTTATAATCGCTTAAAGACATTACATGGTAGGTTCAGCGCATATCCTGATAGGTTCAAGACATCTCATTGCAGGTTCATGGCTTTGATGAATTTTCACTTATGGAGGGTTTAAAACTTATAAAATATATTTAATAATTTATTTTTTCTCAACTCCATATAGGTTCAAGACATCCCCTAGAATGATCAATATATATCATTGATGGTTTAAGAAATTTTAAAAAAGCTTCATTACATATCCTAGAAGATTCAATAATTATTAAATATGCTTCAAGACTTATCACGAAATTTTCATTAATTATTATATAAGATTTATTAATTTTCATTATTTATTTAGAGAATTGTTGATTTTTTACTCATGGAAGGTTCATTACTACTAGTGGAAGATTCAAGAATTTCCCAAATTGACACTTACATAGAGCTTCTTACTTATCACAAAAGCTTCATGAATTTGTAAAAAAAATACACACAAAAATAAAACATTAATAGGAAATTAAGGTATATAACTAACGTATTTAGATTAATGTCCTATTAAACTATATTATTAAAATTTAATAAATTTCCAAAAAATCAAAAATTTTCTCAATATGACTTTTATAGCTCAAAATATAACTAAATGTGGCATCGAAATATGTCTAAAAAATAAAGAAGTGTAAGTGAATTCAGATTTTATTTCATGTGGTAACACTTGGTTCAGTATTCCACGTAAATAGATGAAATATATATAATTTTCATTGATTTATAAATCAAAACTAATCATTAAAGTATGATTTCTACAGAAAATGTTATGATTAAAATACAATATCACCACAAATCTATAAATATTTTATTTGATGGTGAAATATTTATAGTGTAAAACTTGATTAAATGAAATTTTAAGGTTTTAAAATAAATATTTTTTAGAGGAACATGGCATCAAATTTATATATAAAGTTAAAAAAAATTAAAATATGAAACATAAGATATTCAAAGAGAATCATTAAAACATATAATAAAAGAAAAAATAATGTTTTGTCATTATCAAAAAAATAAGTTCATTAAAGAGACAGTCTACAATATCCTTCTTTTTGATATTTAGAGAAAAAATAATTCCAAAAACATGTCCCAATTTTTTAAAAAATTAGAAATAAATGTTGAAAAATCTATTTTTATTTAACAAAGTTTTACATGCTCCACTATTTTTATAATCATTATTGGAAAAAATGGAATCATCTAATGTTATCATAAAAAAAATTCTATAAAATACACTTACTTGGTTTAATCATTTATTAAATCATGTGTTAATAAGACACCTAAAAATATAAAAATATGAAATATTTATATGAAATCACCGTATATTTAGAGTAGATATATGAATGATTTTTTAGTTTATAAATAAATTAAAATACACCCTAATGTGTTTCTACAAAATTAAACATCAATCATAACAAGTTCAAGTTTTATTTTTCTAAACATATTTTAATCCAGAGGATTGTTAATGATATCATATAACTCATTTTATAGAGAAATAAATTAGATATTTTTATATCTTTTTTATACATGGTATCTAATAATGTGAAATAAAACATCAATAATATTAGCCATGGTAAGTTGTAAGTTTTTTTAGGAACAATAATAATTTTTTTTATAAAAAATAAATGAATTTTTTAAAAAGTAAATACAAAATTAAAAAGTGTTTGTTTAATCCATTATTACTATGAATGGAAAGAGGTTGTAATATACTTTGATTCAATAGTTGAAGTTGAAACCAAAATTTGACTCTTTGAACCCAATGAAACTAAAAATTTACAATGTAAATAACATTTACCAGATATTAATCTTCTATCTATCATATATCAACAAAAATTGGAATCAAAATATCTTATTAAATCAAAATAATTTTTATCAAGGTAAAAAAATTGGAATTCAAAGATAATTTATCAAATCTAATAGTCCTTTTAATAGCAACTATGTTACTTTCTTTAAGATGAATTTAATTCTATCACACATGAAAACCAAAAATACAATATCTGACCATAAAGTAGATAAATATAGAAAAATTCCAGTCATTCCCCTATAATTTTTAATATCAATATATTTTTCAACTTTATATAAATCTTATTTACAAGAATTTCTTAAGGGGGGATTCAATATTTTCCATGAATCTAAATTTTAATAAATTTATATGTATAAATTTATTTGTTGAAAAAAATAGAATCATTTCCTTAAAATAATTTATGTTTAGGAAAAAATTTAAACTCTCTCCATATTCATTTCATTTCAAAAGACGTCAAATTTTAAAATTCATTACTAATATTTTCTTTAGATTATCCAATAATAATATCATCAACATGAAGTTAAAAAATATAATTGTATTTTTAATTCCTTTTGAAAAAAAACATTTGGATGAACCTGTCCCTTTTCAATGTCATTGGTTAAAAGAAACAATGATAATATATCATACTAAGTTCATAGATGTTTTTTAAATAATAATGGTATTTTAAAAGCGTTAAAACGTAATTTGGATTGGATTTACTTTTCAAAACTAGGATTTGTATTCTAAAAAAATTTCAAAAATAAATCTTTTTAAAATGAACTTTGATATCCATTTAAATTTTTTTTATTCCAAAATATGTTGTATATGCCAAAATATTTATATTATATTCTAATTTAGATGCTAGAGTCAATGAACCTTTAAAATATATAACCTCTTCCAAATTATACCCATGATAATAAAATGTGGCCTTGGTTCTAATTATTTTTCCATATCGATCTAATTTATTTCTAAGATCCATGTTGTTCCAAAGAAAATTAGATCCTTTAGTGGTTCTTCTAAATTCCATAAATTATTTTTATTAAACTAATTCAACTCTTCATGTATTTCTATAATTTTTTTTCAAACCGGTATAGAGTCATCAATGATATTATGAATAAAATACTAAAAAAATAATCATAATCATATAAGTTAATATAATATTTTTATGCTATAAAATTTTATTCAAAACATATAAAAATATTGTTTATAATATGAAAATTATGATTTTTTTAACCATTATTCTTTTTGAGAGGGTAAATGTTTCCACACCACAATGGATACATTATGTTCATGGGGATTATCTTACCTGAAAATAGATTCTTTAATTTTTTTTAAATTTCTTTTCATCAATGTATTTATTATTTAACCATTTTTTCTCAAACATATCTTTAATGGATTCTTCGACAACCAAGGTTCTATTGTTCTCATATCTCTATGATTTAATAGTTTTTTAATAACATTAGAATATCATTTCATCATATTTTTCATCAAATTTATCGAAGTCATCTTTATTATTAATAGTTCAAACCATACACAAAAGAACATTAAAATACATAGTTTATTTCTTCTTATCTTTTCAACATTCATAAGGTGGATTTTTCAAAACAGGTCTCTAGATAATTAAATTATATACATATTAAGTGATATTAATAACATATTATTTAAAATATTTCTATAAATTAAACTCATTTATAAATATTCCTAAATTTTTTGATGGTTTCTATCATTAATTTCCACAAAAACATTTTTTTTGTTCTAGGTGACAATTTTTTTGAAATATATATATTTTTTAAAAAACTAGAAAAATTAAAAATACACTAATTTAACACCATGGTTAATTATAATTATTTTAATTTGGTTTATGTATTTGTTTTAACTAATTTATAATAATTCATAAACACAGGGAAATTTTCTTATTCAAAATAAAAAAATAAACCCATGTATATCTAGTAAAATCATAAATAATTAAAAAATAATATTTATTTCCACTAAAAAAAGCAATTTTTATAGTCCTATAAAATTCTAAATGAATGATAAAAAGAGGCCTTATTGTTCATACAACTTTAACTGGTTTAAAATTGTTTCTATATCATTTAAATTTCATGAAACATTCAAAATTAAAGGAATTTTCTAGATCTACCTTAGGTATGTCCTAAATTTTTTCTTGAAACCTTACGTTGAAAATTAAAATCATCATGTCTTAATAATATCTTTGAAAATAAGATTATTAGATTATAAATCCTTCAAAAACATGAAATTTTTACCGCAAGGTTTAGAAAAATTAAGTGAATAGAATTTTCGTTTATATTTTGTTTAAAATTGAATTGAATCATACTTAAACATAATTCATTTATCATTGTGACGTTTTGAAAACATTTCATATTGACATAGTTTAACATACTTTTTAAATAATGTATCAACCCTTTAATAAATAAAATTTTAGAAATAATTAAAAAATATAAGATTACAACCTCACAAAAACCTTTAGATTTTCAATTATATTTTCCACAAAACGTAACACTTCCTTAATAAAACTTATTAATAAATTGAAATTTAGATATATAACTAGAAATGAGTTGAGAAAGTCCACTATCCATATACCATGTGTCCCTTTTAAAAAATCTATTACATACTTCTTATAAAAATATATTTATGATAATATTGGGAACCCGAAATGATTTTAAACAATAATTTATTGGTAATCTCTAAGAAAATGATTTATAAATAGAGGATATTATTTTTTAAGAGATTAGAAAAGTATCAAGGAACAATCATTTCAATAATTACATTTCATTTTATATTAAAAACATGTAGTAGTCAATGTAATTAAATTTTAACTCCTTACAAAGAATGAATTTTATATCTTGGGTAATTGATTGTCATAATGTAGACCATTTTTATTTCTATTTAATTTCTTAAAACTTATCATTTTATCAAAGTTTTAACTAACATTGGAAAAAGTGAAAATAATTTATTTTAAAAATTAAATTTCATTTCTATGATATTTAATCTCTATAATTTATTTATATTCCATTAATGTTCCATATTATTCTTTATTATAAAATAAAAATATGTATAATTTTCCTCCATAGGTTTTTATTTTTCTAAAGTAGAAGTTATTAGTTTTTCTTTATCCAAAATCAAATCCACATATTAATTTTCAACGTCTATGTGAGTATATTTCTTTATATCTTCTATATTCTTATGAATATCCTTATGTCTATCATTAATTTTTTTATATATACTAATAATCTAATCTATTTTATTATTGTGTCTTTTGATCAATTTTATGGATCATCCAAAAAAGTTTTCTTAATTAATTTGATGAATCCATTACACAAAGGTTTCACAAATCCTTTTCAGAACCAAATTATTCATTTGAACTAGAAGCATTCCTGAAAATCCATCTAATTTCCATATATTTCATTACTTTCTTCTAAAAATTTCTCTAGCTTTTCTCTTTCTTTAATTTTGAGAAATCATAATTCATGTTTTCCATTTTTAAGTACTCTTAATAGATTATATCTTGAGAATTATTTGAAATGATATCAAGTTTTTTTCTAATAAATCAAATATTGGAAATTCCTTCACATATCTTCTTGAGTATCTATTCATTTTTAAATATCTTCCCTTAGAAAAATGATTAATATCATTCAAATAATTACTCTACATATCATAGTCCTAATATTAACGAGAAAAATTATATTGAAAATAAATAAATTTATATTCACAATCCACTTCATATACTATATTTCTATGTTCTATCTATTATTGAAATAAGGATAAAATATGATCATAAAAATTATATTTGTTAATGTTCTTAATCTAATCAATTGAAACCTTTTTGAAATTATATTTTATATAAATTATGTAATAAATCATTCAAATAAAACTATATTTTTTAATTTTTATTCTAAATAACTCATACCACTTACAAATAAAAAAAATCTATGAAACATTTAATTTGTAATTTCAACTTCACCCATTTTAATTTTTGATACTCAACACTCAAAATGCCTAATATATTTTTATTGACTTGTGTATGAAAAAATGTGAAGTTTTTTATAATTTCACAGATATCATGTTCAATTATATATACATATATATGGATATGAAAATTTATACTAATTGACTAATATAAAATCTTCATCACTGTATAATTCAACACATACATTACCACATCAACACCACTTAAGGATTTAGGGTCACCATATATAATTTTTTAAGGTTTTTACATAATTATTATAGCGATTAAAAATATTATATTTTAAAATTAATATCTTTTATGAACTCTAATATCCATAGTTAGTTCCATCAAAATGAGGAGATTCTTGAGAAATACATCCATTTATTAAAATTATCCATGTAATCCCAAATAGATAATTTACCCTTGGAAGTTATGTCAAGAAATAGTTATCAAATATTTGTTTTTGTATATATATATATATAAACACGATTTAAAGGTTAATATAAAAAAATTGTTGGTCCTTGGAGAGGTGGTGGAAGAATGGCCAGGAGGGGGTGATTTATCTTTTTTTAAAATTTCAATGTTAATTATATAAAATTTAAATGATTAATAAAGTTGAAATAAAATAATAAAAAATAACGCAAGAAATTTGTAAATTTGTTTATTTAAAATTGATCCTAAATATACCCTTCACCATTCTCAAATATAGAGAATATTATTCCCCATGGAAAAAAGAAATCTCTTATAGTATGTTTTTCACACATGAAGTCACAACCCAAATAAAAAACATTTTTAATCCATATAAATTATTTATAAGTAAAAAATTCCTTTAAAACATAGAGTTTAATCCCACATTACTTGATTCTTTCATGATTTACCCAACCATATACATGTCATGCGCTATATATCCCCCCCAATGGGAGGCCACATGGTTTCCCATAAGTAATTCACAATTTAGAACAAACAATTGGATTCCCATGTATATTTAAGTATTGATATTGAAAATGAAAAATAAAATAATCAATATAAGTGTACTTTATTGGTTTACACTAATCCATTTCCACTAGCCATGAATCAAATGAACCTATGCATAAGTGTTATCTACAAATTTCCCTAAATGATCAGATCACTGTGCAGTAATAGTGTAACCTAGTAAAACTTATTGAATTTTAAAATTTAATCCCAAAACATATAAAAAATTTAAATTACCCCATATTAATTAATTTAACAATATATTAAGTAAAATGGGGTGTTAAAATCTACACACTATGCCACTTTTTCTACCCATAATGTCTTTAATAATAGTTAAATACACTAAATACAAGACCTAGTAACAATCTATGGATAGAATTGTTTCTAGAATAAAACTAAACTAGAGAGAGTGTTAAAATTAGACCACTGAGCCCAAAAAATCTTCTAAACCAATAGATCATGTCCACAAAATTCTCAATCACCTAAAAAACATCATTGAGGATATGTATAGCCTAAGGAGAAAATAGACTAATAACCGCAATAACCACCACTAATAATTTATCTGAAATAGTGAAATGAATGGTGGGTTAATCCATGAGACCAAACATCAACCATAAGACCACATCTCCTAGAGTTAACTAAGTACCGGGTGATTATATGAAGCACAAAAATCACCAATGAACCAAATATAAACCCCAAGAAAGCATGACCCATTGGAAAATAAAAAACCATAATAAAAAACCATCACTAATAGAAATAATGATAACATAAAAAAACCATGAATATAAATTCATTACATCTCCATAATCAAGAAACAACATCATTACCAAACACAGTTCATTAGACCCAAGTTGGTAAATTAAGAGATCAACCCTAGAACACCATCCCATTATAAAACTAACAATGCTTTCACTATATAGTGATAAAAAAATAGAAGGAAACCCTTATCCTTTTTACACAAGCACTAACTCTAGAACATCCATCCTAAATCCTTAAAAAAATATAATCCTATAATATCCCTAACAAGAAATAAATCCTATGAGAACACCACCAGATAAATCATGCATACAAAACAACCCATAATAAATCACGATTTATATAACGACAATAAAAAAATAGTAAATAAATACAAATAAAAATTACAAATCAACTCACCAGATAAATTACTAAATCATTAAGGTTCCCAAAACCTTGACTATACCTTTACATATTGAAAACTTGTATCTACACCTCTATGATATGCATGAACAACATCAACCAAAATGATTTTAAAATTTAGGAAAATTCTATTTTGAATCATGAAATACTGGATGCGGTCCAATTATTTAAAAGAATTCAGATTAACTACTCAGTATCGAGTCTCTGTATAGTGGACACATGAATGAAACCACTCCTAAATAATAAATAATAACTAACCTAAATATCAACCCAATGATTTCAATTAACACTTTTTCTAATGATTTTCTGAAAAATCATACTCTATATAGTAAAAAATGTGAATATTATCAGTTCATGAATTTCATGTTAACCACACAATTCCATCATAAATAAAAATAACACTAAAAACACTTATCACTCCATCAAACTCATATAAAACAGCCCCTTTTAAAAAATAAAGACCCTTTATTTCAAAATATAAATTTAAAATAATTATTTTTTATTTTCATAATATGATTTTTTTAAAAATACATCCTATTTGAATTTTTCAAGAAAAGACTATTTTCAAAAACATTCCCAATTTCTTTATAAAACCATGATCTTAACTACAATTTTCTCCCACATCTAAAAACATTTTCAAAATTCATTACAAAATAAAATTCCCTTAGAATCATTTCACGATAATCAGAAATAAAAGAAACAATCACTTGATTACCGAACCCTTTTGCATTCTAAAACACTTTCCAAATTTAATTTTTAAATCAATTAAATTTGAAAACACAATATAAAATGTAATTAAATCATACTATGCATGTTTAAAACCATCCACAGTAATTTAAAAATACCATTTTCTTATAAACACATGTCCTCCAAAACATAAAACAATCATACAAAGGATAAAAAAATAGAAATCCATGTAAATAATTAAAATCTCAGCATAAAAACACAAATAGATAACAATACTCCCTTATCCAACATAGCACAGATTATAAAAACTATTGGGGTCATTTTTGGAAAACTTGGTAGGTAAAATCAAAATTCTATATGAGAAACTACAATGTGCACAATTTCATCACACAAGAAGTAAACCATTTTCCAACCATTTAAAAGTCTCTAGAATTTTTATATAACCATTTTACCTAGGATTTACATGGTTCACCAAACTATATAGGATAACTATATAACCATATTTTATTCATAACATCCATATGAAAAACTAAAAATGACCCAAAAAATCATTTAAATTCTCATTAGAGTCTAAGGAAGAATCATAACCAATTGAAATCCATCAAATACATAAAAAAACTAGAATAAAGACCCAAATCCCAATCACCATTGGAAACTCGATGTTCAGTGTGAAGAATAAATAGGTAACAAATTTCCCACACCATATATCAGAGTTAAGATGATGATCCTAATATCTATACTTTTTATGATCTATCATATGTCACCCCTAAACTAGGCACTTTAGCTGGCCCACAAAATATATTAAGAATATTATCGATCATCTTAATCTAGAAAATAGTGGTATGGTATTAAAAATGATCATATTGGTAACAATTAAATCCACTAAATAATGCATATATAAAAAAATTAAACATTAAATAGAGTATTCGACAATATTAAATAAATAATCTAAACAATATGTAAATAATATTATTTAACAATATCGTATATATAAACCACAAAAGTTCCCATCTATCAAGTTCAATACAAAGGAATCCTATAATAATAATAAAATCCAAACCATAAATCCACATCTAAGTGACACATGGGCACAATCCAAATCCTAAAACAACTATCACCCTAAACAAACCAACATAAAGAATATATAATCTAAAGAAATAGAATAGAAACAAAATTATAGTTTCTTTTATCAAATGTTGAATATTCAGTGTGAGTGAAACCAATACTATTTCATCTCACTGAGTATTTTTTATTATTCCTTTAAGATGAAATTTCAAATATACTAATTTGATATAAAAATTAAAACTTATATTTTTTGTTCATAGATACATAATAAGAAACCAATATCACATCTATAAAAATATTTATAACATTCTATTTTATTTCCTGTAAATAAAAATAATCACTTTTAAAATGATTCCTCATATGAATCATCCTTTTATAAAATACTCATTTTAAATTAATATCAAAATATAATTTATAAATACATGATTAAAAATAAGAATAGAAAACTTTTTAATAAAAAGGGAATAAATTATATAATCATAAAATAATACACTAAGGTACCACATAACTAGTAATAGAAAAAAGTCCACAATAGATTCCAAATGAGTTAGGGAACAAAAAAGACTGTACCTTATAGAGACAAGTAATATCACGGGAAAAACCTAGGGTCCAAAAGTAATATATCTTCATAGACTTTTACAAACAGAAGACTAATTTTTGGAATATGTTTCATCCAAACAAAACAAGCCTCCCAATAAGCCCGTATAAAGACCCATCAAGGCAACTCTCCATTTTTTCATACTTCAGACTAGAGTGGACACTAGTAGTTTAAAACTATAATATTTAGTATAAATATAGTCCTCTCAATATGTTACTAATGTACCCATGAAATAAATAATGAGGAGGTGATAAAGAAAATAAAAAATATGATCAACATAGTAGCATAAAATATATCTCAAATAACCTCTAACACACTCTTAAGAAACATCGTTAATAATGACATATATATCATTAAATTAAATAAAAAAGAAGTGGTATCATCAAGTCTCTCACACTCAAACCATGAAATCCAATTTGAATGTTCCAAATTGGAATTACTAGATATATATTTTCATATACCAGGTAATTTAAAATCATTATAAATATTTTTCAAATTCATTACTTAAAGAAAACTATTTAAAACCTCATTTAAAACCATTTTTTCTAGAAATACATTTTCAATTAAAAGAAGTCAACAAACCAAACCCTACCATTTTCTAAACTCTTGGCCCAAATGGGGTCAAATAACCGTAAAATACCAAATTATCTTGAAAAATGTAATTAAAGGATTTTTATAAAGACACAGAATAAAAACACCACATTAACAAATGAAACCCCTTTGAAATACCCTTTAATCCAAGTGAGGGATCATTCTAGAAAATTAATAAATTATATTTTATTTTCAAATAGTCATTTACCTGAACAAATAAAACATTTATAAATGTTAAGCACCTAATGACATTCCAAATAAAGGAATCACAAAAAAAATCACCTACCTCAGTTTAGTAGAAGTCAAGCTGAAAATAGTTGTCTTCAATGTATAACGATCTAAAACTAAATGAGGGATACCAATAAATAAATAACATCTAATGAACTATGAATAAATCACCCTGATATCTAAATGTGAACATAAAATTTCTTTCAGTTTTGTAGGAGAAGAAGAGACCAAGGGGGAATTGGAAAGGGGAAAGAATGGAGAGGGAAAAGGGAATGAGGGGACTTAACTTGTTAAATCCACTTAGAAATTGTGATGGTGAAGAAAAAAATCGATGGATAGAGGATGGAGATATATTCTATCATATTCCAATACAAAACATAGATAAAATTAGAGAAATCCCTAAAAATATGAGATGGATAAATGGAGAAAATCAAATTTCTAGTAATTTGGGAAATACACAATATTTTTTAATGATAAACAAGTCATATAGAAGCTACATGATTGAAAAAAATTCACTCACTTGGTTTGTCCACATGGTTTACAACATTTGAACCAACCATGAGAAATTGGTATATTAAACTACATAACCCCTTCATATCTATGTTTCATGGTTTGACTAATGATGTGCAAAATGTATGTAGAAAAATCTTTATAGAAGGGTAATTCACACAGTTTCCCCTAAGTCTCACTTAGATCAAACCAAAACATTCATTCCCCATGAATATAAAATATTGAAAGTTAAAAATGATATATAAAATTATATTTATAATGGTACCTTCATTATTATCACAAAATCATGCACAAAAACCCTGAACAGAAGAAACCCCTTTGTAAGGTTCATTTGTGGAGTTTACTAAATCATGCGATGACCATGTCTTAACTGTGCAACAAACAAAAATTTATGAAAAAATTAAAATCAAAGACTGGAACTTTTAAAAATTTAAATTTACTGAAAAAATAATTAATATAATAATTGATAAAGAGATATAATGTGTTTTATGTTTATTCCTAAACTTTCTACCATGTCAGAGATAGTTGATTTATCTCTCAATTAATTGCATGAAATAATTGTGACAAATTCCATGATGAAATATATTGTTTTTAAGAATATCATAATGGATGATAAGGATATTTAATTGAAATATATGAGAAAACATAAAATCAAAAAAGTGAAAGATGAGTACTATAGTGAATCTAAATATGAAAAATAAGGGGATGATGATAATAAGGGGACAATGGCTCTTATCTCAAAGGGGTTTATTAAATTAAAGGGTAACATAAAGTTACAAATCTACTAAATGATTTTAAATTTTGTGAAATTTACATTTTTGAATTTATTTCCCAATGAAAAAATGTGGAGGCTATATGTATAATGAGCACGAAAAAATTCCTTAGAAAAGTAAATGGGGAAGAAGTTCTATGAATCTTAAGAAATAAACTAAAAATAATAAAATATTTCTAAGATGATAAAAATGTGTAGAGTTATAAAATATATGGGACACTGCTCCACTAAAAGTAGTCTATCAGTGTAATATGTTCTTGAAAATTTTGGGAACTTTATGAAACACGTTTATATATACAATTAAACCCTCTGTAGTGATGGATAAGGTGAAGGGACTTAAATTTAGTACATATTTCAAGATGAACATCAATAATGTCTAAAGAAAAATAAAAAACATATAAAATGGTATATACTACTAATGAAGTTGAAAAATAAAGGTGAAGATGAATATCATTAAAATTAATGTTTTCACATTAAATAAATTATGAATACTAAGGTGAATGTTGTGGTTTATAATAAAATATAGGATGATTTAGGGAAACAAGTAGTGTAATGTAAAAAGAGTTAAATTATACTTAAAAATGGTGTATTTATGATAAAGTTACTTAATGAAAAATGTTATATTATTTCAAGAAACATGTGAATGTTTATGTTGTATCAAGTAATGATTATTAAAATGTTTTTAAAAAAGTTTTAAGTAAAAAATATCTTTACAAAACTCAAAGGATAGTTTATATTTTTTAATAGTTTATGTTATAAAACAAGTATTCAATGAGTTTGGAATAATATTTTTTTTTGGAAAATATAATTTTACATCAAAATAATATGAGGCTAAATTAAGAATAAATATCTCTCTAGGAAAGACTTAAATCATATTAATTTTTCTAAAAACAATTCATACTCTTTTAGAAGACCATAAATAAACTTTTAGTACTGGTTTCAAAGAACCTTATTAAAAAAAGACGATATTTTTGGGAATAAAATTTCACTTAATTAGAGTATTAATAATTTCAGGTGGAGACCCTATGAGAATAAAGGAATAAACTCTCAAAATATAAGGAATAATATTAGTGGGGAGAAACATTTTAATAAAAATTTATCAAGTCTGACACCCCAAAAAAATATGATTGTATAAAATTAATAATTGGGAGACTTTAATAATTTTGTGATTATGTTTAATATTATATGACTATAATTCTACGATATTTTCCACATGCTAAAATATAAAGAGAATTATATAAAATATAGGAGGAAGAAAAGTATCAATTTGATAAATTTGTTCTAATAGCTGGCTAGAAGAGCATGTTGTGAATACCTAATAGTGGTTATTCCTAACTTATGAAAATTGATACATAAAACATGGATATAATTTAATATATTTTATATATTAGAATTTACATTTGGGAATGAATGTTAATTTAAAATTAGTGGAATTTCTACAACTGATATTGAATATAAAATAACAAAAATCAAAATATTTTTTGTTTATTGATGGAATAAAAAAAATTTGAGTATATTTTTTTGATTATGGGAATGTATATATATTTTAGATAACATATTATATAATAAAAAAAATAAAGAATAATTTTCAATAAGGGAAACAAAACAAGTTGTAACATATCCCAAATTGGTGGCTTGAGTAATTACTATTATTATAGTGAACTAGTTGAAAATTAAATTTGGAATAAATGACTTAAAAACCATGATAGAAAGGTTTTAATTAACATATAAAAGGATTATATGGTGAGAGATCTAAACAAAATAATATAAAAATAGTAACTATTTTTGAGACTAGTCAAAATATGAGTATAGTACATGAAAAACACTAAAGATTCTAAATTTAATCCAATTGGCCACAAGAATTAATTCATTCTAATTTATTGGTATGATGAGACATCAATAAACAGTACATGATATTTTCCTTATTATATTAATTGATTATATCACTTGGATGAATAATTTAATATTTATGAGACATAATTTTGAGGCAGTAGATATGTCTAAAATATTCAAATGACAAGTTAATAAAGGGTTGGAAGTCAAAGCCAAAAAGTTGACAAATAATAATGTAATATAGTTAAGAGTGACATTATAAGTACAACTGTGTATATTAAAAATAGACGATTGTTGATAACCAAATAAAATACGACTTATTATTGGATGTGTAATTATAAAAAAACCTATCATGATTTACTTCATATTTTTTAGATATCCATGTTTAATAAAGATAAAAAACAAATTTTTTAATGTTTAATGAAAAATTGAGGAAGGTATTTTACTAAGATAGATATCTAATAGAAGAGTTTATAACTAATGAAACCAAAGATTACAAAAATTGTTGATTTATATGATGTGATAGAAATTTAAAATGCTATCAATTCAAGGTGTGAAAAAATAGAATATTTTGATTAATTAAAAGTTAATAACTTGTTCAGTTCTAAAGATGTTAGATAAAAGAATGATGAACATGAACCCAATTTAAAAATCTCATGTGTCATAAGTTTAACCACAATTTTTTGTTGATAATTTTGAAAAACATAAGTGGATATATTCTATGAATGATGATCTAGATCATATTGATAAGAATGATAGCTGGGATTTTATTACTAGACATAAAATAAATAATTTTATTGAAAGAAAGTGGGTATTCCAAAATAAAATTAATTAAAAAGGTATGGTGTAAAAGAAGAAGGATAGATTCTATTATAAAGGTTATTAATAGGGATAAGGTCTCGAGATTGAATAATATTTTACATCAGTTTAAATAATTGAAACTGTTAGAATATTTCTGGAAGTTATGGATCATAGCCATTATTATGTTTACCAATTGGATATGAAATCCTCATTCCTAAATAGAGATCTTGAGGATACAGGTTTTATAAACCAACCTGAAGGTTTTATACTTAATAACAATGTAACTAAAGTGTATAAGTTACAGAAGTATTTTTATAGATTGAAATAAGACCCTTGTAATCAGTACTCAAAATATAAAATTTTCATGAAGAAAATATAAATTTAAAAAAGAAAAGGCATAATTACAACTATGGAAAGAATATGGGTATGAATTAATTATTTATCATAATTTATACTGACGACATAATATTTTAGGTCATAGAGAGTATACATGTAAGGAATTTTCAAAAAAAATTAAAATGTGTTATGAGTTTTCAAGGATTTTGGTTAAAAATTTGTTTCAGTTATTCTCGTTTATAAAAAGATTATATCTTCCTATCTTCTACGAAATATTGCAAGGTGTTATTAATGATGTTTAGTTTAAAATAACATAAATCTATATAAAATCCCATGATAATTGGAGTGAATATTATTAAATATAATGTAATGAAAATTTTGAATCTAAAATTAATGGAGTTATAGTTTAATATATAAAAGAAGTAAATAACTATAAATGACGGGTTTCATTGATAATGATTATACTGGTGAATGTAATAATAGAAAATAAACATAAAGATGAAATTTATTTTTGGTAGAATGTTTTATGAGATTACATAGTTGGAAACAAAATTCTACAACTTTTTAGTATATTTGATGCAGATTACGTCACTACCACACATGAATGTATACAAATTTTATAATTGAAACAATTTCTAAATCATTTAAATTTAAAAGATAAGAATCCATTGAAATTTTTTTATGATAACCAATGTTAAATTAACCTTTACAATAATTGATTGAAACACGAATGATTTAAAATTATTGAGAGAAATATTGAATTTTTTATGTAGAATGTTTCTAATAGATATTTGAGGTTGGTTTAAATTTCAATAAAATATCACAATTCTAATATATTAACTTCTATTAGGACAAGGCTTATATTTGAGGAGTTAAGGTTAAAAATTAATATTCCCATATTTTCTCTTACTTAAGTATGAAATAGTATACCATAAAATCTTTTTGGTTTAGTTATCTAGGAGGGATAATTATATAAAAATTTGATGCCAAACCTTTGAATCCATTTTTTTTTGTTAATGTTTAAATGGGGATGAAAATAATTGATTTGATGAGCGAAATAACATAAAAATCAGTGCCCCTAAATTTTTTATTAGGGAAGGATGGGGTTCTCTTCATAACACTGTTTAATGTAGTAGTGTAGTTTTAGTATAGTTCTATTTGATAAAATATGATATTCTTTGAAAATTTGAGAGTTTTTGGTAAAGAAAAAAATCCAACTGGGGAGAATAAGTAACTCATATAATTCTTAAAAGTATTGTATTTTCTCAAATTTTTGTGAGAAAATTTTTAAATTAAGTATTGGTTTATTATCTATTAATTCATACATTATAATTATAAAAGATATTATTTTAGGAGGAAATATTGGTTTTTTATATGATTATATATAAAATTCTATCATTATGTTTGAATTAGAGTCATTAAATATTCTAGAATATGTATCATGAGGATCACATATAGAAGATAATCCATTTATGAATTAATTTTTTTGATTGATTAAAAGTATTTAAAACTAGAAGGTATAATAGATAATTAAATATGAAAACATTTATCTATTAGATAATTTTTTTAATGGATATTTAAATTGTAACATTAAAGTTTTGTAAAATGACTCTTTAAGAATTTGAAGATATAAAAGAGGCATAAATTATATTATTCTTTACTAATATTATATTCATTAACATCATGATATTATAGGTGAGTTTTTATTTAATATATGGCTTCTAAAGTGATTTTGGATGTATATAAAAGAATCATAAAATTATGAAAATATGAGTTCAGAAGATTATAAATTGAATAAAGTTTCTAAGAAGACTAGAGTTATATCTTAATATAATTTTTTAAGATACAATAATAAAAGGATGTGTTGAAATCATCATTATCTGAACTATGAACTATTATAGAATAATGGAATCTAAAGACAAATCAATCACCATAGTGGAAGTTGATTTCATGTATAATAGATTAGAAAAACACGATGGAGCAGAAATTCTATATGATTTAATATTGATAATTTAATTAAGATTGAAAGAAATGGAAATTGAGTGATCATTAAATACTGAACCAAATTAATGGTTTGAAATTTAAGGGTGAATATGTTGAATTATAATTCATGAAGAAAATATCAAGAATATTATATCGTGATTCAAGTTTTATTTTTTTGGGAAAATTGAAGGATAAATACTAAGCTTTTCATGAGATGATTTCCTAGTCAAAGATGATTTTTATGAAGTAGATAAAGAAATATTTACCTAGTATTGAATTAGAATTTCTACATGTTAATAAAGAGGGGAATTAATTTTTTTTACTTTCATAATACCCCTTTTCTTGGATGATTTCAATCCATGACCATATATAGGTGGTGTGGTTCTATGTCAATGAAAGGATTAATTATAATATGAGTAGTGGATATTTACATTCTGAAAATAAGTTGGGGAAGAGAAAAAAGTGATGATTCAAAAATATATTTATTTATTATGGGAATATATATATATTTTTTGAATATTATTTAGTAGAGATACTGTACTTATAAATTCTGTTCAATGTGATTCTAGAGAAAGAATTTCTTGAAGTGGATTTTGTTGAATGTCACCAATTCTTAATTATTCAAAAGCCACAAATGAAGATCAATTTTTTGGTGAAAAACAATACTAAATATAATGAATATTTAATATTTTGTTTCAGGACCATTGAATATTTGAAGGATTTATAAAAATATTATATAATTGATATTTTTAGGAGATAAAATTGGTTTATGGATGATACATTCATGAGGTTTATGGATGACACCACTTTATAAGTGTTGATCCAATAATGATACCTTATCAGGTTTCATAATCACATTAATTAATTAGTGATTAAATATCTATCTTAAAATCAACCTAAAGATAACAAATACATAGTCACCCACATTGAAGGATAACCTAATAAAAATATAATTTTTTTCTGTTTCTTTACTTTATTATTGTATATGGGTAAGGTTGAGATTATATGTTTGAGAGGATTAAGATTTATAAATGTTAAAAAAGTTAATTTTGGGAATTGAAATTATAAAAGAGAACCATTGACTCAAAACACCATTATAATATTACATCATATTAATAGGAACTTTAATTTAATATTCATTTTCCTTATTCATCCATACCAAATGATTGATATATATCATTATATTGAGATATGGCCATATCATACCATAAAATATGGTATGATTTAGTAATGATCCCAACCCTTGGTTCATAATGTAAGTAACATTAAAAATTATACCATATCCTAACATGAATATTAAAAACATAATAATAAAATTATAATATAAATATACCATTTTAAAAGGTTTTTGAATGCTTATATAAAACATTAAATGAAGAATTCCAATGTCATTTGGTATCTAAAAAATGATAATAACTAAAACTGTATCAATATTATATTAATATAAAAGTGATAATACTCAATACTCAATTGTAATTGAATAATGTAACACCTAGAAATTTAAAAAAAATGAAACTATGCGCAATAGCATATAAGATATGCATCATCGAGCTGAAACGGACCATGAAATAATATTATTACCAAGCCATTAAATTAGTGGATAAAAATAATATTATTTAATTTATGATATATATATATATATATATATTTTATAATCAATATTAATTTATTTAAAAAATCATTAGTAAATAATAAATCATTTTTAGTAAATTAATTTTATTCATCCGAAAAAATTTCTGCAATTTTTTTAATAATTTTTTTTTGAGAAAATATAATAATTAATTTCTAAATATATTTAATAACTTATTTTATAAAATTAAATTATTATTTTAAATAATAATATCAATATTAAATTTGGGTGAAATTTTATGATTTTTTAGAAAATATTGTTTTTTATGTTGATAGTGAAAAGTAACGATTTTTGTAAAAATATAATTTATTTTAAATAAATTAATTAATTGAAAAATCACCTTATATTTTGAATATTATTTAAAGTAACATAAAAATTATTTATTTATATTTAATCAAAATAATTACTTTTTATTTAACTTTATATTGAAATTTAGTAGAAGTTTATTTTTGGATTAATAAACTATAGTTTTTTTGGAAATAGTTTTGATGTGAATAATGTTTCTCTATTTATTTAATTATAAATAACCATTATTATTAATTATTTAAATTATATTTATACACTATGTATCTATAAATATTATTTTAAATTCATTTAATGATTTTTATTGGTCATAAAGTTAATATAGAATCATCTTTTTTGGAAAAAATAATCTTCTTGAAAAATAGCTTTATTATCAACTGTGAAGGTTTAATTTTAAATTAAATTATACCATTTATAAGAACTGAATTTGGAAAATTGGGTTAAATATTTTAAATAATAAAAATTTATTTTATATAATATGGTCAAAATAATTTTTTACATTATGAAAACTAAAAATAGTTAAAATTTTTTATAGCGGTTATGGTTAAAACAGGTTTATTAGGGCGATAAACTAAAAAAAGATTAGGTAAAATGACTTATAAACTTGTACAAAAACAATTTTATAGAAATATTTATACGTTATCACCTTTATTTTTTCAATAATTTACCATTATAGAAAATTTCTTCATGTAAAAAATATTTGTACGCAATTTTCTTTTAAAAATGCCAAGTGTTCCACTCACCTCACTTATAAAATACCACCCACTCTCCTATCCACTTTACATATTTTAGAAAACATATTGGATATTAACTACCCAAATATCTTCATTAATTCTAAAATAACATCCTATAATCATTGGTTAGATCATAAATACATCGTAAGATGGATTTTGGTGCTAACCTAAGGAGGTTGTCCAAAGAAAAGATATCATTATTAACAATACATTTTTATACTCTTTCTTCTACCACCTCATTAAAAAAATATTAAATTATAAATATAAGATAAAAAATAATATACAATATACATATATATAATTATGTTAATTTCATATACTAAATCCATCTCTTATTCTATAAAATGGGATATGAAATTATCATTCATGAGTAAGGCGGACTACCGCCACACTGACTGATGTCGTTCATTTTCCATCATTGCCTATTACATATTATTATAATGATGTATTGAAAGTATATATATATATATATGTTATTTGTAACATATTTAATCTTTTAATTTTATTATATCATAGATACCTTCTTACTATCCATTTCTTGAGGGATACAGTAATGTTTCTCAGGTGTACGACGAACTATCTCCAGACGAAGCGTTGTGATTAATTTATCACCAGTGCTTTACCTGGAAGGTAATAAGGATACTTTTAATGAATATATTTTATATAAATTAAATAATTATGATATTAGTGGCATGTTTATCATTTTTATAATTTTATATATCATTTTATTCCTTACAATAAAAAATGATAATGTTGTTCATGAATACCGGTGGACTACCGCCTTGATGAAGCACTGTGATTATTTTTTCATCACCTATTCATGTGGATAAATTATATAAGTATATTTAATGTAATAATATTTTTTTTTTATTTTAGGAATACCACTATGTGAAAATAAAATATTACTCAAGTTCTTTCCATAATGATCGTTGCAAAATAAAAATATTACTCATGCGTACGTACGACCTACTATCTCTATGATCATAATGCAGTTTATTTTTCATAACCATATTTCATTATTAGTTTTAAAAGTATAATTGATGTATAAAAAATTATCATTATTTCATTATTATTATTGTTTATATGATAAATAATGACCTCCTTTTCCATGGTCAACACACTAGTAATTTTAAGAAACAATGATTCGAACATCCTCAAGACACACGACATAGAATTAACTAATTTATTATCTAAATATGAATTTGAAAATAAATATATAAAATGATTATGTATAAAGTTTAAAAAATTAATATTTTATTATGTAATAAGAAAATTTGTATAAAATTATTATATGAGATTAAAATGACATTTATGGAAAGTCTAGACTCAAGATAAGAGACATCATCCCAATTTCCCTTTATTGAGGAATATTATTAAGTAATGTGCATATTTTATTTTATATATTGAATATAATTCCCATTTTACATGTCATATAATAAATATTTTATACTTCATGTAATTAAAATTTATAATTTTTATTTCTTTCATCCAAGGGGATTTGACATGAAAGTTACCAAATGTTAAATAATTACATAAAAAAATTTATATTCAATGTGTTATATTACATATTCATTATATTTGATATTATATGATAATTTGTGTAATTAAATTTGATTATATTAATTTTTAATCCCAATTTTTTTATTTGGAATTAAATTTGATACACATAATCTATTCATTGATTAATTATCACTTCAAAGTTATGATCATACTAAGGGGTTATCATCTCAAATTGTCTTCTTTGGGAAATATGTTTTGTTATAAACGTATATTTTATTATGAGGTGTATAAAATTCACCATTAAAATTTTATATCATGAATTTACTTAATTTTATGTTATTTAAATAATTAATTGAATTTATTCTTTCATGGAATTTAAGATTGAGATGTTATTAAATTGGAAACAACATTATGCTATAATCTCATTTCACTTTAGGATTTATTATGTTCAAGTATAAATTAGACGAAATAATATGATATTATTGTATTAAAATAGATATTCATTATTATCCTCTATTTATAAAGGTGGTTTTCATTTTTAATTTCAATTTCCTCACTTATTTGTTACATTAATATTAATAAATCTATTTATATTTGATATCTATATTTTATCATCTTTTAGAATGGGAATATTTATCTTCTATATCCATGTTTTCTAAAAATTATTTGAAATTGTTTTTATAAAAATAAATAATTTCCTAAAGCTATTTTACATAGTATTTGACCTTATTTTTAAAGTATTTAAAAATAAATTTATTAATGTTTTCTAAATTGGACACTTTTGACACAATTTAGAAAAATATTTTAAAGGAATTTTAATTTTTTTCATTTATATAATGAATGGATCCTTGAACCATAATGAATATTTTATTCATTGAATATTTATTTATAATTAATATTTTATTCATTGAATATTTATCCACAATGAATATTTTATTCATTGAATTTTTAGTTTTTAAAAATGAATTTCCTATTGAAAATGTTATTTTCCTGAATAATGTTTTAATAACCTTTTAATGGTATTTATATTCATCAATCGCAACTACCCTTAATGTTAAAAAAACTCCACTAGGGATATGTGGTATTGATAAAATCCTTAATCTTTATAAGTATTCATTATGATATTAACATGGAGCCTATTTCTTTTACATGGGTGATAAAGCACAAAAATAATGATGATTATTGTTATCTCTAAAATTAAAAGATTCTAAATGCTTTATTCATGAATGGTACTTGGGAATTATTTATTATAGTAGGTGAGACCAAAAAGTCTTATACCAAAAGTTCACCAAGATAACCCTGAGTTATCCGGATATCTCTTATATGATGGGTGTTCCAATATAGTGCTCTAATACATTGGGTAATTCTCCTTGTCATTAATGGAATTAATGAGAGGTTTATAAGAGGGTTTATACTTTGTGTTTAACTAGGATCAATTTATTTCAAACATGGGATTAAAATTGTCTATGAATATAATATTCTAATGATACCAATATGTTTTCATTATACATTCTATGTTTTTAATGATTTCATTGATCAAGATTGATACTACAAGGATTATTATTACTGATTTTGATGAATGTTGCCTTTGTAAAATACTTATTCCATGTCATCATGTTTGATGGTATATTTATTTATGGGTATAATATTATTAAGTCATTATGAGGATATTTTATTATGTCATAATAACCATAGTATCTTCTTATAATAAAATATGACATTCAGTTGTTAATTTTTATATTTACCCTTAATGGGATTTTGAGATCACCCTTCTTATGTTTCATATTCCTTAGTTTATGAAGAATCAGGAATAATTATTTTTTTTCTAGAATGTTTTCTAAAGTTATAATGTTTTTGGGATATATTAAATACTTAATATGGAATATGAAATGGTCATTATAGTGGGAAAATACTCCCTTCAATTCATGGGCATTGTGTATGTAAGAGATTATCCAAACAATCTAAACATCTAAGCCTAAAAGGTTCATGGGGTGTGTGTGATAAAATATTTACTTTTGATGATATAAGTTTTGGATGGTGAAAATTTGGTCACCTTCAACAGTATAAAAGCCCAAAATTTAATGTTTATTATTTTGTCATTGAACCTGAGAGTGTGGGTTTAGGGATATTATAGTTTGTATTAGAGGGGGGTATAAATGACTTTGTAGATTTGGATGTTTTAACCTAAGTTTATCTTAATATTTATTGATACCATAATAGATATATAATATTAAGGTTGATTATAAGTTCAAAAGTTTAAACACCCCTTTTTAGGTTATATGTGATGAGATCCTAAAGTTATTAATGAACTTTTTTGAGAGGTTTTATTGGAATAAATTTTATGTAATTATTTGGTCTTACATTAATAACGACTTCAATTTTTTTGGAAAAAATATTTAAGGTATTAATAAATATTAGGGTATATATGATCTTTTATATTGAGGTATTTATGGGAAATCAGGTTTTATTGTATATCCGACCATGATATTGAAATGTGATTTTTGACTAAGTGATTAGTGTTATTTTAGAACAAGATAATTGTATTTTTTTCATGAATGTTTATAGGAATCAGATAAGATTTTAGTTTAAAAAAAATCATTAATTTTGAGGTTATTTGGTATATGGGATTATTTATTTATGGAATGATTTAACTTAAACATAGGGTACTAATGTTGCATTTTGGAGATAAATGTATTATTTTATCATATGAAGGGTTATTCATTTTATGAAACATCATACCATATTCAAAACATTTTGGTTTTGGCTAATGTATAATGATATTTGGAATATATTTCAATCCATTATATGGTAATTTGACCCTTTAAAATGTTATTTTTGGTGATTAATACATAAGAAAAATATCTTTGTATAATCCCCATTGGGGAAAAAAGATGATATTGTGGCGGAAATTGATTAATGGATGAAATTAAACATATCGAGTAAGTATAATACATTAGTTTTTAGTCAATATTGTACATAAATTCATAAAATATATTAAAAAGATCTTAAAAAAATAGTATCTTATTACCACCATATCTGATGATTCAATGGTCATTTAACTCATCACGAATTAAAGGTTTTGAGGTCCTTAATTTTTTGTTGGTCATTTAATTTCTAATGATCGATGATCTTTATCATTGTCCATAATTATTTATTATTCTTTTCCATTTAAATATATTCCCTTTCAAGAATTGTTATCCTATGTTGAAATCTAGTTATCTTACAACATTTGTATTTCTTTTTTTTTTTAATTTTAAGAGCAAGTTTCATTCACCCGTTTTTCGATGTGGGTTTCCAAAAAAAGATATTTCCAAATATTTAAAATTATTTATAGTGATAAAGTTTAAATTTAGAGGATGAAATGTATTAAATTTAATATAATTTAATACACAAAGATTTAAAAAATGAAACTATGTTTGACAACATACAAGACACATAACATAGAGCACAAATAATTGAATAAATAATATTATTTTTTAGATGATTGTGAGAAACTAACCATTAAATTAGTGGGAGTGAATATTATTAAATAATTTATGATATATATAAATTTAATAGTCAATATTAATTTATTTATAAATTATTATTAAATAATGAATCAATATTTAGTAATGTAATTTTATTCATCAAATTATGTTATCTCTAAAAATGATTTTTCATTATTTTTGTAAGAAAGTATAATATTCAATTTGAAAAGATTTTTTAAAAATTATTTGATAAAATGAGAATAATTTTTTAAATAGGACTATCAAAATTAACATAGGGTGAAAGTTTTGGTATTTTTCAGAGAATATTGATTTTTCATTGAATAATGAATATACAAATATCTGTTAAAATGTCCTTTATTTTGAATAAATTAATTAATTTAAAATTCCCATTATTTTTGAATATTATTCAGAGTAAAATAATTTTTCATTAATTATATTTAATCCACTTAATTAATTTTGAGTCAACACTATATGTTATTTTAGTGTAATTTATTTTTGGGTATAAAAACATTATTTTTCTAAAAATTGTTTAAAAGTGAGAATTATTTATCCATTTAAATTAATTTTAAAAACCCTAATTATAAATGATTTAAATAAAATATATTTATTATATATCTATTAATATTAATTTATATTTATATAAGGATTAATATGGTTCATAGATTTAATATAGAATCATCTTTTTCGTGATACATACACTTCTTAAAAACATGTTTTTTTCATCGTGTTTGTTCGTTTAATTCTAAATTAGATTCTACCACTTATGATAATTAAGTTTGATAAAATGGATTTAATATTTTAAATCATTATAATTTTTATTATATAATAATTTCAAATTAATTTTTTATCATCTTGAATAGTGAAAATAGTAAAAAATATTTTACCATAGTTAAGGTTAAAACAGGTTTACTGGGTGTTAATATTGAAGAATAATAAGTAAAATGGCCACAAAACATTTCCAAAAACCATTAAATGGAAATATTTATACATTAAAACCTATAAGGTAAGATAATGAAACATTTTGGAGCCTTTAGAAATGAGAAATATGTTAATACACCTATTTATTTTCAAATATTACAAGTGTGCCACTCACCTCACTTATAAAAGACCACCCCTATCCTATTATAGTAACCACATAAAATCCCTTTTAATTAGAAAATACATGAACAAATATATTCTTTAATTACATACTTATATACTATAATAAATTTGTCTCTCAGATTTCCATCTTATGAAGTATTTTTGTGCTAATATAAGGAGGTTGTTCAAAGAAGAGGTATCAAGCTTAACCAAACAATTTTATTTTATTTATTCTTCCACCTACATGAAAATTAATTCAATTAATACAATATAAAATGAGAGTATATAACATATAATATTATTATAATAACTTAAATCTTTGTCCTCTTCCATCAAATGGGATACAAATTCATCATTCGTGTGTCTGGCGGACTATCCCCTCGCGAACTGATGTCATTAATTTTCCCTCAGTTCCTATATTGTATTGTTATAATGATGAAATTAAAGTGTATATATATATATTAAAATTTTAAACATTCATACTTATGAAGTTATTATTTCACATAAACCTTCTTTATTTCCATTATGTGGTGGATATGATATCATCACTCGTTTGTACGATGAACTTCTACCTCGTGAAGTGATGTGATTTATTTTTCACTGAGACTTTACATGGAAGGTAATAAGTATAAAATTAATGAATATATGTGATAAAAATGGGAGAATTATTATTTTAATAAAATATTTTTCATTATTATAAGATAATATATCATTTTCTATTTTTCACTGAAAAATGACAACGTCTTTTATGTGTACATGTGGACTACAACCTCCATGAATCAATGTAATTATTTTTTAATCACCAAAACACATGTATGATATATATAAATATATTTTATGAAATAATATTTCATTTAAGATATTTTTATAATTATGGAAATATAAAATATTACTTAAGTTCATTCTATAATGATTTTTACAAAATATAAATGATACTCATGCGTACGTATAACCTGCCATCTCCATGGTCATTAAATAGTTCCTTTTACATAACCAAATTTATTAATTTGGTTTAAAAGTATAGTTGGATCTAAAAATGATAAATATTTCATAATTATTATTCTAGTTACTTTTAACCAATGATCCATTTGAACACGATCAACACAAAGAAGCCATTCTCACACAATGAACTCAACATCCTCAAAACACATGATATGGAAATAATTGATTAAGTATTTAAATATTCCATTAAAAATAATTAAAATAAATTATTTATGTAAAAGATATAAAACCTATATAATTATTTTAATCAATAAAAAATTGATAAAATCATATTATATTGGAGTTAAAGGACATACTTGGAAAGTCTGGACTCATCGTAAAGGTCTTCGTCTCAATTTCCATTAATTGAGGGATATTATAATTTTATGCACCTATTTTATTTTATATGGTGTATATAATAATCCTTTTACATGTTATATAATCATTATTTATAATTCTTGGTATTTTATGATACAATTTTAATTATTTAATCTAATCAGATTTGATTTTAAAGTTAACAAGTTGTAATTAATTTCATAACTAAATTTCTTTTCATTGGGTTACATTAATTCTTCATTGCCTTTTAGAATATATGATTATATGTCAAATGAATTTTTATTATATTATGATTTTTTATGGAATTACATTTGATACACATAATCGAATCATTGATTAATTCTCACGTCTATGTTATGATCATTATAAGTGGTTCTCATCTCAAATTGTCTTCTTTCGGACATATGTTATATTACAGACCAATTTTTTTCTGAGGTGTAACTACTATTTCTCATCCCAAATTTTCTTCTTTGGGAGAAAAGTAATTTTATACACCAATATTGTTTCATGAGGTGTATATACTTCCCCTTTAAAAAATTATATCATAAAAATCCTTATATTCATGATATTTATTGTATCAATTGTTGTTATTACATTATGAGGATTATGATTGAAATGTTACAAATGTGGAGAATGATTAATTTTATAATAAAATTTCTCCTTGAGATTGTTTATATTGAAGGATACTTTACAGGATATCATATGAAATTATTTTCTTGAGACAAATTTTATTTGTTCTTCTCTAGTTATAGATTTTTTTACATGTTCAATTTGTTTTTCCACTAGTATTTATTAAATTAACATCAATACAGTTGTTTTAAGTAATAACAATTTTGTATCATCATTTAAATAGTGATTCTTTATCTTCTAAATATTTTTTTTCTAGAATGTTTTCATAATTGTTTTTTATAATAATATTTTTTGTCACAAAACAATTTTACTTGGTCATTGACCATATTTCAAATGGTTTTAAAGGGAAATTATTAATATTTTCAAAATGGTTCACTTTTTAATACCTTTAAATTTTATTTTTGAAAGGAAACTTTATTTTTTACATTTATTCCATGAATATATTTTTCCTCCATCGTGACCATAATTTTCTTTAAATATTCCTTTATATGTTTCCTAGGATATTTTGAAAGAAAATTATTTTAACAATAATTAGTGAATTATTAGTTTTTAAAAATGATTTTTAAAATGAAATGAATATTTTTCTCAATAATATATTTGATGAAATTTTGATGGTATTTTAATCCATCAATCACAACAACACGTGATGTAAGTTACACTCCACTAGGGATATTTCATATTCATATCATTTTTCTTCTTTCTCAGGATAGATTATGAGATTCACATGGAACCCATTTATTTTACATGGATTAATCAAGAAATTAAAGAAAATGTATTAATGTTTTTTGAAAAGTAAAAGATTCAATTTGGTTTATTTATGTAACATCCTATGTTTTGAGATGAGTTAAAATGACAAGGTATAATGAATTTTGGTGTTTACTAGCTGGGCCATTCATTGAACCAATATTTGAAACCTAATTCTAGGAGTAGTAACAACTACATGTGTTGTCTTAGACATGGATGAAAGATCAAAATGTTCCTCTGGTGATCTATAGAGTTTCAGGAGAATTAGACTATGAAAACTCAAAAAGGAAAAGGACTTGATAGGGTGCATAGATTTTCTAAAACCATGTGTCCCATAGTAGAAAATATTTCAGTATTTATTAGAGGAAAAAAGTGATCTAAACATGACATGAATGGTTTTATATAAACTTTCACCAACCACATGGTTAGTGCCACTTAAGAAGTATGCTCGCACTATTCATCTCACAATTAGAACACAGTTAGGGTAACCATGCAGGACAATCCATGTATGATGGCTTCTTAATTAGTGGGTGTTGCACAGTTGGAATTTAGTTTGGGTAAACATTGAGGTCAAACCCCATGACTCAGTTTTGCAGGTGAAATTACAAGTTTTCCCTTAATAAAACCATTTATTCCTTTTTTTCTAACTTTTCTTATTTGTTCCTCTACTCCAGCCGCATGAGGATCTCTCCTATATACCGTGGGTTCATTATTTTTTCTAACCTAGGAATAAATTTATCTCCTCTATCCATCATCTAAATCAAATTCCATTAGTCTCTATGGATAAGTATCAGTAAGGTTTATATTCCCTTTGTGCCATTCATTGTATTGTTTGTTACCAGATATGTTATTTTTGTGGAAGATCATTTTCCCTATTTTCCGAGAAAAGGTTTGTTTCTTAGAAATATTCCAAACCTAACTAAATCAGAGCTTTTAATTAGATGAGTGGATCATCCATGGTATATGGTTTGTGTTCTATGGATTTTCCCCAAATTTTTAGTCAATTTATGAGTAGTGTAGTTGCGCAGCACCGTAGATATTCCTAGACATTTCATTAAAGATTTTTTCTTCATATTAAATTGATCCCCACACCAAGTATTACACCCGTTGAGTATTTTTAAGTAAATATAAAATTATATCATTGATTACAGACACCCCATGGGTGTGTCAGCTTAAATGGACCTATTCTAATTAAATCATTGAATTCCCAAAATTCCTTCTAAGCATAAGGCTTGTATTTCTGATGGGATTGTCCCTTGTAGACACTTTAATGTAAGAGAATGGTATCTCTAGGGTACCATGTTATACCTATAAGAGACATTTACATGGTGGGTATCTTTTTATAAAATTCCTTTAAATTTCAATTGAATTATGATTCTTATATGTGATTCTTGTTTATGATTAAATGGCTTTTTTGATATACAATGTCAGGTTTTTAGAACAAAACCCCTCCAATTAGGTGCAATATTTTCCAAATTAAAAAGTGTTGATTTATGTTTTAAATCGTACTTGGATTATTGCATGATTGTTTCTCAACTGTTGATGTAAATGTTTTTTATGAGTAATGTTTAGTACATTTCCTCTCCTACCATTAAAATTCAAATTTCCCACATTTTTTAAATTTTGAATGGGACCATTGTACCTTTTAAGTGTATGGATTGGGTAATTCATACCTAATTTACTATCTAAACCCCTCTTAAGGGCTTAAATTCCATCATAAATGGATTTTCGCATATAGTTAAATCCCATTTGTTTATGTTTCCTTCTAAGTTTCTTATTACCCCTTTTAGTTTTATTTCCATTTTTTTTAAATCAAATACAATGTATTATATAAAATTACATGTTCATGATGTCCTAACTTTCTAATTTTTTAAATGATTTAAATGGAATGGTTAGTTATAATGGGATGGCTCTCCTTTTTGTGTCAAATAGTATCAATGCAAAGAATTGTTTATATTAAATATCTTATATGAAGTGAATTAAATGAATTATGTTAAATGAATTATAAAGGGTGTCTAAGAAAAACCCTCCAATGAAATCTTAGTACATTATTTGATTTAATTGTTATTCCTTGATATTTTGTCTTAAATAAATGTATAAGATGAGACGTAATGTATCATGAATGAAGTTATATTTTGTTATCATTATGTGATTTGTACTTGATATAGGATGTGGAATGGTGGTAATGGATCTGTTGAGCTTGGTAGAAAATCATACTCCCTTACATATGGTGGTGAGTTCATGACGACTTGCACCAATAATACTATATAGGATATTGGGATGAGGTTCCACACTCCCTATTTAGAGTTAGGACATGACGACTCACTCACTATCCCGAGTGTTGTGAATGGTATCTCACACTCTATTGGGATGTAGGGAATATACCCTATTTCTTGAGATCATAGGATCATTTAGACTAGTTATGGACGACTGTGTTATACATTATCCATCCAATATATAGAATTCAGATTATATGTCCACTTACATCTGCACGTACTTTGTTCATATAGATGGGTGCAATATATAAATATATTATGTATATATTATTACTATATATATATGGTAACTAATAAGATCATCTTTCTATCCATGAGACGAATCAGGTACAACCTTCAGGGGTTCTTTAAGAACTTGAGTGGGCTATTGATTATCTATTTATTCAATTTTGTTTTTTTCATTATACACTAATATTTTTGTATTTATATTTAGGTACTATATTAATTTATATACACCATGAGTGGTTACCTACTCAAATTAATATCTCACACCTTAATCAGGACACCATTTCACTAGGGTTTCCATGTAGACCTCTTAGATATAGAACCATGGATGATTTCTTATGCTATTTTACCTATATCTGGGGGTTAGGAGAATAGGTTGGAGCTAGATATTGGGATTCTCATGGAGATCACCCCTGGGGTTTTATTTCTATTGTTTGTTTAGTAATGTATCTCATTCCATATGGTATGTCTGTTGTTATAGTTATGTTACATCATATGGACATCTATAATTTGTTTTATATTGGTGTTGAAAATCCTTTATTATTTAGTTGATCATCATTATTATTATTTTTATTTTTATTTCATTTATTACTTATTCCGTTGTTGTTTTTTGATTCTTATTTTTATTTGAACTTTGTTGATCTAAAATGAGGGTATAGTCTCTCCACTATGACCTCTTTATATCCTCACTATTAGTAAGTAACCTCTATTCTATAGAGAGGCTTAATTGAGGCCATGTGACCCACATGTTCATCTACAATATTAGCGGTTAGTTTGGTTGGGATTTTACAAAGTAGTATCGGTGGTTTTTTCCTTCATATTACTATTTCATGAATTGGAATATAGGATACTAAGAATGTGTCGAAACATAATAAATATCCTTGTCTGAGAATGATCACACCACCCACTTGGAAAAATCTAAGTAGAAAGGATTGGGATTGATATTTATGATAATTTATATTAGAGTTGATATGATTTAACGTTTAGTGATTGGTGTAATTCTTGCTACTTATTAATTAATAGAAATTATAAAATTTTTCCTTTTTTTTTCTTGACAAGGATGAAGCATTACATGTATATTCTGCGCAATATAGTTGCATTTATTGGCTATTTGCTGATCCTGATTGCAGGCCTTGACTGTTATGGCATGCCTAGTTTGTTCCTATTTTGATAATTGTTAGCATTATTTCTTATATATCATGATTAGGTAATTATATTCCATGTTTCTTATTTATACATCATAATTATCAATTTTTATAGCTTGTAATATCATGATAGTTCTTTTTTGATACATGTAAATAGTTTCATGGGATGAATATACAGATTACGAGTATACAAGATCCAGTTTTCCATTTTGCGGTGTATGGGCTCTTTATGATTGTGAAAAGGTAACTCGTGTACTCGAACAATCCTTGAGTTTTACACATGTTTAAAGACCATTTTTAAAATTTAATGGATAATATAGATAAAATTTTGAAATGAATGGACTTCGGTTAATGGGATTCAAATGCAAAATTTTAATGTTTATGTGTAATTTATATTTTGGTTGGTGGAATCCATATAACCGAACTATTATGAATGACTATAGTTTATTTGAAAATGGTTAAAAATGAAAAAAGGTGTTTAATTTTGATCTAAATAGAATTAGTTTTCTATAATTAGGCTTGAGACTCCATCACACAGGCATGTAGATCATGTGATTAACCTCTTAAATGAACAACTAGACCCTAGTAGGTTAGTTGGGTAATGTTTCTTATGAGATAACCTACTATTGATTTTTTGAAACATTATAAATTAACAACTTTTATTAGGTTCGATTTGGATGAAACCATTTTGGTTAAATGGGAAAATTGTAGGTCACCCTATCAATTATTACTGAGTATTATTAAAAGAGAATTTATATGATAAATTTACTAATTATGAAGGGGTTTCAATAAATGTTTAATGTTTAAAAAGGAAGTTGATAAGACTTTCCTATTTTTTCCATGGGGTGTTACCTAAATCAAGTACCATATATTTTGTTTTGTAATGGGTACTTTATGTTCTATTTAAATCATTTACATGTTTAAATAATAAATTTGCACCAATTTTTTCGCTAAAAAGGTAACCATATGTGGTATCCTTCATTTATATCCTCATGTTAGGGTAGTTTTAGTTTCTTTTTAAGTTTTTTTAGAAATAAAATGGGAGCATTTTCCATGGGCCTTTATCCTTTTTAGAAAGATCTTAAATGATATCCATACGACATAGTGAATTTATAATTGGTGTGACTTAGTGATGGGGTAAACACTTATGCTTTCATAAGGGGGTATCCCATGGTATGTAGAACCCTTAGAGAATAAATTCCATATTTATACCATGAGTTTTGTTGTTGTACCATTTGGGTACCGTTGTCCTTTGTAGGACTCAAAGCTTCTCAATGAAACCCTTGTTAGTATGGGTGCTCATTGTATCCACGAACCTTATTATAGGTTCGAGTATCATGTAATTCTTGGTTCTAGTAGGTTAGAAATTCCTAGGGCATGGTCGTCCACTTTGTATTTCTTGTGACCCTGTTCTTTTTCCTTGGGAGACTCAAGAGGTCATCAGTCTGTTTCGCAGTCTTGTGAGATAGAATGACTTTGAACCATTTTTCAGTACATGCAACCTCATAATTGAATTCATTTGAAGGAAAAATTATGGATAATATCTAGGATATGTTGTTCTAATTATTTAATCTCAGGGTAGTATGCATTAATATATATGGTTCAAGTCCAGTTTCTATTAATGTAATGAAACAATTGAGTTTAGGGAGATCATTGAGCTTTGTGATGTTTAGTATATTCTTAGTTCATATTTATAATATAGTGACCCACTTGATTAAAAGAATCATATTCACCCCAATGATTAGGTTGGAATATAGATGATCAGGTGTTTTGTCATTCTAGTCAGGTTGGTTTTTAATTTCATGAAAAGTGATCAAATGTCATGACGTGGTGATCATGACTTGTATGAGAGAAATACACACACCCACACATATTTATGGTGGGTTTTATCTTAAATTCTTTTGAGCAGCTATTCTATCCATTATTTTGACAATCAGAACACTCTTAAGGTGGTGAGCGTCACATGGGTTCTAGTGTACATGTTAGTGATTTCTCAAGAGTATGACACTGCTTTGGTTGGCATTTTACAAAACCTTTGAAAAACATTGTTTCTTTTTTATGGAATTTTGTGGTTAAATCGTGAAAAATCACAAGATAATACAAGTGGTAAATGTGGAGTAGTTTGGTTGATGAAAAACCATTAGGTGGAGCTGATTCTCTTTCAAGTGGTCGACCAATAGTGTTTCTAATACCCTTGTTTTGTTTTCCACTTAGTTTACTCTTTATAAAGAGATGATCATGTGTCTTATCTCGATGTCATCCTTGATTCACTAAGATAAAATCCATCTTTTTGTACGCTAAATATTTAAAATCCACTGGGATTATTTTATGATCTCTTTTAGATTTTCATGTTAGATGCATGGTTTTATTATCGACGAGTGATTTTTCCGGAGTGATACATGGGTTACCCTGTAGGAACTCCTTGGACAGATTCTTAGACACCACTCATTTCCTTTGACATGAACACCATAAAAATGTGATCTAGGATTAGTCAATGATTGTATGTGAATATTTTTGGATTAGTACTAATGTCTTACATTTAAACATGGAGTGGGCGTACCTTGGGATTGTTCCCTGGACTTCGTTCTAATGAATTCGAAGTTATACCCGAATTGTTATCGATCTCACAAGTGACTTTTAAGGGGTATGACTCTAGTGGCCAGGATATAGTTCAAAACATTTTTTATGTTGAGTCCTGAAAGAGTTAATATACAGGTGATGGTATGATATAGGAGAATCACTGGAATTCAGGTAAGGACTTCAGTGGATGCTTTTGTGTTGGATAAAAGATACCTTGGTAGAAGGAATCATAATTATGTTGGAAATGTGTTGGTCGTCTAAGTCGAGCATTTTGAGAATAGTCATCTGGCGGTGTCTGGACTTGTTATCCTTATTTTTAGATGTGTGCCGTCGAAATTAGTTTTTTTAAAACAAATCTCCAAGTTAAAGTGACTATAGATTTATGGTCGACTATTTCTTTCAAGGAAAAATTGCGCGATGAGTTTCAGTTTGGTCAATTGGGATTCAAACATTTCATTAAAGTGAGGTTTTTGATATAGAATTGCAGGTAATCTGGTTTTATTTGTTAAATAAATCATGCCGAATAGTCTCTAGAAAACTTAGAGGCATTCCTTGTAAGAAAATTTTGATGGTAGAGGAACCATGGTTAGGAATTAGAACTTTATAATGGTAAATCCAAAGCTAGGGATATCCTTTGGCCAGATGTTTAATGTGATATTGACGTGATCATATCTCCAGCTAAATAAACATACATAAAGTCTGTTTAAGTGTTTCAATGGGAAAACAATCATTGGATCATGTATTGGTTGATTAAATTCTATATTATTGAGAAGTGATTACAAGTGCGTTGGGAGTTTGGAAATGTAACATGACTATTTGAATGAGATTTCATGAACCTAGTAGGTCCGGTGATGTTTTAATTGTTATCAAATTCTTCTCAAGTATGAGAAGTTCTAGGATGGGAGGTTGTAACAAATCTTGTTTTGAGCTGAGGTAAAATTATATGTTAATTTGAATATTGGCGTTGACTGGATATGTAATTCTTCAAACATTTATTTGGAATGTAAATACAAGAGTTGGAAAAATTTTATTTGTTGTTTTTAGATATGGTTGAAGTCCGGGAAGGTTCCTCGAGTGATATGTTGAGTTTTGGGAGAATAAGACTCTAATAATATAAAACGAATGAGGATTGTATAGGGTTCACGATTTGTATGAAACCATACACCCCAAAAAATCATTGTGGCCTATATCAGAGGAGTATAAGTGCCCACATGGTTAGTTCCACTTAGGCAGTATGATCAAACTATTCATTACATGGTTGGTCAACTGTTGGGGTAACCGTGAGGGGAAAACCATGATAGGTGGTTTCTTAAGGAATGAGTGTCGCAAGGTTGGATCATGTTTTAGTCAAAACATTTGGCCAACCATGTGAGCCATTTTTGGGGGTGAAATTACATGTTTTCCATTAATGAACAAATTTATTCATTTTCATTATTTTGCTTTTTCCTTCCTCCCCTATAACAATGTGATGCTCTCCCGTATGCTTCATAGGTTCCTCATCCTCTCTAACTTAGGCATCGATGTATGACCTTCTCTCTTCATCCAAACAAAATGTCGTCAGTCTCTATAGATCTATATTAGTAATCTATAAATTCATTTTGTGTCCTTACTTATTTAGTTTGGTATTAGAAGCACTATTTTGGTGCAAGATCATTTGCCCTATTTTCATGGCCAAGGTCCATTTATTAGATTTCTTCCAAACCAGACCAAATCAAAACATGATATTAAATGAGTAGATCATCCATGGTATAATGTAGGTGGTATATGTATTCTCACCAAATTTTTCATTAATTTATGAATAGAGTCATTATGCAACACAAAAACCTCTACCATTCTTTGATTTAATGATGTTTTCTTCAACTTAAAATTATGCGTGTACTTAGTATTACACCTGGTGTGTGTTGTTATGTAAATATAAAATTCTAACATTGATTACGGACACACTACTGGCATCCCAACTTTGATTTTTATATTAACATTAAATTATTAAATACTCAAAACACCTTCTAATAATTAGGATTGAATTAATAATCGTACTGTCCCATATAGAAACTTTTCCTTGAGAGAATGTTTTCTTCTAAGTCCCATGCTAGAACTTTAAGTTAAATTTACTTGGGGGGTAGATTTTTCTAAAATGCATTTAAATTTAAATTGAATTATGATTCTTGGATGTGATTATTGTTTATAATTAAATGATTTGTTTGATACACAATGTCAAGTTTTTATAAGAAAACCCCATTGAATGAGGCGCACTGTCTTGCAAATTACAAAGTGGTGATTTATGTTTTAAATCATTCTTGGATTGTTTCATTGGTATTTATATATTATTGAAGTAAATCTTATTTGTGAGGAATATTTAGTACATGAAATATATTGTTATTTGAATTGGAAATTACAATCTTCTATAAATGTTAAATGAAACAATTGCACCCTATAAGTGTATAGATTTGTTCATTCCTACCTAATTGACTATTAAAACATACCCCTCATAAGAGATTTTATTTATTTATAAATTTATTTTTCTATGTAGGTTAATTACCATTTATTCATGGTTCCTTATATGTTTATTATTTCATATTTTAACTGTATTTCCATGTTTTGTTTTAAATAAATATAATTTATTAAATGGAATGACATGTTCATGATGTCTTGCCTTCCTAAAATGTTTCAAATTATTTAAATGCAATGACTTGTCAAGATGAGATGCATTCATTATTTGGGTTAAATAGTATTTATATTAATCAACTTATGCTAATTTAATTAAATGACTTGAACCAAATGAATTGTAACTGGTGGTAAGGACATTCCATTCAATGCATGATTACCACATGTTATGATTGAATTATCATGCCTTGATATTTGGGCTTAAATAAATATAGATAACGAGAGGTATTTCCTCATAGTTCTGGTTATATTTTATTATTATTAGGGGATTAGTGCTTGATATATGTTTTGGAATGATGGTAAGGGATCTTTTGAGAATGGTGTAAAATCACACTCCCTTACATCTGGTGTTGAGTTCATGATGTGTCACACTATTTATACTATAAAGGACATTGGGATGAGGCTCTATGCTCCCTATTTAGAGTGATGACATGAAAACTCACTCACCACCTGAGGGTCATACATTAAGTCTCACACTCTATTAGGATGTAGATGATGTAACCTATTGTCTTAGCTTATATGGTCATGTAAAATGGTTATGGATGACTGAGTTATGTCCTATCCATCCTGCATCTAGTATTCCTAGTATATGGAAAAGTACATCTGAATGTAGTTGTTTCATATATATGGATGAAATATATAACCATAATATGTATATATTATTACTATAGACATATGGTTACTGATTAGATCATCTTTCTGGCCATTAGATGAAGTAGTTAGATCCTGTAAGTGTCCTTTGGGTACCTGAGTGGCCTGTTATTTATATATTTATTTATTTCATTTTTTTCATTCTACCCGAATGCTTATTTATTTATATTCATGTACTAGATTCTGTTGTAGACACTATGCGTGGTAACCTACTGGGATTTATATCTCACACCTCGATCGAACAACTATTGCACTAGGGTAACCGAGTAGACATATTTCTTGTAGGACCATGGATGATTTCTTGTTCAGTTTTACTTATACTAAGAGTATGGATCACAATATCGAGCTGGAGCATGGTACGCTATTGGAGATCACCCTTGATGATTTTCTTTTATTTCTTTATTTTGTTTAGAACTGTATATTATTGGCTACCAAATGTCTTCTATTTTAATTATATAGCATTATTTGGACAAGCATTCATTTTTATATATTGCTGTTATCCATCCTTTATTATTAATTTTATTATTATTATTATTCCATTGATTTTTATTTTGTTTATCACATATTTCGATATTTTTTGTTGATTATTACTTATTATTACCAATGTGATACTCTGAAATGAGTTTCTATTGACTCTTACTTCTAGTTGGCAGCCTCTGGCATACAACGAGTCATGCTCAAGGCTATGTGACCCACCAGTCCATCTACTATATTTGTGGTTAGTTGATTAGTAATGTTAAAATTAATTAATGAAACTAGTAAAATTTTTATGACCATGGATGATTCCTATAAATATTATACAATGGGTTCTCCCAGAAATCTCCAGGCGAGCCTAATATAGTTTATATGATTGGTTCACCCAAATAGGGTCAGGCGATCATGATATTTATTATATGATGAGTGCAACCAGATAGTTCTCCAATGTATTGAGTAATATTATTGTCTTTAGAGTCAATTATGAAGGATTTAATGGAGTGTTTCTCATATATTTTTAACTGGGCACTAGTTATTCATGAAGTATATTTAAAATTGGGTATGAATACAATGATACAAAGATTGTAATATGTTTTATTTATGATTTCTATTGGTTTTAATAACTCCATTGATAAATCTAGATAGTAAATGGATCATGATTATGGATTATAATGAATCTAGAATTTTTAATGCATAATTCAATGTTTTCATGTTTGGTTATCTTTTTATTTATGGGTATCAATATTCTTATGTTATTATCATGTACATTTAGTATGTCATCATACCTTTATTTTCTTCTTATGACCCCAGAGGAAATTCAATTTTTAATTCTTATATTTACCCTTAATGATCATTTGAGATCAACCTAATTCTATTTCTTATTCCACACATTATGAAGAGTGATGATTAAATTATTTGGGTCTATAATGGTTTATAATATGACTATTTTTTTGGGACATGTTGAAGAATTATTAAGGAACAGGAAAATCGACATATAGTGGGAAAATATTCAATTGTATTCATGGATATTATTTATGTAAGAGTTTATCCAAATTCTATAAACCTATTAACATAAAATATCCTTGGTTATGTTTGTGATCCAATATTTCATTTTTATTTTGTATTTATTGGATGATTAAAAATGATTCACCTTCATAAGTATAAAATCAAGAAATGTAAATTTTTGATTTTATCACCTAATTCAAGAGTCTGGGTTTTGGGATATTATAAATAATGAAATAGAAAGACACTCTCACAAATGGGGAAAACTAGAAGAATTTATTTCAGATAAGGAGAATAGACAATACTAAGAACCAATTTTTATTTCTCTATAATGGGATGAAGACTGCACCCATCCTCCTTACTGGTTTTAGAAGGAGGGGTATTTAATTTCCTTTATGAAATCCATCATGTAAAAAACTTATGTAGGTGCAATAAATAGCCTCAAATGGTCATTTTGGATCTATGAATAGTTTTCAAAAGTGGATTATGTCCGAAATCACCTCGGTAGGTGAATTAAGGAACATATAAATGGGTTAAAACTATAAATTAATGTTATTAAATTTTATATCTAATATGGACTTTAAATATTATTCATCTAAGGGGATTTATAAATATATTAATGTAATCCATAGATAAAATAATATTTTTGATTTTCTATTTTATAATATTTATCGTCAAATAATATAAATAAATCATTATCCATATTACATTAAACTTGTAATTGATTAATTAAATATCTTTCATTTAGTTAAATATATTAATATTTTTATATAAAAAGAATATTTGTGTCTTTAAAAAACATAACAGGACTTACACATGAACTAATCACCTTGTTAAAAAAACAATTATTTTTATATTATTTACCATCCATAAAGAAATTTTTATATTGAAAAATAATTAAAAATCTAAATCAGAAACATAAAATAATATTCTTATCTAATAATACATAATAGCTACCAAAATTAAAATGGGGTTTAGTGTGATCTTATCTATGAAATAGTCATTAACTAATTTGTTCTATAATTTACATAAATATTTAGAATAAGACATTTATAAAGTTAAGCCTATAGAGAGAATCACTTTTTTTTCATTTCTTAAGTTGATTTTATCTTATATTTTTGCATCACATGTATTTTTCTTGAAATAAACATGCACTTAATTAGTCAAAATTCATTTGGCGTTCATAATATCAAAACCTATCATATGGGATGAAAATACCATCTTGGTTAATCAAATCCATCCAGATGAATATTGTTATACCCAATTACCATTGTTAAGGAACAATTCTCAAATGAAATTACATATTTATCAATGTATGAAACCTCACAAGTAGGTAACCATTGTAACAATATCAAGCTAAGGGATCCATAATTAGCGTTCACTTAAAAAGCACCAATAACACATATATAACAACACATATAGTTTATATTAACCATTATAATCCAAATTCTCATTTAAAAACATATATACTATGATAAATAAATTTTTATTTATACAATAAATCTAAATATTGTTGATCCTTTTATATCAAAACAACCTAATTTGTTACTCACCAATCCAATATAACCAAGTAAAACATATATTCCTAGGTATTGTTCCCATATTATCTGACATTTTCTATGAAATATATTTAAATAAATGGTATAGTATTGGTATTATTATATTTTATTTTATATAATATGTCTCTAAGATTATAAAATTTGACAGAATTTAGGACACAAACACAAAAAATCTTTCACTTTCACTAAATTCAATAACCCAGGTATTCAATACATAGAGAACTAGTGTGGATATTTTTATGTTTGGATATATGAATCCTATTTTTTTCTAAGTGATTGAAAAACTAAAGAAGTTATTCTAGAGTTCTAATTTATAAATCTTGGATAGAGATGATGGACTAGTAGAAACTGATTTCCAATTGTCTAGAAGATTGAAAATGGGAGTAGGTAATAAGAAATGAGAAATAAAAATATAACCTTACAATTCTAAAAGGCGGATATAGGTAGAGTTAATGTAATTTAATAAGTGTAAACTCTTGGATTCATAATAATAAACTCACTAAGTTTCTAGAAGATATCACTGTTCTATTTAAGATAAGATATGTTCATGAATGTCTTCTATTGAGTGAAGGAATTTCCATGAATATTAGATATAAGTAGGACTGTTCTTTCAAAATATTGAAAGATACTGAAAATGATTTCACCAGCTATTCATTATTATATTTATGTGTTAGAGTAATTTTTCCGGATAATATTAAATTTCAATTATTTGAGTTTGGCATTGTAATCATCTTCTATTTAATGAATAACATTATTAATGTGTTCCCCTATTGACCAGGACTTAGTCCATACCACAAAAATTATTGGGTGGTCCTTTTAACTTTTTTCTTTTAATCATATAATTTTTAATGTTATTTTATGGTTTGTTTTAAAGTGTGTGTTGTGATGTGGTAACATAATTGTTTTATATATTTTATGTTCTTGTGAATTATTAATGTGAGTTCATTATAGTTCTTTATTTACACTATTTATGTCCTAGAGGATTACATCTAATTATCAAAAGGATTGGTTGACCAAAGAAGTGGTATAACATCTCTTTAACTAAGTTTTGTATTGATAAACCCTTGAAAAGGTGTTTTGGAGATCATATCTATAGAATTATTCTCCCCTTATCATTTATGGATAATTTAATTGCTGATTTCCAAATCCCTCTTATATGTTTTAAAATTTAGCAACAGTTTATTTAAATTGTATATAATATAATCATATTGGGTTACTTTCTAGGTTTAAAATTTTTGTAATCTTGAAGTTATAGAAATAGGATTTTTAGGCACATAAGTATATAAATCTTCCATTGAATAGTAAAAAAAAAATTAATGTTAAAGAATGGAAATAAAAACTAGAAATGATTTAGATTTCACTATCCCAGAACATGTCTTATAATAACCATGAGGTAAAGATGACTTTGAAACATATAAAGGTTGTTGACGATATGTATGGGAAGACAAAAAAATGTTTTTTTTTCATATTTTTGAGTTTATTTTGTATGAAACTTTTATATGGGCGGATGATCAAATAAATTTCTTGAACATTTTTCAGAGTTATTTAGAATCTATGAAGGTTTTTTTTGGGGAGCCATAGTTGGATTAGTTCTTACTTTCATCACTCTTTCCATCATGGGGGATTCCAAATTACATGGTGAATAATTCATGTGTAAATAGAGAAATAGTGTTTTAGGACATTAAGAACTAAAATAAGAATGATTAGGTTTTCTAGAAGAATATAAATAATTTATTAGAAACTCATATACTGTAGAATGTAGGGTATACTAAACTACATGAACTAATCAAAACAATTGAAAAGGAATAAAAAATGAGATATCTATTATAGTAGTGTAAGGTGGTCTGATATTTAGGTATTACGGGAATACATTTTATATAAAGAAATATTACAATGAATAAGTATTTAAATCCATAATATATTCTTCCAAACGCGATTATAAAAATCTCATATTCAAAGATACATGTGGTCCTTTACTTAGTGTCGCAAATTTCATTGAGTGTGGGATTATTAATAATAGATATTTATTTCACTCTATATCCAAATTAATAATTTTGTGTAGTTATAATTAAATATGTTATGAAATATTAAATCATTCGTATGGTGAAATTATCTAGATAGTGAAAAATGGTAATGATTCCATTAAGACCTGGAACAAAAATTTATTGAATTTTAAGGGGTATGGAAAATTTTAAGATTATGGAATGGAATCATTTTGATAGGAAAATTATATGATGTGGGATTCTATAAAACATATACTTAGGGTGCATGGAGTGTTATATATAGTTACATGTTAGTGTCCAAAGAATTATGAAAGAAGAAATATTGTATTCAATAAGAGTTTTAGATAGTGTAACTAATTCAAGGAAAATAAATTCTATTAAATTATGCAATGAGAACATGGGTTAATTAAGGTATAAATAGATGAAAATAAAAACAAATAAAGGAGTGTTGGATATTGAAAGCATAGAGTATGGAATATTTGAAGAATACATCTTTGTGAAGTGATAGATAGTGTCATTGAAAATGGAAGGTAATATTACCTGGGACCAAAATATGGAGTGGTTTTGTATGATAATATAGTGGATAACTCATTTATGTTCTCATTGATGTTTTATTTACTATGTGATATTCAAAGAAAACATGACATGGATTGTGTGGGTTTTTTACCAATCACATGTACAATGTTTTTGGAACCATTCTTCAATTGAGATCCATGGTGTAAATGGATATTATATGAAAACTGAAATGTATAAAGTCTGAAAATGGTGGTTGATATTGAAGTATTTCATTTTGAATGTTGTACTAGAAAAAGGGATAGTGTTTTATAATACCATACTAGTTACTTCATAATAAAATAGATTCACAAAGAATATTAATAAGAAAATAGTTTATATATCAAGAAGTGTGAGTATTCACCTTAGTTTTCCAAAGGAGTTTTATGTGGAAGCGATGAATTATTTAGCCCACTTTGTGAAAATTAGTCCATCATCTTCATTGGAGAAATACATTCTCAAAGAAAGTATTTTTATATGGTTCTAATCCGTTGAGTGTTTTTTGGAGGTCTACATTCATTTGGTTCCAAGTGTAGAGGTAGTTAAGTGTCTTACAAAATTTTATTCTTATGGTTTTTAGAGATCTTTATAACCTATAGGTGGATGAATGTTTAAAATAAATGAGTAAGTGGGATTTATCCATGAGGTAATTATTGTATTCCTTACATGTTTGAAGATATTGGGAGATAACATAATGACCTACTGGGAAAAGAGAAATTCAGAATAAATGGTTTTATCAATTAAAGTAAGATGTATATAGTATAGATAGAGTAATAAGAAAGTCTAGTCATAAAGGGTTTTCAATAAACGGAATGTAGATATTTTTTTGAAGGTATTTTATCTCATTAATAAACACCTAAATATTTATATGTTGGTAAATATATTTTCTATGGAAATTTTACATTAATATTAGTTAGATACAAAAACCATATTTCTTCATGGAGACTTTTATAATGATATTTTCATAGATCACCCAAAAGGGTTAATGGATAAATATAGTTATAATCATATTTACATGATAAAGAGGAGACTTTATGTATAATTACTGATCATTATTTTTAATCTAAGTTGTATAATTATGAGTGATTTGTCATCTTATATCACTATATTGATTATATGATTATTTTCAATTTAGTAAAGGAATGAATTAATGAGTGGTACGATAAATTACCTTGTAATTAAAAGATGAAGGATCTGAACCAAGTAAAATAAATCTCATGGAAGTGAATTTTAATGGAATTAATGTGTGGAAATTTGTTCCTGAATCAGTATATCAATATCTGGAAATCTATTTAACATTTTCAAAAGAGTGAGGCAAATCCAAGTACCACTATGATAGATATATATTTAATGTTGAGACAAGATAAGGAACTTAGATTAGAAGAAGTGGCCCAGTATATGGTAAAGATTTCTTTTTATCCATTTTTGGGATCCTGATGTATGAAATGGTTTGTGTAATGTTAGATATTTTTATTTTATTGAGAGTATTTTTTAGGTTTTTGCCTAATCCTAGCAGAGAGAACTGGGAAGTGTTGAGGTGTTCCATTAGGAATATAAAGGGTTAAAATGTTTTCTCTCTTTTTTTAAATGGATGAATCATTGTTATGGTTTGAAGATTTAAACATTGAAGGAGATTTAGAAACTAGGAGGAGAAAAAGTAGCATTTTTTTCGCTTATAAAGGCACACCTATGAGTTTTATGGAAAATATTAAACCATTAGTAACGATTTCAAAATTGTAAGTGGAGAACATTGAATTAATAGAATCTGGGAAGGTGTTGATATTTATAAATATGATGATAGTATATGTTTGAAGAATTCAAGATAATGTGGTGTTGTTTTGTAATTTAGAAAGTAAATATCAGTCATACATCAATTTAATGTTTCAATTCAACATAAATGATATGAACATGATGTTTCACTTTATACAAAAGTTGATGGTGGATTTTTATTGATCAATTTGTGGTGGATAAGGATTGGAATCCATTATATATTTTTAATAAGGTTGTTATCTAAGAATTCATATAGTGATAAATCACCTTAGTTTTTTTGAAGACCTGAATAATGTTGGAGAATCCATACATCAACAAAGGATAATGGTTAATGTAATTGATTTATAGATATTGAATAAAGACATGTTGGTGAAGCCTGAAAGTGATTATAAGGTAGAATATTATTTTGTTCATCAAGATGAAAAGAATTTTACATCTAAGTTAATTGAACCTACAAAATGATAGATTCAATATTTCTAATTTTTGATGTTTGGATAGATATGGTGGATTTTAAATAACTAATGTTTAGAAATATTGATATATGAAATCAAAAGTAGGAAGTTGTAAGCAGGAAATTAATAGTTACCTAGAAAATTCATAAATATAGAAGTTAGAAGAGGAAAAGAAATTTCAAAAGGGTAACCTCTGGGATTTGTAAGAGTAAATCCATGGGGGTTCTAGAAGATTTCATTATTCAAAAAATGGGAAGATTAGGTGGTAGATATCATTTATCTATTGAATACAATACTATGTATATTATATCAATGTGGGTATGCTTTGTAAAAATTGTTAGATAAGGAAGTTATTTTTCACATGGCAGGGAATTTTTTTTAAATAGATAAATTTGTTACAGTAAGATATAGTTGATATTATTTGAGTTAAACATTGTAATATACTAATATATTTTACTAATAAAATTATTTTACTAATCCACTATAGTGTAAGATGTATACAAAACAATGTAAATACTAATCTCTTTATTTTCCATTTATTGTACAATCATTATCTTATTGAATTTAGTCTATATTTTCTATGGAAATGTGTATCATATTGTAATTAATTAGGTATGGGTTTTATTCTATTTTTTTTACTTCATTAGAAAGGTTTAACTCAGGTTATTTTTTTCGCTGTGTATATTTAGGTTGATATTTTATTGTGATCAGAATGCTTTATAGACTAAATAACTTATATGTTTTATGCATCAAGGGGATTTAAGGGATCTAGAATGTTATGCTTTATAATAACTAAAAAAATATTAGTATCACCGCTATGATTAATCTCTCGAATTTGATAAAATCATCAAAAAATATATTTTGTGTAACTAAGGATCTAATGTTTGTGAAACTACTTTAATAGTCGCACAAAAAAAAATCAATTAGATACAAGATTCTAGGGAAAACCCATTTTTTACAAATTAATAATATTATAAAAATAACTTCATTTAACACATTATATTTATTTATATATTCATCTTTTAAGATTCATTTGAGATACTGAATAAACCTCATAAATAGAATAGATAAAAGGGTAGATGAGTGGATATGAACTGACATGTGGCCAATATAAAATTAAAAATTACCACAATAGATTTATTTCCTCACAATAATCATTATAACTTATGATCACATATTTAGATGAACATCGTATTAGAGTCCTGGAATGAATTATTTCTTGAGGAATTTCTTTCATGATTTTGTAATGTTTTCAAATTTTATTTATTAGAGACAACCTCATGTATGATATTGAAACTCTTTAGATTTTAATGGTGATGCATAGGAATGATATAAATGTTTTTCAATTATATATGATAAAACCCTGCAATAATTATGAATACTAAGCTACAACATAGTTGAGTTAATATCACATGAGAAGTTAATTTACCTTATATAATAAAATAGAGGTTTGAGTGAATTTTCTAAAAATATAAATTAATCTAACATGATAAGGACCACATTTTATTTGGACTCGTTAGGCCTTAGAGGATCATCTAGGGTTTTTAAAAATATACTGCGCTATGAAAATCATTTTGGGAGATATTTTTGTCATGTTGTTTTGAGAACTAACTATTCTTGTATTGTAAAGAAATGGTTAATGCCACAAGGTGAGGTTATGTCACACCAATATAATTTCATGTATGACTTTTTTATTGAATTTCATTATTATTTTATTTATTTTGCCTTTATCTTTGAAAAATTTAAAAATTTGGAAAACCAATGTTTTATCATGTTTGGAACATGATTAAGGGTAATCATACAACAATTGTACATCAAATTTGATGAATTTTATAGAGGTGTTTTATAAATTTGGTGAATAGTTTTAATTACCATTCTTCCCAAACATGTGAGTTCTAATGTGATCTAATGATAAGACACATGGTTCACATAAGGTTTAGATTCTGTGAAATTATATGCCTTCCCATACTATAATTAAAAACACCAACCTTCTCAGATTTCTTAATTTTGAATCCAGGCTCCTTCTATGTGTGAGACATCATCCTACCCTCCTCTAGTTCTTGATTATGTGGATCTTCTTCTAGGTTACTTTAATATAATAATCATCTAATTCTTTCTTCTTATTCTCCTAGGTTATCTTCTTCCTTGTTCTCTTATTTTTATTCATACCTTATGCAATAATAACCTAGATTTTATATAATCTAAATCTATATATAAGAGTTTTAGTGTTTATGGTACCCTATTTCAATATATGGGTATTTACACTCCTTTTAAAATGGATTTCTTCTAGTTACATGTTGTTTCATCATTAACAATTCATTATTCTATATCATTTCCTTTTTTATTTTAACTATTGGTCATTAAATTTTTCAATTGATTTATAAAATATTATGTAAGATATTATATTCATTCTTGCAAACTGATTTACGGTTCCTTTTTTGATCAAAATGATCCTTTATGATTTGGAAAAGTATATCACATAAATTATGTATAAATTGGAACTAATTATGAATTTATTAATGAAAATTAAATGTTTAGTGATTAAACGTATCAAATAGAATTAATGGGAAACCCTGGGTACTTGTGAAGGTTAATAGACATGGGACAAGGTTACCTATCACAAGTTGTACTAGGGAATTAGTTAATGTGGTTCTCCCATTGGATATTGATGTAGTTCTATACATATTACACTGGTCGATGGTACATACCTAATTAGTTTTGTGGTATGTCTTGGTTCCCTAGACTTAGTTTCTATTGGGTGTGGTCCAATAATACTACATAGAAAAATAACATTAAATGTTATATTTCTTTTATTATAATAGTAGTAATATATCTTTTTATTTTTTTAATAGAATAATCAAATGCTATTATAATTTTATTATTTTCAAATATGTATGTATATTTCTTCTAATAATTGATTGATATGATGTAATTTTTGGGATCCTATTGACATTGTATTATGACACCCTATAGACACCCATTGGTTGTATATAAAATTTGTTAATTCTAATACAGTTAAGGGAAAAGTGCCGCCTGTAGGTGATGGGTGTTATTAATAGATTTGTCTTGGTCAATGGATTTGATATGGTGCGAAGATCCCTCATGGAACATAGTTATGGATAAGTGATTATTTTGTTTTGTTTTTTTTAATATTTTAGTATTTACATTTTGTAAATATATATCACTTTAGAGGATCACTATCCAATATTTTTATATTTTTGGAAACATTAGTTATATCTTATATTTTACTTATTAGTGATTATGAGGTTTTTTTATCATTTTCAATTACAATTATGTTGCATTATGATGGGGATTATTTTTGACATTTTTATTGATTCATAACTGGCCAATGTATATCAGAGTCATGTAAGGTTCTTGATTAAGGAGCATTGTTTTTTTGATGAGTAAAAACGATTCCCAAAGAGTATTATTGATGCTTAAAAAATAATTTTTATCCCTTACGAATGAAAAATTCTCTTCGGGCCCTGTAATAAATTGAATTGTGTTATTAGGTCAGAGTTATGTAGGTTTATTCCTGAAAATATAGTATCAAATACCTGTATTATTACTTTATAATTTTTAGGATGTTTTTGAATAAAGGTGACTATATTATCAGGGAATAAAGGGTAGGTATAAATGAGTGTAAAACCTACAATACCCTTATTAATCCTTAATTTACTTGGGGTTTTTGTGATTTTACAGTTTTTATTTTTATTTCTACCAATTATGTTCTCTTTGGGATAGGTGTTTCATTTACAAACATTGATCACAAACTATAAATTATGAAAGGATATAAATTTTTATTCATTATTTTTAATTTTTGTTTTAGATTTATGGATGTTTTTTATTTGATAATATATAATTTATTTAAAAAAACTCACTCTTTTATTTCATTTAAATATCATATTTTGACTCTTAAAAGACCCCTAGTGAGCCATTGGAAAGGGATTTTTGAATAATTATCTATGGGTGAATCCTACCACTGGTTAGAGTCTTCTTAAGGATGTAGTAGGGATAGTATGTTCCCTAATGTAGGGAGTAAGTGTAGGTCTATATTATCCTCAATGGGTAGGTTTAGCTCTATGTCGGGACGAAGCCTAAGCTTTAAACTTTCATAGACATAATCCCCTAGCATTCTGAGGTACCAATAACCATTATAATTTATAATATTCACTATTGAATGCAGACAGAATCATAATTTTTATCAATACTCCCAAGGTTGTTAAAATCAAGTGTTCCGCATTCATGTAGAAGGGTTCCATCCAAAAGTTGTTTAAATCTATTATATAGGAAAAACATCCAGAGAAAATATACTTAATGGGATTAATGGTTGTGTTCACATAGTAGTTTTATCTAAATAAAATAAATATTCATATGACTCAAGAGTTCATGGCCCTTTGTTATGGTGACCAGACCTTGATAGAGTGTAATAATTAATTATTAGAGCTTATCCTTCTTGGTTTGGTGCTGAAATATTCTAAAGGGATAAAGGCTCATTAGTTTAAAATTGATCTCCTTTAATAAATTTGATCTCATGTATTAAAATTGAATCATAAAACCTATCCATAAATGGTAGATCAATATTTTATGATCGATATTGAAAAAATTGAGATATCTACTTTTTTGAACACCTCTACAAAGTTTATTGGTAATATGGGTGGAGCCCCTTTGTGAAATAAGTACTAGGATAAGTGTAAAAAAGACTTAGAAGCGGCTTTCATCCTTCTCATCATCACATTAAACTTTTTTTACTTGATTCATTATTTCCTATAAATTTATATGTCATTTTAATCTTGTGGGAAACTAAGGAACCATCATAGTTTTTGTAAGAATAATCTTCTAGGAAGGAGTGGTGATTGTTCTTTTTCCCTGATAGGATCTAAATAATTATTAGATATATAAAAATCTACAAAAAATTTAAATTGAGACATAGAAGTTATAATTGGATTTTATTATTTGAAAATTCAATTCAAGACTAATCCCCAAGATTGGGGTGGGCCTTGAACATAGGTTGATAGTAGGTAGTTTCATAATGTATAACCACCTCCCGTTGAATCTGAAATAGGACCAATGATAGTGATAGGGACCATGACTGTTTCATCATATATGGTAGTTTATTTATTCGATATTAGTTATTCACACTAATTTTTGTCCACACATGTGGTGAATCTATTAAATCAACCCTATGTAATCATTACCTACATGTTATAGATATCAACTCTTCATTGAAAAAATAAGCAGTTTGGCCTTATGTTCCCCTCTCTTATTATATATATATATATACGAGGTGGAGTTGTCCAAGGATTTAATTTTCCTTTAAATTGAACTTTTTAATATAATAATTTGAATAGAATAGATGAATGATTCAGAGCTCACATCAATTTCTATCATGAGAGGGTATCTTTCATTACCCTTGATGGAATCCTCCACAAGATATTGAATCCAATGAAGTGATAGAGTTGAAGAGACATCTTAATGATCTCGAGACTTATAGACTTATCTACCCTAGTTTGTCCCTATGGGATGATCCAGTGTTCTTCACTAAAATAGATAATGAAACATTCTAATTATGTATCAATAATCAAAATCTATTATAGTCACAATTAAGAATAAGTATCCCTTTCCATGTATTGATAAATTATTTTATTAGTTAAAGGGGGAGAGGTGATTCTCAGAAAATGATCTTCAATCAGGTTACCATAAGCTCTAGGTGAATTAATTTGACGTTCCAATTATGGCCATTCAATGTAGATGCATGGTTTGTGAATATCTTATGATACCTTTAAGACATACTAACACTCATGTGCGTTTTATGGATTTATGAACTAGATATTTGATCAACACATGGAAACGTTTTTCTTGGTATCTGCTGTTGATAGATTAGTTTATTCCAAGGATATGGTGGATCATATAAAACATAAAAGAATCATCCTTAGGAATATTTGTGAGTATAATATATTTAAAAAATCTATAAAAATATTTCATTGGGATTCTATAAGTTATGTTTCTATTCAATGTAGTATTCTAATAGGAAATTGCAGTTGGTCCTAAGAAGGTAATGGCCATTCTTCCTTGGGAGCATCCATGAAATGTATTTGAAATATGGTGATTCCTAAAATTAGTGGTTTATTACTGGTGTCTCATTAGATTCACCTCTAAACATGCATCACCTTTTAGAATTATCACCTAAAAGTGTATGATGCTTTTATAGATACCATAACATCTTGTTTCATATTTGGGGTTAAAGAAGCATCTCACATTTTCCCATATTATAATTTTTACAAAGGACAATCAAGGTTACATGATTTTAAATGATTCTTTAGGTATAATATTAGGGTGCTTACTTATATAGGATGACCATAGGGGTATTATATGGATCATAGAATATTTTAACCCCTGTGAGGAATTATTTCACTCAAGATTTAATGTTTTTGGGTCTGATGAAAATTATTAAGTGTTGGAGACACCATCTATTTCATGGAAAATTCCTGTACTACACTTATAATAAAAAATTGAGAAACTTATTTAATATAAAGTATCTAAGACTTAGGAAAAGATGGTGGGTGGAGTACCTTCAAAAATTTAACTTTGATAATTCTTACACTAACGGTAAAGAGATTTATGTTGTTTATTCCTTTAGAAAGAACTTGTAATCTAATGATCTGAAGGAGTCTAGTAGATAATTGAAACTCATATATCTATTATATGAATTATGCGTAGAAGTGAAAAAGTAAGACAGGGTGGTTTTCCTTTCTTTCATGTTGTTGATTCTTTATCTCCTCGAGTTCATCACCTAGGTGAAATTAAATAACAAAGACTATTAGTATATCAAAAGAAATATATATAGTTGGGAGACCACCCTTGAGTGGTCTCTATTGTAGAGACCCAAAGCTTGACATACATGGACATTACATTACTTTTGCAGAATACTTAATACATAACAAAAACTGGAACCAAAGGACCGTAATAGTTTAGTTTCTTTGGAAACTTGGAACATTATCTTCTAATCTTGGTTAAAGATCTTCAACATCTACCATAAAGATATTCCCTTTATTTTTCTTACCCAAAACCTTTCTTTATTTCCCGGGGAAAAGAAAACATATAAAGGGTGGGCTCAAATTCTCAGTAAGGGTAAGCATGGAAAAAACAATAAAACAAACCATATACATTTAAACATTAAAACATGAACATAAAGTTTAAACATTAGGGTAAGCATGGAGAAAATAAAACAAACCATATACATTTGAACCTAAAAACATGAAAATAATGTTTAAACCTCGAAATCTTGAGCAATGACATAAAACATGGAAGTACGTATGTCATAGATCAAAATGGAACATCAATCATCATAAAATAGCATGGGAATAAAACATGTAATTGTGGAAACCATTAAACCCATGTTATGATTTCCATAGTAGCCAATGCATTTCCTCCAAGACCATCTAAGTGGAAAAATTCCCTTTCTGAATCGAGTTCACTCCTCATTCCAGTACTGTATCACTGGACATGATTAACTTACCGTTTCATCCATGTCTATCTCATGAGATATAAATCTTACCCAATGAATTGGAGGGAGATATACGTCCCACCCATATCATAATTATATCATTCTTACTTTTTCCACAAAAAAACTTAAAAATATTCATCATAACCCAAAGAATAAAATGAGTTTCATAAACATCATCCCATCATCACATAATCCATATAAAACAAATGGATATTTCATAATAAGAAAAGTTAAACCATATAAATCATAGAGACATTATACTTGAAACATAACCATATGAAATAATATAATATTAGATGGACAATGGTTTTTATAAAACACTTGAAATGAATTCTTGAGGAAAATATCCTTTATTCTTCAAAATCATTTTCTTTTCACAAAATTCAATGCAATTTTAAAAGAAAAGTATTTTGTTTAAAATAGTCATAAAATCTTGTAGAGTAAGATTCATGAAAATGAGGTGTTATGAAACCATAAAAATATATTCACGCCGTATAAGTTAAAAAAACATTCTTCTCGAAATTTTGTCAAAAAAGTCAAAAAGTACCTCGTATGGTAAGCAAAAGAAAGATTCCTTCCATACGATGTGGTAAAAGTAGAAAAGGGTAAAAATGACTTTAAACACACATGGAAGAAATGTATAAATTTTATGAAAACATTTTGAGAAAATATGGACATGGATGATAAAAATAACCCCAGTAAATACTTACAAATTAAAATCTTGGATAAGAATGAGATTAGAAAAATTATCCCTTACCTTAGGTCTGATATGCTTCATACGTATCCGAACCTCCTCTTCTTTGACGCGCCTCTTATTAACCTACTCTTAAGGAAATGGGGTTGGCCTTTTGAGGAGACCAGAACTTTTATAATGTTTCTAGGAAAGATGATAATGGAAATGGGTAGGGCTTGGCTGAGATTCAAGGCTCAAAAGGGTGTGAAGGGAAGAGGGAAGGGGTGCCCTTTTTATAATGGAGGTGCGGGGAACTTTTGAAAATACTTAAAATATTATTTTATAATAAAGTCATATTCGGTTTATAATAGCTCCAAATTGATTTATTTAAAATCTTAAGTGGGGATGGGTTGCAATCATCTCAACCAATAGGTTTTACACAAGTTTAGGTTACTATTTTAACCTTATCATTTAGATTTAACTCTAAGTTAACTAATTTAACTTTTACCGTGTCTTCTTGTTTTCTTACACTATATGGTTAATAAACACACTATAAAAAGAAAAATAAACCCCAAGTGGCTCATTATTAATATATATATATATATAACCTTATCTAAGTCATTTGGTCATACCTTAGATTTTTATTAATATAATAACAATTAATAATATAATATTTGTTTTAAAAACTATTTTGCGTCAATTTTGACACTATTCGGTAATTGATTTTTGTGAAAATAATAACAGAATGATTAGTTCAAAAAAAGTTAATTAAATCAATAATAACACATAATATTAACCTATAAAATTAGTGTAATTCAAAAAAAAGTCTCAAATTACATTTATTTGGGTATTTATAATATCAATTATTTTAATATTTCATTATTTAGGAAATTACTGCATCACCATTATGTCATAAATATATTAAATTATTTAATGTATAAAAATTATAAATAAAATACCATTATGTAGGAAATTTTTTTTATCTTTATAATGAATATTTATAGTCTAATTTATCTTATGTATAACCCTATTTTAAAAATGTTTTAGTTATTAAACTTTGATTTTAACTATTTTAACTATTCTTTAAATAAAATAATAATAAGTTTCCTAATCTAATCCATGTGGAACTAAATGGTAATATTTTATTACTAATGTTGTTCTTGGTCGAATTACACTTATCCAATAGAATTAGGATATTTGTTAGGGTAATAATAATATCATTTTTACCCTTAATTACCCTATTTACTTTTAACCGTGGTAAATAAAAGTAAAAAGTTTCTATTCACCAAAAAATTATTTTTATCTTATTGAACCAAATTTTACTCCTTCATATTAACCGTGTCTATCGAATCTTTTATATTCTACTCACAGAAGCTGTAAAATTAAGTTTCATGTAGATTTTCAAATTCTCCTAGGAGGTGGGTAAATGACGGTGAAAAGTTCAATAAAATTTTTATACATATAAAATTATTATAAAATGACTACAATGAATTACATTAAACTTACAAAGGTATTATGTATCAATTTTGACCTAAAATATATTTAAATAAAATAAATAATTATTTAAATAAAAAGTCGGTTTTTAAATAGTAACCCGATGTTTTCACTATTCATCAAAAATTGAATGTTTTCAGAAAAATAACAAAAATTCACCCTTGGCTAATTTCAATATTCAAAATGAAAAATTGAAGTCCATTTTGAAAGATAAAATTTATAAAATTTCAAAAAGTAGGTATTACTATTCATAACAGCTAGTTCATAATAATATTATAATAATATCTCGTTTAGTGAAACTTGGTATTGCGTACTACACACGCTATGTAAGCAGGTCGTTATTGCGTTTAATGCATGCCAAGTCAGGGTTGCGTGTAGCGAAAGCTCCATTTGGTGTTGAGTATAACATAATAAAAAATTATTTCATTTATACATTATAAAAAATCTATGCTTAATGTTTTGTGAAATAATTTCCACAAAACAAACATGAAATTGTGTGTAACACGAGCCAAGAATAGTGTAGCATATACTACAAGATAATACGGTGTTGCATATAGTTCAAGCTAATCTTGGTGTAGTGTATAATAGAAGACATCAAAGAAATTAAAAATAATATATCTCATAAAATCTCAGGGTGTTACATTCTACCCCCCTTAAAATGAATTTCGCCCTCGAAATTCATCGGGGTTATAAATAGTTTACTACTTGAAAGTTTCAGTCATAGAAACCCACATCATAAAAGGGAATACTAAATCATCATTTTAAAAAAGGAAAGTTAGAAACAAAATGGATACCCAAAGTAACTCATCGCTTGGGTTCCCACGTAGGAGTATACAGGTGAAAATATGGATATGGAAGAGAAATCTAACAATCAAGTTCTGATGAAGAGTGGTAGAGAACATGGCTATGAAAAATCCAACAATCGCAAAGCCGTAAATTTGTGATGATCTAAGGTACCATTTGATTCATCAGATATGAGATTACTAGGACCACATTTTTGGTTTTCAAGATCATTTCCCTAAATTTGAATAATTTTTTATTTAAAAAAAATACTTACTTGATTTTGGTACAATCTCAATGTTGCTCGTGCCTCAAACAATTTCCACTTCATCTCTTAATGAAATGAACTTGAATTTGTCTTTCGAGAAGTCTTAGAAGATCATGTGATAGAATGATAGGTCATTCCATCTGTCTCAAACATAGGGTTAGGAAAAGTAATATACATAAGTCCATCTATGGTGAGATTAATCAGATATGGTTACAAAATGGATTTATACTTCATCTATCATCCTGCTTAATAAAATAAAACTAGTTTCTACTAACCATGGACTTTATGTAGGCCAGAGGTAGGCGATAAAGGCCTGTCGCACTTCGGTTGTGGTAACATGCCAGAAATAATATCGAAAATCAAGTTCTATACTTAAAAAATACTATCTGATGTCTAACATAATCCATTGCAATATTTAGGCTTATCCAAAATACTTCTGTCTAAGCTCATAGTATAAACAAAAAAATTACTAAAAATGTCATCTATCGATCATGTGAATACCATCATTTATCCCCCATATATCATACGATATATCTTTTTGGTCACATTCCAAACATGTGAATACCTTAATCATGTATTCTCTTAAAACATAAATTACCATAGAACCTTAGTGAAAACATGAATGCTCTCAGAAGTTAACTCTATCCACATACCAAAATCCCATAAATTCTATATACTCAAACCATGATATCACATTGTCCTTACAACAGTCATGAGCTCAATAATACTATCAAACATCTCATTATCTCCTTGTCCCTTCATTATGTGCATATTATCCACTTTCCAAAAATATTACAATCACTTTTCACGGTTACCAGTACCATATAATTATTGAAAACCAATACATTGATATCAGAAAATTCCATGATTCCATAAATGAGATTCCATGATACTATTTTGAAATCCAATTACATAAACCCTTAATCATTACACAACATTATTTTCATACTCAACATTACAAATACTGATCACATGTGACTTCTCTCTATCCTTTTCTTTATGTGGTTTCTCATGTTAATCATCATTAACCCTTGGATTAGGGCATTGATTAGAATAATGCCCCATTTCCTTGCATTTGAAGCATTGAAGTGTTGGTGGTGCATTCTCTGCAGTCTTTTATTTATCCACATCATTAGCTACCCTTTTTCCATTACTTCAACACTCAGCTTCTCGATGCCCATCTTTTACACACTTAAAAAAATTTCTAGTCCCTTTAAGACAATATCCACCATTCTTCTTTCCAAACATTGAGCATAAAGAAACATTCATCTTCTTTTCACCATTATTCTAAGATTTCTCCTTGAACTCCATCTTTCATTTCTTGTCAAAACCATGAGATGGATATGTTACACCAACTTCCAGTTCTACCTTGATAGCACAACGCACAATTTCTTCATAGCTACTGAAGTCTCTTATAGATAATGCTCTTCGAAGACTTGTTTTTAAGCCACTGAAAAATCGATCAACTTTACTTTCATGTTGGATGATAAAACCAGATGCATACCTTGCAAGTCTTGTAAAATTCGCCTCGTATATACCAACATATTGATCATCCTTTTGCTGAAGCTCAACTAAATACTTTTCCATCTTTGTTTGAATAATACGAGGGAAGTACTTATTGAAAAATAAGTTCTTGAACTCATTCCATACCATGGATTCAATTTCATATCGCGGCCTCATATTCTTAATTAGAGTCCACCATTGATATTCTTCACCTTCTAAACGGTAAACAGCCAGATTGAATTTATCATGTTCCGATCAAAAAAGTATGGAAAATAACATTTCAATGGTACTGATCCATTGTTCAGCAACAAGTGGATCAGAAGACCCATTTACAGAAGGTGGGAGTTGTCTCATGAAGGACTCAATATAATATTGTTCCCTTCTCTGATCATTTGTAAATCCAGAATGATTCATAGCTTGTGTAAGTATATCAATAAGATTTTTCACTCTATCTCCCATCACATTTGGTTGTTTAGGAGGAAAATCATTGCATTGTCCATTACATTTATCAAAACGTTTCCTTCAGGTTCCAGGCATCGTCTAAAACCCAAAAAGAATAGTGCGGGAGGAAAATATCATGCTAGAGAAAACAATATAATAAAGGGAGATTACCTTCTATATATAACATCTTAGGGTTAATTATATGATTGTTAAAATAATTCAAGGACTATAACCTATACTTATAATTTACCTTAGGGAAATCCCTAAAAATACCTTAGAAATATCCCTAGGGATCTCACTAAAGTTTTCGCATCCTAGTTTCCAAAGGTTAACTAAACATTTCCTCTGATACCAACTGTAGAGACCCAGAGCATGACATACATGGAAATTACATTACTTTTACGGAATACTAAATACATAACAAAAACAGACACCAAAGGACTGTAATAGTTTATTTTCTTTGAAAACTTGGAACATAATCTTCTAATCTTGTTGAAAGATCTTAAACATCTCCCATAAGGATATTCCCTTTATTTTTCATACCTAAAACCTTTCTTTATATCCTGGGGAAGAGAAAACATATAAAGGGTGATCTCAAATGCTCAGTAAGGGTAAGAATGGGAAAAAAATAAAACAAACCATATACATTTGAACTTCAAAACATGAACATAAAGTCCAAACATCAGGGTAAGCATGGAGATAATAAAACAAACCATATACATTTGAACATCAAAACATGAACATAACGTTTAAACATCGAAATCTTGAGCAATGACATAAAACATGGCAGTACGTAAGGCCTAGATCATAATGGAACATAAATCATGAAAAAATAGCATGGGAATAAAACAGGTAATTGTGGAAACCATTAAGAACATGTTATGATTTCCATAGTAGCAAAGGCATTGCTGCCAAGACCATCTTAGTGGACAAATTCCCTTCTGAATCGACTTCACTCCTCGTTCCAGTCCTGTATCACTGAACCAGATTAACTTACCATTACATCCATGTCTATCTCATGAGATATAAATCTTTACCAATGCATTAGGGGAAGATATAGGTCCCACCTATATCATAATGAAATCATTATTACTTGTGCCACAAAATAAACTTAAAACATTCATCATAACCCAAAGAATAAAATGGGTTTCATAAACATCATCCCATTATCACATAATCCATATAAAACAAATGGATATTTCATCATCAGAAAAGTGAAACTATGTAAATCATAGAGACATTATACTTGAAACATAAACATATGAAATAATGTAATCTTAGATGGAAAATGGTTTTGATAAAACACTTGAAATGAATTATTGAGGAAAATATCCTTTCTTCTCCAAAATCATTTTCATTTCATAAAATTCCATGCAATTTTAAAAGAAAATTATTTTGTTTAAAATAGTCTTAAAATATTGTAGAGTAAGCTTCATAAAAATGAGGCGTTATGAAACCATAAAAATCTGTTCACGTCATATAAGTTAAATAAAAAATTCTCCTCATAATTTTGTCAGAAAAATCAAAAAGTACCTGATATGGTAAACAAAAGAAAGATTCCTTCCATATGATGTGGTAAAAGTAGAAAATGGTAAAAATGACTTCAAATATACAAGGAAGAAAAGTATACATTTTATGAAAACATTTTGAGAATATATGGATGTGGATGATAAAAATAACCCCAGTAAATACTTACGAATAAACAATCTCAGATAATAATGAGATTGGAATAATTATCCCTTACCTTAGGTCCGATATGCTTCGTACGTATCTGAACCTCCTCTTTTTTGACGCGCCTCTTCTAAACCTCCTATTAAGGCACTAGGGTTGGTATTTTGAGGAGACCATAACCTATATAATGTTTCTAGGAAAGATGATAAGGGAAATGGGCAGGGGTTGGCAGAGCTTCAAGGCTCAAAAGGGTGTTAATGGAAGAGGGAAGGGGCGCCCTTTTTATAAGGGAGGAGAGGGGCACTTTAGAAAAAAACATAAAATATTATTTTATAATAAAGTCATATTAGGTTTATAATAGCTCCAAAATTATTTATTTAGAATCTAAAGTGGGGATGGGTCGAAATCCTCTCAACCAATAGGTTTAATAGAAGTTTAGGTTTCCATTTTATCCTTATCATTTAGATTTAACTCTAAGTTAAATAATTTAACTTTTACTGTGTCTTATTGTTTTCATACACTATAGGGTTAATAAACTTACTATAACAAGACAAAAGAACCCCACGTGGTTCATTAATAATATATATAACCTTATCTAAGTCATTTGGCCGAACCTTAGATTTTTATAAATATAATAAAAATTAATAATATAATATTTGTTTTAAAAACAATTTTATGTCAATTTTGACACAATTTGGTAATTGATTTTTTTGAAAATAATAAAAAAATTATTAGTTCAAAAAAAGTTAATTTAATCAATACTAACATGTTATATTAACCTATAAAATTATTGAAATTAATAAAAAGTCTCAAATTACATTAATTTGGGTATTTATAATATCAATTATTTTAATATTTCATTATTTAGGTAATTACTTCATCACCATTGTGTCATAAATAAATTAAATTATATAATGTCTAAAAATTAAAAATAAAATACCATTATGTATGAAATCTTCTTATCATTATAATGAATATTTAAAGTTAAATTTATCTTAGGTATAACCCTATATTAAAAATGTTTTTGTCATTAAAATTTGATTTTAACTATTTTAACTCTTCTTTATATAAAATAATAATAAATGTCCTAATCTAATCCAAGTGGACCTAAAGGGTAATATTTTATTCCTAAGGTTGTTTTTGGTCTAATTACACTTATCTAATATAATTAGGACATGTTTTAGGGTAATAATAGTATCATTTTTACAATTAATTTCCCTATTTCCTTTTAACCATTGTAAATAAAAGTAAAAAGTTACTACTCAACCTAAATTATTTTTATCTTATTGAACCAAATTTTACTCCTTGATATTAACCGTGTCTCTCAGAATTTTGAAATTTCACTCACAGAAGTGGTCAAATTATGTTTTTTGTAGATTTTCAAATTTTCCTAGGAGGTGGGTAAAAGACGGTGAAAACTTCAATAAAATTTTTATATATCTAAAATTATTAGAAAATGACTCCAATTAATTAAATTGAACTTATATAGGTATTATGTATCAATTTTGACCAAAAATAAATTTAAATGAAATAAATAATTAATTAAATAAAAATTCGGTTTTTAAATAGTATCTAGTGTTTTCACTATTCATCAAAAATTGAAAGTTTTCAGAAAAATTCTAAAAATTTACCCTAGGCTAATTTTAATATTATGAATCGAAAAATGAATTCCATTTTGAATGATAAAATTTATAAAATTTCAAAAAGTGCATATTACTATTCATAACAGCTAGTTCATAATAATATTATAATAATATCTCATTTAGTTAAAATTGGTATTGCGTACTACACACACTATCAAAAAAGGTCTTTATTGCATATAATACGAGCCAAGTCAGGCTTGCGTGTAGTGAAAGCTCTGTTTGGTGTTGTGTATAACATAATAAAAAATTATTTCATTTATACATTAAAAAAAATCTATACTTAATGTTGCATAAAATAATTTCTACAAAACGAACTTGAAATTGTGTGTAACACGGGAAAAGAATAGTGTTGCGTATACTGCAAGATAATATGGTGTTGTGTATAGTACAAGCTAATCTTGGTGTAGTGTATAATATAAGACATCAATGAAATTAAAAATAATATATCTCATAAAATCTTGGGCTGTTACATCTATCCTCATGAGGCATTGTTGGATTTAAGAACATGTGTCTCTTTACATCATATACGAGGATGGTTTTGATAGAGGAATTCCATTTGTCCTAGTGGTCTATTCATATTTATACAAAAAAAATTTCTATGAGATGATAGATCTATATTAGTGACTCGGTATGAGGTGGGGTGTACAAAATTTTATATCTTGATGCTTTACCTTTCGATAGGTAAAGGTAGATCATAAAATACCATCAACATTTCTGCAACACCTTCATGACCATACATTGAAGTGGGATGACGTCTCCATAGATTTATTTATTGGATTATCTCATGAACCTCATGCAAAAAGTTATATTTTGGTCCTAAATGATTATCAAATGGAATCATTTCCTATTGTACTGATTAAAGACACCGGTAATGTTCAGGATCTCATGAATATAGATGTGTAAGAGATCAAATAAATGTTTGTAATTCCCTTATCTATTGTTTCTGATAAGGATACTTGGTTATATTATTAGTTATAAAAAACCATATAAGAGTGAATATAATATTAAGTGAAACTAAAAATGACCTATCGTTCCCAAATGGATGGATATATGTTTTGAGTAAATCATATTCATAATGATATAGTCTAAGATTTTGTTTTAGATTTGGAAGATCATGGGATGTATATCCCAAATTTATTGAAATCAAATATAATAGTTGTTATAAATATAAAATTTGATTGTCCCATTATGAATATCTATACATTTAGTTTTTCAAATACCCATTGATATGGACTGGAGTAATATAAACCTCCCTCAATAGATTTATCCTCATCCAGGAGATTATTGAGAAGCTTCAGGGTTGAAAAAATGTATGGAAATTGATCAAAGTCACAATAAGTCTTATTTTTTATCATCCTTATCATCCCTTATAGTTTATAGTTTTTGATTGAGTATTTTTAAGTGGACCACCATAACTAAGTCATTGATGGTTAGGAAATAAGGAATACTCTCCCTAAGATTTTGGGGTCCCTTCAAGATCATGTGAATAGTTCGGAAGGATACATATCAATTACAATTTATACCCCAATTTTTAATTCATGGTGTGTTTTATATCTATCAATTATGTAAGCAACATTCTGATCCTTCTCATATAGATAAAAAATAATAACATGAGATAGAAAATGATGTTTCAGATGTTAGGAACCCAATATGAATAATTAATTCTCATGTTATGGAACTCTATGCTAAATATATTCCATTTTTTAAAATATTTTTGTAGAATAAGAGGGACAACCATAAGTCATGGGAGTGAGAGTCTCTTATAATTAAATAGTGGATATATCTATTCAATGATCAAGAATCAGTTTAAATAAATGTGAGTTAATGAATTAATTTTTTATTTACTAGGTTTTATCTTTAATATATTTATTTAAGTCTGTTCCTATAAAATATCTTAAAATTTAGAAAAATGGATTTTTCGCACTATTAGCATATAGTTCAGGGAGACCAGGCAACAACCTTGAATTAATTATTAAGATTTCAACAAAAATATTTTACATGGACGGAACTTGGTTGGAAAAATCATAAAACCTAATTATGTGAGTTACAGGGTAATCTAGTGTTGACCCACATAGTTGGCACACAGTTTGGAAAACTGTGTGACCACACCATGATGTATTCCTATGTTTTTGAAAAGTGTAAAATTACCTAGTTCCACCAACTTGAATTAAAAAAAATAACTCTATAATATCCCCCATATTTAATCACTCCTCTTTATGCAAGTTATACACCATGCATCTCTTATCTAGGGCTTGATTTTTGGTGTTTCTTCAGGGGTTTGTTATGGAAATAAATGATAATGATTTTAATATCATAATATTAGGTTCTATTATCACTTTCTCTCTTATTTTTCATTCTCCCCCAGGCTATGCTAGCCTAGGGCGTGTATAATAAAAAATAACAGATATGGGTTTTGGTGTTTATGATCTTTTTTTGATATCTAATGGTCTTTCCTTTCATTGTCAAGTTGATTAGTTTCGGTTTAATGTGGGTTCATCTTTAATGGTACATGGTTTTGTATCATTTTATTTTTTACATTTACTATTAGTGCTTATAATTTTCAATTTATTTGTAATATATAATGGTATATATTACATTACAGGTTTTGAACTTATTTATTGATCCCTTTATGATCAAAATGTTCCTTTATGATTTTGAAAATAAAAGTGTATAATATTTGTGGAAAAAGGAAGTAATTATGGTATTTATAATAAAAAAACATGTTTAGTTATTAATTTAATATAAAATATACACTATGGGTGTAAAACCATGATATTCTGTTAAATATATTTTTTCACAAATAAATTTAATTTTTTTGATAGTATGCATTACATACAACACCGAGTGGTAATAAACCACAATATACTAATAAAAATATTATTATTTAAACATGATAGTTAAAAAATAGATGTTAAATTTTTCTATATAAATATGAATAACCACATTTTGAAAACTATGTATGATTTTCAAGATAATTAAATTATATTGACAAAGAAGAAATTAATTTTTTCTGAAGTCTTCATATGCTTTGAAAATAATTTTTCCACAATGAAATGTTTTTTTTGATATTTATGAAAAGATAAAAAATTAAAATTTTCCCAATTTTAGAAAATTTAACCTGAAAAATAATCTTAATTTTTGAAATTAATGTTTAAAATTTCTTTTTAAGTGAATTATTTATAATTTTGTTTAAAAGATTAACATTTCAATGAAACATTGAAAAATAAAGATATTTATTAAATATTTTCTGTTCATTCAATGAATTGAAAATTAAAAATTTTGTTTTAAAATGTTATTGGAAGTATATTTAGTTCAATTACACTATTATTAACCAAATTTAGGTCATTTGAATCAATTTTATGTTTCTTTTTATATAATTTTTTATACTTAAGAAAAACTTTTCTTTGGAAAACTACCATTACATAGTGTCTGTGGGATTAATTTTAAATAAAATTCTACTACTTATGATAATTTAATTTACTAAAAATGGATTACATTTTTTAATCACTATAATTAATATTTTATAATAATTCTAGCCAAATTTTTTTTCATAATGGATAGTAGAAACACTAAAAATTATTTATCATGGTGAATGTTAAAATGGTTTAACGAGGGTGAAACCAAAAGGATAAAAGTTATAGAAACCTAAAATCTTGTTAAATTAATATTTTATGGGAATATTTAGACTTTATCTCATTTAAGGTTTGATAATGATGAATTTTTAATCCTTTTTGTGTGTGTAAAATGTTGGTATCTTTTATTCTTTTAAACAAATCCATGTGTGTACTCTCCCCACTTATAAAATGACATCCCCCTCTAATTCTCATCATAATTCCAAATAACTTAGGATTCGAAAATAAATACTGAAATATATTCCATATTTCCATTTACACTTTCTATATTCATTATTATTACTAGGAAACCATCCAATGAAGGATTTTTCTTATAACCCAAAGATTTTGTTTGAAAAAGAGATATCATTCTGAATCGAGAATGTTTTATTTATTCATCAATATAATTCAAATATCATCAAAATATAATGAAAAAATACAAAAAATATATTCCATTTAATTATTTATTATTATTATTATTTTAATAAACTATATCCATCTCATCTTCTATCTAATGTGAATCGAAACTGTTGGTTGTGTGTGTGACAGACTACCACTTCGTGAACCGATATAATTTTTTCCCATTAATTCAACTCAAAATTGGATATACCAATTTATTTAAAGTACTAATGTAATATTTATGAAATAACTATACTTTTATAATTAAATGATAATATCTAAAATCTAACCTTCTAAACCTCTAGAAAATGATAATATCGCTAGTGTATACGTGTGGACTACCTCCTCAATGAAGCATATTTTGAAATTGATAGTAATAATGTAATATTTAATGAATATATATTATATATAAATTATTATATAAATTTTAATTGTTATAAAACTTTTTATTGTTCCATCCATCAAAAAAATTTAAATTGAATTCATGCACACATACGACCTACAATCTCTATAAATGGTGTAATTCATTTCCCTGTATTTAAATTTTATGGATGACTATAAATTTATATATAATGAATATATATGATTTTATATCATTATTAAAATATTATATATATTGTAACTATGATCAAATTACCATTACCAAAGACTACTAAACCAAAACAAAATGAAAAAATAGCTATTATCTGAAACAATTATTTTAAAAAATAATTGTTAATGAATGGGTAATAAGAGGTTTTATGTAAATAATATATGTTATGATACTTATGAGTATGTATATATAATAAAAGTATAATAAAAAAATATTTATTATACATTAGGTTTTAATGTGTTTGAATAAAGTTGATACTTTTGATAAAGGATTTTTGTCTCACTTTCATTTTCACGGGTCACATGTCATGTTCACCACTTATTTTTTTATTTGGTGATTATAATTCCTATGAATGTATTAAATTAATATTCTTATAAATTTTATGGGGATTTAAATATCCATTTAAAGATATTCATTTCATGGAGGTTATGATTCAAAAGTTACCAAATGCAGTAAGGGATTTGTGTCACCATCCATCGAATGGCTCTATGGCCTGCATTTTTTATTGATTGTTTTTGATAATCAACCATTAAAGGGGTAAGGTGGAACCCTTACAAGGCCTGCATGAATAATTATTACATGTCCCATAGGCCTTAGAGGAATTCAATGCCCATAGGATTCAAACATTACCTACAACCCAGACTAACTACTTGGAACTGCATCTCTCCAACATATTCATCGTGAAATCTACTCTCCACCTTCGCATGAATTTTCAAATAGGCTTTCCCATGCATGAAAAATCTTGTCGTGATGGTAGGTGCCAAACACTATCCTTCTTGCAATCTATTTAGCTTCTTCTATGGTGAAATCTCCTTTATCATCCTCTTTCTGAAGCTTGTTCCTTGTAGTTTGTCTGGTTTGCATCAGTATGTTTTCGGAAATAAGTTTTTTTAAGGAAACTATTTCTATTCCCCTATTTTCTCAAAAATCATTTTTCTTCAGTATCCATTTTTTCTAAAAATGTTTTCCATAATTTCATTAATATATCAATTTGTTTCTTAAAGTAATTTTACCCATTTATAAATTTTTTTTAAAAATGTTTTAAAATGAGTCTTATCATTTTCCAGAATAGGTACTTTTCACTTATTACTGAAAATGTGGAAAGATAATTTATTTGAACGTACACATATTAAATAGAATTTTACACAATTATAACTGCACAATTATTTAATATACCTTTAGTCGTTTCAAAGATTATAAATTTAACATTAAATATTTGGGAAATTTTTAAATTTTAAAGAATTGATTTCAAAATTGAATGGATATTTTCCTCAAGAATGTTTTGAGGATAATTTTATGGAATTTTTATTTATCAATGACAAAAACCTTTAATGTTTTTTGTGTTTTACTAGTGATATTATCAAATGGTATCCTAATTATTCTTTATATGTATGGCTTATGAATATGATGATGATATTTTTACGAGACTAATCTATTTTCCTTGGGTTATACTATGATGGATTGATGAAATATTTATCAGACCCTATTTATTTACATGGATTATGACATGATGATTTTATGAATGTTTAATGATTTTGTGGTTCACATATGTATCCTTTTCATTATATGATAGGTGGGCTTAGAATTATATATCCCTACAAGACACATGGAAAATTATTATATCTTATGAGATAATTATAAGAGATAAGTCGATGTTCTTAATCAATTTTGGGAAATAGGTTGATGTTATTTGTACATTAGAGGAAATAGGTTAATGTAATTAATATAATATGAGAAAAAATTAGATATGCTTGATCCACTATGAGAAATAAAATTATATTATGGATTTATTATTAATTTTTGGTCTCTATAGTTATCCATGAATTATGAAATGTTTTTGATGCTTATGATGGTGCTGCAATTATTCAACATGAAATTAGGGTTCATGATTTATTTTTGATGAAATACTATTCTTAATATTCATGTATTTTAAAAATACAATTTTTTCTAACATAAATAATGTTTACAGTTTAGGATAAATTGGCTGTTAAATTTTTAAGTTATATTCAAGATTTCAAAAACTTATTCTTATTTTAGGATTTCATATGATAATAAATTGATATCTTCCATTTTTATCCTTAATGAGAATCTGAGATCACATTTTCTTATGCTTCCTTCTACAAGGTTATGATGATTGGTTTTAAGTAGGGTGTTTCTATTAGTATTATTTAATGGTAATATCTTTTTAAATTTTTGTAATATTATTCTTGAAAAAATAAACTTTTGTATCTAGTATCCAAATGCACTAAAACTTAATGGTCATCAGGAGAGTATTTGTGATATGTATTAAATATTAATATAAAAATATTTAATATTTATGTATAAAATGAATTGTAATTTATAGTTGGTATCATATTATGTTTTAGTTAAACAATGCAAAATAATATTTAAAAAAATTATAACCCAACATATAATTCAAAGTATTGGAAAATTTCCTTGAATTTTGGTGAAGGATAGAGAGGATGGTTACCAAGAAATTACATCCATATAAAGATACTAAAAATGGTGGAGACTCTAGAATAGTTTTACATTCGGGTAATTAATGTAACACCCGAGACTTTTATGTTATAGAAATCATCAAAGGAATCTTTTTCTACACAACACTTCCTTGGCTTGCTTTACACGCAATCACGACCTTCCTCGATAGCTTGCGTTGTACGCAATACCGAGTTTCACTAAACAACAATATGCTATTAAAACTAGCCATTATGAATAGTAATAACCACTTTTTGAAATTTTATAAATTTTATTTTTCAAAATGGACTTCATTTTTGGACTCAGAATATCGAAATTAGCCTAGGGTGAAATTTTGGTATTTTTCTGAAAACTTTCAATTTTTGATGAATAGTGAAACCACTAAGTGGTAGGTTAAAAACTGAATTTTTGCATAAAACTTAATTTTACCGCTTCTGTGAATGGAATTTCAAAAATCCGAGAGACACGGTTGATATCAGTAAGTAAAATGTGGTTCAATGAGATAAAAATAATTTTTTGGTGAATAGTAACTTTTTACTTTTTTTTACCGTGGTTAATAGTAAATAGGGTAACTAAGGGTAAATATGATATTAATAATACCCTAACACCTGTCCTAATTCTATTGGAAAAGTGTAATTCGACCAAAAACAAACTTAGGAATAAAATATGACCATTTAGGCCCACTTGGATTAGATTAGAACATTTATTATTAATTTATTTAAAGAAGGGTTAAAATAGTTAAAATCAAAGTTTAATAAGTAAATCATTTTTAATATGGGGTTATACATAAGATAAATTCGACTATAAATATTCATTAGAAATCTAAAAAGATTTAATACATAATGGTATTTTAGTTATAATTTTTAGACATTAAATATTTTAATTTATTTATGACACAATGATGATGCAGTAATTATCTTATTAATGAAATATTGACATAATTGGTGTTATAAACACCAAAATAAATGTCATTTGAGACTTTTTATGAATTCCACTAATTTTCTAGGTTACTATGATATATTAGTGTTGATTTAATCAACTTTTTGCGAACATATAATTCTGTTATGACTTTCAAAAAAATCATATATCAAATAGTGTAAAAATTGATACAAAATAGTTTTTAAATCAAATATTATATTATTAATTGTTATTTTATTCCTAAAAATCTAAGGTTCGGAAAAATGACTTATATAAGGATATATATATTAATAATAAACAATTTGGGGTTCGTTTGGAATGTTATAGTAAGTGTATTAACAATATAGTGAAAGAAAACAAAAAGACACAGTAAAAGTTAAATTGTTTAACTTTGAGTTAAATATAATTTATAAGGTTAATATAATACCCTAAACTTGTCTAAATCCTATTGGTTGATAGGATTTCGACCCATACCCACTTTAGTATCGAAATAAGTCCCTTTGGAACCATTATAAAACGATTTTGACTTTAATATAAAATAATATTTTGAGATATTCCTAAGGTGCCCCTCTCCTCCCTTATAAAAGGGCACCTCCTCCCCCTCCTCCTCACAGCAATTTGAGCACTCAAGCTCAGCCACCCCCTGCCATTTTATCCTCTCCACTTCCCTAGAATAATCATAGAGGTCCTGGTCTTCTTCAAAGACCAATCTTAGTTCCCTAAGTGGAGGATTCAAAGAGGCGTTCCAAAGAAGAGGTAATATCCATTACCGATCTTTTCAATTTCTTTCTTCCTCAACTTCTTCTTCTTTAGTTGTTTCATGATAAAGTAATAACATCAGTATTACTTACATACAGATATGTTATTATAAATATGAAACAACCCTAATTCACCTTCTATCCATCCTACGGAAAAATGAAATCACCGCGCGTGCGTACGTACGGAATACCGTCTCCACACCGTGGTGTAATCTATTTTTCCACCAACACCTTACAAGGATGGGTATAATGGTGTAATGAGAAACTATTTATGATTATTATAAAGTAATATTGATACTGAAATAATATATATATACTCCAATACAGTTCCATGATCATAGGAATGATATCATCCCTCGTGCGTACGTACGGAATACCGTCTCCACGATGTGATAAGACTCGTTCTACATGATCATAATTACATAGTAATTATATAAATGAATTGAATGAATAAATATGATATATGTTACACTAATACCATTCTGTATATAAGGTCTCTATAACCTTAAAAGAAGAATAAGAATTTATTCGGCAAAACACGCATAAGAACAAAAGGCAATAAGGACCCGAGTAACAAGTAACAATGAAATATTACTAACAAGAAGCTAAGAATATGACCATATATGATATCATATGAATATGTATGATTCTGGAATCAGTCAATAACATTATTTAAACCATTATACAAGAGCTTTGGACATGTACAAAGCAAATCAGACTTAAGGTAAGGGAAATATCACATCTCATTTTTATCCGAGATTGTTTATACTTTGGTATTTACTGGGGTGTATTTTATCATCCACATCCATGTTTCCTCAATATGAAATATTGTTTCCATCCACCTATAATTGTTTAAATCCAATTTCACCATTCGGTGATTTTTTATTAAAAGATATGAGAGGAATCTTTTGTCATTTTTCGTACGAGGTACTTTTTGACTTTTCCGACAAAAGTACGAGAAGAATGTTTTTTTAACTTATACGGAATGAATGGATTTTTAAAACATTATTTCCAAGAAGATTCCTTTAAAAGTTTTCAAATTTATTTTTAATCAAATTCTTTTATTTTAAAGTCGTATGACATGTTATGAAAGGAAAAATGTTTTTGAAGAAGAAAAGATATTTTCCTCAAGAATGGAGTTCAAGTGTTTTATCAAAATAAATTTCCATATAAGATAATAAAGGGTTCTGTTTTTATCCCTATTATTACATTGATTTGATCATGTTGTGATGGAATTATTTTTATGAATTCCTTTATCTTATATGAATTGATTTATGATGTCATGATGTTTAAGATTCCCATTTTTATTACATGGGTTATGCAATGATGTATGGTTTATGATTTTGTGGCACACATAAGAATGGTATCATTATGAGATTGGTGGGACCTATATCTCCCTCCAATGCATTGGGTAAAAATTTTATATCTCATGAGATAGACATGGCTGGAACGGTAGGTTATACCGGTTCAGTGAAACAGGACTGGAACAAGGGTGACTCGATTCAGAAAGGGACTTTGTCCACTAAGATAGTCTTGACAATGAGTCTTGACTAACAAGAAATGATTCTCTATGATTATGTGTGTATGCCACAAAGTTTCATGTTTTATGTTATGATTATTGGGATTACATTTCACTTCTATGATTTATCCCATGTTATGATATTATGAGCTCTTTTGCAGGTTAAGATTTCCAAAAGCTATGTTCTTATGTATATGATGTGATTGATATTTCTTTTGTTTACCCTTAATGAGCATTTGAGATCACCCTTTTATGTTTTCTTTTCCCCAGGATATAAAAAAAGGTTTTGGGTATAAAAAAAGGAAGATCTTTATGGGAGATGTTGAAGATCTTTCACCACGATTAGAAGATTATGTTCCGAGTTTCCAAAGACACTAAACTATTACGATCCTTGTGTGTTTGTTTTTTTGTTATGTACTAAGTATTTCGCAAAAGTAATGTAATGTACATGTACGTCAGGCTTCGGGTCTCTACAGTTGGTATCAGAGGAAAGGTATAGTCAACCTTTGGAAACTAGGATGTGAAAGCCTTAGTAAGAACCATAAGGATAAGTATAAGCATAGAAAACAATCTTAGTGTTTTAGAAATGGCCATGAATACCCTAGGATAAGACCTTAAGCATGAAAATTTTATTCATGAGTTATGTGGTTTTCCTATTATAATTAGTGTTGCTCACACTATTCTTCTTGGTTTTAGTCAATGGCTGGAACCCGAAGGAACCGTGTTAATGCGGAATGCGATGGGCAATGCAATGATTGTCCCCCTGAGCAACCAAACGATATGGGATCTGGAATGCAAAATCTTGTAGCCATGCTCACATAACTATCTCAAGCTATGAATCATGCAGGACTTCCAAACGAGCAAAGGAAGGAGCAACATTCTGTTGAATCCTTCATGAGGCAGCGTCCACCTTCTTTCAGCGGGTCTACTGATCCATTAGTTGCTGAAAAATGGATTAGTACTACTGAAAAGATATTTTCAGTTCTTCAATGTTCTGAACATGATAAAGTCATCCTAGCAGTGTATCGTTTGGAAGGAGATACTGATCAATGGTGGAATCTTATTAAGAATACGAGGAAAAGGGATGAAATTGAGTCTATGGAATGGGACGAGTTCAAGAACTTATTTTTCAATAAGTACTTCCCTCGTATTCTCCGAACAAAGATGGAGAAAGAGTTTCTTGAACTGAAGCAAAGGGATGATGAATCTGTTGGAACCTATGAAGCAAATTTTACAAGACTTGCAAGGTACGCTTCTGGTATTATTATCCAACCTGAGATTAAGATCGATCGATTCATTAGTGGCTTAAAACCAAGTCTTCGAAGGGCGTTAGCCATAAGGGACTTCAATAGCTACGAGGAAATCGTTCGATGTGCTCTCAAAGTCGAGATGAAGATTGGAGTAACCCATCAGTCACATGGGTTTGATAAGAAGAGGAAGATGGAATTCAAAGGAAAATCTAAAGAGCACACTGAAAAGAAGATGAGCTTTCCCTTATGCTCAAAGTGTGGAAAGAAACATGGAGGGAGTTGTCTTAAAGGGACAAGTAAATGTTTTAAATGTGGAAAGGAAGGTCATAGGGCATTTGAATGCCGTGATAATGGGAAGAAGATGTCTAATGACGCAAACAAAGGAAGGGATACACAGAATGAACCTACTAAACTTCAATGTTTCAAGTGCAAGGAGATGGGGCATTATGCCAATCAATGCCCAAATCCAAGGGTTGATGATGATGGTCGACGTCAACAAAATCATAAGGCTAAAGACAAAGGAAAGTCACATGCAATTTCTATCAGCGATGTGGAGTACGATAACGAAGTTGTGAAAGTTACACTTACCATCCAATCTAAAGTAGAAAATGTTTTATTTGATTCTGGATCCACCCACTCTTTTATTTCTAAAGAATTTTCTAAGGGTATCACCGTATTACCTCAACAATTAGATGTTGAGTTAGCTGTGACAACACCTAATGGAGCAACAGTCGCATCAAAAGTTTATAATTCTTCTCCGATCGAAGTTTGTGGGAAAGTGCTTCCTGCAAATCTTGTGATCCTTCCTTTAGTGGAATTTGATGTGATTCTTGGCATGGATTGGCTTTCTCTACATGGAGCTCATATCAATTGCCGAAGAAGGGAAGTAACATTTCATATTCCAGATCAATCTACGATCGTCTATCAATGCAAGGATGAACATAACCTTCCAGTGGAAATTTATTCCATCTTATGGTTATTGATTCCACTAAATTAAGGTTATTTATCTCAAATGGTTGGTGAGAAACTCACGATTAAGAATATGACCGTTGTACGGAAGTTTGATGATGTCTTTCCGGAGGAATTACCGGGTCTTCCACCAAATCATGAAGTTGAGTTTTCAATAGAACTCGTACCAGGTGATTTGCCTATTTCAAAGACACCTTATAGAATGGCCCCAATTGAGTTGCAGGAATTGAAGAAGCAACTCCAAGAGAATCTTGATAATGGATTCATACGCCCTAGTGCGTCACCTTGGGGAGCACCTGTTCTATTTGTTAAGAAGAAAGATGGATCAATGAGACTCTGCATTGATTATCGAGAACTTAACAAGATCACTATCAAGAACAAATATCCTCTCCCACGCATTGATGACTTATTTGACCAACTCTGCGGAGCTCAATACTTTTCCACGATTGATCTTTGTTCCAGGTATCATCAATTAAGGGTCAAAAGGGAGGATATACCAAATACGGCTTTTCGTACAAGGTATGGACACTATGAATTTATAGTGATGCCATTTGGTCTTACTAATGACCCTGCTATCTTCATGGATCTAATGAATATAGTCTTTAGAGACTATCTTGATCAATTTGTGGTAGTCTTTATAGACGATATTCTTGTCTATTCAAAGAGCAAGGAAGAGCATGAAGATCACTTGAGAATTATATTGAAGACCCTGAGAAAGGAGAAGCATTATGCCAAATTTACCAAGTGTTAATTTTGGCTTCAAAAAGTTTCATTTTTGGGTCACATAATCTCAAAAGAGGGGATATCTGTGGATCCAGCAAAAACAGAGGTTATCGAAAGATGGTCAAGACCAACAACAGTAACTGAGATCCGATGTTTTCTTGGTTTGGCTGGATATTATCGACGTTTTGTAAAAGATTTTTCACGATTATCTAATCCACTCACCAAGTTGACTCGGAAAGGAGTTAAGTTTGTTTGGACAGAGGAATGTGAAGAGAATTTCAAGGAGTTGAAAAGAAGGTTATCCAGTGCACCTGTGCTCACACTGCCTTGTAGTGGAGAAAGGTTTGTGATCTACAGTGATGCATCCAAGAAGGGATTGGGGTGTGTTCTTATGCAAAATGATATGGTAATAGCATATGCCTCACGACAGTTGAAAATCCATGAGCAAAATTACCCAACACATGATTTGGAGTTGGCTGCGGTAATCTTTGCATTAAAGATTTGGAGGCATTACCTTTATGGTTAAAGGTGTGATATTTATACTGATCATAAAAGTTTAAAGTATATTTTCACACAAAAGGAGTTGAATATGCGTCAAAGAAGATGGTTGGAGCTGATTAAGGATTATGACTGCTCAATCCATTACCACCCTGGGAAAGCAAACAAGGTGGCAGATGCATTAAGTCGACAAGAACATGCTAGTTTATCCATGATGAGGATCACAAAAGATCCAATATTTATGGATTTACAAAGGATGGATCTTGGAATTATAATGGAAGGGAAAAAATCTTATCTTTCTCAAATGAATGTTCAACCATCTATACATGTGAAGATTAAAGAGGCACAGAAAGAAGATTTCGAGTTACAAAAGAAGGTGAGAAATGTTCCTGAATTCAACCTTGATTGTGATGGGATAATAAAGTTCAGGAATCGGGTTTGTGTTCCTCCCATCCCCGAATTAAAGAAGGAGCTGCTGGATGAGGCTCATAGTTCATCATTCTCTATTCATCCTGGAAGCACGAAGATGTATAGGGACCTAAAAGAGTACTTCTGGTGGGATGGAATGAAAAGAGATGTTGCTGAATATGTATCTCGATGCTTGGTTTGTCAACAAGTTAAAGTTGAGAGACAGAAGTCTAAGGGGATGTTACAACCATTACCCATACCCGAATGGAAATGGGAAAACATCACTATGGACTTTTTCACAAGACTTCCTAAAACATCCAAAGGCAATAATGCTATTTGGGTCATAGTTGATCGTCTTACAAAGTCTGCACACTTCATTGCTATTAGAGAGGATTTCTCTCTAGATCAGCTTGCCAGGATATATGTAAAGGAAGTGGTAAGATTACATGGAGTACCACTTTCTATTATATCTGATCGGGATCTGAGATTTACCTCGAAGTTCTGGCGAAGTCTTCAGCATACTCTGGATACAGAGTTGAGTTTCAGCACTACTTATCATCCCCAGACAGACGGTCAGTCTGAGAGAACAATTCAAACCATATAAGATATGTTGAGAGCTTGCTCTATGGATTTCAAAGGAGGTTGGGATCAACACCTACCTTTGGTGGAATTTTCTTATAATAATAGCTTTCACTCCAGTATTCAGATGGCTCCTTATGAAGATCTCTATAGAAAGAAATGCAGGACTCCAACTTGCTGGGATGAAGTTGGGGAAAGAAAGCTATTAGGACCTGATCTCGTTGATGAAATGGCAGAAAAGGTCAGATATATTCAACAACACATAAGAGCAGCTCAGAGTCGACAGAAAAGTTATGCCGACAACCGAAGAAAAGACCTAGAGTTTGAAGTGGGTGATAAAGTGTTCTTACGAATATCTCCCTAGAAGAGGGTTATGAGATTTGGAAAGAAGGGGAAGTTGAGCCCTAGATATATCGGTCCTTTCGAAATACTGGATCGTGTTGGGAAGGTATCTTACCGATTGGCACTTCCACCGAATCTCTCTCAAGTTCATGATGTGTTCCATGTATCTCTCCTGAGAAAGTACATACCAGATCCTTCACATGTACTCAGCTCAGAAGTTGTACCACTGGAGCAAGATCTTTCTTATGAAGAACAGCCGATAGAGATTCTGGATCGTAGCGAAAAAGTCCTACGAAACAAGACCACTCGATTGGTGAAAGTTTTATGGAGGAACCACCAACTTGAAGAAGCTACATGAGAGCTTGAGGATATGATGAGGGAGAAGTATCCTCATCTGTTTGTTACAAAGTGACGAATTTCGAGGGCGAAATTCTTTTTAAGGGGGGTAGAATGTAACACCCGAGACTTTTATGTTATATAAATCATCAAAGGAATCTTTTTCTATACAACACTTGCTTGGCTTGCTTTACACACAATCGCGACCTTTCTCGATAGCTTGCGTTGTACGCAATACCGAGTTTCACTAAACAACAATATGCTATTAAAACTAGCCATTATGAATAGTAATAACCACTTTTTGAAATTTTATAAATTTTATTTTTCAAAATGGACTTCATTTTTGGACTTAGAAAATCGAAATTAGCCTAGGATGATATTTTGGTATTTTTCTGAAAACTTTCAATTTTTGATGAATAGTGAAACCACTAAGTGGTAGGTTAAAAATCGAATTTTTGCATAAAACTTAATTTTACCGCTTCTGTGAATGGAATTTCAAAAATCCGACAGACATGGTTGATATCAGTAAGAAAAATGTGGTTCAATGAGATAAAAATAATTTTTTGGTGAATAGTAACTTTTTACTTTTTTTTACCGCGGTTAATAGAAAATAGGGTAACTAAGGGTAAATATGATATTAATATTACCCTAACACGTGTCCTAATTATATTGGACAAATTTAATTCGACCAAAAACAAACTTAGGAATAAAATATGACCATTTAGGCCCACTTGGATTAGATTAGGACATTTATTATTAATTTATTTAAAGAAGGGTTAAAATAGTTAAAATCAATGTTTAATAAGTAAATCATTTTTAATATGGGATTATACATAAGATAAATTCGACTATAATTATTCATTAGAAAGATAAAAAGATTTCCTACATAATGGTATTTTATTTATAATTTTTAGACATTAAATAATTTAATTTATTTATGACACAATGATGATGCAGTAATTATCTTATTAATGAAATATTGACATAATTGGTGTTATAAACACCAAAATAAATGTCATTTGAGACTTTTTATGAATTAAACTAATTTTATAGGTTACTATGATATATTAGTGTTGATTTAATCAACTTGGTTCGAACATATAATTCTGTTATGACTTTCACAAAAATCATATATCAAATAGTGTCAAAATTGACACAAAATAGTTTTTAAATCAAATATTATATTATTAATTGTTATTTTATTCCTAAAAATCTATGGTTAGGCCAACTGACTTAGATAAGGATATATATATTAATAATAAACAATTTGGGGTTCGTTTGGCATGTTATAGTAAGTGTATTAACCATATAGTGAAAGAAAACAAAAAGACACAGTAAAAGTTAAATTGTTTAACTTAGAGTTAAATCTAATTGATAAGGTTAAAATAATACCCTAAACATGTCTAAATTTTATTGGTTGATAGGATTTCGTCCCATACCCACTTTATCTTAGAAATAATACCCTTTGGAACCATTATAAACCGATTTTGACTTTAATATAAAATAATATTTTGAGATATTCCTAAGGTGCCCCTCTCCTCCCTTATAAAAGGGTACCTCCTCCCCCTCCTCCTCACACCAATTTGAACACTCAAGCTCGGCCAACCCCTGCCATATTCTCCTCTTCACTTCCCTAGAATAATCCTAGAGGTCCTGGTCTTCTTCAAAGACCAATCTTAGTTCCCTAAGTGGAGGATTCAAAGAGGCGTTCCAAAGAAGAGGTAATATCCACTACCGATCTTTTCAATTTCTTTCTTCTTCAACTTCTTATTCTTTAGTTGTTTCATGATAAAGTAATAACGTCAGTATTACTTAAATACTGATATGTTATTATAAATATGAAACAACCCTAATTCACCTTCTATCCATCCTATGGAAAAATGAAATCACCGCGCGTGCGTACGTACGGAATACCGTCTCCACGCCGTGGTGTAATCTATTTTTCCACCAACACCTTACAAGGATGGGTATAATGGTGTAATGAGAAACTATTTATGATTATTATAAAGTAATATTGATACTTAAATAATATATATATACTCCAATTCAGTTCCATGATCATAGGAACGATATCATCACTCGTGCGTACGTACGGAATACAGTCTCCACGATGTGATGCGACTCGTTCTACATGATCATCATTACATAGTAATTATATAAATGAATTGAATGAATAAATATGATATATGTTACACTAATACCATTCTGGATATAAGTTATCTATAACCTTAAAAGAATAATAAGAATTTATTTGAAAAAACACGCATAAGAACAAAAGGCAATAAGGACCCGAGTGACAAGTAACAATGAAATATTACTAACAAGAAGCTAAGAATATGACCATATATGATATCATATGAATATGTATGATTCTGTAATAAGTCAATAACATTATTTAAACCATTATACAGGAGCTTCAGACACGTACAAAGCAAATCGGACCTAAGGTAAGGGAAATATCACATCTCATTTTTATCCGAGATTGTTTATACTTTGGTATTTACTGGGGTGTATTTTATCATCCACATCCATGTTTCCTCAATATGAAATATTGTTTCCATCCACCTATAATTTTTTAAATCAAATATTACCCTTCGGTGATTTTTTATTAAAATATATGAAAGGAATCTTTTGTCATTTTTCGTACGAGGTACTTTTTGACTTTTCTGACAAAAGTACGAGAAGAATGTTTTTTTAACTTATACGGCATGAATGGATTTTTAAAACATTATTTCCAAGAAGTTTCCTTTACAAGTTTTCAAGTTTATTTTTAGTCAAATTCTTTTATTTTAAAGTCGTATGACATGTTATGAAAGGAAAAATGTTTTTGAAGAAGAAAGGATATTTTCCTCAAGAATAGAGTTCAAGTGTTTTATCAAAATTATTTTCCATCTAAGATAATAAAAGGTTCTGTTTTTATCCCTATTTTTACATTTATTTGATCATGTTGTTATGGAATTATTTTTATGAATTCCTTTATCTTATATGAATTGATTTATGATGTCATGATGTTTAGGATTCCCATTTTTATTACATGGGTTATGCAATGATGTATGGTTTATGATTTTGTGGCACACATAAGAATGGTATCATTATGATATGGGTGGGACCTATATCTCCCTCCAATGCATTGGGTAAAGATTTTATATCTCATGAGATAGACATGGCTGGAACGGTAGGTTATACCGGTTCAGTGAAACAGGACTGGAACGAGGGTGACTCGATTCAGAAAGGGACTTTATCCACTAAGATAGTCTTGGCAATGAGTCTTGACTAACAAGAAATGATTCTCTATGATTATGTGTGTATGACACAATGTTTCATGTTTTAAGTTATGATTATTGGGATTACATTTCACTTCTATGATTTATCCCATGTTATGATATTATGAGCTCTTTTGCAGGTTAAGATTTCCAAAAGATATGTTCTTATGTATATGATGTGATTGATATTTCTTTTGTTTACCCTTACTGAGCATTTGAGCTCACCCTTTTATGTTTTCTTTTCCCCAGGATATAAAATAAGGTTTTGGGTATAAAAAAAGGAAGATCTTTATGGGAGATGTTGAAGATCTTTCACCACGATTAGAAGATTACGTTCCGAGTTTCCGAAGACACTAAACTATTACGATCCTTGTGTGTTTGTTTTTTTGTTATGTACTAAGTATTCCGCAAAAGTAATGTAATGTACATGTACGTCAGGCTTCGGGTCTCTACAATTAATCTTAAACAAGTTCATTGGTATTTGACTGTATCTTCAACTAGTGCTTGACAACGGGTTTTTCTACCCAATGGATTTTACACTCCTAGGGTATATATTTTGGGAATTGAAAACATATATATGAACCATTGTGAAAGATTTGAATAGATTATAAATATGAATAACCTTGTCTAGATATATGGTTTAATAGATTTAGAATAAGTTTCCATCATTTAAAAATCAATTAAATGATATTTCATTATTATAGCTTCCCCACTTTGATTGTTATTGTCCACACAATGATTTTTTGTTTTCATAAATGGAAAGAACCCAATAGAACCAATTTAATGATTAATATGATATTAAATGCATTTATTTTCATCTTAATAAATGAAATTTTATTAGATGTGGAATGAAATGAATGGTTTCCATGTTCACGCAAATTTCTCAAGTTATTAGTGATATTGATAACTGAAACAAGAAAAGGATGGAAAATGTTTTTTGTGTCCATAATGAGAGTGAATCCAAATTCTTTTAATGTGTATTATAATCAACTAGTAGCTGAAAAATGGATCAATACAATTGAGAATATATTTTATATGTTCTAGTGCCTAGAACACGAAAATGTTTTACTAACCATTTGTCATTTGGAAGGAAAATAATATCAAAGGTGGAACCTTTTTTAGAATATGACACAAGGGAAATAAATTGAATCTATAGAATGAGATGACATTAAGAGGCTATTTTTAGTAAGTAATTCCATCATATTATACAAAAAATATTGAGAATCGATTCTCTACTCTTAAGAAAAAGTAGTTTGAATCCATTGTTAATTATAAGAAATTTTTTTCTAAACATGAAAGCTATGATTCTAGTTTAATCATTATCCTTGAAATAAAAATTGATCAATTATTTGGTGTCTTAGAAATGATTCTCTAAAAGGTTTTAACTATAAGAGAATTTAGTAGCGATGAATAAATCATTCTATGTTCACTAAAAGAAGAATTGAAAATTTTTGGTTCTCAATATTCCCATATTTTTTATATGAAAAGAAATATCGAGTCTCATGAAAACTTGAATAAATCAAATGGTGTAAAGAAATTACTTCCATTTAAATGTCAGAAATTTGTGAAAAAACATCAAGGGAATTTCTTGAATGAAACAGGGTGGTGTTTTAAATATTAATGGTTGAGTCACAGATCTAATTAATATTGAATGAAAATGAATGGTCCAATTAAATTAATGGAAGAGTAGATGATTCACACTAATTAACCACCCATACTCTAATGCTTAAAATGCAATGATATGAGTATTATGAAAACAAGTGAATGAATAAAAAAATTTATGATGATTTTCAACATCACCAACCACTTAAGATCCATGAAAAGGGAAATATCATGTGATCATGACCACTATAGTGGGTTATGAAAATGATGTGGTGAAAGGTATACTAATTATAAACTATGGAGTAGCTAATATCTTTTTCAGTTCTAGATCTAACCACTATTTTATATCTAAAGAATTTTCAAGGGGTGATGAATTACTAGCTCAGTGATTAGATATTGAGTTAGTAATGAATATTATTAAGGGTATGGTGGTCTCATCTCAAGTCTATATTTTCTATCAAATTGATGTTTTTGGGAAAATTATACTTACAAATCTTATGTTTCCCCCTCTAGTTAAATTTAATGTGATTCTATTTGTTTATTGGATTTCTTTATATGGATCCTACAACGATTTTCTTGAGAGGCTAGTAACATTTCATATTCCAAATAAACCCATGCTCATTTATCAGTGTGAGGATGAATAAAAACATTCAATGAAACTTTCATACATTGTATGGGTCATGATTCCATTTCAAAAAGGGGTGTTTATCTCATATGGTGGGATAGAAACTAAAGATTAATGATATACCTATTGTGCAAGATATTTTAATAATATTTATGTTGTATTTATTCATCCAACTATTTCACATTAGTGTAAAACAATAACATCCCAAGATATTAAGAAATAAATGATTTATAATTAATTTAAATTATTTGATAGTTTTTGTTACATGCAATTCATAGTTTTCTTTCATTATAAAAAACACCAATATTATCTTCCTTTTTATGAAACATCATGTTTCTTTGATAACTTGTGTTATATGAAATACTGAGTTATAAGAAACAACAATATACTAATAATATTTGACATGATATTTTTCACCTAGTAAGTGGAATGGAAGGAATTAACAGGAATAACTAAATTAAAAATATACGGTTTACAAATTTTTATGAAATATAATATTTTTTGGCCAAATAGTTACAAAGGAACATAAAAACTATCTAAATATAAAACACTCATTTCATGAAAAAATTATTTTATACCCCCAAGTAATTTTATCTTAATAAATTAAACTAATCACTCTTATTTAATGGTATTAATGAAATTTATATTTTACATAATCAATAATGTATTTTTTAATTCATTCAACATGTTTTAAATGCATTAAATAAAAACAAATCCAATTTTAATTATAAAAAGATGTATTTTTTTATAAAATATAGATTTTCTTCCTTTTAATGGAAGAATTATTTTTAAATAATTAAATTTTGATACTTTTGGATATTTTATTAAACAAATAAAATTTAAATTTTAAATCATAATATCAATATTTTGTTTGGTTAATTTTTTGGGTATTTTTCAGAAAAGTTTCATTTTTTTGATCACTAAAGAAAAATAATGACCTTAAATGAAAACAAACAATTATTCTAAATAATTTATAATATAAAATTATGTTTTAAATATATTTTAAAGCTAAATTAGATTAATTATAAATATATTAATACAATTTAGGTCATTTTAATAAATTTTATTTTCAAATTTGATATAAAACTATTTAAAACATGTGAACATATTTACATTAAAACTGGTTTTTTTGTCACGTATGGAGGATATATTTTAAATTGTCTTCTTTCACTTATGTGGGTTTAATTTCAAAAAATGGATTAAATATTTGTTATTATAATAATTTATAATTTATATTAATTTTATCAAATTTTTTTCCAAAAATATTAGTGAAATAAAATAAAGTTAATTTCACCAATTAAGGTAAAATGAGTTCACATAGGGGTTAATGTTTACTATTAAGGGGTTAAATGACCAATAAATTATCAAAAATAAATTTAATCACCATATTTTGACAATATACCCTCTTGTTTTTAAAATTGTTCCATAATGGATAAAAATGTGGTATGAGATACCTCACTTTAGTGTTTACCTTTTTGTATTTACAAGAATGTAACTCATACTCCACTATAAAAGAGGAATTAAATATCCCCTATTATACAAACCTATAAAGCCTTTAGTATAGAAAAAAATAAACCCAAATTACATCCAAACATCCTTCCTCTAATTCTTTATGCCTCACTTTAGTCATAAAGAAATCCAACGAAGGCCTTTGTTTCAAACCAAAAGAAGCTACCTCGAGAAGAGGTAATGTTCATCAAAAAACATTTTTATTTCCTTATACCACTTAAATAGTTTTTATATAAAATTATATAACTATATAATTATATTATGAATAATTTTATGACCTAAAACTTCCCACACTTCCATCAAATGGGATACACAATCATCGTTTGGGTGTATGGCAGACTACGGCCTCACGAACCGATGTCATTGGTTCTTCCATTACCACCTCACGAGGTTGGACATGTTGGTGGAAATGATGTTTATATATGGAATATATTATATTTACTATTTATTTACGAATCCTGAATTATTATATAAAACATACCTTCATACATGCCATTTTTTGAGAATTTGATAATGTCGTTCGTGTGTATAGAGGACTACCGCCTCGCGAAGCGATGTGATTCATTCACGCTTTATAAAGAATGTATTAAACATGGGTGTAATAGAAATATTTGATATAAAATAAATAATAATGATAATTTAATAATATATATATATATATATATATATCTTTTACATCTCATTCCTTTAATATGAAAAGAAAAGGTAAACAACATTCATGCGTACATATGGCCTTCGGCCTCTATGAATGATGTATTTCATTTATTATTTATTTATTTTATATATTTTTATAAATATATATATACTGAATATAAATTATATTTATATTATTTATTTACATTATGGTAATTATAAAATAATGATAAATGTAAGAGGACAAAAAATAACAAGTCAAAAACATATGTGAAAAACCGAGTAGTTATTACCCAAAACATTACTTTAACATGAAATTATTAATAAAAAATTTATAAAAAGTGACGATAAAATCATATATGGTAAGATATATGTGATTTTGTTTCTGTGATATATGTATAAAAAACTTATATTTATTTTACAAGAGGACTGAAAAATTACGAGCATAGTCCCGACTTAAGGTAATGAGATTTTTAGTCTCACTTTTATTTCTGTGAGTCTTATGCCATATTCACCATTCATTTATTTTGTGTGATTCATATAAATACATATTAAAATTTTCACCATAAATAGAATTTGTTTCATGATATTAAAATTTGAAATTTAGGTTATTATTTCATGGATCACATGATTCAAAATTTACTCAAGTAATGAGGGTTTTTCTCATCTCACTTTTATTTCTATTATCCACATGTAATATTCAAACATTATTTCTGATGTTTGGTGTATATAATTCCAATGAATGTATTTTATGACTATTATAACTACATTTATGTGTATTTAATTATCTATTTTATGATCTATATTTCATGGGTTCTGTGATATCAATGTTACAAAAGCATTAATGGATTTTTGTCACAAATTTGTTTCTTTCAGTCTTCTATCATATAATGAAACCATATTCTTTAATGTGGTGTATTAACCTTTTTCATGTAATAACATGAATTTATTTATTCTCATTATATTTTATGTTTCTTTTAATGTAATCCTTTCATGGGATCATAATTATATCCAAACCTTTCCTATTGAGGCTCATGCTACGACTCCCCAAGCCTTTCCTCCAATTGTATAGATGATATTGAATGGAACTGAGTAGGAATATCACTAACATGGGAGGACTTTTCTATCTAATTGTACACATTCACACATCTCCAAGCCCAAAAAATGATAAAATTTAAGAACAACTAAACAACCAATGCATGAATACATCTATATACGAAAACTAGAGTATGAAAAGAAGTAAAAAAAGGAAACATGGAAAAATAAAATACCACAAAAAAGAGGTATATAAAACACATCCATATTGAAATTAAATGTACTAATATTTCCATTTGAAAGCCACATAAACACAACTCAGTTTTTCTAGTCTCACTAAGCACTATCTAGTAATGGTTTGCCTAGGACTCTATCAATAGGTTGATCGGATGCACAAGACATGATAGGTGAGGGAAAATCCTGTGAAGGTGTGAATATAAAAATACTTAGTAGGACACCTGAAAACCAAAAATCATAAAAAAAGGAAAGTACAATCATCACTACAAGGGTATATTTCTATAACACATAAAAAAATATACAGATATACTCAATCGAAGATATAAAGTCTAGAGGTAAGACATGAACATTGTATACAAAGCCTAGGATTATAGTTCGAAGATTCCACGATGTGATCATTTTGGAGTACACAATTCAATGTTTGATAGCACTAATGATGAACATCTAAGAGTTACTTATCGTCAAGTCTTTTAATGAGAAATAACATGCTTATATATCCAAAGAGAATATGATAAATAAATGAGGATCAATACCATGACTATGGTATGATACCAACAAAATCAATCTGGATTAACCCAAAAAATTAGATGATCGATTCCGGGGTAGTGTTGGTGATGTCAATACCAATAAATCCACCTAGTTAATGAAGGTGAATTGAGAACCCCACTATGAGATCTCATATTTATGCCAAAAAATATATCCCAGAAGTCCCAATGAAGGGATCTTAGTCATAGGAGTATGAAGCAATTCATACCTTACTTTAGGGAAATGATAAGGGAAATAAAGCTTAATGAAACTTGTCCATGATATGGGGGAAATGAGTTATAAGACGTATAAGGAGTAGTGTATTGAATGGACAGGGGTTACATGCCTTTTCCCTTGAACCTGATTTTTTTCCATGTAAATAGAAAGTGTCATCCAAATAGTGTCTGTGAAGAAGGATAGTACATGGCATGTAGAGGGGGAACACATCATGACCCTGTATCTGAGGTCCTGCTCATGGACCCCAACGAGGTTGCAGTACACGGTTTCATCCCATGTATCCATGCTCGTGTACTAGTAGACAGGTTATCTAACATACATGGTCTAGGTGATGTTGTGTGGGAAATTACATGTTTTTTAGGTGATCCATGATATCCACCCCATTTCCATGTACCATTCTATGTACACTCCAAGTTCATCGAAGGGGACTACACACTAGGTATCCAAGGACTACACATCATGTCTATTTAGTTTTTCTCTAAACTTTTTTTATTCCTCCTGATCACCTCAGTTGATCCTCTATCCTCCAATCCATCGACGAACACACCTAGAAACTTCTGTTTTGGCCTCCTCCAGCCATGCCATCTCCGAATCGACGAGATTTGGGACATCAAACCACTTGGAAACCAAGATGATTTTCCTTCATCATTATGCGATGAAGAACACAAAATCAACACCAACCATCATTAAATATTCTATCGTAGCCACCATCGCACCTTCATTGAGTCTTTATGATGCTGGATCTATGATTTCATATTATTTCCCCAATAATAAGATGCACAATGATCAATTGTTCAAAGAAACATTGAACTATGGGGAAAAGATGAATAACATCAAGAAGAATGGAGAATAGGGAAAGAAAATCACAAATATGAATAAGTGGAATAAAGTTTGATCAATGTCTGTCCTGATCTAAGTTCATTTCCATTATAATGAAGAAAAAATCAATCAAAAATTTAATTATAAAGATAAGAATATTCCAATAAACCCTACAATCATACCCATCACACATATCGATCAATCCATGTGCCAATCTATTCGTTGAATGGTCTAAATTTATTGTAGATATCAATAACTGGGAAAAAAAATTAAAAAACACATGATCTAACTCAATATAGTTTGATCAACGATTAAGAATGGTCATCTCATAATGTTTATTGGTGAGATTCATCGAATTCAAGGTTGCATCAATCGATCGATCCATGATATGTCATCATTTTCCTGAGAGTAATCTCAAATGATCTATCTAGAAATCGAATGGTGTCTCTATGGTTATACAGATAACCCTAGGATTCTAACCAAAAGATCCATTTAAAGAGGAAAAATCATTTCATGAAACAAATGGAAGAAAATAATTTCATTCAATTATTTTATTATTTTATGCCCGTGACAAAGTTTTCACAAATGAACTCATCCGAAAAATGTTAGGTCACACCTAGGGTATAACCTACATTCTAAACTCAATGGTTCCCCCATATTTCTGTTCTAGGTTCCAATTTAAGATTTATTCATCTTTTTTATGAAGAATTTTTTCATGCTATTTGTTATATAGAATATATTTAAATCATTTATCCCAGATACACTTGGTTTCAAAATCAAACGTCATATTAGTGTTTGTTCTTGAAATCAATCCATATAATATTTAAAAATAATACATCAAAAATACAAGAACATAAATCATCTACACCTTCAAACATTATGTCCCAAACATTAAAACCAAGAGATATTAAAAAATATGAGGGTACTGAGCACAAATCTGAGTCTACCACTCCCATGAAATCTCTCAGATATTCTTATACTTGAACTAAACACACATCATAGGAACTGATCACCCATGATGAATCCTCTCCTATAGATCCCTGATCTCCTTAGGGTTCATAGAAAAGTTCTCACCATCCAATATTTCCATCTCTCCATAGTAGATAACATGAGATAAGTTATGTACATAGCTCCTCAACTACGACATGTGGAAGACATCATGTACTTGGTATGACTACGAAGTTAAATCAAAGTGATACACCACCTTACCACCTCTATACAGTATCTGGATGGCGCTGATGAATCTTAGATATAGTTTGGATTATGATAACATTTTTGTAATCTTCATCGAGGTGAAAACTATAAGAACAGATGGTACCATTACTTAAAATCCAAATGTCTCTATCTACTATCATCATAAGACTTTTGGCTGCTCTTTGCAGTCCTCACCCACTATGCATGAGATACACCTTCTCGGTTATATCTCTCACTAACTCTGGGCCCATGAATGCTGACACTATTGGGTCAGTCTAACAAAGTGGTGACCTACTGGCTCTCCCGTAGAAAGCCTCGAAATCTTCCATACCAATGGTGAATGGTAGTTTTGTTATATGAAAAATACACTAGGGGTTGGTGATCCTCCCAACTACGACTAAAGCCTAACATGAAAGCTCACACAATATGTCCTCTAGAACCTGAATGGTCTGCTCAGTCTAGCCACCAGTTTGTGGGTGAAACAATATACTCAAGCATAACTAGGTCCAAAATTCATCCTATAATTCCTTCCACAACCGGCATGTAATGAAAGAATCAAGATCCAAAAAGAAATCGTTGATGGAACTCCATGGAGACAGACTATCTCTTGAATGAAGAGGCATACCAAGCTCTCTACTGAACTCTACTCTTGAATAGCTAAGAAGTGGTCCAACTTTGTGAGTCTGTCTATTGTCACTCAGATGGAATCATGTCACCTAGAAGTATGTGGTAATCTTGTTAATAAGTCCATAGTTATCTAATTTCACTTCCATTCTATAACCTCAAGGGGTAGAGCCAAACCCATTAGAATTTGTTTCTCAACCTTAAATTTCTAATAAGTTAGACATTGAGAGACAAACTCTGCAACTCCTTTCTTTATCTCTAGCCTCAAAAACTAATTTCAGAAGAAGTGGTACCTATTTTACACACCTACATGTAATGCCAAATAATATGTGTTAAAATATCTCTGAATGTCCTCCTGTAAAGGTACCATAGTGCATCCTCTAAAAAGATCAAAATACTCCCACCATTATAATAATAATCCGGAGTATGCCCTGTGGATATCTAACCATGTAGGGTATTCTAGTCAGCATCTCCTAGTTATAACTCTCTGAATCATTTTAATGGTGGAGGCATGATAACCATCAACTATAGGTAATCTTACCCATCTGCATCCACAAAGTATAACTATAATGAGTCCAAATACTCTAACTCCTTGTTCAAAAACTATGATCTAGATCTCCTACTGAGAGAATTTATTACCAATTTCCTCTTCTTAGAATTGTATAAAATTTCAAATTCATAATCCCAAAGAAACTCTAGCCATCTCCTTTACCTCATTTTAAGATCATTATAATATAAAATATACATGCGACTCTTATGATCAGAGTAGATCATAAACCTCTCACCCATCATGTAGTGTATCCACATATTCAAAGTGACGACTACTAATGGTAACTCAATATCATGGGTCGTATATTCCTATAATGTGGTCTCAAATGGAATGAAAAATATGAAATTTCCCCTTTCCACTTTATCAGGACATAACCAATATGGTTCCTGATGCATTGTAGAGAAGCACATACTCAACAACTTCATCCCAAAATACCAATGTTAGAGCGCTCATCAATATCTTCCTCAACTATTGAAAAGAATGCTTGAAATCATTTGTTCACATGAATGTTTTCTACTTTCTAGTCAAATGTATCATACATGATGTTATCTTAGAGAAATCAGGTATGAATCTTTGGTAAAATCCTACCTGCCCAAGGATGTTCCACACCTCATTCATTCAATTTGGTGGATCCCAACTAACACTACCTCGATCCTAGATGTATCCACCGCCACTCATTATATTAAGATATCATGTCCCTGAAAGTGGAATTCTTGAATCCATAATAATCCCTTTGAGATATTTCAGTAATGCTGGTCCTCTCTGAGTACTTCCAGAACTGTCCTTATGTGTCTTGAATACTCCCCTTCGGACACCTAGTACTTTCGGATATTATCGATGAAGGCTAACACAAAATGGTCTAAGAATGGTTAGAAGATCTGGTTTAGTAGTCCTACGAAAACTACTAGGGAATTTTTCATACCAAATGGAATCACCATGTACTCATAGTGGACATAGAGGCAGCTTAATTCCACATTCTGTATATCCTTATCCCATACTTGTATCTTGGTGATAGCCTGATCTGAGGTCAACCTTCAAGAACCATAATTCCCCTATCAACTAATCAAAGAGTTCATCGAACATCAGTGGTGGATACTTGTTCTTTATGATCACTTAGTTCTTGCACCAGTAGTCCATATACAACCTCATGCTCCCATCTACATTTTTCTAAAGAAAAACTAGGGTTGCCTTGGGTGAAAGACTGGGAATCACAAATTCCTTCCTCGCAAGTACTCCAACTGCACCCTAAGCTCACGAGGATCCACGAGAGCCATATGATATGTTTTAGAAGCTATCAATACATTCCTAGGTTATAGATCAATGAAAAATTCTATTTCTCAGTAAGGAGGTAAACCTGGAACATCTTCGAGGAAGGGGTCCTCGTACTCCACCACCACAGTAAGAAAATTGAAATTCATAACATCCATGGCACCAAGGGTCAGGATAGATAATTGATGACTGATATTATATCCAATCTGATACATGAGTCCATCCAACATTTCCTAGGTTTCCTTTTCACCAATAAAGGAGAACCCTGTTCCATCACTACAAACACACCCTACCCTTCACCTAAAATATTCTATTTATGCATGGAATATGGATAACGAGTCCATACCCTGATTGAAATAACAAGGCATTAATGTTACTACCAATAGTTTGTATCCAAAACTCTCTCCTCCAAGATTAAGGTCACTCTATCGTCATAAGTGTTTGATCACTTAGTTTTCTATAGTTGGTTTCCCCAAGTATAAGGGTCAATTAAATTGATCAACTAGAATCCCTAGTCTCGACCAAGACTTTTGGAGACAAAGGAATGAATAAAACCTGTGTTTATCAATTTTGTATCAAAGGTAAAAAAGATAAAGATCATACCTCATATCATTTATGGAGCCCCTAGGTCATAATCTTAGAACACCCATAGTTGTTCCTGTCCCTGTCTTCTAGCTCCTCGATATTGGTGTGGACCACCTAGGGGCGGTGGTGGTAACAAGTAAAAATGTTGACCACATCCTTATACTCTCCCAAATACTTTACCATGTCCTCCAACATGAGAACCTTCATGATCTTACTGTTGTATCCACCTAGATATCCAATACACATTTTCTCTATTAGCTGTATGACGGGTTAGACAATCTAGAACGAGATGTCCTTAAAAATTACATGAGTAAAAACGCCTCTCTCAAGGATAAATGGACCCACCCTGAGCTCCATGTACTTCAAATCCTCTATCTTCAGACCTCCTCCTAAAACTTCTACTATATCCAGGTCATTGAGATTGACATCGGCTCCCTGCTTCCAAGGTCTCTTCTCCTCCTTTCCCACTACAGATAGCCATCAGTTTTATTTTTCATACAATAAAATCTCAATCACCAATTATCCCTCTAGAACCCCAATATAAGTAGTAATTCATATAGGAATAACACTATATTGTATGTATCTACATAGATGTCCCTCAAAATTATGATCCCTAGGAAACATACCTCAAACTATATCTATTGAGTACCACTGCAGGTTGGTAAACTTGGATGAAAGGTCACCTACTATCACTGAAGGGATCATCCTCATGATGATCATGTTGAATCCTAGCCAGTATACATCGTAGAGGCATCCTAAAAATAAAAAATATGTTCCATGGTCAATGAGCATATCTAGCGAACTGACACAAGAAGGACATGGAATGAAAACCCATTCCTATATGATGCAAGTAACATTTTTCCCTATAATAAATGTTTTCATGTACTGAGTCAAAAATTAGATGATTAGAGTCCTGGTTTGTGGATATGTTGGCCACTAAACCAACACTAGAATCTATGGCTTGGAATTCTAACTCGAAAAAGTAAACAATTTTCTCTCTAAGAAACTAGCAATGACTCCCAGTCCTAAAGTTGAACCGACCACATTTGATACCACTATATCATGACTTGTCCCTGTGGGTCCATGTTATGACTCCCCATGCCCACATCCAATAATCCCGGGGTAGGTGACAAGCACTGAGTAGTCAAATCACTAACATGGTAGGAATTTCGTTAGTATCTGTACACCCGCACACATCCCCAAATCCACAAAATGATAAAATGTAAAAAAAATGAAAAACCAATGCATTCATACATCTATATTACACAACCAAAGTACAATATCATATAAATATAGTAAACATTTCCAAATATAATCCCACCACAAATAAGTATGTAACAAAATTCAAACCTTAAAGTAAAGGTACCAACACTACTATATTAAATTCCAAGGAACACACCTCGGTTTTTCCCATCTCACTAAGCACCGTTTGGTCTAGGCCTACCTAGGACTTTTCCAAATGGTTTACCTTCTACACAAGACATGAAATGTGTGGGAAAATCTTATGTAGGGGTGGGTATAACAATACTCAGTAAGACACACTGAAACAAAAAATCAAACAAAAAAAGAAATTATATTCATATCTATGTAGGTATATGTCTATAACACATATTAAAATAATACATAGATATAATAAATCAAATAAACATAGTTTATAGGTAATCCTCAACCATAGTATAAAAATAATAGGATTCCAGCTCAAAGATTCCACGAAGCACTCAGTCGGGAGCACACACTTATGAGTTTGATAGCCCAGATGACATCCGTTCGAGAGGTACTAAACACTGGGTCTAATCATGAATAAGAATATGATGATAGATATGAATAGAATATAATACATAGATTAAGATCACTTCCAAGGCCATGGGTGATACCAAAAAGTCAATCTTTATTAACCCTTATAAGTAGAGGATCCGTGCCTAGGTAGTGTTGTTCATGTAAATACAAATAACTCCACCTATGTAATGAAGAGGAATAGAGGATCTCACTATGAGACTCTCAAAGGTATTCTAAGAACTCTATATAGGATGTCCCACTGAAGGGATACAAGTCCTAGGTGGAAGAAATGATTCATACCTACCTTTAGGGAATGGAGAAGGCAAACAAACCCAAATGAATCATGTTCATGATATAGAGGAAAATAGATCTAAGACACTTAAGAAGTAGTACACGACAATTAGAGAGGTTACAAATTATGTCCCCTGAACCCAGGTTCATCCCATGTAAATGGTATGTGTCATCCAAACCGAGTTCAGGTAGAAGGAGAGTAGACGATGTGTAGAGTGGTCACATGTTGTGTCCCTATATCTGGGGTTCTGCCGATGTAACTCATACTTGAGAAGGTACACGATGTCATCCTATGTATCCATTCCTGTGTACCAGTACATGGGGTAGACCATGCTCATGGTCTAGGTCATGTCGTGTGGAGAAGTACACGCCGTTCAGGAAACCTATGTACTCCACCCCGTGTCTGTGTATCATCTTAACTACACACCGCGTTCATTCAAAGGGACTATATGTTGTGTAGCCTGAGCCTACATGATGTGTGTATATAGTTTTTCTAGAAACCATTATTCTTCCACTTCTTCTTACCACTCTCCCCAGTCGATCCTTCATACTTCGATCCATCAAAATCCATGCCATGAAACTTATAATCTTGCCTCCTCTATCCATGCCATCACCGAATTGACAATATTCGGTCCCTTGATCCACTCAAATAACAATATTGTCACCTTTCATCCATGTGTGTGGAAGAATAATAAATCAGAATTAACCATTTTTCAATCCACTAACATAACCACCATCACCCATTTTTCGAGTTGTACTAATGCCAGATCCATGATTTTGAATCATTGTACTATGAATTAGATGCACACTGATCCATCATCCAAAGATTCTCTGAACTACGGGGAAAAGATGAATAACATCACAACTAATGATGAATTGGGGGGGGGGGGGGAATTAAGAATCATAACAAAAGGAATATACCTTGATTGATGTTCATGTCTATATCAGTTCATTTCAATTATAATGTAAAACAAATTAATTAATAGTTTAATCACAAAGATAATAATCTCCCAATAAACCTCGCAATCATACCCATCCTGCATAATGATCATTCCATTGGAAAATGTATTCATATATTGGTCTGTGTTCATCATAAAAATAAAGAACAAAGGAAAAAAACACATGAAATACCTCAATTAAGTTTGACCTATGATGAATAACGACAATCATATCGCGTTCATTGGAAAGATCCATCGAGTCTGAGGTTGCATCAATCAATCGATCCAATATTTATCACTGTTCGCGAGAGAGGATTTTCTAAAGCTCTCCTTAGCGATCATATGGAATATCTAGGGTTATGTAGCTAACCCTGGGATTATTAACTAAGGATCCAATTAAAGAGGAAATAATTTTTGAGTCAAAGAAATAGAATAAAATAATTTTATTCATTTTACACCCATCACAACGTTTTCACAAATGGCCCATACTGGCCAATGTTAGGTTGTTCCTAGGGTAAAACCATCATTCTGAACTCAATGGTGACCTCAGATATCTAATTCGAGCACCCTTTTAAAAGTTGTTTCACTTTTTAGAAAGACCATGTGTGAATTCTATTTAATATATATAATATATTTAAAAAATTTATTCCAGATAAACCGTGTCTCTGAATAGTATTTCGTCTCAATGTATGGTCTCAAAATTAATCCATATAATATTTAAAAATAATACACCAAAAATCAAAGACATTAAAAAATCAAAACTACCAAATTGGTAAGAGTCTTTTATTATGACGTATTTATTTTTTGGGATTGTGTAAAATTAAGTCTCCAATTTGAAGTCTTATAAATCTCATGAAATATCTTCTACTTTGGTTATTAATGATATTTAAAAATAATTGAACTATTTTTCCCACTCTTTAGTAGTTAAAATGTTTGATAAATATTTTTTATTAAAACATGACATAATTTATCTCTTTGATTGGAAATATTATTCCATTGAAAATAATGATTTCCCAAAATGTTTTCAAAATGTTTTCAAATTATATTTTAATCTCATTTCCAATGGAATAGAATTTAATAAATGTTTAATTTTTAAAAAGTGTTTAATTTTTTTTCAAAATCTTCCTTTATATGTATTAAAGGTTATTTTCAAAGAAAACGATTTTCAAATTTGATTAATGATTTAAAAATCGTTTTACAAAATTAATTAGATATTTTACACAATATTATTTTTATGATATTTTTATGGTGTTTCCATTCATCAAAATCATCAAACATTATAGTTACATGTCCAAAAATTGGAATATTTTTTTGTTATTATAATCCTCATTTTTTCTAGATGGATTTAAATTATTTCAAAGAGATTATTATGGAATCCATTTCTTTTCCACACACTAACCTTGTTTCAAAGAGATAGTTATTGAACCTGTATATTTTCAATAGGTTAACCATGTTTCAAGTACATTATTATGGAACATGTTTCTTTTCCAAGGTTTAAACATGATTCAAATAGATTATTATCGATCCCATTTCATTTTCATGGGTTAACCGTGTTCTAATGAGATTGTTATGAAACCCATTTATTTTCCATAGTTTAACCATTTTTCAAAGTTATTTTTAAAGAACATATTTATTTCTAATAGGTTAATCAATTTACAAATGGGATAATGGTTGTTCCTATGATTTTTTGATGAAAATAAAGATTTTATGTGTTATTATTATATAATGGTACTTATAAGGATTATGTGCGGTTATAATATAAACCAATGATGGGTGGTTCCAAGATAAAGAAATGATGGGTGGTTCTAGGATAATCCAAACACGGGTGGGTCCATGATATCCCTCCAATGGTTTAGGAACGGAAGTCGACTATATGGTTATTCTATTTGTAAGAGTGAATTGAAAATTAAGTCCCAATTTACATAAATGTATTCTTTATTCTTGATATGGGTTTATAATGTTTCTACTGATCGATATTGATATCACATGGATCATTATTATTGATTGTGATGACTCTTGACTCTTCCATGTATTCATATTTGGGGATATAGGCAATGATGAGCATGATTTCTTTTATGATTCATTCATTCACTCAGATTATGTCATCATACCCTTATAGACTCATATGCATATTAGTGACATTCAATTGTGAATGCTTATGTTTACCCTTAATGAGCATTAGAGCTCAAAATTATTATGTTTCTATTTCCCCAGGTTATAAAGAATGAGTTTTAATGATTTATGTCTATAAATGATTTAACAAGGATTATTTTGATGACTAAATGAGAAATAAGAAAATCTTTTTTAAATAATAAAACTTTTCATTTAATTTTTTATGAATTATTTATGTAGTATTTTTTATAATTATATAATACTTTAAAGCTAAAATTTCCTCCAAAATGTAGGTGATCTAAGTTTTACATTTGTTTTTTAAGGGTTTGATTAAAATAATTGGGTTACAATTAAAAGAATCATAACAGGGAATATAATGTTCATGATTTTAAAAAAGGATTAGAGAGTACATGTCATGGGATGTTATAGTTTTTATCAATGGTCAATTTAGATAAATTTGGAGATTATGATGTTCTCATATGAAGTTATCATAAGATTTATGGATTCCATTATAGGTATATAAGATTAAGTATGATCGTATGCTCAATTTCATTGAAACCCATTTGATGTTTTAAGGGATGAAGTCCTAAAGAGATTAATTCCATTTTGGGATAATTTTTTTGTTAGGGAATTAGTAACCCAATAGATCAACATGAAGTTTTATTTATGAAGGAATTACTTTTCATGTTTTTTTAAAGGAAAAATAATTTTCTTAGGGAAAACTCATCACATCTAGCTATGAAGTGGGTCCTGAACCCATGAATAAAGAATGATAAGGGTTTCGTGCCTACCACTAGTCTATGTGATGTCCTTGTTAGTATAAAATTTTGTAAGTAAAGATAATGTTTATTTAATTAACATATGGGATTTTATTTAAGGAATAACGATTGAGTACCTTGGAAGAATATATGATATAATCCTTTGAATATTTTGGTTTTAAACATAGTCAAGAAATCTTTGAAGAATTTTATGGATTGTTATTTATAGAATGGTTTGGTTTGAAATTTTGTTATTAATTTTGAAAACAAATTTATCATATGAAGGTTTACTTATTATCATAATTATCATAAAATTTAATAATAATTTTGGTTTTGGTTAATCTCTAATGATGGGTTGAATAACATGACCATCCCTTTAAAAGTTATAATATCTTTAGAAGTATATTTTATTTTATTAGGAATTGGAAATTAATTTTGAATACTTATCATTTGGAGAAAAAATATGATATTTTGGTGAAAATTAGTAAAATAATTAAATTTTACTTTTCATGTATATTTCGTTATGTTTTCAATCTAGATGGTTAAATGAAATCCTTAAACTTTAAGAAAAGGATCATAAAATAAAATGTTATCCGATTAACCATATTTTGTTATGATATCAATGAAATTTTCCATATCTATTTTTCTTATTTTTTTCATTAAATAAATCTTGGCCATATACTCTATCACTATCTATTAGTCCATTGGAATTATTTTTCCCTTCCAAATCTATGATTTAATTTCCCACTAATGCTATCCCTATTTGGAATCATAGTTATGCATAATCTCTGGTGATCTTTATGTTTCCCACTTTACCTTTTTAGGAGAAGTTTTATTTATTTTATTTTTATAATGTGGGTATCAATAATGGAATTAAAAAAATGATAATACATTGATAATCAAAATGAATTTTTATGGTGAAATTAATTTTAACAGCGGTTGGATATATCCTCCCTAGATATTATGAAATATCTTCATTTAAATTAATTTAAATTATTTAAAATCATGCATTAAATGTAATGCATAGTTTATATTTCATTACTCACAACAGAACGATTAAATTTTGTCTCATGAAATGTTTAATTTCTTTCATAACATGTGTCACAATTAAGGCACTGTTTTATAGAACAACAATGTACAATTAGTTTTTAATATGATAGTTATCACCTAGATGTTTGAATGGATTGAATGAATAGGAATAACTGAATAATGAAAATATATTTAAAAATTTATATAAAATTAATTCTTTTGTGATCAATTAATTATAAATGAAAATAAAAACCAATTTAATATAAAGGTTATGTATTCTAAAAAACTATTTTAATCCCACAATAGAATATTAAGTTAATAAATTAAATTAATAAATATTAGTAAATGATATTAATGAATTTTTTATGTTATATATTCAATAAAATATTTCTAAATTCATCCAATAAGTTTTATAAGAATAAAATAAGAAGGCAAGCAATTTTAATCATAAAAAGTTGTATATTTTTCTAAAATCTAGTTTTTCTGCCTTTTATTGCAGAAGTTTTTAAAAAATAAGATCTAACAATTTAATAAATTTTATTTTTAAAAAATAAGCTTTTTTTTAAATCATAATAAATTTTTTTACTTTGTGTGAATTTTTGGTATTTTTATAAGAATTTTCATTTTTTGATGAATAGTGAAAAATACTAAATTTAATTGAAAATTGCCTCTTCATACAAATAATTTATAAAGTTAAATTATTTTTTAAGTTTGTTTTAATGTTAAATTAGATCAATTTTAAATCTATAAATCCAATTGAGTTCATTGGATCCAATTTCATTTTGAATTTGATATATAATATTTCAAATGTTTTAGGATTTTCACATTAAAAACATGCTTTGTCGTTAGGACTACATGATACATCTTAAATTAAATTCTACCAATTATTTGAGTTGAATATAGAAAAATGGATCTCATAATTTAAAGTAGAATAACTTTTATTTTCCAGTATTTTCCACTTATTTTTTTACCGAAATTATTAGTAAAAGAAATGAAAATTAATTAAATTTATTATGGTAATCGTGAGATTGCTTAGTTGTTAATCTTTAATATTAGAGAGTTGAAAGACCTAAAAATATGTAAAAAAAACAAATTTTGTGGAAATATTTAGACCATATACTCTCTTTATATAAAAAATGTACATTATTAGAAGAACATTATTTAATGGAGGCCACCCAATAGTGTTCACCTTATAGTATTTACAAGAATTTCACTAGTCCACTACAAAAAGGAATTCACTCCCCCCCATTCTATACACCAATCAAGAAATTTAGATCATCCATCCTCTGGCCAAATTACTTAAAAACTTCCCTCCGATAATCCTTGCAGCCAAATTTCATAATGAAACAAAACTAATTAAGACTTTTGTTTCAAACCAAAATGGGTTACTTGAAAAAGACCAAACATTTATCAATGAAAATTTTTGTTTTATTTCTTCCCTAAATAGATTAAATTGTTATTGTATCATGTTTATATTATAAATAAATTATTGAAAATATAATTATATGTTCCTATGTTAATTTTATGATTTAAAACTTCAAAAACCTATATCAAATGAGATATGCAATCATCATTCATGTGTACATTGGACCACCACCTTATGAACTGAATTTGTTTTTATTATAATACCACCTCCCAAGGATGGAAATAATGATGGAAATTCTAATTATTAGATATATATATAAAATTTAGGATGTCTTTATGATTTTGGTATTATTATATAACTCATACTTTCATGATTTCCATTTTGTGAGAATACGATAATGTCGTTCATGTGTATGGAGGACCACCACCACACAAAGCAATTTGATTTATTCACACTTTACATGAAATGTATTAAGGATGGGTGTATTAAAAATATTTGATATATAAGATATAATAATTATTTTGGAATAGTATATATATATGTCATTTACTTCTCATTCTTTCAATACAACAATAAAATGGAAACAACAATCATGCATAGGTATAACCTACCATATCTATGAACGATGTATTTCATCTCTTATTTATGACTTTTATAGATTATTTTAAGTAAAAATATAATGAATATATATGATATTTATATCACAATATTCATTATTTAAATGATTAAATAATTATAAAATGAACAAGATCAAAAATTAAAAGTCAAAATATATACTAAAAACAAAACAGTTATTCCATGAAACGTAACATCAACATGGAATTGTTAATAAATGGCTAATACAAGGTCATGATAAAATAATATATGGTATGATATATTGTATTATATTTATATGATATATTTATAATAAAATTATATTTATTATACATGAGGTTTGAACAAGTATGAAAAGAGTCAATACTTAGGTTAAGAGGATTTCAAGTCTCACTTTTATTTCTGTGAGTCTTATATCTTATTCACGAATCATTTCTTTTGTGTGGTGTATATAATACTCTCTGAAATTTTGTATCATGTATTTAAATTATTTAATTTAATTAAATTATTCATTTGATTTTATTTTTTTCTTCGATATCATTACACAAAAGTTACTCAAGTAGTAAGGGGTTTTCTCATCTCACTTTTATTGCTATGAGATTCATGCTATATTCACCACTAATTTTTTCATTAGGTGTATATAAATTCCTTGAATTTATTTTATGACTATGATACCAAAAATTATGTGGATTTATATATCCATTTGATAATATATCTTTAGTGGGGTCTAGTATTTCAATGTTACCAAAGCAGTAATAGATTTTTTTCACAATTTTCATTCTTTGAGAATTATGTCGTATTATACAACTATATTATTTTATGAGGTGTATATACATCCCATTTGTCTTTTAATATCATGGATGTATTTATTTTTATGGAATTTTAAGTTTCTATTAATGTAATTATTTCACGGAGCTTGTGATTCTATGTTACCAAAGTGGTAAGGGTTTTTTGTTACAATCTCCTCATTTACCAAGATTGTGTATAATTAAGTATCTATTGTTTAAATATTATAACTATCATTAAGTATTATATACATGTTTTAATAATTATATTTCAATTTAATTGTTCCATTTTTCCACTCTTTGGTACTTAAAATTTTGTAGATAGTGTTTTTTGAAAAATATGGCTTCATTTTTTTTCAAAAATCTTTGTTATTTCCAAACAATGTTTTATAATTTTTCTAGAATTTTTTTAAATGATAATTTAATATAAAAATAAAGAGAATGGATTTTATATAAGTATTATGTCCCAAAAAGTGTTTTATATGATTTCTAAAGCTTCTTTTATATGTTTTAAAGGTTATTTTCAACGAAAAGGAAGTTAAAAATGATTTCTATTTTAAAAATTATTTTTCAAAATATAAAGGATATTTTCCTAAAGACTATTTTAAGAATATTTAAATGGTATTTCCAATTATACACATGAAAACCCTTCTTTTTAATTATCATCCACTTGGGATATTATTTATTCATACAATACTCCTTTTCAAAGTGGAATAATATCGTTTCGTAGATATTGTTATAGTACCCGTTTCTTTTCCACTTGTTAGAAAAATTTCCAAGAGATTGTTATAGAACCCATTTACTTTACACGAGTTAACCAAGTTTTAAATATATTGACATGGAACTTGTTTCTTTTCCATGGTTTAATGGTGTTTCGATGATATTGTTATGGAACCCATTTATTTCTCACATGATAACCATGTGTTAAAGAAATTGTTATGGAACCCTTTTCTTTTCCACGGTATAGTAATGTTTTAAGGATATTATTATAGAACCAATTTATTTTCTATGGGTTAGTCAAGTTATAAAAGGGATACTGTTTGTTCCTATGAGTTTATGAATTTTTTTTAATATTTTAGGTGTTATGATTATTTAATGGTACTTTTAAATTTGATTGGTGGTTACTTTGGAATTCAATGATGGGTGGTTTTGTAATAAACCAATGATAGGTGGTTCTATGATAAACCAAATAACGTTTGGTCTGTGATGTCCCTCCAATGAAATGTGTTTGGATGTTGACCATATGATTATTCAATTTGTAATAGTGATTGTAAAAGTTAAGTTAAAATGATGTCCCAAGTTATGGAAATGTTTTATTTAATCATGTTATGGGGATATAATGTTTCTAAAGTAGGAGATTAATATCCCATGGCTCATAATTATTGACTTTGATGATTTTTGACACTGCCATGTTTTCATATTTTATGATCCATGTATTTATGGGAATGAGTTCTTTTATGATTATCTTATTCACTCTAATTTTGTTATCATTCATTTGTGCACTCTTAGGCTCATTGATGAAATTATATTATTAATACTTATGTTTAATCTTACTATAAATTTTAGATCACCCTTCCTATATATCCTTTTTACCCATTTTATAATTAATTAGGATGAATGATTTATGTCTATAAAAAATTAAACAATTAAGTTGTTGATAACCTAATGCGAAATAATAAAATCTATTTTGAGTGGGGGAAATTTTCATTTTATGAAATTTGAATTATTTAGGTAGTATTTTTTCCCAATTATACAAAACACTAAACCTAAATTTTTTTCTAGAATGTAAGTGACCCAATTTTTTCTTTTTAAGATGCAAGCTTTTGATGAAAAAAATATTTGGTTGTAATTATCTGTATCATAGAAAAAATGTAAAGGTCATTATTTTAGCACACGTTCAGGTAGTGAGGGCCATGTGTTGTTATATAAAGTATTATTATTTTTGAACAGAAATATTGATTAATGAGACTCTACATTGATTATTAGGTATTGAAACATATCATAGTCAAGAATAAGTTTTTGATACCTTGTATTGACAAATTTTTTGATCAACTTTTCCAATATCAATACATTTCCAAGGTAGAAATTAGTTTTTCATTTTATCAATTGATGGTAAATAAGGAGGATATACCCAAGATAATATTTCATACAAGATATGAGAAATATGAAGGTATATCTAGGGATCCATTAATGATATAATCTATCGAGGGATTCATCAAATATATAAGTTATTAAACATTTTCCTAGACGCATAATGATGACATAAACCTGAATTTTTCTTTGTCTAGATGTATATTATCAATGATATGAAGAGAAATATAGACATCAAACCTCTAATTACATTTTGATTCATTTAAGAAGTGTTTGTAATCTATAGTGATACATCAAATAATGGATTGGAATGTGTTATCATGTGGAATTATTTGGTTATAGATTATAAATCATGAGAATTGAAGGTTAAAGAGATTAATTAAACAACTAATGACTTGGTGTTATATGTCTTCCTTTTTTCAATAAAAATATAAAGGAATTATATTTATTTACAAAGGTATTATATGTATTCAAATCATAAAATTTTAATATTAATATGCAAATAGAAGGAGTTGAAAATGATTCAGATAAGATGTTTGAAAATTCTCAATAAATTATAACCTTGGGAAAGCGAAAAAGGTGGATGATGCTTTCAGTTGATAGGATGATTCTAGCTTATCCATGATGAGGATAAAAAAGACCCAATATATCTATATTAAAAAAGGATCGATATCAAAAAATTTAAGGAATGCGGAAATGTTATCTTCTGATATAATTTTTCAACCATTTATCTAATTGAATATTAACAAGGTGAAAAAGGAAGACATATAACTAAAGAAGAATGTGAGAATTGTTTCATAGTCTATACTTGATTTTTATGGAATTATAATTTTATTGAACTATGTACTTGTTCTATCTATAACATATTTAAATGAATAATGAGATGAGGTTCCAAATTCAATATTCTCTATTCATCATGGAAGTGTGAAGATGTAAAAATATCTAAAAGAACATTTTTGGTGAGACAATATGAAGTGAGATATTGTTGAGTTTATATCTAAGTTATTGGTATGTAAAAACTTTAAGTATGAGAGATATAAGTATATGGAATGTTACATCTATTAATCATATTAGAATGTATATTTTCAATCATCACCATGGTTTTTTCACCAGACTCCCCAAAACAACTAAAAGGAATAATTACATATGGGTTGTGTTGAATCACCTTATGAAGTGTAGAAACATCATTAATATTAAATTAGAATTCTATATATATATTCTTGGAAATACATAAATCAATGAAGTGGTGAGTTTTTATGGATAAACACATTATATTGTATCTTATAGGGGTCAAAATTTTACCTTTATGTTCTGGAGGGGACTCCAGTAATACCTTAATACAGAGTTCTGTTTCATCAATGCGTATATTTCTTAGATAAATGGAAAGTACAAGAGAACCATTCAAACCCAAGATGATATACTAATATTGTGTTTTATGGATTTCAAAGGTGTTTGGTATCAACACCTTATTATAGTAATTTTTTCTTAAAAAAATCATTCAATCAAGTATTCAGATGACTCATTATGAAACCCTCTATGGAAATATGTGTATAACTCGAATGTGCTCGGATGAAGCTGAAGAGATAAAGATATTTAGACCTAATATATTTTAGGAAATGATAGATAATGTTATATCTATTTAGTAACACATCAAGTTAGCTAAAAGTTAATAGAAATGTTATGTTGACAATCATTAGAATGGTCTAGAATTTGTTAATGGTAAGATTTTTCTATGAATTTATTCATTGAATAATGATATAATATTTTGAAAGAAATTAAATATGAGCCCTTGTTTTTTTGACCCTTTTGATATTCTTTATTGATTATGGGGGATTTCATATCACTTGGAGCTTCCACCAAACCTTTCTCAAGTCCATGATGTGTTCCATGTATCACTCCCGAGGAAGTACATATTAAATACTTCATGTATACTATACCCACAGAATAGACCATTGGACCAAGATCCCTCTTATGAGAAACAACAAGTGGAGATTCTGGATAATATATAGAAAATTCTACAAAATAATATTACCCACCTTTTCAATGAATTATTGAAAAATCATAAATTTAAAACAGATACATGGGAAGTATAGGATATGATGATGTAGATGTAAAATTATTTTTTTTGTATAAGAGTAATGTAATTTCATTGGTGATTTTTTTAAGGGAGGTAGTGTAACACCGCGGGTTTTTATGGAATATCATTTTTTCAAATAAATTAAAATCCGTTGATGGTTTGCATTGCCATCTACAAAATGTTAAGACATATTTATACAGGAAACCATGTTAATCTTATGCAACATGTAACACTAAGTTTGGATTACATTTAAAAAACTACCATTCTTAGATTCTGTTACTCATAATAATAATCATTGATTGTGTGATAGTAGGAAACACTGAGTTTAAATAAAATAGGACATATTATAAAAATATTGTATGAAAGTTACCACCAAGTCATTAAAATGGAAGGTATGAATAATGTTAACTAGAATATGAAAATATATTTGAAACATGTTTATTTAATAAATTAATTTGTAACCATTTAATTATAAATGAATGTAAATTTTTTTGAGAATAATGGAATTCATTTTCTAAAAAATTATTTCTCTAGGAAAAAACTTGTTTAATATCAATAAATTGAAAAAAATCAGTTTTGATGAAATTTTTAATGATATATATATATATATGTATATATATAATATTTTTTTCTTAAAATTATGCTTTTTTATAGGTAATAGATGTGAATAAATACAATTTTAATTATAAAAATGAATTTTCTTATAAAAGTAGATTTACAGACTTTTAATGGTGAATTTCAATTAAAAATTGTTCTTTAAAACTATTATAGAATATATTTGGAAGAGTAAATTTTCTTTTTTGGAAATTGGAACATCAAAATTATCTTTGGGTGAATTTATAATATTTTTATAAAATATTTTATTTTTTGATGAAAAATGAAAAATGAAAAATAGAAAATTAAAATTGAAATCTAAATTTTAGTTTGAAATATTTATAGTGTTAAATTATTTTCTAATTTGGTTTCAATGTATATTTAGTTGAATTATATATATATATATATATATATATATATATTAATCTAATATAGTTAATTTGAATCCGTCTCACATTGAAATTGGATATAAAAACATTTCAAACTTTTGAACAAATTTTCTTTAAAAACCCGTTGTATCATCCCATTTATAGAATTAAATATTAAATTAATTTTTCCCATATATGTTATTATAATTTTAAAAAATATATTAAATATTTTGAACCATTATAATTTATATTTTCAACTATGTTCAACGTTATTTTTTACAAAAATGATTAGTGAAAATAGTAAAATTTAATCATGATGATTAAGTGAAAACTGAGCATAGCAATGAACTAAACTTAAAAAATAAGGGTAAAGTGACCTTGGAATTTGACCAAATCCCATTTTATGGACATATTACTACGATAAAATAAACATTAAATATTTCTATTTTGATTACATACATAATACAAAAAATTCCTTTCTATCCATGAAATGTTCTATTCATACGTAGCAACATTTTTATCTTCGTTTTGTATTAGACATAGTAGTTTTCTCTTTATGTCGTCTAGTTATTCATGAGGTAAATAATTTTTCAATAATAGTAACTTAAAATCCTTCCATTACATATTTGATATTTATTCTTCATCATTAGTGTTTTTAATCAATGTACACCATTGATTTCCATCTCTTGAAAGGTGATAAACATCTATGAAAACTTTCTCCCATTAATTTATTCCCAAATAGAGAAATATATTATCTATAAGACTCATCCTTTGATCCTATATAAATATATTTTTATTAACATTCAATTATTGAGGTTTTTGGGACATAAAGTAGTCTAACATTGTTACACCATGTGGTGGACCAGCAGACAGCTCCATAACGGTAATGTTTTTAGTCATAACCCAAGTTAGGTACCCTCATATGGTTATAATTTGATTAGTTATAACTATAGCACTAGATCTAGCTTTATTGTCTTACCCATTAAGACAATCCCTACTTGGGGCAGGTGAAATGATTTAGTTTATATCCCATCAACTAGGATCCATTTATAAATAATGCTATAAACTAGATTAGATAAAAAAATTATGAAATGTATTGTATCATCCAAAAATTTGAGAAATAATTATTAACAATTTAGAAATTTATGTATGGTTAATTCTATAATCATAAAATGGTTTCTTTGGGAACATTTTGACATCATAAAACTATTTTAAAACCATTCATAATGGTTTGTAAGAAAATTGTAATTTGACCCAAGTATATTACCCAAGAGTTCCAAACTAGCTATACAATGTGACCTATATTCATATACCGGGTAACACTCAAGCCAATCCAGATAAACATTTTTCATAGTTATTACCCCTAGATACAAATGTTCTATAACCACGTCTACTTTTATTATTTATATAGAAATTTATATCAAGGTAAACCACAAAATCCATACCACACCAAAACATTAGGATGTTATTATATACTTATAATCAATGTATATCATAGTTTAATGTTCCATAATCTATATTTTTTTAAATATATTTCCCAAAGAAACTAAAATACTTCTTATGATACCAACTATAAATTTCTCGACTCCAGTAGCCCGATGTCAGTGTATACCTTATTAAAAAGGCATAAAATATAAGGAATCATATCCCTAGGGACTAAATAATTTAATAGTATCAGTAAAATAGATACGTAAATTGAATTAAAATTATAATTGAAAATAAAAAATAAAAAATTGGTTTCTTTGAGAATTCCATATTTCCTTTTAATATTTCCCTTTATATCAATCACAAAAACATTCATTTTATCATAAGGAAAATAAAAAATTATAAAGGGGTAAGGGCAAATTCCCAATAAGTATATGAGTATCGAGGAATATATTAATCAATAAATAATAATCTATATGGAAGGTTCAATAACTAAAACACATTCCATTTAATTAATAACTTGATAATAATTTGGCATGAATAAATTAAGTTCAAATAATTCCATATACATAATAATATGAGCTTAAAACATTTCCATAGATATTCCAACTAATAAAATAATCACATGGTCAATAATGAATAATCTCATAATGAGGGAATGAAAAATATTGGACATCTAAAACCTAATGTTATTTCCTTTTACAGAACATATTAGATTAATGGGTAAATATTCATTTGATTTGGGAAACTGGTTTTTCTAATGATACCTATCAATGCATTGAGGGGCTATGTAATTCCAAGAACCAACTTTTAGTTAATAAATACAATTAATTCCTCATATTAAATGGGTTAAACATAATCTTGATAAATATGTTTTTGAAAAAAACAATATATGAAATTTTAATACCATACCCCCAATCGATAAACATAATCATAAACATTATAGAGAAATATGATGAGTGGTAATAAATTTGTACACCCCTAGTCAAATTAATAATCAACCATATGAATAAATAATTATGAGGGAATTAATAAAATATATCCTAGTGGATCATAAGTGTAAAAATAGGTTTACGTCTTTTATTTAGTGAAATAATAAAAAAATACATTTTGAAACATTCATGATGAAAATAACCTTTTGACTTTAAAAATAACCTTTTAAAACTAAATGTTATCAAAAAAAATTAAAATTATTTTCATTGGAAATTACCATTAATAATTGTGATGTAATATTTTATAAACTAAGAGGTTATGATGGCAGTAAATCTTATACTTGTTGTACATGTCAAAACAAATATTTATTTCACATTTTCAGTATTAGCCAAAGGGGCCTTATTTGGAAAACTACCTGAAAATTCCATCCAAAACATTTTTTAAAAACTCAAACATAGTTATGAAAGTATTAAATAATTCATATATATAATATTAATTTTTTTCAAAACATTTTTAGAAAATATTTTTTCAATGAAAAAAGATTTTCAACTGAAGATAAAAATTGAGTCGAATTTTATTAAAAACATTTTCTACATCATTTTAATTGAAAAAGAATTTAAAAATGTTTATATTACCATAAAATTTCATGAGTAAGTATAGTATAACAAAATATATTTATTTTATGATGTAAATATCAAATAATTCCCCTAATGGGTACTTAAACATAAATTATCATGAATAATGATGAGATTGTGAAATACACCCTTACCACTTTGGTAAGGTTTGTAATATAATAACCTAAGAGAAATTAATTTAAATAAAACTTTAAATAACATGAATATAAATACATTCATGATATAAAAAAACATAAATGGTAATATATACATCACACAATGGAAAAGGTGGTTAATATTGAATATGTCTCTTAGAAGTAAAAATGAGATAAGAAAACTATTACCTCAGGTATGATGTTATTCATAAATATTCAAACCTATTGTATAATAAATATATTTTTAATTTAAATATATTAAAGAAAAATAATAATATATTTCATACAATATATTATTTACTTATAGTCATTTATCACATGATTGTTATGATTTTTTGGTTAAAATAACTTTTTCAGGTGATAAGTGCTTTGTGTTTCATGTATGTTTTGTTCTGGTAATTTTAGTGGTTTTTATTTAATCATGGATACATAATATATATAATTTTAACCTTGATTTAAATATCATATATATTAATTATATCTATAATTAGTGTAATATCTAAAAGTTATAGATATAAATTAAACTACATCATTCATAGATATGGTAAGTTGTACGTACGCAGGAACGTTGTTTCCATTTTTCTCAAAGGATTGAATAAAAGAAAAGTAAATTTTAGTTATCCATTATATAATAATTATAATGTTTTAAATATCATTTATATTAATCAAACACATCCTTATTCCCATCCATTTAAAAATAAAATGAAAAACATATCACATTGCTACATGGAGGTGGTAATCCAAACATACACAAAAGCATCAATAGTGTTTTCCAACGAATTGGATGGTAATAAATTATATGTGATATTAAATATATAAAATTATTCTAATTTTATAAATATAACATATAATTATTGTCCTTTTCTTTTCTACCATCAATGTAAAGTGCAAGAAAAAATGAATAACAACACTTTGCAAGGTGGTAGTTCATCGTACACCAGGGTGGCGTTATCATATCCCCCAACAAAATGGTAAGTAAAAATTTATATGTTATATAATAGTTTAATAGTATAATAATGTAATAAATATCATATAAATATGTTAAATCAATCATTAGATCCATCCTTGAAAGGTGGTGCTGGAAAATGAATTTCATCAGTTAATGAGGCGGTAGTTGTTATACACACGATCAACGATTTCCTTTCCCATTTGATGGATGTAGATATGGATATTGGTTATAATATAAAAAAAACTATATGAGTATATATTTAATACTGGTATTATTTTATTATTGTATATGAAGATGATTTGAAGGAGGAATAAGATAAAATAAAACAAATACGTATTTTTAACAATTTTACCACTTAATCAGAAAGACTCTTTAGGTTTATACCTAAATATTTCTTAAAAATGATTAATAATAAAAATAAAACCTATAGTATGTTTAGAGAGATGTAATTATGTGTTTTTTATAGGTTTTTAATGAACCAGACGGTTTTTAATGTGTTAATAGGGGAGGAGAGGGGTGACCTTTCATAAGTGGGGGAGAGGACACTAAGGGAATTTTTGAAAAGATAAAGTGATACCCACATTTTTCTCAATCCAATAGCCTATAAAAATTATAACTATAGAAACATAGAAGTTATAAGTTCAAAATATTTCCAAAAAATAGGTTTTTTACATGTTTATGTCATTTATAACTCTTATCTTCCTAGCTTAACACCTCGATAAACCTATTTTTACCTTTACGATGGTAATTAATTTTTACTATTTTCACTACTCATTAGAGTATAAAAGTAAGTTTAAATTATTAGATAGTACAAATTATTTGTTTTATAAATATGTTTTCTATTTTTAAAAATCCAATTAACATAAATTTCATAATTCTGTACAAAATAAAACCTTCATATTAGTTGAAAAAATGGTTTTCCAAGAAAAGAACATTTGAAATTTTAAAAAGTTTTCATATTAGAATTAAAAATTAAATTTATTCCAATTACCTAAATTAGTTAAATTATAATATAATTGAACTAATTATACATCAAAACAAAATTAAAATATAATTCACCCTTGGAAATAATTTAATCAAAAAATAAAGTTTGTTATAAAAATTAGTATTTTTTTCTATTCATAAAAAATTTATCATTTTAGAAAAATGAAAAAAAGAAACCAAAATATAATTTTGAAATTATTATTAAAACCATTATTTTTTAAATATATATTTTTTTAAAATTAGTAAAATTTAAATTTAAATTATGTGTGCAATGTTCATGTAAAAATCCTTTTAGAGAAATATATTTTTTTAGAAAACAATTATTTTTTTTCAAATGATTCTAATTTTATTTATATTAAATATATAGCCATTGAATTTTTTTTATAAATTTTTAAATCATATAATTTTAATAATTTATTTAATCCTATTCATACCCAGAAACCTAACGGCTAGGTTATAATGATGATGTTTAAATAATAATATTTAAATAGAGTATTACATTTCTTTTAAAACCAGCATTTTGTGAATCTTAAGCTATCAAAATGTTTTAAGTTATTTAAATATAAATATAATTTATAAGATTATTGTGTTACATTTTATTCTTTATTTAGTGTTGTGTATCATATATGCTATCATATATGATTTTATTCTCTTAAAATCTTGAGGCATTGCACTTTTATAAAAGCATTTACTTATTTTCATGTTTTTAGAAAATAAAATTCTATTTTAGATTGGTTTTAATGAAAAAGTATTATTATTTTAATAAATATAACAAAATAAATTACATTATAAATATAATTATACATGATTTTTTTATAAATTAATTTTTTGGCTTGAATTTTTTTTTTGAAAAAAACTATTTTCTGTTTCATTTTATGTTCTTTTTTTAAAATAAATTTCTAATACATGTACATATTTAATATTGAATTTTATATTTTATATTTGGTATCATTAGGTTAAAATTTATTAATTATTTCAATTTAATGTTTGGTAACAATGAAAATTAACCATTGTAAATTGTTATCACCATGGTAAAAGGTATAACTTGTTAATTAGGTTTACAGCTTTTTTATAAGGTTATAAAATCTCATATTAAATCATATTTGATAAGTTTATTTTAAACTTCTAAACTTTTATTATAAATTATATTAATTCAGTTAAACATGAAAATGAGTAAAAATTTTAAAATATTTAAAAGTTAGGATTAATTATAAGTCTTCCACTCCCAAACATATAAAAGGGAACCTCATAAACTCATTTAATGAATAACATTTAGAACTATATGTTGGATTTTAAATACCCAAATAAATTTCCAAATATCTAAAAATTTCTAACAGGATCTCGTATTTCCAAAAGTCTGACCTAGAAGGCTAAAGTTGTAAGCCAAAGGTAGTTTTCCAAAGAAGAGGTATACCTCTTAATCAAGTTTTTTATGTTTATTTTTCCCTCCTTCAATACTATTGTAAAAATGATGATATAAAAACATCTTTATATAAAATATAATTAAATTTAATTATTCTATGGTAAAACCATTTTCATCTCATTTTCCATTATATGGGAAATGAAAACATCCCTCGTGTATATGTGTGGACTACCACCTCAATGAAGTGATGTATTTTTTTACATAACCATCTCACGTGGAAGGTTATTATGATGAATTTAATAAAAAATTATGATATTTATAAGATAATTATGGGGTTTTAAAGAAGATATAATATATTTCTTCTTACCCTTTTATCTATTAGAAATTGATATTGTTGCTCATGAATACGTGTGGACTACAACATCCAGAAAGCGATGCGATTTGTTTATTTCCACCTCACATGGATGGACATAAGTATGGATTTAATTAATAAATATGACACATATAATATGATTTTTATTATTAAAAGGTAAAATTTTATCTGTTTTATTTCCATTTCATATATTACTAAAATGAAAACATCATTCATGTGTTTGTACATGCTATTATCTTCACAATGTGATGTGATTCATTTTCTTTAATGCACATACATGGTTATTTTTAAAGATTTATTTAATGTATAAATATATAAATTCAGAAATTTATAAAATCCAGAAACAATGAACCCTTGACCACGATCAACCTATAAAGGCTGTTTTAGAAATTGATGAACAAATAACCTCAAAACATCTAACGTAAACATAAAAACTTCAGAAACTAAATAAAACGTGGTAATAAAATAAATAAAATAATTAATTAATATGGAATATATGTGAAAAATGTTCTTAAAAAATTAAAAATCTAGTATAATTTTATTATTTAGGAGTTATAGAATTTGCAGAACTAGATATGACATATGGTAATGGATTTTGTTTTATAAAAAACAAGTTTTAAAGTATTCATTGTGAATATTTTTCTTCCATTTCCATGTTCTTAATAATGTTTCAACAACATTTAATTATAAATTTGTATATTGTGAAATTTTATTTTCAATTCATTTTGAATTTATTTATAAATATTTTAAAATTGAATCCACTTTACATCATTTATATAGCAAATTTTTTCTTTGTTTACCAAAGTGAGAAGATGATTTTTTTAACATTTACTACATAGTGAAATTTCCCACCAATGTAGCTATCATTAAATATCAGGATTCCTTTATAAGTTTACATTATTTTTTAAAGAAAAAAATATTCCTAATATTTTTGGATTTTTTTATATTTTTCAAATAAAATGATATTTATCTTTATTTTTATGAGATTATGTAATGTTAATTTTCTTACCGATTCAAATGATATTTTCAAGGGTTTTATGATGAAAAGGTACAAGACTAAATTCTATTGTTCATGATATAGTGCTTTATCATTATAAATGATGATAAACATTCTTGATAAATCTCATGATAATGGGTGACCATGATATATCTCTCTATTGCATTAGATATTGAGTTCGTCGTCAAAAGAGAAACTCAGGGTGATAACTTTATTGGTTAATCTTATTGAATTAGCTATTATTTAGTTATTCTTACATGGGTTAAATATTATCTCACATGGGTTATTAATATGATTCAAAAAAATATATATTTCATTCTTTCTGACATATTTAACCGAAATCTTTTGATTTAATGATTGAAAACATTTATGAACTTTTACAAGGAGAAATTTTTTCATTTCAACAAAATATTCCATGAGTTATCCTATTCCTCATGATTCATTCATTATTTTGTTATGATTTATAATTTATTTTAAAAAAATTTCTTTTAGAAAATATTTATTTTTATATAAGAAATATTTTATTTATGTGGTCAATGTTTTATTGTCTAAAATAATATTCTTTTCATAGGTTCTAATATTTTCACTAGACTAATAAGATCCCTTTATGTTTAAGTCCCTTACTAAGATTTTTGTTCTTATCCCACGTTTTAAAATGATATTGTAGGATTTAAGTATTATTAGGAACTTTATTAAGGTTAAAATTTCTTATTTTAACTCGTCTTAAAATAAGTAAAATTAACTTGAATGAAATAGGGGTGAAAACTTAAATCCCTTTTTTGTGGAATAATATACACTGTGTTAAGGAGTCTAAATTATTGATTACTTTTTTTTATTTCATAAAAATATAAACCCAAAAGATTATAGAGATGTAAAAAATGTGAAATCTTTGATATTAAACACATATTTAAGGGGTTTTAAAATAATTGCATTTTATATTTGGTATTAGGGAAAATATTTAAATAACTTTAGAGGATATAATGATGTTAAAAGTCTCTTTTAAGAGATCATAATAGATATTTATATTATTATGATATTTAATTTTAATATTTCCATGTTTCTTCATATAATCCTTATCATTTAAAAATGGTTTTCCAAAAGGTAATATAGAAGATAAATTAGATATGAATCAAAGGGATGATAACATTCTATGTTAGAAACATAGAATGATTATACACTTATAGTTTATAGAATATTTAATTCATTTAAGTAAGGCTATTAATAATGGGTATCATGAAATATAATGATTTAATTATAATTACAGGAACACATATATAGTGGATCATTTCATGAAATAGTACCTTCCCACATTCAATGGATTTTCAAACTAAAAAGAAAGTTGAAGAATGAAAAAATTAATTGGGGAAGATAATTATTCTTTTGTGATATATGAAACATCAAAATTATACTCATTATATTAATCATTTTAAGTGAATTTTATATATGGTGGCCCCTGATTAAGAATTAAATGGAAAATGATATTATTAATTCTATGAAGTGGATGGACTTTAAAGGTATTTTTTTGAGATGGATTTTTCTATAGTTCACTGAAATAGAATACGGATACAACTTGTGGAATTTAATAAAAATTAAGTAGACTATATAGACACTTATTAACAAAACATTACAACATTTTCTAGGTATACACTAAATTTTATTTTCAACCAATAAAGATAAATTGATAAAATTTATACAGGTTTGAAAATGTATTTATGAAGAGAGTTTAATTATTTTGAATTTAAAAGTCATGAGGATATTTTTTTAGATGCTGAGAAAGTTGAAACATATTTTTCCAAAAATTATGTACCTTGTGACAATAAGATTAATAATAATTCTAGGTAGCATGAAATGGCTAAGTAGTCATCCTAGAAATCTAGAGCTTGTCCCCCTCATGTTATAAATGTGGTAAAATAAGATTTAAAATTTATTTAATTTGATGAAGAATATTTTATTGATTTCGTAATGTTATAAATTTTTCTCATGAATAAAATGAAATAAATTTTGATCAAAATAATAATAGGAAAAAATATAGTCATTCACGAGTTATATGATTTGATTGCATTGAGTTGTGTTATAATAATAACACATGCTCTAGTTTTGTTACTCATGGTTGGAAGCATTAAAACAGAATAAATTAAGGTGCATCAAAATATTTTTTTAATATTATGCAAGATAAGTAACCCTAAATTGATGTTCTCAAAGGTATATTAATTATTAATTAATATTAACCTAATGTATTTTTTCATTTGGGACAATAAAATTCATTTATATTTAAGAAATTTTCAATTAAAATGAAAATACCTTCTAATTTAATGAAGTCAAAAATTTTGATAAAAAATTATAGGGGTAGTATAATGGAATGAAAATTTTATATAATTCATCCTATTAAAATTTTTATTATACCTTTTCTTAATAAAATTGTTTTATATCCATTTATAATGTTATATGTTTTTATAGGTATGGATCAACATTCATTTTATCTTGCTAAGATAAACTGTAGAGATAAATATTTTATTTTTTGGAATTTGTTTTATTTTGTATATAAGAATAATTTATATCTTTTGATGACATATAAAAAAATAAGAGAAACTAATTAAATATTGCAGTGAATGTTATATTGTCATATTTTTTAAAAATAATTAAACTATTTTAAATTAGTGATTCCCTACTAGTAAATGAATATCTAGATTTACTTCCTAGTTATTTTCTCTGTGTTATTATAGATTGGTAGGTTGAGTTTACTATTGAAGTAGTTATATAGTCTATTATAATTTCAATACATCATTATTTAATGGTTCTAGTAGAACTTTTGGAATATAAAATGTAGCTATAAGAGTTTCTTGATAAGGTATTCATTCATCATATATCATCAGATTTGGGTTATCTTGTTTTTTATAAAAATAACCATGGTTCTTTGATACTTAAAATTGATTATAAACTACTAAATATCATCTATTTTAATGAAAAGTATCTATTTCCTCATATAAATGAATTCTTTGATCAACTATACTATGATCAATACTTTTCTAAGATTGGTCTTAGGTTCAGGTATCACTAGATGAATGTGAATGAGGATAGAATTCCAAGAATAATGTTTCACAATACTCCTTTACCTTATGTGTTTTTGGTTATTTCTTTTGTGTTATTTAATTCCACCACTATATTCATTGATCTTATTAAAATATTTATCCATGAGTATTTGGATAAATTTTTCATGTTTTTCATTGATGACATTTTTGTTTATTCTAAATGTTTTTATGATTTCGAAAAACATTGCAGGATTAATTTTTGTATGTGAAAGAAAAACTGTTGTATAGAAAATTTTGAAAATGTTAATTTTGGTTTCAAAATATTTCATTCATTCTGAATATTATTTCTAAATATAGAAACTTTTTTATTCGATTAAAACATAAGTGGTAGAAGAGTGGTCCAGACCACAAAATATGAATTAGATTTATAGTTTTCTTGGAAGAATAGTTTAATACATAAGGTTGGTAGAATAATTGATCATTTATCTATCCTATTAAGAAAGTTTTCTTGAAAATTATTTATATATATCCGAATGATTGATTGTGATTAATTAATCATAAAATTAATGAGAATATTGGTCAATTCTAGCATGTTATCCTTTCGGATAATAAATAAAAAAAATTAATTTATGGCAATGCTTCTTTGAAGGGTCGTGGTTGTGATTTTATAAAAAATGATTGAGTAATTGTGTATTCATCAAAAAAATTGAATCCCAATGAGTAAAATTATCATATTCATGAAATTTAACTGGATACAATAGTTTTTTATTTAAAAATATAGAGACATAATTTATATGGTGATCAATATGAAATATAAACTAAATATATAAATTTGAAGTCCTATTCACTCAAAAATAATTGAACATGTTTTTATAGAAGATGGTTGGAACTAAAAAAGCATTATGATCATAGTAATCAATATCAACCAGGTAAATAGAGCAAGGTATCTTATGAATTGAGTAAGAATGATAATGTATAACTAGCTATGATACATTTGTAGAGTGATACTTTGTTTAATTATCAAATTAATATTGGCCCAAAAACTGCACCTATAACAACTCCATTTGTTTTGGGTCAGGTTTTAGTGAGGTAATATTTTTAACAAAATAAATCATTCTCATAAGAAATATTATCGTTTCAAGAAATGATAGAGTCAATTTGGAAAGTTATGTTTCCTAAAATTAACATTAATAAACACGTTGTTTCAATATTTGGAATGTGGATGTGTGTTCCAAGTGAATCCTAGATAAATAAGTAATTATTGATTGAATCTCACATATCTTTATTTTTTATTAATCCCATGAGCACAATTATATATTGATAACATTGGGAATATTATAGGTTAGGTGGAATAAAGAAATATATTCTTGATTTGACCATGAAATATTTGACTTGTTGATAGGATAAATATGAGAGAAAACAATTGAAGTGCATTATTTTGCCTTTTCTAGTTCCTAAATAGAATTGGGAGAATATATCTATATATTTCATGGGGAGATTTCCAAATACATCTCAAGGTAATAATGTGAGATGGGTTATTTGTGGTCAATTTTAAAAATATACACATGTTATTCTTATTCAATATAGTATATCTCTAGATCATTATTATTGAATTTACCTTAAAGAGGTATCTGGTTTATATGGAGTTTCTATATTTTTATTATATCTGATCATGATACCATATTTATCTTTTAATTTTTTTAAATGAAATCAAAATATATTGGGTACTGAATTATATTTTAGTACAAATTTTAATCCTCAATCTGATGGAAAGTTTGTGTGAATGATTTTGACATTGGAAGATATGATTTGATCTTGATCATTGGATTATCCAGGATGTTAGGAATAGTATCAATTAATTTTTTATTCTTTAATATTTTTTTATTCTACAATATTGATTTACTATTTTTAGAAATTATATATAAAGTGCTTTTAAATTCCAGAATGTTGGGATGAAGTTAGTGAGAGGAAGTTATTTGACCCAAAACTAGTATAATAAATGGATGATAAGGTGAAGATGATTTTTTAATAATAAAGGGTAGTTTAGAGTAGGAAAAATATTTATACATATCATAGGTGTAAATTCCTTTCATTTAAAGTAGGCGTTCTGGTATTTCTTAAAATACCTCCATGGAAAAGTGTAATGTGTATAGGTAAAAAAGGGAAAGTTAATCTATAATTTATTGGAGCATATATAATTTTAGAAAATTTGGATTAGCTTCTTTATAATTAGACTTACCAATGAGTTTATATTAGGTACATGATGTTTTTCTTGTTTTTTTTGTCGAGGAAATATATTCAAGATGCATATCTTATTTTGATCCTTGAGGTGGTGTAATTGGAAGAGATAATTTTATATAAAGGAAATATGGTTCTAATTTTAAATCATAAGTTTAATATATTGAATAATAAGGTGATTCACTAGGTTAAGGTCTTGTTGAATCATCACATGAATAATTAAGCAACATGGGAATTTAAAAAACATATGATTGAAAATACCCTCACTTGTCTTAGTAATGAATAAAACAATGTGGAAAATGTTTTCTAAAAGATGAAGAATGTGACAACCTAGTTAGTCCTAGAAATAGATAACTCTTTTTATTTATAATTAATCATTTAAGGGATTTATATTAATTATAATTTTATAAAAAAGTTATATCATTCTACAAATAAAATAAATAGTTTTATTCTAACATAAGTGTTTCGTTGGTATTTTCTAGTTTTATTTAAAATAAATTTTTATAAAATTGAGAAATGTAATTTGATAAAATGGACTTGATGTTTTATATCAGTATATCAAATTTACCTTTGCATGATTTTTTGTAATTTTTTTTGGAAAAGATTGATTTTTTCATGAATACTGAAAATAAAATTTTTTCAATAAAATTGCAACATCCATTAAAGTTATTAAATATTTAAATTCTATTTTTATTGGTATTAAAGTAAAGTTATTCAAATTTTAGTAAAAATAATAAAATTAATTCAATTAAAATAAATATTATATATTTTTTTATATAAGTTTATTTTTTTGCTAAAAAAACATTATCCGAAGAAATAAAAATAATAATTTTGTTTTGAGTTATTTTATTAAAATTATTTTATTCTACTTTTTCTAATTGAATAATGAAATATAAATTTTAATTTGGATATCAAGGAGTTAAAATTTAGAAATGATTCAAAATTAGTTTTTGTTCATAATGAGTTGTAACCATAGTAAATTATTAACATGACAATAAGGGTTAAAAATGGTTTATTAGAGTTAAAAAATTGTGATATGGTTATAAAATTACTTCTTAAATATTACTATATAAGATTAATCTGAAACTTATCACATTACATTGAAAACTTGAATGTTTAATGCTACCTTACCATGAGTATGATGTTTATAATATATGAACGTTAAAAAATAATTACACGAGTGATAATACCCTCTATTATAAAAGGGAATATAACAACTCTACGTTTTTTTACATGTATTAATTTAGAAATATATATTAATTATTTTTATAGCAAGGTGCGGAGGAAGTGAGAAATTCTAAGGGCCGATGAGCTCGAAATTGATATTTGAAAATATAATAAAAATATTTTTATCACACACACGCATTTTTACTAAAAAAGTGGAATAAATCATAAACATAGGATTGAACTGGAAATATGAGGCTGTCATTGAGTTAAAAACATTGAATTTACTATATGTGAAGCATTATATTTTTTATAATCATGTGTTTTGGTAAATTTCAATCACAAGTGAAACTAATTAAATTAATATATATATTTATTTATTTTATTAGATTGATGTAATGTCCAATTTTCTCTACAAACACACAGTTATGCCTCAATCCCTAGGGTTATCCACATAACCTATAGATTTAGAGAATCCATTAGAGAGGATAAATTGTATGATCATTTATAGGAGACATAAAATGAAGATATGATCAAGGATCAAGAGTCAACGAAGTTCGTGGATCTCACCCATGATGACAATGCATGATCATTCTTTGTTTTCAATCGATCCAAACTCTTGGAAGGCTATTTGATTTTTTTAATTTCTATAACATTATTTATTCGAGTGAAACATGGAACAATTCTGTGAAGATAATTTATTTTCACATTGATGGTTGATTTATTATTTGTTGATTATTTCCCTCTTTATCTTTCTAATTCTTCAATAATGAATTTAAGTTGAAAAAAATAATGAGGTGCATTCTTGACATTTAACGGTTCATGTATTTCTTCTTATTCTATTGACCAAATCCTTAAGAATGTTTTTTTTGGACCATTGTTTCATGAAATACCTAGTATTTAATCATTGCACGACTATACTTCACTGCAAAGAAATTGACAACGTAGCTGTGTTTTGTGACCAAGGGTGTGATAAAGGTGCAGTGATAGTGGATTATTGGAGGTGGATAGGAATAGACCATGGTCTCTCATTATTATTGATTTTGATGCCCAAATGGGACAAATGGGTCGATTGAGGTGATTTTTGAGTAGATCAAAACCGAGATACTAGTTATCAAAAGTGAAATGGGATGACCAGACTCAGATCCATAATTCCCAACTGGAACCACAGTGGAGAAAAAATAGTTAGCGACATGGATAAAAACTCATGGGTTCATAAACATCCTATGTCACACGACATGTAATTTGGAGATATAAGCTATGTGGAACCCTCTATATGGATCTAGTTATTTCAAGGAGAATAAAAGGATAAAATTCCATGTGAAATATGTCAATTATCATGTGAAACATGTTGGAAAAACTGTAACGACCCAAACATTCATTAATAAAAATTATAATGGATATAATTAAATGTATTATAATGTAAAGTGGGTATATAAAATGTGAAATTCTTTGGTTTTTTGCCTTTTTATTAAAAAAACCGTTAAGAATTGTGATCGTTACTAATATAGCCATTAAACAATGATCACATGATTAGTATAAACATAAGGCTTTTCAAATTTTCCTAGAAAAAGGAAGTGATGGCCTCATCCAGTAGACTTGCCCCATACAAAGCCCATTTGTCGGAGCTCGGAAAGGAGGTGGCGTCTTTGGGCTTCGCTCTTGAAAAATCCCAATCTGAGCTTGAATACATTAATCATGAGTGGAACTACCTACAAGAGAAGTTGAAGTTGATAATTATATAATTTTATGAATGAAATTGTAATTTTTATTATGGTTTGAAAGCTGTTTTTTTCAAAAACCCATGATTTTTCGAAAAATGTCGGTTTTTATTTTAAAAGTGAAAATTCAATTATTTATAAAATTATTTTGATAAAATGAATATTATTTTTTTAATCATGACATCAAAATTATCCAACGGTGAATTGTTCAAAATTTTCTGAGATAGTCGAATTTTTGGGTAAAAATTAAATATCGTTTAAATATATAATGTGTTTTATGACATCATGATGACTCAATAGTGATGTAATAAAATACTATAAACATTATTATCTTCCAATATATGTTTTAAAATTAAAATAATGTGATTTTGGGTTTTTTTTGATTTATTTTACAAAGCTTTGGTGGACCCTTCAAGGCTTATAATAAATGTTGTCTTTTTAAATTGTTTTCATTGAGTGTGTGACTCACCTCCACATAAGGAAACCCATTATTTTAAGAAGTTTGACCATTGGAATTATAAAATATTGTTTTCTAGTCCCCTTTGGCAAAAACCATGGGCCAAAACCATGGTATGGTTTGTGGTTTTGATTAGTTTAAAGTGATGTGACCCAAACGTAAATAATAAAGAATTCCTTCTCCTTTCCTATATAAACCCACAAAATCTCTCACATCATCTTCACTCAAAAACTTTGTAGTTCTTCCAACCTCTACTCTCTTTTCTCTATAATCATTCCAAGGCACCCCAAGCTCCCATTAAGCCTCTCTCAATCCACTCTAAATCCTTTCGAAGCACACTTCCAAGTAAGGGTTTTCCTCCTTTCTTATTTTTTTTCCAATTTTCATTAAGTTGTTATGATATTTTAATTTCAATTATAAATGTTGGGGTATGGTTTAAAACCTCCCCCCTAATTCCGTATTTATGTTTTAATGATGAGATACCCCTTTATCTCTCATAAAATTCCGCCCATGTACACCCGTTACTATGCTGAAATTCAGAAAGGAATTTCTCTCTCCACATTTACATTCAAGAAATTATTTTGTATCATGAATACAAATTCCACTAAAATTGTTGGGAAATGTATATATATAACCCACTTACTGTCCATTTCATGTATATATGATGATACACCACTTTCTCTATCATCAAAAATTTTTCTGAATCCTAATGTCACGCCGTTATACAGCTGAAATTGCACCGCATTTTTTCAAGCCAATATCAATGTGTAGTGAATACCATACCCTTCTCTCTATCAAGGGTATTCACCTTTATGAACATTTATTTATTTATTATAGAGTTTCATGTATTAATTCCATATTCATTTATCTTGGAATAAATGATGATGTTTAATGAATCCATGTTTTATGACCCATGTGTCACACTTATGCTTGAAATGAAATGGTTAAGAAGGGTGCTCCCTGATAGCGCTCCATTGCATTGGTTAAAGTATAGTATCATGAAACGTCATGTGCAATAGGTGTTGACTCATTATAATTCAATTTCTATAAGGGTTTAATCAGTCTTCATGTTTAATTAGGGTTTACACATTCTCCATGTGCAACAAGCGTCAACTCATGCTAATTCCATGTTAGGTGTTGTTTCCACATTTCCATATTTTGATTATCATGATTTGTCATGACTTTATATTCATGTTTCTCTTATGATCTATTGATCTGCCTATTTTCTAGCATGTATTGTATCTCTCATGTTATTCCATGTTTATTCCCTTACCGAGCATTATAGCTTACCCATTTCTTATGCATGTCCTCAGGTAATCCCATGAAATGCTAAGTACGTGAGAATGCAGTGGTCATGTAAAGGAAGCTTTAAATAAGATGTTTCATTATATGTTTTATGTTGTTATATAATGTTCATAATCCCTAAAGACAATATACCTCTTGATCTTCCATGTTTTATCTAGTAAATAGTTTATGTAATAAATCATGTTTAGGAGTGTAATAAAGAGTATGGTTGTCATAGTTGGTATCAGATGATAGGTTTAGTTATTTTTTGGATTAGGATTAGAAAACCCTAGTAAAGCCTTAGTGACAATACTAAGTATAATAAAAACATCCCAAAGTTTTGGTGAGTATTTAGTAAGTCGTTTATCAAGAAAATACATCCCAGTTTGGATACGAGCAGGTAGAGGCGGCTCTGGTAGAGATGTATCCTAGGGGTATAACCAGAAAACCCCACTTTGAGCTAGACTCGATCAAGAACATGTGCATGACAGCGAGCCTTGCTGCACTCTTGGTTATGACACTCCTAGGGGATATGCTTTGGTAAATTCACAAGTTAGGTAATAAACATTATTAAGGGACTAACAAAATAATTACCTAAGAATATATGTTAGAAAGTTTATCATGGGTAACATAGAATGAAGCCAATAGATTCATAAGTTAAGGAAATAAAAGTAATTTATAAGTCATCCATTTTTTTCCTTGGATTCCCCTTTATGTTTTTAACTATTTAATATACTCATCCCTATGTATATAATGGATATAGTAGAACCAGAATCAAAAATGTGAAAGGTAGGTTTATCTTTCATAGTTCTACGTATTCTTTTATATCATGAATGTTTATTAGAATAATCCCACCACCACCACAAATCATGGAAGTAAAGATGTTAGTGCATACAGAAAAATGGGGAAATCATTGCATCCCATGAATATAACTCCTCCCCAATAATAATTTTTTGATTGAACATCCCGAAGAACCTTGTCATACCCCCTTTGGTGGAATTTTATGCAATTATCGACATGGATTGGCTTTCCTTTTACAGAGAAAACGTAAAATACCATGAGAGGGAAATCCCTCTCCATGTGGAGAATCGACCCCAGATTCTGTACAAGAGCAAGGAGGAGAATGAATATTCTTTGGCTCTATCATCTCATGCATGGATATTGCTACCCTATGAGCATGTGTATCTGGCTCAAATGATTGAGTCTAAAGAAGCAACCATCCTTGGAGACATGCCTACTATGAGGGAATTCACTGAAGTGTTTCTTGAGGAATTTCTTAGTATTCCTCTTAGAAGATATGTTTAATTCTCAATTGAACCTATATCTAGGACATTCCCAATATCCAAGAATCTGTATAGAATGGATGTTGTGGAGCTTGAGGAGCTGAAGAAACAACTATAAGATAATCTGAATAAAGGATTTATACACCCAAGTGCTTCACCATGGGGTGCACAAGTCCTCTTCGTCACGTAGAAGGATTGGTCAATGTGCATTTGAATCGATTATCATTAGATTAATAAAATCACGATAAAGAACAAGTATCCTCTCCCACGAAATGATGAATTGTTCGATCACCTGTGTGGAGCACAATACTCTCCAATGTGGATTTGCGGGTGGGATATTATCATGTAAGGGTGAAAAGGAAGATATCCCCTATACTGATTTTCGTACAAGATACATGCACTATGAATTCATAGTAATTCCTTTCGGACTCACTAATGCTCCATAAATCATCATGGACTTGATGAATAGAGTCTTTAGATATTACCTCATCAATTTTGTGGTACTATTTCTAGATGATATTATAATATACTCCAAAACCAAGGAGGATCACGAGGAGCATCTAAGAACTATACTAGAGACCTTTCAGAAAGATAATCACTATAAAATATACATAAAGTGTGAGTTATGGTTGAAGAAGGTCTCATTCTTGGTCCATATCATCACAAGCCATGTGATATCTAGGGATCCCTCCAAGAAAGATGCTATAGTGGGATGGACGAGGCCAGCCTCAGTAATGGATATCCGTAGCTTCTTAGTGTTTTCTAGATATTATCAATGATTTTTGAGAAATTTCTCATGATTTTACAACCATCTTACCAAGCTAACTCGGAAGGGAGTAAAGTTTTCTTGGAGTGATAAATGCGATGAATGCTTCACAGAGTTAAAATGGAGGCTTATCACTGCGCCCATGCCCACTTTACCCACAAGTGGAGATTGTTTTTGGTATTTACTTATGCTTCAATGAAGGGCATGGGATTTGTGTTGATGAAAAATGACAAAGTCATTGCCTATGTTTCAAGGTAATTGAAAGTTCATGAATAGAACTATCCAACACACGACCTCAAGTTGGCTGCAATGATCTTCACATTGAAAATTTGGCAGAATTATCTATTTGCGGGGAAGTGTGAAATATATACAGACCACAAAAGCCTCAAGTATATATTCCCATATAAAGAGTTGAACATGTTCCAATGAATATGGTCAGAGCTGATCAAATACTATGACTGCTCAATCCATTACCACCCTAGGAAAGCAAACAAGGTGGCATATTCTCTAAGTAGAAAAGTCTCAGCAATTCTATCATTGTTGATAATTGAAAAGGATCTAATCTTCTTAGATTTGATGATGATAGACACGGGAATCATAAATAATGTAACATCATCAATACTTTAACAAATTATTGCTCAACCATCTCTTTTGAAAAGGTTAAAGGATTCTCAAAAGGATGATGTGGGAATTCTGAAAATAACGGAAGCAATTGGAAAAGGTAAATCATCAGAGATTAATGTTAATAAAGAAATAATTTTGATATTTTGGAAAAGACTATGTGTTCCATCATGTTTAGAGCTGAAGAAGGATCTTTTGGTTGATGTACATAGTTCAAATTTCTCTATTCACCCAGGAAACACAAAGATGTATCTAGATCTATGAGAGAATTATTCTTGGGATAATATGAAGAAGGAGATCGTTGAATATACATCAAAGTTCCTGGTGTGTCAGCAAGTGAAGGAAGAGAGGCAGCAGTCTAAGGGGATGATTCAACCATTGCCCATACCTGGATGAAAATGGGAGAAAATCACCGTGGTATTTGACACCGGACTTTCGAAGACATCCAAAGGCAATAATACAATCTGGGTTGTTTTGGATCTTCTTACAAAGGCTACACACTTCATTGCTATTAAAGAGGATATGTTATTGGATCAAATGGAACAGATATATATCAGGGATGTGGTAAGGTTGCACAGAGTACCACTATCTATTGTATCTAATCGAGATCCAAGATTCACCTCTATGTTTTGGAAGAGTCCTCAACATGATCTGGATACTGAGATGAACTTAAATACGGATTATCATCCCAAAACGGATAGCCAATACGATCGGACAATCCAAACACATGAGGACATGTTGAGAGCGTGCTCAATGGAATTCAAAGGAGGATGTGATCAACATATTCCTTTTGGTTGGGCTCTCTTATAATAACAATTTACACTCATGCATCCGAATGGTACCTTATGAAGACCTATATGGGAAGAGGTGTAGAACACTGGAATGTTGGGATGATGTCAGTGAGTGTAAGCTGCTTGGACCATAAATGGTAGAAAAAAATCGTGGAGAAGGTGAAAACCATTAAGCATCATATCAAGGAAGCCCAGAGTCGACAAAAGAGTTTTGTAGATAACCATCGATGGGACCTTGAGTTCAATGTTGGGGACATGGTTTTTCTATTCATATCCCCATGGAATAAGTCATGAGGCTTGGAAATAAAGGGAAATTATGTCCTAGGTACATTGGCCCCTTTGAAATTATTAATCATGTTGGGGTTGTGGCCTATCGATTAACACTTCCACATACCATGGAAAAAGTATATGATTTTTTTCATGTATACCTCTTAAATAATCACATACCAGGCCCATTACATGTACTCTCTTCCAAAGTTGTATAGTTATAGGATGATCTTTCTTATAAGGAGAAACCAGTGAATATCTTAGATCGTAGAGAAAAAGTTCTACGAAATAAGTCAATTCCCCTTGTCAAGGTGTTGTGGAGAAACCACATGTTTGAAAAAGTGATGTGGGAATTAGGATAAAATGATGAAGTAGAGTTTCGCACATCTATTTTAGTGTGGGAAATGTAAATTTCAAGGGAGAAATTTCTTAAGGGGGGAAGATTGTAACGACCCAAACATTCATTAATAAAAATTCCTTTAGATCTAATTAAATATCTTATTATGTAAAATGAATATATAAAATGTGAAATTCTTTCATTTTATGTCTTTGGAATTAAAAAACGTTAAGAATTGTGACCATTAATAATATATCCATTGAACAGTGATCACATGATTAGTATAAATATATGGCTTTTCTAATTTACACAAAAAAAGGAAGCGATGGCCTCATCTTGTATACTTTCCCCAAATGAATCCCATTTGTCGGAGCTCCAAAAAGAGATGGTGTCTTTTGGATTCACTCTTGACCAAGCCCCATATGATCTTTAATACGTTATGTTTGAGCGGAACCTCTTACAAGAGAAGTGGAAGTTGACAGAGATTACCACCCGAGTGACGTTATCCGAGCCACCCCAAGAGTCAGTCACCATCGCACACCTTACCCTTCTGTATTATGAGCGTGTTATAAGGGTTTATGTAACAAGACCATAGTATTATGATTATATACAGTATTTTTTTACATAATAAAGAATATACTTTCATTTTATTATTGTTACTTTGTAAAAAGGTTTTGAAGCCCAAATAGTATTTTTAGTTAATATTCAACTAAGAAATATATTTTGATGAATTAATGGATTTTTAAATTAAATAATATTTTATTAATATATTATTATATTATTATTAAATTACTTTTTATTAAATATAAATAATTTTATAATTTTATGAATGCAATTGTAATTTTTATTAAGGGTTGAAAGCTGTTTTTGTCAAAACCCATGATTTTTTTGATAAATATCAGTTTTTATTTTAATAGTGAAAATTCAGATATTTAGAAAATTATTTAGATAAAATTAATATTATTTTTGGAATAAGGATGTCAAAATTATCCGATGGTGAATTTTTCATAATTTTCTGAGACAGTCAAATGTTTGGGTAAAAATTAAATACTGTTTAAATATATAATGTGTTTTATGATCTCATGATGGCCCAATAGTGATGTAATAAAATACTATAAACATTATGTTATGGCAATATATGTTTTAAAATTAAAATAATGTAATTTATGGTATGTTTGATTTATTTTACAAAGCTTTGGTGGACCCTTCAAGGCTTATAAAACTTTTTTTCTTTTTAAATTGTTTTTCTTGAGAGTGTGACTCATCTCCACATAAGAAGCCCTATTATTTTAAAAAGTTCTGACATTGGTCTTATAAATTATTGTTTTCTAATCCCATTTGGAAAAAACCATGTTCAAAAATCATGGTCTGGTTTGTGGTTTTAATTATTTTAATGTGAGGTGTCCCAAACCTAAATAATAAGGAATTTCTTCTCCTTTCCTATATAAACCCACCCAATCTCTCACTTACTTTTCATTCAAAGCCTTTAGTGTTCGTCCAAAATCTTCCATACTCTCTCTAGAATCCACCCAAGGCGCCTCAAGCTCCCAAGAAGCCTCTCTCAATCCTCTCCGAAGCTTTTGGAAGAAAACATCCAAGTAAGGGTTTTCCTCCTTTCTTATTTTTGTTCAATTCTCTTCAAGTTGTTATGCTATTTTAATTTCAATTATAAATGTTGGGGTATGGTTTATAACCTCCCCCATACTACCCTATTTATGTTTTAATTATTGGATACCCCTTTCTCTCTCATAAAATGCCTCCCATGTACACCCGTTACTTTGCCGAAATGTCGAAAGGAATTTCTCTCTCCTTATTTCCATTCAAGAAATTATTTTGTATCATGAATCTAAATACCATTACAATTGTTTGGAAATGTATATATATTACCTCCTTACTGTCCATTTCATGTATATATGATGAGACACCCATTTCTATCTCATCAACCATTTTTGTGATTCCTTATGTCATGTCGTTGTGCTGCCGAAATTCCACCACATTTTTCCAAGCCAATATCATTGTATAGTGAATACCATAACCATGTATATACCAAGTGTATTCACCTTTATTCACATTTACTTATTTATTATATATTTTCATGTATGAATTCCACATTCCTTTATCATGGAATAAATGATGATGTTTAATGAATTCATGTTTTATGATCCATGTGGCACACTTATGCATGAAATGAGATGTTTAAGAAGGGTGTGCCAGGATAGCGCTCCAATGCATTGGGTAATGTATAGTATCATGATACGTCATGTGAAATGAGTGTTGGATCATTATAATTCAAGTGAAACGAGGTTTTAATCATGCTTCATGTGCAATGAGGGTTTACTCATGTTTCATGTGCAATGATCCTTGGCTGATGTTAATTACATGTTAAGTGTCGTTTCCACATTTCCATGTTATGATTATCATGCTTTATCATGCATTTATATTCATGTTTCTCTTATGATACATTATATTCCAATTGTCTAACATGTATTTTATTCATTATATTATTCCATGTTTATTCCCTTACTGGGATTTATAGCTCACCCTTTTCTTATGCATGTTTTCAAGTAATACCATGCAATGCTAAGTGTGAGGGAATGTAGTGGTCATGTAAATTAAGTTTTCAATAAAGATGTTATATTTTATGTTTTAAGTTGTTATGTAATGATCCTAATCCCCAAATAAACTAGACCTATAGATCTTCAATGTTGTATAAAGGGAATATTTTATGTAATAAATCATGTTTAAGTGTGTAAGAAAGAGCAGGGTTGTCATAAAAATGACATGTATCATAGAAGAAAAAATGAACATAGGAAAGTGGAGATACACTAACATAGACTGGTTTACATGGGTTGGTACATGATAATGGTGAGTAGTAAAAGATCACAGATAAATGGCATGGTCATGGTACCATCATTCTTCTAAAAACCACGTATAATTATTAAATTCCATGTATATTGAGTTATTCATATTGTGTGAGGTATCACCACACAGGAAGTGGAGGGGTTGGATAGACACACTGTGTACCCTCTTTTAGGCTGTTTGAATCCCTTTGATTTTTTTCAATATTAGACTATAATAGGTTGGGTGTGTTCCTCTAGTCCATCCCCTTAATGGTACAATGTCACATTACATCTGAATGTCTGTACTGTGATACCCTCAATTTGATGAGTCTTATATAGATTTTATAGTGCCCCTTTAGGAGAAAAGAGTATGATCCTCTATCATTCATTTTGTTACCCTACTTGTGGTTTGTGAAATCAGTCTGAAATTAATGCATGGAGAGTTTATACACTCTATAATATTCCATTACTGTAGGGTTTATGGTATCATTGGTATATGATCCCCTACACCACAGGTTGATCCATATTAGGTTTGTGGTGTCCTCCAACAGTCCTGAGATCGACCCCCATATGAGTATCAATGAATTATGAAAACATCAAGTTTTCATTTGTGGGACCCAATTACCATGACTTTATGGATGAGTGAATATAATGATGTCATGGATCAATAAGTGGGTTCTCCCATAAGGATCATTCCTTAGGATCTTCGAGAGAAATCCTATAAAAGGTAGTTTTTTAGGATGCTTGGAGGCACTGTATCATTAAATAGTGTATCTAGGTTTTTTTTCCTCTGATTTATAAATCCTATTTATGAAATGATTATTATTGATTATTTTTCTTTAGTGATTTAAGAGTGTCCTAATAGGTATTTCTATTTTTTCCAATGGAGAAGATGACCTATTTGACGATGTATTAACATGACATTGAGTTGGTGGATAAATATTTTTATAAGATAGAATGGGATTTTTTCCAAGGTGTTAAATTTGATTATAGTCCTCACATTCTGAGTAGAATGGACTCTTAGTATTTTTTTTATGGGGATTTTATTTTTTCCCTTATTACATGATTACTTTTCTATCGAACATTGATTATGGTATTACATATATATGAATGAATTGGTTTCAGTTGTTTAAATTTCAGCATTGTAAGGGCTTGGAGATATGTGAATGTATATAGGTACATTAGAATAATTCCTCCCTTGTTTGTGATATTCTTACTCGATGCTAGTTTTCCAACCCTACCCTATTAGAGATAGGATTTTTTAGTCATGGTATGGGATTCATCAGATCAGGTCATGATAGAGTGGTGTTAGAGGAGTTATAATTACTATAGGATTGGAGTTTTTGAGATTGGTTTCGAGTTTTTAGAAAACAATTTAAGTGTTTTTAGTTTTTATTTAAAGCCAAAGACATCAGGGTTGGTATAGTGGTTGATGTATCCATTAACCAATACATAGATATCCTTCCATTCGACTCTGTACATGTAGTCATTGGTTGTAGGAAAAAAATTACTATATTCATCATATAGGAATGAGTTGTGCTTTCAATTTACTTCTCAATTCATCTCCATAGAGATAATAATTGACTGTGGTATATCTTTTTTATTTTAGGATTCCTCCATCAAGACAACTAGAAATTATTCCACTGTATGATATTGGGGATGATCTGTCAAGTGATGAGGCTTCAGTACGAGGGACTATACCAGAGGTGGTACCATAAGGTGGTTTAACAGTTATACCACCACCCATTGAGAAATAGTTATAAGTAATAGTTATGGATGAGGGTTCACATAGGATGATTTCACTTCATGAGTACAATATTTATGGACCTCTACGGTTTTTGGTCAAGGAAGACCCCTCAGGTGGCTGAGGAATGGCTAGAGGAAGTAACTCGAGTTTTTTGTCTCGTGAGGACACTTGTAGATTAGATAATGGTCCTCATGAAAAGAATTCTTCAGGGATACATTGGGTGATGGTGGATTTTGGTGGCTCAGTAACACAATGATAAAACATTCTCATAATATTACTTTTATCATCTCTCTAAGAGGGAGTTTAATTTATCCACGTTTCAATTAGTGTACATCAAGGAGCCTCTGCATCTTTCATAGGGAATCATGACCATTGAAGTGTATTCGACATGGTGTACTAATATCTTGGGACACTCCATGTATATGGGTCAAGATCCATTCTTTAAAAAAAGTAAAATAAACTACGATTTATTCCTAAATATTTAGGCTTCATTGATATATATTTTCGTTCACACTTATTCTGAAGTACTGGAGTAGGACTTAGTGGTGGTGAGATTCTTGGAAGAGGAGGTGCTGATAGTGGGTGTTGGTGGTTGGAACCTAGGAGATAGAACTCAAAAAATGGTATTATATGTTAGAAAAAGGTGTATGAGAATGTTATATGCTTTTAGATATGATCCAAGTTCAGAGGATCAGAGGTGCAGTGCTCTTATGATGGGTTGAATCAACCAAGGGAGAGACTGTGTTTCTAATGTGACAGTTGAGGATATCTTACACAAGTTTGTCTGACCTTTCATATAGTTTATCATGATATGGTTGGGGGACCACTTATTATGAGTAATCGGTTGGATTAGTGATATCCATAAGGCATAATACGTGGGATAGTTTTAGGAAGATTAGTATGTGGTGGTCAGCAGTTTGACCTATTGCCTCCATCAACCCCAAGTGGTATGTGCCAGGTTATGGTAACTATTTGGGAAGGATGAAGCCAGCTATCGGCCCTAATGGCCTATGAAGTAATATATGATCCTTTTATACCTTAGATTCAGTATTAATATACACATGTGTGAGTTATTCAATTCTTTCCACTTCTCTAATACGATACTTTGAGATTTTGGTTGAGCCTTTTGCTCGATCCTTGTGCTTGGAGACACCAACAAGAGGTGGATCAATTATTTCAAACTTCCTCCCACAAAAATATATGATGAATCGAGGATAGACCTTCATATATAATCTATTTTTATCAGTGATGAGGCCTTATGATGTCATCTTAGGTATGGATTAGGTATGCATAATTCATGACCAGATTGACAGTTTTAGGCGGAAGATGCAGCAAGTCCAAAGTGATGGATTATAATTTTCCCTTGTGGATGAAAGGAATCCTTGCTATAGTAGGATGATCTTAGGTATAAGAGAGTATAACTGATTACTCACCAGTTGGATATCATGAATCTTGGATAACATGATTTTATGAGTTACCGGTTCTCTATAGTGGTAGTGGAGTATAAGGATGTATTTCCTAAGGATGTTCCAAGATTACCTCATCACATACCACTATAATTAAATGTTTACAAACATCCCAATATCAAAATAATATTTAGACTAGCATATCAGATGGATCCCTCAAATATACGTGATATGGGGGATTTATTAGAAGAATTAGAAGAGAAATTCTTTGTGATACCCATTGTTCTTCCTAGTAAGCCCCGCCGTTTCTCATTAGGAAGGATAACATCAACATGATGTTATGTGTAGATTACTATCACTTAAAACAGGTTACAATAAAGAATAATTATCCACTACCAAGGATCAATGACCTCTTTAGTAAATTGAGAGGGTTGTGGTGGATCTCAAAGATTGAACATAGATCAGGATATCACTGGTAGTGAGTACGAGACATGGATATAATAAAGATGGTATTATATATCACTATGGTCACTATGAATACTCGGTAATTCCATTTGGTGGGATTAACTCCCCCAGAGTGTTAATGGGACTCATGAAATAAATCTTTTATCCTTTCTCAGAAAATTTTTGGTTGTCTTCATTGATTATATCCTAGTATACTCGAAACCCAAGGAGGTCACTCGAGAGACTTGAATATTAAATTGGACACAATCTAATAGAACTACATTTATTTTATGATCTGTAAGGTCCAATTTTGGATTCAAGAGGTCCACTTCCTAGGAAACTTCATCTCATAGGCAGGAGTGGTAGTCAACCCTTAAAATGTTGATACAATGCTCTTTTGAGAGCCACTCTAGAGTGTTACCATGGTGTAGAGTTTACTTGGGTTAACATGGAACTGTCAAATGTTTTTACCTAGTTTTTACAATGTGGAATCACCCTTAAATATTTGAAACAAAAGGGGTAATGTTTTGTGTGGATGGAAAGGATCCAACATTATTTTCAAGAGTTGAGGCAGATATTAAAGAGCACCCACATCATGAGATTCCTAGGGGAGGGTGTCGAGTATTTAATGGTCTGTTATTACTTAGGGAAGTTACTTAGATGTGTCCTAATGTATAATAAATAAGGGATTTACTATGGGTCTAGGAAGTTTAGAAATCATGAGAATAACTATACGCCCCATGATCTAGAGCCAGCAACGATAGTCTTAACCCTGAAGATGTAGAGACACTACCTCATGGGAGATTGGTTAATCATCTACTTTTACCATAAGAATATCATATATTATTCTATCTGAAGGATTTTAATGTTAGATAGAGGTTATGGATAGATTTCCTATAGAACTATGGATTTGATATTTTCTATATTCATGGGAAGTAAAAGGTGGTGGTAGACATTCCCAGTAGAAGATATTGTTCTCAGTTGTTGGACGAGGTGTCTGAGCTGTTAGAATCATTGTTGTTTCCCTTAGTCGACAAGGATGGTTCTTCATATCATAATTTGACTATTTTTACACCACCATTTTTATAGTGTATTTGGGGAACTAAGCATGGAGATACTGGCTACGAGACAATACATATTCATATAACCACTGGATGTGCTCAGGATGGATTTTCTTAAGTTGGACTGTTTATTATCCTTTTAAGAGGATGGATAATGATTCTAGAAATGTTATTGGAGGATTTGAGGAGGGAGTTTCATACATACCATTTTTTGGTACACTTAGATGTGGTAAATATGTACCAGGACCTCTAATGTTAGTTTTGGTGGCTAGACATGAAGAATTGTATTCTAGATGTTTTCACTCGATGCCTCACTTGTGAGAAAGTGAAGGCTATGAACAAGGCTAAAATTGTATTAGTTCAACCCCATGAGATTCCAATGTGGAAGTTGGATGTGATATCCATTTATTTCAAGAGAAGGTTACCACATACATCTACGGGAAACGATTCCATATGTATGATCAAAGACTGAATTAATAAGTTGGTCTACGAACTAACTATTTGATAGAATAGTTTAGTAGAGAGACTGTGATGCTTGAATGTGTAGGATGTATTTTGTAACCATTTCGTTTACTCAACAATAATTTCAAAATGATAGTATTTCTTCACAAAATGATTTTAGAGAGGATTTTAGGAGACCATACAGAATTAGTTTGGTTTGGGAATGGTGTTTCACCCCCAGACCAATTTCCAGACTCAGCAGACTGTTTATTTCTTGGGTGGAATGCTAGGAGATTGAGTATTGGATTTTTACTATAGTTTGGGTAATCACCTACACTTGGTGTAGTTTTCTAATAACAAAATATTTAATTCCACCATCGATATGGTACCATTCGATGTTTTTTATGGAAAACCATATAGGTCACCACTTTTTTGGAATGATCCAAGTGAGTTAGACCTCATGGGCCTAAGGTTATTGTGAGCTATGATAGAGAAGTTATAGATAATCCATGAGAAGATGAAGAATATAAAGAGCATTCATAAGTCCTATATGGACCGACGATTGGGGCCTATGGAGTTCAATGGGGTAGACAATTTTTTTATCAGAGTATCACCTTGATGTGTGTTTTGGGTATTCTTTTTGGGAAGAAATATATCTTTGAGATTATTTGTCCCTTTCTAGATACTACATGGAGTTGGTGAGGTGAATTACCACTTAGCTCTACCACCATATTTGGACCTGGTAAACAATGTATTCCAGGTGTCATAGATGAGGTGGTACATGAATAAACAATCCCATGTTATTGATTGGGGTGTGATGGACATCGAGGTGGAGATACGATTATATAGTACCTAGTAGGGACCGATGATCAGTAGGAGAGTATACTTCATTGGTGTTGATTCCCCTAATGAGTGTTTGGTGGCAACACATGAATATTCTAGAGGGAACTTTGGAGAAGGATACCTAGATGTGACTTAGTATGCTCATATTTTTGATAAGATTTATCTCATTTCAGGATGAAAAGACCCGAATTGGGGAGAATTTAATGGCTCTTCTTTTATCATGTATTACTTCATAATATTATATTGAATATTTTTGAAGATAGGTGCTGATATGGTGTGATATTTTGAGGCCCGGTGAGCCCAAAATTGTTATTTGGAAAAATATTAAATATATTTTTATCTCATGAGCATAGTTTTATTTAAAATGTGGAGTAAATATTGAACATAGGTTTAAATCATAAAAAGCCTATGTTTAGTTCATAGAGGGGTATTTACACTAGTTCTGACATACTCTATATTGATTTTGGGCATTTTCATAAAGGGAAGATGTGGGTGAAATTAATAAAATAAATAAATAAATTTATTTATATTATTATATTGATGAAGTGACCCTTTCACTCTATAAATACAAGGTTATGTGTCAATACATAGGGTTGGGCACATAACCTAGAGATATATAGGAACCATTGAAGTATCATTGGTGGATGAAAATAGACCAAGATCAGATCAAGCATCATGCGCCAACAGAGTTTTTGGATATCACCTATGGTGGAAATTCAAACCAATTCTTCATCAGTGATCAATAAAATATCTAGGTAGGATGTTTTATTTTTATTATTTCCATCCCATTTATTATCCTAGTTGAACATGGATCAATTCCGAGAACAAGGATTGTTTTTACATCAATGGTTAATTTAATATTCATTGATTATTTCCCTCATACTTCATCGAATTTTTGAAAATTAATCGAGGATAAATATGAATAAACATCGATGCTCATTCACAACATTTTATGGTTCATGGATTTCTCCCTCGTTTATTTTCACGTTCATCATGTGAAATTATTTTGGAACATGGTTCTAAATAAATACTAAATATTCGATCATTTCACAACCATTCTTCAGTAGAACAGATCAACATCATGGGTGTTTATCATGATCGAGGTACAACGATAATGGATGATTAAATTTGGACCATAACAAACTGAGGTTTCCCGTTCATCCCAATTTTTATGTATGATGGTGAAATATGGCTCGATGGAGGTGATTTAGGAAGAGATCAAGACCAGGATCCTAGTGGTCAATGATATGAGGGTATGATGGGACTTAGATTAGTGTTTATAATCTTGAATACTGGAAGTGAAATCACATATAGTGACATAGAGAAGAATATGTAGGTTTAGTAATATCTTGGGTTACATGGTGTATAATCCATTGATGGACGCTATATGGGACCCTCTATATGGTTTTGGGGTTTATATGGAGAAGGAAAATATCACACACTATGTGACATCTATCAGAAGTCATGTGACCCATGTTGGAGGCTCAATGTGTATCTTAGATGATACATGGTATGGCCTGGCTAAGAAACATGGACATGAATATGTGTTCACAAGCATGACCAGGTGTACATTGGATGGTACACGAGCATATACATCAATACATAATAATAGAAAGATGACATAGGCAACATGTAGATATACCTATACACAACTTTTTTACTTATTACATGATGTGTATATGGATTTAAACATTCCATGTGAGGAAACAACACATAGGATGGCCATTGGTTGGCTGGAAACACCGTGTACCCCCATTACATGATATATACTCCGTTGAAGTGTGTTTAGAGACCTTTAATTCTTCATCATTGTACCAATTACTATTGAGTGTGTTCCCTTGGTCTATCCCCTTGAGGGTACAGTGCAACATTACATCAATATCTTTGGGCTATGATCCACTATAGAGGATTAGTTCCAAATATAGTTTTTTATGTCCCTCTATGATATTGGAGTTTGACACTCTATCATTTCTTATTATACCCTCAGGGGTTCGTAGAATCAGTGTGGGAACCAAGTGCAAGTAATTAATCTTCCACATATCTATACATTTCATTAGGGTTCTCAATATAATTGGTATATGATCTAGTACATAGTGGATTCATCTTTATTAGGATTCTTATGTCCCCCAGCAGTCCTGGGTGTGATCCCCGATTTGAGTTTGAATGTCTTTTATGACCATAGAGTTTCTTTGGGTTGGGACTAATGATCATGACCTATTGGATATGTGCCTCCAATAATAGTTGGGATCATGGAGTGGGTTCTCCTTGAATGATCATGGGATAGAAACTTTGACAAAAATTCATTGGATGGATGTTTGGTTGAGACAATCTAGAGGAATGAAGTCCTTCTTGAGTATATCTGAGTGTTTGTTTTTACTTCAATTTATATATACTTTTTATGAGCTAACTATTATTAATTCTTTATGTCTAGTATTTTTAGGGTGTTTTGATAGGAATTGTTATACTCAAACCTGTATGGTCTTTTTCTACCTGTGTCATTTATTATGTAGAGGACATCCCATTTAACGTTATTGTGGGATGAATGGGAGATAGAGGAGCATATCTTGATCTAGAAAAACTGAGTATTTTTTCAATGGGTTTCATTTGATAGTAGTCCTCAACTTCATAGAAGGTTTGGATCTCTTCAATTTTTTGTTGTCATTGAATTTGAACCCATTATTTATTTATTAGTTTGCTACCATACTCTAATTGTGGGACTACAGATGTTTGAATGCATTGGTTTTAATTTTTTACATTTCAACATTGTATGGACATGGAGATGTGGGTGTCCTTATAGGTATATTAGTCCAATTCCTTTCATGTGTGTGATATGTCTACTCAGATCTGGTCACCATCCCATATCCTATAGGATGTGGACATGGTGTAGTTGTGTTATGATCCCCTTTTCTCTGGTCCTTGATAGGGAACCTCCTCACCTCACTTATTCACAAACCTTATTCACAATATTTGGTGCCATCATTATCTTAATAACATACCTTATATCATCGCCAAACCCTATATGTTTCTCTATCTCAAAAATACTAACCTATAATTCTTAATGTGTAACACAATTGAGGGGTAATTTATTGATATTTTAACAGAACACACTATTCAATTGCGTACAAGATATGAAACAGTAATCCTAGACGAACCACAAAAAATTATTTTTTAAATATGAATATTCGAAAAATTTCATTGGATTAGATGGTATGAATAATATTAACATTATTATGAAGTATTTATATAGTTTCTAATAAATAATAATTTTTTGATAATGCTTAGGAAATATGTAATCACAATTTAGTAGTCATATTATTCTTCAAAAAAAAAAATTGATTCAAAAATTGTTTCTATTACTTTTTGTGAGTGAGCATTATAATTACTTTCTCAAAATTTTAAATTTTTTTTGATAAAAAGGATTTAATTTTTTAAATAATCATGTCAAAATTATCTCATATTTAAATTTTTGGATTATTTTAAAAATATTTATTTCCCAGTAAATAAAAACAATTCTATTTTTTATTGAAAACTATATTTTTGGTTCAAAATTTTAAAAAATAGATTTTAAAATTGTTTAAGAGTAAAATTATTCTATTATATTATTGATAATTCAATTAATTTTATTATAATAAATGTTATGGTTGTAATTGGTATAAAAACATTTTTATACTTAAAATGAAATTTAATGAAATTTTTTTCTTTATTGTGTTTTTCATTTTAATCTTAAATTAATTTCTGGAACATTAATTAATTTAATATCAAAAACATGATTCCATATTTGGAATAGTGAGTAATTTTTTAAATTTTTTCCCTTTATTTCTGGTCATTATGAATTATAACTGTAGTAAATAATTTTCACAATGGTAAGGGTAAATCAGAAAATTAAGGTTAAAAATAAAAAGATATTTACTAAAAAAGCCCTAAAACATTATATTATCCAACTGGATGAGTGGATTTCATCTATATACATCATTTTTTTTATAAAATATGGAAACTTGGTTCTATACCTCTTTTATTTTTTCCTTTATAGTGTTTAAGTAAAAAAATAAAAATGACTCTTTGATGCATTTAATATCTATAATATTTTTTTGAAGGGATAAAAATAAAGTATGTTCAGTTATAAATGTTTATTTGGTCTATAAATAATTAATTTATCATGTAAATTTAATTTTAATTTTTAGTGATGGAATAATTTCCCTATATGATTGCTTAACAAAGACAAACTATTTATTCAACAAATAAAAAAATTAAATAAATTACAATATATATATTAAAAGTTATATAATTTTAATAAATTATTATGTTCCATGAATAATATATATATTTATATATCGTATTGGGGATATTTTATATGATTATATTCTGATTCATTTGTTTTCATGTGGTTTTCAAGGTTGAAATAAATGAATAGTTTCAAAAATTACATCAACGACGTTTTCTAATAAATATTTGTTTTAAATGATTTAAAGTTAAAAAAAGTTATCTAATCAGAAAATTTATATGCATATGGTTTAAAATATCATATTTGGTCTGTTTTTTGGAAACCTTTTCATTTATAGAAACTATCTTGACACCTAAAGTGTAAAAAACTTTGTTATTGTGACAATTGTCAAAAAGGGATAACACGGGTTAGAACAAAAATATTAATATAAAAACATAATATAAACATGTAAAAATTTCATTTAATTAGATATGTTAGACCCATAATTAAAATATATTTGAAATATATCTTTTTTGGAGTCGTTTTTCAATGAAATATTAATTTATATTAATTTAACACTTCATCTAATTCCAAAATTTTCCTTCCGGCACTTATAAAAGGGAACCTACTCTCTAATTTCCATCAGAAATAAATATATTTTTTATCAACTAATACCTAACCAAATAAAATCTTTAAATCCCTCATAAAATACTATAGAAATTTTATTTATTATAAATCCAACCTAGGAGGGATTTTGGTAAAAACATAAAGAGGTTTTTTAAAGAAGAGGTATAATTTTTAACAAAAGAATTTTCTTTTTATTTCTTATTCTAACTCCATAAAATATTTTCTAGACATGATGAGAGAATAAAATAATTATCTCCATATAATGGGATGTTATTATGTTATTGGATTATTCTATATCCATCTTCGTGCCCATGAAATGTGAAATAAAACGACCATGTGTGTGTACGATGCACTATCCCCTATCGAACATATGTGGTTCATTTTCCATCATTTAATCTCATGTATTCTCATAATGATGAATTAAATTCATATATTTTATATAAATTTCATAATTATTTATATAAAAATATAATATATAATCTATTTTATAATATTTCCATTCATTAATAAATTATAATGTTGTTCGTGAAAATGTATGGACTACCACATCTATGAAGTGGTGGGATTCATTTATAATAACCACATAACATTGTTGATATATATATAAGTATATATAAATAAATAATATTTTATTTTTGAAATAATTATAATTATATAAATGTATAATTATACTTACCTTCTTTTCATCATAATCGTTGAAAAATGAAAATGTAACCCATGCGTATATATGGCCTACCATCTCTATGATTGTAACACATTTCCATTTTCATAACTTTATTTGTGAGTGATTTTAAATTTATAATTGATGTATGAAAATGATAATTATGTTATTATTATTATTCATTAGATAATTTAATAATAACCTCTTTGACCACAATCACACTATAGATTCTATTTTAGACATATTAACAAAATAACATCATAATGTCCAACACAAAATTAAATTATTATGTAATTGAATATTACATGGTAATAAATAAAGTAAAAAGAATAATAAACATTAAAGGGTTATTATTTTAGTAAATAATTGACATAATTTCTTTATTTAGGATGATAAATAATTTACATAATGAGTCAGACACAAGGTAAGCGACTCTAACCTAAAACCACTTTTTAAACATTTTAAATATTTAATTTTCTATCTTTTTCTTCCATGTACGTATTATTAAAAAATATTAATATATTTATATTGATATAAATGAATTATAAAAGAAATTTTATGTCATTTTTTACTTTCTATCAATGTTTTTCAAAAGGAATATTTTTATATAATGTTTTTAAATTCTAATAAAAATTGAAAAATAGTTTTCTATTTTAATGTATATGGTGTCAAAGAATTTTCACACCAATATAGCTTCTATTTTATGTTTTTAATCTTTATAAATATTTTTTTCTTAGAATAAAAATTATGTTTCCCTTTTTTCTGGGTGTTTTAGTTTTAATAATTGGATTTAAAATAGAAATTGTATTTCAATATTAGAAAGTGTTATGCATACAAGTTCAAAAGAGTTTTTCAAGGGATTTATATTGAAAATTTGAAATCATATTTTTTTTGTGTTTTGATATGAAATTTTATAACAATATATTAATTTTAACAACATGATATTATATAAAATAAAACTATGTTCAATAGTTTATTTTATGAAACGTTGACATTAAACGACTTGTGAAATATATAACCATTATAACCTCACCATTAAATTGAAGGGTATGAATAATATTAACTAATATATTATATATATATATAAAATATAAAAAATATATTATTGATAATTTTTCATTAAATAATTAATCTTAAAGTAATTTTATTATTCAAAAATATATTTTCTTTGAAAATGATTTTTATTTATTTTTGTGAAAAACATTTATTAATTTTTAGAACTTTCAAAAGATTTATTTTATAAAATGAAGTTATTTTTTAATTATTCAAATAAAAAATTTACTTTGGGAAATTTATTTTTGTATTTTTGAAAAATATTAAATTTTTAGTGAATACAGAAAAAATACAGTTTTTTTTTGAAAAAATGTCATTTATTTGAAAAAAATAATTTAAATATAAAAGTACCATTATTATTTGAATATGATTTAGAATGAAATTGTTATTCTTTAGTTATATTTAATCTAAATAATTACATTTGTATCATCTTTCTATTTGATTTTAGTATAAGTAAATTTTTTGGTTTAAAAACAAGTTTTTATAAAACTATTTTAAAGTGCATAATGTTTTTCATTTTCAGTTAATTAAAAAATAACCTAACAAATAATGTTTTGAATTAAATTTATAATATATCAGTAAAAATTAATTTATATCCACCGAACTATTATTATTAGTAATAGAGTTAACATAAATAATTTTTTTGGATGAAAAATACACTTATTCAAAACCAAGATTTTCACCGTGTCTATGGGATTAAATTAAAATAAATTTCACCAATTATTTGAATTAATTTGATGAAAATGATTTCATATTTTTAATCATAATAATTTATATTATCTAATAGTATAAAATTAATTTTTTTACTATTATGAATAGTGAAAAAATAAAATATTAACTACTACGGATAATGTGAAAATGGTTTTATGAGGTGGTTAAACTAAAAACATAAGGGTCAAAATAACCATTTTTTATAAAAAAAATTATAAAAATATTTAGAACATATATTGTCTAATTATTGATAATGATCCATTTCAGGGCCTTGTGGGATGTAAAATAAGTGGGTACAACATTTTCTTTTCAAAAATTACATGTGTGTCACTCAGAACACATATAAAAGGATACCCCTCTCCACTATTATTCAAATATTAAAATCTATTTACATAGGAAAATTCCTAAAAAATCTTACATAATGATCTTGACACATCTTATGGACCTTATTTTTATCTTAAATCCTTCACAATACTCCTTTGGATCATACCTAGTGTGGTTGCTTGAAAAAGAGGTATCATGCTTCACTAAGTGACTTTATTTTATTTCTTCTTCATCCACCTTATAATAATATTAAATTATGATTAAATAATAAAAATAGTATATAAAATATACTTATAATTTATTATGTTAATTTAATAACATAAATCCATCTCCTATTCCATTAAATGGTATATGCAATCATCAATTATGTGTATATCAGACTACCACCTCGCGAGCGGATGACATTCATTTTTTATCATTGACTCTCAATGATTTATATAATCAAGGATTAAAATAATATTTTATATATTTTTAATATATTTATACTTATATAAATATTAGTTCATATATAAATTTTTTAGCTTTCCATTTCATGGGGTATACAATAACATCGGTTGTGTGTACGACGTACGCCCGCCTCAAGATTCAATTTGATTCGTTTTCCACTAAGACACTACAAGGAAGGTAATAAGTATAATGTTAATGGATATATATATTATATAAATGACATAATTTTGATATTCATGAAATATTTATCATTTTTAGATTATAATATATCAATTTATTTCTTACACTGATAAATGATAATGATTTTCGTGTGCACATGCAGACTGTCACCTCCATGAAGTGATGTCATTAGTTTTTCAATACCGAACACTTGGATAATATATATAAGTATATTTAAAAAAATAATATGTTATTTTTTATATGATTATAATTCTTTAATTTTTAAATATTACTTATCTTCTTTCTATAATGGTCTTTGAAAAATGAAAACATTACTCATGCATAAGTACGACCTACCGTCTCCGTGATTTTATTGTTTTTAATTTTTCATAACCAGATTTAATTATTTGTTTTAAAAGTATAATAGATGTATATATATGATTAATATTTTAGGATTATTTATTTGGAAATGTTGAAATAATCACCCCTTTTACCACAGTCAACACACAAAATCCATTTTGTGACATTGATACAAATGTCCTCAAAACACCCGATAAAGACTTAACTTATTATGTATTTTATTATTGCATTAAAAATAATTGTAATAAATTATTTAAATATATGGTATTAATCTTTAAAATGGTTGTTAATAAATCAAATAATTTATCAAATTTTATCATATAGGATTTATAGGGAACACATGGAAAGTTTTGACTCTAGGTAATGTTTTTCTCATCACACTTTTTATTTCAAGAATACATATTCGATATTAAACTCTTTTTTGGATGTTTATTGTATATACCAAAAAATTTACATATAATAAAATTAATCCTTCATACATCATTTTATTTTAATTTTCTATTGAATTATTTCATTCAAAGGTAATTGACTTGAATTTTACCAAGTGGTAAGGAATTTCTTAACTCGTTTTCTTTTCACTGGGTTATAATACTTCTTTGTTGACATGATTATGTCATGATTATCTATGTAATGTATATTTATTATATTATATTTATTTTACACTTAATTTATGGGTTTTTTCATTTTTCATACACACAATCTATTCATTGATTTATTCTCATATTCAATGGTATGATTTTTTGTTAGGGTTATTCATCTCAAATTCCCTTTTTTGAGACATGCATTTCTGATACGACCCTATATTAATTTGTGTGGATTATATACCACCATATGAAATTTTATATCAATAAACTATTTATTTTAATTATTTTCAAACTATTATTTTATGGTATAATTTCATGGGGCATATGATTGAAGAGTTACCAAAGTGGAAAATACTTTATGTTTCAATCTTATTTTCTTAAAGATTATTTATGTTCAAGTTTATTATAGAAGAAATAATGTGATATTATTTTATTTAAACACATATATTTTATTATAATTTGGTTATTAAGGTGTTATTCATGTTTAATTTCCACTTCGTCCCTCATTTATTTATGAAACATTAATGAAATGTTTTATAAATGATACCAATGTTTTAATTTCTTTTATATATGGTATCATTCTCTTCAATATCCATGATTTATAAAATATATTCAAAATATTATTTTCAAAAATTTATTTATTTCATGAATAAATTTAAGATGAACTAAAACCTTCTTTTAAGAATTTTTAGAAAAGAAATTTTCTAATATTTTCTAAATGGGTCACTTTAACTCTCTTTTCAAAATATTTTTAAACAAATGTTTATTTTTTACATTTATAATAAGGGAGTATATTAATGTGGTCATGCTGATTATTTTCATTCCATTTTACATTATTTTTTTTTGAGGTTTTTTTAAAATTAAATTATTTTCATAATATTTTGTGATTTTTTATTTTATTACAGTGATTTCCAAATGATAATGTTATTTTCCCCAAAACCATTTTAATGATATTTTGATGATATTTCCATTCATTAACATCAATAAACATTGTTGTTTCTATATATTTGGTAATAAAACCATGTTGACTATTTATCTGGGTAAATTATGATTGTTTTTAAGAGATTGTTGTGGAAGTTTTTTATTTTCAATATGCTAATGATGTTTCAAAAATGTTGTTAGGGAACACATTTCTTTTCCACTTATTAATCATGCTTAAAATATATTGTTATGGGATCTATTTCTTTTCCATGGGTTAATAATTTTATGAATGGAATAGTTAATGTTTATGAGTTTTATGATGAAACTCAAGCTCTATGTACTTTATCTATGGTTATTTAACATTTTTAAATAATGGGTGGTCCCAAGTAGGGCCATGTGAGCATAGTATAACTTATAAGATTGGTGTTCCCAAATATAACACCAATGTATTAGGTAATGATTATGTTATATAGAGAAAAAAATTGACTTATGTATAGTTATTCTAATTTTAAGGGTTCTACAAAGATAATTTACTATGATTCCAACACATTTTTTGTTATTATAATATATGTAATAAATGTTTCCTTTTACAAAGATTGATATCACATGTCTCGTGATTATTGATTCTAATGACTCTTTAATTTTTTAAATACTTATTCTATGTTTTCATATTTGATTATCTAGAAATTTATGCGTATGAGTGGTATTATATTTAACTCATACACTTTGATAATGTAATCATAAATTTATGCTCATCTTAATCTCACTGATGGATTTTAATTGTAAATGATTAAGTTTACCCTTACTTAGCATTTGATCTCCCACTTCTTGTGTTTTATTTTCCTCAGGTTATAAAGAATGACTTTAAATGATTTATTTATAGAATGGTTTCATATGGATTATGAAGATGACCTAATTTGGATTATAAAAATCTTGGTATAGTGGGAGATGATGTTCTTCTTTATGAACTAGTTTCTTATGAATCAATGATATTAAGATTTTATTCTATTAATGTAAAACTGTAAACCTAAAATTTCATTGAAGATATACTTGATCCAATATTTCCTTTCGATTTTGTAAGTTTTGGATGCCAAAAATTGGCCCACCTATATTGGTATCAAATTGATAAATTTAATGTTTATGATTTCAGTATCGGATCATAGAGTATTGGTTCAGGGTTGTTATAGTTGGTATAAAAAGAGGGTTTAGATAACTTAGTATATTAGGATATTTTTATGAGAGGGTATCTTTAGATTTATGGATACTATAACAGCTCTATAAGATTAATCATTATCATATATATAAAGTCTTAGAACACCCTTTTTATGTTTTAAGGGATGAGATCTTAAATTGATTAATGAAAAATTTGGAGATATTTTATTAGGTTCAGTTATATGTAAAGATTTAGTCTAATTTGAAGTTTTTCTTTAAATTTTAAAGACATAATTTTAATGTATTTATAATTTTTAGGATTTATATGATCTGGTAAATTAAGGTAATAATGGAAACATAAGTTTTATTAATTAGATAACCATGGTACTGCAATATAATTTTGTAACCTAATAAATAATGTTATTTTTGAATAAGATCACTATATTTTTGCGCTTGTAAGCCAAAATGTATGATATAAAATTTAAGGTTAAAAAACTCATTAATTGTTAGGTTATTATGGTTATTTGGGACATATGTTCATTTATATGTGGAATTATCAAGTTTTAACATGGAAATTACTCTTAAATTTTAGAGATTAATGTATGTTTTCATCATATAAAGTATTATTCATTTAGAGAATTAATTTAAGAATTGAAAAAAATTGGTTTTGGATAACATATAGAGATAGGTAGAATATATTTATTATACATTTTATGGTTATTTGGTCCATTAAAATTTTATTTTAGTACTTCATGAATGAAAAAAATCCATCTTGAATACTAATTGTTTGGAGAAAAATGGGATTATGGTAGTCAGTGATTAAAAGATAAAATTAATCTTACTAAGTAATTATTTTTTATTAGTCTTCTATTATAGATGAAAAATTTATCCCTAAACTCTAGGAAAATGTTCTTGAAAAATATTTTGTCCTATTAGCACCATTTCGGATGATATCAAAGACCCTTTTCACACCTTTTGGTTTATGGTTTTGTGGTTCATACCTTTCTCTTGATCATTCACTATATCATGTTCTAGGATTTATATCACTGTATATAATTATTTGGGATTTTTTTCTTCCCTATACAAATATTAATTTCCCACCCATGTTCTCTAATTTGTAATTTTGTTGTGTTTTATTTCATATGACCTTCATGCGTCCTTTTCTCTCTTACTAATAGAACATTTATTTAAACTTTTTACTCTGTCGATTTACAACAGAGGTATTTTAAAATTCCCAAACATTGATTAATGAAATAAAGACAAAATTTCAAAGATTAAATTTATTACATGGTGGAGTATGTGACTCCCCATGATTTTAGAAATAAAAATATGTTTGATAGCATATTTGATGCAACACATAGCTCAAAAAAACAACAAAATTTATAACAATTATAACCTAGTCATTAAGTTAGAGGGTATAAACATTATTAACTAATTTATGAAATATATATATATATATATATATATATATGTATTTATTACTCAATTAAAATTAATGATAATTTTTTAGTAAATAATCAATAATTTTTTAGTAAATTAATTTTATTCAACAAGAATATTTTTCCTTAAAAACGGTTTCTTATTTATTTTCATGATAAGAATATTATAATTTATTTTTATGGTATTTAAAAAATATATCAGATAAAATTAATATTTCTTAAAACAATCATATAAAAATTTTCTTTGGGTGAAAGTTTAGGGTTTTTTAGAAAATATTAATTTTTCAGTGAATAATGAAAAATATAGGTTTTTATAAAAATGTCATTTCATTTCAATAAATTATATAATTTTAAAAGTTAAATTGGGTTTTGAATATGATTTAAAATCATATAAATATTATTTATTTATATTTAATATGTAAAATTTTATTTGAATCATTGTTATATAGGATTTCAGTAACAGTAAAATTTTGGGTTTAAAAACGAGGTTTTTCTAAAAACTATTTTAATGTGAATAATGTTTGTCATTTTTAACTGTTTAAGAAAAACCATAATTAGTAATGATTTAATTTAAATTTTTATATTATATATCAATAAATATTATTTTATATTAATATAATTATCACTATTATCCGTAATGATAATATAAAATCATCTTCTTCTTGAAAAATACACTTTTTGAAAACCTACTTTTTCATTGCGTCTGCAGGTATAATTTTAAATTAAAAGTTTTCACTTATATGATTTGAATTTTTTAAAATTTATTTAAATATTTTTAATAAGAATAATTTATATTATCTAATAATTTTAACTTAATTTTTTCAATAATAAATAGTGAAAATAGTAAAAATTAATTACCGAGGTTAAGGTGATAATGATTTTGTCAGGGGTTAGGAAAATATACGGGTAAAAATGACCTGAAAAAAAGTATAAAACCTATTTTATGGAAATATTTGGACCTTATAATTACTAAGGATCTATAATGGTATATTTTTATTCCTTTTGTACCATGAAAAATGTGGGTACAACTTTTTCTTCTAAAAAATTACAAGTTTTCCACTCACCTCTCTTATTAAAGGCCACATCTCTCATATCTTATTTACTCATTTAAATCCATTTTTCTCGATCGATAACTACCCAAATATAATATATACCTATCTACCCAACTCCTATATCCCTTATTTTGATCATAAATTCATCTTAATAATCATTTTGGGTCTTACCTATAGAGGATTTCTGAAGAAGATGTATAATTCCTAACCGAGCATCTTTATCTTATTTATTCGTAAACCACATTAAATTTCTCTTTAATTATTATATTATAATAAATTGAATCTACTATATAATAAGGTGTTATTATGTGAATTGGGAAACATAATTCATTCTTCTTTTCCACCTAATGGGATACAAATTTATCATTCATGTCTATGGAGGACTACCGCCTCGTGAAGTGATGTAATTAATCTTCCATCAATGCCTCCCAGTAATTTGTATGATGATGGATTATATGTATATATATATATTATATTTTTAATATATTTATACATATTCAAATATTTTATTACATACACATTTTTACTTTTCGTTTTTTGGGGTATGATGACATCATTACTATGGATGATGGACTACCACCTCGAGATGTGATGTGATTTGTTATTAAATAATGCTTTACATAAAAGGTATTACAAATATATTTAATGAAAATATGATATATAAATGAAATTATTATGATATTAATTACATATTTATCATTGGGAAAATATACCATATCATTTGTTTCTAATATTGATAAAGGATAACGTCGTTCGTGCACACAATCCAATGAGTGACTTCTCTCCCTCGACACACTCCGCTAGGGTTCCTTGGTGTTGTATTGGTAGTGGGAGGCTATAGCACCTCTTATTTGGATTTTAATCCCACTATTTATTCTTACTTATGGTCTCAGAGTAACTTGATGTTTTCTTCTTAGGGATGTTTCCCCTCTGTTGTTTTCTAGATAAGATTTCATGTGGTTTGGATTTGTCAGCTTGGGTTGGCGGGTTAGTCGTGGATGTGATTCTCTGTTGTGGGCCTTGCTAGATTCTCACTGCTCTAGGTTCCAGTTCCTTTATTTCCATCCTAGGTTCTTCATGATTTAATTTTATGTAGGCTTTGGGATGTGAGGTTTTATCAACCGATGGTGTTTTGGGAGGCGTACCCTATGCTAGATTCAATTTGGGTTGTAGTTGTGACTATTGTTTGTTTTGTGTGTTGAATCATGGGTTTGATAAAAATTATTGGGTTGGATTGACATCCCAGCGTGGTAATGGTTTGCAGTTGAGGTCCCAAAAACATATAAGCCTTCTTAGATTCATCATTCCACCACTCCTCTCTTATCATTATAGAGGGGTGGTTTGTAGGAAGATCTTTGATGTAATCATTGAGCGATCCTTGGGATTCAACGTTTCTTGACCTCGTTGACTTTGTCACTCTATTATTTTGTTTTGAATTTTTGATCTGGTAGTGATGGACTGATAATTACATCGATTGTATCAAAGGATACTTATTTTTAGATGATGCATATGTTCTATTGGGGATGGTTTGTTGCAGTTTTCTATGGTGTTTGATGATTGTTCAGTGAATGTTGTGTTTTTGGTTCAATGTTTTTCATTTATAGAGTGATGAAGATGAAGATGAAGTGGGTTCTTGAGTTTGAATATGTTTTGGCAGTTTAAATCAACCGTGTGATGAGGTTCGGTGGGTTCTATCAAACAGATGATGTAATTGAAAAATGGAGGTGGCTCGCGACTTGACAAGTGATTAGCCAATAGGTGATGATGGCTCGCGACTCATGATATCAGTGGTGGGATGAATGTACAAGACAAAGGAAGTCTTGGATTGAGTATGTGATAATGTATTTTGATATAATTTGGGATTTTGAATCAGTAAACTCATATATGGATCAATTACCTCTCAACGAAACAGTAGATTTTGAAAATCAAATAAAAAGATAATTTTTTTTCGTTCATGCACATGTGTGGCCTACCTTCATGGTGAAGAGATATGATTATTTTTTCATCACCAAAACACATCGATGAAAAATATAACTATATGTAATGAATTAATATTTTATTAATGATATGATTAAATTTATAGAAAGATAAAATAATACCTACCACCTTTCCAAAATTGTCATTGAAAAAATGGAAACATTACTCATGCACACGTATAGAATACATACTCAATGATTGTAACATAGTTCATTTTCCATAACCAAATTTCATTATTGGATTAAAAATTATAATTAATTTCTAACTATTATGATTTTTTCATGATTATTATTCTCTATATTTTGAAATAATGACCATAGTGACCACATTCAACGCATGGGAGGCATTTCCAAACAATGAACTGAACATCCTCAAAACACCTGATAGTTAATTAACTGATTAAGTATTTTTGTATTTCATTAAATGAAAATAAGTTAAAATATTTAATTATAAGGTGTTAAATCTAAAAATGGTTATTAAGAGATCAAATATTTTAAATATTTTCATTATATAGTAGTTAAATGACACACATAGAAATTCTGGACATAATGTAAGGGTTTTCTTATCTCACATTTTATCTCTATGAGACGTATTCCATATTCACCATTTGTTTTTATTTTTTGATGTATATACTATTAATTTTGTATTTAATAACATTAATACTTCATACATTATGTTATTTGGTATTTCTATTTTAATTATTTTATTCAAGCGTAATTGACTTGAAATTTACAATGTGGTAAATAATTTGTTAACTCTATTTATTTTAATTGGGTTATAATACTTCTTTATTGAAATTATTATCTCATGATTATGTGTGTGATTAATTTTGATTATATTATGTTGTATTTACATCCCTTCTATATTTTTTTACATTATATATTCATAATAAATGCATCGATTAATTCTCAAATTCAATGGTATGATTTTGGTAAGGGTTATTCATCTCAAATTACCTTTCTTTGAGACATTATATTATGACATGCACCGATATTCATTTTTAAGGTGTATATACTTCCATTTGACATGTTATGAACTAAAATATATTATTTTAATGATATTTAAATTATCATTTTATTTTATTTTTTCATGGGAAAAATTATTGAAAAGCCACCAAAGTGGAAATTGAATTATGTTATAATATCCATTATTTTGAGATTGTTTATGTTCAAGGTAATTTACGAAAAAGTAATATGATATTTTTTTAAAAAAATTTATATTTTATTTCATTATGGTTATTAATTTATTTCACATGTTTAATTTCCATTTTATTCCTTATTTATTATATAAACATCAACGAAGTCGTTTGTAAGTGATACTGATGTGGTATTTTTGTTTAGATCGGCTACCATTGTCTTATATATCAATTTTTTCTAAAATATTTTCCAAAATATTCTCCTATAAAATGAAAAAATTTCCAAATTCCCTTTTACATAACATTTTACGATATTTTAAAAGGAATTAAATTGGAAATTTCCAAACATTTTCCAAATGGGTTACTTTTTACTCCATTTTTGAAAATGTTTTGAATATAATATTAATTTTTAAAATTTATAACATTAAATGATTTTATTTTTGTCATGTATATTATTTTACATGAAGTTTATTTTATATTATTTCTTGTTTTTTTTCTAATAATAGTAATTTCTCTTTTTTTAATGATTTTTTAGTCTTTAAAGGTGATTTTTAAAATGAAAATATTATTTTCGATAAGAATGTTTTTAAAGATATTTTAATAGTTTTTTATTTATCAATTAAAGAAACATTTTATAAATTATAAAAAAATGGGGATATTTGGTAATGATACCATCCTCATTCTTTCTCTGGATGGATTATTATTTTTTTTAAAGATATGTTATAAAACACATTCCTTTTCCATGGTTTAATATTGTTACAAATAGATTGTTAGGGAACCCATTTATCTTCCATGGGTTAATAATGTTATAAAAGGACTAATTATTTTTTTATGTGTTTTATGATGAAAATAAAGCTCTATATATATTATTTACGGCTCTTGGACATTTTTGATAAGGGTTCACCCAGATAGTTCCAAGTGAGCCAAATGTACTTTATACAATGAGTGTTTCTAAATATCCCTCTAATGCATTGGGTAATTATTCTGTTCATTGTATAATTATATTAGGATCTATAAAAATGGTCATTAAAATTTTAAGGGTTCTATAAATGATCTATGAATATAATTACCCATGATAATAATATGTTTTTGTTATGATGCTATGGGTTATAACTGCTTCCATTTATTAATATAGACATCATATGGATCATGATTATTGAATCTGAAGACACTTTCCCTATTAATACATTGTTTTATGTTTTAATGTTTTATAATCTATAAATTTATGGGTTTGAGTTATATTATATTATACTCATGGACATTCATCATGTAATGAAATCCTTATAAGAATACTAACATACCAGATTAAATTCAGCTGTTAATGCATATGTTTACCCTTACTAAGTATTTGAGATCACCCTTATTATATTTACCTTTCCGTATGTTTTTTAAAATGATGTTAAATGAAGTATATCAATATTTTTTCATATGGATGATGATAACTTACGCATATGGAATATTAAAATCTTAGTATAGTGGGATATTATAGTCATCATTATAAACTAGTTTTTTTTTATGAATCGATGATGTCAAAAATTTCTCCTATCTCTCTAAAACTCTAAACTGAAAATATATTTTAGAATATAACTGGTACAATAATTTATTTTGATCCTTTATGTTTTGGTTGGTGAAAAATGGTTTTCCATCATTGGTATCAAATCTAGAAATGTAATGTTTATGATTAGGACACTCGATATGGGAGTTTGGATTTAGGGATGTTATATAATGATTGGGTGATCTCGATACATCTTATATGGGTGGGTGGGCGTGATTAATATCATAGTAGTGGGTGAGCCTGATATATCTAATAAGAATGTGTGTTCCATATATAACTTATATTATGGGTAAGCCCCATTATAGCTCCCCAATGCATTGCGTAATGTTATTTGACGTCAAATTCAAGAAGTAGGGAGTTAACTATATAATTTTAACCTATGGATTTAACTTGGTTCCAGTTATTTTTAACACTGGTTATGAATATAATTCTACAAGTCACTAGAAAGGGTTTCTAATTACTTAATATGGGTTTTGAAGATTTTAATTGAGATAAAAGTTGTATGTTTTTCTTGTGAAACTTATTTATTTAATATGGTAAAATAATATTTTGATAGAGGTAAAAATTTTATAAGGTTTAATGTGTTTCACTAAATTAACAAATTTTTTTCAATTAATGTTCCTTGTTGTAATAACCTCAAATCCAGTAACCCGGAGCTGTTACCTACTTTATTAAATTGGCATAGATATAGGTGATCAAATTCTGGGGGAAGACCAATTTACCTATTTTTCAGAAACATATACATAAATTATACATATTTTATACAGGTAAATAATACACAAAACATATTAATGGAAAAAATTGGCATCCTTGAACTCATTCTCAAAATTATTCTTCATATCTCGCGGAAAGGAAAAAAATAATGGATTACTCAAATGATTAGTAAGAGTTACATACAGTGGAAAATATCATGAATAAACAAGGTATAATCAACATGGAAAGGTAAATAACTAGAAAAACATTATATTTAATCAATAACATGACTATCATAATTAGATGTAGATTGATAAATATGATAAGATAGATAACAGAAAATACATGCCATTTAATCAATAAATTGAGAATTAAATGCATCTAGAGGTAATATCATATAGAAAATATCAAGGAAAATATTAATAATTTAATTATTAATGAATTAAATTATTAATTATTCGATTTCATTATCTCTAGCATCATGATACCTATACCGTCAAGTCGTTTCACAAGATATTTTAAAACTATTAGCTAAGAACCCATATGATTTAGCTGACCAATTTATCTCACAAGACCTGTTGATGTATCTAGGATATATATATCCAGACCCCAAAAATATTTTCATTTCCAAATAATCAAACATTTATCAAACAATCAATTTTATTCATTAATCAGTATAACCTATCATTAAATATCTGTATTGAGTAAAGGATTATAATTTATCAAAATTTTCACAGTTAATCATATAACATGAAAATAATAATCCATGTGTAATAAAAGTATAAAGTTTAGGAAATATTAATATCAATCATAAAATAATATTGATATTTGATTTAAATTTAATTTCAAATGAAAAAATATAATAATAAAGTGATTTTTTGGGAGAAAGTTAAAAATGCAAAAATAAAGTGAGATTATATAATAAATTTCACTTATTGGTAATTTTCAATAAAAGTACCCTCGGATGAAATAATTCAAATTGAAACTTAAAATACCATAAATGATTACGGAATAATTATATTATATTTCAAAGGGGTAGTATATAAACCATATAAAATAAATTATGTTCAAAACATTACAATATACATTAATGAAATGAAATTCAGATAAATTCCTTTACCACACAATTACTTTTGGATAAACATGAATTAAAATAATGTATAATGATTTTAACCATGTTAATAATTTATAAAAGAACCATTTTAATATTTATAATATCATATATGATCCTCAATTAACACTTTACCACCCATTTGTTAATAATATTTCATTATTTTCATTGTTTTTTGTATTAATTGCATTGTTTTCTCATACCTATTTTATCCTGAAAGATGAGGTTATTCCAAATATTATATAGAAAAATCATATGTATAATCATATTAATTATATAAATATGATATATAATCATTAATGTCATTTTTATAACCATTCACGAAGGTTGGACATTGAAAATCAATCACATCGCTTCATAGAAAGGGCAGGGCGTACGTACACACGAGCGATTATATCCTTCCCTTTAAAAGTGAAAGGGGAAGTAAGTGGGTGATATGTTAATCCTATAGAATATATATAATTTCATATATATCACATATATTTATTAAACTTATTCTTATTACCTACAATGTAATGTGCATGTGAAAAACAAATGACATTGCTTCGCGCGACGATAGTCCACCATATACATGAGTGACATTATCGTATTTTAAATGAAATAGAAATTAACAAGGTATATATAATTTTATAATTGAATAAATATAACAATTTCATAAAATAAAATTAATTTTCTTAAATCCATCATTATATAAAGCCTTGAATGGTGCTGATGGAAAATTAATTATATCAGTTCAAGAGGCGGTTGTCCGTTGTACACACGATCAACAGTTCTATTTCTCATTTGATAGAAGTGGATATGGAAATAGGTTATGAAATTAAATTAATAACATCACAATATATGGTATAAATTGGTTTTATTGTTTTATCAATATTTAATAAAATTTTAAGGATGTGGAAGAGCAATTGAAACAGAAACGATTATTTAATAATGTTACATATTCTTCGCAGAACTTATTTTAGTTTGCACTAAAATCCTTACTAGTTGGATTTATGATAAAAAATGGATTTGGGTTGTTTATAAGGTGTTTAGTAATATATTGGAATATTTAATTTCTGATAAAAATTGTTTTTAAAGTGTCAATAATGGGAGATAGAGTGTCCTTTTATAAGTGCGGGAGATGACACATATGTAATTTTTGAAATGAATCAATTACACCAGCATTTGTATCTTATAATAGGACTACAAAATTGGTAATTAGATACACATATAGTTTATAAGGTCACAATTTGTTTATAAAATGGGTGTTGGAAATGTTTTATGTCATTTTTTACCCTTATGTTTTTAGTTTAACCCCTGATAAACCTATTTTTACATTAACCGCATTAATTAATTTATTATGATTTTACTATTTTTAATGGATAAAATATAAGTAAAACATATTATATAATATAAATTGTTTTGATTCATAATATTGAATCCACTTTTTCTAAATTCAATTTATAGAAGTGAAAGAATTCAATTTAAAATTATACCCACATACACGATAAAAACATGGTTTTCCAAAAAGAAAATTCTCAGATGTATAGAAGGTTTTAGAATAAAAATTCAATATGTAATTGATTAAAATGACATAAAATAGTAAAATATTAATATATTTAAAAAAAATTTACCTTAAAAACTATTTAAAATTTAATTTATCTTTGTATATAATTTGTACAAAGAGGATGTTTTTAATAAAAAATCAATATTTTTCACTATTTATTGAAAAATTAAACATTTCAAAAAAGTCCCAAAAAATTCCCCTTATAATATTTTCTATAAGAATATCTAAAAAATAAACTAATTTTTTAAAAAAAAATTTCTGGAATTATTAAAAATTGATTTTAAATTTTGTGTGAGAAGCGCGGCTAAATTACCATTTAGAGAAATATAGTTTTAAATATTATTTTTTATTTCAAATGAAAATTATTATATTTATAATAAATAGATATCCCATTAATTTATTTTAATTTTTTTAATCATATAATTTTGTTAACTTAGTTATTACTATTCATACCATCAACCTAATTATGACACCCCTACTCTTATTACAAATTAATTCCTGATTTATTTTACAAGATTACACATAATACAACCTAGGAGATCGAGAATTATAGTTTATTTTTGAATTAGGTAAATTACATAAAAACATAAATTATGGGATAAGACAACATTATTGAAAAATTCTTTGACGTGCTCATATTATTCCATTATACTTAAAACTGTATGGGATAACATAGGGATGTACATTAGAAATGGATGGGCTATAAAACTCAGTGAGGGAATAATCCTAGAATTACATGAATAATGTAATAAATTTTATAAAATATGCATATCAATGGGTCATAAAAGGGTTGATAATCATAAAAATGAATAATAAGGCATGATATAGCATGATAACATAAAAGAAGCATGTGAAATGTGGAAACAACTTAAACCACTTCATCGTAAACATAAGTTAAGGCTAACTAACAAGAAATCATGATGGAAAGATTCCCATGGTGGATTATCTTCACTCCCTATTCTATTTAATGATTTCTCATGAGACTAAAACATTACCCAATTCATTGGAGCGATATATAATTCTATTTTCACTAGTCACTTTCATTTCAATCCCATGGTTATGTGTGCCACATAGAACATAAAACATGAAATAATTTATCATTACATTTTATTCTACATCCAAGGAGTGTCTATAATACAAAAATTTTAGTCCACAATAATATATATATAAGTTCATAAATGTTTACACTGTTTATAGGAAATGGGTATAGGTATTCACTACCCAATTGTTTGGAATGGAAAATCATGGAGGAATTTATACAACATAACAAGGGAGTATAAATGTTAATAAAAGGGATTAGTGACATTGAAAGGAGTATTTCATAATTTTGGATTCATTGGGACAGTCCTGGAAATATGGTACAACATATCCCAATTTTAGTAAATGGAGATAAAATGCATAATAAAATGGAGTTTCTGAAATAAAGAAGATAAGGAAAGGATCCTTTAATTTGAGAGGGTAAATCCAAGTTCTTGGGAGGAGCTTATTGAGATATTTGGGGAACCTTTGGGGGGAATATAGAGAGGGGTGGTTTTCATTATTATTTTTGTCCAAGGGACAAAATTATTACAATAATACACTTGATAATGTGTAAGTGAGTCGTGTCTTTAAAGAAATGATTTTAAAACCTTGAAATATATTTTAGGTATAGGATGATACATAAAGGATTTATAAAATTAATCAAGTAAAATATATATTAAACTAATTTAATGTTACAACATAGATTTGGTTGTATATGCCCTTTATTGTATTTATTATACAATTTTTGGGTCATCGTGATTTCATAATACACACTATATATTTATACCATATTTAATTTTACCCAAAAATCTCTCCATATCAAAAAATTATGAAAAAATAACTACTATATATTTTTTACATTATAATTAAAAAATTATATTTATTTTATTCACATAATTTTATAAATACGTGAATTTTCACTTATAAAAAAATAATTGACATTTATTGGGAAATGATGGGTTTTTTACAATAATAGTTTTCGAACCCATATAAAAATTAAATTTTTATTTAATGAAATTATATTAACTTTTATATTTAGTAAAAATTATTTAATAAAATTATTTTTAAAAAATATTACCTATTTTAAAAATCCATTTATTTGTAAATTCTTTAATTGAATTTTCATATTACTTAAAAATATATTTTATGTTTTATTGAACAAAAATAAAAAATAATTTATAAAGTAACAATAATAAGATGAAAATATATTCATTATTATTTTAAATATATATATTTAATTTATTAGGCTCTTGATACATATCCAATTAATACACTATAAAAGTCCATAAGAGCAAGGTACGAGACACTAAGACTTTTATGGTGTGGTTCAACATACATAGTTTGCGCCGTGATCACAATGAGTCTAGAATACTTCTCTAAATGGTTTTGATCATGATTAAGTTGTTAGAACTATACATAGGATTGGTCAAGGAAAAAATGCATTGATTTTTTCTCCCTTGGAAGATCTTATAAATAGGATTGATAGGGTATAATCCTGCTTGTTGAGGCCATCACTTTGTGTGTATCAATTGGATTTTTTAAAAGACAATATTTGTACTAATCATTCATTCATTTTTCAATGACTATACTATCAATAATAATGATAATTAATTGAATTTTAAATCCAATATGATATAAATAAACCAAAAAAGTATATTTTTTTCTATATAAATAATACATAATAATGAATTTCATTAAATTTCACAGGGAATTTAATTTATAAAAGTTCAGGTCATTACAATAATCCCCCCTTCATAAGTTTCTCCCTCGAAATTTTATTTTACTCAATAAAATTAAGGAGGTTAATTATATTTCATCACTTCCGCCAGTTCCCGTTTTTCTTATTTAAAAATTGTGTTTCTCAAAGTCACTTTTTCTAGGTTCATTTTTTTATTCCATATAAATTTGTATCTATGATTTAAGATTTTCACCAACTATGCCTCAAATAAGAGATCATTATCCAATAGTACCACCTCTGGATTGAGTAAAAGTGAGTGTTATATTATGTAGTTATTCAAGAGTGATCATCATATACTTGATACAGACTAGGTTGGAGTGCAAGTTGATAATCCACCACTCCTATGCGATCAATGATCTCAAAGGGATTGATGTTTCTTAGACAAATATTTCCTTTCTTCCCAAATCTGTTGACTTTATTCCATAGATATATGCGTAACAATAACTTTTCTCAAACCTCAAAATATAGGTCTCGTTGATTATTTTTATCATATAACTTTTTTCAACTCTGAACATCCTTGATGTGATTCTGGATGGTCTTGACCTTTTCTACCATTTCCTCAATAATTTCAGATGAATATGTTGATCCCATCCTCCATTTAATTCAATTGAAAATTCTATAAATATTTTCATTATTTTTTGGATAGTGTGATCAGATTGAACATCGATTTGAGGGTGATAATCCATGAAGAATTTGAACTCATTATTTAGAGAATGTTGAAGAATATTTCTAGAAGATAGAGGTAAATCTTGGATCTCGAGTAGATATAATCGATAGTGGTGTCTGATGAAGCCTAAACACTTCTCTAATTTATACCACTACTTTTTGATTGAGTGAAAAGACCTTTAGAATTGAAATTAAGTGAGTGTTATTTATAATATGACCCTATAAAATCCATATAACATTATTTTCTCTTGATGTATTTGGAAGAACAGTGAAAAATTACAGGGTGATGTTTTCTAATTACCATATAGGTATAAGTAATTGTAACACAATCTCATTAGATTTTTCCTTTCCTCCTTCGCGTTCCAGAATACATGAAATCTTAATGAATATTACCTGATTTCCTTCTTCATATAGTCCTATTAATAGTGCTCTTAGAGATCTCGATATATCTTTGTGCTTCCTAGATGGATGGAGAAGGTCAAAATATGTGCATCATCTATCATATCCTTCATTTAACATTGGATTTTATGGTATACATAGTCTTGTCCCAAATATCATAAACCATTATTCCCTAACATTGAACTATAAGGATTTCTATGTTCTTATAGATTCTACTTTTTTCTGAATTCTATCATCATCTCTTTGAGCATCCTTTATCATCTTCACAAGGGATGTTTGAGTAATAATTTTTCAAAGGATTGATAATTTTCCTTCCTTTATGATTCCCATGTTTATCCTTTTCATGTTTAAGATGATTATATCCTTCTCCATTCACAACAATGATAAAATTGTTGGATCCTTTTGACATAGAGTATCTGCCACTTTATTTTCTTTCCTTGGATAGTAGTGTACTATGAAGTAATAGTCCTTGATCATATCTAACCATCTCTATTGGTTAATATTTATATATTTCTGCATGAATATATAATTGAGGATCTTTTGATCTATATATATTTCACACATCTTCCCAAAGAGATAGTGTTGCACGATTTTCAATGACATGATCACTACAAAAAACTATAGATCACAAATTGGGTAGTTCTGTTCAAGAAAATTTAATTTCCTTGATGGATATGATATAAATTTATCATTTTTCATTAACAAACTCCCAATCCATTCTTTGATGCATTATTGTATACTAAAAAAATTTTCCACACTTGTAGGTAGTATATGTATTGGTGTAGTGATAAGCCTCTTTTTTAAATCATTGAACATCTATTCACATTCATTGTTCTAAACAAATTTGACTCCAATTTGAGTTATCTTGGTTTGAGGGTTTGAAAATCATAAGAAATTTATAAAAAATCAATGATAGTACCCATATAATCTAAGGAAACAATAAACTTATGTCACATATGTTGGACACAACCATTCTTCAATTTCTTCTATCTTTTAAGGGTCCACATATATCCAATTAATTATTAAAATATTCCATAATAATGAGACTTCCTTCTTCCAAAACTAATATTTTTATAATATTCATAAATATTGTCCTTTTCTAAGATTGTTAGAAAAATAATCAGATTCTCCTCATGATCCACATTTCTTTTGGATTATATAAAAATATCATCCATAAATACATCCACAAACTTATAGAGGTGTTCTAAAATGACATTATTCATCCTATCCATGAATATTTCTAGAGAATTAGTGAGTATGAATCTTATTACTCTAAACTCAGAATACTTGTAGCTTGTTTGAAAAGTGGTCTTGGGAATATCATCCTTCTTCACCCTTAATTGATAATATCCTGACGGAATATCCACCATGTAGAATTATTGTTCTCCACATATCTGATCAAATAAGTCATCAATGCATGGAATATGTTACTTATTCTTTATCATGACCTTGTTGAGTTCACAATAATCAATCCAAAGGCTCATTTACCCTTCCTATTTATTAATGGAGAAGACCAGTGCACCCAAAGGTGAAGCACTTGTGCGTATGTAACCTTTATTTATATTCCCTTATTATTTTTTCCTCAACTCCTCAAGTTCCACAACAACCATTCTATATGTGTTATTGGACAATGGAAACACACCTGGTATAACCATTATTCAAAATTAAACAACATGGCTTAGAAGAAGACAAGTAAATTCTTTAAGAAACTGATTAGCGTGTTCCCTCATTATTTGAATGTATTTTAGGATGATATTTTCCTTAAACTCAATAACTTGAGCTAGTTATGATTTCTAATAGGGAAATAAAATCCATTCATAAGACTTTGGTGCTAAAAAATATTTATCTATATCCTGGAATTTTTATAGAATCGATGGATGATTTGAAATATGAAGAGTGATTTCCTTATCAAAAAAATCGTGTTGGATCTATATTGGTAAATCAAATCCATGAGTAGAATTACATAAAATTCCACTAAAGGGAGTATTAAAAGATCAGTGGGAAGTTCATCCCCCAAAGCTTTATAGGGGAAGAGTTATATACTTAGAATGCAATAATTTCCCCACTTTTCATTTTCACTGAAAACACTAATACCATTCTTTGTGGTGGGTTTTTAATAGTTATAGTATACTCTTTGGATATTAAGGAATGCATAGAACTAAAATCTAAAAGGCCTTTTTTTTATTATTCAATGAATAACTAGCGTACCTATAACAAAATTATTTTTGGGATCCACCTCAATGATTATGATGGAATTATCTCACCCTTGTTACCTTAGAGTTTGTCGGTTGTCTCCAAAATCCCATGGATTATTGCATTAGTTTTCAATGTTTCCTTATTTCTTATAATTGAAATAATGAACAATGCACCGAGGATTGAATTGATCATTCACTTTTTTCATTTCATTAGTGTATTTATCTTATCGATAATTATTAGCTTGGTTTCCTTAATTTCCACACCTAATGAATTTCCTCACCCCATTAAGAAATTTTGGGGGGCTTTTTTCCACACATTTGACATGTGGGATGTTGAAATTTCTAAACATTGTTATATTTCACTATCACACTTCTAGGATTAAACTTCACTTTCCACTTCTTATTCTCATGATACACTTGAGATTCTCTGGTCTCCATTTCATCATTCAGGTCACATAATTCAATTTTTTCATACCTGTCAAAAGTCTTAGATATCCAAGGATTTTCACAGACTGTGTTTTATCTCACTAAAGAAGTAGTAAACCCTTCATTCGATGTTAAAGTTAAAGACGAAATAATATCAGGCATGTATTTTGAAGTATTCCTTATACACCTTAATAGATTCGATATATTTTTATTTGAGGGAAAATAAATTTATTTCTATATTAAGTCAAAGAGTGTGAGGAAAATATTTATCAGAATTTATTTTACATAATTACCTCTACCCCATCACTTTTCTCTCTTCCTCAGGATTATATTATTGATCAATACCCACCACTAATTAACTTCTCCCTCAATACGATAAACAATAATTAGAACTTTTTTTGGAACATTGATGGATTGAGAACAACTTATCAATGGAGTTAATCCATTTTTATGTAATTAAGGGATTGGATGATACATTAGAATTTTGAGGCCTTTTTTACATAAAGGTCCAAATTGCATCTTGATCTTTCTTTGGTATATTTGGGTCCTCTTCCTAGTATAGGTTTTTATACAGAACCCAATTCATCTGACAGCGTATCATCAAAATGTTCAATATTTATACTCCCATCAGGTTAGGCATCTTGTTTTGGTAGTCTTCACATTTCCATTCACATTAGTTGTTTACTTAGTTACTATTATTTTCAATAATTGTCTATAATAATAGGAAATTTAGGGATGATTATTTTTTAAGTCTATTAAATACATAAATAGGAATCCAATTAAATTAAAGGTATAACTTATAAATTAAATTTATTTCTTGACTTATAAATTTCATGGCTTAAAAATATGTTATCCTTGATATACATAATTTCGTATACTTTTATTGGGAATTTTTTTCCCTTAAGGAAGGTTTATAATTAGCTTGTGAATTTACCAAATAATATACCATCAGAGAATCAAACTAGGTGTGCACCAAAGCTCATTTTTCTGTAGTAGTTACCAGTCGAGTAAAGGTCAATGAATTGTTTTTATGTTTTACCCCTATGTGCATCTATTTCATAGACACATCTACTTTTAGTATCTAGAAAAGGATACATTATCATGACAAACCACATAATATATAATTACAAAAATTTGGAAATGTTTTCTTATACTTATTTTTCCCCTATGTATTTTGATTTTTTCTCTAATCCTAATACAAAAAAAATACAATTTTTATTTGATACTGATAATGATAAAACGAGTATTTATTACACATTAATTCATGTTTTGTTACAAAATATTACACATTATACAAACCAAAAGATTCAGAATTACAATATCTTTTGGAATTAGTACATTACATTACAACTTAAAACATGTGATACAATAAAATTATTGAAAACACCATTGAAGTGATCATATTATTCCATTGTATATAAAACTGAATTGGATAACCTAGGGATATACATAAGAAAGGGGTGAACTATAAATACTAGAAAGGTAATAAACATAAAAAAACACGAAGAAAGTAATACATGTGGAAAAATAGTAATATTAATGTGGAATAAAAGGAGTGATAATCATAAACATGTATAATAAGGTATGGCATAACATGATAACATAAATATAACATGGGAAATGAGAAAATAACATTAAAGTATCCATCATAAACATAGGTCAAAAATAAAATACAACAAATCTTGATGAAATAAATCCCAGGATGGATTAGGTTAACTCCATAATAACTTTCATGGTATCTCATGAGACTAAAATATTACCAAATGATTTAGAGCAATATATATATCTCTAGGAACACCAATCTCTTTCTTTTCATTATAATAATTAAGTGCTCCATATAGATCATAAAACATGGAATCAATTTTTACTACATTTTTTTCCATGATCAAGGAGTGTTGAATAAAATCATGTATGCATCCCATCATAGAAATATAAGTATATAAAGGTGAAAACCCTTAATAGTAAATGGGTATGGGTATTCACTACACAATTATTTGGCATGGAATTTCATGGTAAAAATTTGGCAGCGTAAACGGGCATGTAAATTTTCATGGGGGAAATTAATGAGAATGGAATGTGTCTCTAATCATTTAGTCATCAAAGGGCCAGTAAAAGGGATATGGGAGAACATATTTTAACATTAGTAAATTAAGATAAATGTTATAATAAAATGGAGATTCTTGAATAAATAAGAGAATGAGAGGATTCCTTAACTTGAGAGGGTTATTCCAAATTCTTGGGAGGACCTTCTTAAGAAATTTGGGGCACCATAGAGGAACACTAGATAGGGGAGGGTAGATTAAAGACATGATCCAATATTTTTATTGAACATAAATGGAATCTTTGTGGGACAATATAGGAAATGAGTGGGGGATATTTATTATTTCTCAAATAACGTTTTTGGAATCTATATAATAAAATAACTAAAAACTAATACCTTACCATAATTTTTACTATGTTTTATAAAAAAGTGGGTTTTTAGTTATTTTATTATTACAAGGTCCAAACATATAAAAATAATATCCTTGTTGATGTGGAAGTGAGTAATGGCCCTAAATAAATGAATTAAAACATTAAAAATATATTATTGGTTTTGGAGGATTCAATAAAGTATTTATAAAATTAACAAAGTAAACTTAATATTACATAATTTTAAATGTAAAAAATTATTTTTTAGTGGATACCCTTTATAGTATTTACTATATCATTATGGGGTCATTATGATGTCATAATACACATCTTATATATACACCGTATTAAAGTTTTACCTAAAAATTAGATTATCTCATAAAATTTTAAAAAATATACCATTGGATATTTTTGAAAAAATTATTAAAAATGTAATATTTATTTTATCCAAATAATTTTATAAATATTTTCATTTTCACTTTTGAAATAATAATCAGCCTTTATTGAGAAATTTTGGGTTGTTTACAATAACGGTTTTTGAACCCTTATAAAAATTAATTTTGTTTTCCTAAAAATTATATGAACATTTTATATTTAATAAAAATTATTTAATAATATAATTTTAATAAAACATTATCTTTTTAAAAAATTGAATATTAAAAAAAAATATTTTTTTGTTTTATTGTATAAAAATAAAAAATCATTTATAAAGTAATAATAAAAATATGTTAATATATTCCTTGTTCTATATTGCATAAATATTTATATTATTAATTTCTTGATACATATCCATTTAATAAACCATAAAATTCCCCATGAGTATGTTGTACAATAGTGAGACTTTCACGATAGGGTTTGACATTCATGGTTTAGGTTGTGAACTTAATGAGAACAAACTTCTCCTGTAAATAGCTTCAATCATGCCTAGTTTTATAGATCTCATCTTGGGATTGGTCAAAGGAAAATACCAAGGATTATATCTCACTTGAAATTTCTAATAAATGGCCTTTTTAGGGTACGATCCTACTAGTAGTATCCATGAATTCCCTTTTCTACGTCAATTAGATTTGTTGAAACCCTATATTTATGATAATAATATGATCACTATTCAATGTCTATAGTATAAATAGAAGTGAAAGTTAATGGTATTTTTAATCTGATATGATATAATGAAATGAAATAATGGCATGTTTTTCCAAATCTATAATATATATGAATGAATCTATTTAAATTGTAAGGGGAATTTTATTTAAAAAGGTTGGATAGTTACATTAATTTCTAGGTTATAATGGTCATGTTTAGATAATATTTTTATATATTATTTTCATTTTAAAATGTCTTTTAGTGCATCAAAAGTTATAGAATAAAATTAATTTAATTAAAAAGAAACAAATCATAAAGTCCTAGTCTATTACATTCTTCCTTACTACAAATTGTTTTCTCTAAAATTTTGTTGATATTACCTTTCCAATAAAATAGGGACAATATTATTCATAATATCCTTTTGTTATCATGTTGATTAATCCATTTTTTAATTTCTAAAAATTATCTTTACTAGTCACATTATTTTATTTCTTTATAGGTGAGCACATGCATTAGGTCTAGAACGTACTTCCTTAACAATTATATATGAAACACATTATGCAATTTTGATATACTTGGTATAATTTCTAAACTGTAAGAAATATCTCTAATTCTTTCAAGGAATTAAAAGGTTCTGATGTACCTGGCGATCAGATAATTTTTCATTCAAAACCTTATGATACACTTCTACAAAGATACTATTAATAAAAAATGATCTCCCCTTATAAAATGATTATTTCTAGATGAAGTTAATAATCACAAAATAGAGTGAGATTATACAATAACTTGTACCACTTGGTAATTTTTTCTTCAAATCCCATTGGATGAAATAATTCAAATTGAAACTCAAAATACCATAAATTATTAATGAATCATGTTATTACATTTTATTAAACGAGTATATGCACCATGTAATATAATTTATGTTAATAACATTACAATGTGCCTCAAATAAGGGAAATTAAGATTAAGTCCCCTGCCTCATTCTTTATTTTAGGTGAAAATAATTTTACCTCATTTATAATGGTATTAAGAATTTTATTAATTTATACCAGTTCTATATTTATATTTATAATACCATATATTATCCCATTATAACATTTTACCACCCATTTATTAAAAACATTTCCTTGTTTTTATTGTGTTGGGTATTAATTTCATTATTGTAACAGATTTATTTTGTAATGAAAAATCTTGTTTATTCTCATATTATTTGGTACCATCATCTATAGAATGTTATTAATATTATAAATATCATATTTACTCAATATATAAATTTTAAAAATAATTATTTTAGTTTGGAAGTGGATAATGAATCACGTATCTTTGTGTAGGAAATAGGTAGTATGTATGCACAAACGACAATGACTGGCCTCACTATGGACCAAGATTGGAACTCTTCAAGGATATGTTTAGGATAATTCACCATTTTAATGCAACCCAATAAGATGTATTTTAATAGGTAATGAAAATGATGGACCTAGATTAAACATATGGCTTCAAAAATTTAAAATAATGTGTCATGATTTAGACATCCTTCAAATGCTTCTTTAGTTTTCCAAATATCGTTATTGTTTCCCATACAATGATTTTGGGTTTTTTTTCAATGTATGGAACCAAATAAATATTTTTAACATTAGTAATTAATGGAAATGTGGTGACTATGAAAAAAAAATGGGACAATTATTGGAGTAAAAGAAGTCATGATTATGCATAATTAATTATCCTAAAATATTATTAAAATCCTATAACTAAACCAAATATTGGATTAAATGAACAAGAGAAGGATAAATTTCCCTATGATATTTAGTGAAGGATACCATAGAGGAAAAAGGATCAATTTCATTCATTTCAAGAATGTGGAATGAGACACCCAAGAATGTGTCTCAATAGAGAATGAAAAGTCTCTTTGTGAAGAAAGGAAGGGATAAAGAAAATAATTTCTAAGGTCAAGTTCCTTTGTTTGACCCCATACCTTTACATTGAAGCTTTTATTTATTTTTAATAAACAGTCAGAAGCTTTGATTCTGGCTGGAATTGTCTCGTATAAATGTATATTTACCAATGGTGTTTTGGTATAAGAATCACTAAACATTTAAGTATTATGTTAATTTTTAGAATCATTTGTTTCTTTATTATCTTAAGAGTTATTTATAAGACCATTGGTTTAAGAGTTTTGGATTTATCATAATTTCAATTTCATAGACACCACATTTTGGTTTTATGTAATGGGATTCTACCAAGATTTATATTATTTTGCGAGAAATGTATGACAATCATACATTTTAGAATAAAATATATTTTATGAATAATTACTTTAAATTATATATATATATATAAGATTATATTTATTGATAAACTTTAGGGTAAATATGATTATCAACGTCACTATAATAATAGTCAAATATGTTTACATTTCTTTTTAAAATTATATTTTATTGAAATCCATAGTAAAAAATGTTATTTAATGATTAATTAAATTTCATGGATTTCTATAATATTTTTTGCTAAGGATATAGGAATTATATTAATATAGTTTAGAAAATGGATAACCCATATGCTGGGTGACAACCCATCACATCTGAAAAGGTTGTGGGAATTGAGACCATGAATAAAGGATGATAAGGTTTTAACACCTACCAATGGACTACATGATTTCTGGGATGACAAGTCCTTATTTTTAGTTAAATAATTTGAAAAAAATATTAATTATGAACCTGTGGATTGACTTCGAGGTTGAGGGATCGATTCAATTTATTGGATAATTTTTTCTAACCATATTGGTTTTAGAAATGAGTTAGAGAGTTGAAAATACATTTTTCACTTTTATGGATCTCAAAAACAATTAGAAGTAAATTTTAGTCCTTTGGGAATATAATATTAATTTTTGGATATTTTTTATGGAGTAAGTGAAGAATTGCGAACTGATCTAAGCAGAACTATTGGATGAAATTATTCATATGAAATATAAACATAGCAAGTAAGTCAATTTCCATATTATCTAGGGCAATAAAATAATTCCTCAAATCTATGTAAAAGTATCTTGAAACAATTTTTTTACCTTATCAATATTTAATGATATATTGACCTTTTTCAAACCTCTTTGTTTTTTGGTTTCGTAGTCGTTAACATTATATATATCACACAATTTCTTGTAATCAATGACCTGAATCACTCTCAATTAACTATTGGGTGTTTATATTCTCATACACACCCATCATTTTATTTCCCACATTTTGAATCATAATTTAAAACCAATATATGTAATTATTTCATATGGCCTTCAAGCTTACCCTCTATCTATTAAGTTGATGATTCATTAACTCTTTTTTTGATAAGAGTTTTCAATAAAATAATTTTCAAACATGAAAACCTTGATTACATTAATAATGCTATAATTTTGAGGATGTAATTTATTTAATGTGGGTATAATATAATACCATTGTATTTTAAAGGAAGAAATCGGTTTCAAATAGAGTATGTTTCATGAAACACCAAGCTTAAACGATCCAAGAAATATATTTATTTAAATTTAATGGCTTCGATAACTTGTGGAACTTGGAACCCCAAGTCTAAATGAGTTTTAATATGGTTTATTATTATAAACTGTCCATTAAATTATAGGGTTTTAATTATACTAACTAAATTATAAAAATTATGGTTATCTATTGACTATAAATAAAATAAAATCATTTCAAATAATTTTTTTCCTCTAAAAAAAGTATTTTTTGTGATAGATTGTTTAGTCACGCTTTGTAAACATATTTTAAAATTAAATTATAAAAATTTAAAAATTATTTTTCAGTGGATAAATTTTATTTTTGAAATAAGCATGTAAAATTAGATTACGATGATTTTTTGGGTTTTTTTTTGAAATGTTTTATAGTGAAAAATAATTAATTATAATTGAAAATGACTTTTCTTTTTAATAAATTATAATGTTAAATTATGTTTTAATTGGTTTTAGAGGATCATTAGTTTAATTTTATTTAAATTAATCCAAATTTTGTCATTAGATTAATTTTTATATTGTATTTTGATATAAAAACTTAGTAAGATTTTGCACATTTTCTATTTGAAGACTCCCATTCTCGTCACATATGTGGGAATAATTTAAAATTAAATTTGGCCACTTATATCGATTGAAATTTTAAAAATATATTCCATATATAAAATCATAATAATTGATAATTTCTAATAAGAGAAAATTAATTCTTGACCAAAATGAAAAGTGAAAATAGTAAAAATTATCTACCATTTTTTAGGTAGAAATTTATTTTATGACGGTCAAACTAAAAAGATAAGAGCCAAAATTTACCTACCATCTTTTCTAAAACCCACTTTCTATCATTACATAGAAATTTAATCTTCTATGTTTGATAATAGTTTTTTTAGTCTAGTGGACTTATAAAAATGTTGGTACGATGGGATCATTTCAAAAACATTAAAACTATGCCACTCGCCTCATTTATAGAGGGCCTCACCCTATCCTTCATTATTCACACCTTAAATCATATTTTGATTATCCAATACCTCAACAAATTAAATCCCATATTCTTTAATGTAATCCTATATTACTTATGTTGGTTATATAACCATACTAAGAAGTATTTAGGTGTAAACCTAACTAGGATACTTGAAGAAGAGGAAACATTCTTGAATGAGAGTTTTTATTTAATTTCTTTGTCCACCTATATAAATTATTACCAAACCATAAAGATATAATAATATAATTTTATTCCTTACATTGGATGTTTTTATAAAAACTTTATAACTTATAACCATCTCCACTTCCATCAAATTCATTATGAAATCACCATTAATGGGTATAATGGACAACCACAATGATCCACTATCATGGTTGGGTATGATAAAGGATCTAAAGTATATATAATATATTTATAATATAATTATTAATATATAGTCATTATATCATATATAAATTTTTACATTCTATTATTTAGGGGATAAGATAACATCATACGTGTGAATGTCGGACTACCTCCTTGTCAAGAAATGTGATTCGTTTTTAACTAACGTGTTACATGGAAGGTGATAAGGATAAATTTAATGATTTTATGTTATATAAATGAAATAGATATGATATTAGTTAGAGATTTATTATTATGGAAATAAAATATATAATTTTACCTCTTTACTAAGTAAAATATGATAACAACATTCATGTATATGTGGATTATCCCCTTCATGAAGCAATGTAACTATCTTTTCATCACTATAGGACATAGATGATATATATAAGTATATTTAAGGAAATAATATGGTTTATAATATATTATTATCATTCATTAATGATAAAATATTACTTAACTACTTTCAAAAATGATATGTAAAAAATTGAAATGTTACTCATTCGTATGTACGACAGTCGATCACCATGATTGTAATATATTCCATTTTTTATAACCATATTTCATGATTGGTTTTAAAAGAATTTTTTTTAAAAAATATGATACTTATTACATGATTATTATTATTTATATAATATAACTATATAATATTCATAGGAAAAATATCTTTTATGGTGAAACATGCAAGGGAAAACAAGTCAATTAACAAAAAAATGTAAACAATGAAAGGTTATTGATGATCTTGTGATAAGATGTTATAAAAGGATAATATAAGACTTTATAAATATCAATATGGTACATTAGTATCTCAATAACATGTTTAAACCCACTATACATGATGTTAAATCATGTTCAACCTAAAAGAAGCACAAGGTATGGGATTTCATCTCAATTTCATTTCATTGAGAAATATTATAATGTTAAGCACCTAATTTATTTTATATTGTGTAAATAACAAAAATTTTACTTAAAATATCCCGATTCATTAATAATTAAAGATATATTGGGTACAAATATGAATTATTTCATCCATGTTGATTTGAATTGAAAATTACCAAGTGGTATTTATTTTCATAACTCAATTTCTTTTCATTAGGCTATATCACCTCTTCATTGTTATTGTTATTCTAAGATTATGTTAATAATCAGTTTTTATTATCTTGGTTGTATTTACACTTGTTTTATGTCGACTTAATTTTTATACACATAATATATTAATTGATTAATTATCACATTAACGTTATAATCTATGTAAGTTTTTATATCACAATCTTATTATAGTCGTGATTGTTAATTATTGAATTTAAGTTGAAATAAATTATTTGATAATTTTATAATAAACCCATTTTATTTTATTATCCTACAGTTATTCATGATATTTTCATGTAATAATACCATTTTACCACTCTTTGGTATCAATGATTACTGATAAAATATTTTTATGATAAAACCCACTTCATTTCTCTCATCAGTCAGAAATCAATTTTCCTCTAAAACCATGTTTTAAAAAAAAAAATTTCAAAATCGTTTTTCACATTTTAAAATGATTTATTAAATAAATTTTTAACATTTTTTTTAATTATTTTACACATTGATTTTTAGTTAATATTCATGTCATTTTCAGAACATAGCCAGTTTAGATTTTACCAAAAAATTGAATGAAATGTTTATTTAAACATGTACAACCTGAATAGAATTTAGTGCCATGATAAACACTAATATATTTTTAAGAATACATTAGAAGTTTAAAATATTAATTTAAAAGAAAATAATTTTCAAAATAATTAGTGATTTTTTAAACTGATTTCAAAATGAATATGATATTTTCCTCAGTTTTTATAGATCTTTTATGGTATTTATTTCCATCAACAATAAGAACCCTTAATTTTATATATACTAAACTCGGTATACGTGTTATTGATACCATCATTATTTTCTATATGGATGGTTTCTAATAATATTGACCAAGGATAATATTGAGATTCAATTATTTGATTCATTTTCTGTAGTAAATAACTTTCCCACTAAATATTCCCTTTCCTATGATTATTGGTCATTAAATTTATGCTAAATATCTATATTATTTTTCATGTATATGTTTAATTATTAAACTATTTATTATTTATACATATAGTGTTCTGCATTGAGTGTCATTTTTCTATCTAGGAAATATTGAAAAATCTATATTTTTTACTTAATACTTATATTTTATGATAAGGCACATTCTTTAAGAATTACACCAATTATTAAATATATGATAAATGATTTGGATATGTAAGATATGGGTGGGACCTTGTTATAGATACCACCTCAATTAATTGGTGGTCTCGTGGGACGAACCTGTTGGAAATCTTGAGTAAGGATGTCCAAATTTTATAAATAAGGATTCAATATATTTAAATTATGGTTTAAATTTTTTAAAAATATGTATGTTTTATTTTTGGAAATTATAAATAGTAAATATAATGACAAATTAACCCAAAAATAAGGGTAAATAAGAAAATTAAGATTAAAAAAATAAGATAAGGATTAAAAATGACCCTAAAAATTCATTTAATACTATTAAATGAGTGGTGTTCATCTATGTAAATCAAAATTTGAAAATTATAGTAACTTTGTTCCATATTTATTTTATTATTACATTTTTAATACTTAAGTAAATGATGATGTAAAAAATCCCACATTCTTGATTTCAAAACCTATTGTATTTTTTCACTAGGATAAAAACTACTAATGTTCAGTTATATATGGTTATTTAAAATATAATTTTTTTTTCATGGTAATTTATTTCTAAATTTTATTAATGAAATAATTACTATGAATTCCAAGGAAACACAGAAAAAATATTTAATCAATTAATTGAAAACTCAAATAAATGATTCTAAAATTTTTAATTGAAATATAATTAAAATTAATTAATAAGATCAATTCTTATATATAAATTTAACTTTTTGGGTATTTTTGAGAGGATTATAATATAATTATATTATTTTCACGTTGTTTTCAATTTCAAATTAAATTAAAATTTCTAAAAATGTCATTAATGGCATTTAAAAAAAAATATTATTTAATTAAATGATTTAAAATACATAAAATGATTTATTTAGAAAATTGAATATGATATGTTATGAAATTTGAATCATGGTATACTTTTTCTCTAGTTTTCTTTTTATAGAAACTATATTGTCTCCTAAATAGTTACAATGTTATTATCGTGATAATCATAAAAAGAGTTATCACGTGTAAAAAAAGATAAATCTAGAAACATAATATAAACATGTAGAAAAAATTATTTTATGAGAATATTTCAAACCATATTCAAGATATCTTATATTTATATTATTTTGGAATAAAATTTTAGGAAAATTAAATAATATTAATTTAATACATTATATAATTCCAAAAGTCCCCTTCCCTTACGTATAAAAGTGAACCTCTTATCATCTTTTATTCACAAGTTAAAAATATTTTAGTTTAGTAAATACATAAAAACATTAATTACATAAATCCCTCCTCAAATATTATAGTCCTTGTATTGATAAAAAATCTATTCTAGGAAGGATTTAGGTATAAACCAAAAGAGGTTTTCCAAAGAGGAGGTTAATTTATAACCAAGATTTTTATTATATTTCTTATTCTTCCTCTCTAAAATATTTTACAACTAGGATGAGATAATAAAATAATTATATAAATATATTTGGTTGTTATTATTTTAATGGGATTAAATATGTGAATCTGTTACTCCATTAAATGAAAAAAAACCATCATTCGTGTGTATGTTGGACAGTCGCCTTGCAAATAGATGTAATTCGTTTTTCATCACTACCTCTGATGGATGGTTATAATGATTTATTATATATATATATATATATATGATATTTATTGAATAATGGTAAATATATTAAATTAATATTACATATATTTTTCATAAATATCCATTCAATTAAAAATGATAATTTTATTCGTGCGTACATGTGGACTACCAACTCCACGAATCGATGTGATACATTTTTCATCACCATATCATATGAATGATATATATATAAGTATATTTAATGAAATAATATATTATTTATGATATAATTATAATCATATAAAATTAAAATAATACTAAACTTCATTCCATTATAATTATTGAAAAATGGAAATATTACTCATGCGTATGTACTACCAACAATTTCCATGATTGTATCAGATATCATTTATCTTTATTATATTTCTTGAATGGTTTTAAAAGTATAAATAATGAATAAATATAATAATTATGTCATGATTCATACTCTAGAGATTATGTAATAATGACATCATTGACCACAATCAACCTACTAAGTTCATTATTGGTATATGAGTCGAATATCCTCAAAATGTTTGAAATAAAATTAAATGATTATATAATTGAATATAACAAGGTTATAAATAAAATAGAAGGAATAATAAGGAAAAAATGTTCTTAATAATGTAAATAATTAACAAAAGGTTATTACTTAGGAATATAAAGAACATATGTGATGAGTTGGACTCATGGTAAGAAACTCTTTAACTTAAAACATCATTTTCAATCTTTCAAATATTAATTTTAAAAATATTTTTCTTCCACGTCCATATTCATAAAATTATTTAGCAAAAATAATTTTATCAATATAAATGAATTATAATGTAAATTTTATGTATCCATTTACTTTAATTCTAATGTTTTTAAAAGATATATTTTTATGTAATGTTTTTAATTTCATATAGAAAGGTAAAAAATAGATGTTCTATTTTAACATATTAAAAATCAATGGATTTTTCCACTAATGTAACCATTATTTTATATTTTCATTTTATTATAATATTTCATTTCTTATTCAAATAAAACCCCTCTTTAACATTTTTTCATGGTATTTTAGTTTTTAAAATTAGGTTTAAAAAAATAATGGTATTTCGATATCTAAAAGAGTTTTTCATACAAATTTAAAAGTACTTTTCTATGGTCTTATAATGAAAAAGATAATTATATTTTTTTGGTTTTGATATGGTACTTGAGAATTATATATAAAGAGAAGGTTAATCCAATACACCACAAATGAGTAGGTTACCATGATACAACATATAATAGAGAGTAAGCCAAATATTGATTATACGAATAGGTATGACCATGTGTGGGTTTTTTTGAATAGATGGGAATTTTCATCGAGGGGATATATATGACATCCTCTCTTGTTTAGTGATGGAAGATTTATTTGTGCTAGTCCATCCCCCACCGATGGGGGAGGTACCCATGTTGTCCTTCTAGGGGTGGAGTATACTTGATCCCCCTTTTCCAAACCCAAGCTTCTTCTTCAATTCCCGAAATGATCCATGTACCCTATGGTCCTCGAGTTGTGTTATGGATTTTTAGATCTTTCATTTTATATCATGGAGTTCAATGAAACTTTGTTTCTCCTCAATCAGACCCTAATTTTTCAATTCTCATAGATAAAGAAATTCTGAGGAAATATTAGATATATTTTCCATTAGTTTATGGGGTCTATAAGATAGATATACTATCTATTTTCTTGAAAATAGTAACTTCTTGATCCGTTTTTCATTAATGGAAGACAAGATAAAAGTTTATTCTATTGCACCTCTCTTCTAAAACAGGTTCTGCTTCTACCTCCATAGATGGACATATAACTTTCATAAGAACTAGGAATCCCCTTCAGTTGCGATTTGGGTGACTCTCTCTATCCTTCACCTTAAACTTTATAGTCCTTTAATTATTAAGATTTTTGAGAACCTATTAGATACAGTCTTGAGATATGTTATCCGAACTAATGATGTGTACAGTCCTATTAATCTTTGAGTGTGTTTCGAAGTAGATGTTTCAAGAAAGCCTTCATATTTCATTTAAATTTCAATTGAATAGTAATGCTTTTGTAGGTAGAAGTTATTTTATGAATATTGGGTGTACTGTTTTTATATTTTCATATAGTTAATCCATTTGTTTGTGGCCTGTAGATGTGGGTCTATATAAAATGGTTGCAGAAGGATGTGGGGAAATGATGTTGCAAGGCTTCTAGAACCAGTTTTGTGGATGGTTCCTCTAGTCACGGAAAATTGGGGGATTATATTGAGGCAGAGTCAGTTGATGATTGAATCATAGGTTGGGATGAGCTCTTCCCAGAATATGGATATGGATTTGGGAAGAAAGGGTAAAGTCCATGACATTGGATATTTTTCTGGTCTAGATGCTCGTCAGAAGTATACTTCTCAAGGAGGTGATATCTCCAAGTGAGGTAGTTTATTTAAGGTCATCCTTTTGGAAACACATTAGGGTAGGGGGATGGAAGGCTTTGGGATGACATCTAATACCACTTCTGGACTACCGATTTAGGATAATCACTCAAATAAGTAGGCTTATCCAGTCCTCCCTGAACTTAATGTTGCTGAAATTTTTCATTAAGTAATGCTTGAACTTGGTGGGAGGTGTGTAATGGAATCTATGAACCCATGGTGTAAAATTTATAGGAAACTAATGAGGTTGTAATGGGAGTGGTTAAGGTAAATAAAGATATTGAGAAGTGGTAGAAATATGTTGAAAAAAATATTGGGGTATCTGTATAAGTTGTAGATAGTGTGGGCTAAGAGAAGGTAACAAGTGGGGTGAGACTAGAAAGAACGCATAAAAATTTCAGAGTTTGTAATATTTTTGATTGTCTTGAGGTTGATGAACATGGAAAATATTTATAGGGGGTAATGTCTTGGGATTCTACTGTTAGTGAGGTCTATTTTTCTAGTTTAGTTACACATCTGACTTCTTCAGACCACCATGCTGAAATACAATAAGTTGAGGTGAATGTGGTTCTTACTGAACATGTTTATGGTGAGGAGAAAATTATGGGGTGAAGTTTCATGAATCTAGATTGAGAACCACATGATGGGGGCCTCTTCTTTATTGTTAAAAAATATTTTGATCATAAATAGATTGATGATACAGATTAGGGGTGTAAGGCGATCTAGTCAGGACCTTCATGGATGGGCGGAAGGGTGTCCATAAGTAGATGAAGGATGACTCATTTTTTACTCTTCCTATGAGGATATAGTGAGTGATGATGTTGAAAGAAACGCATATGGACAACCTTTGTAAGTTAGGTGTTATGCTTGGTCAATCCTTAGATTTGCTCATGATATCGGAAGAAGGAAAAAAGTGTTTGAATATGTTTTTTCCCTCAATGCTACTGAAGAAGTAGCCACTAAAATGATGTGAAAATCATTAAGGGAGACTCTCAATGAGGAGAAATATTCTTGGATCAAATAGAAGGACCTGATATTAGTGGAGGGATTAAATAATGGAAACATCATCCTTCATGAGTATATCTAGTATAGGGACAAGCTTCCCTTCCACTTCAAATGTCATCTTATGGATAAAACATAAACTCAGGTAAAAAAAATATCATGGAAGTTATTTAGTGACATTAATTCCGGTAGTTGTCAATTTTTGTTTAATAGTTCCATGAATTCATTTTGTTTTTGAACTCATTCTTTCTTACTTTTTCATTGAATGTGTCTAATAAATAAAATTTTAATTTTCAGTTAGAACATGTAAGACTGGTAATGATTTTATGATGGGTGATCCCCATTATATATCTACAATGAATTGGTTAATTTTTATTGTCTTAAAATGTTGGATAGAGGAGGTTAAACACAAGGATGTTGGCCCGTAAGTGTCACAACATCATCTAGGGTTTTCCCACACTACCGCCATCCTCTCCTCAGCTTCAGTGGTCTACAAACCTCCTGCCCTTGTTTTCCTCCCTTTGAGATCGATGTGTGGTCTATGGCAGCTTTGACGGTTCAGATCTTCCCATTTCATCCTCTCCTTGCATGCTGGTTGACGATTTTCTTGTTTTCCTACCCGGTCGTTATTTCACGCTCCATCCACCTTCATTTCTATATCTTTTTCCTGGATTGTTAAAAATACTATGGTGGTTTATTTCATTTCGGGTTGTTTCAAGGGTCATCTGCAAAAGTTTTCTCAGGGTTCGGTGGTGGTTCTTCCATCCCTAGGTGGGGCTACATTGCTTTTTTTTCTCTATGGAGTCCATGTTCTTGAGGGTGATCTATGGACATGGGTTTTGGTTTATTATTAGTAGGGTTTTGTGGCTGTGATAAAGAGTGGTTTTTTGGGATTGGACCCCTTGGCATCATGGTGGAGGTCCAATGATTGAAGCCTTTTGTGAGGTCTGGGAGGTAATGTGTGATCTCCTTTAGCTGGGTTGATGGTGGTTCCGGGTGATATGTTTGTGGTTCTGTTCAATGAATTGGGTTTGGGTGCAGTTGTGGATGGTTCGAGTTTTTTTTGGGATGAGTTTGATCTTCTATGATCTATTGGATTTGGGTTTTCACTACTTTAGAGATGATGAAAAGGGGTCAACGAAGTGGTGTTTGGTTCGGGTATGCACTACGGTTACCTGTGGAGTAGGGTGTAGCTTCTGGACATCCTGGTCTTCCTTGCCCTGGTTTCTTCATCGCCCTTTGTGTATGTACTCTTTTCAAGGCCCATATCACTTTGCTGGAGGGTTGGGTGGAATCTTACTATAGTCCTCTGATGAGTTTGTGGATTTGGGATGGTGTCGGCGGTCACATCGGTGGGTGTTTGAGGAGACTGGTTTTGAAGTTTTTCCAGCTTTCCTGATGTTCGTTCTCCCTAGTTCATGGTACCTCGGCCCTTTCATGGTGACTTTGGCTCTAGCTGTGATGGTTTGTCAATTTGAATTCTCAAATGGATTTCATCCATTTTGCGTGTATGATTATAAGTAGTGAAGTGGTGAATTGGGGATGTGGTGAGTTCATATATATTTTCTCAAGTTTTCCCTTAAAAGTGTATTCATAATAATAAAAAACAATTTTTAGTAAAAAGGTTGGACCGTGGGACTTGACCAAAGTAGTTTCTCCTAGGTATTTAATAGGGCTCTAATTATCATAGGTTGTGAATATAATTATTCATATCAATTAAAAAGGTTTGATATGATTTCTATTGGGATTAAAGATATTATTTGAGAAAACATTGTGTGTATCTAATGTATAATTTATTTATTTAATATTTTCAAATAATATTTTGACAGAGGTTAATTGTTTTTTATTTTTCATCACTGGACTAATAGATTTCCCTTCTTTTTATCTCCCTTATTGAAATTTTTGTGCTAATCCCACATTTTTAAATGTTTTTCATAGGGATTTTAGGATAATTACGGACATAGATTATGTCAAGATAAAAATTATGAAGATATTTCTTGAAAATAATTTTTTTAGATGTTTTATATTATAGAAAAAATTAATAAAGAATATGAATTACCACATTGTAATATATGAGTTTTTATGTGATATCTATGAACTAATATAATAAATCTCTAAACTATAAAGGTCCTATAAATCTAATGAATCGAATTATTGACTAAAACACAAGATAATGTAATGATTTAAGGTTGGTTTCTTACATGATATTTTTCAATGAAGATGTATAAGTCTTAATTGAATTATTTTATGTTTATTTATTCTTCTATTTCCATCAAACCTATCATGAACAGTATTATATAATAACATAATAATTTAAAATATACCAATATTTTATTATTCTAATGGTATAACCCTATTTAATTTATGTCTATATCTTATGTGTTATGAAAATATCACTTTTGAATATGTGTTGACTACCACCTCTACCAAGAGATGGGATTTTTTATTATGAAATACCCATGTAGATGTTTATTATGATATATTTGATGAATATAAAAAAAATTATGGAATCATTATGGTTCTATAAACATAAGGTAATATATACCTTTTATCCCTTCTATCTGTTGGAAAATGATAATGTCACATGTGTGTATGGCTGGACTACCACCACATCAAAGCGATATAATTTTTTTATTTCTAACCTACATGGATTGTAACACCAATTGATCTTAAAATAAAAAAACTCATAATGTTATCTTATGTGATATTCAACAACAACCTTAAACAACCCATTAAATATATTTCTTTAAATTTAATCTCTTTGATAGCTTGCAGAACATGAAACCCCGAGTCTAAATGAACCATAAAATAATTTACTATTATAACCTATTTGTTAAATTTTTTAGTATGAATGGTGATATATTTTTTATTGAAATTATTTCTATCTATTTATTATATACAAAATAAGAAAAATTTAAAATAGAAAAGTAAATATTTATAAAAAATTATATTTTTTAGAAAAACTGTTTAATAATGCTTTAGGTACACAATTTAAAATTAATTTTTACCAATTTTAGATAATTTTTTGAAACAATAGTCTTCATTTTTTGAATATTCATACCATATTTATCTTAGGATTATTTTTTGGGTTTTTTAAATGTTTTATTTTTTGTTGAATAGTGAGAAGTACTGAATTTTAATTGACAACTAAATATTCATTTAAATAATTTATAATAAAAAATTATATTTAGATTTGGGTTCAATATATAATTAGTAAACTTTTATATTAATTAATCCAATTTAATTATTTTTACAAACCTTTATAATGATTTTGTTTATGAAAACTTTGTAAATTTTTGGAGATTTTCTCTTTGATTACTCACTTTCTCATCACATCTATGGGATAAATTTTAAATTAAAAATTTCCACTTTTATAAATTGAATTTTTAAAAAAGTATTATATTTTTCGAATCATCCTAATTTATAATTTATAATAATTTAAACTTATATTTTCACCAAAATCAATTGTAAAAATAGTAATAATCATTTACTGTTGTTGAAGTAAAAATGGATTGATAGAGGGTTAAACTAAGAATATAATGGTTAAACATTACAAAAAAACATATAAAAACATATTTTATGGCCTTATGTTCACCTTATATACTCTATGTTTGATCATGTACCATTTTGGACTCTTTTGGCATGATTAAAACGTGGGTATGATTAAAAGTTTTCAAAGACTTTTAATTATTTCACTCACCTCACATATAAAATCCCACCTCATTTACTCTCTTATTCACATAATAAAACCTATTTTGTTAGGGAAATAACTATCCAACTCAAATCCCAAAATTCCATAATCTCATCATAGAGTCCTTATTTTGGGAATAAATCCAAACTTTGAAGGATTTTGGTGTTAACCTAAGGAGGATACCTGTATGAGAGGTAATGTTCTTCAATGAGCATTTGTTATTTTATTTCCATTAAAAACATATTATATTATTGTAAAAAAATTTCATATAACAAAATAAATATCTAATATATACTTTAATGTTTTTTTAATAAGTTAATTAAGTCAAAAAATTTCCACTTCTATCAATTGGGTTATGAAATCATCGTTTTTGCGTACGACGAACTGCCGCCTCACAAACCAGTGTCATTACTTTTTCCATTAATAGCCATCAATGTTGGGTATGATAACGTATATAAAGTATATGTATCATATTTATAAAATTATTATATACTTTTATTCATTAAATCATATATACATATTTAATTTTCATTTATTAGGGGATTTGATAACGTTTCTCATCTGTACGATGAACTACTCCCTGACGAAGTAATGCACTTCATGTGTTAAAAGTGCTTGACATGTTAGATAATGTAGAAAAATATAATGATTATATGTGATATAAATTACCTAATTATTATATTAATTTTTTATTTATCATTCTATAAATATAATATATCATCTTACCTTTTCACTCACTTAAAGATGATAAAATCAATTGTGTACGTGAGGATGACTTCACGGTGTGGTGTGACTCTATTTTCAACCCAAAACCACATGTATGATATGTATAAAAATATTTCATGATATGATATGGTATAAATTATTTTATTGTAATTTTATAGAAATAAAATAATACTTACCTCCTTTCAAAAAGGATCATTGAAAAATGGAAACGTTACTCATGCATACGTACAACCCACCGTCTCCATGATTGTAGCATAGTCCACTTTTCATAACCATATTTCATTATTGGTGTTATAAATATAATTGTATTATAAATATGATATTTATTCCATTATTTTTATTTTGGAGAGGATATAACTATATAATATTCACAAGAACTATATTTTAATGATGAATGACACATGAGAAAACAAGACAATTTACACCCGAGAGAATGAAAATTATGAAAGATTATCAATGAAAGGGTCATAAGAAGTTATAAAATGATCATATAAGATATTATAAATATAAATACGGGTTTTTAATAAGTAAATATTTTTTGAAACTAATATACATGAGGTTAAATTACATTCAATGAAAAGTAAGTGTAAGGTAAGGGATTTCATCTCAATTTCACTACATTGTGGCATACTATAATGTAATGGACCAAATTTATTTTATATGGTGTATGTAATAACCATTTTAAATATTAAATCATGATTCATTAATTATTAATTTTATTTTAGTTTTCAATTTGAATTATTTCATCTAATAGAATTTGACTTGAAAATTACAAAGTGAAACAGAATTTTTTAACTGTCTTTTAATTGAGTTATATTACTTCTTTATTATCATTGATATTCTATGATTATGGGTATAATGACTTTAAATTATCTTATTTTTTATTTCCACTTTTTTATATAAATAGTTGATACACAGTATCAATTCATTGATTAATTCACACTTACAAGTCATGATCATTGTAAGGGTTTATTTCATAATCTCATTATAATCAATATTTTTTATACTTGAATTTATGTGGAAGTAAATTATTTGATATTTTTATAATAAACAGATTTCATTTTATTATCCTATGCATATTCCGGATATTTAAATTAATAGTACCATTTTACCAGACTTTAGTACTTAAATTGATTGATAAATTGTTTTTATGAAAGCCAAAAACCATTTCTCTCTTATGTCAAAAATATATTATAATAAAAAACCATGTTTTATAAATATTTTTTAAAAAATAGTTTTTATAATTTTCCAAATTATTTATAAAAATAAATTTTTACCTATTTTTAATTTTTTTTTACAAATTTATTTCAATGGAATCTTCTTGTCATTTTCAATATCGTGACTGTTTTCTTTTAAGAAAAAGTGAAAGGGAAATTTATTTTAAAATGTACAGAATGAACAATATTTTAGACATCGTGATTACTCAAATTTTTTAAAACTTCCTTTATAAATTTCAAGGTTAATATAAAGAAATTTATTTTCAATATTATTTAAGATCTTTTAGTTTTAAAAAGTGATTTTCAAAATAAAAATTATATTTTCATATTTAGTATTTTTAAATATATTATATGGTATTTATATTCATTAATGACAACAACACATGATTTTACATATTTTTCATTGGGGATATGTTGTATTGATACCATTTTTATTTTTCCCCTAGATGGTTTTTGACTATTTTTATAAAGTATAGTATTGAAATTTACTTCTATGATTCATTTTTATAGTTAATAAAATAACCTTGAAATTTTCACTTTCCTATGATAATTAGACCTTAAATTTAGCCTAAATATCCATATTATTTATCATGGATATGTTTATTTCATAAACGATATATCATTTCTATATATGGTGTTCTACCGTGAAAGTAATTTGTTTTTTAGGAAATATTGTTAAATATGCATTATTTACTCAATATAGATATTTGATGATAAGGAACATTGTTTTTGAATTAAATATACTTTTCGATATATGAGGAATTCAATGGACACGAAAGACAAATTTAGGGCTCTATTATAGATATCCCCTCAATGAATTGGTAGTCTCATAAGACAAATTGGTTGGCTAGTCTTAGTTAAATGTTTTTCGACCCATCATTTGTAAACTGTGTTGAGGATAGATCATGATGATAGATTTATCATGTTCCTAGGGAATAGGATGTCCAATAATTAATAATTGAATTTATTCAGAATTAAATTATTATTATCCATGAGATATTCAAAATGAAATTATCTCTTGATGATTTTCATTCTCATTTTATTGAATAAATGCTATGTGTTTTTAGTTTTCTACATCTCTATATTGATTTTTCCTTATCCAGTTATGATGGAATGTTTATTGATTAAATTAAATGTTTTTAGTTATTTACCTTTCCATGTTGATTAATCCATATCCAATAATGATAGTCAATTTATTGACTAAATGAAATGTTTTTTCAATTATTTATTTTGGCATTGATTTTTCTAGTCAAATAATTCAATGGAATGTGTCTTCAAATATTTCCTTGACATATTGTTCATTACATATAGATGATACTTATTTTATTCAGGATGAATTCTTATGTACTTAACCCTTATTGAAAATTTGAGATCATTTTAATGAACTAACCCAAAATACAATTTAAACTCATATATGAACTGATTCCCCACTTACCCTAAAAATTTTTATGATCTACAAGGGATGGAGATAAGCCACTAGGAATCAATAAATAACCATTGGAAAGAATTTCACACTCAAAATATTACAATAGCAGAGTACAATGAAGAAAAATCATCAGATATATAAAACAATACATACTTGTAATAGTAAAATTAGACACTTAGAAAACTAAATCAGAGAATAACAACCAAAACCTACCTCATAGTGGTCCATGAACACCCACCATGTCCAATTTCACCCACCCTTGGTCCCATAAGAATCTACCCACAAAGGAATATGAAATCAAGAACAATTTATATAAGATCCTAAAGTGATGAAGACACCAAAATGTACAAGAATGGAGAGATCTAAATACCCCAATAGGATTCCACCAAAGATTATATGTATGTACTTCATAAGGTGATTCAAATATTCTAAAAGATTAGTGAAAATGAGAGACTATGTCGATTAATTTAAAATGGAGTTAAAATATTTTAACACATTTTTCAAACTAAACCTATAAAACTGTTCATTTCACCATTTTAAAACTAAACATTTCAAAGAAATTTTTTGAAAACCATTTTTTAATCAAAAGATGGATAATAAAGAAAATATGAGAATATTCATATGATATGGAAAGATTAAAAAGATTCAATACATTAGAGTTTAGGTGCAAAAAACAATAAATGGATCAATAATAGAAAATCTAGTTCTAAATAATGAAAAAAATTATTGTGATGCACTGATTATCATGTATATATAATTCATGGGTTCAACCTAGGTATAATAAGAGTCCACCTCAGAATAGCTAATCAAATTACAACATGACCAATTTTCAGACTTACATCTTGTCTTATGGATCTCAAGAAAATCATTTCCATTCTCACCTTATTTTTTGACCACATGTCCATATCATGAACACTTCAAATTATCCATAGATAAACAAAAAGGATGTGAGTCCACTGGGTAATCTTATATCAAGTTCATCCCATATAACTATCCTGGTTCCCATGACTAGTCAAAATAAGGGAGTGAGATAATTTAGTTTTGAGGATCGCATAGGGATCCTTATCAAACATGGGAACTTTCCCTAATATCCCATCTCACTCTCACCCCAAAATTCCATCAATGTCAAAAATAAATTTTTCCAAAATCAATAGTGTGTGGTATAATAATCAAGAGAGTTATATTAAGGGATTATTATAAGAGATGGTCAAAATATAGTACTAACTAGGCCATCAAGAATCATCAATTCAATTATTATTTTTAAATAATTTTAACTTTCAAAAAGGGTATCCATGCCCACTTACTTCATAAAATAATCATTATAATTAAAAAAAAGCCTTTAAAACCATCATTTTTGTTCAAATCATCCATAAATTTTTAACAAATTACAATTTTATAAGGATTGAATACATTTCAAAACATGGTTTTAAACCCAATTCCAGGAAAATAAATCTTTTATTTAATATTACCCAAGAACAACCATTTTAGAACAAGGGTAAAATAATTCAAAGGGTATTATTGGTCATTAATTAAATTTAATGATTTTAAACTATTTATAAAACATCAAATAGTTCAATTAATTTAATTCAAATCAAGGGGGTTCATTTTATTATTTAAAGCTTAGACCAAATCCTTAATTCCACCAAAATATACTTTATAATGTATTTCAAAAAAAATCAAAGCATACATGGAATTAAAAAATTAACAAAAAGGTGAGAAAGATCAAAATTATAGTCATTAAATTCATTCCATGTTCAATTCAAATGGAAATTGATCTAAGAAGATTTTACGAGGAATTTCAAGGACAAATGACATATACTAAGTGTTAAAAATTATGAAAAACACAAATATTAATGTTTAAAATACCAATGAAATAATAAAATTATATAAAATAATAGGCAGACCAACATAGAATTTTCGGGGTCCATCAATAATGAATCTATGATGTGTCACATTTGTTGGTGATCATTGGATCTAATAATATAGATCTTAAGAAGAGATAGAAGTGAACCTAGAACCAAAATCACACAAAAATATACCAATATACCACAAAACATAATTCCATCACATACTTTAGAAATAAGGGATCAAGAAAAGTACAAATAGTGAAGATCAATAAGAAAAAAAACTCATCGGAAGAGGATTTCAACTTTGATCGACAATTCATTATGCAACAGAATGATGTTTGGAGAGCCAAAATGGATCTAGGATGCTCACAAAATCAAAAAGATCATATTTGGAGTTTGAGTTGGAGATTTTTAGTGTTAATTAGGTGGATTTATTGAATCTAATTAATGTTTTATGGTCTTTAGTTACCATATTCGTAGTTTCTTATGTCGAGGTGCACGGTTAGTACAAACTCTGTGGTTAACCGTGCACTTAAAACAAAGACACGAGAAGTGTTTCACGATTTGGATGTACACTTAGTTAAACTATTCAAAAACCATGTGAAACCCCTATATCTAGGTTGAACACTTTTTCAAACCATTCTCGAACCTTTCACACACCATTCACATGCCTAGAAACCTTTAAAAAAGTCAGTAAATCCACTGAAAATAAACCACAAAGAGAACCAATCATTGGGTACTAAATTAAATAGGTCATAAAAGAAATTAATATGATGTTAAAACCTCCCCACCATATGAATTTCGATCCTAAAAGGCCTCAAGTTTGAGATATACAACATAATGACACTAGTATAAATCCATCAATCGTCTAGTGAGGTGGAACATCCATAATACAGAATAGAGAGTCACCCAAATATAACAAATCACAAAAAATACAATATCACAACACTAATATAATCACATTTATCCAAACCAAATAAATATTGGAGACCTAGAATAGGCCTCCCCATAATATATTTATTCACCAATATGGTGTGACATTAAAAAAACTCATCCATTGGACTAAAATAAGTAACTTCACCCACAGACTAAGGAGAAACATCAATGATAAAGTATCCACAAGGTAATGAACTATAAAGGATTTCTTATATGGGTAAGTACTCAAAAATAACATAGGATTGTATAAACTGAGATTTTTACCTCGATGATCTTGTAAAATAAAATGCCATAACCATTGGGTTCCTAGTCTTTCAAAAATACACATCATCCTAGTTATCAGAGTACGTTCCCAAGGTCTAACCAAGTCGAACTAGAAAGAGATCAAACACCTAGGTCAGTGCACAACATAGAACCACACTCTCACAATTGAGATCATCCAATATATGAAAATTTATCCCTAAACATTAATTCGAAAAAAGATGACACCAAGAAATAATAACCATGATATCAAGACAAGGAAACCATTATTACATTATCAATCCACAAATGGCTAAAACCTTGGTCCAAATTATATCATCACAAAGATACCAAAACAAAATATTTCCAAAATAGAAATTCCGTAAGAGGTAAAAATCAAATAATTTCGACTCCCACATTAGAAACAAAAATATAGATAAACATCAACCACATTTTCCAACTAACATGTGAAAATTGGAAGATTATCCACCATGTAAAAAATAATTACTCTAAGGCCTATGAGTGGATAACTATTATCATGAAACATCTGTTTCCCCATATTCAGGTGATGATATTATTAACTGAGGTTTCTATTTCTAGTTTTACAAATTATAAAACCTTTTACGCTAACTTAAATGAACAAACCTATCACCAACCTTTGGATCTTTTGAACACAACCTCTTAGGATGAACAGGTTCTTTGAACTATAAATACATGATAAGCCTATTATTTTCTTGAGATGAATTTCCTTTCTTAACCATGAATGAGGAATTATTACCTTAGTGCTATTTCACTATCTCCACTTAGGTTGTGAAAGCCTTATTAAGAATCCTTAAATAAGAGATCAACCATTCTACCGGAATGAGGGTTAAGAGTTGTGAGAGAGAACATTATCTAGAATATATAGAATTACTAGCATCATCATGGATAATAAATGGTATAAAACATCCTAAATCTGAGAATGAATTATCATACTCTACAACTGATAGCTCATCTTGAGAAAAACCCCAGAACTCATAAACTTTCATCTTATTCACTTCCTTAAGATACTGGCACCAAATAGATGTTTACTTAAAGAATTACCAAGACATTAATACATACATATAATATGGAATCATAAATTCCAACAAATCTGGGATAGTTCCCTCAAATAAAGAGTTTATAGACTTAACCATCAGAGTATTGGGAGTCTTGAGAGAATAGAAAATCTCATCAACTTCTTCAAACCACATTATTGCCTGAAGAGAACCTCGTTGATCTTTATAAGAATATGGATGAGAATCAAAACATTATAGGATGGGGTTTAAATGATTGAAGGACTCTAGATACACCACTTGATATAGAGTCTAGGGGGATTTATTCATAAGATATTCTATATCTGGAAAGCATAAAGGACTACTCTGAAAACTAGAAAGATGGATGGACATTCTATATTTCTTAATGGAATTTATAGGATACATTTTTGAACATCATAAAACATAGTCATATCAACTAGGGAATAACAGAAATAAAAAACAAACAAGCCAAAAATATTCAAATAATTTACAACCACTTTATCAAAGCATCATTAATTTCCAAACACACATGATTTTACAATTTATAAAATATTTCAACTTCCTTTAAAAATGATAAATTATTACATAAATCCATCAACTTTACAAATACCATCTACTATCAATTTTAAATTATTCCATTGTTTCAAAAAAGATTAATAATACTTTTCTATTTTCATAAACCATTATCATTTCAAATAAATTAAAATAGAAAATTTATTATTAAAACATTGTTTTACCAAATCCCATATGAGACCTTGATAATTTTTTTCCAAACTAAACATGTCATAAAACTCAATTTTTTTTCAATTGAAAAAATTTGTTAAATAACTTAACAAAACACATTTTAAGACACAATTTAGTTTTCAGAAAGAATTTAATATAATTTATTAGTGATTATAGATGAACCAACCACATAAGGGAATAAACCAACCCCCACCATAACCCAATTAACCAACCTAACAAAAGTGAAGTCACTTGTATAAAAATGGAAAATGATTCAAGTTTAGAACTAATTTAGATATGTAAAAGGATTGGTCATATGTGATGTTAAACCACACACCCACATTGATTCTTCACAATTTACCAGACTGTGAAAACATGATTCAACTATGGGCATCCTTCCATTATGGATCTAAAATTGATAAAAGGTTACCAAAATGAAATACAATCTTGTTGTGAATCAAAATGAAATTTATAATGTAGAGACCAATTGCTCAAAATAAATAATGAGGTCTCAATATCTTTGGAAACACAAGTCTCTTCATGTGGATGTAGTAATCATGCACCTTCTCACGAATATCCTCTCGAGTCCCAACAAATTTATAATCTCATTTCTACTATTACAGACAAAAAATAACATGAGGTCCTTAAAGGGGAAATTATTACATTAATGTAAAGGCCTCCTTGGAAACAATTTTTGACAAATGAACCAGGAATATAATCTAAACTGATATTTGAGATGATTATCCTCTAACCAAAAGATTATACCCAATATCCATGAGCTGGATACAAGAACAAGGGAATCAATAAATTACTGTTAGGAATGATTTTCCCTCAAAATATTACAATAATAGAGTACAATGTGGAAATGTCATCAGAGATGTAAATCAATACATATATGTCAATGTAAAAAAGAGACACTAATAAAAATAAAGCTGAAAAATAACCAAAACCTACCTCTGGGAGGTCTATGAAAAGCCACCATGTCCCATGTCACCCATCTTTGGTCACCCAAGCATGAATCAAAAAAGGAATATGAAATCACAAACACCTTCTATAAGATCAAAATGGGATGAAAACACCAAGTGGTGAAAGCATGGAGTGAGATAAATTTCTTTGTATGATTCTAAAAAAGATTTTATAATGTTTCATAAAAAGCTAATTTATATATTCAAAAATAAGAGTAAAAATAAAAGAGTATGTGTATTAGTTTAAAATAGTGTTTAAAATTTTTAATTTTTTTTATCATACTTACTTTTAAAACATTTCATTTCACCATTTAAAAACTAAATATTTTCTTGAAAATATTTGAAAACCATTTCACAATATAATGTTAGATAATAATGAAAAGATATGAATATGAAACTAATATGGGAATCTAAACAAGATTCAAAACAGTATAGTCAAGGTACACAAAAAAAATATTCTAGAAAGGAAAATATGGTTCCAAATAGTGACAAAATATGTTTTCATGCATCGAGTATCGAGAAATTGGATATCATGGGTACGACCTATATATGATCATAATTCCTCCATGAAATAGATAATCAAATTAAAACTAGACAAATTATGGTCTTATATCTAGTCTCGTGAGTCTTAAGAAAACCAATTCCATGAACACATGCTTTCCTGGCCACACTTCCATAACGTGAACCATTCATGTTCTACATGGATCCACTAGAAGGGTGTAAGTCAGCTAGTAAAGAATATTTCAAGGCCATCCCATCTAAATATCCAAGATTCCATGATTAGTCAAAATAAAGGGATGAGATAATCAGATTATGAGGATCACAAAGGGATCATTATCAATCTTGGACACTTAACATAATAAAACATCTCACTCTCCCCCCCAAATTCCCTCAAAGTCAATAATAACTTTTCATCACCCAAATGTGTGACAAACAATAATCAATCATGTTGTATGAATTTATTATTATAGGAGAGGATCATCATAAAGTGAAACCTAGCCATTAAGAATCATCAATTAAATAAACATAATTTTAAATAATGTTATCATTCAAAAAGGATAACCATTCCCTCCTAAATTCCTATTATACTTCCAAAAGACATTTAAAATAATATTTTATTTCAATAATCCATAAATCATTTAAAGAAATTATTAAAATTTTAAAAGTATTCAATATATTTCAAAATAAGGGTTTTCACCCGCTTTCCATGTGAATAAATAATTTATTTCAAAAAACATAAGATAACCCATTAAAAAAATAAAATCAATCAAAAGGGTTTTTAGACATTTAATAAATTCTAGAATTTGATACTATTTTGAAAATATCAAATAGCTCATTTCATTTAATTCAAATCATGAATATTCGGTTTATAAAACAAAACATGGTCTAAATCCCTCAATTCCACCAAAACATCCTTTTAAAATCACATTAAAAATAAATCATAATGAACATTTCATTAATGAATTCACAAAATGGAGATAATGAACAAGATTATGTCCATTAAATTTGTTCCATGGTCAATTCAATGGGAAATTTTTAAAAGAAGATCTTATGAGGAATTTCAAAAATAAATTACTTAAAAAAGGTGTTTGAAATTAAAAAAGACACATAAATTCATTTATAAAGAAACAATTAATTAAATAAATAATGAAAATTAAAGAAAACTCTATTTTGAATATTTGGAATCTATACCATAGTGAATATGAGATGCGTCGTCTCTGACGATGATCACTAGATCTAGGAAGATATATATCGAAAGAAGATAGAAGATATCCTATATCCAAAATTACATAGAAATAAACAAATATCAAACCAAATAAAAGTCCCTTATAACTTATATAAATAAAAAAAAGAATAAGAGAGATTGAAGATCAAGAAGAAGATAACTCACTGAAATATAGTGATTGGTTTGATTGGCACTTCGATACACCAAAAGATGTGGTTTGGGGATACAGAATTCCTCTAAAGTGATACCAAAATCGATAGGGTTGATTTAAAACATAAAGGGAGTAGTTTAGGTTTAATTATGAGGTTTTTGGATTTTAATTAAGATTTTCAGGGCTTTAATTACTGTCAACATGGTCTCCTGGGCCAATTCACATAGTCCGTATTAACTATGTGGCTAATCATGCACCCAAAAAATTCCCCTTGAAGTGTTGCATGGTGTGACTGAAAACATTTTTTAACCTTCCAAAAACTATGTAACCCCCTCTCTCTAGGTCTCACAAATTTAAAAAAAATTTCCAAACCTTCAAAAAATTATTCACATTCGTATAAACCATCAAATTTTTTTAAAAACCACTGGAAACAATCCATGAAGAGATCAAATCATTGGGTACTCAAATAAATGGGTCAAAACCCATAAAAACAAGTCACAAGATGTTACATTGACCATTATTTTATTTTCTTTCTCATGAATTCATGGTATGTATTATGTTTTAAATGCATATATTCTAAAGGGATAATTTTATACTTGAACAATGAAAATTATGTTGTAATTGTGTATTAAAATTTAACTTAATACCTATGTATGTATCTATTTTTCCAATAATACAAAGTTATTTGTTCCTTCAGGATTTGATTATTATGTCTTATGAAAATTTAATAATGTGGAAACCAACTCTAGACTACCATAGTCAGGGTTATTATAGTTATAATCATATAATGTTTAGTAAAAACATTTGAATATAGATTGCATTAAACATAGACTATAGAACATAACACTATGGTAGAATTTTAGGATAAGTGTAGAATAACATTATAAATTTTTGGTAAGGTAGATATTATGTGGGTTTTCATTGAAATACACACCTATCTGTATACTAAAATGGGATGTGGTTCTATTATATTTATACCTAGGGGTAATAAATCTAAAAGGGTGCATTGATCATGACCAGTTCATCACCTGATGCATGATAATAGGCCTTATTATGAACCTAACTTGACATTCTTAAGGTATATGCTTAGGATATTTCACATTTTATTTAAAAATCATTATGAAGGATTTGAATAGGTAATGATAATGAATGACCTAGGTGAAACCTAAAAGATCTTATATTAAAAATATTGTATTATGATTTAGACATCCTATAAATGATTAAATGGTTTCCCCCTATTGTTATTATTGATAATGATATTTGGATTTAGTCCATGGATGGAACCCAAATGAATCGTGTTAACATTAAACACAATGAAAAATGTTGTGATTATAAGAAATGAAATGATATGATGATATTAGTGAGAGATATCATAATTCTACCAAATTAGTTATCCCAAAATATTTCTAACATCTTATAACTTAACCAATTCTTGGACTCGCTAAACAATTGAATGTTGAATTTTTATAAGAGCTCAAGTGATGGAGACCGTGGAGGAAAGAAGGGAAATTTTCATTCTTGTCAGAAATGTAGAAGAAGACACCCAGTAAAGTGTCTCAATAGAATATGAAAATAATTTATGTGTGAAATGGAAGGGAATAAAGAAAATAATTTTTGAGAAAAAATGTAGAGTGTGATGGAAGGAAATAAATCTCATCTTGGGGATCCATTTATAATTTGTTATCATAGGTGTGTAGAACTATGAAATTGTCTTAGTAAATTCAATTATCTAATGTTTAAATCCTAGAACATGGAATTAACTATGTTGAAATAAAATTTTTCAAGTACTTATTGGGACTCAAGAATTATATTATAAAATTATCTTTACTAATTTTATTTTTGGAATAATAATCACAAAAAAAGTAATGATTCTGTTAGATTTTAGAAGAATATATTTCTTCATCAATATATGATTTATGAATTCCACCATGTTTTTATAACATTAATATTGATCATAATTTCACTATCTTAAAAAAAATCTTTTAATTTCTATATGATTGGAGTCTAACAAAATTAATAATGTTTTGGGAGAAATTTACCATAATGATATGTTTTAGAGGAATATTTATTTGGGTAATAATGGATTTAAAGTTTATAAACATAATTTTGGAGGTATTTATAACCATTAGGGTTAATATGGTCATTAATGAAACTGAATAATAGTAACATAAGTTTATTAACATTTTGGAAAGAATGGGTTTTATTGAAAAACATAGTAAAATGATTATTTAATGATTAATATTATTTTAAATATTTCTATATTATTTATTATAAACTTTATAAGAATTATATAAATATAGTACAGAAAAATTACAACCCACATGTTGAGTGACAACCTGTCACATCCGACAAGGCCACATTGCATGAGCCAATGACCAATGAGTGATATGGGTTTAACACCTACCACCGACTTATGTGATATCCTGATTAATATGTCATTGTTTATAGTTAAACAGTTTGAAAAATAAATATTAATGATTAACCATTTTTATTACATTGATATTTAGATATTGATTTATTATATTGGATCAATTTCACTAACCATATTAGTTTTAGAAAATAGTTAGAGATATAATGAAATATTTTTTCACTTTTATGGATCTTATGACCCATTTAAAATTAATTTTTTTCTATTAGAATAAAAAATTCAATTTTTGATTATAATTTATTATAGAAATTGATGAATTAAGAAATGATGAAACCATAACCATTTTCATAAATTGGCCTTATAAAATATAAACATATCTAGGAAGCATATATCTTTATATTATTAGAAAATATTTGAATTACATGACTCTAGGAAAAGTTTCTTGAAATAATTTTTTTCTTATTATCATTAAATTTTATGATATCAATGACCTTTTTCTCACCTCTTTAGTTTATGGTTTCATGGTCGTTAATCTTATCTACATCACCCAATTTATTGTAATCAACAACCTCTTTCACTCTCCATTAATCCTAGGGTGTTTGTATTCTATTCCATGTCCATGATTTAATTTCCCACATATTTTCTAATTATTAAAAACCAAGTGAAGTTATTATTACATAGGACCTTTGAACTTACCTTCTCCCTTATTAGGTTGATATTTTATTAACTATTATTATAATATGGGTTTTAAATAAATTTTTTTTCCATCATGAAAAACTTAATTACTGTAATCATGTTTAAATTGTAAGGATTCAATTTATTTGAGGTGGGGAGAATGCAAAAAAAAAAAGAATTTTAAAATAAAGATCAATTTTTCAATAGTTTATGTGACATGAAACATCAAGCTTAAACAATCCATGAAATATATTTCCTTAAATTTAATCTCTTCCACATCTTGCAGAACACACAGCCCCATGTCTAAATGAATCGTAATATAGTATAATGTTATAACATAGTTGTTAAGTTGGTGGGAATGACTATTATAAAAAAATTATAAAAATATTGGTTATTTATTGACTAGAAATAAAATAATAATAATTTAAAATATTTTTTTATAGAAAATTGTATTTATTCTAAAATATTGTTTAATAGTGATTCTCACACATAATTTATAATTAAATTTTACCAATTTTAGAAAATTTTATTGAAAAAAATTTAAATAAGAATATAAAATTATTTTAGGGGATTTTTTGGTATTTATTTGAAATGTTTAATTTTCCAATGGATCGTGAAAAATACTTAATTTTAAATGAAAACTAATTTTTTGTTTTAATAATTTATAACATTAAATTATATTTTGAATTGGTTATAAATTAAAATTAGTTAAATTTTATATAACTTAATCCAATTTATTTATTTGATTAATTTTATTATTGAATTCTGATATAAAAACACTTTATGCATTTGGAAAAACTCTCTTTGAAAATCAGTTTTCTCACCACGTCTGCAGGAACAATTTTAAATTATCTTTGGACCATTATATGAATTTAATTTGTAAAAATGTATTATATATGTGTATAATTACTGGTAGAGTTGTTATATTAAAAAATAGATATTTATATCAATACCTAAAATAGCTTTGAGATGTTTGGTGAAGCAAACTATTGAATGAATTGCACGAGAACCAAGATTTTGGATGTGAAATCCAAAAGTATAATTCAGAATCCATTCATGGATCATTTAGAATAAATATTATTGTTTTTATTTAAAAAAATATCTCTAATTATTGTACAAATAAGTATAAATTAGATATGGCATAAATTATGAAATGGAGTTTAAATAGAATACAAAATACTACGTATTCATATATTATAAAAATTTTAGTGTTATTTAAGCGCTTTGTTAATGTTCACATAATTTATAATGTTAATTAATTTAGTCTGGGATGACATTAGTTTATTTAAAATCTAATAAAAATTATTGAATAGATATTTAATTATTTTTAAAAAACTCATGAATTCTATATTAAAAGGATGCAATTTCTATAAGTAATTTAATCTTTATGTGTTTTCTCAAAATAGAAGAATAAACATTGAATACAGAATCATTGTATACATAATATTATATAAAAAACATGAGTAATATAATTATTTTAGTTGTATAATTAATTATTTAAAATGAATTTAATGCATAAGGATTTTAATGTATGTGTAATATAATTTCAAAATTGTTGAATTATGGAAAATGACCAAATAATTCAGTTATATATAATATTTTTTTGTTATACAATATTTTAAGGGGATATGTTATTTTTTTAGGTTGAATAATATAATTTATGATATGTATGTTTTTTTAAATAGTATAAAATAATAATAAATGTAAAAAACCATACATGAGATATTTTTCTGACTTTTTTGGTTACACATAAGGAATTATAATCATATGTAATATTCTAAAATACAACAGAAGTGATATATAAGAAATTATATTTATTATATATTATTTAAGAGTTAAGAAATACGAATGTATCAATAGGGAAAATGGGAAGAATATAATACTTTATCCCCATATGGTAATACAAAATTTTCCTAAATAAATCAGATGATGAAATGAATTACCGTTTTATGTATAAAACAACATAGTAAACTGAAAAGTTTTTAATTAAATATGGATATTAAGAAGGTTTCACAATAATGAGAAGTTACATATGAAAAATAATTATTAGTGTTTTAAATGATATTAAGTAACACAATATAAATGTATAATATTGCATAATGTAGTCAGGGAATAAAAATTCCATAAAAATTTGGTTCTAATGTTTGAGAGCTATCTGTACAACAAGGAAGATTGAAATACTACAATACAATATCATTCTATCCAGATAAGGAAAAGATTGCCTATGTATTCTATAGATAATATAATTCCATAATAATATTAGTTATCATGGGAAGTATAATATTTCATGTATTATGTTATTTTAAATGGTGGTTTGTTTTACTTCGATTAAATGAGAATTAAATGACATTTCATTGCCTAAAATTAGGGGAAAATTTTATATTGTAATATTAAAAATATTATTCTCGTTTTTTGATGAATAAAATTAAAAATTAATTATAAATAATTGAAATATTAAACCTAAAAATATTTTTTCTATTAAATATCCATGATTTTATATGAAGAATAGGGAGATCCAACAAAATTTAGGATGAGGAAAAAATTTGTGTCAAGGAATTTGAAGAGATTTTGAGTTTGAAGATCATAGATAATTTAAGTGATCAAGGAATGAAATCATAATTCCGAATATGATCTAGATTCAAGTATTATTAATGAAAAAGGGAGACATATTACTCCGCTATGAAAGAGGAGAAATCAAAGATTACATAAAGAATGCATTGGGAGATTGCAAAAGTTTTTCATAATGTATCCCACACTGTATTCGCAATTTATAAACCTCTCAAGTGATTATATGCATTGTTAGAATGTGTGTTATATTATGGAAATAAATATCTCAGACTTGATCTATGTGAAAAGGGATACATGACCACATTGGGACCGAATAATATAAAAATATTTATGTGATCTCTGGTTCTACCATTTTTTTCATATGGGATTGGGTAAGAACTTATGGAATTAGAGGATCCTAAAATTCTCTAATAAAAGATGATGATTTAATGAGAAATCGCATGATAAACTATAACTAGGTCACCCCTTATGATATACAATCACACATGTGTGTCATATTGTGTTGTAGTGAAATGTTTAGATTAATATGATTAGTATAAATGCTATTGAGATAGAAGTGATAACTCATAGAATATAAGTGGTAAAATTTTATTCAGATTGACCTATATAAATTACACTACTTGTATTATCATATATGTGCTATTGTTATTACCATTAGAAATCATTGGGTATGGATCCTTTTACATGAGGTTATAAAATAGGTACCCTAATTTTAATGACTAATACATTGATACCTATATAAATTCATTTGATAATTTCACTTAATTAAAGGTAATTATGTGTGAATTAATTAAATTTGAGTGATTTAATTAACCAAGATAGGATGTATCCTTCCATATGATTGGTTATGACATCAAGGACCTTAATTGAGTTTTGGATAAGTAAGTATATAACATTTATAATATAATTATATGTCATATAATTATATAATATTTAGAAAACACATAAATTAATAGAATATAGATAACTTATATAGGATCTACATTATATGTGTTAAATGAATATATATTAGCGTTTTTGAAAAGAAATCGGGATTCAAAAGTAAATTATTAAAAGAATGAATACATGTAAATAAAATATTTGAGATAAAGTGAGGTTATATTTTAAACACATTAAATAAATAAGTGATAAATTCTTCCCAATGAAAATACTAATCAATACATTAATCATCCAAATGGGTAGGTCTTTCCAAAAATAGTTTCCTGTAGATTAACTAATGATAAAAATGAAGTATATAAGAGGTCCTAATGGTTGGATGCCTACATATCATTTACAATCCCAGGATACCTCAGAATTGGTACCTGAGTTAGCATATAAAATTGCCCTATGATTTTTCTTGACCCCCAAGGTCTAGAAACTAGTTCATCGTTATCAATGGTATGCCATTTGGAATTGTTCACCAAAAAATAAAATTACCAAGGGTTCATTGGATTAACATTGTATGGCCCCATTATAGATTGGTTAGTAAATAAAATAAAGAAATAATAAAACTTATAAATCCTAGAATAAATATTGTATAAATAATGATATTAATAATATTCTATAATGTAGAAATAAAATAGAATCATCATTCAAAAAAATTAAATATAATTAAAAAACTGCTAATATTTATGAAAAATGGTCCCAAATGGAATAAAAATTTAAACAAAATAAGTGTTTGATAAGGTGATACATAAAGGATGAGTATAAAACATAAATTAAACAAGAAATAAAAATCAAAATATATCCATATCTCTGAGACAAGATGGATACCTCCCACCAAGTCCAGTATTCTAAACCATATCAAAATTAACATGAATGTACACCCTTTCCAAGTGATGACATGAATTTAATTATATAGAAAGAACAAGGACTATGTACACTAAAATGGTATATATAGGGTGTGATTTCGACAATCCGAGTAGGATCCCGCCAGGTGTTCCATGAGAAACTTTAGATAGTTAATTGATGCATGTTTCTTTGAATATAATCGTATAAAAACAAACTTCCAATTTTAAAGGATAGTTAACACACTTTAATATAAATAATAATGAATTTAAAATACAAATAAACCATAATTTCTAATCAAACATCATGGGATATGCACTTGGTTAATTAAGGTCAAGGGACCCTAATATCCTTATACTAATCCCTGTGAAAACCATGTATTTTTTATTGTGCATGGTATGTTTTCCACAATTTCATCCTAATATAGTAGGAAGGATCACTAGGTCAGTGGGAATCATTTACTAGTGATCTATTTTAAGTTCAATTTGGTAGAGAGGTATCAATATTTAGTGTAGTTCATGTCTGAGATTCCCTGCAAAAGCACTCAAGAATCATATGAGACATAACCATTTTTAATAGATTTTGAATTCAATACAAAACCATTCCATGGAAACTATGAAAGGAATTTAATAAAACACAATTTAGAAAATATTTAATCTTAAATGTAAAACATGATTCTTAGATCACTTCAATTACTCATCTCTAAAAGAACGGTTTGGAAAAAACGTTACATATATATATATATATATATATATATATATATCTTCCTCAATGATGAAATATAATAATTTTAAACTATTGAAAACTAATTTTACAGAATCAATCATATGGTTCTTTGAGAAAAGGAAACACATGGAAAAACCTCCCTTCAGTTAATGAAACTAATAAAATATGGTGTAAAACATAAAAAATAGGGGAGGAAGTTCCCTCGCTACATCAATAGAAACCCCAAACAATGAAACATATAACTTAGAATTCAGCCAAAACAAACAATAGACCACCATATCTATGTTAGAAGAAGAAACTCAAGGGAAATAGAAGGAAAAGAACACAGGAGAGTAAAATTATTACCTAATTAATTATTTTTGGCATGCATTGATGAAGCATCCATTAGAGTGTGAGAGGGATAAGAGAGGAACTATGCCAAAATTGGTGTTTAGTAATGGTTTAAACCACTGCTAAATCGTTTTTTTTTGCAATCATTTAGAGGCAGTTTTTCAAAACTGTTGCGAAACGATTTAGCAGTCGTTTTAAAAAATCGAGGGAATCATTTAAAGGTGGTTTAAACTGCCACTAAATCATATCATGGTAGTTTTTTAAATTTTTATTTTTTTTAATTTGTATAATAAATTTTTTTATTAATTTATTTTAATATTTTAATATTTAATATATTTTAATATTTTATAATTATCACAATTAATTAATTATTAATGAGTTATTATTTATTATAATAACTAATTTATTTATTTATTATTTTCTTTTTTAAATATTCTAGAAATTTATTATTTATTATTTTATGATTGTTAATTTTGATAATTTTTTAATTCTCACAATTAATTTATTTTCATTCGTCCTTAACATGTAGGGGGAACCCACACCTATTTTTTTTGAAATAATATCGTCATCATGTTATTCTGGGTAGAGGGACCCCATTTCCTTACCATTATAGGTATAGTGGATATTAAACCCCATTATTAGAGACCAATAGTCCCAAATCACCCGACCCAAATCAGCATGTCATTGAAACCTATGCAAATCAACCGTCTTTCCCAGCCATCGCGAGTGCTGGCCTCACCCACAACCACTGACACCACTTCATCACCGCTCGTCACTGCACACCACCAACATGCATGTCGCCGATGTCAGCAACGGTGCAAACCAGTACCACTCTCTCCCGATACTGACAATAAGATTATCCCTTATGCGCTATAGTGACATCACTAAGTCTACCACTAGCATCATGACATCACATTGATCATAGGCCATCACTGCTTTCCTTCGACACTGTCACCGGACCAGAGGCATTCTCCCGAGCTCAAGCCCATGTGGGACACCTGCCGTTAGTAGCTGCCACCAAAGATGCCTTAGAACTGTGTCACCCACACGTCGAACGACACATTGAAATTCCCCCAATAATTGGGACAACCCATAATTGATCTTGGCAATATGTAGGATTATGGGGTAGGCTTAACCACTTATCCAGGACTCCAACTGCATTAATTTATTAGTATTATTATTTATTATTGTCGTAATTATTTTATTATTTTTGTTAATTTTTAATTCTCATAATTTATTTATTTAGTTATTTTTTATGTATTACTATGAACATGCATATGCACATGAACATACATGCGTTTTCTATATATATAAATCCTAAATTTTGTGATATTTACCACTTATTTATTCTCCAAAGACATAACAACTCTTATAGACTCTTTAAGTGTGAATAAATAGAATTTAATTTTCTTATATATATATATATATTGATTGAAAAAACAAATAATACATAACAAATAGATTCAAACTAAATAATTAATAATTAAAAATTAAAATGTAGTAATTAATAATTTAAAATTAATAATTAACCAATAACCATTGATAATTAAACATTAATAATTGATAATTAATAATTAAACATTCATAATTAAATACTAATAATTAATAATTAATAATTAAACATTAATAAGTAATAAGTAATACATAATACATAATAATTAATTATTAATAATTAATAATTAAAAAATTAAAATATATACAAAAAATAAAATAATAAATATATAAAATGGAATTACTGGTAAATAATAAATAGTAAACAATAAATAAAAAATATTAAATAATAAATAGTGTATAATAAAAAGTAAATAGTAATGAATAAATAATAAATAATAAATAATAAATAAATAACTAGAAAAAAATAAGTAATATGTAATTAATAATAAATAATAAATAATAAATAGAACATATATAATATATAGTATATAATATATAATGTAATATATATATATATAAGTAATGTACACATAATAAATTAGTTAAAAAATAAATTAATATATTATAAATCTTTAATAAATTAATTAATATTAGATAATAAATAATAAATTAGGAAAAAATAAAAAATTAATAAAAAATTAATATATAATAAATAAGTAGTTAATAATATCTTAATAATAAATTAATAATAAAATAATAAAATTTAAGAAAAATTAAAACTAAATTAACAATTAATTTATAAAAAAACTAAAAAAATAAAAAATAATGAACAAATAAATTAGAAACAAATAATAAAATAATAATGAAAAATAGATACATAATAATTTAATAATTAATAAGACATTAATAATAAAATAATAGCAAATTAATAGTAAAATATTAATAAGTATAAAATAAATCAATAATTAATGTATACACAATTACAAAATTATAAATAAATAAATAGTAAATAAATGAATTATAAATATAAAAATAATATAAAAATAAGAAAATAAGAAAATAATAATGAAAAATAAATACATAATAGATATGTAATAAATAATAAAAAAATAGAAAATAATAAATTAATAAATAATAAATAATTATATATATAAATAAGTATACAAATAAAGAATATATATATATATATAATTACTAAATAATAAATCAATATATAAATAATAAATAAATAAATAAAGAATAGAAAGTAATAATTAATAAAAAATTAATAAAAAATTATAAATAATAAGAAAATAAATTATAAATAGTGAATAAATAAATAAATAATGAATAAATAAATAATAAATAAATAGTAAATGAATAATAAATAAATAATAAATTGATAATAAATGAATAATCAATAAATAATAATAAGTAAATAAATAATAAATATTTATTTAATTGTGATATAATAATTGAAAATAATCAATAAATAATAAATAAATATTAAATAAATAAATATTAAATATTAAATAAAAAAATAAAAAATATTAAACATTAAATAATGAAATTGTTAAATAATAAATATCTATAAATATCTATAAATATATATACAAATAATAGAATTTACATGTATATATATATATATATAAACACATTTATGTTACATAAATAGATATAAACACATTTAGATTTATAATTGTACATTAATATAAATATATATATAATCAAAAGTAAATATAAATATCTATATATATATTTACACATACATGATATAAAAATATATAAACATAAATATGTATAAATATTTACAAATGTATAAAACTATACAAAAAGTCATAAATTTATTTTAGAAAATATACATAATTGATAATTAATTACTAAAATAGGGTAATCACAATAATTGCAACACCATCAAATCAATAGGAATGTAAATCGATGGAACAAATTCATAAATGACATAAAAATCATAAGGAGACACTCTTAAATGAAGGTGAAATCTAATCGAATGTATATGATATATATATAATTAGGTTTATTTAAATATATTATATATTTATATTTATTTACACCTTCTAGAATATAAATATAAATATATATCTATTTACCAATACACATTCATATATATATATATGTTAACATTTTTATATATCTTTGTATATATTTATAAATATTTATATAGTTTTTTTGTAAAATCATATATATATACTATATTTAATGTAAATGATATATTTAAATAAAAATAAATTTATATATGATGTATACACATTCTTTTATTAGCACATAAGTGCATATTTATATTTCTCAAACAAGCACACAAATATTTAAATATATTTTTATTTTTTTACACATATTAGAATATATAGATAAATATAGATTTTTTATTGACACACACACGTTTATATATAAACATTACTTGTATAGGTAAATATATATACATATTAATGCATTTTTATAAGGTTAATAGATTAATAATTATTAATTTTAATTAAAATTAATAAAAAATATTGTTTTCTATTTGGTTTATGTGTTTAAAAACACATATCTATGTAAATATGTATTTATACATGTCTTTTATTATAAGTAAATATAAGTAAATAAGCACATATCAAATTATAAATAGAACTGAATGTTGAAAAATGATCAGAATTCAAAACCATAATAACAATACTAATGTAATACATGGAATACATTTAGTCCTCACCAAAAAAAGAAAATATAACCCCCTTAAATGTGGCTGAAATTCCCTTTAGTGTTAAAAAATTAGGATATCTCGACTAAAAATATAGTTATTTAGGCATTTTGAGATTTTTTGACCTTGAAAAACATGATTGGGGTTCCCATTGTTCGTTAAGGCATATAGCTCATTACCAGATTTGATTTGATATGGGGTATAGATCAAACATAGACTAAGATCAAATGTTATGGTAGTTTGAAGTTGATGTTTGATTTCTTACTTTTCTTAAAATAATAAGAATTTTTTCCGTCAAATTATTACAAAATTTAAATCTATTGTGGTTTATTTCATTTCCTATGCTTCGATTTTACTAGTTTTGGTGCCAAAATAGACTCTAAGATAAAAAATTATGGTCAATTGATATTGAAGTCTGATTTTTAACTTATTTAAGATTCAGTTTATGTTTTATATTATTATTAACTAATAATTATAAATATTTATTAATTAACACAATATATTTAATTAAAATTATGAATAATAAAATATATATTATAGTGAATAATAAATAATAAATAATAATAATTATTATTTTGTTTTTTTATTTGATTTAGTAGTGGTTTTTAAAAACCGCTCACAAAAATAAATTTAATTTTTTTTTAAAAAAAATATTTAAAAAAACATTTAGGTTTCTTTTTAAAAACAACTACTAAATCTATTTTTTCTTGTAGCGAGTTTTAATTTATTGGAAACCTGGGTCATGGTAAACAACTAATGCAGAAGAGTAACAAAGAAAAATAGTGTTAAATATGAGTTGGGGTAGAAAGGTAATTTTATATTTTTAATTTTCTATGATGTATATACTATTCGGAAACATGTCTTGGTAAACCATTATCAAACTATCTAGACAGTACTAGAATTAATTCCCATGCACATATAGTTTCCCATGGACTTGTATTATTAATTTCCATAGTTACTACTAATTTTGTGCTAACGGTGTGCATCTCACCCTAAATGATGTTAAGAAACACAGTTTATACTAACTGACATATGATTAAACTATATTTTTACAACTAACTATATGATAACTATGTACTTTACACTAAAATGAGGCCACCCATTATATGATTATGTTTCATCATTTCTACTAAATTTGAACTAACCATATAAATATAAAGGCTAAAACTTTTTTAAAAATTTTAAAGGCATTCACCCCTTAATAAATAAATATATGAAAATCATTAAATAGTAAATATTGTATATGAAAATGACAATATGAGGTGAAAAGTATGTCCAATATTTCACTATTTTCTGAAAAACATTCAAACTAATGATTCGTGATCTAAAAATAGGTGAGACTGTTTCTTCTCCATAAAACATTCCTTATCCATTGTCTCTTGAGAATCACTCTCACACTTCTATAATAAAATAATTGACTAAATATATCTCCAATAAATTAATTTTTTCTTGTATTAAACAATCCAAATTGGATTGTTAGTAACACAAACACCCGATTCAAATTATGGTTCCTGACAACTCAAAACGTGAGAGGGATCCAGATGTCACTTCTATAATTGAGACACATGGATAATGTTATAAATTGACATAAATTATGGAGATGAATCCAAACAATATTGGACATTCAAAGTCATTTTTAGTGATCCTAAATGGACCTATATACCTTGGTGTGAAGTTCTATTTCATTACAAGATATCATTGACCAAAAAGTAGTGATACCTTTAAGATCCCCATCTCAGAACCAATAAAAATGGATATAAAATCTATTGGAAAATGATTTAAGGAAAATATGGTCCATTACTAATCACTAATAGATAATATAAATCTTTTCAGTCATCTTATGAATAACTCAAAGAACCATCCGAGAAATCAATCCCCCCTCAGTCAAATTGAGGGGAATCTAATATGGATAGATATATAATGTCTTAAAAAGGCCCACATAGATTAAATCATAAAATCAATTATTATAATAAAAATAAAATAATAGGAGGGTTATCCCATGATTCATTAAATACAAATACATATGTACAAATCATATCATTTAGAATATAGATTTCCCGCTCCATCTTTCCATACATCTACCGATGATATATATTTCTCAACCTAATTAAAGATCTCATGGAATATTTAAGGCCCTTATATAATCAATAGGTGTACTGAGGAAATCTATCCAAAATATAGTGGAAGTCACTCTATCCATTTTCATGATATCCTATATATAAAACTTCCTTAGATCATACACCGTGGTCAAATCATTGATTGAAATTAATTGAGTTGACTTAGTTAACTAATCAATCAAAACCTTTATAACATTATCCCATGTGGAGTGTGAGGTAATAAAGTGATGAAATCTATGGACATATCCTCCCATTTCCTGATGGGAATTAAGAAATGATGAATTAACCTAGATGAATTTTGTCGATTAGCTTTAGCATAATGAATAATTTATAATCATGAAATGAAATCTATTATGTCATGTATCATACTTGGACACCAATTATTATGCATTATGTCCTGTTACATATTAGTATCACCTGGTTGGTTAGCCCATAATGAATTATGGAAATCATTCACAACAAATTTATTTATGGATTGAGGAACCACATATCATTTCAATCGAAAAATATTCTCTTAGGAGGTAAAAAAACTCACTGATGGTATCATTGCTTTATATAGTTCTCATAATTCCCTAAATATATATATACCCAAGTTTCCAATTTTTTAATAATATTTATAATTAATGGTTTCAACTAGATATTATGAGGAAATATTTTATCATTCACTGCTTTCACTTCCAAAGTTCTTCTCAATAAATTGGCACATAAAGTTCCATTCACCACTACATTTCATCATATTATGTGATGAAAACGTACAATTATGAGCATTGATGATGATATTTAATTTCTCTAATGTATCAAAGAGTTAAAAACCAAAATATATAAATATATAAATATATTCCACCCATACTCTTTTCATTAAATTTTAATATGTTTTAGACAATATAGAACGAGTGATTTAAGGTCAGTCTACACCGATAATTTTCCACTACATTTATAATACCACAATATTTTATAAGAATTCATAACCACTAAAAGCATGAAGAATTGGTTTATATAATTATATAATTATGGTTTATGTTAACAAGAACCACAGACCACCATGTGGGAAACCTGTAGAAACAAAAAACTTGACCCCATTAATGTTTCACCATAATACATGGAAAAGAATGTCACCCTTGGGTAGAACCATGATAGTGGATGATATCAAACCCCCTATTAATTCATTAAAATATAACTTAAATAGAATGATCTTTATAAATTTCACCCATTAATAATTAATACATATCAATGTTAATGTAAACCTAGAGAAGTTCTTACTAAATTATTATCAGATTCAATCTAGACCTAGAAGATATGTATTTTAAAAGTATTATTTGGTTATTATAAATATATAATGACATTCAGATATTAAAAAACAACTATAATTCCTCATTATGACATTATACGCCACAATATGTTTACTTTATTGACTCGTAAGACACACTTTTTTAGTTTTTCAAAATGGAAATGATTGAAGAGGATTCTCAATATAACTAATGGGTGATTCACATGTGCCTATTTGGTTTTAAAATATATTAACATATTATCCTTGAATATCATGGTAAATGTATTATGGCATCTATGGAATATTTGTTTTATGAGATAAATGAATACCAAATGAGATGTAATTAGTTCGAAATGCATCATGTGATATTTTATGGTATGATTATTTGTCATAAAATCAGTTTGGGAATATCAGAATCCTTCACCCTGAGATTATGGTGCCCTAATTTGAGATCCATATTTGAGAACCACGATTCCAATTTGTGTTAGTCAAAGAGGTAATCAATTCTAGAAAAGGGGTATTAATTATTTACAGTCACATGATTAAGCTACCCTTAATCAACAAAAAAATAATATTTCCATCTTGTTTCTTAGAATGGTACATATGTAAATCCTATAATGAGATATGGAATCAAATAAATCCCTCAGGTTCTATGTTTTCAAATTAAATATTCATATTTTATAATTCATCAGTCTTTATATGATACAAGATCAATGAAATTGGTTATTTATTGGGAATTAGAAAAATATAGATGTTGAATTCCAAATTAGGTGGTAACCTCGAGAAGTATTCCAATAACACATATATAAACTCCCTGATAAAAAGGGGAAACTCATTCCAAAACTTATATGATATATAAAATATTAATATATTGATCTCAAGAAGAGGAGGTCATACTCGACTAGACCATGTGTCCCATTCTCATTAGAACAACATCGAGTTTATAGTATAAGCTATAAAAATTACCTCCAATGATAACAATTAATATATGCTTCAAACATGATCATAAAATAAATATTTTAGAAAATATGAAAACATTCCATCTTAAGAATAAGAAAGTCCCATGTCAGATCTACCCAAAATATAGAGACAACTCATAAAGGGAACTAGAATCCATGATCTTCCTTGTTCTCAAGAGGTATTAGTATTTAAATAGTATATAGAATGGGATTAAACTAATGTTTTGATAGATAGATGATATATGAAGTCATAAATGAATTGTAGGAACATGTATCAAAGAAATTAGTATCCATATATGATTTAATAAGAATGTTACCTCACATAGTTTTAGGTCATGCTTCTGATTCTAGAGGAATTTTTTCTACTATATAAAACTTAATCACTTCATAATATGTATGAGGCCTCACAACTACCTTATCTTCTCCACTTAAATAAATCTACCTATTCGAAAAAATTTCCAAAATTCCATATCCATATGATTGATATTCCTTTAATTTAAAAGAATACAATTTCTGTATGGACCAATTGGGGGATAAAGATCCTACATTGCTTCATGGTGTGGGGTTTGTTCTAAAAACCACTAATAATGGTCCATACAATCATAAGAAAAAAAATAATTAGATTCCTATATAAAATATGGTTTTATATGTCAAACCTATCAAATTAATGACAAAACGGTTGTTTAATACCAACTAGGGTGCAGGAATCCAAATATGATGGATGACTTGAGCCACTTCTACTAACCCAGTTAAAAATATTTCACTTAAAATTATTCCTAAAAATCCTAATTTAGTACCACTCAACATTAGGGTGGGGGGGGGGAAATCATCCCCAATATCTTGACATGATTTATTTCCACCATCAAGGATCATTCTAGCACTTTTTTATGTGTGGGAGTTTCAAAAGGATGGCCTAAGATTAGATGTTGGTCACTTTACTATTCAAATATGGATTGATTTCAACCTATACTTTTAAACGCTATAGGGCATGAAATAAAAAAATAGAAATATGAGTAATCATACAACATAATCATCATAATGATTTTATAGTGGTATAAAAACTCCAAGTAAATAACCCATGTTATATTACTCAAGTAAAACTTCATAGTGAATATGAACATGAAGTAATTTAAATCATAGTTCTCATGTAAAATAGATTAATTAGAAGGCTCCCATAATTTTCGAATGAGCCCATAAACAATTAAAAAAATAAAAATTCACCTTAATCCATTTGGGATTCTTAAGTAATTTTAATAATTTCTTAATGTTACTTGAAGGATACTCTATCTATTGAGAAAATTTCATCATCAAATTTTTGGATTCGGAAATTGAAGAAATTTTGGTGCCCAACCCATATCTGGACTAAAAATTAGATCAACTTATTTATCTTTCGTTGGGATGAGTTTTACTCCTTGGTCCATATCTCAAAATATTATCACCAATTTCTTGATTAGATTTTGGTATAATGGAGAATTGGATTAAGGAAAATTTTCTACAAATCTAGCTAGAAGATTCAAAATGGGTCATTAAGGGTTTATAATACTACAAGAAATCAAATATTGTAAAATAAATTCATTAAATAATTTATATAAATTCAATTAATTCCATAAATGGAAATAAAAAAATTCAATTAAGAGTGGGAAAATAATAAAATCAATGAATTTATCAGTACATAAGGATTTTTTTCATAGTTTAGTAAACAATAATATAATAGTGTAGGTTACATAGATGGTTTTGATTTGGAAGAATATTTTGGACACATTTTTTTAAAAACCATGAAACAAGTGTATAAGGAATAATATAATTCTCCACAAAACTGCTCACATTGTTACCACATGTTCAATATCTCATGCACCTTAACCAGGTTCCATAAAGTTTCTCTCAAACCCACCATTCATCAACATAAAATTTCTAAAAATCAAAAATGAAATAAATAAATATTTAAAACAATGCTTTCATAACAAACCATTTTGACTTAGGTATTATTATAATGAGTGTCATGTAGACTCTCACACACCACCTAACCCACATCTCATCATAATTCTATATCCTTTACTTCATAACATTTCCAAATAGCATGAAGCAAATTTTTTTCATTAATAAATTTTTTTCATGGACTATCTTGGCTTACCTTAAACTAGATACCTACCTAGAAAATTACATTTCCCAAAGGGATTTGTCAATAGCTATAGGGTATGAAATTTCATGGGAATCAATGTAAAATCATAGTGAATTTTCTCATTAAAAAATATATCTACTGAGGTTCCATCCAAGGAACCTAACATGAACTCATTATAGATTTATGATTCAATAAACTATTTAAGAAATGGATCATATAAATCCACAACCCAATCATGGAATAAATAATTAATTGAAAAAAATATGCAATGAATAATATAAAATAGAGTATGTATTAAAAAATTAAACCTAATTAAAATACTATAATATTTATATAAATGGTCTAAAATGGAATAAAAACATAAATGGGATGGGAAGATAATGAGAAAACCCATAACAGGTTGGTCAAATAGAAAATAAAAAAATACACAAAAACCCCAACTAAACTCCACGTCACATGAGGAATTACTGTCACCATTTCAAAAAATTCAAAACCTAGATTAGATAATAGGAATATTTATTACCTATATAAAATTCATTTCTATGACATATATAAGATAAAAAAAGTTTACATACTCCAAAATCGAGTTAGCATAGTAATTTCAGTGGGACCCCAGTAAGTGTTCCATGAGAATAAATTAATATATAATCCAATAATTTATATACACTTTTAATTTTGAAAAACAAGTAACATAGTTTAATTCAATTAATCATGAAAATAAAATTTTGATAAGTAATCATTTACAATTATTAATCATGGAAACAATACATTGGTAATTGTGATCATTTCACCATAAGATGATTTTGTAATCCATATCAAAACCGTGTATTTATTATTTTGTATAGGCTTCTAGTTAGAGTAGAATCCTAAAATAGTAGGATGAATCATAAGCTGTAGTGTAATCATAAACTATTGATATATTTTATGTTTACCTAGATAATGTGTCATCAATTACTAGTGGGATACATTTCCTATGATCCCTACCCAAGAACATAGGTTTCCCATGAAGTTTAACCTTTTATAATGGACTTTAGTTTTAGTAAAAATCCATTACATGTAAACTAAGTGAGCAATTTCAAAAAACACAATGTAGGAAACATTAAATATCATATATAAAACATACATTTGGGGTTAATTTAATTAATCATCTCAAAATAAAAATATTAAAAATAAATATTATATATATTAGTCTTAGATTGTAGAATATAATAATTTTCATGAATTTAAATTCTCATTTTTTGAGAATCAAGAACAAATGGTTTTTTATAAAAAGACAAAACATAAAGCCACCCACTAAAAACCTACAAAACTATAAGAAATTGTAGTAAACCCTTAAAAAGAGGGGGAAGGTAATGGATCAAGCTACCTATTCATAGAATCCTGTAAGTTATAATTCATCCAATATAAACCATATACAATCATGGATATAATAGAGTATGTAACTAAAGGGAAATGAAAGTTAAAGACCATAGAAGAATTATATAATAAAATAATTGATTAATTTTAGTATTTTTAATGAATGATTGACAAGATTTCAATGAGGAAGTAAGAGTATATTGTGTGTCAATTCCTAAAGCTCTAGAAATTTAAAAGGGGAGAGGGAGAAATAAAAAGAGATTAAATCTATTTTGGGTACGGAGGGTAATTTAAAATTTAATTTGTTTTATATTATTCGTGGTTCGGTAAACTTACCACTAGCCATTAGAACTATGATAGAATTCATTATCTTTATTTCATGACTTCTCATTTCTATATATGATTAACTATAATGGTTACTATTAAAAAAATTTTGACCATAGGCCTCTATCCTTATTTAAGATAAAGTGACATGGTTTTTACAAAGGAAAATGCTATTAAGACACATTTTTATTACTAACAATGAGATAATTTTGTGCCACGAACAACCATGAGGTCAAATTTTATATAAACAATACACACAATTACAACTAACCATATATATCCCATTCCTACTACATTTTACAAAATTTTATAGGAGTTCACACTAGAATTAAGAAATAAAGATAAAACTCAATAAATAATAAATATTTTATTTGTAAATTACTCTATAGGTGTGACAGTTTTCCATTGGAAAAAAGTTATATACTCAATACAAGGGTCATGTGTGTTATGGTGGTCAATATTGTTTTCTCATATATATATTCATGGATTATATAGTGATCATAGATGGGATAATCCATTATGAATATAGATATTGGGACACTAATGGACATGAATAAATTTATAAGATTTTATTATTTTAAAGGGATTATATTTAAGAAAGTTCCTTACAAATTAAATATTAAACATGATACTTGAATAAAAAAATATCTTGTTGTAGAAAAAATGAAATTATCATAATTGAACATAACATTGAGATAAATATTATAAAAATATAATCTTAAGTAGAGAGTATTATTAGACTTTTATAGAAGCATGAAAAATATTATAAAGAGGGAATTAATATTCTATGCTTTAGAGAAACCCATTTTGATATGCATATTGTTGTAATTGTTTGAAAAATGGACCTAAATGATTAAGATAAGTATTTTAAGGATTGTGTGGTTGTCTCCACACTCAAGATTTTGTACATGGAATGTATGGTTAAATGGAAACATCATAACATGTATGTGTTCAAGATTATATATTACCCAAAAAGGTTTTATCAAAAACCAAAAATTCATGGGAGGAATGATTTTTCAAAAGAATTATTTATATAAAACAAGTTTTAATGAAAATTAGTCTCCATTAATGTAATCAATATGATTTGAAAGATTAATGATTTAAAAATTTTATTGTATCCTTTAATTATTTTTATGGTTATATACAACATTGAATAATATTTATCGGAGTACTTATAACTATTTATTATAAACAATAAAATTATTTAGTTAAATAAACGTTTACACAAGCTTTTTAATTTGTTTAGGATAAATGAGAAAAACATGGGGGTTTCCAGATAATGTATTAAATTTATAATTCAATAGGGTAAAAGATAAAATTGGAAGAATAAATTTCATATTATAATTTCTAGAGTTAATAATCCTTATATCCAATCAATGTGTTTGAATCATAAAATAGAATCTATGAATGAGGAGTCATACTTCCATTTTGGGAAACCTAGTCACCATAGGAGTAATTACTTAAGTATGAATTAAACTTCATTGATATCCAATATTTGGGTTTATTATTATAGATATACTTTATAATAAAAATTATACATTAAATGAATTATAGTGAATTTTTAAAGGTGTCCAAAATTAATGAATAATTTATTGTTCTTGCATGAAGGGTGATTTCAAATGATGGAGAATGATTTTCTATATCAAGTAGTTATGTGTGAATGATTACATCAAATAATGAATAAATTTGGAATAAAATTTATATAGTTAGGATATTATTTATTTCCTTTTATATAATAACAACTTTTTTGTAAACATTGGTTGTTTCATAAATATATGAGATAATTGATTTTAATAAAAATGTTCTATAATTCAACAAATTATATAATATGTTTGAAAAGTTGATATGGATAAATGAAATTTTATCTAGTATGTAGGTATTTTATGAAATATATTTGTTAAAATGTGAACAAAAGAGTTCACACCACCTTATAGTGACATGTTGGAAAGGATAAAATAATCATTTAATAATATTAATCCAAAATCATATAATAAAAATAATATATAGTTGTTAATAGTTTTTATTCAAATTCAAAATAACATAAATAAATAATATTTCCATATAAATGATTTTGTGTATCTTAGCATGATATTATATAAAGATTGAATTTCTAAAGGGTTAGTGGGAGTGTATGTCGACTTAGATAAGTTAAAAGAGTAACAAATAAATTTTTATACAAGTTAGTTCTAAATTGAATCTTACTATAGTATATTTTAAAAGACAACTTCGTTCGACAACATATTTAACATGCAATACTATGTATAAATGAACTCTGATATAATATTAAAATATCATTATATAAACATGATATATTTAACCTAGACATTAAAATTTTTGGGTAAAAGTAGTATTAACTATTTAATGAAATAAAAATAATAAACAGGTATAAATTTATAGGTAAATTCTTCATAATTACTAAGATTTTAATAAATATATTTTTTAAATACAAAAATAAGCTTACTTTTAAAATGATTTTCATTACTTTTTAAAATAAAATATTTTAATTAAATTATGTAACATTTAATAAATTTATTTTTTAAAATGAACATAATTTTTTAAATTATAATATCAAAATATAAATTGGGTGTTTTTTTAGAGAAAAGTATTTTTTAGGGAATAATGAAAAATATAGGTTTTGAAAAAAAAAACTCTCATTATTTTTAACAAATTATGTGATTTAAAATTACCATTATTATTTTAATTTTATTTAAATGAAACATAAGTATTATTTACTTATATTTAATCAAATTAATTAATTTTTAATCATAATTACATTGGATTTTAGATGAATTTTATTCTTAGGAATAAAAATAGATTTATAGAAAAACTCTTTTTGAGTGCATAATATTTCTCTATTTTAATTAATTAAAATTAAAACTATCTAATAATGATTTAATTAAAATTTACAGATTATAAATTTAAATTAATGAATTTAAATTCATATAATTAATATTAATAGTCATATATTTTATATAAAAACATATTTTTATTGAAAAATTCATTTTTCTGAAAACCACTTTTTTTATGAATGCGAGTTTTATTTTAAATTAAATTCCACAACTTCTGTTAATTAAATTTGGAAAAAATGGATACCGTATTTTGAATAAAAATATGTTATATTATATAATAAATTCAACTTAATTTTTCATATTAATTAATAGAAATGGCAGTAAAACAACTTTCTATCTTAGTAAAAAAATTAAACTGGTAAAAGTGATTAACCTTAAAGGTAAAAGAGATAAAATGATTAATACATGTAACTTTTTAGTTATAAATATGTGGATTAACCTTATCAATCATCCAAATATTTATTTATAAATTTTTTGTCCCATTTATTGAGAGTGACTTCCCATTCTTGAATAGTTTTGTTTATTTACAATAAACGACATTCCACCTCAATTATAAAAGGGCACCCATACCGTTACTAATTTATGCACTAGAATCCATTTATATCCATAAAAACCTAATAAAATATATCAAAAAAATATCAATTAAAATTATATATCTTATGTTATTTCCAAAATACCATCCTAAGGGCCCTTAATAAGGGATTCAAAGGACGTTATTTTAAGATAAGGTAATCATGTTCACCAAGCTACTTCTTTTTTACTACATATTTTTTCCAAATTATATTATGTATTATAAATTAAAATATAAAAACAAAATTAGTTACTATATATTTATAATTTATTAAATTTATGGAATAATATGTATCCATCTCCTCTTCTATAAAACGGTAACCATGACCATCATTCGTGTTCATGTTAGATAACATCGTTATGAACTGATGTAATTCATTTTTCATGACCGCCTCTCATAGAAATTTATGATGATGGATTTAATTTTTTTAGATGATATTATTTTTATCTTCATTATTCTATAAAATTATTATATTATATACTTTTTTACCTTACCATCCAGGGAAAAATGAAAATGGAGTTTCTGTGTATGGTTGGAAACCTCTTCGCGAAGCGATGTGATCCATGTTTGTTATCATATCACATAGATGATATATATAAGTATATTTAAATAAATAATACTATAATTATTATATAATTGTATTTATATAAATATAAACTAGAACTTTCCTTCTTTTCATTATTATTTTTTAAAAATAGAAACATTGCGCTTGTGTATATACGACCTACCGTATCCATGATTGTAACATAGTTCATTTCTCAAAACTTTGTTTACCTGTAGGGTTTAAAAGTATAATTTAGTGATAAAAATGATAATTATTTCATTATTATTACTATGGATATTATGAAATGATGATTCATTTGAACACGTTTCTAAACCCCTTAAATTCAGAAAAAAGAACATTGTATTTGATAGCGTATATGAAATACAACACCATGCATAGAAAAAAAAAATATAACACCCAAATACTTTATGTAATATTTTTTTTCAATAAATTAAATATATTAAATATATTTTATTACCTGTAACATTGAGTTATGGTGTGTTATATGAAACAATTATTTTCTTGGATAGCTTGTGCTACACACAAAACTGAGTTTTACCAAACAATAACATAATATTAACATGATTGTTTAATATATCACCTAACTGTTAGAATTGTGGGTATAAATATGATTAAATATTTTATGAGAATATATAATTTAATTTTTTAATTATTTATATATTTATATTTAATAAAATAAGAATCATTTAAAATAAAAAGTATTGTTTTTTGAAAAGTGTATTTTTTCCTAAAAAAACAACTTTTATCAAGCCTAGAAAACATAATTTACTACTATATGTTTTACCAATTTTAGATATTTGATTGGAAAAATAAAATTAATTATTATATCATCATATAAAAATTATCTTAATGTTAATATTTTTCTAAGATATTTCATTTTTTGATGAATAGTAAAAATAATGAATTTTAATTGAAAACTAACATTTTTGTCAAATTATTTACAAAGTTAACTAAAATTTTAAATTTTTAATAAAGTAAAATTAGTTCAATTATATATAAATTAATCCTATTTAGATCATTTAATTCATTTTTATATTTAATTTTGATATAAAAATATTGTAAACTTTTGAATATTTCCATATAAAAACCGGTTTTGTCCTCTTTTCTGTGTGTTTAATTTTAAATATTTTTTCCACTTATATAGATTGAATTTAAAAAATTGTATTCCATATTTGGAATCATAATAATTTATAATTTTAAATAATTCTATGTTAATTTTTTTCCAAAATTAATAATGAAAATATTTAAAATTAATTTCCATGGTTAAGGTAAAAATGGATCTACCATGGGGTTAAGCTAAGAAGATAAGGGTTAAAAATTATCTAAGAACTTTTCCAACACCCATTTTTTGGAAAAATTCCCACCTTATAACCTCAATGTTCTATAATTTTTCATTTTTAAATCGTTTGACACTATTAAAATGTTGGTATTATTGAATATTTAAAAAAGAAAATAATTGCGCCACTTAACATACTTACACTACTGAAAGATAGACCGATACCCAAAAATATATACCCACAGTTAAAAAAGCCATTGGTATAGATGGTATGATTTGACCTATACCCATTTTTTTGTTAATATTGTGGGTATACTAACACCGATTTGAAGTTTTTATTGGGATCCACCTCTTGATTTCTCATATACACTACCAAATCTCCTCCAAGCCTTAGACACTCCACCCTCTCCCCACCTGCTGGACCTTTACCTCATTCCCTCACCTCTGCCTCCCGGACCTGCCTCCCTCCCATTAACTACATTTTCTTTAGTTGCCTCCACCTCTACCTCTCGGACCCTACCTCTACCTCCCAACCCTCACCTCCACCTCTACATCTGCATCTGCCTCCGCCACCTCATAGCCATGGCCACATCTGCCTCCACGTCCCAGCCCCAACCTATGCCTCTATGGGTGCCTCCTTCTAAACCTCCATATGGTCATGGTTTCCTCTACCTATTCCTTATTAGATATAGTTATAAAGGTACCCTATATATATATTCATCCATATTTTCCCTGGATTTCTTGGTTTCATTGGTTCTGAGTTGGTCTTTTATGTTTATATTCTTTATTCTCTTCTACTTATTCTCAGGCCTTTTCATCCAATTATTATGTCAATTTTAGCCAAAACCTATGTCTGAGTTTTTATAAATCTATCATGGGTATTGATTTTAGGGTGTGTTTATTATTTCATTAGTCCTACTCTTCTCATATCTAGTGGATTTGTATCACCAATGTCTGTGTTGAGGTTTTTCTTCTCCATTAACAACTCTTTACAGTTAAAAACATTATTTACTAAAATTTAAAACATAATATTTTAATGGATTATGTCATTTAGTAATTTTATAAATATTATTTAAAAAATACTCTATTTTTCACTAGATCGTAGGGATTAAAAAATTGTTTATTTTATGATTTTTTGATTCAATTTTTTTTAATTTCTTATACATATGCTCTATTTTCTGAAATTATAATTTTTCTTAACAAATCAGTTTCTTAACCCATAATGGATCTTTTGGTTCTAAACAAATACCAAATTTGCATCATTATTACCAGGTTTCTGTCTATGATTATTAAATACGATCACTATGATTCATGGATGTTTATAAAATTGGTCTTTTAAAGTAAATTTTATAATTTTAGTCTTAAATTTTTTACCAATTCCATATTAAATACTAAAAAAGTTTTTTATATGGAAATTATGTACTATTTTATTTTAAAATTATCATTTAAATGCTCTGCATTGTGTTGGTTTAAAAAATTAATTTCATGATTTGGTACTTTTAAAGTGTTAAATATATATTTTTGGAACATTACACAAGTTTTTTTGGATCGTAATGTTATTTTTTATTGATTTTTGAATGAAAAATAGATTATCTTATAATGGAAAACACTTATAAGAGGTGAGTTAGGTTTTTATAAATTCTTGATCATTTATGTGATTTATCTTGTGTTTTTTATTCTCATTACTACATAGTTGGTTAGGGGAACATGGGAACTTGTATTAGGAAACCTAGAACCAAGTGGGCACTTTCTACTCATTATATGTGTCTCTATGACTAGTGACAATATATAAATGGTACAACCATAGGGCTAGTGATGATTTTGTATCTCCATAATTTTATTTGATGGTTTATCCCAATCCAGTGAATTCATTTCACTATATAACCAAATCCTTAGTTTTCCAATTACAACTTGAATGACGTTGTCTAATTTTAGTTATTTATTTTATGTATTATAAATTATTTACATTGAGTTCCTTCCCTTTATTTAGTGAATGATGTAACTATATTTATTCTATATTCTATTCTATATTACTTATTGATGGTATAATTGGTAATTTATATATCATATCATCAGTCTCACAACTTTTTTAAATGTGTGATATCCAATTTGTGGAATGTTTTGAATATAAATTTGTCAAAAATGTTTTTTAAAGAATCTCACTCATATTATTTAGTTTTTAATGTAAATTTAATGTTTTCCTTAAAAAGGGACCAACCTGAGTTTCTCTAGTAAATTTGTGGTGTTTTATAAATAATGTGGTTTAATTATAGAATGTATAATCTAGATTTTAATTAGGTTATTTGGATTTCTTAAATGATAAAATGGCCTTAATTTCATGAAATATATTTAAAATTATCATAAAAGGGTTTTATGATTAATAAAAATGTATGGGGTTTAGGGAGGATACCTCTTGAGAATTTGTATGGTCATGCCTATATAAATTTTAGGTTCTTCTCATATGCTAGAGGAGTTATCCTTTTATAACACCTTTCTACTAGATTCATCTAGTATGGTTATAGTGTGGAGGCACGATGGTGACCATGGGTTATATGGAAAAGAACCGTTTGGTGTTAGCCCTTTTTTTATTCTGTACGGTGTATCTATTAGTCACATTGACTTTATTATATCTTAGGACTATCCTCTTGTTTGTGAAATCTATTTAATATTATAAATTTAATAAATGTTTATATATATATATATATGGTTTTTACTTGTTTATTACGCTTCATATTTTGAAACTATTTATTTTGGTTTGAATGAATGTTTGAATTACAGAAGGGTTATGCCATATTCTCATAATATTTCTATTTTATATTTTATTAAGATAATTAGATGAAACAATTTCTACAAGGTTATATTTAATTACATAGTGATTTTCTAAATCCAAGGGTGATCGAGAATATGTTTTAGATTATATCATTGGTAGGCTCAGGATCCATTTTGATGGGTTTCCTAGGTTGGTTCTTGATGGACACCATTTTTGTCCATCAGTGTGATATATGATGACTATATAGCATATATTTAAGACAACAATTATAGTTTCTAAAAATTATCATTACCTATATATACATGGAACCAGTATACTATATTCCTATAAGATATGCTTACATATTTGAAAAAGAACTTGTTTATTGTAAAAATGTGATTAATTTTTGTTGATTTATTTATATCACATTTTTTGAGGTTTTTATTAGGTTTATTATTTATGATTAGAGTTTTTGGGCCCAATTGGCCTTAATAAGAATATTATTGCATGTTAAATGAAAAAGAAAAACCAAAATAAACCAAACCTGTAACTCTCCAAATAGAACTGACATGCATAAACCATTTCTAACACTAGATGAACTGAGTAGAACCACACATTATTGAATTGAATCAATTAAAATCAACATAAATAGACCCATAATGGATATAATAACACCAAATAAAATAATTGGATGAATTTTTTTTAATAAAACATACACAAAATAACTGAAACTTACTGGAATAAATGTAAATTAGATTAACCAAAATAGATCTGAGTGATCAATATCAGGAAAATATAATTCAAATAGAAAAAATTTGAATGAAAATAATTTGGACCAATTCAAATACATCTAACTTGAACTAATCTGATATTACATATGAAGAATCATGTTAGACCAAATATAATGAATTAAAACTAATAAGACCACAACTGATATGAACTAAAACAGACAAACCAAACTAATATAAACCAAATGTAATTAAATTGAGTTGATTAGAACCTAAATGAATGAAATTTTACACGTTAATATAAATAAAAACATGATATAATATATGAAATTAAAATTTTCCAAAAAAACTGGTATAGAAAATTCTCTATCTAAGATGAAACTCGAGCCAAACTGATTATATACCATTAAAAGAAGAGTAATTATTAATTAATAGGAATTTATAATTTGAAAATATTATTTTAAAATTAGAATATATTTTCCCACTTACTTGAAGAAAAGTGATGGGACCCATGGGGCATTTTAGTTCTTATATATTGGGGAGTGACATGTTTAATCACAAGAGACAGGTATGTTGTAGTTCAGTTTTTATTTTATTTTCTATTTTTCATTGGCCACTTAAGGATTTTACCAATTTCTACAAATGGAAGGTACTTATATTCTGAAAAGTGGTCTAGAAGTGAATTGAAGGTGTCTGCATTGATTTCTTTGCAGGGGATGGAGATCGGGGTAGTAAAGGGATTAATAATGTGTTTCATTTTTTATTTATTTACTATGTTGCTTGTATTTATTTTCTTCTCCTTTGGCATGGATTCCCGAAATAAATATAGGTCATGAAGAAATTTTATTTATTTATCATGGTTGTTTTAATTAATTATTTGTGGGAGAAATAATTCCTAAACGATGATTTCAAAACTATATATCGTGAGAGATTTCAAAATAAAACTACCCTTAATGATGAAACCATCGATCAAATTCATTGATCTAAACCACTGTACTGAAAAACCCTTTGTTAATTTTTACCTGACTGATCAAACTATCATAAGGGAATGGATGGGCACATGGTACCCTATGTCATGTGATTCCCCTCTTAAAATTGCTTCACTAAAGTGTGATCAGAAGTAGAATCATGCATTACATTGGCAAGAGTTTTTTAATGAAAATAGGCGAATCAAGCATAGAGAATAAATATCCCCCTGAATAGCTGATGGAATTTCCCATAAGATTTGGGAATACATAAATAATGAACTTAGTGCTCTAATTTGGATCATTATTTGAGTAATTATATTTTTCAAATTCATAGGATCAAGAAAGAGGATCCAAAAATTGAATTCTAAGAATTTTGAGCTTTATATTGAAACATTCACCAATTTATACTCGCCCATGTCTATGTAATCATCTACGATCTATGATTAATCCCACTAAATCTGGTAAAAAATAACAAATTTTATTTTACTCACTATCCAAATCCCTAATATCAACTTCATCTAATTTAGATAATTCCCCTCAAATGTTTCAAAAATATTTAGCTTCAACTTATGGATTAGTTTAATTATCAAACTAATAATTAATATATCATCAATGTATAATAGATTTATAGTAAAACAACACTAATTAAATAAATTATGATATAATAAACATTAATAATTTATTAGGAAAACTCTGTCTCCTTCATTAAATAATTGAAATTTTTATTCCACCCTCTTGGAACATTAATTGAACCATAATGGCCCTAGTTGATCCTATACAAAACATCCTAGTTATAATGATCCATAAAACCTGTTGGTTACTCCATGTAAATTTCTTCATTTAGGTCACTGTGAAGAAAATATTCCCCCATAAAACTACTCAAGATTATGTGAATCAAATGAAACCATATATAACAATTTCTAAATAGTAATATGTTTAATGGCTTGAAAAATTGACTCTTATAAATATACGCATTGCATAAGTTAAAAATATTTGACAACTAGATATTATTTGAACCATCATTTATATTTAATTCAACCATGATATGATAACCCCTTTTTCTTATATGGTATTCATTCAAACATGGTCTCTCATTTTGATACCTTAATTCAAACACATGAGGGGAAATGATTACATACCTTGTAGTTAAAACCCACTAATTATAGTCAAATTTATGTTGTGAATTTTTTGTATTTCCATCATCTATTATAAGAAAATAGTGGAAATACATTTCATAACACTACACTCATTTCCTCTACCTAGTAGTTCTCAATAATTTTCTCTATAATTGTGATCCTTTCAATATTAAAATTTTCAAGTCTTATCCACCAAACATTATTATCATGATTCCATAATCTTTGATAATTATTATACTTTATCCCTAAAAACACTCTTATATTTTTCTACCTTATAGTAATTACTCTAGATATATGGGAACTTCAAGTATAATGTGGTCTCCACATCTTCTAGAAAATAAATAATATCGAGATGCCTATCTATTTTATTCATATATTTTGATGACATTTTTATGTCAACCAAATTTTCCTCTTGGATTTAGTCCATTTGTAGGATCTCCTCATTAAATATTAAATTCTAAATTCTGAATTCAGAATTATGAATTTGATGACTTTATGGGAGTTTTTTTCCATGATTAAAAATAGTAATTTGTTGTCCCAGTATTAAAACATTCGACAAAATCAAAACATATAATCCAACATATCTCACTCTTCTTTATCATTATATAAATACCTAAATGCACCAAAAATAATTATGTGGATGAATTAAATATTCTTTCAAGTGAAATAGTTTGGAAAATTTCACCAGGAAATTTTTGATGAGTGACTATTATGGATTATGTAAGTAACATTGTTCACTACTTCAACCCAAAAAAACTTGTAGACCCCCTCTAGAATCCTCAATCTCCATTCTTTCTCTGATAGTGTCTATTTCACCATTTTGAAATCATATCATCTTTAAGTGACCATGGAATGACCATTTTAAAACAAATCCATTTTCTCCAACCTACCCTTTATTAACACATTCTTGATACTCCCAAAAATGTTCTATCCATATGAATATTCCATTGCATTTGAACTCTTTTTATACGATCTCCCTTTACTATATGATTATTTCTCTAATCTTACATTTGTTCCTAATGAATTTTACCCAAAATTTTGATGTTGTATCATTAATAAGGGCTGCATATAAGAGTGATCCTCCATGATAATACACTGGATCTATACCGACTCCATGATATCCCACATTTTATAGAACCAGTGGTATATCATATATCCATGTATTTATGGTCTATATCCACGATTCCAAACCGTTGGTTTAAGCAATTCTTCTAGTAGTGTTATAAAAGGCCACCCCTCACCTCTCTTCTTTACACCTTAAAACCACATTGGTTTGGCCATGTACTACCCAAATAACTTCCCAAATTCTATCATGTCATCCTAGAATCAATAAAGTTGACCTCAGTAAATCCAAGGAATGCCTTTGATTCAAACCTAAAGAGGTTACCTGAATAAGAGGTAATGTTCTTCAATAAGATGATTTTATTTTATATCGTTCTCCACTCCTTCGAATCGTTTTTAAACATGCTGATATGTTAACCATTAAATCTTAAATATATTGATATTTTAATTTAATAAGGTAATTATTTACAGTAATCTCCACTTCCATAAAATGGGTTACAAAATCATCGTTTGTGTCTATGGAGGACTACCACCCCATAAACCGTTGTCATTCATTTTTTTCATTACCACATTTCACAGTTGGGTATGATGATGGATATAAATTATATATATGATATTTATATTATATATATACTTACATAATCATTATATAACATATATATATATATATTCATTCCATTTTGTAGGGAATACTTTAATTTTTCTCATGTTTATAGTGGACAACCACCTCGTGAAGTGATGTGATTCATCATTCAACAACTCTTTTCATGGAATATTATAGGGATAAATTAAATAATTATATGTGATATACATGAAATAACTATTATATTCATGAAATATTTATCTTTAAGAAAGGATTATATATATATATATATAATTTTCATTCTTTCCTTTTCACTCATAGAAAGATAACAACATCAATCATATATGAATGTAATACTACCTTTATGAAATGATGTGTCCCTATTTTCCCAACGACACCACATAGATAATAAATATATATATTTAATGTAATAATTTGATATTATTATCCTTATGTAAGGTGAAAATATTACACACCTCACTTTCGTAATTATCATTGATGTATGAAAATATTACTCTTGTGTACATACGAACTACCACCTCCAAGATCGTAACATATTTACTTTTTTATAACCATATTCCGTGATTGGTTTTAAAAGTATTATTTATGTATAAATATAATTATTATGTCATTATTATTATTTTTTGTATGATATAACTATATTATATGCAGAAGAACTGGATCTTTCATGACAAAATACCAATGATAAAACCAGTCAATTAACCCCGAAAAAATAAAAATAATGAAAGATTATTAATGAACATGTCATAAAATGTCATAAAAGGATCACATATGATTTTGTAAATATTAATAAATTTCTATAAAAATTTAATAAAATGTCTAAAACAATAATATAATTGGTGAAATAACGTTCATCCAAAAGAAACATAAAGTAAGGGATTTCATCCCAATTTCATTTCATTGAGGCATAATGTAATGTAATAAACATAATTTCATTTATATGGGGTATATAATACCCATTTTACATTTCATATCATAATTTATTAATAATTCACGGTATTTTTTTAAAGTTTAATTATTTCATTGAAGTTGGTTTGAATTGCAAATTACAATGTTGTAAAGAATTTCATAACACAATTTATTTTAATTGGGTTATATTAGTTCTTCATTTGGATTGATATTCTAAGATTATGTGTATGATGAATTAGTATTATCTTATGTTTTAATTTCACAAGATTTAATTTTATTTATAGTTAATACAAATACTTGATTCTTTTATTAATTATCACTTCACCGTTATAGTCAATGTACTAGTTTATTTCACAATCTCATTATAATCAATATTTTTTATTCTTGATTTTATGTTGAAGGAAATTATTTAATAGTTTTCTAAATAAAGTAATTTAATTTTATCATCTTCTAGTTATTCATGATATATTCATGTTCTGGAATAATATTTTCACTATTTTACACTTAACATAATTCGTAATATGTTTTTAAGAATATCTGACTTCATTTCTATTTACAGTAAGAAATGTGTTTTCCTTCAAAACATTTTTTTCTATAAATGTTTTCATAAAAGGTTTTATCCTTTTATAAATGATTTAATAAAGTTTTTTAGTCAATTTTTCTTTTTAAAAAATGTTTTCCTATGAATCTTTTTGTCAATTTCAAACTAAGATACTTTTTTCACCTTTTTACAATGAAAAAAGAATGTACATTTTAACTTTTAAGGAATATACAAAATTACCCATTGACATGATCATATATTCTTTTATTCTTACTTTTAAATTATAAAATTATTTTTTAATGATTTTTTCCAAATATTCTTGAAATTCTTAGTTTTTAAATTTAATTTTCAAATAAACTTTTTTTCAAAATGTTTTATATTTTTAAAAAGTGATTTTCAATATGAAAATGATATGTTATACAAGAATGTTATTAAATATTCTTTTTATGGTATTTATAATTATAAATGGAAAAAATCCTTAATTTTACATATACTACACGTGGGATATGTTTAATTGATACCATCCATACTCTTCTATTGGATTATTTATAATTATTTTGACCAAGGATGGTGTTGACATTCCCTTCCCTGATTCATTTTCATAGTCATTGACTTCCCCTTGAAATATTCACTTTTCTTTGATTATTAGAAATTAAATTTCACCTAAATATCCATATTATTTTTCAATGGTATTATTATTACTTAAGAGATATCTCATTTCTACATACGATGTTTTAGTTTGAATGTTATTTAGTTGTAAATGGAAGTATTGGTAAAATTGTATCGTTTACTCAATATGGATATTTGAATTTATGGCATATTGATTCAAAAATTTAATTTATTATTCAATATATAAGGAATTATTTTGACCTATAAAGATTGACAGGGTCCGATATTAGAATCCCCATTCTACATCAGTGGGTCTCATGAGAAAAATGAGTAATCCAACAGTAAATGGGTTTCTACCTACAGTTTAATTGATATTGTGAAAGGTATTCACAAAAGATTCATCTTGTGAGCGTGACATAACATCCAATAATTAATAATTTACTTCATTAATAGTTATTATTATCCATGATATTTTCAAAATGATATTATCTATGGACGCATTTCATTCTCTATTTTTTGATTAAATGGAATTTGTTTTCATCTTCTTAACTTTCCATATTGTTTATGCATTATCAAATTTTGATGTACAATTTAGGGATTAAATGACATGGTTTTATAATTATTTACATTTATTTGTTTATTATTGTTTATTAATTCATGATCGATTTTATTTTAATTAAAACTGACTAAGAATTTGATATCACCCCTATTTTGTATCTTTTTTCTAAGAATCCATGAAGTGTACTTTGAAAGATATGCAAAAGCATTCTAGAGGGATTTATTTTATTCTTCAAAGAAATTATGTGGAAATTTGTGTATCCAAATTTAATGCGAGACACAATTGTGTATCTAGTTTTCCAGTATTACTATACACTTTTGTCCTTAAGGATATGAATCATTGTATCTTATGGCAATGTAATAAAGAAGAAACCAACTCTAGGCTACTGGGTTTTGGTTTATTATATTTTATGTTGGTTTAAGTATATTATTCAATAGGGGGGTGAATTGAGTATCTATAAAAATTTCTGTTAAAATTTGATTCTTTGAAAATTTTACCTAATTAAAAATACACTCAAAGTCATTTTTAGTGAATTTATAAAAGTACTAAATGATAAATTAATTTCTTAGAATATTGATTAGTTTTCACTTGTACTAATTTTAATATTAATATAACTTTTGAAACTAACCAACTGGTTCAACACTGATATAAAAACTTTCTAAACTAACTATCAAAGTCAATTTTTTTTGTAAAATGTAATAAACACAACATAAAATTAAAAGGTAAAGTCACAGTAGATACAAAAAAGAGGTTCAGTCTGAAGCTGAGACTTAGAACTATCCGCATGGTGATCACCATCAACCAAGAAAATTTAATTTAATAAACAATTTGATCCACACCTTGGATCTAGGTTCACAATAGCACACAAAGCTGTCTAAGTCACACCTAACCAATACCATAGTTATTTGTGGGAAAAACAACAAACAGGCCACACTTGACCTCTTCTACTATTCTACATGGGATACAAGAGATAATAATGAATTTTTTTAAGGATATCAGGTATCATCCAGTTATGCTCAAGAGACAGTGTGTGTTAGAGTATACAAACACTACTCCAAAAGTATGTAAAATAACACAATTGAGTTGAAGATACAGATAATGGTTTAGAAGGTTTTGTGTGTTATTCAGTAAAGCTATGGACTCAATTGATGAATTGGAAATGATGTTTGAGTCCTCTTTTGAAAGATGGATTCAAAATAGAGCATTATATCCTCTGTATTCTAGATTGTAGGAGTGAAATGATCATCACTTTGATGTTAGGATGTTAGGGTTTACATAACATGTTTTTATGATCTAGTTGATCTCCATGTATTCTCTATCTTTGATTTCTTGGGATTTGAAAGAAATAATTGAGAGTTTGTAGGAGATTGTATGTATTATGTTATCTCTTCCTTTCATCACATTACTCATTTATCTTAAAATGATATAGTTTTTAATTATTTTATACTTCGAGGTCTAGCAGGCATGAAGATCTCCCCACACGCATATACCTCATATTATCTACTAATAGTCCTAAAGAAAACAATAAATAATGTCAAAAACAATAATTTTTATAAATATGATTGTTGGAAATAAATTTGAATTAATAAAATAAAGACATTGTTTTTTAATATTGGTGAGTCGTAAGTATCGGTGACTCATTAGCATCATTTTGTTAGCATCGGTCTGTCAACATCGGTCTGTCACCGTCGGTCTGTTAGCATCAGTGAAATTGTGTATCAGTGATTATTTTCCATCGGTATTAGTGACTGAGTATATCGGTGAGTCCTTTGTTCTATCGGTCTATCCGAGAATTAGTGAGTCATCATCAGTTACTCATTTTGAACTATCTATGTGTCACCCATAGGTGTGTCATCCATTAGTGACTCGTTCATCAGTGAGTGGTCCATTGATGACTCATTCATCAAATTATAGATTGAACTATTAGTGAGTCTAGCATCGGTGGATTCTTCGATAAGTGACTTCTTTGATCGGTGATTCCTCATCGGTGAGTTGACCATTGGTGACTCCTTTTTATCTAACAGTGCTCGGGAATCTAAAAATCTTATAAAGTGGCTGTTTTACATAGAACACTACCAGTTTAGCTAAAATTCATAAATACATGTAAATATACACTTGTAAACAAATTGAAACATTAAGATTCACAATTTATTGACTTATTGAAATGTGTTATACAAAGTGACATAACTTATTCACTTATAAATATTTATTATCATGATTAACTTGAGAAATAAATTAATATATGAATTACTAGAATGTGTAGATTAGAATGAGTTGTGATTATAAAAACCACTATTTCACATAGGGTCCAACAATTCATATCAGAGGATTTTTATTACAAATAGTGGTAACTATATTAAGTAAAATATAGATTATGGAACATAAACATATGATATACTATGGGGATAAGTATATAATGAATTTATAATGTCTTGATAATGTATAGATTATGTAATTTTTCTTGAAAATACATCGATGTATGGATACTACATGTGGGTGTGGTTTTAGAATATAGGTAATGAGGGGTAATAACTATGGATAGTTCACATTGATCTTCACCTGATCAACACTCAGTATACTAAATGGGACTTACTATGCACATAGTTTCACACACACCATGAAATAAGATTAGGATAATTCAAAGTTAATTATGAAATTATTATCGTGGATTTGAATAAATAGTGATAATGAATGACCTAGGTAAACATATAGTGTATTATATTTAAAATAAGTTGTATAAAACAAACAATAAAAGGTATTATGTGTTAAAATAATGGAATAAAAAAATAATTACTATTTATAAATAAATAGTATGATAGTAGTAAATAAATTTCATCCCAGGGATATATTTTTTAATTTTTGTCTTAAATGAGGAGAACCTAGGCATTATCTGAGTCAATTCTCTCATATAATGGTTAATTAATAGACTAAGTAAGGACATATGTTGAAATAAAATTGTTGAATTGTTTATTGAGATTACAGAATTATATTAGAGTAGTACTTTTACTAATGGTATTTTGGTATAATAATTATGAAACTTTTAAATATAATGAAATTTGTTTGAATAATATTTGTATCAATTAATGTAAGATTTATCGATACAATCATGGGTTATTATTTTAAGGTTTATCATAAGTTAAAATTCATCGACACCACTTTTTAAAAAAATTTGTAGTAGGAATATAAAATGATTGAGGATATTTTGGAGAACATTTACAAGAATAAAACCCATTAGTTTAGAATATGTTTTAGTGAAAATTTATTTGAGGAATAATTCCTTTATAATATATATAAATAAGTTTATCGGTAAAGATAACCATTGGGATTAATATTATTAATAGTTACATTGTAATAATATCAAAATAATATTATTAGACTTTGTGAAAAAATGTTTTTATTGAAACTCGTAATAAAAATGTTATATAATGATTAACATTATTCAAAGGATATCTATAATGTTTTTTGGGAACATTATTGGAATTAAATTATTATAGTTTTAAAAAATTACAAACCATATTCTTGGAGAAAACCCTTCACATCTGGGAAGTCCATAGGGATTGATTCCAATACCTAAGTACAATAAGAGTTTATCTTCTACCACTAGCCTATGTGAAGTCGTAGTTAATATTTCATTACTTTTAGTTAAAAATGTTACTAATAATTATTGAAAATGAACCATTGGTCCTACCTTTGAGGTTTATAGATTAATTTATCACATTAGACAAATTTTTTATAACTATATTGGTTTTGGAAATTATTTAGAGATAGTCTGAATGACATGGTACAATTTTGTATATCTTACAATCTGTTAAAAGTGAGTATTAGTGCTTCTGGAATAATAAATTCATTTTTGGAAATTAATTTCTTAGAGTGAAGGATTAATTATACTTTTATCAAAGAATAATAAAAGAATGAAAATTCATATACCCTTATATCCACAAATAGTCAAACAATTCCTCAACTTTATGGAAAGACTAGGAAATTAAAATGTTATCTTATTTAATTCATATCTAATGAATAATATTGTCATTTAAATCATAAAAAATTTATGGTTTTAAGGCCCTTAAATTTGTGTTCATCATTAAATTTCTTATGATTAATGACCTCAATAACAATATATAATATTTTATGCTATTCTTCCATGTCTATATCTTCAATTTCCACCAATGATTCTCCTAATTAGAAACATAGTCATGTGTCTTTCAATATAATCCTTGTAGTTATCTTTATATCTTTTTAAGAGGATGTTTTCTTTAACCATATATGATTTTTGTTTCTAAATAATTTTATTTCTAAATATCAAATCCTTTATTATTGGGATCAAGTCTAAATGGCGAGGACATAATTTATTTAATGTGTGTAGAATGTAATACCCAAAAATTCTAAAGTAAGAACATTATATTCGAAAGGGTTTATGGCACCCAACATCATTCTTAGAAGAAAATATAACACCCCATGACTTTAAAATATATTTATTTTTAAATAAATTAAACTTCTTAAATACCTTGAATTACACACAACTTTGATTTAGATTATGTAGTGTGAAAAAAATTGTTGTTTTAATAGCATTCGTTACACACAAGATCTAGTTATACCAAATAAAAATATACAATTAAAACTATTAGTAAATATATCACCTAAAAAATAGAATGAAATGTATGAATTAAATTAAATAACATATAAAAATATATATTTTACAGATTTTTATTAGCTATCTTTTTATTAGTACTAAAATAATAATTAGTTAAAAGAAAAATAAATGTTTTCTAAAAAACTGGGTTTTCTTTTCTAAAAGACGCTTAGTCATGCCTTGAACACAGAATTTATAATTCAGTTTTACCAATATTATAAATTTATATTTATAAAACTAAACTTAATTTTTAAAATCATCACATCAAAATCAACTTATGGAGAATTTAATGTTTTTTTCTAAAATATTATATTTTTTGATGAGTAGTGAAAATAGTGAATTTTAATTGAAAACCACCATTTTGTTTAAATTATTTATAAGGATAAGTTATATTTTAAATTGTTTTTAATGTAAAATTAGTTCAAATTTTTATAAATTAATCCAATTTAGGTCATTTTTATAATATTTATATTGAATTTGATAAGAAAGTTTAACCGTTTTATCATTTTCTCTAAAAAACCCTACTTTCTCATCACATCTACAAGATTAGTTTTGAATTAAAATTATCCACTTATATGAATTGAATTTTTAAAAATGGATTATATATTCTTAATAAAAATAATTTACAATTAATAATAACTTCAAATCAAATTTTTACCTTAATTAATAGTGAAAATATTAACAATTAATTACCCCAGTTAAGGTAAAAATAGATTTACCAAGAGTTAAACTTAAAAAACAAGGGTTTAAAATGTCCTAAAAACTTATCCAAAACTCATTTTATGGACATATTTCCACCTTATATTTTATATTTCTAACAATGGCCCATTTTGGAAAATTTTATTAGGATAAAAATGCAGTTATGATTTAAAATTGTCAAAATAATGCAAGTGTGACACTCACCTCGCATATAAAAGGCCACAACCTTTCTTTTATTCTTCATACAACCAAACAATATTTTTTCGACCAATATGCAATAAAATAACTTCCTAAATTCCTTAATCACATCTTAAAATCATCATGTTTTGTAGAAATAAATCCTACTAGAGACTTTGGCTAAAAACTAAAGAGGATACTCGACTAAAAGGTAATGTTATTCAATGAGCATTTTTTAATATTTTTTAATCCACCTCCTTCAATTATTATTAAACCATGATGATATAATAATATAAGTACCATATAAATACACGGATGTTTTTATAATTGGGTCATGAACTACAACAATATCAACTACTATCACCTGCATTGAAAAATCATCATTTGTGTGTACAACAGATTACTGCCTTGCAAACCGATGTCAATTGTTATTCCAATTCCAAATTTAACGGTTGGGTATAGTGATGGATCTATAGAATATATATAATATTTATAACATTTTTATAAATATGGAATCACTATATCATATATATATATATATATATATTACATTCCATTACAGAGGGGATACAGTAACATCACTCGTGTATATGGCGATCAATCACCTCACGAAGCGATGTGATTTGTCTTTCACTAATGATTTACATTGAATGTAATAAGGATAGAGTAAATAATTATAGGTCATATAAATGAAATAATTATGATATTAATTAAATATTTATCATTTTTAATTTATAATATATATATTAACATATCATTTTCTATCAGATCTCTTCACTCATTGAAAGACGATAACATAGCTTGTGTATGTGTGGACTACCACCTTCATGAAACGATGTGAATCTCTTTTTATAGCCACACCATATAGATGATATATGTATATATATATATTTATGTTTAAATAAATAATATAATATTTATTATATTATGATCATTCTATAAGGATAAAATTTCATATACCGCCTTTCTATAAGGATCATTGAAAAAGGAAAACGTTACTCATGCATATGTATGACCTACTACCTCAATGATCATAACATACTTAATTGTGAAAAAACATATTTTATGATTGGTTTTAAATGTATAAATGATGTATAAATATGATAATTTTGTAATGATTATTATTCTAGAGATGCCTTAACTCTATAATATGTTCAAGAACTAGATATTTCATGATGAAACACACACAAAAATACAAGGCAATTAACACCCAAAACAATGAAAATAAGAAAAAATTAATAACGAACGAGTGATAAAATGTTATAAAATGATCATTGATGAAATTATAAATAACAATATGGTATATTAGTAAGTTAAATAAAATTTTATAACTACTATAAATGTTTTTAAAGAATGTTCAACCAATAGGAAGTTTGAGGTAAGGGATTTCGTCTCAATTTCATTTCCATAGAAAATATTATAATGTTATGCATATAATTTATTTTATATGGTGTATATAAAACACCATTGGAATGTTATATCCCAATTCATTAATATTTCATAGTATTTTATGTTTTAATTTGAATTATTTCATCCAATTTCATTTGACTATAAAATTAAAATGTTGAAAAGTATTTCATAACAAAACTTATTTTCATTGGGTTATATTACTCTGTTATTGTCATTGATATTATATTATCATGTATATAATAAATTTTTATTATCATATGTTTTATTTTCACAAGTTTTAAGTATATTTATAGTTTATACACATAATTTATTAATTTATTAATTCTCAATTCAATGATATGATCATTGTAAGGGTTTATTTCGTTATCTAATTCTAATCGAGAATGTTTATTCTTGAATTTGTATTGAAGGAAATTATTAAATATTAATTGAAATAAAACCATTTAATTTTCTTATCCACTATTTATTAAAAATATTGTCTATTTATAGATTTTATTTCACTCTTTGGAATATAAAATAATCAATAACATGTTTTTAATAAAATATGTCATCATTTCCCTCTTCAGTCAAAAATATATTTTCTTCCCAAACCATGTTTTATAATAAATTTATCAAATATATATTTTTCATTATAAAAATGATTTATTAAAAATATTTTTTTCCCATTTTGATACATTTTTTTCATATAAATCATATTGTCATTTTATCATCTAGTTAGATTCCTAACCATTTTATAATGAAAATAAATGTTCATTTTAACTTGTACAATATATATGAAGTTAGCCACCGACATGACCTCTTTTTCTTTAATGCTACATTTACAGTTTTCAAGATTACTTTAATAGAATATAATTTACTAATATTATAATTATTCTTAGTTTTTAAAATTAATAATAAAATAAAAGGATTTTCAAAAGGTTTTTGGTTTTTAAGAAGTGATTTTTACAATGAAATGGACATTTTCATGACCCTACCCAAGACGGGACTCGAGATGTAACTACCCCAAGCCTACCTCCATAGGCTAGGGGTTGGGTACCAACACTAAAGTCATAAATAACATGGGTCGTCCTTTATACAATCACCTATACAAACAAACATATCTATTTCATTGAAAAGGTGCAGAGGGTGTAAAAGTAAAAGAAACAAAAAGTTAGGGGAACAACCATGCATAAAAATACTCCAGATAGTACAACAGTATGGTTGTGTAAACTAGAATTTAAATGGAAAAAATATACATCAAACGATAAATATGTCCCATCCTGACAAAACTAGAATATTAAATTACTAAGAGATCCCAACACTTAGTTTTCAATCTTTGAAAATTGTACGTGATCCAAGTACCTTGTATCCTTGAGCTCCAATGAAGTAACTAACATCCAGTATGTCATCTTCATATGAAACAACACATATGGGAAAAGGCTATATAGGTGTGAGTATAAAAATATATTTTAGGATGCCCAAAAAGTTTACGTGGGTTCAGTAAGAGACACAATAATAAAGAAAGATAGTAGATGCAAGACACAGTCAAAGAATACATCTCAACCCAAACCAAGTGTATCAGTAACCTTGTACAAGCATATGAGGTTTGACACAGGTAGTAGATGAATAACACGTCAAGTATTTTCTACCCATAGTATAAGAGTAGACTCATCACTATGTTATATACCTGATGATACATAATCTCTTGGTAGAGAACCTATGTCCTAGTATAACAGGGGTCCCACTCTAATAGTTATCGAGGAACACCACTACCCAGATCTACTAGAGGGTACCATTTCAAATATATCCATAGAAGACATGTTCCCATTCAGATGGGGTTGAGGGACCACTATAGTTATCATTGAGGTCAACACTTCCCATATTTATTGTAGGGTCAACTCATTAATCATCTAGAAACTCCACTATCCAACCCTAATGAAGTGTACCACTCAAAAAATGTTGAGAAAATCCATTTCTTGGCCCTACTAGTGGTCACCACTCATAAATCATTAAAGAACATCACTTCCAAAACCTACTAGTGGGTAACACTCAATTTCCATCAATGAAATCCACTACCCAACCCTACTAGAGGTTACCACTTAGTAGTTATCAAGAAACTCCACTTCCCATCCCTTTAAAAGGATTTCACTATATAGTAATCGAGGAACTCCAATAACCATCCCTATTAGAGGGTCCACTTAGTAGTCTCCAGTAATCCTTCATGATCACTTTTTTATTGGTCATCACCTCAAATAAGTTTTCTACCTATAAATATTATCATCAAATCTCGAAATCCGCAACTACATGAACAATCACGTGCTACACAAGAAAAACACTCAGTATAGGTTACTCACAGGAAAAATCGAAGTACAAACAAAAGATATATGAGAGTTAAAATATTATCAATAAGTAAAAAACATTTAATGGTTCCATATGACATGGGGCCCCTCACCTCTAACTTGTTGTGTCCACTCCAATACATGGCTTGCTATCCATTTAGTACTAGACGGTGTGTAAGGGTACTACATGAAATGCCTCGAACAAAATTCTGATGAATACATGAGGCTCATCACTAGTTAAAATGTTAAAAATTTAGTCCCACTAATATACCTCTAAAAATAGCCCTAGATTTTGGAATAGCTTACACTATTGTTATCTTGATGGAGAAATTCTAGGGGTAAGAAATTCACTTTCCCAAATTAGATACCCGGTGAAATAATCACATTTCACCACAGAACGCATGAGTGATGCTTCATGGGACACACCCAGAATGCTATACTAAACACCCAATATTAATCTTTAAGAGTCTGTATCAATTTTAGGGTCTCAATACCACTGACGGTTTAGTAATCTGACATTTCAAAAATGAGTTACGTCTGATACAGGGTTATGTAGTAATAATTAATTTATTATTATTGGGAATTTAATGGAAATAATCCATGAGCTGGAGAAAGGTATCCATAACTCATATTGAAATGATGATCTAAATGTTAGGATTATTCTTCTACATACATCATATCAATCTAATTTTATATAATGATATTAGGTTCAAATTAGGATTTTACCAATAGTTTTTTAATATCCTTATTAATATTTTTTTATAACCTCAATTAAAAGAAGTATGATTCATCCCTTTGGATTCATGAAGAGTTCCACCAGCTCCTTTTGGATCTTATTTTGTTCTATAAATTTAATATAATTACTTGTTAATATTTCAAATAAATTTAAATTTTGGAAATTCCCTCCATATTCCATGCTTTAACATCATGTTGGCAAGGAGTTTTCATATGTAGCACATCAATTCCCATCCTCCTTTCACATTTTAATTATTCTCTTTAATTATTTACATAAATTATAATCTATTCCACACCGTATTTATTTTATTCTCGTTCTAAAATTAAATATCCTTTAATTTTATTACCTAATCAACCTTAACAACAACAACAATAATAATTATAATAATAACAATAATAATAATAATAGTAATAATGATCAAAAAATTAAACACATCATCAATGATCTGAGTCCGACCACCATCCCGTACACACAAAGTAGCCACCACCATGAGACTGGACAAATGAAATCCACTCAAAACCTATCCCATCATACCACACATCATCACCACATACCAACCGAGAAAATGGGGACCACCAATCTAATCTCAAACCATCATCGATAACAAACCCACACCCGTAGTATTGACCAAATTGGTTCAAAAAATATCATCCTTCCCATGTATCAATTCATCCAAAAACCATCGAACTGTGTGTCGTTCTTTCTACCACAATGAGTTTAGTGGTTTGATCAAACTCGAACCTTCCCTATAAATATTGAATAGTTACCCCGTGGTCCAATGATGAATAAAACCAATAACAGTGGGGGTAGGGGGAGCACCAATAAAAATGCGATATATATCATTAGAACAACATTTATGGAAAATGAATTCATAGTGGGTAAATAATGGTGATAAACATGAAATTGAGAAGAAATAAATCATGTCAATAATTTATTTTGATAGATGGGATCCTGTAAAGGTTCATTTAAATGAGGGTCAAAGAAACAGATTTGATAATGCACACTATTTTAATCAAAAGGTACAAAAAACATAATTTATTAGTCTTAACTCAATTATGGATTTATCATTGGTGATGAATGAATCTTTTAGTGATGAAAATAGTATGGTACATCTACTACCTATCGATTTACCTTGATATGATAACTGGTTGTTGACTGATCTCAATATGTAAACGAAAGACACTCCCCACCTCCTTTTGGATCCATCAATGGTTATTCAACCAACCATTCTAAATTTTTCATACAAGGATTTTTATGGAGGAATTAATTAGGATATTTAATTTAAAAAATAAATAAATAATTTATTTATTTTAATTAAATGAAACCACAAAAATATGCCTTATGAAAACATCCTATGGTGACTAAAATTAGGTTGCGCCTATGGTAAACTCCCTGTTTCAGATTCAACATTGGTCTCATATTTCCAATCTGAGGCTCCTTTTATGATATATTTAACATTTTAGGAAAATTGTGTACGTAAAATAAAATATATATTTAATAATTTTAAAAAATTAATTCTAGGCTCACAAGGCCTCTGAATCATGTGCCATCTCAATGTATGGCTTTGAAAATATTTTTATGAATATTCCAAAGTCTTAAAAAACCAAAAAAGAGTCTCTATATATATTTTCCACAATAATGTTTGTAAATATATGTTTTATGAAATTTATTTTCATTAATGACAATAACCCTTCCTTTTAAATATATTACGCTATGGATATGTCGAGTTAATAACATCCTTATTATTCATCATGATGGTTTATTATTACATTGAAAAAGTATAGTCTTGATATTCAGGTCCTTAATTAAATTTTGTTGTTATTGGCTCCCCCCTAAAATATTCACTTTCATGTTATCATTAGACATTAAATTTCACCTAAGTATCCTTATTATTTATCATGGGTATACATGGTTCTGAAACTGTTTCTCATTTTGACATACGATGTTTAAATTTGAAAGTTATTTTATTGAATTTGAAAATATTGATAAGTTAATATACATTAATTGATACTGATATATTATGTTAATGGATGTGGATTCATGAATTACATAGATTATTTGATATATGAGGAATTATTTGGACTAGTAGTGAAGGGTGGGGCCCCATACTATATATCCCATCAATGCATTAGTAAGACTCCTAAAACATATCAACAATCTAGAATTAAATATGTTTTTACCTATAGTTTAAACAACTATTTTAAATGTCTTTATGATTGAGTTATCATGTTCTTGAGACATGATGTCCAATAATTAAGCAATTCCTTCATTAAGAGTTGTAATTAACCCTATGATTTTCACAATGATATTATCTATAGATTCACTTCATCCCCATTTATTTAATAATTTGAATGTGATTTTATCTATTTACCCTTCCATATTATTTATACCATATAGAATTTTTTTGGACATGTTATTAGTTAAATTGAATGTGTATTTAGTTATTTACCTTCCCATATAGATTATTATTTATTTATTCCTGATAACCCCTGATTTACATCACCCTTACTAATAATTTTATCTCGCCCTTATTTTTTTTCCTTTCCCAAGAATCTATGAACTGTACTATGAATGATATGAAATAATATTCTTTAATAATTAATTTTATTCTAAAAAATATGTTTACATTTGTGTTTCCAAAAGTAATGTGATACATAAGTATGTATCTAGTTCACCAAGACTATGAAAATTTTTTGTAATCTAGGATGATATTCCTTATATGTAATTTTAATGTGATAAATAAAACACCATGTTTGCCCACTTGGGTCTGAGTGCCTACAACAGTTAACACAAAAAAATATATTTTGAGATTACGATATGAGCATCCTGAAAACATCTGATGTGAATATAACTAAATAATTAATTTAATATGTCATTGAAATAAATGAATTGAATGGTTTATGTATAAGGTAGTAAACCTAAAAAAATTATTACGAAAAAAATAATTGATGTATATTTATTATACTAGAGATAAAATACATACATGATAAAATCTAGACTCAATTAAGGGGTTTCATCTCAAAACAACCTTCCTAGAGACACATTTTCTTTTATGGACCTATGTTTTTTAGTTCCATAAAACGTGTGTTCTAGTTTTAATAATCACTGTTTCCAGGAGGATTCCATTGGATTAATTCATGGAACTGTAAACTTTTAACAGTTATTTATCAAAAGAGGACTTGCTTTCCAAAGGCAGGCGTTCATTAATTTTAAAAATTATGATACTTAAGAACGTGAATTAGTTGAGAGGATGGGAGGTCAGACTCATCACACCCTTTTGGGGGGGATTATTGTCTACTCGAGGACTCTTATTGTAAATTTAATATATTTTCATGAATCCTTATTAATTCACCAAGTATATCATAAGTATCCCTTGGAATTTACAATCTCCTATTAACAAGTGTAAAAATTTAAATCTTCTCTATAAATTTAAGGTTTTTTATTTAAATGGAAATATTCATATATATTCTAAGTTTTCCATCAATGGTATCCTCTAATATACTATTTAGAGATTCTTTTAATCATCGTTGCGATGATATTGGTTTTTAATTCACTCAATGGGGAACTCTGGAATTTTATTTTCATTTAAGGGGATGAAGGTTTGGTTTGATTTTGGGATCATGCCCATAAGACAGGCTACATACGTATGCTTGTGAAAGGAATTATAACCCTCATAGTTCAGGGCCACTAAATGGGACACATCGTACCTTTTATGTTCATGTGATAAGGACCTCTAAGCTGAAGGTGCTTAGTTGAAACTTAGTGTGGGAATTATGTTGATGCATCCCAAGGAACATGGAAAGGATGTGGGTTTCCTAGTAGGGTCATATCCTATTGGGAATATGGCGCAAGGAAAATAGGGTTGATTTGACGTGTTGGATTTTAACCTCAATGAGGCTTCCTACACATCCCAAATAAATGGGAATCAAAGCCCACATAGTTAAATAAGTCTCGTAGGAGATTACAGTCTTCTGAGAGAGATGAGTTTGGGATTACTTCCTAAAAAGGATTCCATGATGATTTGAGTGTTGAATTTGGGGATTATTTCCTAAGTAGGATGCCCAAATTGGTGGAATTGGGTTTGGATTCTTGAGGAGGATATCCAGTGAGCTCGAGCCCTGAAAGGGATTCCTACATATCCTGGTTTGAAAAGGAATCAAATTTCTTGTAGTTCCTTCCAATGAGTGTTTGTGAACCTGTGGTAAACATCACATATCTCTAAGACCACATGATTCATTCTCGGTGTGAGAAACAAGAGGATGTGAAAAATTCAACAATGACACTTCACACTTTTTCTCCTCCACTAATGGAACAGGGCGCATCAACTATGGAAGAGGGTGAGGCGATGAGCGTTCCCTTTGTTCTCTACACATTGGAAAAGTGTCCAATAGAAGTAAGAAGGGGTGAATTTGAGGGGATTATACTAGGATGGATTCCCTAAAATTGATCTTGGTAGGGGAGGGAGACTTCTCATATGCTTGTGCGGAAATGTAAGTGTGAACTGTATGTTCCCCTGCCAGAATTTCAGATTTCCAGCTCTTTGAGAAGGGGGAGGTCGAGGGCCAGACCCTTATTCTCAGAACTGGACACTTCCCAACACTGTTTTTGGGAGAAAGGTCAATGTGACTGTGGATATACTAACCCATAGACATTCCATGAATCCTAACCCCATTGTGATACAAATGTGGGAAACCTCTGATTGTGGAAATAAAAACCCAAATAAGAGACACACTAATGTCACTTTTCCAAAGGTTTGATAAGTCAGTAGGTTTGGGTGGAGGTCACAACAGAATCCCTTTCAGATAAGGGAGACAATGAAGAAGAATCCTTCCCATGAATGGTTTTGAGGAAGGCTTAATATCTTTTAAACTGAAGAGAGTGAAGAGAATAACTGAATCAAAGAGGGGCACCCAAGTAGAGAAGGGCACACAAGTATAGTCGTGCAAGAACACATTGGCGACCAGATGTTCACTAAAGATATGTACAACCTATATGGTAATACTTGGTCAAGACCTTTCTCAAGCCTTCAAGAGTATTTACAAGTGATCCATGAAGTGGGGCTCTCAAGTTCTTGTGAGAGGAATGGGTGGCGCAAAAATATTTCTGACTTGGGGAGTTTGGGAACTTTAGGCACACAAGTGTATTGGTTTTCAAACACTGAAAGTACTTAATTGTAATGATCCTCCCCAAAATCCTCCCTTCAAGGTGTGGAAGAACTACGTTGGATGTTTTGTAAGAATATGGTGAAGTACTAGGGAGACGAGAGCAGAAATCAGGATTCAAGGAAATTCGTCCATACAAATGAGGGCCCCAAGGGTCTATTTATAGGAAAATAAGTGACCTTGGGAGAAATTATTTGGGCATGCAACTACACTATCACACCATTATTCATGCGCAAATAGGTTGTGCGATATATGGGGGTTGCGCAAGTAGGCTGCGCACCACAGGTGCTTTGGCTCGACTAAGGCGATTCAAAATCTATGCCTTTGCAAATCATGATTTTTCTTCATGTATTTTCCCATTTTTTTTCTAAGGGGATTCCCTTTGTCATTTTCTCGACTCTTTAGTGGAATAGTTTCAACAAAATCCCCCCACTTAGAAATTGATTCAAAAATGAAAGAGTATCCTATACTGAGGTGAAGTAATGAAGGAGAAAGACAGGGGCACTAGGGCACACAAGTATTTAGCACTCAAGTAGACTTGGGTGTGAAAGTTTGAAATATATAAGATTTATAGTGTGTAGTGTGATTTCTGTCGCTTATATATAAAGGGCTTCACTTCCGTTAAATGTCATGACCCGTCCTCGGGACTCGGGCCGTGACTACCCCAAGCCCACCTTCCATAGGCCAGGAGCTGGAGACTAGCACCAAAGGTGAAAATCCCTAAGCTGGGAAGACATTGAATTTATAAAAGTAAACAGACACAACAGAGAACAGAACTGGAAGAAAAACACTAAGTAGAAACTGTATACAAAAGTTGTGCTGGATAGAAAAGGGGGCCGGAAATACAAACCCAACAATAAAGTACAAGGAAAAGAAAAAACTTGTACAACTAAAAAGACAAACAGCTGGATGGTTTCTAGTAGCCCTGGATCATCCACCACGAATCCTACCTGAAGGGTAGGTATAGATAGCCTCCTCAGTGCTCTACATCCGTCCATCTCCTCTGGGTACCATCTTGTCATGAGGTCCAACTACGGGTACCGTCCTGTCCTCGTACATTCTACCTCGGTCAGTGCTATCCGTCATGTGCATCCTTCACAACATGGTGTGGGAAAAGCCCGTGCTGGGGTGAGTATAAAGATACTCAGTAGGGACCCCGAGACCCTCAAGGTCTCACAAAATCCAACAAGGATAAACCACAAATTATGAATCAACGGGCAACCATTACTTAGGTATATTCCCATACATATACCTATGTTATCTAGTAACCCATCTCAATCATGAGGAAAACACAAAGGTCATTGACTCATGTCAAACCTGGATTTTTAGTGAAGCTTAAAAGTACAGATGATTAGTCGAGAAGCTAGATCATCTTATTCTGACAATAGGCACTGCTTCAGACCATACAATGTCTGACCCACATAGGATCGATATGTACTAACCCCCCCCCCCCACAATGACCCACATAGGATCGGTAAGTGCTGACCCACATAGGATCGATGAGCACTGACCCACATATGATCTGACCAACACAGGATCGGTATGTGCTGACCCACACAGGATCTCTGAGCGCTGACCCACATAGGATCTGACCCACAAAGGATCGCTCGGTACTAATCTTCATATGTTCTGTCTCCAACCTCCACCTCACTGCCAGCTACTAGCTCTCCATACACTGTTTTCTCACCTTTGGAAGGATCTGCTCCAGGAGATACTAGTCGAACTACAACTACCAAGAAGTCCCGAGTAGAGGTATCTCAACGGAACGCCTCATCATAGGGGTCATAATGAAACAAACGACACGTCAATCGGACGCCGGTCTGTGAGTTATTGGCATTTCCATCCTGGGGGTCTGGTTGGATTATAGGTTCAAACCAACTTGATCGTACCCCAACTATGTCCAAACATCTAGTGGGGTATGCCAAAAGAAGCATCTCTCTCTAAGGTCTCTTCCACCATAGACGGTTCGTCGATTGGACTCATCTAGCTGGCGATATGCGTGAATTTGTAGTTTTTGGTTAAATGGGTCCGGTCTGGGGTCCGAACCTGTCCGGGGTGCGACCCAGCCCACTGGGGAGGCCCGGCCCGGTGAAGTGGCCCGACCCAATGTGGAGGCCTATCCTGTTTGGGCGGCCCAGCCCGTTGGGGCAGCCCGACCAGGTGGTGCGGCCCGGCCTGATGGGGCGGCCTGGCCTAGTGGGGCGGCCCGACAATAAGGTGGCCCAGCACGGTTGGCTGGCCCGCATGGCCTGGCTGGATGGCACGCATGGCCTGGCTCTCTAGCCCGTCTGGCCAGGCTGGCCACACCGTGGGGGGGGGGGGGTGGGGTGTGGGGGTACGACACCCCTTGGCTTCTGAAGGAGCCGGCGCTAGGCACTGGTTTGGTGACCTGCGGGACCCGAGGGGTCCCGCCCGTAGCACGCACCAGCGGCCGGCTTAGCTGGCCCCCTAGATCCTCGACCACGGTGCGACGGCACTGTGGTTCTGTTGGCCTCCGCATGGCACGACGACGCCTTTCCACCACAATCACGGTCGTAGCCTCCGGTTCTCCACGAGGCGCGACGGCGCCGCGCTCATCTTCTGACCGCAGCAGCCCTCATAGCCACGGTCCCCTTCATCCAGTGTGGTTCAACAAAACCACACCCCTCTGGCACCGCCGCATCCCCCTGGCCCTAACTCGGTTCCCTGTGCGTCACGGCGGTGTTGTGCCCTTGTGGCGACCCGACGGCCTTGCGCCACCGGCTTCTTCACGGTTCGCCTCCATCATCAACAACAAGAACAACCAAAGGGGGAGGTTTGGACCATGTTCATGTGAACTCATCCCTCCTCATCAAGGTGATAACATTTGGTATACCATAATACAGAAATTTGAATGATGAAGAATGGATGTTTATACTCATATATAAAATAACTCAAATTCTCTTACCTTGATTGCTGATGATCACCGACGAAGTCACGGAAAAGCATACATCGTTGTGTTCATGTCATAATAAGATGAAGAAGTTGATGTCATCAGTGTTCTTCAAGGATGGAAGTGTTTCCTCTTAATTCCCTGATTGAAGAGGGAGAGAGAGATGTTCGTCGATCTTTGTTGGAGAGGGGCATTCTTCATTAGGAGAATAAATTTCTCCAAGGGTTCTCCAAATCTCCACCAAAAAGAAAGTGCCAACCAAAATGATTGGTTAATCTAACCCATTATTTAATTTGTTGGCCAAAAGAATTAAAATGATTTCAAATTAATTAATTAATTCCAATAATTAATTTGTGGTTTGGCACACTTATGAGGGAAGATGGAAAGTTAAAATTAAATGAAGAGAGAGTTGGCTTCAGTAACTCAAATGAAGTCTAAGGGTTTCATCCCACATAAAAGGGTGGGTTTAAGGGGAATGAAACTTGTGTGGGACCCACCTAATAATATCCTCCCAAGGGAGGTTATGTGCGGGTGGGCCCCACTACTAACCTCCCTTTGGAGGTTTTAACTACCAAGAAAAAAATAAGCTAACTCTTATTTTAATTTAACTTAATTAAAACCCCCAAAATCTAACTTCCACTCTTTTTAGAACGCAACTGCAGTAATGGTCTCACTAAAAATCACTGATGCTGCGAGTTAAACGGTGCCCTTAGATTTCAATTCTGAGCACCAGTTCAAAAGTTATAAAATCTTGTACGTACGTTTACTGAACGTACCCAAAAAAAACTTCAAAAATTGATTCTAGGCACACCGGGCCTCAAAATCAAGCTCCGTCAGAAACTTCAGAATCATAAAATTCCCATGTATTTAAGAAAAAAAAATTCCATGGAAACTCTGGGTCTTTACAATCTCCCACCTCAGGGATTTATGTCCCCATAAGTTACAACTAGAACTAAGGGAACAAGTGAGGGTACTGAGCACGCATCTGAGCCTCCTGCTCCAATGTGCTCTCCTGGAGGTTCCCATGATACCAAAGAATGCACACAAGAGGTATCGACCATCCATGTAGAACCTTCTCCTATCGATCCTCAATCTCCACTGGATCCTCCGTGAAATTCTCCCCATCATCGATGTCCAGCTCCCCATGGTTGATGATGTGGGATGGGTCGTGCACATATCTCTTTAGCTGAGATATGTGGAAGATGTCATGTAATCGGTGCAACTGAGGTGTAAGTGCTAAGCGGTAAGCCACCTCAACTACTCTAATGAAGAACTAGAAAGGTCCGATGAATCTCAGAGATAACTTTCCATCTCGGCCAAATCTCCATAGACCTCATCGAGGTGAGACCCGTAGAAAGATGTGGTTGACATCCTTGAACTCTAGAGGGCTCCATATCCTATCAGCATATGACTTCTGCCTGCTCTATGCAGTCTTCATCCAATCCTGGATTATCTGCACCTTCTATGTGGTAGCACGTACTATCTATGTTCCCACTAGTGCTGACTCCCCTGGGTCTATCCAGCATAGTGGAGATCTACAAGGTCGGCCATACAAGGCCTCAAAAGGTGCTATACCATTGGTGGAGTGATAGTTGTTGTGGTAGGCGAACTCTACCATTGGTAAGTGATCCTCCCAGCTGTGACCAAAGTCGAGGACACATGTGTGGAGCATGTCCTTGAGGGTCTAAATGGTCCGCTCGGTCTGACCATCCTTCTGAGGATGAAAGGTGGTGCTCAAGAGAAGCTGTGTTCCGAAAGCTTCCTACAACCCCTTCCATATCTGGGATGTAAAGTGTGAGTCACATTCAGAGAAAATAGAAGAATGTACTCCATGTAAAAGCACTATCTCCTACACATAGAGGCGTCCCAAGCTCTCAACTGATCCCTATTCTCTGATCGATAGGAAGTGGGCCGACTTGGTGTGTCCGTCAACAGTCACCCAAATTGAGTTGTGACTCCTGGATGTATGTGGAAGACCTATCATGAAGTCCATGGATATCCCATCCCATTTCCACTCTGGGACCCTTAAGGTCTGTACCAAGCCTGTTGGTACATGTTTCTCCGCCTTCACTTGCTGACAAGTGAGGCATCGTGAGACAAACTCTACTACCGCCTTCTTTATACATGGCCACCAGTGCTGTCATCGAAGGTCCTGATACATCTTCGCCACTCATGGATGTACCGCTGGTGGGGAAGTTTTGAACTCCCTAAAAACTTCCTCCTAAAGTGAAACTAGTATCATGGTACGTCCTTGGAAGATGATGATGTGCTCCCCACCTTCAAAAAAATCCATCAGGTGCCTGCCCCGTGGATATCTGACCACATCGTGTCTTGCAGTCAACATCTCGACGCTACACCTCCTTGACTCATTGAAGAAGTGGGGGAGTGAATATAATAGACTTTTGATAGGCTTCTCCATCTCTATCCACAAAGGATATATGTAAGGCAGACAGCTGCTCTGTCGCCTCTCCTAGCAGCTGAATACCAGTCCTCCGGTTGAGCGCATTTGGAACAATGTTTCCCTTCCAAGGAGTATAGACTATCTCAAAGTCATAGTCCTGGAGTAACTCAAGCCATCACCACTGTCTTAGGGTTAGGTACTTCTAAGAGAAGATATACCTGATACTATTGTGATCAGAGTACATGGTAAAACATTTTCCCATCATATTGTGCCACCACATCTTCAAGGAGAAGACCACTGCTGCTAACTCTAGGTCATGGGTAGCGTAGTTCTTCTCGTGCTGTCTCAACTGTCAAGAACCATACGCGAACACAGCTCGCTCATGCATTAGGACACACCCATGTTCGGTTCCTGATGCGTCGTAGTAAACTACGTACCCTAAGCCCTCCTCTGGAAGCCTCAAGATAGGGGCACTAGTCAGCCTCTACCTCAGCTCCTGAAAGCTCTGCTGGCATCTCTCTGACCACATTAAGGGTTTCGACTTCTTTGTCAAGGTTGATAGTGGTGCTGCAACTCTAGAGAAGTCTAGGATGAATCTATGATAGTATCTAGCCAAGACCGGGAAACTCCTCACCTCCGACACACTCCTGGGTGGCTCCCAAGAAAGTTCTTCCTCAATCTTCACTGGATCCACCACAACTCCAGCCTCCGAGATAACATGTCCCAAGAAGTGAAACTATCAAATCAAGAACTTGAACTTCGAGGGCTTACCATAAAGATGGTTATCTCAGAGTGTGTCCAGTACTACCAACCAATAGTAGGCATACTCCTCCTCAGTTGTTGAGTAGATCAGAATATTGTCGATGAAGACTATGACAAAGAGATCGAGGTAAGGCTGGAAGATCCTGTTCATGAGACTCATGAACACTGCTGGAGAATTGGTTATGCCGAAGGGCATAACGAAGAACTCGTATTGGCTATAATGACACCTAAAGTTCTTCATCTGAACATCCTCATCTCGAACTCTGAGCTAGTGATAGCCTAATCTGAGATCTATCATAGAGAACCACTGTGCTCCCTTGATCTGATCAAAGAGATCATAAATCCTCGGGAGTGGGTACTTGTTCTTCACGGTCACCTGGTTCAGGAGACGATGGTCGACACAGAGCCTCAACACCACATCTGCCTTCTTGGAAAACATAATCAGGGCTTCCCAGGGAGAAACACTGGGTCGGATGAATGCCTTCCCCTGCATGTCCTACAACTATACCTGCAGCTCACGAAGCTCGACTGGAGCCATCCTATATGCTGGAGTAGATATCGGTGTCATCCTGGGGTACAAGTCAATGTATAAATCCAACTCTCTGTGAGGAGGTAGTCCTAGAACATATTCAGGGAAAACATCCACGTATTGGTCCACCAATACAGGATAAGTCAGAATATCCACATCAACTGCTTCGAGGGTAAGGCTGACCAACTGATGAGTGATTGGCTGCACCCTCCTCTGACTAAGTCTGCCATTTTCTGTAAGGGTTCCCTTCTCACTAGTGAAGGTAAAACTGGTCCCATCTGTGCGGCCACACCACACTTTGCGCCTAATATAGTCAATCTGAGCATGGACTGTAGATAACCAGTCCATACCCAAGATGGGGTCATAAGGCCTCGATGCCACTACAAGGATATCCCAGTCGAAGATCTCGCCTACTAGTCTAAGCTCACACTGCCAGAACCAGTGTGTAATCATCATGTCTGCTACCGTTGGAGTCTCTATTCATAAGGATCGATCCAACGGCTCTGTCGGAATCTCTGAGTTCCGAACGAGGGCAGTGGATATGAAATAGTGACTGGAACCTATGTCTATATGAACTGTAGCTAAGGTGGAGTAGACATAGATCGTACCTCGAATCATATCCTAAGTGCCATGGTCGTATGCCTTATCTACCTAAATCTGAGCTCTCCCCTGTCGACCTGATCCCTACGGTCAGGGTGGAACTCCTGGTGGTGGTGGTGACAACACCTCAAAACATCATCCACCACCAGCTACTCGACCAGATCCTCTGCCACGTCCGCCTGTGCCCTACAGACTGCCTTGATCGAATCTATTCCTTTTCCTAGGAGGTCCCTCAATTGACTGCTGATCGTATGTATGGTAGGTCGGATAGTCACGTGCCATGTGAACCTTCCCGCTGCATGAGTAACAATGTCTACTCCAGGCATAGTCACTACCCTGGAAAACTGATCTTGATCCGTGTGTTCGACCACCTGTAGGTCGAGTCCTCTTGGACAACTGTGTCATCTGTCTACTTCCAGATTTAAAAGACTCCACTGTAAGCCAACTAGTAGTGGGTCTCACTGCTATAGACTGCTAAGTAAGGAAACTCTCCACTAGGAGGTCTCTCTCTAACACTCCTTCCTTCATCATAATGTTTAGGGAGATCATCAAGGCTATAATCTCTCACCTGAGCCCCTGATCGAAGGTCCGTGACCTGAAAAATGGGTCCCATACCATATCTATAGAGTAGCATGAGAGGTCGGTGAACCTCGCTGAGTACTTTGCTTCTATCATGCTACATTGTTGCAGATACAATAGCTCATGTATCCGTACTGCACAAAGGTTGGCTAGAAAAAACACCACCTAGAACAGGATCTCAAAGTCCATCAATAGAAGTGTCACCTCATCATGTACCTGGAGGATCATGATCCACCATCTGCCTTCTGATGCTTGAAAGAGGCTGGCAGCAAGGATCACCATGAAGTCTGATGGTGTCCCTACTAGCCTGAAGACTCTCACCACAGCCTCCAGCCAATCCTCAGCCGCCTGTGGGTCCATCTCTCCCATGAACCTAGGTGTCCTATTGAGCTGGAACTCATGTAATGCGCTCAAGTGGTGTGCATCGTCTGCTGCTGGGGCTGGTGGCATTAATGGCCCAACGGGAAGTTGTACCGCTGGTACCTCCACTGGTAAAGGGCCCTGCACCAAGGCCTCATCGTTCTATGGGATATCTATGCGAACAACTCTCAGGGTTCTAACTGTTCATCCGCGTGGATGCATCCTGAAAGAAATAGATGCGACACGGCCAATGATTATATATGTTGAGATGACATGGTTGAGCTGACTTAAGAAAACTTTTAAATACACACACACAATCAATGTTTTCGTGTTCTAAGTCAGAAATCAGTAGTCGGGGTCCTGGTGTATGGATACGTTGGCTGTCGCACCAACACTAGACTCCCTACACTGAAAACCACCCTTGGTACCCTTAAAACTATTGATTCACAGAAAATAATAATCCATGTTTTGAGTTCTGCAGTAGAACCGACTCATCTGATACCAATTTGTCACGACCCGTCCTCGGGACTCGTGCTGTGACTTCCCCAAACCTGCCTTCCATTGGCCAGGTTCTGGCGACTAGCACCAAAAGCATAAATCCCTAAGATGGAAAGGCATTTCCTTTATAAAAGTAAACACACACTACAAAGTACACAACTGGAAGAAAAACACTAAGTAGAAACTGTATACAAAAGATGTACTGGAAAGAAAATTAGGTCGGAAATATAAGCCTAACAGTAAAGTAAAAGGAAAAGACAAAACACATACAACTAAAAAGACAAACAGCTGGAAGGTGTCTAGAAGCTTCTGGATCGTCCACCATGGATCATACCTAAATGGTAAGTAAAGATAGCCTCCTCAGCACTCCACGTCCATCTGTCTCCTCCGGGTACCGTCTCGTCAGGAGGTCCACCTCCGGGTACCGTCCAGTCCTTGTACATTCCGCATCGGTTAGCACTGTCTATCATCTGCATCCAGCACAACGAGGTGTGGAAAAAGCCCTTGTAGGGGTGAGTATAAAGATACTCAGCAGGGACCTTGAGACCCTTAAGTTCTCACAAAATACAACAAGGTTAAACCACAAAGTATGAGTCAACGGACAACCATTACTTAGGTATATGCCCATACATATACCCAAGTTATCTAGTAACCCATCTCAATCATGATAAAAACACAAAGGTCATTAACATAGGTCAAACCAGGATTTTTATTGTAGCTTAGAAGTTCATATGATTAGTCGCAAAGATAGATCATCTTATTCTGACAGGAGGCACTGCTTATGACCATACATAGTCTGACCCACACAAGATCGATAGCTACTCCCCCCCCCCCCGCAAGGACCCACAGAGGATCGCTGAGCGATGACGCACATAGGATCTGACCCACAGAGGATCGGTATGCGTTGAACCACACAGGATCTCTGAGCGCTGACCCACTTAGGATCTGACCCACACAGGATCGCTCGGTACTAACCTATGTATGTTCTGTATCTAACCTCCGCCTCACAGCTAGATACTAAGTCTCCGTACACTGTCTTCTCGCCTCTGGAATGATTCACTCCATGAGATACTAGTAGAAATCCAACTTTCATGAAGTCCGGAGTAGATGTATCTCAAAGGCCTGCATCGTCATAGGGGTCACAATGCAACAGACGGCGCATCAATCGGACGCCCGGTCTATGAGTTATTGGCATTTCCGTCCAGGGGGCCCGGTTGGATTTTAGATTCAAAACAACCTGACAGTACCCCAACTGTGTAAAAAACTCTAGTGGGGTATGCCAAAAGAACCGCCTCTGTCTGATCTCTCCGTCCCCGCAGAATGTTTGTTGATCAGACTCCCGTAGCCCAAGATATGGGTGGATTTGTAGTTTCAGGTTAAACGGGTCCGGTCTGGGTTCCCACCCAGTCCGCTGGTCCAACCCGACCTGCTTGGGCGGACCATCCTAGTGGAGTGGCATGACCCGGTGTGGCGGCCTTGCCCGTTCGGGCGGCCAGGCCCGGTGGGGTGGCCCGGCCCAAAGGCAGCCCGACCCGGCTTGCTTGCCCGCTTGGCCTAGCTGGTTGGCCCGCGTGGCCAGGCTGGCTATGCAGGGGGGAGCGGGTGCGACGCGCCCTGGATTTTGAAGGAACTGGCATTAGGCGCCGGTTCAGTGACCCGCGTGACCTGAAGGTTCCCTCCTGTAGCGCACACTTAAGGCCGGCTCAACCGGCCGCCCCATGCTCCTCCACCACTGCGCGACAGTGCTGTCGTTCTGCTGTCCTCTGCATGGAGCGACGACGCCATGCTCATCGTCCAATCATCACAGCACTCCTATCCATGGCCCCCTTCTTCCGGTTTGGTGTGATGATAGCACGTCCCTCCGGCACTACCGCAGACCACTTTTCCCATGCTTGGTTCCCTACACGGCATAGGGGTGTCGCGCCCTTGTGGAGACCCAGCAGCCTTGCGCCGCCGTCTTCTTCACGGTCTGCCTCCATCATCAACAACAAGAACAACCAAAGGGGGAGGGTCCGTCCATGTTCATGCAGTCTGAACCCTCCTCATCATGGCGATAACATTTGGCATACCATAATCTAGAAATTTGAACGACGAAGAACAGAGGTTTATACTCATATATAAAATATTTCAAATTCCCCTACCTCGATTGCCGACGATCGTTGACGAAGTAACGGAAAGGCAGACGTCGTTCCGTTGATGTCAGATGAAAATGAAGAATTTTAAATCTTTGATGTTCTTCAAGGATGGCAGTGTTTCCTCTTCTTTCCCCAGTTGAAGAGGGAGAATGAGATGTTCGTCGTTCTTCGTTGGAGATGGGCATTCTTCGTAGGGAGAATAAAGTTCTCCAAGGGTTCTCCAAAGCTCCACCAAAAAGAAAGTGCCAACAAAAATAATGGGTTAATATAACCCATTATTTAACTATTGGACAAAATAATTCAAATTATTTCTATTTAATTAATTAATTCCATTAATAAATTTTTTGTTTGGCACACTTATGAGGGATGGTGGAAAGTTGCAATTAAATGAAGAGAGGGTTGTCTTCATTAACTCAAGGGAATTTTAAGGGTTTCATATTACATAAAGGGGGAGTTCAGGGGGTTTGAAGCTTGTGTGGGCCCCACCTAATAATATCCTCCCATGGGAGGTTATGTGTGGGTGGACCCCACCACTATCCTCTCGTTGGAGGTTTTAACTGCCAAGAAATAAAAATAAGCTAAGTCTTATTTTTATTTAACTTAATTAAAAACCACAAAAGTCTAACATCCACTCTCGTTAGAACACAACTACGGTGAAGGTATCACTAAGAAATCACCGACGTTGCGAGTTCAACGGTGCCCTCATATTTCGATTTAGAGAAACAATTCAAAAGATATAAAATACCGTACGTACGTTTACTGAACGCACCTGAACAAAATGTCAGAAATTCATTCCGGGCACACCGGGCCTCGGAATCAAGCGCTGTCAGAAACTGAAGACTCATAAAATTTTGTTGTATTTAAGAAAAAAAATCCATAGAATTTTAGGGTCATTACATGAAAATCCCCACAACTTCCGAAATCTCAGCTCTCGACATGCAAGTGACTATTCAGATGCTCCTATTTCACCGTGAATCCTCTTTATTTTTTTTAGCTGTGTGCCATAAGTGGAGCGCCGTACTTGTGTGCCGACTTATACTTGCACGCAAAGTTTTATACTTGTTCACCTTAATGCCTTTTTCATTTTTTTGTAAGACACAAAAAATGAACTTAATTTTAAAAGATGATCACTATCGTTTTGCAGGTTCAATGACTCCCAAAAGAATTGGAACTGCTGATGAGCTCACCAAAAAGAGGATTGATGACATGATGAACATTGTTGGCCATTATTACTTTGATGTTGGTAAAACCACCCTTCCATACATAGAAAAATATTTGAAGATGTATCATTTCAACTTTCCTCGGAGCACTTATCTGCCTTTGTATAGCTATGAAAATTTATATAATTCTAACATTCCAGATCCAAAGAACTATGTCTTACATTCATGGTTTTAGGTTTATACCAACTTATCCTCAGGAAATGTTTCTATTGTGGCACATTTTCCAGTGTTGGTATAGTATAGAAAGCTCATATTATACATCATACCCCGTGTGCTCCAAATTTGAAGGCACACACACCCGAGTTGCAGCCAGACTACTATTCATCCATCTTCCGAGATTCATAGATAGATTAGTCGAAGGGTTGGAAGAAGAGTTAGGATTTCAACCTAGGAAGAGGTATAAAACCCTCAGGGATGTGGGCATACTGGGTGTGAAAGACATGTGTAGAATTTGCAGATGATTTGTGAGTTGTCGGGATTTAGGAATCTGTCTAGGTTTTGAAAACCTATGTGTTTAAGAATGATGATTTTGTCCCAGAATTATTAAGTTGGTGGATCCTAGAGACCAATTCCTTCCCTTTAACACATGGAGAGGTAGGTATCATCTTGTGGGATGTTTAAAAAATTTGTGGATCTCCAATCCTTAGAGATATGTTTGATGATTTTATTCCTCCCAAGGTGACCTAGAATGATCCAGAAAAGACCACATATTTGGTTCGTGAGTTGATGAAGATATTTACCAAACTCAAGAATTCAAGCTCCATGAAAACTCACACCAGGAGGGATATTGATCTAATGGAATGGATGGAAATATTTTTGTTAAGGAATAATGAAAGGAGGCCCACTTACTCCCGTTCAACTAGCTGTCCAAGGGCAGAGAAGAGAGGCACTCTTTACACCTTTTGGCCACCATTGGAGTAGGGATAATTTGATAAATGGGGATATGATATCAAGAAAAATATTCCTACAAATACACATCTGGAAGGTTTCTTATCCATGTGGATCAGTGTATATTTATTACAAGTCTGAGACTCCAAAGGAAGTGTGATGCCGGGAACCTTTTTTATTTCATCGAAGCTGGCAAAGAAAAGGATGGTTGGGTTGGATACTCCTATTTTGGCCAAGATTCATAAGTGTTTTCTAGATATTTACAAATGGAAATCTCCTTTTAGAATAACAGGATCATTCTATGTGTTGTGGGGATGGATTACTAATCATTTTAGAACTTTTTCTATAAAATGTGGAGTACATGTTTTTGGAATTTCTTTCTGACCATCTGTTTAGGCCTTTTCTCATATTTTACCCTTGTCATTGAATTCTTATGACAACAAGAAAAGAGTGATCATGAATAATGAATTCCATTTCTTTCCATATAGGAACCCACCTAAATGGATATTTGTTGAGGATGGTACTACTAGTTTGGAACTGAGGGCTTACATGCTAGCTTGTAGAGATGGCATGTTGGCCACCAGAATCGATGGAGAAATCATATGTGAGGCTTATGATCCTTATAGATTTGCATGTCAATTCAAATTTCTACAATAGAATATTCTATCCCCTATCGTTCATGTTAGATTAGATAAACACCCAATGGCTTCCCGAAAACTATGGTTGTTGACATCTGTAGAGATGAATGAGATAGTTTTTAATTTTCACGTTTCTTATGCAGTAAGCAGATTGACCATCAGGTATTCTGAAAACTTGGTTTCATGATACATTGAAGGGGTATTAAATCATTTCATCCCTTGAGTGGGGATAAAGAGAAGTATCAGGAAGGAACCATTTCATTTCAAAGATAATTCTTCATTATCAGGGACTGAATTACAAGAATCAGAGAGTGGAGGTGATGATGCTCCAAATTCACCAAGGAGACCTTGGGCCAGATATAATCCTCCTACTATAATAAAAAGTTCCACTCCATCAATCCCTACTTATTTCAAATCAAGGCGATCAAGTCGCTATCATTTTGAAGAGTGGCAACTTCCATTTTCTAATCCTTAACCTGGGACTGTGGGTGCTGGGAAGAAAGTCAAGTCCATGGTTGTAGGATCCTCATCACAACTCTCAGACAAAAATTCTGAATATATAAGACCAGAGGTTGTTCGAACATGGAAAAGTCTATACTATGATGCTAAGACAATGTGGATGGATCTGTGTGATGTACTACATATTCCTAGAGTAGAGGATTTGTGGGATTCTTCTGACATTATTTTTAAAGATAACCCTAATGAGGTAAGTACCTACTTTTGAGAGTAGGAAATGATCATATATTCCCCTGATGACTCAATTCTGACCACAATGTGGGTGAAGGAAATGATATATTTTGGTATTACCCAAGTAATTAGTCCTTCAATAGATGAAGAGTGGCAATATTTTGTAGATCCTGAAGATGTATGTTCCCTTTATTTTGTATCTTCATCTATTATGAAACTTGAATTTTAATAAAAACATTGTTACTTAGAAGAAATATTGTATTAATATTACAGCTGGGTAAAGGAAATACAACTGAAGTTCCTTTACTACAATATATCCTTGGAGGCAATAATCTTAGAGATACCGGATCAACCCTTGAATCAGGAGAAATATATTTGGGCCAATAGGCCATGGAGAAGGAAATGGAATGGGTACTGGAATCTCTGATACCTATCTTTATATAAGAAGATGCAAGAACTCTATAAAAGAAGAATAAGTAGAAGAATCGAAGAAACAAAACCATGGTTAAGTGATTTCTTATTAGTGGTAAGTCTTCTAAATAATCATTAATTTTAGTCTTTATTCATGAAAAAGTGTTTAAGCTTCATAAGATTATAGGGTCCTCTTCTATTTCTTATTTTAAAGAAACCACTGATAAGATTAAAGGATCCATAGAAGGTACTACTGAGAAAATAGAAATTCCTACAAATCCAGTGGTTCCTGAAGAGTTATTGAAGCCAAAGGAACCAACATATGTTCCCAGTGATGCTTCGATCCCTGATATCAGAAGAGAGAAAACTTTAGGTAAATCAATAATATTTCATAAAGCATTAAATGAAAAAATAGATGAATTCTTTCTTGTGATACGTTTAGGTTTATCACATTCCCCTAAACATCTAGAGACAACTGACGTTGACCCTAAAATTGTTGATGAAGGATCTACTCAGGGTCACAGGTTGCTGGAGGAGGGTTTTGAAGAAAACACGCCAAGTGTTCCCATGGGTGAGACTAACCTGGGATCTAAGATATAATTAAATGAAATGATGAACCATGGAATGTATCTTGAAGAACTATTAGAACATGTTAAAATATCAAATGATTTAAAAGATTTTGGAGTTTCTTATATAGAATAAACGAAACGTGAGTTCTCATTTTTCGTCCTGTTAATCTTCCTATGATTAACCTGGTAACCATGGTTGATTTGAAATCTATTGTTCCATATAAAGAAACCACTGCCGCAATTTTACCTGAAAGAAGTGTTGATATTAACATCAACCCTACCATCGTTGAGACTTTGGCTCAAGAGAATCTTGAGGTAGTAGATATTCCTGAGATTCACTCTTAAAATGCTTAGAATATTAATGATAACACTCCTCAACAAGATATATCAAATAAAATTGCTGAAACTGAGAACGTTGGGAAGGATTCTTCTCAAGAAGTTGAACTACTTCTAGGTAAGAGATACTCATATTGTGATTACATTGACTTTTATTATCTCTTGAATATAACCATGATTCTTGATTTACCATACATGGCTATCAACTTCAATGGCTAGGTCTAGAGTTTAAGCCTTTATATCTTCCCAAACAACATTTGAAGGTGGAGAAAGAATTGTCCATGAAGGAATAGTGCAAGGAACTTAATTAAGTGAATTAGTCCTAGAATATACTCCCCTTTAGGACAATGATTCTGAATCGGATCCAGAACTGCAGAAGTCTCTTTGTCTTGCCCATCGAAAATCAAGGAAAAATATTTGGAAGATAATATCTGAGATGCCCCTTGAGGAACTGCCTTCAAAAATTCCACGACATTCATATAATTTTATCACCCAATGATTTAGAGGTTTCGAACACAGTGAAATTCATAATGTGGTGAATGTGATTATCTGGAGGAGGGAGAAAGAGTAAAATATTCAATAGGACTTGATAAAAGCCAAACCATCTATCAATATTGAAGAGTTCCAACCAGCACTATACCAAGATGATGCTAATCATAGTGACAAGTTGAAGGGACTGACATGGACAATTAAAGAAAGGGATGTTCAGAAATTGTGCCTTCAACATGAGTTAGACATCATTATAGGGGAGCTGGATCAACTGCATACCTCATTAGGAGAAGTCTAGAAGGATGGTTCAAATGTCATTGCAGATTCTAGAGAAGCAAGTCATCATGCTGAAGAGAGTGAGGTTGGTCAGATAAACAAACTCCAATATGTATTTCATGGGGCTCAAGAGGTTGTCCAAAAAATGAGGAATTACATAGAAAGCCTTTTGTAATTTTTTGGAGAGAGAGAACCCAATTTGTGGATGCTCCTTTGTAAACATTTTCATAAATGAAAAGTATTTTATCTTTAATCATTTATGTTTTCACTTTCACTAACTTATTTTGGTTTACCAAGGCCATTGGGTCAAGTAAGAATAATGGGATAATATTTAGGGTTGAAATATCTTTGACCATAAACATTGAATTATATCCCAAAAAAACTCTATTGATAAAAATTGATTTAATACTCTTTAAATATTTCTAAGGGGAATCTTGAGCCATGATTTTTATTATCACCAAATTTAAATCCTGTATCATCATAAGGGGTGTATTTTCTAAGAAAGAAGTTACCATTGATTGAAAACCCCATTATAGGGGCCTTATTATGCAAGGCTAACTAAGGCATATGATGCATAGCCAAATAGAGGCATCTTTTGAATGACAGGCCTATTATGTGGGAAACTTATGCAAGGCCGCCTAAGGGAACGTAGTGCATATTAAGGTAAAGAGAGTTTATTAAAGTTTAAAATTTTGTTGCTAATAGATGAGGAAAAATAATATTTGGGTGACTCAAGGCCAAAGTAGGTGGTTTTTCCAAAGAAAGGAATTTTAAGAATGAGAAAAATGGCTATTTTAGACTAACATAAGTCATGAATAAAAAAAGCATCACTATACAAATTTGGTGTATGAGTAATGGTTAAATTTTTTCAGAAATGAGAATTTATGATATCATACTGTGTAATTTAAAGCCATGTTGTAAGGACATTATATTGTGTAGTTTTAAGTCCTGTAGTGAAGAAATTTTACTGTGCAATTTTACGTCATGCAGTGAAGACATTGTACTGTGTAGTTTTAAGTCATGTAGTGAAGACATTGTGTGGACACTTCCACAAGACATGGCAAGGGAAGTGCTGCTATTTATCAGGACTAAACAGAATGTTCTGATAAAGGGGTATACCTTTATCAACACTAGTTAAAAGTGCTAATAAATCTAACCTTTATCAGCGTTGATAAAGGTATAACCTTTATTAGCGCGTTTTTTATCACTGATAAAAGGTAACATTTATCAGCGCTTATTTTTGCACTGATAAACGTTTTTATTCTTAATTTATATAAATCTATAATATTTATAATAAAAAATAATGTTTTTTTGTATAGATTAACAATTACATACCAATATTTACGAAAATATACTCTTTATTGTTATAATTATTAAGAAATAGATATATATTTATCTCATATGCCATCTTAAATAAATATATAAGTATATAAATTAATTTTTAAATAAAAAACTGCTGGAAGCTTTATCAGTGCTCATTAAAAGCGCTGATAAAGGTATGTTTTATCAGTGCTAAAATAAAAGCGCTGATAAAACATACATTTATCAACGCTCATTTAAAGCGCTAATAAAGGTATGTTTTATCAGCGCTAAAATAAAATAGCTGATAAAAAATACATTTATCATTGCTTTTTTAGCATGGATAAAGAGAAACCTTTATCAGTGCTATAATTATAGTGCTGATAAATAGGTATTTTATCAGCGCTTTTTTAGGGCTGAAAAAGGTTCCTCTTTATCAGCACTAAAAAAGATCTGATAAATGTATGTTTTATCAGATGTTCTATTTTTGCACTGATAAAACAGACCTTTATTAGTGCTTTCAACGAGCACTGATAAAGGTTCCAATGGTTTTTATTTATTAACCATAATGGGCCCTCCTCTCTCGCACGCAGTCAAGCTTTCGTAGAAGCTGAACCAGGACCCTCTTCTGCTGCGACCTCTCCTCCTCCTCCTCCTCCACCTCCTCATTCTCCTTGTCCTCCTCCTCCTCCTCCTCCTCCTCCTCCTCCTCCTCCTCATCCTCCTCCTCCTCGTCCTCCTCCTCCTCCGCTTCCACCACTGAGTTTTCCTCCTTTTCCATGACCGCCACTGCCTCTTCCACCCCTGGTTAGTGTAGGAGTACTTTCCTTCTCTTGGTTTATTATATTCCTTTAGAGAGGCCTTCCATTAGGTGCTATCCTCGGGGAGGATTAGCGACCCTACCTAATGTTAGTGTTCTTGGATGAATCACATACCATTGATAGATCTAACTTTTGGGATTCTTAGTAAGGGATATGAATATGGGAATGTACCTTATGTTTTATTAAAAATTCCTAATGGATCCCTTCAAACCAAAATGGATTATGTTCCCACCTTTTAGAAGTTGTTGAGTTATGTCATCATCCTTCTTTAGGTTGGAGGGGAGCAGGAATGTGTGATTAATTTAAAGATTCAATTAGGATATACTAGTTCTCCATCAAGACATATGTGAAAATTTGAATCCAAACCTATGTTTTGTTTGGGATATGCTAACATTCCTCTTGAAGGGGTGTGGGGATATAGGCCTGGTATCATATGGAAATTGGTATATGATGTTACCTTGATCAGCATTTATGGATGCATGAATATGGGCTTACCCCTATGTGATATTTGAGATATTTCAATTACCAATTTCTACTAATGCTTCCAAAATATGTTGGCATATATTTAAGACATGGGCGGGGATATAGAGTTTTTTTATATTTCCTCCAAGTTGTATTGATGGGATTCTGTAATTTCAATAGGATTATGATCCTTTTTGTTTATAGGAGTGGGGATATATACCTACTCTTTCCCCTCATCCACTTCCATAAGAAACTGGTGGAATTTATGCATGGGTGTGGAAATATGTGTGTTTCACCTAATTTTTATCAAGATGTGCACGTAGGCTCATTGAGTTTGAAAAGGGATATGATCCAACTCACTAGATACCATGTGTTGTGTTGGAAAATTTATTATGGGGAAGTGGGGATATGAACCTTATCCCTATGATCAATATATCATAATTACTAGAGAGACCTCATAGCTTCTTGGATCTAAGAGATTAGAGAAGGGGTCTACATTGTTGTTCCCCCAATAGGATTCTAAGGGTTAGTTGTCACATGATTTTGACGACAGTGGAGACTATTAGGTGCCATACTGGGTGACCCCAGAACTGAGTTATAGTCATGGATGACTTCTTGATCCACCTTTCTAAGATAAGGAATATAATTATTATCATTCTATAGTGATATAATTTGGAATTAACTAATGGTGGTGGTAGGTTCCATGTGCTTTATTATAGTTTCCCTCTAATGGGGTGGGTTTTGAGGCTTCAACACGTGAAGACCCTCATATGAAACTTCATGATTAGGGATGGTACTGTGTTAGTGGTACCCCCTTACCATCATGTCATCCACCTAGTTTTGAGGTCTCCGAATATGTGATGTATTCCTTTGGATCATGGGGGTTGTATATTTGGAAGAAATTGAGTCATGGGAACATCTATTAGATAAAGAGACCTTAACTTTCGAATGAGTGGAGCTCATAAGGGGTACCTATATACAAAAACAACCAAAAAAAGAATACTGATTAGTGAATTATTACAAATAAGTATATTCAATTAATAATTTTAACTTGTAAAGTATTCATGTTATATTAAAATTTTTTGTTAACATGGAAAACAATAAACAATATAGCCTGACATCCTAGGAACACCATTATATTCTCATTGAAGAATTCAAATTGGTTTCACTATTTTGTTGTATGTGACATGAAAATAAAATGTCCTGACTTGTGGGGAACCTAATTTATTTAGTTATTGAATAATTTCATGTTAGTTTCATAATTTTTGTTTCAAATCAAAACAACATAGCCCGATTCTTGGTTATGAGGGGGACTAAGTATAGAAGCACAATATTTGCATCAGGTTATGATCCTTTTTCAGAAAATTTGCAATGGGTTTATTCATATGACTAGAAACACATAATGTCTCACCCATTTGTAAGTTAGGCAAGGGAAGGATGTAGATGATCTCATGAGGAAGATGGATTCATGAGGATGGGTATGCAATATAATGATAGGTTTAGAACTCAATATGGAATATTACATATCCTATCGAAATTGGATTCAATGTCCACATAGTTTAAGGGAAATAGTTTAAGGTTGTTTGAAAAGATTGTACCATGAAGTTTAAATTCATGAAATTAGGATGTATGTGTCATGAAAGGTGTGATAACAGAAGATTTATCAGGGCCTACTCATTTGGGATATAATATCTAGAATAAACTTGGGGACAATACCTAGTAAATATGACCTATTGGTCAGGGATTACCCAACGTATGTTCATCTTTTATATTTTAAAAAGTCTGTTGAACTCATTCTATCAGAGGTGGCTTCAATAATTTCCTATTATCTTAAGGTGTGTTTAAACATGGTGTGGGTTGATTTCGGTTTTAGTGGTTTCTTTGGGTTTGTGGGATGTGGTAAATTGTGTCCTTGGTTTTAGATTATTTTATTCTCATGGGTTTCCCCTATTTTTTGTTTTCTTTTCAGTTGGAAATATCCTCTGTTGTGCGCCTCTCCTCTGCCACGAACGCACCTCTTTCGTGTGCTTAACGACACCTTCGCGGTGAGTTTTCTCCTGTTACTCATTGGTTTCCTCTTGATTTCATGTTATTACTGTTTGATATTCACGGTTATAATGTTAAATGTATGGGCTAAACGCCCCGTTGAAAATCATGGCCATTGGTGCATCTTATTTGTGCACTAAATTAATTTCATATTGGTTGGTTATTGTTGAATATTTGAATATAAAACATGGTAATTTACATATACATGACTTATGAATGAACTCCCCAGGATGATAAAACTTCTGTGATAACATTAAATTAAAAAACAAAATTGAATAAGGGATGCTTTGTAAAATCTAAAATTGTGATTTTTTGGTTTGTATGGTGTTGCGATTGTGAGCACGATTGTGTTTTTCTTTGGTGTTGCGGTTGTTGGCATGATTGATATGCCATTTGTGTTTCCATGTTTTATTTCTTCCACCATTTAATATCAATCCAAACATTACCCATTTCAATGGCACCACCACTTTGTTACTAGTGAAATTCCACTGAATCCTAGGAAACCACTTCTAGAGGACTCTATGAGACACTTTATGGTGTGAAGATGATGTTTTTATTATTTTATATATTTTTAAAATACATGGTCTGTAGTCTTGTTAAATGGAACACACTTTACTATACATGGATTCTATATAGATTTTAATGCCACACAACATTTAATTATCTTCACTCTGCTTGAGAGTTGACAAGTGACAAGTGAGATGTTTGGAGAAATTATGGAGTATGGTACTCCCCCATGTTTTGGTGAAGAGTCCTCCATGTATAGTTTTTATGTACTCCCTGGAGATATACAAAAGACAGGTCATAGTCCCCCATATATAGATAGAGTTCATGTACTTTCACATGTTTTGTGGTAGGTTCCTCTGTTTCATTGTAGAGGAATTTATACCATGATTTTTTTATAACACCCAATAAATGATACATGATTAATTAAAACACAATATAAGGAAATTTTGAGATTGAATCCATAAAGATGATGAAAATGAATAAATAATGGATGAATGCCAATCAGTTGACAAAAAATTATGAAGATAGCGTTAAAGATTTTATCACGTTTGCAGAATATCATGCATGTGACCCTTCTCAAATCCTTTGTCCATGTTTACACTGTTGTTATTCAATACAATTTAGTCCAGAGAAGTTGGAAGAAAACCTGATCTGTCCCAGAATAGATCTAAGTTATACATATTGGAATAAACATAGGGAAAAAAGGAATGTAGGTAGTGGCTCGGATAACACGACGTTTTATGGATCATCTGATATGATTACAAGCATGAACAATGAAGATGATTGTATGATGGGTGTGATTATAGATGTGAATGATGATGAAGATCGTATTGAGGAAATGACAAGGATAATTGAAGATGAACTTCATGATTTCCCAAAATTGTTTGACAAGTTAAAGAGTTTTTCAAAAACTCCATTGTATGTTGGTTGCACTAAATATACAACATTCTCAGCCATAATGAAGTTCTATAATTTGAAAGTAGGAAACATGTGGAGTGATGCTAGTTTTACGGAACTATTTTCTCTTCAGAATGACGTGCTACCAAAAGATATTGAACTCTCGAGATGAACATACGATGCTAAATGAATGCTATGATCGATGGGTATGATCTCTGAAAGAATACATGCCTTCCCAAATAACTGTATATTGTTTCTCAAGGACCAAAAATCACTTAAGCAATGCCCAAATTGTGGTGATTCTTGATACACAGAAGATTATTCTAGTCCTAAGAAACATGTATGGTACATTCCAATCATTCCAAGGTTTAGGCACCAATATGGAAGTAAGGAGACTGAACGACAATTGACCTGGCATGTAGATAAAAGAATTAATGATGGGAATATTTTTCACCCAACAGACTCTCCTCAGTGGATGAGAATTGATCACGAGCATCCTGAATTTGAAAACGAGCTGAGAAACCTTCGTCTGACATTATCTACAGAAGGGGTGAATCGTTTTGGTTTTCAAAGTAGTAGTCACAGTACGTGGTGAGTTATGTTGGTAAATTATAACATACCACCATGGTTATGAATGAAATGAAAATATATCATGTTATCTATGCTTATATTAAGACCAAAACAACCCGGTAATGATATTGATGTTTATTTGGCCCCATTTATCGAGGATTTGAAAATATTATCGGATTCAGGTGTTATGTTGTATGATACTTACCAAAATGAAGATTTCACTTTGAAAGCCAAGTTGTAAAAAATGATAAATGACTTTCCTACTTATGGAAATTTGTCAGGATATAGCATTAAAGGAACTCAAGGGTGTCCCATTTGCGAACAAGGTACACAGTAAATTTGGATGAAACATTCATTGAAAGCCATGTTTCTAGGACATCACGTATTTCTACCATGATGGCATAATTACTGATCTTGGAAGACATCATTCGAAGGAAGTTCCGAAAAACGTACTGAATGGTCTCCACTAACAGGTGACCAATTGTTTGAGAAAGTAAAATATTTGGAAACTATGTTCGGTAAACCTTTTTCAAAGAACCTTATGAAAACATGGTGGAAAAAGAGATCAATTTTTTTTAATTACCATACTAGAATTGTCTGTATGTCAGACATTTTCCTGATGTTATGCATGTTGAAACAAATGTATGTGATAGTGTCATCAGCACATTGCTAAATGCACCCAGAAAACAAATGATGTAATTAAAGCTAGATTGGACATGGTTGAGATGGGAATACGAGAAGAGTTGGCACTAGTGACGGGTGAAAATTGAACATTTCTTCCTCCTGCTGCTTACACTCTTTTCAGGAAGGATAGATATTAGCTTCCCAACTTCATGAATGATGTTAAAGTTCCAATGGGGTATTCATAAAATATCAAGAACATCTTGTCAATGAGAGATTTACAATTAAAGGGTCTGAAGTCACATAACTTCCATGTTTTAATATAAGATCTAATTCCTATAGCTTTATGTTGCATTTTTCCCAGGAATGTCCACCATACAATAATGAAGATCTGTTTCTTCTTCAAAGCAATATGCAGCAAAGTTATAGACCTGGAGAAATTTCTAACTATGGAAAGATAAATTTCTATCATATTATGTGAATTGGAAATGTTCCTCCCGCCGACATTTTTCTATATGATGGTTCATTTTATTGTTCATTTGGTGAGAGAGATTTGACTCTGTGGTCCTGTAAATTATATATGGATGTACGCCATTGAATGATATATGATGATTTTTAAGGATATTTCAAAAAATGAAGTTAGCCAGAGGGTTGTATTGTGGAGAAATATATTGTTGAAGAAGCTATTTAATTTTATACCTAATACATATCTATTGTGGAAAATGTTGTCCTATCAAAATATCACCACACTGATCGGCTTGAGGGTGAAGGAATTTCTAGAAGAGAGGTTGTCACAATCAATATTATAGATCAGGAGCAGGTTTACCTTTAATTTTTTCATAACAGTTTCAACGTTGACCCATATGTTTAAACCCAAAAAGAAATTCTTAGGCATATGAATCCATATAAGGATAAAAATGTATATCAGATAGACATAATCGATAGTTTATAGGATGGTTTTGGGACCATATTTATAAGCAGTTAGATGAAAATCCAGACTCAATTTCAGAACGACTTCGATGGCTAGCTAGAGAATCAAGTGTGTATGTATTATCTTACAATTCATACACAGTTAATGGTTATACATTCTATACTAATGAACATGATGAAGAAAATACCATGAAGAATAGTGGGGTTGCACTTGTGTCTAAGGCGATGCATGTTTCTGGTGTTAAGGACATAAATCACAATTTATACGAATATGACATACTTTGGCATCATCAAATGAATATGGGTGTTTAATTATACAAAATTCAAAGTGCCAATTTTTTAATGCAAGTGGGTTGATAATAGGAGTGATATTAAAATAGATGAATTATGATTCGTGAAAGTTGATTTTAGTAAGGAAGGGGAAAAAGATGAACCATTTATAATGGCATCACAGGCTGTACAAGTATTTTATGTTCCAGACCCCGAAAACTGAAATTGGTCAATGGTTCTGTTATCGATCAAAACAACTTAAGGGGCAGATGAATGTTCAAAAAAGGAAGACCCTTTTATAGGGACTTCACAATCATTTCACAGATGTCCCAATGTAGATGGAGTTTTTTATGTCAGAGGAGACCATAATGAAGGGATTTACATTGTCGATAGATGATTCAAATATCTTCATCCTTTAATGAAAAAAAAGTGAGTAAAATAATCAGGTTATTTTTTTATTGTAATATATATTGTGTTACGTTATGTTATTATTTTTCCTCTTCTACTTTTATGTAATCTTAATTAAATGTTAAACCCCTTCTGTAGATAGTGACTTCTGCACCTACTGATACGCCCAATCCCGAGGTACAAAAGGTCTCTCTACCAGCTGTTGGTGGTCCCAGTGAAGAGCCACAACATGTTTCTCAACCAGTTACTGGTGGTCCTAGTGCAGATAAACTACAGGTTTCTCAACCTGTTGTTGCTAGTCCCAGTGCTGAGGTACAACACGTTTCTCAACCTATTGTTTCTAGTCCTAGTGCCTATGCTAGCGCTCCGGAGGAACATATTGATGATACTTCTGAGGAAATGGTAGGAAAAGAAACAATGAAAGAACAGAAAAACAAGAGTGTCATTGTTTGATAGTGTTAGACAAAATACTTAAGGCAAATGGAAAAGTCATCAAATTTGAGGTGGGATGGAATAAGCGAGGCCAACATGTTAACCCCAACAGAGCCATCTTTAGTAGCTATATTGGAATCATCACTCGACAACGCATGAAAATTGATGTACAGTCATGACACCATGTTGTCACTGGGCAGAAGACACTAATGTGGGAAGTGATTATGGTAACATTATGATATCATTTTTTTAATTTATTAAAATAAAATATCAAAACATTGACTTACCCTTCATAATTAATTGCAGAGTGCATTTATAGTAGATTCCTCGCACAAGGAATATGTATAAAGAGTTTCAGGATGGATTCATAGAGGTTTCCACACAATTTTAATGAAATATCATATTAAAGATGATGAAGGGAAAATCAAGCCACACCCACCTCCTCTTTATGCACACTTGATATCACAAGGAGTGTGGGATGTGTTTAGAAACTGTCATGGGGTGTAGACTTTTCATGTACATTGTGTGGGGTAATACTTTGTTTGATGTTTCTTGTATTAAACACTTTGATTCACAGTTTTTTATTTATGAAATAATAACTGAGTGCTGAAAATAAAAAATGATCAACAGAACCAATGTACCCTTACCGTAAAGCAAGGATGGGGTATGCTTCACTTGAGAAAACATTGGTATATCTTTTAAATCTACCGTACTACTTGTATGTGACATAAGACAACACCATAACCATGTTTCTATGTTTATATGCAGATTGATGAATGGAAATCGAAAGCCATATCCTTCCCACACCATGTGCTATGGAAGGAGGCTTGTGTAAATAAAGAGGGAATACTGATAGATGAAAACACACAAAAAGTGTGGGAAACATGTGTAATTATGACATAATATAAATTTTATTTGCTTTAAATCTCTATTACATTACAATGAAGACTTATTTTTCTATTTTTTCTATCAAACATAGTCACAAGAATCAACAATAACCGCACCAGATGCAGACATACTTTCAATAGAATTGAAGCATCCAGAACAGTATGGCCACGTCAGAGGTGTGGGTTTTGGAGTGACACCCCAATCATATTTCCAAAAACAAAAACAAGTAGAGGATAAAAATGAAAAAATGGAAAAGCTGCAATAAAAATTATCAATTTTTGAAGAAGAATTACAATACCAGAGAGAGATGATAGCAACATTGATGGGGAGTGGCAAAGAGAAGAAACAACTCAACAACAACCCATGAATGACAATCTCGCCCCACCCCCTACCAGCTTTGTGGTGAGCCATTCCCCTAAGAAACCTGACTTAGTTGAGGTAATAAATGTTTTAATAATTGTTTCTATGAATTTTGATTCACATAGACACTAATACCTTTTTTGTACTAATATTATACATGGTGAAAATGACTATGATTTATATCAATAAACTCCCACCTATTGCCTTGTAGCGAGGGCTACGGTGTTCAATACGCATAACGACATGCTACACAATAGATAGATTCCAACAGATCATCTCAGAGTTTCAATTAAAGAAGCTAATGATCTAAGTTCCGAGCTACCTATTCCAAATGACGATGAAGGCATTCATACGGTTGAATATGCTGCTGGAACATTCATCGCATGGCCGAAAATTCTTTTAAAAAACATGTTGACAAGGAGGTATCCATTTCCAATTTATTTTTCAAGCTGGACCTTTAAAATTTAATGAAAAAGGTCTGAACCAATGAATGTTATTACAAAACTAAAAAGGGAAGGTGGTGAAACGAAATATAAGCTCAAAACTATCTCAAGGATCAACCAACAGATTGAAGTGGTCTATTGAGAGCACCTTCACCCCTCTCATTCTCTATCAATAGTTAATATCATTGTAGGAACATGTGGATACAAATTTGATAGATGTCAATGATCACACAGTTGATTTTAAAAACAATATCTACGGAAAGGAAACATCATATTTCATTAGTGATGAAAATGTAAATGAAATCCTCAAGTATGAATAGCTTGGCACCACAGTTATAAATGTATACATGAGGTATGTTTTCATGATTTGATTTTAGAAAAGCTTATATACTCTGATAATTATGACGAAGTACATTTTATATTTTATGCAGGCGTATATATGAAAAAAAATTGAAGGGATTTCCCCATGAAAAAAATTGGATTCGTTAGTCCTCACACCACCTCCTCAAAAGAAGAAATAGATTCTGATAAAGAGGTTGTAATAATGTCATCCCTTCTCAAATCATTTGAAAACAAAATTACGAATGACAGACATTTTTTAATACCAACGATGCAAGGGTAAAATTATGCAATTTAATCATATCAACTACATTTTCATTTCTGTCTTTACTTATTCCTTTTAGTATTTTTAGGCAGTATTTGATGCTGATTGCAGTCAATTTGGATACTCCAAAGATTTATTTTCTAGATTCAATGCATGGATATCCAAAAAACTGACCACACATGATGGCTTTTGTTAACTTGTAATACACTAGATCAAACATTTTAAAACAAAACATATAGTTATATAAATTATTTTATCTTTTAATGAGTATTCTGTAATGATAGGGAGGTTCATCAATATCATCTAATGAATGGAATGAATCCAGGGCCTAAGGATAAGAACACATACAAGATCTACAACTGGAAAAGTATCCTGGTATATATAATAACATTTCACTATCCAAACACATATCAAAACAAATTACATATTTTTGTCAATGTTTCTGTAGTGTCCAAAACTATCAAACAGAAAAGACTATGGTTATTATTTTTGTGAATTTATGAAAGAGATCATATTTCATCAACAAACTAGCATCCTTGAGGAGGTATTTTCCAAAATAATCAGTAGTTCATTTAAAATATTTATGAATCCTTTGTGTATTTATATTTTTTCAGTACTACCATGACTGCCGCAAAAACTCATATTTATAAGATGACATAGATGTGTTTAGAAACGAATGGGCAACATACCTAATGGATGATTGTACAAAAATAGGATGAAGGTGAATTCCTACTAATGTTATCCATATATGATCATTGATATCTCTTTTGTTTACACTTATTGAGCATATATTATCACCCTTTATTATGTTTTATATCCTTAGGTTATGAAAAATGGTTTTAGGAATGATTTTTCTTTCTAGTAAATCATAACTCATTGGACTAAACTGGTCGATAGTGTGTAAGTCGACCGATGCATAGTCATTCAGTCCACTCACGAGAAACTTAAAAGTTTGATGGGAAACAATATATTGGATTTTTAATTTTCTAATTTTAGTTTCTCTTATATGTGGGTGGGGGTGTCTAGGAAGGATGGGGTGTCCAGGAGTGGGAGCTGTCTAGGAGGGGGTGTGTTCAGGAGGGACGGGGTGTCTAGGTGTGAGGGTGTCCAGGAGGGGAGGGAGGGGGTGTGTCCAGAGGGGTGTCCATGAGCAGAATGTCTAGGAGGGGAGGGAGGGGGTGTTTCTAGAAGTGAGGGGGTGTCCAGAAAAAGATCCATTCAATTCCATTTAATACTGAAAATATACAAAGGGTAGATCCCTTATAGAGTAGTCTGATGTGGGTCCGTAGTGAGGCATCAAAAGTTCCAACCAACGAAACCAATTACAAGCCCATGCAAAGGCCCAATAATTATATTCCAGTTTAATTTGAGGCCAAATATATCTTATTTAATGTCATAAAGACTCAAAAATGCATCATTTACCTTTCTCACATTAGATTTATGTTAAATTTCGTTCATATTCCTCCAATATATTTTTTTGGTGTTTTTCCTTGATTTGTTAAAATATATCTCTTCAAAATATATATGATTTTATAATTCATATTATTGAATGATGGTTTATGATTAATATTTATTCCATTATCAAATATATGATGAAAATATAGTTGGATAAAGAAGGTTATTAATGGGTATACACTAAAGAACTAGGAGGGAGGTGGTGTCCAGGTGGGAGGGTGGGTGGGGGTGCCTAGGAGGGGATATCCGGGAGGGGAGGGAGATATATAGGGGGAGGGGATGTCCGGGGAAAGGTAGGGGCTGCAAGGAGAGGGGGGTTGTTTAGGATGTGTGAGGGGGGTTGCAGGTGGAGTGGCGGGAGGGAGGGGGCTATAAGGGGAGGGGGTGTCTAGGGGTCTGTCTCGGGGAGGGGAGGGAGGGGTTTTCCATGAATGAGGGGGTTTCTAGTAGAGGAGGGGACTGTCCAGGAGAGGAGGGGGCTGTCTCGGAGGTGGGAAGGGGGCAGTCTAAGGGAAGGGAGTGCTTTAAGGGGAGGGAGGGGGTGTCGTCCATTGGAGGTAGGGGTGCTGTACATGTATATATGGACATGTAGGGGGCTCTAAGGGGAGGAGGGGGGGGGGGGCTGTCCAGGGGTAGAGTGGGGGCTGTCTAGGGGGGTTGTCTTGGGGAGGGGAGGGAGGGGGTTGTTTAGGAAGGAGGGGGTGTCCAGTAGGGGAGGGGGATGTCCAAGGGAGGAGGGGGGTTGTCTATGAGGTAGGAAGGGGGCAGTCCAGGGAAAGGGATGGATGTAAGGGGAGGGAGGGGGTGCCATCCCAGGGAGGGAGGTTGTGTGCTATCCCAGAAAATATGGACATGTAAAGGTTGTAACAAGTAATAATTGACATTTTATTAATGTATTCTTTCATATTAATGATTAATTTATTTCATTATTGTATTATTAACATAATATTTGTTTTCTTATAGAGGTGAAATATTTTTCCTATGTTCAAATTCTTTGTTCGACAACTAATATCACAGACGACGATTTTTTAGAGTGGATCATGGATGCAAAATAGATGAAACATCAATGTTTTTTATCTGTTTATTGGATAATTGTAATTGTAACCAAATTAAATAATGTTCGAAATTTATATAGCAGTGCGTTGTTTTGTATTCATGATTTCAAGTATATGTATACAGCATTTTTGTTCTTATGTGCTTTGTGTGTGGGTATTGTTTCTACTGTGTGCAAGTTCTGTCATATGTGTGCAGGTTCTATGTAGGTTCTGGGTTTTCACAGGCAATTTGGCCTTTATCTGCGCTAATTAAGAGGTGATAAATGGATAATATATCAATGCTTAAAATAGCACCGATAAAGGTAGTATTTATCAGTGTTATTTTCGGTGATGATATATTATCCACTAATCAGCAATGATAAAGGTTCCCCTTTATCAGCACTATATTTAGTGCTGATAAAGGGGAACCCCCCTTTATCTTCACTGAGATTAACAATGCTTTTTAGTGCTGTTAAAGGTGGTTTTCACTGTTATTATAATCCCTATTTGTAGTAGTGGGAATTAATTTAATGTCTTTACCTTTGCCCAAAAGTATGATAAAACTCTGCCAATTTCATGATAATTTGTTTGGAAACATACTATCATATTCAGGTATGGAAGGGAAAATTATAAACTATGATTTGGGAATTTATGGAACTAAGAAATGATATGGTAAAAATGGCTAAAAGCATTAGAGGAAGTCCTTTATAAGAAAAAGGTTACTATTACTTGACAAAACTGTTATGGGGGTTGTATTATGTAGAGACAACTAGGGCATATGTTGCATAGACAAATAGTGGAATCTGTTGACTGAAAGGCCTGTTATGTGGGAAACTTATTCAGGGCTTCCTAAGGGCACGTGCTGCATAGTCAGGAAAAATAGATCTTGGAAGTTTGATGTACTATTTCTAAAAGCTGAAGAAAGTTAAAGTAGATTACGTTTTTTTGAAGCATAGAGTTTGACATATGGAGAAAGGTACCTGAATATGGAAAGGGTATTTCCATCCAAGAGAGTCTAAATAATTAGAGGAATAAGACTTTTACAATGGTCAGACCCAAATGTAAAAGATATGGTGTCTATAGTTTTGGGTCAAACAACTAGGACCATAAATGGAAACAATATATAATATGTGGCCATGTGATTTCAAGGTTAATTCATATTTTATTGATCACATGGTGAAAAAAATGTGTAAAACATGGTCTTCAAGACTTTTATATTTTGATAAAGATAATGGGACAAGTATACTTTAATGACTGTTTTAAAATCCAGATTCTTGTATATTTTCATCAAATATTATAGGGGACAAATATACTATAACCAAGAACGAAGTTACCATTATTTGAAAAACCCGTTAAGGGGGATTTATAATGAAAACCCAAGTAGGTAATATACTGCATAGAAAAATAGGGACATCTTTTTATTGACATTCCTATTATGTAAGAAACTTATATAAGGCTTCCTAAGGGCATGTGCTGCACGATCAGACAAAAGAACTGTTAGATATTAGAAACCCTATTACTAGAAACCATAGGAAATATTATAAAGATCTAAAAATATTCGAGATTAATAGTATTAAATATGTAAAGGGTTTATGTTCAATGTATATGAGAAATATTTGAATCAATTTTGACTAAGATTTTGATGTATTTTACATAGATCTGACTCATATATAAAATGGAGACTTTGTTTGTTTCCTTGGAATGAATATGGTGATGTGCAGTTTTAAGACATGAAATTATGACATTATAATATGTAGTTTTAAGTCATGCAGTGGGGACATTAATAAACGCAAATGAAATTAAAACACTATATATAAATAATCCTTTTACCCAATTTTTACTCTCACATGAGCTATTCTCGGTGTGAGAAACAAAGAGAAGTTTGGGTTTCTTTTACAATGCAAAGGTGATGAAAGTGAATAATAGAGGTATTAGATTTCCATGAAGTTTAACATCATTTGATAAGGAAAAAAATGAGCTGAGGTGAAATGAGAGACCCATTAAAACTGGATTGTGGGATAAAACCCAAGTGTAACTTTATGTCTAGTTGGGGAAAAAAATCAAGTCATTCATTGTTCTTAAAAAAATTCCTATACATATTTGATTATTACACAAGAAATAATTGGGTTTTTTATTGTGTCTAGGCCAAATATTGGAGACCTAGGCATCTCTATGTATCTAAAAATAGATGACAATCAAGCCATACATAGTTCATTAATAAATCATTCTTCATGTAAATTGAGTCAGACATGAATAATGGGGGTTTAGCATGTTTTAAGAGAACGGTAAATCTTAAAACATAAAATTTTATAAGGAAAAAATCATATATCTTAAGGAAACACTCTATAAAGATCTGATTCATATACTGGAGGAGAAAATAAAATAAAAAGATTTTGGGATTGTGGATGGGCCCAAAATTAGAGATTTAGGTATCTCTACATATCTCATTGAAAATGAAAATCAAGCCATACGTAGATCTTGAAACATGGTCTCTATGTAGATCTAACATAGACCTAGGAAAGAGAGGGACCCATTTACTACTAAAGATTAGTAATGACATCAATGATGTTTGCTTATGGAAGCTTCTATTGTCAAATGAAGAAAACGTTAGTTGTACAAATGATGTCATGCAGTTTAACGTCACGTGGTAAGAAAGAAGATGCTACACATTTTAATGTCATGAAGCATGGACACTTATGTTTATTATACAGTTTAATGTCTTGTAACAAGGAAATGTGGGCTGTGTAGTTTTATGTCTTGTAGTAAGAACATTGTACTATGCAATTTAATGTCTTGAAGTGGTGACGTTATGCTATGCAGTTTAAAGTCTTGCCGTGAGGATGAAGATGTATAATTACCAAAAGTATTTCTTCAAGAATCTATCATTGGTTGGAGTTGTAATAAGCTCTCCATTTATTCAGGTTAAAGCATATGCCCCATTTGAATAGACCTTATGTATGGAATATGGTCATTCCCACTTTGGCTCAAGTTCTAGAGGTTTATTTTCTGGTATCATTGGATTCCTAAGGACCTATACCAATTCTTTTTGAAGGAATGAACAAAGGTGAACTTTCTTATTAAAATAACATGTTATTCTATTCTGATAGACTTATAGATTTTGTAATGTATTAAATATTTTCTCATCTAATCTTTCAAACTCAATGAACTGTTTTTGAGACATCTCATCTATAGAAAACTAATCACAGATTGCAACTCCAAGTGAAGAAAATTGTATTTCAATTGGTAAAATTGCTTCAGTTCCATATACCAATTAATAAGGAGTTTCTTGGGTAGTAGTAAAGCTAGTTGTCTGATATGCCCATAATGAATTTGAATGTTTACCAGACCATGATTTCTTATCTTTATCCACCATCTTCAGGAGTATATTTTATAGAGTTTTGTTTACAGCCTCTATTTGTCCATTGGATGCCACATGATAGTGAGATGAATGGTAGAACTTGATATTATATTCCTAATATAACTTTTTTACTTTGGAAGAACAAAAATTGGTGCCATTATCTATCAAAATTGAATGAGGTACACCAAATCTGGTGATGATATTAGGTTTTAAAAAACTAAAAATGTTTTTGGATTCGACATCCTTGATAGGTATTTCATCATCCCATTTAGAGAATAAGTCAGTATCAGTGAGAATATACATGAATTTTTTAGTCGTGGTTAGAGGATAAAGTCCTACTACATTCATTCCCTATATGGAAAATGGCCAGGAGTTTTAAGTTGTATGTAGAAACTATGGGGGTTGATGAATGAAGTTCGCATGTACTTGGTAGGGATGAAATTTTTTAGTGAAATCTGTACAATCCTGTGTCATTAAAGGCCAAAAGTATCCAAGCCTTCAGATTTGATTAGAGAGTATTTTCCTGGATTGGTGGACACCATAAGCTCTGGAGTGTACTTCTTTCATGAAATTTGCTGTCTCTTCTCCATAAATAAATCTTAGGAGAATTCCATCATAGCCTCATTTGTAAAGTAACCTTCAGTTCTCTCTGGACTATCATAAAGAGTAAAATTGTCTACTCATTGCTGGATCTGTTGTTTCTTAGCCCTATCTGGTGGAAGTACCCCATTTTGAAGATATTTCATAAAGGATGTTATCCATCCCATGGTATGACCATATGATTCAAAAATAGGGAAAATTTCATTAATTTCCTCCATTTTGGTTTGAAAAAAAGGTGTGACCACACAGCGATGGGTTATGCTGATAACTGTCTCATCCCGATTTGGATCTGCCAAGGTTGTAGCTGCATTAGCTTGTGCATCTGCTTGGGCATTTTGTGATCGCGAGATATAAGAAAATTTCAGCTATAAGGGATATTCATCCATTAACTCTTTGACATAATCACTCAAAAGAATTAATTCCTTTTTTCTAATATAATATTCCCCATTTATTTGTTTGATTACCAATTTTGAATCACCTTTTACCTTTAAATGATCCATTTTCACCTGAAGGGCCAATTCCAAACCTGTGATGAGAGCTTGATATTCTGCATCATTGTGGGTACCACCTTCTGATAATAGGAAAAAATAAGGTAATACTGCCTTTTCTGGGGAAATAATGAAAATTCCTAATCTAACCTTATTGAGATTAGGATTTTCCAGTCTCTTCCCTGTTGGAATTCTAGAAGCACCATCAAAATAATTTTACCATAGTTGGGAATTTTCTTGAATAGAGAAGATATATTCATCAGGAAGTTTAGTAATAAATGATGTACCTTCCGTAGATAGATGCTCAACAAGGATATCAACCAGATCATGTCCTTTTGTTTCCTTTTGAGGAACAAACTGGATATCAAACTTTTGCAAAATAACAACCCACCGTTCTAGACGTCTTGTAATCATAGGATGACTAAAAAAAATTTTAATGGGTTATTACGAGATACCAATTGGATCTAATGATGTCGCAGATAATGTCTCAATTTCTGAATTTCAAAGATTAATGCTAGACAACACTTTTCAATATTGGAATATCATGCTTCCACATCATGCATAGTGCGTCTGAGATAATAAAGGTTGTTTTCATTTTCAGCATCATTATTTTGGTCAAAGAAGGGACCTAGTGATCTCTTTAAAGATGTCATGTACAGAATAAGTGGTCTTCTTTCAATAGGTGGCATCAATACTTGTGTACTCAATAGATATTTCTTGAGGGTATCAAATGCTTCTTGGAAATCATTAGTCCATTGGTAGGTGACTCCCTTCATTATTAATCTAGTTAAGGGAAAACACTTTCCTACCAAATCAGTGATGAAGCGCCGAATATAGGCCAAGTGTCCTTGTATTCCTCTTAGTACTATCAAATTTCTAGGTGGTGACATACCAAGGATTTTTTTTTTCTCAAGATCAACTTTCATATGATGATGGTGTACAATGAAGCCAAATAATTTTCCTAAGGTTTCCCCGAAAGCACATTTCAAGGGGTTCATCTTCAAACTATGTTGCCGGAGTTTATTGAATGTAGTATCCAAATCATACAAGTGATTGGAACGTTGTCTAGATTTGACCACCAAATCATCCACATAATATTGAAAAAATTTCCCTAATAAGGGTTTGATGATATGGTGCATGGCATGATGGTATTTTTCACCTGCATTATTTAAGACAAAGGGCATTTACCAATAGAAAAAACACACATTGAGGGGCTCTAAAGGCTTTGTATTCTTCATTATATGGGGCCATTTGGATTTGATTATACCCATAGTATCCATCCATGAAGGAAAGAGCTTCATATCAAGCTGTTGCATCAATTAGAAGCTCAGTAATCGGAACTAAAAAATCATCTTTAGGACAATGCCAGTTAAGATATCTGAAATCAATGTAGACTCTAATTTTCCCAATCATCTCTTTTACCAGGACCATATTGACCAACCATTTGGGATACTTAATTTTCCCGAAAAAGTTTGCCTTTATAGGCTTATCAACATCAGCTTCAATTTTAGAGGCACGATTTGGGTGTGTCCTTCTTGCTGCTTGCTTGAATCCACGATATTTATTTGGAAAACCCAAATGATTGGTGGATACATCAGGATTAAGACCTGGGATTTTTATACAATTACAAGAAAATATATCTCGATGTTTCTTAAAAAATGAAGTATACACCTCTTGCTCTTCAGAGGTCATGGCTGCACTAATTAGTGTGGGGCACAGATCTTCATCTGTACCCAGATCTATTTCTCTGAGTTCATCCATGGTGGTAGAGACACCTTCTTCAAATACTGGAGGAGGATCCCTGAGATCTTCCTCTTCTTCTTCATTATGTGTTACCTCTTCTGTTTCAATATGCATTGTAGATGACGAGGCAAAACTCCCAGAGTTAGGGGAAAAATAAGTATTTTAACATCCCGAAGAAAAGGCTACCATATTTGACCCTACTGATGATGAATGGTCTTCCTGTTTTAATAAAGGGGGGTTGATGGATTTAAAATCAACAACTTTGTCTTCCTCTAGGATTTTTACAATTTATTCTACTCTGAATGAAGAATTAGAGGCTTGTTTTAGTTCAAAAGATGAAATTAAAACATCTCCATTCACGCTTCCATCATTACTTAGTGTATCAATAATTTTTCCAACGTATTCAGGCTCAGTTTCCATAATTGACATTATGGAAATTACTGGACAGGTCTTTGGATTTGGTTTCACCTTTTAAATTTGATTGATGGTAACAAAAAATCTGTATTAAAATGTATGAAAGGATTTTATGGGATATATTCCAGTCCACTTGGTGCATTAACTCTAGTTATATCATTTTTAATGGGCTTCATTCCTTTTGTGGGATAAAACTCTGCTTCAACATATTGAGATTCAAATGTTTTGAATGGAGCCTTGTTACTATACAATTCCCGATTTGACCATTGAAACAATATTTCATACATTGGTGGTATGAGGAAGGTTTGGCTACATGCTGATGCAACCAAGGCCTTCCAATAAAAATATTAAAGGTTGTGTCCTGACGAACAACCATGAAATCTGATTTAGACAAAAGTCTCCAAACTGAGTTCTTAGTGTAATCTCTCCCAGAGGTTCTTGTTCATTATTTTAATATCCTTGATCATTAAAGTGGAAGGAGAGAAGTCAAATTCAGTCAATCCCAGTCGACGAAGTGTATGAATGGGAATTAGGTTGACTCTAGAGGTATTATCAATGAAGGCCTGTCAGATATCTATGTCATTGACCTTGATAGACAAATACAATGGTCTGATATGCCCATGCACTACATGTTATTCCTCTTCATCTGTAAAATATATCACTACATGACATTCAGTAGGATAATTATCTATGTGGTAAACCTCAACAGCAGAAACATCAGTTTCATACTCTTGAGGACTTGAAAAATCCTCAACGAGTGCTTCTCGATGATCTTTTGATAGATTCAAAGCATCTATAATTGATAACTTGCCCGATACTTGTGCCAATTGTTTCAAAAGATCATATTTTTGGTCAAAGGTTCTATGTTTCCTAGCATGGAGATGTGGTTTTACAGGTATTTTGGATGTTGATGCTTCTATTGTAGATGTACTCTGTGTTTGAGCAGAAGATGGAAATACTGCTGTCTTTACTAAATTATACTGACTAGGTCTATTCATTTGCTGATTGGAAGACAGCATGAGTTCTAATCGGTCTTCAAAAATAATGTTGTCAGAACCAAGCCTATATTTTATAGAAGAAACTCCTTGTTTATGTTGTTCCCACATAAGGGATCTTCCTTGAGTTTCTGCCACATATATGGTTCAAGCATGGGTTGAGTTAAAATGGTGGTTCATAGAATTCTCACGTCTTTCCCATTATCCCTGACCTTGACATCTTCCTCTTGCTTCCCAATTGGGTACAAGGAATTCTGTCCCACTATATTCAAAATCACAATTGGCGTAAGGATCTGTTAATTGGATAACATTAATAGAACCAATGAACAATTGTTCATTTGACATAGATTCTTCTTGAAAGGTTAATCCTGGTTATGTCGTTTGGTGGGGCGGTTCCTGTTCTTTTGAAACATATGGCATAAAATCTTCCAAGGTTAAGGAAAAATTTTCCCTTGATATGATTTCATATTCTTTTGACTACACTTTGTCTTTATCATCATTTTGCTTCTTTGATGAATAACATTTTGATGAAGATGGTTTTGCTATGGTAGGAGTGGCTAAAAAAAAATTGGTTGTTTAAACTATGTTCATAAAATGGGATGAGTATGGTTGATTGTTTTCCTTTTTATACAATCATCATATTTTTCCACACTTCTACTTTTGACCTCTTGATATTCTCCCTCTTCCTATGGATTGGTAGCAGTAACACATGCTACATGAGCTGATGAACTTTTCAATATCACTAGTCAAAAGTCTACCATCATTTTCGGAAGGTATTTGAAAACAAAGCACTTCTGAATGGGGTGTCCCAACATCTGGTGGAGCGGAAAATAATTGAGACGATCTTCATCTTCATCTTTATTTTTCTCCTTCAGCCATGAAAACTGATCCAAATTATTTTCTAAGGCTGAGATGAACTAAACAGAAACTTGTTCATTCCTAAAATAATTAACATTATTCTTTAACTCATAAAATTGTTTCTACCTTTGATCTCATTGATCATCTTGGCGAGATAATTGTTACTGCTGATGCTCAAGAGGCAGATCCCTTCGGAATGATGAGGGTCTTGAAGTAGAATCAGGTACATATGCTTGTTTGATTGTGACTATAGCAGCTTCTACTTTTTATCTCTTCCTTCTTGGAGCAGATGGATTTACATGAGTTTTAGCCTTAGTTTCTATAATAGAGTCTTCTATCTGCTGAGTGATTGAAGTAATATCTCAAAACCCACCTGTGTATTTCATAGGGATTAATGGCGTATGTAATTCATCACACAGATTTAACACACAGATTTGAAGCAACTCTTCCTGAGGGAGTGCTAGACTTAAGGAATATGTTAATATTTTATATCATGCAATGAAATATGAAACTCTTTCATTCTCCCTTTTTCTACAATTGGTAAGATAAAAAACTGTCATCTTTGGTAGCATTGAGTTAAATTAAAGAAGGAATTGCTGACAGAGATCTTCCCCTCCAGTAATTGATGGAGATTTTAAACTTGTATACCAGACAAAAGATAGCCCTTGTAATGACTGCACAAAAAACCTAATCTTAACTGCTTCTTGTTGTTGAGAAGTTCTCATAATAGGATCGGAAAAAGAAACAAAATGTGTTAAGTGTTTTTCTGGATCTCCTGAAACATAAAATATTAGGAATGTGGTATTCAATAATTTTTGTTGGGGAGGAATTTCATCCACCCATTCAGAATAAGCTTTCTTTTCTAGATGAATTAGTGCATGTCCTTCCTCCATATATTCCAATTGAGTTATTAATGCCTCAATTTTGTTCATAAGAATTTGAGTAATATCTGGATGACTTGGATTTTGTGCAGGTATAGCAACTAGAGCTTGAGCTGGTGCAACGACCGGTAAAACCAATGATGGTGGTGTTGATAAATACCTTGGATTATGCACAGGAAAATGACAATCAAGATGTATTTGGTCCTTCCTTGATTGTGTACCCAATGAAGGGAATTCATTATCTGCATCTTTAGTTACTAAAAATCATTTTTCTAAGTAGATTCTATAGGATTTTCATGTTGAGGACTTGTCTGAGAAGTAAATCTAGCAGAAATATAGTTTCTAAGTAACTCTATGTTGAATCTTTTCAACTCCTTCATTTCCTCTTCTTGCAGTTCAAATACCTCTTCAAGCGAAAGAGATTAACATTCTCCTGTGGAATAGTGAGATGCAATTTGATTTTTTTATTTCCCCTTGTTATATGCCTTTCAGAGAGGGGGGAGTTGGTTATTTTAAGGCATACCTAGATTCTGGGTAAGCCTCTGATATTGGGTATGCACACCTTCTTCATTTTCCTCGGTGTGTAACTTATTATGGACAAGATCTTCATCTTCTGATTCCCCTACACTAGACTAATTTGTTGGAGGATCTTCTATAATGGTGTTAACGTCATTTACTAATGCATAATGCATCAATGTAATTCTGTCATTGTTTCTACTAGATAGTCTTCCTTTGTGTCATTCATGAGACTCCATTCACGTATATGAAGAATTATCTAGGACTTTTTGGTAGACAATAACCCAAAGGGAATCATTGTATAGTTCATTTGTACCATTTCGTTGTGGCTTTTTCCTTAATCAGGAGAAAAATGACTTTCGTTGAGGAGGGTATTAATGATGTGAAAAATCCCCCATCCCTGCAAGCTGGGGATATTCCTATTCTTCTTCTTCAAATCTTTGAACATTGTTTAATGAATTTGAAGGTTGAATTAAATGATACCCTAGACTTGCAAGCTTGGGTGATTCTTGAACTGCTATGGTTGAAATTTGTGCAACTTCTCTTCTAATTTTTCAGATTTTGGTTCAGACATTAGCTGGGTGCATTATCCAAAAATCAGTCAAATCACCTGTTTTGGAAGATTTCCATTCTATTTCAAACATTTTCATCCTCTGGTTCCTAAAATCCTATAAATTGGATGCCTTCTCATGATTTTCAGATGCTTGATGTAAAAGTAACTCAAAAACTTCTTTTCTTCATTCCTGATTCTGATGAGAACTGGTTGAGGCCTGTTCTTGACCATACATTTGATTACATACAAAACCTATTGATTGTGGCCAACCGTTAGAAATAACATTGAATGAGACCACTTTCGGAGGACTTTTCTGATTTTGGAGTGTAGTAAAATGCAATGCTCTATATGCACCCCATCCTCTAATGTGAACACTAGATGGGGAATCAGAAATTAATTGTTGTAGTCTCCTTAGAGAATGGAGACATGGATGCTGAAATGTTCTATGCTATATTTCAACCTTTGGATGTTCGGAAGCTGAGAGAAATTCCAAATCAATTTGGAGCTAAAACCATTCTATTACCATTATATGATTTTGATATTCATCATATGGTAAGACATTGGTTTTCAAATGATGAAGTGTTTTCCATAAGTTGAGGCGAATTTCAAGAGTGCAATATTCTGTTATCAATCTGGAATATCATACTGAGATTTTTTCAAAGGTGAGAACAAGACTGGTATTTCTCCTTTATCTAATTATTCCCTCATATTTAACATATCTTCGTCCTCTTTCACTAGAGGTTTCTCCACTTCATCTGAACAAATTTGATGCTCTGTATTAGAATAAAAATGACCCAAGGGAGGTTCAGAGAATGACTGTTCCCTTAAGTTGTCTTCTGGTTGAGAAAGTGTTTCACCCATAAATGAAAAGGTACCAGACATGATTGGCCTTCTATTTTCAAGTAACACAAGATATGAGGGATTTCTCATCGCTACATTGTCAATGATAGACTAGTCTTGACAATGTGTGATACTACTGCGGAGAGGACTTTCACAGTGAACGCCATCATGGGGAGGATCATCACAATAGATTAAAAAAAAGGATAAATCTTCTTGCTCCATGGTTTTCTAGCCACATGGAGGGTTTTCATGGATCTCATCTGGAGATAGGCACTCTATATTGACCAAATTTTTTCAAAGAAAGCCTTCATGATGAAGTTTCCAACAAGGAACTTCAGAATTACAACCACCACTACCATAATTTGGTAATGAGAGGACAAGATCTTGAGTGGTAATAGATAAATATCTGAGGGATTCAAGAACTCCAGCATTAAGAGGAGCCACATCGCCACTTAACTCTTGATTTTCCAATAATGCTTGGCGAGACTTCTTCTTGGATGTTCTCTTAAACAAAGTTGGTTCCACATGCGGGAAAAAGTGGTTATCATGGGCAAGTACATGTTCCTGCCTTGGATTGGTTACCAGAGTAGACGGATTACCTCCAATTGGAAAGGGTATAAGTTCCCAATCTTGTTGTCTATATGATAAGGGGGAGTATGCCTCATGACCCTCCTGGACTAGAACAGAGGTGTGTACCTGCTTCAGGATGGAATGTCGATGTGTCTTCCCATGTGTGGGACCGATTTATGTGTTTGTTCCCCTGATACTGCAAATGTAGTTAAATTATAGTAGCATGCTTCTATAATATGGGCAGGATTTGTGTCTTCCGTTTCACCCCTGATAGAATATTTTTGGTAACTTCAGTGGAAAGAACAAGAATATACGTCCATTCCGTATCAGGAGTGGGTATATGTGCTTTCTATTGTCCTCCATTTCCCGGTCAATGGGTATTGACAGTACTGATGCATTGGTCCAGAGAGTTGGTTCTGCCACAAATTTGTCGTCAGAGCATTTTGACTAACTTCTATGTGTGCTACCAAAAGAGACTATTGGAAGTGTTGATGAACATTGGTAGATGTATGTGCCTGCTGGCTATTTCCTCTCAAGTATGGTTGATATAATTCCTTCAATACTGGAAGAAGATACTGCTTAAAAAATTGGTGATTGTAAACTGGCTTGTGTTCCTGTTTACCTGTTTCCACCACATTAGATTGGAAGGCTTCTTTAAATTCAACCAGACGATCCTGCTAACTAGGTGATAACTTTTAAGCATGTGTATATTCCTATTCATGGTACTCCACCGGGTTTATCTGGTGGGATTGGTGGGTTGCTGTCACACAAGCCTGCTGAGCAAAAAAATTAGGACGGATGGGTGTATATTCCCACTCATTGTTTTCCATAATGTTAAATTGATAGGATTTTATGGTAGAGACAGAGGTGAGAAATTTCACCCTATTAACCAGAAGTTGTTCCTAGTAGTTCGTCTTGTGTGCCCAGGTCTAAGAGACCTGGTCCAAACGTCTAGAGGTAACACCCCCATCATGTTGGGGGTATACTACCGTGTGATTCTGGTGGTGATTACTAGTGGGATTCCCCAATAAAAACTCTTGTAGTCTTGAATTGAGGACTTGAGTGACCTCTTGATTCACCTAACTGTAGTACATGAGGTATTGATTGTGGGGTTCCATGGATAAAGACCCGAAATGATTAGAGATGGTGGTTGGCACCATTTTCTTCTTGATCATTGGTCGTCGTTGGCCAGATGATCGAGGATTTTTGTTGACCTGGTGGGCATATCAAGCAGCCACCAAAGTCAGGATTGTACCGTGCTAGCGATATTCCATTGCCATCACATTAGAGTCCCAATTCTGAAGATGTTGGATTGGTGATAATGTCTTTCCCTTGGATGGAGATCCAGCTTGAGCAGTGGTCAGGAAGTTCACAGATGTTGTCTTTGAGAAATCTATACTTTGGATTTAAGGGAATTCTGTGGAAAACTTGGAAACAACTATAAACACCATTAAAGAAACATATTTTTAGGTGGATACATGCATGATTGATTCCTTTATCTCACCTTCCTTTATTAATTTATAGGGGTCTAACAAGTGGGTTACATTATTAATCTGGTTAAGGATTCATGTCGGGTTCATCATTTTTGTTTCGTAGTTCCTTGAAAGATGTGATCTAGTTTTAAGAATCATTGTTTCTAGTTGGTTTACATTGGATTAATTCATGGAACTAGAAACATTCAACGGTAATTTATCTGAAGAGGACATGATTTCTAAAGGTAGTCGTTCCTTATGTTTTAACTTTATGATACTTAAGAACGTTCATTGGTCGAGAGGATGAGAGTTCAGACTCATCACACACTTTTGGGTTGAATTATTGTCTACTCCGAGACTCTCTTTTTAAATTTAATATATGTTCATGAATCCTTATTTATTCACCATATATATCATAAGTATCCCTTGGAATTTACAATCACTTATTAACATGTGGAAAATTTTGAATCATCAGTATGCATTCATGGTTCTTCATTTAAATGGAAATATTCATATATATTCGAAGTTTTCCATCAATGATATCCTCTAATATATTGTTTGGATATTCTTTTAATCATCATTGTGATGATACTGGTTTTTAAGCCACTCAGTGGGGAACTATGGAATTTTATTTTCATCCTAGGAGACGAAGGTTTGGCTTGATTTTGGGATTGTGCCCATAAGATAGGCTACCTACGTATCCTTTTGAAAGTAATCAGAAACCTCATAGTTCGGTGCCACTGAATGGGACACATCATACCTTTTAAGGTCATGTGATAAAGACCTCTAAGCAGAAGGTTCTTAGTTGAAACTTAGTGTGGGACTTATGCTGAAGCTGCCCAAGGATCATGGAAAGTATATGGGTTTCCAAGTAGGATCAGACCCTATTGGGAATATGGCCCATGAAGAACAGGGTTGATTTGATGTGTTGGGTTTGAACCTCAAGGAGGATTCTTATGTATCCCATTTAAATGGGAATAAAATCCCACATAGTTTGATAAGTTTCATATTCGAGTATGGTCCTCATAGAAATATGAGTTTTGGGTTACTTTCTAAAAAGGATTCATTGATGATTTGAGGATTGAATTTTCAGCTTATTTCTTTAGCTTTGGATTCTTAAGGAATATATCTAGTGAGATCGGGCATTGAAAGGGATTCCTACGTATCCTGGTTTGAACATGAATCAGAGTTCTCATAGATCTTTCTAATGATTGTTTGTGAACATGTTGTAACCATCACGCATATCTAATCCTATGTGAGTCATGCTCAGTGTGAGAAACAATAGTATTTTAAAGATTCAACAATGACACTTCACACTTTTCCTCCTCCTTTGATTGAAGAGGGCGCATCAATTATAGAAGAGGGAGAGGCGACGAGCCTTCCCTCTGTTATATTCACATTGGAAAAGGGTTCAATGGAAGGAAGAAGGGGTGAAGGTGGAGGGATTATACCAGGATGGATACCCTGAAATTGATCTTGTTAGGGTATGGAGACTTATCTTATGCTTTCACATAAAAATAAGTGTGAACCGTACCTTCCCCTACAAGAATTTGTGGTTTTTAGCTCTTTGAGAAGGGTGAGGCTGGGGTCCAAACCCTTATTCTCAGAACTAGGAACCTCCCAACACTGTTTCTGGGAGAATGGTCCATGTGACTACGGATATACAAACCCAAATAAGTTCCATGAATCTTAACCCCATTGGGAAACAAATGTGGGAAACCTATACTGCGGAAATAAAAACCCAAATAGGAGACATGCTGATGAGCCTTTTCCAAAGGTTTGATAAGTCATGAGGTTTTGGTGGAGGTCTCAACTGAATCATTTTCACATATGATATCCAATGAAGAAGAATCCTTTCCATGAATGGCACTGAGGAAGGCTTAATGTCTTGTAAATTGAAGAGAGTGAATTGAATAAGTTAATCAAATAGGGGCACCCAAGTAGATAAGGGTGCGCATGTATGGGCGCGTAAGTACACTTGTGTGACCTGATGTTCACTTAAGTGACGAACAACCTATATGGTAATACTAGGGAAACACCTTGCTCAATCCTTCAATAGTATGCATAGGTGATCCAAGAAGTGGGGTTCTCAAGTCCATGCGAGAGGAATGGGCGGCACACAAGTATTTCTAAATTGGGGAGGTTAGTCACTTGAGGTGCGCAAGTGTATTGGTTTTCAAACACTAAAAGGACTTAAGTCCAGTGATCCTCCCCAAAATCCTTTACTCAAGGTGTTGATGAACTACCTTGGATGTTTTGGAAGATGAGGGCGAAGTACTAGGGTGATGAGAGTAGCAATCATGCTTCAATGAAATTCATCGGTACAAATGAGGTCCCCAAGGGTCTGCTTATAGGAAAATAAGTGACATTAGGTGAAATGATATGGGCATGCAAGTACACCTGCGCACCAGATATGAGTGTGATAATAGGTCACGTGACATATGGGGGTGAAAAAGTAGGCTGTGTACCGCCGGTGTATTGGCTTGACTAAGGTGATTCAAAATCTATGCCCTTCCAAATATTTATTATTCTTCTTGTATTTTCCTATTTTATTTCTAATGGGATTCCCTTTGTCATTTTTTCGACTCTTTAACGAAATAGAGTGTCGAAAACCTAATTTCATTTAAATAGTGTATATCCACTACTAGAAATTTTAGCTCTACCAGCAGTTTAAAACTGTTGGTAAAGGATGGACAACCGTTGTTATAAACTATACCAATGGTTGTCCAAAGCGTTGAGTCTTGAGCCGTAGGGATAGACATATACCAACATTTCTATGTGAAAAAATGGGATACATTTGAAAAATTCAGTATATACAAACGGTTTCAATAAAACATTGGTATAAATATTTTCCAATGCTTTTAAACAGTGGATAATAACAAGAATTATCTCTATACCAATAGTTTACAAAACTGTTGGCATAGAATTTTACCAACAATTTCCCACAAACAATTTGTAAATATCAAGTAAAATTATCTATGCCAATGGTTTAAAAATCATTGACATAAACTTATACAAACAGTTTACATAAAACTATTGGTATAAGTTCTAGTTTTACACATATTCCCATGGTTATAAACCATTGGAATATCCTTTTTGTACCTGCAGCAGCAAGCCAACTTACTGGCCTCCCCCTGTGCAGGTGCAGCAATTCCACCAATTGGCCTGCAAAATTAATACACAATAGAATACCTACATAATACATAAACATAAAATAAGTAACGAAATACACCATTAACAAGTATAGCTATATAATATATACAGAGTTTTGTATGAATTCATAAATAATTCATACAACACATAATTAATACAAAATTCTGAAAACCTCCAATTCTGTATTTAATTACCCTCTACAAACATATTGAATTAACACATAATTCATAAGGTAATTACTACAAGTATACACATACAAAAAGTATACCCATACAACATGTATAACCATACACCATTAACACATAATTCATAAGTTAATTAAATACCTAAAGAATTCAATTCAAAATTCGTGGGGTTGGAGCCTGTTCAGGGGTTTGGGGTGGCTGTCCAAGGGGGGTAGGGGTGTCCAGAGGGTGGGGGTGGTTGGGGGGATGGGGGTTTCCAAGGGGTGGGGGTGTTCATGGGGGTTTTCCATTGGAGTTTTCAGGGGTGGGGGTGGTGTCTAGGGGGTTGGGGGGCCTTCCAGGGGGTGAGGGTGTCTATGGGGTGGGGGTGTCCAGGGGGTGGGGGTGTCTAGAGGGTGGGGTGGTGTCTAGGGGTTGGAGGTTGTCCAGGGGGTTGGGGGTTGTCTAATGGGGTGGGTGGTGTCTAGGGGGTCAGGGTGGTGTCCAGGGGGTCGGGGTGGCTTTCCATGGGGGTGATGGTGTCAAGGGGCATGGGGGGGGGGTGTCCAGGTGGTGGGGTGGTGTCTAGGAGGTTTGGGTGCATTAGGGTGTTGGAGGTGTCCAAGGGGTGGCAGTTGTCCATGGGGGGGGGGGGGTATCCATGGGGGTGTCCAAGGGCGGTGGGGTGGTGTCCAGGGGGGGGTCCAGGGGGTTTGGGGGGCTTTCCAAGGGGTGGGGCTTTCCAGGGGGTGGGTGTGTCCAAGGGGTGGGGTGGTTTCCCAGGGGGGGTGGGGGCGGTCCAGGGGGTTGGGGGTCTGTCCAAGGGGTGTGGGGTGGTGTCCAGGGGTGGGGGTCCCGGGGGGGGGGTGTCCAGGTGGTGGGGTGGTGTCTAGGAGGGGTGGGGGCCTTCTCGAGGTGGGGGTCGTCTTTGCGGTTGGGGTGTCCAGGGGGGTGGGGTGGTGTCCACGGGGTTGGGGGGTGCTTTTCAGGTTGTGGGGGTGTCCAGGGGGTGGGGTAGTGTCTGGGGGGGGGGGGGGGTCCAAAGGGTTGGGGGATGTCCAATGGGGGTGCGGGTTGTGTCTAGGGGTGGGGGTGGATATCCATAGGGGTGGGGGTGTCCAAGAGGTGGGGGTGTCCATGTGGTGGGGTGGGGTCTAGGATGGGTGGTGGGTCCGTCCAGGGGGTTGGGGGTGTCCAAGGGGTGGGGGGCTATCTGGGGAGGTTCTATCGGGGTGTCTTGGGGGGTGGGGTGGTGTCCAGGGAGGGTGGGGGTGGTGTCCAAGGGGTGGGGATTTAATGGTTTTATTGGAATGAATTTCATGTATTTTAAGATCATTGGTATTTCATAATTGGTTTTGGAATTGTTCTTATTTCAATAGTATCTATTTCTTTAGGAAGAAATAAATGCTTTTGGTGTGTATGTTAGGAAGGGTGATTTAGTTATTAGGAAATGAATTGCATTTTCATTTTGGGAAAAAATACTACATGATTTTTTAAGTGGAACCTTAAAGGGGATATCTCATGTAGTCATTCTTGTGATCCATCCATTGTCTTCCTAGTCTTGGTCTCTACTCAAACTCTATTGGAAGGGGAATAACCATGTTCTTCTCGGATCATTTGTTATTCCTGGGAGTTTCTAAATTACCATCCACTGTTTTCTATTGGTGATCAAGGATCTCAGGAGGCAACGAATTAGGTATCTATGATTAATGGGATTTTCGAGTTGTTAGAAATCCTATAATCCATGGGGATGGGGGCTATCCAGGGGGGTTGGGGGGTTGTCCACGGGGGTGGAGAGACTATCCAAGGGTGGGAGAGGCTATCCACAGGAGTGGGGCGGGGTCTGTCCAGGGAGTACGGGGTGTCCAGAGGGTGGGCAGGCTGTCCATGGGGGTGGAAAGGCTGTCAGGGGGGTAGGGGTGTCCGGGGGGTGGGGTGGTGGGTGGGATATCCACATGGGGTAGTGGTGTCTGGGGGGGGGGGTCGGACTATCCAAGGGGGTGGGGGATGTCCACAGGCGGGAGGGGGTGTCTACGGTGTGGGAAGTCTATTCATGGGGGAGACAGGACTGTCAGGGGGGGAGGGGGTCGGGGATTTTCTTATGGGTGGGCAGGCTATCCACGGGGGTGGGAGGGCTGTCCAGGGGGTAAGGGTTGTCCCTGGGGGGGGGGGGGGGCTGTATACGAAGGTGGCGATGCTGTCCAGGGGGTGGGATGGGATTTCTACAGGGTTGGGGGTGGGGGGGGGATGTCCAGGGTGTACGGGGTGTCCAGGGGGTGGGTGGGGCTTTCTAGAGGGATAGGGGGGGGGGGGGGGGTGGGGGGGGGGGGGCGTCCACGGGGGTGGAGGGGAAATCGAGGGTGGTAGGGGTGTCCAGGGGGTGGGAAGGCTTTCCACAGGTGTGGGGGGCTGTCCACAGGGTTGGGGGTGTCCAAGGGGGTATGGGCTGTCCAGGGCGGTGGGGTTTTGTCCGCGAGGGTGGGAGGGGTTGTACATGGGGTACAGGGTGTCCAAGGTGTTGGGCGGACTATCCACGGGGGTGGGTGGGGCTATCCAGGGGGTACGGGGTGTCCAAGAAGATATGGAATGTCCAAGGGGTTGGAGGGAAGGCCAATGGGGGGGGGGGAGAGGCTGTCCAGGGGATTAGGAGGGGCTGTCCAGGGGGTACAGGGTGTCCTAGCGGTGGGCGTGACTGTCCATGGGGGTACAGGGTGTACAGGGGGTGGGTGGGCTTTCCAATGGGGTGGGTGGGTGGGTGGGTGGGGGGGCTTTCCACGGGGGTGGGAGGGATTTCCACCAGGGGAGGGGTTGCCCATGGGGGTGGGGGCTGTCCACTGGAGTGGCAGGGCTATCGAGGGGGGGGGGGGTAGGGGTGTCTTGGTGGCGGGCATGCTATCCACCGGGGTGGGAGGGCTGTACACGGGGGTACGTGATGTCTAGGTGGTGGGTAGGTTGTCCACGGGGGTGGGGGGCTATAAAGGGGGGAACTGGGTGTCCAGGGGGGTGGGCGGGGCTGACAAGGGGGTGCGGGGTTTCCACGGGGGAGGGGATGTCCAGGGGGTGGGCGGGGCTGTCCAGGGGGTACGGGGTGTCGAAGGGGGTGGGAGGGCTATCCACGGTGCTTGAGGGGCTATCCATGGGGGTGGGTGGGCTGTCCACTAGGGTGGGGGGGGGGGGGCTGTCCACAGGGGGAGGGGATGTCCACAGGGGTGGGGACTTTCCACAGGTGGAGGGGTTGTCCAGGGGGTGGGTGGGCTATCCATGGGGGTGGGAGGGCTATCCATGGAGGTGGGGGGGGGGGGGGGATTTCCAACGGGTAAGGGGTGTTCGGTGGTGGGTAGGCTATCCACGAGGTTGGTAGGGCTGTCCAGGGGGTATGAGAAGTCCAAGGGGGTGGGCGTGCTGTCAATAGGGGCAGCCGGGATGTCCACGGGGGGGGGGGGGGGGGGGCTGTTTAGGGGGTATGGGGTATCCAAGTGGTGAGGGGGGCTGTCCAGGGGGTACGAGGTGTCCACGGGGGTGGCGGGATATCTAGGGGTGGGAGGGCCATCCAGGGGGTGCGGGGGGGGGGGGGGGGGTTGTCCACATGGGTGGGCAGGCAGTCCACGAGGGTGGGGGTGGGCGAGTTCAATATGGGGACGAGTTGTCCATCAGGGGGGGGGGGGTGGGGTTTTTCACATGGGGATGGGTTATCCAGGGGGTGGGAAGTTTTTCCACAGGTGTGGCAGGGCTATCTAGGGGGTACGAGGTGTCCAGGGTGGTGGGCAGGCTGTCCACGAGGGTGGAGGATATCTAGGGGAAAGGTGAATTAGTCACATAAAATCATAAATTCAAGTTTTATTATTTATAGAATAAAAAAATAAAGATAATGTGACTTACATGATTACACATATATTTAGGCAGAACAAATCAATAAACATCAGAAGTCAGTAATATCAGTAAAAAATGTAACAAATCAATCTGTTTTTCATCACCATCACTATCATCACCATCATCATCAGCCTCACCCTCATCCTCATTTTATTCCTCATCATCATCCCTGTCCTACTCAACACCCTACTCCTCACCCTTGTACTCAGCCTCGACCTCCTCATCGCCCTCCTCCTCTACCTCAGCCTCCACCTCGGCCTCCTCCTCTGCCTCTGCTTCCTCCTCACCCTCCTCCTCCACCCCAACCTCCTCCTCACCATCATCTCAACCACCACTAGAACTTCCCCCTGGTGCACCATATATAGAACACATCAATTTCATATATTCATCTAAATTTGTGATGGCCTCTGGTGGAAGTGTTGGATGTAAAACATCCATTAGTTTCATAAATGCAGTGTTTTCCCTAGAATACTGTTCTTCCATCTCTGTGGCCCTTTTTTCAGCCTTTTCTACCTCTTCCTTAACCTTCTGGAACTCGGTGGAACTACCACTCGTACCTAAGGAGGGCCAATACCTCATCATAACTATACTCTTCACAGGTTGTCAGTGTACTCTACCATGGTTCTCATCTCCAATGACCAGATGTAAGTGATCATTTGGCCCAAAATTTTCAGCTTCCTAGGCATCAAGGGACTCTAAAGTAGCCTGTTACAAATATAAATAGATTACTAAGTTACAAAATATAGATTAAAATTTTAAATCAATAGAGTAAAACTTATAATCTGTTGTTGAGTTAGTTCCATTAACCACACTTCCATCTTTCTCCCTTCTACTCGATCAAAACAGTTTTTCTCGAGGTACACAACCTTCTATATTCAATTTATTCCTCTACAATGACATTTAATGTAAAAAACCATAATTAGAAATATGATACCAATAATTAATTGCTTAAATAAAATCATATAACATCTTTATAAATCAAATAAAATATGGAGGAAGTAATAGAATGTGAAATTCATATAGAAAAATTATAAACTGTCATACCCACTGCCTCTCATGATATGGAATCATAATACGTCCCAATGTGTGGATGTATCTTTTAGAATCAATGTTGTTTTATTTATTCTAGATGAATCCTAAATAAAATTCAATAATTAGTATTAACAAGAAACATAAAAATTTTCATTTAAATACCTCTAATGTTCTTAATAACTTAAATTGGATAGATTTCCAACGAGTAATCATCTATCGATACAATTCTAATGGACAATCATCCATGATAAGGACTGCCTCTAACTTTGTGCCCACTCTAGCATGACATCCAATGTATAGCTCGTGCTTATATGCTCTGCAAATTCACCTAAATCCTTTAGACGTGCTGGCTGTGCACTATCACCATCAGGGAAATTAAACTGTAATTGAAACCAAAATATTAATTGTATAAATACAAAAATAATATACTGTATTAAATAAAATAGATTTTATTACCGATATCTCTGCCCATGATTTATCCTTATCTTCATTTGGTAGCCATCTCCATGAGAGTGGGCTGATAGGAATGATGCCAGAGTATTTGGAAAGCATTGCCAAAAAAATCTTACATTGCTGCCCTAATTTTTCAATCATTTGACTATCTTAATTGTAGTCAACCATCAATTGTGTTCAATGGTTCCAAACCGCACGCATGCGTGTACGCCCCTACCCCCGCCTCCTAACAGTAGACGTATCTGTTATGTAAGAAAAACAAATACTTTATCAATAAATGTAATAATAAAAATAAATAATGGTGTAAAAATTTGTCAGGGTTGTATACGTATACGTGTGGTAGTCTAATCAATGGGTGCCTCTAGATCTGCAGAAACTGAATGATCTCCCTATACAGATGGAGTAGGGTCCTAATGTCTGCTCCGCATGGATAGACTCTGGTGGAGCAGGAGTCGAAGAAGATGGAATATAAAATTCTATAGAGAAGAAAGCGGAAGTAAAAGAAGATGACAGAGATGGCTGGCTGAATGCTGATTGGGGAGTGGGAATCATCATCTGATATAGTACATACGGGTAAGTAGGATCATATGTAAAGGGTGGTGAAAACATGGGAGGCCTAGATATCCAGTGTGTCCCTAAGGACACACTAGGATCAGAATGTGGGATGGATTGTATGTCAGTGGGAGGGACAGGGTCTAATAATTTACGCAGACCATATCGTCTAGCTCTCATACCACCCCCCTCGTTCGAACACCCTAAGTACTGGGACCACTACTAGGATTCTCATCAAATAAATGTCTCCTAATAGATGGATCCTTCAAAAATAATTAAAAAAATCAATCACATGACAATATTATATATATACATATATATATATTTGAAATAAAATACTCGCTGCAGGCACTAGTGGTGGAATGCTCAGGTCAGTCATGTGATTATTGTTTTCCATAATCTATTTTCATCACATATCTTCAATTGGTTTCATTTCCTACATTTGAAAAAAATATGGAAGTAAATAGAAAAGGATAACGAATGTGTAACCCAAAAATACAAATTAAATTAACAGGAATAGGGGGATTCATGGATAATTTTACTATCCATTGTTTTATGTGAGATTGAACAGATATATAATGAATTCAATAGGTCATCATGGTTTCATAATTACGGTGTGACTCCAAATGGTGAAACCATATCACTAAGACCGAAAATTTAAGATATTAACTGTAAGACTGTAATCATGAGATAGTAATTCCGAAACAGTAACTTGTGAAACTATTAATAATGAAACCATAAAACTATGAAATAGTATGTGTGAGATAGTGTCTTCAAAATCATAAACCTTTTACTTTAGACTTATCATCCCTAATTAATGTATGATTTAATTTATCCTTTCATAATTTAATGGTTTTGTGAATATATAAGCAAGATGACATTCAGTTCCAGTAAATTCCAAAGTGATATCACCTTTTTGATAATGATCTCTCAAAAAATGATGCCTTACAGTAATATGATTTGTCCTGGAGTGAGAATCAACATTCTTTGAAATGTTAATACACTTTTATTGACACAATTTATAGTTACATATCTGAATTGATATCCATAGTCGAGTAATGTGTGTTTCATCAACAAAATTTCCGTAAAAAAACTACCAGAAGCTATGTATTCATCCTCAGTAGTAGATAATGCAACAAAATTTTGTTTCTTACTACACCATGATACTAGAGACTTTCCTAAAAGATGACATGTTCGAGAGGTGATTTTTATGTCTAACATAAAGCCACCAAAATCATCATCTAAATAGCTAACTATGTCAAATTATTTTCCTCTAGGATAGAATATCCAGGAATTGGTTGAATGTTTGAGGTATTTAACAATTCTTTTGACAGAATTTAAAAGACACTATTTGGGGTTTGCTTGAAAACATGCACACATGAAAACACTAAACATAATACCAGGTTGACTAGTAGTTAAGTAGAGTAAACATCCAATAATTACTCAAGAAGTGTTTTGATCAATATATTTCCAGTTTTCGTCAAGATCTAACTTACAAGTTGTACACATTGGAGTATTACTATATTATGAGTTGTCCAACCCAAATCGTTTTAGAAGATCTTTTTTATATTTTCTTTGATTTAAAATAATAGCTTCCTTATTTTGAAATATTTTAAATCCATGAATACATTTTGGCTCCCCCATTAAATTAATTTCAAAATAATATTTCATCATATTTGAATACTCAATACATAATGAATTTATTTAATATCCAAAATAATATCATCAACATAGATTTTAACAACAAAATAATTTTTTGAAATTTTTTTTATAAAATGATTATGATCTTATATAACTTTTATAAAACTTTAGTAAAAAATAAAACTACTTAATCTATCATACCAAGCTCTTGGATCTTGTTTTAAATCATATAATTCTTTTGTAAATTTAAAGTCATGATTTGGAAAGTGAGAGTTTGAAAAACTAGGTAGTTCTTCAAATAAAACACCCTCATCTATATATCCATTTTGGAACACACTCTTGATATAGATTTGATATAGTTTTAAATTCAGATGTGCTGCCTAAGCAAGAAAGTTCTAATGTCTTCATGTCTAGCTACTAGTGCAAAAGTTTCTTTATAGTCAATTTCTTCTTCTTGACTACATACTTTTTCATCCAATCTTGCTTTGTTTCTAACTATATTACCAGCTTAATTAACTTTTTTCCTGAACACCCATTTAGTACCTATGGTCAAGATGTCTTTGGGTCTATCAAAAAGTTTACAAAATTTATTTATATCAAACTTATTTAGCTTATATATCATTTCCATCACCCAAAATTAATCATTAATGGAACAATTGGTGTTTTTAGGTTCATGTTGTGACAATAGTGCTTGATGATCAACCTGATTTCTAGGAAAAGCTCTAGTTTGTGTCACTTTATCTAAACCTAAAACCATAGAATATAAGGGATGGTTATTAGGGGTTCTAGTTGGTCTAGATAATGAGGGGATATTAATTTAATGTTTATCTATGGGTTCAGGTTCATCAGGTTTAGATTCAGAAGAATTTTCAAAACTATTTGATATAACAGATTTCTTGAAAAGAGGATTAGATGATTTTACATTTATGTCAAAATTTTTCATATCATTCTTAAGATTCCCTAGGGTGGTCTTATGTTCATGTGGATATATTTCATCAAATTTTACATGCGCCGATTCTTCTACACATTTGGTTCTTTTATTAAGGACTCTATAGTCTTTACTAGAGGTTGAGTAACCTAAGATGATTCTTCAATCACTCTTGGATGAGATTTTTTCAGGATTATCCTTTTTATTAATAAAATAAAATTTAAAACCAAAAGCTTTAACATAACTAACATTGGATTTTCTATTATTCTATAACTCATAAGGAGTATTCTCTAGGATAAGTCTAATAAAGACTCTATTGATTATTTAGAAAGTTTTTTTCACAACATTAACCCAAAATTAAATAGTTAGGTCATATTAATTATGAATTTTTCGGGCTATCTCTTGTACGGTTATATTCCTTTTTTCCATAACTTTAATTTTTTGAGGTGTTATAGGGGTGTAGAACTTATGAATATATCCATTTTTGAGAAGAATAATTCAAACTCTTGGTTTTAAAACTCATGTCCATTGTCAATTTTTATAGGATTTATCCTAAGTCCAATATGATTTTCTAGAGTCCTAGAATACTTGATAAAATGAGAGAAGGCTTCAGTAATGTGAGCTAAGAAAAATTTACAAGTATACCTCGAATAGTAATCTAAAAGAACATAAAAATTGTGCTTCCCATTTAAAATAGAAACTCTAGGTGGTCCAAACAAATCATTGCAAACCAACTCAATAGGCTGAGAAGATGAAACTTCTTTCTTTCGATTGAAATTTATTTTGTGTTATTTACCCTTTTGATAAATATTATAGAATTTATCATTTATAAACTCATGTTTCAATAGGTATTTGACTAATCCATTATGTTAATATTACAAATAGAGTGTATATTGCAGTGTCATAGTCTTTTATTCCAAATCCATGAGTCTTTGTGAAATTCAATTAAATTGGAAACATTTTGAGAAACTAAAGAATATATGTTGACAACATAAACATTTTCATTTCTAAAAGCATAAAATATTTGTTCATTTTTAGAGTTCAAAACATTATAAGAATCATTTTTAAATTTAACAAGAAATCCATCATCACATAATTGTGAGATACTATGAAAATTATTTTTCCGTCCATCAATAAAATTTACTTTAGAAGATAGAACTGAGTTAGAGTTACCAATATTGACTATGCCAAACAAATTCCCATTAACATTGTCACCAAAGGTTACATATCCACCATTGATCTTTATTAGGTTCTTGAAGCTTGAATAATATCTTTTCATGTGTTTTGAACATCCACTTTCCAAGTACCATAAGCTTTTACAGGATCTCTTCAGATAGGTATCCTACAAAATAATCAAAAAGAAAATATTTTTGTACCCAGACATGTTTGGGTCTACTGACCATAGTAAACGGTGCTTTAGGAACCCACATCTACTTCATAGGTTTCCTATATGTGTTATATAACATATTTGAAAAATAAACACTATTTGTTATAGAAGAACTAGAGGTCATAAAATACTATCCAGAACTATAACAAACTGCATAATTTTCATTTTTAGGTAGAAAAACATATTTTCTAGAGTTAGTTACAAAATGTATTTTAAATAGGTTTCCATGTCCAGGCTGATATCCAATAATAGAAGTTTACTTAGGATATATATGATTACCAATCATTTGAGAAATACTATGTTTCTCCTTGGTAAAATTTTCTTGATATTTCTTCAATTTTTAATTAGTAATTTTAATTCATTGTTTTCTTTGTGCAGCTGAGGATTCTTTTCTTTTTAAGTATTAATTTTAGACTTAATAGTAACAACAAGACCATTTTTTTCATTAAATAATTATATTTATCTTTTAGTTCATTTCATGTCTCTTCCATCATGTTAATGTATTCAAATAATCAGCACTTGTCATATTTTCAGAAACACATTCATTTCTAGAATAGTAATAATTATGTATAGTAAAATCTAAGGTTTCCTTTGATGTGTTTTTCATAAAACACATATTTTAATTGTTATCTTTTTCTTCATGAGATTATGGTGATTCAATGAAGATATCTTTAGAGGCATTCTATATGGTCTTCATATCTTTTATATACTTATTTTTTTCATACTTCATTTTGTATTTTAATTTTGGATAGTCAGATTTGACATGTCCTCTTCTCTTACATTCATAATAGATAATCTCTTCATTGTTTTCATTTATTTTCATATCCTTTTTCTAGTTTCCCTTATTATCATATCTTCCTTTGTAGTTGGGATTCTTGAAGAACTAATTCTTCCTATAGAATTTCATGAATGGTCTAGCCAGTCGAGCCATCTCTTTATCACTATCTAATGTTGTTAATGATTAATGGATCTTTCAAAAGAGGCTAGAATATTATCTTTTTCCTCGTTCTTATAGGTAGTAGTCTTGAAGGATACATATTTTTTCTTAGGTCCATCTTCTTCTTCCTTGTTGATTTTAACTCTTCCACATACATAATCTATTTTTTAATGAGTTTTTTGACAGGTAATTTTTTATGTCCCATGATTCTCTAATGGAGATAAATGATCCCGTACATCTATTAGGTAAGCATATGAGAATCTTTATAATTTGTTCTTTGGCAGTAACATTTCTTCCGAGAGAGATCATAGTATGCACTATTTCATTAAACATGAGTTACATGTTAGGAATAGGCTCATCAGGTTTCATTTTAAAGTTATCATATTTCATAGTATATGAGTTAATTCTATTCTCCTTAACACTATAAGTTCCTTCATCTGAAATGGGAAAAGTATCCAAATATTTTAGGGGTAGTTTTATGTGTAGAAATTCTTTTATATTCATCATCACCTAAAGAACAATATAAGGAATTCATAGATTTGAAATTATTATTATAAGGAGCCTTAATTGGGTTATACCAAGTAGTTATAGTAGTATAATTAATCTTATATTCATGTATAATTAAAGACCAAATTTTAAAACCCATAATTTCTAAGAAAATCTTCATTTTAATTTTCCAGTGTGCAGAATTTGTTTCGTTAAAGAATGTTTGATTATTGTTAGCTGCGCCTTCTATCCTATTATCTGAACTTAGATTAAAAATTTTAGTTGTTTTTTTAAAGAACTAAAAATTTAGAACTACTAAAAATTTGAAGATCTTTTAAAACAAAACTAATATCACAATTGAAGAATATTTTAAGCAGAATGAAAATTTAAAGTGTTTGAATAATGGATTTTAAAAACTTCCTCTAATACCAAATTTTGGTCAGAGTAGGACACTTGAGAGGGGGGTTAATTGAGTTCCAATAAAAATTTCTATTAAATGGTTTACATTAAAGATTCACCCAATTAAAATTAAAACATTCCAATTAATCATGGTAATAAAATTATAATAGTTTGGTTGTTCAAATAGCTTCTCAAAATATTGTTTAATTATCAGTAATATCAATATGGGATGTTGATAAAACTATTGAAACTAATCTAGTAAAGAAAAATGGTTATAACAACTATCCAAAGCTAATTATCAAAGTACAATTTAGTTTTATAAATTAAAAATAAAAATATTGAAAGACTAAATAGAAACACACAGTATATACAAAAAGTGGTGCAGTCTCAAGACGTGACATAATCTACTCCACTTGGTGATTACCTAACCCCAAGTAGTTAATACTAATAAACTTGATCCACACCCTTGATCGGGGTTAACCATAGTACAAAGGACATTCCAAGTCATAATACCTCTTCCACTACTCTTTCTAAAAAAACAACCCGGTCACACCAGAACTATTCCACACTTATATGTGGGAGTAAGCAGATGTAATAAGATATTATTGAAAGGATATATTGTATCCTTCAGTTTGAAATCGGAGATAGTGTGTGTTTAACCGACATATACGCAGACTACTCAAAATTATGTAAAAATGAACACTACAAAGAAAAATAAATATTAGAAAGGATTTAAAGGGAATTGTTTGTCTTGAGATGCAACTCTGGACTCCTCAGATATAGCAGAGATGATGTTTGAGTCCTCATCTAGAAGTTAACACAAAAACAGAGTGTTGTATTCTGGCTTCCAGGTGTATGTATGGTTCTGCAGGTATATTCTTCTCCTTCCTTGATATGCGGAAGTAGTTTGTCAATTTTATGTGCAGCTCAGTTGATATTTCCTCACATGTTCTTCCTTTTTGTTATTTAGTTTACAGTTATTTCATGAGAGTTTCATATGATCTCCAGTATGTCTCACACTTTCTTCTTCTATTAGTCTCATGATTTTATTTTTATTTTGGGGTTCTTGTGTTGGATTCGAAATGAATCATAATTTATACAACACATACCATGTACTGTTAGGTGACATTTCTACAAACAATCATAAATTATGTGAGTGTCATTAAATGACTTAAATTTTACCAATATAAATTAAATTACCAAATACATAGAAATGATAGTGGAACGATGTCACAATTTGTCTTGAAATGGTTTCACTGGGAAACAATATATTCTATTTTTCCTTTGAGTGGTGAGATAGTCAGGATTCAACAATTGTGTTGAGATCAGGAACTGGTAGCACAAATGTGGTGTCAAGATCACAATGTCTTAGGTAACGATATCTGATCTTTTTTCAAAACATTGAACGGTACCTTGGAAATAGTAGCAAGGAACATGTGTCACAGAATGTATAAAATCTAAACTAGGTTACGGTGTCTGAGTCACAATTCTAGGGTTATGGTGTCAGGGTTACATTGTCAGGGTTACAATGTTAGGGTTACGGTGTGAGGGTTATGGTGTCAGAGACTTTTCAAAAATCCATAACTGATGTAAGACTTACATTTTCTTAGACTTATCCAAATATTTATAAAAATGTTTTAAGAAAAAATATTCACAAAATAAATTAGACATAAGCATTGATATAATAAAATAGTATAGATCTAGAGAAAATATAGTTTACAATATTCAACCATGATTTGTGATAATCAGAATCCGGATCTTGTAAAATTTTATATCATGAGTTGGAATCATCTAATCATAAAGAAAACAAAAATCACTCCATAGGATTTGTGATATGTTTAAAAAAGGTTAACATGATTTGTGATAATAAAAATAGGATTAACACATGAGGAGTCTAACAGAATTTGTAAAAAATAACTGAGTTTCCTAACTAAAATAAATACCACAAAAAGCTAAATTAAATTGATCAAGAATGTGAGATTTCCATTACCTTGAAGAGTTGTTCATAATAATTGATTATGGAACCTTTGGGGCTTGAGGATACCTTGGGGGACTCCTTGGGAGGAAAAATAATTATAAAATCAAGGAAGATAGTTTGGGAGTTAAGGGAAATGGTGATATGGGTGGGAATTTATAGAAAAATAGAGAAATGAGTTTATAATTTAAAAATATAGGTTCTGCCAATAACGGTTCGGGAAAATGAAAAACCATTATCTTACCCATGGATTTTTTAACAAATAGGGTTTTTGAATTAGGTTAAAAATATCTCCCATTTTTATTTTGTTTTCATTTAGAGGCTATGTCCTTTTATTTTTCATTTATTAAAACCCAATTATGATAGTTCAGTCATCTAAAAATAATGTCTCTAAATGAGTCTAGATGCTAGGAGAGTGCCTTAGGTGTTTTTGAATGTTTTCAAGATCATCGAAGATCGAATGGTCTATTTTTGAATTCAAGGTCAGGGCGCATGGTTTGGGATAATCTGTGTGGCCCCTCCCAACTAACTATGAATCCCCTTATAGCTAACTGTGTGACCTAATTTTGAACTGCTGCACAGTTTGGAGAAACCATGCGAGTGGGGTACACATCTGTGTGAGGGGATGTTCAATTTTTTTAGGAGGATACCACACATTTTTTGAATGGTTAGAGAAAACTATGTACATATCCTAATGGGTACATCCACATAGGCCGTACCTATGCACTATAGGATGCACAGTCGGAGAATGGTTTTCTTAACCATGCTAGCTAAACTATGCAACCCTGTAGAATTATAAAATTATATTTCTACCCCTCTTTATTTTTAGTTTTCCTTTTTATTCTCCCCTTTATCCTTATTGGTCATGTGCATGGTAAGAGGAAGAACTCTGCCCTCCTCATAGTTTGTGATCCCATTTATCCATCCAATATTTTTTATTCCACCATCCGGTGAAATAGAACCGACTCAGTAAGGCTAACCTCCCCTAAGATTCTTTCTCTGTTTTCCTCTGCCTCACAGATCCCGAACTCCATCCAATATGTTTTTCCCAATTTTTAGAAGGTTAACAGAAGCTTTTATTTCCCTCAAGCACCTTCAATTCAGAGTCTAATACCAGACATGCCTACATCTATGAGTCCAAGGTTGGTGTTTTATTCTTTTATTTGTTTTCTTGTGGAAATTTGGTAGTTTTGTATTTTTAGCGAACCATTGGGTATTGAGAGAGACTATCATGATGGGTCTTAAATCGACCGTATAACTACAAGGGATGTTGTTGGATATTCCATTCCCTCATTTAATCATATGAGGCTATGTTAGAGGCCATTTCCCCTTATGTATTTTGGTCTTGGCATTTTTTTATTTTAAATGGAATTGTGAATTGGTTTTCATTTCTCAATTAATGTTCATTGAATTATTTATTTGATTGATATTTATCCAATTCAATCACATTAAATTTATTTTTTTAAATTGAGTTGGTTATTGAATTAGAGTTTCAAGATTCAATTACATAGAATTTATTATTTAATTGAATATTAATTATATATATATAATAATTTTGATGACTTACTAGGACCCAAGGGTTTATGATGGTCTTGGCTCGTGGTTGGGGTCAAATTGGCCATTCATATTTGAGGTGACATGATCATTGGGATGTGACCGATTAAAGTTCCTTGGGTGATGAGATCACTAATTGGGCTTTTCCTATATACTTCAGTGGTGTTGACCATTTATTGGGCATCATAGATGTGAGTTTGAGGTGGCAAGGCTGTTAGGTTTGGCATGTCTCAAGATATTGTTAATAGAGGCCATCAGACTTGACTGACATGGTAACTGGGGAAAAGGTGCTGGATTCTTATGTCTTATGAATTAATTTGGTTATTTTTTCACACCCGTGATGGCCAAAGTGCCAATTTTAGTCATGTGAACACAAATTGAATTCGTGCTATGGTTTTTTGACCACTCATGTCGGTAGAGTCCCATAGTAGTTATGGATTAGGTGAATTTGGATTTGAGCGCCTTATGTAGAAAGAGACTTGAAATGTGAGGACCCTTTGGTTGATAACGATGAGGCTATCAATTGAGGGATGAGGCTCATTATGATTGAGGAAGATGAAACTTGGATTATATTAGAGGATGGGCATCTACGTTCCTCGATATATCATGTAATGAGCTGAAAGTGGTATTTATTTGAGGAAATATATCATTCTGCCTCTATTTTCCAACATCAAGTAGATGTCTTCTTTCAATTAGGGGTATGAGGGACCCTATTTTTTTGTTTGGGCCTAATTTTAGGGCCTCAGTGATTTGTTTCAGACATGAGGTGATAGGAGGCTCATTGTTCTAGGTTACTTGATTTGATGTTGAACTCGAGGGTTCAACTGGGTGGCTAGAGGTAGAGAAATACCTTAGGACATGGTCTATTAATCATCTCCTTTTCATAATTTTTTTGTTAGGTTAAGTGGGTGACATATCCCTGGTGACTATTGAACACAAGTAGAGTTTGTGTTTTTCATAAATTCATGAGATGTTTCTTTCATTTTATTATATATTAATCATCTACATTAACACTTATGTTGGGTATGCCCACATGGGTGGTAATTGAGACTCATTCTCAGACCCTACATGGGCCCTTTGGGATGAATGTTGACTTTATTTCTTTACATTAAGGTAATGGATTAGGCTCTGTAGCTAGATCACAGTAGTCATTTTTCATTTGATGTTGGCATGGGACCTTTAGGTCATGCAAACATAGAGTTCCTATTTTAGTTTTGTCTATTGTATCAGTATTCTTAATATATGTAAAATAATGTGGTTGACCCTTTGGTGACCCCTTTTCCGGATATTGTTTGTATGACCTGTTATTGTATGAATAATCTATTTTATTTAGTTTCTATAAGTGGTATGTCTTTAATGTTGGCATGTTCATTCTTTTTATCCACTGCAGTTTCCTCCGTTGATTATATTTCATCCTCTATTTATTTTTACTTATTTTTCTTCTTACATTGGAGAGTCTGATTCAAGTTTTTAGAGTCTTTATTCTTACACTACTTTAAATAGAAATATACATAGGGCAGTATTAAATATTTTCCAATAGGTTATAACCTCCCCATTATACCTCTCTCTCTCCCTCACTACTAGTCAGTAGGGTTTGGCATTTGGGGAGGTTTACCTAAGGCTAATGACACCGAACCCGAAAACACTATTCAGGTGGATCATCAGTTCGGGGATTCTTCATGTGGTATCAGAGAAGTTCTTGACCAGGATTTAGTATAAGTGTATGTATTTTTTTAATGATACCAAAATTTATTTTCTTGTAGTCTTACTTTTTGGGTTATGGTAGACATAAGAGTTGGTGTTTTGAGAACTAGATTCATAGTTCATGGTTGGTTTCCTGAAACCTCATGTATGAGGGATAGATTATGTCACCATGGTTGGGAATTCTATTCTATTTTTCTCATTTTACCATTGGTTTGATTTTCACATATATTTTCTACTTATGAAATGTAAATTTTTAATTGTTGTGACTTGTGACCCTTGACCTGGTAAGGTAAGGGTGATGATATTAGGACCATGGCCCAGTGAGGCAAGGTGTGATTGTCAAGATTGTTTCTATTTTGATTAGGCACATGATATGATGCTTAATTATATTTATACATTCTTGTACCGTGATGAATGTGTGTTGATAAATGTGAAGTGCCATGTTATATAATATAATATAAATGTGATGTGTGAAATAGACCTTGCTCTTATATGAATAGGAAGGTATGGAATAAGGTGATTTTGAACACCCGATTGGGTGATGAGGTTGTCATATTGAGTAAATGTTGGTTTTTAGGATGTGTATGGATCAAAGAACTTTTGATTCAAGCCTCCATTGAGAGAGGGTAAGGATGTTTTGACACCAGAATGCAATAGGGCATGGTTTCAATATAAAATGATAGGGTAGCGAGTTTATGTTTTTTTTATTACATTATCGATCAATATTTATATATGATCTGTATGATCATGTTTATGGAATTCAGTGGGTTACTACAAGACGACTCTAATGGAGTTTCAGGTGGGTGATGGTTTAGTAAAGCCTTCTCATGAGAAGGTTGAGACCTATATGGTTTAAGAAGTGCATGTATAGGATAAGGAACACGTTCCAATGTATTTGGGGTAGCCACAATATCATACAGCATTTGGGACATGGCTCGATGAGTAGCTCCGAGAGAGCCTAGTATGAGTTATCTAGGGTACCAATTGGGGTTCTCAGGGAGAATATTAGTCGATGAAATATCTGACTTTGTCATTTCAATCATATCACCCCCAACATTTTCAGGGTGAGGGTGGTCTATATGTGGTTGAGAACAGGATTGAGTGCATAAAGATGACATATGAGAAGTGATAGAATCCTATAGGGAGGAGGGTCAATCTATCCACATATATTCTTAGAGGACTGGTTTAGCACCGGTGGGATGTACATGTGTTGGAATAAAAATTTGAGGGACTATCCTGGAAGGACTTTGATTCCTGGTTCTTCAATCATTTCATTCTGGTGATACTGAGGGTGGAAAGAACTCATGATTTTTTTGGCCTTCAGTAGGGTGACATGTCTGTCCTGGAATATATAGTGTTGTTCACTGTGTTGTTTCACTTTGCACCCAAAATTTTGATCGATATCACCTCGGGCGTGAGTCACTTGAAGGATGGTTTAGGGCATTCCATTCTAGTGCATGAAAACAACATCCAGTTGGACTCCTTATCATAAGAGGCGAACCAAGTGCTCATAGCAAAGGGAAACCTAACAAACATTTCTTACTTCAGCTAGGAAGTAGAGTTAGGTGAAATTATTGGTGCTTCTTCATATTGAAGGGAACATAATAGATATGAGTTCCATTAGGTCGGTTAGTTCAGTGACTTAGATATAAAATCTCCTAGTGGATATTCTATGGTTTTATTTTTCTTTGGGTAGCCAGGTTATGTCCATACATAGTGTAAGAGGACTCCAAAATAGTTCTTTGCATGTAGGAGGGTCGAGCATCTTGAGAGGTTCTGAAGGAGGCCTTCTTGTTAAGGAGACCACCATGTTAATGGGCATACTCATGTGTCTCAAATTGGTTCAAGATCGGTACATGGTGAGGGTAGGTGAGGATCACCTATTCACGGATGTCGTGAAATATATAGTGTTACCCAATATAGGGTCATTGGCCGGTGGCTTGTACAACACTATAGGAATTTTAGGAATTAGGTACTTCACCTTCGAGCTAGGTGCATGTCATGGAACTTCCAGGGGATGAGAAGGCTAGTGAGATGACAATTGTTATAGGTACAACACAGGTGTAAATGAGTACATTTTTTTTATTTTGGCATGTTCTATTGAGTAAATTCTTTTTCGGTGCACGAGATACGTAAATAGACTAACTAGACACTGGTCTATAGGTTGGTACTGGACCGACTGTGGGATTATATATGTGAGGTGCTAGGCACTGTGTTCTATGTTTGAGCATTGTTATATGCAAGATTATTGAGTTTCGTAGAATATGGGCATTTTGAAGATGGAGGATATGGATGTTATTGGCATCAGTGCATTGAGAAGATTCATGATATTGAGGTGTGGGGCACCAGGATTCATTTGAGCATCTGGTGAGATGCAGGTCCTTCTAGGAACCATGTGATCCATGGGCATGAGGTGGGAATTGATTCGGTGAGGGACTTTTTTGGGTGTCAATAATGATACAGAAGAACCTTATGAGTTGAATAAGTGAAGATGAATCATAGGAGGACCTTGAGTTTTATAATTGGTCAATGTCTGATTTCTTGATTTATTTGGGTATCTTGAGACAGGGGTATGTGACTCCTATGGTGGGGAGCCCCATTGAGGTTGTCGACATGAACCATTGAGACTGTGGCAGTCTAGATTTCTTTCAAACAAGAAGAGTATGTTTGGTACCAACTCTATATTTAGTTTGATAGGTTGAGGAAAATCTATATTAACGTGGGTAGATTGTAACATCATGGGTTTTTGAATTGGTTTGAAAACCTCTCCCATTTGTTTTAGATTAGTGGCTATTCCATTTTCTTTTTTGTTGATTGGAACCAAATTCTGAGATTTCTATAGTCTACAAGCCATGTTTTTTCATGTGTATAGAGGCTTTGAGAGTACCTCAGTTGTTTTGAAAGGGTTTCAGGAGTGTCAGAGCCCGAGTGGCCTGTTCTGGAATTGTAGGTCAGGTCACACTACTTGGGATACATTGTGTGGACCCTTACATATTACCGTGTAGCCTAGTTTGGAACTGTCGCACTGTTTGGATAAACCACATGTTTTGGGTGAAAATCCATATGAGGAGATCTAAAATTTCAATATAGGATACATCATTGTTTGTGAAAGGTTAGAGAAAAATATGTGGATATACACCTGGGTAATGCCATTTAGGCAGTACTTATAAACTATAGCCCACATGATTAGAGGATAGTTTTTCTAACCGTGCGATCTAAACCTTGCAGCCCATTAAAGGTAGAAAATTACTTTTGTACCCATATTTATTGTTCTTTTTCTTCCTTCTTCTCCCCTTTATTTTTCTTTGTCACTCACAACGTATGAGTAAGACCTCATCCTTCTCTCATCATTGGGTGTGCTCCCATATCTCCGTCTAAGCCCTATTTTAATCATCGTCATATGAAATAGAACCTCCTTAGTAAGGAGAACCTACCTCTAACTAATATTTCTATTTTCCTTTTCCTCAAAGTATGCTAATTTGGTCCAACCTATGTTTTACTATTTTCAGGGTGATTGGGAGAAACTTCAATTTCTATCATGCGGCTTAAAATTAGATACTAATACCGGTCCTTCTTATGTCTATGAGTCCATGGTAGGTGATAAATTAATTTCTATGTGTTTTGTGGAATTTTGAGCGGTGAAATATTTTAGAACACCATTTTGTATTTAGTGAGGCCCCCATTTTGTGTCTTAAATTGACCATATGACTATAAGGGATGTCATTGGAAATTCCCTTACCTTATTTTTTTGTGTGAGGAAATGTTATCGTCCATCACTCCTTGGGTATTTTTGTTGGTGTCATTTTTTATATTAAATGGAATTGTGAATTAATATTAATTGCTCAATTCAGGATTATTGAATTTTTTGTTTGATTGATAATTTTCCAATTTGATCTTATGAAATTCAATTTTTTGTTTTAAATTTAGTAGGTAATTAGATTATAGTTTTGAAATACATTTACTTTGTATTTCTTGTTTAATTAAAAGTTAATTGTGTATATATAGTTATTGTGATGAGCTACTCAGAACCAAGGGGTCATGATGGGGTTGGTCCAAGATTGGGGTGGGGTTGGCTATCAGTATTTGAGGTGATGTGATCATCGAGGTGGGCTTGGACCAGGTTACTTGGGTGATGAGATCATCAATTGTTCTTGTACTGAATATATGGGTTGTGTTGAAAATCAATTGGGCGTCATGGAAGTCTATTGGAGGAGGAGAGGCCATCATCTTAGGAAATTTCTTGGGATATTGGTTGGAAAGTCCATCAGACTAAGAGAAATGGTTTTAGGGGAATGAGGTAATGGATTGATGTGTATTAGGAATTAATTTGGTTATTTCTACTCACCTGTGACGTCCGAAGTTCCGATTTCAGCTGTGTGCACATAGGTTGACTCCATGATGAGGAGGTATTGACCACATGTGTGGGTAATTACTACCGATAGTCACGTCTTGGGTTAATTTGTTATGGGGGCATGCTTGTTGTAGAAATTCACGTGGAAGGTAAGGAGGCTTTGGTTGATAGTGACGTGGCTATCAGTTTGGGGATAAGGCTCATATTGAGTGAGGCCGATGGGCCTAAACTAATATTGGAGGATGGGAATCATGATTACTTGGGATGTCTTTCTATGAGCCAAAAATGGTTTTTGTTTGAGGAAAGATATCTTTGTACCTATGAATTTTTGTCATCAAGTTGCTGTTTACTTTAGAGCAAGGGTCAAGGGGACCCGATTGTTTTGTTTGGGCATACCATCAAGATGTCAGTGATTTGTTTGAGACATGAGGTGTCATGAGGCTCATGTTGTTGGGGTACTTTATTTGTGGTGGAACCTTGGGTTTCAACTAGGATGTTCGCATTAGAGGGATACCTTGGTCCATGGACCAAGGATCCTCTTTTTTTAGACTTATAGCATTAGGAGAAGTAGATGACATCTCCTTGGTTTTTGTTGTGCCCCAGTGGAGTTTGAAATTATTATAAATTCAAGATCTATTGATTTTATTTAATTCCAAATTAATCATCCTCTTAAAAACTATTTTTGGATTTGAAAACATTGGTGGTGTCCTATTGAGACTCATTCTTACACCCTACATAGGTCCTTTGGGATGCATGTAGACTTTATGTATGTACGTGCAGGTAAAGGATCAATCTCGAGAGGTGGATTGTAGTTGAGGTTTTTAATGTGACCTTGAGTTCATTCCTAGATAGAGTTCATGTTTTAGTTTTGTTTGATGTATCAGTATTCCATTTGTATGTATATTCTGTATTCAACCCTTTGGTAGTCCATTTTTATGGATATTTTTTGTATGACCTATTTTGATTTGCATGTTGTATTTTTTTTAGTTGCTACAAGTTTTATGTTTTGAATGTTGGCATGTTTATTCGTTTTCTCCTATATTTTTCTCTGTTTATTATATTTCTTCCACTATTTATTTATCTTTTCACATAGAAAGGGAATCCCTAGGTGTGTAATTTATGAACCCTCCACACAATGTAACCCCCTTCCCAAAAAGGGATTTCTTCGAAGGGACCCTAAACCGAGATGGAGTAGTTTTCAACCATGATGGAAAAGCATCCTAGAGGGTGACAACACAAATGGTTATGGTTCCACATGACATTTATTCAGCACATACAGGTTGTGATTCATTTTTTACACATGGATTGGAACTGGGGGACCAAAAAAAGATTTGATCCCAAGGGTGGGAGAAATTTCCCCAAGAGTGGGCTCCCAGTGATCAAACTCTGCTCCTCCCAAAGAATTTTGTTTATTCTCATCTCAATCACCTTCACATCACCGATATTTATTGTTATTAATTGAGATTCCTCAATTAGAGGGTATGATTTGATTCTATTGAGACTTTATTCTTCCCCTGCATGATCTATAAATGTAATCTAACTAGTATTATAACTTTACTTACAATTTATAGCCTCCCCAATATACCTATTTCACACCCTTTATTCTAGTCATTAACCTTTAGTGTTTGGGGAGGTTCCCTTAAGGCCAGTAGCACCCGACCTAATAGTACTGTTCATGTGGCTAATCAGGTCGGAGATGCTATAGTTTTTTCTCATTATCTTCTAAATTTTAGTCACAAATTATAGTATTATAATAAACTATAACCAAACATCATTTTTAATATCCCTTTCGACATGGAAAGTTATATTTTTTCTATAATAATACTTTTAAAATCGAATATTCGATATTTATTTTTGGAAAGTATCACATAGGTTTAAAAATTGATTCAAATATTATAAAATACATAATATTAATAAAATAACTTATTTTAGACCATGGATTGTCTTTAATTAATTATCAAAACATTATTACATAATTATAATGTCATAAAATATACTAAATACCCACATCTATATTTTTACTATTTATGAAAAAACAAAATTTTAGAAAATTCCCATAATTTCACCATAACCTAATTTTGACATGATGATTTCAAATATAATGTTTATTTTTCTATAATAATTCACTAAAAACGAGAATTTTATGTTTTAAATATAAAAAACTATATTTATTTAAAAATAGAATTTTTTTTGTTATAGTAAATTTTTTGAAACATATAAAAATTTTCCTACATCATTATAAAATTATTATATCCTTTACATTTAGATTATAGTGTTTTAAAAGTTTATTTCATTAAATCTAGTATTATTCTTAATATCATAATTTATAAAAAATAATGTTTTCTTTCTAAAAAATAAATTATGTTTTATTTGGCTATAGAATTTAATTTATCTAATTTGTCACAAAAAAAACATGTATTTATTATAAATAAATATTCTTAAAAAAATGAAAATAGTGTAATAAACATTTTACATAGAAAATTAAATTACACTTTTATAGACTAATGCCTAGACATTTAAAATGGGCTTTAAATGACATGAATCTTCTGGTCAAGGCCATCAATCTTTCTTAATGATTGAATTATAATTAATCATTATTAGTTATAAACACTAATTATAATGGTAATATTTTCTAACAAGGTTATAGTTTTGAATGGTTATATTGAACAATGGTCATATTCAGCGATTGTCATATTTTACTAATGGTAATATTCCCCTTTATGCCCAATAAATATCACTTTATTGATTCACTAAAAATTTACTAAAATTCCACTTAAGTTTATATTTTCTTTTTCAATAGACGCTTATTGGTTTATTAATATTTTGTTTCAATATATAGTGTTGGTCTTGGGGGTTATGATTATAGTATAATTGGTGATCCTTATATTCTAATTTTAGCTTTTAAGCATTATATGTTTTGTTTATTTTTATTGTTTGGAATTTTAATTGGTTTCATAGCTGACTAATGTAAATATTTTTATTAATGAAATAGTTTTTTTTGATTATCTATTTATTTACGTGTATAATATTCTAAAATATATAAAAAAAATTATTTAGGAAATATATTTAATTTTTAAATTATAGTTCATTACAAATATCTTTATAATTCATGTTACCTAAAGAGAATTTAACTCTTCCTCTATGTATGCATGAATGTATAAAATCATGATGAAAGATATAGTGTAGAGATAACTATAATGTACTTACATAATTTCAAAATGATTAATAATAATGGAGTATGGTGTATTCATTTTCATTTTTCCTCTTGGACATTGTTTTTTCATTAAACACACCAGTTGAATCTCTATGGCATAGTATAACCCACTATTTCCCACAAGCGGTCTTCTCATTTGAAATAATCACCCAACTATCCACAAAAATCCACCACATCATAGTTATTTTTATTTCATAGCTTCCTATAATGTATTCTATATTTCATCAGTGTGGTTTATCTCACATATATGAGATTCATTGTTGGATGATTTTATTTATGTCCCAAACTATCACCTTCATTTTGATGATATTATTATTAATAGTTAATATAATTATCTATTCAGATAAATTATGTTACTTGAATCCATGAGGAATATCATAGTAAATACCTGATTTAAATATATAATTCTATAAAATATATTAAATATATTAATATTTTCATAAAATAAAAATATCTTAATTTTACCTTTAATTAGAAAGTAACATACACTAAATACCTTGATATAGAGCATAGAATACCTCTACATTGGTAGTGGAGCATCCAATCGACCCTTACGCACATATGATATGTCCATCATGAAATTATGTTTACATTTAAGTTGGGTGAAAAGTTCGTTTATTTATCGATAGAATCTCAATGTTACATGTATAAAAAAATTAAACTTTTAGGCTAACCTTTACAGAAGACAAGGGTGACCTATACATAGTCAGTTCCATTCACGAAAATGCCTTTATATATATAATTTTAATTTAAGATAACCATTACATTGTTCAGTTAACTTTATAAATCAGACCTCCCATTTTCCATTACGTATCCAACATAAATCAAGACTTATATTTATAAAATAGTAATTAGAACTAAAAATGAATTTTGAACTCTCACATAATCTATACTAACACCCATCGAATGTTGTTATCAATACTCTCACCATTAGTACATTCCTTTACCATGAATACCATTAAAGGAAACAACATATTAACATCTTGATAATATATCTATATAAATCATCTAAGCATCACCACTTTACATAAAAAACACATATTGACATTTTTATAGAAAATTAAATCAAACACATTTGGAACAACAATTCCTCCCTATATTTTGATGTAAATAACTAGAAAAATGAATTATATCAATATGATAGATTCTTTTTCTACACCTTATTGAAAATAAATACAAAGGGAAACTGGAGGGGGTGATATTCGCATCTCACTTGTATCATTCACATACAATTAATAAATACTCTTCTCCTCTAGTTCATTTTTGAATAATATATTAAACCACTTGTGAGAGAAGAAAAAAACACATGTTATTCCTTATCTAATAGTCTTTAGTTAATAAAATATTTTCAAATATGGGAAAAAAATTTAAAAAAAATATTTCAAAACCATGGTTTTCAATTATATCCATAATGACTAACATATTATATGGATTTCTAAACAAAATATTTATCATGAAAAATATGTAACAATAAAAAATATGAACAAACCCATCAAAATAACTCATGTTTTATAATCATAAAACTCCGTAATTTTTCTATATTATCATCAACCAAAAATTCACCATTATATAGAAATTCAAATAAATAGAAACTAATAGTTCTATGTTTGATTGGTAAACATTAATATTAAAGTTTTAATAGATATATATAAATTATCAATTTACTCTATTCTAACATCATTTCATGTTTTCTCCCCCTAAAATGGTGTAAATAACTTCTCAAAATCATGGTAAATGAAATTCACTATGAAGATCAACCACATTATAGATTAAAGGTCTCCAACTTACTATTTGTGCATTATTTCCCTATAAGTTAGTGCACATAAATAATAATCATATATAATATGTAGTTACCTAATTGTTCTTCAAAATAAAAACTCAGGATTATATTTTTCTCTCACCCTTGTCCACTTTTTATTTATTTTAATCTAATAGTATGACTAACTTTTTATTTTGTTAACATAATTCACAGATTCTGAACTCACATCCTTCTCATAGACCACTTCTTTGTGTAAATAATGCTTCATTGCCGTAGTGGTTAAGGAATGTTTGTGAACTAGCGTTTTCAAACATATTCTCCACAATTATTGTTGATCAATAATTATTGTGATATAATTTTCAAAAAAATGAATTTCCTTTTCACATCTTCCTCATGAAATTTCTTATTACATTATATATGAAACTATGGATCGAATATCCACACAATAAGACTTCCGGTGAGAAATTAATTTTATTTATTTAAAATTAGTATCTATAAGTTCTTTAAATAATTTTTCAATTTCATTGGGCTTCTTCAGTTGATATGTCCAAAACTATCAGAGACTCTATCATTACTTTCTTAGTTTCGTTAGCCCCTTTACTTAGATTTCATGTAATCTTTATATTAGATTAATTCCCTTTTACATCATAGGAAACCTTTCTAGTTATTTTAGTAATTCAAACCTCAAATTTAAGATCTTCTTGATGATATCTTCTATATACCTCTTTAATACACCTAAAACTATTTTTGTGGATATATTTTGATATGTTCTAGTCATGACTTGTTTCCATTTTGAATTATCTCTTATTTAAAACAAAATCACCCCTTTTTTCTTACTATGTTCCTAGAAATTATATATTACACCATTAAGAATAGTATTATTTTCATACATTCCACAACATAACAAAAAGCCTCTAAAATTTGATATTATAATTTTATAAGAAAATTTTCCTAAAAAGGTATATATATGTTCTAATACACAATGAACGTATTTTTTTACTTTAGGTTTTTTATATCCTTGGAATATTCCTCCCATATTTTAGAAACAAATATTTCCTAATAATTTTAATCTAATTCAAAAGAAGGTCCTACTTTCATTTATCACATGAAATTATAGAGACAAGAGATATAACTTGAGAATGATTATATGAATATTTTTCTTCTTTATTGTAATATCTCTTTCCTAAAACTTGATAATATTCACACTTAATTTAATTTGAATTTATTTACTCTTTTCTAATCTTACTTTGCTCTATTTTATTCCCAAGGTATATTTATTGTGTCTCAGCTCACTCATATTACATTCCACCCTACTTCCATTCAATATCTCTCACAATCTTCTCTAAATATTATACATTTATCTTGTCTTAATTGATATCATCAATTTGAGATGGTTTATACTTGAATATATATTCCTTTACTTTAACACTATTTTTATTCTCCCATATAATTCTTTTATTTTCTATCCTATGATTTGTAACATTCTCAATACATGCTTCTAAGTCACCTTTCAACTTTTATTCCATATTTTTCCTTTATTTATCATCAGCATCACTGCATGGTGAATCAAATAATTTTTAACATTATTAAGTAACTAAATCTCACAATTTTATGTGCTACTTGATAATTAATAATCTTTCATGTACTTTTCATTAAAATTATTCTACCCACTACAAAAATGATTCTATTTTATATTAACATTTTTTTTTTCATAATTTCTCATTATCATCCTCATATTCATATTCAACACCCTTCTTCATTGTGTTGTTATAGGAACAATGTCCAATTTCTTCAAAATTATGACACTTTTGGTATTGTTTTAAATTTTTATTCCATTTTTCCTATTTTTACGCTCTTTACATAGGAGGAATAATTTTATATTGATTTTCATCATTAGTAGCATCTGAATCATTTCACTCTAGAACCTATTATTCTTTGACATTTAATTTTCTCCAATATTTAAAGGAAATATTTTATTTTTCTTTGTTTTTATGACCATGGAGATTCTAAAACCATAATAAATGAGTACATAATGTAATTCATCTTTTCTAAAATAAAATCATTCTCATAGTTCATATAAATTTCGATTAACCATCTATAAATTTCCATATAAAATTTATAATTATGGTGGGATAACCAATATACCAACTAAACCCATGAATATTACTTAATATATCATTCACATATGTTAAATATCCATCAATGCCTTAATCTATATCTATTTTAATTTACTTAAGTTTAATAAAATAAATTTTATGTTTATATTCCTTTAATTTGACATCACCAACACAGATGCTTCTCAATTTTTCCCATACATCCGCTTTCATTGGACATCCAATTACCTTTTTGTAGACATTTTCTAATAGGTATATTAATATGTAATCATGATCATTTTATTCTAACTTAATATTTCTATTATAAATTATTGTTATACAATAACCTTTAACAATTGGTTTAAACACAATTTTATAGCATCAATCACCTATAAAGAAACCAGTAGGAGGTAGGGTATCATCATATTTCTCCAAATATAAAAATTATCCATATTTAATTTGATAAAACCATGATTTTCAAGTGATTTATGATTCTATATGCATAGAAATATTCTGGGATCTTTGTGAAGGTAACTTTCATTGATACTAATGGAAATACCCAAGGACTACTTAAGTATTACTAAGTGGTGGGTGAATCAGTGGTATATTATTTTTAGGTATTATATCCTTTTTAATTAAACCTCTGAAACTTATTAAATTACATAATAAAATCAATATTTTATCACATAATTACCATGTATATTGTGGATATAAAAAAAACAACACATACATTTTTCAATGCTCTGATAGATAATCCTACTCCATGATGTTTTGGTTAGATTCCCTAACATGGATTCTCTAATGTATGATCATCTCGATACACCACCAGTTAATTTTACACCCCAACTTAAATATTATAGTTACTAGTTATGCATCTAGAATAAAATTATTTTCTTCTACATTTTTTTAGACTACCCAATAGAAAAATATAATCGATAAACTATTTATAAAGTGAAATTATAAACTTATTCACCTTTCATTAAATGAAAAAACTTCATGGTTAATCGTTGGGGGTGATTTCTACACTATATGATAATAATACCCCCATGAGTGAACATGATCTATTTTTCCCATTTAAAAAACCATCATGATTTTTAAAATCCATCAATAGTGAAAAACTCTACTAGTATTGAAACCCTCACATGAACCTGAATGATTTTAGATGTTATTTTTTATTCTGAATACTTAGGATGTCTCTCTTCTTCTAAAAAATATCACCCAACTCTAGAAATTTTATTCTCTATCATAAATTATGATTTTTATTGAAATCCTTATAATTATCTCACAGATAATTCAAAGTTCCTTAAATTGGATTCAATATTATTCTTTTATATCATTAATTTTATATTCATAATATTGATAATGATAATGATATTTTCATTTATTACGAGATACTAGTTTTGTATTATATATTCTATAAATTTTAGGAGTATCTCCATCTTCTTCCGACATTAAATATTTATGTTTCTATTATTTTCAATCACTTGGATGATCACTCAAAAATCCCCCACATGGTATTCAAATTACCACTATATTGATATTTCCTTAATTATTTCTTCTTAACATATATTTAAATACTTATCCACATATCGTTGAGTGGATGAAATCACAACACAATAGGCATTGTGTAACTCACTCTGCTAGACTCCCAAAATTTAAAAATGATTAAAAATAAAGGACTAAACTATGGTCTATTTTATTTTTCTTTGGAATCATTATCCTATCATTAAATACACCTAAATAATCTCCATAACATTTCTCTACACAATATTTCTTACAGGTGGTCTTTTAATATAAAAGTTCCACTAAAATATCCACATTAAATCCACAATGGTGTGTTATTGACCATTTCAGAGATCGTTATAATGAAACCTCTATTTATTTAACATTATCTACCTCCAAAATACCAACATCATTATTTAATAGTAATAATTCAATATCAATGAATCCCTTATAATAGTTTCTTTAATTCTTAATAGCTAGGATCATGATCTATTATAAAAAATCATGATACTTAAGTCTATAAATAATATCATAAACATAATTTGATTAAAAACAATAATACTTCAGAATAAATATACTCTATATACCTAAAAATCCATTATTAAACCTCATTTTTACCCTTTTGTAGAGAGTATAATTTCCTCAGTACCTTGATATAGCACACACAATATGTTTACTCATGTAGTTTAACATCTCTATAATCCTTTTGGATTTAAAAGTTGAATTTTATGAATGTATTATCACCTTTACATAAGTTGAAATATAAATTTATATAGCCCTAGAATCTCAGTGTTATCCCTACATAACTCTTAGAATTTCATGTTCAATTTTATGTAGGCAATGATCAATTTTGACACAACCAATGCTATTTATAGAATAAATTTACCTGGGTAGTGATACTTGAAGATTACCTTTGTATTGGTTTGTGACCATTATGAATCATTCCTCACATTACCTTTAAATATTCCATATAAATGAGGATATAACGTTATGTGTGTAATAATTTCAACTCAAAATTATTTTTGGCATTTCTCCATCAATTATGAGGACTTACAACTTATAGAAATTATTTTATCCAATAATATAAACCTCAGTACATGCCTTTACCTTGAATATAAAGAGGAAAAACATAACATTAAATTCTTGAGGAAATATTCATAATAATAATTATTCATCCAGGTGAATGACAAGTTATTTTTTCATCTATTTTTTAGTCAACATTTAGATAATACCTAATGTATGATTGGATATAGGGGATTGACATTCTATGTGTCCCAAGGTTATCCAATGTCTTAAATAAAGGGATTATATGATTACACATTCTTTTATATTATATAAATCATGCATATAGATCATGATAAATTATTTCTATAACTTTATTTGAACAAATTATTTGATAAATACATCTCTTTTATTATATATATGGATTGTGGAATATATATTTATTTTCAACACCGAAATGGCATGTGGGGTAAAATTTCTTGGTTAATCTAATTAGGATTTAGTTTAATGAAACTTATATATCTGATTTAAAATGGTATAATGTTTATCCAAAGAGATATTTTGTATTTATATTCAAAAAAATTAATATGATGTGATATATGTTATATTTTATGATAACATTCTAAAAAATTTGTTTCATATATTTGAGAGTATTTTTTGATACCGTTTTAAATGTTAATATATATTATAAAATATAAGGTGAAATGGATCCAAAATGATATGTCTTTAGTGTAAGTCATTGATTGATTATGATATACCAAAAATCGTCCGGTAAAAGTAATTGGTTTTTTGTTATATCGTATGTTTATGTCTTAGGGTATGACATAAGTTGAAATAAGGCATATCATCTGCCGTAGTATAGTGTAACAAAATTCATGATATAGTGATATAAATATATTTCCTAAAACCAAATGATAGGGTATGATATAAGAATACCACATTATATATAGAGACTCTTTTTGTGCCTTGTAATACATGAAAGTATATTATGAAATACTTTTGGATCCAATCGCTGAGTCATCTCTCGATTCCGAGGCCTTGTGTGGTTGAAATTAGTATTATTAAAATACTAAATATATTTTATATCATACACACATATTTTTTCACAAATAATGTAATATATCTTGAACAATATCTCAAATAAAAAATTTGAGACCATGTTTGAATGTAGAATGTGGTGTTTATCCTATGTATGACATAATGTTGGTTTGTATTGGATGTTATAATAAAGGATTAATTAGTGGGTATGTTATGTTAATTAATTTATTTATTTTATATTGAAATCATATTTCCCTCAATCAGTATCCGTACATATAAAATCTCAATGGTTAGACACATAACACTAGCATCATAAAGAGGAATTTTCTTCATTCTTCATTGTTGGATCAAGATTGGATGAAAATATGTTATCAAATTAAGGGGAATCAACATATAGTGGATGCAATGGATCATCCTAAACAATAGTGAACATGTAATTCACTAATGATTAGTATGATATTGAGGTAGGAAAATCCAATTATAGTTTCTTCAAAATCAATTTAATTTTTAAAAAATAAATTTTATATCTTTATCTCTTGTCAGTGATTTCACACCCTTTACATTATCCCATTATATAATCTGTATTATTTAAATTAAATTATACTAATTATGCCATTTTTTACCCTAAATGTCCCTAATACATGCTCATTGTCCAATAAATATTGGATAACGATTGATTCATGTTTTTCTTGTGCCTTTCACCAAATTGTTCATCACATTATTCATCATTGGCCAATGAATCCATGTTTCAATATGGTTGGGTGTGTTGATTGTTATTAGGCCATCTAATTCATTGGGGATGTGCACATAATGACCAAATAAGTGATTTTTGGGAGTTTTGGGATGCATTGTAGGATTCCAGGTGTTCATTATGTTGTTGGCACTCATAGTGGCTATGGGAGATGGTGGGAAGTACTACGGCCTCATACGATGGATTTAGATTCTAGAATATTAGCTAATAGAGCTTAAAAATTGACGGTCATCAATTATTCATATGTTTAAAGTATATTTTGGAGGATTAAAATAACATTAATGATAGTAGAAATGATGGATATGGGATCATAATGATGTATCTAGAGTTCTTCAAAATTTTAGACTATATGATGGGTACTCGGATGATCACACTGTATAGTCCACTAGCTATGATAGAAATAGATTCATGGAAATAATAAGGATAACAATCCATCTGTCTAGTTCAGATGAAATATGACCCTCCCTAGGAGTGGATGACATGTTCCCACTTCACACACTTAGGACCTCGTGTTATAGGACACGTCGTGTACTCTAGATGTACACACACATAGCATGAAGGGCAGGAGCATGATCAGCAACACAAGACATGGACCCAGGAGGCTAACACATGAAGTGAAATTCCCTTAAATGTTGTGTAGTACAACATGGATAGGGATTCCTGTGTGAGAGAGGACATATTTGAGAGGCTGTGCGAGGTCTCATATAGTGTGGACCTCCTTAAACACCATATACATCATTATGAATATTATACCACTCCTATCTCATTTGTTTTCAAACATATTTTCTCCAATGATTAGCCTAAACTGAGTTTTTTTTCACATATAACCTGATGGTGGAATTGATAGTGAAGTTAGAGATACAATGTGAGATGTTTCAAGTATGATTATTCTTTTGGAGGCGATCAATGATGGAAGTTATTAAAAAGATCATAAGTGAGGGGTTGCGGTTAACAATACACCTATCATAACACAGAAAGGGTACCCTATAAACCTTTATCTACAGAGTTGTAACCCTGATAAAATATGGAATGGGTCCTCTATCTATTAAGAAGAACCCCACCCACGATGAACTTGGCCATGGGTCCTCTATTTACTATGTTGTACCCCTATCATACTAGGACGTGGGCCCTCAATCTACTAAGTGGTACACCCCCCACTCTATACTAGGGCTTGGTTTCGCTATCTATATAGTGGTAGCCCTAATTTAATTGGGTTTGGATCCTCTATATACTAAGTGGTACCCCCTAACATACTTGGATGTGGGTCCTCTATCTATAGAGAGATGCCCCATAATTTACTTAGGCATGGGTCTTTATCTACTAAGTTGTACCCCATGTAGGAATAGAGAATATGTCATATATATACTAAGTGACACCCCCTGATAGACTGGGGCTTGGGTCATTTACCTATTTAGTAGAACCCCCTAAAATACTAGGGTTTCGGTCCTCTATCCATCTCCAGAGTGAAACTGCTTATCATATAGAGGCGTGGGGCCTATACCTAGAGATAGTGTCTCCTAGACTGCAGAACATAGTGGAGAGGTGTGGGTCCCCCAAATGGTTACTTCTTTAAAAATACACACACGATGTTGGTATTCATTGATGGATCTTTTAATGCTACATGTAGACTCATCATCTTGGGTTGGGCTGTAAGATTGAGATCTCCATTCTCCCTTGTATGGGTTTCTTATATGAACATATATATGTTATTGGGGTTTGTTTCCCACTTTTTTGGGTTAACATGAATAAATCTATTGTAAATTTTATTTATCCATCTTCATTTTTTAGGGCATCCTACTAGGATTTTATATACTCACCCTAGCATTAGATTATCCCACATGTGTTGTGTCATATGATAATAATGGATAGGTCTATAGTAGAATTGTTATAGATTAGGAATAACTGGGTGCATCTGACCATTTATGGTTGTCGTGGATTGGAGATTAGGAGTTGGGATCCCTCATCTTTCTTCATTTTCCAGTTATTGTCTGGTTGGGACATCTTTTTTTGATTTGGAGGGAATTTTCCCATTTAAATTTCGTAGAACAATTTCGTACTGTTTGATATTCCATAGAGGTTACTACATCTATGTTTTTACTATATAAGTAAATGAATTTTATTATTATTTTGATGGACTCTTTTTAAATATGGTTGGGTGTGTTCATATAGGTACATTAGGAAAAGTTATCCCATATTAGTAATGCCTTCTCGGTGCTTGTTTCTAGCCATTGACCTATAGGTCCGGGTGAGGAGTTATGGCAGTCTAGTCTTCAATCAGACTAATTTTCCTCGGTGATTGGAGTAACTATAGATTGGCCTTATAAATGGTTTGACCTTGGGATTTTGTTTTTAATTTTTCCCTAATGAGTTTTGTTGGGAATATTTGGAAACAATTTCAAAGTGTCTTGAGTATGCATTTTATTCTAGGGAATCGACTGTTATTGTAGAGGCTGACGTATCCATTAAACAAAACTCTGACTACCAACATTTTGACTCTTAAATCCAAGATTTAGGTTTCAAGGAAAATTAGTACAAGCATAATATAGGATTGAGTAATTTTACCATACTTCTTGAGTCATCTCCTCATATATATATGCTCATCTAACCACGGTATGCCATTATTAATTATCAAGATGCCTCTACGAAGATAGTTGGCTAGGTTATTGATTTAAGATTTTGATAATGATATGATAATTGATGAGGCCTTGGTTTAGAGGCCATCTTTTGAGATATTTCCTATTTCTTGACAGGAAGCGGAACCCTCACTGTCACACCCAGACCCATGTTATCATTCTATTTGAATTATTTTTCTGTCTTAAAATATATTTTCTGGGGTCAGGGGTGAGTCCCAGATACAGTTTTTGAGTTTTCGATTAAAAGAGCACGTTTTAGGTTCGACGTCGTTGGACGCACGGGTGGAGCGCGATGCTGCGTGGCTTCGCTAATGCAACTGTGTGGTGTTATCATTATTTTAATTATTAGTAAAATAATATGAAATAATTTATTATTTTTATTTTATTATTAAGGTTATTATTATTATTATTTTAGGCCAGTGCGTGGGAACCGCACGACTAGTGGAAGCCGTGCAGTCAGCCCAAGTACCGCACTGTTGAAGAGTGTGAGTCGGTAAATAGAAATAAATTTGACGAGTTGATGAGAGAAGAATTGAAACTAAAATTTAGTGAAATAATATTATGTTTTATTTATGAATTTTTATTATTAAAATTATTATTCTTATCATTTCTATTATTATTATTAAAGATGTTATTATTATTATTATTATTAGGTGGGTTATTAATATTAATGTTATTAACATTATTATTATTATTTTTATTATTATTATTCTTTTCTTATTATTTTTATGTTTAGTACTTATATTATGAGTTAATTTTTTCTACTTTGTTATACTTATAGGCTTATGGTTCATTTTTTTTATTTCTTTTATTTTTTCTTCTTTTATTTCTTTTCTTCCTTCCTTTATTCTAACCCTAGCGGCCTGCCCCCTCATTTTCTTTTACTCCTCTCTTCTCTCTCGACCACCACCCATCTTATCTTTCCCTTCTCCTTCCCCTCGTCCCGCACACATAGCGCCTCCCTGCTTCTCTCGCATGACCCATGATGCCTTTCTATTCGCACCTTCAAGCACGCATCCAGCCAGCGCCAACCGTCCTCCCTATCCGGTCGCACTCCCCTGTCGCGGACCCCTGTCGGCTTCCCCCTATGGATTCTGTTCAGCAGCTCGTCATGGATGTGGCGTCCCCCTCTCCTCGGCCCCTGCTAGAGTAACCCAACCGCACTCTCCTCTATCTGCCAGCGCGCAACATCAGCCAAAACCCGGGCCACTCCTATTTTTCCCAGCGACCCGACCTGCCTTGCCCTCTTAGCACCTAACCAGCTCACACACCCCATAGGCAACTCCTGACATCACCCCCTCTCCTGCCTTCGGCCTACACCAGCACAGGACCCGCGACCCCCCTCCTGTGCTTTGGATCTTTTGCACCCGGCGCCCTGGTTCCCTCCCAACTCAACCTGGCCTCCTGCTCTGCTTCGGCCTCACCCAACAACCCTTCCGAAGCCCTCTCCCCCTCTCCTTCTTGGTGTGATGTGACACAAAATGTTTCTTTCATTTATTATTATTATTATTATTAGTGTTATTATTATTTTTATTTTTATTATTATTATTTTTAATATTATTTCTATTATTATTATTATTATTATTCTTGATTTGGACTTTTCTTTGATATAAGGTTGTATCAACTTAATTTTTTGGTAGGATTATTGTTTTAGAACCCGTGCGGAGAAATTCCGAGTTCGCTTCATCATCGCGCTTCAGTTTCGAGGTGATCGTTTCTCCTTGACGCTTGGTTTCACATGCTCTAGTTAGTTTTTTCTGTGTTTTGAGTCCTTGATATTTATTATGTAGGGAGCGGGACTTTACCGCGATTTTTCAAACGTGCGTCATTACATAACGTCGTGTATCTGAGGTAGGATCCCTTTGCAATGCTTCTAAAATTTATGTTACAATATCTCCTACTATTTTCATGCACTATTTTTTTAAATTAAATATTTTATTAATTCTAGTAAATGTGAAATTGTATTAAGGAATTGTTTTTTTATAATTACTCAGTGTAAGAAAGTAATGTTTATTTTATACACGACACATGAAATATTCTCTTGACGAGCGGATACCCAATAATGAAAGAATTCCCATTTGGATTTTAAAAATAATTCATGGAACATAAAGTAGAGTTATGGTTTAATGATAATATATTTCTTTTGAAGCTTGAAAAATGACTTTGGTTCATTTGAGAAATTGCCCGGTTGGCTATTAAAGTTGATTTGGAAAAAATAAAATGGTTTGTTTTGGTTTTATAAAAATGTTGGCAGCCTGCGAAGTAGTGTTTTGGGGTCTTCTTAATGGTTTTTAAATGGGTTTGGTCTTATAATGAAGTTGTAATTTCTTTTAGAGTAGTGATTGTGGAATGTATTTAATTCCCGTTTGGCACTTTATGGAAATCGATGAAAATGTTTTGATAGAAACCCTCTTAGGAAAAATCTCATGCCTTGGTTGCAATTGATTGTTTAGGAGGTCAAACTTAGAGGCTCGCGGGGACATGAGTAGTTAAAAGCAAGAGGTTTTCCCATGGAGTGGCTCGGGGTGATGCCTTTTGTGCTTTATATATAGATATATCTGATTGGATGCTCGGTTGGCATCAGTTGACTCACCCCATTCTCAAACACTTGAGACATGGGAATTTGGCATATTGAGAGAATATTTGAAGAATGATTACTGCACTGGATGGTTATGGTACTGACCAGTGTCCCATAGTAGGTGGATATATTGGGTTTCTTACTATGGGATTTTCCCTCGACCTTCCTAAGAGAGGATGGTCGAGCGTGTTGTGCATTTTGATTTCATCGTGACATGTCGATAAGGGTGATTTCTCATGTATTGGGGTCTTCTTGTTCATTCTCGATCTCCTAGGTTCACCCATGTCTATTCGGAATTTTTTTCTTGCAGTAGGGATTAGGATGCTCATATATATACCTACATTTCCCTTACTGTGTGTTTTACTTTTTGCATTTCTGGTGTATTGTTTTGCTTGGAAAGTGGTAAATTGGTTTTGATTAGGTTTCTAAAAATGGTTTTCAAATGAAACTGTTTAATCCTCTTTGTAAAAATTTGGAAAATATAAATATCAAATTCCATTTCTAAAAATCCATTGACACTAATGAAATGATCCAAAATTTGGAAATGGTTAAAGGTAATGGTTCGTACATTGTTTTTAAGTAAAATACTTAGAAAAAAAATACTTTTATAAATTGTAGTTCAAACTTGAAATGATGTTTCTTTTATTTTAAAGGTATTGCATTGGGAATAGATATCAGGCTAGCATACTGGGTTTTAATACTCACGCCTATAGTTCTTTTCAGTTTTTAGTGTTTGTGTAGGTTATAGCTTGAGTGCGCTCGCCTAAGGAGATTCTTGATTGTTGAGTCGGAGAGCGACCCGCGATGTCGCACGGAGTTAGTTCGGACGTCGTGTTTGGTCAGTTTTATTTTCCTTCTATTAATGTTTGTTCATTTTTTTGTTTTATCTATTCTGCACTGCTCTGTAATATTTCTGCTATTTTATTTATTTCAATTGGGTGAAATTGTTCCCACAACCTCTGTTGATGCCCTGGCACTTGTCTCCAGTCCGGGGAGGATCGAGAACGCCACTTGGACCATGTCGCAGACCAGCTCGGGTGACTGGTTCAGGGTCGACCTGGGTTGGTTCATGACAAAATGGTATTAGAGGAGGTCAACTCTTAGCAGACCTCACTTTTCAGAGCGCCCTTTGTTATTTGGGATGTTGTGGTAGATGGAGTAGGATTGTCGGGACTTGAGGGGTAGGTGCGAGAAGAGCGTTTCAAGCTCTTGCCCGTATTGATCCTCAGGTTTCCAGGGGAAGTCTAGTTTAATTTGTTTATTTGGGTTTTTATGGATATTTTTTGTGACTGGGATATGACAAAGGGAGTTTGGGCCACTAGTCCTCCTAACCCGCACGGCCTGGCAGGCCATGAAGATCTAGGGGCATTGTCCAAGAAGGCTCTCTGTGTCAGTGACGCGTTTGGCATATGGCCGCCAACCATATGGTCAAGTCACCCATTGACACTAGTCCCCTATTTGAGTTGTTTTTTATTTCCCTTAATTTCTAAAAGTGTTTTGAATCAGAAAAGTTGGTTTTGAAAAAAAAATGGTTGTTTGAAATGACATGTTTAATTTGTGAATTGTTTTAAAAGAAGTGGTATGAATGATTTGTTTTTGGAAAATGAAGTTTCTTTGTTTTGTACATGGTGTTCCAATGAGTTCTCACATGCATTGTGGTATGTTTGAAATGTGGATGGATTTCTGGTATGGTGGATGGATGCCCGGGGTGGCACAAATACGTGCATGTGAGTGAGACTCTAAGTGATTACAATGGTGGGGGTTTAACTCACCAAGCTTATTTTAAATTAATGATACATTCAGAAGAAATGATTTGATTTTATAATGACCTGTTTTCTTGTGTTTAGAGCCTTTCATATATGTGATGTTGGGTTTCAAGGATTTTTATTTATTGAGTTGGCCTTGATTGGGGTTTTGACTTTTCCTTGTCCAATGGTTATCCCCTTGAATCTTCGATGAGTGATCATAGTGCAGTTGATCAACCTAAGGATTTTATGCTTGAGTTTCGGATGTTAGATCCACCTCTTTTTTATGGTCACGCAGATCCTTCCATAGTAGAGGAGTGAATGGGAAAGATTGAAAGGGACTTTAACATTGTTGAGTTGCCCGAGTCGTTGAAGGTCAAGTTTTCAACATTAATGCTTGAAGGTTCACCGTGGATGTGGTAGAAGTCGGTGTCTTGGAACAAGCCCCGTCAAGAGATTACTTGGGAGTTTTCCAAGGCCTCGTTCATTCGTCAGTATTTATCTGAAGAAGATAGTGTAATCAAAGGAATGGAGATGTGTTGTCTGCACCAGGGCGACAAATCCGTGTTGGAATATTTCCAGTACTTTGTGGAGATAGTACCTTATGATTCATGGTATGCCACGAATGACCCCATGAAGGCTCGATTCTTCTAGGTGGGTCCTTGCCTTGGTCTATAGTCAAAGGTTTCAGTGTCCAACCTATCTTCTTTTGTCGATGTGGCGAGACAAGATTTTCATGTCGAAGCCGTGATGGAAAGAGTGCATAAGTAGTTCTCCCTCATTAAATCCCTATGAGCAGTGGTGAATATTTTTGAAAGGAGATGAGTAAGAAAATGGAAGTGGATGGAGTAGGTTGTAGAATCAAGAGGCCTCGGGATCTTTCATCAACCTCTTCAGAGCGAGATATTATTGTGTGTTATCAGTGTGTCAAGTGGGGTCACAAGAAGTAGTCATTCCCAAGTGCTCCGAAGCCTTGCCAGGAATGTGGATGCCTGGGTCACTTGTGATGATTTTATCAGGGCGTTTCTAGAAAGCGTCACAGAGGAAGTTCTCATAAGTGATGTGTTGTTGGGTTTTTGTTCAAAGTTTCTGGTGTAAGTTTTCTTTCAGTGTAAGGGATCTTTTATCATTGCAGTTGTAGTGATGGTGTTTTGGGTTTTGACATGTATGAGAATGTCATAGGTCTTTTAACGAACTCCGGATTCAATTCTGGTATGTTTTTTAATTTTAAAATCTTGTCCTTTAATCTGTCAGATCAAAATATGTATTTTTCTTATTGGGATTATCAGAACCTGACTACGAGGCAGGAGATGCTTCATCCATCAGAGCTCCAGCCAAAAGGCATCGGAGTGAATCTGGCATGTAGTCAAGAACCCCTAGGGAATTTTAAGGAGTCTTGTTAAGGGGTTGTCTCTAATGGGTGGTGAGACAGTTTTGGTGTTGTTTCTAAGGTTTCTCTATCATTGTAATTTTCATCTTGTTGAGAAGTGCGCGGTGGGCTTATCCCACGCGCAATGTCGTTAATTGTGCCTTTTGGATGCAATTTCATGATTAGTGACCTTGTGTGGGCCATCCATGTGAATTATATGTGACATTAGTTTGTGTCAATCCCGAAGTGATGGGTCGTGAGTAGTTGTACGTCGTAGTTTCAGTGATCCAGTCCTTGGGCCCTCCCTCCCTGCTCGAGGGGTTAGGGTTTTTAGTCTGTGCAATGTTTTCATTTAATCTTCTATCCCTTTTAGATCGGAGTAAGTTGTTTAAAAGTTCCATTCATTTCTCTTTCTATCTTGAGTTTTTCCACATGCATGTCTAAGCTGGTTTTCCATTTGGTCGCTAATAGGTGGGTACTTTATGGTGGGGAGACCCATTGTGAGTCTCTTTGGGTTTTCTCTTATGTCGTTATCGAAGGCTAATTGAATTCTTGTGGTGGGGAGTCCGGCCAGGCCTCCCCTCTGCTAGTTATGTGTTTCAAACAATGAGGTTCTGTCCCACTGCTAGACGGTGTGATGTCCTTTGGTTAAGAGGTTGGATCGTGTTAATGTAGAATCCTTAGGTGTTGATCGATCAGCTGAGTGGTGTCGTGGCATTCTAGGGACGGAAAGCGTTATGGTGGGGAGAATTGTCACACCCTGACCCACGTTTTCATTCTATTTTAATTATTTTCCTATCTTAAAATATCTTTGCTGCGGTCAGGGGTGAGTTTTGGATGATGTTTTTGTGTTTTCGATTAAAAGCGCACGTTTTGGGTTCGACGTCGCTGGATGCACGAGCGGAGCGTGGCGCCGTGTGGCTTCGCTTATGCAACAGCATGGTGTTATTATTATTTTAATTATTATTAAAATAATATGAAATCATTTATTATTTTTATTTTATTATTAAAGTTATTATTATTATTATTTTAGGCCGGTGTGCGGCAACCGCACGGCTAGCGGAAGCCGTGCAGTCAGCCCGAGTACCGCGCAGTTAAAGAGTTGTAGTCAGTAAATAGAAATAAATTTTATGAATTGAAGAGAGAAGAATTAAAAATAAAATTTAGTGAAATAATATTATATTTTATTAAAGAATTGTTATTATTAAAATTATTATTCTTATCATTTCTATTATTATTATTAAAGATGTTATTATTATTATTATTATTAGGTGGGTTATTAATATTAATGTTATTAACGTTATTATTAATATTATTATTATTCTTTTCTTATTATTTTTATATGTAGTACTTCTATTATGAGTTAATTTTTTATAATTTGTTTTATTTATAGGGTTTTGTTTCATTTTTTTATTTCTTTTATTTTTTCTTCTTTTTTTTCTTTTTCTTTATTTCCTTTCTTCTAGCCCTAGAGGCCCGCCCCCTCCTTTTATTTTACTCCTCTATCCTCTCTCGGCTGCCAACCCTCTTATCCCACCCTTCTCCTTCCCCTCGTCCCGTACACACATCGCCTCCCTGCTTCTCCTGCACGACCCATGATGCCCCCCTGTTCGCTCCTTCGGACACGCATCCAGCCAGCACCGAACTTCCTCCCCAGCCGGTCGCACTCCACTGTCGCGAACCCCAACCGACTTCCCCCTCTGGATTCTGTTCAGTAGCTCGTCGTGGAGGCGGCGTCCCCCTCTCCTTGGCCCCTTCTCAAGTAACCCAGCTGCACTCTCCTCTCTCTACTGGTGCCCAACATCGGCCAAAACCTGGGCTGCTCGTGTTTTTCCCAGCGACCCGACCTTCCTTGCCCGCTCAACACCCGACCAGCTCGCATAGCCCATAGGCGACTTCTGGCGTCACCCCCTCTCCTGCTTTCGGCCTGCACCAGCGCAGGACACGTGGCCCCCCTCCTGTGCTTTAGATCTTCTGCACCCGGCACCCCTGTTCCCTCCCAACTCAACCTGGCCTCCTACTCTACTTCGGCCTCTCCCAACAACCCTTCTGAAACCCTCACCCCCACTTCTGCTAGGTGCGCAGCGACCCTAAATGTTTCTTTCATTTATTATTATTATTATTATTATTATTATTATTATTAGTGTTATTAGTGTTATTATTTTTATTTTTATTATTATTACTATTATTATTATCATTATTATTCTTGCTTTGGCCTTTGCTTTGTTAGAAGGTTTTATCATCTTATGTTTGTTTTTGGTAGGATTATTGCTTTAGAACCCACACTGAGTGATTCCAAGTTTGCGTTGTCATCGCGCTTCAGTTTTGAGGTGAGAATTTCACCCTGACACTTGGTTTCACATGCTCTAGTGAGTTTCTGTATGTGTTTTTAGTCATTGATATTTATTATGTAGGGTGTTGGACTTTACCATGATTTTTCAAATGTACGTCATTACATCGCGTCGTGTATTTGAGGTAGCTTCCCTTTGCACTGCTTCTAATATTTAAGTTACATTATTTTCTGCTGTTTGTGTGCACCATTTGTTAAAATTAAATATTTTATTAATTCTAGTAAACGTGAAATAGTATTAGATAATTGTTTTTTTTATAATTACTTAGTGTAAGAAATTGATGATTATTTTATACACAACACATGAAATATTCTATTGATGAGCGGACACCCAATAATGAAATAATTCCAATTTTTCTTTTAAACATAATTCCCCGAACATAAATTAGAGTTCTGGTTTAACGACAAAAGATTTCTTTTGAAGCGTGAACAAGGACTTTCGTTATTTTGAGAAATTGCCCAGTTGGATCTTAATGTTTATTTGGAAAAATTAAAATGGTTTGGTTTGGTTTTATAAAAATGTTGGCAGCCGGTGAAGTAGTGTTTTGGGGGGTTTTTTTAATGGTTTTAAACTGTGTTTGGTCTTATAAAGAAGTAGTACTTTCATTTAGAGTAGTGATTGTGAAATGTATTTAATGCCTGTTTGGTACTTTATGGAATGCGGTAAAAATGTTTTGATAAAAACCCTCTTAAAAAAACTCTCATTCCTTGGTTGCAATTGATTGTTTGGGAGGCCGCGCTTAGAGGCTCCCAAGTACTTGAGTAGTTAAAGACAAGATGTTGTCCCATGGAGTGGCTTGGGGTGATGGCTGTTGTGCTTTATATATAGATATATCTAATTGGATTCTCGGTTGGCATTGGTTGGATAACCCCCTTTTAAAACACTTGTGACATGGGAATGTGGCACATTGAAAGAATATTCTAAGAATAATTGTTGCACTGGTAGGTTATGGTACTGAACATGGCCCATAGTAGGTGGATATATTGGGTTTATTACTATGGGATTTTCCCTTGACCGGCCTAAGAGAGGATGGTCGAGAATATTGTGCATTTTAATTTCATCGTGACATGTCGATAAGGCTGATTTCTCATGTATTGGTGTCTTCTGGTTTATTCTCGATCTCCTAGGTTCACCCATGCCTATTCGGCTTTTGGTTTCTTTCAATAGTGATTATGTTGCTCATATGTATACCTACATTTCCCTTGCTGTGTGTTTTACTTTGTGCATTTCTGGTGTATTGATTTCCATGGAGAGTGGTGAATTGATTTTGATTAGTTTTCTAAAAATGGTTTTCAAATGAATGTGTTTAATATTCTTTGTACAAATTTGGAAAATATAAGCATCACTTTCCCTTTCTAAAAAGCCATTGACACAAATGAAATGAACCCAAATTTGGAAATGGTTAAGGGAAATTGTTTGTACTTTGTTTTTAAGTAAAATACATATAAAAAAACACTTTTATAAATTGTAGTTCAAACTTGAAATGATGTTTCTTTTATTTTAACGGTAGTGCATTGGGAATAGATATCAGGCTAGCCTACTGAGTTTTAACACTCACGCCTATAGTTCTTTTCTATTTTTAGTGTTTGTGAAGGTTATAGCTTGAGTGCACTCTCTTAGGGTGACCCTTGATTGTTGAGTCGGAGGGCGACCCGAGAGGTCACACAGAGTTAGTTTGGACGTTGTGTTTGGTCAGTTTTATTTTCCTTCTATTACTGTTTGGTCATTTTTTTAGTTTATCTCTTCTGCGCTGCTCTGTATTATTTCTACTATTTTATTTATTTCTATGGGCAAAATCATTCCCACAGCCTCTGTTGATGCCTTGGTGCTTGTCGCTAGCCCGAGAGGATCGGGAACGCCTCTCGGTCCATGTCGCGGACCAGCTCGGGTGACCGGTTCAGGGTCAACCCGGGTTGGTTCGTGGCACTCAGCAGTTGATCAGTAGATTATTCTAACATAGAAGATTGAGGATGCACAGATTCTTATAATATTTTACATGTTCAAGTGCCACTGGCTACTAAGGTTTCATGGTGATCCAGATCCTCATGTAATAGAGGATTTTATTGATTTTGTTATCTACGTTTTCATACTTGTGTAGGCCCCAATTGATCAGATGCTTGCACTAGTATCCAATATTTTCCACAGAGCATCTTGGTCTTGGTTATATCAACCAAAAATTTTCTTAATGGAAAGTATATTATTATAATTATATTATATATTATAATTCAAAAATAATTACTTTGATAAACAATACAACCTTTATAAATTATTAATGAATGAATTACAATGTATTTCTAGAAATTAAGGAACCTATCCCGATGGAATAGTAACATGACCCTTGGAATATTAACATGACCCTTGGAATAGTAACATGACCATTAGGAATATTTATTTAGCCAATAGAATATTTTCCTCATCTATAAAGGTATAAATAAATTTTATACATCTTAGAAATTAAAATATGATATAATTAAATCATTGTATAAGTAAATAATTATATTAAAAATTAATAATTCAGTGTTTATATTTTTATAAAACATAATTTTTTATTTATACTTTTATAATTAATATAATTATTCAAAATAAAATTTATTTTGATAAAATAGATTCATAAATTAATAATTTTTTGTCTAATGATTATAAGATAATTTTATGAGACCTTAAATAATTTTTCCAAAAGTTATATGCCAATTTTAATTTGGAAATCAATATTTTCCCAGTAAATGATGATTTTAAATAAAATATAAATTTATCATATTTATAAAATTATTTTAAAAAAATTCATTTCAATTTTGAATTCTAAATGTTGAAAATTGGTTTGGGTTAATTTCTTTTATTTCTAAAATACTTGATTTCTTGGTGAATAGTAAAATACGATAATTTATGATAAAAGAAAAAAACATGAATTTTTTAGTCATTGTTGACATAAAGATGATATAATCCATAAATATTGAACTATAATTCACTATTTTAATATATTTAGGGATAAATCTAAAACTATTCATATTTTTGTGATAAAATAATATACTAATGAATAAAATATTGAGAAAAGACCCCTCTCCTCCACTATAAATACCAACTCTCACCACCTCTTCTCCTCACACACTCAAATCCTTGAAGACTGTATGTGTTCTATTAAATACTCTTCAAAATACTCTCCCACATGTCAATGATCCATTTTTCTCATCAAAATAACAAACTCTTTTCCCTAAGGAGGTTCTCAAGGAGGATAAAATCAAGATGTAAAATCATCAATCATTTTTCTTTTATTTTTTTTTCTATTTTTTTTCTATATTTAATCCTCGCTTAAACTTATCCAAGTGGCATGATAACTCCAATATATTTTATATAATATAATTTTATTATGTTATTGGAATAATTAATCTTTAAATCTCTTTCCATTTTATTTTATTCTAAAAAATGGAAATATCATCCATGGTGTGTCGAGTTACCACCACCGTGGATGATGCATTTTCATTATTCACTACCAACTTAAACGATGGTCAGAAAACCATGATAGTGGTCGAAATAAATGTTAAAATGTATTTTATATCTTGTTGTTATGTTCTATAAATAAATTATATACATAATACTAAATAATAAAACAAAACACGTTCATTGTGATCGAAAACCTCAAAAATTAATCTTAACGTTTATCATTAACATGTTATATATTGAATCATACTCATATTTGGAAAAAAAATATATAACATATATGACCAATTAAAATTATGTATTTTCACTAATAACATATAATTTTAATTCTATAAATTTATCCTCATTTTACACAATGTTCCATACATGAATTTAAGTGCACCAATCATGAAAACCAAGAAAACAAACACTCCCAAATGATGAAATTAAACACTAAACCACATAAGAATTGAAATAAATGACCATAATTAAATTTTAATTAATAAGATAAATATATAAAATGATCTATATTTATTAATTAAATAATATAATTTGATTATATAGGATATTAAACTGAAGAAAGAATTCATACATAAGCTAAGGGGATTTTCAAACCCAAATATCTTTATTTGTGTTATCACTCTTTCATTACATATTTGTGTGTGGATATTTCCATAAATTTTACTTATGTATAATATAATTTTAATTTATTTTTCTATTATGGTATATGAATTCATCTATTTTTATTTTACTATTAGTGGAACTAATTTTACAAAAGAACTCATCTTAAAAAAACACATCTTTTACTTCTCTTGAGATTGTTTCCTCTTCACTCATATTGATGATTGTTATACCATATTTTCTATATAATATTTTTTGGGAACCCCCAAGATTATTATTAAATGTATTCTCATGAAACACATTACTTTCCATGGATTATTTTCTGTCCAAGATTGATATACAATTTAAGTGGCATGCATGATTATGTAAATGTTATGTTGTGTTGGGTGTGCCTGAAATTATGTAGTGCTCCAATTCATTGGGTAATGTGATATATCTCATGAGATAATGTGAAATATTCCTCAAAATTATTATATCTTTGTTTAAGATGGTTATTTTATGGTTATATAGATATGTTATATGTTAATATCAAGCTAGATTTTTTCCCAAATAAATGTGGTATTTGACCACTAAGACACGATGTTTCATTTTTATGAATGGACACATTCTTTTTCTTAATATTATTTTTCCTATCATGATTATGAATACGATCCCAAGATTATGTTGTTATTATTATTATTATTCTAACCCATGTTATATTAATTCATTTCCTTATCTATCCACTTACATGGATTTTAACCTACCCTATTCATTGATGTATATCATCAGGAGATTACTTATACTATGGTGAATAAAGGTTCCACTGAGAATATAGATAAGGAGTAATTAAATAATGTTTATTTTTTATTTTTTATGTTTTATTTATGGTCCTTATTTTCCCATGAATAAAACCCTTCATATCTTAGTTTTGTAATGCTATTATGTTATTTACATTTAAAATTATGTAATATTAATATAAGAAAAAGAAGGGTCACTGTAGTTGGTTTTAGAGAACTGTTTACTTAATTGTAAAATTAGTATTTGATAAAATTAGTGAAAAAATAGGTTTAGACTATGTATATGTATTTACCAAAGAATATTTATTTCATAAAATTATAAACAAAGGGATCCCACAAGATATGTCTTTAGATTTAATTTCACAAAAGAATAAATTATCCATTCACGACATATTGACATATGTTTTTTTCAAACCTTTTATGTTTTAGAAAATTGTGGGAACAAGTAGAAACCTTGAAAATAATACATGTGAGGGACAATGCAGAAAATATAGTAACAACAACCCCATTGCCTTGGGAGGGGGAGTTCAAAATTTCAGGGCAGTGCTTACCCAGCTATCTCTAGCCATAAAAAACAACGTAAATAATTTGGAAAATCCTTTTTCACCTAAGAGGGAGAAACTAGAAATATAATATTTTATGAGGAAATTACTACAATCATTTAGTTTATCTTATGATCCACTAGTCATGGAATATTTGGTTAACTCAATGGAGATGATATTTTTTAGGCTTCACTATTCTAAGATGGAGAAAGTGACTATGGCTGTTTAAATTTTTGATAGAGAGGCTGATCAACGGTGAAGTCTGATTTAGAAAACCAATAAAAAAATGAAATATAATGTATGTAGTAGGATTAATTTAAGAGAAACATTTCGTAACATGTTTTTCCTGGAACACTTCACTAAAATGTGTACATATAATTCATATAGAAAAATAAAATGGAAGTTGAATCTATCACTGCATAAGAATAAAATTTCACAGGGATTTCAAGTTGTGGATTAGGTTTGGTTATCAACAATGATAGAAAAATAGACAGATTTTCTAGTTAATTAAAACCACTCATTCCAAAGGTTCTATAAATTAAATACTTTAGTAGTTATAAAGAATATATTTGATGTGGTCTTAAATTGGATATGTAGTTAAAAGAGTTTTATCATGGTTATGTTGATATGAAATTAAATATATAAATTCAAGATGGAGTATCAAATGAAAAAGAACAAATGAAAACCGAACCACACACATTCGAAATTTTATATAAGCATCATGAGAATTTTATCAATAGGATAGAGAAATGAATCAAGTGTGTGTGAGAAGGACACCAATATCATGGATGTTCAAGATAAATGAAAAATCTAGATAATGTGGTAGAGGAAAGTAGAGAACCACCCATGGTTCAATGCTTCAACTATAGGGCGAAAGAGCACTATGCATGCCAGTACACTGAACCATGAGTCCTCAATTGTATTCAGTGTCAATAGACACCAAATCCAAAATTTTAGGGGATAGATTATCCAATCACTACTTCTGAATTAGATCCTAAAAATGATGTAGTGACATGTAATCTATTTATTAATTCAATAATAGAAAACATACTATTTGATTATTTTTCTACACATTTTTTTATATTATTTAAGTTAGTAGAACTATTCAAAAACCACCTGAAAATTTGGTGATTGGGTTATCTGTGAGAATAGAGAATGGGGATATTATTTCATCCAAAGTATATAGATCAACCTCAATTAATGTCTTTGGAATGAACCTCCAAAAAATATTATCTTACTTCATTTGGTGGAGTTTGATTCTATATTCGGCATGGATTGGATATCTTTATACAAACGAAGACCAACAATCTGAAAATGGAGACCAATATTCACATGTTGAGGCATCCTCCAATTATGAACAAGTGTAAGGAGAATAGTGAATGTTCATTAGATACATCATCTCAAGTGTGGATATCATTGCCTTTTGAGAAAGCATATCTATCTCAACAGATTGAGAAAAAGAGGAGAATAATTATTGAAGACATGACTATTGTTAGGGATTATAATGATGCTTTCCCTGAATAATTTCCTATTCATTATCTTGACTGAGAATTTGAGTTTTTAATTGAAATTATTCCATGATCATTTCCTATATCTATAAACCTGAATAGAATGACTACCATTGAGTTGGAGGGACTGAAGAAGCAGTAACAAGAGAATATGGACAAGGGTTCTATATGTGTGAGTGCTTTACTATGGGGTGTACTAGTCCTATTCATCACGAAGAAGGATGGATCAATGCACCTATACAATAATTATCATGATCTCAACAAAATCATGATAAAGAACAAGTATCCGCTTGCATGGATATATTAATTTTTTGATCAACTGTGTGGGGCCATGTATTTATATAATGTGGAGATTAGATGGGGGTATCACTAATTATTGGTGGTGAAAGAATATATTCCAAATATTTCCTTTATAATGAGGTATGGACACCATGAGTTCATAGTGATTCCATTTGGACTCACTAATTCCTCATAAATATTCATGGGATTAATGAATGGATTATTTATAGATTACCTCAACAAATTTGTGCTAGTCTTTATCAATGATATTATAATACTCTCCAAGAGAAAGGAGGAAGATGATGAGTTTTTATATACTATGTTAAAGACACTATGAAGGGAAAAAATTTAAGTAAATTATAGAAACTGTGATTTCCAGCTAGAGGACATATCATTTTTGGGTCACATTATCAACAACAATATAAATTACTATGGATCCTTCCAAGACAAAGGAAATCAAAAAGTGTCTATGGCCAATAATTTTTATGGAGATCAATAGTTTCCATAGTCATGATATGTAATATCAGTAATTGTTTATGAACATATCATGATTTTCAAACCTAGTGAATGTGAATACTACTTCAAAGAGTTAAAAAAGAGTCTTATCACTGCTCGAGTACTCACACATCTAAAAAGTGGGTAACTATTTGTGGTATACGTTGATGATTAAAATAAGGGATTAGGTTTTGTAATAATGAAAAATGATTAAGTGATAGCCTCTGCCTCATGGATGTTGATAATTCATTAGAAAAATTATCCCACACATTATTTGGAGTTGGCATCAATGATATTTGTGTGGAAAATTTGGAGAAATTATGCATATTGGGAGAAGTGTGAAACATATAATCATCACATGATCCTAAAATATATATTCACATATAAGGAACCTAATATGAACCAAGGAATATGGATATATCTCCTCAAGAATTACAACTGATTAGTCTACTACCATCCTGACAAGGAAAATGATGTGGTAGATTATCTAAGTAGAAATGACCCTGAAACATAAAAAATTATGGAAGTTGAAAATGATCCAATATTCTTATATTTTTTAAGGATAAAAATTTATATAATTAAGAAAATAATAAATCATTTCTAAAATCATTGCTCAACCATACCTTATGAATAAAATAAAGTATGCACAAAATAATGATGTGTAAATTAAGAAGAATGTGAAATTTATGAAAAAGTGGAAATCATCCATGTTTAAAATTGATGTGGAAGAGTTATAATATTTCGGTCATGAGTATGTGTACCATCTGATCGAAGGATAAAAATGATCTTTTCAGTAACACACATTTCTCAACCTTCTCTATCACTCAGGGAGCACAATGATGAATTGAGATAATTTAAAGAACTATTGGTGAGAAAATATGAAGAAGGGGATCATTGAATATACATAAAAGTTCATGGTATGTCCGAAAGTGAATGCAGAAAGGAAAGCGTATATGGGGATGGTGAAACCATTACCCATACCAACCGAGAAGTAAGAAAATATCACAATGGAATTTTTCACCAAACATCCAAAGACACCTAGAGGAAACAATGATATATGGGTTTTTTGGATCTTCTTGAAAATGCAAATCACTTTATCAAAATTTTATAAGAATTATAACTAGATCAACATGCAGAAATATAAATCAGAGAAATGATAAGGCTCCATGAAGTAACAATGTCAATTGTATCTGATCAAGATACAATATTCTTATCCATGTTCTAGAAAAGTCTCAAACACGCTCTAAACACTAGACTAAACTACACTAGAACTTATCATCCTCAAAATTATGTCCAATCTAAGTGGAGAATTCATAGACAGGATGAAACTTTTGAGAGCATGTTTTATTGATATAGAAAGACTATGGGACCATCATCTGACTCTGGATGAGTTCTCTGGCAACAACATGTTCCACTCAAGCATCCAAATGGATCCATATGAATCCACTTATTGAAAACAATCATAACACAAGCATGGTGGGATGAAGTTTGTGAACTTAATCTTCTAAAATCGTAAATGGTCAAAGAAAGGGTGGAAATGGTGAAAACTATTCAACATCACGTCATGGTATCCTGAAGTCAATAGAAGATCAATACAGACAATCGTTGATAGGACCAATAGTTTGAGGTTGGATACATGTAATGTATCTTTATATATCCATGTAATAGGATCATGATATTTTGTAAGAAAGGAAATATAAGACCTAGGTAAACTTTCCCCTTTGTGATTATTTATCCCGTCAGAGCCATGGCCTATCGACTAGAACTTTCACCTACTATGTATCAAGTACATGATGTATTCAATGTATCCACCATGAGTAAGTATATACCAGAACCCTCACATGTACTGAATCCAGAGGCGCTATAGTTGTAAAATGATATATCACACGAGGAGAAGCTGGTGATGATATTATACCCTAAATAATATTTAATACAAAAAATACTACTCACCTATTCAATGTACTATGTTGAAACCATAAGTTCGAATATGAAACATGGGAACTATAGGAAGCAATTAAAGAGAATCAACCTCACTTATTTTCCTCATAGAATGTAATGAAAAATTTCAAATGAGAAATTTAATAAGGTGGGAAGAATGCAATGACCCCAAATTTTATCAATGTCAATTCCATTATTATAATTATTTCATATAACATAAACCAAATAAATTCACTTTTGAGAAAAAATTTAAATATTGTAAATGAAAAATGAATTAAATAATAGGTATTTCTTGAAATTAAGGAATCTATCCTAATGGAATATTGACTTGACCCTTTGAGTACTAACATGACCTTTAGGTATAGTAATTTTGACAATTGAATAGTAAAATCGTCTATGAATTTATAAATAGAATTTAAACTTGTTATAAAGGATAAAATGATATAATGATATAATGTTATATGTAAATATGTATTTTAAAAAATATTAATTATGTGTTGGTATTTTTCTAAAATATAAATGTTTATTTATAAATTTATAATTTATAAATTTATTTTAATATAAATTTATAATTAATATAATTATTTTAAATTAAATTTATTTTCTTAAAATATATCCACACATTATTATTTTTTTCTTATGATTATAAGATAATTTTATGAGACCTTAATTAAATTTTAGAAATATTATAAAATCAATAATAATTTTAAAATACAAAAATTTACATGTAAATAATGATTTTAATTAAAATTTAAATTAAAAATATATAGAAAATTATTTTCAAAAAATAGAGTTCATTTTTTAATTATACACATCAAAAATTGGTTTGGGTGAATTGTTGGGATTTTTTAGAATACTTGATTTTTTGGTGAATTGTAAAACAAAATAATTTATGATAAAAGCTAAATAAAAGAATTTTTTTATAGTTGATGTAACGCCTAAGTAAGAAAAAAATATCAAAATCTAGTACATAATTTTAATTTATTAATATATAAGGTTTAACATATTTATAGTCTAAATAAATAATAATTTAATGAATACAATAACGAAGAAACACCTCTCTTCACTCCTATAAATACCACCTATCACCACCTCCTCTCCTCATATCTTAAAAGCCTTAAAAATTGTCCAAGATCTATCCAATATGCTTCCAAAGAACTTCCCACATTTTTAAGATCCCTTGTTCTCATAAAAATATAAAACCCTTTTCCATAAAGAGGTTCCCAAGGAGGAAACAATCAAGAGGTAAAATCTTATTTTTTTCTTTTAATTTATTTTCAATTTCATTTCATTCCTTTTATTCTCATCCCCACCACTTATCCAAGAGGAATTATAACCCCATTATGTTATATATACTGGAATTATATTATGCTAATTGAATAATCCATCATAAAATCTATTTCTTTTTCCTTTTATTCTAGAAATGAAAATACTGTCTGTTGTGTGTCGATTTACCACCACTGTGGAAAATGCATTTTAATTATTCACTGACTCCTTTAAGTCCAGTCCAAACAACATTATAAGGGTTGAAATTTATTTTAAACATTATTTTATGACTTTTTTATGTTCTTAAAGTAACATATATAAATAATATAAAATAATAAAACAAAACGAGTTCGTTTTGATCGAAACCCTAAAAAATTAATCTAAACTATTATCATTAACATATTGTATAATTAATCATTTTCATATCTAGAAACAGAATAATATATAAGACCAATTATAATTATTTATCTTTACAATAACATATAATTTCAATTCTGGAGAATATTCTCCATTTTACACGTTCTTGTATACATTTATACAAGTGAAAAGATCATTAAAACTAAAGAAAAGAAACACTCCCAAACAATGAAATTGAACACTAAAACTCATCAAAATTTCCATATAAAATATTAAATAAATTTTAGTTAATAAATTAAATATATAAAATGTTATATATATATTACTTAATTAATCTAATTTTAATATCTTGGATATTAAAGAGAATAAATAATTCATACATATGGTAAGGTGATTCTCAAACCCAACTCCCTTTATTTGGGTAATAACTATATCCTTCCAAGATTCCATGTTGATAATTCATAAAATGTTCCTTAAATATAATTTTATTATACATTCCTTTTCTATCATGGGATATAAATTCATCCAATATAATTTTATGATAAATGTGATGATTTTTCCAAAAGAACTCTTCTTTCAATAAACACATCTTTTATATCTCTTGAGAATTTTTCTTCTTTACTCAAGATTGATGATTAATATACCAAGTATATTATTCCATTTTTATTTTGAGAACCCAACGTTTATTCATGAATGTATTCTCATGAAACCCATTCCTTTCCATCGGTTACTTTATGTCCAATATTGATATATGTTTTTTGTTAAATTCATGATTCTGTAAATGTTATGATTTTACAGGTGCACCTAGAATTATATATCACTCCAACGCATTGGGTAATGTGATGTATCCAATGCGATAAATTGAAATATTCATGAACATGATTCTATATTTGTTCAAAATTATTATTTTTGTAATTATCATATGTTATGAATGAACATGGTGCTTTCTCTTTTAACAAATATGTGTGATATTTGACCACTAAGACATGATGTTTCAATTTATGCATTTCCATATTCCATATCTTATTATAAACATTCCTCTCATGATTATGATGATGATAATATAATTATGTTATGGTGATTATGATAATACTCACAAATTTTATATTGATTCAGGTTCTTATCAATCCTTTTAATGGGTATTTATTTCAACCATTTCATTGATTTATATCCTCAGGTTATTACTTGTACTAAGGTGAATCTGAAGTCCGCTAAGAAGGTAAATAAAAATAAATTAATTTTTTTTATGTTTTATTATGTAAATATTTTGTATGTTTTTAATTTTTCCAAGATAATAAACCTTTGGATCCAAGATTTGTAATTATATTATCTTGTTTACCATTAAAATTATGTAATAATAATATATAAAATTGTAGGGCCGATATAATGGTGGAGTATAGTCATGAATGTTCCTGAAAAGTTGGAACTCGATGGTCTGAATTCCAAAATCTATTTCATGAGGAGTACTACCCCCCATACTTGTGATTTGTTTAGATTATGCATCCTTTGAAGCTATAATAAGGAAGGATTTCATTTGCTGAGTATGTCAAGAGGTTCAACGAACATACATAATACTCACTCAACATGATTTAGGATGTTTAATTTTGGGCATAAAAGTTTAAGTGGGTTCTCTGCAAAGACATTCATTCTAGTGTGGTTCTCCTATGCATTCCCATATATTCTAGTGTTCTATTGTAGGCACTGGTGATTAATATATTTCTATCTAAGGGACTCCATGTTGTGAGAGATGGTCATGGATGTCATCAAGATGCATCATCTGTAGCAACCGGTACGCGATAGTTAGCAGTTTCCTAGTATAAGATGTCATTTCATGAATGGACTCTGGTATGTGGTCATGCAATACAACGACCAGACATAGAACCATAGAATCCCAAAGGAGGCTGATGATATATATGTGATGGGATATATCACATGGAATTTTATTTCATGACCTCATGTAATGAGTAGGGATAGAAAGAGACAAATGGACCACCATGGTGAAGACAACACAATGATCATGGTTCTCCCAGGTGTGTCCAAGAATGCCCCTAGGGAGGAATAGTTGTAAGTGGTAGGTGGGTATTTTGTATGAGGATCTACTGGTGGTGGATAAATTTATGAGTTACATCCACCACCACCACAACCACCACCAAGTGGATATTGTCAGAATTAGGGAGCTAGTAGTTGAGGTCATAGGCAGTTGTAGGCCATGGGGGCTTATGAACCAACACATCATTAGATGATTTGATGAAAAATATATGTTTATTATACTCTTTCTTCAATACTAATTGATATATATGTGAGTCAATGCTTCTTATCATTTCCCTTTGGTGGGAGATCCTGATCTTCTAGTGGAGACTTTTTCCCATCATCCTTGGTTTGAGTTTCCTATATGGAAAATTTATTCAATATCAGTTATATATCGTCAATGTGAGATATCACATGGTGAACTGAGTTTTTCATGGGAACTCTTTTTCCTCATGATGATATATTAAGAAATAATCTTGGGTATGGAAGGTTTATTAATGTTCTAAGCCAAAATTTTCTGTAACCACCTATGAGTCAAATTCCTTTGTACTAATGGGACAATATTCTCATTTTGAGTGGGGGAGGTCCATTTGTTGAGAAAGTGTCTATTTTGATAAGGAAGATAAAACAAATCACCCATAATTTGGTAATATTTTTCCATAGTGTAGTGGTCTCTTCCAGTATCTAGGTTCTTTTAGTCATTGAGAATTATACAAACATAATTTCCAAGGACGTTATGAGACTACCTCTAATTTAAGTGAAAGAGTTTTAATCGACTTACACCACATGAAAAATATGATATATATTGAAGCATATATGATAGACCCTAATTAGATTTGATAGATAATAAATATGTTGATGGAAATTCTAGAGAAGGTTTTTATGAGACACTGGGTGTCCCCTTAGGATTATTTGTTTTATTTCATGAAAATGTTTAACATGAACTTATGTATTTTTATAGATAATCATCACCTAAATCAACCCATAATAAATAATATATACTCATTTTAGAGGATTTAATACCACATTGATTAGTTTTTATGAGAGAGATGGTTCTCTAAGATTGATATCATGTTTGGATACCACCATTTGAGGGTTCATGATGCAGATATTCTGATGCAGGAATTAGGAAATTGATTTGAACACTATGAGTTCTTAGTGAATCTTTCTAATGTAAATAATTCCCCCTACGTAAATGGATCTGACAAACTATATCGTTTAGTCATACTTTGACTGATTTCTATTTTTCTTTATTGATAACATACTAATCTACAACATTAGAGGATGATAACGCATAACACTTGGGGATAGCCCAAGACTTACTTTGGGAGAACTAGCTTAATGGTAATATTTATAATTTCTAGTCATAGATATATGAGTTTCCCTTTTCTAGGATTTTATTTCTGATAATGTGTTAGTATTGGACTTGGTGAAGATTGATGAAGAGATTTCTTTGGAGCCACCCAAGAGCGTGTCAGAGGTGCTGAGTTTTCATGGATTGTTGGGGGTACTACATCTGGTTCACGGAGGAATTATCAAGGATTTTATCCCCTTTTACTACCATTTCATGGAAAAGGAAACTGTTTAACTATTCCAAGTGTTGTTTGATAGCCTTTGACTAAATAGTGTCTCTATTTTAAGACTACTAGAAGAGGGAATGGAGTATGTAGTATATTATGATTCCTATAGAGATTTTATTGGACGAATGTTGATGAAGCGACAATAAGTGATCCCATACGGGTTGATGAAATTTATAATCCAAAAGTAGAAAAACATGACCCACAAACTAGATTTGGAAGTAGAGGTGTTCACTTTGAGGATGTGGATGAACAATCTTCTGGGAGAGCAGTTTGTTGTTTGTCCAAACCATCATAGTCTCATGTATGTATTTGTTAAGAGAGACATGAACTTCAGACATAATAATTGGATGGATTTCCTATATGAATATGATTTTAGACAGTCTATACTCTTTGGAATGTTAATGTTGTAAAAGATTCTATTATTAGTGAGTCATAGTATCACTTGGTGAATGAGGTTTCTGAGTAATTTGATTTGTTGCAGCGGACCCTAGTAGAGGAGGACGTGGTAGCTAATCTTTAGTCAATGGTTTTGACTCCTATACTTCTCTAGTGTGTAAGGGAGGCTGAGTTGGGAGACATAAAATCATATTTCCTACCATAATGGATATCATTATGAGATTCTATAGATGGATTCTCAGAAGGAGGGAATCATTTCATCACTTTCCATGGACGTACGGTGGTTTCATTCACATTGAGAAATTAGGCGATGAGGGAGTTTCATGCTTCTCTATTGGTTTTTCATCCCAGTTTTGGGAATATGTACAAGGAACTTCATTTTTAGTTTTTGTGGGATGGTATGAGGTGAAGTTTTGCTGAGTACGTCTTTTGGTGCATCAGATGTTAGGATGTGATCTCTAAGAAACAGGTTATGGAAAATTTTTTATTATCCCATGATATCTGAGAGTGGAATGGGATGGCATCTCCATAGACATTATTATAGGTATTCCACTGATATTAATAGGTCATGATGTCATCTGGGTGATAGTAGAATGACTTATCAAGTCAGCACTCCTAATTTTAATCAGGGAATATATTTTTGTGAAGAGTTTTCAGAATTTGTACATGAAAGATTTAATTTTCTTTTTTGGGGTTCCCTCAAATATTTTATCCAATTTGGATGTGTAGTTCACACATCATTATTGGAGAGGCTTCTAGGATTAATCTAGGACCCATTTACGGATGAGTACATATTTTCTCCCCTATACCGATTGGAAAGCCTGTGGAATTTTCAAGGAGTTTGAGGATATGATGAGATCCTTCAAGTTAGACTATTATTATACCTGGTAGGATCAGTTAAATTTGGTATAGGTTTCTTATAATAATAATTATCACTATTCTAATGGTATATATCCTTTTGAAGAACGTTATGAGAGACCCTATAGTTATTTATTATTTTTGTCTGAGATTAGAGAGACATTAGTTGTTAGGAAAGAGATGGTGTATACTACAAAAGAGAGGGAAAATGTGATCTATAAGCACATAAGGAAATCCCATATCCAATATAAATTTTATTCAGATCTACATTATAGTCCCTTTGTGTTTGATATAAGAGACTATGTTTTCCTAATATCCTCCCACTATGAGGATTATAGATAATTTTAATTGCAGGGAAGCTATTCCTAATGTTTAATGGGCTATTTTGTATCCAACATAGGGTTGGAAAAGTTACAACTTATCCTTAACCCCATAATTTAAATTGGTACATGCCAACTTCCATGTGTCACATCTAAGGAGATACGTGCGTGATCCTATGCATATTATCAATTGGGGTGAGATTGAAATCATGGAGGGATCCAACTTTATATAGTACCCATTGGCGATCTAGGATCAAATAGGGGGACCCTATGAAGATAAACCATACCCTTTGTTCATGTGATGAGGTGGCACATGAGCATGCTTGGGATCTCATGGGAGTGGGAGATCAAGATGTGGGATTTATATCCCCACCATTTTTCAAAGTCTATAATTTTTAGGGAGACAAATATTTGAATGAGGTAATAATATAGACTTTATTTTCCCAATTTATGACATTGACATATGTTATAAAATATTTTCAGAGCCTGAAGTTGAGATGAGGCATGGCTCTGAGGCCCGGTGGCCTCTAATTTTTTTTTACAAAAATATAAAATATATTTTATATAAAATGTTCATAGTATTTAAAATACAATGGTATACCTCCAAAAAACAAGTCCCAGATAAAAAATATAAGCCAATATTTGAATCCAGAATATGCGGTTTACCCTAGCCTTGACTTGATGTTGGTTGGTGCTGGATGTTTGGAAGAGGCAGTCACTAGCAGGTATGTTAAGGGAATTAACTAATTAATTTACTACATTTTAATACCTCAAACCTATTTCCCACTATAATTATGTTCTGATGAAAAATATATAGGGTCAGCCACATAACCTTGTGAACGTTGTGGGAAGAATTGTTCATTATTCATGGGTATATAGATGTCAAACAATGATTAGTGTTCAGATAAAGGTGAATAAAAAAAATTTAGAGGATTATCCTAAATTCTAGAGATCATTTTAATCACCAATGATTGATACCATCATGATTTAGGACACAAAAATATTTTTTATGCATTATTAATAAAAAATTTAAGGCGTGAATTTTATCTTCTTAACTCTTGTTAGTGATTGGACGTCCTTCACATGAGCACGTTCTGTAATTTGAATTGTTTAAATTAGATCATACTTGTTATACCATGCTCCCCACCCTTAATATCCCATATCCATGGTCATTAATGAAAAACGATTGGATAATTACTGAAGAACATTTTTTTCTTATATTTTTTCTATGCTTGATCTTTCTGTTCTATGCCATTAGAATAAGAAACCATAGTTTGACCCTATCGAACAAGTCTGAGCATGATAAGACCCCCATATTCATGGTGGATGATTTAAAAATAAAAATATCAATGATTGGATGATGGATCAGGTTTTTTTCAAATATTATAGTCATTCCTTGATGGTTTTTGGACCCATAGATTCCACGAGAGATGGTGGGAGCAGATACATCCTCCTATGGGTGATTTAAATTCCACATTTATGACCACCACAGTTCAGAAATCAATGGTTTATGATGATTTCAAAATTTTAAATTTATTTTTTGGGTAAAAAACTAATCAAAAGATTTTGAAATGAAGTATCTAGTTTATATGTGATGGATATGGTGTTCTACAAAAATCTTGACTACAATAAGTTTTCTATGATGAACACACACCATGTCGTACCTTGGCTGCGGCGACTAGGGTTTTTGGAAAAGGGTAAGGATAAAACATCATGTGGTTGGGCCACACTCCATGTGGAAGGGTCATATTACCTACAAACCTCCCCAAGAAACCATGCCTCCTTCTAGCTACACATGACTATGACCCCAAGTGAGTGGACATGCCCTATACTCTAATAGAACACATACACTTCCCAAAAGACACTATCATGTACTGGAGAATAAAATTTATCCAAGAGAGGATGATACATGACATGTAGTACAATTAAATTTTATATAGTAATACATTTCCAATAGTCCTTGTGTTTTCAAGGACACATCCAAGAGATAGGTGGGGTCACATGCCATGTGAAACTTCATACACATCACATATTTCCTTATGAAACTTCTACCTCTCATATCTCCTTCTTTTTTATTCATATTTTGGCCTATGCGTATCCTATACTGAGTGTTTTTTTAAATATAACATGTTCTAAAAAATAGTAGTAGTTTTTTAGATACAATATGAGTTTTTTAAGCCTGAATATTCTTTAGGTGACACTCAATAATGACAGCAATAAGTAGGATCATCGTAGAGATGCTGGGGTTGGAAATCCCCATACCCCACTAGGGAATGGATCCTTCATACAGCTACATCTATTGAATATTACCCACATTATTTACTAGTGAATGGGTTCTTTGTATACCTAGTTCCACCACGCTAACAACCTAGAACATGAATCCTCTCTATAAAAATTTGGTATCCCCTGATAGAATAGGGTGTGGGTCCTCTATCTACTAAGTGATACCCCCGGAAAGACTAAGGATTTGATCCTCTATATATTATGTGATACCCCTTAAAGACTAGTCCATGGGTCCTTAATCTACTGAGTGGTACCTCCCCATAATAGACTAGGGTGTGGGTCCTCAATCTACTTAGTGGCACTCCTCTAATGCACTAGGGTGTGGTTCCACCATCAAATGGGTGGTTCCCCCTTGATAGACTAGGGTGTGGGTACTCTATCTATGGAGTGGTACCCCTATTAGTCAATAGAGTGGGTACACATATAATTTCTTGGAACCCCCATAATGCACAAGGGATTGGTTCCTCTATCTAAATACTACGTGAAACCCCCTTATCATACATAGGTGGGTGTCATCTACTTGTAAAATTTTCCCCTTGGTTGTGCGACACAATGATGAGGTGTGGGTTTTACACGTGGTTACTTATTCGAAAACATTAATGAGATAAGGGGAATCATTGATGTATATTATAGATCGATAGGAAAGATCATTGTTCTGGTCTAGGATATGAGTTTTAGAACCCCTTTATCCCTCATCTAGGTTCCTAATATGAGCATATATCTATGTTGTTGGGTTTCGTTTCACTTCAGCAATGGGTTGAGATACCTACTTCTATAATTCCTTATATTTTTCCCTCTTAAGTATTACATACTTTTTACTGGGTGTGTATATAGAATAACCACCTCATCAGATGTTCTCACATGTGTCTTGTCTTATGAAGATGACAGAAAGGTCAGTGGTGGAATTGATGAAGCCTTGGGATACATGGGTACATTTGACCATGTTTGGTTGTTGGGGAATGGACATCAGGAGTTGGGATCTCATAGCTTTCCTTCTATTACATTTATAGTTAGGTTGGGAAATTTTTATAGTTGGGAGTTTATTTTTTCCATTACTTTTCAAAACACAATTTCACAATCTTTTGTATCCCCTAGAAGTTATTATATGCATGGTTCTACTATAGATGTTATTGTATTTTATTATTATTCGTATACAATTATGCAAGGATATGGTTGGTTGAATGCATAAATTTACTTTAGGTCATGGCCTCCCATAATATTTATTCCTTCTTGATGCTTATCACAAACCCATTGCTTGTGGAGGTGGGCTTGTGGTTGTGACAGCCCGGTCTTCTGCCTGCTATGTGGGCCCTAATGGGTCTAGTTGTTACAATATAGTGGTTTGTATCAATAATATGGCATGACTGATAAGTTCATCCAAATGATAAATCTTCACATTCAAATCATCTTCTATGCAGTCATAAATTTATTCATTAAAATTCCAAATAATGAAATTATTATTAGAATTAATAAACTATTTTAATGTTATGTGTTATGGTCATACTATTACTCAAACACATTAATATTTGGTTAATTTCATGTAATTCTCATGGAGTATCCTTAGAGAATATATTATTAGGATCAAATCCATTAAAATGTGTGTAGCATTCCTATCAATTATATCTATCCAAATCCCTCTCATCCTTATTCCATTAATTTATGAATTACTAGAATACGGTAACTATGAGAAAGACAATTCCCTTGTTTGATTCATCTTTCTATGGATACCCTAGGAGGAAGGATGTTGTTTGGATACTTTTAAGTGATATATATCAAGAATGTGATTGAATATAGTTGGAATTGTTATATGTGCATGCCTTAGACCCAAAAAATGATGTACTATGATTACCTCTACATTTAAACTAGTTGATAAGTATACATAAGTTTATCATACCATAATAGTATTTATACAATTTCATCCACTATATTTATGATAATTTCCCTAGATTATGTCTCATATAAAAGGGTTATAGCAGTTACAAAGCTATAATGGGAAGCTATAGATACTATGACAGTAATATTAATGTATTTTCATATTGTCTAAATATATAAAACAGACAATAAATAGATAATGTGCGGCTATCAGGTGCTTGGGTATCATAATCATTGACACTTATTCTCTTGAATTTTTCACTTGGTGATATATTATAGATGATATCATGAGGTTGGACCTGCCAATAGGGATACCATACATTTTATGTGTCATTGGTTGTTTCGATCAACAAACTTCTGTATTGGTCTCTTGACTAGAGATCATTATCAATGTCTTCCATTTGATTACATACATTTGTGAATGGAAAAAACCATGATAATGAAGTTGGGGTGAGGTAGTTTGTGTTGGGGGAATCATTAGTGGTAAGACATTAGTTGAATGATCAGGACATAATTATTCACTTATGATTTGAGGAAGTGATATCTTAGGATCGTTTGATCTGGATGGTAGTACCTTCACAAATCGATGTCCATGGTAGTAAAATTAATTTTTATCATGTTAGATAAAAAAACAATAAATCAATAAATGATGTTGACATATGTGTGGATACTACTTTATTAGATATCATATGACAAAGATATTATATTACATAGTGTGTGTACAGAGGTTGGCTTTCATTGATATGACTATTACTTATCTCTTTGGGATCCTTTAGGGGTTCCACACTATTCTCTTGGTTTGTGAATACTATTCACTACTATCGAGACATGGTCTTAGAGGGTCATGCACAATAGCGCATTCAAAAAATCAACCATATTATGCTAAATAGGAATAAAGTACATGGTGGGCCACACCGTAGGGTTTTGAGTATTGCACAAGAATTATTGATCACTGATAAATAAATAAACACATTATTACTAAAGTAAAGGATAATTGGGATGAATTTATTTATTAAAGGTATTTACAAGTGTTTGTGGTATCATTGGTTGTTTCTATCTATGGATAAGAGTGTTGGTCTCCGGACATGACATCATTATCAATGCCTTCCATTTGATATCATAATTTTTTAAAAGGTGAAAACCAAGAAAATAAAGTTGTGGGCAGGTAACTTGTGTTGGGTGCATCATCGGTGGTACATCATTGGTTGATTGATCAACATTGAATGTGTCATTTTCAAGCTAAGGAAGTGATATCTCTAGCTAGGCTGATCAAGATGGTAGTACCTTCATAAATCCATGAACATGGAAGTCGATGTTATTTTTGTTTGATTAGATAAGAAAAATAATAAAGAAATAAAGGATGATGACACAAGTTTAAATCTTGCTTTATGAGGTATAGTATAAAAAATATATTATATTACACAGTGTGTGTTCATAAGTTCTTTTTATTTGTTATAATTATTCCATATCTCTACAGGGTCCTTTATGGGTTTTCATACTCTGCTATTGGTCTGTGAATACTATTCACAACTATCGAAATAAGGACCTAAAGGTTCACACACAATAGCTCATTCAAGAACCAACCATATTCTATTGAGTAGGAATACATGACATGTCAGACCGCACCCCAAGGTCCAACTATTGTTCATGAATTATTGATCACTATAAGTAAACAAATAAATTAATGTTCAAGTAATGAATAATTGGGTTGAATTTACTTATTAAAATAATTTACAAGTGTTAATATAAATGAATGGATTAATATTAAATGAAAAAAAAATTATTTTGATATTCCAAATTCTTATAATAATATCAAGAATTTCAATCCATGTTATTAAATTAGTTTTATCTCAAAATATTTTATTAATATATATTATAGTTTTGTGATTAAATGTAGACAATATTTATGATAGAGTTAGTTCATCATATCTAATTATTTTTTAATAATTTAGATAATTTCAAATATATGGTGGTTGGGGAACCCAAATTGATTATTTTGAAATTATAAAATATAATTTAAAGAGAATATCTTTCCAGGTGACTGTTTAATAGTCAGAAATTGAGATCTTCTCTCTCTACTTAAACCCTAGAGAGAGAATCATTCAATATAAGAAAATGATCTGAGTATGCCTTCATTGATTGATGGTCAGATATTATAGTTATTTTATAGTATCAAAGAGATCATCAGAGCTCTATACTACCACCCAGAATCTGAGAAATGTCATACACAATGATTCGAGAATCATTTGTGGAAGATAAAGGGGGGTTCAACAACATATTCATCAAGGAATGGTCACCAATGTCCTGTGATAGATGTGGAAGCATAAAATTGAATCAAGGTAAAGATGATTTTATTTTTTGTCTTCCTATTAAATCCTACATGATTTTAGGACATTACTAGTGTTTTGATGACTAGGGATGATGACGTTTCATCACTTTGATGATGAGAAATTTCTAAATACCTTTTTTACCGACTTCTAGAGCACTCATCAGTACCAATAATTGCTATTAAAGGGATTTTAGGCGTTTTATAATTCAAAAAAAATTAATTTTCATTAAATTTTATGTTTTTGGTTGAAACTTGGTCCCAATGAATCTGATTATAATGACCATTTTTTGTTCATTTAAAAAAAATTATGGATCAAAATTGTTTTTATCGGATATTAAAATTTTTGGATATTAAATTTTGAAAAACAAGATATATATATTTTTTATCATGTTCTTTTTAATGATGATTTGTGTCTGAGGACCGGCCGCAATCCAGCCACTAGAGCTGCTCCTATTAGTGAACCATCATCCAATGGTAGAAGAATTAAAATTTAATATTATTTTGATATTATATTATTGTTTGTATCTCATAATAAAATAAAAGGAAGACTATTTTTCATCTGTTGTCAGTGTGAGTAATTTTAATAATTATTGGCATAGAAATCATTAATCCACATTAAAAAATTAAAAAAATTGAAAGGAGAAACAATTTTATGCCCGTAAACATTGATATTTTTTAATACTCCATGTGATCAAAAAATAAATAAATTAAGAGGAGACCAAGCCCCACATGTCTTCTCCTTCCTTGAATACAACCTCTCCTATCATATCTCTCCCTAGTGTAAGACCATGAAATCCAGAATCACCCTCTCATTTGGTATCAAGTCCTCCCTTTCTCAAAACCACTTCTGGACTCCTACCTCACACTTGTTGTGAAAAACCATGTCTCCCCTTTTCCAGCCGAGCCTCAGTCGTGAGAGCCAACTCCTCCCATGGTCGAACCCCGAGCAGCAACACATGGCCTTCCTCCCACATTCCTCAGTCACCGTCTTGTAGAGTACATGAGTTAACAACAAATTTTACGTCACCATCCAATATTGTTGAATCTGATGGGAATCACACTGACCAGAGTCAGAATGCCAGTCCAACCACATCTACCCTTCAAGGGATGACTACCAATATGGGATCCCGAATCTGTCCAGATCCAGGCCGCCTGAGGCCCATCCTCTATGCTTTCACCATCCCTGTCTCCTGTCAATAACATAACATCTATTAATGCCACATACCTATTATAAGGCTTCTTGACCAATCAAAACTCCCCCTGGCCAATAATCTGTTGTTTCTACCTAGATGTGAGGTACACGTTCATGCACTCCTTGTTCTATTCGGACTCGATTTTCCTTGAAATTTTTTAGGGTGGTTCATCCAAAACTAAAATAGGTATAGATGGTCTATCTTAACCGAGAATACCCTCGCATGGGGTCAACCTAATTCCAAACAATCCGGTGGGTCTATGCCCCATGTTGTAATGGGTCTGAGAAGGGTTTTTCAGGGCCCATGTAAAATTATTTTAATCAGGAATTAATTAATTTAATTTATTTAATTAATTTGATTATATAATTAAATTTAATTAATTAAAATTATTTTTTGGGTTGAAATTAATAATATCTTATGTGTCTGAAAAATAATTTTAATTTTAATATTAAATTAATTAATGAATTACTTTTTTTTGGATTTAAATTTAATTTAGATATGAAACTAAATAAAATATTTTTTTTGAATTTATATAATTCAATTAATAAATTTATATACCATTATACAATGATTTTTTTAATTTAATTTTTATCAAGAATTTATTCATTATATTGATTTTTCTTTATCTAGTGACAATATATATGTATATCTAAGTTAATTAAATCAATTATTCATTACATGCATATTATTATTATAATAATAGGTAATTAAATGATATCATGCACATCATCATTTAAATTAATGTTTATACTAGTATTTTTATCCATTAATATATTTTATATTTCACCCATTTATCCCATATCCCATGCGTTAATATATTTTAACATTTGATGGTGATGCTTTAAGACATGATCCCCACCAAGAAGAAGTTTTACTACAAACATGAACTGTATACATTGGACCGAGGTTGAGCTGCGATATGATTCCATACTGAACTCGGGTATGAAACCCCCTAGGTAATGTTTGATAATTTTTTATTAAATTATACTGATACCAATATATTATCAAGACCAAACCGACAGTTTATTTCATTTATGAATGATTCATATTTAATGCAAGTGCATGTTTGCTATGAGATCACATAATATTATTAATAAGTAAAATACAAAAGTATGTGATGTATGTTTTTTCTATTAATTCATGTCCATTTGTGACTGTGATAAAATATATTGAAAATATTTTATATAATTGGAATAAAATTTTCATGAAATAATAAAATCCCTCAAATATATATTAAGTCATAATTCCGTCCAATGATCAAATTTGAACAAAACCAGCTATTTGGTGTGCAAGTCATCCATATTTTAGGGTTCCTAAAACTATCGACAATTTATCATGAGACTAATGGGTTGACTTGATAAAATTTAGTATCCAAAACTATCATTCTATCACTTTAGAGCCAAAGTGTTGAGAGAATCAAGGATACAATTTTGATAAGTTGGGACATTACAAAAAAGTTAAAGGAACCATGAGTTAATGGAGTTTGAAAGTCTAAAAAATACATAGAAAATATCTAAGTAGTAGCATATCCAAATCTCGAGATAATGAGGAGGGGAATCAAGTATCCTTTCCACTATAATACTTAAGCAGCAATGTATTAATAATTTAATAGTGAGGGCTATTGAGGTTTGAGAAAATGGTGGGATACATTTAATGATCTAATAATAAATTTATAACAAATGTCTAATAGGTAATCAAGATAAAGAGATGCATGATAGATTTATTTGTTGAAGATAAAAATGGACACTAATAATACAACCATATAATTATAACTATGATACATATTGGATAAAGAAAATATATTGACCACCCATAATGTTTTGGAGTAGTACAGGTTCCGTCATATAGTATTAAGCCTAGAGAGAAGTCATTATGTGCCAGATTCCTAAATTTCTATTGATCCACCTCTGGGAGAAAGAATGACTGACAATGAAAAGTGTAAATACCATATAGATTATACAATATATTTTTAGAGAATTATGTTTTCATGTATTTCCATTCAATCATTGAAAATGGTTGAGGACGAAGATTCCCCTGAGATATTGACTCATCTTTAAGAATTGTATTAGGAGAGAGAAATGAAAGGAAAGGTATAAGATTTTCTATGAACTATATAGGTGATTTGTAGCAGAATGGAATCAAGGACCTCATGTACTCAAGATGATTAGGTACATTGAGTGAATTTAAGCCTAAGTGTCCAATTTGAACCAAGAACTAGAAATTGATCTCATTCTTTCCACTTTATTTTCAATATTTTAGGCAGTCTTTGTTAAATAAAATAAGTATAATATAAAAACGTTTATCTAAGATATTTTGGTTTTATTTATCCAAGATGATAAGGATATGAAGAATACAGATTCATTAGTCATTATGGTGACCAAGAAGAAGAAGGGTTATAATAATGGGTGTAATGATATGTCCATTCCAAAGGTACTAATACACCATACTTCCAAAAAGGCTATGATATAAAGGTAGTGTAATTAAAATGAGGATTTATTATTTATATGGGGGAATAGAAGGATACTAGAAGAAGAATTGTATAGTTGTGAATAATAAGAAATAAGATTATTCTACTTCAGATATTTTGTTATTTAATTAAATATTTCATTATCAACAAGTTGGGTATGGCATAAAAGATCGGGATCACACATCTCTATTCATATATAAGAACCAAGTATATTTAAAAAGATTGAAAATGGAGAAATGTATCATTGAGATGGAAATAATGTCATTAAAGAAGCGTTGGAAATATAAATTATCAACTTATCTACAAAGTGGTTCGGTTCTTGTATTGAATAATTGTTTTTATGTACCTTCAGTAAGAATAAACACAATATTACAATCATGTATGGACACTATGGGATTTAATTTCATGTTTCAAAAAACAATATTTCTTATATGAGGATAAAATGTGTGTAGTATAAAACATCGTAACAAGGTATTATATATACATGATCTTAAAAACCTAGTAAAGATAGTCAATGAAAAAACTAGTGATCATGAATCATATAACACCTTCTTTTGGAACATTAGGCTTGGACATGTAAATGAAAATAAATAATAGAAATTAATCCAAAGGGTGTTTAGAATCAACTAAGTTAAAACCCTTGGATGTATTTCATAGTTGTTTACATGAAAAAAATGAAAAAAATCATCCTTATTTGGGAAGGGATTAAGAGACACTGAAATTTTTGGACTTAATTCATACTGATATATGTGGTTCATTTCTAGTAGAGGTAATGGGTGTATTTTAAAACTTCATTACATTTACCAAAGATTTTATCATGTATGTGTATTTCTACATAAATCAGTATAAGTCAGATTCCTTTAATATTTTTAAACAATACCAATATAAAGTAGAAAGCTAGCTTGATAATAATATTTGGGCACTCTACTAAGATCGAGGAAGAGAGTATCTTATCTTAGTTTTCATTGATCCCATGAAGGAGTGTCAGATAGTATTACAAATGACTCTCCCTTGAAAAGAAGATGAATGATTCCTTATGATCAATGAGTGGAAAGAAGCATGTTGGATATTGTCTTAATGGGACTATTAAATGTTTTATGTGTGTAAAAGAAGGCCCTTGAGCAGTTGAGAGCCAATGTAATGGGAAAAAAGTTTCTAATGATGTGAATAGAGATAAGGCCATAGAGAACGGACCACCCACACATCAATGCTACATGTTCATGGATATGGGGTCATTATGATATCCAATTCCCAAATCCAGGGGTTATGGATAATTATCGACATTGATAAACTCTTAAGAACAATGAAAAAGGAAAATAACATGAGATCACCATTGGAGATGTTGAGTATGACAACGAAGTGGTGGAATTATTAAGTGTTTAAGTAATGAGATTCCAAAATAATGTTGTAGAGTCTATTTTATAGTATTATGAAATATTAAAATATGTATGTATTGGTCCATTGTAGTTATCAATAAGTATATGGTACTAATAACAATGAAAAGTGGTTAAAATATTTTTTGAAAGAACATGATATGCACATAATGAAGGGATAAAGAAATTAAGATATGTTTGATATAATTAATAACCTAATGATTGATATAAGGACATTGTGATACCATGGTTTGAGTATAAATAATATTTGGTATTTTTGGTGTGTGAAAAGAGTTAATTTTGACAAAATGTATGTTTTCACTATGATACTATAGAAATTCATGTTATTATCCTATTTCAAGAGAATACATTATTAAGCTATTAATATGTTTCAAATGAGAGAACCGAGAACTACCTTATGAGATATGGGACATAAATGTTATATTGATTTAGTTAAACTCATTCAAAATATTTATATTTTCATTTTTTTGAAGGATTGAAATGTTTTCCATTTATGGATTTTATAAGTTATATTTCTGTTGAATTTTGATAGATAAATGTATTATCACACTATATGTGGACTTATTCATATTTTACTTCCTATGATAATGTATTTTTGAGATAGATGGGATGACCTACCATTCCATCGCATGATATGCAAATGCATCAAGAATGAAAAATTCTTCTTAGTTTCTTTAAATAATAGATGAGGTTGACATTGTTCAATGCACGAACAACAGTGAGATTATACCGAAATCATGTATTTATTTACTCTTATGAAATATTCTTTAAATTAAGATAAATGATATCGAAAACTAAAAAATTAATCTTAGTACCTTCTTATCCGTTGAATCAGATAGTCCCCCAAATAATCACCAATTAATGGAATTCTAGTGGTTTTATTTCTCCAAACCTTGTTTTCTATCACTATCCATTATAACTTGATGGTTTGATTTTTCTTCCATATCAATTTTTTTACATCCCAACTATGTTATCCTATGTGGAAACCCCGTGATGAGTTAATTTGGGTAACTATTATGTTTCTAACATTCCTTTTTTAAAATGAAGTTTTAATATTCATTTTTACAATGTGGAATTCTATGAAAGAAAATTTCAAGTAGTAAACCTTTTACAAACCATACTAATTTCAAGGGATAAATTCATTTTAAGGGTGTAATAATGTAACACCTCTATATTTTATGAGATATATACATTTTAATTTCATTTATTTTTTATGTTATATGCTATACCAAGATTAGATTGTTCTATATGAAACACCGTCTTAGCATGAATTATAAAAACACTATTCCCGGTTTGTGTTACACACAATTTCAAGTTCTTTTGAAATAACTATTTTTACCCAACAAGTATAAATGATAACTAAATATTATAACATATTCATTATAATGGAGGTAATGAATTGTATTGACATCTTTATAAAGAAATAAAATATTTAAATGAAAATAAGAAAGTCTATAAAATAATAAAATCAATATTTATGAATTTTTTTAGTAAACTATATATGATATATTCAATGAAATTTTATAAATTAATACTATACATTTTCTAGATATAATATAAGAACAAATTAATTTTTTTGAATAAAAGATGTATTTTTCAAAAAAATATAGTTTACCACCTTTTGATGGAGAACCATTTCTAAATCTAGGTTTTGAAAATTTGATAAGTTCTATATGAAATAATAATCCCAATATTTTAAATATTAAAATAAAATTAAATTTGTGTATTTTTCTGATTAAATTTATATTTTAATAAATAGTGAAAATACTACATTTTAATTCAAAACTTTATTTTTGTAGAATTTATTTATATAGATATTTATCTTTTTAATTGGGTTTAAAGTGTAATTATATTTTTGTTTTATAATTTAATCCAATGTTGGTCATCAGAAGAAATTTTACATTTAAATTGGTCTTAAAAACATGTCAATCTTTTGATAAGTTTTTATTTCTTAAAAAGACACTTTCAGGTTTTAACAATGGGAATTAATTATAAAATAAATAATGTAACTTTTTTGTTTTTAATTTTTAAAAATGGAATGAATTTTTTTAATTATTGGTTTAAAATTATGTTTATAGGTCACATTTATTTTTTGATATTATGAATAGTAACTACATTAATTTTTATTTACCACAGTTAAACGTAAATCCGGTAAATTAGGGTAAGAAACAATATGATAAAGATAATAAAATTACCATAACACCTACCAAAGTAAAATTGGATGAATTAAAGTATACAAGTAGCACATAAGTGTTTGAATTTATTCATTTAATAGTCTTTTTTCCATAAAAGTTATGTAATTATAATTAAAACAAACGAAAGTTTCAACATATCACTCTATTATCTATTATAAGTATAATAATTTTAATGTAGTGATAAACTTGATATAACATAAAACATAAATATTATCCATAAATTTAATGAAATTATATACATTATTTTAATTTATTTATAATTTTTATATACTAAATAATTACAATTAATTATGACAAAATAGTGGTGTAGAAATTATTTTTTTAATAGAAATATCACATAAATGGTTTTAAATATATTAAAATAAGTATAATATGAACTATTTATTGTTCTACACTACTTTTATAGGTTAATTTGACATTTTAAAATTGTATTAAATATTTTTTTTCTAATTTATGTTATGTGTGAATTTTATTTAAATTCAAATTAAGGAATAGTGTAAAAATTGACACTATTGATATTTTATAAAAATAACATATTATTAAATTATTTAAAAATCATAAAAATATTTTAAAATTACAAAGTGAAAATTATAAGGTATGAAATTTAATAAAGTATTTAATTATAGGGAATTTATAACTTAAAAGTTAATGTGGAAAACCCTTTAAAATTAAGAATATTATTAACACAATTAAAAGTAGACACATTAAATAACGATAAATCAAAATTATAATGTTTAAAATAAATTAGAAACTTGTCTAAATTTTATTTTTTGATATTTTGTCTACCAATTCTAATATTATATTCGAAATAATCTAATTTTGAGGAAATTTAGTTTAAAAATAATTTATATTATTTTAATTGTTTTGGTTTTTCCAATGGTACCCCTCCACTCTCTTATAAAATGGTTCCTCTACTTATCATTTAATAACGCCAATAAAGCCATTTTTTCCACCAAAACATACCCATTTTATCTTTCAAATTCCCTTAATTCATCCAAGATTCCCCACTTTGGGAATAAATCCATCATAAGGAGGCCATTTGGGCAAATCAAAAGTAGATACTCGAAAATAGGTAATTGTTTTATCACCACTTTCAAATATATTTTCTTATTATACTTACTATTCATAAGTTTTCTCAATAATAATGAAATAAATCCAGTATCATCTACATAACTATATGTTATTATAATTATGTGAAAACCTTATACCTTCTTTATCCATCCTATTAATAACAATATGACCATGCATGCGTGCGGACGACTTACCGTCTCCACACCATGGTGTAAATTTTTATTCAATAATACTTAATTTGGACGGGTATAATTAGAGGTATATTTTTTTTAAATAATTAATATATCATGATAATTAGTCTATATAATTATTATACCATCTAATTCCATACCATTTAACTATTATATGAATGTTATCGTCGCTCGTGCGTACGTACGACCTATTGTCTCCATGATGCGATGTGATTCCTTCTACATAATCTTTATTAAACCATGATTATATAAATAAATGGATTGAATAAGCTTGATATATATTATTATAATATAATTATTTAAATGATATAACTATAAAAAATGAATTCGAACATGAACTTATTTGACAAACATGTATAAGAACATAAAGTATTTAATATCTGAATAACGCGTGACAATGAAATGTTAAAAACAACAGTTGATAATATTATCTTATATGACATCATAAAAATTACTTTAATTCATTAATAAGTCAATAACATTATTTAAATCATTATACAGGTAGTTTGGATACATATGAATCATATGGGACCCAAGGTAAGGGATTATTTTGTCTCACTTCTATTTTTGTGGGACATATGCCTTATACACAAACTATTTCTTTTGTGTGGTGTTTATGCTTCTCATGAATGTTTTAGGATAATTGTTATAAATGTTATTAAATTTAAATAAAAATAATTTTTTATTTTATGATGTATATGATTCAACTGATTATAATTTGTAAGGGATAATTTTTCAATCTCATTATTATCCGAGATTATTTATTCAAAATGTATTTAGTGGGGTATATTTATCATTCATGTCCATTTTTCATAAATTTATAATATTATTTATATTCTTAAAAAAAATTTAAAGTTAATTTTACCCATCAGTAAATTTTTATTTAATGGAATTGAAGGAATCTTACTTTCATTTTCCATACAACGTACTTTTTGACTTTTCTGGTAAGAGTATGGGAAGAATATTTTTTAAAAGTATATGGAATGAACGAATTTGGACGCCTTCATAAAGCCTTATTTTCATGAAGATTCATTTACACGATTTCAAGTTTATTTTCAAATAAATCTTTTATTTTAAATTTTCATGGCATTTTGAGAAAACAAAACACTTTTGAAGAAGAAATGATATTTTCCACAAGAATTAAGTTCGATTGTTTTATCAAAATTATTTTCCATATAAGAAGATTCTTTTTAAATAGGGGAATGTTTATATACCTATTAATACTATTATTTTATTATTTTAATAATGGAATGTTATTTTTTATGCATTATATTATGATATAACGATGTTTATGAAAACCATTTTATTTCTTGGGTTATTATATGATGAATTATTTAGGTTTTTATGGAACATGTAAGAATTATTTCATTATAAGATAGAGGGGACCTATATCTCCCTCTAATTAATTGGGTAATTATATATATCTCGTGATATAGACATGAATAGAATTAATGGTAAATCCATTTAGATAATATAGGGTTGGAAAGGTATGTAAAATCATTTCTGTAATACATGCTTGGAACAAAATGTATGCCCAATTCAAAAGTGGACTTAGTCCACTATGATGGTCTTGGATGGAATGCCATGGCTAGTATAAAAATCATATTATGTGCTTATTTTTTAAAAAATTAAATTTCTTATTTCAATTATATTTTCTCATGGTTTATGATTCTATTATGATTTATTCCGTATAAACTACGAAGATTTATTTCATGACTCAAGATTTTGGTTTATGTTAAATGTGGTATTTTTAAAAGTTATGTTCATGTTTCTACATTCATATGTTTATGTTTTGTAAGAAATTTTCCATATATACCCTTATTGATCATTTAAGCTCACCATTTTTATGTTTTATTTTCTCTAGGATATAAATAAATGTTTTAAGTATGAAAAAATTTGGAATATAATTATGAAATATTTTGAAGATCATCAACCAAGTTTGTAGATTATGTTCCAAGTTACAAAACACACTAAACTAATATGGTCTTTGGGCGTATATTTTTTTTTTAATATATTAATTATAACACAAAATAAATGTTATGTCCATGTATGTCAATATTTGGTCTTTAGAGTTGATATCAGAGTGAAGGTGTAGTCATCCTTTGGAAACTAGGATGTAAAAACTTTAGTGAGATCCCCAGAGATATTTCTTAGGTATGTCTATGGATGACCCTATGTGTAAGTATAAATATATGTTATAGTCCAAGAATTATGGTAATGGTCATAGATAACCTATAATTAATCCTAATATGTTTGTTATTGAATGTAAAACCCCTTGATTATGTTGTTTTCCTAGTATAATTTTTTCCTCTCACACTATTCTTTTTACGTTTTACACAATGGCTATAACCCAAAGGAACTATTTTAATGATAAATGCAATGGGAAATGAAATTATTTTACTTATTAAGAAACAAATGTTATGGGAGATGGAATGAAAAATATTATTGGTATATATACACAATCTATGAATAATTCTGGACAAACAAATGAGAAGAGAAGGTAATAAAATTTTGGTGTGTCCTTGAGGAAGCAACATCCACTTTCTTTCAGTGGGTTTTATGATCCACTTTTTGCTGAATAATGAATCAATTCCACTGAAAATATATTTTCCATCCTTCCATATTCGAAACATGAAAAATTCATTTTGGTTGTTTATCCTTTAGAAGGTGAATAAGACCAGTGGTGGACTATAATAAAGAATACAAGGCAATGAGATGAAAGTGAGTCTATATAATGGGATGAGTTTAAGAATTTATTTTTAAATAAATACTTACTCACATTTCTAGAAAAAATATGGAAAAGGTGTTCCTTGAGCTTAAACCAAAGGATGATTAACCCTTTGGTACATATAAGGAAAAATTTTTATGACTTGGAAGGTATGCTTCTAGTTTTATCATTCAACCTGAAAGTAAAGTTGATAGATTCTTTAATGGCTTAAAACCAAGTCTTCGATGGTAAAAAACAATAAGAGAATTTATTATCTATGATGATAATTTGTTTTGTGATGTCAAGGAAGAATTGAAAGTTGGTTTTACAAATCAATATCAGGGTTTTGATAGGATATGAAAGATGTATTTCAAAGGAAAATCTCAAAGAGATGGTTAAAGGAAGATGAATTATTCCTTATTCTAAAATATTGCATGGAAACATGATGGACAAGGGAAGAGAAAATATTATGAGAATGTAATATAAGTTCATCAAGCAGGTGAGTGCTAAAGTAATGGGAAACTTGTTGCTAATGATGCGAGTAGAGAAAAGACTATAGAGAACACACCACCCACACTTCAATGCTACATGTTCCAGGAAATGGATAATTATGAAAACCAATTCCATAATCCAAGGGTTACAGATTATTATCGTCATTGAAATCCCCTTAAGGACAAAGAAAAAAGAAAATCACAACCAATTACAATTAGAGATATTGAGTATGACAATGAAGTGGTGGAATGATTAAGTGTCTATGTATTACTCTATTGTGGTTTTCCATAAGTATATGGCACTAGAAAACAATTAAAGTGATTGAAATATTTTTAGAAGCCACGTGATTTGAGGATAATGAAGGGATATAAATATAATGATATGATAGATAGTACTAATGAACTTATGACTAATATAAGGAAGAAGTGATATCATGGCATGGGAGTATATAATTTTTGGTATTTTTGTGTGTGGAAAGAGTTAATTTTGAAAAAAATGCATGTTTTGAATAAGATTATATGATAATTTATGTTATTATCATGTTTCAATAGAATACATGACTGTGATATTCACATGATTGGAATGTGACCACCAATAACTACCTAATTATATATGAGAGATAAATGTTATATCGATTTAGTTAAACTCTTCTGAAAGTTTTATTTTTTCATTTTTTGGAAGGATTGTAGTGTTATGCATTTAGGGATAGTATATGTTATATTCTCATTGTAGTTGGTTAGATTAATGTATTATCTCACTCTATGTGGACTTATGAATATTTTATTTCTTATTCTATAATTTTTTTGACCTATAGAATGACCTATCATTATGTATCATGATATGACAACACTTCTAGAATGAAAAATTTAACTTCATTTCATTAAATAAGAGATGATGTGGAAATTATTCAAGGCACAAACAATGGTGAGATTGAACCAAAATCAGGTAAGTATTTATTCTCATGAAAAATTATTCAACTTTAGGGAAAGGATGTTGAAAACAAAAAATGTTATCTTATAAACTTATTATCTAATGAATCAGATGGCCCCTTAAATCATCAGATATTTATGGATTTGTTGTTCTTATCATTCTCCAAAACTTGTTCTCTGTCACTATCAATCATAACTTGATGGTTATATTTTTCTTCCATATTTATGTTTTCACATCCCCCCAATGTTTTTTTATGTGGAAACCCAGTGATTATTTACTTTGGGTAACCGTTATGTTTCTATCATTCTTGTTTAAAATGAAGGTTTAATATTTCTTTTTACGATGTGGGTTTCTATGAACGAAGATTTCAAGTAGTGAACCTTTTATAACCCCGAATAATTTCATGGAAAAAATTCATTTTAATGGGGTAGAATGTAACACCCCTTGATTTTATGAGATATATTTTTTTGATTTGTTTTTTGTCTAGTGTTGTATGCTACACCAAGATTAGCTTGCATTATATGTAACACTGTATTAGCTTTCAGTATACGAAACACTATTATTAGCTTGTGCTACATACAATTTCAAGTTATTTTGACATAATTAATTTAATTAAAGACTGAATATAAGTGATAAGTAAATATTATGACTAGTCATTATAATGGCCGATATGAATTGTATTAACTTCTTTTTAAAAACCCTTTAAATGAAAATAAGTGCATCTATAAAATAATAAAATCAATATTTATGGATTTTATTATTTAAATATATATTAAATATATTCCATTTAATTTTTCAAAATCATATTATATGTTTTAGATATAAAATATAAGAACAAATTCAATTTTTTGGTTAAAAGAATTATTTTACAAAAAAATATAGTTTTACTGCCTTTTGATGAATAACCATTTTTAAATCTACTTTTCGGAAATTTTATAAGTTCTATTTGACAAAAAAACTTATTATTTTAAATATTAACTTTATAATTTACCTTGGTTGATATTTTGGTATTTTTCTGATTAAATTCATATTTTAATGAATAGTGAAAAATATTGCATTTTAATTCAAAACTGACTTTTCCACTAATTTGATTATATAGTTAGATTATTTTTTAATTGGTTTCAAATTTTAATTGGATTTTGTTTTTATAATTTAATCAAATTTTGTTCATTGGAAGGAATTTCACATTTATATTGGACATAAACACACGTAAATATTTTGATAAGTTTTTACTTCATAAAAAACCGCTTTATGGTTTTGAAAACTAGAATTAAGTTTAAATTAATCAATCTAAATTTTGTGTTTTAAATTTTTAAAAATGTATTTCATAATTTTAATAAGTTATTATAAATTATGTTAATAGGTTACTATTTTTTTGGATATTATGAATAGTAACTATGATAATTTTTATTTACCACAGTAAAAGATAAATCAGGTAAATTATGGTTACAAAAAATATGATAAAGAAAATAAAATTACCATAACACCTATTAAAATCCTATTGGATGAATTAAATTATACCAATAGCATCTAAGGGTCTTAATATATTTATTTAATGTACTTTTTTCCATGAATGTGATGTAATTATAATTAAAACAAAAGAAAGTGAAAACAAGTCTCTCTTTTATCATTTATATGTATAATAATTTTAATTTAGTTATAAACCTGATAAAAAAATTAAATCTAAAAGGACTCTAGAAATTTAATGAAATTAAATATATCATTTAAATTTTTTAATAATTTTTAGAGATTAAATAATTACCATTAATGATGACACCATAGTCATGTATAAATTATTTTATTAACAACAATATCAACTAAATGGTTTAAAAATATTAAAATAAATATAATATGAACTAATTAATGTTCTCAATGAATTTAATAGATGAATATAACATTTTATAAGTGTATTAAATATTTTGTTTCGAATTTATCTTATGGTTGGATTTTATTTAATGTCAAATAAATTAATTGTATCAAAATTGACATTATTGATATTTTATAAAAATAAAAAAAAATTTAAATTATTTAATAATAAAAAATATATTTAAAAATTAGAAATTGAAAATTATATGGTCTAAAATGTTATTAAGTGTCAAATTAAGAACAATTAACAACACATAAGTAAATATTTATAACCATTTTATATTTAAAATATTATTACCATAATTAAAAGTAAATACATTAAATAAGGATAAATCAAAATGATAATGTTTAAAATAAAATCAAAACATGTCTTAATTTTAATGATTATGATTATTTCTAACCATCCTTATATTATCTTCTAAACTATTTACTTTGGATGCATTATAGTTTAAAAATTAATTTATATTATTTTAATACTTTGGGTTTTTCCAAAGCTACACCTCCCTCATCTTATAAAAGGGAACCTATCCTTCTCATTTAATAACACATATAATGTCATTTTATCTACCTAAAACTACCCATTTCCTCTCCCAACTTCCAGAAATTTTTCCTAGAAGCCACACATCATGAAGAAATCTATCCTAAAGATACCTTTTCTGGAAATCCAAACAAGATAGTCGAAAAAGAGTTTATTGTTGTATCACCTCTTTCAAAATTCTTTTCTTCTTCTACTTCCACTTCTTATTTTGGTTCTACAATAATAAAATAAATCCATTATATTATACATGATGATATGTTATGATAATTATGTTAAAACCTTATACCTTATTTAATTCATCCTATGAATAACAATATCACCATGCGTGTGTGCGTACAGCTTACCATCTCCACATTGTGGATTAATTTTTAAATCAGAAAATACTTAATTTGGATGGATATAATGATGATTATAATGGATTTAAATAATTAATATAACATTATAATTATTTTTTATAATTAATTTACCATCCAATTCCACACCATTTGACCATTAAGTTAATGATATCATCGCTTGTGCGTATGTAAAGTCTACCGTCTCCCAGATACGATGTGATTCATTAAACATGATCTTCATTAATACTTGATTATATAAATAAATTTAATAAATAAATATGATATATATTACAATAATATCAGTTTGAAAATTATATATCTATAACCAAAAAAGTGGAACATGAACTTATAAGGAAAAACATGCATAAGAACATAAAGCGGATAATATCCAAATAACAGATGTGAATAAAATATTACTAACAAACCGATGATAATATGATAATATATGATATCATAAAAATTAATATGATTCTTAAATAATTCAACTAAATTATTTAAATCATTATAAAAGAGATTTGGATACAGACGAAGCATATCATACCTAAGGTAAGGGATTATTTTGTCCCACTTTTATTTCTATGGGACATTTGCCTTATACGAAACCTATTTATTTTGTGCGGTGTTTATACTTCCCATGAATGTTTTATGATTATTATTATGAAGGTTATGATATTTAAATATGAATATAATTTTATTTATTTTATGAGGCATATGATTATACTGATTATAATTGGTAATGGATAATTTTTTAGTCTCATTATTATCCGAAATTGTTTAGTAGTAAGTATTTTCTATGGTATTTTTATCATTAACATCCATTTTTCATAAATATATAATATTATTTAAATTATTATTCTATTTTTTAAAGTGAATTTTATCCATTGGTAAATTTATATTAAATGGTATGTTAGGAATCGTTCTTATAATTTCTATATGAGATTATTTTTGACTTTTCAGGTAAGTGTAAGAGTAGAATTTTTTCTAACTTCTACAGCATGAATGGATTTTTACGTCTCTAAATTGAATTATTTACATGAATATTCCTTTAAAATATTTCATGATTATTTTCAACTAAATTCTATTCTTTTTCAATTGTTCAGAATTTTGAGAAATGAGAGATTTTTTGAAGGAGAAAGGATATTTTCCGCAAAAATTAAGTTCAAGTGTATTATCGAAATTTTTTTCCATATAAGATGATGATTTTTAAATAAGTTTATATTATAATTACTATTATTAATATTATTTAATTGTTTTAATTATTGAATACTATTTTATATAGATTATATTATGATAGAATGATGTTTAAGTAACCAATTTTATTTCTTGTGTTATGCTATGATGAATGATTTATGTTATTGTGGAAAATGTAAGAATAATTTCTTTATGATATGGGTGAGAAATATATCTCCCTCTAATTCATTGGGTAAATATTTATATCTCATAATACAGATCTGACTAGAATGGGAAGTATACCTGGTTCAGTAATATAGGATTGGAATAGTAAGTAAGTCTTGTTTAGTAATACATGGATGGAATGACATGTAAACCCGATTCTGTAATGTACTTTGTCCATTATAATTGTCTTAGTAGAAATTATTTTGATAGTATAGAAATAAAATTATGTTCTTATTTGTTTTCCAAAATTGAATGTTTTATTCCAATGCTATTTGTTCATGGTTCATGATTCCATTCTGATTTATTCCTTATAAACAACCAAGATTTATTTCATGACCCATGATTTTGGTATATATTAAATGTGGTATGTTTTTTTAAAAGTTATTTTAATATTTTTAAATTATTATGTTTATGTTTTGTAAGATAGTTTCCATTATTACCATTAATGAGCATTTAAGATCACCCTTTTTATGTTTTCTTTTCCCCAAGTTATAATGAACGGATTTAGGTTGGAATAAATTAGAAGAACTTTATGGGTGATGTTGAAGATACTTTACCAAGTTAGAATATTATGTTCCATGTTTCAAAATACACTAAACTAACATTTTATTTGGGTGTATATTTCTGTAATATATTAATTATTATTCAAAATAAATATAATTTCCATGTAGTTCAAGCTTGCTTCATTAGAGAATATACTCTTAACATAATATCTAATAAAGTTACAGATGGGATTCTATATGAGTTCGGGTGTGGAATGAAATCAAATTTATCACACTTACATGTATGGGGATGAAAAGATTTTTTCAATACTATATTGACTGAAAAACTAGCATCTATAAGAATAAAGTTATTCTTTATAGGTTATCCTAGAGAAACCAAAGGATAATACCTATATAACCATTTAGATATAAAATTAATTTTTTCGAGACATGCCATATTTATATAAAGAGAACACATTTAAATTGTAAATAGTATGAGAAATATTTTCTTTAATTAATTTAATTCTTTATATGCACAAGATTTTGTGCAAGAACAATCTCCATAAGAGATAGTGGGAGAAGAATAAGTTCACGAGATATTATTACTACATAGGTCAACTGGAGAGGTTTGGAAACTAGAGATTTATAGATATACTATCACCAAGTCATGTTATAAATTACTCATTTAGGATCATGAACCTATAACCTAAAAAGTATCCTTAGTTGGATTGGATTCTGCTGATAGGAAAGATATCATGCATTCTGATATGAAATACATATAAAAATTTAAGTTTGTATTTTGGTAGAACATCAAGTTGATATAAAACCCATTGGGTTAAATTGGGTATTTATGAAAAAGATAGATATATATGGCATGGTCAATACCATTAATGAAATACTAATAATGAATCATTTTAGAGAATGCCAAGGCATAGACTATGATGAAACCCTATTTCCAGAAGAAATGATAAAATCCATTATAATGTTTCATACAACAACATTCCATGATTATGATATTTGGAAAATGGTTGTAAAAAATACTTTTTTTAAATGGAAATCAAGTTGAAGACACCTATATAACTCAACTCAGAGGGTTTGTTTAATAAAATAATTCCAACAAGATGTAAAATCTTTATATAACAATTTTAGTTTTTAAACATACATCACAATCATGGAATTTCCATTTGGATGAGGATATAATATATTTTGGTTTCATCATAAATGAAGGAGAACCTTATTTCAATAAGAGTTTTAATGGGAATACCATAATTTTCAGAGTATTGTATATTGAATATATATTAATTATGGAAAAGAAGTGAACGTTTTATAGTCAGTTAAGACATCGATAAATGAATTCTTCTACATGAAAGGCTTAAGTAATGAAGATTGTATTCTAGGGATCAAGATGTATTGAGAGAGATCTTATAGAATTATTGGGATAATTCAAGGTATATATTCTAACCGGGTTCATAATAACTAATAATATGGAATAATCCAATGGAGGGTTGGTTCTAATGTCACATGGTATGAATCCCTATAATAATGTTTCCACAAACACATGAGTACATTGAAAGAATGAGTATAATCCATTATTCATTGGTAGAGGGTTCTATCGTGATTTCTATTCTATGTACTAGGTTTGATATTGGATTTTATTTAATCATGTTTGGATGATGTCAAATTAATCTAGGAGAGATAAACTCGGATTCTGTAAAACATATCCTAACGTAATTGTGGAATATAATGTCTATATTCCTATTGTATAGAGGAGATGAGGAATTGGTAGTGAGAGGACACACTGATCATGTTTTTCAGACAGATCATGATGATCTGAAATCACAGTCAGTGTACATAGTTTTCTTGAATGGTGGTGTAGTGAGCTTATGTAGCTTGAAGTAATATTTGGTCATCGATTCGACAATATAATTTGTCTATGTAGTGTATTTTTCTGTGACTAAGAAGGGTAGATTGTGGTGTATCTTTTTTTCCAGTATTGGTGTTCTGCCTAGCAGTGCATACATTTTTTCAATTTATAATGGTAATGCTGCGAGAGTGGTTCTTTCCAAGGATTCTAAGTCACACTAGAGGACAAGGAATATACTTTGGAAGTCACACTCTTGAAAGATTTTACTCATAGATCTGAAGTCACAGTTACCTGAGTATCTATAGAGGACAACAAGGTAGAACCCCTAACTAAATCCAAATCTTAGTAGAAGATTGATTCTCATGTGAGAGCTAGTGAATTTAGAGTTGTTAGCAGTTGGCTCTAGTGAAAGTGGGAGTGTTGAAAGTGGGTTCCCATGACCCAAATTTTGATGTAATTTTACTACCACTACATTTATATAGTGTGATATATATAATTGTTTTTATCCTAATATAATTTTGTTGATACATCAGCATCAACTATATTTATGGGAATGTCCTTAGATTACATGTCATATCAAAGGGTTATTGAAGATCCTATACTATAATGAGAAAATATAGATATCATGGAAATAATATTAATGTAATATCATATTGACCAAATACATAATACTGATAAAACACAAATGACATGAAACTATTAGGTTCTAGGGGATTATAAGCATTGATACTTTTCTCATGAATTCCACACTTGGTGATTTCTCGTTGCCATGATATGAGGACTAACGACCCAATGGAACACCACATGATATGGTTGTCATTATTTTTTTTCAATTTACAAATATTTGTATAGGTCTCCTAACATCTGATCCTTATTAATTACCTTTTTCTGATCGAAAACATTGATATAAGGAAAAAACGTGAAAATAATGTCACAATTCAGTAGTTTTTGTTCGGTGTGTCATTGGTGGTTTGAAATTGGATGAATGATCAAAATTAAATTTGCCACTTCTGAATTGAGTAAGATATATATCTGGATAGGTTGATCGGGATGGAAGTACCATCATAAATCCTGTACCATGGTCATCCAAGGTATGTATATCAAATTAGATCAAAAAATAATAAAGCAATAAAGTATGATCCCAGAATTTTGAATCCTTCTTTACGAGATATAATATAAAAAAGATTATATTACACAATGCGTGTTAGTAGTTTGGTTTTTATCACTATGACAATTCCTTTTTCTCTTTAGGAGTCTCGATGGGTTTTGATACTCCACAATTGGTATATGAATACTATTCACATCTATTGATACAAGGGCATAGAGGTTCTTACAAAATAACACATCGGAGAATCTTCTATATTACACTAGTAGGAATATTGAACATGGAGTGCCCCACAATGAGGCCCGAGTGTTTTATAATCATTATTCATCACTAATAAATAAATATATTCATAATTATTCAGGTAAATAATAATTTTGTTGAATTTATTTTTTTTAATAGTATTTATATCTGTTTCTGCAAATACATTGATTAATAATAAATGAACAAATATTTTTTAAAATTCCATGTTCATATAATATTAACGGTAATTAAGAGCCAAGTTAGTTACTAGAGTTTATCACATAATATATATTTAATAAATATTTTATTAATGTTATTAACCATAAATAATATTTATTATGCGATTATTTCATCATAATAAATTATTTATAATTATTTAGCAGATAATAATTGTATGAGGTTTGGGGAACCCTAACATGGTATTTTGACTTACATTATACACATCAGTGAGAATAACTTTCCAGGGGACTATTCATTATTTGGAAATTTAGATCTCGCATCTCCTCCAAAATCATTGATATTGAATTTCTCAATCCAAGGAAAAGATCCAAGAATGCCTTTGCAGATCGAATGTAGGAGATCATGGTGATTTTTACGACATCAAAGAGATAACCACATCTCCATTATAGCACCCAAAATCTAATGAATGACATATGTACAAATTAAAGAATTGTGTGTAGAAGATCTAGAGGTTTCAACATCACACCCTTAAATAAAAAACCACATTATACTTGTGATGTTCACGAACACTTCTAATTGGAATTATTTACACTTTATATTATATTTTTTCTTTGATTAAACCATGTGAGATCCTCAAACCATCATGGGGATCAAATTAGAGATGATTAAGTTTTTTTCCTCTGGTGATGGAAAATTTTAAATTTGTAGCCCATTGGATTCCGTTTCAAGTCCAAGTACCAATAGGTTTGACCATTTTCATTGAATAGCACAATAAAAAAATTTAAAATGATTTAAAAAATTAAAAATATTATATAATGGATTTTATTTAATTCATAGGATTTTTTTCATACTATAAAACATATTCATGCAATTGAATACATATAGAAACCATAAACCAAGATCCATATGTTTTGAAATCAATACCGTATATAAATTAAAGCGGAGAATGTTTTGTAAAAATAAATCACACAACTTACAAAATTAAATGAAATTATTGATTAATATCACTTGTATGTATAAACTATAATATTTCATTTTAGGGTTTTCCCAGGCCAATGATTCACACAATTCTTAGGATTGATCTTCCTTTTTACCACAATATGGTATTTCTTCTTGATATAGGGGATGAAGAAGAAGAGATCTTTGTAAAGATGGATTCATAAGAAGTTTCCATCCATTCTCATGCATTTTTCCTCTTTATATTGGCCTTGGGAATGCTCCATGATATTTCAATGGATTTAATCACATGTTATGAAACTTTTTAGTAATACTATAACCATAGATTTAGAGCATAAAATACTAAATAGATTCTATCAAATATTTAATCACATGAAACATCAAATAATTATGATATATTATATGGAATATGGCCCAAACATTATTATTTAACAATTTTTTTTCTTGATAAATCAGAAAATATGGCCTAAAAATATCTCAATAATATGATCTTCATATATCATATCCTATGATATTGTATGTTTTAGTAATTAAACATACACATGGTTTATAATATATGTTATATTAAATCTATCCATGATCAAAATAAGTAAATGAAAATAATAATAATGAAAGAATAATATATAAATAAAATTTTAATGTATTTTAAATGTTTAGATCAAATATACATTGAATATTTTAATTCCCCTTCAACATCAACTGATAAAATTAACCACCAACTTCTTCTAGAGATCCTAATCCAATACAAGTTATATTACTTACTCCATAATGGTAATGGATGGAAGAATGAAAGATATATACATTTTCATAAATAAGGAAAACTAGAGGAAATTATTTTAGTTTATAACTATATTGAAATATATAAACCACATGATATTTCTCTTCAATGGGATGAAGACTAAAACCATCCAAATTGAAATTTATATCAAGAATTGTATTCAATATCCTCTATGGAATCTATACTCTAGAAAACATTAGGTTGTGTATTAAAAATCTTCTAAAGTCATATTGGATAATTATATTCCATTTTATTATTTATTAACTCCCAAATACCATTACAGGTGCATTAATGAGCCTATAACTGAGTTTAAACTATCGAAAAAGGTTCCTAAAGGTACTCTAAAATAAGGCCTATGAATTTCCCTCCTGTAATGTCCCTTTGAAACCCATTATCCCAAGACCAAATCCAATTATGTTTTAATAAATTATTTAACTTAACATTTATTTTTTAACTCCACATAAATTATTTAATTCGCTATTAATTAATTACATATTTGAAATTCATAATATAAAACCCATATTTAGGTTTGTGATAAATATAAACATCTTTACACAAGAACTAATCATATTAGTAAAAACATTCCAATTATCATTATATTATTTGTAATTCCAAGGGCCCATTATAATTTTGGAAATAATTAATAATATCATCCAAAATCATAAACAATGAATTGAATGTTAAGACTCTTCATAACTACACAAATTATAATAGGTTTTTTGTGTGATCTAGTCCACCACATGTACATTTTCATTGTTCCTTTTGTACTTGGAATTGATATTAACTATTCAACAAATAAAATATCAATCTTGCATAGCATATATATTATTTACAATCATAGAGTTTTCTAAATAATAGTTAATTTCATTACATTTAATTATATTAGGATGGAAATGCACTTATTCAATACTAAATTAATTGACCTTTTGTCCCAACCTTTCATATATGAGAGAAATTCCTATATTTGTTAATTAAATCCATAGACATGACTAATTTAATATAGAGTTTCCTTATATTATGTAAATGTTTTAATTAGCATTACATAGGTATCAAAGTACGAAGCCTGAAAATTAAGAAACCTACTTGAAAACCTCAAGTCAATTGATCCATTTTTATTTTCCACATGAGAGACTCCAATAAAACATATATGTCAATACATTTGGTGTAAATTAAGAATGTAAATTTGAATACATGTTCACCTACATATATTATATGAGTATGTAGTAAAATTTATATACAATTTATTCAAATCATACTGATCTTATCATATCGGCTCAACACAATATGATAATCACCAATTAAGGATTATATGGTAATACATATATTTCTGGGGGTTATTCTTATACCACATCACATGTTTTATATGAAAATAAATTAATGATATATCATTTTAATTTAGATAAATAAAATTATACAAGAAGTTCCTAAACCAATAATTCTTGACTAAAATTAGGACAAAAACACTTATAGTATCCCAATTTCACAAATTCTAGTCACCCATGTACTTAATACCAACTAAGCACTGTGTAATTTATTCTATTAATTTATAGTGGGTGTTATTAAGGTATTAGAAATATTATCTTTTTTAGGAACTTAACACATATTAATATCTCCTATTTAATAAATCTATTAAATGAGTTGAAATTGATAAATGTTTTTCTACATATTTAGGGAGACCTAGGATCCTTATATTTTGAAACCAAAATACTATTATCACATTAGAGTTATGTTGGATGTACGATTCTTTTGAAAACACCTAGTTTATAAATGAACTTATTTGTCTGAACGGATGTTTCATTTACAATATGTGTTATGATATATTCATTTTTCTAAAGTTAGAATCTGTTAGTTTCATGAAATTTTATAGTTTAAAAATAAAACATTAAACTGGACTCAAACACTAAATTAAATCTAAATTAATATTTGTTAGTTTTTAATCTAGAAGTAGTGTAAACCTTTTTAATGATCTCTTCATCACTAACAACTAATAAGAATACATATTTATTTCATCCCAAATACTTAAGGTTAATATTTTCATCTTACCTAATCAAATTTATAATGGTTTTATTGGTATCTAATATTTTATAATAATCCATAACTTTTAGGTTACTCAAAGAATAGAGTTATAAGAAATTTATATAATGTATTGGTAACATGATATCCAATCAACTCTCTAAGAGCCTTATGTCAGATAACTTACATGATTGTCAAATATATATAGTCTTTGATTATTTAATGATATCAACTAGGATAGTCCATGATGAAGCATAGTTTGTTACTGACTAATGGATAAGATATATTTTAGGTGGGGTCATCATTTTAATGATATCATATTTAATATAAGAACTTATTAGATTATTGTAAAACATAATACTCATCCGGTAAAATATTTTGTTGAGGAAAATTTAAATCATCATAACTGAATATGAATTTATTATAAAACATAGAAAATGATAAGAATTATTTAACAAACTTATTAGCCAGGTAAAGGCCTTGAGAAGCATTAATAACTACAAACAAAAATTCTATGAATTATATAAAATTTTTCTTCATTGTCTTACTAGTGTACTTTTGTCAATAAATAATTCTAGTTTCTTACGATATGTATATAAAGGATTAATTATATGACTTTAATATCACTATTATGTTTAGAAAATAAATTTTAAAAAGGAAACATGTGAACATGGATGTGATAAATATTATAGATAACATACACATGATTTCTCAAAAATAAAAACTTCATTAGAGGTATGATGTTTTATATTGATTTATTTAGATGCATGATATTTTAAAGAACATAAAACTCCACTCATTTAATCAGTATGATTTTTTATATAAATGGAATAGAGAATTTGCAGTTTTATTTATGAATTCATCATTTAAAAAAAACAATTATCGAAATATTTATTTGAAAGGGTATAATAGTTTACTATAATATAATACATGAATGAGTTCAAAAAAATATTACCCAATATTTTCAATACGTTATGTATAGATTAGAAGAACATGGGAAGTTGGGTGAAAGTGTTTTATAAATATTGAGAGAGGTTAAATGCTATGAATTAATGAATAAAATTTCTAATGGTGATTCTAAAATATAGTAGTCTAGATTCCATTAAATGTTGTTGAAACTTAAGAGAGTATTTAAAAAGAAGGGATTATAGTTGTATTATTTTGAGCATCGTCATTAGGGGAGGAATTTCTTGGAATACCAAAAAGGTTGCATAAAACATCATCATGATAAAATATTTGGGTTTAACTATATATAAGGAAATTCTTATATTTATATGTGTATATGATAGAAACTATACAATTAAAAAAATTCAGGAATATATTTACGATTTAAAAATTAATGAAGAATTGATATCTAAGGAATAAATTATGAATTAAAAAAATGGATCATGTGTTATTATATAAGGGATTTAGATGTGATGAATTACATTAATGCTTAGATGAATATGAAAAAAATTTATATATTTGGGATCTCATTTATTTTATCTTCTATGATAATATATATATAGTAAAAATGGTTATTTTATGAGTATAATAGATAGTCATCTATAATACACACGGTATATGATATATCATATTCAACAACATTTCTGAAGTGAAAATATAGATTAATGTATTTTTATCCAAAATAAATTTTTTTATCCAATATATTTGTGAAAATATGAATACAATAGTATCCAATCCATTATAGTGGCTTTTTTGAAAGAATACGACCTTCTTTTTCAGAATATTGATCCACACATATTAAATACAAGAAAAATATGGTTATTAGTATTTTATTTATTCAATATTACCACTAAATGAAATAATTTTTATTTATAGCTATTAATAAGTTTACATATATTAAAATTATATTCTGGGGAGAATATAGATTCTAATAGGCTAGTGGGAGAATATTTCAACTTTTAGATGTTCAAAGGGTGAGAAATAAATTATTATACCCGAAAAATAAAAGTAAATGTCAATTTATATCATAAATGAGTTTATGATTTTTTAAAAAATTGATATATTATAATGAGTTACAATTTTTAAAAAATATTCTTAAGGAAATGATTAAATGTAAAATTTCTAAGAATGATGATAATTATAAACATAAAAAAGTTTTATTTTGAAATCCAAAGTTATTTGCATTATAAAACTGAATATTCTAGTGTAAATAAGTTTGAATACAAGTTAAAGGATTTAAATATAAGGAACCGGATTCCTAGTCTCACCATTATTCAAATAATATTTTCTCATATATGTTACCTGTTAAATGAGTTTAGTGGTTAGTTTTATCACATGGTCACATAGAGATGTGAAAATAATTATATATAGATGTAATTATTTTAATTAAACCTGAAATGTTCATCAAACATGAGGCCTCTCAAATTATATTTCATATGGTATATGATTAGATATATATCCATGTATGGTTTTTTAGTATTCTAAAAAATTATCAATAATATGATCTATATCATGTTACATAAAAATATGTTTCTTCTTGTTCATTTGTTAATGTTGGTTACATATACTCATAACATAAAATTATTATATACCTCTTAAAGTATGACTTTGAGTTACCCATAATTTATTTTTCTTATAAGTTATTATTGGTGGTGAATAAATATTAAGGTAATTGCGAGTAGTATTCAATGTAGAGTTATAAAGTATACTCAGAAGACACAAATAAAATATTATGTTATGGAAATCCCAAAAAACATACTACAAGGAGTTCAACAGAAATTTTATTTAGCATATTATAAGTTTATGTATCATATTGAATCCCCTTTTTGGTGTTTATACTAGACACCTATCATGAGAACCTTCATACTATGGTACCTTTATCACACCATCCTTAATGATGAGATAATCTGGGGATGGATGGGTATGTTTTTGATCACATCGTCGACTTTGCTTAATTATAAAAATATTTCTCATATCATAAGATAATTATGATATATGGTCTATCGATTAATGTAAAATAAATAGGTGTAAAAACATAGCTAGCTAAACATATATGAGATGCGCTTTTCCATAGGGTGAAAGGCATGTGATGTGATCATCCATCTGGGTGAATGAAATGTGATATTATTATTATTTTAGTTATTATATACTGTATGAATCCATAATATATTAGTAGATATATGTAATTTACATTATCTATGTCCCAAGGTTAGATGATGGATTAAATAATCAGAATTTAAAACTATATGTAATTTTATATGACATAGTTGGTGAATATAGATGCAGAGATACATATGGTTAGTCAAAATTACCCCAAATCCCTTTATAGATTAAGTAGCACGAATTCATTACTATATGATAATATTTTCTATAATTAATGATTATGGAAAATTATATTTATTTTCAATTCTATAATTATCCATAGGGTCACAATGTTTTGTTAAAAAAATTGGTATTATGATTTTTTTAAACTCATAGAGCATTATTGAATTGGTTTTAGAGTTGATCCAAAACATGTTTACGTTGGATATTAATAAATAATATCATATGATTTCTTGAAATTTGAAATATATGATAGTTTTTCAAAAAAAATAGATATAACCCAAATTATTTTTGGCTATTGTGTTAGAATTTAGTGAAGATATTTCTATATAAGATGAAATGAAATCAATTTATAGATTTATGGACATATATTAAAATGCCTCTTATACATAAAATTTATTTTTGTTTATATTATATGTCTATGTGATAGGTAATGATATGGTGGTAAAATATCACAAGGCATTATAAAGGGATGTTTTACTATTCTATAAAACCATATCATTGGATAAGATATAATAATATCATCGTATTGATATATTTAAGAATTTCATGGTATTATTATTAAGGGTAGCCAAAATTTAAATGTTAACATTTATAATTTCTTCAACGTAATCAATCATGAATCATTAATCTTACATATGATGAAATTTTTTAAAGAATTAGTGGATAATTTATGTGTTAAATTTTATGGTTCTAGTATTACTTGAATGACAGGTAATATTTGATTAAATGTAAGTAATAATTATGTGACATTCTCATAGACTACATAAATATGTCAAAGCCATGTTAGTGGGTGGATACATTCTATAATTCTCCAATTACAATATTCCTTTACTTTAAGAGGTACTAGAATTCCATGGTTTAATAAGTATTCCTACTAAAAATATAATCTTTTAACTTAAGGATCCCAAATAAGAATAATCTATTGTCTTCTTCTAAGTGAACTTTATCACACATCTTATTAAAGATAATAAGTATGACAATCCTCACTTCAGGGTATGTTATATATCTAAATTTTTGCTTCAAAAACAAAAAAAAATATCATAGTCGATGGAACCAAGGATTTTAATTAATGGAAATGAAGAATAGTTTGTGTTTATTGTCAACCCCTATTGGGTTTATCAGGGAGTTGTAAAGTTAATCTATATTACAGTACAAGATTACTATAGTGTTTAAGGTGGCATCATTTCATAGTGTTTTAAAATCTTTTGGGTCCAATTTTTGGATAATGGGAAAGTTGTTTTTGGTGAAGAATGTTTCATGAATCATCGATAGTGAATCTGAGTGTTGTGTACAAGATAATTTTTAGCACTATGTCATCAAAATATTTCAAAGGAAATAATCACAAGAAATATTTGTTTCTGGCGTGAAAGAAAAATTATGCAAAGGGGAAATTTTCTCAAAATGAAGAAGATGTGGAAGATTATATCATTGCAAATACGACATCATAATTTCATTATGCACAGGGTATGTTCCAAGAATTTAATGGTAAATTATAGAAAAGTAATGAGATTTTTTCTAAAGATTTTTTTCCACAAAAGGATCTTATTTTCCAAAATAGTTTTTAGAAAATGGCTTATATTCATGGGGAAGGAACACAAGGAACTTGCACACAGGGTCATCTAGGTCTATAAATATTTAGATACCCATAATCAAGACTCATTTTTTTTAATTATAAGTTATTTTATCTACCACATGAAATAGTTTGGTGCAGAAGACTCAAGTGCAACAAATCATGAGAATATAATGTTCCACAAGAACAAGTGAATCTTATGGTGTGGTTGCATGAAATATAAGGTATTTGAGAAATACATTCTGAATGATAGCCCTATACTTTCTTAATGTATAGGTGTTACATAAAATTGATTTTTTGAGATACAAGTATGTTTTAAATATCTGTTTTTTGTTTAGTTATTTCAAGTGCATCAATTCAAAACTACAGTGTGAGCATAGTCTCATGCTAGTCATGGATAAGGACTTAAATGAAATTCTACTAAAGAGACCTTCACATCATTAACATTCATGATACATAACCCAAATACTAATCTGAGTGGTGTCTTCATAATTGTTCTAATGTAGGTAGTGTGCTAACCATAGAATATTGTAAAGGTTGTGTTTCTGATATAGAGGAAATGTGTCTAAAATTTGGTATTTCAGAACTAGTAGTGATTAGTGGATTTAAGATTGATTGAAACACAATTAGAGTATTCTGTTTGGTCTATCCATCAGTGGTGAACTAGGTTAAATTATAGTGTTTTCTATTTTCATGTGATTTTTTGTTTTCAAAACATCTTCATCAGACATGTTTAACATGTTCATAGAAGTCTGGGAATAAGATCTATTACATTAAAAGCAAACTTTTACACCATGATTCACCCCTTCCCACTCAAGATTATCCAGGACCCTATAATATCTTAGATACTATTTATGGGTTTCATAGGATTAAGTAACACATATTCATGTAACAAATACAAAGATAAACTATAAACTTGGATCTATATAGTCTTAAATTAAAACATTATATACTATAAAATGAAGAATAATCTATAAACTAATCCTTATCATCCCTCATATATTATATCATATGCTTAATTAAGATTACATAAAAGTAACCAAAGTACTCATTCCTTGGTGGGAATCCATATGTTGATGAATCACCTAATTCATCAAAAGGATCCCTTTTCTAACAACCATTTTATTTTACGACAAAAATTAATAGAATAAGGATAATTCATCTCTTTATAAGTAGAATTGAGTGTAATTATATACCCATTATCATGTATTTTCATCAATTTTAGGTATATTTTATTATCTATGTTCCTTCCATGTAGTAAATTGAATGTTGACCTTTGAATACTACAATAGAAATAATGTTAAAAATAAAAATCCTTTATTGATCTCACACATTTTTAATCAAATGAAACATGTATGAATGATTTTATATTATTAGAATGATGTTTGTACAAAAATATTTATAAATAACACATGTAATGTTTGAAGGTGTTGTATTTTTTTTTTAATTTTTTGATGAATTGTTTTTGAGTTATATATCGATTTTGTATATACTTATTTGAAATTCATAATTCCAAAAGATAATATTTGAAGAGAAACTATTGGAAAGATTAGGATTATACTCTTAAAACATTATTAATGTATTTAAATTAGTGTGACTACACATTTTATACACTCAATATAATGGAACGCTTACATAAAATAAGAAATTCATGAAATAATAAATGCTATAGAAGTTTTATATTTTTTTAACTAGAAGGGATTTTTTCTAATGGATGATGTATATATCTTTGTATAAAAATACAAATAATCAAAGATATGTAAATTTTAACTTGAAAGTTTTAAAAAAAGTATATTTGGAAAGTTTAAAATGTTCTAGAAGTTTATTTCAGATCATACTATTACAATATTCAAGTAATAAACATTCTGATAGTTCTTGTGAACAATGATTAAAGATTAGTCTAAAGCTGTGAGTTTGGGAAATGATAGTCGGATAACGTATTTCTAAAAATATGAGTCTGTATGATTAAATGGTGTATCAAAATTATATAAAGGATAGAATTAATTTAGAATAGAACACTATTTGGAACCAAAAGAGGAGGCAATGGTGAAATTAATATGGGCCAAACCTTAAATAAGTATATAAGAAAAGAAGATGAAACTCAAGTGGTGGGTTGAGTGGAATTTATGTTTGTGTATGATATTCCAGAATAACATAAAAGAATATATTAGATATGTGGTCGAATATTATTTATGATTTTAAGACCAAAAGATGAGGTGGTTTAAATATAAATAAATAATAAACTAAATGAATGGTTTAGGCCCTAAGTGATGAACCCACATTGTGTTTGAGTTGTATTTATTTTCAACGAATGAGGAAAGATGATATGAAATAGGATATCTTAGAAATAAATTATTTAACCCCATATTGTAAATAAGATTCATGAAGCTCCTTAGAAATGATTCTTAGAAGTATTTTTTCATTCTTTTTATGTATCATATCATAAAGAGGATGAGTTTTCAAGTCTAGATGCTTAGATTTTGTGAACTATGAATAATGAGTTCTGATTGCAGATAAAAATCAAGGAATAATTATAATCTTATATCATATTCATATTAACATAGAGTTCATATCAATGAAGGGGAAGATGGAATATTCAGAGGATATTTGTTTCCATGATTTTATCATCGCTTCTATGAATCCCTGTGATGGTTATTCCTCAATTTTCAGACCATCATTTTCATCAGGGATTCATTCATCCTAGAATGGTAACTCTACTTTAAAGAAGCTGTATGATAATCACCAAAAGAAAAGAAACATTGGTTGGATAACCAAAATCTCAAGGGATACTCAAAGTGAATTTCCCTTTCAAAGCGAAATGTAATTTATTCCTTAGAGGTGCTTATAGGTTCATATATTTCAAAATATGCTCCCATAAAGATTCATTTTTCACAAAATTGTAGGATAGTTGATTTTTGGTCATTGCTGATCCTAAATCCAATCATCAAATGCTTGATATGTTTAGTTTAACTATTCTTGGACTCATAACATACGTAAAATAGTACAAACCATGGTCTATTTAAAAAAATAAATATTGAATTTCTCACTATGGGGTAAATAAGAATTGAAAATTTGTTCCAATTAGAAGTGGATACTGCCACATTATTTTGGGATCCCATGAAGACATTAATTTAGCATGGAAATTTGAAATCTTCCAATTGAATACTATTTTTGTTAGAATATCAAAATGAAATATTTATTTTAATCCCTTCAACCAAAGTAACTATAAGGCTAAAATATAGGTTATAGTTCATTGAATAATTGGTTTTTCGAGCAATCAAAGATACAAAATGTCCATTACTCTTCTATGGGTATGAACCTAAAAAATGGATCTGTGCACCCTAAATGGAGATCTGGGCTTATATTCTACAATTATTGTTGATGATAATTTGGATACAAAACTATAAGGTGTAATTAGTTTCACTTCTAATTTCTAAAACTCAAATATTGAGGTGGAATATGAGTACAAGATGCCTTTTTTATAATGTGTACCAAATAATTGAAAACTATATTACCCAATGTAGGGAGATTCATAAGTAGGTGAACCAAACTCTTGATAATTCTTGGAATGGGGTTCATATATTTAAGAAGGATAATAAAATTATCTTAGATAAGGGTTATTCATAAAAAAATGATGTTGTCAAATGGGTGAGAATATAAGATATCTTTCCAACCCCAAAAATTGAATATATAAGGATTTGGGATATGTTTGTGGATGAAAAAGAGAATCAATGTTAATGTGAAAAAATATCTACTGAAATTAATTAGGATATTTAGAATATTTTTTACAAACTCCAAATATGAAGATACACTTGAATGTTCGGATCATAACATAGAGATTGTTTCAAATCAATCGGTTGATTCTATTATTCATATTTTCCCATGTAAAGACAACAAGTCTCATGACACTTATGTCTCTCAAGGATATAAATATAACATTGATAACACTTTTTATTTTATTAATGGAATTCTTGAAAATAATCTTTTAGACTATGATTCTTATAGATAAAATGTGAAATGTTTTATATCTAATGATATAAAATGATCCAATGAACAATTAAATCTCATTGATAACTCCAACATTAAGGACCCTGAGAAGTAGGAATGAAATATTATAGAACATATTGGGAGATTTGATAGTTCCCAACCCCTTAAAGAATTATCAAAGGAGATTACTAATCAGGGAGATTATGATGGTTGAAAAATTTATGAACCTATAAAAAATGGATTTTATGAGGATTATCATACAAAAGAGAATGATGATGTAAAAAATTAAATCAAATTGTAATTGGATATCAATCCCCACAATTTAATTAGTGTCTAAATAATTTAATGATGTATGTCCTCTTTTAACTCCAAATAATGGTGGATTTAGCAATAAAGGTTATTTATAGATCTTGTGTCCAATAAAAATGACGAAACAGATATATATAGCGGAAAATATGTTCGAAAAAGAAGAAAATACACCATAAAAAGAACCCTAGGGGTAGAAATAATGGGGATTCTAACAACTAACACAGGTTTAAATGAATATATTTGTCTATAATTGTATAAGAGTTAAAAACCCCTAATACAATACATTCATTGAAAATATTATGGATTTTCATAAGAACTAAATTTTTTATATTTATTATCCCATAGAAATAAATTCCAATAGTTTTTCATGTCTTGAAAATAGATTTTATTCCTTATTTAGTGGTAACATCAACAATTCCACTGTTGAATCTCTCTGCATTTTTTCTCATCCCTATCTGAACAGTGTTACTTATTTTAATATTGAATATCATATGATTAAATATGGGGTTGAAATTCATAATTTCCATATTTATTGACCACTAATCTATGACAATAACAGATACCAAGAAATAATAAGTCTCTAGAAGAACCTAGATAACATAAGCAACACAATACAAGATCATTGTATTATTTATGTATACTTTATGGTTATTTTATATTCTAGTGAAAATATGGGTATTGTATCCATATAAATCTTAACAAGGGAGTTTAAATACTTAATTAATGTTAATAATATAATTGAGATTAATTAAATAATGGTAAATACACTTGGAACAAAATACAATACAATATAATTGTTTCTAGTAATCTTGACCGAGCCTTCTCTAATGGGAAAGACCTTGAAATGTGGGATTCAATTTCCATCACCATTCTTATAAGGATAAATTCTGATAATCATCATGCTTTGGCCATCCTTTCGAAAAAAATTTAGACCTTCTTGATATTTTATATTTAATAACTTCTGGACCTCTTATCCTTATTGTGAAAATATTGTCAAAGAAGTTTAGAATTCTGTAAATTGTGTAAATGATTCTTTTTATTATATCATGATGTTGAATTGTTTGAAGAAGAAACTAAAGGGTTTATATAAAGATACCTCCAAAAAAATTTACAACAAAATTGCCTCTCTTGAATTCAATCTCAATAATATGCAAGATGCTTCTACCAATTCAGATTTTGTTTATTATCTTCAGCTAGAAATTGATCTCACTAAAATATTTAATTATCTACTCTCCATAAAGGATAAACATAAAAATAATATTTTAAAATTCAAGTGACTAAAATATAGATATAGAAATAAAAAATTTGAAAATTCTCTCTAATGACCTAGGAAAGCATGTATACCTCTCACCATCCTCATGTATGGAGGAAATATTTTAAAAAATTAATAATTAATAATTTTTTCATAATGTATCCTATATTGAAAATATTTCTGATGGGACTAAATTTAATAAATAATTAGTCTCTAATACCATTTTTTCATTTTTTTCAATGAGTAAAATAATCACCATACCAGTATTCCTCTTGATTTTGAAATCAATGATTCTTTTTTTATTCTGAATCTCGATAGTTCCCTAGATCCCAGTTGTTCTAAAAATTTCATTATACATTGATGTTAGGATGTTATCCAAATGGATGTCTGAATATTAGTGAAATATTTATTCTCAAATGGTATTCATTGGCATAGCCTTAATTCCCAATTCCTCACTATAAATCCCAATGTTGAAAATTACTATGATATACATCTTTTTAGACCTATATCCCTCATTAAAAACATTTCCATATTATTACAAAGATTATCACAAATACACTTGACACAATACCTAATAAATTCATTTCTTCAAATCAATTTGGTGTTGTGAAGGGAATAACCCTTCAAGACAACATTTTCTCCGCCTCTGAGTAAATTAATCTTATAAGAAAATAAAATCAAATAAATTTTGTATAATTTCTCTAAAACATGATGTAAAAAATAGTCTTGATAATATATATTAGAACATAATCTACATTGTTATTCAATGTTTTTTATTCTATGACAATTTTATAACATAATTGAATCCCTCTTTGCCTCTACCCATATCTCAGTTCTCATCAATGGTTCTCCTAAAGGTTTCATGAAATTCTCAAAATGGGTTAGACAAAGAGATCCCCTCTATTCCATCTTCTTCTATATTATTTAATACAATTTAATAATGTTCCTCACTAATTTGGGGATCCATGTTAAGCTCATGGTAATTTTTTCTTCATGACCTATTGTTTCCGATTCCTCTATATTTTATGAGGATGCCATTATTTTCTTTGTACAATGATGCACATGAAATATCCTGAAGCTTAAAGTGGACCTCTCCCATTTTGAATTTGTTTTAGTCCAAGTTATAAATTAGAATTAATCATTTATTTTCTTTGAGAAAATGTATCTAGTTGAAAAATATAATTTTATCATGGATTACCTAGTCATCAAAGAAGGTTCTTCCCCATAACATAACTTGGTGTCCCACTATTTTGGGGAAGACCTATAATCAAATATTTTTACAATTTTGTTGACCAAATCAAGATCCATCTATCTTATTGGAAATGAAAGTCCCTATAAATGGATAGAATGAGATTCCCTGTAAAATGTACATTTTTTTCTAAACTAGTCTATTTTATTATAATATATAAATAAACTCTTTATCTTCTTAAATACCTTAATGATTTAACTTTTTGTGGTGGAATGAATATTTAAAAGAGAACTATTCCTTGTTCACTGGTGAAAATATTGTAATAAACTTGCTAATAGTGTTTGGAAAATTATAAAAATCTTGTTTTTTAATAAAGATCTAGAGGCCATTTTATCTTGGAACCTTCTAAACAATGATTCCACGGAACTAATTTTCCTAGACCCAGATGACTTGATAAAATGAATAACAGAAATATACACTATATATGAACGTATATTTGGAAAATCTTCATGTATTACTTCTTAAACAACATGAATAATTCCCGATAGATTGAAAATAGGGAGTGGTCTCTTAATTTGTTTCTTGATAATTGGATATCATCCAAGAATATTTCAATTGTGGATCCTCAACATCTCTTTTTTGACAATCACATCTATATAAATGATTTATTGAATTAACCCAACCTATACCTTCCAAAAATATCAACATCCAGATAAAGAATTATTCTATTGATGTGTTATTTTATACCATTAACTTATAAGCCACCTCTTTCTACGGTGGATGAATTACTTCACACTCTTTGGTATGACTAATAGTCTTCTATTTATAATCATACAACCTTAAATATTTATTTAGCTCTATTTAATATCATCAAAACCATTAATGAGTTTAGTTACCTACTATGTGGATACTACCACAACTCTATTAACAATTTCTTATTGTTGCATGAGTTTGCAGTTTTCGATAATTACAAGCTTCCTATGAGAACTTTTGAATATTTATAGAAAGCTTAAAAACCATTATGGGTTAAATTTAACATTAATGGTGCCTCCAAAGGAATCCTAGTGCCATAAGATTGTGGATAAGTCTATCAGGATCATAATGAAAAAAATTCTAAAATATTTTTATGGAAAATGCTGAATGACACTATAGTTAGAAGATGAAATACTTTGAATCATTAATGTCATTTATTTTTCAAGGTAAAATGATGGAATAATATATGGATTGAAAGTGACCCCACAAATATTTTTCAAGATGTTTATAATTGTGAGAGGAATATCTAGTGGCATATCATATCTAGATGCATGGAATGATTTCCCTTTATTTCAGGCTACAACTGCATTATTACCAATGTCATCAAATTGGATAACTCGATGGAGTATAGGATATCCAACAAAAGATTCACAACTAATGTTATTTGGTTGGACAACCTTACTTTATATTCATTATTTATTTTAGAAAAATATTATAATTAAATTCTCTCTCTTAGAATCCTGTAATATTTATTTTGTTCAATAAATGAACCATGAATTTTTGTCCAAGGTATCACCGTTTAAAAAAAATTATAATGGAGTATATTGAATATGGTAATGAAAATGTATAGTGACCATGCTTCTAATAGATAGATATTAAAACATTTTAGTTTAATTTTCAATAGATTAAACAAACAAATATCTAATGACCATAATCATATAGTGTATTTAAAGACTAGGTACAAAATCATCTAATTTTGTGAAGGATATTCAATATAATCCTTAATGATATTCATATTTAGAAATTTATAAAAACATATACTACTTAAAACCATTCTTCTTATCTTTGGGAAAGGAAACAAAATAAAGGTTGAGATCATATACTCATTAATGGTAAACAAGGACGATATATATTAATAACCTAAACATAAGGGAATGAGAACATTAACATAAAATTTTAAAACCATACAATATATATTGAAGATCATAATTTGAGTCATTTCATAATGATTGGTATTTTATACAACATGAATCATAAAGAAATCAACGAACACGAGTCATGAGAGAATAACATATTCATAAGACATAAATTTGTTCAATACACATAATCATAGAAAATATTAGGTAAAGGATACCCACTAGGACATTCATACCATTTTATTATTTGGATAACAACCCATGAACCTACTTCAAGAATTGGATAACCTTCCATGTAGATATTTTTGGGATTGGGATAACCTCTTGTGTACCCTTTGAGATAATATAACATTAATCATTACACTTTACATTAGATAAATATATAAGTCCCACACTTCACGTAATGAAAATAATACACATGTGGGAAATAATATCATCAAGAAAATAATCCTATCACTATACATGAAATGAAATGGGTATCATAAAACTTTCCTTATATCAAAACTTTTAGAAAAGTGGCAGGTTTCATAATAATTTTACTATTTTATCATAGCATAGCCTATGGAAAAATAAGAGGGTTTCAAAATAATTATGTCATGGTATAACTAGTGGAAGAGAAATAGGATTCATAAACATATTTTCATGATAAAAATAAAAATAAGGATAATAAAAGAATTATTGTTTTATATCCCTATCCAATCATAATATACATAAAACAATATCATCTTAGATAAAGAATTACATTGAAATATCACTTGGAAAATTTCTTGAATAAAATCAATTTTATTTGAAAATAATATTTTTAAACTAAAAAAACATAAAAATTTTGAATGCCCTTTTCATTGAAAAGAAATTTTATAACATATAAATTTTTCTTTATATGAATTAATGTTTATGAGCAAAGAAAAATTTTGTTCATTATGAACACATTGTAACAAATATTCCACTCAGAATTTTGGTTAAATCCAAATGAGCATTGTTTGGATAAAGAAAATAATATTACATTAAATAATATAAAAATTAAATCTTGGTTAAAAATTAATTAATATATATTTTTATGAATTATAAAAAAATTAAAACGTTTTTAAAAAAATTGGTTTTGGAAGAAAAAAGGTTTCCAACTTAAGTGAGAAATAAAAATATTTTTTATTAAAAATATTTTATCAATTATTTTAAGTAAAAATTAGTGAAATAATGGTAATATTACATCAAAATATCATGAATAACTATAGGATAATAAAATTAATCATAATTATTGAAAGTTAGATCATAATATTTCAACATTGGAGACTTACTATTAAACACCCTAATAAACGACGAGATTTTGGTATACACCCATTAGCAATTTCGTAACATTTGAATAATAATCCACATAAAAGAGAGACCCTAAAAGGGTATTTAATCCCCATAATATTCATGATAATGAACATAAACTACATTTATATGAATTATATAAACTATATAAAAAATATGTGGTAAACATGGCATGTTTCTCACAAAATTAAAAAATGAGACATAAATCCATTACCGATTTGGAAACATTTAAACCCTAAACACCAATAAATAATAAAAAATGAAGCATTAAGTTACTTGAAAATTATAATATTCATGATATAAAAATTCAAAGGGTATGTATATACACCACAAAAAATAAACGAGTGGTGAAGTTACATATATCTCTCTCTAATAAAAGAGAGAATAAAAATCCCTGACCTTAAGTCATGACATACTTCATACACATTTGAAACTCCTCTATAGTAAATATTATTTTATTATAAAAAAATTATAGAACCATAATTATATATATTATACAATTTATTATTTAATTATTCCCATTCATTACCCTCTTATTACCCACTCCTTCTTAAAACCACATTTCGAGATATAACCACTTAATTTTTATATAGGATACAATTTTTTATTTTTGGTCCTCTTACTTTGATAATAGTCCAATAATATATAGATAATTAATCATGAAATAATAATCATATTTATATATGAATTATACTTTTTTAAACATTCATTAAATACGTTTTTTAGAAATAAAGTATGTTACTATCATGGAGATAGTAGGTCATAACTACACATGAGTAACATTACCATTTTTCGGTGATCATTATTGGAAATAGGTAAGTAATAATTTATATTTCTATAATTATCATGATATAATATTATTTATTTAAACATATTTTTAAATATCATCCATTTGATGTGATTATGAAAATATAGATTCAAATTGCATCGTGAAGGCGATAATCCACACATAAAGGAATGTTATCATCATCTTTTAGTGAGTGAAAAGGTAAGAACGAAAATGATATATTACCTTATTATAATTATTAAACTTTAACTAATAACATAATTATTTAATTTATATAAAATATATTCATTAAATGGATCCTTATTAACATCCATGAAAATCATTAGGGAAAAACTAATCACATCAGATTATGAGGAGGTATGTCGTCGTACACAGAAGAGACATTATCGTATCCCTTATAGAATAGAAAGTAAACAATTATATGAAACAATGAATTGAGTGGTATATATTTTTTATAAATATAATATGTGTGCTTAATATTCTTCATAATACCCAATCATGAGAGATGGTAATGGAATAAAAATTGACATCAGTTCACAAGGTGGTAAATTGCCTTACACAAGAATGATGAATTAATAACCCATTTGATGGAAGTGGAGATGGTTGTAGATCATGAACACAACATAAATAAATATAATTATATTTAAGATACTATGGTTATTATATAATAATGGTATAATAGTAATTATATAAGGTGGAGGAATAAATAAAATAAAATTTCCTGTTAAGGAATGTTAACTCTTCTTCGAGAATCCTCATTAGGTTTTCAAAAAATTCATTCTATATCAAATTTATAACAAAAATATAGCCTATTTTATGAGATTAAGGAATTTTGTAAGGTATTGGGGAATGTATGGGTTGAAAAAATAGCTTTTAATGTGTGAATATAATTATAGATTGTGTGTCCTTTTATAAGTGAGGTGAGTGGAACATTTGTAATTATTTGAAAAGAAAAAGGTGTATTAATATTTTTCTCATGAGAAAAAGAATAAAAAATGGCTATTGTCAAGAAATAGAAATTATAGGGTATAATTCGTTATGTGAATTTTATTTTATAATGTTTTTAGTTCATCTTAACACCTTTCATTTTTGTTTTACCAATGATAAACACATTTTACCTTAACTATTGTAATTAATTTTTATTGTTTTCAATATTGAATTTGGTCCAAAATTATGTTAAAATTATTAAATAATATAAATTAATCTTATTACCAATATTGTCTCAAGTTATTAAAAATTAATCTCATAAAATTGGAAAATTTTATTTTAAAATAATTACTGCAGATGCGACGAGAAAAAGTGTTCTCAAAGAGAAAAGGTCAAAACATTACTAAGTATTTATAAAAAAATTAAATATGAAAAGGATTACAGGGGAATATATTTAGATTAATTGATATATAATTTATATAGTCTTAATTCAAAACATAATTTAAATAAAAAACTTCTTTATAATTAATTTAAAAGAAAATATATTTTTCAATTAAAAATTAATATTTTTTCACTATTCATTAAAAAATATAATCAAGGAATTATAAAATAATATATCCTAATACAATTTTCACATTATTATTTAAAAAGTGAAAATTATTTTTCAAAAAAAGTTGATAGGTTCAAAATTTTGATTTAAATTAATTACTCAATAAGTGACAAAACTACTTTTAAAAAATACACTTTTAAGTGTGAAATTGGATGTATTATTTTCTTTTGTCTATAAATAAAATGATATGAATTTTAAATAGAAGAATGAATATATAATTTGATATATTTTTTAGAATAATTCAATTAAAGTTTGGGTTTTATTTATGGAGATAAAATGTGTTTTTTAATAAAAAAATTATTTTCAAAAAAATATTTCATTTACTTTTATTTTTAATTAAATAGACACTACATAATTAATTTTATATAAATGTCTAAAACATTTATTTTCATTATTTTGGTAAAAATATTTAGGCAAACCATTATAATGTATATGTGATATCTATCATATTATAAAATATCATTTCAATAGTATGTTGTGTTTCATATAAACTCGGTGTTGCGTATAACGCTGGATACAACTAGTGTTTCATGTAATGAAAGCTGAACTTAGTATTTATGTGATGCAAGTTAATCTCATTATTATATGAAAAGAGAAATACTGAAAATATTAAATTAATTTGAGAAAATATATTTCACAAAATCTCATTACGTTTCATTGTACCCTTTTTAAAATGAATTTCCACCTCAAAATTAATCTTGGTTGTCAACGGTCTAAAACTAAAAAATTACTTTATAGAAAACCAACTCAGGAAAAGGGATAATAAATAATACTCTTGAAAATGAGAAAGGGATATGATTAATTCATCTAGAGTATCACATAATTGGTTTCCAAATTGGAGAGCATACTACAAAACACGCCTTTAATAATGCTAGAATCATATTTTATCAATGATATAAAAGCACTGATGACCATATAATGGTTTAAAGTCGATGAATTTTATCAGCCCTAAAAAAGTGACGGTAAAGGTAGTATTTATAAGTGCCTTGAATGCGCTGATAAAATACCCCATTTATCAGTGATTTACTTTATAATTGTTAAATGGATCCTTTATCAGTGCCGATAAAAATGATATTTGTCAGTGCTTTTTTAGTTCTAATAAAAGTATGATTTATTTGTGATTTTAAATGAGTTGATAAAGATAGAAATTATCAGAACATTTATAAGTGATGATAAAGGGTTGATTTATCAGTGAAGTTAATAGCACTGATAAAGCTGAAAACTACAGTGTGATGCAACAACACACTACATCACTAGAAACATGTGAAATGTGCATCAACACACTACATCAACAGAATAAAAAAATTACAAAAATTAGATAAAAATACTTAATTTAAATGTAGTAAAATTTCTAATAAAATAAATGATAAATAAAAAACTATTATAGAGTATGTCAGTTGTTTCTTTGATTAAAATAAATGTTACATTTGAATAAAGAAGACACACGTGGAGTCATACTAGTCACACCGTGTGTCAGATTGAGGTGTGGTTGATCCTTAGATGTAAAAAATTACTTATGGATCATTTTCCTAAAGTACCAAAACAATAAGAATTATTTTTATTAGTTTTGAGTATGTTAGTTGTTTTTTATTAACATTAATGTCAGTTTTGAATAAAAAAGATGCACTTAGACTCATACCGGTCAGATCATTCATTAGATTGAGGTGAAGATGAATTATAAACATCCCAAATGTCTCAAGGATAGTTTAATTAATGTATCAAAATAATCAGAATGTTTTTAATTTGTTTTAAGTACATAAGTTATTTTTTTGATTAAAATGAATGTCACTTTTGAATAAAAAACGCACTTGGAGTCCTACTGGTCACACCGTGGGTCAGATTGAGGTGCATCAGATCCCTACTTGTCCCAATTTACATGTGGATTGTTTTTATAAAGTAACTAAATAATATGAATTCATTTTCATGGTTATTAGTATGTTATTTTTATTTTTTGTCAACAATAATGTTAGTTTTGAATGAAAATGATGCACATGGAGTCAAACTAGTCACACAATGCATTGGATTGAGGTGATTATGAATGATACACATCCCAAATTACTTATAGATAAATTTAATAAATTATTAAAACAATATGAATTTGTTTTCTCGGTTTTGAGTATGTTAATTCATTTTTTGATTAAAATGAATGTATCTTTTGAATAAAAAAGATAGACTTAGATTCAAATCAGTCATACCGTGCATCAGATTGAGTTGAGGCTGGTCCTTGCACATCATAAATTACATATGGATCGTCGTCCTAATGTACCAAAACTATCTTAATTCATTTTATCTGTTTTTATTATGTCATTTGTATTTTTTTTATTAACAATAATGTTTGTTTTAAAAAAAAATATGCACTTAAAGTAATACTAGCCGCACCGTGCTTCATATTGAGGCTTAGGTGATCCCTGCACTTTAAAAATGTCATATCGATCATTTTTATAATGTACCAATCCAATATGAATTCACTTCCTCGGTTTTATGTATATAAATTATTTTTGGATTAATATTAATGCCTTTTCTGAATAAAAAATACACACTTAGAGTCATACCAGTCACACAGTGCATCATATTGAGCTGTAGCTAAATGGTACACATCTTAAATGACTTATGAATAATTTTCCTAATGTATAAAATCATCAGAATGAGGTTTCTAGGTTTTTAATTTGTCAGTTATTATTCTGGTTGAAATAAATGTCACTTTTTAATAAAAAAGTTACACGTGGGGTCATACCAGTCACACCGTGCATTGTATTAATGTGAGACTCATACCTATGCGTCACAAATAACATACACATCATTTTACTATACTAAAAAAATGATATGAATGTTTTTTTATCCATTTTGAGTATGTTAGTTATTTTTTATTAACGTTAATTCTAGTTTTCAATAAAAAAGAAGCATTTGGATTCATACCAGTCACACCATACATCAGATTGAGCTGCGACTGAATTCTACACATCCCAAATGACTCATGGATAATTTTTAAAAAGTACAAAAATAATAATCATCTGTTTTCTCAATTTGGAGTTTGTTAGTTATTTTTAAGATTACAATTAATGTCACTTTTGAATAAAAAAGAAAAACTTGGAGTTATATCATTTACACCATGTATTAGATTGAGGTTTGGATAATCCCTACTCATCAAAAATGACATATGAATCGTTTTATTAATTTACTATAATAATATGAATGCATTTTTACAATTCTGAGTATTCCATATTGTTTTTTTTCCAAATTTACATTTTAAACAAGAAATACATATAATAGATCTAATCATAAGTGACAAGGGTTTTGTTAGTTTTCAAAAAAGTGTTCTCAAACACAATCATGGTAGGATCCTTATTATAATTTATTTCCCTAGAAATTTATTTTTTGTAAAAATTTCTTATTATCCTCCCCCACCTCAGTATCCACCTCAGTATTCGCCTATACCTCCTCCTCCATGTTTGTCTTCTACTCCATCTTTCCCTCCACCCTCACCTCTTACTCTTCATATGACTTCGCCTCTTCCTCCACCTCCTCCTCCATGTTTGAACAACAGTTTTATTATTTGTTTATCAAAACTTCTTAAGAAAATTGAATTTTTTTCTATTAATATTCTCCTTGAGAAATATATGGAGAATAATATATAAGCATTCGGATAATAAAGTTTCACATCTAAAATATTTTATGATGGTCATAACTCATACTAGATCTCAAACATATCATGTAATCACCCAAATTTTTTGTCTGCATACATTCTATAATAAAGTATGTTGCCCAATCATCTCTAAACAAATTGATTTCTTCTTTGAAAAAACTATTTTTTCAACAATCATGATAGTTCTGAGAAAATATAAATAGACAATTGATTATGAAATATATTTAATGAAATTTGAATTACCTTAGGTAATTACATGTAGGGGATTCTAGTTTTTCATTCTATATGATTTCTCTCATAAATTTGCAAACAAAATTTTCACAATCTATTTCATTATCATGTTTTAGACACTGGAAAAGAATTGAAAGAAATTATTAAATTATTTTTAAATGTTTGAATTATTCAATCTTTCAATATATACCTTTTTTATTTGTATTAAACCACAGGATTTATCTTTTCTGATGTCGGCATCATGCACTGATTTATCAGGTATTTAGATATTTACCTATTATAACAATATTCTTGTTAAAACAAAGACTGAACATATAATTTGATGTTTATCTGTAAAATGTTGATTGTATTGTATTCCATATTCAGAATACACATCACGTGTGGTCAGTTGGGTAGAATTCCATGCATTGAGTCCAAAAAATAAATAGTTGGGGTGTCTATGTTGACTGCTATTATCATATAGTTCATCTTAATAAACAATTATGTACTGGAAAAATTAAAAATATATTTTATGTGATTAGATTGTAGATTTTTACCCTTACATTATAGGCATTAAATAGTTTATATCATCTGATACCTTTTTATTAAACTCTTTGAGTAACTCATCTCTTTTATTATAAATTTCTTCGTTATCCAATGTAATTTTTGTTGTAGAAATGATTCGGGGATTAATGGATCCAAATTGTGGTTTGGAAGATATTATCTTTATATAGTTGTAATATAAATGCCTGTAAAAAATATGAATAGTTATTAACATTAATAAATATATTTATCTGACTATTTAGATAGACGTAACATGAAAATGTACCTTATGTGTGTATTCCAAACTGAGACACCAATCCATTCATGATTTATAATCTCATTTAGAGTCTAAAGTCCAAATACCATCCAAAATAGATGCTCCAAATATTTAATTATCAAAGTGAATCTAAGACATAATATTATCTTTAACCATGGTCTTTGAATTAATTTTTAATGTTAATAATTTTTTTCTCAAAGAGGTAGAGAGAAGGTACTCTGAGAAGTTCAATTTGGTTTCTTGATCGATTTAGTATATTTTCTTGACTCTACATTTCATTGTTTCACTGATTTATCTATTTTAAATATTATACATCACTTCATACCTTTTATCATCAACTGTTATATGTTTTTATATGATTTTTTATAAATTCAAACATGATGTATCATTATAAGATTATATGGCCATGCTGTCAAATCTCAAATAGCATCTTGGACTGTTGTAATATCTAGATCATCAAGTGAAATAGGAAACTTAGTAGTCATATCATAAGCTACCTCAATCCCCAATCTCATGTGACCTTTTCGGAGGGGTTGATTGTATAGTGGGTCTTCTGATATATTATACATTTCCAAACTTTCAGAATGGCAGTACATGGGTGTTGATAGATAAAAATCCCATACAACTACACCCTATAGAATTTTAGTAATATAAATATATAAAAATTTATTTGATTCAAATTTAGAAAAAGTAGTAATTAAAAAATTGATTACCCTTGGTATGGTTTGGGGGAATGACTAGACTCAATGATAGTGGGATCATTTGGATCATGTATGGATATTTTTTCCACAGCCGGTGCACTTTGATGTTTTCTTAAACATTGGTCAACCAAATCAAACCAAAATATAATATCTTATAGTGGGTCTATTTGTGTCTTCATTCATCTCATTTTATTATATATATCATAATGTGGTTTTATCTTCTCGAAATAATTTTGAGGAGAGACTCCAAAATCTAATCCTTGAACACAACCATATTGTTCATGATGCTTCGAAGCTATTATATGTTTCTTTTATTCTAGTATGACTATTACCGATTCTTGTGTCTAAAACATATAATAAAATATAAACATATTTATTTTATGTAATATTATTATTAATCATAATTAATTACAATTATTTCAAACTTAAAAATTCTTCCAATACTGCTTTTTTGTTTTCATCAACTAATATGCCATCATTATTTACATGATCCACCTTAAATATCACATGACTTGGGATAAAAGTGGATATAGATTTTGATTCATCAATATGTGTATAAACAAAGGAATATATGTTGTTTCATATCACACAATTAAACTTTTATTGTTTACTTTAAATACATACCAATTTCTTATCTAATGAAGTGTTCCCCATCATTCCTTTGGGATAGGGGTATGCTAGATTTGATGCCCACTCATTATTTTCGGTAATCTTTTTATGTTTCATAAATTATCAATTTTTAATCCAGTTGGATAAAATAAATAATGTCAAATAATATATTATCAACCATAATGCACAGGAAATGATTTCTCATTGCGATGATTGCTTAAAGTAGTTAATTTTTCCTTATTTTTAATGTGTTCATAAAAAATGGTGGGTGGGGATTTATTATCCCTTTAGCATCCCAATGACGTAACATCATCATAGAAGTATAAAATATTATATGGAATATTTTAGTGTCCATTAAGAAAAATTTATTACATTAATATTCTTAAATAAATGATGTGTGCAAGGAATAATGAAAACTGAATCTAAATTTCAATATATAATTTTTCTATAAAATAAAAAAGTATATTGTAACATTACTATTATATCTTTCCAATGGATTGAATTCATTATAGTTTGGACACAGTTCCACGAGTCAATACAAATCAGAAAATTCATCCTCATTAGGACCCAAGATAACTGATGAATGTTGACTTTTTGGGGTCAATAGGTTGGCTGCGTTGATTCCAACCAACCTAAAACTTTGTACCCTTAATTATTTCTTTATAATTTGTTTCAACACAATGATTCTGCGTTGTTCATTTTTTTCATCACCATGTTGTTGATCCCCTAATAATTCTACAGTTTCATCATCAATATTTTGTTCTTTCTTGGTATTTGAAACATCATCATGTTGAGAAGAAATTTTCTGCACAAGTAGTAAAGTTTTTAATTTCTATTGAATAAAAACAATTCAATACACTCCATGAATAAAATTCCACAATTTTATCCATCATGAATGAAAATTGTTACTACATTGAACATATATATAATTATTTAATACTTCCTCATATGATTTACTATATTCCATATCTTGATGATGGATTTGAGGCTACTCAATCCCTCTTTCAAACTAGCCTTCATGAAATCACTATTTGTGAGGTATATCATCAAGGAACTTTGGAACCACAATGACGTGATGAAAGATAGTTTGAAATAGGGAGTCCAATCCATCCTGAAGGGATGGAAGACAATCAAACATTTAAGGATTAAAGTGTCTTAGGAACCTATGCTAATTGAATCACCTGAAAAGTATCCTCAATTGATGAAAAATTGGAATACCACCACTCTAATGTTCTTGTTAAAATTAATCTCTCCTTACCTACATTGGATATCACTTTTTTCTATTGAAGGATTCCTCACCTTCAAATTTTGGTTATTTTTTAATTCATCATATGATCCCTCTAATAACATTCATCCCTTTAAAGGGTGAATTTTTCAACTTATGTTCAATATTGATCTTGATTTTTTTAATCTTATGAATGAAATAAATCTATTAAATACAATTATAAATTTATTATTATGATATAATGACATAAAATCTTAGAGATAAAACATAGATACATCCCATCATTGAAAATTATACCACATATCTTGATGTAAATTTACAGTTACCTCTTAGAAGATCCTACATTATGACTAATGATGATATTATCAGTTTTAAAATATAAAACTTTAGAGAGATTTCCCCTCAACTCAATAATATTCTATGATGAAACATTTATCATACTCCATGACTGGTTATAGTTTAATAATAATATTGAATTTTTAATAAACAAAACTCTCACAACATGTATTAGTAAAATAATTATTGGATCATGACTAATTAATTCAAAATATTTTTTTAATTCAATAAAAATTATTCATCAAAATAATAAATCTAAATAAAAAAATTCACGGTTTAACAATTTACATGAATAACCAAAATCCAGAAAACATGTTTTAATGATTTTTACACATTCTTTGGTCCTTATATATATTCATCACCCATAAATGAGGTCCACAACTCGTTATCCATGAATCATTAAAAAACCTCATAATTAATACATTCATATATATTATCTAGTATATAAAATGAATTAAATTTGAGAAACTAACTAGATTTTAGAACCCTATATTATTCAAATGAAGAGAAAACTGAGGGGGGATGAAAGGTCTACTGGTTAATGTCGAGAGTAGAGTAAACCATCTATGTGTGTCCTTATGGAAAATTGGGCTAGACACTCGAATACATATGATAGAATAAGAAGAAATAAAACCACACTATTTCTCTCTCAGTTGAAACGAGAAGAGACGTAGGGTTATTCATGTTTAAGAATATTGAAAAAACAAAAAAAAAAAGAGGATTCAAAAACATTAAACAACAATAGAGGTAAATTAATAAATAGCATACAATGGATTATAGCCTTGATTAATCATAGAGAATGTAGAGGAGTCGAACCGATAGTAGATGAGTTCCTTGAGAGCTTGAGCATAGTGAGCGACTATGTCATGGTCAGGGTTTTTTAAATAGATCGAGGAAATTTTTGAAAGATCTATCTGAAAAGCGCTAATAAATATCCTTTTAATCAGCACTAAATTTATAAGTGATGATACATAGAGTATTTATCAATGCTAAAAAATCTCTATTAAAGGTTATTTTAATTATAATTATTTAAATAAATTTATTATAATTTCATACATATTAAAATAGATATAATTATATTTTTATAATTATAAGAACACTTATTTAAAAAAATAATTATTTATTTTTTTATAAGTATTAATTTATAATAATTATTAATATAGTAAATATTCATTTATAGAAATATTAATGTCTATATATTTATTTCTAAATACTTACTGACAAATTTATTTTTAGCATTATCAACAGATATATATTCTTAAATGCATGCATTTTAAAAATGAGTGAAATTGAATAATTGAAAATGAGTACACATTAAAAATAATGAAAAAATTGATATGTTTTATTAATTAAATATATGTAATTAGAATATATATATATATATATATCTATTCATGTGGATGAATATTCATCGAAAATACAAAAACATAGTAAATAAATATATATGTATAAATATTAAAATATGATCAAATTAAAAAATAAAATAAAAATTAAGAAACATTAAAAATGAATACCCTAACTATAGAATATTAAAAAAAAATTAAATCGATTGATAAAAAGCATATTTTATATTATATGTATCATGTTATAATTACATTCTAAATCATACTAAAATTTGAATATATTATATAAATATTACGTGTATATTTTTCTATATATTGCTTAATATATTTGTGTGTGTGTCTTTGTATACAAACTCATTAACATATACACATATATATATCTGTGCATGTGTGTGTGTGTGTGTGTCTGTGAAATAAATGAAACATACAATGTTTAATATAGGGAAAATTGAAAATCAAACAACATTAAAAATGATTAAGATATGAATATGTCTTAAATTAACATTTTATATACATTATACTTATTAATTTTATATATCTATATTTTATATATAATAATTATTAATATTTATAATATATATATATATATATATATAATTTGTTCATTTTTATCAATAATTATTTAATTAATAAATTTTTTCATATTTTTATTAATTTACTCAATTTATTTTTATTTGTTTAATTTGTTATTTTATTCTAGGACTTTATCAGCGTTAATAAAGCATTGATGTTTGGAAACTTCTATCAATGATAAAGTAACACTAATAAAGGATACCTTTTATCAGCTCTATAAATAATTTGTTGATACATGTTTACTTTATCAGCACTAAAATAAACCACCGATGACGGTTACCTTTTTTCAGCATTGAACTTGAAGAGCCGATATGGGGTGCAATTATCAACTCATTTTTTTAGTGCTGATTAGGTGAATCCTTTATCAACTCTTATTTTGGTGATGATAAATATGGACTTTATTGGTTATTTTTCTAGCATAGATAAATTCTAGTGCTACTATAGGAGGGTTTTGTAGAAGTGATACTATAGGAGGGAAGTGAAATCATGGATAAAGAAGAGAGATATAAACACTAAACATAGATCTAGGGTGATAGAAAAAATAGTTAAGATAAAGTTGATGACCACAAATCCATATAAAAATAAGGCATTAAAGTGGTTATTTTTGTTGTAAAAAATGATGACTACATGAAAAAATTTTATTTCAATTTATTTCTCCTATTGGAGGGGAATTACTTTTCCCATATATGAAAATATACTTACTTGATATTTTTTTATTTAATAGACACAATTTCATACTTTGGTTATTCTTTGATCAATTTCCTCTTCATATCATACTTTATGAGTTGAATTTTCATATCTAGATCACTAAATAAGATCTGTTTTTTTAAAGTAAAGCCTTGGTCAAGGACTAAGACCCAATTTATTAAACAGAGAAAAGAAGCAACAATTGTATGAAAGTGGGGATCTTATTACAATAATTTACATAAATGTGATGAAGATCAACTAGAAACTCATCCCACCAAGTAATGCTTTGGTTGATCCCTTTGTTGGCCAGACCATCAACAACCATGTTTGCTTCTTGGTAGGCATTTGTGGCGATGTATCTGATTTCCAAGAGAAAAGATAGGAAATTCATCCAACGGGTAGTGAGAGACCAGTCAAGGTGAACCACACCACTCCATATAACTTGGAAAATGGTGGTCAAATAATTTTTAATCCAGATATTGTTCCAAATCTTTTGTTTAAAAAATTGACAACATGAATCCCAACCTCCATCTCATCTTCCAAAGAAGAGGCAATTCTGCATCCGTCGTAGGAGCAGTAATCACAATGCCCAATCCAGTCTCTGAAGATGGAACAACATCCAGCAGGTCCTAGATTCCCTTTAGAGGCTTCATCAACAATGATCTTGATTCATCAAGGAAATGAGGATTTTATAACACCTCCAAAGTGTGTATCGATTGTCTATAGAGACCTTCAATACATAGCTGAAAAAAAATCACAAAGACTCCAACTGACATGTCCTAATGCGATTTCTGTAGTGAGGCATCATCCTAAATAGAAATGAGAATTCTCCTCCAACCTGCATTATGCTTGACTGAAGATTTATTGTGAATAATTGTGTTTTGGTCATACCAGATGATGTGGAGGAGCTTGACCACAAGATTCAGTAAATGATACTTGATTTGATGTGATGTGGCAAGATCAACACAACATTTTTGTTGTGCACAAATAGAGTCAGAGAGTAAAAATATTAAACCAAACATGTTAATGATAAAATTCCAGGGAGTGGAAGACATGGAAAAAGACAAAACTAAATGATTTGTGTCTTATCTATGTTGATAAAAAATTGCATTTGGAGCAGAGTTGGATACCAAAGGTCTGTAGATAGACCTTAGTAGGGAGACAGTTGTGCGCAATGTGCCAAAAAAGGTTGAGCCTTTAGGGATTAATCCCAGGATTATCTAAATGTTTTAACCAATGAAAAATAGAATCCAAATTTAATAAGTTGTCATTGTAAAAGAATTTAGAGTCAAGAACATCATTGTGGGAATGCTCCCATACTAGGAAGTCATCAGAGATAGAGAAGGTGTAATTATCGACCCTATGCATGATTTTATTCATAATATTATGATGTTGGGATTGGAGAACCTCCTTTATTGTGTTGTTTGAATTCTCCGAAGATGAATTTGGAAATAGCATGAAAATAAGGGGGTTCCAGTCCAATTGTTATTTTCTAAAGCCTCATCCAAAGTTCTACATAAACCATTACATTTTTTGTTAATATTATAACCCTTCCTTAATTAAAAATTAATAAATAAGGTCACTAAATTTCTCAAAATCAATATAACTTAAATCCTACAAATATCATTATGAAGGAATTAATGTTCACATAAAAAATAAGTGAATACATTGGTCACATATTCTTCTAGATTAGGGTAATAACTAAAAGTACTCTAAAACCTCATTGAAGATATGCAACCTTTATCATTAATTGAATGAAACTAGTGATTATTGAACATATTCCATAGATCCAATAATTTTTTTAAACTCTATCAATTATAACATAAACCATTTTTTCAAAAAACCCTTTATCAATTTTTAGTTCATAAATACTATATAATTTATGTTATTGATACAAATAATAACTTTACACAACTAAAGTTAATTTTCTCACCCTTAAGAACATATTAAGTTATATATTCCCTTAATCACCTGTTTTCCCAAAAAAATACCTTTCCATTAATTCACTTCTCTATATAATTAGCATTATTCAACATATTTATGAATATCCTTAACAAAAAACATATTCTAAACAATCTGAATATGTTTCATGACTCATAATTCTTTAATTAAAATACATAATCAATTCAAGCGTCATAGTTCCATATCAAAACATTAACTGGATTCTCCATCTTATTTTAAAACACTTCTTTCATTTAATATGTAATTTTTAATATCCTCGTCATCAAAAATATAATCATTACTCAAAAACCCATTCTGATTCTATTCAAGAGGGTTACCTTTATTACATAAATTTTTTTTAATTCCCATAAATCTCACATTTAAATCATTTATCCATTGATAATACATTATAGAGACCAATATTCACATACATTGAATTAACTAAAATTTTAATTTTCCATTAGTAATTTCTTACTCTATTCCCTTCTTCTCCACATATAAAATATCTTTTTGTTCCATTGAAACATTCCCTTGAGATATTATTCCCATATTCTAAAAATATATAAAACTAAATCTTCTTTATCCATGGTATCTACTAAACGAACTCTCCGAAGACTCTGTCATTATCTTCTTTGGTGAGTCTGATATTTGGCTAATATACACATTTATAATCATGTTCTATGATAATTGATTATTAATAATAAAAATATCATTTACTCTAGTCATCATCCCATTGGGCCGCTCATAAAACAAATACTTTCAGATTTCATATTAATGCAGTTCCTTATGGTTCCCACCAATGAGTTAAGAAAGAAAGAATAGTGTGAGTAATCCTAATCATAATGGAAACCCAAATAATGAAGAAAAAATCTCTTATAGTTTGTATAAATCATGAAATATTTTTTTTAATCTATGAAACCATAGGATTATCCTAGATCATTCATTATCATCGTCTATTTAAATACTTCATAATGGTTTATATATAGTTTTTGAATTAACAAGGCATATCTCCCAAAGGTTTCAAACCATGTGTGTATCAAGGACTATTCTCATGCACGAGGCAATGATTGAGTCTAGATCAATGTTTCCTTTTCAGAGTTATTACCCCTATGTACCTCTGTGCTAGATCCAAATCCACTTGTATTATCCAGATATATATATATATATGTAATTTCTTAAAAACCTCATTCTCTATCCATTAATGAAAATTATAAAAAAAATCGAATATTTTGACCCATACTTTGACTTATCCATAGTCCTGTATCAAAAAATAACCAAAGAAATATCCCAAGTGGTCTCACTAAATTTTTCTCATCCAAGTTTCTAATGGTAAACTAAAACATACCTCTAATAACAACTAGTGTGGCCGAAGATTATCATCTTAATATACTACATCTTTTTAGATTAATATTAAATTAATTACACAAACACATGACTACAAACCATAATATATTAGTGTCATCATTTACTAGGTGTAAAATATTTCAATTTGGATAAATATCATCAAAATCTCCCAAAATGATCTTCCCCTTTAGTACACTTCACAAATACACCCTACTTAAAAAAAATCATTTTTTCCTGTGGAAGGGAAACATATGAAAGGGTGGAAGGAGATGCTTAGTAAGTGTAAATAAGGGAGATACATTAGAATAACATGAATATAATGGTATGATAACATGAGAACATGATTTGAAAAACATGTACTACATATAAAAGATCATAATATTGACCCATGGGAAAAATATTCGAAGTTCATAAAGAATGAATAATAAGGGAATTAAATAAAATTGTCCATGAGAGAATAATATTAGAATATGAAAAAGATTTTGTGGAATATACATAAGCATTAAAAATATTATGTCAAGGATACCAACCATGAAATTGAAAAATTGTTAGGCTTGGGATAACCACCAATGCAATATTTGATATCGTTTAACATTAATCATTATGCAATGAATTAGTGGGAGATATAGGTCCCACCCATCACATAATGAAAATCATTTGTATGTGTTCCATAAGAACATTAATTATTCCTCATATAATAAAATGTGAAATAAAATGGATTTCAGAAAAATTTCATCATATCATTACCTATGTAAGAGGGACCAGATTTATTATCATTTTATCATTCCATCATAAAATAAACCTTGTAAAAGAGGTAGGTATAATAAGAATATTGTCATGTTATAACCCGTCAAATAGAAATGGGTTTCATAAATAGATTTTCAAGATATCGCATTCATAAAATGAATAATAATGGTATCATTGGTTTATATCTAGAACAAATCATAATTTACATAAAATTTTTTCATCATCGATGGAGAATTATATTGAAAGACCACATGGAAAATTTCTTGAGGAAAATTAATTTTTTTAAAAATCATTTCCTAAAAATAAAATTTTTTTTTTTTGAAAATAAATTTATTTTCAAATAACCTCAATAAAAAATAATATAATATTCAAATAAAATATTTTTCATAATAGTTGAAATTTCCATTCATGATGTACGGGTTTAAAAAATACCTTTAATATTTTTGATAAAATCCATTATGGAATTGTTTAGAAAATGGAATGAAAATTACTTTTAAAAAAATTTGTAAAAACTAAAACATGGGAAAATTTTGTGTTGTAAATATTTATTAAAATTCCAAAAAAAAATTGAAACTAATTTTAAAAAACATTGTTTTGTAGTAAAATGTGTTTTTGACTAAAGAGATAAATAAATATAATTATCTCAAAATATAAATTAGTTATTTTATGTACCAAAGGGTGGGAAATGGTTATATTACTTGGAAATATCATGAATAAATAAAGGATAATAAAATTCATGAGAATTATTGATATGTATATTGTAATATTTCAACATTGGAGATTTAATCATAAACAATCTCGATAAACACCGATATTGTAACATAAATCCATTACCACATTGGTATCATTTGAAGAATAATCCCCATGAAAGATAGATCATAAAATGTATATTTAATTCCCATAATTTTTAGGATAAACATCATAAAACATGTTCATGGGTAGTATATACAACACATAAAATAAATAGTTCATGAACATGACATGTGTCTCACAGAAGTAGAAAAGTGAGACTGAAATCCCTTACTACATTGATAACATTTGAACCATAAGATCTAATTGTTCATAACAACAAATGAAAAATAAAATATCCAGAAAATTATGATATTCCTATTATACATTTTTAAATGGATAATATATAGACATAAGATAAATGGGTGTTAAATTTTCATATGACTCTAAGAAATAAAATAGATAATACAAAATCCCTTATAAAAAACGTTTGAACCCACTTTTTAATAAATATTATTTTATTATATATATAAATATTATAACCATATCTTTATATATTATACAATATATTATTTACTTAGGATCATTCACTAGAAATTTATTATCAATTCCATGTTAAAATTGTGTTTCGAGTAATAACCACCTACTTTTTTTTACATATATGTTTTGATTTGTTATATTTTTCCAATAGCATTGAAAATGGTTATATAATATCTTGAATAATAATCATGTAATTATATATTATTTATAAATCAATTACACTTTTAATACCAATCATTAATGTTTGGTTTGAGAAATATTGTACTCTATGATCTTGGGGATGGTAGGTTGTATATTTGTATGAGTAACATTTCAATTTTTCAACGATCATTAGGGAAAGGATGTATGTAATATTTTGAATTTACAAAATTATAATAATATAATATTATTTTTTAAATATACTTATATGTATTATCCATTTGGGATAGTGATTGAAAGAGACAGTCAGATCACTTTGTGAAGGCGGTGGTCAATACACACATGAATGACATTATTAACATTCAGTAATTAAAAACATAATCTATAAAATGATATATTAACTTTTAAGAATGATAAATATTTCATTAATATCAAAATATATCATTTATATCACATATATTCTTTAAAATTATCCTTATTAAATTCCATGTAAAGTGTTAGTGATAAATGTATCAAATTGTTACATGAGGCGGTAGTCCACCATACACACAAGGGAAATTATCATATCCCATATGGAAGGGTAAGTAAAAAAGGTATTAATGATATAATAACTCCATCGGTATAATTATATTAAAGTATAATATATATTTATACTTTACATCTATCATCTTACATATCCATGATAGGTTGTAATGAAAAAATGAATGATATCGATTCTTGAGACAATAGTCAGCCGTACTGACATATTATGATTTCGCAACCCATTTGATGGAAGTGAAGATTTTTTTAGAAAATTGACTTCATAAAATGACATATTATTATATGAAATATAATAATTTTATTATATCATCTTGAATTAATGATAATTAATAAAAGTTGAAGAATAAATAAAATTAAAATGCTCATCAAAGGGCATGACCTTTTCTTCAAGCATCCTCCTTAGGTTTTCACAAAATTCCTTCATAGTAAGTATTTATAACCAAAAAATGGATTATGTGATGAGATTATGGAAGTTTTTAAACTATAGGTGGAATTTAATTTTAGAACCAAAAGGGTTTTAAGGTGTTAAGATGATTGTATAGTGGGTGACCTTTTATAATTGAGGTGTTGGAACACAAGTAATTTTTGTAAATGAAAACTATATACCTGCATGTTTCTCATTTGGAAAAAGGAACAAAAATGGATTATTATCTAGTAATATACACTATAGGTTATAAATATTTCAATAAAATAGGTTGTATACAATTTTTAGGTAATTTTAACTCTTATCTTTTTAGTTTAAACCCCCAATAGAACCATTTTTTCAATAACCACTGTAAATAATTCTTACATTTTCACTATTAATTTTGGTAAGAAACTAATTTCACCTCATTTTATAACATAAATTTTAATAAATAAAAATATGGAATACATTTTACAAATTCAATTCCCCTATGTGGAAAATTTTAATTTAAAATTAATCCAGTAGATGCAACTCGAAAGCTAGTTTTCAAAGAGAAAATATTCAAAATTGGACATGGTTTTTATATAAAAAAATCCTCCTGAAAACGATTCAAATGAAAAAATTGGATTAATATACATATAATGTATTTAATTTAAGTAAAAAAAATTAAAATATGACATATATTTATTAATAATTTATAATAAAAAGTAGTTTTCAATTAAAATTCAGTTTTTCACTATTCATAAAAAATTAATCTTTTCAGAAAATTCTCAAAATTTTAGCCTAGTATAATTTTAAAATTATTATTTGAGAAATAAAATTTACTTTTCAAAATAAATTTTAAACAAATTTAATTAGTTATTTTTGAAATATGTATGAAAAATGGTTTCAACTCTACTTTGTTTAAAAATATAGTTTTATGCAAAATATTGGATTTCTTCTTATCTCATGTATGGAAAACACATAAGATGAATGATAAATAGATAATTTAATATATAATATATACATTTCATTTTAATAATTCACAATAAATGGTTTTTTATTTCGTTGAGCTAAGGCGTGTTAGTTTTTATAAAAATATCATATCAGAAAAAAGATTTCTATTATTTTCATTTTTATTTAAATAATCACTAAAGAATTAATTTTATATAAATATTTATTCCATCTGTTTTTATAATGTAGTTAATCATATTAATAACCACCATTTTAATGTCTTGGTGATTTATATAATAATAAATAGTAATATTCTTATATTTTTACATATTTTGTTTAAATTTGTTGTTTCACGTAAGTGAAGCTAAAGCCAGTGTTGTGTATTATACAAAATAAAATTAATGTATCTTATAATATAAGATAAATTCGGTATGTTGTGTAATGAAAAAAATAAAAATTATTAAATTAATTAAAAAATAAAATATTTCAAAAAAATATTAGGGTGTTACATGATGTGTTTGATGTTATAACATTATATAGTAAAAAAATGTATAGATGTTGGTTGATGTTTATATGAAGAATCTATAAAAGTAGCTCAGATATTAATATAATGTAGATAATACGATTGGATAATAATTTAAAATCTATTCCATTAGTAAGAGAAGATTAAATATGAATATGATACTAATTTTTGTTTCATATATTGATTCATTTTAAGTAGAAAAAATTATTTTGAATGTTCTTCCATTGTATTATTAAGGATACACTCACTTGATGGAGAAGAAGAGAGATTGTGTTGTAAATGAAGATTTAGATTTATATGTTATTTTAATCATCCTCTAGGTTTGATTATTTATTTTATAATATTTATAGAGGTATGTAGGATTTTTTTGTAGATGATAGAACTATCGGTAATAGATTAAATGGATATTTAAGTGTATCTATTATGAATATATTTAAGTTTTGTCAGTTATAATGTTGAGTGTTATCTTAAATGTACAATATATGATATGAATAACTTTAGAATCCATCCATCCATGGTGACATTTATTCACCTTGATAATATTCCTTTGATGGTATTTTTTAATTAATTGATAAAGAATCGAGTTTCTTTAAAGAATCTCAAAGTTGTTTGTGAGATGTTATAGAAGTGATGTACCAAAGCTAAATAATCAAAAAAATAGATTTATCTTATGGTGAGGCACAAGTGTGATTTTGTTTACCTTTGTATGATATTTTTTTAACAAAAGTCAAAAGTGAAAAATTAATTTATCATATGTTGTTCCAAATAAGTCTATTCAGTAGTGCATAATATATGTGGTATGACCAAAAGATAACTCATATATATATCCAAAGGAAAAAAATAAACAAAGGGATTTATATTTTTTACTAATGGAAAATTTATCCGATAAGAAATTTAATTTTTTGAAAATAAGATAATTAAGGTGACTATAATATAATTGAGTTATGGTAAAAGTATATTGGATAATTCAGTTACACAAAGTTCATATGATGATTTAATCAGTGAACTATTATAACAAAAAATCTAGAATTTTATGGAATTGATTTAAATGAGATATATTTAAACATTAATATTCTGGTAAAAGAGTATTTAATTTTGAGGATTCATTCAAAATGTTATTATTGTATCAAATATCATGATCTAAAACATGATCAGGTTTCTTTCTAACGCCAAAGGAGACTGAAAGCTTGAAAAATGTTGGGTTACTGATATTTTTTCAACAATTTATAATGATATTTCATGTCTCCATGCATACATGTAAATATAAATAGAACAAAAAATAAATATATTTCATTTAAATATTTAATTTAGAGAAATACCTTTATAATTAAGATATCACTCTTAAGAAAGAACTTTTTTTCTTAGATTTATAGGTAGATTTTTATGGACACTTTTACTCATGGATTATGTAAATAGAAGGCTAATATTTGATGCATTTAAAATATGTAAAATTTTTAATAGTACTAAAACTATTATATATATATATATACAGATAAGAAAAACTGAGTGATGTGATTCTCAACTTTGTGAACACTAAAGATATTTTTAAATTCAAAATAAATAAATAAAGGGAAGAGTTGATATAATAACACATTACATATCATGTATATCAAAGAAAATGAATATGGTGTCTAGGTAGTATTATTATGAACTGAATAATAGGATCAATTCAGATGATATAATCCATAAAAACTTACTCATAATTACATTTAGGTTGAAGTAATTTAGACGGTCAGCCTATAGCATCATGTAGTATAAGCCTAAATAATATTGTGGAAGACCTATTATGGATACATGTGGGGGAAAAATATCATTCATATTGTATAATAAGGACTCATCCATCAATGGTGATCTATGTACAGGTATGTTAAAGGCCATATTATTTTATGAATTGAAAATAATTATTTTCATACTTTATACTTGGGTAATAGCAAGATAATAAGTTCTTTGTCATAAAGCATCATATACCCCTTTTCATATTAAGAAAGAAGTCAAGAAAATAGGATAAAAACCATGATTCATTAGTGATGTAGTATTCTTAATGGTGGTGAAACAAAATAATTAAACATAGTATGGTCTAATATTGACTTGTTTTTATATATCTACATATCAACTAAGGGGAAATATAGTGAGAGAGATCCACTCGCATTATAATTGAAGAGATGATTACAGGATAAAAGTTAAATTGGATTGGAGAAGTAACCCCACAATAATTCACCCTTATGAACCTTAGAATTGGTATATAACAAATCTATCATAAAAATTGGTATCTATAACACCCTTCCCCATCACATTGGCTTGAGAGGACGGTGAGATACTACATGGCCATAACCAATGTTCCTAGGGTGATAAAGGCTGGAAATAAATATCCAAGGATTCATGAACGATTGGAAAACTATTTTTCTATTAAAATAAATAAAACTAAATGTGAAAACAAAAAAATAATTATATGATGAATTTTATCAATGTTTCACAATTCAAAAAAAACCATAATACCAATACAACCAAACCACAATAAACCCAATTTAGAGTACCAAGTGGAAGACTAGACCAAAAAACACAAGGATTCCCTGACATGACTTTGTAACACCACCCCAAGCTTCCTTATCTAACCACCATAAGATTTCCCAAGCTTCAAGTAGTGCCACAAAAAGAAGGATATAATTTACCTTTACCTGTATCCTAGAATACAACATCTAAAAAGGCTCCCAAGTTCCAAAGTATGGGGTGAGTAATAATAGTCAGCAGGTTTTTCCCAAATAAATTCCCTACAAATTAAACTAAGATAAAACCATTATTACAAATACATTTAAAAATTATATAAATCCATAAAAATAGTTCAACAATTTTCAATGAGCTGAACACATCATTTTTCAAGTATTTCATCCAAAACAACACAATTCCTAGGAAAAACCAACATGTAATTACCCATTTCACATTGTCATAAACCATTCCTACTACCATGGATAGACACACCTCCCAACCATATTTCCACATATTACACACACACCTAACCACACAAATGATCTCCATGTTACTATTAATGGTTGGACTTCACATCCAAAACTGTCCACTTTTTATAGTGGTACTTCACACCCACTTCTCATTGATGGTGGTTCTTCACGCCCACTATCCATGACTCCCAAAAATTCTAGAAATATAAATCAAATAAACAAGACAAATCATTCTTCCAAACCACTATAATAATAAATCGACAATTTCTAACACAATTTATAACCATTTCAAAAAAAACATTTTTTGAAAACCCCCTAAACCGTATCCAGTTATTATAACAATTCAATAGAACAAAAAAAATTAAACCATTTTCTAAATTTTTTTTACCAAATATCCTCCATGCTAATTGTTTAAAAATATTCACTTTAAAATCCAACATCAATAACATTTCCCAAGAATAGCCATTTTATTCCAAAATCCAGAAATCATCACAAATGTGAGTAAAAAAGCATCAAACATAACAGAAATAATCAATTTAATGAATAAAACATTAATTTTAAATTTAATGAATTCTAATTCTATCAAAATGGAGTTGAGTGTGAAGGCACCTACCTTAGGGTCTAAAATATATGAACCAATTACAAACCTCACCACAAAATTGGGAGAATTTTTTTACCAAAACCACCTTAGATCCCTTTCCGAAAAATAAAAAAGGCCAAATATCAACATTATAGGTAACAAAACCCTAGATATTTTTGTGAGAGATGTAGACCTAGAAAATTAAGATATAGGTAGAAATAGATCTAGAGAAAACCACAAAACAATGAAGATAAGAAGATTACCATAATAAAATTGTCTTCAAGAAACCTTTAAAACCCTACGAATAACATAAAAAATTAGTTGGATAGGCCTATATAAACTTGATAAAAATAAATACTAATTGAGGTTTGATTGGTAAGAAGTCAGGGGTTATTTAGGTTAAATATCGAGTGATTCATTTTAAAAAAAGCCCATTCTTAATTCTACATATGGTTAGCACACACTATTAGGAAAACCGTGTGCTAACTATGCTACTACTTCTATTCCAAGGGTGTTCATCATGGTTCCCTTACATGGTTAGACAAATCATGTGCCAACCATGTGATTACCACTATCTCAAGTTTCATGGTCACCTAGGTTTGTGGCACAGTTTACACTAACCATTCTCAAACCGTACACCCCTAAAAAAGCTTCCAAACATTACCAAAACCCTTACAAACACCCTCATACATTTCCCAACAATAGTACATATATAAAAATGCATAAAAAGTCCCAAATACCACAAAATTGATGCTCTGATTTGACATGTTGACAAGTCAAGCCTCTCGATAAAAACTGAGCCACATTTCCTTTCATACCCACCATACAAAACTGTGCTTGAAATGACTTGAACATTTTTTAAATCCTAGGATGGAAAACGCATCTAGAATGACGATAATCACTAATAAGTTGCTCCTGACAAGCCACTGGTAGCACCTCATTATTCCAAAACTGCATTACATAATTCCCATCTAGTTTGCAAACCTTAAAAGTCTCCCCAACATTGAGTCTTGACCTCATTTCCACACACTCTGAATTAAACATCTGTTTATTTTACATCAAACCAACTATACCAAGAACCAAAGAGACTAGAAATAAAATCTCTATATTATCCCAGTGTTCACATTCCAACCTCATGTAGAACATAACCTACATGAACATAAACATATCATATTTATGCTTCACCACATAACATATGACTTTCTACTTAATTCATATACCCCTGAATTTCCTTTACCGATGTGTACAATACACCACACGGCCTTCCCCTTGTTCTGAAAAAACCACGATTGGTGCTGGTGTAAGATGATCTCAAATCTCTACCAAAGATTTATCTCATTTCTCATTCAATTGAAATGTATCCTTATGCATTATTAAATATGTCATTGGTGAATCTAATCCTAAGAGGATATGAAAAAAGTGTCGATAATACCCATCCCAATCAAGGTAGCTCCATATCATAAAAACTTTCTCTAGAAGTTTCCAAGAGATAACAAGCTCTATCATCTCTGGATCCAGTAGAACACCTCTCTCTAAAATAACATGGCCAAAAAACATACATCTTTTATTCAAAATTCACAATTTGACATTTTACATAAAATTGATGATCTCTCAATGTCCCCAACAATACTTCTAAGTGTTTCTCATTATCCACCCTTGTCGTTGAATACAAAAATATATCATACATCAATAACATCATAAAAGGAAATAGATATCTATTGTATATCTAATTTATTAATTCACTAACAACTACATGTACATTGACAATACCAAAGGGCATAATGACATACTCACAATGGACATATCTACTCTTGAAAGCTATTTTTTGGATATCCTCCTTCTGCACCAGCAACAGATTATATCCTGATCACAATTCAATCTCAGAGAACCATTGATTTCCCCTCAAATTATTGAATAGGTCATCAATACGAGGAAGTGGATAGAGATTTATTATTGCAACCTGTTTAATTTTATGATAATAAACACACAATTGAATAGTCCCATCTTCCTTAATGACAGACAAAACTGGTGCTACCCTTGAGAATATCCTAGGATGGATGAAACCTTTTTTCAAATCTTACAAGTACACATTCATTTCCCTCAATTATTTTGGTTCCATTCAGTAAAATAGAAGTTAGATAGGACTGGTCTCCATCAGGAGATCAATTGTAAACTCCACTTCTCTCAAAGGTGGAAACCCTAAGAATTATTCAGGAAAGACATAAAGAAACTAATCAACCACTGCAAAAAATATGCTTCTCTCATCCTATTAAATTTATTACAAAGAAAAAGCTACCAAATGATATGATATTGTCTAAATTTTTGGTTCCAATAGGCCAGTTACACACACCTTAACATATTTTAATCCTCTAATGATATTCTCGATGCCATTACACATCATAAAACTAACTATTTGTGCATAGCTATCGATGTCGGATATAAAAATTTCCAACCATTCCATAACTCAGATTATATCATATTAATCCATATCAAGCTTTGAGAATTCCAACATTTACTCAGCCTCATTAACAACTATACAACATTATCTACACAATAAGGATCAAAAACCTCTTTTACCCATAAGAGATTAATGTTTTAAAATATAATAGATCATTTCCACACTTAAACCCAACAAATCATTAACAAGAGATGTAGTGAAAGAAAAGGAATAACATATATCAAATGAAACTTATATAAAGGTAATATTCAAAAGAATTTTACCTTGCACCATGGATTGTCTCGACTGAACATCCACCATAGCCTTATTGGCTCAAAACTGCTTCTTTCTTGCCACACTATTATCTTTGTTACCCTACTAGAACATCCCCTACTGAGGAGTCATGGTATTCCTAGAATCACCATGTCTGAATCATCTTTTCTGATGAGGAGTATGCCTATACCCCTATCCCATAGAGGCATAGGAGGCCTGGGACCCCTAAGGAGTGTCAAGGACACCCGATCTCAGAGCATTGTGATAATAATTTTGATGATGACCCATCTTTTTGTAGTTATTGACATGCTCGAGGTTGTACTATAAAATCCCACTTCATGTGTCCTGTAGAACCACACTGAAAACATCTTATTTTATTTTGATGCATCAGAAGAAGATTCACTGATCCTATCAGTAGATTCTAATCCATACTCCCTCCTAGGAAATTAATATCCCCCTTCTGCTTGATTCCCATGTTAGAGTTCACAATATTCCACATTCATACTAATATATTTACTCTTTCTTTAGACCCCAAGATATTTCTGTAAACCACATATTATTTATTCACCATTTTGGTATAATCACTTATAAACTGCACTACAATATTGGAATGAATTTATATCCTTATGCATGATTCGTATATTTGTGCCTTCAATGACGCACTAGCCACTACCTCAAGTTAAAACTGCACTATGTTCCTAATAATAGAGAAATATTCTATCAGTGATATTCTCTCCTTATTTAGTCTTAATAAATTAATTGTGAACCAAATTTTAAACACATTAGGCTAGAATTTTTTGTTAAAAAATTACTCAAAACCCTCATTTGTCATACCTTGTCCTATTCCAGACTGTACCACCAATTCCCACCACTGATGTGAAATATATTACAACATGAACAATGATATCTTCACCTTTGAGTTTTTTTATATTCCCAAGATATTAAATATCTTATTAATTTTGTTCTACCATGATTTTTCCCTTTCTAGATTCCAATCACCTTGAAAAATTGGTGGATTTTTCTTTTAAAACTAAACTGAGTGATCAAAATGATTCTATTTATCAATTAAGTTTCTTCTTCAATAGTTTGAAAAGAATTCACTATGCTCTGTACTATCTTTTGGTTCACATGGGGCTCAAGAGAAAAAATATTTTCCACATCCTCTGCTGGTTGGTCTCTATAACTCATAACCAGTTCCATTTCTATTAAGACAAGAATCACCATGAGTCTAACTCCCAAGAAACATAAGGATTACAATTTAAAATTAAATTTCATTACAACTACCAGAACCATTATTTTTACAATTACACAATTCTCATGTTAAATAATATTTTAAAATATTCCAATACATTTCAAAAATTAACCTTTTTTTTGGAATACTACAAAAATTATCTTTTCATATCTGCACATTTGAAAACAATTTTCAAAATTTTCAAAATCCACATATTTATATAGAACAAAAATCATTATTCCTAGTTGTAAGTTATTTATACCAAGAACTCCATTCTCATCTCATTTCCTACACCGACTATAATGAGATCACACTCCTATAAGGGTCTCTAAAATACTTATGTACCCAACTCCTTGGAAACTTGAAATCTATAATAAAAGGGTTACCTATGTCCTCTTTTGAAATACATTTCATGTTCCAAAAATCCTACTCCTTAATACCTTCCCAACTCAATGAATAACCCATGAATGAATACCAACACCAGGACCAACAACCAACTCCAATGAATCAATCAAACTCAAATGTTAAGGACCAAAAAACTAATACCAATTTTAACACAATTTCCCTTCCCATTGTCTTGAGAGAGTGGTGAGATGATACCTTCCTTAAGAGATGTTCCCATGGTGACAAAGGTGGAAATAAATGTTAAGGGCTTCAAGAATTACAAGGTAATGATTTCCCTTTTGCAATAAAAACAACCAACCAAACGTTCGAATACCAAAAATAACTATATAATTCATGTTATCAATGATTCACAGTTCACAAAAACCATGGAATGATACAACCAAACCAATATAGACCACAATCAGAGTACTAAGATGAAGACTAGATGAAAAATCCCATGGACACTATGAGATGAATTTATTGTTCAACACTAATCTGCATGCTCTAACAACCTGATGATTTCCCAAACATCAGAAGTGCCACAAAAGGAGTTAAATTCCTTACCTATACCTATTTCCCAGAATAAAACATCCAAATAAGCACCCATGTTCCTAAGTAGAGGATATTAATAATACTAAGAAGGTTTTCCCTAAATTACTTCCCTACACATGCCACTAAGATAAAACCATTAAAAAATTTTATAAAATAATATATATAAATACATGAAAATAGTTAAATAATTACAAATGACCCAAACACATCCTTACCCAAACATTTCACCCAAAATAACATAATTACAAGAAAAATAACCAACCAGTAATTACCCATTTCTAATTATCACAAAACATTCCAACTTGTGTGGCCACACACACCTCCCAACCATATGACCATGTCTTACAGACACAACCAACCACACATAAGAGCTCGGTGTTAGCATTGATGGTGGAACATCATGTCCCAAACCATCCAATTTTTATAGTGTTACTTCACAACCACTTCCATTTGATGGTGGTTATTCATGCCCACTATCCATCACTCCCAAAAATTCATAACCCATTAATCCAATAAAGAAGATAAAGAATTCATCCAAACAACTACAACATAAAATCAACAATTTCAAGCACAATCCATAACCATTTAAAAAAAATCAAAATTTATTTAAAATTCCCTAAAACATATCCATTCCATATATCATTATAATAAAACAACCATTTTTCTAAAAACAATTTTCAAAAACCATTTCCCAAAAATACACCATGCCAATGCTTTTAAAATTTTCATTTTAAAATCCAACATTAAAACCATTGAATAACAAAGGCCCATTTTTCCAAAAATCCATAAAACATCCCAAATGGGTGTCAAATAAGCTTCACACATCACAATAATCATCAATTTCAAGAATAAACCATTAATTTAAAATTTAAAGTTTTATTATTCTATCAAATTGGAGATGAGAGTGAAGCCAGCTACATTAGGGTTCCAAAAAAATCAGCGAACATTGAACCACACCACAAATCCAGGTGAAATATTCACTAAAACTACCGTAGATCCCTTTCTATAACATTAATAAGCCAAAATCTGAGTACTTTGGGCAACATAAACACAATATCTACATTAAATGGATGTAGATCTAGAAAAATGAGAGATATGGATAACTAGATCTTAAGAAAACCACAAATAACAAAGAGATAAGAAATACAAAAGGGAAATCACATTCACTATACCATAAAAACCCTTTGAATCAATTTTAAAATGATTTAGAGAGGCATAAATACCCTTTGTAATAATAAATCCTAAGTGAGGATCGAGTGGGAAAAAGTTTGGGAGTTTTAGGTTAAATCTCGAGTGACTTGTTTTAAAAAAATATTATTTTTAATATTGGACATGGTTAGCTTGTACAGTTAGACAAATAGTGTGCTAACCATTATACTGATACATTCCAAAGGTTGTTCCACATGGTTTCATCACATGGTTATAATATCTGTATTCCAACCATGTGAATCCCACTGCATCAAGTTGCATGGTAACCTGGGTTTGTTTTATGATTTACACTAACCATGCTCAAACCGTGAACTCTATAAAAGCTTCCAATCCTTCAAAAAGCCCTTCCATACTCTCCCACATATCACCCAACCACATTACATACATAAAAAGTCATAAAAAATTGTTACATACTTCAAACCGGGGTTACTACAGTATCATATGGTAGCTAAAACCCCTATTAGATTCGAATATTTTATGTTCTATTTTAATTATTGACTTTTATCTATTCAAAATTCTATATGATATTCATAATTAGAGAATATTGTGAAAATACTATCCAATATAGCCTGGAAAATATCTCTTTCATGGAAATTAATAACATGAATAAAATAGAATCAACATTGAGAAAGGCATCATCCAAAAAGAGCGATGTCCAGTATTTGAAGGTAATCATTATGGAACTAATTTAGTTAAATTTATTATTTGTACTCCTCTTAATGATGATGAGAAGATATTTCTCAAGATATGTGATGTAAATTACAATGTTACCTCATGTAGTACTTTATAATAGAAAAACCATGCATGGAATATGAATATTTCTTGGGTGAATTTACCATAATGAACGTGGTCAAGAGTATTGCATCATGTAGTTTTTCAACCCTTTATGCAGTAGGGGTAAAAACAATCACATGAAAAAATTTCCTTCCTAAATAATTATTTAAATGTGTGGATGATAAAATTTTTGGGGATTCTTAGGATGAATCAATTTTTTAAAAAAAATATATAATCATTTACCACCCTAATGGAATTTTCTCATAAACTTATTTCATATTTAGAAGCATACAAGTGGATATAACACACCATTAAGATGAAAATGAATGATAGAAAAGGATTTAGAAGAAAGGTTATAATTATGATGATCTAAAAAATAAAATAGTAACAGGTGAAAAGAATATATATTTTGAGTATTAATGCTTAAAATTTGATAATTAATGGAAAAACATAGTGAAGTAGAATGAATAACCAATGAAAAATTATGTGAAATGGAACCATGCATTATAATAGATAATTTCTATTAATAATGATCAAAATGAGATTATGGATATTATGATTAATGATCTTATCCATCTACTGTATAAAAATATTAAGATTCATGATGAACAAATTTAGGAGATAAAAAATGTATGCGATGAAAAATTAAATTCATTGTAGGATAAGAAAGGCATACTTAACTTAGTTATATTTATATTGTAATAAATTTAAATATTATGGAATTAGTTCAGGAAATTTCCTTACAAAAAGTTTAAAAGAGAGTAATAACCATAAATAACTATGAAGGGGGTACAACTGTTGAAAATAATATATATAAATAAAAAACCATCATATAATGATATATTAATCATTCAATAGTTGATTCAAAGAAAATAATACCATCCACCTCCCAAAATAATATTACTTCTTACAACGATTATAGATTTAAATTCAAAATCTATATAAATAAGGATGAATATAAATTATAGAAGGCCTCCAATTATGTCAATGATGTATAAGGAATGATTTATGAGAGATGGTTCATATGAAAAGAGTCAAACAACTACTAAAAAATATTAAAAATTCCCTGCTATTAATTCAAAATAATCACGATAAATGTGATTCAAAAAAATAAACCAAGGTTTTTGTTTATTGTTTTTATATAAAATATTTGGACATATCTCTATAGACTACTAGTATAAAAATTCATCCTATGAAGTAAAAGTAGATCCTATAGTGAGGAAAAGATAACCCTATAATCTAAAACAATTGTCAGCTACGAAGAGAAATATGTATTTTAGAAACAGATTTGCAATACTTGAAAAATACTAAGATATTTTCAATGTTCGTGGTCATAGAGGCGATTCATGCAAGTATTATTAATTTAATCATGAAAATAAAATAAATATTCAGGAAATCAGTAAAAATTTATGGAATAGTGTCAAGCCAACATCAGGAAAAAATTATTTGTAAGGTACTTATAAATAATCCCTAATAAGTTTATGAAGTAGTTTGGTATGTCATACGAGGGTAATTAAGTGGAGGGAAACAATAAATATTATAAAAATCCTCAAAAATTAAATATGGATGTTGCATCAAATTATAAATGATTTTTTTTTAAAAAAAAGGGGCCATGTCATGGACACATTCAAATAGGCCATAGAATAATGTATTGAAGGGAATATTCTTATAGAGAAAGAAACAATAGTATAAGGGAGAAATGAAATGACTAATTTGGAAAACCAATTTAGAAAAATCAATTTAATTAGGTACCTAATAAAAGGAAAAAATAAATAGAAAATAAAATTTCCCAAAAAATAAATTGAGTATCAAGAGTGGTTTAAGAAACTAGATTACCTAAGTTAATTGGAAGAGTAATGTGGAATGTTTATACAGGCTGGACACAATTCAAATAATTATGTAACATATTTTTATATTTTTAAATAAATCCTTTAAGGGAATAAATTTTTAAACAAAATATATATGTTTCTTCAAAACTCATTATAAGATAAAAATCCCATACAAGGAGAGAAGAAAAGAACCCATTCTTCTTAAAGGAAAATAAGAGTTAAAAAGGGATTATGGAATCACAAGGTGTCAATATCTACATTTTCCTAAATGTTAAATAGAAAACTAGTTGAGAAGACATTCTCAATCCAACTACTCACATTAATGAACAGCTTAGGTTCCACGTGATTCCCTTACTATTTATGTTTTATTTCCTTCTTAAACATATAGTGAATTGATGGTGATGTTGGTTCCTAAATTCATAACTAATAAATTAATATATAATATATATTCTAGATTTGATGATAACACTATATTAGTATGATATCTCCAATGATAATCAAAATAAAATAAAGAGAAAAGTACATCCATGATTATGGTTAAGAGTCTAAATTTTTTGATAAGATAAATGATTAATGTACACATCTTGGGTGGAATAATTTACAACTTATTCTGGAGATTATTTTAATAAGCAAATCTTTCATGATGAAGAAACTATGAACCCTTCCATCAAGGTGTTATCATAAAAAAGGATTCATAAAGTTTACTTGATGATGATATCAATGTCAATGATGTGAATATGAATTGTATATATTTAGGGGGAGTTATTTGATATGAATCTAGGTTTATTACAAACAAGAAAATATTTATTTTTTGGAAGGTTTCTAAAAATAGTCATTAAAAATTAAGAATGCATATTCTCTAATCCTTTCTACTCAATGAATTGGTTTTAACATTAATGGGGGGAAATTTATATTTATTTATGAAACTAATTTGTTGAAAAAAATGACTCATGTGGTTTTTAAATTAATGCCATATGGTTTTATTCTATTTTTAATCTATTGGTTGAATAAGCGGAATAATTTCAAGTTGAAAGTGCATTTAAATTTTTTCTATCAATGGATTTTAACATGTTGTATCACCCCAGATACATTTGAAATGTCCCCTAAGAAGAGAGTTGAAAAAGGTAATAGTTGTAATAAATTTTATCTAATTAGGGACAACCTTTCTATCTAAATGATACCCTATAGTTTTCTACACCATTCATTATTCATGTACACTTATTGGGTAAAGATAGATGGAACATTCCTTATAGTAAATGAAATACCGCCCTCTCTCATGTGATCAGTAATTATTCTAAATAAGAGGTATAAAATAGAAAATGGATGTTTGTAATGATGAGGAAATGAGAGAGATGAAATTAGTTTATATATTAACCTATCATTTTATAGCATTGGAATTGAAATAAAAACAAAAATTTGGTTAATAATGAACCCATTTTATGTTTTAGTTGTATTTTTTAGTATTTAATGAGGTCACATGCATGATATTAATAAATGAAGTGGGGAAACCTAGAAGGAAAGTATCAAAATTTATCTATTATTAATATTCATGAAGATATGAAGAAATAAATATTAAAAGTATTAGTTTTATCATATGATGTTTTACATGGTATTGAAAAAGAGTTACCAACACTACTTGACTCTATGTGTGGAATTACAAATAATTAGTGTGGATTTGAGATGCATAGCTTAGAAGAATTAAAATATGTTTTTGTATTCATTAAACAATAGATTTACTGAAATATAGAAAATAAAAATTGTTAAATGTTCAACCATTATACATATGTAAAAAATGAATATGTTTCATGAAGTATATATGTAGATCAAGTTCAATTAGTTGAAATAATAATATAATGTTGACACTTCAACTAAATTTTACTTGATGATCCATTCCCATAGAAATGATCATTTGAAATCTAAATATGCTACTAATTATTGTTTTATATCGACACTCAATTGAAGCACACATAATTATAATGATTTTGGAACCTCCATTTTAATATTATGCTTTCAATAACTTGATTTCAAATTATAGAGGTGTTTTTTTCCATTAATATCTTTCTAAATAGAGTTTACAATGTCTCATTTATGTTTAATGATTGATTTGTTGATCCTAATGGATGTATGGGTTGAGCTTCAGAGCTAAGAGAACTATCAATAGCAGTTTATCATGAGCTTCATTTTCATCTACTAAGAATCAATTCATGTTTTTGGGTTATAATGTAATGATTTATCTGGTATGGAAGAGAAATGAGTTGAACAAATTGATATTACATCCAATGTTTCATCAGATTTGTGCAAATGGAACATATTCCATGGATAATTTTATTTAAGTAACTGAGATAGGATGAAGTTTTTTATGGAATCCCAGTTTTGTCTTTTAGATTTTCTAGAAGTGTTGTCCTGAAGTATGAATTGACAAAGGGTTTTAACTTACAAAAATACTTGGGAATGATGGTTTGGATCTGTGTATGAAAATTTATCTATGTTAGTGAAAAATTGCAATTCTATTTATCTTATATTGATCCACATAAGCGAATTCAATTGAGTATAAGATATTTTTTATACTCGTAAGATAATTAATCTTTACAACTAAATAAATCATTGAGGAATGGATTTATATTATGTACTAGAGGATTAAAATCTCCAAAGAAAATTAATCTTGTATAAATAATATACTTAAGGATATTTTTGAGATAATTGGGTTATGTTAATTGTTTTTAAGATAATTAATCTACAAAAAGTGTGTATGATGGTTTAATTTATGAAATTATAATAATAAAAATAAATTAATATTTAGAATAAAGTTAAATGTTACATATTCTAAATTGAGTTTTTATTATAAAAGAAGATTTAATAATGATGATACATGTGTAATTTCTTCATGTTTCACACATCAGTATAAAACACAACATTTGATTCATTATCACATAAAAGGAGTGCCATCTAGAGTAGAAGGTTGGGGTAATGAGACATTTTCCATGACAAAAATTTGGTTTCCAAGTCCCCATGCATATATTGAATGATATTGTAAAGTATAAATGCATAGATTTCATGGAAATTTTTAATGTATAGAATGATCATGATAATTCATATATCACATAGAGAAAATAACCCATACATTAGCTATATTTATAGAAATATTCTGAATAACACTTTAACTCATGGATTATGGGAATGGAAGGGTTAAATTTTATGTATTTTCAATATGATAGTGTTTCAACATAGTTATAACAAATCTATATATATAAATATATATGAAGATCAAAGAGATATTATGAGATTATTTATATAGTGAACAGTTAATATATTATTTAAGTGTAAATATGGATTAAAAAAAATAAATTGATATAATAAGTTCCTATAGATTTTATGTATAAATATTGAAAAATGTTTCCTAGTTCTATTTTAAAGCACTGTAGAAGAATAAGGATGAATATGTGATAATTTAGATAAAATTGAAACTAATCACATCCTTTCAGTTGTAATTGTGAATTTCAACCTATAGTGTCTTACTATATAATTCTTTTTAATGTTGAGGTTTCCTTATCACTACTTCACATTAGGGAAGAAAATAATTAATTTAGTTTAGGAAGGAATTGATACAACATTGGTAATAATTGATCAAGGAAGTGCATGTTTTTCTATTACAGTAAGGGACAATAATCCATTTCTTTCTTTCTATCTAGTTGGGTCTAGGATAATTGGTTCAATGTCATACAACTTTCTGGGTTAAATTTGATAATAATAATGAAGTTGTGAATATGGTATAATAACCCAAATTCACTAGAGATGTGGTCATTTGAAAGTAGGAAAACATCATTAACAAACTCATGTGTTCTCATGTATTTCATTCTTATAAAAAACAGGTCTTATTGTTGTTTCATTATTTTAATATTTTATACGAGTAATAGTGAGATTAAAGGTTTTATGTGATCTATATTCTATTTTTTTCATCCTAGACGTGGAAATTATACAATGACCAATAAGTATGAGTTGGCATATTTAAAATTTTTAAAGATAATTATATGAGAGTTAAATTAATAATGGCATGGAAATAATATAATAGAAAGCGGAGAAGATATTTTTATAATAGTTAGATTAATGATATCCTATTTTTACTATTAAATATTTTCAAATGTATGTATGAATGACACCCAATGAAAAATTAAATCTCATAGGCTAACATTTTCACAGCTAATTCACTTTCAATTTACAAATCCTTCTAAATCCTTGGTGGATAAAAATATGAAATATGTGAATTTTTCAAACCTAATGATTAACATATAAGGATAATTTTATCCCCACGAGTATTAACCCAATATGATACTTTTAAACCTGAGAAGGCTCAACACGATCGAATTTTTTCATGGATTAACTACCCACATATATATACCATTTAAATGGGTGGTTAACCCATTCACACTTATTAAGAAAAGAAATAAAGATACATACAACACAAAAAACCCAGTTTTACATTGAATACTATGTATGTAGAGTGAGTATAGATTACTCTATAATATGTGTGTTCAATGAGGAATTCTAGGTGAGTGTGTCATAATATAATAAATTAATCACATAGTTCTATTCTTGTATTCTTGATTTATTAGTCTTCTAATGTATCATATATATATACTAACATTTTCTATCTAATTTTAATATAAAGAGTATCTTCATGTATATTCATTACAAAAATTCTTTTCCAATATAGAAACACTTTTCTATTTTTCGGATAATGATCTAATTTAATGTTATAAAATACTATAAAATTAATAATTTAAGTACAACTGATTTTGTTAAAAATAATTAATAAATATGTAAATGGGCCCAAAAATTTCCATATAAATGATCATGGAAACTTACCAAAACTTATAAATGATATAATCTAAAAATTTATATCAATTAAAATTTTACTAGTTCATATTCTGATATAACATTGTTTATATTAATAAAAAATGACCATGTTTAATGTAAATTAAATATGGCATAAAATATATCCAAATGAATTTCTCTAGGGTTAAAATATTTAATAAATATTGAATGAATAATTAAATCAATATAATTGTGGAAAATTAAAATGAATCTGTTCAAAATATATAATTATAAGTAAAATCAATCATGTTTTGAAGTAAAATAATGGTGATTGTTAGAAGAATATAGAGTATGACACAGTTGGAAGATCATAAGATAGAATTATTTATATTTATGTGGGTGAACCTTTATGTCATGTCGGAGAACTATATAACATGTTGTTAATATTTATAACAAAAGGTATGAAACACATAATATCTTGAATACAACATTATATTGGCACAATACATCTTGTGAAAGGTTAAAGGAATCCCATGAAAAGTTTAAGACATATAAGAAAAGGTTCAAGAATTCCCTAAATTTTTACATAATAATGGTTCCTGAAATCTCACAAAAGGATCAAAACATTTTAAAATTTTATATCACTGAAGGTTTAATACATATCCTGGAATATTTTATACATCTCACATGAGGTTTAATATATTAAATAAAATCTTCATTAATATTCATATAATCTTCCATACTTCTAAAAAAATCTACATCTCTTTTCACAGAAGCTTCATTAAATATCATCACTAGTTTATTACTTCTCAAGAAATCATAAAGATATATCATAGAATATTTATTACTTCTCATGAAATATTAATTAATTCTCATTGAATCATCAATATATTGAATTTTTTACACGTGTATGGATCATTAATTCACATGGAAGAATCATGATTTTGTAAAAATTTCACTCATGAATTTAAAATTCCCTTCTAAAATTATGTAATGTAAAAAATATTTATCTTTAGATATGATTGAATTATATTTTTAAAATATTATATACCTTCCAAATAATTTAAAAAATCATCAATTATACTTTAATAAATCAATATATCACAAACATATACTGTGAAATAAATAAGAAAATAGTAAGGTTGTGATTGAACACCAGTAGGGAATTTAGACTAAATTTTAAATAATATAAAAATGTATTCATCTTTACGTACAGTTTAATGAAATGTAGATACTAATATTATAAATCTATTTTAATAATAATCATTAAATATTGAGTTATACAAACCATATTATGAATAAAATATATTATTAACCAAAATATGGAAACATTTATTTGACGATGCAATATAAAAATTATATAACATGTAAAAATGAAATTGTAAAGATCTAAAAAATATATTTTTCTTATTATTTTTTTTATATTTTTTAGATTATGTTTGTAAAATATCCAAATATACAATATATAATATACAAAATAAACAATTATAAAACATAATAAAATTTTGTAATTAACAAAACATGCAATGGTTTAAAGAGTCACTCAAAAATATCTCCATTTTTTAAAATTCGTAACAAAGAATCATTTCAAAAACTGATATCCCTTTTTGAAGTTAACAAAAATACGATTTAAAAAAGTTATATTTTCATTAAACATAATTCTATATTCTTTCTTGGTTTATAATATATTTCTATAAAATAAAATTATTCTTAAAATGTTAGCATAAAAAATATAAAAATATACCCCACATAATTTTAAGCATAACTAAAAACATAATTCAAGGTTCCACTTTAAATTATAATAACGTTTAACAGTGAATTGAATGTTGAGAATTCTTATAGAAAATTTTTGGTGACTATTTTTTTAATATAGAAATAGATTCAAACTACCCCTAACAAAATTCTAAAAATTTATTCTTCTATAATACTGAGCTCAAATGTTATTCCCTAAAACATAGATATATCTTGAGGATTAGTATAGATATAATAAATCACATTTTTTTAAAAAAAATTGAATTTATATTTTTTTTGAACATGATTTCCAATAATATGAATTATAATATCAAAACATTTAGTTTGACAATGTTTTGAGTGATTTTAATAAATAAAATAACAGAAATATTGTCGCAAAATATAAGAATATTTTAAAAATATGACCAAATTAAAATATTTTTTAATCTATAGTGAATGTGAATAAGAAAAAAAGGGTAGATATATACTCATATTCTAAATTTTAATGATAAAAAAATTGTTTCTTTGACCCCTACACAAATTCATATATTTACCAACTTAATGAAATATAAATGATGTTTTTTTTCTATTTATCTTTTACCAACCAGAATCTAAATTAGAATAGCATATAATTTCAAAATAATTTATAAAAGGTAAAAAAACTAATATTAAAAGTTAATTTATAATATCTAATAATAATTTTAATGACCTCTAAGTGACTATATTTTGTATCTCATTGAAATCTAAAACACATGAAAACAAAAAAATAATATTTCTACTTAAATAAATTAAATATAAAAAAATACAAACTATTCCTCAAAAAATTTTAATATCATCATATATTTCATACTTATCTATTTATAATTTACAACAAGTGTTCATGGTAGAATTAAATCATTTAAATGAGTCAAATCCATGTCTTTTAAATAATTAATTATCATACATTTATTTATTGAGACAAATTCCATCACTTCATTTATATATTTTAATTCCATTGAAAAATTTCAACTCTCCCATAATATTAAAAAAAAACTTTGAAGACATCAAATTTTTAAATTACAGAGCATGATTTTCATTTGAAGATTCAAAAAAGTATCAATAAAATAAAATTTAATAATAAAAATTCCATTAAAATATCTTTTTATAAAACAAATTAGATCATTAATTCCCCTTAAAAAAATTATTTAGAAGAAAATATTATATTCTCTTATATCAAACTCTTGGAGAATGTTTGAGACCATAGAAATAAATTTAAATTATTTTGAAAATATTATGTTTGGATTTATTTTAAAAAACTAAGGTTTTTATTACAAAATTTTTTCATAAATAATCAATTTAAAAATGATCTTTTAACATCTGGTTGGAAAAAATTTATTTTATAATTAGATGGATATTCCAAAATAATTCTTATAGATTCTAATCAAGAAATAAAGGAAAATGACTCTTTAAAATCTAGAACCTCTTATTTATTATACCAGTCAGATAATAATCTATCCTTTTTTCAAATTATATAACCATAATCATGTAATTTAATTTTGTTAATCCATTTTTTCCCAATTATATTCTGACCCTTTGGTGGTTCTACTAAATTGTATACCTTATCTTTGTCATACTAATTTAACACCTATTGTATTTAAATTTTCCAATTTGAATCCTTTAATGAATCATAAATATTATTTTGGATAACCAAAAATTAAATAATTGTATTCCCATAATTTCATAGTAGATTTACTAATTTTTAATTTTGATTTAACCCTTGAGAATATTTTTTCTATCGGATGATCTTTATGAGTTTATCAAACTGTTGGTTCTTATTGAGAGGGTAAATATCTATGACCCCATTCATAGCTACATTTATTTAACTAAGATGATATTTCCTAAAATTAAATTATCTATAGTTTTCTTAAATATGACCTTTATCAATTTATTTATCACTTAAAAAATTGTCATTATACTTAACATGTAAAGATTCTTCATCAACTACGGTTCATTTTTTATATGCTCTGTAGGATTCACTATTATTATAATTACCTAATAGAACTCCTATATATAATTTTGTATCAAATTTTTCTGTGGATACCATATTATTAATAATTAAAATCTTACACCCAAAAACTCTAAAATATCAAATCTTTGGTTTCCTACCTTTCCAAAGTTCATAAGGTGACTTTTTCAATATAGGTATTAAATTAATTATATAAAATATATACTAAGTTTTATTTAAAAATATATACTAAAAAATATTAAGGTGGATTAAAATCATTTTAAATGGTTATTTAATTTTAATGAAGTGTTTTATTTTTCAATTCCACAACACAATTTTCTTATGGTGTTCTAGGTGCTGTTTTTGTTTGAAAATACCATTTTTATTCACAAAATATGGTAAATTATGTATTCTATAATTAACCACCATGATCAATTATTATTATTTTAATTAGGATTCCATTGTCCTTTATAACAAATTTACAATAATTTATAATCATATATAAGGTTTCATTTTTTAATGAAATAAAATAAATCCATGTATATCTAGTAAAAAAGTTACTAATTACAAAAAAATATTTCATTCAGCACAAACTACCAGTTTTTTATAAGACTAAAATTATCAAAATTAATTATATCAATATTCCATATAATTTCTACCTCTTTAACATGTTTTAAATAGTTTCTCTTCAATTTAACTTTTAATAAACATTCGCATAGGGAACTATCTATATTTATCTTCGTAATGTCTAAAAAAATTATTTTTTGGAAATTTTGGTTGTTAACCTAAAATTAGATTATCTTAATCTCTTATTCGACAAAATCATATTAGATTTTATAGAATTCAAACACTTTAGATTTTAATCACAAAGTTAAAAGATAATTAATTGAATTTTGGTATTTATAAAATATGAAAATTCATCCTTAAAAATAATAAATTTTTTATTTTGAAAATCTAAAAAAACATCCACGATCTCATTGTTAGGAAATAATTATTAAAATATTACTCATACCATCAGCATATAAAACAGTAGAAATAATGGCCAAATTTAAAATTCCAACCTCATTAAAACTTTTAACTTTTCCTTCAGAATTTTCCCCCAACATAACACTAACTCCATCACATTTATTAAAAGATATAAATTTAGAGACATCAGTATGCATGGTCTACAACATCCATCATCCATATACTATATATCCATAATACTATAAATACATTATCTAAAAATAAGATTTTTTAGATTTTTTTTGAATATTTGTATGCTTGGGTAATTCAATATTAGTATATAAATTCCTAGAAAAGAAAACCAATTGAAAAAAAATGTCTCTAAGTAATATATATGATTAATATTAAAAAAATTATAAGCTATTAAATTTCAAAGATAATTTTTGAAATAATTTATTACACTCATTTACATAATTTACATTAATTTTTCATGAAAAACAAGTTGACGTTGATGCAATTCCATTTTAATTCATTTAAAAATAATCCTTGTACATATTGGGTCACCAATTTTCGTAAACAAGAATAGTTTTATTATTGTTAAATTTTTTTAATATCATCATTTTGACATTATTCTTCCAACTTTAAAAAAATATATTTAATTTATTCTAGTTAAAAAATTTTATTTCTAATCAATTCATTCTATTTATGAAAATTATTTACATTTATTAAATTGTCCAAATTTTTCTTAAACATAAGATCAAAATTTTAGATATTTTCCTCCAAATTTTTTTCATTATTATCATGGGAATTCTTTATTTTTTCTCAATAGAAAATAAAATATGAATGTGCAGTTTCAATTTCTTTTTGAGAACATTTATTTAGATTATCAACCAATTTTAAAAATTCTTTATGTTTTATTTTAATATTTTTATATATACCAATGATATTTTATAATTTATGATTTAGTATTAAAATACACATATATAAATCATATTTAGATGGATTTTCACAATCAGATTCAGAGGAATAGTAATAAGTATATTCATGCTCTTGATTTGTTGAATCCATTAATCATAGGTTTCCCACATTTTTTAACCTGTTTCTTTATTGCAATTTGAATCCTATCTAAAACCCCATTTAGATATCATTTATTTATTTTCATTCTTGTATTTATTTTTCATATTTTTTTAATCCATTAAATTTTAGAAATCAGGCCTGATGTGCCCCCTTTTTACTTCCATTATAAGAAATAATATCTTAAAAATTATTAGAAATGATATTAAATTTTCTTTTATCTGTGAAATAAACTCTAGGATAATTCAATTCCAATTTTATTGAGTATACTTTTTTCTTTATATATCTTCCACTTCAAACCTGATCAGTTTCATTAATATTACTACTCTGTAACTCATAGAAAGAAAAAAGTAGAAACATTTGATTTAAAATTTATACAATTATTTTTAGAAGTCTCTTCATTAGATATTTTTTTATTCTAACTCAAATTAAAATAGTGATCCAATGAGCTTGGAAATTGTATATTCTTTAATATTATTACTCTCATAACTTGAATACATATTAGTATTCTATTTATAAGGATGCAATCTATGATAAAATTTAACTAAATCATGATTTGTTATGTTTATCCTAAATAACTCATATCATTTACTATAATGGTAAATCTATGAAGCATTTGATTTACAATTTCATCTTCACACATTTTAAATTTTTAATACTCATCTATTAATAAGCTTAACTTAGTTATCTGTATATTATCTCATCCAAGACATGTATCTTGAAGAATTTCCAAAATATATCGTATAGATTTACTTTTAGATAAATGGATATTCAATTTTAAATAAATTTGAATTTATAAAATACTCAAAACATTTTAATTAAAAACATAATTTAGAACATCATTACCACTTAATGATTTAAGATCACCTTTAGGTAATTTATAATGGGTTTTTATGATTATACAAAGATAAAAAGTAAGATGTTTTAAAAATTATCTAAATGGACATTAAAAATTTCCAAAATCACTTCCATCAAAATGAGAAGGCCATTGAGAAATCCATCCATCATTAAAACTTATTACATTTATATAAAATAAAACTTTTCCCACTGTAGCAGGTACTCTTCGGTATTGTAGCAGCTGAAACTATTAACCTTGGGCCACTGGTTTGGGGTTGGATCCTTTAGACTTTCGGGCCACCCAGGCCTTCGGGCCAGTTGGGCTTTCGGGGCCCCTTTAAAGGCCCTATAGCAATATAAAGGCCTTCAGACCACATGCAGTGGCCCCAGACACACTAGAGAAAAAGGAGCAGCCCCAGAAGAGGATTCAGAGCAGGTGCACTCACCAGAGAAGAACCAAATGGATTGTTAGTATGAGAGGGTATGGATATTCCATTGGTACCAGCCTGTGCTTGCACGGGAAGCCTAACTAGACGATCATGCAGAGGTGGAGAGCTACTATCATGACACAAATACTGGGGAGGGGCAGTTCCTTGTAGAAAGTCTGGTTGAATTCCCTAAGAGCTTTGGGATATTTTATCTCCTAAGCCTACGATCCTTGTAATCTCTGAGCCTATGAGCCTTCTAAGGGTTCCCCCTCATCCCTTTAAAGGGAGGTTATCAAAAATCAATAAAAATGAAGGCCTTCGGGCCATTCGGGCATAAACATCCCATAATTCGTACTATATAGACGCTTCATGTTTCTTAAAATTTTAATTTAAATAATTCTTCTTCCATGAAAACATTGTTTAATTTATTACATACACGCACACATTTAACATGGTTTTAATATGCCAAATATATAACCTTATAAATTTACAAAACATAAAAATAATTAATAAAAAATGCTGTATTATTTTCATCAATATAAACGTATAAAATAGGCCTACAGTAATTCAAAATATAGAAGGGTAAGTAAAACAAAGCATGTTTTTAGTTAGAAATGATATGTTATTTTGACTAGGGATTTAGGCATGTTAGGATGATTATATGGTAAATGTAATTTCCTCCTTGCGGTCAAACCATTATATCATCTAGAAATTTAAACTTTATAACATGTGATAGGATACTCATGGTAACTATAATACATCTCCTGATATGATAAAGGCCTCTTATGGATGTTTAATGGCATCTTAGAGAAGGTTTAATACATCTCACAGAAGGTTCAATATATTTCCAAATTTTCACTTATGGAAGGTTTATGATGTCTAACTAAATGTTTGGTACCTTTCCATATTTAGACTCATTAATGGTTAAAGGTATTTCATATAAGGTGTATAGAATTTCACTAAAGCATCATTACTTATCAGAGTTGATTCACCACATTTTGTGGAATCATTATTACTTCTTAATAAATATTGATTACTTATGAAGGAATCTTAGTGACCTCTCACATGAGATTCATTCCTTTTCAAGGAAGCATCATATATTTTCATAGAATATTTATGATTTTCTAAAATTTTCATTAAATTCCATGCTCTACAAACCGAGTTAGGATTACGATAATGTAGAAAACAAAATACAGGCACACACTATTTCATAATGAAATATATATCATTTAGAACATTTATAAATTAAATTTTAATGAAAAAATGCATATTTTTTAGGAACACTTCTTGGAATTTTTCATAATGTTAGAAAAATAAAACTATGAAATATAAGCTATACCTTGAAACATATTATAAGATAACATTAAATAAAAAATAAATATTTGTAATTATTGAAAAATTATGTGGTTCAAGGATACAATAAAAAATATACCCATTTTTATAATTACTAAACTATTTATTATTTAAAAAAATACCCTATTTTGAAATTTCAAAAAAGAAAATATAAAAAATATCTTCAAATTTAATAGAGTTTTATATTCCACCTTAGTATAACTGTCATTCCGAGGGAGAAAATAATTTTTCTATAATTATAAAAAAATTTCAAAAATTTTACTCGATATGTTTAATACTTTGTTAATGGAATTGTTAAGGAATCACATAAGGATATAATTATATTAAATAGTGAACTATAGGTAATCTAAATTTAATTTTTTTAATATATACTTTTTGTTTAGAAATATATTCAAAGATACCCCAAAACTGTTACCACAAAATTAAAAACATCATACAAAGTGAAAATTATATTTTATCAAACTTAGCTAAATTCAAAGGCTTCGATAGGATATCATCAAATTGATTTTTTAACACATAAATTACATATTTATATTTTTTTCTTAAGTATTGTCTATAATAACGTTAAATATTAATTCAATATGATTAGTCTTTAACTGTTATAAGGGATTTTTAGATATATAAATAGTATACTTATTACCCCAAAATATAGTAACATTTTCAAAACTAAAACTAAAATATTAAAGTGTTTTTATAATCAATAGTGACCTTGAAAATAAATAAATAAAAGCAATATACATAAATATAATTGTAGAAATAGAAAATAAATTTTATTTCTTTAAATCCCAAGAATCATAACATTTAACAAGTAAATTATATTTAACAAAAATACATTTTCTACCTATATTTAATCCACAAAAATAATAATTAGAATAACTTATTAGACCAAAATAATGTCTATAAATGTAAAAGAAAAGAATAATTAAATATCCTCTAACATGTCTAATAATCCTTTTAATAGCCATTACGTAAAATTATTTAAGATCAATTATAAAACTAGTACACAGGAAAATTGAAAAAATAAAATCCATCCTTCGAATAGTTAAATTTAATATACTATCAATCACACCCTTAAAATTATAATATCGAAATTTTTTCCATTTATGTAAAACTAGTTTTTGGGAAGTGATCATGGGAGGATTCATGAATTCTCAGGAATATAATCCAATTATTCTAACAAATTCCTTATCATACATAGATATTTTGAGAAAAATTACATCATCTCATAGAAATATTTAATTTATAAAGAATAATTTCAACTCTCCCATTATAGTCATATAAAAATTATAAGACATCAAATTTAAAAATTTATTGCTAAAATTTTATTTTAAAGACTCAATGATAATATCATCTATATAAATTTAAACAATTAAAATATATTTTGAATTAGTTTTTATAAATAAAATTATAAAAATGATTCCATTTTTATACCCCATTATTCAAAATAAAAAAATATAACATCTCATAAAAACCTCTAAGAGATTGTTTTAATTTGTAAAGACACATTGAAATATTTTTATTGGTTTTGGATTTATTTTCAAAACCTATGGATTTTTTTACAAAAAAATATTTTTAAAAATAGATCCTTTGACTTTTTACAAGAATTTGAAAAAAATTGATTCTATAATAACCTGAATTATTTAATATAATTATTCTAGATTATAATATATAATTTGCATCAAATCACTCTTCAACATCTATACCTTATTCTTGATTATTGAATTGAGATAATTATTTTTAATTGTTTCTAATTATTATGTGAGATTCATCTAATTTATTTCTAATGAAAACTATTATTCTAATGAAATTTAGATACTTAAGTGGTATAACTGAAGTCTATATCTTATTTATATCAAATTGTTTCACATATTAATGATTTTTTAATCTAGTTTGAATCATTTAAATCATCATCAACATTATGAGGAATTAAATCAGAAATAAAAGAATTATATTCCCAACATTTTATAGCAGAACTCTTAAATTTAAAATTGGTTTCAACACATAAAATTATATTTTTAATTGGAAGATATTTACGAGTTTTAGAACTCCTTTTTCCATTTTTAGAGGGTAAATTTTCTTGAACCCTATTAATAGGTGTGTTAAATTTACTAGGTTATCTTCCCAAAAATTATTTTTTCTAACATTTTCTCTAAACTATCATTTATCAATTTAATTATCATTTATACCATTTTCATCAATATTAACATGAATGTAGTATTTTACAGTTAGTAATATTTTATTAAAAACTCTGTATACTTAATATTATATGGATAAACTAAGAATACACCATCATCAAATATTTTATAGTATTTATCCATGGAATCATTAGTATTATGAATGAAAATAATACACAAAAAATCTAAAATATCCATTTTTTTCCTACCCTTCGAACTTTTGTAACATGTTTATTAAAATATTGGTTATGAAAATTATATTAGATAAAAATAAATATTTACTTAAAACAACTAACAAAATCTATTTATGTAAATTAAAATCATATAACATGGTTCTAGAAATTTCTTGATGTGTACCAATTTTGCTTCCAGAAACACCACTTTGTTGTGGTGGTCTAGGTGATAAAAAATTAAAAAAATACAACTTTCTTTTAAAAAAAGATAAATTATTGAAATAATAATTGACCACTGTGATAAATTTGAATTTCCTTAATCTGTTTTATGTTATCATTTTAAACCAAATTACAATAAGTTATAAACATAGGTAATGTTTCATATTTAATATTAAGAAAATAAACCCACTCATATCAACTAAAATCATCAGTAATAAAAAAATATTATTTTCCACCCAATAAAGTTGGTTTCAAAGGCCCAAATCCATCTAAATGAATTATATCAAAAGGCCTTATGATTTTCACCTCCTTAACTTGTTTGAAATTGTTTCTATTCTATTTTAATTTCAAGAAACATTCAATAAATGAATTTTTTCCCATATTTATCATATTAATGCCTAGAAAATATTTTTTTTGAACAAATTCTGTAAAAACCTAAAATTATCGTATTTTAATATCGTTTTCAATAAAATATTATCATATTATTCATCATTTAAACAATTTAGATTTTTATGATAATGATAATAAGAATTAAATGAATAAATGTTGTCCTACCAGTTTTCATAAACAGGTCATAAAAATTAATAAGGACAATACATGTAAAATACTAAAATTATATAAACATTAAATCATCAAATAGTTGAGAAAACCTTATTAAATTATATATCTAACAACTAAAAAAAAGGCTTTAAAAAAATGAAACACAAACCATACCAAAACCACTAGAGTTTCCTTTAGAATAATCACCTATTGTATCACTAACTCTATAAATATTATTAAAAGATATAAATTTAGATATGTCACTAGTTATGCATTGATAACATGTATATCCATGTACCATGTGTCCTTTTGAAAATTCCATGATGTACTTCCTATAAAAACTAATTTAAGAATGTTTTGGAACACATGTTTTTTGGGTTTATTTTCAATTGTATATGAACTCTTGTGAAAAAATATTTATAAACACTTCTTTATAGGTAATATTAAAGATAAATATTTACAAATATAATAACTCATATTTTTAATATATTTTGTAAATATTTGGTATCACTCGTTTATATAATGTTCTTTATTTTTAAATCCAAAACATATAAAAATTTATGTACGTCTATTTCAACTCCTTACAAAAAAACATGAACATCCTAGTTAATTTAATATCAATAAATATATTTTTTTAATTTATTAAACCTCATCATTTTATTAAAACCTTCTCCACATCAGAAAAATGTTGACAAACTTTCTTTCAAACATTCAATTTAATTTTTGATCTATTCATTCTACTTAATAAGAGTATTTATGTTCATTAAATGTATCATATTATTATTAGACAAAATAATAAAAATTCATGCATTTTACTAATTATTTTTTCATTTTATGGAAGGTTAATTTTTATTATTTTATTTTTGTTTGGTTATTTCCTTGAGTTTAAAGGAAATTTATTGAAATTATTCTAGATTTAGGGATTCTATATTGGGCACAAGTTTTTCTGGAATGGTTTTTCTTCCCTTGACACAACCAAGATGATTGGTTATCTCTCATTATAGAGATATTTTTCATTGCTGGTGCAATATTTTTCCAACAGTTTCTACTAACATTAAGGCATGTAGTTACTCTATAGTGAGGAACAGATGGTTGTTGCATTTTTTTTGAAACATGGAGTGACAGGAAACATGAATTTTTTAGGATACTAAAAATATCCTTCTATATTTTAGACCGCAAATGTGGTGTTTTCTCTACATTTAGCTATGGATCAATAATGGTTAGCCTTAGGTTCACCCTTTTTAATATTCCCTGGAATATTTTTGTGTTTTAACTATCAATTATTTGTGTTTCCCTTACAATATACACTTTTCCCTATTATTTTCAGACCTTATTTCTTGGTTTCCCTTCGTCCCATAGAATGGTTCTCCCTTAGATGAACCATAAGTTAGTGGCATGATATTTTTCTATTTAAATCATTATGTTAGGGTGTGTTGATCAGGTTTTGGGTTTTGGTATTCTCATTTCTAAAGGTTTCATTCATTTAGAAAATAGTATGATATAGGTGGTTATGCGCTTCAATTTTTTCTTTACATATCAAACACGATTGATATTTATAAATATTTTTATGTTATAAATTTTCGTGGTTTTAATTTTTGGGAATGATTTTATAAAAAATTTACAAGTCATTTGATTTTGTTGAATTATTTTAAGGTAATTTAGTTTATTTGACGTTTTCAATGACATCATTAAATGGGTTTTACAAGTGAAATAATTTTATAAATTGATGAAATTATATTATTTATACTTCCATTTTATTTTATTAGAGGATTTTTGTATTTTATAATTTAGTACCATGATTAATGTGACCTTTTTTTATTACAATGTTGAATCCATTTTTTATAAATGATTTAATTTATCTTTTTTGTTGGTTTATTTGGTGCTTAACATGAACTCACATATATATATGTGTGTGTGTGTGTGTGTGTGTTTAATGTCTTATACATTAAGGCATAATCAAACATATATATGTTTTTGTATGTATATATCAAAGCTTATGCGAAGAATTGTTGAAAAAAAATATCAAATGGTATTTGGTTCATCCAATTGGTATCAAAAAGTGACCTTCCAAAAGTCATTTATTTAAATGGTTAGTTTTACAATTTAAAAATAACCAATGGATTCATAAAATGATGATTGATATATATATTTGTTTTTATGGGTTTTTTTTAAAAAATTATTTAATGTCTAGTTTGGATTCTAAGAAAGAGGCTTCCAAATTGTTTTGACATCAAATGATTTTCAATGGGTTTTGAGGAATTATGTTTCTAATTCTAAAATTAATAGCCTAGTTGGAGCCTTATAATATTTACTATATATTATTTTCACCCTCATCTAATCCCACTCATTTAGAGGTTAGCTTCTTAGGGATGGTTTCGAGAGTTTTGATGATAATTCTTATTTCATTATCTTAAAAAATGGATGTTATGTTGTTTTCCTATTTTCTACGTCCTCTCCAATTCTAACTATTCGTTATGGAATCCTATAAATTTTAGTGAGGGATGAGGTATTCATCTATTTTTGTCATGATTATACGAACTAGATTTCTAATATCAGGGAGAGGATATGGTAGGTTTTAGCATCAATTAGGATAATTGAGAGAATCTTTGTTGGTTATAGACAAAAGAACCCATCGTTTGGTCATCATATTGTATGAAATTGGGTACATATAGGGTCTACTAAAAAAATTAGGTATTTCCTATGAATAATCATTATCTGTTGTCTCGGTTTATTTGTATTTTGATATATCAATGCATCTGGTTTAGGATTTTGTTTTTCTTTAACTAATTGGTACCAATTTTATGAAATGAAAAATAATCTATTGGATTTCAGTTTGTTTCAATAATTATAGTTATAAAATTATATATTCCCCTGGTGTAACATTAATATTAAATGTTTTATATTACAATTTTGTTTCACTCCTATAGATCACATGGTGTGGGTTGGATCTTACATAAAGAAATGTTTATAAATTTTATTTATAAAGGATTTAGTTAAAAAGGGTTTAAATTATTTCATAAAAACATGTTTGGGATTTAAATACATTTATTATTGAAAAACTTTATTATTATTAAAAAAATAAAATAATCCTTTTGATATTTTTTTCAAAGTATAATTTATGGTATATTTTAGAAAAAGGAAATGTATAGACTCTCTAGTGATTTTCTACTGAACACTAATATTATCTCACCCTATATATTACAATTATATTTGGTATAATCAAGTCTGTTTTGTAGGTATGTGTATCATTTTTGGATCACTCGTGGTGCGAATGGTTTCTATGGAAGTATGGTGTCTAGAAGGGTAACATGGTGATTATTTCACGATCTGATATATTTTTATCTTTTATTTTTTATTAGTGATATATCAGCGTCATATTTTCTAGATCTTATCCTTATTCTAATGATGTTATTTATTTATGTTAATATTTTTATGTATTTTTTCTATATTGTTCCATATATTTTGTAATTTTTGTTATGGGGGTAATCATCCTTAGTGATTACTTATAATGGATTTGATCATTATTGTCACCTCAAGGGGATTGATAATTCTTCTAAGGTATTTCACAAGTTAAATAGGGTTTCTAATTTACTGATGACCCAATGTGGTTTGTGTAAATATTCTATTAGGGAAACCATTTTTATTTTTGAATGTTTTGTAAACTGGATATTAGGACTATCATAACTCATGAGGTTGGATCAGGTAGAGTGTTGTGAAATTTCACTCATCCAAATCCTTGAGTTTTTATGGGTTATTGGGTACCAGGTCTTTGGTGTTGTTTTTTTCTATAGTCTCTTAGATTATGTTGATTCTATTTGACATTAAATTGATGTTTTGTAGGTTTTTTAGGTTTTTAATTTTTTTGGAGGTGAATATGATGGGTGAATAAGATGATCATTTTTACCCTGAATAGTTTAGAAAACCCAACAAGGAGCATGAAAAAAGTTATATTTCCATACAGTGGAGGCTTTTTGATTGGTACATGATCCACAAAACTATGTAGAAAAACCATGAATAGTCATTTTCATCCATTTAAAAAAAATTAGTTAATTTTGATCTAGTTTCTTATTGATTTTCATAAGGTTGTTATTATAGAGATTTAAAGAAACAATTTAAATCACACAAATGAAAATTAGAATGGTATTAAAATAATTTTTAATTTGAGTATAGATTTAAAATAAATAGGCATGGTTTTGAATGTTAAAGTAAGGAGTCATCAAAATGAAGCTGAAGTATTTTGATAATGAAGAACTATGATTGTTTAAAAAGAAAATATTAGTTGTATTTAAATTGATTTCAATGGAAAATTAAAACATCAAATTAGGTGAAATTTTTTGAAGTGGTTTTAAAAGTTCAAATTGGGATTTTATAATTTTTGGATTCAAATTTTATGATTGTGAAATGGTATCAACAGATTATTTCAAAAAAATACATTTTAACATTGGTGGATATCTTTTCATTAGTTTTATTTGAGGTTGATATTTAATTATTCTATATTGTATTTAAATATTGGTTGTAATTTATTTTGTTTTTTGTTTCTTAATATTATTCATCCTAGAAGAGTTGTAAATGTTCCTTATGGTTTGGGTGTGTTTTGGTTTGTTAATGACACCACCAAGACTCATAATATAGTGGTGGGGCCAGTTTACTTCTAGGGGTTTTCTATCCTTTGAGGTGATCTGGGTTCCAGAGAGGTGTCATAAAGGATTGAAGTAGTTGAAGGAGGCTTTTGATCCTTAGGTTCTTCTGACCTAATGAGTTTAAACTCTATTATGATTCTATTTTATGTGTCATGTTTTTTGTAGAGGGTGATAATTGTCCTATATACTTTTAATATAAAATTTCATGGGAGTTCAATAGGTATATATTCTCTCAGTGGCTCCTTTATGTGGAATTTAAGGTAGAGAAGTAAGAAAGTACTATGAGTCTCCATCAAGGTCAATGGTTATTTAAGGGTACATTGACAATTTTAATTGGTTTATTATTTTTTCCCTTTAGGTAGCGTCAACTGATTACATTGAGGATCATATATTAGTGAAGTACCTTTGTCAAGATATCAGTGCTTGAGTCATTTTAATTGGGCTTTTTATTTTTAAGAATTCGGTGCTAGAGGCTTCCTTTATTGAGTTGGATTTTATAGTACCACCTTATTTCATTCAGGGTTCTATTTCTTTTATATTTAATGAAGGATCCATATCTACTAATGATTTAAGACCAAATTAACATATTTAGTGTGAACCTTATTTAATTTTTACATATTATGAGATCCATCCTTCTCTGATTTTATTTTAATATATTTATTTTAGGTATTCAAATACCTATTTCATGGATTCTCAATATACATTTCAGTATAGTGGTCGGTTGGGACACCTCTCAATGATTCGTAATTGGAAGCATCTTTTGGGGATGGTATATACTCCAATTTTGATATCTTAATAGTTTTTTAGTATATTTATAATTATTCTTTATTTTCATGTTATATCTTTTCTTGCTCTCATATTTTTCTCAATGTGATATTTATTGGGTGTTTTTTAATTTTTTGAGTTCTTTTGGGTGATTATTTTATATGATCATTTAGAGAATTTTTAGTCGATTCAAGGAATATATTTATATGTTATTTATTATTTTCATTAATTGAGTCTCCTGATCTTAGACTTCTAGTAGTGGACCCTCGGGTCCTATGATTCTTTGGATAAATACCTTAAATTATAAAATATCTAGATAGTGAGGAGATAAACCTTGAATATCCATCTCTTTAACTCTTGTATGGTGTTTTACATCTCTAAGTCATTTGGTTTTCATGAAAAAAAATCAATTCTGTCATTAAAAAAATTCATGTGAATTTTTGTGTTATTTTTTGTTTCAATTATTGGAATTCAATTACATAATCAATTTCCATTAAATACATGATCAATATTTGGTCACATTTTTTTATATCATTTTAATCCTTTTAATAAACATAAAAGATCCATAAAATTCATTGGTGAAAATGGTGGAGTATCTTCATGAAAATATTCATATATAGATAGAAGTGGATAGCTAGTATAGTCAACTGGCTACCTGGTTCCTTAGTGGTAGCATCCCTTGTGTCTAAAAAGAGCATATGATTCTTGATGGACAAGAACCGTCTAATAAGTTTCTCAACTAGTGATAAGGGGTTATTTATAATGGCTAATGGACAAATGTTGGCAGGTAGCATCTTATCGGTAGTCATCATCATACAAGTGTACGGTTCTAGCCCACCCATCGGTTGCATGGTGGAGGGTACTGGTTATATGATGGTTTCAACCATACACCAGTTAGATTTTACTTTTTATAGATAAAAAGAAAAAAATCCATTCTAAATTTGCTTCAGGATACTACATAAGTTTATCGTGGCTTTTAGATCCTATAAAATCCTTCATTGTCTCCTTAGAATATCACTTTTCACATAGGTGTCCAATGAATTTCTCTCAACATATAAATTTATAGTGAATCAATAAATCTTTATCATCCAAACAAGATCGAACTTAAATTTTATAATTTCATCAAGGCTCTTTAACAATTTTAACAATCAATATTCCTCTATTTCACAGCCTTTATTCAAATATATTTGTGTCTTAAATGTAAATGGTTTTCCTAAATAAACACTCTCCCTCCTTAACCCCATTTCTCTAGTGGTTAACACTCTATAAAATTGTGATATATATCACATGGATACTATAAACAATCAAGAGGCTTCCCATAAATGATAATTATGAGGGGAATGTTGTTGGTCACCTTTGAGATGAAGGGATTTATACCACTGACCTATCAAGTCAAGAGGCTCAGATTCTTGGGACCACATCATGATTTATCCAAACACCTTATCTATTGTGTTTTCTATCTACAAAATTTTCATTATTTCACCATTTATCATCAAATCACATACTTGAAAAAATTTGGTTCAATCATTTCCCAACTTAAATTACTTAAATATTATCACTATAAACTTAATTAAATTTATCAACTATTTCAATTTGGATTTCTTACTGTATTATCTGAAATTCATTTAATTTTAAAATTACACTTTTATTATTATATAAAAATTTATGGTAAATTCACCCCCACTTCATATAATTTCTTACCAATAATTTATTTCAATTTCTTAATTTTCCATTTCTATTTTCAAAATTATGATTATTTTCTAAAATTATTCAAATCATTAACTGATCTCAATGATATATTTTATTATGGAATCTAATTCTAATATGCATGCTCTAGTTTTTATATGTCACCAAATATTCCTATATGAATAATTCAATGTAAAATTATCTTATTAGTAATTCTTATCTTGTATGGAAAATTGTAATGCCTTAGTATGTTCCCACTAAAAAATCTAAAGACAATTAGGATAGAAAATATGTTAATAATTTTAAAATAAATATATAATCAAATTATTCCGTGTACTATTTTCTTTATAGAAATAAATTCAATCATTATTCTTCTTGAAAAAATATTTATGAAATTTATAAATTATGATAAGTCACACACAAAGGCATAAATAATTTTGTAGACACTATATTAGAAATGTTATATCAATATTTTAAAAGTATTACTATATATTCTGATGAATATAATACAGGAAAATTTATAATATTTACAATCATATTAAATGGTATAAATAACCTTTGTGAAAAATTATCTATAAAATTGACCAAAAAAAATCTATTGGGTTTTATATATAAAATGGGCACCTAAAGTCATAAAAATTCATATAGGAAAATATGAGAAGTAAATTGTGTTGGTCGGAGAGTGATGGCAAGAGGGGGGGGGGGTGAATTGCCTTTTAAAAATTAATTAACAATTTAAAAACAATTTATAAATGCAGCGGAAATAAAAAGGGGCAAGACACAATTTGATAACGGAGTTCGGCTTAAACCAAAGCCTACGTCTCCGCTCCCAACTCAACCGTTGAGAGATTTACTTCAGCTTGCTTTTTAATGGTTGTAGCAAGAAACCCACTAGCCATTTTAAGGTAGGCTAGATCACCTTCGTACAGCTTTCTTTTTTATGATGGTTGTAGCAAGAAACCCAAAATGAAAGTGAGGAAGAAAAGGATGGTATGTTATAATACAAACCCAATGAATAACTAAACAATTGAAATAAATAAATTACAACAAACTTGAGGAAGCCTTGAGCGCCAAGAGTGTTAGAGTAGTTGATGTAGAGGCAGCCCAAGCTTCAAGGATGGAGATGGATCACAAGTAGCCTTAGAGATTTGTCGTTAGAGCTTCAAGGGATCAAAATATCATTCCAATGTATCGGTGTTGTTCCCGGCATCCATCCTCGTCTATTTATAGGAGAAATATCCCCAAATACTTCAATATAGCCATTGGAGGGCTTCCGGAGCCGTTGGGGGTAAAAAGTACAAGTCTGGTCAAAGCCCAACGGCTAGTTTGACTGGGCTTACCGGCTGACCGGTGCTTGGCCACCGGCGGGCCGGTGCTCCAGACAGAAGGCAGAGCATTCTGTCTGGATTCCACCGGCCGGCCGGTGGTACCTGGCAGTGGGCAAAGCCTACTGTCTGGTTCCACCGGCGGGCCGGTGTTCAGGCACCGGCTGACCGGTGGAACCTGGCAGAGAGCAGTGCTTCTGCCAGAGACCACCGGCTGGCTGGTGGTAATCCACCGGTTGGCCGGTGGACTCAGAGAGTCCTTTTCCAGTCTTCTTGGGCCAACTCTTTGGAAACCTTTTTCCTATAATCAAAAACTTGAAAACAAGTTAGAACACGATGAGAGTGATTGTGATCCTTAAAATCCAAGAGAGAGGGGTACAAAAATCTCCCCCTATTTTGATGATCACAATCACAAATGAGAAAGCTTTTAAAAAGGATATTCCAAGTAAAAAAGAAATAAGAAACTTTAGACATGGAAAATTTTAGAGATCATTTTAATACAAGAATTTCATAGATGTATCATGTATTGAAAATGATATTAATCTTGAAAGGATTGAAATAAATAGAATGGTTCATTTTGAAATTGTAACCATAGGTCATTTAAAAGAAACAACTGAAATCAATAGCTTAACCATTTAAAAACAGATTTTGATGAAAGTAATAACTTAAAAATGAACTTTTAAAAAGCTCACTTAATTAAATGAAATAAGTAACTATGTAATAGAGAGTTTTTTCCCCCTTTGGGATTATCAAAATAGGAGGAAAAGTATGATAGAAAATTAGATAAACAATAATAAGGAAGTAAGCAATGACAAAAAGAATTGATAGATAAGACAACTTGAATTTTATAAAAGATGAAACGTTACATAGAAAGTTCAAAATACAAATACAAAGACAAGTCAAAAAAAACAGGAAAGGCTCTATTCACTCCTAGAGGGCCGAGAGTGACGACGACGCCGGAAGGTCGGAGGAGCTGGAGGAGCCTGGACCGCCTCAAAGCGACGATCAAGAGAATCGATCCGAGAGTGGAGCTGATCAAACTGAGAGATAAAGTAAGAGAACTGCAAGTCGAGCCGGGTCTCAATTTGATCCTGGAAGCGAAGGAATTGATCAGCCGTCACCGACAAGCCACCAGTATCAGCGGGAGGGGGCACAGCCTCAGCAGGCTCCGGTTCATCATCACCTGCTCCAGCTTCCTCATCAGCAGCAGCAGAAGCCTCACCTTCGCTGTCACCACTCCCTTCCTCTTCATCAGCATCACTGTCCTCACTATCTGAAAGAGGATAGGCAGCGGCAATAGCAGGAGGCATGGCATGAGATGGAGGGTGTGAATGTGTCTGAGGGGAGTAAGCCTTGAGAAGGCCCTCCTTGTCAGTAATCCACTCCTGACGCCATGGATTCCAATGAATGTTCATCCGTTGCACCATCATAAAATTGATGATGTTATCCTTCTTTGGCTGCTCGAAGGAAGTAGCACGGAGAGGGACATCAAGGAAGGTAAAGATTTTGGTCAACAAGCGCCCGTGAGGTAGAGTTTCAGACCGGCGCGGGTGCTCAGCCACATAAGACATGGCACGGAACAGGAACCAGACCAAATTGAAATGAACGCCTCTGGTGATATAAGAAAGAAGATAAATATCAATAAATTTCACCATATCGTGATCACCGATACGGGGTGCAAGGGTGGTCTGAATGAGGCGCTCAATGATGCGATGGTTAGGGGAGATCTGGGAGAGCTTGACAATGGGATCGGTGGGCTGCCCTGTGAGATGCTCAAGAGCGACAGCAAGATCAAAATCAGGGTCCCGAGGAAACTCCCCCTGAGCAAATGCATGAGGTCCAACATGAGGAACCCCTAACATCCTGGCAATCTCCAAAGAATTGAAAGTGATGGGTTGCCCAAGAGCGGTGGTAGAAATGGTATCGATGTCGTCAGAAACCGACCACGTCAGGTGAGCATAAAATACCAGCTCGAGACGAGCAGAAGAAAGCCAAGAATAATCAATTACTCTACCCGGCAGAATGACTTTGTCATGCCAAATGTCCGGAAGTTGAGGGATTGAAGGAGGAGGAGGTGCTTCTTGAGCGATTCCCTTTCCTTTACGTGAAGAAAGAGTACCCATGATGGCAAAAGAAAAAAAAAATTGAGAGAGATTGAGAGAAAAATGGAGTTTGAGAGGGCAAGGAGGAGAAGGGAGGCTAGGGCAAGGAGGAGGCGCGGGTTAGGAGGGGCCTCACGAGTGAGAAAGAAGAAATGAAGGGGAAGGGTTTTATTTTTAATTTTAACCCTTCCTCCGGCCGGCCCAAAAAAAGAAAAACCGGACACCACCGGTTAACCGGTGATTTACCACCGGTTGACCGGTGGTATTGAAATTCATAAAAAAATTAAAATAAAATAAAAAAAAAGAGTTTAAATAACTTAAAAAGAAATAAAAGAAATCCAAAAAGAGTCAAATATTTAATAGTGCTCATTGACGAATCATTCCTAACTCCCCCTTAATAAAATCAAAACGTTCAACCGGGAGCGGTTTGGTAAAAATATCAGCTAATTGGAAATCAGTAAAAATGAAGTCCAATGTGATATCCCCTTTTTGAAAATGGTCACGAAGGAAATAATGCCTTAAATCTATATTATTTGTCCTAGAATGTTGTATTGGATTATTAGAAATACTAATGGCACTAGTGTTGTCACACCGTATAGGGACATGATCGTAGGAAATGACATAATCCAAGAGAGTGTGCTGCATCCAAATAATTTGGGCACAACAATTACCAGCTGCTACGTACTCGGCCTCAGAAGTAGAAAGAGCAACACAGTTTTGCTTTTTGATACTCCATGAAACAAGGGACTTGCCTAGCATATGAGAGGTTTCACTAGTACTCTTACGATCTAATTGACATCCGCCAAAATCAGCATCCGAATATGACGAAAGTTCGAAAGAAGTATTAGAGGGATAAAAAAACCAATGTTTTTGGATCCTTTTAAATACTTAAAAATCCTTTTGACCGATTTAAATGAGATTCTTTGGGATTGGCTTGAAAACGAGCACAAAGAAAAACACTGAACATGATGTCAGGACGGGTCGCAGTTAGGTAAAGTAGACTCCCGATCATACTCCTATAAAGCTTGTTATCAACCGGTTTCCCGGCTTCATCTAACGTAAGTTTACAAGAAGTACTCATGGGGGTACTAATTTCCTTTACTTGATCCATACCAAAACGACATAAAAGTTCGTTTGTGTATTTGCCTTGGCTTAGAAAAATACCATTTGAATTTTGAAAGATTTGAAAACCAAGAAAAAATTTTAATTCCCCCATAAAGCTCATTTCCAATTCTTTTCTCATTAAATCTGAAAAATAAGTACAAATTGATTCTTTGGTTGAACCAAAGATAACGTCATCAACGTAAATTTGGACAATTAAAAGATCTTTTGAAGTTTGTTTTAAAAATAGGGTACAATCAGCTTGACCCATTTTAAAATCATTTTCTAAAAGAAATTTTGTTAACCGCTCATACCAAGCCCGAGGGGCTTGTTTTAAGCCATATAGAGCCTTGGTTAACTTAAAAACATGATTTGGAAATTTTGGATCTTCAAAACTGGGGGGTTGTTCAACAAAGATTTTTTCTGAAATAAAGCCATTTAAAAAGGCACTTTTAACATCCATTTGAAAAAGTTTGAAATTTAAGTGGGCGGCGAATGCCAACAAGATCCTAATGGATTCCAATCTAGCAACGGGCGCAAAGGTTTCACCATAATCAATTCCTTCTTCTTGATTATAGCCCTTATCTACTAGGAGAGCCTTGTTCCGGGTTATATTTCCTTGATCATCAAGTTTGTTCCTAAAAACCCATTTAGTGCCAATAATTGGATGATCATTGGGTCTTTCAACAAGAGTCCAAACATCATTTCTAGAGAATTGATTTAGTTCCTCTTGCATTGCAAGAACCCAATTCTCATCATTAATGGCATCATTAATGGTTTGAGGCTCTAGTTGAGAAAGAAAGGCTTGATGTTCAACTTCGTTGAGGATTGATCTTCTAGTTCGTGTACCGGCTTGAAGTTCACCTATAACATTTTCTAAAGGATGGTCTCTAGATGGTTTCCAAACCTTAGGCAAGGTGGAAGGCGAAGAAGGTGAAGAGGGTTCTTGATGGTCATCCTCCTTGGGAGGAGAAGAGGAATCCTTCAAATGAAGCTTATCAAGCTTATCTTCAACATCTTCAATGACCGGGTGAGGTTTTAGAAGAGTTTCATCAAATTTGACATGAGATGATTCTTCGATGGTTTTTGAACGTTTATTGAAGACACGATAGGCTTTTCTTGAGTTGGAGTACCCAAGAAAAATACCTTCATCGGATTTGGCATCAAATTTCCCTAGGTTATCTTTTGTGTTAAGGATAAAGCATTTACAACCAAACACATTAAAATAACCAACTTTGGGAAATTTGCCTTTCCAAAGTTCATAGGGGGTTTTCTTAAGAAGGGGTCTTACAAGGACTCTATTGATAGTATAACAAGCAGTTTTAACCACCTCGGCCCAAAAATATTGAGGGAGGTTGAATTCACTAAGGAGGGTTCGAGCAATTTCTTGGAGAGTTCGGTTTCTCCTTTCAACCACTCCATTTTGTTGTGGAGTCCTAGGGGCAGAGAAGGTGTGATTGTATCCTTGAGAAGAACACAATTCATCGAATTCTTTGTTCTCGAATTCACCTCCATGGTCACTACAGAGCGATATAATTTTATATCCTTTTTCGTTTTCTACTTTCCTAGAGAATTTCAAAAAGGTTCTACAAGCATCATTTTTATGAGCTAAAAAGAAAACCCAAGTGAAACGAGAAAAGTCATCTACTAGGACAATGGTATAGGATTTTCCACCTAGACTTGCTACAGGGGTAGGACCAAAAATATCAAGATGAAGGAGCTCAAGAGATTTTGAAGTGGACACTTCCTTATTAGATTTGAAAGAAGATTTGTGTTGCTTGCCAAGTTGGCATGGCTCACAAATCAAATCTTTCTTAAACTTAAGTTTAGGAAGGTCACGGATGAGCTTGTTCTTATTAAGCTTTAGAAGTGAATGAGAGCTACAATGCCCCAACCTTCTATTCCAAAGCCAAGACTCATTTTCAAGAGCACTTAAACATTTAACATTTTGGCTAGCTAAAGACTTTAAATCAATAATGTAAACATTTTGAAAACGGGAAGCAGAAAATATCAATTTGTTTTGAAAATCAAACACATTGCATAAATCATTTTGAAAATTCACCGAAAACCCACTATCACAAAGTTGACTAATGCTAATTAAATTATGTTTTAAACCTTTAACAAATAAAACATCTTTAATTAAGGAGGTGCTACCAAAACCAATGGTACCTATTCCGACGATCTTGCTTTTTGAGTTGTCACCGAAGGTGACGTATCCTCCATCAAATTCTTCAAGGGAGTTGAACTCGGAGGGATCGCCACACATGTGCCTCGAGCATTCGCTGTTGAGATACCACGAGCCTTTCAGAGTCCTACTTCTTTGGTGTTTATCCTACAAAAATCAAGAGAGAATAGATTTCGGTACCCATATAAGTTTGGGTCCGGAAAGATTAGCTAAAAGAGACTTTTGAACCCATACTTGTCTAGAGGGATACATCCTAAGATATTCATCTGAGTAGGTAATGATATTGGGGCGGCCATATCTAGCATTTTTACAATCGCATTCATAAATCATATGTCCGGTTTTTCTAAAATAATTACAAAATTTATTTTGAGATCTCCCCCTTACAAAAGTAGTGGGTGCTCTAGAAGAAGTGGCTTGCTTGTTAAAGCCAAGTCCATGTGTGGTTCTAGCCGAACGTTGAGAACCTAGTAATTTGGTCAAATTTTGTTCACCTTGGGTGAACTTAGCAAGAGATTCCCTTAAATCTTTAATAGTTAAATTCAAAGAATCAGCATTTGGAATATCTTGGACTTTAAGGGCAAGTTCCTCATTCTTTTTGAGAAGTTGATCTTTTTCAGAAATTAGAATTTTGTGTTTCTTTTTTAAGGAAAAAAATTTAGAGGTAAGTTCGTGAAAACCTTCCTCTAATTGATCTCTCGCATTTTGGAGATCTTCATAAGACATGTCATTATTAAAAGAAGAAGATGAGGAAGAGGAGTGGGAAGAAGATACCTCATCAAGTGCCATTAGGCATTTTCCACCTTCATCACTTGAGTCACTTGAAGACATGGAGTCATCGCTTGCACTCCATGTTGACGCTTTGAAAGCCTTCTTGTTTTTCTTTTCCTTTAACCTTTTCTTGAAAAGACAGCACTCCAGTTTGATGTGGCCTTTCTTTCCACATTCAAAGCATGTAACTTCTTTTTCTGCTTTTGGCTCTTCCTTTCGTGCCCTTTGAAAATTCTTCTTTTTCTTCATGAACTTGCTCATTTGTCTTGCAAGTTGAGCAATCTCGGATTCGCTATCATCGGAGGAGCTTTCTTGCTTTGCTTTGAATGCTATGTTCTTTTTCTCCTTGAAGATGTTACCTTCTTTATCGGCTTGCCTCTTCATGGTAATCTCATAGGTCATAAGTGATCCAATGAGTTCTTCAACCGGCATTTTCTTGACATCTTTCGCTTCTTGGATTATCGTCACCTTTGGAGCCCATGAGCTTGGTAGGACCCAAAGAATCTTCTTGACCATCGTCTCTGCAAGAACATCATCTCCAAGAGACATTCTCCAATTACAGACATCAGTAAAGCGGGTAAACATTTCCGTAATAGATTTGTGTGGGTGCATGGTGAAACTTTCAAAGTCTTGACGATACATATCTAATCTAGTGTCTTTGACTTTGTTAGTGCCCTCATGGGTCACTTCCAGAAGCTTCCAAATTTTATGAGAAGTGGTGCAAGTAGAAATACGATTAAATTCATTACGGTCTAACCCACAATGAAGAGCATTCATGGCTTTGCCATCAAGCTCAAAATTAGCAATGTCTTTGGGGGACCATTTGACTCATCTTTGCTAGAGAGAGTGTAGCCTTGCATAACAATTCTATATATAGGATAGCCAATACTTATAAGAAATGTAATCATGCGAGTTTTCCAATAAGTGTAGTCGGTTCCATCAAAGAATGGAGCCCGAGTCATGGAATACCCTTCGGGTTCTTGTGAGGAAGAAGCCATCACTATGGATTTTAGGTTTGTAACCGGTTAAGGTATTACACAAACCTCCCTCTGATACCAATTGTTGGTCGGAGAGTGATGGAAAGAGGGGGGGGGGGTGAATTGCCTTTTAAAAATTAATTAACAATTTAAAAACAATTTATAAATGCAGCAGAAATAAAAAGGGGCAAGACAGAATTTGATAACGGAGTTCGGCTTAAACCAAAGCCTACGTCTCCGCTCCCAACTCAACCGTTGAGAGATTTACTTCAGCTTGCTTTATAATGGTTGTAGCAAGAAACCCACTAGCCGTTTTAGGGTAGGCTAGATCACCTTCGTACAGCTTGCTTTTTTATGATGGTTGTAGCAAGAAACCCAAAATGAAAGTGAGGAAGAAAAGGATGGTTTGTTTTAATACAAACCCAATGAATAACTAAACAATTGAAATAAATTAATTACAACAAACTTGAGGAAGCCTTGAGTGCCAAGAGTGTGAGAGTAGTTGACGTAGAGGCAGCCCAAGCTTCAAGGATGGAGATGGATCACAAGTAGCCTTAGAGATTTGTCGTTAGAGCTTCAATGGATCAAAATATCATTCCAATGTATCGGTGTTGTTCCTGGAATCCATCCTCGTCTATTTATAGGAGAAATATCCCCAAATACTTCAATATAGCCGTTGGAGGGCTTCCGGAGCCGTTGGGGGTCAAAAGTACAAGTCCGGTCAAAGCCCAACGGCTACTTTGACTGGGCTTACCGGCTGACTGGTGCTTGGCCACCGGCTGGCCGGTGCTCCAGACAGAAGGCAGAGCATTCTGTCTGGATTCCACCGGCTGGCCGGTGGGTCAGACACCGGGTGGCTGGTGGTACCTGGCAGTGGGCAAAGCCTACTGTCTGGTTCCACCGGCTGGCCGGTGGTCAGGCATCGGCTGACCGGTGGAACCTGGCAGAGAGCAGTGCTTCTGCCAGAGACCACCGGCTGGCCGGTGGTAATCCACCGGTTGGCCGGTGGACTCAGAGAGTCCTTTTCCAGTCTTCTTGGGCCAACTCTTTGGCAACCTTTTTCCTATCATCAAAAACTTGAAAACAAGTTAGAACACGATGAGAGTGATTGTGATCATTAAAATCCAAGAGAGAGGGGTACAACAAATTGTGGTTGAGAAAGTCAATTTCTCCCTTATCGTGAGAAAATAACCATAAAATGGGAAGTAGAGAATGAGTCCAGTTAGTATAATGATGTCAATAGAACCATTACATTCAAATCTAAAAATGTGAACAATCCATTGTTGAGGTCCTAAAATATGCTCAATTTTCCAAGAAGATGAAATAATTTATGATGGATAAGAACAACAATAATCAATCAAAAAAATAAAAAGGAGTGGTTAACCCAGAAGTGACATGAAACATATTAAAATATAATGGACATATCAAGATAGAGTGACCCATATTAAGGAATAATATCAATAAAATGAAACAAGTTTAAAATATTTTCAATGTCAAAACCTGCAGTGAATGTGATGCATCCATGAATTCGAAATCATAATCCACTTTCATTGATTCAAGCCTAATGTGACTTATGGTAAATATTTTTAATAATTTTGAGGTATTTACCTTAATTTTTAATTACTCCATCAAATCATCTTGTTCTAATTATTTATCTCTTATTCTTATTCTATATCTTTTAGTCCCCTTAATTGTTATGATCTAAACTATGCTTGAGATAAACTTGAAAATTTAAATAATCAACTTACTTTTTTATATGTACAACTCAAAAAGAAATATAAGAAATTTTTTCCATAAAAATTTCATCTCAAGAAAAAAAAAGATATTCTCATTATAGAAAATGAACATATATCTATGAAAATAAAAAATATAATCAAATTTTTAAAAGCATGAATTAAAAAATAAAGACCTTAAATGATTCATTTTTAAATTCACCCATGGTAAGGATAATTTAAATAAAATTATGGATTATTAGAAAACGTGAAGATATCATATGATATTTGACTAATAGGATCATAAAATTACCGAAAAAATCAATTGACCAATAATTTTTGTTAAAAATAATTTTTTTTTAAATTTTGGAAAAGAATCGGTCCACTAGTCTATGAATGTGACTTCAAAAACATGTGATTTGTATAACTAAATTCGGTCCATCATTCATTTTATTTTTCTAAAAGAATAAGTACTATGTAATTTAGATTTTAAAAACCTTATTAGCAAATATATGTGAACACAAGTTTTCATGTGTTAAAAAAATAAATTATTTAATTTTGTAGGAAAAGTGTCTTCTGAGAAAAATCTAAGAAGCAATGTGCTACAAAGATTCCGGTTTATCTAAATGCTGAAGTACTATCTAGATCCAAAAAAATCGGCAAACTTGAATTTGGCCATATCATAATCGGCGATAAATCTAAGGTTAAGATAATCGGTGAAGGTACGGTCAGCTTTTCAAACTCAACCTAAAAAACATTTTTATTTGTAATTTTTTTTAAAAATTAGTATGTATTGGTTAATTTTGTGATAGTAGTTTCAAACACACTAACCAAAATGGTATTTAAAAAGTTTCTAGTTAAAGGTGAAAAAATTTTCTTACTAAATCATGATCTCAAAATGTAAATAAAATTAATTTAAAACATATTACTCGCAAAATTGTCAAAATATTATGTGATCAAGTGAGTGTTTCATAGATTTTCCAAAGATTCTTTAGATATTATAGCTCAAATTAGCTTTTCAAACTAAATTTTTATTAAGTAGGATGAGATCTTACTATATTTTATTTTGATACTAACATCATCTGTGAAAATGTCCAACATTTTATGAAATTAATATCCCCTTTGAAATCTAAAAATAATAATTTATTCTTAAAATTCTCTTGAAATAATTTATATTGACCTATTCATTCTTAATAAAATTGAATTTTCATGAGTTAAATAATATAATCCCCTAGGTTTTAACAAATTTAAAAGATTCACATGGTAAAATTTATTATATTATAAAATTTAAACTTATAAATACATCATTTAGTTTATTAAAAATGTTGAAAATGAAATGGTTTTAAAATTATTTGAATTTAAAATGATCTTGGTAGATAATTAAATAATGGAAAGCTTATGATTTTTGTTCTTATAAAGGCCATAATAAATATTTTTATACTTTTTAAACCCCTCAAATAAATAGGTATCCATAGAGCAAAAATTTAACAATCAAAGAAATATATCAAACTATTTTAAATTATTTTTCTCTTCGTAAATATTTTTCTGTTGAGGCTGTGAATACTACATGTTATCCATTTGTTTCCATTTTTTTGGATAATCACAATTGCGAATAGTTCATTTTGGGAGTCCTCAAATGGTGGAGTTTTTTAATTTTTTTTAAAATTGGATTATAGTTTTTAAAATTCTCTTATTAATCATTATTCCTCAATGACCCTTAATAGTTTTATAAAGGGGGATATTTAAAAAATAACTATTTAAATAACATTATTGGTATTTTTATTTTAAAATATTGTTCAATATCGTTTAATTTTTTCTGTTTTATATAATAACCATGTTAAATATCTTGATTAAAAGCATGTTAAATATCTCACTCTTGAATATCTTTAATTTCTTTTGATATATTAAATCTTTTTTCGACTTCAATCACACTTAAATTGTCATTTTTATATTAGGTGATTTTTTTCACCTTAAGGGAGATATTATTGTACTTATATCTCCCTCTCATAGAACTTTCATGATAAAAAACTCCCACCTATCCTACTAACAATTTTTTTTATGTGAATTTAAGTGGAAACTTTTAATTTAAATTATTAGAATTTAATGACATCATTATGTTATTTTAAATCCTTGATGATGGTTTAACCATATCTTTTTATGTTATTAAATTTCATATAATAAAAATAGATTTTTGTTTCTACCATAAGTACATTGGCCAGTCATTATCTAGTGGCACCTTACCGATGGTGATCATTCTAGAATATTATGATTCTAGGCAGCTCACTAGCTATCTGATGGAGGCTACTTGGTGCCCAGGGGTGTCATAAAAAATAAAAAAAATATTTCATTTATTATGGAAAAAATAACATAAATTTGGTCAACTTTATATTCATGGAAAAAAAGTCCCATAATTTTTCAATGAATTTATGGCCTATAAAAGGCATCCATGGGCTCCTTGTAATGTCACTTTTTACATTGGTTTCCAACAATGTACCATAAAAAATATCAATTGATAATAATTATATTGTTATCTATAATAATCAAATTTTAAATATTCAATGTTATAATTTCCTCAAGTATCTTAAACCATTCTCAAAATTTCTCTTTATCTATTGTACATCCTTACATAAAAGAGATTTGTGAGTAGAGTGTAAGGGGTTTCCATAAATATAACCTATCTCTCATATACCCCATTTATGAAGTGGTTCATTCTACATAAAAGTGTGGTGTGGGTCTCATAGATAATATAAAATATTAATATGTTTTGGTGTGATTATTTTGGATATATTTAATACGTTTTCCTATTTCATTCTGTTGGAGTCCTTCTCATATTTTTAATTCATAAGAACTCAATGGATTTCTAAAGGAAGCATTGGATTATAGTTGTGATAATTGTCACACAAAATACACACCCAATGTTTTTATTTCATTATTTTTTTTATTTTTAGTCTTTTACTCAATTTTTAGGTCAAGAGAATGGTGTGTCCAAACTATGTGTAGTGCCTCAAAATGTAATTTTATGATTTTCTAAAAAATAAACATTCAATTTTATTATAGTATATATATATATATGTTTAAAACCATTAATCCTTTTCTCAAGATGTTAAAACCCTAGGAAATCCCCACTCCTTCTTCCCTGGAATTTTGATGTATTTTCTCCCTTGATTATTGGTGATTCCCTTATAATAATCTCTTTCACTATTCTACTATCCCATTATTTCGTTATTTTTCTTCTTCCCTTGGCTTTGTTCTCTCTTATACTAACCCTATAGTAGTGGTTTTATATTTTGTGTTTTGGTTCTCAATGTATGGGTGTGAATATCATGTATTAGGTCTTATTCTTACTATTTTTGAAGGATTCATTCAATCCACACTCATTCAGTGGATGGTGGTTCAGTTATTTTTTTCCATCACATAACATATAAAATTGATATTTTTAAATATGTTTTATATTATTTTTTTGGATTTAATAGATTTAGAATAATTTAAATAGAAATTGATTTAGATTTTTATTTTGTTAATTTTTTTTTCAAAGGAGTTTGACACATGTCAATGCTCAATGATATGCATAAATAAATTTTAAATGGGTTTTAATTGTTTAATTTGAAGAAATTGGATTTATAATTCGATTCTAATATTTTATTATGGGATTAGAACATTTTATAATTTGTTTCCTTAATTCACACGAAATATTCTTTGGTATATTTCTATAAATCCCCTTATTTTTTACACAATGTAATTTATCTTTTTCTTTTAATTCTTTTTGTATTCCCATTAACTCACATAAACACACACACACACACACATATATTTATATGGTCAAAATATTTTCACATATATGGACACCCATATATATATATATATATGCGTATGTATATATTTTAGCGATCTCAAGGGAAGGATTCCTGAAAAATGTGTCTCTAAAATGGTCTCTGGTTCTTCAATTTTGAATGTAAAAGTGATCTTCTAATATATATTTCTAAATATAGTTCTTTTTACCATTTATAAATTTCTAATGGATTATTAAAATGATGATTTCTAAAGGATTTGTTTTTAATTTTTTTGAAATCCTGATTTAAGTGCATGTTTGGCATCTAAGAAAGAGACTTCCAAATGGATTTTAATTCAAATGGTTTTCAAGTGATATTGTGGGAAATATTTCTAATTACAAATGTAAATTACAATATTTAATCATAAGATAATTCCTCTATGTTTTGGTACTCCCTCAATAATACCCTTTCATTTGAATTGTGGTTTTTCATTAATCTTTCTAGTAAGTGTGATAAGAAGATGTTTTTAATTATTCTTTTGTCACCTCTTAGGCTTATTCTTCATTTTGGGTTCCTAGAAACATTAGGGTTGGATGAGAGAGGATTATATCTATGTCCTAATTAAACTGACAAGATCCCCTATAGTAGTAAAATACCATGGATGGTTTTTCCATAAGTGAGTCTAATTGTGAGTAGATTGGTTGGTTATAGACTTAGGAAAGAATCTATAGGTAAGAAGATGGTTATGAAATTATTACATCAGGGTTCACCTCTTTTAATGTTCAGGAATTACTAATAAATTCATATTTCTTTAGTGTTTTGTTATTAATTTTATTTCTATATATATTGATTCTTATTTAATATTCTATTATGGTTTACCCCTTTGGTCCCACATTTATGTATTGAACATTCCTTTATCGCAATCTAGTTTTTTTCTTTATTTATGGTTCTACTATGATATATTCCCATAGATTCGATTTTATATTATATTAGTACTCATAATATTTTGTTTCACTAATCGATTTCTCTTATTGTGGGTTAGGTTTTATGTAATAAGTGGTATATGTAGTGTACTTATAGAGTTTATTTGAAAAGGGTTTAATTTTTTTTAAAAAAAATGGTTTTAAATACAGTTTTGATTGAAAAGAACATTATTGGATTTATATAATAAAATAAAATGTAACATTTAATATGTTTTACAAACTATCATTGATGATATATTTTTGTAAATAGTGATTCATAGACTCTCTAGGGAATGCCTACTAAGTGCTGTTATGATCACATCATACTTATACAACTCAAAGTTGATAGAAATGGGTTTTTTCTGGTCTAGGTACCATTTCTGGATATCTATCAGAGTGAGAGGTTTATGATGATGGATGGTGACGAGTCAAACACATATCGTTTTATTTTTCACTTTTGTTTTATTTTTTATTTTTTATCATTGATGTATTGTTCTATATTTTTTTCGATGTTTTCCTTGTTCTGATTCAATTGTTTATTTATGATTAGTTGTTTATGTATTCTATTTTTTTTCATGATTTGTTTAGTATCATTTGTAAGAAGGTAAACCATACATAGTGATTAATTATGATGCCATAAAAATTTATCGTTGGCCTAGAGGGATCAAAGATGACCCTCATGTATTTTTTAGTCCATCATGGGTGTCTAGTTTTCCAATTACCAGGCTGCTTCATGAAAACAATTGAATATTAAAACATGAATCCTCCAAAAAAATAAAAATTAATATCATATCTTTATATTCATTCTTATAGTGCATTCACTTATTTTTTTCCACAATCATGATAAATTAAGCCTGATATTCCCCCTTTTTCTACACTCATAACAAATTACACTTTCAGTATCATTAGAAATGATATTAATTTTTATTTTCTAATTGAATTAATCTCATTGATAATCAGTTTTGAATCTATTGAATTATACGTTCCTATTTATATATAATCATTTTTAAACATGATCAATATCATTCCTATAACTAGTCTATATATTATAATGAGATGAATAAATAGAAATATTCGAATTAAAATAAAAACATTTCTTTTTATAATTCTCTTCATCAACAATATTTGTAGGTTATACCTCACATTATAATAGAGATCCAATGAAATCACCAATTATATGATCTTTAATGTTGTTAGTCTCGTAAAAGGAATTATTTTATTAATTTAATTTCATAGGAAGTGATATATGATCACGTTGAACTAAAGTAAATTTTTTTAAGCATTATTCTAAAGTATGGATATCATTTAAAATTTTATTATATCAATGCATCATTTGATTTAAAATTTCATCTTGACACATTTTCTATTCTTGATACTCAAAATTTATCTTGCCTATGTTAGATCTTATTAAATTATTTAGGAAAAGATGTGTAACATTTATTTTTTTTCAAAATTTCATGTATATATTTAAATGTAGATACATGGATATAAAAATATAAACTAATTGTAAATTTTTTTAAATTCATCGCTTGGATATTCAATAGACACTTATGACATCATTACCAATTACAAATTTACAGTCACCTAATGCTAAATTATATGGTTTCCCATGATTTTACTATGATTAATACTTGTCTATTTTAAATAGGATTATTTGAGATTTATAATTTCAAAAGTCAGTTCCATAAAAATGGGTATGTCTTTGAGAAATCAAATGATTATTTGAACTTGTTCATCTCATCTTAAATAAATATTTTTTCACATGACTATCAAGTCATGAAATGGATGGAATATTTGTATATATTTTTCTAAAGTTTGGGTTTATAATGTTATTGAAATTTTGGTCCCAGAAATGTTAATGGTGTAATGGAAAATAGTGGTGAATTAGACTTTTTAAAAAATTTAATGATAATTATATAAAATCTAAATGATTAATGCATCATAAATAAAAAATAGAAAGCACAAATTTTATTTTTATATTATTTTTTATTAAAGTGATCCTACATCATCTCTTCACCAACCTAACATGTAGGGAAGAATAGAACCCATTAAAATATGGAATCTCTTTCCTCAATCTAATGTAAATTTTTTATTAAAACAAGAACTTTTAAGGGGAAAGTGGGAACCTTCAAAAATAAATAGTTTCAATACCAAAGGATATGATAGATCTGTTAAATAAAAGAGTGAGTTTTTTGGAATCATTTTCCCTAAACAAAACCCATGGAGTTTTGTTTACCTGGGTGATGGGAAAATCCTTCAAGGTTCCCTCGAATAGAAGCACCATGTTGTCCTATGATTCCTTGTTTTCATCCTTGATAATCTTCCCCATGTTTAAGCCTCTAAGAAGAATGTGAGATTTATTATCATCTGAATCTATTTTCTTCTATGTAGTGGCCACCTGGATCAGTCCCATCTTCTATAATACCTTAATATCCATCGTATCCTCATCCATTTCTTTTTCTAAATGCATGAAAAGATCTTTATGTTCTAGGAGTGAGGCTATATGGCACTGGGAATTCACTTTTGAAACTGCTTCGCACTGCTTCCCCTAAACAAACAACTCCAAACCAATTACAAGAGAAGCTGGAGAAGCATCCTCACTACCTACCATAACAAGGTCATTTGTGATGGTGTCCACCTCATGTTAGCTATGGTCTTTGGACCTGTTCAAGGTTGAGTTGAAAAACATTGTAGAAGCCTTCAGAGACAACGTTCCCTTAGAAGAAGATCTTGTAATAGAAGGACTAAGGAGATTGGATCAATCCTTCTTTCAACGCTCCCTCTGATTGTTTGAAATGAATCCATATGAATCCATGATTTTATTCATTATCTTCTGTATAGAGGATCTAAATTAGTCATCTGCTATGTCTAGTTCCTTGGACTCATTGTGGTTCGAAGCCTTGACCATATCCCCTTGGGATGTTTCTGTAAAGACCCAGAAATTTCAAGGAATTTATTTTCTTAATTTCTTTGGAATTTTACGAGTACGTAGTTTCTGACGGCACCTGATTCCAAGGCCCGGTGTTCTAGGAATATTTTTCTGAAGTTTTGTTCAGGTAAGTTCAGTAAAAGTACGAGTGGGATTTTCTAACTTTTGAACCGGTGCTCAAAATTAAAATATGAGGGCACTGATGAACTCACAACACCGGTAATTGTTTAAGGGGACCATTACTGTAGTTGCATTTTATGAGGGTTGAGAATTGTTATTTGGGGACGGGATAAAATAAATAAAATTTGTTGTGTTCAAATTTATTTAGGGATGTTGGTTATTTCCACCCAAGGGGAGTTAGAGGTGGGGCCCACACCCACATAACTTCCCATGTGTGGATAATTCTGAGGTGGGGCCCACACAATACCCAACCTTTCATCTCCCATTTAACTCCCTTAACCCCCCCCCCCTTGTATTTATTATGACAACTCACCCTCTCCCTCTCTCTCTCTTTAATACTTGCCAAAACCCTTTAATTAATTAATGCAACCTCTTAGATTAATTAATTATGTTGTTTGAATTTTGAAAAGGCATGGAATTTTATATTAAGGGATGGACATTTTATTAATTGGGTTGGAAATATTGGAGGGAGAGCTCTTGAGAGGATTTAAGAAGATGTGTTCTTCTTCGACGAAGAACACCAACCTCCAATGAGGAACCATCGAAGATTGAATCATCTCCTCAGAATTTGGCCAAGCCAAAGCTGAAGGAGTCACCTGCGAGGAACGCCATAGAAAACGTGCTTCTCTTCCTCATCTCTGCAACATGTGAGGAGATGTTGTTTCCTCATCATACATGCTCGTACGTCGTCATCGAGTCATCTTCCCGCGACGCCGATCATCGCAGACATTAATTCCAGGTAGGGGAATCAAGTTCAATTTTAATGGATTAAAATTGTGCTTCATGTGTCGTTGAAAATCTTGCTTGTCCAACCTATTTCTATCACTTAGCACGGAGGGTGCGGGCCGAACGAACACGGTACAAAGACCCTCCGCTCGAACTAGATCTTTATGGAATTGGTGATCGGAGGTGGAACACGGAAGAGGCAGGCGGCGCAAGGGACACTGTCGCACATGCTAAGAAAAGTCATGGATGAGGAAGCACGGTGTTGTCGCGTCATGCCGGCGATGTGGAACCGCATCCAGTGTGTGCTGTGGCTGAGGAAGCCGACACCATCACGTCGGCTTTACAATGGGAACAGCGGCCCACTTTGCGGGCCGCATCAACAGAAGGACCAGCTGGCCCGTCGGCCATCCGGGAGGAGGGAAGCCACGATGCCAGTAGGGTGCCGCGCTGGAAAACCCGCAGGCCCGTCAGCCGGCTGGGAGGATAAAATTCGAGGTGCCAGTAGGGCGCCACACCAGAAGTGTGGCGACCCACCGTGCGGGCTGATTGCACCAGAAGGACGGTAGGCCAAGCAGCCCGGTTTGGGAAGGGCGGCACTGCTTGGCGCTGCTGGTTTGGATAGATGGGGGGCCGCACCCATCAGACCGCTCGGCTGGCTGGTCGGGCCAGACAGGCCGCGCGCCCAGCCGGGCCGCACCCAGCCAAGCCGCGCCGGGCCAGGTTGAGCTGGGTTGCACTGGGACGGGCCGGGCCATGCCCCGCCAAGCCACACCACACATCTCGGGCCAGGCCGTGTGACTCACCGGGCTGGTCTGACCCCTTTTTCGGGTCGGACCCGCCAAAACAGAGTCGACCCGTCCCGTCATCCCATCGGGTCTAATGGACCTAGCCCATTTTCACCTAAACGTGAATAAAATGAATACCACACGTCTGATCAACGTTCTTTCCGCGGAACTAGGACACTTGCGACGAGGCGGTCCTTTTTGATTACTCTTAGTGAGTATTGAATGGATTTAGAAAAATGGCTGGGTTGGTTCGAATCTGAAACCAACCGGGCCCTCAGAGCCGAAACACTTATAACATGAGGATCGGACATCCGATTGACGTGTCATCGACTGCAATTTATTCCTCTTGATGACACAGTTCTTTTGGCATACTTCACCTGAGGTTTGGATTCAGTTGGATTATGGCTAGGTTGAATTGTACTCGAAATCCGACCAAGCCCCTAGAACAGAAATGCTAATAACTCCCAGACCGAGCGTCTGATTAACATGTCGTCTATTGCATTGAGACCCCTATTATGAGGCGGTCCTTTGAGATACTTCTTCGTGGAAATTCATGACCCTAGGAGTGTCGACCTGTTGGTCATGGAGAAGATCCTCTCGGAGATGAGCATACCGAGTACGGTGACCTTGTAGCTGGCTGAGACCTGATGACTGCTTGTCCGATTCGTATCAGATTGACTTGACTAGCCTAATGGGGAGCACTAATGTGTTGGGGTGGCAGACCCATGGTGGGAGAAGTACTGTGTTGGGGGGGGCATACCCGCGGCACTCGACAGGAGGAGTACCTCTGTAGGCTAGTAGGAGAGCGCTATTGAGTTGGGGTGACAGACCCATGGCGGGGAGCGGGGAGCACTACTGTGTTGGGGTGGCAGTCCCGCGGTACTCGATAGTGGAGGAGTACAACAGAATTCTATGGTTAGTGAGTATCACCTTAGATTTCTAATAGGACTACTTCGCTCGACATAGGAGGAGTTCTTTAGTAGCCGTGTTTTCAAAATTGTGAATAAAAATCCTAGTTTGAGCTGAGTTAATGACCATTATGTTTTCCTTATGATTGAGATGGGTTACTTGATAATTAGGTATATGTATGGGCATATACCTAAGTAAGGGTTATCTGTTGAGATCCTTATTTGTGATTATCCTTGTTGGATTTAGTGAGACCTTGAGGGTCTTAGGGTTCATGCTGAGTATTGTTATACTCACCCCTGCACGGGCTATGCGCGCACCTCGTTGTGTTGGATGTAGATGACAGACAGCGTTGATGGAGGCTGAGTGTACCAGGACTGGATGGCACATGGTGGTGGACCTCACGACGAGTTGGTACCCGGAGGTGGACCACACGACGAGTCGGTATCCAGAGGAGGTTGACGGACAAGGGAGCTAATGAGGCTATCTGTACATAACCTTCGGGTAGGATCCGTGGTGGATGGTCCAGGAGCTGCTTGTCACCTTCCAGCTGTTTTGTCTTTTACCTTGTACTTTACTGTTGAGCTTGTATTTCCAGCCCCTTTACTTTCAGCTTTAATTTTGTTTTCAATTTTACATAGTGTTTTCTTCCGCTTATACTCTGGTTGAATGTGTTTACATTTTATAATGGAAATTCCTTCCCAGTTATAGGGATTTACGCCTTTGGTGCTAGTCGCCAGCCCCTGGACTATGGAAGGCAAGCTTGGGGTAGTCACGACATTGGCCCCGAGGACGGGTCATTACAAATTGGTATCAGAGGAGTCGGTTCTACCACAGAACTCAGGACTCTGATCATTCTTTTCTGTGAAGAAATATTTTTAAGGTTACTTAGTGTGGTATTTAGTTCAGGGAGTCCAGTGTTGGTGCGGCGGCCGACGTATCCATACACCATGACCTTGACTTCTGATTTCCGACATAGTGCACGAAAATACTGATTGTGTGTGTGTTTTCAAAAGTTTTATTTATGTCAGCACAAACCAGGTCAGCTCACCATGTTTAATTTGTATGATCATTTCACATCTATTCAGGATGCCTCTATATAGACAGTCAATTTGAGATTTGAGAGAGTACCCGATGACGGCCCACTGAGCAAGTGCAGAGCCCTCTTGCTATGTTGGAACCTTCGGGTGGTGTACCAGCATCACCACCACCTGTTGGGAAGCATATTCAACCAGCTATACTAGTAGAATGTTCACGCTAATAGAGCACGTTGCATGATTTCCAGTGACAGAGGCCTCCGAGGTTACGAGGCGAGACAGATTCCCAGGCAGTAGTGGACTGGTTGGAGGTGATTGATAGAGTTCTAAACATAGATTAGACAGTAGTAGAGCAAATGGGGATCTTAGCTACTGGTGTTTCCCTATGAGTGACCATGAGGATGGTCGGCATAGTGATGGTACTTCGGTACGTGGAACGATGTCTGAGATATTACATTTGGGTAGTGCGCCAGCTATATCACTACTTGTTGGTCTGCAGTTTCAACCAGAGGTACCGATAGATGACACATGTAGGTTCAGTGCCTTACACGTGTTTCAGCATCTAATACCCGTTAGGTTCTGAGGCAAGCCCAACTCACAGACGACTGAGGACAGGCATGAGGAGGTGGCTGAGATTTTTCTAGAGCCTATACAGCTTCAGCAGGATGACATATCTGTAGTTGAGTAATCATCGAGGTGTACCTATCGTTACTGGTAATTGATGACTATGATATGATCAGCGCTCTAGGAATCGGACTTCTGAGAGAGGTGTGTTTAAGGACATCTGAGCCAGCACCCTTCCTCTATGAATTCCTACTTATGTTAGGGTGCTAGAGAGAACCTTTGTGGATGAGAATTATTTGGCAGAGTGGATACCACCATGGAAGGTCAGCAGTGGGAAATCAGTAAACTGGTGCCAGACTCGGAGACATGGGAGTTTAAGGTGTTTTAAAAAGAAGAAGTGTTAAGGACATATTAATCTGCAAAGCATCAGACATAGAAGTAAAGCTAGGAGGGCCGCATGTGGTGATGTACATTTCGACATGTTACAATCACCCTCCTTTGTAGTCCCCGCCCGTCTCAGGGAGTAGGAGGGAAGGGGAAGAGAGTAGCTGCATTCGGTCAAGGAGTGTGACCCAAGGGCTCTAGGAATGATTCGAGGTATGGTCTATGTCTACTACTAGATGTCGTAACAATAGACATTGATATGAATCATTCCTTCCCTGAATCTTTCCCCAGACCTAGAGTTTCCGGTTAAGTCAATGACTTGACCCTCACATATGGGGATACCTTTGGGAGGAGACTTGATAATCATGCTTATAATGAAGGTGTGATCTGACCCTTTAGGTGAGAGTTTCAGTTGAAACATCTTGGTGGAAGCGTTGAGGCTTTACGACGTTAGTTTGGGTGTGGACTGGGAAACTACAGTTCATACACGGATTGACTATATTATGCAAAAAGGTTATGGTTTACCTAGAACATTAGGATGGTTTTTCCTTTTTCAGCGAAAAGGAAACCCCAGGCAGCACAGGATGGAATCATGCATAAGTGGGTGCAATTGATCACTCAGGGGTCGGCCAAACTTAGATTTGTGCAAGACTTCACCAGAGTTGTTGCACCACATTTAGCTTTGACGTGGAAGGGTAAACCCTTCGTATGGTCAGAGATATTCCATCTGAGCTTTTCATAAGCTGAGGCATAGTTTGACTAGAGTTCTAATCTTGAGGCTACCGGAGAAGGTGCAGATCATCTAGGAACGGATGAAGAGTGCACATAGATGAAAAAAGTCCTAAGCTGATAGGAGACGGAGACCACTGTAGCTCGAGGGTGATGACCACCTCTTCTAACGGGTCTGATCTCAACGAGATCTACAGAGATTTTGCTGAGATGGAAAGTTATCTCCATGATTCAACAAACCTTTCCAGGTCCTCAACAGAGTAGGAGAGGTGGCTTACCATATAACCCTTCCGCTTCAGTTGCACCGGGTGCATTGACGTCATCCACGTATCCCAGCGAGGAGATGCGTGCACAACCTATCTGTCATCATCGACCACGGGACGACATTCAAGGAGGTTCCAGTAGGGAATGAGGATTGACAAGAATGGGGTCCTGCATGGACGGTCGATTACTCAGGTGCACATTTTTTGGAAGCACGGGAACCTCCAGTATAGCACATGGGAGCAGGAGGCTCAGATATGTGGTTAGTACCCTCTTTTGTTTCCCTAGTGTGTGTTTTAGCATTATGGGGATGTAAATCCCTAAGGTGGCAGTAATTTAAAGACCCGGAAATATCAAGGAAATGTTTTGCTTAATTTCATTGGAATTTTACGAGTACGCATTTTCAGACGGCACCTGATTCTGAGGCCCGGTGTTCCCGGAATATGTTTCTGAAGTTTTGTTCGGGTACGTTCAGTAAACGTACGAGTGGGATTTTCTAACTTTTGAACCGGTGCACGGAATTGAAATATGAGGGTACTGATGAACTCGAAGCACTGGTAATTTCTTAAGGGGACCGTTACCGCAGTTTCATTTTAAGCAGGTTGAGAATTTTTATTTGGGGACAGGATAGAATAAATAAAATTTGTTGTGTACAGATTTTATTTAGGGAGGATGGTTATTTCCTCCCAAGGGGAGTTAGAGGTGGGTCCCACACCAACATAACTTCCCATGTGTGGATAATTAAGAGGTGGGGGCCACACGAGGCCCAAACATTCATCTCCTCTTTAACACCCTTAACCCCCCCCCCCCCCTTGTATTTACTATGACAACTCTCCCTCTCCCGCTCTCTCTTTAATACTTGCCAATAGACTTTAATTAATGAATACAACCTCTTCAATTAATTAAATATGTTGTTTGAATTTTGAAAAGTCATGGCATGTTATATTAAGGGAGGGCCATTCTATTAATTGGGTTGGCAATATTGGAGGGAGATATCTTGAGAGGATTTTGGAAGATGTGTTCTTCTTCGACGAAGAACACCAACCTCCAACGAAGAATCATCGAATATTGAATCCTCTCCTCAGACTTCGGCCAAGCCAATGTAGAAGGAGGCACCTGCGAAGAATTCCATCGATGACGTGCTTCTCTTCCCCATCTCTGCAATAAGTGAGGAGACGTTGTTTCTTCCTCGGACACGCTCCGACGTCGTCATCGAATCATCTTCCCACGATGCCATCTTTCGCGACGCCGATCAACACAGAAATTAATTCAAGGTAGGGGAATCAAGTTTAATTTTAATTGATTAAAATTGTGCTTTGTTTGTCATTGAACATCTTGTTTGTCCTACCTATTACTATCTCTTAACGTAGAGGGCGCGGGCCAAACGAACACGGTCTGACGACCCCCTGCTAGAACATGATATTTATGGAATTGGATATCGGAGGCAGAACATGGAACATGCTGGTAGCGCAAGGGCCTTCATCACACACGCTAAGAAAAGTCGCGGCCAAGCAAGCTGCGGCGGAGGAAGCACGACGCTATTGTGCCGTGCCAGGGATGTGGAACTCCGGCCAGCGTGGGCCGCGGCGAAGGATGCCAATGTCGTCGCACCAACTGTCTAGTGAGAACTGTGGCCCGCATTGCGGGTGGCTTCAGTAGAAGTACAGGCCGGCCCGTTGGCCAGCTGGGTGATGGGAAGCCGCGGCGCTAGGAGGGAACCGCGCCGGATGAGTCGCGGCCCGTCGTGCGGGCCACTTGCGCCAGAAGGCCGACCGGCCTAGCCGGCTGGTTTGGGAAAGGCGACGTCGCATGGAATAGCAGGTTCAGATAGAAAAGGGTTCGCGCCCCTCAGACAGCTCAACCGGCTGGCCGAGCCAGACAGGCCACACGCCCAACTGGGCCACGCCCAACTGGGCCACGCCCAGCTCAGCCACGCCCAGCTGCGTCGCGCCGGGCCGGGCCGAGCCAGGTCGTACTGGGACAGGCCGGGCCGCGCACCTCCGGGCCGGATCATACCCCTCGGTCCAGTTCACGCGACTCACTGGGCCTGTCTAACCCCTATGCAGGGTCGGACCGTCCAAAAACCGAGTCGACCCAACCCGTCATCCCATCAGGTCTAACAGACCGGGCCCGTTTCCACTTAAACGTGAATAACATGAAGACCGTGCGTCTGGTCGACATGATGTCTATGGAACTAGGACCTTTGCGACGAGGTGGTCCTTTTGCATTACTCTTAGTGTGCTTTGGATGACTTCGTAAAAATGGACGGGGTGGTTTGAACCCAAAACCAACCGGGCCCTCGGAGCAGAAACACTTATAACTTGAGTACCGAACGTCCTATTGACTTTCCGTCAACTATGCTGGATTCCTCATGATGAGAGGGTTCTTCTGGAATACTTCACCTGAGGTTTGGATGTTGTTGGAGTATGGCCGGGTTGGATTGTACCCAAAATCCAACCAGGCCCCTGGAATGGAAATACGAATAACTCACAGATCGAGCATCCGATCGACGCGCTGTATGTTGTGTTGACACCCCTAGGATGAGGCGGTCATTTGAGATACTTCTTCGTGAAACTTTGTGACACTTTGAGTGTCGGCTAGTAGCTCATGGAGCGGATCCTTCCGGGGATAAGAATATGGAGTACGGTGACCTTGTAGCTGGCTGAGACCTGATGACTGCATGTCTGATTCATATCGGAGTGACTTGACTATCCCAGTGGGGAGCACTACTGTGTTGGGGTGACAGACCCATGGCGGGGAGCACTACTGTGTTGGGGTGGCAGACCCACGGTACTCGACAGGAGGAGTAGCTCTGTTGGCTAGTAGGGGGAGCGCTACTGTGTTGGGGTGGCAGACCAATGGTGGGGGAGCCCTACTGTGTTGGGGGTGGAAGATCCACAGTACTCGACAGTGGAGGAGTACCTCAGCAGTCTAAGGTTAGTGAGTAGCACCTCGGAGTCATGAAATGACTACTGCGCTCGATAGAGGAGGATTTCTCTAGTAGTCGTGTTTTCATAACCGTGAATAAAAATCATTTTTTGAGATGAGTCAATGACCATTGTTTTTTTCTGATGATTGAGATGGGTAACATGATAACTTAGGTATATGTATGAGCATATACCTAATTAAAGGTTATATGTTGAGATATTTATTTGTTATTATCCTTTTTGGATTTAGTGAGAGCATGAGGGTCTTGGGGTCCCTAATAAGTATCTTTATACTCACCCCTGCATGGGCTATGCCCACACCACATTATGTTGGATGCAGACGACATACATCACTGATGGAAGTCGAGTGTGCGAGGACTGGACGACACCTAGAGGTGGACCTCACGACGAGCCTGTACCCGGAGGTGGACTACAAGACGAGTCGGTATCCAGAGGAGGTTGACGGATGAGGGTACCGAGGGGGATATCTGTACCTACCCTTCAGATAGGATCTATGGTGGACGATCTAGGAGCTGCGCTTTCTGTACCTACCCTTCAGGTAGGATTCGAGGTGGACGATCTTGGATCTGCTTGTCACCTTCCAGCTGTTTTGTCTTTTACCTTGTACTTTACAGTTGGGCTTATATTTCTGTCCCCTTTACTTTCAACTCTACTTTTGTTTTTAGTTTTACTTAGGGTTTTATTTCGCTTTTACTCTGGTTGAATGTGTTTACATTTTATAAAGGAAATTCCTTTATAGGAATTTAAGCCTTTGGTGCTAGTCTCCAGCCCTTGGCCTATGGAAGGCGGGCTTGGGGTAGTCATGGCATGGGCCCCGAGGATGGGTCGTAATAGTTTTCGCATCAACCAATATTTCCTGTCCATGATCCACCACTATATATTCCTCGCTATTATGGTAGAGTTCTTCACCAATCACAACAAACTGGTTTTGAGAGGTCCCGATTGGTCCCATGATTTATGCTTCTTTGTATAAGAGGAGGTCTGCTGGACCTACATTGGCTTGTCCGGAGCTCCTATCTGATCAAGACATCAGCCCCTAAATTTTAAATGGAAATTTTTTCTGCCAAAACGAGGTGATGTGTTGCCTCAGAGGTTACATAACCCTTTCTTTCATCCTTTAGGACAGCTTCATCGGTTGTTGATGGCGTAATCACTTGTGATGCCTGTGGAGATTCCTCGAGGACCTCTCTTTCTTCCTGCCCTACCTTTTGACTCTCCTGATCCACATCTACAGGCAATGTCCTCTCCATATGCTGAATCTCTTACACCTGCATGTACTCTCCCGAACTGCTTGGTGAGTAACTTCTACCCAGATCAGGATGCAGCCGATCAAACACCTCTAAAACAAGTGGCCATGAGACCATTGGAACTCCTTTCTTAACTATAGCCAAAGATAACCCCCGACATGTGCCCTCTAGATCCTATTCAAAATGATCCCCACCCATGGAAATGACCCCCCCCCCCCCAAATCCTGGAAATCAAGGAATTCATCCAAGAATTAATCCCCAGAATCATCCATCTGATAATTGGGACAAACAGACAGACAATTGGTGTCGACCTCTTGAGAACATGGAGCCTTCTTCCAGCATTCAAGATGACTATGGCCCTATCTATCACAGTGGGAGAAAAGCTTATTCCAAGATTCATAAATAATAGGTTGAAAATACCTATAACCCCCTTTAGTCAAAATCCACCCAACTTCAGGAGGGGCTGAGAGAGATCCATTTAAACACAAAAACGTGTCAAAATCAGGTGCTTCAAAGAGGAATTCCTCATTCCAGCACAAATACAACTCCCAATGGAGTTACCTATAGAATGGCAGTAACACCAGATTCTGTAAGGGTAGTGGGAGGCCAAGAGGTTGATTCCAAATCATCGTGGTAGAAGTGTCATGTTGCATGTGGAGATCAAATGACCATCGAAGCAGATGAAAATAAAATCCTTGAATAGATCTTCCATATCTAGACCACACTTTCACTAGATCTTCCTTACTCGAGAAGCTAAGAAGAATATACCATGATCCTAGAAACCCAAAAACCACACATCGAGATAAACCCCATTACACATTCAAAAGCATGTCAAAAAATCAATCAGGGGCCATCACTGAATGAACTGAGCCACCAGAGACAAAGAGAGGAGCGCAAAGGATGCTTTGAACTCTTGCAGAGAAATCAGAACCACAGGTTGTCCAAAGAGGACCCTCATAACCCTTTGGGATACAAAAAAACTAGGAAATAGAGAGAGGTACTCGGCTTTAGGTAATTATCCATGGACCCTACCTCTATCCTGAGACCCCTGTTGAGGATTATTGCAGGGAAGAGATCCCTCCCCCGGCGGTGGAGGGGCCTCTGTAGCCGCCATCTTCTCTATGGAATTGTCTCCTAAGACATTTCATTGTACCCCCTGAAATCTCTTACACTAACTATTTCATAGCTAAATTCATAATGTAATTATAAGTCATTTATAATCCCTTGTGGATTAAATCCAATATATAAATTCATTTTCATCCTAGAAACTTACCCTTGGAGATACTTTTAAACTCCTAGTTTATTAACACAATACAATCCTTTTTAACATGTGGATTATTTTCCTAATTGACTTTTATTTGGGGTTCATTACCCACACACACTTCTATTTTTTAAATTGATGATATAACACCAACACTCTTAATCATAGAAAATAAATAGAATGAATTATAACAACACAAAAAGGTTTGCAATTATTATTGGGAATATCAATGCAATATGGATCACACCACAAGATGATTATATAATTATGAATTATGAACGAGCATGATACAGTAACATAAATTAATGACATAACAATTTTATTTTATACTCAAAATTTAGTTTTATTGATATCTCATGCATATATATGAATAATTTATTTCTAACTTTTATATAAATATTTTTTCATGTATATCCATTGTAGAAAATATTTCCCCACACAGGATCAATTATATCTTTCTACAATAATAAAATAATTCATAGATGTTTGATACTATAAAATTAAAAAATAGCTATACAGTGTAATTTGTTAATAGAAATTAATAGTGAATTAAATGATCTCATAAATATCAATATAAATTTTCATGGAAACATCCCACAAATCATATGAAATTAGATCTTACAATTTCGGATAATTCTATATTAAATAGTTCCCATTCTAAGAAAATAGACTATATATTAATACCTTCATGCTCACAGTTAATGTATTTTAAATATGGAATAAAATATATCCACCAAAATTTATGTAGTATTGAAAAAATTTGTTAATAATGAAATATAAATGAAATAAATTAAACTAATTTAAATAAATATTATGTAATTAAAAATATATAAGCATAAGTAAAACATATCATGTTTTGAAATGAAAAAATGAAAAAATGCTTGATATCACGGTGTCTAATATGGTAGGATAATCATACAGAATATATATTTTCCATCTTGTGGTAAAAAATTATTTCTTAAAAAAGATGCTTATAATGAGATGTTGATCAATATCATATGTGGTAGGATACTCATTGTATTTAGAATACTTATTATGATCTGTTAAAGACATCCCATGAAAGGTTCATGGAATCTCACAATAGGTTCAAGAAATCTCATTGTAGGTTCATGCCTTTAATAATTTTTATGTATGGATGGTTTAAAACTTCTCAAGTAATGTTCAATAATTTAATTTTTTTAACACTCTAAAGTTTCATGAGATCCCCGGGAATAATGAAAACATCTCAATGATTCTTTACTAAATTTTAAAAAATCTTCATTGAATATCCCATAAGATTTAATAATTATTAAGGAAGCATCAATACATCTCACTAATGCTTCATTAATTATCATAGAAGATTTATTAATTCTCATGAAGTATTTAGAGAATTTTTTAATTTTCACTCATATAAGGTTCATTACTACTCATGGAAGCTTCAACAATTTCCCAAATTAACACTTATGGAAAGTTTATTAATTCTCACACAAGAATCATGAATTTAAAAAACATTATCACAAAAAAAATGTTAATATGAAATAAATGTATTAAACCAACATATTTAAGTTAAAGTCTAATTAACGTATATTTTCAAAATTTATTAAATATACAAAAAATAATTTTTGATTAATTAATCATTTTTAACCTAAAATATCACCAAAAATATTATCAAAATATATCTAAAATCTATAAAATTATAACTCATTGCTTTCAGTGAAATAAAAACAAATTTTTGATTTTGTAACACTTTGTTCAAATTTCCATGTAAATGGGTGAAATGAATATAAATTTCATAGTTTTATAAATCATAAATAATTATTCAATTATAGGTTCTATAGACTATGTTAGGATTAAATGACAGTATCACCAAAAATATAAAAACATTCTATTTGATTATGATTTATGAATAGGGTAAAACATAATAATATAAAATTTAAAGGTTCTAAAATATATATTTTCCAAAGGAACATTTCCTAGAATTTGTACTAAAAATAAAAAAATAAAAAAATGAAATATAATATATACCTAGAAAATCATTAAAATATATAATAAGAGAAAAAAATATTTTTTTTAATTATCAAAACATGAATTTATTTAAGGATACACTCTAAAATATCCATCTTTATATAATTAAAAAATATTCATTCCAATAACATCTCCCTATTTTTGATATTATTAAAAAAATTAAAAAACTCTCTGTATTTAACAAATTTCTACACTCTCCACCATTTTTATAATCATCATTTGGAAATAAATGAAATATTATAATTTTATCATTAAAAAATCCATAAAATAAATTTTGTATAATTTTGGTGCCCATGTAAATTTGGGACCTTTGGGTTTAGTATACGAATTATTGAGAACCCAAACCAATTTTAAACACTTATTTACTGGAAATATATTAGAAAATAATTTAGAAATATAGAATCTCATATGAATAAGTGATTCTAAAAATCTCAAGGAATAACTATTTGCAAAATGAAATTTTATATCATATTTAAAACATGTAATAGTTGAATTAATCCCATTTGATCTCCTTAGAAAGAAAGAATTTTATATCTTCTGTAATTGATTCTAATAATGAAGACCATTTTCTCTTTTATTAAATTTATTGAAACTAAAAATTTTATCAATGTTTTATCTAACTTGAACAAAAGTGGACATATTAAATTTTATACATTCAATTTAATTTCTAAGATAATCACTATCTAAATTTATTTATATTCCTTTAATTTTCCATATTATTCATTGATATTAAATAAAAATATCTAAAATATTCCTTTATAGGTTTTTATTTTCATGAAAGTGTAGTTTTTAGTTTCTCTTGATCCAAAATCAAATCTACATATTAATTTTCAATGATCATGGTAGTATATATCATTATATCTTCAATATCCTTATGAATATCCTTATATCTACCATTAATATATTTATATATACTAGTAATCTATTCTCTATAATTATAGTGTCTTTTAATCTCTTTAGATAAATAATCCTAAAAAGTCTTATCATAATCAGATTCATAGGAGGAGAAATAAGATTCACCTAATTAATTTGATAAATCCATTACACACTGGTTTTCCAAATCCTTTTGAGAACCATATTCTTCATCAAAACATGAATCATTCATGAAAATCCATCTAGTTTCCATATATTACGTTACATTCTTTTAAAATTATATTATTTTGTTTTTCATTAATATTTATAAATATTTCTTGATGTACCCTATTATTTTGTACTCATAACATGTTATATATTGAGCATCATTATAAATTATATTACCCATTATTTTTTTAATTAAATCAGTTATTGGAAAATCATTTCTGATTCTTCCTAAGTATCATTTATTTTTTAAAATTTTTCCATTAGAAACATGAGTATTATCATTCATATAATTACCCTATAAATAATATTTGTATGAATAAGTTGAATAAATTGATTGAAAAGAAATTAATTTATATTCAGAATTTTCTTCACATACAATATTTTTATGTTCTAATGCATATTAAAACAATGAATTAATGAGATCATCAACTGTATATTAATTAATGTTCTTACTCTTATAAATAAACTATTTTTAACATTAAATTTCTTAATATATTATTTGAGAACTCATTCAGATAAAAAAATATTTTCTCATGTTTCTTGTAAAGAACTCATACCATCAAGAAAGCAATTAAATCTATGAAAAATTTAATTCAAAATTTCATTTTCCCCCTTTTTTAATTTTTGGTACTTGACCCTTAACATGAATAATATATTTCTTATTCACTTATCTATGAAGTATGTGATTATTTTATAATTTCCCAATTAACATTTTAGGTTTTACCTGTATATATATGGCTATGAACAATTCTATAAATTTCACAATATAAAATATCCTTCACCCTATAATTCAACACATACGTTACCATATTAACAACAATTAATGATTTATGGTCACCATAAATAAATTTCAATGGCATTACTATGATTTTTCTAGTGATTAGAACTATTATTTTTTAAAATGTATTTCATTTGACAGTTTTAATATTTATATTTGGTGACATAAAAATGAAGAGTTCCTTAATAAATTCATCCATTTATAAAAATTATTCATGTAATCTCAAAAAGATATTTTACCATCAATATTTATGTTTGGAAATAGTTATAAATATTGCATAAATGTATATATATATATATACATGAGTTAGGGGTCAATCTCTAATAAAACTTTTTTGGACCTTGGAGAGGTGGTGGTATAATATCCAATGGGTGTTATTTAGCTATTTAAAAAAACAATCTTAGTTATATTAAATTTAAATGATTAAAAAGTGCAAATAAAATAGTAAAAATAACATGGGAAATTTATATAGAATTTTAGATTAAATTTATCCAATATCTACTCTTCACCATTGTCAAATGTAGAGAATATTAAAATCCATGAAAAAAGGAATCAGTTACAGTATGTTTTTCACACATGAAATCACATCACAATTAAAAAACATTTTTAATCTAGTGTGGTAAACCTAAGTAAGACATTCCATTTAAACCTAGTGTATAAACCCCCATCACATAATTCTTACATTATTCATCTAAACATGTACCTGCCATCCTCCAAATAACCCTTACTGAAGGGGAGGCCACTTGGTTTCCCCTACATCACACTTAGTTCCAAACAAAAAATGGGATTCCCATATATATTTAAGCATTGATATTCAAAATGAAATAAAAATTACTAAATATAAGGGTACATGATTCGTTTACATTAATTTATGTATATTATCAATGCCAAGAAGGAACCTATACATAAGTTTCATCTACACAATTTACTAAATGATGATATCACAATGAAATAGAAGTGTAACCTAGTAAAACATCTAGAAAAGTTAACATTCCATCCTAAAACATATAAAAATTGTAAATTACCCCCATATTAATTAAAATAATATATATATATATATATAGTGAAATAGGTTATTTCAATCTCCCACTATGTCACATTCTTCCCCCATAAATTCATTAACAATAGTGCAATACACAGAAAACTAGGATTAGTAACAATATGTGGACAGAAGTGTGTTAAGAAAAAAACTAAACTAGAGAGAGTGTTAAAATCAGACCGCTGATCACAAAAAATCCTCTAAACCAGTAGATTATGTACAAAAAATTGTCAATCATATCAAAAATAATTAAAGATGATATGTATTACCTAAATAGAATATATACTAATAACATAAATAACCACCATTGATAATTTATCTAAGATAGTTAAATGAATGGTGGGTTAAGACATGAGACCAATCACCAACCATGAGAACACATATCCAAGAGTTATCTAAGAACCACCTAGTTACAAGAAGCATAGAAATCACTAATGAACCAACTCCAACCCCCAAGAACTCATGACCCAATGGAAACTAAACAACCACAATAAAACCCCATTATAAATATTGATAGTGAAAACATCCAAAAAATCTATAAAGATAAATTCAAAACCACACCAAAACCTGGAAACAACATGGGTACCAAACACAGGTCATAAGACCAATGTTGGTAAACTATGAGATCAACATTGGAACACCATCCATTTAAAAACCCAACAAATATTGCACTATATATTGATCAATAAATTGAAGGAAACCCTTTTCCTTATTACACAACAACTCACCCTAGAACACCCTGTAAAAATCCTAAAAAATATAATCATATGAGAACCACAACATGAAATACATCCTCATAAAACACCACCAATGAATCAAGTTGTACAAAACAATATTTAACTCATCACTATTTACCTAATAAAAACACTAAAACTGTAAATAAATACCCAATAATTACAAATATACTCACCATATAAATTTATAAATCAATCAGGATCCCAAAACACTTACTACACCTTTAAAAACAGAAACTCATATCCACCATTCCATAAGTTTAATAAACAACATCATCCAAAATGATTTTAAAATTCATGAGATTTCCCACTTGATTCATAAAATTCTGTTTGTGGTCTAATTATTTTGAAGTATTACAATTCACATATCTGTATTTAGCCTCTGTAAAGTCGACACATGACTGAAACTAATAATAAATGATAAGAAGAACTACCCTGAATATCATCTCAATTGTTGAAATTTTCACTCTTTTGGAATATTTTCTAGGAAATAATACTCTATATAGAAAGAAGTGATAATATTATCAGTTCACAAATTTTATATTAATCAAAAAATTACATCATAAATAAAAATAACACTAAAGAACATATCAATCGATAAGACACATATAAAACACCCCTTTTTAATAACTCAACACCCTTTATTTCAATTAATTCATTTAAAATAATTCAATTTTATTTTCAATATATGATTTTCAAAAAAATACTTCATATTTGAAATTTTCAGGAAAAAAACTATTTTAAAACACATTTCCAATATCTATATAAAACCATGAGCTTGCATAAAAGTTTCTCCCACATCTAAAAACATTTCCAAAATCCAGTACAAAACTAATGTCACTTACATTCATTTCAAGAGAATCAAAAATAAAATAAAATATCAATTGATTATTATAGCCATTTTGAATCTAAAAAACTTTCCAAATTTAATTTTTAAATCATTTTCATTCGAAAACATAATAATAAATACAATTACAAATTTCCATAAATGATGGAAACCATACATAGTAATTTAGAAATACTATTTTCTTATGAATACATGTTTTCCAAAACATAAAACAAACATCCAAAGAATATAATAAAATAAAAATCCATGGAAACATTCCAAACTAATCTCAAAAAACTAATCTATAACCAAAAAATACCTTATCAAACATGAAACTGATTGCAAACACCATTAGGGTCATTTTAAAAAATAATCTAGGTAAAAAAAATCAATATGAGAAACCATATTGTGCATATTTTCTTCACACTTTCTAGAAAACCAGTGTCAACGCATTTAAAAGCCTATAGAATGGCCATAAACATATTTACATAGGATTCATCCAGTTTACCAAATCATGTAGTATAACTATGTAACCATATTTAATTAATCACAATCAAATACAAAACTGTAAATGACCCCACAAATCATTATCATACTCATCAGAGTCTAAGGGAGCATCATAACCCATTGAAATCCATGAAATATAAAAAATATAAAATCATCACCATAATCCAAATCACCCTTGGAAACTCGATGTTTATTATGAATAAAAAAGGTAATAAATTTCCCACACCATCTATATGAGTGAATATGATGATCCTATTATCAATTTTTTTATGATCTTGCTTATGTCACCCCTAAACTAGGAACTTGAACCGACCCACAAAATACATGAGGAATGTTATAAATAATCTCAAACCAGAAAATACTGATATGGTATTAAAAATAATCATATTGGGAACAATTAAATCCTATTATTAATACACATATAAACAAAATTAAACATACAATTGAGTATAAAACAATACTAAATAAGGAAAATTGAAAATATGGTAATAAAATTGTTGATTAACCTCATATATATAAACCCTAAAAGCACCCATCCATCATGTTTTATACAAAGGAATCTCATAATAATAATAATAAAATCCATAACATAGCTCCATATCCAAGTGACACATGGCCGTATTCTAAATCCAAAAAATGACCATCACCCTGAACAACCTAATAGGAAGAATACCAGAGCCAAAAAAATTGAAAAGAAAAACATGTATAGGTTCTTACATCAAACATTGTATATTTAGTGTGAGGAAAGCCAATCCTAGTTGAATATCACCAAGGACTTTTTTATTCCTTGAAGATACAATTTCAACTATTAAAATTTGATATAAAAATTTGAAATTATATTTTTAACTCATAGATACATAAGAAGAATCCAATATCTCATCTATGAACATTTTATAAATCATTCCATTTTATTTCTTTTAAATAAAAATAATCACTTTTAAAATGATTCCTCATTTGAATCAAAAAATTTTAAAAACACCATTTTAAATCTACATAAAAATATAATTTATAATTACACCAATAATAATGAAACCCAAAATATTTTTAATAAAAATGGAATAAATACCCAAATGATAAATCAAAAAACATAGGTACCACATAGATGAAAATAAAAAATAGGCCTTCATTGATTCCAAATGAGATAGGGAATAAAAAATATTTTATATTATGAAGACATATATTATCATGGGAAACATATAGGGTCCTAAAGGAATACCTCTTCTAGACTATACCAAACACAAGAACACTTTTTGGCATATGATACATCCAAACAACAAAAGGAACCCAATTATCATGTATAAATCCTCATTAAGGGAACTCCCCATCAGTCATACGTCATACTAGTGGGGACACCAGCATCCTAAAATGATCATATTTAGTTTAAATATTGGAATCCCACTCTATTAGTAATTTATCCTTGAAAGAAATAATAAGGACTTGATAAATCAAATTATCAATATGATCAATATAAGATAATAAAATAAATCTCACCTCACCACTAACACACTCATGAGAAACATCCTCAATAATAACATCTATATCAATAAAGTAAGTCAAAAAATAAGTGGAATCATCAAGAGTATCACACTCATACCATGAAAACCAATTTTAATGTTCCAAATAGGACATACTAGATATATATTTTTATATACCAAGCCATTTATAATCATTTTAAATCCATTTAAAATTCATTCATTAGGAAAAACTATTTAAAACCTCATTTAAAACCATTTTTATTGAAAATACTTTTTCAATTAAAAGAATTCAAAAAACCAAACCCCACCCTTTTCTAAATTCATGGACGAAATGGGGACAAATCCCTTTAAAATACCAAATTATCATGAAACATGTAATTCTATCATTTTTATAAAAACAAAAAATAGAAACACCACATTAAAAAGAAAAACCCCTTTGAAATTACAATTAATTCATGTGAGGGATCATTATAGAACATTTATAAATTATATTTTATTATCACATAGTCATATACCAGAACAAATAAAAATTTTAAAATGTTAAGCACCTAATGATATGCCAAATAAAGTAAGAACATAAAATCACCTGCCTCGGTTCAATAGAAATCAAGAAGAAACTCATTGTCTTAGATGGAGAATGATAAAATAGTAAAAAAGTGACACCAAGAAATTACTAACAAAACAACAATATGAATAAATCACCCTGAGCTCTAAATGTGACCACAGAAGTCCTTTTGGGTTTGTTCGATACGAAGAGACCAAGGGGGAATGGAAAAGGGTGAGAATGGACAGTTAAAAGGTAATATAAGGGTTTCCCTTGAGAAATATACATAGAAATTATGATGGAGAAGAAAAAATCAATGGATAGTGGAGGGGAGGATCTTCTATCATAATTCAACAAAAAATAGGGAGAAAAAAATAGAACTGACTAAAAATATGAAATGGATAAAAGGATAAAATCGCATTTGTAGTGTTGTGGGAAATACACACTAATTTTTAAATTATGAACTAGTCATGATGAAGATAATGGATGGAATGAAAATACACTAACATGGTTTGACCACATGGTTTAAAATTTTTTAGCCAACTATGAAAAATTAGTTCATCAAACAACATATCCCTTTATATTCATGTTGCATGACTTTCCTAATTATGTGCAAGTTCTATGATAAAAAAGACTTATAGAAGGCTAAGACACCAAATTTCCCCTAAGTCTCACATAGTTAAAATGAAACCATTCATTTCCATGAATATCAATGTGTAAAATTTAAAAATGAAGTATGAAATGATATTTATAATGGTACCATCATATTTTTCATTGATTCATGCACAAAAACCATACATAGAAGAAATACCTAGGTGATATTAATCTACACACTTTACCAAATAAATTTATTACCATGTCATAACAGTTTAACTAAATAAAATTTATAAAATCAATAAAATCCAATATTGAAATTAATAAGAATTTAAATTAACACAAAAAATAATAAATATAGTAACAGCTACAGTGACATAGGGTGTTTGATGTTTAATACTAACGTTTCTACCTTGTAAGTGAGAGTTTATTTATCAATTGATGAATTGAATAATACAGTTGTTATTAATTAAATTGGGAAATATTTCTTTAAGAATAAGATGATGGATGATAATGAGATTGGGTTGAAATATATGAGCTTCATTGAAATAATGAAAGTGAAAGATGAGGACTCGAGTGAATCTAAAGATGATTAAGAAAGGTATGAAAAGAATAATGGAAAAATGGATCTTATCTAAAAGGTATTAATTAAAATAAATTGTAAAATAAAGTTAAACATCCACATTATGATTTTAATTGTGGTGTAATTTAGCATATTTCAATTTATTGACCAAATAAAAAAAATTGAGGGTATAAATATGATGAGAATGAAGAAATTCCTCAGAGATTGAAATGGGGAATAAGTTTTATTAATCATAAGAAATATAATCACAATAATAAAATGTTTCTAAAAAGAGAAAAATATGTATACATAGAAAATATATAGGAGAAAACTCCACTAAAAATAGTCTATCAAAGAATTATGTTCCTAAAAATTTTGGTAACTTTTGGTATCATGTTTACATATACAATTAAAACATCAGTATTGATGAAGTAAGTGAAGAGACTTATATTTAGCCTATATTACAAGATGAACATCAATAATCTATGAAGAAAAATAAAAAACATAAAAAAATGGGACATTCTACCAATGAAGTTTAAAATTGAAGGGGAAGATTAATCTTATAAAAAGGAAGATTTTGACATCAAAGAAATTATAAATTTGAAGGTGAAATATGTTGTTCATAAAAAAATATTGAATTATTTAGAGAAAAAAATACAAAAAGGGAATATGAGTTAAATCAGAATTATTCATGGTGTCTTAATGCTAATGTTACTTAATGAAAAATGATATATTACTGAAATAAATATTTGAATATATAGTTTTTATCATATTAAGTTGATAAGAATGTATTCCTTAAAGGTTTATGTAAAACATATACTCACAAAACTCAACTATTAACTTGTCTTTACAAATATCTTATGTTATAAAACTAGTATTAAATGTGTTTGGAAAAATATTTTTTTTTGGAAAATATAATTCAACATGAAAATAAAATGCGGATAAATTATGAATAAATATCTCCCTAAAAAGTCATTTTATCTTTTTAACAACAATCATACTCTTTTAGAAGACCAAAAATCAATGGTTATTGTTGGTATCAAATAAACATATAGAAAAAATAATATAGTTTGGGAAATAAAATGTCACTTCCTTAGATTATGAATAAATTAATGTAGAGAAACTTTGAAAATAAATGAGTAACCACTCACAATATAAGGAATAATTTTAGTGGAGAGAATTCTTTAAATAAAAATTCATCAATTTTGAGTACCCAAATAAATTATTTTCTAAAATAAATACTTATAAGATGTATGTAATATAGTGATTATGTTGAATAATATATAAATAATCTTTTATTGTATTTTCTACATGTTAGTATATTAATGGAAGTATAGAAAATAGTGGATGAAGAAAAGTATTGATTTGATAAAGTTGATCAAATAGCTATCTATAAGAGGATGTTGTGAATATTTGATAGTGGTTGTTCATATTGTATGAATAATTATACATCAAACATCAATATCATTGAATATTTTTATTGATTCCTATTTATATTTCGTATGAATTTTCTTTTAATATTATCGGAATTGGTACAAGAGATATTGAATCTCAATGAAATAATTCTTAAGATGTTGTGTTTTTTAATGGACATAAACACAACATATTTAGTTTAAAAGGAAATTTTTTATAGGAATGAATTTATTTTTGGGTTAACATATTATATAATAAAAATAAAAAAATTGAATAATTTTCATAATGGGTGACAAAAAAATTATAACATAACCAAAATTGGTGGCTTGAGAAATTCCTGTTATTATAGTTAAAAAAGTTGGAAATAAAATTTGAAATAAATGACATAAAAACATGGTAGAAAGGTTTTCATTAAAATATAAATGTATTATATGGTGAGATATCTGACCTAACTAATATAAAAATATAAAATATTTTTTAAACATTTCAAAAGGGGATTATTTTACATCGAAAACACAAAATATTGGAAATTTAATAAACTTATCCACAAGAATCAATTCATTCTAATTTATATGGTAATACGGGACATCAATAAACTATACATGATATTTTATTTTTTATATACATTGATTATATAAAAATGATGAATAATTTTATATTCATGATAAATAATTTTGATTCAGTGGAGATGTCAAATATATTTGGATGACAATATTAGAAAGGGTTGGAAGTCAATGCCAAAAATTTTACAGATGATAATGGAATAGAATTAACTAGATATTTTTCTGAATCCTATATTACTGGAAATTGGATTGAACATAAATATAATTCTTTTTAGCCTCTCAATTACAATATATTTATTGTTAGTAATAATAAAATCTTTTTTGAAATGTGAAGAACAATTGTTGTTGGATTAAAATTTTCAAAATTCATCAAAAGTGATTTTATAAGTACAACTCTGTAAATTAAAAATAGATGATTATTTATACCCAAATGGAATATGAGTTTTTATGAGATTTGGAATAATGTAAAGCCTATCATGAATTGGATCATATTTCTTGAATATCCATTTTAAATGAAGATACAATAACAAATTTTGTAATTTTTGATGAAAATTTGAGGAAGGTGTTTTCACAAAATGCATATCCAATATAAGAGTTTATAAGTCATTGAAAAAGGATGCATAAAATGGTTAATTTATATGATTTTAAATTCATTCAAAATACTATTAGTTTAAGGGAGTGACAAATAGAAGATTCTAAGGAATTTAAAGTTGATAACTTGATAAATTATAAAGAAGTTAGAGAAAATAAATATGAAAATGAATCCAAACATATTTATTCGTAATAGGATAAGTCTAAAGATTGTAATTTTTTATTGTGTAAAATTTACATTTCAAAGGAAATAATATATTATTGAACATAAAAATATCATTGAATTTTTTGGAATTTGTTGTATAGATAAGAATAAATCTAGTCTTGAGTATCAAACAACTCATGTTTCATAAGTTGAACTAAAATTTTTTATTGGTGATTCTGAAAAAAAACCAGTGGATATATTATATGAATGAAAATCTAGAACATTTTGAGAATAATGATAGTAAGGATATTATTCCTAGACCGAAATTAAATAATGGTATTGAATGAAAGTGGGTATATTGAAATAAAATTAATTAGAGAGGTTAGGTTTCAAGGAACAAGGATAGATTAGTTTATAAAAATCATTACTTGGGGTGATGTGTATATATTGAAAATATATTACATCAGTTGAAATAATTGAAACTATGAGAATATTTATAGTATTTATAGCTCATACCCATTATAAAGTTTATCAATTGGATATCAAATCGTCATTCCTAAATGGGGATCTTGATGATAAAGTTCTTATAAATCAACATTAAGGTTTTATACTTAATTACAATGGATCTAATGTTTATAAAATTGAAGACACATTATTATAGATTGAAATAGGACCCTACATATCAGTAATCAAAATATTGAATTTTCATGAATAAAATACAATTCTAAAAAATAAAGGTGGATAATAACTTCTATTTCAATAAAATGGGATTAAATACATTATTTGTAATTATTTATATTGATAGTATAATTTTTTAGTTCACAAGGAGTATGCATGTGAGGAGTTTTTTAAAGGGAATGAAATTGTGTTTTTGAGATGTCAATGGTTTAGGATATAAGTTTATTTACATATGGTTTAATATATAAAATAAGTAAATAACTAATCATGATGGGTTTACTCATACTGATTAGGTTGGTAATTGTAATCATAGAAAATCAATATAAATAAGAAATTCATTTTGGGTAAAAAGTTCTATGAGATTAAATAGTTGGAAACATTGTTCAATAACTGGTAGTATATTTAATGTTTAGTAGGTTACTACCACACATGAATGTATGAAGATTTTATTATTTAAAATCTTTCTAAAGAATATTAATTTAAAATATAAGAAACCACTAAAAATTATATTCAAAAATCAAAATAAAATTATCCTTTTCAAGAATCTAGTGAAACACTAAAAATATAAAATTATTTATAGAAATAATGAATCTTTTTAGGGACAATGTTTCTAATGGAGATGTGAGGTAGATGTACATTTCAACAAAATATTACACTCTTAATATAATCACTAATGTTTGAAAAAGGGTGATATTCTTGGAGTTAAGGTTCAAATTCTATATTCATCCATTCCCTATTACTTAAGTAAGATATGGTATACATCATAATCCTTTTGGTTAAAATTTAAAGGATAAAAAATTATATACAAATTTTACTCCAAACCTTAGAATCCAAACATTATGTCAATGCCAAAATCGTGAGGACAATAACTGATTTGATGAATAGAATAACATAAAAATCATTATCTCGGAATTTATTATTAGAGATGGATGGAGTTCTCTCTAAAGCATTGTTTAACCTAGTAGTGTGGTGTTAGGATATATATATTTAAAAAAATATTTTATTCAATGAAAATTTGTGAGTTTTTGTATAGTAAAAATAAAAATATGGATAATAAGTAACTCCTATAATTTATAAAGTTTTTGTATTTTTTTTATTCTCTAGAGATGCATTTTTAAAAGTATATAAAGGTGTTGTATCTAAAATTTCATAAATTATAATAATAAAATATATTATTTGAGGAGGAAATATTGGGTTTTTCAATATGATTTGATAAAAAATGCGATCATTTTCATGGATTATGGTCATTAAATATTATAGAATATGTATCCAGAGTAACCCATATTTAAGATAATCCATTCATAAAGTAAAAAAGTTTTTTAAATGATAAAAATGATACGGAACCAGAATATATCATAGATAATTAAATATGGATATATTTATGTATCACTTAACCAATTGTTTTAATGGATATTTAAATTGTAACAGTATTGTTTTGTAAAATGTGTTCTTAATAAGTTGAAGATATTATTGAATATTATGTTATATTATTATTTAATAATATTATATTCATGAACATCCTGATCGTTTATGTGAGATTTTATTTAATATTTGTTTTATAAATCTATTTTGGAAGTAGATAACACAATTATGCAATTATCAAAATGAGTTCATAACATTATAAAATGAATGATACTTCTATGAAGACTAGAGTTATGTATTAATAGAATTTTGTAAGATACAAGAACAAAATGAAGTGGTGAAATACTCATTACCTGAACCATGAATAAATCAAGATTAATAGAATCTAAAGGTAAATCAATTACTAGTGTGTAAGTATTATTCATGTACAATAGATTAGAAAAACATGAGGGATTATAAATTCTATATGATAGAATATTGATAATGTAATTAATATTGAAAGAAAAAACATTTTAGAGACATTATAATATTTAACCAAATGAATGGTTTGAAAAGTAAATATGATCAGGTTGAGTTATAATTCATGAAGAAAAAATCAATAATACTATATTATGATTCAAGTATTATTTTTTGGAATAATTGAAGGAAAAAGACTAAAATTTATATGAGATTATATCCATATCAAAACATAGTTTTATGAAATAGATAAGAAAGATTTACTGAGTTTTGAATCATAATTTATACTTGTTAATAATGTATGGAATTAAAAAAATTCCTTTAATACTACCCCTTTTCTTGGATGATTTCAATCCATGACCATATATAGATGGGGTGGTTCGAAGCCAATGAAGTGATTGGTGTGAGTATAAGTATTCGTTATTTATGTGTTGAAATTTTGTTGATTCAATTGAAAAATTGATAATCATAAAAAATCCTTATATATTGGGGGAATATTTTTTTTAATATTATATAGTAGAGAGACCGCAGATATAAATTTCTTGACAATGAGATTCTAGAGAGATAATTTCCTAATCTGGATTCTGTTGAATGGTTCTATTTCTTAATTATTAAAAATTATTAAAAGAGGTTTAATTTTTTTGGACAAAAAGAATACTGAATATAAAAGATATTTCATATTTTGGTGAAAGATAATTGAATACTAGATGAGTTCTATAAAATATTATTTTAATGATATTATCAGGAGATGTCATTGGTTTATGGATGATACCTTCATGAGGGTTACAGATGGAATTTCCTTGTAAGTGTTGAGACAAGAATGACACCTTATCAAATTTTCTAATTACATAAAGTAATTATTGATTAAATATAGATCTGAAACTCAACCTAAATATAACAAAGACATTATCACCCACATTTTAGGATAACCTTCTAAAAATCTCATTTTGTTACGTTGCTTGACATTACTATTGCATATGGGTAAGGGTGAGATTAATTGATTGAGAGGATCAAGATTCATACAAGTTATAATAGTTAATTTTAGGAATTGAAATTATCAAAGAGTAAAATTGACACAAAAACATTTTTAATATTAAAACATATAAATAAGAACATTAATTTAATATTTTTTCCTTGTTAAACCATACCATATGATTGATATATACTGTTATGTTGATATATGGTCTTATCAGACCATAAAATATAGTATATTTTAGTAGTGATGCTAAAAATTGGTTCATAATGTAAGTAATAATGAAAAATGTCTCATATCATAACAGTAAAATTAAAAACTAAATATAAAAATTATAATATAAAAATACCAATTTAAACGGTTTTGGAATGATTATATCAGACATTAAATGAATAATTCCAATCAATGTTGGTACCTAAAAAATTCTAATAACTAACACCTTAGTGGGATTATGTTCATATACAAGTTATAATACTCAATACTCAATTTTAATGGGATAATGTTTCACGACCCGTCCTCGGGGCCCACGACATGACTACCCCAAGCCCGCCTTCCATAGGCCAGGGGCTGGCGACTAGCACCAAAGGCATAAATCCCGATAAAAGGTAAGGCATTGCCTTTGTAAATGTAATCAAAGACAACAGATTACAAAACTGAAGTAAGAACTAAGTAAATTGAGTACAAAAGTAGGCGCTGAAAAGTAAAAGGGCCAGTAAACAAACCCAACTAAAAGAACATTACAACTGAAAGAAAGTACAACATCAGTAAAGTAAAATAGAAACCACCGAGTCGTTGTCCGGATATCCCACCTGAAGGGTAGGTACAGATGGTCTCCTCATCTCCTCGGGTCCGACCATCCACTTAGTGTACGTCCCATATAGTGGTCCACCCCAGAGTACTATCCAGCTCCGCAATCCTTCACCTCGATCAGTGTTTTCCGTCATCTACATCCAACACAACGTAGTGTGGGCATAACCCGTGCAGGGGTGACTATACGATACTCAGTATGAACCCCCAGACCTCTGAAGAGCTCCTAGAATCTACAAAGTATAAACCACAGTGGAATGATACAAACATGAATTATCAACCGACTCTACTTAAGTATATGCACATACATATAGCTAATTCATCATTTCTAGTTCGTCTCCAACTCTCAAGCCCACGTACAACCTAGTCCACATAGGAATGATGTCAATCACACCAAAGGTAATGATTGAATAGTCAAGACTCATCTCACACAGGTATATTACTCACAAAGTGGGGTGGAGATTATTAGATATAGCCTATGAATCATCTCCTTTGTCGACCCCGTGTAGGATCCAATTACAAAATTTGTCGCTGCCAAACCCACGTAGGATCCAGGTACAGTAACCATCACTGCCGAACCCACATAGGATCCATGTACAGTCTTCATCGATGCCGAACCCATGAAGGATCCATGTACAGTCATCCTTGATGTCGAACCCACATAGGATCCAAGTATAGTCATCTTCGTCGTCGAACCCATGGAGGATCTTAGCATGATAGTCGTCGCAGTTTCAGCCAGCTTTAGGGTTATCTCAAATAGCATACTCGATTCTGGGAGGGTTTGATCCTCGAGTAAAGGGGGGTCAATACATCAACTATCAAGAAGTCCAGATTTTATGTATCCCGAAGTTCCATCTCGTCAAAAGGAAAGTAACGCGAAAAATGGCATGTCAATCGGACGCCCGATCTGAGAGATATTGGAATTTCCGTTCCAGGGGCCCGGTTGGAAATATACTCGTTCAAAACCCAGCCAATTTCCAAAGATGCCCAAAACTCACTTAGAGTATTGAAAAAGGACCGCCTCATCAAAAGGATCCCAGTGTCGTAGAGGGCACGTCGATCAGACGCGCGGTCTTTGAATTATTCACCTTTAAGGGAATAAGGGCCCGACCCGTTATGCCCAGTGGGCCGACGAGTTGGGTTAACCCAGTTTTAGTAGGTACGACCCGGCAGGGGTGTCGGATTGGCCCGAAGAAATATGCGGCATGGCCCGAAGGGACGTGGCCTATCCCGAAGCGGTTCGGCCCGACTCGGGGTGGTCCGTTTCGGAGGGGCGTGGCCCGGCCGGGCGCTGCCCCACTGGCTCGGCCCAGAGGCCAAGCAGTTTGAGTGGGCACGACCCCTCGGATGCCCGAACCTACGGCACCAAGCGGCGCTAACCTCCCTAACCGGCCGGCTAGGCTGGCCGGCCTTTTGGTGCAAGCAGACTTCAAAGGCGGGCCACGACTCATCTGGCGTGGGGCCCTCCTGGTGTTGTGGCTTCGCTCCGCCCGACTGGCCGGTCTTTCCGTCGAAGCGGCCCGCGAAGCGGGCCGCGGTTCATCCTAACATCCGGCACATCGATGCCAGCTTCCTCCACCGTATCCTGCATTGTCCGCGGCTCCAAATTACTGGCACGGCGCAACGGCGCCGTGCTTCCTCCGCCACGACCCACTTGGTCGTGGCTTTCATTGTGTGAGGGACAATAGCCCATGCGTCGCCGGCCTCCTCTGTGTTCCGTCTCTGATCGCCAATCCCAATAATTAACAAGATCAAATGGAGGGTATCAGGCCATTTTTTTTGGCCCGCGCCCTCCATGTTAAGCGATAGCAATAGGTCAGACAAACAAGATGTTCAATGACAAATGAGACACAATTTTAATCCATTAAAAATGATCTTAATCCCCAACCTTGATAATTGACATCGCACGTCAGGCGTCGCAGAAGCTGGCGTCGCAGGGAAAAGAATTGTAAGTGATGCTGAAATGCGTCTGAGTAGGAACAGGCATCTCCTCACTTATCTCGGAGAAAAGAAAGGAAGGCACATTGATCATTCTTCGTGGATCCGGTTTTCTTCTTCGAAGAAGACATTGTTCTTCGTCGGAGGGTCGGTGTTATTCAAAAAATCAAGAGCTCTTCTAATTCTCCTTAGCTCAATGAAATCCCCCTCAAAATAAAATAATAGGATTATGCTATTATTTTATTAACACATGCAATTCAAAATTTAAAATTCAAACCACTTCATTAATTAATTGATGTTGTTTAATTCATTAAATTAATGTATTGGCAGTTAATAAAGAGAGGGAGAAAAGGAGGTGAGAGGTCCCATAAATGTTGGGAGAGTTTTCAATATTAAACAAGAGTGTTTAATTGGGGGGGGGGGGGTTAAGGGAGTTATTTGGGGAGTTTAATGAGGGTTATAGGATATGAAAGTTTGGGGCTCGTGCGAGCCACACCCCTCATATATCCTCACATGGGATGTTGGGTGGTTGTGTCCCCCACCAATAACTTCCCATGGGAGGGTTTAGCTTCCAAAGATATAAAATAAAATTGTTCAAAAAATTTTATTTATTTTAAACTAATTTCCCAAATAATAATTCTCAACCTGCTTAAAACGCAACTACGGTAAAGGTCACCTTAAGAAATTACCGTCATTGTGAGTTCATCGGTGCCCTCAGATTTCAATTCTGAGCACCAGTTCAAAAGATATAAAAACCCTCTCATTCATTTACTGTAGGTACACGAGCTAAACTTAAGAAATTATTTATGGGCACACCCGGCCTCAGAATTAGGTGTCGTCAGAATCCATAGACTTGTCAAATATCAAAGTATTTAATAAAAACAATTCCTTGAAATTTCAGGGTCTTTACATTACTCCCACCTCAGGACATTATGTCCCTGTAAAGCTACTACATAATCTAGGGAAACAAATGAGGTTACTGTGCACGAAACTGAGTCTCTCGCTCAAATGTGCTCTCCTGGAGGTTCCCGTGATGCCAAAGAATGCGCACTAGAGGAATCAACTTTCCATGTAGGACCTGCTCCTGTCGATCCTTGATCTCCACCGTGACCTCCATGAATGTATCCCCGTCATCGATGTACAGCTCCCCGTGATCAATGATGTGGGATGGGTCGTGCACGTATCTCCTCAGCTGAGATACGTGGAAGAAGTCATGAACCCGGTGCAACTGAGGTGGAAGGGTCAGGCGGTAAGCCACCTCACCTACTCTGGTGAGGACCTGGAAAGGCCCGATGAAGCATAGAGATAACATTCCATCCCTGCCAAATCTTTGTAATCCACGTCGAGGTGGGACTCTTAAGAAAACTTGGTCACCATCCTCGAACTCTAGTGGTCTTCGTCTCTGATCATCATATGACTTCGGTCAGCTCTGTGCAGTCCTCATCCATTCCTGGATGATCTCCACCTTCTCCGTCTTAGCCTGAACCATCTCTGGTCCTACAAGTGCTGACTCCCCAGGGCAGTCCAGCATAGAGATGATCTGCATGGTTAGTCAGACAGTTCCTCGTATGGTGAAATCCCGATGGTGCAGTGGTAGCTGTTGTTGTACGCAAACTCCACCAAGGGTAGGTTATTCTCCCAGCTGCGACCAAAGTCAAGGACACATGCACGGAGCATGTCCTTGTGAGTCTAAATGGTCCTCTCCATCTAGCCATCCGTCTAAGGATAAAAGGCAGTGCTTAGGCGTAGCTATGTCCCAAATGCCTCCTCCAACCCCTTCCAATGCTGGGATGTAAAGCGAGAATCTCGATCGGATATTATAGATGATGGCACACCATGAAGTCATACAATCTCCTGAACCTAGATTCATCCCAAGCTCTCTACTGATCCCTGCTCTCTGATCGGAAATAAGTGGGCCGACATGGTGAGTCGGTCGATGATCACCCAGATAGAGTCGTGTCCCTTGGAAGTATTTGGAAGCCCCATCACGAAATCAATGGATATCCCGTCCCACTTCCACTCCAGAACCCTTAAGGGTTGTACCAATCCTTTTGGTACCTGGTGCTCCGCCTCCACTTGCTGGAAAGTGAGGCATCATTAAACGAAATCTACTACAACGTTCTTCATACCCGGCCAGCAGTGATGTCGTCTGAGGTCATGCTACATCTTTTCCACTCCAGGATGTACCACTAGAGGGGAAGTGTGAAACTCCTTCAGCACTTCCTCATGTAGTGCAACTGGTACCATTTTACGTCCCCTGAAGAGTATGAAATGCTCTCCTCCCTCAAAAAATCCATCAGGCACCTGCCCTGTGGAAATATAAGCACGTCACGTCTCACAGTCAACATCCCCACACTGTGCCTCTCTGACCCACTGAAGTAGTGGAGGAGTAACTGTGAGGGACTGTAGAAAAGATGCCTCATCTCTATCCATGAAGAATATATGCAAATCGGCTAACTGATCTGTCGCCTCTCCAAGTAGCTGAATGACCGATCTCCTACTGAGAGCATAAGGCACAACGTTCCCCTTCCCAGGAGTACAGACTATCTCAAATTCATAGTCTTGGAGAAACTCGATCCATCACTAATGTCTCAGGTTCAGGTCCTTCTGCTAGAAAATGTACCTGAGAATCTGGTGTTTAGAGTAGATTATAAAGCGCTCGCCCATCAAGTAGTGTCGCCACATCTTCTGGGCGAAGACCACTGCTAATAACTATTCGTCATGTGTAGCATAGTTATGCTCATTCTTCCTCAACTGCCATGAACCATAGGTGATCACTACTTTCTCCTACATCAAGAGACACCTGATTCCGATTTCTGATGCGTCACAGTAAACCACATACCAAACGCCCTCCTACGGTAGCCTCAAGATGGGCGCACTGGTTAATCTCTATCTCATATCCTGAAAGCACTGTTGGCATCTATCTGACCACATGAAGCATTTACCATTCTTCGTCAAAGCTGAAAGTGGTGCAGCCACTCTGGGGAAGTCTGGCACATATATAAGATAGTACCCAGCCAGTCCTGGGAAACTCCGCACCTCTGTCACGCTCATGCGTGGCTCCCAAGAAATTAATACCTCGAGATTCACAGGATCCACTCCAACTCCCGCCTTCGAGATGAAGTGCCCTAATAAATTAACCTCTCGAATCTAGAACTGGAACTTTGAGAGCTTACCATAAATATGGTTCTCTCAGAGTGTGTCTTGTACAACTCGTAAGTGGTTGGTGTGCTCCTCCTCAGTAGTCGAGTAAATCAGTATGTCGTCGTTGAAGACTACAACAAAACGATCGAGGTATGGCTGGAAGATCCTGTTCATGGGACTCATGAACACTGCTGGTGCATTGTTTATGCTGAAGGGTATAACCAAGAACATGTAGTTTCCATACCGACACCAGAAAGCTGTCTTCTGCACATCCTCATCTCGAACTCTGAGCTGATGATAGCCTGCCCTCAGGTCTATCTTCGAGAACCATTGAGCTCCCTTGAGCTGATCAAAGAGGTCTTCAATCCTCGAGAGTGGGTACTTGTTCTTTATGGTCACCTGATTTAGGCGATAGTAGTCAAAAAATAGACTTAAGCTCCGATCCACCTTCTTGGAAAATAAAATCGGAGAAGCCCAGGGTGAAACATTGGGTTGGAAAAATCCCTTTCCCATTAAGTCCTCCAGCTGTACCCGCAGCTCATGAAGCTCGGCGGGAGCCATCCAATATGCTAGAGTAGATATCAGTGATGTCCCAGGGTACAAGTAAATGTTGAAATCTACCTCTCTATGACGAGGTAGTCTAGGAACTTCGTTCACAAAAATTTCAGCATACTGATCCACCACAACAGGAAAACTCGGACTCCGCACATCAATTGCTCCTAGGATGAGACTAGCCAACTGATGTGTGATTGGCTGCCCTCTCCTCTGCATAAGTCCATCCTACGATGAAAAGGCTCCCTTCTCACTGGTGAAGTTTAACCTTCTCCCATCTGTGTGTACACACCACACCTTTCGCCTAATACAGTCGAACTGAGAATGGACAGTAGATGACCAATCTATACCCATGATGACGTCTTAAGGCCTCAACACTGCTATAAGAAGATCCCAACTGAAGCTCTCGCCTCCTAGAGTAATCTCAAATTTCCGGCACCATTGTGTAATCGTCGAGTCTGCTCTCGTAGAAGTCTCTAGTTTGAAGGATCAAGACAACAGATCTGTCAGAATCTCTGAGCTCCGAACAAGGGCCGTGGAAATAAAATAATTACTCACTCCTATGTCTATAAGAACTGTAGCAAGGGTGGAGTAGACAAAGATAGTATCTTGAATCATCTCAGGCACACCGTGTTCATAGGCTTCAACTTCCTGGAGCTGAGCATGCCCCTTTCTACCAGCTCCCTGTGGTTGGGGTGGTCCTCATGGTGGTAGTGGTGGTAGAGTCTCAATGCATTTTCCACCACATGCTACTAGACCAACTCCTCTGCCTCATCTGCCTACTCCCTACGGACAGCTATGATCGATCCTCTGCCTCGGTCTGGGAGGTCCATCCACTATCTGATGCTCGTCCTCGTGGCTGATCGGGCAGTCTAGAGCCATGTGGCCCTGCCCACCGCATGTATAGCACTGCCTGTCCCTCGTATGGATGGATCTTCTGCGTGTGACCCACACATCCGAACCAGTATCCTGAGGTCTGCCACCTGATGGACTGGTCCTCTTGGACCTCTGCGACACTTCTCTACTACTAACTACAGAAGACTCCGCTACGTGTTGCCCTATGGTGGGTCTCACTGCTGGCGTCAGCTCAGCAAGAAAGCTCTCCACAAGAAGGGCTCGCTCTAGCACTCTTACCTGCGTCAGAATGGTGAGGGAGACCATTGAAGCACCAATCTCAGGCCTCAGTCCCTGCTCGATGGTCCGGGTACGGAAGAATGGGTCTCATACCATGTCTTTGGAGTAGCGCGAGAGGTCGGTAAATCTCGCCGAGTACTGGGCTACTGTCATGATGCCCTGCTGCAGATGTAGTAACTCCTGGATCCGCACAGAACAGAGGGTGGTTGGAACAAACTCCGAGCAGAAGAGGCTCTCGAAGTTCGTCCAATGTAGTGACGCCTCATCATGAACTTGGAGCATCAGTCTCCACCATCTACCTGCTGTTGCGTGCAGGAGACTCGTGGAAAGGATCACCATAAGGGCTGCTGGTGTCCCTAACAATCTGAAGACTCCAACGATAGCCTCCAACCAATCCTTGGCTGCCCGAGGGTCCGTCTCTCCACGGAACCTGGGTGGCCTCTTTCGTTGAAACTCATGCAACACACTCAGGCGGTGTGCACTCTCTACTGTTGGGGATGGTGGCATCGGGGGCTCAGCGGGTAGTGGTACAGCTGGTGCCTCTGCTGTAATGGGGCCCTATGCTGAGGCCTCATCGCTCAGAGTGCTGCCATCTCAGATGTAACTAGGAACCCTGGATGGCTGCCTTCGTGAGGCCATCCTGAAAATAAACTGGTGTGCCACAGTCAAACAGTATACCTGGTTAGCTGACATAAATTAGTCACAAAAAACTTTTGAAACACACATGAAATTAGTGTTTTCGAGCACTGAGTCGGAAATCAGAAGTCAAGGTCCTGGTGTATGGAAACGTCAGCCGTCTCACCTACACTAGACTCCCTAGAATGAAAACCACACTCAATACTCATAAGACAATTTCATCACAAAGAAGGAAGACCAAAGTCATGAGTTATATAGTAGAACTGACTCCTATGATACCAATTTTTCACGACCCATCCTCGGGGCCTGTGTCGTGACTACCCCAAGCCCGCCTTCCATAGGCCAGGGGCTAGCGACTAGCACCAAAGGCGTAAACCCTGTTAAAAGGGAAGGAATTTCCTTTATAAAAGTAAACAAACACAATAGAGTACACAACTGAAGTAAGCACTATGTAAACTGAGAATAAAAGTAGGTGCTAAAAAGTAAATGGGCCAGTATACAAACCCAACTGAAAGTACAGTACAACTGAAAGAAAGTACAACAATAGTAATGTAAACCAGCAACCACTGAGTCGTCCTATGGATATCCCACCTGAAGGGTAGGTCAAAATGGTCTCCTCAGCTCCTCAGGTCTGGCCGTCCGCTCCGTGTACGTCCCGTCTAGTGGTCCACCCTCGGGTCCCTTCCAGCTCCACAAGCATCCACCTCGATCAGTGATGTCTATCGTCTACATCCAACACAACGTAGTGCGGGCATAGCCCGTTCAGGGGTGAGTATAGGACACTCAGTAGGGACCCCGAGACCCCCGAAGGTCTCCCAGAATCCACAAAGTATAAACCACAACGGAAAGACACAAACACGAAGTATCAACCGACTCTACTTAGGTGTATGCCCATATATGTACCTAAGTCATCTTTTCCAGTTCAGCTCCAACTCTCAAGACCATGTACAACCTAGTCCACACAGGAAAGAAGTCAATCACAATAAAGGTAATGATTGAGTAGTCAAGACTCAGCTCACACAGGTATACTAATCATGAAGTGGGGTGGAGATGATTAGATGCATCCTCTGAATCATCTCATATGTCGAACCCACGTTGGATCCAAGTACAATAACCATCACTGCCGAACCCATGTAGGATCCAAGTATAGTCGTCATCACTGCCGAACCCACGGAGGATCCAAGTACAATTGTCCTCGCTAATGAACCCACATAAGATCCATGTAAAATCATCTTCATCATCAAACCCATGGAGGATCCCGGCAAGGTAGTCGTCGCAGTCACAACCAGCTCTAGGATTTTATTACACAATGTACTTGATTAAAGGAGGGTCTGCTCCTCGAGTAAAGGGGGGTTGATACATCAACTATAATGAAGTCTAGAGTTTATGTATCTTGAAGTTCCGTCTCCTAAAAAGGAACTCAACATGACAGACGGCCCGTCAATCGGACGCCCGGTCTGAGAGATATTGAGTTTTCTGTTCCAAGGGCCCGGTTGGAAATATACTCATTCCAAACCCGGACGATTTCCCAAGATGCCCAAAACTCACTTTGAGTACCACAAAAGGACCACCTTGTCGAAAGGATAATTGTGCTACAGACGGCGCATCAATCGGTCATGCGGTCTTTGAATTATTCACCTTTAAGTGAATACGATCCCAACCCGTTAAGCCCAGTGGGCCGACGGGTCGGGTTAACCCAGTTTTAGCGTGTCCGACCTGACAGGGGTGTCGGACCGGCCCGAATAAACATGCGGCCTAGACCGAAGGGACATGGCCTATCCCGAAGGGGTTCGGCCTGGCCCGGCGGGGTGCAGCCTTGCCCCGTCCGGCGCGGTTCGGTTCAGCTGGGCGCAGCCCGGAGGGGCGCTACCCCACTAGCTCGTTCATCAGGTTGAGCGGCTCAGCCCGGAGGCGGAGCAGTCAGAGGGGGCGCGACCCCTCAACTACCCGAACCGGTGGCACCAAGCGGCGCCGACCTCTCTAACTGGCCGGCCAGACCAGCCGGCCTTTTGGCACAACTGGCCCACACGGGCAGGCCATGACTCATCCGACGTGATGCCCTCCTAGCACTGCAGCTTTGATCTTCCCGGTCAGCCAACGGGCCTACCGGTATTTCCGCCTAATCAGATCGTGAAGTGGGCCGCGGTTCATCCGCACAACCGGTGCGGTGACACCGGCTTCCTCCGCCGTGACCTTCCCTGGACGTGGCTCTTCATTCCTATCAAAGCGCGATGGCGCTATGCTTCCTCCACCACGACCCACTTGGCTACAGCTTTCTTTGAATGAGTGACGGAGGCCCTTACGCCGCCGACCTATTCCATGTTCCTCCTCCGATCGCCAATCCCAATAATAAGCAAGATCAAACGGAGGTTCGTCGGGCAGTGTTTGTTTGGCTCATGCCCTCCGAGTTAAGCGATAGCAATAGGTCGGACAAACAAGATGTTCAATGATAAAAGAGGCACAATTTTAATCCATTAAAAATGAACATAATCCCCTACCTCGATAATTGACGTCGCACATCGGGCGCCACAAAAGATGGGGTCGTGGGGAAATGATTCATAGGTGATGTCGAAGTGCGTCCAAGGAGGGAGTGGCATCTCATCACTTGTCATGGAGAAAAGAAAGGAAGGCATGTCGATCATTCTTCGTGGATCCAGCGTTCTTCATCGAAGAAGACATCGTTCTTCGTCGGAGGTTAGGTGTTCTTCAGAAACTCCAGATCTCTCCCAATTCTCCTTAGCACAATAAAAGCCCTCCCAAAATAAAATTATAGTCTTATACTATTATTTTATTAAAACATGCAATTTAAAATTCAAAATTAAAACCACTTCATTAATTAATTTATCTGGTTGAAGTCATTAAATTAATGTGTTCGCAATTAATAAATTTAGGGATAGGAGGAGGTGAGAGGTCCCACAAATGTTGGGAGAGTTGTCAACATTAAGCAAGGGTGTTTAATGGGGGGGTTTAAGGGAGTTATTTTGGGAGTTTAAAGAGGGTTATGGGAGATAAAAGTTTGGGGCTCGTGTGGCACCCACCTATCATATATCCTCACATAAGAAGTTGGGTTGTTGTTGGACCCACCAAAAACTTCCCATGGGATGGTTTAACTTCCAAAGATATAAAACAAAATTGTTCCAATAATTTTATTTATTTTAAACTAATTCCATAAATAATAATTCTCAACCCTCTTAAAACACAACTGCGGTAAAGGTCCCCTTAAGAAATTACCGGCACAACGAGTTCATCTGTGCTCTCGGATTTCAATTCCAAGCATTGGTTCAAAAGATAGAAAAACTCACTCGTTCCTTTACTGAACATACCAGAGCTAAACTTCAAAAATTGATTTCAGGCACACCGTGCCTCGGAATCAAGTGTCGTTAGAAGAGACAAAGTTTTAAAATTCCAAAGTATTTATGAAAAAAAATTCTTGAAATTTCCTGGTCTATACATAATGGAACACCCAGATATTTAAAAAAATGTAAACTAGGCTAAATAGAATATAATACATGTAACACCAAGTTTAAACAAACCATGAAATAATATTATTTCAAATATGATCATTATAACCTAGACATTAAATTTTAGTGTAAATATAATATTAACCTATTAATGATATATATATATTTATTATTAAATATAAATTTATTTAAAAAGATCTTAGTAAATAATAAATCATTTTTTAGTAAAGTAATTTTATTCATCATAAAAAAATTTCGTCAAAATGTTTTTTCTAAATTTTTTTAGAAAATATTATAACTAATTTATAAATATTTTAGAAAATTTATTTTATAAAATTAAATTAATCTTTCAAATTATCATATCAAATTTAACTTAGGGAAAAATTTTATAATTTTTCTGAAAAAATTTATTTTTCAATGTATAGTGAAAAGTGCCACTTTTTGTAAAAATAAAATTTCTTTGTAATAAATTATTTAATTTAAAAAACAAATTATATTTCAAATATGATTTAAAATAACATAAATATTATCTATTTATATTTAATATACTTAATTATTTTTTAATCTTATTTATATTGGAATTTAGTATAAGTTTATTAATGGATTTAAATAATGGATTTTTTTTAAATGGTTTTATTGTGTATATTGTTTCTCCATTTTAATTAATTAGATAACCTAATAATTAGTTATTATTAAATTGAATTTATATTATATATATCTATAAATATGAATTTAAATTCATTTAATGATATCTATTTGTTTTAGAGTTAATGTTAATCATCATTTTCTTGAAAAACTAAATTCTTGAAAACTAGTTTTTTCATCACATGTGGAGGTTTAATTTTAGACTAAAATCTACCACATATGGGAATTTAATTTGGTAAAATGGATTAAAAATTTGGTATAATAATAATTAATATAATATAATACTATCTAATTAATTTTATCTATCATGAATATAGAAAATAATAAAAATATTTTACAATGGTAAGGTTAAAACGTGTTTATTGCAGAGCTAAACATAGAAGATAAGGGGTAAAATTACTTATAAACATTTACAACACCATTTTTCTAGGCATTGTTATAAATGGTAACCTCTATGTTTTCATAATGACCTATTTTATATCCTTTTTTGTGAAAAATGTCGTTATACAATTTTCTTTTCCATAATTTCAAGTGTGCCACTCCCCTCACTTATAAAAGGCCGCACACACTCTTCTTAACTTTACACATTTTAAAAGAAAATATTTTCCATTAACTACCCAAAAACATTCCATAATTTCATAAGAACATCCTATAATCCTTGGTTTGATCAGAAATAGATCCTAATATGGATTTTGGTGCTAACCTAAAGAGGTTGCTCAAAGAAGTGGTATCGTTCTTAAGTAGGCGTTTTTATTTTATTTTCTATGCCACCGAATTAAAAACATAATAAATTATGTTTATATGATAAAAAAATATTAGCCCATATAAATATATTTAATTATGTTAATTTCATAACCTAAATACATCTCCTCTTATATCAAATGGGATATAAAATTATCATTCATGAGTAAGGAGGACTACCACCTCGTGAACCTCTATCATTCGTTTTCCATCATTACCTCTTAAAGATTATTATAATGATAAAATTAACATATAAATATTATTTTTCTAACTTATTTATACTTATGAACTTATTAAATCACATATACCTTCTTACTATTCATTCAATGAGGGATATAGTAACAATGCTGGGGTGGACGGTGAACTACCACCAGATGAAGCATTGTGATTCATTTCTCACCAACAATTTACATGGAAGGTAATAAGGTTAATTATAATGAATATGTTGGATATAAATTGAATAATTATTACATTATTTAAAAATTTACCACTCTTAAAATATTATATATCATTTTATTTCTTACAATGAAAAAGGATAATGTTTTTCATGCATATATGTGGACTACATCATCGAGGAAGTCTTGTAATTATATTTTTATCGCTGAAACAAATAGATAATATATATAAGTGTATTTAATGAAATAATATTGTATTTATTATATACATAAGATTATTAAAAAATAAAATATTACTTAACTTTTTTCTAGAATGATCGTTGAAAAATGGAAATGTTACTTTTGCGTACGTATGACCTACCATCTCCATGATCATAATGTAGTTCATTTTTAGTAACCATATTTAATGATTAGTATTAAAATTTAAATTTATGTATAAAAATAATAATTATTTCATTATTATTATTTTTTAGTTGTTTAAATAATGACTTCTTTTTCCACCATCAACAAAATGATTCTTTTTAGAAACAATGATTTGAACATCCTCAAAACAAATGATGTGGACATGACTAATTATGTCTATAAATATGTATTTAAAAATAAAATAATTTAAATTAGTAAGTATGAGGTATAAAACATGTAATATTTTATTATGTAACAAAAAAAAATTATATAATATTTTTATATATGATTCAAATGAAATTAATCTCGAGTCTATATTCGAGATAAGAGATTTCATTTAAATTTCTCTTCTTGGAGGCATATTGTATTGATAGGAGAATATTTTATTTTATATATTTTATATACTTCCCATTTTAGCTGATATATAATGAATAATTTAAACTTTATGTAATTTTAATTTTTAATTTAGATTTTTTTCATCCAAGGGTATTTGAATTTAAAGTTACCAAATGGTAAAGAATTTCATAACTCAATTTATATTCATTTTGTTATATTTCATCTTCATTTTCATTGACATTCATAGATTATTTGTGTACTTAGTTTTGATTTTACTTTTTTTAATCCCAATTTTTATTTAGAATTAAATTTGACACACATAATTGTGTCATTGATTTATTTTTAATTCAACCTTAGGATCATATTAAGGGTTTATCGTCTAAAATTTTATTCTTTGGAAAATATGTTATGTTATAAACCTATATTTTATTATGATGTGTACACACTTACACTTTAATAATTTATATCATGAAGTTCCCTAAGTTCATGATATTTATTTAATTAATAGAATTTATTATTTCATGGGGTTTCCAATTGAAAATTTATCAAAGTGGAAAAGGCATTATGTTATATTCTATTTTCACTTCTAGATTTCTTATCTTCAAGCTTCCATTAGAGAAAATCATATGATATTATTTTCTCAAAATAGATTTTTTCAAATTATCCACTATTTTAAAATGTGTTTTTTATTTTTAAATTCTATTAATATACTTATTTATTAAATAAATATCAAAAAATACATTTATAATTTATATTGATAATTTATCAACTTTTTGATTGGGAATATTTATCATCAATATCTATGTTTTCTAAAAAAATAGATTTCTTATAAAACTAATTGATTTTCTAAATATATTATACATAGTTTTTTACCTTATTTTATAATGTTTTGAATGGAAATTTTTTAATTCTATCCAATTGGGACTCTTTTTACTCCATTTAACAAAATGTTTAAAAGGAATGTTATTTTTATCAATTACATTTTGAATGGTGTTTCCCACCATAATGACTGTTATATTCATTAAATATTAAATTATAATTTTCAAATTCTATCTTCATGGAAAATCATTTTCACAGTTTTTTTTTAATTTTTAGTTTTTAAAAATAATTTTCCAATTGAAAATATTATTTTCCTAAGGAATGATTTTAATGACAATTTAATTGTATTTATATTCATTAATTGAAAAAACCCTTGATGTTATATAAACTATACTGGGTATATTTAGTATTGATTCTATCCTCATCCTTTATATGTATTCACTATGAGATTGACTTGGAGTCCTTTTATTTATCTTGGGTGAAAAAATCAAAATAATAATAATGATTATTGTAATGTTTACAAGTGAAATATTATAAATTTTTTATTCATGATTGGTACATGGACAATATTTATAATCATAGGTGGTCCCAATAAATCTTATACATCAGGTTCACCTAGATAACCCCGAGAAATACTGATATATCTTATATGAATGGAATGCCCAGATAGAGCTCTAACGCATTTAGTAATGGTACATGTCTTTAGAGGTATTAATGATAGGTTTAAAGGAGGGTTTCTACATTTTGTTTAACCGTGATCCATTTATTAGTGACATGGGATTAAAATTGGTTGTGAAGATAATGTTCTAATGAAACCAACACATTTTCATTATGATATATATGTGTTTTTAATGATTAATTTTCTCAAGATTCATACCACATGGATCCTGATTATTGATTATGATGACTCTTGCTTTCGTTAAATCTATATGCCATGTTTTCATGTATGAAAATATATGTATTGATGGGTATAATATGATTTGGTTATTCTCAGTATGGTTTATTATGTCATAATAACTATAGTATCCTTTTATAATCAAAAATTACATTCATTTGTTAATTCATATATTTAGCCTTAATGAGAATTTCAGACCTCCCTTCATATGTTTCATATTCCCTAGGTTATGAATAATGGTGAATAAATAATTTTTTTTTATAATTTTATATAAATTTATGAATATTTTGGGATATATTAAATACTTAATATCGAACATAAAAAGATGGGTATAGCGGTAAGGTACCCCCTTCAATTCACGGGTATTCTTCATTTAAGTGTTTATCCTAGCTCTCTAAATCTATAAACCTAAAAAGACCTTGGGTATGTATGTGATAAAATATTACTTTTTAATGATATAAGTTTTTGATAATGAAAATTTGGTCACCATCAATATTATCAATGAAAACAAATATAAATTTTATGATTTTAGAATCGAACCTTGGAGTGCAGTTTTAAGGTTGTTATAGTCGAAATCAGAGGAGGGTATAGATAACATTATAGATTAAGAATTTTTCACCTCAGGTTATTTAGATATTTATGGATACCATCATTGGTCAATAATATAAAGGTTTATCATAAGTTAAAAAGTATAAATAACCCTTTCATGTTATAAGTGAATAGATCTTAAAGTGATTAATGACATTTTATGAAAGATTTTATTCTGTTGAAGTATATGTAAATCTTTCGTCTAACATGAATTATGAAATCAAATTTTTGTGAAAAATATTTAATTTATTAATAAATTTTAGGGTTTATATGATCATTGTTATTGAGGTAATCATTTGAAATAAAGTTTTATTGTATATCAAACCATAGTACTAAAATGTGATTTTGTGACTCAGTGATTAATGCTATTTTATAAGGAGACCAACCTATTTTTTTGATTGAATGTTTAAATACAAAAGATAAACTTTGAGATTAAAAAACTCATTAATGTTATGGTTATTTGGGATATGGGATTATTTATTTATGGACTTATCTTGTTTAATATTTGAGTATTATTGTTGAATTCTGGAGATTAATGTATTAATTTATCATATGAAGGGCTATTCATTTTGGAAAATATCGTAACATATTCAAAACATTTTGTTTTTGGTTAACATATAAAGGTAGTTTGAATATATATCAATTCCTTATATGGATATCTGATCCATTAAAATGTTGTTTTTAGTGCTTAAGTCATACAAAAATTATCTTGTATCCTCACCATTTAGAGGAAACGATGATATTGTGGTGGAAATTCATTAATGGATGAAATTAATGTTATCAATTAATTGTACATAATTATTTTTTATTACAGATATAAATATATTGATAAACCCTATTAAAAATATATTGAATCAAAATATTTATCACATTACCATCATATCTGATGAATCAATGGTTATTTAACTCATCACTGGTTAATGGTTTTTAGGTCCTTAACATTCTATTGATCATTAAATTTATTATGATCAATTATCTTTATCACTATCCAAAATTATTTATTATTTTATTCCATTTCAATATATTCAATTTCCAGCCATGTTATCTTTTGTGGAAACCTAGTTATGTGATGACCTTTGTATTTCCATTTACCTAACTTTAAGAGATAGTTTTATTACCCCTTTTTATGATGTGGGTTTACAAAAAGGTATTTTCAAATATATAAAAATTATTTATAATGATGAATTTTAAATTTTGAGTTTGTAATATATTAAATTTATGTGAATTTAATACCCTATGATTTTTAAAAAATGAATCAATTCTCAATATCATACAAGACACACAACATATAGCTTAAATGAACTAAGAAATAATATTATTCTAAATATGACCATTATAACCTTTCCATTAAATTGGAAGGTATGAATATTATTAAATATTTTGTGATATATATATACTACTCAATATTAATTTATTTATAAATTATTATTAAATAATCAATAAATATGTAGTAATGAAATTTTATTCATCAATTTTTTTTTCTTCAAAAATGATTTTTTTGTTGTCTTGGTAAGAAAATATAACAATAAAATTAATGAAATTTTATAAAATTTATTTGATAAAATGAGAATAATTTTTTTAATATGAATATAAAAATTAATATAGGGTGAAATTTTGATATTTTTTTAGAGAATATGTTTTTCACTAAATAGCTAAAAATACATATATTTGTAAAAATGTTCTATATTTTAAATAAATTAATTAATTTAAAATTATTATTACCTTTTTGATATTATTTAAATTAACATATTTTTTTAATTCACTTAATTACTTTTTATTCAACACTAAATTTTATTTTAGTATATGTTTATTTTCAGGTTTAAAAACATTTATCTTTTGAAAACTGTTTAAAAGTGAATTTTTTATCTCTATTTTAATTAATTAAAAAACCCCTAATGAGGAATATTTTATTTTAAATATATTTATAATATAGATATATATATATTAATTTAAATTAATATAATGATTATTATAGTTCATAAAGTTAATATAAAATTATCTTTTTCAGAAAAAATACACTTCTTGAAAACCCGTTGTTTTCTTCCCGTCTACTGGTTTAATTATAAATTAAACTCCAAAACTTATATTAATTAAATATTATAAAATGAATTTATTATTTTGAAAAATAATAATATATATTATATAATAAATTCAAATTAACAATTGGACTTCTTAGAAAATAAAATAGTAAAAATATTTTACAACGGTTAGGTTTAAAATGAGTTTACTAGGGGTTAATCTAAAAAGATGAGTGAACTGGACTCAAAACATCTAAAAATCCCATTTTATTCAATTATTTATACATAAAAATATATAAGTTAAGATAATTACCCATTTTTAGTTCCATTTAGAATGTAAGAAATGTGAGTACACCGTTACTTTTGAAATACTACAAGTGTGCCACTCACCTCACTTGTAAAAGACCACCCTTATCCTCTCCTATTCAAAAACATAAAATCCATTTTAATAAGAAATCACATGAAAAAATTTATTACTTAATTACACCCCTAAATCATGTAATCCTTTTCCCATAAATTCATCCTATGAATGCTTTTGGTGCTAACCTAATGAGTTTGTCCGAAGAAGAGGTATCATGCTTAAACAATCATTTTTATTTTATTTCGTCTTCCACCTCCTTAAAAAAATAATTCAATTATTATCACATAATAATGAAATTATATATCGTATAATGATATTTTATTATGTTATTTTAAGAAACTAAATCCATGTCCTCTTCCATCAAATTGGATACAAATTCATCATTTGTGGGTATGGAGGACAATCGCCTGGAGAAATAATGTCATTAATCTTCCATAATTTCCTCCCCCATATTGGTATAAAGATTAAATTAAATTATATATATATTATATTTGGAAAATATTTATACTTATGAAGAAATTATTTATTATACAACTTTTTTATTTCTATTATCTGGTTGATTTAATAACATCATTCGTCTGTATATCGGACATCCACCTTGTAAAGTGATGTGGTTATTTTTTTCACAAATACTTTATATAGAAGGTAAAAAGGATACAATTAATGAATATTTTTGATATAAATGAGAACAATTATTATATTAAAAAAATATTTATCATTATTAATTTCAAAACTCAATTTCTTATTATTAGGCTAGACTAATTCTTCATTGTCCTTAATATTATAAGATTATGTGCGTAATGACTTTTGATTATATTATGTTGTTCTACCAGTTTTTTATTGAGATAAACATGATAAAAATAATTAAATCATTGATTAATTCTCACTTTAGTTTTGTGATCATTATATATGGTTATTATGTCCAATTTCCTTCTTTGAGATATATGTTATATTACACACCTATATTGTTTTTTTCGTTGTATCTACTGTTTCTCATATAAAATTATCTTGTTTGGGAAATATGTTCTATTATACCCCAATATTAGTTTATAAGGTGTATATACTTCCCCTTTTAAATTTTATATCATAATGTTCTTTAAGTTCATAATATTTAAAGTATCAATTGATGTTATTACTTTGTGTGGATTTTGATTAAAATGTTAACAATGTGGAAAAGGATTAATGTTACAATCTTCTTTCTCTTCGAGATTATTTATGTCGAAGGATCCTTTGGCGGGTATAATATGAAATTATTTTATTTAAACATATTTTATTTTTTCTCCTCTGGTTATGAATTTTATTTACCTTTTTAATTTCATTTTCCTCAATTATTTCTTAAATAGACACCAAGAAAATTGTTTTAAGTGATACTGATTTTGTATCATCTTTTATATAGGGAATATTTATCCTCTATATAATTTTTTCCTTAATGATTTTATAATTATTTATTTTTAAAAATAAACTATTTCCTTAATCTATTTTACATGGTAATTAACCATATTTTAAAAGTTTTTAGAAGGAAAATTATTAATATCTTCCAAATGGGGTACTTTTGGATCCCTTTACAAAAATGTTTGAAAAAATGTTTATTTTTCACATTTACATCATACATAGATTTTCCCTCCTTCATGACAATTATTTTCTCTTAAGATTACATAATAATATTCCTAGGTTATTTTCAATGAAAATTATTTTCACAATATTTTGTGAATTATTAGTTTTTTTAAAATGATTTTCATAAAGGAAAAGGTCATTTTCCTCAAGAATATTTTTAATGAACGTCTAATAGTATTTCAATTCATCAATCACAAAAACATGTCATTTTATTTACACTCCAGTAGGTATATGTGGTATTTATACCATTTTTGTTTTTTCTCTGGATGGATTATAAGATATACATGGAAGCCATTTATTTTCTATTGGTGGATCCAGAAATGGAAGGAAAATTATTATTTTTGAAAAGTAAAAGATTAAATTTTTTATAATCATGTAACGACCTGTATTTATAGACGAGGTAAAATGAAAATGAAATTTGAATTTTGGAATTTATTGGATGTTCCGTTATTTTAACCAACCTTAATAAAGAAATTATTACAGTTGGAGCACTTCTATGTGTTCTTTTTTTACGTGGTTGAAGGCTCAGACGGTTCCTCGGGTGATCTGTTGAGTTTTGGGAGTATTGGACTATAAAAACTCAAAACTAAATAACATTAGATTTTTTGAATGGTATTTCCAAAAAAAAAATAATCCCTCAGTAGAAAACCTTGCAACATGTATTGGAAGAGAAAAAGTGAGCCACATAGGCTATGAATAGTTTTCCATAATCGTGAACCCAACCACATAGTTAGTTCCACTAAGGATGTATTATCACACTATTCATATCATGTTTATAATATAGTTAGGGAAAACGTGCATGAAAATATCTATGAGGTGGTTTCTTAATGAATGGGTATTTCATGGTTGGTACAAGGTTTAGAAAATCGTGTATCCAAACCCTACAAACCATTTTTTGGATGTAAAATGTCAAGTTTTCCCTTTATAAAACCTGTAATTTTTTTACTTCTTCTCCTTCTTCTTTCCTTCATCTCCTCTATCTGAGTGAGGCTCTCTCCTGTGTACCATGGGTTCTTCATCCTCTCCAGCCTAGGAATTTTTTTATCTCTTCTATTATTCATCCGAATTGAATGCCATCAATCTCTATAGATCCATATCAGTAATATCTATTTTTTGTGTAATTCATAATTTAGTCTGGTATCGGCTATGCTATTTTGCTGCGATATTATTTTACCTATTTTTTTATAGAATTTATATTTCAAAGATTTATTCCAGGCCAGACAAAATTAGAGCTTGGCATAGGATTAGTGGATCCTCCACGGTATAAGGTATGTGGTCTATGGATTGTTCCCAAATATTTCATCAATTTATGAGTAGTGTTATTGCACAACACGCCATCAATTCCCACACATTGCACTATAGATGATTTTGTCATATTAAATTGAACCCATACCAATTATTACACCCGTTGAGAATTTTTAATTAAACATAAAAATCAAACATTGATTATGGACACCCCATGGGTGTGTCATATTGAGAGTACCTATTACAATTAAATTATTGAATGCCCAAAACTCCTTCAAAGAGCTAGGCTTGGATTACTATGGGAATTGAACCTTATAAACACTTTATATTGAGATAATGATATCTCTTATGTTTTATGTTGGACTATTATGTTAAATTTCCATAGTGGGTAGATTTTTCTAAAATTTCATTAAATTTCAATTGAATTATGATTCTTTGATGTGATGCTTGTTTATCATTAAATTAATTGTTTAACATAAAATGTCAATGTTTTATAACAAAACCCCTCAGATGAGGTATGATGTCCTATAAATTGCCAAGTATTGATTTATTTTTTAAATTGTACTTGGATTATATCATTCGTATTTATATATTATTGATGAAAATTTTAGTTATGAGGCATGTTTAGTATATGGACTCTCCTGTTATTAAAATTTGAATTTCTCATATTCAATAAATGTTTAATGGAACCATTACACATTATAAGGGCATGGATTGGATCATTCATACCAAATTAACAGTTGAACCAAGCCCCTCCTAAGGGATTATCTTTAATGATAAATTGATTTTCCCATGTAGTTAAATCCCATTTGTTCATGGTGCCTTCTAAGTTCTTTCTTTCCCATTTTAATTTGATCTCCAAGTTTTATTTAAAATAAATTTCATGAATTGAATGTAATAATATCTTCATGATGGATTGGCATTATGAAAATGTTTAAATGATTTAAATGCAATGGCTACTCATGATGGGACTCTTTTCTAGTTTATGTTAAATGGTATTAATGAAATTAATTAATTATATTAAAAATATCGATTTAATTGAATTAAATGACTTTTTTGCAATGAATTCTAAAGGGTATCTAGGACATAGCCATCAATTCATTTTTAGTACATGTTTTGATTGAGTTTTTATGCATTTTTATTTCGGATTAATTAAATGTAGATCATGAAAGGCAATTCATCATGGATCTAATGCTATTTTGTAATTATAATGTGATTAAAACTTGATATAAGATGTTGAAAAATGGTAAGGGATATTTTGATCTTGGTAGGACTTCATTCTCCCTTAAACTGGGTGTTGAGTTCAAGATGTCTCACACCACTAATACTATGTAAGACATTGGGATGATGTGACACACTCTCTGTTTAGAGTGAGGACATGATGTCTCACTGAATACCCCGAGTGGTGTACATGGTGTCTCACATTATATTGGTATATAGGGCATGTACCATATTTCGTGAGCTTATATGATTATTTTGACTACTTCTGGATGACTAAGTTATGCCAAGTCCATCAAATATATAGTATTCTCTTTATATGGCCACTTACATCTGCAAGTAGTGGGTTGAAATAGATGGATTAAATATATCACTATACTATCTATATATTATTACTATATAAATTTAGTAACTGATCATATCATCTTTCTAGCCATGAGAAAAATTAGTTACATCCTCCATGTGTCTTTTAGGAACCTAGGCTAGTTCTTGAATATTTATTTATTTAGTTCTGTTTTTTGTTCAATCTAAAAACAAACTGATTTACATATATTTAGGGGTTGGATTTAGTTATAGACACCATGGTTGGTAACATACTGGTATTTATATCTTACACCCCTCTCAGGATAGCATTGCACTAGAGTACCCGAGTAGACCTCTTACTTGATGGACCATGGATGATTTCATATGTTGTTTTAGTTATACCTAGGAGTTAGGAGAACATGAACGAGCTGGAGCTCAAGATGCTTGTGGAGATCAACCTTGTGGATTTTCTTTTCTTTATTTATATTATTTAGTAATGAACCTCATTTAATTCAGCATGTCTCTTGTTCTTGGTATGTATCATCATTTGTACATGCACGAATTGTTATATATTGGAATCATCCATCCTTTATTTTGACTATTACTATTATTTTTATTCTTTTTTATTTTGTTTATTACTTATTTTTCTTTTGTTTTTTATTCATATTTATTATTAGAAAATTTCTGGTACAACATGAGGGTATAGTCCCCACACTATGACCTCCTTATACCCTCACTATTATTCGGGAGACTCTGGTCTATGGGGACAAGCACTTGAGGCCCTTTGACCCACATGTGTTGCAACTGTCTTAGTGGTTAGTCAGTTAAGGATGTTACAAAGTGGTATCAACGGTTTTTTCCCATATTATTACTATTTCATTAATTGGTAGATAGGATATTAGGAATGTGTCAATGCTTAGTAAATAGCCTTTTCTATGACTAGTCACCCCACTCACAAGAAAAAGGCCCATGTGTCAAGGACTAGGATTGAAGTTTATGTTGTTTATAGATGATATGATTTCACCTTGTGTGATTGATGTACTTTCTACTGCTTATTTATTTATGGAAATTATATTATTTTTCCATTGTACTAGTATGACAAGGATGAAGCATTACATGCGTCATTATTAGCACATAGAAATTCACATTCCATCTATATGGCATGCAATGTAGTATCATTTATAGGCTACTTGTTGATTTTAATTTCATGCCTTGAGTGTTATGGAATTCTTAGTTTGTACATGTAATGGTAATATTTAGCATGATTTCTTATATAACCTTCATAGGTAATTATATTTCATGTTTCCAATTTATCCAGTATAATTATCTATGTTTAATACTTATGAAAGCATGCTAGTTATGTTTGGATATATATATATATATATATATATATTCATGGGATAAATGTCATGACCCATCCTCAGGGCCTGTGTCGTGACTACCACAAGCCCACCTTCCATAGGCAAGGGGCTGGCAACTAGCACAAAAGGTGTAAATCCCGGTAAAAGGGAAGTCATTGCCTTTATAAAAGTAAACAAACACAATAGAGTACACAAGTGAAGTAAGCACTAAGTAAAACTGAGTACAAAAGTAAGTGATGAAAAGTAAATGGTCCAGTATACCAACCCAACTGAAAGTACAATACAATTGATAGGAAAGTACAATAGCAGTAAAGTAAAACAGCAACCACTGAGTCATCCTCCAGATATCCCATATGAAGGGTGGGTACAGATGGTCTCCTCAGCCCCTTGGGTGTGATTGTCTGATCCTTGAATGTCCCGCCAAGTGGTCCACCTCCAGGTACCGTCCAGCTCCTCAAGCTTCCACCTCGATCAGTGTTGTCCGTCATCTGCATCTAACATAACGTAGTGTGGGCATATCCTTTGCAGGCATGAGTATACGATACTCAATAAGGACCCCGAGACCCCCGAAGGTCTCCCAAAATCCACGAAGGATAAACCACAAAGGAAAAATAAAAACATGAGGTATCAACAAACTCTACTTAGGTATATGCCCATATATATACCAAAGTCATCAATTCCAGTTCAGTTCCAACTCTCGATCCCATGAACATCCTAGTCCATACATGAAATAAGTCAATCACGCCAATGGTAATGATTGAATAGTCAAGACTCAGTTCACATAGGTATACTACTCATAAAGAGGGGTGGATATGATTAGATGTAGCCTCTGAATCAAGTCCTCTATTGAACCCACGTAGGATCCAATTACAGAAGTCGTCGCTGCCAAAACCATGTAGGATCCATGTACAGTAACCATCGCTGGCGAACACATGTAGGATCCAAGTACAGTCGTCATCGCTGCTGAACCCACAGAGGATCCATGTTCAATCGTCCTCACTGTCGAACCCACGTAGGATATAAGTGCAATTGTCATCATCCTCGAACCCACGAAGGATCCCAGCATAGTAGTTGTCGCAGTCGCAGCCAGCTCTAGAGTTCCCGTACACAGTGTAATCGATTCCGGGAGGGTCCGCTCATCAATTAAAGGGTTCAACACATCAACTTTCATGAAGTTCAGAGTTTATGTATCCCGAAGTTCTGTATCGTCATAAGGAACTCAACGTGACAGACGGTGCGTCAATCGGACGCCCGGTCTGAGAGATATTGGCTTTTCTGTTCCACGGGCTCGGTTTGAAATATACTAATTTCAAACCTGGCTATTTTCCAATGATGCCCAAAACTCACTTAGAGTATCACAAAAGTACAACCTCTTATTAAGGGTCCTTGTTCCGCTGACGTCGCATCGATCGGATGTGCAGTCCATACGTAATTCATGTTAAAGTAAAAAAGACCCTGGTCCGTTAGGCCCAATGGGCTGACGGGATGGGTCTACTCAGTTTTGTTTTTGCGGGTCTGAACTGGTAGGGGTGTCGGACTAGCACTAAGACTCCCGTGGTCTAGCCTGAGAGGTGCGACCTGGCCCGAAGAGAGTGCATATCAACCCTAATGTGGTGCGGCCCGTCCCAACGGGGCACGGCCCAGCCCAACGGGGCGCGGCCTGGCCAGGCGTGCGGCCTAGCTGACTTGGCCCGAAGGCCGAGCGGTCCGAGGGGGAACGGCTGGGTGTGCGGCCTAGCTGACTCAGCCCGAAGGCCGAGTGGTTCGAGGGGGAATGGCCCACCAACTATCCGAAACTACGACACCTTATGGCCCCACCCTCCCAAACCAGCCGACCTTCTGGCGCAAGCGGCCTGCACGGTAGGCCACAGAATTCTTTAGCGCGGCACCCTCCTTGCGTCATGGTTCAGCTCCACCCAGCCAGCCGACGGGCCGGCCGGTTCTCCAGTGCGGCGCCCTCCTGGCACTACGGCTCCCCTTCGCCCCACCGGCCGACGGGCCAGCCGGTTCCTTTGCCAAAGTGGCCCATAAAGCGGGCCGCGGTTCCTCCCGCACAGCAGGTATGACGGTGCCGGCTTCATTCGCCATGTTCCTGGAATGGCGTGATGGCGTCGTGCCTCCTCCACCTTCAGTTACCAATTTTAAATAAGACAGGAAATGAAAAAGGGTCATCAGGACGTGTTTGTTCGGCCCGTGCCCTCCGCGTAAGGCGGTAATAGTCAGCCAAGGTATTCACTTGAATACAACGACAACGAGGGAGTAATTTATTTAAAATAAATTAAGAAAACCCCCTACCTCAATAATTGATGTTGTACATCGGACGTTGTGGAAGACGACGTCGCGGGGTGAGGTTTCATAGACGACATCGGCATGCATCATTTTTCTTCGTGGAACCATTGTTCTTCATTGAAGAGACGTCATTCTTCATCGAGAGAGGAGTTCTCTTCTTCTCCACACAAGAGTTCTCTCAAAATCTTCGCCAACCCAATGTATTCCCTAAATAAAATAATAGGCTAAAATATTATTCTATTAACACACGAAATTGTAATTTTAAAATTCAAACCAATTCATTTTTTAATTGAAGAGGGTGTCTTTATTAATTATCATGTGTTGGCATGAATTAAAGAGGGAGAGTGAGGGAGTGGAAGAGTCCACATTTAAGAGAAGTTTACAAATTAAAGAAGGGGGGTTAAGGAGTTTAGGGGGGTGAAAGGTTGGGGCTCATGTGGGCCCCACCTTTCTATTATCCACATATGGGAAGATGGGTGGGTGTGGGCGCCACCAAAAACTTCGTATGGGAGGAATTAACCTCCTCAGATATAAAATAAAATTGTTCCAACAATTTTATTTACTTCTTAATTAAACCACAAAAAGTAACTTCTCTTCCCGTTCAAAATCAACTATGGTAATGGTCCCCTTAAGTAATTACCAGTCTTTCGAGTTCATCAGTGCCCTCGAATTTCAATTCCAAGCACCGGTTTAAAAGATAGAAAATCCTTCTCATTCATTTACTGAACGTACCCGATATAAACTTTGTAAATTGATTCCGGACACACCGGGCCTCGGAATCAAGTGTCGTCAGAATCCATAGACTCGTAAAATTCAAAATTATTTATGAAAAAAATTCATTGAAATTTCTGGGACATTAGAATAAATATATGGATTACTTGTGAACATGAGCCAGTATTCAGTTGTGAGGTGCAGGGGCTCCTTGTGATTTAGAAAAGATAACTCGTATACTTGAACCATCTTTTAGCATCAAACATATTTAAAGACCATTGTTAAAATGTAAAGGATACTAAAGATATAATTTTGAAATGACTTGAATTCTCTTAACAAGAGCAGAATTTCAAATTTTAATGTTTATGATCACTTTATCGATTGCTTAGTGGAAGGCTGTATGACTGACCCATTATGGATGACCATAGTTCACTTTTGATATGACCTAAATTAGTTGGCTCTAAAAAGGCTTGTCACTCCATCAAAAAGGAAAAAATATTTTTTTGATTGGCCTCTTAAATTCACAACTGGTCCCTAGTAGGTCTGTTGGGGAATATTTCTTCATAAGATAACCCACAATAATTTTTTTGAAACTTTGTTAATTAACAACTTCTGTTAGGTTGCATTTTGATAAAACCTAGTTGGATAAATGGAACCCTTGTATGTAATCATATCTATTATTGCTGGTTATTATTAAAATAAATTATATTATAAAATTCATAACTATTAAGTGATGTCAGTAAATGTATAATTTTTTGAAAAGATGTTGATAAGACTTGCCTTTTTTCCTGTGGGGTGTTAACTAAATCAAGTACAATATGTTTTGTTTTGTAATCGGTATTTGATATTCAATTTAAATCTTTTATATGTTTAAATATTAAATGTGAACCAATTAAATCACTAAAAATAGAACCTTAGGTGGTATCCTTTATTTTTACCCGAATGCCAGGGCATTTTTAGTTTTTTTTAGTTTCATTGGAATAGAAACAATAGAATTTCCCATAAGACATTACCATTTTTAGAAATATATTAAATGATATCCATAGAGCCTAGTGACTTTTATTTGGCATGACCAAGTGATGGGGTCAACTCATATGCTTTTTCAAGGGGCCATTCCATGGTAGGTAGCACCCATATAGCATAAATACCTTGTAAATACCATCAGTTTTCTTTTTTATTGTACTATTTGGGTGCTCTATATTTAGTAGGAATCATATCTTCTAAATGAAACCCTTACTTAGATAGATGGGTGTTGTATCCTTGAACCTTTTCATGGGTGTGAGAATCAATTAATTCTTATTTTTATCAAGTTATACATGACAAGGTAATGTTTGGAAACTTTTTATTTCTTTTGAGCCTGTTCTTTTTTCCTTGGGCGACTTTACTGGTCTTTAGTCTATTTTCCAGTCATATTTAACGAAATAAATTTGAGCCAGTTTTTTGTATATCAAGCATGATACTAGAATTCGTAGGGAGGAAAACCTAGGGATAATATCAAGTATGTGATGTTATAATTATTTAATCTTAGGGTAGTATGAGTTGATATATGTGATTCCCATAAAGTTTCTATTAATGTATTGAACTAGTTGAGTTTGGTGAGATCATTGAGCCTTGTGTCATTGAGTTTTTTCTCATGTCATCTCTATATTAGAGTGACCTATGTGTTTAAGCAAACCAAATTCATCCTAATGGTTAAGATGACTTCCATTGGATCAGGTGTTCTGACATTTTCCCTTTTGGATAGAATTTGGTGGTTAAATATGTAATAATCACGAGATACCATGAGTAGTAAAAGAGGAGTGGTATGGTTGATGACACGTCAGCAGGTGGAGCCGAGTCTCTTTCAATTGGTTAAATATTAGTGGTTATACTATTCTTATTTATCTTTTCACTTATTGTACTCTTCATAATGAGATGAGCATGTCCCCTATCTTGACGTCTCCCTTGATTCACTAAGAGAGGATTGATTTAATTCTTTACTAAATGATAAAATCCACAAGTATTATTTTGTGATCTCTATTAGAGATTTTGTTTGGATTCATTGTTTTCTTATCGATGAGAGTTTAGTCCTATGTGATAAATGGGTTACAATGCAAGAACTCCTTAGATGAACTCTTGGTCTCCAGCTATTTCCCTTTCACTTGACCACCAGACAAATGTTCTCTATGCTCTTTCAATGATTGTATATCGGTTTTTTGTCTTTGTAATGACATATCTCTTGTAAATATAGAGTTGGTATACCTTTGGTTTGTTGCATGGACTCTATTCTATTGAACCATTGGTTATCCCATAATTTTTATCAGTCTCATTAGTTACTTTTATGGTGTATGACTATAGTTTCATGGATCTAGTTCAACCCCTTGTTTGTGATGAGTCATGATGAAATAAATAACCATGATATGTTCTAATCTTGTTGCATCACTAGAAGTTGGGTATAGACTTCATTTTAGGTGTTTGTGGTGGATTCTATGTTCCTTGGAAGAATTCATCATAGTTTGGTTGGAAATGTGTTGGTCATCTATGTCGATCATTTTGAGAAAGGTCGTCCCGAGGTGGCTCGACTAGTTTCCCTTCTTTTTTTATGTGTTCGGTTAAAAGTAGTTTTTTTTAAAACATCTCCAAGTTAAGACAAGTGTGGTTTCATGGTCGGCTATGTCATTCATAGAAATCTTTCCTAATGAGTTTCAGTTTGGTTGATCAGGAATCAAATATATCTTTACAATGAGGTTTCTTATATGGATGTGGATGTAATAAAGTTTTCCTGGTAAAATAAATCATGGGAGAGAATTTCAAGAATGAGTAGAGGCATTCCATGTAAGAAAATTTTGATGGTGCATGAATCTTGGTTTGGAATTGGCCCCTTCTGATGATAAATCCTTTGTTGGGGACCTTTTTTGGCTAGATGTTTAATGAGACGATGACGTGATCATGTATCGTGTCTTGGTGGCTTAAATTCCACATGATTGAAAAATCATTACGTATGCATTTGGAATTTTGAAAAAACATTATTGTTTTAATGAGACATCATGCCCATATAAGAACATTTGATATTTTCATTGTTCTCAATGTATTCTTAGGGATGAGAATTTCTATGGTTGGGAGGTTTTAATAGGTCATGTATTAAGGTGAAGTAGAATTCTAAGGAAATTTGAATTTTATCATTTAAGGGATGGTTTGTTCTTTAAACCGTTCTTTAGAATGTAAATTTGAGAGTTGAAAAAAAATAAATTATTTGTTTTTAGATGTTTTTTATGTCCTATAAGGTTCCTTGGGCGCACATTTTAGTCTTCAGAGTATATAACATTGAAAAATCAAAATGAAATTGGACTAAATAAGGTTCATAGATTTTCTGAAATTCTATGGCCCAAAACAACAAACTATGTGTCCTGTATCAGAGGATAAGAAGTATCATGCACTTTTAGTTCCACTTAGTAAGTATTCTCACAGTATTCATTACACAGTTGGAGCATGGTTAGGGTAACCATGAGAGAAAAACCATGAGAGGTGGTTCTATAAGGAATGGGTGCCACACGGTTGGTGTACGTTTTGGCCAAACCATACAACCTTGTTTTGGGGGTGAAATTACATTTTTAACTGTAATAAAAACTTTTATTAATTTTCATTATTTTATTGTATCTTTCCTATCCTCCCACAGTGAGAGGCTCTCCCCTATGCATTATGGGTTTCTCCTCCTCTCCAATCAATGCATTAATGCATATCCTCCATCCTTATTCATAATTGAATGTCATAGATCTCTATATATATATCAGTAAGATCTAAATACTTTTTGTGTAATTCATCTTATAGTTTGGTATTGTATTTACTATTGTGGTGTAAGTTCATTTTCCCTATTTTTAGGAAGAAGGTAAATTTCATAGATTTCTTCAAAACAGGACCAAATCAGAGCTTGATATTGGATGATTCGATCATCGAAGTTTTAACATAGGTGTTCAATATATTTTTCGCAAAATGTTCATCAATTTATGAATAGTGTTCTTGTAATGCACACCGGCCACTACCATGAATTTATTTAATGATGTTTTCTTCATATTAAACTGATGTTCTCACCAATTATTACCCTTTTTGTGTGTTTTCAAGTAAATATAAAATTCTTACATTGATTATGCACACTTTTCTAGTGTGCTGGCTTAAATTTACATATTCTAATTAAATGACTAAATACACAAAACACATTTTAAGAATTATGATTTGATTAATAATGGTATTGTCCCTTGTAGAGTATTTTCCTTGAGAGATGGGATTTTTTTAAGTTCCATGTTATACCTTTATGTTAAATTTCAATAGTCAGTATATTTTTCTAAAATTCTTTTAAATTTAAATTGAATCTTGGTTCTTAGATTTGATTCTTGTTTATGATTAAATAAATAATTTGATATAAAATATCTTGTTTTTTATAATAAAACCCCTTGAATGAGGTGTATTGTGCTCCAAATTACAATGTTTTTATTTATGTTTTAAAGAATGCTTGTCTTGTTTCATTTCTATTAATATATGATTGGAATAAATATTAGTTATAGGGGGCGTTTAATATATGGAATCTCTTGTTATTTGAATTGGAAATTACCACCATCTGTACATTTTCAATGGAACAATTGCACCTTATAAGTTCATGGATTTTATCATTTTTACTTAATTTATTATTGAACCAAGCCCCTCCAAAGGGATTTTCATTCTTTAATGGTGGACTTAACCTTAAAGGTAAATGCCCATTAATTCATGATTCTTTATATAGACCGTATTTCTAATTTTAATTAGATTTCCATGTTTTGTTTAAATTAAATGGAATGTATTAAATGGAATGAAATGTTCATGATTGCTTTCCTTCCTCAAATGTTTTAACTGATTTAAATGGAACTGGTTAGTTAGGATGATATGAATTCCATGTTTGGGCTAAATGGTATTAATGAAATGACTCGATTATATTAAACAGCTTTTTTGAATTGAATTAAATGACATGAATGAAATGAATTGTAGTGTGTGTAAATGCCACGCCATTTAGTTCATTCTTAATACATTCTATGATTTAATTATTATGCATTGATATTTTGGCATAAATAAATTTAGTGAATGGGAGGTAATGCCCTTAGATACAATTATATTTTATTATTATGTGATTATGCCTTGATATTGGCTATGTAATGATGGTAAGGGATCTATTGATAATGGAAAAAAATCACTCTCCCCTACATCGGTTGATGAGTTCATGACGTTTCACACTATTTATATTATGTAGTACATTGGGTTGAGGCTCTATGATCCCTATTTCGAGTGAGGAAATGACAGCTAACTCGCCACCCCGAGTGTCATGCATTACATATCACTCTTTATTGGGATGTATGGAATGTACTATATTTCTGGAGCTTATATGCTCATGTAGAATGGTTATGTATGATTGAGTTACACCTCATCTATCCATAATATAGTATTACAGGTATATGGTAAATTACATCCCCATATACTTGTTTCATAATGGTGGATGCAAAATATTACCATACTATGTATATATTATTACTATATAAATATGTTTAAAGATTAGACCATATTATTGGGCATGAGCTGAAGCAGGTAAATCCTCCAGGTGTTTTTTGGGTAACTGATTGGCCTGTTATTTATTCATTTAATCATTTATATTTTTTTCATTCTAATTATACAATATATTAATCATATTTATGAACTGGATTTATGTCTAGACACTATGGGTAGAAATCTACTAAAAATTATATCTCACACACGGATTGCAGTTTCATCTCACTAGGGTACTTTAGTAGACATATTTCTTTTAGGACTATGTATGATTACTTGTTCAGTTTTATATGTACTAGGAGTTCAAACCACAGGACTGAGCTGGAGCTCGGTATGCTAGTAGAGATCACCCTTGTAGTTTTTCTATTATTTCATTATTTTTTCCGAATTGTATCTCATTTTCTATAATATACATGCTATTATATTTATATAACATCATTTGGACATGCATAAATTGTTATTTATTGGCGTTGTCTATCCTTTATTATTCATTTGATTTTTATTATTCTTCAATTTCATTTTATTTCATTTATTACGTCTTCTTCTATTTTTTATTATAATTTATTATTACTGATGTGATACTCTAACATGAATGTATATTCTACCCACTATCACCACATTTGGCCCTTACTTCTAGTCAGTAGACTCTGGCATATGAGGATGCACGCTTGAGGCCATGTGACCCACTTATCTAGCTATTATCTTAGTGGTCAGCCGATTTATGATGATTCAATTCATTAATGCAACTTGGAAACATTTTCTGATCATGGATGAGTCTCATGCATCATATATAATGAGTTCTACCAAATAGTTCTAGGTGATCATGATATATGTTATATGATGGGTACACCCATCTAGGGTCAGGTGATCGTGATATTGCTTCTACAATGGGTGAGACCAGATAGTGCTCCAATGTACCAAGTAATGTTATTGTCATTTGAGTAGATTCTGAGGGTTTTATGGAGGGTTTATCTTATGTATTTAATGGGGAACTATTTATTTATCACATATATTTAAAATGTGTTATTAATATAATGTTACATATAATCCAATACATTTTATTTCTATTTTCTATGGGGTTCTATGGATTTTTTTGATAAACATAGATATGAAATGGATATGGATTATTGACTCTAATGACTCTTGAGTTGTTAAATTCTGAATTTTTTATTTCATATTTTGTTATATATGTATTTATGGGTAACAATATTAATATGTTATTATCATGTATGTGGATTATTTCATCGTACCCCAATAATCTTCTTATTATCACTAATGACACTCAATTTTTAATATTTATGTTTACTCTTAACGATAATTTGAGATCACCATTATTTTATTCATTATTCCCTATGTTATAAAGAATTATTATTAAATTATTTATGCCTATAAAGGTTTTTAACTTGATTAATGTTTTGGGACATGTTGAAGAATTAATAAGGAAGATGGAAATCTTGGTATAGTGGGAAAATATTCCATTGTATTTATTGGTATTATGTATATAAGACTTTATCAAAATTATCTAAAACTTTATACCTAAAATTTCCCCGGTTTTGTATATGATCCAATATTTACTTTTGATATTGTATGTCTTGGGTGGTTAAAATTGGGTCACCTTCATTGGTACCAAAATTTCTTTCACTTTAATGAAATGAATACTGCACCCATCATTCTTAATGGTTTTAGAATGAGGGGTATTCAATTTTCTTTATGGAATCAATCATGTAACAAAAATATATTGGTGAAATAAATATCCTCTAATTTTCATTTTAGATCATTGAATAGTTTCCAAAAGTGTATTAAGTCCCAAATAACTTTGGTAGGTGCATTAAAGAACCTATAAATGGGTTAAAATTATAAACTCATGTGCTTAAATATCATCTCTAACAAGGGATTTAATGTTTCTTCATCTAATGGGATTTATTAATCTATTAATCTAAACCCAAGACAATATCCTATTGGGGATTTTCTGTTTTATAAATCCTATTGTGTAATAATATAAATAACACATTATCTATATTACAATAAAAAATCAATAATTTAGCTAAATAACATCTATTTTATTAAATATCATAAAATTTTAATACAAAAAAACATATTTGTGTTTTCAAAAACATAACCACATTTACACATGAACTAATATTATTTTTTAAAAACAATTGTCATTACAATATTTTTAATCCATAGTGGAATTTTTAAATTAATAAATAATTAATAATATAACTCATAATAATAAACTATGAATCATATCTAACAAGACATAATAGCTACTCAAATTAGAAATGGGATTAGTGTGATCTAATCAATGAAATAGTTATTAATTATGTTCATTTATCATTTACATAATGATTTATAATGAGAAATGGATAATGATATTCCTACAGATAGTATCACCTTTTATCAATTCTTTAATTGATTTTATCATATATAATTACTTCAAATGTATTTATCTTGAAATAAACATGCACTTAAATAGGAAAAATTAAATTCAGTGTCATGATATCCTAACCTATCATATGGGAAGAAAATTACTATCTTGGTTAATCAAATCCCTCATCTTGATTAATGTTATGCTTAATTACCCAATTTAAGGGAAATATTTTCTAATTACATTAGATATGTATCAATGTAAAAAAACTAACAAGTATGGAACCAAACTAACAATATCAATCTAAAGGATCCATATTTAGTGTTCATTTAAAAATCACCAATAATAAATATATGACAACACATATAGTTTATATTAATCATTATAATCCAAATTCACATTTAAAAACTTATATTATAGAGAGAACATAAAAATTGGGTAGATAATGGACATCATGGATTGGAGAAGTGGTGTGGATATTTTAATATGTAGAGAACTGGTGTGGATATTTTAAGGCTTATCTATATGAAAACATTTTTGATAAGTCATTTAAAATCAAAATAATGGATTATAGAAGTCTAATTTCTAAATTGTGTATAGATATTGTGCAGTATATTCATTTTTACTGATAATATTTAATTTCAATTCTTTGAGTGTGGCAATGTAATCACCTTTTATTTACTAAATAAAATTAATAATGTGTTCACCTATTGATCAGGAATTAGTCAAAACCACAAAAATACATGGGTTGTGCTTTTAATTTGTTTCCTTTAATCATTGAATTTTTAATGTTATTTAATGGATTGATTCAAAGTGTGTGTTATGATGTGGTAACATAATTGTTCTATATCTTTTATCTTCTTATGAATTATTAATGTGAGTTTATCCTAATTATTTATTTCAACTATTAAAGTACCAGAGGATTAAATTTGATGATCAAATGTTATGGTTGACTAAAAAAGTGTATCACTTCTTTGTAATTGAGTTTTGGATCACCAATCCCTTGACAAGGTGTTTCAAATATCAGATCAGTAGAATTATTATCCCCTTATCCATTATTGGATTATTACATTGATGATTTCTAGATCCATCTCATATGTTTCAAATTTTAGTTATACTTCATTGAAATTTTATGTACCATAATCACATTAGGGTATGTTTCAGTTTGAGAATTTTGATAATATAGAAGTTTCAAAATGATTATTTTCAGCCATGTAAGGACATTAATTTTCCATTTACTAGTAAAAATCTAAAAATGTTAAACAAATAATAATTTCAAATGATTGAAAAAACAACTAAAATTATTCACATTTCATTATAGTAGAAGATGTGTTATAATAACCCTGAGGTCAACATGAATTTAAAACATATAAAGGTTGTTGAAGATATGTATGAGACGACAAATAACAGAAAAAATTGATCTAATTGTTGATATTATATAGTATTATACGTTTATAAGGGTGGATGATCACATCAATTTCTTTACCATTATTAAAATTTTGTTAGAATTGATGAAGGTTTTCTTTGGGGATCCATAGTGGGAATCGTCCTTACTTTCATCACTCGTTCCATCATGGGATATGAAGGATTCCACAATGAATAAATAATGTGTTGAGATAGACTTGGTTTTTATGATATCAAGGACAAAAATATGATTGATTTGTTTTTATATGAGAATATAATTGAATTTATTGGAAACTCATAAAATGTGAAAGGTAGGGGATACTCAACTTCATGATGTAATCATAAAAATTGAAAAGGACTAAGAAACTAGATATGTGTTAGATTAGTGTAAGGTGTTTGGATTTTTGGAAATTATGGGACAAAATATAATATATAAAAAATATTCCAGTGAATTAACATTCAAATATATAATATATTATTCCAAATGTGATTATGAAAATATAATATTTTATGACACATGTGGTCCTCTACTTTTTATTTCATATTTTATTTAGTTTTAGATTATTCACTCTAGAGTTTTATTTAACTCTATATTTGTATTAACAAGCTTGTGTAGTTATAATTATTGAAGTCATGAAATGTTAAATTGATCAGATGGTGAAACTCTCTAGATTGTGGTAAATGGTGATGATTCTATCAATACATAGAACATAATATTTTGTTGAATTTTAATGAGTGTAGAAAATATTTAGATTACAAAAGGGAATTATTTTCGTAAGACAACTATATGATGTCGGGTTCTATACAAAAATTACTTAAGAAATTTGGAGTGTTATATGTAGTTCCATGTTAGTTTCTAATTGATTGTGAAAGAAGTAATATTGTACCTAACATGAGTTTTAGACGGTTTAACTAATTACATAAAAATATATTATATAAAATTAATCAATGAAAACATGGGTTAATTAAGTGATAAATATGTTGAAATAAAAACTACTGAAGGATTGCTTGGTATTGAAAGCATAGAGTAAAGAATATCTAAACAATAAATCATGGGTATATTATTGATGGTTTCATTTATGATGGAAGTTATGATTTTCTAGGACCAAATGTTGGAGTTGGTTTGTATGATCGTACAGAGGATAACTCATTTTTGTTCTCATTGATGTCAACTTTAATCAGTAATATTCATAGAAAACGTGACATGGATGGTGTGGTATGTTTTTCCCAATCATAATTAAAATGTTTTTGGAACCATTGTTAAATTGAGATCTATGGCAGAAATGAGAATTAGAAGAAAATTAAAATGTATGAATTCTAGAAATGGTTTTTGATAAGTAAGTATTGAGTTTTAAATGTTAAACTAGAAATAAGGATTATGGTTTTAGAATACCACACTATGTAATTCAGAAATAAATAGATTTGTATAAAATATGAATGATAAAATAGTTTATATATCAAAAAGTATGAGGACTCACATTTTTTCAAAGGTGTTTTTTGTGGAAGTTATGACTTATTTACCCACTTTGTGAATAGTAGTCCATCAACTTCGTTGGGGAAATAAATTATCAAATTAAGCATTTTTATAATTTACTAATCAATAGAGTGAGTCTTGGATGCCTATTTTGATTTAGATCCAAGTTTCTAGGTAGTTAAGTGTCTCAGAATATTTTTTCTTAATGGATAGTGGAGATCTTGAGAACCTAGAAGTGGTTGAAGGCCTAAAAGACTTAATTAAGTAAGAGTTATCCATGAGGGATTAAATGGATTCCTTACATGTTTCAAGATCATGGGAGATAACATAATAACCTAATAGGAGAATATTTATTCAGAATAAATGGTTTTATCTATTAATGTATTAATCATATAGTAGATAGAAATATAAAAAAAGGATAGTTATAAAGGGTTTTCAATAAATGGAATCTAGGTATTTTTAGATGGTATTTTCTCTCATTATTAAACACCTAAAAATTTTCAAGGTTTAAAATATATTTTTCCTGTAAATTTTACATATATATTAGTTAGATATGAATATAATATTTCTTCACGGAGACTTAGATAAATTGATTTTCATGGATCACCCAAAAGGGTTCATCCATAAATAAAATGATAATCTTGTTTACACACTATAGTATACCCTTTGTGGTGAATTATTGATCATTGTTTTCAATGGAAGTTGTATAATGATGAGTGACTCATCATCTTACTTCACTTCATTGATTTTATGATAATTTTAAATATAGTAAAATAACGGACTAATGAGTTTTAAGATATGTTTTCTTAAAATTCTAAGATGAAGGATCTAAACCTAGTAAGATAAATCTCATGGAAGGTGATTGCATTGGAATTTTTGTATGTAAATTTATTCTTAACATAGTGTATCAACATCTAGAAAGCTATTATACATTTTAAAAATCATGAGGCAAATCTGGTTACCACTACCCAATATATAAATTTAATGTTGAGTTAAGATAAGTAACTTAGATTAGAAGAAGAGGTTGAGTACATGGTAAAAGTTTATTTTTCATCCACGATCCTAATCATGAAGTATATCTTGATCTATATACTGTTATACACTATTCACATTGTGGGTGTATTTTGTAGGTTTTTTCTAATCCTTTAAGAGAGAACTGGTAAGTGGTAAGGTGTGCCATCCGGAATATCAAAGGTTATAATGTTATGTGTCTTTTTATAAAAAGGATGAATCATTATTGGGATTTTAATTTTAAAATATTTAAAGAGATTTAGTAACTTGGAGGATGAAAAATATCAATTTTTTTCACATACAAAGGTATGTTATTGTATTGGATGTCAATTATTTATATAATAGTAAAACATTAAAAATTAAAGTGGGAAATATTCATTTAATAGAATCTGGGAAGGGGTTATTATTATTAAAGATAATGATATAAGGTCACGGGATAAACAAAGATAATTTGGTGTTTTTTTGTTATCCGGAAAGCAAAATTCACTCATCCAACAATTTAATGGTTCACTTCAACACATATGATATCAGGATGAGGTTTCTCTTTATATGGAATTTTTTGGTGGAAAACATTTGATATATTAGTTATGAATATATATTGGATTATAGTAGGTATTTTAAACAAGGTTGTAATTTGAGAACGTATATATTGGTGAATCACCTTAGTTCTTTTGGGATGACTTAAATCATGTTTGACAAACCATACATCAACAAAAGATTATGGAGAATGGAATTGATTTATAGATAATGACTAAGGAATTGTTGGTGAATCCTGAATGTGATTATCAAGTGGGGTATTCTTAGGTTCATCAAGGTAAAAATCATTTTACATCTATATTAATTGATCTTACAAAAGGATTGACTCAAGAATTATAAATTATGATGTTTGGATAGAGATAGTGTAGAGTAAATTAGTAATGTCTATAAATCTAAATATAAGAAATAAAATGTAAAAATTTGTAATCATAAAATTAAAAGATACCTAGAAAATTCATAAGGATAGAAGTTAGAAGAGGAAATGAAACTTTATAAGGTTAACCTTTGGGATATATCAGAGTAAGATCATGAATTTTTTAGAATATTTCATTATTCCCCAAAGATTATGATTTGGTGGTGGATTACATCATTATATTGGATACATTACTATGAATATTATATCTGTATGGGTATTCTTGGTGAAAATATTGTAAGATAGTGAAGCTATTTTTCACATGCTTGGTACTTTGAAATTTTTTAAATAGATTTTTTTTTTCAGTAGGATACAGTTGAGATTATTTTGAGTTAAACACTGTAATAAAAATCCATTTCATTAATAAAATTATAATATTATTCCACTACAGCGAAATATTTACTCCAAACAATGTAAGTAATTATTTCATTAGTTTACATATTGTGTACAATAATTTTCTTATAGAAGTCATTTTATAATTATTTTGGAAGTGTGTATTATGATGTAATGACCTACGTATAGGGTTTCTTATATTTTCTGTTACTTTATTAGTGAGGGTTCACTCAGGATCTTATTTTTCACTATATATATTCTAGTGGATAAATTCAAGTTATCATAATACTTTATTGACCCAAAAAAGTTTTTGTTTCTTTGTATCAAGGGGTTTTAGAGGATCTAGAATGTTATCCTCAATAAGAACTAAAAAACTAATATCACCTCTATTAATAATTTCTTTAATTATATGAAATTCTCAAAAAATTGGTTTGTAAATTTTGTGTAACTTGGGATCTTTAGTTTTTGAAACTAATTTAATAGTATCACAACTAAATTCAATTAGATACAAGATTATTAGGAAAACACAAAGCTTATTAATTATAAATAATGTCCAAATAACTTCATTTACCATATTAGATGTTCTTATACATTAATATTTAAAGATCAATTTGAGATATTGAATAAACCTCATAATGTGAATTGATTTAGGGGTAGATGAGTTGATATTAATTGATATATGGATAGTATGGCATAAATAATACCTAAAGTTATTTATTTCATCACAATAATCATTCTAACTTATCATCACATGTTTATTTTAAATTTAATTAGAGTCATGAAATGAATTATTTCTAGAGGAATTTATTTCATGATTTTGGAATATTTTCAGATTCTATTCATTAGAGACAACCTCATTTATGATATAGAAACACTTTAGATTTTAATGGTGATGCATAGGAATGAGAGGAATGTATTTATATTATATATGATAAAACCATCTAAATAATGATGAAGTCCAAGATATAACATGGTTCAGTTAATCTCACATGATAAATAAGTGTATCTTAAATATGAAAATAAAGGATTGAGATAATTTTCCACAAAAATGAATTAATATAACATGATAAGAACCACATCTCACTAGGTCTGGTTGGGCCTCAAGGGTTCATTTAAGGATTTTTAGGAATTTATTGCACCATGAAAATCATCTTGGGATATATTTCATTAATGTTGTCCAGAGAACTATATATTCTTACGCTGTCAAGAAATGGTTCATTCCACAAATGTGAGGTTATGTTACACCAATAAAATTTCATGTATTGGTTTATATTAAATTAATTTCATTATTATTTTCTTTATTTTGACATTATCTTTGAGAAGTTTAAAAATTTGGAAAACTGGAGTTTTCACATGGTTGAAACATGATTATGGGAAATCATACATGAACTGTGCATCAAGTTTTTATAATATTATAATGGTGTTATATAAATTTGGTTAATAGTTTTAATAACCTTGCACCCCAAACAAGTGAGTTCAAATGTGATCAAATTCTAACCCACATGGTTCGTATAATTTTTGGATTGTGTTAAATTATACGGCTTCTCATACTATAATTAAACACATTTTCCATCTCATATCACCCAACCCTCTTCTAGGGATATATTTTTTGGTGTTTTTCTAGGATTATTTAAAAATATCATAATGTAAATCTTTCCTCTCCTTCTCTTTGGTTCCCTTCTCTCTTATTCTCTTAGTTTTCTTCATCCCTTATTCTATGGTAAACTAGGTTTTATATAATCTAAATTAATATATATGGTTTTTTTGTTTATGATCCCCTCTTTCTATATGTGGGACTTTCAAATAATTTTAAAATGGAATTATTATAGTAAAATGTGGTTCAATCATTAAAGGTTCATGATTCTATATCATTTCCTTTAATATCTTAACTATTGTTTACTAAAATCATCAATTGATTTATAAAATAGTATGTAAGATATTATATTCATGATTGAAAAATGATTTATAGTTACCTTTGTGATCAAAATTCTTCTTCACTATTAGGAAAAGTAAAGAACATGAATTATGTAAAAATTGGAACAAATTATGAATTGATTAATGAAAATGAAAAGTCTAGTGAATAAATTTGTATTAAATGGAATTAATGGGAAACCATGGGTACTTGTGAAGGTTAACTGACATGAGAAATGGTTCCCTACCACATGTTTTACTAGTGATTTAGTTTTTATGGTTCCCCCATTGGCATGTGATGTCGTTGTATACCCATTCCACATGTTTATGGATCTTCCCTAATTAGTGATGTGGTATCTATTGGTTCACTATACTTAGTGGCTATTGGGTGTGGTCCGATAATTCTATGTAAAAAATAAACCTGAAATATTTCATTGTGTATTTTTTTAGTATTAGTAATATATAATTTTATTTTTTTATTAACATAATAAAATGTTATATTTATTTTATTAGTTTTGAACATGTATTTTTAGTTATTATAAAAAAGTACTGATATGAAGTAATTAGTGGAATCTTATTGATATTCTCTTATCATGACCTATAGACACCCATTTTTTGTATATAATATTTTTTTAATTATTATACATTTAATGGAAAGACACCTCTTTGAGGCAATGGATGTTCTCAATAGATTTATCTTGGTCGATAGAGGTGACCGGTGGGAAGAGCCCTCATGTCGCATAGATATGGACAATTTCTTTTTTAATTTTTAGTGTGTATATTTTAAAAAGATATATCACCTTATAGTATCCCTAACCCATACCTTTTTTTATTTTGGAAACATTATGTTTATAAACTATTTTACATTGTAGGGATTGTGATGTATTTTTTATCATTTTCTATTATTATTATGATACATTGTAATGGGGAGGTTTTTGACCTTTTTATTAATTCTTGACTCACTAATGAATATAAGAGTCAGGTAGGGTTATTGAGAAGGTAATGTTATTCATCATATTGTAAAAAACGATTCCCAAAGAGTATTCTTGATGCTCAATAAATAATTTCTAGCCCTTGGGGATGGAGAATTCTCTTTGGGTCCTATCATAAACTAAATTGGGTTATTAGGTTAGAGTTACCTAATTTTATTCAAGAAAATATTGTAACAGAGCCCTTGGTTTTTAGTTTGTGATATCTATAGTGTTATTATATAAATGTTATTAGACTCTCAGGGAATAAGGGGAAGGTATAAATGAGTGTCTAGCTAACACTACCAATACTAATCCTTATGTAACTTGAGGATGTTGTGATTTTATATTTTTTTGTTATTATTTTCTCTATGGGAGAGGTGTTCAAGTTAATAAACTTGTTCAAAAACTATATATTATAAATGTATATAAATTTTTTATATATTATTTTTAATTTGTGCAATATATTTTTACATTTTTATGATATGGTAATTTTTATTTTATTTAAAAAATGTATCTTTTATATGATTTCAATGTTGTATTATGCCTCTTATATGACCCATTATGAACCATTGTGAGGGATTTTTGAATAATTATATATGGTGAATCATCCCATTGAATGAAGTCTTTATGAGCCTATGTTAGGGATAGTATGTGACATGAATTGGGGAGTAGGTGTGGGTCTATATTAGCCTCAATGAGTAGGTCTGGCTCAAATTCCCGAAAACAACAGATCTTCAGAATTTCATAGACATATGCCGCTAGAATTTGGAGCTACCAATGAACCTTATTAAGAATAAAATTGATTGGAAAAAATAGATAGAATCTTTAAATTTATTAATACTCTTTGAGGTAGTCAAAATTTGGCATTCCACATTCATATAGAAGGGTCCCATCCAAAAGTTGTCAAATCTATAGTCTATGAAAATATTCATGAGAATATGGACTTAATAGAAATAATTTTGGTGTTCACATAGAATTTTTATCTATATAAAATGGATCTTCATATGTCTCAAGAGTTCATGGACCTTTAGTAAGGTGACCAAACCATGATGGAGTATAATAATTAATTCGTAGTGATCATCCTATTTGGTTTGGAGTTGAAATATTCTAAAGGGAAAAAGTCACATCAGCTTGATATCGGTCTCCACCAATAAATTTGATTTCATGTCTTCAAATTAAATCCAAAAACTTATGCGTAAATGGTAGATCAAGATTTGATGGTGGATTTTGAAAAAATTGATATATCTACTTTTTTGACACCTCTACCACTTTTAGTGGAACTAAGGTGGATTTCCCAAGTGAAATAATAAATATGATAAGCCTAAAAGAGGCTATGTAAGTGGTTTTCATCATTTGCATCATCACTTTCAACTAATATATTATAGTTGATTAATTGAATCATTCTTTCATGTTGATTTATAAGTATTGTGAAGCTTGTGGGAAATTAAAACGCTATCATTGTTTTTATATGAATAATCCTCCAAGAAGGAGTGGTGATAGTTATTTTAAACTGACATGATATAAATAAATATTATATGTATAAAAATATATAAGGTATTCAACTTAAGGATAGGATGTTATAATTGGACTATATTATTGGAAAATTCAATTTAGGAGTAATACCCAGGATTGAGGTAGAACCTAAAATTAGGTTGAAAGTATGAAGTTGTACACTGTATAACCAGATCATATTAAATCTGAAAGAGGGCATGTGATAGTGAGTGGGACCATGATTATCTCATCATTTATGGTATTTTATTTATTCAATAATCGTTCTTCATGCTCATTTTCTTCTACTTTTTGGAGAATTTATTAAATCTCCTCTCTACAATCATTCCCTAAATGATTTAGATATCAATTATTCTTGGAAAAGTAATAAGTTTGCCCTTAAGTTACCCTATTATGTTATGTATATATATTAGGTGGAGTTGTCCAATGACTACCTCATCCTTGAAAGGAATCTTATTAATAGAACCATTTGAATGAAATGGATGATAAATTTCAGAGCTTGCATCAATTTCTATCACTGGTGAGTATCTTTTACTAACCTTAATGGAGACATCTCTATCACATGGAACCCGATGAGCTGATATAGTTTAAGAACCATATTGACGATCTATATACTTATAAAGTATTATACCCTTGTTTACCCCATGGGATGATCCAATGATATTCATAAAAAATGATGATGAAAATATATTATTATATATCATTAATTTAAATCTAAACTAGTCAAAATTATGAATAAGTACCCCTTTTCCTATATACATAAATTATTTGATTATATAATGGGGGGGAGGTGATTATAAATAACAAATCTTAAATCAAGTTACCATAATCTCTTGGTCAATGAATTTTATGTTCTCTTGATGGCCATTTAATGTAGATATAGGATTTATATGTATATCCTAATATCTTTAAGCCATACCAATACATGTTTAGGGTTTATGGATTTATAAACTAGATATATGATCCACACATGGAAAAAAATTTCTTGGTGTCTATTGATGATATATTACTATATTCCAAGACTGAGGTATATCATGTATGATATCTAGGAATCATCCTTAGGAATATTTGTTAGAATAATCTATTTTGAAAATCTATCAAAAATTTTCTTTTGGATTCTATAAGTTATGTTTCTATTAAATGTAGTGTTCTTATAAGAAATTGTAGTTGATCCTAATAAGGTTTTGGTCATTATTCCTTCGTAGAATCAATCAAATGTCTTCTAAATATGATGATTCCTAAAATTAGTGGTTTATTACTAGTGTCTCATCAGTCGAATCTCAAAAACATACATCACCATTGAGAATGGTCACCTAAAAGTGCATGAAGTTTTTATAGATTCAACAAAGTCTAGTTTCTTATTAATAGTTAAATCAGTATCTCATATTTTTCCTTATTGTAATATTTACAATGGAAATTCAAGGTTTTGTTATTTCAATTATGCTTAAGGTTTTCAATTAGGGTGTTTTCCAATACAGGAATATCATGGGGTAGAATATGACTCATAAAAGATTTTTCCTAGGAGAGAAATTATCTCACTCAAGATTTAAATTTTTTGGTTCTGATAAACATGAGTAACTATTGTAGACACCATCTATTTGGTGACAAATTCATGTTCTATACTAACAATAAAAAATGAGAAACTTATTATATATAAAAATATCTAAGAATTAGGAAAATATGGTGGGTGGAGTACCATAAAAAATTTCACTTTGATCTTGCCTAAACTATTGGTAAAAGGATTGTTGTTGTTGATTCCCTTAGAACAATATTTTCATCTCATGATCAGAAGGAGTGTAGTAGATAATGGAAAATCATATATATATTAGATTAATTATTCATAGAAGTGAAAATATAATATTGGGTTGGGTTCTTTTCTTTCTTATTGTTGATTATTTCTCTCCACGAGTTTATCACCTTTGTGAAATGAAAGAAAAACATTGTTCACTACTAAAAAATGGGCAAGGGAAGCACTTCCCTTTATCAGCGTTTTTTTAGCATTGATAAAGGGGACCCCTTTATCAGCACTTTTCATAGTAGCACTGATAAAGGGGGGATTTTACAGCACATTTTCCTAGAGTTGATAAAATTTATATTTAAAAGAAATGATGAAAAATAATATATTGTTATATAAGTATATTTATATTGATATAAATATAATATATATTTTTTAAATATGTTTTTGATAAATTTAAATAGACTATTACATTTAATAAATAATAAATTTAGTGAAAATGGTTTTAAAATATTTTAAAAAATAATTTTAATTAAAAATTTCCAAATTATCATCGATTTATATCATTTAATAACAATCTAAAGACACAAAATATCAAAAAAAAATGAATAAAAGATCTAAAATAAGTTGAAAATGTAACTCAAACTTCAAACGGCTATAACTTTTGATCTAGGTGTCTGTTTGAGCTCTACAGTATATCAAATCAAATATTGCAACATGATCTATGTGCTAGTGGCTGAAGGGAACATTATGTAATCATTTTCGAGGCCCAAAAAGGCCCAATAGGCTTCCAAAACTGAGTTTTTAAGCGGGATACCCCGATTTTTTAACATTCAAGAAAGTATAACTTCTGATCTGAATGTCCTCTATGCCTGTTCTATATATCATAACGAATATTGTTTTATTTTCATCGATTTGACTAGTTGTGAAGTTCAAACAGACTTCTGGATTAGAGGTTATGGTCATTTTAACATTCAATGTCTTTTCAAATACGCATATATATGTATTTATTCGAATATATATATATATATATATATATATATCTATGTGTGTGTGTGTGTGTGTGTTTGTGTGAGTGTTGTATATATGTATGTATGCATTTATTTATTTATAAAAACAAATAAAAAACATATTTTATAAATGTATTTAAAACTAATTTTATATATATATATATTAATATACAAATAAATGTATAGATAAAAAATTATAATTAAATATATCTATATATATAAATATAAATATAAATTATTATAAGAATTAATATATATATATACTAGTATATGAATAAATATATAGGTATTAATATAAATAAATTTATTTAAATTAATTTGAATATACATTTATATATGAATAAATATAACAATAAATATATATATCTGAATAAGTATAAATATATATATATATATATATTAATAAATGAATAAATATATATTTATTATTATAACTAAATATATTTATATTAATATTCGATCTATATTAATATAGGAATAAATATAACTATATATAGATATATATATATCATTAAATAGGGAAACAACAAAATGTCTTCGTGGTAAAGGTGCAGGCCTGCAAGGGGGGAGGTCGTAGGTTCGAGTTCAGGTGGAAGCACGCGGGCATGTTGGGTGATGCACAGTAAAGGGCAGCACATGAGAGAGTGGGAGGGAGTTTTCCTAGCACTGAGGGGGGGGGGGGGGCTCAAGCACTGTTAAAAGCACCCCCTCACATAAGATTTTTTTTAACTTTTATCAACACTTTTTAAAAGTGCGAATAAAAGGTGTCCTTTATCAGTGCTAAAAAAGGTCCGATAAAGGACACCTTTAATCATCACTTTTTATAACACTGATAAATGGGTCATTTATCCCGCTTTTTTAGCACTGATAAAAGGTGCTCTTATTAGTGCTTTTCTGAGCACTGATAAAAGGGACCCCTATCTTCGCTTCAATTAACAGCACTTTTTTAGCATTGTTAATGCACTTTTCTAGTGCTGATAAAGGTCATATTTTTAGTAGTTATTATCAAAGGAGGATAAATATATATAGTGGGGAGACTAACCTTAAGTGGTCTCTGTCCTCCTAAGGCCTTGTTTTCTTTAGGAACATGTGTCTCATTCCATCATATATACAGAAGGTAGTGTTAGAGAAATTCTACTAGTCTCAGTTTTCTATTCATCATGGTGTAACCAAAATGTTCTATGAGATGACAGATCTGATTGGTGGCTTGGTATGAGATGGGTTGTAGATAGTTTTATTTCTTTATGCTTTACCTTTTGATAGGTAAATGTAGAGAAAAAATACCATCAAATTTTTTTCAACCCCTTCATGACCCTACTTTAAAGTGGGATGAGGTATATATAAATTTATTAATTATACTGCCTCATACACCTCAATGGAAGAATTATATTTTGGTCCTTTATGATTATCAAATGGAATAATTTTATATTATATCGATTAAAGACCCCAATAATGTTCATGATATCAGTAATCTATATGTGTATGAGATCATATGAATGTATGTAAATCCCATATCTATTGTTTTTGATACAGATCCTTGGAATTATTCCTAGTTCTAAAAATCCAACCAATATTTGATAAAATCATAGGTGAAACTCAAAATGACTAATCGATCCCAAATGAATGGCTAGGTGGTTTGAGTGAACCAGATTCATGATGATATACTCTGAGAATATGTTTTGTATTTTGGACATCATGGGATTCCTATCCATAATTTATGGAATTCACCTATAATATCAACTATAAATATAAAATTTTAATATCCCCTTATGAATATCAATACATTTAGTCTTTCCAAAACCACTTTTGATGGATCGGAGTAATATAAACCACTGTCATTAGATCAATCCTTATCCAATAGGTGATTAAGAAGTTTCGAGTTTCACATAAATCTATATAAATGGATCAAAGTCACTGTAAGTGGTATTTTAATCTTCCTTATCAGTCCTTAGAGTTTTTAGTTAGTGATCAGGTGTTTTTAAGGGTGACACTATAACTATGACATTGATGGTTTATAAATAACTAATACTCACCATGATATTTTTGTGTCCCTTCAAGACCAAGGGAATAGTTGGGAAGGATACCTCTAGATTCATATCTCTACCCCATTTTTCAATTCACTATTTGTTTCATTTATATCAATTATATAATCAATTTTCTGACCATTCTCAAATGTTAAAAAAAGTGAATAACATGAGCTGGAAAATGTTGGTTCACATATGAAGCACCGAGTTGGAATAATTTATTCTCAAGTTAAAAAACTCTCTGCTAAATAGGTTCCATTGGTTAAAAAAATTAGCATGAGAGTGACTCTCATAAGGCATGGGAGTTAGAGTCTCTTACAATTAAGAATTTGTTATATATGTTCAAAGATCTATCATCATGTTATCTTACTGGGGGGTTGGAAGTGATATAGTGTGTAGAATTCATAAACACATGATGTCGTTTCAATAATGAATTGTTTATTTATTATATTTTACATTCATTTCATTTATTTCAGTCTGTTCATTTAAAATATCTAAAACATTAGAAAACTAGAGTTATCACACGGTTAGTATACAGCTTGGGAAGACTATAAAACAACGTTTCATTAATTATGAATATTTTATGAAATGTTTTTTATATGGATGGATCATGGTCATCCTAATCATACAACCCAATTATGTGAGTGACATGGTAATCTAGTTCTGACCTAAAAAGTTGGAAAAATATCTGGAAAACAGTGTGACTAAACCATGGAGTATTCCTATGTTTAAAAAAGTGTGAAATTAGCTAATTTCCCCTACTTGAATTAAACACCCTAAATCTATCACATTCCCCATTATTTAATCTATCATCTTTATACATGTGATACACCATCCATCCCTTCTCTATGGATTGATTTTGTTGTGTTTCTAAAGTTTTTTTTGTGGAAATAAATTACTAGTGTTTTTATATCATAGTATTAGGTTATCTTCCCACTTTCTCTATTATTTTTCATTTTACATTAGGATATAATAGGCTAGGGTTTGTCTAATAAAAATTAATAGATATGGGATTTTTATAGTCTCCTCTTGATATCTATTGTTCTTTCCTCTCATTTTCAACTAGATTTGTTACGGTTACTTGTGGATTCATATTTAAAGGTTCATGATTTTCTATCCTTTCCTTTATTAGATTAAATATTGGTGATTGTAATTTTCAATTAATTTATAATTTATAAAGGAAATATTAAATTCAAGGTTTTGATCTTATTTATAGATCCCTTTAAGATCAAAATGTTCCTTTATGATTAGGAAAGGGAAAGTGAAATTTATATGTGGAAATTGGAAATACTTATGATCTTTTAATGAAATGACATGTTTAGTTATTAATTTTTTATAAAATAGAAATTATGGTTGTAAGTACCTCATATTTTATGAAACATGTTTTTTGAAAAATAAATGTAATTTCTTCGATAGTCTATGTTACACACAACATCAAGTAGAAATAAACCAAAATATTAAAATAAAAATATTATGATTTAAACATGATAGTTATAACCTATATGTTAAATTTATCTATATGAATTATATTAACCACATTTTGAAAAAATGTATTCTATTTTTACATAAATAAATTATATTGATAAATAAGGATTTATTTTTTTGTAAAGCCTTTATATTATTTGAAAATAATTTTTTCACAAAGAAATGATTTTTATTAATATTTGTGAACAATTAATAAATTTAATTTTTCCAATTTGAGAAAAAAAATTTGAAAAAAATTAATTTTTCAAATCAATTTTTCAAATTTTTTTTAAGTGAATTGTTTATAATTTTCTAAAAAGATTATGTTTTCACTAGAAAGTTGAAAAATATTGATTTTTGTTAAAAAACAATTCTTTTAGTTTAAAGAAGTTAAAATTTAAAATTTCATTTAAAATGTATTACTAAGAAAATTTAGTTTAATTAAACTATTATTAACTCAATTCATGTCATTGGAATCAATTTTTTGTACATTTTTTAAAATTTTTTTTATACATATAAAAACATTTTCCTTGGAAAAATAATTTTTCATTATGCCTTGGAGATTTATTTTAAAAAAAATTATTCTACTTAGGAGAATTGAATTTAGTAAAATATATTTCATATCTGTAATCATTATAATTAATATTTTTTAATATGTATATCCTAATTTTTTTCATAATGAATATTATAAACACTAAAAACTATTTATCCCAATTAACGTTAAAATTGTTTATCAGGGGTTAAACCAAATGGAAAAAATTTAAAAAAACCTAAAAACATGTAAAATAACTATTTTATATAAATATTTAGACTTTAAAACATTAAAGGTTTGATAATGAGGCATTTTTTAATCCATTTGGTGTGTGTAAAAGGTTAGTATATATGATTCTTAAAAAAATTACATGTGTGTACTCTCACCCACTTATAAAATGACATACCCTCTCCATTGTTCTTCATAATTACAAATAATTTTGGATTGCATAATAGATAAAAAAATATATTCCATATTTCACTTACCACTTTCTTTTTTCCATATTATGATTTGGAAGTCCTCTTAAGAAGGATTCTTCTGCTAACCTAAAGTGGTTTTTGGAAAAAGAAATACCATTCTAAACCGAGAATTTTTTTGAATTATACATCCACATAATTAAAATACCCTCCAAATGTGATGAAATAATAATAGAAATATCTTCTATATACTGATATACTATTATTTTATTCATATAAACTATATCCATTCCCTTTTCGATAAAATGGGAATTGAAACCGTTGATCTTGTGTACAACGGACTACCACAACGCAAACCGATATAATTTATTTCCCATATATTACACTCACAAATAGATATAATTATGGATTTAAAGTATTAATATGATATTTATGACGTATTTTTACATCATTAATTAAATTATCATGTCTAAATTCTTACCTTCAAAACCATTGGAAAATGATAATGTTGTTAGTGCATACGTATGTTCTACCCCCTCCATGAAGCATATTTTGACATAAGTATCAATGAAGTAATATTTAATTAATATATATGATATCTATAAAATATAAATTATTATTTTAACGTGAATAATTATATACATTTATTTCATTCCTTCCATAAAAAATATTAAATTTAATTCATGCACACATAATACCTACAATCTCCGTGAATGGCGTAATTCATTTTCTTATATATAAATTATATGGATGACTATTAATGTATATATAGGGAATATATGTGATGTTTATGTCATTATTAATATATTATATATTCTGCGACTATGATTAAATTACAAGTACCAAACACTAGAGAACCAAAACAAACATGAAAAACAAAACAACTATTACTCGAAACAATTATTTTAAAAAATAATTATTAATGAATGGGTAATAAAGGGTTGTAAGTAAATCATATTTTTTATTATATATATGATCATTTTTTTGTAGTAAATTTATTATAAACATATATTTATTAATCATTTTTTTAATATGTGTGATGAAATTTTACACTTGCGATAAGGTATTTTTGACTCCCTAATATTTCCATGGGTCACATGTCATAATCACCACTTGTTTATTTTATTTGGTGTAAATAATTTCCATGATTGAATTTAATGGTAATTAATATGAATTATATGGGTATTTTTATATACCTTTATGTATATTTACTTCATGGATCATATGATTCAAAAGATACCAAAAGTAATAATGGATTTGTGCTACAATCGCATTGTGTATCAGGATTATTTATAATTAAATTTTTTATGATGAAATATAATGATATATCTCTAAAGAAACTCAAAAAATTTCTTATACACTATTTACATCCTCTAAATACATGTTTTCTTTTACCCTTTATCTTTTTAGAAGCACAATATTCTGAAATAATATTTTTAAAGGAAAACTGTGTTTATTTCCTTTTTCGATCAAAAATCCTTTTTCTTACAAATCCATGTTTTATAAAAAAAATATAGAATGTAATTAATATACCCCTTTTATTTTTTAAATCCATTTTACCCATATTTTAATCTTTAAAAATGGTTTAAAATTATTATTCTTATCATTTTCCTAATTAGGTAATTTTTACTTTTTTCTACAAATGTGAAAGGATTCATTGTTTGAACATACACGGATTGAATAGAATTTTACACCATTATGAACACATAATTTATTTGAATATTCATTTAGAATTTTCAATGTTTTTTAAGGTTATATTAATTATTTCAAAAAAAAAAATAAATTGTAAATTAGTTATTTTAGAATGGAAAGGAAGTTTTTCTCAAGAATTTTCCAATTATCATTTTATAGAATTTATATTTATCAATGACAAAAAAACATTGGTATTGATTGGGTTTTACTAGTGATATTATCAAATGGTACCATCATAATTATTTTTGTGTATGGTTTATGATTATGGTGATTATATTTTTATGAGACCCATTTATTTTTTATGGGTTATCCTACGATATATTGTTGTAATGTCTAAAGAACTCGATTTATATAAAGGGGTTATGATATGATGATTTGATTAATGCTTGATGATTTTATAGAACACATATGAATGGTTTTCATTTTGTGATAGGTGGGATCAGAAATATATATACCTACAATACACTAGGAAAATTATTATATCTCATCAGATAATTATAATAAAGAAGTTTACTTGCTTGATTAATTATGGGAAACAAGTCGATGTGCTAGATCAATTATGGGAAACAGGTTGATGGGATCATTCTAATATAGAAAACAAGTCAATATTTTTGATCCACTATGAGAAACATGTGTTTATACCTGATCCATTATGATTTTATGGTCTTTGTAGTTTTCCATGGCTTATGAATTGATTTCTATCCCTATGATGGTGTTACACTTATACAACATGAAATTATAGTTAATCATTGATTTGTGATGATTTCTCAGTCCTATGATTCATGTATTTTGAAAATATAATGTTTTCTACCATGAATAATGTTACCAGTTCAGGATAAATTAGATATTAAAATTTTAATTTATATTAATGATCTCAAATCCTTTTTCTTATTGTATTCTTCCATATGATCAAAAATTGATATCTCCCATCATTACCCTTATTGATCATCTGAGGTCAAATTTTATTATGTTTCCTTCGACCAGTTTATGAAGAAATATTTTATATAGGGTATGTATATTAATAGTACTTAATGGGAATATTATAGTGGAAATTTTTAAAATAATTCTTCAAATAATTATATTATTTATCTAGTATCCAAAGACACTAAACATTTATGATCCTCGGGTGAGTATTTATGAAATTTATTAAATATTAATCTCATGAAGATTTAATATTTATTTATGAAATTAATATGTATTTATATTTGGTATCATAGTAATGTTTATTTAATCATTAGAAACTAGGATTATAAAATTTTTATAATAACACTATATATAATTTGAATTATAGAAAAATATCCTATAATTTTGGGGAAGGATAGAGTGAGTTGTTTCTAAAAAATTACAACCCTATACAGATACTACAAGTGGATTTGAATCTAGAACTGTGGTATATAGCGGTAATAAATCTTAAATAGGTTCATTGATATTTGACTCTATCATCAACTAGTGACTGACAATGAGCATTTCTGCCCACTATAATTGACACTCCCCTTGTATATGTTTTGGAAATTCACAACATCTTTATGAACCCTCATCATTGATTTGAAGAGATGATAAACATAAATGACCTAGTATCTATATATGGTTTTATATATTGAGAATAAGGTGTCATCATTTTTACATAAACTAAATGATTTTTCATTATTATGTGCTTTCCTTCATTGATGATTGTTTCTCACACAATGTTTTTTTGTTTTAGTCAATGGATAGAACCCAATAAACCATGTTAATGAGGAATATAATAGACATTAAATTATTTTTCCTCCAATTAAATGAAATTTTATGGGATATGGAATGAAAAATGTTGTTTCCATGCTCTTGAAAATTTATCAAGTTATGAGTGATGTTGATCACTAAGATAATAAAAGGATTGAAAAAGGTTCTTTTTGAGTCCATGCTGATAGTGAATTAACCTACTTTTAGTGTGTCTTCTAATACACTAGTATATGAGCAATGGATATGCACCATTGAGAAGATATTTTATATTATCCATTGATCTAACATGAAAACGTTTTCATAGCCATTTATCATTTGGAAGGAAAATAAGATCAATTGGGAACCTTATTAAGAATATTGTACAAGTGAAAGAAATTTAATCAATAGAATTGGATGATCTTAAGAAGATATTTTTCATTAAGTAATTCCATCATATTATATGTTAAAATATTGGGATTTAATTCCTTGATATTAAGAAAAATAAGGTTGAATCCATTGGTAAATATAAGGAATTTATTCAGAACATGCAAGGTGTGCTTCTAGTTTAATCATTATGCTTCAAATAATAATTGACCAATTCTTGAATATCTTAAAACCAAGTCTCTAAAACGTGTTATCTATAAGATAAATTAGTAGCAATGAAGTAATAATTCAATGTGTAATCATATTATAAATAGAAATTTTTTGTTCCCAGCATTCCCATATTTTTTATAAGAAAAGGAAGATCGCGTCTCATGAAAACTCAAATAAATCACATGGATTATAGAAATTCCTGCTATCTATATGTTAGAAATGTGTGAATAAGCATCAAGTGAATTTCATTAATAGAAAAGGGAGGAGTTTTAAATATGGAACTGTGATTCATAAATACCATTAATGATGAATGGTATTGAATCTTCTAGTTAACATAATGGAAGAGGAGATGATGCACACTAATGAACCACCCATACACCAATTCTTCAAATGAAATGTGTATGGGTATTTTGATAACCACTACAGGAATACCAAATTTTGTGATGATGATCAACATAATAACCTCTTAAGATCCAATATAAAAGGAAATATCCTATGATGATGACTACTAAAGTGGGTTATGAAAATGAAATGGTGAAAGGCACACTGATTATCCACTCTAGAGTAGCTAATATCTTATTTAGTTAGAGATCTACCAACTTTTTTCTATATAAATAATTTTTAAGGGGTATTAATTACAATCTAAATGATTATATATTGAGTTAGTAGTGAAAATCCTAATGGTATGATGATATCATATCAAGTATATAGTTCATATCAAATTTAATATTGAGGTAAAGTGAGTCTTATAAATCTTTTGTTTCCCCCTTTAGTTAAATTTAATTTTATTATATGTGTTATTTAGATTTATTTATATGCATCCTACACCAATTTCTAAGGGCGGTAAGTCGTATTTCATATTCAAAATGAACCAATGGTCATTTATTAGATTGAGGATGAATAAAAACATTCAAGGAATGTTTTATCCGTTACATTGGTCATGATTCTCATTAAAAAGGTGAGTTAATCTCATATGGTTGGGCCGAAACTCAACATCAATGATATGCATATTGTGCAAGATTTTTTTTAATGTCTACATAAAAGGGTTTCTGAGTATTCCACTAAATAACTAATCTTATTTCTCAAAATAATTAATACCTGGTGATATAATTATTTAAAATACTCCCAATAAAATATCCCTGGGTGATTTGGAGGAATTGGAGAATTAACTCTAGGAGAATATTGACATGGTATTTATTCATCCAATTATTTCTCCTTGGGGTGAAACTGTAACATCTCAAGATATTAAGAAAAATATTATTTCAAATTACTTAAAATTCATTGGTAGTTTTTTTAGACATAATGCAGAGTTTATATTTCATTATACATAACACCAAGATTATTTTTCATTTCATGAAACATCAGGATTCTTTGATACATTATGTTACATGCATGAATGTGCTTTAAGGAACCAAAATATACTAATAATATTTAATATGATAGTTGTAACCAGGACATTACAACAGAGGGAATGAATTGAAATAACATAATTAAAAAAATATGGTTTAAAATTTTATATGGAATTAATTATTTATTGAAAAATTAATTATAAATTAAAATAGAAATCATCTAAATATAAATGATGTGTTTCATGAAGAAAAATATTCCATGCCAATAATAGAATTTTATCTTAATAAATTCAATTAATCACTATTATTGAATGGTATTATAGAAATTTATATCTTACATATTCAATAAAGTATTTTTCAATTCATCTAATAACTTTTAAAGTCATTAAATAAGAATAAATCCCATCCTAAGTATAAAAATATGTACACTTTTCTAAAATAAAGGATTTCCACCTTTTAATGGAATATTTTTTAAAACATTAAATTTTGAACCTTATAAATATTTTCAATGAATAAATAATATTATATTTTGAAATTATAATATCAAAAATTTATTTGGTTGAAATTTTGGTATTTCTCTAAGATGTTTCATTTTTTTGATGAATACTGAGAAATAATGAACTTAATTGATAACTGACATTTCATCTAAATAATTTATATTCTTAAATTATATTTTAAATTTTATTAATGTTATGTTAGATGAATTATACATCTATTAATTCAATTTAGGTCATTGGAATCAGATTTATGTAGAATTTGATGTAAAACTATTTAAAACTTGTAAATATTATTACTTAAAAAATTGGATTTGTCGTTACGTCTGTTGGATAAATTTTTAATTAAATTCTTCAAATTATGTGGGATGAATTTAAAAAAAATTCAATATTTGGAATCATAATAATTTTTAATTTTTAATTTATATTAATTTCAACTTACTTTTTTACTAATAATATTAGTGATTCCAATTAAAATTAATTACACCAATTACGGTTAAAACGAGTTTACTTAGTGGTTAAAAATTAATAATAATGCGTAAAATGACCTAAAAAATTATCTAAAATAAGTTTAATGGACATATATTGATGATATAACTTTATTTCTATAAAATGTTTCCTTAATGGATGCAAATGAGGTAAGGTAGACCTCCAAATAGTGTGTACCTTTTTTATTTACAAGAATGTCACTCCCCATCCACTATAAAAGGAATTCAATCCCCCCATTATAAAAAACTATAAATCCTTTAGGATCTTAAAAAATCCAACAAAATGGCTTCCAAAAATCCCACTTATATTCATATAACTCTAACATTTTTCCTAAATAAAACCAATGAAGTCCTTTATTTAAAATGAAAAAGAGTTACCCGGAAAAGAGGTAATGTTCATCCACAAAAGAAAATTATTTCCTTAAACCACTTATTTTTTATAAAGATTATATAACAATATAATTATATTAAATATAATTATATGTTATTATGTTAAGGTCATGTCCTAAAATATCACACACTTCTGTCAAATGGGATACAAAATCCTCGTTCGTTTGTACGGTTGACAACCGCTTCATGAACTGATGTCATCTGTTTTTCCATTACCACATCACAAGGTTAGAAATATTGATGGGAATGGTTTTTATTTATTACATATATAATTTATTTTATTTTTTTTTCTTCTTGAATTATTATTTAACACAAAACTCTATAAATTCTATGTTGTTAGAATTTGATAACGTCGTTTCTGTGTTTGGCGGACTATCACCTCGGGAAGAGATGTGATTCATTCAGGATTTACATAGACTGTATTAAAGATGTGTGAAATATTAAATTATAATATATAATAAATAATAATTATAAATTAATAATATATATATATTTCATTCTTTCTATATGAAAAAATGGAAACAACGTTCACGCATACATATGGCCTACCATTACCATGAAAGATGTATTTCATTTACTATATGGTTATTTTATATATTATTTTCAAAACATATATAATAAATATATATGATATTTATATCATTTTTAACATTATTAAAATGATAAAATCATAATCAAATTAATAGGACCAATAATAACATGTCATAACATATATGAAAAACATAGTGGTTATTACCCAAAACATAACCTTAATAATAAATTTTTTAACAAATGAGTAATATAAAGTTAGGATAAAATCATATATGGAATGATATATATGTTTATGGTTATATTATATATTTATAATAAAAATATATTTATTATAAAAGAAGTTTCAAAAATTCTGACGAGAGTCAAGACTTAATGTGCCGAGATTTTTAGCCTCTCTTTTATTTCAACAAGACTTATCCCATATTCAAAATTAATTTATTTTGTTTGGAGTTTATAATTAAATATAAAATTTTGTATTATATATTTAATTTACTTAATTATATTCAATGTTTCAATTGATTTTATTATTTCATTGATCTCATGATTCAAAAGTTAATCAAGTAGTAATGCTTTTTCTCATCTCACTTTTAAATTAGGGAGATACATGCCATATTCACATATTAATTTTTTTGAGTGTATATACATTCCATGAATATATTTCATGTTTTTTATAACAACATTTATATGTATTTACGTATCCATTTTATTGTCTATCTGTCATGGGTTTTATAGTTTCAATTTTACCAAAGAGGTAATGGATTTTTTTGACACTTTGTTTCTTTGAGACTTGTGTCATATTATGAACATGTCTTCTTTAACAAGGTGTATATAAATCACCATTTTCTTGTAGTATCATTAATTTATTTATTCTCATTTTATTTGATGTTTCTTTTAATGTAATACTTTCATGGGGATCATGATTCTATAATGATCTGTCCCAGTGGGGCCAGTGCTATGACTCTTTAGGTCCACCTCCAATAGGCCAAGGGTGGTGACAAACACCATGTAGGCATATCACTAACATAGAAGGAATATCTTGTGTACATGTAAACATGAAAACATATCCAATCCCAAAAAGATGTTTCAATGTAAAAACAACTGAACACCCAATGAATGCATACATCTATATCTCACAACCAGATTAAGAAATGAAGTAAAGAATCTAAATATGGAAAAATATAAACCCACCACAATGAAGTCTGTAACACAAGTCCAAATTGAATTTAAAGGTACTAGGAATACTTTTTGAAATTCGCAAGAACAAACCTCAATCTTTCTAGTCTCACTAAGTACTGCCTAGTCTTGGTCTACCTAGGGACTCTATCAATAAGTCAATCATCTATACAAGATATAACACGTGAGGGAAAATCTCATACTGGGTTTAGATTAATAATACTCGGTAAGAAACCCCTAAACCAACAAGCATACATTACATTAATGTATACTTAGTTCTAAAAAGGTATATTTCAAAAACGTATATAATAAGAATATCTTGATATACACAATCCAAGACACACATTCTAGAGGTAAGCCACAACCGTAGTATACAAAGCCTAGGACTCAAGCTAGAAAATTCTGTGAAGTAATCATCTAAGAGTACACACTCTTAAGTGTCATAGAACTAATGATGTACATCCAAGAGTTACAGCTCATCGATTCTTGTCATGATATAGAATATGCTGATATATCCAAATAGAATATGATAAACATATGACAATCAATAGAAAGGATAGGGGTGATACCAAAAAAATCATTCTAGATTAACCCTCCTAAGTAGAGTATTGGAACTTGGGTAGTGTTGGTCACATTAATACCAATAAATCCACCAAGGTCATGAAGATGAATAGAGGTTCTCACTCCGGGCCTCTCGGAAAGATTCAGATTACTCTCCCAGAAGTCCCACTAATGGGATCGTAGTTTTAGGTGTAATTAGTGATTCATACATTCCTTCATAGAAATTATAAGGGAATGAATCCTAACATTACTAGTCCATGATATAGATAAAAACATTACTAATCCATGTAATAAGTATTACATGGCGTGTAGAGGGGTTACATGATGTGTCTCTTGAACCCAGGTATTTCCCTTGAAAACGGACCATGTCATCCAAAATATGTCTATGTAGAAGGAGAGTAAATGACGTGTAGTGCAGGAAAAACTCTTGTCCATATATCCAACATCCCACCCATGTACCCGAGCCATGTTCTAGTACACGGTTTCATCATGTGTATCCATGATCATGTACTAGTTCACAGGGAATCCCACATACATGGTCCAAGCCATGTTGTGTGGGGGATTACATGTTGTGTAGGGAACCCAGGTACTCCACCACTTCTCTATGTACCATCATATGTACGCACCGAGTTCATCGTTGGGGACTACACACCAGGTATCTAGGGACTACACACCATTTGGGTCGAATTTTTTCCGAAACCCTTTTTCTTCCTCCCTCTTCCCTAGGTTGATCCTATGGCCTTTAATTTATCAACTTCTATTCCTTGAAACTCCACTTACCCATCCATTTTCCGCTATTCAATCATCGAATCGAAAATATTTGGGACTTCGAACCACGTGGAAAACAATATCATCATCGTTCTTAATTTTATATCGAAGAACACAAAATCATAACCAACTATCATTAAATCCACTACCACAACCACCATCACACCTCCATCGTGTCATATCATGTTTGGATCTATGATTTATGATTTTTGTTCCAAGATTCAAATTCCCAAATATGAATCGTTAAAAGAAATTATGAACCATAGGGAAATGTTTAACAACATCATAATGAACGGTGAGTCAGGGGAGAAAGGTACAAATTTTAATTATAGGAATGAACCTTGATCAATATTCGTGTAGATCTCAGTTTATTTACATTAGAATAAAAATCATATTGATCATCAATTTAACCATAAAGATAAGAATCTTATGATGAACCCACCAATCATAACCATCCAACATAACTATCTATACATGGGCCAACCTGTTTTTTGATTGGACTGTATTTGTTGTAGAAATCAATAACCGGAAAAAAAACATGTTCCCTACCTCGATTTATTTTGATCACTAAGGAATAATTCCCATCGTTTCACGTTCCTTGGCAAGATCCATCGAATTCAAGGTTATGTCGATTGATCGTTCCCCGATTCATTTTTGTTCTCCAGAGAGGATTCTCCAAAGCTATCTTTAGCAATCTTATGGAATCTCTAGGGTTATGCGTCTAACCCTGGTATTCTGACCTAAGGGTCCATTTAAATAGTAATTATTCATTGTTTAAAAAAAAATGGAATAAAATAATTTTTTTTCAATAATTTTTTTATCTTTCACTCACACCAAATTTTTCAAAAATGACCCACCCTGACCAATGATAGATCATACATAGGTTAAGACCTCTATTATGAACCCAACAGTGCCCTAATTGTTTTTGTAGGCACCCATTTAAGAGTTATTCATCTTCTTTTGGAAAACAATACATGTTCTTTTTAATATATTTCAAACTTTTTTTCGAGAAACACGGTGTCTCAGATTCACACGTAGTCTTAGTGAATGGTCTAGAAATTAATATATATATATATATATATAGTATTTAAGAATAATATGTGTATTATTAGAGACATTACATTCTCCACACATTTTGTCTTTACATCCCAAAAATCCAAAACAAGTGCTACTAAAAAGATGAGGGTACTGGGCAAGAATCTGAGTCTACTTCTCCCATGAGATCTCCTGGAGATTCTCATGCTAGAACCAGACAAACATCAAAGGAATTGATCATCCAAAAAGGATCCTCTACTAAAAATCCTCGATCTCCATAGGGTGCTCAGCAAAGGATACTCCATCAGCAATGTCCATCTCACCCTAATCAATAATGTGTGATGGGCCATGAACATACCTCCTCATCTGTGACATGTGGAAGAAATCATGTACTCATTCAAACTACAGTGTTAGATATAATAAATACACCACCTTTATAACTCTACATAGTATCTAGAAGGGTCCAATTAACCTCATATATAGTTTTCTACCCCGATGAAATCTCTAAAATCCCCATCAATCTGAAACCCGTAAGAACACATGGTACCATACCAATAGTGCAATGGTAACTATTTTTATATGGAAAATAAACTATTGGTAGGTGATCATACCAACTATTTTTGGATCCAAACATGCATGCTCTAATATAATTTCCTCTAAAACCTAAATGGTCCACTCAGTCTGGCCATCATTTTATGGGTGAAACACAATTATCAAGAGTAACTAGGTCCCAAACCACTCCTGTAATCCCTTCCATAATAGGGATGTAAATAAAGAATAATGATCCAAACCAATAATCAATGTAATTCCATTGATTTTTACTATCACATGAACTAATAAACCTCCCATGATCTCTACTTAACTATTATCTTGAATATCTAGGAAGTTGGATGACTTGGTGAGTCTGTCTATGATCACCCCGAAGGCATCGTGTCCCCTATACATATGTGGTAAGCCCATCATGAAGTATATATATATCTAATCCAACTTTTTTATGGAACTTAGAGGGTTATATCTAAACCCACAAGAATATAGTGCTCGAACATCATTTTCTAACAAGTTAGAGATCAAGAGACAAACACTACAACTCCTTTCTTCGTCCATAGTAACTAAAACTGATTTCAGGGCCCTAGTACATATTTTTCACATATAGATTTAACAAAAAAAGAGACGTGTGAAAATATTTTTAAACCTCCTCCCACAACATCTTTCATACTATATTGTGTCCTCTAAAAAGAAAAAAATTATACCCACCTTTAGAATATCCATCTACAGTTTGCCCTGTGGATATCTAACCATGTAGGGTGTTGTAGTCAGTATCCCCAAGATATGCCTCCATGACTCACTATAATAGTGGATGGATGAAAACCATAAAATGGAGGTATTTTTATCCATATCCATCCACAAATGATAACTACAATCATTCCAGATTCTCTGAAACCTCGTTCAATAACTATAAAGTAGATCTCTTTTTGAGAGAATATACTACAATGTTCCCCAACTTAAGAGTATAGAAAATTTAAATGTTTTAGTCCTAGAGAAAAATTAACCATCTCCACTACATCAAGTTAAGATCCTTCCAATAGAAGATATACATGTGAATCTAGTGATCATAGTCGATAAAAAACCACTCACCCATCTGGTGGTGCCAACACATCTTCAGTGCGATGATTACTACTGCTAACTCAAAATCATGGATCATGTATTCTTCTGATGTGGTCACAACTATCGTGAACCATATGAAATTATGTTTTGAATATTCATCATAACATAACCAATCTAGTTCCTAATGCATTGAAAAGAACCACGTACCCTATTCCTTCATCTATAAGTATCAATACTAGAGAAATCATCAAACTCTACCTCAACTTCTGAAAAGCATACTGGTACATATTTTTTCACCAGAAACACTTCCCCTTTCAATTCAAAGATGTCATGGGTGATGATATCATGGATAAACCATGTATACATGTCTTATAAAATCCTTCCAAACCAAGGAAGCTCCACTCCTACGTCATGCTCTTAGGTGGATCCCAAGGTAACACTACCTCGACCTTGTATTGGTCCACTACCACTCCATCTGCTGAGAAAAAATGTCCTTGAAAGTGGACCTCTTGAATACAGAACTAGAACTGCAATAGAGTTATGTACATATAGTTCTATTGTAATATATCTAGAACTATCCTTATGTGTCTCGTGTTCTCCTCTTTAGACGCTGTGTAAATAAGAATATTGTTGATGGAGACTACCATAAACTGGTCTAAGAAATGATAAAATATCTGGTTCATGAGTCCCATGAACACTGCTCGGTCATTTTTCATTATAAATGGTGTCACCAAGTACTCATAGTTACACTAGAGGCATTTTCATTCCACCTTTGGTATATCCTCATCTCATACATTTACCTGGTGATATCCGGATCTGAGGTCAACCTTTGAGAACTATCATTCCTTTCTCAACAGATCAAATTGGTCTTCGATCCTTGGTAATGGATTATTTTTCTTCACAGTCACATAGTTCAATGGACTATAGTTGACACACAACCTCAATCTCCCATATACCTTCTTGGAAATAAAACCTGAGGCTTCCATGGGTGAAACAATGGCTATCACAATGTCCATCCCCGCAATCCCTCAAACTGCACCCTCAACCCGTGATGCAATGTGGGAGCCATCTGATATGCTGGTGAAGATATCACTGTTTTACTAGAGTTTATATCAATAAATAAGTATATTTCTCAGTGGGGAGGTAAACTTTGAACATCATCGAGGAAGAAGACCTCATACTCTGCCACCACAACAGAAAACTGTAAACTCAAAACTTTCATTGTACCAAGGGTCATGAAATCCAATTGATGAGTGATCAGCAACCCCCTTATATAAATGAGTTCATCCTACACTTCCTGGGTTTCCATTTCCCCATCAATAGATAACCTAGTTCCATAATTGTAAAGACACCACACCCTTCACCTAAAATAGTAAATATTAATATGAAGTATGGATAACTAGTCCATACCAAGAATGACATCGTAAGGCCTCAACGCTTCTACTAAGAGGTCCCAACCAATACTCTATACTCTAAGATTTAGGTCACACTATAGGCATCAGTGAGTGATCAATGAGTCTTCTCTAGTAGGGGTATTCAAGTATAAGGGTCAGGTAAATGGTTCACCCAAAATCTCTATGTTTATAAAAGGACGTATGCTGAGAATGTAATGACTAGAACTTGTGTCTATCAATACTACAAGTGAGGTAAAAAATACGTATATCATACCTCATAACATTCATGGAGCCTCTAGTTCATAATATTTGACCACCTATGACTATCCCCACCCCAATCATCAATCTCCCTAAGCCTAGTGTGGATCAACTAGGAGTGGTGGTGGTAAAAATTCAAACATTGAGAACCTCATACTACTCTCCTAGATCTTCTTCCACATCCTCCAACCTAAGAACCTTCCTACTCCTTTCATTTTATCTACCTCAGCTGCCAAACTTTGTTTTCTCTTCTAGCTATATGGCTGGTTGAACAATATTAGTCGAGATGTCCCTAGATGTCACAAGATTACAAATTACTCTCTTGGAGCTGAATGTACCCGCCCTGTGATCCCTACACAAAAGATACATTATTAGGAGACCTCCTCTTGGAACATCTCACAAATCCATGTTTTTTAGATTGATGTAGGCTCCGGACTATTGAGGTTTTTTCTCTTCCTTTCCCACTACTGACAACCATCAGTTGTATCTTCTCAGCCAAGAAACTATCAATTGCCAAATACCCTTCCAGAACCCCAACATAGGAAGGAATTCATAGAGTAATAACATTGTTTTGTATGTCTCTACATTAACCTCACTCAAAATTATGTGCCCTAAAAAATTGATCCTGAACAATATCCATCGATTACCTAGAGAGGTTGGTAATCCTAGATAAATGACCAACTACTATCATATTTCCCTTATGGAGCTGCATAATCTCATGGATACACATAGCCCTTAGCACAGCTCATGGTAACTCCTCTCTGAAGAGACATTGAAACTCTGTCCACAAAAGTGTCCCCTCATTGTAATATAGGGAAACTAAACCCCAAAATCACCCTGATGTTCAAAGAATAATAATCACTACTAGGACCAGGATATGATCTGTTTGTGTTAGGAATAGATGGAAAACTATTTTCTCCACCTCAACCCTATCGTCATCAACCTGTGGGTCAATATTGCCTTGGAACCTAAGGGGTCTCTTCTGTGGAAATTTGTGAAGCACTCTTAGTATACGCTCCTCATCCATTGGTACTACAGGTACCACAGGCTGCTCTATAGGTGGAGGTACCGAGAGTGAACCACACGGAGGTTACATCATTGGAACTAGACCCTATATCAATTCTTTTTCACTCAGGGTATCATCCTCATTATCATCATACATAATCCAAGATGGTATACGTCACAAAGGCATCCTTATTATAAACGTGATTTACCACAGACAATGAAAATATCTAGAGAGTTAACTCTTGAAATACATGGAAATAAATCCCACTTTTATTTTATTAATGTACCATTATTTTCCCTCTGACCAATGATTTCATATACCGAGTCAAAAATCAGGTGATCAGATTCATGGTGTAGGGATACATTGGTCGTTACACCAGTACTATAGTCCCTGGTGTGAAATATGAACTTGGAAGACTTTACACTATTTCCCCAAACAAATCTCAATGATTCTCAGTCTTAAAGTCAAACTGGTCACCAGTGATACCACTCTTTCATGACCCTTCCAAGTGGGGACCATACCGTAACTCCCCAACCCACCGCCAATGGGGTATGGGATGCTAACTACCACTCATTAGGAATATCTCTAACATGGGGGGGGGGGAATTTCCAAAGATCTTGTACACTTTCAGACATCTTCAAGCCCACAAAATACTAATATGTAGAATAAACTGAGAAATAAATGCATTCATACATATATATCCTACAACCATAGTATGATAAAAAGTAATGAAAATGGACATGTAAAAATACAATCCCACCACAAAGAAGTATGTAACTCAAGCCCAACCAAAATGTAAAGCTACTGGGACTACTGTATGAAATTCATAGGAACCGACCTCAGTTTTATTGTCTCACTAATGACCATATGGTTCTGGTCCATCTAGGAATCTTTCAAAATCCGGATTTTCTACACAAGACACAACATGTGCAGGCAAAGCCCATGCAAGGGTGAGTATAAGAATACTCAACAGGACACCGAAAAACACAAATCATAAAACAAAGTAAAGTAAAATCATATCTCCACATGTATATATTTACAACAAATATAACAAGAATATACATATATACTCAATCCAAGTCATATAGTCTAGAGGTAAGACACAACCATAGTATAAAAATTATAGGATTCCACATTGAAGATTCTATGAAGTAATCATCCAAGAGTTTGCACTCCTGAGTTCGATATCACTAATGGAGTCCGCCTGAGAGGTACTACACATTGGGTCTCATCATGAGGAAGAATATGTAGAGAAATATAAAGAGAATATGATACATATATGAGGATAACGGAAAAGTCCATGGTTGATACCAAAAAACTCGATAGGGATTAACACTTCTAAGTAGATGATCAGTTCTTATGTAGTGTTATTCATGTCAATACTAATAACTCAACCTAGGGAAGGAATAGAAATACAGAATCTCAGTATGAGTCTCTCAGAGCGATTCTAATGACTCTATCTAGAAAATACCATTGATGGGATAATAGTCCTAGGAGTAAAGAATGATACATACCTACCTTTAGGTAAAGGAGAAGGAAAAAACCCTTGAATTAATCTTTTCCAATACACAAAAGACAATAGATCTATGAAACAAAATAAGTAGTACACTTTGTTTAGAGGGGTTTCATGCAACATTCCTTGACCCTAGGTTCTTCTAATTTAAAAGTCCCATGTCATCCAAACCAAGTTTTTGTATAAGGATTGTAAATAGAATTCATAGTGTTTATGTGTCATGTCCTTATATCTGTGGTCCTCCCGATATACACCAGACTTGTTCCAGTACATGGTGTCATCATGTGTATCCATGCCCATGTACTAGTACACAAGTTAGCCCATGTACATGGTATAAGACATGTTTTTTGGGGAATTACATGTTGTGAAGGCAACCTGTATACTCCACCCCATGTTCATGTACCATTCAAAGTACACACTTAGTTCATCTAAGGGTACTACAGGTCATGCAGACAAAGACTACACACCGTGTGTTTTGAGTGTTTTTCAGAAACCATTCTTCTTAATCACACATTCCCTAATTGATCCTCCATCCTCTGAACCATAAACTTCAATGTCATGAAACTCCAAATCCAGCGTCATTCATCCATGTCATCACCAAATCAAGAAGATTCAGACCTTCGACCTACTCAGAAAATAATATGGTTGCTTTTATTCATAGTGCATTGAAGAATGAAAAATCAGAACCAACCATTATTTAATCCACAATCGCAACCACCATCGTAGCTCCATTGATTCATACGGATGATAGGTGTACGATTTTGGATTATTTCACTAAGAATCAGATACACAAAGATCGATCGTCCAAAGTTACATTGAACCACGAGGAAAAGACAAAGAACATCACAATGAAAAAAGAATCAGGGGAGAAAAACAAAAATATAAATAAGAGAAATGAACCTCGATCAATGTTTATGTTGATATTATTTCATTTCTATTAGAGTTAAAAATTAATCAGTCAACCATTTAATCACATAGATAAGAACCTTTTGATAAACTTCACATTCATACCCATCCCACATAACGACTGATCTATGGTCCAATCAGTTAATTTCTTGGTCTATTTTAATCATATAAATCATAAATGGGGGGAAATGAATTAAACAAAACATGTCTTAACTCAATTTGGTTCGATCGATAATGAATAAAAACCATCCAATCATGTTCTTTACCTATATCCATCGAATATGGGGTTGTATAAATCAATCAATCCAAGATATCTCATCATTAACCTAAGTATATTTTCCAATGATAACTCTAAATATCCTATAGAATCTCTAGAGATATGCATTTAAACTTGGGATTCTGATCTTAGGACCCATTTAAATAGAAAACAATTTTTTCATCAAACAAACACAATAAAACAATTTTATTTAATTATATTATTCATTTTACACCTGAAAAACCTTTTTTTGAAAATGGACCACATCGACTAATCTTAGGTGAATACTAGGTAAAACTATCATTCTGAACATAATATTGACCTCAAATATCTATTCTCGGAACCAATTTATGAGTTATTCAACTTTTTCAGGAAAAGGAAGTGCACATGTTATTTAATATATTTAATATATTCATTCTGGATAAACCAATTATCTGAATAACAAGTTTTTTAGAGGCTGGTCTCAAAATTAATCTACATTATATTTAAAAATAATACACATATAATATAAGACATTGCAGATTCAAAGTTACCAACATAGTTAGAGTTTTTTTTTATCTCCTCATTTTTTGGGATTGTGTATAATTAAGTCTCCAATTTTGAAAACATATAAATATCATGAAATCTCATTTACAATGGTTATTCATGTTATTTAAAATTAATTGCATCATTTTTCTACTCTTTGGAACTTAAAATGTTAGATAAATAATTTTTAATAAAATCTGACATGATTTGTCTCTTCGATCATAAATCATTTTTTCTCTCAAAAAAATGATTTCCAAAAATGTTTCAAAAAAATTTTTAAATGATATTTTAACCTCATTTACAATGGAAGGTATTTTAATAAATTTTAAACTTTTAAAAGTGTTTATATTATTTCCAAATCATCCTTTATAATTTTTAATGTTTATTTTAAAATAAAAGGAATTTAAAAAGTATTTAAATTTTAAAAGTGTTTTTCCAAATGAAAAGGGTATTTTACCCAATATTGTTTTAGTAAAAGTATTTTATTATTCAAATTCATTAACATCATTAAACATTATCATTAAATATACTCAAATTTGAATATTTTTGGTTCATACCATCCTCAATATTTTCAAGATGAATTACGATTATTTCAAAGAGATTGTAATAGAATCTATATATTTTCTATGCATTAACCATGTTTTGAATAGATTGTTATGGAATCAGTTTATTTGGAATTTTTCCTTTTCCATGGGTTAAACATGTTTCAAATAGACTATTATAGAACCCATTTCTTTTCCATAGGTTAACCCTATTTCAATGAGATTGTTTTGGAACCTATTTCTTTTCCAAATTTTAATCAAATTCAAAGAGTTTTTTATAGAACACATTTCATTTTTATAGGTTAATCAATTTATACAAGGGATAATGTTTTATCCTATGAGTTTTTGATGAAATTAAATATTTTATGTTAAATAATTGTGTAATGGTACATGTAAAGTTGATGGGTAGTTATGATATAAACCAATGAAGGTTGTTCCTGTGATAAAGCAATGAATGGTGGTTCTTTGATAATCTAAACATGGGTGGGTTTGTGATATCCCTCCAACACATTGGGAATTGAAGTTGATTTTATGGTTAATCCAGTTATTATAGTGAAGTGAAAATGATGTCCCAAATTATGTACACATATTCATTATTCTTGATATGGTTTTATAATGTTTCTACTCATTCAAATGGATATCACATGAATCACTGTTATTTATTATGATGGTGCCTGACTCTTTTGTATTTTCATATTTCGCGATCTAAGTATTCATGAGCTTGAATACTTTTCTAATTCACTCATTCACTCATATTTTTTCATCATTCAATTATCCAATCACATGAACATTAGTGAAATTCAACTTTGAATGATTATGTTTACCCTTACGAAGCATTGGAGCTCAACCTTCTTATGTTTCTATTTTCCCCATGTTACAAAGAATTTGGTTGAATGATTTATGTCTATAACAGATTTCATAATTATTATTTTGATTACCAAATGTGAAATAAAAAAATCTATGTTAAATAAGAGAAATTTTCATTTAACGACTTCTAAATTGTTTAGATTAAATTTTGTCTAAATTCTCTAATACTCTAAACCAAAAAGGTCGTCCATAATGTATATGATCCCAGTTTTACATTTGTTTTGGTAAGATTTTTATGAAAATAAATATGGTCACAATTATCGGCATCGTAGAAAGATATTTAAAGGACATGATTTCATAAAAGGATCCATGAGTGCATGTCATAGGATGTTATAATTTCAATCAAAGGTCAGTTTAGATAACATTGTAGATTGAGATTTTCTAATATGAACTTAACATAAGTGTTATGGATACCATTATAGGTTTATAAGATTAAATATTATAGTATGTTCAATTTCTTAGACACCCATTTGAAATTTTAAGTGATGAAGTGTTAAAGTGATTAATTCCATTTTCATAGATTTTTTGGGTTAGGGAATTTTTACTTGAAGGTATCAACAAGATGTTTTATTTAAGAAGGAATTATTTTAAATGTATTTTTAACAAAAGAAAACCCATATGTTAGGTGAAAACTCTTCACATCCGGCTAGGCAGTGGGGCCTGAACTGATGAATGAAAAATGATAATGTTTTCGTGCCTATCAATGGTCTACATGATGTCACAATTAGTGTGAAATTTTTATATGATTAAGTTTACTTCAAAAACAATTGGGATTTTATTTCAGGAATAATAGTTTATTTACCTTGGAAGATTATATAATAAAATCCTTCTAATATTTGGGTTTCAAAATTATTTAATAAATGTTTAAATAATTTTAAGGATTGTTATTTATGGTTTGGTTTCGTTTGGAATTTGGGTTATACTTTTGACAAATAATTTATCATATGAAGGTTTACTTATTTTTGAGATTATCTTACAATTTTATAACAATTTTGTTTTTGGTTAATGTATAAAGATCATTTCAATATCATGATTATCCCTTTAATGGTTATATGATCTTTATAAGTTTATTTTAGTGCATTAAGAATTAAACATTCATTTAGAATACTCATTATTTGGAGAAAAATATCATATTTTGGGGAAAATTAGTGAATGAATGAAATCATACATTTCATGTATATTTCATGATGTTTTCTATCTAGATGGTGAAACGAAATCTTTATCTTTAGAAAAAGGATCTAGAAATAAAATGCTATCGTATTACCCATATTTTATTATGATATCAAAGACATTTTCTAAATCTATTTTTCTTGTGGTTCTGTTTTCTTTGACTACCTCTTGACCACATTCTCTATCACTCTCTATTAGTACATAGGGTTTAGATTTCTCTTCCAAATTAATTGTTTAATTTACCACCAATGATATTCCTATGTAGAACCCTCATTATGCATAATCTCATGTGACATTTTTGTTTCACACTTTCCCTTTTTTGGAGATGTTTTGTTTATTTCATTTGAATAATTTGGGTGTCAATAATGGAATTCAAAAAATGATATTCCTTTGACAACAAAAATGAATTTTAATGGGGAAATTCATTTTAATGGAGGAAGGATATAACATCACTAAATGTTTGGAAATATTTTCATTCAAATTACGTTTAATTATTTGAGATCTTGCATTAAATATAATGCATAGTTAATCATTCATTATACATAACACCACAATTAAATTTTGCTTTATGAAATTCCATGTTTCTTTTATAATCTCTATTACACACATGGCCATGTGTTATAGATGACAGTATATAATTAGTTTATAATATGATAATTATCAACAATCTATTTTTTAAATGGATCAAAAAAATTGAAATAACTAAATTATGAAAATATAGTTTAAAAATGTATATATAATTAATTCTTTGGTGATCAATTAATTATAAATAAAAATAAAAACCAATTTATTATAATGGTTGTGTTTTATAAAAAAAATTATGCCCATAAAGGAATTTTATCTTAATAAATTAAATGAACAAATATTACTAAATGATATTAACTAAAAAATTTTATATATTCAATAAAATATTTTTCAATTAGTCCAATAAGTTTTAAAGCCATAAAAAAAAGAAGACATATAATTTTAGTCATAAAAAAGATGTATCTTTTTCTAAAATCCATTTTTGTTGCCTCTTAATGCTGACTTATTTTTATAAAAATGAAACCTAAATAAATTTTATTTCAAAAAATAAACTTCCTTTTTAAATCATAATATAAAAATTTTCTTTGGGTGATTTTTTGGAATATTTTTGTGAATTTTCAGTTTTTTGATGAATGGTGAAAAATACACAATTTAATTGAAAATTTAATTTTTGTATTAATAATTAATAAAGTAAAATTAATTTTTAAATTAGTTTTAAAATTAATTTAAATCTAGTTTACATATATAAATCCAATTTAGGTCACTAGATCTAATTTTATATTGAATATTTACATATAAACATTTAATTCTTTTGAGCATTTTCACTTTAAAAATTCTCTTTGTCATTAGGCCTATAAGATATATTTTTGATAAAAATATTACACTTAGGTTAGTTGAATTTGAAAAAATGGATATCATATTACTAATCAGAATAATATTTATTTTCCATTTGATTCATATTTATTTCATACAATTTTTTTTAATGAAATTACAAATAATTACATTAATTATGGTAAACATGAGTTTACTTAGTGGTTAAACTTTAATATTAGGATGCCAGAAGACCTAAATATTAACGACATATTTAGAACCAATGAAAAATTTAATGTTATGAATCTCAAAAATTAATCTCTAAATATTCTACTCATGATATTTCAAAGTAATTGTGCTATTTCTTCCAACATTTTTTACAAAAAAAATGTAATAATATTTTCAGGAAAATAATCCTTCTTTTATTTCTTCATTAAAAAAAATTCAAACCAATGTTTTCCTAAATTTTTTTCAGAACGTTTTTAAATGAAATATTAATATAAATTTAAAGGGAATATATTAGAAAAAAATTTATGTCTTAAATTTTTTTTATATGATTTCTAATGATTCATTCATAAGTTCTTGTGTATATTGTCAATGAAAATGACTTTCAAAATGATTTATGTTTTAAAATTTATTTTCAAAAATAAAAACTATAATTTCCTACTAAGTGTTTTAATGATATTTTAATGGTATTTACATTTATCAGCATAAAAAATCCTTTTTTAATTATCCTACACTTCTTAGGTTTTTAATGCATACCATCCATATTCTTTTCTTAATGGATTAATATTACTTCATAGAGATTGTTTTGGTATCCGTTTCTTTTAGACAAGTTACTCATGCTTCAAAGAGATAGTTGTAGAACCAATTTACTTTCCATATGTTAACAATGTTTTAAAAAAGATTGATATGAAACCCATTTTGTTTCTATGGGTTAACCATGTTTCAATGATATTGTTATGGAACCTGTTTCTTTTCCACAAGTTAACTATGTATTAAAGTAATAATTATGAAACTCTTTTCTTTTACATGGTTTAATCATTTTTAAAACAGATTTTTATAAAACTGATTTATTTTCTATGTGTTAATAACGTTATTAAAAGGATAATGATGGTTTCTATGATTTTATTATAAACTGAAATATTTTATGTGTTATGATTATTAAATCGTACATCTAAATTTCATGGGTGGTTACGTTATAAAATAATGATAGGTGGTTATGTAATAAACTAATCATAGGTGGTTATGTGATAAACTAAATATGGTTGGGTCGGTGATATCCCTCTAATGAATTGGGTATAGAATTTGACCAAATGTTTATTCCATTTGAAAGAGTTATTGTTAATGTTAAGTGAAAATGTTGTCCCATGTTACATAAAAGTTTTATTTATGAATGATATATGTTTAAAATGTTTCTAATGTTTGAGGTTGATATAAAATGGCTCATGATTATTGATTCTGAAGAATGTTGACTCGGTATTTTTTTCATATTTGATGATCCATTTATTGATGGGAATGAGTTCTTTTATTATTCTCTCATGCACTCAGATTATGTCTTCATACACGTATGCACTTGTATACTCATTAATGACATTCAATTATTAATAATTTTGATTTAACATACCGATAATTTGAGCTCAACCTTCTTATGAATCCCTTCCTCCATGTTATAATGAATGATGTTGATGATTTATGTCTATAAAAAAATACCAAATGATGTTGTTGATTACCTAATTTGAAATAATAAAAGTTTATTTAAATGGGAGAAATGTTCATTTGATGAAATGTGAATTGTTTTTGTAGTGTTTTTACCTAATTCTAGAAAACACTAAATCTAAAAGGTACTCTTGAATTTATATGATCCAATTTCTTTTATGTTTTAAGGTTTTGATGAAAAATGATTGGGTCATAATTATTGGTATCATAGAAGAAAATGTAAAGGTTAGGATTTTAGAACATGATCAGGGACGTAAGGCCATGTGATGTTACAAAACTATTTTTTTGTTGATCCCAAATATATATCGATGAGACTCAGAATTGATTATTAGGTATTCAATAGTATCAAAATAAATAACATGTTTTTGATACCATGTATTAATGACTTTTTTGATCAATGAGATGAGCTCAATACATTTCCAAGATAGAAATTAGTTTTTTCATTTCATCAATTGAGAGTGAAAAAGGAGGATATACCCAAGAAAATATTTCCTACAAGATGTGGAAAAAATGAATATATATTTAAGCCATTTGGCCTTACTAATTACCCCTATATCTTAGTGGATTCTATGAATATATTCTTTATATATCTCCTTAATTAGTTTGTGGTAGTCTTCATTAATGATATTATATATATTAAAAAATAATGAAAGATCATAACCATCACTTGAGGATTGTACTAAAGACCCTAAGAAAGTATAGGTTGTAATAAAAAATTACCAAGTGTTAATTTAGGTTACAAAAAGTTTTATTTTTGGGCAATATAATCTCAAGAGAAGGTATATCGATGGATCCATCAAAGATATAAGTTATTAAACATTGTCCTAGACCCACAATGATGACAGAGACATTAATTGTTCTTAGATTAGATGTATATTATCAATTAAATGAAGATTAGTGTATCTAGAACACCTCTAATAACATTGCCCTTCATATAAGAAGTGTTTGTAATCTGTATTGATACATCAAAGAATGGATTGGGATGTGTTATCATGTAGAATGATATGGTTATAGATTATGCCTTATGAAAATTGAAGGTTAACCAGATTAATTAACCAACACATGACTTGGAGATATATGTGTTACTTTTCAAAATAAAGATATGGAGGAATTGTATTTATAGATAACAGTGTGATATATATATATATATATACTAATCATAAAATTTAGATGTATATATTTAAATTTAATGAATTTAATATGATCCAATGAAGAGGTTTGGAAATTCGAAATATATTACCACCCTATGAAAGAGAACATTGTGGCTAATGCTTTATATTGAAAGGATAATGGTAGCTTATCCATTATGAGTATAGAAAAGACACAATATTTTGGGATTAAGAAAGCGTGGATTTCTAAATATTTAAGGAAGGATGGAATCTTATATTCCTAAAATATTATACAACCATCTGTCCAATTTAATATTAATGAGGTGGAAAATAAATATATATAACTAGAGAATAAAGTGAGAAATGTTTCAAAGAATAAACAATATTTTGATGGAATGATAATTTTATTAAATTATATACGTCTTCTATCTATACCGGATTAAAAGAAGGAGTTTTTGGATGAGTTTCCTAATTCTTCATTTTCTTTTCATCTTAGAAGTATAATGATGTATAGATACGTGAAAGAATATTTTTTTGTGGGATAATATGAACTAAGATGTTGTTGAGTTTGTAACTATATGATTGATATTTCAACAAGTTAAGGATTAGAGATAAAATTATAGGGTTTGTTACAGCTACTTCTCATACTATAATGTAAACATGCAAACATAACCACAATTTTCTTCATCAAACTCCCAAAGAAATATTTTGGGGATTTGTCTATATGGGTTGTAATCAATCACCTTATATAGTGATAAAAAATCATTAATATCATATGATACTTCTTTCCATATCATCTTGGAAATACATACACTAATGAAGTGGTGAGTTTGCATAGATTACCAAAATATATTGTATCTGATCGGGATCAAAATTTTACATCGATGCTCTGGAGGAGCCTCCAACAATCCCTTGATACAGAGTTGAGTTTCATCAATGTGTATCTTTATTAGATAAATGGAAATTCTAGGAGAACTAATATATCCCAATATGATATACTATTATTGTGTTCTATGTATTTTAATGGGGTTTGATATCAACAACTTAATGTGGGAATGTTTTCATACAATAATTGCATTCACTTGGGTATTGTGATGGCTCATTATGAAAACATCTATGGAAAGATGTGTAAAACTCCAATTTTCTAGGATTAAGTTAGAGAGAGATATCTGTTAAAACCTGATATAACTGAGGAAATGGAAGTTAATGTTAGAGGTATTCAGTAGCACCTCAATTTATCTCAGATTCAATAGAAACAATATGCTGAAAATCATTAGAGTGTTTTTGAATTTGATGATAGTAATGATTTTATAGGAATTTATTAATGAAATAACGTTATTATATTTTGAATGAATGCAAATATGAGCCCTAGAATTATTAAGCCTTTTTATATTTTTGATTGAGTAGGGGATATTTTTTATCGCTTGGCTCGTCCACCGAACCTTTCTTAAGTCGAAGATGTGTTCCGTGTATAAATATTGATGAAGAACATACCTTATCCTTCACATATAATAAAATCATAGAACATACCAGTGGACCAAGATCTCACTTATGATGAACAACCAGTGAAGATTCTAAATCATATATAGACATTTATACAAAACAAGATCAATCTTCCACTCAAGGATTTATGGGAAAAACAAAAATTTGAAGAATTAAAATGGAAATTATAGGATATTATGAGGTATAATTAAAATTATTTATTTTTATAAGAGTGATGTAATTTTAAGGCTGAAATTTTTTAAGGGGGTAGTGTAACACCCTGTGTTTTTATGAATTATTAATTTTTCAAATAAATTAAAATTCATTGAGGGTTTTCATTACATGATACCAAAAATTGATATTTCTTTCTAAAGGAAACCAAGTTCATATTAGAAAACCCATAAGACTAAGTTTTTTTTGAATTAAAAACAATAGAATATTTATATTCTATTACACAAAACTCTAATCTGAGAATTTGTTATAGAAAAATATGATTTTAAACAAAACAAGACATGTTATAAAAATATTATATGATAGTTATCACCTATACATTGAAATATAATGTATGAATAATATTAACTGTATTATAAAAATATTGTTGAAACATTTTTATATAATAAATTATTTTTTATCCATTAAATTATAAATTAAAGAACAATTTTAAAATAATCAACTTCCTTTTCTGAAAAACCATTTCTCTATGCACAAACACGTTTTATATCAAAAAATTAAAAAATAACTTTTGATGAAATTTTTGAAGGATATATATATATATATATATTTAAATAAACTATTTAAAATTCATCTTATTTTTTCTATGTCATAGAAAATAATAAATACAATTATTATCATGAAAAACAGACATAATCTTCTGAAAGGCAGTTTACTGACTTTAAATGGTGATGTTATTTTAGAAATAATTTTGGAAACTTTTATAAATTATTTTTGAAAAAAATAATTTTTTTGAAATTAGAACCTCAAATTTATCTTACTGTGAATTTCTGAGATTTTTCTAAAATATTTCATCTTTCGATGAAAAGTGAAACACACTAAATTTAAATTGAAAACTACATTTTACTTATAATTATTCATATTGTTAAATTATAAATTTTTTTAATTATATTTAGTTCAATTATATATATATATATTAATCTATAATAGTTCATTGAAATTGGATATAAAACCATTACAAACTTTTAAACATTTTTTCTTTGAAAACCTGTTTTCTCCATACATATGCAGGATTATATTTTAAATTAATTACTCACACATATGTTATTGATATTTGGGAAAATGGATTACATATTTTCAATCATTATAATTTATATTTTCAATTATTTTCAACTTAAATTTTGACAAAAATTACTACTGAAAATAGTGAAAATTAATCACTGTGATTATGAGAAAAACAAGTATACCAATGAACTAATATAAATACATAAGGGGGAAATGACCTAAAACTTGACCAAAACCATTTTATGGATATAATTATACCCTAAAACTTATGGATATAATTTTATGAATTATTTAATCCTTATTTTAGTAAAAACATAGGTACACCTATCTTTCTTTTCAAAAAATACTATGTTTTTCCTCTCATCACTTATAAAAGGACACCACCTCATTCCCTATCATCAAACATTCCGAAAAAGTTGTTTCAGCCAAGAAATTCTAAAATAACATCTTTAATTCCATAAATTCATATGAAATTATTATTTTTTGAGGATTTGAAACCAAGGATATTCTTTGGTGAAAACCAAAAAGATATACCCATAGGAGAGGTAACATTCATCAACGAATATTTCAATTTTATTTCTTCCTAAAACAGCTTCAATTATTTCCATATAAATATTAAATAATATCCATAATATATTAAATATAATAATACGTATTTATGAAAATATTATTACATACAAATTTATAAACTTTCATCAAATGAGATACACAATTATCATTCATGTGTAGAGCAGACTACCACCTCGCGGACTGATACCACCCGTTCTTCCACTAAAACCATTGAAAGTAAGAAATAATGATTTATTTATATTTTATATTTATATTTATGATTTAAATTTTTTTATTAAGGTTTTTTAATTTCTATATCACACATACCTTCATGATTTTCATTTTTTTGGAATACAATAAAGTCATTTGTGTGTACGACAGACTGCCGCCTCCCAAAGAAGTGTTATTTATTCATGATTTACATTGAATGTATTAAGGATGGTTTTATGATACAATAAGTGATATATATTACATAAAAAGTATTTTATAATAATAATATATAATATAATTATCTTTATTTTATTTTTATAATAAAATGAAAATAGTTTTCATGTGTTCGTATGGCCAACCGTCTCCCTAAGTGGTGAATTTCATTTCGTATCTCCAAAATTTATGGATTAATATAAATGAATGAAAGATGAACATATATATTCAATTTATATTATTTTTTCAATTATTTATATTATTAATTCTTTATCTAATTAAGAGGACAAAAAATAACAAGTCAAAACGTGTATGAAAAACAACGCGGTTATTACCCGAAACACAACTGTAACATGGAATTGTAAATAAACTAGTAATAAATAGTCATAAGAAAACCATATATGATATGATATATATGAATATGGTTCTTTAATTGATTTATAATTAAATTATATTTGTTATATATTATTCTTCAATGAGTACTATGAATGTCAGGACTTATGGTAATGGAATTTCGTCTCACTTTTTATATTCATGAGACACATTCAATATTCAACATCTATTTAATTTTGTTTCATTTACATACATTCCTAGGAAATTAAATATCATTAATATACCTCATTTATTTATATTGAAAATTTTTATTTATGTTACTCTTCATGGGGATTTTTATTCAATTGGTTCTCAAGCAATAAAGAATATTTTTCTCACTTTTTTTTACTTGAGACACACTTTATATTATACACCTATATTCTTTCATGAGGTGTATATACATACCCTTTTACATGAAATATCATGAATTTAATCCAAATTAAATTTTAAGTTCCATTTTACATTATTCTTACATGAATCATTTAATTCATGGTCACTAAAGTAGAAATTATTTTACATTTAAATCTCATTGCATATCTAGATTGTTCATGAATATTTTTCTTATAATAAAATCTTATAATAAATATCTCATGGAACTCAGGAATTTTATTCTAAAATGGTTATTCGGGATACTTTCCAGTAATGGTACATTTTTTCCAGTTTTTTTTACTTCAGATCCTTAAGAAAATATTTTAAATAAAATATTACATTATTTCTTTATTCGGTCAGAAATATGGTATAGCCAAGAAAAAAAAATCTATGAATTTTTTTTCATAAATATATTTTTAAATTTTATTTTAATATCATTTTCATTGAAAAATATTTTTATGTTTTTATGTTTTTAAATGTTATTAAAATGTGTTTAAACACTTCTTTTATAAATCTTGAACGTTATTTTCAAAAAAAAAGGTTTTACAAATTGTTTATGATTTAAAAATATTTTTTAAAATTACAAATGATATTTTCATGAAGAAAGTTTTTAGAATATTCATAAATCTTAATTCATAGGTTTTCAAAGTTGTTTTAAAAGAAAATAATTTTACAAATGATGTATGTCGTAAAAATGGTTTTTAAATAAAGGTTACTCTTCTTAAGAAATTAACTAAGTGATCCTTTAAAATTATTTTATATATAAGATGGCGTAAGTTGATATATTTTATGATTTTCTATGGATATGATCTATGGAAACCATTATTTTTTTTTCTTTTAATGGATTATTTTTAAGATGATAAGTTTATTATGAATCATGTTTCTCTTCTATGGGTTATACCATGATAAAATGATTATGAAACCTTCTTCCTTTAACGAGTTATTATATGATGAAATGATAATGAAACCTATCTACTTTCTATAGGATATGATATAAATAATTATTAATATATCCATTTATTTTTATAGGTTATGATAAAAAATTTATGAAACCCATATCTTTTTATGCATCATGATATGATGAATGTTTTTTATTATCTTGTGGAACAGATAAGTACGATATAATAACTTGATGGGTGGGTCCTATATCTCCCTCCAACGCATTGAGTGATGATAAATATTACTTCAACTCAATAGGTAAACTTGTTTTCATCCCAATCCGAAAACATGAGGGTACAAGATAAGTCATCCCAATCTCACAACAAGAGGGTAAATGGGAGGTTATCCCATGACCAAAATGAGGGGTAATAATTTGGTTATACCAATCCCAAATAAGGTATAGAGTTGGCTAGACCAGGCCCAATATGTTATTAATGTCTTGGTAGGTATCCTTAAAAAATAATTTTCTATGATTTTGTGTTTTCATCAAATTCTATGTCTTATTCCAATTTTATTCTCTTAGGTATTATTCTCTTCATTCACTAATGATTCATTTATTTTGAATTTTTGTTATAGATTCCATGACTCATGATTAAGATCTTTGATATATAGGGTATGATCATCAAATGTTAGTCTTTTGTTCTCACACCCTTATGTTTCTGTTATGAAAATGCATCTTCTTTATTTACCCTTACTGAGAATCTGACCTCACCCTTTCTTTTGTTTCATTAACCCATGATATAAATAATGGTTCAAGGTAGGATTCCTTATGGGGAACTTCATTATGTAAAATATCGATGATCTTTCAATATATTAGAAGCTTGTCTTCCATGTTTCAAAATGCAATAAACTATTATTGTCTTCATGAATGTGTTTGTCTAATTTAATTAATATTCAACTAAAAAGATGATATACCCATGTATATTTATCCTGGGTCTCTATCATTGGTATCAAAGGAAAGGTTTAGTTAAAATTTGGGATCTAGTATGAGAAATTTTTATTTGGGAACCTAACGGATATTTCTAAGGATATGTCGAGGGGTGTCTCTAAGGATATGTCTAAGGATGATTCAATGTTTATAAAAATGTGTCGATATTTTGGTAAAGGGCTGAGAGAGTGGTTTACAAGAAATTACAACCATATCTAGATTCTACAAGTGGATGTAGCTATGGCACAAATTTAGATAGGGGTAATAACCCAAAAACATTGTATTGATCGAGACTCAATCGTGAATTGTAGAACAACAACGAGCCATATTGCCCACCTGGTTTGACACTCCCAAACGAAATTATTTGGAATTTTATAAACTCTTTACAAACCATCATGATGTATTTTAATCGATAATTAATATGAATTACCTAGGGTAAACCTTCACTGTCAAATATTAAAAATGAGTTGTTACAATTTTGACATCTTATAAGTGGTATTTCAAGATTATGTGGCTTTTCACTATTATTAGTTTTACACAGATTATTATTTTAGATCTAGTTCATGGAGTTCACAAAAAAGAATATTTTTAACATTAAATCTAATAGAAAATTTAGTTTTTATGAAGAACCAAAATGGATTATAATAGTAGAGAATGATATTGTGATTATTCCTAATCAGTTTTTATTTCATATGATAAACAATGCGGACTTCAGTAAGATTCTACAGACCTAAAATAAGGGTAAGAAATAATTTTATAAAATATTACTGTAGTAATTAACATGGAATAAAGAATAATCAACTCTCTAAGTGATAAGAAGTTAGGAAAAACCCCCTAGATGAATATCTCAAATGGAAGGGAAGATATTATCTATGTAGAAAAAGGGTTATATGGTGAAAATTTATTGAGGAGATCAATGTCATATATGTGGATAACATGGGAATTATCCAAATCATCTACATGACCCAATAATTCACTTTAGAACAAGGAAGATCTTTTTCCATGTTGATAAATGAAGTGAAATGAATGAGGTATTTATGTATTTGGATTTAAGAATTTTGAATTATTAAATGTATAAGGATTGATCAGTATAATTTTATTGTTCATGTAAAGACCTAAAAAATTCCATGTATTTTTTTTAAATTATTTGGTATTTTTAAGAGCCTACAAAAATTGATGGAACATAATTTCGAGACCCGGTGTGCCCAGAATGAATTTCTGATCTTTTTTTCAGGTACATTCTATAAATGTGCGGGTAGTGTTTTCTATCTTTTGAACCAGTGCTCGGAATTGTAATCAGAGAGCACCGTTGAATAAAAAGCACCGAGATTATCATAATATAATATTCACTTAGAATGTAGATGGTTGGGAGAAAAAGATATTTTTTGATACTTTTAAAGAAATAATAAAATAACATAAATTGTAATTTTATTTATTTTTCTTTCTCCTGCCACCTGTTGAACGGCAGTAGTGGGGACCACAGAGGAGGTCAGACCGTTAATTATGGGGTGTTAATTGCACAGTTACACTTTGGTTTCATAACCACCCCTCACGTAATTAATGAAGAACGTGGATTACGTCAATTAATGAGGCATGTTAATTGCGTCAATTAATGAACCTCATTAATTTCTCAAGACATTGGTCGCTTTTCCCCCTCCAATTTATATGGAGATTGGGTTTAGTTATTGGAACCATTTCATCAAGCACGGAATCCCTGATGAAGTGACACAATGCCTTCCACCGATAGAGAATGGAGGATTGACAACTCCTGTTGTAGGATCGATACGAAGCTCGACCTACGACGAATGCCAATGACTATGATATCTCCAAAGAATTGAGGTACGGGTTATCTTTTAATTCATGATTTTTTCCTGTATTATATTCCTATTTTGAGGGAGTTTGTTTCGGGTAATTTGACTAGGTTTAACATTATTAAAATATGATGAATAATTACCTCCCTCTTGCTTTAACGCTAACGCAGAGGGTGTGGGTTAAATGAACTACGCCCGAACCGTTCTCCGCTTGTTTTTTTTGTTTTATTCTTCGGGTACGGTTTTCCTAATTCCATGGAAATGCATGGAAAAAGGTGAAGATATAGTAGCAGTTATTTGAGAGGCCCGTACGTGCAGACAACACGAATAACTGACCACAGAAGCATGTCTGGTGGCCCGTGTAAACAACCACAGGTGCGCCATGCCGGCAGTGGACGAAGGAGGCCTGCAACAACTAGCCGCGAGTGGCAGGAAGGAGATGTGTCATCACATGTCGTGGTGATAAGAGGTTTCCAGCCCCATTTGGCCACACGGGAGAAGGGCGGCACCTGCAATCATCGCTGGTGGTAGCAGCGGCAACCAGTGGGCTGCGACAAGAGGGGGTGGTGCGGCCTCACCCCATGCCAAGTCATGCCTGATGAAATGACCTTACATCTGTGAGGCCAACTAGGTGAAGCGGTCTACCTTTAGGTGGACTAGGCCGGATGCGGGCCGTCCGAATCAGCTGGACCCGCCCAATGGTCCGGGTTGGCCCCGTATCTCAACGGGCCAGCATGGGTGGGTCGAGTCCCAACCGGTGGGCCAAGCCAACTGCCGCCCGGGCCAGCGAACCAGCCAAGTAGACACAACTGCCCAGACCCTGACATTGTTAGGTAGACCCTGGGACCCGTTGCATCGGGTCGGCCCGACCTGGTCGGACTGAGCCCAGACCCAACCGACCCCCAAATAAAAAATGCATGTAATTAGCTAATCGGGTGTCCATTGGACACATCATCAGTGACATTAAGACCCCTTTTGGGAAGAGGCCTCTTTGGAATATTCCGGAGTGCCCAAATGAGCCGGGCCAGACTGAGGTGTGATTGCCCCCGTTTTACGGAAAGGGTGTAACTAACAGACCAGGAGTTCGATTGACGCAATGTCTATAGCATAAGGACCCTTTTTACAAGGAAGTCCTTTGAGATACTCTAAGTGAGTTTTGAAGGAGTTTGATGTGAATCATGTGTTGGATTAGACATGAATCCAACCAGGACCTTTTTAAAAAATTGATCATATCTCAACGACTAGGCGTCTGATCGACACGACATCTATCATGTTGGGAACCCAATGATGAGGCAATCCCTTGGGTATGATTTTTGCGAGACTCCGTACTGATTGAGATATGACTGATGGAATGAGGATTAGATTCATCAGAGAACAGATGTGCTTCATGAGGGAATCCATTGGTAGGCTGTGACATAAAAAAATAAGAGCGACCAATACGTGTCATCATCAGAAACTCTAGAATGGGATGATCTAGATTTATGACTAATCATCCCTACCTCTATACCAGTTACCAATACAGGTCATCACGAGAAACCAATATGGGTCAGCACCATTGACCAATACAGGTCATCACCAGTGAGCAATACGGGTCAGCGCCACCAACCAATAGGGGTCAGTACTAATGACCAATACGGATCAGCACCACCGACCAGAAGGAGTTAGCATCTAACGACCAATACGGGTCAGCATACAGTGACCTGTATGGGACAGCAAGAGAGTTAATATGTATAGAATGATCTAAATTAATGACTATTCATCTCTATCCCAGTAACCATGATGTTATATTTTTAGAGTGATCTGTCTCTTTTGCTTTTTGATTCATGATTTAGATCATTCTTGTGATATTACCTTTGTGTTATTTCTTGTGATGTTTTTATTGTAGATTACTAAGAGACCCTAGGGGGTCTCTGGGTCCCCTACTATGTTGTTATACTCACCCATGAATAGTCTTCTCCTGCACGTGTGTGTCTGGTGCAGAATAATATTTCTCCAAGGCAGACATTGGAGATTCTGGACTTGGTGTAGCTTGGTACAAAGAGAGCAGCATAGATCCTCTTATTGGACTTCATAATTACAGCTACTACCCTCTAAGTAGATATCTAGGAAAGATGTTGTAGCTGTTTACTTTCTTTTCATTTTCTATGGATTGTATTCCAGACCACTATTTTTAGTTTATAGTTCTTCGTGTGGTTTTACTTTACTCTTATGGTTATACCTTACTTTTTTTGGTTGTTTACTTTATTTTCCCTTTTTGAGTTTGTATATATATCTAAGTGAATTCCTTCCAATTTCAAGAAAATCCTTTAGGTGATATTCTCCAACCCCTGGCCTATGAAAGGTGGGCTTGGGGTAGTCACGACATGGGCCCCAGGGGGCGGGACATTACAGTTAAGGATTTACAAGATTATTTTGAATTGTACTAATGACCTAGAAAAGAGATTTAATGATATATATATATATATTAGAAAAAAATTATTTAGGGAAAGAAACCCTTAATATTTTCATGATTTTGGGAAAATAGTTTTTAGTTTGGATAAATAAATAATGGATAATAAAGAATTAAATTGGATAGTATTTATGACCTCCAAAATGATAATAGATTTCTTGAAAAAGTCATTTGTGTTGTAAATGGTGAATGTTAAAATATTTTTTTATTTATAGAATACATCCAATAATATTTTTTTTATGTGAGGAATGAGTAGTCATAGCAGATTTCAATATGTTTTTATGGTAGTTTAGTTTATTACCACGTTTCCAGAGAATACATGATGAAAGTATTCACTATTTGGTATGTGATAATCAAGAGATACATTATGATTTATAGTGGATCAATGATAAGATGATTAAGTGAACTTATTTTTAATGTATTATATAGTCAGATTTCATAAGGGTGAAATGGTTCTACTTTTATGGAATGGTTTAAGTTTATATTTGGAATAGGTTTCATAGATTAAAGTATTATCTCAACATATAAGGATTTATAAATAATAATAACATGTTCTGGCCATTTTTTATGATGATAAAAAAAGATTGACCAAAATAATTATCATTCTATTTTTGGATCATACGATCTATTAGTTCTTCATGGATAGATCGATAATCATTTTTTTATAGATTTTCAAAAAGCCGGTTTGAGGGTAGCCGGTTCCCATGCTGCCCGGTTTGAGGAAAACCGTGAACCACACCCAAATTCAAACAATTACAGCGATTAACAGATTCAAAATTCAAACATCAGGTCCAACCACGTGTCCCGCCTCGAGCCCCGGGCCCGTCACACGACTGCATGCCACTCTGACACCTCGACACGCGCCACCAAGCGCTGTCACCTCGAGCCGTACCATCGCCTCGAAAAGCGCCTCAAGTCGCCGGCGAGACACGCCGGAACGACTACTGATTCACCACCGGTGACCGTACCCACCGTCAACCGTCATTGTCTACCGTCGGTCGTCGACGTCACTAACATCACAGCGTCCATCGACTTCATCGGAACAAACATCAACGGCGCAAACCAGATATCATCGGGGGAAGCCGAAGAGAAACCATCACAACATACAGAGATATCCACGCACTCAAAATCACCATCCTCAAAACAAAGAGGGATAGAATCATCCCATGCTCATGAAGACGCATGGACCTCAAAAAACCGTGGCCTGAAGCCGCCATATCCATCCTTGTAACGTCAACCCAAAACCACCCATCCAGGAACCAGAGGCACAAAGGAAGGAAAAGAAAAAGAAACAGAAAAACGCATAAAACCGAAATAGGATCCAGTGAAAACTAGATCAAGTTCCGAAACCCAGCGCCACCAGCCTTCAGCCCCCCGGAAACCGCGCCCCTCACCAGATGCCTATGACCACGAACGGGAAGACTCCCTCAACCCGCAGACTCTGGGACTCGGTCATTCGACGCCTACGCCGCCGTGAAGAAGGCTGAATCAAGCGCACCGTCATGTTGACCAAGCCGAGGAAGTCCCTGCCGCGAACCACAAACAAGAAGGGGGAGGAAGCATCGCCTGACCGGGGTGAAACCAGGAGGCGGCGCCGGGAGAGAAACCCTCGCGCAGCGTCGCCCCTTACGGGCTCATCCTCCTCAAGATCACATCTCTCTTCATGGATAACAATCCCATATTCATTTATTATAGTAAGAGATGATGTGTAATTTAATCAAGGAAAAAACAAAGGGTGATATTTTTCTTATTGAATGAAATCATGTATGTATATCTTCTTATAAAAATTATTCAATTTTATGCATAACATATTGAAATAAAATGTTTTCCAATATTCATAATTTCTTATTATAATAATGAACACTTTCATACCTCTTTGGTTTATGGTTTTTTGATTGCTAACTTTCCCTCAACCAGCCAATTTATTGTGATTAGTGATATTTTTCACTATCTATCACTATTTACCCATTTCATCCATGTCCAAATATTCACCGACATTCTTCATATGTAGATACCTAATTATTAGGTCTTTTGGTAATTATAATTTTTCAAACATTCATTTTTAATGGATTTTTTAGTATTCATTTTTTATGTGTTTTTCTATGAAATGAAAATTCATGTATTAAAACATTAATAAACAAGATTAATTTTTAGTGAGAAATTCATTTTAAGTGGGTATAGTGTAACACCATGAGTTTTTATGAATTGTTTTTTAAAATAAATTAAAATTATTTTAAAGCTTTAATTTTACACTACAAAAAGTTAAGATTGATTTAAATAAAATAAAATATTAATCATTAAATAATTAAAACATTTATTTTCTTCTTGTGTCACATTCAATACAAATATTATATTTAATTATATGAAATTCTTATCATAGCTTTCATTACACGCAACACCAAATTTAAATGAATTGTAACGTATTATTAATGTATTATATGATTATTACCATAGAGCCGTTGAAATGGAATGTATGAATAAGATTAAATATACCATGAAAATATGGTTTACATATGTTTTTAAAATTAGCTTTTTAGAAAATAATTAATTATAAATGAAGGTAAGAACTATTTGAAAATAATGATATTCCTTTTCTGAAATACCATTTATTATGCACAAGTAAGTTTTATATAAATAAATTAGAAAAAACACTTTTGATAAATTATTTTAATAATATATATATGTTATATTAAATCAACTATTTAAAATTCATATTTTGTGTTTTCAGTACAATTAATAAGTATAAATCCAATTTTACACATTAAAGAATATATTATTCTAAAGGGTATTTTTAATGCCTTTTATTAAATAACTTATTTTAAAACAAAATTTTGAACCTTTTATAAATTATATTTGAAAAATTAATATTAATTTTTTAAATCATAACTTAAAAATTATCTTTGTCTGAATTAAGGTATTTTTCTAAAATATTTCATTTTTGAATTAATACGGAAAAATAAAGAATTTAAATTTATAACTGCGTTTTTGATCAAATTGTTTTACATATAAATTATATTTGAATTTCTTTTAAAAGTATTTTTACTTGAATTATTTATCTATTAATACAATTTATTTATTTTTAATAAATATCATATTGAATTTCGATATAAACACATTTCAAAATTTTGAACATTCACGCTTTAAAAACTCATTGTCTCATCCCATCTACAAGATAAAATTTTAAATCAATTTATGCCATTTATTTAATTAAAATTTAGAAAAAATTATTAAATATTATTAATCATGATAATTTATATATTTTAATAATTTATAAATAATTTAATAAAGAAATGATCATTGAAAACCCTTAAAATTAATCACGAAGATTATGAGAAAAACAAGTTTATCATGGGACTAAACTTCAAACTCAACAAAATAATGATCTAGAAACATTTACAAAATCCATTGTTTCCATATTTAGACTATAAAATTTCTTGGATCTAATTAATTGAGTTATTTGAGATCTTTTTATATAAAAAAATGGGTACCCCTAACTTTATTTTCCAAAATTCCAAGTGTGTCCTCCCCCCCCACTTATAAAATGAAAAAAAATTATCCCCTATATTCACACATTAAAGACAAATTGGTTCAGAAAATAACTAAAAAATAACTTATTCATTAACCTCATTTTAACATATAAACCTTACTTTTTTTGTAATTTCAACCACGTAATTACTTTTGGGAAATCCAAAATGAGATACCCAAATAAGACGTAACATTAATCAGTGAAAACTTTTGTTCTACTTATTCATCAAACATATTAAATTATTTTAATATAAAAAATTTATAATAAAATAATAATAATAAATATATTTATATTTTTTTATTATAATTTTATGATCTACACCATTACACATGTCTATCAAATGGGATACACAATCATCATTTGAGTATACAGTGGAATACTGCCTCGCAAACTAATGTTATTCATTATTACATTACCAACTTTCATGGTTTGGTATAATGATATATTTAAAGTATTTATATAATATATATTATATTTATTATGTAATTATGATTTATTAATTGTTATATGACACATACCTTCAGGGTTTCAATTTTATGGGATTATGATATTTTCATTCATGTGTACAGGAAGACTACCACCTCGTCAAGCGATGTGATTCGTTCATGATTTACATGTAATATATTAGGATGGTTTTAATAAAAATATGAGATATATATGAAAAAAATAAAATTTATTGATAATATATCATATAATTTTTCTTCTTTTACTATGATAAGAAAATGAAAATATCATTAATGAGTACATATGGCCTACCATCTCCATTAATGGTGTATTTCAATTCCTATCTCCAATTTTTTTGGATAAATATAAATACATGTATACTGAATATATATTATATTCATATAATGATTTAAATTAAGGATATTTTTAAACCTTTTTCGCATTAATAGAACCTAAAATTACAAGTCCATATATATAAAAAAAGCGGTCATTACCTGAAACGATACTTTAAAGTGGAATTGTTAATAAATAGGTAATAGAGTCAAAAAAACCATATATGGTATGATATATATGAATAATGTTCTATAAGATATGTATAATAGAATTATATATAATATACATGGAGTTTTAATGAGGGTTTTGGGTGTCAATACTTTAGGTAAGGGAATTTTGTCTCACATTTTTCTTTCATGAGACATATGGCTTATTGAAACCCTATTTATTTTATGTGATGTATATACTTACCTCTAACATGTTATATCATGATTATAACTCATTTCATGATACTTATTTTTTCCATTAATTTTACTCGTTCACGGGTATTATGATTCAGAATTTACTTAACAACTAAGGGTGTTTGTCTCAATATCCCTTCCTTGAGACATATGCTATGTTATACACCAATAATATTTAATGAGGTGTATATTCAGCCCCTTTTTCAAGTTATATCATGAAGTTTATTGTACTAATGATATTTTAAGTTCCATTTCATGTCATTATTTTATGGATCTTACATTTCAATGTAACCAAATTGTTACTGATTTTACGTTTCTATCACATCTCTTATGGAGGTTGGTTAAGATTATGTTTTTGATGATAAAATATTATGATCCATCTCTCAAGAAGCTCTTGGATTTTATTATCCTCTATATATTAATGATAATTTCAATTTATAGTAACATTTTTTTCTTATTTGGTACCAAGGATAATTAATAAAATATTTGAAGGAATATCCAACATTATTTCTTTATTCAGTTGGAAATATGTTTTTTTTCAAAAACAATGTTTTCGAAAAAAATGTTCTCAAAAAATTTAATTATTTTTAAAATCATTTTCATATACAATAATTATAAAAATGTTTTATGTGTTAATAGTATACTACAATGGTTTCTAAAGTTTCCTTTATAATTTTTCAGTGTTATTTTCTATGAAAATTGCTTTTAAAATTATTTATGAATTAAAAACAGTTTTTCAAAGTGGAATGGATATTTTCCTCAAGAAAATTTTTAATTTATTCTTAAATATTAATTAATAGTTTTCCATAGAAAATGATTTTCCAAGATTGTTTGTTCTTAGAAATATATTTTTAAAGAATTTTTATTTTTCATTAAGAAATGAAATAATTAATCTTTCAAAATACTTAACCCTCTAATATGACTTACATTTAATGGTTTTTTTAGATTCCAAGTTGTATATTAATACCATTTATATTCCATGAGTTATAAAATAATCAAAAACATATTCAACCCTCTATCTTTCATGGGTTATTCTATGATGTAATGATTATTAATCCTATCTCTTTTACACTAGTTATGATATGATGAAATTTTTATGATAATTATTCTATTTCATGGGTTATAATATGATGTTTTTGAAACCCATCTCTTTTTATGGTTCATGATAAGATTATTTTTTTATAATCTTATGGAACACGAACTTATGATTTCATTATGTGATTTGTGGAACTTATATCTCCCTCCAAATCATTTAGTAATGATAAATGTGATCTTAAAGAGTACATGGGTGGTCATCCCAAGTCCTCAAAAAGGGGTACAAGCGAGTTCATCCCAAGCCCATAGCAAGAGGGTACACCACATCTCATCCTAATCCCACAATAAGAGGGTACATAGGAGGTCATCCAATGCCTGCAACAAGAGGGTACATGTGAGGTCATCTCAATCCTGAAGCTGGTACATGGGCGATTATCCCATTACTAACATGTTATGAATGTGTTGGTAGGTATCCTTGACATAATATTTTGCGGGCATATTTACATGTCAAAAATTCCATGTCTTATTTCTATGTTATGATCTCACAAATTATGCACTATATTCCCTTATGACTCAAGTATTATGAACTTCTAATGTCACGACTCATACCCCAGGGCCCGTGTCATGACTACCCCTTGCCCGCCTTCCATAGGCCATGGGATGGAGACTAGAACCGAAGGCGTATTCCCTAAAACAGGGAAGACAGTTCCTTTATAACCTGTAACAAAACATAACCAGACACATAGTGAGATAGGAACACAAGTAAAAAAGAACTATAAAAAGAGTGAGTGTAGTATGTAAAAGGGGACAGAATACAAGCCTAACTAGAAAGTACAAGTAAAACTGTGATACAATAAAACTAAAGAGAGAGAAAATAAAGCTACTGGATCGTCCTCTGAGGTTCCTACCTGAAGGGTAGGTACAGATAGCCTCCTCAACACTCCACGTCCACCCAACTACTATGCGTACCGACACGCCGTATGGTCCACCTCCCAGTACCATCCATTCCTGGTACTCTCAACCTCAGTTATTATTGTCCGACGTCTGCATCCAACCAAATAATGTGCAGGCATAACCCGTGTCAGGGTTAGTATAACAATGCTCAGTAGGGACCCTGAGACCCTCTAGGTCTCAAAAAATTCATCACAGATAAAACAAAAAGTATGAAATAAACAGACAACCTGTCTTAGGTATATGCTCATATATATACATGAGTTATCAAATAATCCATCTCAATCATGAGGAAAACACAGATGTTATGAATCAGCTCAGACTGGGATTTATTCTAGTGGTAGAACCATTTCGCATTCCTAGTCACAACATTGAACACCGCGACTTCTGAGGAACTCCTCATCTATCGAGTACAGTGGGCATGTCGCGTCACACAGAGGTGCTTCCCACTAACATTGGACAACTGAGGTACTCCTCCTATCGAGTATCATGGGTCTGCTGTGTCACACAAAGGTGCTCCCCCACGAGGGTTTGTCGCGTCACACAGAGGGGCTCCCCCTCGAGGCCTGCTAAGATACTACTCCTATCGAGTACCATGGTTCTGCCACGTCACCAAGGCACTCCCCACAATGGGTCTTCCACCTCACCAAGGTGCTTCCCACGGGTCTTATTGAGTCACTCCAAGTAGAAACGGTTAGCAGTCTTCAAGTCTCATCCAACCACTAGGTCTCCGCGCTATGTTCGCTCGTCTCTAGGAGGATTCTCTCCCCAAGCTACTGGTCGATAGATCAAATTCCACAAAGTTCCAGGAAGAAGTATCTCAAAGATCTGCCACGTCATAGGGGTCTCAACGTAACAAACGGCGCGTCAATCGGACGCCTGGTCTGTGTGTTATTACCCTTTTAGTCCCGGGGGGCCAGTTGGATTCATTCTCAATCCAATCTGACTATTCCCTATCTTAATAAAAAAAATCACAGTGGGGTATCACTCAAAAGGACCGTATTGCTCCAAGATTTCCAGCACCACTAACAGTTCATCAAACGGACATCGGATGCCAAAGTTATGGCCAAAACAAGTAATTGTGTCACAGTGGGCATGGGTCGGGTCCAACACGGTCAGACCGACCCGAACTGCACTGTGGCCTGTTCCGTTATGTCGATCTGGCCCACTAGGTCCTTGCTGATAGGTCGTAAGGGGCCACGGATGGCCGTGAGGGTGCGAGACCACATCGCAGCTTGGTGGGAGGTGGTGACCAGTGCATGAGGCCACAGCGTGGCTCACTAGGGGCGACTCGGAGGGTCGGCGGGCCATGTGGTCGAGGTGGCTTGGAGTACTGGCGGGTAGCATGAGCTCGGGTGGCTTAAGAGCCATGGGAGGCACGAGCCGGGGCGGCTTGGAGGTCTGGCAGGAGCTGCGAGCCAGGGTGGCTTGGTGGGCTACGGGCGGCGCGAGACGGGGTAGCTCGGTGGGTCGATGGGCGGTATGAGCCGGGGTGGCTCGGAGGGCCGTTGGTGGGGTGATCCTGGGAGGCTCAAAGGGATGTGGGTGGCGTGATCCAGGGCGTCTTAGCGGGTTGTGGCGAGGGCGGTTTGGTCGGGGCATGGGGCCTATTTGGCTGGGAGGCCGGAGCGCTGTGGGGGCACGGGGCCGGTTCAACTGGGAGGCCGGACTTCCACGGGGGCATGGGGATGGTTCGGCTAGGAGACTGGAGCACCGCAGGGCAGCTCGTCTGGGGCACGAAGGTGGGTCGTTTGGCCGGTTCGACCGAGAGTCCAGAGCGCTGCGGGCGGCATGGTTTGGCGTAGAGCCGAGTCGCATGGCCTGTTCGGCCCAGAGACCAGAATGTCGCGGGGGCAACGTTGGTCGCAGAGGCCTCCATTTTGATGTGTACACCCAAGAAGAATGACAGAGGTGTCGGTCCATGTTTGTTTGGCCTGAACCCTTCATGTTTAGAGTGACAGCAAGAGGTTCACAAATAATGAAGCATAAACGTGTATGGAAGATATTTAAAAACATAATTTACCGTAACACTCATCAATCTTTATTCCCAAATACCACAAAATAATTATAATGGGATAACATGGGAAGTGATAATTCAATAAACACCTACCTCGTTCACTTGATGATGTTGGCACGAGGAAGAAGGTGAGGTCGTCGATGTTCGTCTCGTCCGCCTCACACCTCCAATCCCAGGCTTGTGCGTTGGTTCATCGTAGCTGAAGACATTCCTTTTTGGAATTATTCATAGTTGAAGCATTCTTCATGGAGGTAACATTCTTCATTGGAGAAGCATTCTCCCAATTCTACCCAAATGTATTGTGGTGAGAAAATAATAGATTATGATATCTATTATTTAGTTTTTTGGATTAAAATTCAAATTGGTTAAATTAATTAACTAAGTTGGAACAATTTAATCTGGTGAATTGGCACAATTTAATGTAGAGGAAGCTCAAGAGGCTCCTACACATCAATGAGGGAGTTGAGAAGTTTCTCCCTTATTAATAGGGAAGTTCAAGAGGTTTAGGCCTTAGGTGGTCCCCAGAACCATAACCTCTCATGGGAGGTTAGGATTTGGTGGTTCCCACCACCAAATCCTCTCATGGTAGGTTAAGGTTTTATGGTCCCCACTAATAACTTCCACATGGAGTGGATACAAAAAATAAAATAAAATGTGTGTTTATTTTATTTTATTATTTCCATGAAAAACCCAAAAAAATCTTTCACCCTCGACCAACTTTTGTCGAGGTGAAAGTCTCCGTACGGAAATATCGGCATTGGGAGTTCAATGGTGCCATCAGATTTCAATTCCAAGCACCGTTTCAAGAGTTAGAAAAATCCACTCTCATATTTACTAAACATTCCTGAAAAAAAGTTCATATTTTTATTCTAGGCACTTTTGACCTCAGAATCACGTGCCGTAAATTTTCGCAGACTCGTATAATTCCGATATATTAAAAAAAAATTACATGGAAATTTCGGGTCATTACATTCTCTCCACCTCAAGGATTTACATCCCCATAATTAACTACTCATAACTAGGGGAACAAATGGGGGTACTGAGCAAGCATCTCAGCCTCCCGCTCTCATGTGCTCTCATGGAGGTTATCTTGATGCCAGCGAACACGCACAAGAGGTATCAACCATACAAGATGAACCTGCACCTATCGATCCTCAATCTCTCCTCAAACCTCTGTAAAAGTCACCCCATCGTCGATGTCCATCTCTCCAACTCTGTTGAGGACATGAAAAGGTCTGATGAACCATAGATAGAGTTTGTGTCTCGTCCAAATCTATGCAAACCTCATCGAGGTGAGACACATAGGAAGACGTGGTCACTTTCCTCAAATGTCAGAGGTCTCCGTCTCCTATTAGCATATGACTTATGTATTCTCTGTGCAAGATTCATCTACTCTTGAATGATCTGCACCTTATTTTTGTTATCTTGTGCCATCTCTGGTCCCACGAGTGCTGACTCCCCTTGGAAGGTCCAGCACAAAGGTGATCTGCAAGGTCTCCCATACAAGGCCTCAAAAGGTGCCATCCCAATGGTGGAGTGATAGCTGTTGTTGTTTCTAAACTCCAACAAAGGATAGTTATCCTCCCAGTTGTGACTGAAGTAGATGACATAAGGACGTAGCATGTCCTCGAGGGTCTGAATGGTCCACTTAGCCTGGCCATCCATCTGATGATGAAAGGCATTGCTCAAACGAAGTTGAGTCCCGATAGCCTCCTGCAACCCCTTCCATAGCTGGAAAGTAAAATGTGCATCACTATCGGAGAAAATCATCATGGTTACTCTATGTATCCGAACAATATACTACACATAGAGGAATCCCAATCTCTCTATTGAACGTTGCTCTCTGATTGGTATGATGTGGGCCGACTTGGTGATTCGGTCGACGATCACCAAGATAGAGTCATGACCTCTAAATGTACGTGGAAGTCCTATCACGAACTCCAAGGGTATCCCATCCAAATTCCACTCTAGACCTCTAATGGATAAACCAAGCCTGCTGGTACCTGATGCTCTGCCTTCACTCACTGACAAGTGAGGCACAGAGAGACAAACTCTGTAACTGCTTTCTTTATTCTCGGCCACCAGTGTTGTCGTCGGAGATCCTGATACATCTTCGCCACTCGTGGATGTACCTCTAGAGGGGATGTGTGGAACTCCCTGAATAGTTCCTCATTAAGTGCCACTGGTAACATGGTACATCTTCTGAAGAGGATGATGTGCTCCCCACCTTCAGAAAACCCATCAGGTTCCTTTCATTTGGATATCTGAGCATGTCGAGCCTCACAGTCAGCGTCCCCACGCAGTGCCTCCTTGACTCACTGAAGAAGTGGGGTGTGACTGTAATATACTGATGGAAAGATGCTCCATCATGTTCCATGAAATATATCTGCAAAGCAGACAGCTTCTCTATCAACTCACCTAGTAGCTATATAAAATACCTCCCACTGAGTGCATCGGCTAAAACGTTCCCCTTCCTAAGAGTATAGACTATCTCAAAGTCATAGTCTTAGAGGAACTCAAGCCAACGTCGATGTCTCAGGTTCAGGTCCCATTGAGAGAAGATATACCTGAGACTATTTTGATTGGAGTATATTGTAAATCATTCACCCATCAGATATTGTTTCCACATCTTCAAGGCGAGGACCACTAATGATAACTCCAGGTTATGGGTAGCATAGTTCTGCTCATGTTTTCTTAGCTTTCGGGAACCATATGTGATCACTAATCACTCCTACATCAGAACAGATCCGAGTCTAGTCCCTTATGCATCACATTAGACTACATACCCTACGCCCTCCTATCAAAGCCTCAAGAGGGGGCACTAGTCACCCTCTTCCTCAGATTTTGAAAACTCTACTGGCATCTCTCCTACCATACGAAGTGTTTCCCCATCTTTTTCAAGGCTGATTGTGGTGCTGCAATTCTGGAGAAGTCTAGCACAAACATTTGGTATTAACCAACCAATCCCAAGAAACTCCATACCTCCGACACACTCATATATTTCTTCCAAGCAAGTACCGCCACAATCTTCACTAGATCTACTGCATCTCCAGCCTCCGATATGAAATTTCCCAGAAAGTGAACCACTCGGATCCAGAACTGGCACCTCAAGATCTTACCATAAAGATAGTGATCTCGGAGTGTGTCCAGTACTACCTGCAAATGATAGGGATAATCCTCCTCATTAGTCGAGTAGATCATAATGTCATCGATGAAGACCACTACAAAGTGATCAAGTTATGGTTGGAAGATACTGTTTATGAGTCCCTTAAGCACTACTGGAGTGTTGGTTATGCCGAATGGAATAACAAAGAACTCATAGTGGTTGTACTGACATCTAAATTCTTCTTCTATACATCCTCTTCTTGAACTCTGAGCTTGTAATAACCTGATCTGAGGTCTATCTTTGAGAACCACCTTGCTCCCTTTGGCTGATCAAAGAGGTTTTCAATCCACGAGAGTGGGTACATAATCTTCACGGTCACCTGGTTCAGGCACCGATAGTCAACACAAAGCCTCAATCTCCCATCCTCCATCTTTGATAACATAATCAGGGCTACCTAGGGGGAAACACTGGGCCAAATGAATCCCTTCCTCTACGAGTCCTCTAACTATACCCACAGCTCACGAAACTCCGCGGGAGCCATCCAATATGATGGTGTATATATCGATGTCGTTCTAGGGTACAATTCAATGTAAAATTCCACCTATCTATGAGGAGGTAGACCTGGAACATCATCCAGGAAACATCCGCGTACTGGTCCACCACTATAGGATATCTCGGACTCTTCACATCAACCGCTCTGAGGGTAAGGCTAGCCAAGTGATGAGTAATCGGGTGCAATATCCTCCATGTAAGTCCATCATGTGCTGCAATGGCTCTATTCTCACTGCTGAAGGTAAACATTGGCCCATCTGTATGGACACAATGCACTTTGTACCTAATACAGTAAATCTGTGCATGGACTGTAGATAACTGGTCCATACCCAAGATGACGTTGTAAGGCCTCGACGCCACTACTAAGAGATCCCAGCCAAAGATCTAACCTCCTAGAGTAATCTCACACTGTCGGCACAGCTGCGTAATCATCGAATCCTATCTCGTGGGAGTCTCTAGCCATAAGGATCGAGCCAACAGCTCCATCAGAATCTCTAAGCTCCGAATCAGGGCAGTGGAAATAAAAGAATGACTGGAACCTGTGTCTATAAGTACTGTAGCTATGGTGTAGTATACACATATCATACTTCATATCATCTCCAGAGTATCATGATAGTAAGCCTCAGCTGCCTGGAGCTGAGCTCTCCCCTATCCACCTACTCTCTACGATCGGGGTGGACCTCCGGGTGGTGGTGGCGGTAACATCTCAAATCGTCACCGACCGCCAGCAGCATGACCAGCTCCTCTTCCACGTCTACCTACTCCATGTGGACCTCCTCAGCCGAATCTCTATCTCTGTCTAGGTGGTACTTTGACCGTCTGAAAATCATCTGTATGATGGGTCGGACAGTCACGAGCCATGTGACCCTGCTCGCCGCATGTGTAACACTGCCCACTCTTAGCATGACTAGATCCATTTGAGGTGCCCTAGACAACCGATCCTGAGTCATCTGGCCGTCCACCTGTAGGACTGGTCCTCTTGGACCTCTATGACATATGTATGCTTCCAGTTTTAGAATACTCTGTTGTGTGATGACTGGTAGTGGGTCTCGCTGCTGGTGATTGGTTAGCAAGGAAACTCTCCACCAAGAGGGCTCTCTCTAGCACCCCCACCTGTGTTGGGATGCTAAGTGAGATCACTGAAGCCCTGATCTCTAGCTTGATCCCCTGCTCGAAGGTATGGGACCTAAAGAAAGAGTTTATCACTATATATGTGGATTAGCATGAGAGTTCAGTGAACCTCGCTGAGTACTGAGCTACAGTCATGATGTCCTACTGTAGATTAAGTAGCTAGTGAATGTGCACTACGTGAAGAGTCACTGGAACAAACTCTTCCCAAAAAAAGATCTCAAAGTCGGCCCAGAGAAGCGTCACCTCATTGTGAACCTGGATCATCAAGCTCCACCATCTACCCACTGCTGCTCGTAGAAGGCTGGCAGCAAGAATCACCATTAGATCAGCTGGTGTCCCTACTAGTTGGAAAACTCTCACCACAACCTCCATCCAATCCTCATATGGTTGTGGGTTCGTCTCTCCCCTAAACCTGGGTCGTCTATGGCTTTGGAACTCATAAAACGCACTCAAGAAGCATGTACCGTCTTTTAATATGGATGGTGGCATCTATGGCCCAATGGGGAGTGGTACCGTTGGTGCCTCCGCTGGTACCTCTATAGGAAAAGGGCCCTACACCAAGGCCTCGTCGCTCGGTGGGATAGCAGTGCATACAACTCTCATAACTCTAGTTAGCTGTCTGCGTGGAGACATCCCGAAATGATATAGGTGTGCTAGGGTCAAAATTTATACCTGGTGATCTGAAAGTTTTACCTGGTGAGCTGACTCAAAAGATCAAAAATAAAACTTTTAAAAACATGAACGCAATCATTGTTTTCATGCACTAAGTCGGAAATCAGAAGTTAGGGTCCTAGTGTATGGATATGTCGGCCGCTGCACCAACACTGGACTCCCTGAACTGAAAACCACACTCACTACAGTTAAAACTATTAATTCACAGAAAATAATAGAGTCTTAGTTCTATGGTAGAACTGACTCATCTAATACCAATTTGTCATGACCCGTCCCCCAGGGCCTATGTCTGGACTACCCCAAGCCCACCATCCATAGGCCAGAGGCTAGCAACTAGCACCGAAGGCATATTCCCTAAAACTGGGAAGGCGTTGCCTTTATAACCTTTAAGAACATGTATCCAAAAACACATCAAGATAAGAACACAAGTAAAATGAAATGTAAACATAGTGAGTACAGTAAGTAAAAAGTGCCAGAATACAAGCCCAGCTGGAAAGTACAAGTACAACTATGATACAATACAACTGAAGAAATAGAAAAGATAGCTACCAGATCGTCCTCCAAAGTTCCTACCTGAAGTGTAGGTAAAAATCGACTCCTCAGTACCCCAGGTCCACCCGACTACTCTGCATACCGATATGTCGTATGGTCCACCTCTAGGTACCGTACAGTCTTGTTACTCTCAGCCTCAGTCAGCACTGTCTATCATTTGCATTCAACACAACAAGGTGCGGGTATAGCCTGTTTAGGGGTGACTATAACTATACTCAGTAGGGACCCTGAGACCCGCTAGGTCTCTGAAAATTAATCAAGGATAAAACACAAATTATGAAATCAACATACAACCATACTTAGGTATATTACTATACATATACTTAAGCTATCAAGTAATCCATCTCAATCATGTGGAAAACACATAGGTTCTGACTCGGCTCACAAAAGTATTTATTATAGGGGTAGAAATAAGTAACATTTTGAGTCACAACGTCAAACACCACGACTGCTGGTGAACTCCTACTCTATCGAGTACAGTGGGCCTGCCGCATGACACAGAGGTGCTTCCCACATACCTTTGACTACTGCGGTACTCCTCCTACCGAGTACCATGGGTCTGCCACATCACATAGAGGCACTCCCCACTGTGGGTCAACCGCATCACACAGATGCTCTCCCCCTCGAGGTCTACTGAGGTACTCCTCCTGTCATGTACCATGGGTCTACCGCGTCACCAAGGCTCTTTCCATTGTGGGTCTGCCGCGTCACCAAGTTTCTCCCCACTGGGCTTGTCGAGTCACTCTGAGTCGAAATGGTCAGCAGTCGTCAAGTCTCAACCAACCACTAGGTGCCCGCACTATACTCACTCATCTCTTGGAGGATCCGCTTCACAAGCTACTGGTCGATACTCCAACTGCCACGAAGTCCCACGAAGAAGTATCTCAAAGGTCTTCCTTGTCATAGGGGTCTCAACGTAATAGATGACACGTCAATCGGACACCCGGTCTTCGAGTTATTAGCCTTTTAGTCTCGAGGGCCCAGTTGGATTCGTGATCAATACAACCTCAATATTCCACATCTTAATCCAAAACACAGTGGGGTATCACTCAAAGGGACCATCTCGCTCCATGATTTTCAGCACCGCTGACGGTTTTTCAAATGGACATTCGGTGCCAAAGTTATGGCCAAAAGAAAGTAACTGGGTCGTAGTGGGCCTGGGTCCGATCTGACCTGGTTGGCCCGACCTGCTGGGTCTTGCTTGGCCTACACTACGACCCAGTCCATTAGGTCGGTTCGGACTGTTAGGTCCATCCCGACAGGCCGTGAGGGGCCGTAGAGGGCCGTAGATGGCCACGAGGGCATGAGGTTGCGGAGAAGGTCGGCCGGAAGTTGCCACGTTGATACGAGGCAGTGGGGTGGCTCAAAGGGCCGGCAGAAATCGTGTTTAGGGTGACTCGGAAGGATGTCGGGAGTCTTGAGCCGGGGTAGCATGGAGGGCCATGTGCAGCACGATTCGGAGCAGCTCTGAGGGCCAACAGGCGGCGTGATCTAGGTCAGCTCAGCGGGCCGTGGGCGGTCCGAGCCTAGGCGGCTCGGAGGACAGTGGAGAGGGTGGTTTGGTTGGGGTGGAGGGCCAATTCAGCCAGGAGGCTGGAGCACCATGGGGGCACAGGGTCGGTTTGGCCGGAAGGCTGGAGCGCCACGGGGGAGCGGGTCCGGTTCGGATGAGAGGCCGGAGCACTACAGGGGCATGGGGACAGTTTGGTGGGAGGCCGGAGCTACGTGGGTGTGTGAGGCCAATTCAACTGGGAGGCCAGAGTGTTGCGAGGGCACTGGGCTAGTTTGGCCGAGAGACCGGAGCACCGCGGGGCGGATCGGCTGGGGTGTGGAGTCAGGGCGCATGGCCAGTTCGGCCGAGAGGCCAGAGCGTCGCTGGTGGTACGGCCGAGGCACGGAGCCTGGGCATGCAACTGGTTCGGCCAGGAGACCGGAACTCCATGGGGGAGGTGCGGGTCACGGAGGCCATGGGTGGTGGTGTCGTTGCCTTTGCCATCTTCGTCGCCTTTCTTCATTTCAATGTGTACACCAAAGAAGAACAACAGAGGGGTCGGGCCATGTTTTTTTTCCGCCCAAGCCCTCTTCATTTAGAGTGATAGAAAGAGGTTCACAATGAACGAAACATGAACATGTATGGAAGATATTTTAAAACATCATTTTCACAACCTTTGTTTATCTCTATCCCCAAATCCCACAAAATAATTAGAAGGAGAGAACATGGGAAGTGATAATTCAATAAACCCCTACCTCATTCTCTTGAAGATGTTTGCACGAGGAAGAAATTGAAGTAATCGACGTTCGTCTTGTTCGCCAAACACCTACAATCCCAGGCTCGTGCATCGGTCCATCGTAGTCGATGACGTTCTTTGTCGACGTTCTTCATGGAGGAAGCATTCTTCGTGGAGGAAGCATTCTTCATTGGAGAAGCTTTCTCCCAATTCCAACCAAATGTAAAGTGGTTCCAAAATAATAGATTATGATATCTTATATTTAGTTTGTTGTCTTAGAATTTAAATTGGCTAAATTAATTAACTTAGTTAGAACAATTTACTGTGGTGTGTTAGCACAATTTAATACGGATGAAGCTCAAGAGTCTCCTCCACATTAATGAGGGAGTTGAGAAGTTTCTCTCTCATTAAGAGGGGAGTTCAAGAGGTTTGTTCATCGGGTGGTCCCCACCACAATAACCTCTCAGGGGAGCTTAGGATCAGGTGGTCCCCACCACCATAACCACTCATGGGAGGTTAAGGTTTGTGGGTCCCCACTACCAACTTCCACATAGAGTGGTTACAACAAATAAAATAACATTTGTGTTTATTGTATTTTAATTTTTCCACGAAAAACCCAAAAAATATATTTCTACCTTGACCAACTGTCGTTGAGGTGAAAGTCTCCTTAAGAAAATACCGGCGCTATGAGTTCAATAGTGCCCTCAGATTTTAATTCTGATAACCAGTTCAAGAGCTAGAAAAACTAGATCGCGTGTTTACTGAATGTACCTGAAAAAAATTTCATAATTTTATTCCAGGAACTCCCGGCCTCAGAATCACGTGCCTTAAATTTTCACGGGCTTGTAAAATTACGATATATTAAAAAATATTACATGGAAATTACGGGCCTTTACATCCAATAATTATTCCATGAACCATGTCAATGATCTTTGATATGCATGGTATGATATTAAAATGTTATGCTCGAGTTCTTATACCCTTATTATTAGGTTATTATTTTTCATCTCTTTTATTTACCCATACTGTTAATATAAGCCCACACTTTATTATGTTTCCTTTCCCCATGTTATGAATATAAGTTTTAAATAGGAATCATAACTGATAATATCTTTAGGGAAAACATTGTTGATATTTCCCATTATTAGAATAATTTCTTCCCAATTTATAATGGTAATAAACTATTACAGTTCTCGAGCATGTGTTCATGTAATGTAATGATTATTCATCTAAAAAAATTTTATATTCGTGTATGTTATTCCTAGGTAAAAAAATTAATATTTTCAAATAAATTTAATTTTTTTCTATGGCATACATTTCTTGTAACACAGTGTTGTAATGAACCACTATATACTATTAAAAATATTATTATTAAAACATGAATATTATAACCTAGATACTAAAATTAGTGGTATGAATAAGAATAAAAAATTAAAATTACTTATAATTTTGTTTATAAAATTAAATTAAATTGATAATTAAGTACATAATTTTGGTTAAAGTTTTTATATACTTTGAAAATAGGTTTTTCTAAAAAATTGATTTTATTACTTATTTTTGAAAAAATAATATAACTATTTTTTTACCACGTTTATAAAATTTATTTAAAAAAAACAAACTAATTTTAGAAATCAAAAAGGAAAATTATATTATAGAGAATGTTTTATAATTTTTCGAAAAGATTAAATTGATGATAAATAGTGAAAATAATGATTTTTATTAAAAATTACATTTTCGATTAATGAATTTAAAATGTTCCATTTTTTAAAAAATGGTTTTAAAAATAAAATTATTAAAATTATACTATTATTAGACTAATTTAGGTCATTAAAATCAACTTTATGCTCAATTTGTTTATAAAAAAATTTTATTCTTTTGGAAACGTTTTCTTTGGAAAACCTCTTTTTCATTGTGTCTGAAGGTATAGTTTTAAATTAAATTATTACACCTATATGAGTTGAATTTGGTAAAATATATTCTATATTAAGAATAATAATAATTAATATTATATAATAATTCTATCTGAATTTGTTGTCATAATTAATTGTGAAAATTGTAAAAGTTAATTACCACGATTACGGTTGAAATGTGTTTATCAAGGGAATTAAACTTAAAATATAATGTGTAAAATGACATAAAAAATTATAAAATTATTATTTTATTGTAATATTTCCACCTTATATCATATTATGTTCAATAATTATCCATTTTTTATCCATTTTTTGTTTTTAAAATATGGTTATATCTTATTCTATGAAAGAATTCCAATTGTGTCCACTCAACCACTTATAAAAGAAAACTCCATATCATCTCTACTTCAAACATCCAAAGAATTTTGGTTCAAAAAAAACAAACCAAATAAATTCCATAATTTTCATTAACATTTTTTATAGGTCATAGTTTCATTGGAAACCCCTACTATAAAGGCTTCTTGTTCTAACATAAATAGGTTTTCTGAGAGGATGTTTCCCTATTAATCGAATGTTATTAAATTATTTATCCTTCAAAATCCATAAAATATCCTCCAAATATTCTGAGATAATAAAACAATTATCTTTTATATATATATATATATATTATTAATAAAATCTAATAACCTATATTAATTGCATCATCTATCAAATGGGAGAGGAAATTTTCGATCATGTGTATGTCAGACTACCACCTCCTAAACCAATATAATTCGTTTTCCATCAATGCCTCTTAAAACAAGATATAATGATTTAATTATTATGTATAGATATTATTTATGAAATAATTTTAATTATTTAGTTATAATGTCACATCTACCTTCTCACCTCCCAATCCTTTGAAAACTGATAACATCGCTCATGTATATGTGTGGACCACCACCTCTTTAAAGCAGTGTGATTGGTTTTTAATTTCATTCTGAAAAGGATAGTAATAAGGAAATATTTTATGAATATATATTTTACATATATGATATATATTATTTTTGTAAATGTAATAATTATCCACCTTTATTTCATTACATCCATCAAAAAAATGGAATCAACTTTTATTTGTATGTATGGCCTACCATCTCTATGAATGGTATAATTCATTTGTCTATCTATTGTTTTTCTGGAAGACTATAAATATGTATATAATTAATATATATGATATTAATATCATGATTAAAAAACATTATATTATAGAACTATGATAAAAATAAAACAAACAAAGACTATCAAACCAAAACATACATGCAAAAGAAAGCAGTTAGTTCCCAAAATAATGATTTTAACAAATAATTGGTATTGAACTGAAAATAAAAGGTTTTAAGAATATAATATATCGTATTATATGTATGATTATGGTTCTATAATATATCTATAGTAAAATATTATTTTTTATACATGAGTTTAAAATTTTTATGAATAAATTCCAAACGTAAGATAAAGGATTTGTTTCCCACTTTTATTTTTGTGGGACACATGCCATATTCACCACTTTGTTATTTTATGCGGTGTATATAATTCCAATGAATTTATTTTATTGTGTATATTACAAATATAATGGGTATTTACATATCCAAATACGGTTATATAATTAATGGGTCATGTTATTCAATAGTCACCAAAGCGGTAAGGGGTTTACGTTACAATCTCACTTTTAATCATGATTTCTTATTATTAATATTCTCATAAAGAAATATTATGATCCATATATGAATAAACACATGAATTTTCATATCCCTTTATTATCACTTCTGAATAATTTTTTTCATTTCATTTTAATATTTTTATGTACTATATATTCAAAAATAATATTTTTTAATAAAATAGATTTTATTTCTCTCTTCGGTCGAAAAAAATTTTCTTCAATATCCATGAATTCTAAAAAAAAATTATAGACTGTTTTCAATATCTCTCAATAGTTTTTTAATTTCAGGTTTTTCCCATTTTTTCAATTTAAAAAATGGTGTAAAATGAATCTCATTTTGATTTTATGAATGATTTACTTTTGACTTTTTTACTAAAAATGGGAAAGGAAAATATGTTTTAATAAATAATGCATGAATGAAATTTTACACTATAATGGAAATTATATTATATAAATATTAAATTAAAATTTTACGAGGTTCTTTTAAAAGAAACTTTATATTCAATAATTGGGAAAGTTTTAGATTTTAATTAAGTGGTTCTAAAATTGATTAGACAAATTTTGCAATAATTTGTCATGGATATTTTTATATAATCTCTATTCATCAATGACAACAACTTTCAATTTGCTTATTTTTTACTAGTTATATAATCAAATTGTACCTTCCTAATTATTTTTCTAGATGGTTTATGAATTTTATGTTGAGATTTTTATAAAATCTATTTATTTTCTATGGTTTATTCTATAATGGATTTATGAAATGATTTTGAAAACTAATTTATTTACATGGGTTATCATATGATGAGATTATGAATGCTTAAAGATTTTATGGCACACAAATGTATGGTTTTAATTTTGTGAAATTTGGAACTATATTATTGAGTCCTCCAATTCATTTGGGTTAATTATTATATATCATGATGTAACTATGGGAAACATGTCGATGTGGTTGATCAGTTATGGGAAACAAGTCTTTGTGGTTGATCCATTATGGGAAACAAGTCAATGGGCATGATCCAGTACGGGAAACAAATATATGTTCTCGATCCAACATGATAAATACGTTTTGATGCTTCATAAAAATTTATTTGATTGTCTTAGTAGTTATCCTTGACATGTGAAATGATTTCTACACCTATTATATTACCATAGTTATATGACAGAAACATTTCATTTTTGATTATTATAAGATGATTTCTCACTCTTATGGTTCATTTATTTTAAAAAATAATGTATTATACCATGAATCTTGCCTATATTCCCTAAGAAATTGGGTATGAGCTTTATAATATATATTTATGATCTCATACCCCTATGTTTATCTTCAGATTTCATATTATCATTGATTGATATCTCCAACATTTACCCTTACTGGTTATCTGAGAAAACCCTTTCTTATATTTCCTTTCCTCAGGTTATGAATATTGGTTTTAAGTAGGTTATATCTATGAAGAGTAATAAATGGGAAGATAATTTTGTAATATGTTGAATATTTTTCATGAAATGGGATGGTTGCGTATATAATATCATGATACACTAGACCTTTGAGGTCCTCTGGAAAATAATTTTGAAATGTTTAGAATATTCATCTATAAATATATAATAAGTATATATGAAAATTATAGGTCATTATAGTGGGAATCCTTAGGTTTTGTATTGGTAAACCCTAATGGGGTGAATTACCCTACTACTACATATGATAATGTTGTTGTTTATGTTTTTACCCTACTAGGCAACAATGTAGTTCTGTGTCCATTCCCAAATTTTAAGGGAACCTAGCTAATTAGTGATGTTATATATCTTGGGGTACATGAATTAGTGACCATATGGTGTAAAATTATGATCCATTCTTTTAAACATATTGATACAAGATTTTTATAATAAACATCCAATAAAAATAGTATAATGATTGTAATACTTAGTGATAATGGAGGACTATGTTTATAAAACAAAAAAATGAAAACACTACATCCTTATTTTATTCTTCATAATGAGATAATAAATATCATTGGAATCCAAATACTATATATTTTAAACATGGGAATAGATAAAACAAAGGGGTGATCTAAAAATATTAGATAGATAATAGACTTGGTAATAAATTAAATAACGTCCGTCAAACTGCACAATATGATAACATATAAGGAAATGATCATCAATAATCGTATAGACGAGTAACATAAATAAAATAGAACCATAATATCCTACCAATATAGGAAAGTGGTGGAAGCGTAAAACATGACATTAACATAAGTCAAGGATAACCGCCAACACAACATCACATGGTAGACAGAGACTTGTCATGGATTAGGTATACTCACTAATCTCATAAGTAACATCTCAAGATAAAACAATTATCCAATTAATTGGACTATTATCTGGTTGCACCCATAAAAACATGTTCGTGCATATGTTTTCCACCTATGGAAATAAAACATAATTCATAACCATAAGGATAACCCAAGGAAATAAATGTGTTGTGTAATATTTCATCTAGTCATAATCAATGGAGAGTTCATAATGACTCAAAAATGATGAATGAAATAAATATTTTGGACATTTAAATCTGAGTATATAATAATACATCTAAGAAAATGTTGTTAATTATTAAATAAATAAATTAAATATGTGTTACATAAAGGGATTAAGGGATAGAAAATCTCTCATTAATCATGTTTGATTATAAAGAAGGTATTTTATGAATGAACATAAGGAATTTGTTATACCATAAATAGAAGGGAGAATAAGTAGGGTATATATATAATAGACATATCTAAATTATTTAGAATTATTACATAGCATAAATAAGATAGATATTGAGTTAGATATTGAAAGTTCAAAACCTAAATAGAATGGGTGGTTAAGAGAGATCCCTTACCTTAAGTTCCTTAATCATTATACACATGTACTTAATATCATTAATAATAAAATTAAATTCATTAATTGCTTAATTAGAACCCTTTTATACTTATATTGTATTTAATATAATATTAATATGTTCATTTATAACCATTTAAATGATATATAATATTTAATTTCAATGTTCTTAGAGTGTTCCTTTCGAGGTTCTAATGTCAGATCGCTTGTAGATAATTGTTGTTTTTCTAGTCAAATAGAAATACAACTCAAATAGTGATATGAAGTGGGATTAATTTTCTTCAATATATTTAAATTAAAAGAAATGGTTTTTTTCAATATAGGGATGATTTATTTATAAAAAATATGATTGTTATATAGTTAGTTCATATAGGTATTTTTATCGACCGTCATGAACTAGATTCATTTTAGTTAACTAAATGATTATTAAAACATTAATTAACTTTAAATAAGTCATAATATACTTATTTAAATCATATTAGTCAATAATAATATCATTATAAGTGTAGGGGAGGGTTATTTGAATATTATAATCCATATTTTGTTATTTTGGCTCAAGATTACCAACATTGTTGATTATTATTACAATATATAGTTAATTGTGCATTTTAGTTAGGAATAAAGGTTAATTGTATCAACCATGAAACAAAAATTCATATATTTATTTTATAATGCTAAATACTGTAATTTTTTGTATTTCACTATTTGTTAATAATTCAACTATTTTATAAAAAGAAACAGAAATCACCCTAACCATTTTTTTATTTTTAGATTAAAAATTTAAATATATTTTATTTAAATAAATTTCTATATATGGGAAATTTTATTTCAAAATAAAATCATCATTTATTAGAAAATTATAAAATTTATAATCAAAATAAATTTTTTGATCCTTTAAAAATATACTTATGGTCTAACAAAATTATATTATCATAATAATAAATCAAAAATATTAATTTATGAACCCATTTTAGGAAAATAATTTTTTTAAATAATTATATATTTTGTAAAAATGAAAATGAATCATATATGTTTAAAGAAATAAAAATACTTATTTTCTATTTTTTGAAACATTAATTTAATGTTATCATGATGTAAATATGTTGTATTTTAACATTAAAAGATAAATAAATATTATTTTACACTTCCACAATTGGATACTATTCTAATAGTCATGCAATAATTTCCAAAAATAAAATTATTATTCCAACAGTTAGGTTACTATTTTAAGGTTCAGATTTGTAATGTTCATTAGGGTTACCAAGTTTCTATAAATTTCCTAAATTTCATTAATTTATCATTCAATTACATCTTTTATCAAGGTAATATATTCTAATTTTTAAAATCTATATTACATTACTAACATCCTTTTTCATTTCTATAATGTTTTTTGGGAGTATGATTATTCTGGAAAATCCAGAATATCCAAATTATCCTATTATGATTGTCTTATTTTTCATTTTTTTCTCCCATTATAATACATTCCTTTCTTGTGGCCATTTTTATTATATAAATTTAATGTTCAAATTATTATAATAATTTTTTTTAGTTTCTTCGTGTGGTGAATGTTCATTAGACTTTATTACATATTATAACCCAATTATAATAAGGGGAATTCAACTGATAATTATTTGGATTATTATATTCTTCCCCCTTAATAAATTTCACCCTCAAATTTTTTTTACATACTAAGGTTAAAACATGTGAAGGCACTTCAGCTTCAAGGATACCTCTAATTCTCATGTTAATTCCTCGTACATATGGTTTCAACATAGTACTATAACAAGGTGATTTGTCTTACTCTATAGAACTTTATCTCTAGGATCCATGATTTTCACTATTCACTTCCCATATGAGTGATCTTTGTTTTAGTTGTATAACCTATAAATTTAGTAAATTTTTGGGGTCTTTAATGTAATTCATTAAGATGGATATTTGTAACACATCTTGTACTTGATTTAGGGTTGGAGTTAGTTCTACTTGATATCTCACATCTTTGTTGTGATCAATAATTTGAAAGATTATGATCACCCTAGTATATAGATTTATATTTTTTCCAAATACAATGACTCTCTTCCATAGAGATATATAGAGGAACCATTTCCCCAAACTAATTAGCCAGATCTCAATGAATATTGTCATCATAGGTATTCTGTTGACACATAGTATCCATGATATTATATTGAATGATCTTGACTTATTTTAAAAGTCCTTTAACCATTTTAGGTTCCATCATCTTGTGTCCTCTAACTTCATCCAAAAAAATGTATTCGACTTCATTTTCCATAAAATGGTTAATATTGAACCATTTGCATGATTGAGTGGAAACTATTATTGTACAATAACTCGACCAATGAGAGATGTTGATCTCGAAATTCTTCTATATCCATTAAGCATTCTCACAACATGAATTCTAATGTTTAGATAGTTTGATTATATTATCCATTATTTTGGAGGTGGAAGTACATACTGAAGTTAAAATTAATGTTTATATCATGTTAGAGACTCTTCCAAAACATTATGGTAAATATTAATTCTTGATAAAATAAAATTGATAATGGTGTTCCATGCAGCCTCACCACATCATCGATGTATATCCTTACAAATTGATCATGTTTCAAGTCCTCTCGAACTAAATTAAAGTGGTCTATCTTTATATGATGATCCACTATAGCCCATATAGAATTATTTCTTATTTATTTCTTATGAATAATAAAGATAAAGTCTTCTGTTTTTTTCCATTTACATGTACGTATGGTTAATAAATGAATCAGCCCCTTAAAATATACCATTTAATCCTTCAAATACAAACATTCCCGTCACATTTATGTATATTTTTGATCTAATTATTGATATTGTCTCACCAATAGTTCTCCCAATGAATTTGATACATATTATTTCTCCCTGGGAGGATTGAGAATGTATATCAATGTGCATCATTAAATGGAACCTTATTTATCTCATGATTTGATGGTACACATAATCATGAACGAAACCTTATAAATCATTATTCATCAATTTTTAACACAAAAAAGTATTTTTTTTATAGATACGAAAATCTCTTTTATTTAAACTTCATTACTTTAATCATAATTTAAATTATCTCGAATAGATGTTTTTGTAATAATTTGAGAGTGGAATGATGATGTTTTTTAATTTATAATACCCATGTCCATCTTTTTCAAGTATAATAAGATTACAGCCTTAGGAATTCTCATTATTGATAATTTCTCCATATCTCTTCTACTTATATCTTCATCCACTTTATTTTCTTACCCACAATGGTTGTAGAGTGAGAATTCATAGTCATTGATCATCTATAACCATATTTGTTTATGAATATCAAGATATTCTTTAGTTAATATATCTTTTTTGCCCTTGTGATATGTATATATATCACAATTATAACTATATATATAATTATGCTAAATTTTCAATGAAAATATTACTTAAAATAACTCTATATCGTGTTTTGTTTTTATTTTATCATATAATTTCAACTACCATAAGGCATAGGCTATAACATTAACATTTAAATCAATACACTACTTAATACATTTTTTGAAGCATCTGTTTATACCATGAATATTTCCTCACGTGATGGAAATGTGACGAATGTTTTAGTGTTATGATTCATTTTAAATTTCTTGAAACTCTCCCCACAGTAATCAGTCTAGAAATACATTACTCTTTTCAAAGTAATCATGGTTAGTAGGTTTGAAAATCATGATATTTTTTAAAAAAATAATTTATAATACTGATCTAGTACAAGTAAATCGTGTTTGAATACTATAGATGATGTTATTGGACACTCCACAATTTTCAATATCTAAGATGTGTCTACTGATGTCAATTTTCTAGTAATAACATTCCCAATAAATTATACTTTGTCAATCCAAAACTCATATTTACTATAATTTTCTTACTAACATTCATTTCACATAGTCATTATAACAATATTGAAATGTACCTCGTGATCCTACTAAATTTTGGAATATATTATAATATCTTCTCTAAATATGACCAAAAATATGTTGAGGAAATTCTTAAAGATTTTATTCATTTAATCCAGGTAGATTATGGAGAATTAGTGCGCCTTTGGAGAATGCTTCCTAATAATCTATCACAATGGTAATTTATTAAATAATGATTCTATATTTTGTTTCAACATTTATATATATATTCTTAATCATGAGAAAACAATATCCATACATGAGATTAAGATTCCAAAGGAGATTCATCCACCCCTTACACTTATATAAATTTAAAGGATGACTTAGGATGTTAAAAGTGAAGTACCTCTCTTGGTAGTTGATTTTGGATTTACATTAGGACAATCAATCTATTCCAAGTATATCATAAAACTCTACTAAAGGAATCCAGAAAATATTTTCTAGGAGGTTTAATCTAAAAATATTGATTGTGTGGGAGTTATATACTTAGGATTCAATAATTTTTTTATTTGATGTTCTCACTGATATCCCAACCCCCATGTTTTGATGTGGTGTTTGAAAAGTTATTCTATACATACATGATATAAAAATATGTATAGACCCATAATAATTTAGTTTTTTGAATGGATAATTAGTGCACCTTTCCCTATTTTTTAAATTTTTTCTAATTTCTAATATCCAAAATATAAATAAGGATTAGAATACTCAAACTAAAATCATATAAAAGGGAAAATATGAAAATTAATTATAAAATATAAAATGTATATCCTAACTTATGTGTCTCTAGGTTTCACTCTAGTTTATCCTATGTAGTATTCCTATTATTTCCTATAACATAAATATCTATTCATTTCCATTTTAATATTTTATTAATTTTTTTTCAATTTTCGAATTCATATACCCTCAGAGTTTCAAACCATGTGTATATAAAGACTTCTTTGTAGTACACAAAGTGATTATAAATTTAATACCCAATGCTCCCTTTTTAGGTTTTTTACCCCTAGGTCCAAATATTCTAGACTCACATCCACTTTTGTTATCAAGACAGGGATGTAATTTCAGGAAAACAACATGGTATGTAGTTAACAAACAATTTATTATATTCTTCTACACTTAGAATTAAAATTAATGTTCCCTCAAACGTATTCTAGTCATAATCCTCAAAATAATTATACCTTTATCTAATACCAAAAATTGTGAACCAATCCTTTTAAACATATTGAAACATAATTTTTATTATAAATATCCATTAAACATAACCCAAAGATCATGAGGCCTGGTGTCTTTGGAATAATAGGTTCATAATACTTTCAAAAAACTAAAACACAACAAATTTATTTTATTCCCTATAATAGTATATTAAATACCTTTGTTCTCATAAAAATACATAGGATAACATTGGAAATACATAAAATAAAGGGATGAGGTACAAATCTCAGTAAGGTAAAAAAACATTATAATGATGCATATCATGTGAGTCAAACAACATGACATGATATCATAAAATATAAGTGTTACCAACAATCATATTAATGATTAACACAAAGAACATGTAATCATGATATCATGGAATCATATGAATGTGTAAAAAAATATAAAACATGGAATAAACAAATGATATGTATACCTTCCAAGACAACAACACATGGATAATAGAGAGCCATTTTAAATTATTTATACTAATTAATCCCATACAAAATTTATCATGAGTCTAAAACATTAACCAAATCATCGGAGCACTGTCTAGGTTAACCCATTGTATCGACCAGAACCGTTATAAATAAAAATTCTCTTATAATTTAATTAAATGTCATATTGTGTAATATTATTATTGAAAAATTATTCACTTTTTTGGTTTTATTATATCCTATCATATTTTAATGATTGTTAATAATCATTTCAATTTATAAAATAGCCATTTCATAGTGGTCACATTACTTGTATAAATATAGGGTTTTAACAAATCCAATTGACACAAAAAAAGATGTGATGGCCTCAACTAGTAGGATAATACCATATGAAGACTGTTTAACAGAAATTCTGAGGGAGATAGAATCTTTGGGATTTTCTCTTGACGAAACCCAAGCCGAGATCCAATAACTTAAGCATGAGAAATATCATTTACGGGAGAATTTCAAACTTCTAAAGATCATGATCCAAACCATGAATTTCAAACCACCCCATACTCATAGATGATTTTTTGGTTTATTAAAGGGATATGTATCAAGACCCTTGAAATATTAGTATTTAATTTATTTTTTATAGAATGATGAATATATTTTCCCATTATTATTGTTACTTTAGAAATGATATTTATTTTGATACAATAAAACAAAAATAGTATTCTTAGTTAATATTCAAATTTAATTATTGAATTTGTTTTCATGAATTAAAATACTTTATAAATAAATAATATTTTAATTAATTATTGTTATTAATTTTTTTATCAAATATAAATTATCATATAATTTTTATGAAGTCAAATGTAATTTTTATAATGGTTTGAAAATCCTTATTGTCAAAAAACCCCAATATTTCTAAATAAATTTTGATTTTATTTTTAAAGTGAAAATTCAGATATTTAGAAAATTATTTAGATAAAATGAATTTTATTTTAGGAATCATAATGTAATAATTATTCAATGGTGAATTTTCATAATTTTCTGAGACCGTCAAATTTTTGGATAAAAATTAAATATTTTATAAAAATAATTTTTGTATTATGACATCATAATAACACAAAGGTGTTGTAATAAATAATATAATAGGTACCCAAAACCAAATACGTGTTTTTAATTTTAAATAATTTTTTATGATAATTTAATATATTTTATGAATCCATTATGAATCCCCACAAACATATAATATATTTTAAGGGTTTTAAATAATTTCTCTAAGAGTATGACAAAATTCTACATAATTAATGATATTATTTTATTACATTTATCCCTTAAGCATATAAAATAATGTAAAAAATCCAATATGTTAGAAACCATAGTAAAAATAATGGGGAGGTTTTTGGTCATGTTTATTTTATTATATAGATTCCAAAACCAATGTTTTATAAATAATAAGGAATTACCCACTCTTATCATATATAACCCCACCCAAGATCCCATTTATCATAAAAAAATCCTTGGATCACATACTTACTCTGCCCCACCCTCTCTATAGTGCTCTCAAGGTGCTACCATGCTCTCAATATGCTCATCTCTATAATTTGGGGTCACAAAATCAATTAATGGATCATCACATTATCTTCATTATTAAAGTTTATTTGTTATCATATGCCTTATATTTCTAATTACTAATGTTGCAACATATCTTCAAATGTCCCTAATACTTACCATGTTTATTTTAAAATGATTTGATACCCCTTTATCTCTCATAATACCATGTTATGATTTTTTATGTGACATTGTTATGCTGTCGGTATTTCACCTATGATCTTCCATGCCAAAACAATTATGTAGTAAATACCATACCAATATACTATCAAGGGTGTTCACTGTTATAAAATTATACTTCTTTGAAATGGGAGACATATTTATTTATTCCACAATCAATATTATTTAATAAAATATTATTATGAATGAATCCATGTTCTATGATATATGTGGCACACTTAAGCTTGAGAATGAAATGCAAGTGACAGTTACACCCAAAATTTTATCTCTCTCCAATGAATTGGTTTTTTTTAGTCAAATGAGACATCTTGTTGGGATAAGGAGTGAAAATAATAGCTTTATTATATTTTTTCATCATTATGACTTGGAAGTTAGTCGTGACATATGTTTATGGTACATTGTTTTATGTTGTGTCCACATTTCTTATGTTTCATGTATGATTATGATGTTATATCAAGCATTATTATTCTTCTTCCTTTTATTAACCACTGATATTCCTATTGTTTTACATTTATTACCTTATTCCATTCTTATTACCTTATTGGTATTTATATCTCACCTCTTTATTATTTATGTCCCCATGTTGTCCCATGATGTTTTAAGTGCAATCCTGTTTATAAAGTTCTCAATAAATATGCATTTTTTCTATTTAAAAGTGTTTTGAAAAGTACATAATTCTGAAAGAAAATAATAATATCAATCTTCCATGTTTTATTTAGTGAAATAATATTTAATAAATCATGAATTAATGTGTAATAAATAGAAGGGTTTTTGTAGTTGGTATCAAGGAATTGTTTAGTTATTTTGGGAATAAGATTCGAAAACTCTTTTGAAATCCTCAGCGATAATACTAAGTATAAGAAAAAATCCCAAAATTTTGGACAGTATATAGTTAATTGTTTATAAAAAAATCCATATATGGATACTACAAGTCAACATGGTACTATTACAGATGTAAATAAAGGTAACAACTCCAAAAGGTATTTTGGGCCTGACTCGGCATAAAATAATACAACATAATGGGCCTTACATCTCACCAGGTTTGACACTCTTAGTGGATATGATTTGGTAAAATCATAATTTTATTATGAACCATTATTGAGGGAAAAATTTCCATAAGTTTATATGTTATAAAATAGAACATTAAAAGCATAGATTTAAGCCTATAATTTGATAAGAAAATAAAGTTAAGTTATAATTTATCCCATTAATGTCTTTAAATTTCAATTTATATATTTAATAGTTTAAAAATACACATCCCTAATTTTCACTTTTATTCTTTACAATGGCCATAAATAGGAGGAATCACGTAAAAATATATGCAACGTGCAATGTGATAACTACCCCAACGAGATTCCCAACCCAATGAGAGCTGGAATAACAAAATATGAGATAATACTCTCTCAATTGAATCAGTTTATGAATTGAAATCTAAATCTATAGAAACATTCAAATACCTTTAAGAAAGAACAAGCTACAATTGAGTCCTTTATGTGACCAAGGTCTCTAAATTCAAATGGTTCATCGGATCCCTTAATCGCGGAACAATGGATCAACTATATTGAGAATATCTTCTCTATATTACAATTTATCGAAAAATATATGTCTCTAATGGATGTTTACTATAGGGTGGGAGAATCTAATAAGTGGTGGAAATTGATCGAGTTTGAAGCCTGAAGAAGAGATCAAAGAAATGGGGTGGAACGAATTCTGGAAATTTTTTTTCAATAAATATTTTCCTCACACTCTTTAACGTAAAATAGAATGGTGTTTATATTCCATAAATCAAAAATATGATGAATATATTATGTTTTATGGGGAAAACATCAAAATACGTGGACGATATTCCACTTTGTTTTTACCCCTGGATTATGGTTTAATAGTACCTTTTGGGGTAAAACCTAGTCTACAAAAATCTATGTTGATTCATGACATTGATAGCTAGGAATTTATTTTCTAATATTCCCCAATAGTTGAAATATATATCAAAAAATGTCAATGGTATCATGAGGATAAGACATGGAATGAGGAGATTAATTTAGGTTGTCCAATAGAGAAATCTAATGGTGCCAATAAATTTCAGAATCCTACTTTTCAAAGGTGTAGAAAGAAGCACCTTGAAAATTTCTTAAGGGGGTGGGGAAATTCTTTTGGTGCATGAAGGAAGTACCTAGATAATTATTTTCGATAGGAAAAACCTTATAATGTGATGGTGGAAATGAATTCTTTGATAAAGCCTCTATGTATTGTCCATTATTTTAACTTCAAGGAACTAGGGAACTTTTCAAAACAATTCACTAACAAAAGGGTTTTATGGGATAACCAACAAGCTTCAAGGTAGTAAGAGACATCTTTTACCATCAAATCTACTAAGGTGGTTCCCAACAATGACGTTCTAATAGCTAATCTAGGTAGAATTTCAAGAATAGAGAACATAATTTTGAATTCTAGTTTTATGTATTCCTTTGTATCATGAATGTTTAGTAGAACTAATCTAACACCACCAAAATCATGGAAGTAGAGCTATCTGTGAAAATGTAAAATGGGTAAATTATTACATACCATGTATGTAACACCTCCCCTATCACAATTTCATACTTTAAATTCTTATTGAGACAATTCATACTACCTTTGTGGGAATTTGGTGCAATTCTATTCATGGATTGTCTTTCCCTATATAGAGTTAACATAAATTGTTGTGACAAAGAAATCAATCCCCATATTTTGAATCGCCCCCCAATTATGTACAAGTGAAAATAGGATGATGAATCTTCTTTAGCAACAACATCTCAATTATGGATATTATTTCCCTTTGAGCAAGTGTATCGAAATAAAATTATTTATTCTAAGGAAAGAACCATCCCTAAATACATTCCTTTTTTAGGAAATAAATTTTTGTGTTTCCCAGAGAATTGAATGGTCTTTATCCTTGATGGGAGGATTAATTTTCAATCAAACATATACATGGGGAGTTACCATTATCCAAGACACTACATAGATTGGAGGTTGTGTAACATAAGTATTTGGATAAACAACTACAAATAAATTTGGATAAATGGTTCATACAACCAAGTGCTTCACCATGGAGTGCACTGGTCCTATTAATCAAGTTGTAGGATGATTCAATGCGCCTTTTAATTTACTATCATAAACCAAAAAAGATAATAATAGAGAAATAATATCATAATCCATGGATTGGTGAATTTTTTGATCAGCTATGTGGAGTGTAATACTTATCCAAGTGGGATATATGGTCAAGATATTACCATGTAAGCATGTGGAGAGGTGGGATATACCCAATTATTCTTTTGATACAAGGTACGACCACTATGAGTTCATAGTAATTCCATTCAGACTCACTAATTCTCAAAAAATCCTCACAGACTTGATTAATAGAGTCTTTATAGATAACCTAGACAAATTTTTGGTAGCCTTGGTAAATGATACTCTAATATACTTTAAAACCATATAGGATAGTGAATATCATCTAAAAAATATGTTAATGACCATGAGAAAGGTTGTGCGTTATGAATAGTAAAAATATGAAGATTTGATTGATGGAAGTCTCATTTAGTGGATTATCATCACAAAAAATGTGATATCATTAGACCATTTAAAAATAGAAGAAATTAAAGGGTGGTTGATGCCAATATATGTGATTTTTATCCATATTTTCCTTGAATTATCTGGGTACTATCAATGATTTGTGATAAATTTCCCCGGATTTTCAAACCCTCAAACCAATTTAACTCGAAAGGGATTTAATTTTTATTATAATGATTAATGGGAAGAGAGCTTCAAAATGATAAAATAAAAGGCTTATCATAGCCCCATTGCTCACACTACACATAAGATAAAAACTTTTCTTGGTATTTAGTGATTCTTTGATGAATGTTTTTGATTGTGAGTTAATGATTAATGAAAAAGTCACAGCCTATGCTTTAGAGAAGTTAAAAGTTCATGATCATAACTACCCAATGAATGATCTAGAGTTAGATATAGTAATATTCACTTTTAAAATATGGTGGAATTATCTCTTTAGAGAGAAGTGAGAAATATATACGGATCTTGAAATTATAAAATATATATTCATACAGAAAAATTTGAATATGAATCATTTAATATAGTTAGAGATGATTAAGGACTATGGCTACTCTATCCACTACTATCCTTGAAAATAGAATAAATTGGTGGATTCTCTAATTATAAATCATCCATCAAATCTATCATTGATGAGAATTAAGAAGAGACCAATCTTAATATATTTGAAAATAGTGTACAAGGGAATCATAATGGAGGAACATCATCAATCCTTTTACAAAGGATTTCCCAAACATACCTTATGGAAATGATAATGGATGTTGAGATATATGATATCAAAATTAAGAAGAAAGTGGAAAGTATATAAAAAGGGAAATCCTCAAAGATCAATGTTAATAAATTATGTGTTGTAAGATTTGGTTCAATACTCTGTGTATAATAAATTCCTATGTTAATAAAGGAGTTATTGGATGATGCATGTAGATAATCCATCTCTGACCATCATGGAATCACAAAGATGTATCAAGATCTCTGATAACAATATTGGTGCAACAATATGATCAAGTATAACGTGTAATATACATCAACATGTCTTGTATGTTAGTATGTAAATGTGGAAAGGTAAAAAAATAAGGGGATGATGCATCCATTACCCATACCAACATGGAAATCGGAAAACATCACCATGTACGTTTTCCCCAGAAATTATAAGACATGTAGATAAAAAAATTATCTAGGTTGTGGTGGATCATATTTAAAATACTACACATATAGTTGTGATTCCATAAGAATTATCATGGGATAAAATTTCAAACATATATACCAGATAATTGGTGATTATTCGTGGAGTAAAACTATCGATTATATCCAATTCAGATTATATATTCACCTCTATGTTCTATAAAAGTGACCAACATGATCTAAAAGCTGATCTGAACATTAGAATAACCTATAATCCTAAAATAGATGTTCATTATATGAATACAATTTAGACACTATAATTGATGTTGAGAGCATTTTCTATGTAAATTAAATGCGGATGGAGTCAACATATTCCTTTGGTCAAGATCTCATACAATAATATTTTTAACTAAAGAATCCAAAAGGATCCCCATGAAGCTCTTTATTCTAGGTTGTGAAGAACACCATCAAGTTGGGATGAAACTATGAATAATAACTACTAGGTCCTGAAATGGTCAAGGAAAAGGTGGAGAACGTTATGACCAATAAGTAGCACATAAAGGCTGCTCTGAGTCAACATAAGAGCTATGCTCACAATCATCGGTGAGACCTAGAGTTTTATTTTGGAGACATGGTATTCCTCCTTATATCTTTATGGATGTAAGTGATGATATATCGGAAGAAGAGAAATCTTTGTCCAAGATACATCATCCTTATTGAGATCCTTAACCGCATCGGAGTAGTGGCATACTAAATAGCACTCCAAACAAACCAACCTCAAGTACATGATGTATTCCATGTATCACTCTTTATAAATTGTGTACAAAGACCCTCACATGTACTAAATATAGAGGTGGTACCATTGGAGAATAATATCTCATATGAAGAGTAGCCTGTGAAGACCTTACACTATAGAGACAATGTTCTACAAAATAAGAAAATGAAACTAGTAAAAGTTGAATAAAGAAACCAAAATTTTTTAAGAACGATGTGGAAACTGGAGGAAAATATGAAACAAATTTACCCTCATCTACATTAGTATGGGAAACAAAAATTTAAGGGGAAATTTTTCTTAAAGGTGGAATATTATAATGAACCAAATTTTTACAATTAAAATTTCACTTATGATTTAATTAAATACCTTATTTTGTAATATGGTTATAATAAAAAATGAAATTATTTGGTTATATTATATCTTATTGAATTTAAAATACCATTAGGAATCTTTATCATTGAAAAAACATCCATTGAAGAGTGATCAAATTATTAATATAAATATAGGGTTTTAAAAATATAATTAAAATAGGCAAAGGAAGTGGTGACCTCAACTAGTAGAATCATGCCTAATAAATCTCATTAATTAGATACTATAAGGGAGATAGAATCATTGAACTTTACGCTTTAACATTCCCAATATTATATCAAATAACAAGATCAAGAGAGAAACTTTTTATAGGATAACTTTAAGCCCATTGAGAACATGACCCAAAATATGTATGACGAACCACCCCCAAAATTTTTGGGTCTTTTCTGGTATATTATTGGAATATGTATTAATACTCTATAAATATTATTATGAACATGAATTTTTATAAAATAATGAATATATTTTCATCCAATTATTTTTACATTATAAATTCTTAATTAATTATATAATAAAATACAAATAGTATTTCTCGCTACTAAACAAATTCGATTAAATAATTTTTCATGATGAATTAATTTATTCATTAAATAAATAAAATTTCATTATAAAATATTTTTTTATCTTATATAAATTATCATATAGTTTTTTTAAAGTCAAATGTAATTATTTTTAGGGTTTGAAAACTGTTATTTAAAAAATAACCCCACATTTTTAACAAATTTTTATTTTATATTAAAATTAAATATTCAAATATTTAGATATTTATTTAGATAAAATGAATATTTAAGTTGGAATTAGAAACTACTAGAAACTAGACATATACCAATGATTATGGCCAAACTGGTGGTATAGGTACCATAAAATGACCCAATACTAATGATTTTGAGAAAAACCAATGGTACGGATTCAATAAAATGACCCTATACCAACCAATATGAAAAAAAAATTTATAGGTAGTGGTAATACAAATAAGTTTTCTAAAACCATTGGTATATATTCTATTTGATTATTTTATACCCACGGTTTTTCAAAATTTATTGGTATATGGCCCAAAATTCATAATACTGATACCAAAAGTTTTCCAAAACATTGGTATAAGTATTATAATTTTTAACAAATTATTTTATCAAATAACACTTAATACATTAAGAACTTATTTACATGTAAATATACATATACATATTTATCATATTATGTTTCAAAAAATAGTATCTTAGTGCTTAGTTAATTGAGATAAAAATAAGAGGTTTAGTTATCAAAATCAGATGAGGTTTTTTTGAATTTTATATACTAATTGTTTTAAAACTTTTTTTATATGTATTTCATATTACCTATACCATCTATTTCCAAAACACTATTAGTATAGGTCTATACTGATTCCAGAAAATTCAATGACCACCTAAACTATTTTTATAGACTATACCAGTGGTTTTTGGACCTATACAAATGGTTCCAATCCAATGGTATAGGATTTTTTTACAATAGTGAGAACATCAAAATTATCCAATGGTAAATTTTCCATTTGTTTCCGAAATAATTGAATTTTCAAGAAAAATTAAATACCCTATAAATATACTTAGTATATTATGACATCATAACGACCCAAAAATGATGTAATAAATACTATAAAATGTATCCATGACCCAATATATGTATTTACACTAAAATAATTTGGTTTTATATTTATTTTATTTATTTTATAAATCCATTATGAATCCTCCCAAACTTATAATGTATTCTATGGTTTTTAAATAATTCCATTAAGAGTATGAATCACTTCCATATAATCAAGTGTATTATTTTATTAAGGTCAATTCTGAAACATATAAAATTATGGAAACCACTCCCATTTTACAGAAACTAGGTGAAAACCCATATTAATGTTTTTAATTTTGGTTATTTTACTATATAGAGCCTAACACCTTTGTTTTATAAATAATAAATAATTCTACCTCTTTTCCTATATATACCCACCAAATATCCCATTTATCTTAAATAAAAATCCTTTAAGCACTTCAATACTCTCCCATATCCACTATAATGTTTTTTAAAGGAACAACAATTCTCTCAAGAATCTCATCGCAATAATTTAGAGTCACACACTCAGGTAAGGGATCCTCAACGTCTCTTTATTATTCAAGTTTCTTCATAATCTTATTCCTTCTATTCCCAATTCCTAAATTTGGGTCATGTATTTATCTATAACTATTAGTTCACATTTTATGTCCAAATTTGTAGAGACCTATTTCACTTTCAACAATCCATTTTTCTAATTGTTACATGATGTCATTATGCTGCCAAACTTTCACTATGATTTTTCCATTCCAAAAAAATTGTGTAGTGAATACCATACAAATTTAGTATCATGGTTGTTCACTTATATACACTTATAAATATTTGATTTTGTACTTACATATACCTATTCCAAACTCATATATCATGGAATAAAATATGACGATGAATGAATCCATGTTGTATGATCTACGTGGCACACTTAAACATGAGAATGAAATGTAAGTGACGAGTGAGCCAGAATTATAGAACCCTCCAATGTATAGTGTAATGTTTAGTCTCATGATTTTTGATGTTTGGATAGGGAGTTAAAATGATACATTTATGGTACTTTTCCATCATTATTACTTATAAGTTAGCATTGACCTATGTTTTTGATGTCACGTTTTATGTTGTAGCCGCATTTACCATGTTGGATATATGATTATCATGTTATATCTTAACTTATTATTATTGTTCCTTTCATTCCGCATCGATATGTCTATTTTTTACATGGATTACATTATTCCATGTTCATTCCCTTAATGGGATTTATATCTCCCACAATTTTTACGTATCTCCCCATGTTATCCCCTATAGATTTAAGTACAAGAATGTTAAGGATGTTTTCAATAAAGGTGATTTTTTTCTTGCTTTAAAGTCTTTTTTAATGTACCTAATTTCAAAAGAAATGAGACTTAATGATATTTTGGGTTCTATTATGTATAATTTTATGTATTAAATCATGAATTAATGTGTAAAAAATATAATTTTTGTTATACCCATCATAACATATACATGAAGATGTGTTCCAGAAAATGAAATCAAACTTGCGGCATAAAGAAAATCATTACCCATGGAATAAAATTCATTGCATCATCATTCATTATATCATAATTAAATGAGATTTTATAAATATTCCAATTATTATAAGGAATTAATTATTTCTGAATTTTATATCTTTGTAAATAAGCATAGGCCACAAAATATGGGGTTTAATTGGGTTGAAAAAACATTAAATGTGTGTCACATAAAATGATTAGGGGTTATAAATGATCCCATAAATCAGGTTTTATTTTAGATAATTCATTCATAAAATGAACTTAAGGTGTGTGTTACACTATTAAAGGAAGGGAAAATTAGATAGGTATATATATAAGAGACAAATATATACAATTTAAAATCATTCCATATAATCAAAGAGGAATATAGTGTGTTAAATAGTGAATGTTCATAACCAAAATAAAAACAAGATCATTCCAAAATATAAAAAAATAGATAAATTGAGTTAGATATATAATGTTCATAACCTAAAGAAATATGGAGGAACAGATATATCCCTTAACAAATATTCATAAATAATTTTGGAAATACAATTAATGTCGTTAATAATTAAATTAATTTCATTAATTACAAAATTTAAAAATGTTTCCCAATATATTTTATTTATAATAATTTTATAATGTTCATCTATAACATTTTCAATGAGACATAATGTAAAAATAATTATCATAGTGTTTTTTTTATGGTTCCAATGTCAGATAACATATAGATAATTTTAGATTTTTTGGTTAAATAATAATACAATTCCATAAGTTAAAATGGTATTCATAGACTTCCAAAAAATTAAATACTCCCAAATTTTCTTTTTTTTAAGACATAGGGATGATTTATTTAGAAAAAATTTCAAGATCTAGAATAATTTTATTTTTTTAATGAATATTTAAACACTAAAAAATTAAATTAATTTGTAATATACTTATTACAATAATATTTAACCATAATATTTTATTTATAAACTTCCTTGAAGGTAGTGATAAAAGATGGGGAATGTTGCACAGAAAGGCAGTGAACCAACCATATTGTAAACAAAATTTTCATGTAGAATCAAATGAGTTAAATATTTGTGTATTAATGGTAGTTGTTAAATTATCATAATAACATTAAATTATATGTTAGATACTATGTTTATTATTCTATGTTTCATGGTTTTTTAAGACGAAAAAGAAAAAACCATTAAAGAATCTTTTGATGGAATTATCCTCTCTTATGGATTCAACATCTTAAGAATCCATTTAAATCACCTTGGAATGGTATTTTTTTAAGACCAGTATCATTAAGACATGGTGAAGAATATTTGGAATAGAACTAGGTATAATTTTTTCCTGCTACAATGCTTATAAGTTATGTGGATAAGGGGTTTGCATCAATACAACCAATAGAATTTATTATTATTAATATATATAGTAAATGGTGAATGTGAGTTTAAATAATGGGCACATACATCATCCATCACTAAAACAATTCATTTATTTATCCTTTAATTATAAATACTATAATTTGTGGTATTTCCCTATTCACTAAAAATTTAATTATTTTGGAGAATTAGCAAAAATTCCCCATAAATGTTTTTTTACATGTAGATTAAAAACTAATAATCTATTTTGTAATATTAATTTTAAAATATGAGAAATTTAGTTTTTAAATAAAATCCTAATTTATTTGAAAAATATCATTTTTAACATTATTAAAAACTTTCAGACACTTTGAAAAATTACATAATGTATCCAAAAATTATAATCAAATTTAACAAATAATATTCATTTATAAACAAATTTTATGAAATTAAACATTCTTTTATATCAATATAATTTTTTTTAAAGTTAAAATATAACATATATGTTTTACAAAAAATATAAACACATGTTTTATATGTTTTAAAACATTTCTTTACTAGTATAATGATATAAATGTACCATATTTTTATTTTATAAAATAAATAAAAATGAATTTACACATATTTATATGAAAATACCATTATAACATTCATTTTAATATTCCAAGTTATCATATTACTATTCCAACAATCATGTTACTATTATAATGTTCTTATTACAGTTCCAATGATCACATTTATAACATTCATAAGGGATCCTAATTTCTATAAGTACCTCATATTTCATTCATTATTCATTCCCATATATTTTCTTTCAAGGATATATATTTTCATTGATAAAATTTATATTTTATTTCCAATATTATACTTTATTTATAATGTTTTTTTGTGAGTGCGGTTATTTTAGAGGATTAAGAAAAACTAAATATAGATATTATTCCTGGGGGGGTTTTCAAATTTTTGTATCTTTATAATAATTTTAATAATTAGATTAATTTTTGTTCTTTAAATCTATCTTTGAAATTATTATAATAAACTTTTTTTAGTTCCATAATATGGTGAATATTTTTTATAGTATATTACTTAATATGATACAATTATAATGGGTGAAATTACATTAATAAAATTATGAGATTTTAATGTTAATACCATTATTATAATAATTAAATTAACATTAAAATTTTCTTTAAGAATTATTTATTTTTTTAATAGAAATATACCACATTCTTTTTTAATTTTAAGGTTAAAATATATTATTATTTTTATAATTTTTAAACAATCTAGTATAGTTTTTCAAACAAAATATTCATATAAAGAACTTGGTTAGATACCATTGGGTTTGTTATTGTCACACCCAATATACACCCATTGGTTTTATATGATCTATTTTTATACGGATACATGTAATAGATAAGCACCACTATGAGATATTTCATTTTCTTGATATATTTATCAATATTTGTAGAGGATAAATGGTTGGAAGAACCAATATCTTGCATAATAATGTGTAGTTTATTCATTTGTTTGTTTTTCATATTGTTGTATGTATATTTATAAACGATGTATCCCCTTATTAGATCCCAATTAAAACCATTTTTTTATTTTGTAAACTTTAGTTGTTTCATCAATTTCAGTTGTCCATGATTGTTATTTTTTGTTTTTTCATGAGTTTCCATTGAAATTATGTTAAATATGCTGATGATTATTTTTGTATTTTTTACTTATATATGAATCACCAATGTATTTAATAGTCACATTAGAATTTAGAAAAGTAATTTTTCATTATGTTGTTGCGATAATCCTTTCCTAAATATTATTCTCAATTACCATTAACTAGTTTTGTACACATGGGGATCTAGAATAATCTATAATTTGTTTCACTGACCAGATCAATTTCCCATGTTATGGGTAGCCTAAAAATTTCACGATATTTTACTCCAAGGTTAATATGTAATTACAGCAATAAATTCTCCCCAATATCTTGGGTGACAATATATTGAGTATTTTCGTGTTTTAGGGATTAGAAGCATGCCACCTTGCTATATTTATTCCAGGATACAAGAAGTCTGACTATGAAATATTATTGGATTGTTGGTTCCATAAATATTGAATATTAATCATTGTAATATATGTTTCATTCCACAAATCTACTTAAAGAAGTTAATAAATACAATAATATAAATAATTTTTTGTCTTATAAGTCTTTTAGATCTGAGGATCACACTACAGTTTGGATAATCATGTCGTAATATAGATTAAATATATAAATGCGTTCTAAACCACATAGATATAACTTTGTGTGTTGAAAATTGAAGACTAATATAGGATAACCTATCATTCAATGAATGATTTTTCTGGATATTGAGAAGAATAATAAGGCGGTAGACAAAAGTACAAATTCAAGAGGTACCCAATTTAGGGGAATTAAGGATAAGTCAAATTATTGATTCCCATTTTACGTTATTTAATTAGAGTTTATGATAATAACTAAATCATATATTAATTTATTTTTTAGTAAATAGTAATGTGATTAGTGAGATCAAAACTACTACATATCAAGGATTAACAACTTAGTAAAAATAGTGAGTGGACTTAGTAAAGACCATTGTATTTATGTGTGTTATTTTTCACTCATTATATCATTATCACATATTCACCATCAAGATATAGTTTCACTGGTTATTTAAATAAATCATTCATTTTTAGAGTTGTTTTAATTATTAATAAATGATTCACTCCACCCAAGGGAAGGTATGATCCCCCATCAGCATCATAGTGGGTATCCGTGAAATTATTCCTAAATACCTTTTTTAACTCCATTATATTAAAAAATTCGTGAAATGGTTATTGATATTACTATCAAAGATCAGCTTTGGATTTAAATTTCTAATATATTTCATCAATGAGAATTATAGAGTCAAGGAATTACATCAACAAAAATGGATTTCTCATGTTTGATGGAAAGTAACTCTTATATTGAAGGTAAAAATAAGCAAGGGAATAAGTATAAGAATGGGAATGTGGATGAATTACTAAAAAACTGAAAAAGAAAAATTAATATGGATTATAAAACATAGTTAAATTCTCAATGATTATAATTACATAATATATTCCTAATAATCAACTTTTAAATTCTTTTGTGAAGTTATCATCCCATGAGGATCAATACATGGATGAGTAGATAATCGATAAGCTCAAAATGCCTTAATCCCTTTTGTATTGACAATTTGACCAACCCTATGTAGAAAATGGAAAATATATAATTTTAATACCTTAAATACTTTAAAAGTATCAAACTATATTGATTCAAAGACTTCTCATAATTAATGAACTCATTTAAAATTGATACCATGGATTTTTTATTAATTTATCTATTTATTCTAAAAATTTCTGTACTGTGGTATTGGTAAATATAATCAAAATATACGGTTTAAATTTTGGAATCATTTTCCACTTTTATATAATATACTGTAGTAATAGATAATAATATGAGAAGGATGAGAAACACATAAGATCATATTTAAAGAAAAGTATGATTTATAGCAGCACGAAAGGATTGTTTTTTGAGTTCAAAGTTATATATAATATAACAAAGAAGGAAAATAATTTCTCACAACATGATGTAACATATTACGATGATAAATGTTAAAAAGGAAAATATAACTCAATGTAATGGATAAAAACATCTTTTATTAAAGAATTAAATCGACCAAATGATTCTTCAAGTGAGAATAAGAATACAAGATTTGTGAAGAAGAAAGAAGTGATGAGGAGATATCAAAAGAGTTTTAACTAAATATTAATTTCTTGGTGTTAATAAAATAGAATATAATAATCAAATTAAGGGACAAAGAACGAAATATATATAATTAATCATAAAAAAAATCCATTTATGAGTCAAAAATATAATGATAATGAAACTATGGGGGTTGATTTAAAATGAAAGAAGAGAGATCACAACCTAACTCTTGAATCAACAGAAATAAAATGGTTATCAGTTTTGAGGTAAAATATATTGAGGTAAATTGAGTATGAGATTAAAATTACTTAATCAAATTTATATCATATGATTTTAATAACTCAATAAATTTAGTTTGACAAAACTCTAAAAACATGGTAGAAACCTAAAAATTCTACTAAGAATCATGATGATTTTCCTAAAATTAAAATAGAATCTATTTTCAGATAATTGTGATTTTAAATTATTTTGTTTTATGTAATTATAATATAAATAATAAGTAGATTATAGACAATAAAAATGAAGATACATCCATTTCAATGTTTCATAACGGTTCAAAAAATTTCAAAGGTAATGAGGTGTGGAATGAGGAAACCACTAAGGCCTGGCATAAGGGAAAGGTCAAGATAAAGGATAAGGATCCACAGATATAAGAAAATTGAAAAAAAATTGGATAAGGCCATAAATATATATGTTATAGTATAATTTAACACTCCCTTAATTGAAGAGAGGTTGTAAATTATACGAAGGGAAATCATAAACTCTAAATGGCTAACAAATACAACATTCAAAAGAAAATGTAAAATTTATATATTCATTTGATAGTATTAATTTGACTTTTTTCTAGGCATGATGAACTTATACACACTTCCAATAAATATTAAACCACACTACTAAAGCAGTTGATGAAAAATAAAGGTTACAATTTTTATAAGAGGATGAATAATATAGAGGGTGGAATGTGGCCAAGGTTTACTAAAAGAAATAAAAAGGATAGAATCTATGGATAATTGATAGTGATTTTATATCATAAGTATTGAGAAAAATATTGAAAAATATCCAATGATATGATATATGTTGTATCAATTTTGGAAAAAATGAACAACCAATGTTCAAGTTGTGGGATACACCAAGATTGATAAGATGAAATTAAGTGAACTTCAATTTGTTGACGGATTGATGAATAATATTCTAAGTGGTCCCAAACATTATCATAATGAAAATGAGAGGATATTTTGATAGAATGAGTGGTTGATAAAGTGTTTAAAGGATGTCTAAATTATGTTAAAAGGGAAGTAAAAAAGAGAAACGTATTCTTGATTTTTAAAGAGAATTTTATATTTTCATGTATATAAATGAGGAAATCACGTCTTTTAATAAAATACTTGATTATTTGGGATTGAATAATATAGTGAATACTATAAAAAATAATTCATTGTTATGTTTATTTATGCTTCAACATTAATGACACAGAAAATGAGGTCTATTACGTAATGGAAAGATAGTGAATAAGTGCAAAAATAAAAAAGAAATAAAATTGATGAAAGTTATTGATTTGCTGCACTCATATGTGTGTTTTCCAAAGATCTTGATGTTAAAAAATATAGATATGTATTTACTTTCTTTTTAGTGATATTACTCGTGAGACTTATGGGTATTTTATATCAGGTAAATAAAAATATATTGAGAAACATAAACACTATTGGAGGACTATTAAGCATCAAACAAGGTATGTCATAAAAATAAATTAATTTGATTATTAATATCAATACAATAATGAAGAGTTTTCTAAATATCTTTAGAATCATGGGAAAACATATGAATACATTCACACAATAAATATTTATTTTATAAGAGTGTACATGGGAAGAAAAATAATATCAAAACTTTACACATTAGAATAATTTTAGATAAAATTAAAAACAGTTCTCGTATATATTCATAATTTATACCTAATATGACATAATTTATTCAATAAAAAATATTACATATGGTTCAAAATTAAATTCTGATTGAATAATATTATGGGTTTTCATCCCATGATTTATAATTATTAAATGAAATTTTTTTGTAAAGTAATATGAAAAAGATAAAAATGGTATAGTTTGTAGGTATACACCCTTTTGGATAAGATGTCGGTACTACTTAAAAAATATCAGGAATATTTTTTACAAATTTCATGTGATTGTTTATGAAAATTGAACTCCATTAAAATAATCATTCCTTGATAACATTGATGAAGAAAAATATGGACTCTAAGAGAGTATTTTAGTTAAACAAGAAGCTTTTTGTGAATCCATTTTTTATTAAAAAAATCAATAATGGATAAGTATTTGATTAATAAGTTTCTATTTTCCAAATTCTTATAAACAATTTTCATCTGGAAAATATACTTGGTGATAGGAACAAGTGAGTACAAATCAAAAGAAGTTCAAGAATATTAAATAACATCTTCTTTTGACAAGATTTACAAAAGTGTAAAGATGAACACATAAAACAAGAGCATTTTTTCTCAAGGAATAGAGAAAAATATGAACCAAAATTAGAATAATGACGGTCTCATATCTCAAAAACAAATAAATAATCCAGAAAGTGTATTTTTTTAATAATATACATGTCAAAGGATCACAGAAAAAACAGCCTTGTGTTTAAAAAAGACACTCTCAAATTGAGGTCATTGATTTTGATGTTACTTTTTCTTTAGTTATAATATTTGAATATTGAGAATCTATATTATGATTTATGATCAATGAAACTAAAAGTTTTTCTAAATATATATGAAGTAAATTTTCCAAAATTAAAATCTTTTGGAAAAAGTTTACATTAAACAACTAGAAGATTTTATCCAAGACATTGATGGTTCATGAGTGTGGATGTTTAATAAGGAAATATATAATCTTGAAGAGGAACTACGAATATGATATTTTTTGTTTTAAATTTTGTTAAATAACATGAAATTCATGAAAGTCAACGTGGATTCAAAACATTAATTCAATGGAGATATCAAAAACTCACTCATTGTTCTTTTGTATATTGATCACATAGTTTTCCCTATAAATAATGAATTAATATTAAGTAATTTCTTTCCCAAATGAGGAATATTTTCGAAATTTCAACAATTATTGAAATGAAATGCTTTTAGGATTTTTAAGTCATAAATGAAGAATACTTTTTCTTTATCGTACAATGAACCCCTGATTTATTATAATTGATTGTAATGGGTGGATCAAAATAATTTTCCACTCCTATAGTAATTCAAACAAAGTTGTTATCATATAAATAAAAAATGAGTTTTAATCAAATAGAGTTTCAAAGACAGATTTATAGTCTAATCTATTTGATTATTTAATGAACATAAATATTGTTTATTGTCCCGATTTCAACATGATTCCAAATATACCCAAGTATTCACATAATATAGAAGGAAAACGGACATTGAACTACATCAAAGTAAATCATTATTCTATTTTCAGTTCTAAAAAAACATCAGTACAGCTTTATGGTTATACTGATAAAGACATGTCTAGAAATTTTGGAGATAAAATTTCAACTTATGGAGGTGATTTTTTTATCAGAGGAAGATATGTTGGATGAAAGTAAAAGAAGAATTATTATGTCACTCTTATTACACAATAATATTCATATAAAGTATCATTATAAGATATAATTCAAATAATATGGATGAATTTTTAGTTTTAAGATGAGATTTTTGATATTAAATAACCATTGGTTATTGGGTTTGATAACCGTAGTTTCATAAATTTTTCAATAATTCTAATGAAAAATTCATAGTCAAAGAATTTTAATGTCAATTAACAAATTATCAAAGATAATTTGGATAATGGTTATATTTAATTGGATTATGTCTTAACCAAATATCAATTCATGGGAATCTAGATAAATCCGCTATCAAATGATTCCTTCGATCACTTAAAAGTGTTGTTATGAGTGAATTATTTCCAAAATTCCTTATATTTTTCTTTATTATTTTTTATATTTATTATTTTTTTATTTTTTATAAATATATAGAATAAATATGTGTATATTCTGTAATATTATAAGTAACCAAGATTATCATACATAATTATCAAAAATTATTAGATGAATATTCAATATATTTAATAAACTCATACTTAAAAACTGTAAAACTTTAGTTTCTTTTGAGACTAGAAACAAATTCTTCTTAATTAAAGAAAGATATTTAAAATATCCCAAACATATCTTCTCACGTATTAATCCTCTTAGGAATACCTCACTTAAACATTTCATTATAACCCAGGGAAAGAAATATAAGAAAGGGCTAACTCAGAAGCTCAATAATGGTAAACATATGAGATATCAATCTATGATCACATGAAATCAGAAGATAATAAAAATATTATGTGATCAGGAACACAACTTATGAATTTCATACCCAAATTTTCATATATCATGAACAAAATTCATAGAATAAAACATTACCATTTTAGAAAATGTAGCCTATAAGAGAGAGAAATCGTCATTAATCAATAATGAACCTCAATCTCATGTCATAAAATTTTACCATCATCATAAATATAGAAAAAAATCATATTTCCATGTTAACTACAATGATTATGAAAATAGTGGATCATGATGTGTTTTCTTTTTCCCATTGTGGATCAGAATGCACATGTGTCACAAAGTATATGAAGACTCTCTTGTGTCCCATAGTGGATGAAGCCCATTGACTTGTTTCCCATTATTATATAATGAGATATAATTTTTTTCCAAATCTTTTTAGGGATATATATGTCCAAACAATCTAATAATGAAAACAGTACTTATTTATTCCACAAAATGTTAAAATATTCATCATATCATCACATCGTAGCCTGAGAAAATAAAACGGTTTTCATAAAAATTTCATCAATTCACCATAGCAATACACATGAAAAATAAATCGCGTTAAAAAAATTAATCCTCATAAAAATTAAACACACAGATATAAAATAAGTATGGTACAGTTAAATATTATCTCTTAAAAATAATAGGTAATATAAAAGGATGTCATACTAGATAAAAAATGATTTCGAAATATAACTTGAAACATTTCTTAGGGAAATATCCTTTGAATTAAAAAAAATTAAAACATACAACATTTTCAAAATCATCTTCCTTGTAAATAAACATGGAATCTAATAAAGGATGAATTTGAAATCATTTAAAACATTTCTTAAGTAAAATAACCTATCCGCATTGTAAAACAATTTTTAATAGATAACAAAATTTCAAATTCATTTTCTTTAAAAATAACCATAGAAACATATGAATAATTCGTTGAAAATAATTTAAAACATATAATGATGAAAATAAACTATTCACTTTGAAAATTAATTTTTTAGAAAATTAAAAAATCATGAAACATTTTCAAAATACTTTTATTTAAAAATAACTTTGGAAACATATAAAGTAATCTTTAATAATCAGTTAAACCTTTTCTTGTCGAAAATAACTTTTCCACTTTGAAAAAACATCTTAAAACATAAAATAATTTAAAATAGTGTTTTTAACATATTCTTGGAAACATATAAATGAATCTTTAAAACATTGAGTGTTCATGATAGGGGGGAAGTTTAGTTTATGTCCTACTAGTTAAAAAATATTTGTTTTAGATTTTTTATGAAAACCAAATGAGAATTGTTTTATGAAACAACATGGATACCCAATTTAAAAAAATAAGAAATTAAAACTTTGGTAAAAAATTCCTTAATAAATACTATTTATAATGTTAAAAATATTTTTTATAATATTTTTTGAGATAATGTATATTTAAGAAAATTTTATTTTGATCGAAGGTAAAAATAAAGATAATTTTTATTATAAATATTCATTTGAACTCTTTAGCACATAATTACAAGAAAATGAATATAAAAAATGTATATTTTCAATAAATTACCATAGGAGAAGATAATTAATTATTTTATTGATAAATATATCTTAATATTTCATCATCGGAAGCATAAACATATTCAATCCTGATAAATAATGAGATTGTAACATCAAACTTTTACCACTTTGGAATATTTTTAAACATATCATACAGTAATGAATGAAATTAAACGAAAATATTAATATCATTAAAATAATATGATTTATTATATAACAAGTAAGAGATTCAATATATAGACCTCATTGAATAGGATAAATGCATAACATAACTTATGTATCAATGAAGAAAAAATGAGACAAAAAATATCTTACCTTAAGTCGTTACTTCCTTCGTAACATTCAATCCTCCTATAAAATAAATATAATTTTATTATATATATATATATATATTAATGAACCATAACTATATATATTATACTATACCTGATTTACATATAAACTTTTATTTTTATTTTACTTATAATTCCATGTTAACGTCATGTTTTGGGTAATGTTTTCTTTTTTTAATGTATCATTTGATTTGGTTTTTTTGATCATATTAAATTGATAATAGTGGAATAATAAATATAATTAAAAACAAAATATAAATATCATATATAATAATTATTTTATTATTTATATTAAAAAGTAAATTTTGGAGATAGAAAATGAAAAACATTGTTCTTAGAGACAGTAGGTCGTACATACGCTTCAACACTGTTTCAATCTTCTCAACAGAAGAAATGAAAGAAAGGTAAATACTATACTACCATTCCTGAATAATTTTTATTTCATATATATCGCATAAATTAAAAAAAATAACCTAATTACCTTTCATTAAAATCTTTAGTGAAAAATGAATCACATCACTTCGTGAGGCGGTAGCCCATCATACACACGAATGATGTTATCATACACCCCACATAATGGATAGTGAAAAGGTATATATGATATAAAAATTTTAGAATAATATGTATGTTACAATTATTATTTATATAAATTATATCCACCATCATACCTAATCATGAGAAGTGTATATAGAAAATGTGTCACATCTGTTCGTGATGTGGTAGTCTGTCGTACACATGAGCAACATTGTAATTGCCCATTTGAAGGAAGAGGAGATATGTGTAGGTAATGAACATATTATAAGAAAATATCAATATAGTTAAGATAATTAGGTTATTCCATTATAATTTTTTAATAATATTAAAAGGGTGTGAAGGATGATGTAAATTAAAAATGATCATTGATGATTGTTACATCTTCTTCATGTATTGCCCTTTGGCTTGCACTAAAAGCCTTCATAGGGTTATTTTATGATCCAAAAATAATTTTATGATGATATTAGGGATGTAATTAAGGTATATGTGTATTTTTTAGACCTACCAAATGGTTTTTTAATTGCTTATATAAGAGGATAGGGTGGCCTTTTATAAGTCTGGTGAGTGGAAAACGTGTAATTTTTTAATAGAAAAAGATGTTCCCACATTTTTCGCATGAAATAAGGATCTAAAATGAGTTATTATCAAACCATAATAGTTTCAATTTATATATATGTCCATAAAATAGGTTTCTCAAAAGTATGGTGTAATTTTTAACCCTTGTTTTATAAGTTTAACCCCCGATACACTCATTTTCACCTCAACAGCAGTAAATATTTTTTACTTTTTTAAATATTCATTATGGTAAAAAATTAATATTAAATTAATATATAATATAAAGAATTTTTATTCCAAATATTGAATCTATTTTTCCAAATACAAATAAAAAACATTATAATAATTTAAAATTAAACACACTAACATGATGAAAAATCACTTTTCCAAAGAGAATATTTTCATAAGTATATAATTTTTTAGTAACCCAATTCCATTTTTATTTATAAAAAAATATAAATTTGACTAATAAATATATAATTGAACTAATTTTAATTTAAATATAATTTAAAACAATTTTTATGTTTTTAAATTTTTAAAATGAAAATAAAATTATTAATAAAAACTAATATTTTATTATTATTTTTTGAAAACATTATTTTTTTCATAAAATTATAAAACATTAACTCTAAAATAATTTTGGAATTTAAATTTTAAAAATAAATTTCGTTTTTTAAATTAAATTTTACAATAGTGGTAAAAATTACTTTTATTATTTTTCACAAAATGAAATTTTTTTTTTTGAGAAAATAGTTTTATTTAAAACATGATGGATTTTCTTACTTTTTTATAAATATGTTATACTTATATAAAAATATTATACATAATATTTAAAAATTATATATTACTATTCATATCTCTATGTTTTAATGCTAGGTTATAATTGTCACATTTAAATAATAATATTAATAACATATCTCAGTTTGTTGAACTCGATGTCTCATATAATGCAGGCCAAACATGATGCTCTATATAACCCAACCAATCAAAGAAATATAATATATTTGATAAAAAGTAATTATGAAAACTCATGGTGTATAATTTTATCCCACTTAGAATAAATTTCACCCTCTAAATTGATTACTTATATTAAAAAAATTTGGATACTTATACCTCATCTATTCCTCAAGTTCCAACATAGATTCTTCAAATTTTTTGTTTCACTACAAAACATTCACTAAGGGACTGATATTTTTTGCAGAACTTTTTTCCTACGATCTAGAATCTCCACTATCTGTTTTTCACAAGATATATTTTTCTCTAGTGGTATAACCCCAAAATTTATTACATCTCAAGGATCGGTTATGTACTTCCTCAAGAGAGATACATTATCATATCATGAACTTGAAATAGAATTGGTGGATGTTCAAAATGATAAAATACATTCTTGGTATGAAAAATAATCACAAAATGAATTGTGTGTATAGTTCTTATATTGTTATTATTTAAAAACCTCAGACTTTTCTACCATGGATATATTCATAGAAATACCTTTTCACCAACTTCAAATTCTAGATCACACAGGTGACTGTCATCAAAAATTTATTGCTGACATTGAGATTCCCTGATGTGTTTTTGAGTCGATATAACCATCTCTACCATTAATTCATATTTATCATGCCCCAACAGTTTACTTTCACTAACTTCATTTCATCATGCTAGAGAAATATACTAGTTTTCAAAGAGGGATTCAAAATGATCCAGATGAATTCTCATGTGAATCCTATTGTTATAAGAAAACTCAACCCTAGGAAATTTTTTATTCCAAACACATTTTAAATCCATAGATCATGATATTATCAGTCCCTCCAGGGTTTGAATTGTTATATTAGACTAAACATCTATTTAAGGATGGTATGAAATGATGAATCTTAACTCTATATCTCGAGTATGATGAAGACTTCTATAATACATCGAGGTAAAACTCAGATCTTGATCAGATATAACAGAATGTGGTGATCCATGTAACACTACCACTTCCATAATTTATATTTTGTAATTATGACCAATATATAATTATTCTCAAATTTTGATGAAGTGTGATGACTTTGATAAGTGATCAATGACAACCCAAATATCGTTATTCCACATAGACGATTTGGGGAGCCCTATAACAAGACCCCTTGTGAATTTTTTCCATTTCCATTCTGATATAGGTTATGGTTTAAATAGCCCCTTAGCATTTTTTTCTCTCAATAGTAACATTCTATATATCAAACACTGAGATACAAACTCTGCAATATATATCTTTATGTCATCCCCCTAGAAATACACTTATAGTGCATCGACCCCTCTGTATCGGATTTGGTATATTACTTATTACAATTTCATGCTTAAAAGGAATGAAAAATCAAAGGAATGCTCATTTTAGTAGTCTTGAAGAAACTAGATACATATATGTAACTCAAATTATAATGGGAATGGTAACAAGATACATTACATAACAAAAACTAAAAATTACATCGATAGAAACTCAATAAATGATCTCCTCTTAAAATCCAGTTGAAGGTAAAAAAATGAAATCGGTGAGCTCAAATGCTCAGTAAGTCATACAAATAACATAAGCATGAATCAATAATAACTGAATCTTAACAAATTTGCATAGTCAATATGGCACTGAAAACTCACCCCATTAATAAACTGAGAATGAAACTGAATCCATAGATCTTGTTATAGTGAAAACCCTATGGATAGTAATAAATAATAATGAATAAAGAGAATGCTTATTAATTGTATGCCATGTATCTAGAACATGATACCATAATAATATTAAAACGATTTAGTTTTATGGGTAGAAACCCATTTGATTTTTTGAAACAAACTCGAAGAGTTTATCGCCAAACTGATTGTCTAATGAGACATGTCGATGCATCGAGGTGCTATAATGGGCCACACCCACCGCTTCAAGTATAAATAATTCATTATAAATAGATTTAATATAAGATAAATATTCCTTTTCCATGTCCATATAGAGTATAGGATACAGATTCATCAATATGTCCTCAAATAAAAAAACATCCCAAATAAACATTATATGTAAAATGGTATACGGTTTCGACAATAGACATATCCATGATATGAGAATATAGATATTTAAAAGAAATATAATTTCAAATGAAAAGTGATCTCAAATGGTTAGTATGAAAACCACATAATTATTATTAGGTGCACAATACAAAGTAAGTCACAGTGAAATGGAAGTTGAGACAAAGTCTCTTACCTCAATGTAATCAGTAGAATAAAATGACCAAAACTCATTAACCATCAAATGAATCATTTAATACCATAAATACAAAGAAATCATTATTTTATATAAAAAATGGAAGTACACGTACACCACATTCAATAAATAAGTGGCATATATTGGAAATCATGTTGAAATGAATGTGAGATGAGAAAACCACTTACAAACATTTTGGAATGGTAATAGGTGTTATTGTGAGGGATTAATGAGGGGTAATGGGGTATACCATTATTTATATATCATAAGGGATATATGTGGGAGGTGAAAAAACATACCCCATCATTAGGAATTAAAAAAATGTCACAACAAAAGAGGAATTCTTGAACAAAAGTGAGAGATAGAATCCCTTACCAAGAACGTATCATTAGATTGAGGAAAAATCAATGACATAATTATGTGTGAAAAACATAACCCCAAACAATTAAAGTAGATATACAGAATATAACAATCATAGTTCATTCACACATATTCTGGAAAATACAAAACCAATAACATTGTATTTTAACAAAACGAATGGAAATTGAGTTAAGATATCCCTTACCTTATGCTCGAAGGTGTTCCTGATTGTTCTTAACGGCCTGAATAATCAAATTTAGCTTCATTAATTATTAATTCTAAAAACATAGAAACATTTAATAGATATGGTATAATTTTATTAAGTTCATTAATGAATTTTTTATGGGTTTAAGAGATTCAATTTTATTGTTTTGGAAGCATTTTCTTTCTTGGTTTTCATGATTTGTTTACTTGTATTCATGAATGAAAGATTGTTTGAAATGTGGTTAAAAATCCATAATTGTTAATATATTTTATTAGTTACATTAAAAAGATAAAATTAATCTTATAATTATTATGGTTATATACAATGAGGACGAATCATTCGATAATTTATTGATAAACGTTTGGATTTGGGTTGATGTTTTTGTGCACATTGATTTTTTTTGTATTATTATTCCATATTATGAGTTTGTAGGGATTATAGAACATTAATAAAAAAATATCCATATATTATTATCTGGTTCAACCATTGAAAAGGTTTCATGACCAGTCTTGAAGATATTAATGCAAATTGAAAACTCATCTTCCTTGAGTGTGACAAATTAACACATCTCGGACGGTGTTTGCATTTATAGTACAAAAGAAAGGGAAACAGTGATATGACGATGAAATATTACATTATCATATTTAAAATCCAGTACATGTATGGTACTAGAATTACCATGGAATTTGGATAAGGTAAGGTGAGAATAGAGTACAAAAGAATGAAACTTTGTAAAAGAAATTGAAAGAAAAATGAGGAGAGGTTCACCTCTTGAGTACTCCTCCTTGAGAATCTCCTTAAGGCCTTTGTTTTTTTCCTTTTGATAAGACCAGAAATTCTTAGACATGGTGGAGGACGTTAGGGAGATATTTGATCATAATTTTGGAAAGTCTTGATGCTTGAGTGGTGTGGGATGAAGAGGGGGTGAGGGGTGGTTTATATAGTGCAGGGGAGGATAGTTTTCATAATATTATAATCATTAATTTATTATTTCTTCTCAAGACAAGAAATTGTGAGTATTCCTTGACCTATAATATTAATATGAGTTTGTGAGTTCGTGATTTGGGTGCTTACATCACTCATGATTCTAGGAATAGATAATTTAATTTATAATGTATTTATACAGTAAATTAATGTATTTTACTATTCACTAAACATTCATGTTTTTCAAAAAAATCCCAAAAATTAAACCAAACCATTTTTCAATGTTAATAATCTAGAAATAAACTCCATTTTTCAAAAATAATTTTCTATTATTGATATATTTAATTTTTTTTTAAATTCATTATTTAATAAAAAAGTACAAACACTTAAAATATTTATCTTCATTTTTAAGGTGGCTAAATTTATTTATACATTCAATGGTATTGATAACATTAATAAGATTCATATTACTATTCATAAGGGTAGGTTACTATTTATAAGGGTAAGTAACTATTAACAGAAAATTAAGTTAATTCTATTAGACTCTATATATAATCATGAACACAACGGTGTTTGTTAGATTTTCAAAATTAAAATTAGATAACTAGAAAATTTTTGTTTAATGGATAGGATATGAATATCTCTTATAAATAACCATGTTTTTTTCCATAGAGTATTACTGATTCATGAAATATAGTCTATCTAATGAATACATTTTATTTAAGGAAAACATAACATAAAATGTTTGGGGTGCTACATTATTCCCTCTTTCGGATATTTCTTCCTTAAAATTTTTCATTTATAAAGCCTTTAAAAAAGATGTGGGTGGATATTATTTATAACATCCTCAGGTTCCCACGTTGCATCCCCAAAATTATGGTTTCTCCAAAAGACCATTATTAGTTGTAATTTCTGATTTCTCAATAACTACTCCCTTATGTCAAGAATCTTTATCGTCTCTTCACTGTATGATAAATCAGGTTCCGGTTCTATTTCATCATAGGTGAGTACATTCATTAGGTATGGCATGTATTTCCTTAACAATGACACATGGAACACATCATGAAATTTACAAGGACATGGAGGCATTACTAAATGTTATTTTATAGCTCTGATTCGTTCCATAATTTCAATTGGTATGATGTACCTGGGACTCAGTTTCCATTTATTACCGAACCTAATGACACCCTTCCATGGAGATACTTTCAAAAAGACAGAATCTCCCACTTAGAATTACAAATCCTTTCTCTGTTTATTAGAATAACTCTTCTACCTACTTTGGGGTTCTTTAATATAGGCTGGAATTTTCTTTTCCTTGGTCATGGTCTCTTCAATAAGTTCTAGGAAAATAAGTTTCCTCTCACCAACTTCATCACATTAAGTTGGAGTTCGACATATATTTCCACATAATGCTTCATATGGAGCCATTTGAATACTATAATAGAAAATATTATTATAGAAAAATTCCATATAAGATATCTATTTATCTCATATAACTTGAAAGTCTTGAGAACATGATCTCAACCTGTCTTCCAAAGTCTTAATAGTCCTTTTAGACTAACTGTTGGTTTGGACGTAATAAGAAGTACTCATACGAAGCTCAGTATTCAAATCTTTCTAGTGACTTTTCCATAATTTTAATGTAAACTGGGGTTCTTGATCGATCACAATCAATATAGGTGAACCATGAACTCTTACAACTTAATTAACATATATTCTTTCCAGGTGCTCAAGTGGTAAATTGTATTTTATAACAAGTAAATGTGCTGATTTTTTGAGACGATCAATAATTACCCATATTGAATCATTAATTCTTGGTTTCATTGGTAGTCCATTGAAAAAGTCCATTATAATGTCATCCCACATCCACATTGGAATTGGTATAGGTTTCATCGCCCGTCTAGGATGTTGTCTTACTACCTTCACTTGTTGACAAACTAGGCACCTTGACACTTAGTCAGAAATTTCCCGCTTCATATTATCCCACCAAAAATATTCCTTTATATATATATACAACTTTTTACTACTTGGGTGCATAGAGAAATTTGAGATATGAGCATCATCTAATAGTTACCTTTTCAGATCAGGTACTGATGGAACGCAAATCCTCTTCCCAAATTTCAGAACACCTTCATACACGAAGTCATCCAATCTCCCATCCATTATAGCATTAGTTTTATTGTGTAGATTTCCATCATCAATATTGAGATATTGTTATCTTCTCTAGTAAATATGGTTTAGTAAGAATTTTAAAGAGGAAATTTTTTTCCCATTTCTTAATAATTCCCATATCCAACTTTTGTAGATCCAAGAATATATGATCACTCTCAATACTCATTTGGGCCAGAAGTCCATGATCTTTCTTCCTTAATGCATCTACCACCTTATTTTCCATTGTTAGGTGGCAGTGTATTGGAAAATAATAATATTTGAGTATCTTGAGACATCTATAAAAATGGAATGCATGATACTAGTGTATGAATCATAATTAATAATATCAACAAGAAAATAACATAGAAAAAATCAAAATTTTTGGAATAGCTAATCTCATAAACATGGTTTCTCTAAGGAAACTCTTACATTAAAATACTTCATAATAGACTATAAAGAAAATTGTAATTATCCAAAGCATATCCCCTAGGAGTATCAATACCAAGAGTACAGCAAGGCTCATTGTCATGTACTAGGATACCCCAAGTCAAGCCGGAAAATCCTTGTCTGAGTTTTCACTCCTAGGTAAAACTGTTCCAGATCCACCTATACCTGTTTGTATCCAGAAAAAGATGTATTTTATAGAATGATCCACATACTCTATTCCTTACCAAAATTCTAGTACATTCTAGTATGTTTTTCTTAAAATACAGCCTTATGTCTTGTTCCCTAATCTACATTTTCTAATCTAGTTTCCAAGGTTCCTACTAAACTTCCTCTAAAACCAACTGTTCTGGAGTCGGTGAGTTACTTATTACATTGGAATGAATAAAAGGAATGAAAACCATAAGGAATGATAAGTTTAGTTGTCATGAATAACCTAGATATATAGATGTAACTCAAATGACAATGGGAATGGTAACAAGATACAATACATAACAAAAACTAAAATCTGCATCCATAGAAACACCATAAATGATCTCCTCTTCAAAACTTGTTGAAGGTAAAAAATGAAAGAGGTGAGATAGAAAATTTAGTAAGGTTTAAAAATAACAAAATTCTTGAATCAATAATAACTAAATCATAAATTAATTGGCATAGTCAATATGGCATGAAAAACTCTTGCCATTAATAAACTGAGAATGAAACTGCATCCATAGATCATGTCATAGTGAGAACATCATGTATAGTGATAAATGATAATGAATAAAGATAATTCTTATTAATTGGACATCATGTATCTTGAATATGATACCATAATACCGTTAAAACTGTTTAGTTCTGTCGATAGAAACCTGTCTGATATTTCAAAACAAACTCGAAGGGTTTGTCGCCAAACAAATTGTCTCATGGGACCTGTTGAAGAATCAAGGTGCTATAGTAGGCCCCACCTACCACATAAAGGACAAATCATTCATTATAAATTTATTTAATACAATATAAATATTCATTTTCAATATTTTTTTAGAGTAGAGGATATGGATTGATCAATATTTCCATAGTAAACAACATTCCAAATAAACATCGTATTTAAAATGGTATACGATTTAGAAAATAAACATATCCATGATGTGAGAATATGTATATCTAATAGAAAAATAATTTCAAATGAAAATTTATCTCAAATGTGAATTAGGTACACCACATAAGGATTATTAGGTGCACAATACAAAGTAAGTCACAACGAAATGGAAGTTGAGACAAAGTCCCTTACATCAATATAATCAGTCAAATCATAAGAAAAAAACATAGTAGCCATAAAATGAATCACTAGATACCATGAATATAAATAGAATAATGATTTTATATGAAAACGTGGAAGTACACATACACCATATTCAAGAAATAAGTGGCGAAAATTATAAATCTCATAGAAATGAAATTGATATGAGAAAACCCCTTACAAACATTTCGGCATGGTAACAGGTGTTATTTTGAGGGCTTAATGAGAGGTAAAGGGGTGTCCCATTATTTATATATCATAAGATAAGTGTGGGGGAGATGATAAAACATACCCCATAATTAGGAATTAAATATAAAAGGGCACAATATAAGGGGAATTATTTAACAAAAGTGAGAGAGCGAATCTCTTACCAAGAACGTATCATTAGATTGAGGAAAAATCAATGAAATAATTATCTGTGACAAACATAAACCCACAAAATAAAATTGGATATACAGAATAAAACAATCACAGGTCACTCACACATATTCTGTGAAAATACAAAACCAATGACATTGACGTTTATCTCAACGAATGGAAATTGAGTTAAGATATCCATTACCTTATACTCAAAGGTGTTCTTGATTGTTCTTAATGACCTGAATAATAAAATTTAGCTTCATTAATTAACAATTTCATAACCTCATAATCATTTAATTGGTATTTTATAAACTTATTTGGTTCATTAATGTCCTTTTTGATGGGTTTAAGAGATTCTATTTTGTTGTTTTGGAAGAATTTTCTTCATTGGTTTTCATGATCCGTTTATTCGTATTCATGAATAGAGGTTCATTTTATTGAGTCAATAAGGTTTTCCTTATTACTTTTCCATTCCTTCTTGTTTTGAAAATCACAAACACCTTTTCTTTAAGAAAATTTCTTTTATAAGGAAAAATTTCTTTTATAAGGAAAATTGCTTTTATAAGGAAAATTGATTTTATAAGGAAAATCGCTTTTATAAGAAAAATTATGCTTATCATATTTTCATCCATATTTTTCATAAGTATAAGATTCGGATTCATTTATCTTTTCTTGTAATTGCTTGAAAATTTGATATTAAGTATTCTGTTTTAGGATCCGAATTTTGGATAAGAACTATGATAAAGTTTCACTCCAAAATCCAGAATGAGAACTGTGATAAAGTTTCATTCCGAATTCTGGATCAAATTTTACTCCAGATTCAGGATACCAATCCTTATGAAGTTCGACAACAAATTCTCATTATGAATTCTGATAAAGAATTCTCATTATGATTTCTGATAAATAATTATCATTACGAATTCTGATGATGAATTCTCATTTCGAATTCTCATTCCGAATTCACCTATTAAACAGAATCTGATCATCTTTGTTTTATACACTCTGAATTTATTTAGACTTTGAAAATTATTTTTGGCTAGACTCCGAACATTCATCTTGCCTACGTTGTTATAATCTGTCTACTCTTTAATATTTTTTTCTCACTCCGAACATTCACTCTGAATCTTCACTCCGAACTTTTGAGTTAGTTTTTAAGTGGTGTCGTACATTCTGTTACACTTGTTTTGCTATAAAACGATTTCATATATTCTGTTATAAAACTAACCATTGTCTAAGTGACACATGTACAGGTCCCTCCAATTTTTAATGAAAATATGACTGTTGGGAAAAAGGCCGACCTTACCTATAAATAGGAGCTCATTTGAAAGAGCTCAATATAGATAAAGATGTTGATCAATCTAGAGACCACACACTGCTAAGGTGACTTCTAGAGAGAGAAATATTTACATGCCTTGTTCGTACTGAACTGCTCGTTCAGTTTTTTCTTCGTGCGACTCCGAATGTTGGTTATTACATTTGAGGAATTCCAGGGATAGGAAGATAGAGGTGCCGACTACCTTGAAGTTTGAGGGCTTCCTTGCTGAGGAAGATAGAGGTTGCCAACTACCTTGAAGTTGAGGGCTTGTGGGGATAGCAAGATAGAGACTCCGATCTTCGTAACGAGGGTTTAACCTGGTGTGGGTAAGACAGACTTGCTTGAAATTATAAATCAATGGACATTTATCCAAGGTTGTTGGATACCCTTCTCTTTGGGTTGAAAGACTTATATCTTGTTACTTGTAGTTTTTCTACTTGTTTATTTCCGCTACATTTTTTATAATATGGAAAGTATAACTTTATTATACTTACATACTCGCACTCTATTTCATTTAGATTCTATACGCTTTAAGGTAGAATCTCATATTGTAATCTTATGTTATGTTTCAATTTCTGGAACCATATTTCCGTAACCTACTTTCGGAATATCTTTTTCAAGTTTTCATTTGGTATTAGAGGTGTTGTGAATTTTCATAGTCTAACTTTGTTAAACATAGCCCTTTCATTTTCTCAAGGAAAACATAGTTATTCATAACTAACTTTAAAGGTTCCAAAGGAATTTTTAAAGTGTACAATTCACCCCCCCCCCCCCCCTCTTGTATATTGAGCATCTACATCATTATTTCGATCCTACAATTGGTATCAGAGCAGGTCTCTAAAATACTTATACTCACGAATAAGTTATTCTTGCTCATTTTATCATTCCTAACATTCCCATTTCAAACTTTCCCATTCCAAACGTTCTCATTCTGAACATTGTGATTCCAAACTTTTGCTACTAACAAGTTTGTGTATCGAAGGTTATTTTATGTATGGCAGGAGTCAATGTTGGTTCAATTAATAATCTAAATCCTACAAGACCACCGATCATTGATGGTAATGACTATGAATAATGGAGAGATCTAATGAAGATATTTGTTATTAATACTGGAGTAGACAACTTTGTTATGCTTACTGGTGATTATAAAATTCCTGACAAGGAAGTTAGAACTTTTACTAACCAGGAAAAGAAAGAGTATCAACTCAATTATAAGCTAAAAAATACTTTACTATGTTCAATGAAAAGAAATATATATAGCAAAATTTCTTCTTGTGAAGCAGCTAATTGTATCTGGAAGAAGTTAGAGGTTACACACTTTGGAACTTCTTAAGTGATTGAGACTAGGAGAGCTATGCTTAGAGCTGAATATCATGGCTAAAACATTATTTATGGAGAACCAATATGTAAAGTTCAATAGAGATTTATGACTATCGTCAATAGCCTACAGTCTATTGGAGAGAAAGGTTTAGAAGATGAAGCACTTGTGGATAAGATAATTGATATTATGCCCAATGAGTTGGAATCCAAAAGAACTTCTATAGATGAGAACAGGAAGGTCACTCAAATTTCTCTTGATGAGTTATTTGGAACTCTTCTACAACATGAAACCAGAATGAAGAAAGTTGTTGACAACATCAAGAAGAAGAATGGAAATGGTACTATTGATTTTACAACAACATCAAATCAGATGAAAGCTAAGACTCCTAAGAGAGTAACCAGATCCAAGTCTAAGAAAGTTATTTTCCAATCCGAATCTAGTGAGAGTGAAGTCTCTGAAAATGAGTTAGCTAATCTTGCTCGAAGGATGAACAAGATAGATGGACAGAGAAATTTCCAATCTAAGTATTAGAAAAGGACATGAAAGATAGAAAAGATAGAGAAGTTACTTGTTATGAATTCAAGAGAGCTGGACATATTATACCAGATTGCCCTTTTCTCAAAAAGAAAGAAAGAAAAGAAATGCATTCAGAAAGAAATAGAAAGAAATATTATAAATCCAAAGCTAAGAAAGTTCTGAAAGCTAATGACACTAGGAGTGCCAGTGGTGGTGACTCTTCAGATTAATCTTCTGATTACGAATCTTCAGGAAAGAAGAATCTTGGTCTTATAGCGAGATTACCTATTGATAATCATTGTTTTATGGATAAGGTACAAAATGCTTAATCATTGACCAATGTATCTATAAATTCTGATGATAGTAAGTATTACAATTCTTCTAATGAAGAATCCTCTTCTGATGGGGAAAATACTTTACCTACTTATGAAGAAGTCTCTAGGTTTTCTGAACTTCTTGAGATTGAGAATTCTAAACTCAATAAAAAACTTGATAAGAAAAACTCTAGAAATTCTATTCTTACAAAAGAGATATCAGATCATTCTAAAGATCTTGAGAGAAAAAATGCTGATTTTGAAAGTATTTCAAAAAATCTTGATGAAGTATGTTCTGAGAAGAACAAACTTTCTAAAGAATTAGAAAAATTAATTTCTAAGAAAAATGTTTTCGAGCCTAGCTCTAGTTCTAAAACTAATGATTTTGAGGATAAAAACATGGTTATAAAACTCAAGTCTGAAATATTTTCCTTAAAGAAGTATTTATCAAACTTTACCCATGGTAAGGAAAATTTTGATAAAATGTATTCCCTAATACGACCATTAAGAAATACATCTGGATTTGGTTATACCCATGCAAAACCAATTTTTAGTAACAATTATTTTGTTCCTCAAAGTTCCCCAGTTTGTACCAAGTGTCAATGTGGTGGTCACTGGGAAAATAATTGTTCCTTAAACAAAACCCAATCCTTAAGAGTTCACAAAGCTTACTTTTTTAAGAAGATGTGGGTTCCTAAAATTTCATTATCTGGTAATCTCGGATCCAAACAAGTTTGGATTCCAAAAGTCTAAATTTCTTCTTGGTTTCAGTAAAATAAAGAGAGTACCAGCAACAATACATGGTACATGGATAGTGGATGTTCCTAGCACATGACTGGTAACAAAATCTATTTTGAAAATATTATCAAAACGAAAGGAGGAAAGGTAACATTCGGAGATAATGCTAATAGAGAGATTGTTGGTGTTGGTAATATTGTTCTTCTTGGTAAAACCTTGATTTCAAATGTTCTTTTTTTTAAGGGTCTTAAGCCCAACCTCATTAGCATAAGTCAGTTATGTGATGAAGGATACCTTGTGAATTTTAGGAGTGATAAATTCTTAGTTCACAATTCCAAGGAAGAATTTATTCTCTCAGCCAATAGGCAAGAGAATTTTTACACATTGAACTTAGAAGACCTTAGAAGCCAAGATTTACCTTGCCTAAGTGCAATGTAAGATCATTCCTGGTTATGGCATAGAAGACTATGTCACTGTAATCTTAGAAACCTATGTAAACTCTCTAAGAAGAAACTAGTTAAGGATCTACCAGAGCTTAGATTTGATTCTTCTAATGATGGAGATCCTTGTCAATATGTAAAGAAACATAAATCTAGTTTTAAATCAATCGGTGAAGTCTTGAAAACCGATGCATTACAGTTAGTGCACATGGATCTTTTTAGTCCAACACAAACTGGAAGTATTGGAGGCAAATACTATGTATTTGTTCTAGTTAATGATTACACTAGATTTACTCGGGTCTATTTTCTAGCAAAGAAATCTGAAGCTTTTTCCTATTTCAAAAGTTTTAGAGTTCAATTTAAAAATGAGAAAAACCTTCCATTGAAAACTATTCATAGTGATCATGGAGGAGAATTTCAAAATTATGATTTTGAGACTTTTTGTAGTAGAAAAGGTATTACTCACAATTTCTCAGCACCTAGAACTCATCAAAAAAATGGTGTAGTTGAGAGAAGAAATAGACTTCTTCAAGAGATAACGAGAACCATGTTGATTGAATATTCTATAGCTAGACATTTCTGGGCCGAAGCTGTAAGTACTGCTTGCTATACTATAAATCGAGTTTTGATTAGACCTTTTCTTAATAAAACTCTTTATGAGTTATGGAATGGTAGAAAACCAAGACTATCCTACTTCAAGGTTTTTGTTTGCACAATATTTATTCTAAATACTAAAGATAATCTACTTAAATTCGGACCAAAATCTAATGAAGGGATTTTCTTAGGCTATTCCACAACCTCTAAGGCTTATAGAGTTTTTAATAAAAATACATGTACTGTTGAAGAAATAGTACATGTAAAATTTGATGAGTCAGATCCTTTTGTTTTTAAACCACCTCAACCTACATCCTCGGATGTGTTTTCAAAAACTGATTTTCACCCTTTGATAGAAGAACCTTCCGATAAGGAAATTGTTTAAGAAGATACTTCTGAAACATTTACCCCAGAAGACTTTCTACCCTATGTTGATGAACTGGTTTTACAAAACCCAAATCAGGTGTTTCTTAAGAATCATCCCAGTGATAGTATCATTGGTGATGTAAATAAACCTGTAAGGACTAGAAGTTCTTTAAAAAATGAAGTATAACATCTAGCATTTCTTTCCCAATTAGAACCTAAAATCACTGATGAATCTTTAGGTGATGATGATTGGATCAAAGCCATGCAAGATGAACTAAATGAATTCGAAAGGAATAAAGTCTAGACCTTGGTTGAAAGACCTAAGGAAACTTCTATTATCGGAGTAAAATGGGTTTTCAGAAATAAATGTGATTAAAATGGAGTCATAGTAATAAATAAAGCTAGAATTGTTGCTAAATTCTTTAATCAGCAAGAAGGAATAGACTATGAAGAAACCTATGCTCTAGTAGCCAGACTTGAATCTATCCGTATTCTACTTGCCTTTGCAGCATTCTTTAATTTTAAATTTTTTCAAATGGATGTGAAATGTTCTTTTCTTAACGGTTATGTTCAAGAAGACGTTTTTGTTGAACAACCTCCTAGCTTTAAAGATACAAAATATCCTGATCATGTTTTTAGACTTACCAAAGCTTTGTATGGGCTTAAACAAGCCCCACGAGCATGGTATGATAGTCTCACTGGATTTTTCCTTCAAAATACCTATGTTAAGGGAAATGAAGATCCAACCCTTTTTATAAAGAAAGATAAGAAAAATGTTTTAATTGATCAAATTTATGTTGATGACATCATATTTTGTTCAACTCAGCAATCTTTGACCGACTCTTTTGCAAGTCTAATGAAATCTGAGTTTGAAATGAGTATGATGGGTGAGTTAAAATTTTTCCTTGGTTTTCAAATTTCTCAAAAACCAGAAGGAACCTACATATCTCAACATAAGTATATTAAAGATCTTCTTAAAAAGTATGGTTATGACAACACTAAGAGTATAAGTACTCCCATTGGTACCCCAATCTCTTTAGATCTTAATGATGCTGGGAAACCAGTAGATCAAAAATCTTTTAGAGGTATGATAGGAAGTTTACTTTACTTGATAGCTAGTCGATTAATTTTCTCAGAATGCTTATGTGCAAGATATCAATCTAATCCTAAGGAATCTCACATAAAGGCAGTAAAAAGAATTTTTCGCTACCTTAATGGGACCATGGATCTAGGATTGTTTTATACTTCTAGAAAAGATTTTGTTCTAAAAATCTTTTCTGAAGCTGACTTTGGTGGATGTAGAATGGATAGAAAGAGTACATCTGGAACTTGTCATTTCTTAGGAGATTTATTAGTTTCTTGGTCCTGCAAGAAGAAACATTCTGTAGCACCCTCCACTGCTGAAGCTGAATATGTATCAGCTGGAAGTTGTTGTGCTCAAGTGTTGTGGATGCAACACACACTCACAGACTATGGATTTAGTTTTACTAAAACTCAAATTTTGTGTGACAACACAAGTTCCATTGCCCTTAGTAAGACCCATGCACATTACTCTCATGCAAAACACATAGATATTAGGCATCACTTTATTAGGTATCACACACTTAAAGGAGATATTTTTCTTCATTTTATCGGAACGCAAGATCAACTTGCTGATATTTTCACAAAATCTTTGCCTTCTGATAGATTTGAATACATTAAACAGAAGTTAGGAATGATAACTGTAAGGTAATCCTTCTTAATTAACTTTCTGTTAAAAAAAGTCTCCTTACAATAATAAACTCCTTTTCATAGGGGGAGTACATTTGATTGTAATAATAACAAAATTTTTCAAAATTTGTTTTCAATCTTTTCGAAACTAAAATTCTGGAATGGAATTTCCGGAACTAAAATTTTCCAGAATGGATATTTTCATATAGAAAACTTCTGAAATGGAAATTTTCGTATTAAAAACTTCCAGAATGGAAAATTTCATACTGGTATTTTCATAACGGAATTTTCATACCGAATCTTTGATAATGAGTTTTTTCGTTTTCAAATTTTGGAATGAAATTTTAGTACAGATTTTTTCTTACTGAGTTTGTTTTTCGTAGTGAGTTATGCGAACTTTGTCTTTTTATAGTAAAGTTTGTTTTCGTAGTTTTCTTAAGAATGTTACCAATTACGAATAATCTTCCTAAGCCAATCTGAAAGGTATGATTTCCTTACTTATGTTTTTGTAGTCATACTTTTTTTGCTGGAAATTTCTTATACTTTGTTTTTGGATTATAGTTTTCTTAATTCTTTGTTTTAATAAAAATCTCAAAAGATCGGATTCAAGTTTTCTTGAGAATTGGTTTTTGACCGTCAGATCTGATCTCAGCTTATCACAACCGTTCGATCAACCGTGGAAGATGAACTGTTTTCTCATTGCCTATATAAAGGGGAACCCAAATAGTTGTCCCACTTCAGTTTTTAAGATCCCGCATCCCGAAACTCTGCCTCTCCGTTTTAGAGCCGTTCCGAACATCAGTTTTCTCAGTTCCGAACTTCTCAGAGGTCTTCACATCCGAATGTCTGTGGAAGTAGCTTCTCAAGACATGTCTTCCTCTAAGCTGATTTCGAAGTGGTTAGTATATAGAGAGAGGATGGTTCATCCTGATTTCATCAACAAGTATGATTCTCTTATTTCCAAGAATATCAAGCTTAATGGATGGGAAGATGTTGCGGTGTCAAAACATGGGAATCAAGATGAAGTGTATTCAGATTTGCTTATAGAGTTCTATGAAACAGTCTCCTTTCTTAAGGAAGATGGAAGGGAGAAGTTGTCTTTCATGTCTTATGGTAAGACATATAAACTTTCTTATGCCAAGGCAGCCAGCTTGGTCGGGCTGAATAATGAAGGTGAAGTCGAATTCATATCTCATGTGTTGTCGGATTCAAAGGGTAGCTTCAACAAGGAAAAATCATTAGAAACTCTCGGACTGGAAGATGAGAAGTCTCTGAAGATTGCTAGTTTATCTACAAATTTCCGGATTCTAGAGTTATGGGTATAAGTTCTTATCGTACCAAGGAAGGGTGAAAAAGGTAGTCTGAAGAAAAGTGAGATCTATATGCTAGATTTTCTGATAAATCTGAGGATGTTTAACCTGATGAAGCACATTATCATTACTCTTGAGAATGTTAAGAAAGGGAATCTGAGAGCTCAGATTAAAATGTATCCAGAAATCCTCTCAAAGTTGATAGTTCAGTGCCTTGAGTCTTTCAAGGAGGCGTGCAAGTCTAAGCCCAGAGTTTGCAAGATTATGCTGGTCAGTGATGGTACACTCAAAAGGATGGATGTAGCCTTTGACAAGAAGACTGGTCAGATTATTGATTCACCTGATCAAGAAGAAACACTTCCGAAAGTTGCTGATCCAGAATCCTCTAAGCCAGTTAGGAAGAGAAAGTTAAAAGAAGTTGAAGTTGAAGCACAGAATCCCAAGTCTAAGGATGTTCATTCCGCACCTCCAAAACCTAAGAAGAATAAATCTTACCCAGATGCAGTAGTTTCTAAATGGAGGGAGGTGAAAGAGAAGAGAGTGCAAGGGGAGCCTCAGTTTGGCTTGGATCCTGTGGAGGCTAAGGCCTTGAAGTAATGAACTGCGGATGATCTAGAAAAACAAGAGAAAGAAAAGAAGCTCAAGAAGAAGATGTCTGACGCTGAGGTAGCTCAGGCTTTGTAGATGTTCCATGAGATGGTTTCTGAAAACATTCATTTTCCAAGATATTTTTCTTTGGAATCTCTACCTGAGACTCCAGGAAGAGACTTTGTTGCTCCAGAAGAGTCAATAGCTAATCCTATTGAGGAAGATGAGCAAGTTGAGCAAGTAGAAGAAGAAAAAGTTGTTTCTGAAGGAAGTGGTGAAACCGGAGATGTGTTGAAGCAAGTAGATGATTATAAGGGGACACCTTTGGAACATTTGTCGCTCCAAACTTCAGATGCAGAATATTGGAATCTAGTTACTCCAGCGATGGATGAGGAGAAAGGAGAAGAAGAAGTAGCTTATCATGCAGAGGAAGAACAACTTCTACATGATATTGCTCAGATGGAAAACGTAGAGGTTGCTGCTTAGAAAGTTTCTGATGAGGAAGAAAATGTTGTCCAAGTCTCTGATAGTGAAAAGAGAACTCCGGAACCGGATTCAATTCCAAAAAAATACAAGGGAAAGAAAATTGTTGCTGATACTCCAAGCTCAGTATTGGTGAAGAGAAAGGAAGTTGGTAGTTCTTCAAAGATAAATCTTGACCAAGTTGAATAAGAAACTTCTCCAAGCAGAGTCTCAGATTCGGAGTCATCTTTATTGGGGCATGATTTTGTTGTTCAGTCTTTAAAGAAGTTGGTGGGTACTATTCCAACATTCTCAAGTATTGATTCAAGATGCAAAATGCTCCAACATGCTTTGAATCAGAAAACAAACTCCGTATCTATGGTTTTGGAGAAGTGCATTGAGATTGAGGCTTAGTTCAATACTTTTTTTGTTGGCTACGAAGCCCACAAAAGATCTTGCAAGAGGATGGAGAACTGGTCGAGGAAGACTGTGGAAGAAATGAGGCTCTTTGATGAATTTCAAGATAATGTTAATGATTCTTTTGAGACTGAGGACAGGAAGATAAATGATCTTACTTCATCCTTTGAAGAGAAGCTGACAGGTGAAAAGAACTTCCGGATTCAAGAAGTTAGAGATCTGAATGGGAAGCTGAATACTGTTTCTCAAAACTGGAAATTTGAAAGGGATCATCGGATTGAGTTTGAAGAGAAATTGAAGGATCAGGAAGAAAAGATTAAAGCTTAGGAAGAATAGCTTCAAGCCCATGAAGAAAAGATTGAAGATCAAAGTGCAAGAATAGTGGTCTTAGAGAAGCAAGCCGAAGAAGACCATAAAGACTTGAAGAAAATAAATACTATTCTTAAGGGTCTCATGGCGAAGGAAAAAGATCCAAAATAGACAGATCTGATCTTTTGTTGTTTCTAAATTTATTTTTTGCTGAGCTTTTCAAACATAATGAAAATTCGTGCTTGCTCGTTTCTTTTGTTGTTACTACTAATTTTTCAGGTACTTTGTTTTTTTTCCATTCCCTCGAATTCTTTTTGAAAATCACAAAGGGGGAGAAGGAAAAGATCCTTAAAGAAAAAGAACTCTAATAAGATCTTATCTAAGGGGGAGTTTTTCATTAAAGAAAACTTTCTTATTCATAATGAATTACCACTCCAGAAATCTAGAATACGATCCTTAGAGTTTCAAATCCTAAGGGGGAGTTATTTGTATTCATCAATATCCTTTAAGAAAAGGGAGATAAGCCTTAATGTTTTTCTTTCTTCTTAGAATTTCCTTTTTGTAAGGATGTTTGTGCTTTCCAAAAAGGGTGAGATTTTTGAGTCAATAAGGTTTTCCTTATGACTTTTCCATTCCTTCTTATTTTGAAAATCACAAACAACTTATCTTTAAGAAAATTGCTTTTATAAGGGAAAATTTCTTTTATAGGGAAAATTGCTTTTATAAGGAAAATTTCTTTTATAAGGAAAATCACTTTTGTAAGAAAAATTATCCTTATCATATTTTCATCCATATTTTTGTTAAGTATAAGACTCGGATTCATTTCTATTTTCTCGAAATTACTTGAAACTTTGATATGAAATATTCTGTTTTAGGATCCGAATTCTGGATAAGAACTGTGATAAAGATTCACTCCGAAATCCAGAATGAGAACTGTGATAAGGTTTCATTCTGAATTCCGGATACAGTTTTACTCCAGATTCAGGATATGAATCCTTATTAAGTTCGACAATGAATTCTCATTACGAATTTTGATGACGAATTCTCATTACGAATTCTGATAAAGAATTATCATTACGAATTCTGATGATGAATTCTCATTCCGAATTCTCATTCCGAATTCTCATTCCGAATTCACCTATTAAACAGAATCTGATCATCTTTGTTTTATACACTCCAAATTTATTTAGACTCCGAAAATTATTTTTGGCTAGACTCCGAACTTTCATCTTGCCTACGTTGTTATAATCTGTCTACTCTTTAATATTTTTTTCTCACTCCAAACATTCACTCTGAATCTTCACTCTAAACTTTTGAGTTAGTTTTCAAACAGTGTCGTACATTCTGTTACACTTGTTTTGTTATAAAATGATGTCATCTATTCTGTTATAAAACTAACTGTTGGATAAGTGACACGTGTACAGGTCCCTCTGATTTTTAAGGAAAATATGACCGTTGGGAAGGAGGCCGACCTTACCTATAAATAGGAGCTCATTTGAAAGAGCTCAATATAGATAAAGAAGTAGATCAATCTAGAGAGCACACGCTTCTAAGGTGACTTCTAGAGAGAGAAATCTTTATATGCCTTGTGCGTACGGAACTGCTCGTTTAGTTTTTGCTTTATGCGACTCCGAATGTTGGAGATTACATTCGAGGACTTCCGGGGATAGGAAGACAGAGGTGCCGACTACCTTGAAGTTCGAGGGCTTCCTTGCTGAGGAAGACAGAGGTTGCCAACTACCTTGAAGTTGAGGGCTTGCGGGGATAGAAAGACAGAGACTCCGATCTTCGTATCGAGGGCTTACCCTGGTGTGGGTAAGACTGACTTGCTTGAAAGTATAAATCAAGGGACCTTTATCCAAGGTTGTTGGATACCCTTCTCATTGGGTTGAAAGACTTATATCTTGTTACTTGCAGTTTTTCTACTTGTTTATTTCCGCTACATTTTGTATTATAAGGAAAGTACAACTTTCTTATACTTACTTACTTTCACTCTGTTTCATTTAGATTCTATACGCTTTAAGGTAGAATCTCATATTGTAATCTTTTGTTAAGTTTCAATTTCTGGAACCATATTTCCGGAACCTACTTTCGGAATCTCTTTTTCATGTTTTCATTTGGTATTAGAGGTGTTGTGAATTTTCTTAGTCTAAATTTGTTAAACATAGCCCTTTACTTTGCTCAAGGAAAACATAGTTATTCGTAACTAACTTTAAAGGTTCCAAAGGAATTTTTAAAGTGTACAATTCAACCCCCCCCCCCCCCCCCCCTCTTGTATATTAAGAATCTACATCATTATTTTGATCCTACACATTTGAAATATGGTTAAACATAAAAAATTGTTAATATAGATTATTAGTTAAATTAAATAGATATAAATTATCCAATAATTATTCTGGTTATATATCATCTGGAAGACTCATTCGATGAGTTAATTATAAACACTTGGATTTGGCTTGCTAGTTTTCTTCACAATGAACTTGTTTTGTATTATTATTCCATATTATGAGTGTGTTAGGATTACAGAAAATTAAAAAAGATAAAATAGATATATTATTATCTATTTCAACCATTTAAAAGTTTTCATGACGAGTCCTGAAGATAGTAATGCAAATAGAAAACCTGTCTTCCTTGACTGTGATAAATTAACACATCTTGGATAGTGTTTTCATTTATAGTATAAAAGGAGGTAAAAATAGATATGATGATGAAATATTCCATTAACATAATGAAAATATAGTTGAAACTTAAGAACATTTCTGACTTTCAGTTATGGATGGAATACATATAAATTTCTTAGGCCTTAAAATATCATCACAATCATGGTCAAACTTAAGAACATTTCTGACTTTCAGTTATAGCTCCACAAATTGTTCGTATGCCAATGTAATCTACACATGGATAGATAGTTGAAAAATCATTTGAGAAAGATAATATCATTTCCATTTTTTTTAAAAAATTATATCCTTTATTTTATAATATATTAATTTTGGGACTTTTTTATCCTCATCAGGGATAATCTAGCATGATTCTTTTGACACGAAACATCATCCATGTTGTTATCCTTTTTATAGTGGTCATGTATAGAACAATCATAATCATTGATCAACTCCAACCATATTCTATGGTGCATAATTATGAAATTCTATGAAAATATATACATTAAAATGTTATTATTTCATATATCACACAATTACCTATAAAGATAATGCCTCTATATTTAATAAAATAAATTATGTAGCTAACATAAAATCACGTTTTGGGTAATTTTTCTCATAAACTTTCAATTGTTGTGAGTAATAATATATCACTATGTCATTATATATGAGAACACATGCTAATACTTTTTCGGATGTTCCATTATAGATTATAAATAGTTCTTTTCTATAAGGAAGTGTGTGGGCAGTTTCACTAACCAACTTTATCTTTATCTCCTTGAAATTATCCTCTCATTCATCTGTTAAAAGGAGATTGACTTATTTTTTTAACATGTTAAGTGGATTATTTAGACATGAAAAATTATCCCAATAGATTCTATAATATCCTAAAAAACCAAGATGTCGTTGGATCTTAGTCACCATGGATGGTTTGGTCGAACATTCAGTAACATTATTCTTTTAAGGATCCATTGAAATACCTTCACATTAGATTATATTTCCCAATAATGAAACCTTATGAAACCAATATTCATAATTCGTAAATTATTTATAAATTTATTTTTTTTGTTTGGGTCCTCAAGAACAATCCTCAAATGATCTTCATGTTCTTCCTTTCTCTTTGAGTATTTGATAATATCATCTATAAAGAGTACCAAAAAAGGATTTTTGTAATTTCTAATGGCCTTATTCATTATATCAATAATGGAAGCAGGGTCATTCATAAGACCAAATGGAATCCCTATAAATTCATAGTGTCCATACCTCATACAAATGTATGTCTTGGGGTTGACTTCACTTTTTATGCTAAAATGATAGTTCATATATGAAAGATCATTCTTGAAAAGGTATTTTGATCCGTATAATTGAACAAGAAAGTCATCGATATTTGGAACAAGATACTTGTTCAAGACAGTGATATTGTGATGTTCTCAGTAATCAATGTAAAGAGAATTGAAACATCTTTCTTTTTTTAAAATATAAAAAATTCACCCCATGGTGCTGAACTATGGCATATAAGTCCCTTATCAAGAATCTCCTAGATTTGATTATTTAATTCTTACAACTCATTCGGTGACATTATATTGAGTTTTAAAAATATGTGTTGCACTAGGTATGAGTTCAATTATGACCTCAACATAATGAATCGAATGTAGAATATGAAATTACTCTTAGATTACATAAAAAACTATATAACAATATTGATGTCTTTAATATTTATTTTCTCCCTAACTATTCGTGTCAAATATCCTTCATGGGTAGAAATTAAAAAACCCTAGTTTGAAGTAATATTTTTGGATGTTCATACTCATACTCATAATGATAAATGGGAATGTGTTCATTAGAAATTTTAAATAAGAATTCCATTCCTTACAAAGTAATATGGTATCCATTTAAAAAATCAAATCTATTCCCAGAATCACATAAAATTCAACTAAATAGATAATCAATATATTTTCATGAAGAAATTTCCCAAATCCATCAATCAAAGAAGAAATACAGAATTCTGATGTGACAATCATGCCATTAAGACTTTTAAAAGATAAATCAAATTTCCCAAATCCATCAATCAAAGAAGAAATACAGAATTCTGATGTGACAATCATGCCATTAAGACTTTTAAAAGATAAATCAATATATTATTTTTGATATAGTAATTAAATACCTCTTTTAAATTCATTATATATAAAAGAGTTGGTATATATATTATCAAGTAAGACATTAGTTATTTTGGAGTGGTTGATAATTTTACCTTTCACAATTTCATTCTTGTGACACACTTTAGTGGTATGGATTTCTTGATATTTCTATTAATCTATTGGATCTGGTGGATGTTGAAACATATAACCAAATACCTTAATATTTTCCACTATTTTGAATAATTTCCATACACCTTTCATTTGATTCATTGGAGTTTGGAAGGGTCGTTATATGGATCCCACTTTTCCTTTATTGCTTTAACATTACCATTATTCAATTTTTGAAATTCATGGGCTGTATGACCCACCTTTCCACATGTGATGCCCCGCATAGTTCCACTTAATCAATTCCATTTATGCTTATTACCAAATTTATAGCTTGCAGATGGCTATAATTTCTTTTCATCATTTCATCTATTCAAGTTTTCAAGAGATTTGGTATTCCTTTTCATATCAAAGTTATGTGATGGAGGGAATTTCAAATTTAACTTCCTAGCATTTGTATATATTAAACTATTTCTTTATAGATACCAATGTATCTTTACCTAGTGCCTTTTAGAGACTTGGCTTTCAGCCACCAAGGAATCAATAATTATTTTTCTAGACTAATGACTACACCATAAGTGTAACAGCATGCCTTATTAAATTAACTTCATAAGTACAAATTAATTCATCATCCTTCTTATTAAGCATAAAACTTTACTTCTACATACATGTATGTATAATTTTATAGAATTACTTACTTAAAAATATCCTACTAAACTCATACCATTCAAGGGTGTCAATATCTTCATCTTGACTCATATTTCTAATAGGGATCCACCCTTATCTCGTTTACCTTCTAGATGATAACCATAAAAGACAGTATTTTTAGGTTTTGAGCATTAGAGAATATAAAATAACATTTTAATGGTTTTGATACATCACTCAACTAGTAGTGGATCTGAAGACCCTATAAATGAAGATGGATGTTTTCTCACAAAGGATTCAATTGATGATTTTTTCACTCCTTTGATCATTAGGAATCTCAAAATTATTCTTGGGTTGAGAATTTATTTTGGTCATATCTATACTCTTATGAATCCAAGATCACTTAAAATTTGGTTTCTCATATTGAAAATCATTTCATTTTCCATCATATTTATAATAAAAATGGTTCCTTCAAGTTGTATCCATTGACTGAAAAAAAAACATAATGTGAGAAACTCTAATCATAGTGGTAAACCACATAATTATAAAAAATTAATTTATAGGGTGACTAAATCATGACACAATCTTTACAATTTTTGACACCACAACATTTACCTAGGTAATTCATTGTCATTATTCAAATCCTTTAAGATAGTTCATAAATATTTAGTGAATTTACAAAACTTATCCCATGGGAGTGTCAAATCAGGTGTGTAGTATGGCCAATTTTCATGCACCAGATGAAAATAGAGTCTTGATCAGTGTGAAATTTTAAGAGTTTTTACCCCTAGGTATCTCTATGTCATTTAAACATACACTTTTAGTATCCAAACTGTGATTCAATTTCATAGAAACAACTATTTTGTATCCTTTACCAAAATTTCAGGGCATTTTTTTATACTTTAAATTATCCTTAGACTTATCCTTAGAAATATCACTAGAAAAATATGTATAAATATCCCTTTTGATCCTACTAAAGTTTTTTCATCTTAGTTTCTAATGGTTAACTAAACCATTCATGTACATCCAACTATAGAGGTCTATAATTATTTCCAGTGCACTATAATTGATATTTATCAAGGCACTCAATAGGAAGATAAACCTTCTAGGTGGGACACACCACCATCCCAAGTGATATCACATTCCAAATGAATCCCTTGGGAAGAGTTCAAAGCTTCATGAAACATTCACACATGAGAGTTCCTAAGGATCTCATTCCATCCATTCACGTTTGTTCCAAATACAATGACTTGGCCTTTTCAATCATAAATATCAAAACTTTTTATATATGTATTCAGTATATTTCATAAACACTTCCCTGAGGACCATAATAGTTTTGTGTATTTGGTGAATAGATACACAATATTCTTATTTCATCAAAGGAATTCAACATCTGTCATAAATATCTTCTCACATAGTGCTCTTATTTGGAATACCCTACCTAAATCTTTCTTTATAATGCGAGTAAGGAAACATCAGAAAGGTTGAGCTTAGATGCTCGGTAAAGGTGAATAGAGAATAAGTCAATATATGATCATATAAAATCATAATATAATCATAACTGTATGTGATCATGAACATAACTTATTAATTTCATAACCAAAATTTAACAGATCATTAACATGAATCATGGCATAAAACATTATCATTTAAGAAAACAAGGACCTTAAGTGTTTGAAACTATCATAAGTTAATAAAAAAATAATATTATGTCAAAAAATATTGGAACCATCATAAAAATAGAAAACTATTTTATATGTTAAGGTTAACTAACAATACCACAAATATAGTGGATCTAGACATATCATCTATTTCACATTGTGGATAAGGATGCACCTTTTTCCCATAGTCGATCAAGACTCTTCTTTTTTCCATAGTAGATCAAACACATTGACTTGTTTCCCATTGTTATCTCATGAGATGTAAATACTAACCCAATGCATTCTATGGAGATATAGGTCTCACCCATCTCATAATGAAAACCACAATACCAAAATATCAAAAAACATTCATTCTATTATCACATCATACCATTGTAAATAAAACGGGATTTACGAACAATTTATCAATTCACTATAGTATAACCCATGAAAAATAATTGGGTTTTATATACTTTTCATAATAATAAACATTAAACATACATAGAAAGAATAAGGATGTTATAATTCAATCATATCCCCAGTAAAGATTAAGTATCATCAAAGGATTCTATCTTATATTGAAAAATAATTTGAAAGATCACTTGTAACATTTCATGAGTGAAATAACCTTTCCAATTTGAAAAACAACTATTTTATGATATAAAATATTTTAATTTGAAATTAAACTTGGAAATATATAAATAAAGATCTAGAATTCATTTAAAACATTTATTTGGTAATATATCAATTCAATAATAAAAAAAACTTTTTAAAACATAAAATATTCTCAAAATAATTTTATTTGAAAATTACATTGGAGTCTAAAATATGTTTCTTTAAAAATAATTTAAAACACTTATTGAAGAAAATAACCATTTAAATTTTAAAATTACATTTTATTTTAAACAAAGAAATCTTAAAAAAATTAAAAATCATTTTCTTTTAAAATAACATTGGAATATTTTGAAATAGCCTTTAAGTATTTTTTAAAACTATTCTTCTGGAAAATAACCTTTCGACAATGAAAACAACTTTTTATAATGTAAAAAATTTTGAAATACATTTTTTTGAAAATAAACACTGATAAATATAAATTAATCATTAAAAAAATTAGTTTTAATGATAGTTTTAAATTTTTTCACATCGTATGGGTTAAAGAATATTCCTTTCACTTTTTTGGTAGAAACCAAATGAGAATTTTTATTGAAAATGAGAAGAATATTACTTTAAAAAATTTAAAAAGTTATATAAAGTGTAAAAATTTATTAAATAAATCCTTTTTATATTGTTTAAAAATGTTTTGAAAACATTTTTAGAAAATATGGATAAGTATGAAAAATGGATTTTGAATGGATAGAGAAAGATAAAGATTTTTTTAAAACAAATCTATTGAACTCTTGAGTACATAAAGATAGGAAAATGAATGAAAAGCATTTATGTTAATGAAATAACCCTATTTTAATAATATTTATGATTTTATTTTTAAATATATCATAATATTTCATAATCTAAAGAATAATCCTTAACAATCCCAATAAACAATAATATTGTAACATCAAACCTTTACCACATTGGTAGATTTTGATTCATATACCCCATTAAATAATTACATCAAATTAAAATTTGGATGTCATGAAACAATGTAAAATAATCATAAATTTTTTTATCGGTATTATATACACCTCATAGAATAGTATAGGTGCATAACATAATTATGTCCCAATGATGGGAAATTGATATAAAAATCTTGTACCTTAACTCTCAAATTTCTATGTATACATTCAAACCTATTGTAAATATAATATCATTATACATAAATAAGAGAACAATAATTATATATATATCCTTCCATATATTATTTAATTATGACCTTTTATTAACTATTTATTTAAATTTCTATGTTAAATTCACGTTTTAGGTAATGACTACTTTGTATTTCATGTATGTTTTGAATTGATATTATTGGTCGTATTAATTTGATCGTGGTTAAAAAATCTATATTATTTTAACCATGATAAAAATATCATATTTATTTATTATATACATATTTATAGTAATCCCTAAAATATATATATGGATAATGAAGTACGACATTACTAGAAATGATAGGTCGTACGTACGCCTTAATAATGTTTCCATGTTCTCAACAGATTAAATGAAAGAAATTAAAATAATATACTACCATTAGAAATCATTATTATTTCATATATATCTCATATAATAATTAAATTTTCCTTCATTATCTTTCATTCAAATCATTAGTGGAAAATGAATCACATCACTTCACATGGAGGTAGCCTACCGTACACTCGATTGGCGTTATCATATCCCCCATAGAATTGAAAATAAAAAACGTATATATTATATCATAATTACAAAATTATATTTATGTTAAAAATATCATATATATATATACATTATATCCACTATTAAACCCAATTGTGAGAGGTGTCGATGGAAAATGTGTCACAACGGTTCATGAGGTTGTAATCTGTCATACACATGAGTAATATTATCATTTTTGATTTGAGAGAAGTGGAGATGGATGTAGGTAATAACCATATTACAATAACATCTATATATTTTTAATATACCAATATTATTGTATTATCATTTGTTAATAATATTTTAAGCATGTGGAGGAAAAAAATAAAATAAAATCACTCATTGATGAACATTACCTCTTCTTCGGGTAACCTCATTGGGATTGTACAAAAAACAATCCTAGGATATATTTATAACCAAAAAAGGATTCTATGATTAGTTTATAGTATTAATTAATGTATTTGGGTGAGAAATTTCTAAACCATTTTTGATTGAATGTGCTAAAATAAGAGAAGAGGGGTGGCCTTTCATAAGTGAGGTGAGTGGCATACTTGTAATTTTTCAAAATAAAAAGGTGTAAACACATTTTTCACATCCCACAAGGTTATAAAATGGGTCATATTCTAACAATAAATGTTATAAAGTCAAAATATATCTATAAAATGGGTGTCAAAAAAGTTATTTGTACTTTTTAACCAACATCTTTTTACATTATACCCTAGTAATATCATTTTTAACTTAACCGTGCTAAATAATTTTAATTCATTTTACAATTAAATATGGTCAAAAATTATGTTGAAATTATTATAAAATAATTTTATTTCATTTTAAAATCCATTTTTTCCAATTCAATTCATAGAATATGTATAATTAAATTTAAAATTAATCTTATTGATGCAATGAAATAGTTGTCTTCGAAATATTAAATTTTCATCAGCATGGAATGTTTTAATATCCTTATTTAATATATAATTTAATCCAATGATCGAAATAGTATCAATAAATTTATTTTTGAACTAATTTGACATTTAATATTTACTATTACAAATGTGAATGTTTTTAAATATTGTAAACGAAAATACAATTCTTAATAAAAAATAGTATTTTCCCTATTCATTAAAAAGATTATATTTTAAGAAAATTATAAAAAAATCACACCAAGATAATTTTGAAATTTATTAAACACACAAATTGATAATAATAAAATCTATAAGGGAAAAATACCTAAATATGCATATTATTTTCCCTATAAGGAAAAGGAATGAAATGTTATTGATACACGAGGATCATGTAACTCTCTAAAGGATAAGTGATTGCATGAAATAAAGAATGTCAGGTCAAAGGTTGTAAGCAGTGAATAACCTACTGGAAGATCTCACAGATCCACTTTGATAATCCATCCTTGTTCTTTAAAAGGCTCCTAAGACATTATCTAATCTTGCGCCAACTTCTAGATGATTTCTTCTGGATAACGTGATTCGTAAATCAGTGGATACCTGACATACCAACCAAAATTAATTATCAAATAAAGAGAAAATATCCACAATATGGGATCATATTTCAATCTTAAACATTTTTTGATGCACCCATGAGGTTCTCAAGGCACCGTATATACACTGGAGACATGCATGCCTTGTCGCGCAAGAGCACACTAACATGTCTCCATCATCATGTGTATGGTTTTAAACATGTCCATGAAGTCTGGTGCTCCACCTGGTGCTCAAAAAACAAAATAATTTTCTATGATAACTATCATGCATCACCACCAGAATCTTTTTTCATCATATGATGAATCATTTATGGAGAGAGTGACCATTTTTGAAAACACCTGTAAAAACTCATGAGATCCCCAGCCTTTGTAAAATAAATATGGAAATAAAAAAAGGAGATGATGGGACCTTCTTGTGAGGGGAATATACAATGATCTTATTATATTGTATTTCTAAACCTAGGATATCATAATTGATCATGTGAGGGGACCCTCAGCAACACAACAAAATCTAATGAGATCCCCCTATAAAACCAACGTTGTCTCATGGAAGGTCCCATACAAAGAATATTAGATCATGCGAAAGACATTCAATAGGCATTATGATATTATGAAAGTCCACAAGAAATTTCATCCTGACATTTTTAAATCCCCTTGTCATGTCCATATTAAAAGGAAATTATAACACCACGAGATATTGTGAAATATTTTTTTTCAATTTAACTTAATCTTTTGATTTTTTTCATTTCATGCAACATTGAAATAAGTTATTTTATATTTAATAACTAAACCCAACATTACATTCACGTGGAACCAACACGGAATATGTTACAAAAAACATCGACTTGGTATATGTTACATATAACACTAACTTGGAATATGGTATGTTATACACCAACTTGGTGTACGTTACACACAACATTGAGTTTCTACAAAACATCATTTTATTTTTATAATTATTTAAACGAGATTATTTTAATCTAGATATGAAATATAGTAATATTAATAGTAATAACTACTTTTCAAATGTCATTTATAATGGTTTTATTGATAACAAATGATATTTTTTGTTAAATTCCTTATATGATTTAAAATACTAATTTGTCAACTAAACTACTTTCGTTTCCTTCTATAAAAATTAATAAAATTAATTTTAGACACATATAGAAAGTTAATATGATAAAATAAACTCAATTTTTAATTTATAATGTCTAAATTGTTTTTGGGTGAATTTTTGAGATTTTTTCGGAGAAAATTCAATTTTTGATAAAAAGTGAAAAATACAAGATTTTATGTCAAAACCACCTTTTTGTATAATTTATTTATAAGTTTAAATTATATTTTAATTTGATTTAAAAGTTTTAATAGTTAATATTTTTATCAATCAATACAATTTAGGTCATTTAAATCAATTTCACTTTGAAATTAGGTATAAAAACATATCAATATTTTGAGGGTTTTTCCTTTAAAACCCCACAGTGTCATCCCATCAGTGGGAATAATTTTAAATTAATTTCTACCACTTCTATGAATAGAAATTTTGGAAAATGGATTTTGGTTTTGAAATCATCATAATTCATAATTTCTAATATATTCAAAATAGTTTTTACTAAAAAATTAGTAAAATTGAATGTTATTAAATAAAATAGTTAAGAGAAAAATTAGATTAACAAAGTTATAAACCATAAATTTAAGACCCAAAACGACCAAGATAGGCCAGGATATACCCATTACACTTTCTAAAATACATCCATTCTTCCATGAATATTCTCTTTGGACATAAATAAATCTACATAATCCTTTTGTCCCAAACCAAAAGAGTTACCTAATTTTGAGGAATCTTATATGAGTACGAAGAGAGTTAATACACATGGTAAGTGGATTTCATCCCACTTTTTATTTCCATGAGATAAATAATTTATTCACCAACCATTAATTTTTTTGATGTCTGTATACTTCTAATGTATTTATTCCATGATTCTTATAATTAAAGTTATGGGGATTTACATATCTATTCTATCCTCTATAATTCATGGGGTTTAACTTTCAAAAGATAACAAATTAGTACAATAGTTTTATCTCAATTTTCATTTTTTTAAGACTCATGTTTTTTATATAACTAAATTCATTTTCGAGGTGTATATACATCCATTTTACAAGTTATAATATAAATCTCTATAATTTCATGATATTTTATGCTTTTTGTAATATCTTTTTGTACGTGGAGAGTATGATCCCAATTTACCATGTGATAAGAGTTTATTGAAAAAATATCATCGCTTTTCAAGAATTTATATATATTTTATTTCATTGATGAAATCTTATGATCCATCTCTCAATAAAACTCATGAGTTTCCTTATCCTCTGTTCATTCAAGATATATCTATGTATTAGAAATTTTTTAATCTATTTGGTACTTAATATAACAAAGAAAAGGTTTTAAATAAATTTTGATCATATTTCTATCTTCAGTAGGAAATATGTTTTATTAAAAACCCCGTGTTTAAAAAATTAAAATGATCCTTCAATACCCTTTTAAAGTAAAATGTATTTTTTTTTTTTCAATATTCCTTTAAAATATTTCCAAGATTTCATTAATGAAAAAGGTTTTCAAGAATGTTTTCTGTTTAATAAATTTTTTAACCATTTTGATGAATTCATTATAAATTTTCAATGAAGAATGTCTAAAAATAATTCAAAAGTGTTATTTATAATTTTTCAAGTTTATTTTCAATAAAATATTTTTCAAAAGGTTTTATGTTTTAAAAATTATGATTTTTTCAAATATAAAGGATGTTTTCTTCAAGAAATGTTTCCAAAAGATATTTCAAAAATATTTTTCATCTAAGAAGATATTAGATGATATTACTCATGGCTTTATAAAAAGTGATATAAAGGATCAATTAATATTCTTTCTATGAAGGGTTTATTATTGTATTTCATGATTTTTATGAAAATTGTTTCTATTACTTAATTTTATGCTTTTGAAACTTACTTATTTTCATGGGTTATGGTTTCAAGAAGTGATTACAAAACCTATCTATTTTCATAGTTTATTATTAGATAAAATATTAATTATACCGATTTAATTTAATGGTTTATGATTTGATGTTGATAATACCAATGTGTTTTTATGAGTCAGGATACAATGAAGGTTTTATTTTTTGGAACATGTATGAATGAGGTTATTATGGTATGGTTTGGACCTAGATCTCTGTCCAATGCATTGGGTAATGATATAGGACTCATGATTATATAAGTTATGTGTGAACTTGATTACATATTCCCAATGATATGAAAGGACCTAGATTCATGTCCTGAATTTTATGTGTGAACCTGATTACTTGTTCACAATGTTATGAGTGAACCTTATTATGTGTTTCCACTATTATTGATAGACCTAGTTACATGTTCATAAGGTTATTCATGAATATAGTAACATGTTCACAATGTTATGCATGAACATGATTACATTTTCACAGCAATATGTTTATACCTAGTTTCATTTCCATAATGTTATCTGTTAACTTAATTACACATTCACAATCTTATGCATGGTCCTGGTTTCAAGTCCATAAGTTGATGTAGGGGCCTGATTTGATGTCTTTAAAGTAATGATTGAACATGTTTCTACTAATAAATGTTCACAACATTATGAAAAAATATGCAAGCCACAAATTCTACATATTATTCCTATGTTATGATTGCATTAATTATGCTCTTAATTCTCTTATGATACATGACTAATAGACTTCCAATATTTATTATGATCTATAATACGTAGGGTATAGTATTATAATGTTATTCTCAAGTTCCATACCCCTTTTTATGTTACACTTATGAATTTCCTTAATTTACCCATACTAAGCATCTTAGCTCACCCATTCTTTATGTTTAATTTCCCCATGTTATGAAAAAATGTTTTTGATAGAAGTTCTAAATGTAGAGATCTATATGGGAGTTTTTGAATATCATTAACCATGATAGAAGATTTTGTTTCCATGTTTCCAAATACACAAAACTGTTATGATCCTCAGGCATTTATTTTTGTAATGTTCTAAATATTCATCTATAATGATGTAATGTTAATGTATTCTAAGAATGGATTTTTATATAATAACCCCTTGTTTTGGCTAAAATCTAATAAATGGGGAATTTAAGGGGTAGTCATGTGGTCGCCAAAAATCAAGTGACTCCTTTGATAGGATTTTTCAAATAACGTAGCACGAAATCCCTCCACCATCTCCATCCTAGATCTGCACAATATGTTTCATGAAAAGTGGAATATAATAAATGTTGAGAGGCCCATAAATCCCCCACACCATCATAAAAAATTCATCTTTGTATCCACACACTGATTCACCCAAGAATCAGAGGAGACGTCTTATAGAAACCAATCTCGCGATCATAAGGTTTTCCACTGGGTAAAAATCTTGGGAACAACCTAGAAGACCATGTCTCATGCACGGGAAATTTGTGTGATCACTCATAGATCAAATTAAGGACTTAAATTGAGTTCTGTGATTGAAATACCACATATCCACAGATTCACATGAGACTTAAATAAGAGAACACAGAACAAATATAAGATTCATTAGCCAAAAAATGGAATAAAGACTAAAAGGTGGGAGACTTATGTGGAGAACATGTACGTTGATCCTCATGAATGTTTATTCCCTCATCTAGGTCATTTGATGTCATCGGGACCTAACACCCAGATTAGGAGACATCCCCTTGACATACTATTCGAATCAAGTGATGTCCTCTAGACACTTCAAGCAAGTCATACGGAACCCTTGGGGCATGCCGACTAAGTCACATAAAGCCCTCTAAGATCTCTATATAGTTCTTGGGATGACCATTAGATATGTCAACCAATATATGTGGCGACACCAGTGTATGTCATATTGGACTTATGAAACACACATATCTTATTAACTATATATTGTGGCACCATTAAAGCATAACGGTTAGGTCTCATAATGAAACCATGATATGAGAACAAAAATCATGAGACACCCACTAAACATGTCATCCCATGCCATGAGAGGCCCTATAGACATGCCAGATTAGTTCATCTGATTTCCTCCATGACAAGTCAGCCTTTTCTTGTGATGTTCACAGACAATTCATCCTTGATTATGTGATACTATTCAGATATTCCATTTAGGTTATGTGATTTCCATTGTAAAAATCAGATGGATCGTGACATTGTCTTTGTACTTTTCCTCAATATAGATTGACAAGACCATACATCATTCAATATATCGAGAAGATAACAAAAACATGTCAGGAAGATAATTTAATAGGTCATGAAGACAACCATGTCAGGTCAAGATGGTGTCCTAGGGAATTATAACCTTTTCCAGCCTCAATATTAGTAAACATTTATTGTGTAAGACTAATTAAAATTGAAATAGTATTATTTTTATTCCTTCGATAATATAGATATATAGGGAATTTTCCTAAGTCCTAATATGTATATTAATCATCCAAAGTGTTTTTCCAACACATAAGTCTTCTACCCATAAGTGGTGAGATTGATTACATGGTATCCTTTGTTTCTCACATTGAGCATAGATCGCATTGGATTAAAGATATGAAATGATCATGTCACTTGAATTGGGAACATGTACCAGACTAGGAAACCTCAATATGGAAGCCACAATTATTGAAACAATGTGACATGTCTTACAATATTAGGGAAACCTCATTGTTGAAGCTCCAATCACGGGCATGATAATATTGTCCAGCCTCAATAAATTGGAATCCACAGTGTGTAATCCCCATTAAAACTAAACTATAATGACTCTAATTCCTTCCATAACTAGGATACAAAGGATTCATTCCTAAGGCATGAGATCCACGACAAAAAACTAAAGGCTTATCCTAGCATGTAATCCTTAGACCCAAAAGAAATGAGACTGATTCCTTTCTATCAATTGTTTCCTACATCGATCATAGCTCATGTAGTCATAGGGAGTTAAATGATCATGTCATTTTCATCACGAATATCCACAAACAGGGTAAACATTAGTGTGTAATTTTCAATCTTTAGTATGATATAACATACCCCGTATAATGGTATATACCATATGGAATGTCCCAATGGTGTGATTAATCTATGATAACTCTGATTCCTTCTATAACCAGGATACATAGGATGCCTCATAGAGGCCCAAGCTCAATATATGATTTCTATGTGCCCCCATATATATACATTCTATATGAAATTAAACTTAAATGGTTTAACAAAGTATGTGGTTTTTTATTATTGTTATAAAATATTTCATATAGGATGGTCCATAATGTTTTAATCTCATCCTAGAAATATTAACTACCTCCATCGATGACAACAAATTTTTAGCTGCATAGTTATATGGAAATAACATGTAAAATTCTACCCACCAATGGTGAAGGGATGAAGAACCTCAGATACATATGGACATAATCACCAATAAGTACCCCATATTCATAGAAAAGAGTTTAACCTTTGATCATTTTTAGGGTAACTTGTCTCATATAGGGAATGAGAAGATATTATCAAACATATATTAAATTCATAAGAGAGTTCTAGAGTAGAATAACATTCCCTCAAAAGGGTGTGATGATCCCGACCACCCATTATATTGACCAATGTGAGATCCTATGTGTCATTCGGTCTAAACCCCCAATTGACCTTCTACCTTTGGAAAGTTGTTCTATACCCATTTATGGATACGATAACCATTGGGATTTTCCATGAAAGATGAACAATAATGGAAAACATAGCCTGAATTATTGTACAACACATTGAACTCTCCAAAACAAAACCACCGAGTCAATCCATCCACACCATTACGACACATCAAAAGTAAGAAACCCAATAAGAAATCATTTATGTATGAAATATCCTTCTAAATATAAAATGATTTATTGACCAATCCTCACAAGACCATTTCTCCCTTACTACAGGGGTAGTATCTTTCAACATGCATCTTTTTTGGTCAAAACAAGAATTTATGAACACGATGTGAATCTATTAAATAATAGGGTGATCAATTAATCATAAAATGGATCTTACAGTTGATCTTCTATAGCAAAGGTTCTCATGAATTAAGTCAATACTCACTTTGATAGTTCCATGTCAGAAGAATGGATGAATTCAGAATAAAAGGATAAATATGTTACCCATTCATATCTGTGTTAGAATATATTGTGCCTGAAATGATTCACTAATTAGTTCCTTTTTCCATAGTTTTTTTGATACTATATTTAGAAATCTCACAAACAACACCTGATATGAGATAATGCCTTAATCTATAAACTGTTACGACAAATTATTTATGGCTACAACCCCCACACGACTTAGAATGACCTCAACTTCTTGAAACCTTCAACATCAGGTAATGGTCTAGGATTTCCACTAACATGGTATGATCCTAACGCTTGACTATGCCTATAAGGGTCTCAAAAAGATAAATCTGGTGGGTCTTCACCATCCAAAGAAATCTATAGTAATTTCAATGTTACTCATTATCACAGCCAACTAAATTAGAATATTATTCTCAGAGCATAATAATAACCACATTTATTATCTAATGAAGGTAGATCAAGGACTCAACTATAGATCCCTTCTAGTTTAGTGGCCATCTAGGTGGTATCCTTTCATCCATCAACACCAGCTTTATCCTGCCAGTTCCCTTCATTTTCCTATTGTGGGTACCACCTAACACACTGCCTCCTCTAATCCCCCTAAATAGGAATGAAGGAAGAAACATTAATTATGGAATGATATGGATAATTTTGAATGGGATTATATCCCCACTCCCACTGATGGTGTCAGTCAGTATATTTCCGAAAGCATGAGAATGAAGGAATATATCCTTGATCACTTAGAGAAATTTTACGGACATTTTCATAGGGAAAGCATGGGGTAGGGTGTATATTCCGACACCTATGAATCAATTCCACTAACATATCTCCGTGGAGAAAGGAGGAAAAAAGTGTGCTCATATCCCCACTTCAATCCAAGATATCTCCACTTTTATAAAATTCCATTACATATTAGCACCAGAAAAAAAACTCCTTTAGCATATTATGGAAATGGTAAAAATAGATGGATATGCATGTATTCCAATCCCTAAATTCAGGGAAACAAAATACGTTGATTCATATGAAAAATTGGTTTCTCTACATAAATATCACACTATTGCTCCCATCTAAGAGGATTTTCAGCATATTCCAATGAAAGACCAATCTCTGGACTAGTCTCATATTCCTATTCCAACAATGTCTCACCAAGTGAGAACATCACATTCCTCTGGATTGTGGAATGTTACTGTAAAAAAAAATATGCAGTATATTCCAAATGTTCTAGACCAAGGCTATATACTATGTTTTCATTGGGGATCACCAAGTGAGAGTGAAACATGCCTCAGGAAAGGCTCATGTTATTGTCAAAGAATACTAGCATCCTACACAAAAGACCTGGGATCGGGCTTATATCTTCAGTCCATCTAAGGCTCACCAAGTTAGAATGGTACATTCTTGGGGAAAGGGTCATATTGATGTTAGTGAGTATATCATAAATATTATAGTAGATCCCAAAACCTTTTCACATACTCCTACTTATACTAACAGAAAAACTATACCATCATTTTTTCAAGGCCATACAAGATTAGGCGCATATCCCTTAACCCATTCTTGATATCTTTCTTCATATTATGTAGGGAATGCATATTCATACTGGGATCATATTCTAATTCCAACCATGGATGGCCAACTGATAGTTCACATGCCAAGGGAAAGTCTCTTAATCCAATTTAGAAATACTAGTGGCATATTACAGTGGCTCAGGATTAGTCACATATCCCTAATATAACTGAGGATCACCACATAAAAGTGATACATGCCTCAAAGTAGCCTCATATTCATGCTAATAAATTATAACCTCATTTACATATTCCAAAATCTTTTTAGTAGTGGTCTAATACTCTCACAAAACTATACAATTATCATAAATATTTATAAACCTTCATAAATTATGCTCATATCCCTATAAAACACTAAAACAAAGGTTGAAATATATCGATCATGATGAAGAATGTATATTATAACCCTAATATTCTCAATTCCAGAGTCCTTGAGGTTGTTCGAGACAAATTATTGAAATTAAAGGGTTTTTTGACTCTTCAAATGAAACATAGGGTGATCATTACTATGATAGTCCTCATCATGGTAGTGCAGAGATGGATTCTAGGGACTCTACTCATAAAATATGTTGTGGTCAACCTCCCCATGGTTACATCTCCAATGGAAATAGAAATCTTTATCTTCCATAAAAACCTCTGTATTTAGTGATGTTCAATAATATGATGCCTTAGTATAGAGAGGTGGTCGAAACATCAAGGTCAAATTTATATAGTTCCCCATAAACATTTAAAAACACTCAAATCCAATCAGTAGGAGACCCCAAGATGAGCATTTTAAGGTCTGAACAAATGAAGGAATGTAATTATGATGAAGATTAAACTAACCATGAAATATGGAGATATTTACTCGAAACAACATCCACACCATGTTATGGATCTTTTTCACTTCACACTGTTATTTCCCAAATGAGCTAGAAAATGAGTGCATGAATTGTCAATAATAAAATATGTTGTTTACACATTACCGAATAGAGGCTAGAAACCTCCCTTATCTTAGATATAGGAGTTTCATTTAAACCATCAAGATAAACTATTGTTATCTAGACCAACATGGTTTCTCCATGGCCCAAAAGTCAAACCCATAAAATCCAAAGACAAATATACAAAATTCTTTCCACAATGGCATCAAAAATCTTCATCAAATGATAGATGAAGCTTCTTTATGCATCTATATTGGAGTATGGGGAATGTATAGATAATTACACTTTACCACCCCTGAAAAAACTGAACCCCTTTGGTTTGGCATCCTGTAATTCCATAGCCTCCATAGAAATCGGGGGGGGATGTAATGCTCGAGATAGTTAGTCATTACAATGGAATCCCCTGTATCAACAGTGATAAGACACAATGAGTAGAGGAAAAGGATATCCAATATTTCTTTAAATTGGAACCCTTGATGAAAAAATAATGAATTTCATACATGGAATATTATGTTTTGATAAAATAGTCAAATTCTCAATGTAACTATCCCTTTTCATGGGCTTCCCTTACACCCATATTCTACACAATCACAACTATTTCACAACAAAGAGGTCCCAATAGAAACTATCAAAGTATCCATCTAGGAGAAAACCCAATCCAATGAGTTAGGTGAATATCCACCACCTTTTCCACACCTTCGATTGTCAATTCCTTAGAGGATTCTAGGCATATCAAATGTAGATGAAAAGAACCCCATTCCATATGGATGGGGTATTTTTATCTTAATATTTATCGAAAGGATCATAATATCTGGAGAGGGTCCTGAGGAAATCAATAGCAGTTCTAAATCAACCCCATCCCACTTGTATGGGGGAATTTATATCTCAATACCCATCCAATATGTCATCAAATACTCATCTAAAAGAATCAAATCCACAACAAATGGATCAATTAATGTCAATTTTTACCCCAAATAGTTCCCATCCCATGGGGAAGGGGGAATTATCATCATCATCACCACCACATAGGGAATCATCCTTCTCTAGGTTGGGAGGAAAATAATGAATATCGGTATCCCATTCATTCCTCCAACTATAAGACAAACCTCTTCTATTCAGGGCATGTTCACCAATAATTTCCCAAAACTACCTCAAGGTCACTACTCACAATACAATGTGAGAGGAGTGTATGAAGAAAGCAATCTGACCCCATTGGCATCACATGCCATAACAATAAAATTTGGCCAGGAGTATGATAAATGACTCTAATTCAGAATGTGTCGAAGCATCATATTGTGTTGAGAGAAATGGGATAACTATAGTTTCCCAATACACCTCTATTAAGGTTGTCACTATCAACATAGTAGATAATTTGGATTAGGATGCTAATTCATAGGAATAAAACTGAAAAATATAACTCAATAGGATTTTCTATATGTACTCATCGAGGATGCACGCAATAGAAACCATAGGAGGCTACAGAACCTAGAACCTTTAAATAATTATTTCCCACATCTATAACAGAATACATCCAAAGGAAAAGGGTAAAGGTGTGGTCGCATCCCAATCACTACCCAAAATATCTAAAATTCCATCCACAATGGAAAATTTTTCACAATATGAGAATGAGATACAAACTCTTAGGCTAATTAATGAGGAGATGCTCAAGAGAAATATTCTCATTGGGTGTCTTCTTCCGACTGAGGTTAATATTCCTCCTCCAATACATTAGAAAAGAGTGGATCTACCTACAAGATTGGCATCAGATAATTAGACTGACTATGCATCTAGGAAGTCGGCATTCATAAATGAGGATATCAAAAATTATGTCACATCCCTAAATTGTGGATATATCCTCAGCCCCACAAGGGTGATCATTCTATCTTTGTAGAAATGTGGAATTTCCAGGAGTTGATGAAAACACCACCACATTTGGCCTCGCCCACTCCCTATGGATGGGAGGAAGCTCAGATAGTAGTACCTCTAGAATTTATCAATGTCATCGAGTCCCTGGAAACTCGAATAGAATACATGGAAGGTAAATGTTCACTTGTGAAACCTGAGAACAATGAATATTTTGAATCGTTGAATTACACTTTTCCACCACCCAATTTTGGAAATCCTTCATTCTCTACCTTTGATGACACGAGAGACCCTAAAAAACATATCACTCACTTCGTATCCTAGTTTGATCTATTGATGGTCCATTGATATTAGAAGGAGGTGACCAACATGAGGTGTTTTTTATATAGTATGGTAAGGCTAGCCTTTTTTGGTATAGAAGTCTTCCAGTGGGATCCATTGTTATATGGGAACACAATAGTCATCAATTCCTTTACCAGTTCAGTCCCATGATTAAGAAAATGAAAATTTATGACCTAACGTATTTCAGGAAACATGATAATGACATGGTTTATAACTTTGTATCCATATTTATGGTTTTAACCTATTCTCCCAGAATCCCTCTCACATGGGAAAATTTATTGTAAAATTGCACTAAAAATATATGGGATGAGCTACAAAGACCTCTGATCCTAATGAAGTACCTAGTTGGATTTCATATGTTCATAAAAATGGAACAAGGTATATAAGATTCCATTCAGTGAACCTTAGTTAACTCTTTTATCATACCTTTAGCATAGGGGGAATGGGTTGATAAAGTAGAAGTTTCCATTTTTTCCTTCAAACCAGCAGCAGTGCCTATTTAAGCACCTAGGCATGTCTCAAACTACCCAACGCCTCCTATCAAGAACAACAACCACAAAATATCCCATGACTTGAAGTAAAAAAATATCATATACACCATATATTAAAGGAATGGTTGAATAAAAAATACATCTTCTGAAATGAACAAGTCCTTATATATTTCCTTCTATCCATGTAAAACAAATTTCTCAAGCTCCCACAGCCCATGAAGCCCAATGGAGTCAACTCACTGATCATCCTCACTACTACCATTTCCATTGAAGGATGGATTATATCATCTATAATTTCTTCATCTTCAAATATGTTTCCAAAGAACGGTGGATTCTAGATAGGTGATGTTATATGACTTCTCAAAGCAGGTGGAATGAATAATTATTTCGCAACCATAAATATAATTATATATGTAAAAATTTCTATTGAGTCATGGATAGAAGTTCAAAAAATCAAAGACACAAAAATTAGTTGACTGAGCTCATGCCACCCTGATAGAAAATCTTCGTAGACCCAAAATTGTTCTTCCTTTTTGGGAGGTGACATTATATTTGTATCTAGAAGGTTTTTGGACCTCCAGATATAAAAATATATTGAATAGGAAGAGTCGTATTTTGCTACAATGCAAGCTACGACCCATACAGATTTCATCCCTACATTATCCAAACCACGAGAATTGCATAACCAAATGAAACCATCATCAGAAAAAGTTATCATATTTTTGTATATTAATTTTATGTTCTTGGAATTCCCCTTCTATGAGGATGAGTATTCTTCAGAGTTTGAGTATTTGGCACTTAACTAGGAAATATGAGACTGCATGCGCATGAAGAGAGGATACATGGGACATCATGAGTGTTTCTAGAACCAATACTTCATTCATGTCCATATAGAGGACATATATGTATCTAATAGATATGGAAACGTACTCTGTCAATCCCAATTGAGAAATGGAGGTGTATCATAACTCTTTATAGTCTGTCTGTTCCCAATTGTCTTGCATGACCACCTTGTGGGGGTGCAATAATATGATCAACTTAGGAAATGGGGAGGCCAGATCAACCTACACCACTAGAATAAGTTGATAGTTAAACGCATTAACAAAAACTAGGTTCATCGGCTATAGATACCTCATCTCCTGAGCCACATAATAATGAGAATACCCACCTCGGGAAGTGACGATCACTAAGACAAATTTAAACTGTTCTAAAATAGATGGAGATTTTCCAAACCAGACTCTCAATCCTAGATGAACTCCATCTTTCAAAAGAACTCATGGGGGTGCTATTTTAATCCCTTTAGATCCCAAAAGAGTTTTAGGCAGTACTCTATATAGTGAGGTCTATTGATTAGAGACCATGCCAAAACAATTTCTTATGGTCATCTCATTCATATATAATGATCTGGAAGACGCCATCCAATGACCCATCATATCCTAATATGTCTTGGTAATACTCTATAATGTCAAAATCAAAATATCACTAATTGATAATGGTTTTGTGATAAATATCATCCCAATTTTAACCCCACAATGTTTGGGGTACAACTAAGGGGATTTTTATTCCACAAAGCTGAACCTTCAATGGTATGCTAATCATGAGCAAAGAAATCTTGAGAAGATCAATCTTAAAACCCAAATTTGGGATCCCACATCTGATATAGAGTTTATGTTTATCCTACAAGACACCACATTGAATTTTATTATTAGAATGACCTAGCTCCATATACATATTGTGGGACCTTGAACATTTCATCAGTTTTTGAAATACCTCATAAATGGGAACATCTGCATACTATATGGTGATAATTCCACATTTCAGACTTGTAATGCCACATATGCTAAGGTATTTTCCTACAAAATGGAAGAAAAAAACCAGTGGTGGATGTTTATATACAAGTTCTATCCCCAAAAGGATTGAGTACCACCCCTAAAAATCCATAGGGTATGCTCAAAAATTACTATATGCTCCCAATAAATCTAGATGAGGTAATAGACCTGATTCTCGATATCAAAGCCCATTTTATCCCCAGTGGTACTAAAAATGATGATCATTTCTGAAATATATTTGTTATGATTCTATATGTAGGGTATGAAAATATCTTTTCTTATAGCCTCTCCCCCATGACAGTGACAGTGATTCCCCATGATATCCAAATTTCTCTTAAAAAGACTCTAAAGACTCATAGGTGGAAGTAGAAGAGGATAACTTCTGGAATTCCTTACCCATAATTGTGGAAGGTATCTCCAAAATCATTACTAAGCTCATGTTGGTAAATATAGTAATAAAATAATAATCATGGAATAAACTAATTAGTGAATACATGGATCTCAATGAGCAAGATATGGACATAAAATTTCTATTGATACACATATATGTTTTCTCTTGGAATTATACAGAAATTCCCAGACTGAATCTATAAGTGGATACACACCATCTCATATTACCTGATGACCATATAAGATTCAATAAAGCAAACAGAAGGATTCACCCCTCTCATGATACTAATGTAGAGGAGGATGTTGATAAATGGATCAAATGTGATTTTATCCAAGAAGTTAAATACCAAAGATGGATCACTAATATTTTCTTTATCATGAATAATAATGGAAATATTATGGTCTACACCAATTTCAGAGAACCTAATCGACACTACCCAGGGGTTTATTTCCCATTGTATTTCACATAACTTTTTATCGATGCAACTACGGGATTCCAAGCCATTTATTCGTAGATGGTTATTTCGGGAAAAGTCAGATAAATATGGCCCTTGAATATGAAAAATCTAATTCCTGCAAAGAACCACAATGGATATTTTATTATCAAGTATTTTCCTTTGGATTGATAAACACATGTACTATATATCAATGAACCATGCATTATATCTTTATATCCTTCTTGGGTTGAAGATTCGAATGTCATCTCAATAACCTGGTGGTAAAATCCGAACAATGATGTGATCACTTCATGGGTCATAAAATTGTCTTCGACAAGCTATGAGAGTACAGGATGAATATGATTTTTCTAAAATGCGCTTTTGGGATAACATTGTGGATGTTTCTTTTCTTTGTGGTTTTCCATCATGGCATTGAATTATACCCAAAAAATAATAGTAATATTTTAGAAATGTCACGCCCCTATAAAATGAATAAGGTAATTTCCTATCAATTGGTTAGAGACTGCCAACAAGCCTTCAAAAGTATCAACCAGTACCCGCTGCTACCACTATTCATATTTACACTAGTTGAAGGAAGTCCACTCATCATATATGTATCCACCATAGAATGATATCTAAGAACCCTCCTTGCATAAAATAATGATGTGGGGAGTGATAATATTCCATAATCCCTTCAAAAATGATGATAGATTCTGATTCCTGATACTGTTATGTTGATAAGAACATCTTCACTCTCTTATTTTCAGTGAAAAAATTATGTATTAATCTAAGCACCACAAAGTCCATAGGTTCTACCATATAGATCCAATCATGTACATCCTTGTTCATAACATGATAACTATGAACTTGGCCCTATGGGGGCTCATTCTTTTACAATAAAAAATTTTCTCCATGTCACATATGTTATTGAAAGGGAAAGCCCTTGATGATTTCCTTGTGGAACATCCTTCCCTGTAAAGTCCACCAGTGGGAACCGAACTTCTAGATGAGGATGTTTTATATTCTCATCAATCACCCCGTATATGAGATATGTACCTTATAGGAACCTCTAAGATTTCTATCATCCAATGGATGGAAAACACGAGACTCAATTAGATTGTCTTAGGTATTGTATTTTTTTCTCTATAAAAATAAAATTTACCTTACTCTTTATCACTATATAAAGCCTTCATGAACAATTGAGGCAGAATACGAAGCCCTCATCACTATCTTGGAACTATCCATAGAGCTACATATAGCATACCTGAATATTAGTGGGGATTTGTAGCTAGATATAAAGTAAATCAATGTTTAATATTCCATAAAAAGGAAATAATGATCCCCTCTCACTGGTTATGTAAGGGGACTAATGGCATAATTACCCTTTTGAGTCCATGTTTCATCATGTTCCATGATCAAAAAATGTTCATGACGATGCATTGGAAAATGCAGCCATAGTCTTGGACAACCCTGATTAGGAGTAATAAATATTTTTATCATGCACTGAAGAATGGTCTCCTTGAATTCCATATATGATATGAAATAAATAAAAGTGGTGAAAACCTACCTAAATAAGGATAAACCCACATTGACCCCTGGATGGATAGAGCCCATAATCAGTTATCCCCAAAATAAGACTATCTCGACAGATCGAGCAAGAAAGGAATACATATGATTGTGACCAGTAAACATTACCCGGTGAGAGGGTCCAAATGAGTAGAAATCCATCTAGAAGAAAGGATTCAATGGAATAATCCATGGATACATTTAAAAAAGATATAAGATCACCATTATTGCGGATGTCCATACAGGGGAACGCTGCACTCATCAGTCTCAAACCAGACCCTCCAACCAAATAATGAGGCTGGGTTACTACTGGCCAACCATGATACAAAACTTTGTGGAATTCTATCAGAAATTTCATTCATTCTAGTTCCATATAAACTTCATCCATAGACCCCTATAATTTTCAAAAAATGGTAGATATTTTGGCTATTATCTATATGGGGAATAGATGTTATGGGGCGATATCCCACAACCATAGCTAAGGATTTCAAGTACATCCTTACTGCTACTGACTTCTTCACCAAATGTGATGAGGCAATACCCCTCAAGGAATTTGGGATAAATAATATAATCAACTTTTTAAATTCACATTTCATTTCTATTTTTGAGTCCCATGCATAGTACTAATAGAAAACGTCCATAAAGTTTTTTCTAAGAAGATGAATAAACTATAATAGAAGTACAACATTGAGTCTAATTACTTGTCCCATAATCACGTAGTAGAAAATGAAAAAATAAAGGAATTAAAAAAGACTTCTTTATATATACTCTATATGATGCTAAATAATGACAAGAAGCCCTGACTAGACAAGATCCCCCGTGCTTTATTGGCGTACCATACCATCCCTAATGGTTCTAAACAAGTAATACCATATTCGTTTTTCCATGGGATCGATGTAGTGTTGCACATATAATTCTAGCTACATTCACTCCGAATTAACATTTCTAGAAAACTCTAAAATTATGATAAATTTCAAAAGCATCTGGATTAGTTAGAGTGTCATGATTATTACAGGATGTGTACATTACACAACCTTGAATTCCATCAGAATCAGGTTGCATGGGCCTTCAACAAAAAGGTAAACATTTATTCATTTCTTCAAGGATAACTGGTATTGGCTCTCAGAACCCCAATGATACAAGGAATGAATACTCAAAATTTGGAACCCAAATGGGAAGGGAATTATATAATACAAAAGATATATCACAATAGAGTTTATTAACTAGCCATAATGATTGTGTAACTTATCACACCCCCGCCCCACCAAAGAACTAGTTCTTAAGAAATAATTTCCATAGCTGCCATTAAGTGTCTATGATCATTGAAAAATGACCTTAAACTACAAAGAAGCTTTTATCCTGAACACATGATGTTTAATTGTATGAATGAATTCCATAATTCAACACTTTAAATAGTAAAACATCTCATGCGCTAATCCCATGATGTTAAATTGTATGTTGGACATCCTAATCACATGACTTTAAACTATACAGAGATTTTTCTAATCAAATTATGATAAAAATAATGGTGTACTCCCTTAGGATATGATTTTAAATTGCAAAGACCCCCCAATGATTTTTCATTACTCATGTTGGGTGACCCTCATCAATACCACCTACATTAAACTACCTGGATAATGTCATATCTACATGACACTAAACTGAATGGCTTCCAAGAACTATGTGTGCCTTTATTCATACCATCATGAGATAAGTAGTGATGCCTAGAACTCCATACTTAGCCCCAATTAAAAAATTCCTATTATTTCACATAGATTCGCCCACATCATACAAAAAATACATTAAACTACACAGATGATGTACATTCCACATGAAATTAAATTTCCTGGTATTCAAGAACTATGTGTGGCTTGATTATCATTCAAATGAGATACATAAAAATTTATAGATCCTATATCCCATGCCATCCACCACATGATTCAACTTCCCCCTATAATTTCTCTAATTTCTTCAATGTTGTGAAGTACCTATTCCATTCCTTGTTTCTCACACAGATCACATGGGCTTATGATATTTGGTAAGGGATTCTCCACAAGAATAAGTCATATTAACTCATGATATGGTTATCACGATCCTCATTCCTCCCTGCATGACATTAATCTTCAAAGTTAATCATCTCCTATATGGAATAAAACATTACATTCAAGTGGACTTTACCCAAGAGGGTCACTCTTATTGGTGTTGGCCTCCCACCACAACTCTAGTCAAGAACTACATGTGACTTGATTCTTCTCATTAAAAGATTAAAAGGTATTCCCATATCTCCATCCTTAAGTCCATCTCTGACAAATAAACATAAAAATTTTAACCTCTCTACATACAGGTCAAACTTTTACATGGATCATTCTCAATAAATATGTTAGGATTGATTGCTTCTATAATAGGATACTTCATTATTCTTAGACAATCATTTCTCATGACCATCATTTATATTCCCTTTTCAAATTAGGTAACCTATGTCCATTTACGCATGACCATAAACTACGTGGTTTCCTAAGAACTATATGTGGATTTTTTCTAGTCATCACAAGATATATAGTGATTCCGGAATCTCCATTCCTAGTTTCAACTACAACAATCAACATGAACAATCCCCCCCCCCTCTATGTACATTTCAAACTTACATAGATATTTTTCCATTAAAGAACTCTGTGTTGCAATATTCCTGCCATCACAGGATATGAAGTGACACTTAGATCTCCACTCCTAGGTCCATCCACAAAAACAAATGAAAAAAATGAACCCCAACTACATAAGGGATGATTCATAATAGATCATTTTTCCTCTATATGACTTAGATGTACATACTGTTTTCTTGTGCATGTATTAAATCTTTTAGAACATTCCACATCAGTTCCCATGTCCTTACCTCATAAAGTTAAACTTCATGAAAAAAAATAAGTCCCCACAACATGATATTAAACTAAAAAGAAGATTTTAAAGTCAAGATAAATTAAAAATTAAATGAAAATAAGTCCCTAGTACATAATGTTAAGATGTTCAGGTCATCAACAATTATTTTCCACTATCAAAAACCACAAGGTCTTTAACTTATTCAATTAGTGTGTCGGGTTCTCCAAACTTTTTTAAGAACCTAAATAATTAAATTGCACTTCATGTCTTGAGTGCCTTGGATTTCTGAAAAACATTCATTTCCCTTGAAAAGAAAAATTTATCTCCCTATTGGAAAATTCTATTGATGCATAAGGGATTAGACCTACCAACTAGATAAATCTTGTCACTATACTAAAGGATTTCTAATCCTTGTGAACTTGAAATAACTGTGGAAGAACTCAGCACATGAGGGTGTTTTGGTTCATCCCTAAAATTATTGCCTCATTTCATTACTCAGGAACTAAGAACTGTGAGCTATTATTTATAATATTTTCAAATTCTTCTTAGAATTGTGTTGTAGTATTATTGACCCAATGTATCTTAATTAGTGTCTCGTGTAACATTTCCATTATATTAGGTCCATGTGTTTAATGATCTTAAACGTTATACATCAAGGTAAAATTTATAAGACCCTAAACTCTAGGCTTATATGGTCAAAATTTCCTGACCTTAAACTGTAAGATAAACAAACATAGAACATGTTCGGTTGAAAACCCACAAAGAGTGGCCTGAAAAAAACCTTTCTATTCACTCGATAAACTCTTCATCTCTACAATTTAAGAAAAACCTTCAGTTTAAATTAAATAATAATAAATCTTATAGGGATTAATTTGTATCCATAGTTATAATAAATCTATTCTTGATGGACCCCTAGTCTAAGAAAAACATAGTGTAATGATTTATCATATCTCTTCACTGTGATAACATGTTCACTCATTGAAAACAAAATATTAAGGGTTCTTGAATCATTCATGAATTTTACACTCTAAATAAATCACACTTTATGACTGGAGAATCTCTAGTCACTATAATTTATCGATGGTCCTTGGAAAAGGATACCCACATTCAAGGGACCCTTATGAATACATGTGTATGGATCCTCCATATTCTCATATGTTTGTCAACCAAATTTGTCACTCTAAAAAAGTGGATTTCTATTACTTCCAACCCTTGATTTCACCATATAAGAAACTACAACCTTGGTTTGTTCTAATCTATTCCCAGTACAACTTCCCATATTATCCTCATAACCTGGGAACATTATATCATGATTTACAATCCCCATCATAAGACTATTCAAGATTATTTTAAATAATTTATGTTTTTTAACCATGTTGTGTACCCATTATCATGAAATAATTCAATACTTAATTCTTATACCTTTTGATGTCCCAATCCTTATGACTTAAAACTACCTATAATTAGTCTAGAGCTTCACAGTTTAAGAGATAAACAATCATAGGGTTCCTGACCCCTTCTTGGACATCTTTCTCTATATATCCAAAATCATCATTCATATGTTTGAGTATTCATAAATCTTTCACAGCCCTTGTAAAATAGATGGGGAACCTCTTTTTACCATGATATAGATGCATAAGGACTTGGACCAACCAACTAAAGGCATCCCCTCCTCTCAATAATGGAACTTTGATCCTTGGGAGCACATATATAACAGTGTTAGAACCTAACACCTCAGGGTATTATGAGCCATCCCTGGCATGTATGCACCATCATATATTCTTCGATTCAATCTTTTAGGATGTAGATTATTCAACCCATGATCTATCTATCTTGATGGAATCAAATTCCCATGTATTTATCAACCAACAAAAATATCAACCTCATAATCTTTTATGGCGCTTTGAAAATAGTGGGGACACCTCAGATTTACCATGTTATTGACACATAAGGGATTTGACCTACCAATTAGTAGCACCTCCTCCAGGAAATAAAGTAATTTCAATCCTGATGAGCCCTAGAAACACCATGGAGGAACTCAAAACGTTAGGGTGTCTTGGGTCATCCCCTGAATTTATACCCTATATTCCAAATTCAAAAACAAATGGTCTATGATAAAAGACACTAAAATATATAAATGGAATGTCTAATCTAAAATATCCTAAACTATGGTGATAGAATTTTCTTGTTAAAAATATCCTAAACTATAGAATTTGAAGGTCCGAGCTAAAAGTATCTAAACTACATCGATATATGGACAGAAATAAAAGACACTAAACTAAATAAATATAATGTCTGAGATAAATGAACCTAAAATAAAATGATATAAGGTATGAGTTAAAAGGCCATAAATTTTAGAAATAAAAGTTTATAGCTAAAATAACTGAAATTGACGCAATATAAGGACCGATCAAAAAGAACCTAAACTCAGTAATAGATTGTCTGAGCTAAAATTCTCTAAACTATAGATATAATAGGTTTGATATAGAAGACACTAAACTATATAGAAAAAACAATATAATTTAAAATACTAGACATCTCCCAAGATTCTAAATATATGTATTCCCAAATAATTAGGTTAGCATTATGTTTATCAAAATCGAACCCTTGTCCTCATGAACGTCACTCTCGAGGGGGGGGGGGGGATTTTTGATTCCCTCTAAATTAGAATAAAAAACTCTTAAGGGAAGAAATACATGAATATGGGTATTATTTTCCCTACAAAGAAAAGGAAGTAAAGTTGGTTGATACACATGGATCGTGTTTCTCTCCAGATGATATGTGATCTACTGACATGCAAAATGTATTGATAATAGTCAAACATAGAACATAACCTTCTGTAAGTTCTGACGGAGCCCCTTTTACAATACCTCCTAGATCATACGAAGGCACCACATACATTTTCTGATTATACGCTTACTACCAGATTAGTTCTTATGGATCATTCAACTCATCTATTGGTAGACACCAAAAAAACCACCCAAAATACTTACAAAATAATGAGAAAATATAAAAAATTGGGGGGCCTATTTTGGTCATAAAAATCATGCGATGCACCCATGAGGATTAAAATACACTATAGAAGAACAATATATATTCTACCATTGTCATTAAAGAGAACAATGAAATGTATCCCTCATCACATAAAGGGCTTCATACATGTCAAAGTGGTATTCTTCCCCCCCTTGGGCTCCACTAACAAATTTAATATCTTCCATGATAATGCCCATGAATCAACACATGAATATTTTTTATGATTCAATGCATCACTGATATAGAGAGTGATTGTATACAACAAAACTTGTATAGACTCTCTATAACACCCTCCTTTTTGAAATAAATATGTAAATAAAAACATTGATGATGGAAGATTCTTGGGAGTGTTAGAAATGTAGATCTTATGATATGTGACTTATAAGCCCATGAAATCACCATTGATCATGCCATGACCCCCTTGAAAATCCTACTTGATCTCATGAATCCCCTCGGAAAATAACATTTGTATCATGGAAGGACCTGGAAAAATAATTTCATATCATGAGAAATCGTTTTGATGGGTAGTCGGATCTCACCAAAGTCTATAGACATTTCATCCCAATATTGTGAAAGCACAATGTCATGTCCATATGATTATGAAAAGACAATTTGATTAGATGAAATCTAATAAATGGTGAGTTGATAGGATAGTCCTACTATTGATGAAAATAATAATAAATCTATGGAAGGATTTCGTGAATTGTGTAACAACAATGCCCTCCGCCAAATCCTATATGGATCTAAAATATACACATCGTACAAAGAGGGGTATAATCAGGGTGATGACCCCTATAAATCCCCCACCCCGTTATGAATAAAAAAATACGTCTTGGGATCCACACACCAGTGCACCAAAGCATTAGAGAAGAATTCTTAGAGAATCCAATCTCGCAATTGGATGGTCTTTCTCAAAGGAAAAATCTTAGGAACGGCCTATAAGATCATGTGACGTGTATAGGAACTGTTATGATCACTCATAGATCACATTAAGTATTTCAAGTGGGTTAGGAAAAGGACATATAGTATATTTACTGAATCATATGTTACTTAAACAGGTTAACAATAAATGAATGTAAGGCACATATCCATAAAAAATTTCATATGATGACTATAATATGAGATACGTATATGGATAACATGTATATTGATCCTCATGAACTTCAAAAGATTTGTCTAGATCAGGAAAAAATATTAATATATTTCACCAAGATCATGTGACATCCCTTTAACTTACCATTTTGAATCATGTGATGTCCTCTCGGAAATTCATGAAAGTCACATGGAACCGTCCAAGCACTCCACCCAAGTATCACATTTCCCTCCAAGATCACCATCCTAATATAGAGCTCGACTATATAAATATCTCTCAAGATACAGGATGACACCTGTGTTTATGAGATGGGCCTCATGAAGCCCTTCAGGTGTGTCAACCAAATCTCGTGGAACCCTTTATGAATGTCAGTTAGGTCTCATGGTGGTACCAGGATATGCCAACACAGATCATGTGACACCCACCAGACCTATCAGCCCATGTCATGTGACACCCTCCAAAAGTATTATCTAAGGTCATGTGATAGACTCCATAAAAAGTCATATAGATCTTGTGATGTACTATGGATAAGTTATCCTTGATCATACAATGTTCTTTAGACAATCCATTCAGGTTATGTGATTTCCTTTGGAAAATTAAACTAGATCATGAGATAGACTTCAGAAAAGTTTACAATATATCTAGACATGTACAAATACCCTCCAAAATGCCTAAAATACAACTAGGACATGTCTAGAAGACAATTTGGCAAGTTAGGTAGACAACCAATTTAGTTTAAGCAGGAATCCCATGGCATAAGTCTCACACTGATTATTTCTATAATTAGGATACGTAGGATGACTTCATAAAAAACAAGCTCCATATTAAACATATGATGGGTTTTCCCAGCACATAATTCTCACACCCATAAGTGGTGATACTGATTACATGTTATCCCTTATTTCAATCATAGATCATAGATCACATGGTCTTATGGAGTCACAATGATAATAACACTCACATTTCAAAGATCTACTGGGCAAAGAAACCTTACTTTGTAAGCCCCAACTAGTATCATAATATTATATTTCATCCAACATTAAGGAAACATTAGTGTGTAAGCACCAATAAAGTGTATGATAACCTTTTCTAACATCAATACATTGTAATCCATAGTGTGTAATCCCCATTTAAACTAAACTATGATGACTATGATTCATTCCATAACCAGGATACATTGGATTCCTTCCTAAATCCTGAGCTTCATGATAGACATCCAAAGGGATTACCTAGCACATAATCCCCACATCTATATCCAATGATAATAGTTACTTATTATCCTTTATTTCCTACTTTTATCATAGATTTAATGGGTCTTTGAGAGTTTCAATGATCATATAATTTTTATCATGAAACTCTACCATCCAGGTCAACATCAGTGTGTAGGCCCCAATTATAATCATGATATAACTGCCCCCATATAAGAGTATATACCTTCTTGAAAGTCTCAAATGTGTGATTTAACTACAAGAACATTGATTCCTTCCATAACAAGTAATAGTAGGAATCTTCCACAACTATTGATCTCAATATATGGTGCCTAAGTTCCCCCATGTACATATTTCATTATAATTCATGGGTTTAACAAACAATCTGAGTTTTCATTCCTATTATTAAACATGATACATAATATGCCTCATAATGTATCAATCCTATCCTCGAAATATTAACCACCTCCCTAGATAACATCAAATTCCAGAGTTCCTAGTTACATTACTTCAACACATAATCAGCTATCCATGAATGGGGAGTGGGTGAAGAACCAAATATACTTATAGATGGAATCACCAATATGTCTTCCCCATGTTCCTAGAAAAGGGTTTAACGTGTGATCATTTTGTTATGGTAATTGGTCCCATATCAGGATTAGGAATAAATTCTCAAACATATCTTAAATATATAATAGAGTTCGTGAGCAGGAAAATGTTATCCTCAATAGTGTGTAATGAGACCAACCTCCCATCCTCCTGACCAATGTGAGTTCCTAAGTGTCATGGGGTATGATCCCTAAATTGAACACCTACCATGGAATGTAAGTTTGTACCCAGTTATAGATGTGGTAAGAGTTGGTAGTTTACAAGAAATATGAACATGAAGGGAAAACCTAACTTGAATGATTGTATAATACATTGAACTCGCCACAAATCAAATTTTTGGGTTGTTTAACTCACACCTTTCTGATGACTAAAAAGTGATAAAACAAATTTGAAATCATTTAACTTTGGAATAAACATTGAAAGATAAAACAGATAGAATACCCAGTCCTCGTCATACCATTTTGTTCTCATCAATTAAGTAGTTGTCCTCAACATGTGTCTCTTTCGATAAAAATAAACATGTTTATTTAAAATACTATTTTTATTTCATCAAATAAATTTAATAAAAGTGGAAAAATTTACTTAAATTTTTTTTCCATAAATGAAATAATTAACTTTTTAATAAAATGGTATTTTCAAAATAAAATAAATTCTTTTCTAAAAATTAGGTACATTTTCATCAATATGTTTTCTGCATATGAAATCATTCTACTTAATATTTAACAATTATAAATTACAATTAATATCAAAATGTATAAGGACTGGGTTATAAGGGTCATATTTAAATAATAATATTAACAATATATCAATGTCTGATAAAACTCAATGTCATGTGTAATATATGCTAAACTTGGTGTTTTATGTAAAAACCTATATTAATGAAATTTAATTTTTTTTTTAAATATTTCATAGAAACTTAAAGTTTTAAAAAAAATTGGGAGACTTTAGTGCTTTTTCCAAGTGTTCATAATGGGGTAGAAGTTTTAATAATTCTTCCATGTTGGAGGGACCTTAAGGTGCTAGAATGTGAAATTTGGTGAATATCTATGTTATTAATTTTCATGTTTCTAAAAAATATAAAAGATATTATTAAATATCCATTTGAGATATTGGAGAGCCCTCATGAATACAATTGAAAAATGGCAAGTTTTTTTCTACCAAAATTGAGATATGGTAAATAAGGAATTAATTTTACACATAGGGATAGAGATATCCCAAAATAATAATTCTAACCAATAATGAGGTGTTTAGCTGGCCTTCATATTGGAGGAATTCAATAGAATGTTTTTTTCGTAAATTCATTTAAGGGATCTATAAATTTTCTTGTTCTATTCATTGGAAACCGGATCATGGGTGAGTTGTATTCTCTATATATTTTAGTGGTCATAAAAAAATGAAGGTAATAGATTTCTATTATATATGAGGAAAGAAATATGTGAATGACGATGATCATGACACACCATTGATAACTTAACATTTCAAATGAATGGAATATATATTAAACGAAAAAAGATTTATTGAGTTAATATTATATATAATTGAATTAATTTTATGTAAGAAGAACACACTGTAGCTATACTAGTTACACCAAAACAGAACATTTTTTAAATTTTAAAGAGTTGATTATTTCATGAAGATTTGTCTTGGAGATAATGGTGTGGTGTCTTTTTGGGAATCAAGTCTTCTTAAAAAATAAATAAATGGTCAATTCTACAAGGTGAGGTAAAGTGAATTTGTCAATTATGTATTTATAGGAACTATGATGCTACAACCTAGGAAATAATTTCATGAGGATTTTATAACTCTGTTGATTTTATTCATGCCATTACATGATAATTATTCCACAATGAAATGATATTAACTAGGAAATATAGGTGGATTATTGGATTTTGGAAAAAAAATATGACAAACTAAAATCTACTAGACATTTCATAAAGATAGTCAAATATATTATGATACAATCTAAGATATTTATGATTTATTCTGTAATATATTTCATAAATAATGATCACATCACATCTAAGAGAATCTAACTATAATATTGATTACTTCTATAAATATGAGCTGAGATGTCTTCAGATAGGTGTGTGTCGAAAAGAGGAGGATATGATAGGATCATTCAAAAATCTAAAAAGGACTTGTTAGTATATTGAGGAGACGTACAAGGGTACACATCATTCCCCAACTCTATAGGCACCTTAAATATAGGATGATAAGATCATTCAACCTGTTAATTCTTATTGACCATCTTGTAATAGGATTTCAATACAACCCTCTTGCTATTTTCTCTCTTACTTTGATAATGAATTGGAATGCATGTAACCAGATCAAAATCATTGAACACTTAAGATTATTCACATGATAATAAGGGTGAGTGACCCTAGTGAAGACCCTTATATTAATGTCTGTTCATTCATTCTCAGACTCACATAATCATATAACCACTATTGAGATCTACTCACACTGAATGACTATGAGAATCACGTAGTTAGAGAGTTGATGTTTTTAGAAAACACATATTCACCCTCTATGGTGATATTCACTCTCTTAGGCCCTAGAATATTCTATTATAGAATTAATAATAGTTAGTTTATTAGAACGTATTTATCATACTTCTCAACCATTCCAGAGAATCTCAAATTTGGATAGAGATCTTAATTCATATTTTTCATTTGGAAAACTATCATATATTTAACCATTTATAACAGCCTCTTCCCCACCAATAAAGACTAAGAATACATCCACGAGTCCACTCAATCACTTTTGGATATTTTTTAAATCTACCTATTAACTTTTACTAGGATTTTATTGGTATCAACATGTCATACATAATGTATATGATTCATCCGATCAAGTACAAAAAATAAAACATATAAATATATATATAATTGATCAAACAGAAATAGAATATGGAATCCTAAACTTGTGTAATTTTTATATACATATTGATGAAAATCATGTATTTAAAATAATCCCTTCATAAAAAATTGGTAAATAACCATTTTAAAAGCTTTCCATGTCAAAAGTTTTTAACACATCAGAAAATTATGTGTTCTAAACAATAATAGCCATTTTTTTAGATTTATCTATATAGATATTTAAACCTAATATGTAAATTGCTTGAATAAAATATTTTATTTATAAAAATCTATTAAAACCACCTAATAATACACAGTGGAACCCAAAGACATCATATGTTAAAGACATTATTTGTAATTTCCCAAGACAAAATGACTTTCACCATCTCAGGGTTTACTAAAATACATTTTTAATACACATTATGTCCCAATAACATTACTTCTCATATCTATTATTGATAAAATAATTGTTTCTCATAGTGATAATGGGTTTAAAGGATCCCAAAAATGATGATTAGGTGGTGATCAATCAACCTTTTGGACATGAATTAAACTATGATATCATCCATGAAAACAATGAAAATGGACTTGAGGTGTCAATGGATGATCAAGTTCATATATTGCATAAAAAATAGAAGGAATTATTTAAAATAAATTTAATCATATGATATTCCATTTGATCAATATTTCTCTTAAAGGAAAACATAAGTAAACCATATTATTTGACTCAAATATAGTGATACACGGATCGAATTTTAATCTTTAAAAGACACATAACCCCAATAAATTGATGAAAGATATTTTTAATATGATGTAAATGTTAATTTTTTTTAATCCTCACTTCATTTTTACTTTTATAATAAATTAATAGGTTAAAAATATCATTTTCATTATTTGTGTAGAATACAAAAGCCTATCATGAAGTCACGTTGGGGAATATAAACCCATTTACATTAAATTCATTGATTCAGGCCTTCAAGTCTTTCAACTTAGATAGTTATATTCTATAAAAAGGCAATCATATAGGGTAAATCATAAGGAACACATTCATAGAGAACGTGACATCCCTTTCTAGTGGTAATCCAATAAAATCATTTGGGAAAACATTATGGTAATATCCCACTACACAAGGAAGATCATTCATTGGATTCCATTCACCTACCCTTATCTGCATAGAAGACATATAAATTGATAAATATTAAATATCAACAAAAATAACTCCATCTTAACAATACCTCAAATCCCATTCACCTTAGAATACATGAGAATTACCACCAGGTATGAAAATCGTTACCCTACTACAATAACAACAAACATGAGCCTCAAAAGAGATTTTCCAATCCATTCCCACGATGATATATAAATGGTACATTTTTAGGATGATTAAATACCATCTCACATTTATTTCTAATATAGATATTGGGAAATAATTAAAATTGATACCACACTCTTGAAAATGATACCCAACACTTTTGAGGGGTCAGATTTCATTTGAGATCCCTTGATGTAACTTCTTGAACATAACTACCCCATAATTACATTTTTCACAACAATATTTCATCAGTAAAATTCAAAATAGATTCATTTATATTCTTTTAGAGGATTTGTAAAACTATTACAAAAAAACATACTACCATACCATATACATTTTTTCTATTAAATTAAAATAATAAAATAGTTATCTTGATTCATTTATGAAAACCACCCAAAGTATAACTTTCCCTTAGTTATTGTTCATGATCACCCTTAAAACCTATAAAACTTATTTGAAAATTTGTTTATATTGGAATAATAATATCAATAAACTATATCAAAAACCCTATAAATTCATTGAAATATATGAAACCTATAAAAAGGTTTTTATTTTCAATAATAATCTTAAACTCATAAAAGATAGTAAATTTTTATTAAATAATTAAATAAACTTATTCTCTCTAGAAGTTCCATAAAACAGACTCATTACCAATAATAAATGAAAAAACTAATCATGAAGGTTTCTTGAGACAATATAATCACTTGTAATCACCAATAATAAACCTTATAGTCACCCGATATGGAATAAAATATTTAGTTAATTCTAATATATCTTATTCAGAAATTAAATTATTATAAAATATATTGGAGTGATATATCCCACACCCAAAAATAATCATTAATAATTTCTAATTACAATATCATTAATAAAACACATAGGATATTTCATTAAAACCCATGAGAGTAACAGTTAAAGTTAGCCCAAGAAAATAAAATTATTTACAAATAAATGGTGAAACAACTCCCTGTGAGGGGAAACTGAAATTAAATAATAGAATATTGATAAATATAAATAATAATATGATAATTATTATTCTTAAAAACATTATATAGTGATTCAAGTGAAATAAATAAAAATATTTAAAGTAAAATCTTAGAAGAAAACCCTTGATTTCAGTACTGGATTGATTCATATGACCATTAAAACCCTAGATAGTAAAATACTATTAACTATTTAAATTTTAAAAGATTAATGATTATTATCATTATTATAATGTCTTTTATTGATTTATTATCATGTATTACCATTTTTGGATTTATTATATCTTGTATTGGTTATCTTTATATTGTTCTATCTATAATTCCATAACAGCTTATCTATAACACTAATGGTAAAATATATTTATATTTTCGTCAAATGAGATTCATAGGTGTAATTTTATATGTGTTATTTCATTATATAACTATAGTATTAAATTTTTTTGATAGATGTAGATAATTTGGAAAATATTTCTTAGTCGATTTTTTTAAATTCTTAAAAATAACTTTGATTGATTAGTTTAAATAAAAAATTTATGATTAATATTTTATCATTATATAATCACGAATAGGAAATTATTTTCTTATTAATGTTATACATAATCATGAAATCCATTTTTAAGATTATTCATGAAAGGTATAAGTGAAAGATAAAATATCATCGTTCACTTAGTTATCCTAAAACCACCAAGGGTGGTTGATGGTTTCTAAACTATTTAGAATGAAATAAATATTAATAAATATCTTATTTCAAAAAAAATTACAATAAGTATAATAATATTTTAAAATTACTTCCAAATGATTCCTATATTATAGAAAGGGTATGAGAAGAATAGAAAAGAAAAGTCATTAATTTTGAAACCTGTATGTTGACATAAAAATCTTATATAAATGGATTTGTGAGAGGAATACATTGATATATAATAAATAATAGATCAAAAATATGTTTCTAATATAAAAACTATAACCCTTATATAAAAAATATATGAGTTTTAAACATTTTAAAGAAAAATAATATTAAATAAGAAAGTAATGAGTAACCTAGGAAACCATGTCATACTCTTTGAGTCACCTCATTTGGTTTGATTCTAAAGCCATTAGTGGTGGGAAATTTTTCTAAATAAACCCATTAGCAATGTGTATAGACAAGGTTAAAGTTACGTTTGAGTTAAATATATAAATAAAACCTAACGTTGATATTTTTATGAAATAGTGGGTTGAGTCCTCTTTTATTGACAAGATTCAATAGAATTTATAAAAAAAACCAATCTTTAAGAATATAGAAGTTCATTAATATGTAATTTCAGATTTTGGAGAATTTATTCCCATTTTAAGAGTGATATAATCATTTTACTGAAGGGAACTGACCATAAACCATGAAAAAGAAATCTCCCCAAATGACGAGATAAAAGACAATAACTCATCAGAAATGGCCATAAATTTTCTTTATAAAATTATATTTAATAAAATACATGTATTAAAGGTTATAAATTATGTAATTAAAGATTATAATTTTATTATATTGTATATTAAGTAAAAGTTAATAATAAATTCATATATAAAGTAAGTTGATTCTCGAACCCAACAACCTTTCATTGGGTTATTCATCATCCATTCCAAATTTCATTTTGTATATTCTTTTAATGATCCCAAAATATAACTTAATTTTTCTTCCCAATTATTTTTGTGGGTATAAATTTTTTCAAATTTATTTATGAACAATCTAAATATTTTCCAAAAGAACATTTCTTTCCAAAACGCATCTTGAATCCTCTTAAAAATTTTTTCTTCTCCACTCAGAATTGATGATTCTTATACCATGTATTTTTTTCATTTTTAATTAGGGAATGCAAAATTTTATTCCTGAATATACTCATAATGAAATAATTTTAAAACTCATTCCATTCCATGGGTTATTTTAGGGTTATGATTGATATGTTTTCTATGTACCATGCATGATTATGTAAATGTTGTGATGTGACAGGATGACCTAAATTATATATCCTTCCAATGCATTGGGAAATGGGATTTATCACATGAGATAATGTGAAATATTCATGAAGATGATTCTATATTTTTTCAAAATTATTATTTTATGACTATTAACATTTTTTATTTTTGAACATGATGTTTTATTTGTTCACTACTATGTGTTGTATTTGACTACTAAGACATGATGTTTCATTTTTATGAATTTTTACATTTATAGACCTTATATAATGATTCCTAACATGAATATGATGATGATAATATTCTTGTGTTATGATGATTATTATTATTCTAAATAATTTTATATTTATTCATGTTCTTTATTCGTCCACTTATTGGAATTTTAGCCCACCGCTTTTCTTTGATGTATATCCTCAGGTGAATACATGTACAACGGAGAACATGAGTTTTATAAGGACAAAAAAGATGTTTTTAAATAAATGGTTATTCTTTACTATGTAAAAATAATATATGGTTTTAATTTTACCAGTACACTAAACCTTTTGATCTTGGTTTTGTAACACAATTATGTGGTTTTCCTTGCAAATGATGTAATAGTCGTGTATGAAAATATAAGGTTGTTACATGGTCCATGATTCAAACCAAATTTGATATAACTTTAACAATAAAATATCCTTTTATAATGATTAAATATGATTAATATGTTTCAATTTTTATGTTTTATGTAATTTCATAAGAAAATGATTTCAATGGTTTTGTAAATAGATATGATTGGGTAAATCCTTCTTGGTAATATTTTTTTAGATGATTAATAATGAATATGATTGATTACATCAAAGTAAAACTATTATAATAATTATTTCATAAATATAGAATCATAAATAAGATATTATTATATAATTAATTTTATAATCAATCATTAAATCCATTTTTATGAATATTCATTAGAAAAAAAAGTGAAAGATTAAATAGCATAATTCACTTTGGAACCATAAAACTGCCACGTGTGAATGATTTTTTGTAAAAATGTTTAAAATAAATATATATTAATAATTATTTGAGTTTTATAATTAAATTTAAGAATAACTATTAATATATTTTAAAATTACTTTCAAATTTGTAACATATTATCAAAATAGTATATGGACAATAGAAAAGAAAAAACATGAATTTTGAAACCTGTATTTTGATATAAAAACCACTTATGAAAAGGGATTTTTTAGAGGGAAATTATGATATCTCATAAATAATGAATCAAGAAATTTTTTATAAAATATAAATAAAATCATTAAATAAAAATAAATGAAGTTCTAAAAGATTTAAAATCAAAAGAATATATTAAAAAATAATGAAATGGCTGACATGGGAACCCTTACCTTGTTCTTTAAGTCACTTCATTTAGTTACATTATAAATCATTTAGAAGAGGGGATTTTGGATACCCTAGAGCCATAAAAAAATTAATATAGATTTTTATATGGTAATTTTAATAGAAAATATAAAGAAACATGAATATTATATGTTTTCTAGAAAGAGTATCCCGAGTTACATTTGATAAGATTTGATGAATTTTTTATAAATATTTAATATTTAAGGTTTAATAATATAAATTAAATGGGAAATATCCTCATAAATGAAAACTTTTAGATATTTTAAACCATTCACCATCCAAAATTGACCCAAGATAAGTGTATATTTAGTATATTGTTAATTTTAAATCATTTTTTAACATTAAAGTACATTTAAAATCATTTTTCAATTCAATCTTAAAATACAACTTTAAAAATATCTAAATGACCCTGGAATTAAAAAATTAGTATTTAACTCATTACATATCATTTTTATCCTCTAAAATAATTCAGATCTATAATTAATCCAATTGGTAACAGATTAAATATTTTAAAACCAGAAATTTTTTAGATTTTCTCCAACTTGCACAACCTTTGTTCCAAAACATTGTAAGTGTTTTGGATAATTATATTATTATATAATTTTAAAAATAAATTATTAACATAAATATATCTTATTACTAATATTTAATTACACATATATCCATTCATATTATTTTTAATTTTCATTTATATTATGACAGAATTTTTAATATAATATTTTTGACTTTTCTTACCCTATTTGAGCACCATGTGATTATTTGGATAATTAACCTATTATGTAATTTTTAAATTCACATATATATTTTAAAGTCATTTAACAGTCATCGTATTCACATCTAAAATTGATCTTTACCAAATAATCCTTTATTTTTATTACATAAGCCATAGATTTTAACTTTTTTTATGATGTGTAAGCACTATGTGTGACACAATCAATGTTTCCAAATTTATCATGACATAAAAATTAATTTAAATTAATTTAATAATATATATAATTTTTTATATATATTAGAAATTAAAAAAAATCATGGGATTTTGTAATATTCTATATCATTTTGGATAAAAATATATTTATAATGATAATATTACTTCAATTTAAACTCAAATTATTATTTTAAAATGAATTTGAATTCCAATCCACTTCTCAACTCATAGCCACATTGGATATGAATAGTTTCTATCAAAATTAATCCTTTAAAAAAATTTAAAAACTAATTAAAATAAAATTATTATTTAAATGATTTTACCCTAACTTTTGACAATAATAGTAAATATACATTGAAATTTACTATTCATTATAATATCAATTTTTTATATATTTTTTAACAAAAAAAAATCCACCTAATTTTACCTTAATAATACAAATATATTATTTCATTTATTATAATCAATATGCAAATATAAATGATTAATTTTTAAAATAATAACTCGTTAAATATTAAAGTAATCTTTTTTCCCAAACAACATATAATTATTTTTTAAATGAAAACCATATTATCAGGTCATTCATTATAAAATTATTTCGAATAAATAGATATAATATTTAATTCATAAAATGTATAAATCTCCAAATATAAAACAACTTAAAAATTATATTAAATAGTAAATATAATCTTATCATTGTTTTAATATGTTTTTAGATTATGAAATAAATATTTTATACATATAATTCCAATGATTATAAGTTCATATTATATATTTGAAAATCCATAAGAAATATTGTTTAAAAATAACTTCATTCTATATTTGGGAGATGATAATATCACACAACTTATTTTTTATAGATTTTTTCCTAAAACCCTCTAATCATGGTCTATTTTCTTATAAGTCTGACAATATCTGGGGGCTATGAGTAAAGAGTATTTCACATGCCCAACATATCCACATTAATTTGATGTTAGATATTTTTTCCCAATTTATTTAGTGAAACAAACTAAGATAGAAACCTCAATGAACTACTGTAATGAATCTAATTTTTCCATGTATCATTTGGGAATATTTTATGAATTATTTTTGAAGCAAGGTGTAGAGACGATGTTAGATTTTGTGGCTCAATGTGACTGGAATTAGTTTTTAAAATATACTAAATATGTTAAATATCTTGAATACATAATTTTCTTAAAATGATGAATAAATTTGAAATATACGCTCATATTGAAAATATGAGGCCACTGTTGAATTTAGAATGTGGGTTTTACAATCGGCGTGACATAACCTTAGAGAGCGTCAGATGATAGTGTTGGGACTAGTATCTGGAAGATGTTTAAATAAAAAAATTCAATTAATTTAATTATTAAATTAATAACCATGACCTGATGATTGTTAATAAATATGATATTATGTTAAAATCTCAATGTTAACCACATAACCCAGGATATCTAAGAAAGACCGTTGGAGTAGATTCTATTTGTGGGCGATGACCGGATCATGGATCACTAATTAGTGTGAAACGTAACTCAAGGATCTCACCAAGTAAAATGACATCGAAGAATTATTCACCAAATATTGATCGAAATACAGTTCAGATATTGTTTTAATTGGATTCCTTTACTGTTTTTTTATTTATACAATTAACATGAACCATCAACCACCATATTTATTCATAGATTGATCATATTATTGGTACAAGATTATCTAAGGGGATTTTCTAAAGAATTTTTCATTTTTTTTGGGTCTTTGTTTTTCATTCTAATGGAATCAAATCTAGTTCAATTAAACATGCCTGATTTTATTTTATTTTTTTCATGTCTCTTTGAATTTACCCACTATTTTTCATATATTCATCACTTTTATATGTTTTGACTGGTGGTTCGATGAATACCCAATAATCAATCATTACACACTCACATATTGGTGAAAAGTATTGATAACATAGATCCGAGTATGGATTGATAATTGATCAAGATGAAATGACGGTGAAGACGGATTAGGTTTGTATTGGAGACATTCATGCTTGTGGTTTTGGCATGTGATGATAGCGTAGCTTTAGGAAAAAAATTCATTGAATCATAACCCAAAATCCAACTAACTTATGATGTTAGTGTATGGTCGACCCTAGATATGCAATCCCTAAATACATTAATAGAGGAATCACTAGAAATGGTGGCATGGAAGACAAAGGTTAAAGACCATGTGTTTTATAAAATCCTGGTGAACATAGTATGTCATCCGGGATTACGTAGATTGTGGGGCCTTAGCTATAACGGTAGGGTTTCCATCGAATGTTAAATATCACACAAATTGTGACTTGACTAGGAAGCTTGGAATCAACATTAGATGGTACATGGAACTAGATAAGATTACACAGACTTGAAAAAATCCTACACTCAGACACAAATATCGGCATGGGACATGATGCACTTGTAGGACATGATGTTGAAGGGACACGCCGTGTACCCTATCAAAGAAGGTTGGGATAAATTTTTTATTTAACCTAAAAACTTTCCTCAAGTTGTGTACCCTACATCCTTTCCTTGAGAGTTAGTATGGAATCAGGTACTATAAATAGGATGGTGATCCATTTAGAGGGACATCAGTCCATGATAGAGTTTTTGGAATCCTTTTGTAGTCCTGAAGTGAGATCATTTTTCATCATCTACCTAGGTGGAGTTCTTGGTATCATCAAGATAAAAACTACAAGTGTGTAAATAATCTATGTATAGAGTTATTCAAGATTGATTTGTTTGTATACCACATGTATTTGGGTGAGATCCTCATTAGTTTATAGTTCATTCCAAACTTCCATCATGAACTTTATATGGAGAGAACCAAGGAGCATGACATCTCAGATGAACGCCATTAGAGTTATCCAACCAGAAGACTGTGTTTTATTAGAAGAGAACTAAGTGGGTCCTTATAGTGGGAATCCAATTATGGTATTATATTTGTGACCTTAACATTATATTGTGTGTCTTGTTGATTATATCTAGATATTCTTGTTATAGTTGTTATAGACATATAGGTATGATGAGATAAAAAATATTATTGATGTTATATGCTTAGTGGTTTTGTGGGGTCCTACATTGTATTGTTATACCCCCCACTATAAGAGATTTTCCATCACATTCATATCTTTTACAGACAATCATACTTTGGAAGGTTTCGAAGAGGGACCAATATTAGGTGAATATTAGTGATCCAAAATGACCATGTTCTGTTCCTTTGGTTGCATTAATAGTAGTCTCCTTATATAATTTTTTTTTGGACTTTTATGTAAATTTTTATGGTGGGCATGTATTTATCCCGATTCATTCCAATTTTCATTTTTGTACATTGATATTATTGTTTTTGATAGGACCAATAGGGGCCTATATACCCTGAGAGGGGGGGTAAATCAGGGTATGAATATTCTTTTTCAAAATTATTCCTTCCCCACTGAATCTTGACCTCTTTATTACAAGGGTCACATTGTTTGAAATTTTTTGTTTATTATGAGCACTTATATTCTTAGTTATCGGATGATGATGTTTTAAATGCAATGCAGGGAAGAAAGTTGGCAGACACAGAGATTTTTACTTGGTTCACCCTCACTAGGCTACATCCAAGGAGCATACAAAGGCGATGTGTCGATGTACCAAATACACTAAAGCACACTTCTGTTTACATTAGTCAGGCTAGATCACTTATATGCCCAGGATCATTGCCTTTTAAAGGATTAGTGTCAACTCACTACTTTCCCAAGGTTTACTGCCTTAGTATCTCTCTCTTTGGATCACTGCTAGTGGAGAGGATCACCTTCTTCCTCTTCCTTTCCTCACTGCTCTGGAAAAGAACCACTCACAGTTTATAGACCTATAGGTCTCTTCATTATCACTAATTAATACATCCTATATTGTATGTATATGCTCTATTGAAGTCCAACTTTCCCCTGTAGATGAATCTCACTTTTCACCAAAGGTGTCGAGAAAAATTTCAGCTTTCACGCAGCCCTAAAGAGACTGGCGTGCTTCAACCATAATCGGCGCACTTCTCCAAGCTGGTGCATAACTTCACCTCAACCACTTGAACGACACTTGCTTCTTCAACTCCAATATTACACAACTCACACCATTTTATGTCCATACAAATTTTGACTAACAAATATTAACTAGAGTGCTTCTTCAAGTCGGCGCGCAAGTTCGCCTCAACCACTTGCGCGACACTCGCTTCTTTAACTCCAAACATGCACGACTCACACCCTTTCACGCCCAAACGAATTTTGGCATGCAAAAATCAACTGTAATGCTTCTTCAAAGCTGGGTGCACAAGTTCACCTCAACCACTTGCGTGACACTTGATTTTTCAACTGCAATCTTGCACGACTCACACCCTTTCAAGCTCAAACAAATTTTGGCACGTAACTATCAACTATGGCGCTTCTTCGAAGCCTGGCATGCAAGTGTCACCAAACCACATGTGTGAAACCACCTTTTTCAACTCTAAACTTGGGATAATCACGCCCTTTCTCACCCAAACCGCTTTGGGAGTGAAACTATCAACCAGCGCACAACTTCTGAATATCTTTATACTTGCGTGACCACACCACCACTGGCACGACCACAACACCTGCGTGATGGGTGCTCTGATTTTCTCTAAGTGTTTAACTCTCTAGAGAATGTGGAGGGGTCGACCTCTATTTTTAGGAATTTGGACACCCTGAGTGCCAGCGCACAAGTATCCCCTCAGCACGCAAGTCCAGCTGCCCTAGTCTCTGTCGCCGTAGTCAGTTGGACGACCAAACCCAAAACTTGGGCGCCCCTTTTTCCTTTGCCATATTTTTATGTTCTGATCTTGAAAAAGAAATGGTGCGCAAGTTTCCAAGACTTCAAGATCTACCATTTCTTTGTGTACATTCTTGAATCAATCATGGATCATTAACAAAATCCCTTTAACATGACATGCCACTATGAAATCCCCTTTGTCAACAAATTTGTACGTCATGGTTTACTTTGTCAACAAATAGAACATGGAGGCCCACTTTGTCAACAAACACAATCACCTTAAAAATGTTTCAATGATACCTTGAGGTATTTTTACCCTAAGTTTTTAGATGTATTCATGTGTGGTTTATTATTTGTTTTATATTTCATCATTTTATGGGCTTGGAGATTTGTGCATGTATACATGTAAATTAGGCTAAGTCCTCGCCAGTGAGTGACATGCCTACTCAGTGCTAGTCTTTAGCCCCTATCCTATTGGAAGATGGAATGTGATAGTCACATAATTGGTCCCATTGGGATGGTTCATAATAGAATGGCATAAGAGAACAATATGTTCTACCATAATACCTGAGTCTGTGAGATTGGTTTGGGGAAATAGAGTTAACTATTTGGACATTATATTTTAGTTCATAGACTCTAGTGTCTTTGTGGTGGTCGACGTATCCATACACTAGGACTCTGATAACCTTCTTGTGGTATCCGTACACATAGAAACTGGTTGTAGGGAAAACATTAGTACATGTATCATATTGGAATGGGATGTGGTTTCCAAGTCCTTCTTGACTTAGCTCTCTAGATATTCTCATTGAATGTGGTACATAATTTTAATTTTAGGATACCTCCTTCATGTTTTCCATATATGATTTAGCATCAGGATCATGATGATGATCCCATCAATGATTAGGCTTCCTGTAACAACCCAAGCTTCCACAGTACTCTTCCCTTTGAATAATGCAATAACGTGTGTTGTACGCAACTTCGAGTTCTAACACACATCACAACCAATCAAACTAGCCGTTATGAATATTAATACCCACTTTTTGAAATTTTATAAATTTCATCTCTAAAAATTGACTTCATTTTTGGATTTGAAATATCGAAATTAGCCTAGGGTAATATTTTGAAACTTTTCGGATAACATTTATATTTTGATGAATAGTGAGAATTACTAAATTTTAATTAAAAATAACTTTTTTAATCGAAATAGTTAATAGTGATAAATTATGAATTTGTGTGGTTTTAAAATATATTTATAATATATTTTTACCATTTAATACAATTTTGGTCATTGGACATAATTTCACAATTAAACCGGACATAAACAATTGTCAATCTTTTGATAGTTATTATCTCTTAAAAAAACACTTTTTGTTTTGATAGCGGGAATTAATTTTAAATTAATTTCTGCCACTTCTGTGTTTTGAATTTGGAAAAAATGGATTCCATATTTGGAATCAGGATGTAAAAATTGTGTAAATAGATAACTTTTATTTTTAGACATTTTGAATATTTACTTCGGTAAATATTTTATTTACCATGGTTAAAGGGTAAATCAGGTAAATAAGGGTTACAAAATAATATTATAATAATAATAAATTACCCTGAAACGTGTCCTATCATTATTGGAGGATACATGTCCAACCATGGGAATCATGGGGTCGATTTTGGGATCTCATGGTGCCACTTATAGGTGATAGGGACACTTTATTTTAATTAAGTTAAATGAAATACAAAAATGACATAAGCATATATCTTTTAGAAAAACAATTTTTACATAGGGTAATATATGTTGAATTTCAAACTATAAATATTAATTAGAAATATAAAAACATTTACTATATAATTTTATTTTATTTATAATTTTTAGACATTAAATAATTTATGTTATTTATGACACAATGGTGATGCACTAATTACTTAATTAATGAAAAATTAGAATAATTGATATTATAAATAACCAAATAAATGTAATTTGATACTTTTTATAAATACCCATAATTTTATAGGTTAATATGACATGTTAGTATTGATTTAATTAACTTTTTTCGAATTAATCATTCTGTTATGAGTTTTAAATAAATCAATTATTGAATAGTGTCAAAATTGACATAAAAGTGTTTTTAAAACAAATATTATATTATTAATTGATATTAAATTCTTAAAAATCTATGATTCAGAAAAGAGACTATTATCATGATATTTTTATCATTAATGGACAACTTTGGGGGGCTCTTCGATTTATATAGTAATTTTATTAACCATATAATATAACAATACAAAGAGACATTGTAAAAGTGAAACTAATTAACTAAGAGTTAATACTTATAGATAAGGTTAATATAGTAACCCAAACCTGTATAAATCCTATTATTTGAGTGTTTATCCACTTATTTCCACCTTAAATTTTAAATAATTCACTTTGGAGCCATTAGAAATCGAATCTGAATTTATTATAAAATAATATTTCTAGCTTGTCCAAAGGTGCCCCTCACCCCTCTTATTAAAGGGCACTCCCCCTTCTCATTTATTCACATCTTCATAGCCTTTTTGTTCGGACAACCCCTAAACAAATACTTCTCAACATCCCTAACTTTATCCTAGAGGGCTTCCTTTAGTTAGAAAGCCAGCCTATGGAGCCCTTTTGATCAAAGCAAAAGGAAGAACCCGAAGAAGAGGTAATGATTTCACCACCCTTTTTCAAGTTCCTTTCTTCTTCCAATTATTATATCTTTGTTATTACCATTTTAAAATAATAAATCCATTATATTATATTACTTTAATGTTATTATAAACATGGTACAACCATATTTCAGTATTCTATCCATCCTTTGAATGACATGTCACCATACGTGCGTGCGTACGGCTTACCGTCTTCACGTGGTGGTGTAATTGTTATTCAAAACATTATTATTTGGATGGATATAATAATGATGTGTAATTCATGTAAATAATAAATATAACATGACAATGATTCTGTATATATGATATACCATCCAATTAAATATTATTTTAATATTAAAAGTACGATATTGTCGCTCGTGCGTACGTACGGACTACCGTCTCCACGAAGGCGATGAGATTCATTCTTCATCGTATCCATTAAAGTATAATTCTCATTTGATGATTAATAATAATGTTTAAGGACTTAATATCATTTTGGATATGAATAAGACAAAACCTATCCATAATAAACATGGCTTATGTAACAAAACATAATGAGTAAGTTAACACCCGAAACGACAATAGTATTAAGATATTATTAACAAAGAAATGTTAAAAGATCATATATGATGTCATAATAATGTATATGATTATTTTATAATTTAATAACAATTATTTCACCATTATACAGGAGGTTAAGCTACACCCAACCCAGGAAAAGTACAAGGTAAGTGTTTATTTCGCAATCTCTTCATTATCTGAGGTTGTTTATACGTAATTATCATCTGTGACCTCTTTATCATCCACATCCATGTTTCTAAAAAATGTATTTCAAAACATTTTTATTATTTACAAGAATATGTGTTAAAGTCATTTATACCCTTTTTTGACTTTTTATAAGAGGTTTATAAGGGAATCTTTTTGTCGTTTTCCAAATAAGGTGCTTTCTAACCTTTTTGACAGAATTAAGGTAAGAATGTATTTTTTAACTTAATCGGCGGGTGCGGATATTTTCTGCCATTATAAAATCTTCGAATCATCCCTTACAAGCTTATAAGAAAATTTTCAAAGTAAATATTTTATTTTATAATTATGTGGCTCTTAAATGATTTCAAAATAGGAAGAGATATTTCTCTAAAAATAGTTTTGATTTCATTTATGTCAACATCCTTTGATGGATTTTAAGATTATATGAAGTTGATTTATTATGATACAAAACTTCCATATTGTATTGAAGTTTTTGTTATTTTTTTGACTATGGTTGTGTTATTTTTATACCATTCATGGTTTATGGAGAAAGTATTGAAATTTCATATGCTAGTTTTAATACGAATGTTTATGTTATGTTAAACCTGCTCATATGAGGAATGCATTGGACTTATTAAGTGATGGGTTGAGCTCGCTATAGCTCCTCGATGCATCGGTAGGTATCATGAGAAAAACTAGTGTCTTGGAACAAGGGCTTGAAAAAATCTTATTTGTAGTCTTGGCATGAGGCCTTGGCTATGTGGTTATGATAGTCTGGAATTATGCATTCCATAATTATGAAAGTGGTTATTGATATTGCATGTGATTATTTGACTAGTATAATATACATGTGAATAAGTATATGTAATTATTTTATTTTATTTCTGCCATATTATGTTTAAGTTCATGTTTTAAAAGGTTTTTTTAGTTATACATTGCCTTAAATTTTTAAGCTTATTTATGAAATTTTCCACTATATTGTTATCCTTACTTGGCATTTGAGCTCACCCCTTTCTATGTTTTATTTTTCCCAGGATGTGAAGAAGTATTTTATGAATGACCTGCAGGGATATTTGGAGGGGATAAGAGTGTGGACTATGGAGACTATATTGTTGTAGGTTTCATTTTGTCATGTAATTAAAACTTTATGAATGTATCTTGTTTTTCAATGGCTAATAAACTAATCGGTCATTCAAGACATGATCTTTCTTGGGATCATGCCAATGTTATGTAATAATGCACCAACATTGGGTAACTAGGGTCGGGGCATTAGAGTTGGTATAAAAGAAATTTTAGTACAAACCTTGGAAGCTAGATTTAGATAAACTCTGATTAGATCACATAGAACTAAGATGGACTTTGAGGATTAGTATAGAATAACATACTAGAATTTTGGTATTTTAGACATTTTGTGAGTTTTCTGATCAATACATCCCTGTCTGGATACGAGCAGGTAGAGGCGGCTCTAGCACAGATGTACCTAGGGGTAAAACCTGAAAACACCACTTTGAGCTAGACTCGAACTGGAACTGGTGCACGACAACAGGCCTTGCTGCACATTTGGTTACAATACTCTTGGGGGATATGCTTAGGATAACTCTCATTTTCTTTACAAATCATTATGAAGTGTTTATGAATATATACATATTCAATGAAAACATTTTTTATGATTATAGATTATATCCATAAATAGTTCAATTTATGTTAATTATTTTATAAGTATGGAATTATGTATTTTGATTCATAAACTGATCTAGTTTATGCCATTGTTTATAAATGGTGCCCAGTGGAAGAAATGGAAACCGTATAAATGCACGCACTCCATGTAGGGATTGCCCTCCTACTCAAGATAATTATAGTGGAGTTGGTGATACAACCGGTGCTGATCAACTAATCACCATACTGGGACAACTCACTCAGGTTATGAATAATAACCTTACCCGTATGGAGCACCCTGATCCATAGCGTGGAGGATCAATGATAGATCGCTTCATGATGTAGTAACCACCAACATTAAATGGGAGTACAAATCCATTAGTAGCTGAGCAATGGATTAGTTCCCTAGAGAAAATATTTCAGGCCTTGGGGAGAGGTGAAAGGGAAAAAGTTATCATGGCAGTTTACCGTCTCACTGGAGATGCTGATCAATGGTGGTCATTGATTCAAAACACGAAGGAAGATGATGAAGTATCAAATATGGAATGGTGTGAGTTAAAAGATCTGTTTTTAGAAAAATACTTTCATCGTGACCATCGAGTAGATATGGAAAGGAAATTTCTGAGTCTGAGACAAAAGGAGGATGAGAATGTCGCAAAGTATGAGGCTAACTTTACAAGGTTAGCAAGGTATGTTAGAGATTATATACGTAACCCAATAAGTAGGATTGATCGTTTCTTTGATGGGTTAAAACCATTTCTCCGTCGAGCATTAGTCTCACAATCCTTCTCATCGTACGAAAATATTGTCTCATGTGCTATTAAGATAGAGAAGTAATTCTCTATGTCTTATGAATTTAAAGGAAAGCAAGAGAAGAAGAGATCTTCGGATCAATCTGGGAATGGAAATAAAGGGAAGAAGGGAAAAGTTGAATATCCATCCTGGAGTAAATGTGGGAAGAAACACCCCTGTACTTGCTTAAAATGAATGGGAGTCTGTTACAAGTGTGGTGAAAATGTCCACAAAGCTCTTGATTGCAAGGGGAAGAAAGAAGCTACCGATGTCTAATACTACAATTACAGGGAGATGGGACATTATGCAAATGAATGTCCTAAGCATCAGGGGAAATTACCTTAGAAGAGGCCAAGGGATCAAGGCCAAGATTATGTTATCACTACTGCTAAGGTAGAAACTCCGAAAGATGTGGTGGTAGGTAATTTAATGGTTTCCTCATGTTTAGAAAATGCATTATTTGATTCTGGATCATCACATTGTTTCATATCCTCCCAGTTTACTAAGAAAATCAAATATTTCCAATTTGATTTAACAAGGGAGTTGTCAGTTAAAACTCTTAAGGGAAGTATTATTGCAACTAATTTTTGTGAATCAGTCCCCCATTAGAGAACATAAATTTTCTTTATCCGCTGATCTCATTGGCATACCTATGATTGAGTGTGATATAATCCTCGGTATGGATTGGATTTTGGACTATGAGGGGAATATTTATTGTAAGAAGAAGGAGGTTACGATTTTTGATGATGATGAAAAAGAACACCTTATCTTTAGAGAAAAATCATCACCACAAAATTCTTATCTAGATCCACCCCCAGTAGCTCAACTAAATTCAATTATTGGGGATAACGAGAATGAAATGACTATGGGTGAGGAATGGAACGTTAAAATAGAGGATGTACCTATTGTTAAAGAATATGTAGATGTGTTTCCAGAATATTTACCTGGACATCCTCCAGAACAAGAAGTTGAGTTTTCCATTGATTTAATTCCTGGATCAAGGCCAATATCAAAGACCCCTTATAGAATGGCCACTGTGGAATTATTTGAACTAAAGAAACAATTAGGAGAATTGAGTAATAAGGGATTTATTCACCCTAGTGTTTCTCCGAGGTGAGCCCCTATTCTTTTTGTTAAAAAGAAAGATGGATCTATGAGGTTATGTATCGACTAAAGGGAGATTAATGCTATTACAATAAAGAACAAGTATCCCCTACCTCGCATTGATGATTTATTTGACCAACTACATGAAGCTCAATACTTTTCAAAGATTGACCTTTGGTCTAGATACCATTAGTTTTGTGTGAAGAAGGAAGACATTCTGAATACAGCATTTCGAACCAGGTACGGGCGTTACGAGTTTACGGTAATGCCTTTTGGGCTGACTAATGCGCCCTATGTATTCAAGGATCTAATGAATAGAGTTTTCAAGGAATATCAAGATGAATTTTTGGTGGTATTTATTGATGATATATTTTTATACTCCAAAATCTACAAAGATCATGAAAATCAGTTGTGCATTATTCTGAAAACTCTAAGAAGACATGAATTATATAGGAAGTTTTTCAAGTGTGAATTCTGGCTTCGGGATATTTCTTTTCTTGGCCATATTATCTCTAAAGATGGAATCTCTATTGATCCTTATAAGACCAAGGAAATCCAAGAATGTCCTGCACCGACGAGTATAACTGAGGTACGCAGTTTTATTGGTTTAGCAGGTTATTATCGATGTTTCATCCAGCAGTTTTCCCAATTGGATAACCCATTAACAAACCTAACACGTAAGGGGGTTAAATTTGTTTGGACAAAAGAGTGTGAAGAATGTTTTGAAGAAATGAACAGAATATTAGTCAATGCTCCTATATTGACTCTACCATCAGGGAATGATGGGTTCATTATTTATAGTGATGCATCGAAGAAAGGACTTGGTTGTGTCCTTATGCAGAATGATAGGGTTATTGCCTATGCATCACGACAGTTGAAAATTCATGAGAAAATCTATCCTACTCATGATCTCGAGTTAGAAGATGTGATCTTTGCTTTGAAGGTATGGAGGAACTACCTCTATGGTCAAAAATGTGAGATTTATACTGATCACAATAGTTTGAAGTATATTTTCTCACAAAAAGAACTCAACATGAGGCAAAGGAGATTTCTTGAACTACTCAAGGATTATGATTTCACGATACACTACCACCCGTGGAAGGAAAATAAGTTGGTAGATACTTTGAGTAGAAAAGATCATGGAGTTTTTAACATGATGAGAATTGAAAGGGATTATATTTTTATGGATCTAGTAAAGTTGGATATGGGAATCACCATGGAATGTGAAACATCAATACTTTTTCAAATGGTTTCCAAACCATCTTTACTAGAAAGGATAAAGAGTTCTCAGACCGATGATGAAGAGTTTCAGAAGATTATTAATGTTGTGAATGATGGGAGATTGAGAGAGTTTGTGTATGAAGAAGGAAATTTAAAATTTGGGAAGAGACTTTGTGTTCCCAATATACCTGATCTAAAAAGGGAATTTTTGGATGATGCTCATAGTTCCAATTTCTCTATACACCATGGGAGGACCAAAATGTATATATATTTGAAGGAACATTTTTGGTGGGACAATATGAAGAGGGAGATTTCTGATTTTTTGTCAAGTTGTATGGTTTGTCAACAAGTGAAAGCTGTAAGGAAACAACCTGGTGGAGTTTTGCGACCACTTCCCATACCTGAGTGGAAATTGGATAATATTACGATTGTCTTCATCATGGGGCTACCAAAGACTCCTAGAAAGAACGATGAAATATGGGTCATTTTTTATCATCTTACCAAGTCAACACATTTTTTCTATAAGGGAAGATTTACCACTTGAACGTCTAGAAAGACTATATATTAATGAAGTTGTGAGACTTCATGGAGTACCCCTATCAATTGTTTCTGATCATGATCCTCGTTTTACTTAAAGATTCCGGAAATGTAATTAGAAATCCTTGGATACTGAATTTTATTTGAGCACTGCCTACCACCCTCAAATAGATGGACAATCAGAACGGACTATCCAAACCTTATAAGACATGTTGAGATCATGCTCACTTGACTTTCTGGGTATGTGGGATCAATATTTACCTCTGGTGGAATTTTCCTATAACAATAGCTTCCATTCGAGTATTGAGATGGCACCATATGAAGCGTTATACAGAAAGAGACATCACACACCAACCTGTTGGGATGACGTTGGTGAAAGAAAACATGTAAGCCCAGAGCTGGTGGAGCAAACAATGGAAAAAGGAAAGGTAATCCAAAACCACATAAAAGCAGCTCAAAGTAGGCAGAAGAGCCATACCGATAATCGAAGGAAGGATTTGGAATTTCAAGTCAGTGATCATGTTTTCTTGAAGGTATCTCCATGGAAGGGAGTCATACATTTTGGTAAGAAAGGTAAATTGAGTCCCAGGTCCATCGGGACTTTCTAAATTCTAGAACGAATTGGGGTTGTAGCTTACCCTTTGGCATTGCCGCCAAGTCTCTCAAAAGTTCATGATGTGTTCCATGTATCTCTGTTGAGGAGATACATGCCTGACCCAACGCATGTACCCACCTATGAGGAATTAGAACAGGAACCCGACCTGTCTTACTGGGAAGATCCCATCAGGATTCTTGATACGAGAGAACAAGTGCTGAGAAACTGGATGACTCATCTGGTAAAAGTTCTATGGAGAAACCTTAAAATGGAAGAGGCAACGTGGGAACCCGAGGAAATGATGATGAAGAAACACACAATTCTTTTTATGTAGTAGTATTCTAGAAATTTTTAGGGAGAAATTATTTGAACGAGGGGTGAATGTAACACCCCAAGCTTCCATGGTATGCTTCCCTTTGAATAATGCAATAGCATGTGTTGTACGCAACTTCAAGTTCTAACACACACCGCAACCAATCTAACTAGCCATTATGAATTGTAATACCCACTTTTTAATATTTGATAAATTCCATATCTTAAAATTGACTTCATTTTCGGATTCGTAATATCGAAATTAGCCTAGGGTAAAATTTTGAAAATTTTCAGATAACATTTATATTTTGATGAATAGTGAAAATTACTAAATTTTAATTGAAAAAATATTTTTTAATCAAAATAATTAATAGTGATAAATTATGAATTTTAGTGGTTTGAAAGTATATTTATAATATATTTTTACCATTTAATACAATGTTGGTCATTGGACAAAATTTTACAATTAAACCGGACATGAACAAGTGTCAATCTTTTGATAGTTATTATCTCTTAAAAACACGCTTTTTGTTTTGATAGTGGGAATTAATTTTAAATTAATTTCTTCCACTTCTGTGTTTTGAATTTTCAAAAATGGATTCCATATTTGGAATCAGGATGTCCAAATTGTTTAAATAGGTAACTTTTATTTTTAGACATTTTGAATAATTACTTCGGTAAATATTTTATTTACCATGGTTAAAGATTAAATCCGATAAATATAGGTTAAAAAATAATATTATAATAATACTAAATTACCCTAAAAAATGTACTAACCTTATTGGTGGATACATTTCTGATGATGGGCATATTTGGGTCGATTTTGGGACCCCATGGATCCACTTGTAGGTTATAGGGACACTTTATTTTAATTAAGTTAGAATAAATAAAAAAATGACATAAGCATATATCTTTTAGAAAAACAATTTGTACATAAGGTTATATATGTTGGATTTTCTACTATAAATATTCATTAGAAAGATAAAACTATTTCCTACATAATGATACTTTATTTATAATTTTTAGACATTAAATAATTTAAGTTATATATGACACAATAGTAATGCAGTAATTACCTAATTAATGGAAAATTAGAATAATTGATATTATAAATACACAACTAAATGAACATTGAGAATTTTTATAAATAAAAATAATTTTATAGGTTAATATAACATGTTATGATTGATTTCATTAACTTTTTTCGAAGTAATCATTCTGTTATAATTTTTCTAAAAATCAATTATTGAATAGTGTCAAAATTGACAGAAAAGAGTTTCTAAAACAAATATTATATTATTAATTGATATTAAATTCATAAAAATCTATCGTTCGGCCAAGAGACTTATATAATGATAGGTGTATCATTAAAGGACAACTTGGGGGTATCTTGGATGTATATAGTAATTTTATTAACCATATAATATAAAAATAAAAAAAGACATTGTAAATGTGAAACTAATTAACTAAGGGTTAATACTTAAAGATAAGTTTAATATAGTAACTCAAACCTGTATAAATCCTATTGGTTGAGTGTTTTTAGACCTATCCACAGCTTAACCTCTAAATAATCCACTATGGATCCATTAGAAACCTAATATGAATTTATTATAAAATAATATTTCTAGCTTTTCTAAAGGTTCCTGTCACCCCTCTTATAGAAGGGCACTCCCCCTTCTCTTTAATTCACACCTTAAAAGTCTTTTGGTTTAGAAAAAACCTACCCAAATACTCTCTTATATTCCCTAAATTTATCCTAGAGGCCTTAATTTAGTCAGAAAGCCAACCTAAGGAGCCCTTTTGATTAAATCAAAAGGAATAACCCGAAGAAGAGGTAATGATTTCACCACCCTTCTTCAAGTTCCTTTCTTCTTCCAATTCTTCTTTCTTTGTTATTAAAATTATAAAATAATAACTCTAGTATATTATATATACTTTTATGTTATTATAAACATGTTACAACCATATTTCATTAATCTATCCATCCTTTTAATTACATGTCACGATATGTGCGTACGTACGGCTTACCGTCTTCACGTCGTGGTGTAATTGTTATTCAAAACATTATTATTTGGATGGGTATAATAATGATGTGTAATTCATGTAAATAATAAATATAACATGATAATAATTCTGTATATATTATATAACATCCAATTATTTGTTATTTTAATATCAAAAGAATTATATTGTCGCTCGTACGTACGTACGGACTACTGACTCCACGAACGAGATGAGATTCATTCTCCATCTTATACATTCAAGTCTAATTCTCATTTGATGATTAATAATAATGTTTAAGGACATAATATCATTCTGTATATGAATAATATACAACCTATCCATAACAAACATGGCTTATGTAACAAAACATAATGAGTAAGTTAACACTCGAAACGAAAATAATATTAAGATATTATTATCAAAGCAATGTTAAAAGATCATATATGATATCATAATAATGTATATTATTCTTGTGTAATTTAATAAAAATTATTTCCCAATTATACAGGAGGCTAACCTACCCCCTACCAAGGAAAATTACATGGTAAGATTTTATTTCTCAATCTCTTCATTATCTGAGGTTGTTTATACATAATTATCTATTGGGACCTCTTTATCATCCACATCCATGTTTCTTAAAAATGTATTTCAAAACATTTTTACTATTTACAAGAATATGGGTTAATGTCATTTATACCCTTTTATGAATTTTTATAAGAGGTTTATAAAGGAATCTTTCCGTCATTTTCCAAACAAGGTGCGTTTTAACCCTTTCGACAGAATTAAGGTAAGAATGTTTTTTTAACTTATACGACGGTTGAGGCTATTTTCTGCCATTATAAAATCTTCAAAGCATCCCTTAAAATCTTATAAGAATATTTTCAAAGTAAATGTTTTATTTTATAATTATGTGACTCTTAAATTATTTCAAAATATTAAGAGATATTTCTCTAAAAAGAGTTTGTATTTCATCTATGTCAACATCCTTTGATGGATTTTAAGCTTATTTGAAGTTGATTTATTATGATACAAAACTTCCATATTATATTGAAGGTTTTGTGATTTTTTTGTATATGGATGTGTTATTTTTATACCATTTATAGTTTATGGATAAATTATTGACATTTCTTATGCTAGTTTTAATACAAATGTTTATGTTATGTTAAACATGTTCATATGAGGAATGCATTGGACTTATTAAGTGACGGGTGGAGCCTGCTATAGCTCCTCGATGAATCGGTAGGTCTCATGAGACAAAATAGTGTCTTGGCATAAGGCCTTGACAAAATATTATTTGTAGTCTTGGCATGAGGTCTTGGCTATGTTGTTATGATAGTCTAGCATTATGTATTCCATCATTATAAAAGTGGTTATTGATATTACATTTGATTATTCGACTAGTAGAATATCCATGTGAATAAGTATATTGCATTATTTCATTTTATTTCTACCATATTATTATGAAGTTCATGTTTTTAAAGGATTTTGTTTTAGTTATACATTTCCTTAAATGTTTATGCGTATTTATGAAAGATTTCACTTTATTGTTATCCTTTTTGTGCATTTGAGCTCACCCCTTTCTATATTTTATTTTTCCCAGGATGTGAAGAAGTATTTTATGAATGACCTGTAGGGATAGTATTAGGGGATAAGAGTGTGGACTATGGAGACTATATTGTTGTAGTTTTCATTTTATGATGTAATATAAACTTTATGAATGTATCTAGTTATTACATGTCTACTAAACTAATCGGTCTTTCGAGACTTGATCTTTCTTGTGATCATGCCAATGTTATGTAATAATGCACCGACTTTGGGTAACTGGGGTCTGGGCGTTACACTTCCATACATGGATATATTTAAGAGTGTCCAGCTCCATGTGGTTGGCCAGTTATATCACCAAATGTAAAGAAACAGATGGTACCATTAGTACCAACGGCTGAGTTGTGCAGGCTCAGCATGCGTCATCCGTTTTAGGAAAAGCTACCCATTGGGGTTTGAGGAGATCCAGACCCCAAGGTGTTTGAGGACTATAATGAGGTAGTGACATGAGTTTTTTATCTTTTCATATCACCAAAAGATCAAATGGTGGTTCTAGAAGGGAGCCTTCTCTATGGATCTATAGGATGATGGTGGGACTTAATTACAGAATTGTCCGATGTGGAGAATCTTGCATGGTCATATTTCAAGGTCCATTTTAGATGTTAATTTTCTCTAGCTATGTTGAGGGTTGTGTGCATCAATGAGATTCTACAGCTTTTTAAGTGTAGTATGATTATGGTTGAGTATTCATCATGATTTACCAACCTATCTGGATACTCGATGGACATGGTTCGTGATTATTTATCTTAGGATTGAATATTTAATAGAGGGATACAGAGAGTCAGTTGATACTATGTTATACCTCAGTTAATTCATATCTATAATGCGGTTCTAGATTGTGCGTTTGTAGTCGATAGTTTTCTAGATGATAACACACAGACAATTGTTTCTAGTAGTGGGAATAGAAAAGCAGATACTTTCATAGGATGGAGATGATGTCAGACTCGAGGACCTAGATTTGTGAGATATTTTAGGAGGCGGTCCCATGAAAAATGGTCTATGATTCAAGAATTAAGGTATGTATCTTTTCATTCGAAAGATATGTGGAACTACTTATGTGATGAAAGTGGACATCTCATGAGGGGTTATCTAACTTATTATACGACAGAAAGGGAGAGTATGGATGAGATACCTCGGTATAAGAAGTAGTAGGAGAATGTTGTTTTTTAGGGAAGTGGACATGGAAGAAAATTTGGGAGAGTATCTTTAGGTGGAAGACATTTTGACTAATGTCCACCACCACCAACAGGTGGTCCACTCCAGGCTCAGGGATCTAGTGGGCATGGGTGAGGGCAGCTGAAGGTGGTCAAGGATTACAAACTAAAGAATTCAGGGATGATATTAGGAACACTATTTGTATTTTCTACATTAAATTAAATACTAATAGATAGATGTAAAAATAGTTCCTTTATTTTCACTTATCTGGTTCGAGATTTAGATATTATGATTGAGCACTTGGATCAACAAATTTCTTGAAGACTTTTACAGGAGGTGATTCAGTGATCATACACTTATGAAAATTGTGTTCCCTGACTCTTTAATATGATAGTTTATTTTGGGATCACATTATAGTAGCGATGAGGCCTTATAAAATTATCTTAGTTTTGGAATGGTTATCTACAGTTCATTCCTATATATAATTCTTTTGGGAGAGGATGTGTTGTGTTATCAATGATGGGATAATTTTTTCATTTATGGGTGAAAATGAAAAATGGGCAATGCAAGATGGACTCATGCATAGAGAGGTACAACTGATTACTCATCAGTTGGCTAGAATGACCCATGGTGTAGTAAATGTTATGAGTTTTCTATTTCTATCATTTTAGGTATAGTATGAAGATGTATTTTATGAGGATGTTCCAGGATTACTTCCTTTTTGTGAGATAGACTTCTGTATTAATCTACATGTTGTGACGAATATGATATCTACACCGGAATATCAGATGTCTCCCAAAGAGCCTCACAATCTTAGGTTGTTGGGAGATTTCCATGGGAATGGTTTTTTTAGACCCAATGTTTCTCATTGTGTAGCCTCAGTATTGTTTTCCAATATTGAAGATAGGATCTTGAGGTTATTTTTTGAATACCATTATATAAACTAGGTTCTGTAAATAACAAGTATCCACTACTGATTACTAAGGACCTCCTTGATGACTTTAGAAGGTCACAATGGTTCTCAAATATTAACCATAGATCTGGCTATCGTCAGTTGGGAGTGTGGGATGAGGATATATCAAAGATAGATTTATGATTCGACTTCGGTCACTATCAGTACTTGGTGATTCCATTTTTCATGATGAACACCCCAACAGTGTTTATGGGACTCATGAACTAGGTCTTTCAGTTTTTCCTATACTAGTTCATTGTAGTCTTTGTCGATGATATCCTAGTCTACTCACTATCTGAGGAGGATCCTGAGAGACACTATAAGACCATTTTAGAGATACTCCGAGAGAACTATCATAATGGAAAGCTTTCAAAGTGAATTTTCTAGATTCCAAATGTCTAATTTCTGGGATATTTTATCCCATAAGATAGTGTAGAATTGGACACAGTGAAGGTCGAGGAAGTGTTATCTTGGGAGCCACCCAAGAGTGTGATGAGTGTGTAGAGCTTCCTTGGGTTTCTAGGATACTATCAGATACTCATACCATATTTCTTTAGAAAAAAAGTGAAACTGGGTTGTTATTGACCTATATGGGGATGCCTTTCATTTGGAAAGAGTGTTTTCAATAGGTTTTGCAGGGGTTGAGGTAGAGATTGAAGAGTTCTCCCATCTTGAGATTCCCATAGGAGGGTGTGAATTATTTAGAGTTCTGTGATGAATCAGATACTATTATTGGTTGTTTTTTTATTTATATGTAGGAGGTGATTTCTTATAGTTCCATTAGTTGATTCCTCATGAGTAGAACTATGTGATCCATGATCTTGATTTAGCAGCGGCAGTCTTTTCAGTAAAGATGGGGAAATAGTACATTATGTGCTGGTGGTTTATCATATATTCTAACCATAATATTCTCAATAATATCTTTAATCATAAGGATCTTAGCCTGAGATAGAGGTTATATCTAGAGTTCCTCTAATATTGTGAATTATAGATTCTCTCAACAAGAGATCTTGTTCGCAATTACTGAGTGAGGTGTTTGAGTTGATAGCCTCTTTTCACTTATCCTATATTGATAGAGATAGAATATGTTACCTCTAGTTGATGGTTATTTCTCATCCACTTTTATAATGCATCATGGAGGGACGGTATGGAGATACTTACTATGAGAACCTCCATACTAAAATATCCACTAGAAATTCCCCTCGTGGATTTTATAAAGGTATGGAGCATTTATTTTTTTAGAGGATTCATTGTGGTACTGGTGATGTTGTAAGAGGAGGTTCTAAGATAGTTCCATACTTTTCCCTTAGTGGTACATATAGTTTTGGAGAATATGTGCTAGGACCTCTAATGATAGTTTTGTGGCCAATGATGAAGAAGGGAGTTGAAAATTTTGTATCGTGATGCCTTACTTGTTAGTAATTGAAGATTGATCACCATGTTACAACAATTTAAGCTCAAACTCTAGAGGTTTCAAAGTGGAATAGGGATAGGACATTTTTGGGATTTGTGAAAGGTTTCCACATACATCTAAGGGACATGATTCTATCTGGTTGATCATTTACGAACTCACCAATTTATCCCACATCTTAGTTATCTAAGTTTAGAGATTAATAGAGAGCATGGGATGACGTTACATAAAAAAATATACTATGATTCCATGGAGTTCCCCAGGTGAACATTTCTAATTGTGATGATCATTTCACATCTCCGTTTTGGAAAGCATCTTAGAAAGCCTTTGGGAGTCAGTTACATCTGAGCACATCTTTCCTCTCTTCAACTGATAGCCAGACTGATCAGACTATTTAGGTAATAGAGGAAATTATATGGTCTTTTATATTATACTTCAGTTGTGTTTGGGAGGATCACCAACAATTGGTGGAGTTTTCATAAAACAATAGTTTCTATTCCACCATCAGTATGGCACTACTTGATGCCTTGTATGGGTGACCCTGCAGGGCACCACTATGTTGGACTGACCATGGAGAGTCAGCACTTATGGGGCTAGAGTTGGTTCCAACCATTATAGAGATTGTTTGTATCACCCAATATAATATTAGAATAAATTAGATGTGTAATAAGTCTTATGTGGACCAACAATGGAGGCCTCTAGATATCAATGAGGAAAACCATATGTTCTTGAGGATCTCACCTTAACATGGATAATGAAGATCTGTCCAGGGAAGTAAGATATCTCTGAGATTCATTGTCCCTTTACAGATACTACGTAGAGTTGGAAAGGTGGAATACCTATTAGTTATTCTACCATACTTAGACCGGGTACACTAATTCATCCACATGTCACATCAGAGGAGGTATATTTCTAACACATCAAACATTATCAATTGGGTAAATCTGGACATCAATAATTGAAATACCATTGTTGATTTCCCAACAGTGATCATGTATTGAAAGGATAGGATAATGTGTGGGTGATCTAATCCCCTAGTGTGTGTTTGGTGGTGGTATGAGAATATTCCTGATAGTACTTTGGAGTCAGATATTGAAATGCATGCTCAGTACATACATCTATTTGTGTATAATTTGTTTTTGGATTTCTGAGACATAAATCTCTATGTTTGGTATAATTTAACGATTGAAATTTTTCCATGTATCATTCTGGAAACTATTATGGATTACTTTTGGAGCTAGGTATGGGGACGATGATATATTTTGAGGACCAGTGTTCCAAGAATTAATTTTTTAAATATAATAAATTGAATTTGTGAACATTTTTTCTCAAAAAAGAGGAATAACTTCTTAACAGATTATCATATTAGAAATCTTAGTCATTAATTGACTTTATAGAGTGGGTTTTGTTAATTCAATAGTATCATTTAGACTCTTCTATTCCTTTTTGTTTTTGAAATCATAAACTCTTTTTTAAATGAAAACATATATAGTCTTTAAGAGTGTATATTTTGTTTCTAACTAAGATTTTGTATGTGGATATGATAATAATCATAACCACTTTTTTTATAAAAAAAATCTATTCATTTTACTATCAATATGGTCCTAGATACATTTATCATTATACTCATCAGATAGAATATGAATTTTATTTTTATTGATCTCACTATTATGAATTTCATCATAATCAACGTTAAATACATATTTCATGGATTTTCATTCTCACTATTTCAAATTAATACAATCATATCAATTTACTGTTCACTCTTATATTTTATCAAATAGGCCATATTATTTTCATACTCACTCTATCTAATCCAAAAAATAGTATTGTGCCAAAAAGAATAACTTTAAATCAAAATAATGTTGTGTATTTTGTTTTGTTAAGTATTAAAATGATATTGTTGTTTCAGTTAGTATATGACCATTGGAGTGCCATCTATTCATGTCTTTCTAAGAATTTAGTAATAAATACAACTATTAGAGGAAAATATAATTTTTGGGATGAAGGCTATAAATATCAATTCATTTGGAAGAGCTCAAATAGTTACTATTTTTTGAATGTACTGAGACTCTGCCAAATTTTATTTGTGAGTAAATCATTAAAGTGATATAGTTTTGAACATCATGTTCAACACACTTTTCATCTTCAATTTATTTTCTTTTCTTAATGTGACTTGAATTTTTATTTAATAAAATAGAGGGATCCCATCGATAGGAAATAGAAGGCATATAACACTGTATTGATCGAGGTATTTCATTGATATCAATATAGACTCTAGTATTTGTATCATGGGATTACACTGATGTGGGTAAGACAGAATTTAGTGAAATTATAAATCAAGGGACCCTTATCCAAGGTTGTTGGATACCCTTCTCTTTGGGTTGAAATATTTTTATTCCTTTACTTGTATTTTTAATCCTTGATGATTATAATAGAAAATGAATTACTTAGTTATTCAATTTTTATTTTATACTCTTTAAATTGGAATTTCTCTAATTATGATAAACTATGTGATTATGATAATTTTAGAATTACGATCTTGAATAATCTGTACAATACGATTATATATTCTATATGGTAGAATCTTCTTATTTTATTTACTCTAATATTCATATTTATTGTGAACATTATTCATTACTATGCATTTGTGATTGCAATAAACAGTGACCTGTGGAATATCATCATAGTCACTCTAACTATGATAACTATGGGACCTAGGTCCCTATCCAAATTAACTATTTTAATACAATAGTGGTTCTGAATATAACTAGTTTAAATCCTTTTAAAATAAATCCTATTATTGGATAAAAAATAATGTTTTTGAACTTAAAATTTATCTTCTATTGCAATTGATCATATACATGTACATTTTGATCCTACAACTGGTATCAGAGAAGGTCATTTAGATATTCATATATACATATAGTATCAAAAGATTGTTATCACTTTTCAGATTACTTACTCTTTCTTTACCTCTATAAGTTGTATAAAAAAATTTATAAACTTTTTCTTTATAAATATTTTCTATACTAACTTGTGTTGTAAAAAAAGAATTATTTGTATCATTCATAAATGGAATAAATGAATATCATGTCCATAGAAAATAATAAACCTACAATACGACCTATAATTGATGGTAATGATTACAGATACTATAGAGATACAATGAAGTGTTTTTTTATTAATAATGGTTATGAAAACATTTTCATTCTTACTAGAGACAATAAAATTCATGATAAGAAATTCAGAACCTTTACTAATCAATAAAAGAAAAAATATCAGATAAAATATAGGGTAAACAATGCTTTTATTTGTTCTAGGAAAAATAATACATACTTTCAAGTATCTTTTTTTGAAGAACCCCATAGTATATACAAGAAATTGGAAGTTACTCATTTTGGTACTTATAACGTTATTGAGATTATAAGAACCATGGTAAGAGGAGATTATCATGTTTTTGTTTTTCTATATGGAGAACCTATAGTTAAAGTTCAACAGAGACTATTGACTATTGTAAAAAATTTATAGTCAATGGGAGGAAAATACATATATGATGAGATTTTTGTAGATAAAATTGTAGACATAATTCCTAATGAATGGGAATTAAATAGAACTATTGTTGATGATTCAAGGAATTTAACAATTGTTACTATTAATGAGTTATTTTGAACTAACTTATGACATAAGAAGAAATTAAAGAGAGATACTAAGAATATAAAGAAGAATAATGGGAGTGTTTTTTATAACTACTTCGAACCAGATGAAATATAAGTCTTTTGAAAAACTTTCTAAGTCAACAAAGTCTAAGAAAGTTGTTATTAATTCATATTAAAGTGATATTGATCACTTTGAGAATGATATATCCAATATTTCATGAAGTATGAATAATATTGTTGGAAAGAAATATTTCCAATCCATATATAAGAAAAATGATAATAAGGATAAGAAATATTCTGAATTTAAATGCTATGAGTGCAAGAAATATGGACATATCAAACCTAATTTCCCCAAGTTGAAAATAAAAAACATGAAAGAAAGAAATTATAAGAGGAATCAGGAAAGATATTATAATCCTAAAGGACTGAATGTCTTGAAGGAAAATGATTCTTGGAGTGCAACAAGTAGAACTCATTTGAGGAATCTTTAGGTAATAAATCTTCTAGATAGAATAATATTGGTCTTATTTTTAAAATACCTATTAAAAACCAATGTTTCATGGCTAAGGTACACAATATATAATCCTTAAATAACATATATTTAAGTTCTAATTATCCTAATAAAGAAAATTTTATATCCTCAGATAAAGAATCTTCCACAGTAGAAGATAATTCATTACCTTCTTTTGAACAAGTTTCTATATTTTCCATGTTACTTGATAAAGAAAATAGTATGGTCAATTAGAAACTTGGTAAGGAAAAAATCTAGAATCAATGTTTTAACAAAATATGTATCTAAAATTTCTAAATATATTGATGAAAAATCTTTTGAAATTGTTTCCATTTCAAAAAACCTTGAAGAATTTAATTTTGAAAACGATAAACATAATAAGGATTTCAAAAAAAGGTTATTTATAATAAAAATGTTTTAGAGACAAACTCCAATCATAATACCAATGAATATAAGGATAATAATTTATTCATTAGAAAAAAATAAGAAATATTTTACCTAATTAAACTCTTACCAAATTTTACTTTTGAAAAGGAATAATTTGATAAAATGTATTCTCAACTTCTTCCTCTAAGGAATAGTTAAGTGATTGGTTACCCTCATCCAAAACTAGGTTTTAGTCACAACTATGTTGTTTCAAAAAGTGCATCATTCTACACTAAGTGTCAAAGTGGTGGAAACCTGGAGAAAACTTGTTCTAAAAATAAAATTCAATCCTTATGATTTCATAAATCCCATTTCTCTCAACAGATGCGGATTCCTAAGATTTTAAAATCTAACAATTCTGGATCCAAACATGTTTGGATTCCAAAAAACCTAACTATTTTTTTAATAGAGAAAAGAATAAACCAAAAATAATACATGGTACCTGGATATTGGATTCTCCATACACATAAACAGTAACAAAAACGTCTTTGAGAAGATTATAATGATTAAAGGTGGAAGATTCAATTTCGGATAGAATGGTCAAGGAGAGATTGTTAGTATATGTAACATTTTTCTTCTTTAAAAAGTCATTATTTAAAATGTTTTATTTGTTTAATGTCTTAAGAAAAACCTCATAATCATAATTCAATTATATGATTAAGGTTACATTTTTAATTTTCGTAATGATAAATTCATAGTTCACAATTCTAACGATGAGTTCATTCTTTCTTCCCATCAGTATGGGAATGGTTATACACTCAAATTAGAAATCCATAGGATCTATGACTTACCATGCCTTAGTGAAATGGAATAATAATCTTGGTTATGGAATAGAAGGATATGACACTGTAACCTAAGTAATTTATGTAAACTATATATGAAATTACTTGTTAAGGATCTACTAGATCATAAATTTCATTATTCAATAGTTTGTACCCCTTATCAATATGGAAAGAAACATAAGTCAATATTTAAATCTATTATTTAAGACTCAACATCTCATGCATTAAAACTAGTTCACATGGACTTTTCAGTCCTACAAATTCATAAGGTATTGGAGGAAAATACTATATATTTTTTTAGTTGATGATTTCACAAGATTTACATGGGTATATTTTCTAAAAAAGAAGTTAAAATACTTTTCATATTTCCAATATATTTCTTCCAATGAAAAAAATCAGAAAAATAGTCCTTTGATAATTATTCTTAGTGATCATGGTTGAGAATTTGAAAATTTTCATTTTGAAACTTTTTGTATTAATAAATTCATTACTCATAACTTCTCATCTCATGGAACTACCTAGGAAAAATGTGTTTTTGAAAGAAAAAATTTAATTATTAAAGAGATAAAAAAACCATTTTGAGGGAATACTCAATTCCAACACACTTTTGGGTTGAAGACATAAGTACTACCTATTATACTATAAATTGAGTTTTAATTTTTACATTTCTTAATAAAACAATTTATGATTTATGGACAGACCGAAAAAAAGTTTCATACATCAGAGTATTTGGATGAAAATTATTAATTTGAATAAAAACGATAAATTTCCAAAATTCACACCCAGATCTAATGATGGTATTTTCTAAGACTATTCCACCACCTATAAGTATTATATTATTTTTATGAAAAAAAAATTGTAATATTGAGGAAACCGTACATGTTACATTTTATGAAATTGGACCCTTTGTTTTTAAACAACCCCAACCTACATTTTATGATGTGTTTTCCAAAACTGGTTATCCACCTTATATAGATTTGTCCTCTGACCAAGATAATAATCCTTAAAATGTTTCTAAAGTATTCACTCCAAAATAATTTCTACCCTATATTGCTGAAAATGGTTTACAAAATAGAAATTAAGTTTTTTATAAGGAATCCTTTCATTGATAGTATCATTGGTGAAGTAAATGAACCTATAAGAACTAGATTTTGTTTAAGAAATAAAGTATATCATATATATTTTCATTCCAAATTCATACCAAATAGTAAAGATGAGGATTTGGTTGATGAAGATTGGATTAAATCTATGAAATATTACCTAAAAGAATTTGAAAAGACTAATTTCTAGACCATGGCTGAAAGACCTAAATAATCCTTAGTTATTAGAGTAAATTGGGTATTCATAAATAAATGGGATGAAATTGGAATCAATGTTAGAAATAATGTGGGATTAGTTGCTAAAGTCTATAATCAACAGGAATAAATAAACTATGAAGAGACCTATGCCCTTGTAGCAAGACTTGAATATTTTTGTATTATACTAGACTTTTTAGCATTCTTTAATTTCCAACATTTTCAAATGGAAGTGAAGTGTGATTTTTTTAATAGATATATATAGGAAAATGTTTTTTTGAAAAAAAACCCTTGTTTTGAATATTAAATCATCCTTATTATATTTATAGACTTACCAAATAATTATTTGGATATAAACAAGCCCCTAGAGCCTAGTATGATCAACTAATTGGATTTTTGTTAGAAAAAAATTATGTTAAGGGAACATTAAATCCATCCCTTTTTATTAATAAATAATGGAAACATATTTTGGTTATTAGAATTTATTTTGATGACATTATATTCAGATCAAATTATAAATCTTTAATAGATTCTTTACCAAATCTTATGAAATCTGAGTTTTAAATGAGTGTGATGGAGGAGTTAGTATTCTTTATTGGATTTCCAATTTTATTAAAACTAGAAGGTACCTATATATATCAGCAGAAAAATATAAAACTTTTACTCAAAAAGTATGGATATGAAAACAGTAAGAGTATTTTTATGCCAATCGGTACCATGAATACCCTTGATCTTGATGAAGCTGGACAACCAGTGGATCAAAAAATATTCAGAGGTATGATATAATGTTTACTATTCTTGATATCTAGTCAACCTAACATAATGTTTTCGGTGTGATTATGAGTAAGATATAAATAAAATCCAAAGAAATTCCATTTAAAATTAATGAAAATAATTTTTCCCTTTTTAAAAGGAACTAAGGATTAGGAACTATTTTACTCTTCTGAAAATGATTTTGTTTTAAAAAGTTTTTCGGATGCTGAATTTATTGGTTGTATAATATATAGGAAAATTACAATAAAAACATATAATTTCTTAAAAGATTCATTAGTTTATTAGTCATGTAAGAAATAATAGTCCATATAACATTACACTACTGAATCAGAATATGTGGAATCTTGAAGTTCTTATGCGCAAGTGTTGTAGATGCAAGACACACTCATAGACTATAGCATGATTTTTACCAAAAATCATACAATATGTGATAAAAATGGTTTCATTTCCATAAGAAATAACCCAAACATATCACTCCCATGAAAATTACATAGATATTAGACATCACATTCTGAGGGATCACACACTTAAAAGACACATCATTTTACAATTCATCGAAATTATAGAACAACTTGCTGATTCATTTAAAAAATCATTTCCTTCTAGTAGATTTGAATACCTTAAACAAAATCTATTAATAATAACTGTAAAGTAGTCATTCATTTCTACTTCTTGTTTAAATCATCTCTTTACATTAAGATACTCATTATTTAAGGGGTAGTACATATAAACAAATTTGATTGATATCACATGATTTTTCTATGTAACATTTTTTTATCAATATCTCATTTTTATTAATATCAAAAAAAATCCAATATCACATTTTTATTGATCTAATATTTTTTTAAAGATATTACACTTTTATTATATCTCATTTTTTATCGATCTCACATTTTTTTCATATCACATTTTTAGTAATATTACATTTTTTATCAATATAATTTTTTAAATATAAAAAATCTAGTGAAACCAAACAATTTATCATGAGATCCTAAAAGGTATAATTAATTATACTTTATAATTTTTTTAAAATTATTTTATATCTATTGGTATTTATTTTTAAAACCCGGACAGATTCTTTATGATTACCATTTTAATTAAAAACCTTCAAGAGTGGAAAAATTATCAACCATAAAATCTCTTTGATCTAATATGGACTGTATAATTTCATAAGTCACTTCTCTACTCTTAAAACATGGGGCCCTCTATCCGATATAAAATTTTTCCAGGGATTTCGGTGAAGGTCTACCCTTATTCAATTAGATGAGACCAATATTTTATTTACTCAATTTTTATATTATGTATTCCAGTCTGAGTCCTCAGCAACCTCTCCAAAATAGATGCCACCAAAAGATTTTACAAAGATGAATTTCATTTGATAAATTATTCTTAAGAGGGATTCCCCTGAGGAGTATTATTTTACTCTAAAAATAATTATTCAATTCCAATATGGGAATCGATATATGTGGAGAAAAAAATTCACAAATTCCAATCATTTCATATGAGGTAATTCAATTTTATAAAACTATTGAATTTGATGAAGAAAATATTAATGATTCCTTTTAAATCAATAATAGTAAATTCAGTCTATCATCCATTGAAGCAGTGAATTTACTAAACCTTCCATCTAACGGTGATCCATTCTACCCATTTCAAAAAGATCTAATGAATTAGGGATCCTTTAATAGAGAAAAGGCTGAGAAAATATTGTTTGAGATTTATGAAGTCAAAAGAGAGGTAAATAATTTTTCAGTAGATAATATATTAATTACCCTCTATAAGAAAGGGTTTCTAATAACCAAGATCAGTGATACAAAACACCTAAAGGTATTAGAGTTCATTACTCTTTATTACCTTGTGAATATGATTACAATCCAACTTATGGGTTACATCTTAGTAACTATCAAAAATATCCAATATTGAGCTATTAAGTCACCATTTTTAATGTTCTCAACTCTTCTAATCTAGCTAGTTTTTGAATGTATTTTGTTCTGTAACATCACTCTTTCACCAATACTAATAAATTTGATAATTTTATAGATTAGTGAAGATAGAATGAGAAGGATTAAAATTATTTTTAACTCAAATTCTAAAATGTTTTATAATTTTGAGGAAGTAGAAACTCAAGAAGAAATAGTTTCAAAACTCAAGTGTTCGTTGCCTTATAAAAACAAAAGAAATTAAAGTATGATATATTTCCAAAAGCAAAGAATAAATGTGTTTATTTTGAATTGATGGCATATTTATAGAAGAAGAAACATGATAATAGAAAATAAGGAGATCCACAATTTGGTTTTAGTCTGTCTGAGGAATATAATGAAAAGAATCTCACTGAAAAAAAAATTAATTCTTAAGAAAGTGAATGAAGGATAAAAAGTTAAAAGCCAAGAGTTTTGATATAAGTAGTTTCTTTAAGTCTATAGAGAAACCTAGTGATAATATAAAAATTAAGGATCCAGTCCCTAATAAGTCATTAATACACTATGTTTAGGATAAAGAGAAGAAAAAAGAGAAAGTTGAAGAAGAATCGGCACTAAAATAAGAAGAGGATTATCAAATACAGATCATAGATGAATACTTTGATAAAGAAAAAGAAAGTGAATAGAAAAGTACCGAGGAAGAGAAAAGTAATTCAAAAGAAAAATATGTAGGTGAAATCCAAAAATAACAATTCAATACAATTCCAGTCTAATCTTCAAAAGAAACCTCAAGTAAATTTCCATCACATGGAATTCAATTAACATTGAATTATGGTCAGAATATAGAATCAATGAAAGTGGTTAAAGTATTACTTGATGAAGATAAAGAGGAACCTTATCAGAATGAGAATCAAAATATTGAAGATGTGTAAATAGAAACTCACTATGGTGATATTCCTTATTTTAAAAAATACAGTGATTCTAATTAAATAGTAGCAATAAAAGGATTTCAATACATCGGATAAGATTTAAATTGGGAAAAAAAAGATAATTCCCTATTTTCCAATGTTGGATGAAAAGATTGATATTATTTCGAATAGTCACAATGAAAGAAAAAATTCAGTAAAAGTTTTTTTCGATAGATTTCTGACACATAAAGTACAATTTAAAGTGTTTGAAGAATGTTTTATGGAACACTGGATGGCTTGAAATAAAGTTTTCCAATGTTCTGAAAACATTGATAGAAATGTGAATCATGATGATGTTATAATTTATGATATAAAGTGACTGATATATGATCTCTTAGATGCTTTTAATAATTTAGTTATTGAAACTATTCATAAAGTGAAGGAATTTGAAAAATCTAGTACCTAAAAAGATTCTATCATTTGAGAATACAAGGATCTCAAGGATCAAGTATTTAACTGGATGGTGGAAAATTTTTTGTTAACCAGAAGATTTGAAGCCCTAGAAAATTTAATTAGGATTCTATTGGAAAAGATTAAATCTCATGAAGAGAAACTTAATGCTCATAAAGAAAATCGTTAGTCCCCGGAAAAAACGTTTATGGTCTATGAAGCTCAGATTCGATCTCTAGAATAAAAGCTTATTTCACAGGAGAAATCAATTTGGAATCAGAATCAATTGTTTATAGTATATGAGAAAAATAATTCATTCTCAAAAATAATATCTGAAAAATAGGATGGAAGATATGAAAGAGTATAAGAATATGTAGGCGATTGTTTTAAAACTATTAAAGAAATAAAAAGAGAAAGATAACGAGACAGACAAGGATAATAAATACATTTTTAAACTCTTTTTTTATTTTGAATCATTGATGCATGGTTTTGACATCTATATTAATATTTGAATGTTTTCCCTCTCTGGATGAATGTTATGTAAATCATTTTAGATGATAAAATAATTTGTTTATTTTTATATATTTTTCTTTCTCTAACCCTTTTCTGGTATTAGTAGATATTCTCTATTACTTTTGGTATATCATAAAGGGGGAGAATGTTTTATTCAGGCGGAGAATTTATAATGGGGGAAAACGAAAGAGGAAATACTGGTGGAGAATTTCTAAAAAATATATTACTCTTAGTAAGTGGGAGTTTATTCCTACAAAGTGCCATCCTTAGGTATTTTATTATCCCAAGGTCTAGCTTAATTGTATTCCAATCATATTCAGCGGATTTTTTAAAACTCAAAGGGAGATAAGTATAAGTCTTCAAAATAAGAAAACGATTTACCTTTCCTTGTCCCAAATTTTTTAACATGTGGTTTGTGCTTTCCAAAATGGGTATATTGTTAAGTAAAAATTATTATTTTGACTGTTATATTCCATTTTTTTAAGAAATCAAAAACACGTTTTTAAATGAATACATAAATTCTCTTTAAGAATTTTGATTTTGTTTCTAACTATTATTTTTGTATAAAGACACAATAATAACCATAACCACTTTTTATTAAAATAATCCATTCATATGAATATCAATATGATCCTAGATACATTTTTAATTGCATACTTCAGATAGAATATGAATATAATTTTTATCGATCTCACTGTTAAGTATTTCATCGTACTCACCAATAAAACCATATTTCTTGGATTTTTGTACTCATGGTTTCAAATTAATACACTAATATAGATTTACTATTCACTCTTCTATTTTATCATATATGCTATATTCTTTTTGTACTCACTCAATCACATCCATAAAAATAGTCTTCTATCAAAAAGAATAATTTTAAATCAAAACAATGTCATGTATTCTATTTTGATATGTATTAAAACAATTTCATTGTTTTAGTTAAAATATAACTGTTGGATTGCCACTTATTCAATTCCCTCTGATAATTTAGGAAGAAATCCTACCATTGGAGGAAAAATAAAACTATTAGGATGAAGCAAATAAATACCAAGTCATTTTTATGTGCTCTAATAGTTTCTTTTTTTAATGTACTAAAACTCTTCCAAAATTTTTTTGTACGAAAATAATTTAGGTGATATAGTTGTGAACATCTATTTCAATACACTTTTCATCTTCAATTTATTTTTTTTCTTCATGCGGCACTGATTATTTCAAAATACAGTCGGGGGATTCTAATGATATGAAGACAAAAGATGTCGATTAGCGTATTGATCGAGGTCTTACATGGATAGAAATAAAGACTCTAATCATCGTATTGAGGGATTACCCTAGTGTGGGTAAGATAAAATTTCATGAAAGAATAAATCAAGGGACCCAAATCCAAGTTTGGGCGATACCATTCTCTTTGGGTTAACCATTTTTATTCCTTCACATATATTTTTACGTTCCAATGTTTGTAATAGAAAGTGAATTATTTACTTGTAAATATTCTATTGTATACTCTTTAAATTATAATTACTCTAATTACGAACAATTACGTGATTACAATCATTTTGTGATTACAATATTTTAAAATCTATGAAATATGATTCTATACGCTATATGGTAAATCATATATATATTATTTAATATAATAATTGTATCCATTGTGAATATAATTCATTAATAAACATTTTCTATTAAGATAAATAGATACCCAGGGAATATCATCAAAGTCACTCTTACTAAGATAACTATTGGACCCATGGCCATGTCCGAATTAATTTTTTTATTACCATAGTAGTTATGAATACAGATAATTTAAATCCTTTTAAACTAAATCCTTTTAGGGATAAGAATAATAGTTTTTAAACCTACAATTCATCCCACCATCTTGTAATTGAGCATCTACATCTATATTTCAATAATAAATTGGTATCAGATAATCTATCAAAGATATTGATTCTTACACTTAGTGTCAATGGCAGATTTTTACAACTCGGTTTACATACTCTCTCTTTAATAATAAATTCTTTTTATTTTTTTTTAACTTTTTGATTATAAATATTTTCTATACTTACTTGTGTTGTGGAAAAAGGAATTTTTGGTTTCATTCTAAAATTGCAGGAATGAATATCAGGTCTATAGACAATCTGAACCAAGATGATGAGATTCTTGTAGATAAGATTGTAGATATCATGCCTAATGAATGGGAATAAAAGAGAAATACTTTTAATGTTTAAAGTAAAATTTCAACTGTTACTCTTGTTGAGTTATTTGGATCTCTCTTACAACATTAGAATATATTAAAAAGTGATTCGGAGGATATAAAAAAGAATAATGGGAGTTATTTATTTAGTACTACTTTGAGCCAGATGAAAGCCACGACTTCTGAGTAAGTTTCTAAGACAAAAAATTCTAGGAACGTTTTTATTCAGTCTGATTCAAGTGACATTGATCACTCAGATAATGAGATCACCAATCTTGATCGAAGGATAAACAAGATTGTTATAAATAAGGATTTACATTATAGACAAATGAAATAGGATACAAAGGATAAGAAAGATTTGAATGTCACATGCTATGAGTGAAATAATGTTGGACATATGAGACCTTATTTTCTTAAGTTATAAAGAAAATATAAGAAATATAGACATTTTTAGAGTAATCAAAGAGGATATTATAATCTTAAAATAAATAAAATCTTGAAGGAAAATTATTCTTGGAGTGAAAGTGGTGGAGACTCATTAGATGAATTTTCAAATGATGAATCTTTTGAACAAAATAATATCGGTCTTATTTCTAGAATACCTATTGAAAACCAATGTTTCACGGATAAGGTTCACACTACTGGATCCTTAACTAACATTTCATTAAGTGTTAATTATCCGGATGATGAAAATTTTATATCCTTGGATTTATAATCCTCATCAGCAAAAGATAATTATTTACCTTGTTTTTAATAAGTATCTTGATTTTTGAGGTTACTTGAGAATGGAAATACTAAGATCCATAAGAAAGTTGACAAGGAAAATATAGAATCGATGTTTTAAAAAAACAAGTATCAGATATTTCTAATGATCTTGATGCAATATTGTTTTAAATTGTTTTTATTTCAAAAAATATTGAGGAAGTTAATTCTGAAAAGGATAAACATTCAAAGGATTTAGAAAAAGTTATATTAATGAATAATATTTTAGTGAAAAAATCCCATCCTAAGACCAATAACTATGAGGATGAGAATTTAGTCATTAGACTAAAACCTGAAATATTTTACTTAAATATACTCTTATCAAATTTTAATTCTAGAAATAATGAATTTGATAAAATGTATTCTCAACTTCGTCTTGTAAGGAATAGTTCTAGGATTGGTTAGTCTCATCCAAACCTAGTTTTTAGTCAAAACTATTTTTGATTCCAAAAGTTCCCACATCTGTACTAAGTGTCTAAGTGGTCGGAACTGGGAGAAAAATTGTTCTCTCAATAAAATTCAATCCTTATGATTTTATAGAGCCCATTTTTTGAAACAGATGTGGAATCATGATTTTACTTTCTAACAATTCTAGATCCAAGCAAGTTCAGATTCCAAAAACCTAACTGCTTTGTTTTTAGGAAAACAGAGAGGATACCAACAACAATACATCATATATGGATAGTGGATGTTCCAGAAACATTACTAGTAACAAAAATTTCTTTGAAAACATTGTCTTGATAAAAGGTGGAAGAGTCACTTTCGGAGATATTGCTAAAGAGAAATTATAAGTATATGTAAAATTGTTATTCTTGGGAAATACTTGATTTCATATTTGTTTGTTAAATTTCTTAAAAATAACCTAATAATAATAAGTCGATTATGTGATAAAGGTTAGCTTGTGAATTCTAGGAATGATAAATGATTATATCACACTTACAAGGATGAGTTCATTCTTTCTACCCAATAGCATGAAAATGTTTCTTCACTCAACCTAGAAGACATTAAGATCCAAGAAATACGTTACCTTTTTGAAATGAAAGACCATTTTTGGTTATGTAATATAAGGTTAGGACATTGAAACCTTAAGACATTATTTAAACTATTACAGAAATAAATTTTTAAGGTTATATCCGATCTTGAATTTAATTCTTTAAAAGTCAGTGACCCTTGTAAATATAGAAAACAACATAAGACAATCTTTAAATCTATTAGTGATGTCTCAACTTCTAATGCATGACCTCTAGTCTACATGTACTTTTTCAGTCACGCACAAACTAGATATGATTGAGGAAAATTATTAATATTTTTTTAGTTGATGATTACACAATATTTTCATAGGTCTATTTTATAGAAAAGAAATATGAAGCCTTTTCTTATTTCAAATATTTTTCATCCAAAGCTAAAAATGATAAAATCTTCCATTGATAACTATTCATAGTGATCATGGTGGGGAATTTGAAAATTTAAATTTTAAAACTTTTTTTTGTAAGAAATGAATTTCTCATAATTATCGGCTCCTATAACAACCCATCAAAATGGTCTTGTTGAAAGAAATTAGTGAGTTCTTCAAGAGATAAAAAAGAAAAATTTTGACTGAATAATCAATTGCCAAAAACATTTGGGAAAAAGCTGTAAGTACTACTTTTTATTCTATAAATCAAGTTCTAATCAAACTATTTCTTAATAAAACAGCGTATTAATTATGGACAGTCTAAAAACCAAAAGTTTCATACTTTATAGTGTTTTCATGAAAAGTATTCATTTTGAATACAAAATATAATTTTCATAAGTTCTCACTTATATATGATGAAGGTGTTTTCTTAATAAATTCCACTACCTTTATGTCTTATAGTGTTTGAAATAAAAATTCATGTATTATTGAGGAAAATGTACTTGTTAAATTTGATGAAATTGATCCCTTTGTTTTTAAAAAATCCCGAACTACATCTTCTAATGTTTTTTCAAAAACTAATTATCAAAGTTTGATATATTACTCTTCTAATGAGGATAATACTCAACAAAATGTTTCTGAATTATTCACTCCAAAAGACTTTCTACCCTATGTTGATGAACATGTGTTACAAAATCTAATGTAGTTGTTTCTAAGGAATAATCCAAATTATTATATCATTGGTGATGTAAATCATCTTCCAAGAACTAGAAGTTCTTTAGGAAATGAATTATATCATCTAGAATTTCTCTCCCATTTCAAACCAAAAATTCTTGATGAGGATTTAGGTGATGAATATTGGATTAAATATATGAATGATGAGTTAAATTAATTTTAGGGGAACAAAGTCTGGATAGTTGTTGAATACCTTAAATAAACCTTAATTATTATAGTAAAGGGGGTATTCATAAATAAATGTGATGGAAAAGATATCTTTGAAATAAATAAAGAAATATTATTTTGTAAAGTCAATAATCAACATAAATGAATAGACTAAGAAAAACTTATTCTTCGGTATCAAGACTTGAATCTATTCATATTCTACTATCCTTTGCATCTTTTTTTAATTTCAAAATTTTTCAAATGGATGTGAAGTGTTATTTTTGTAATGGATATATACAAGAGTATTTTTTTTTAAAACCTCTTGGTTTTTAATATACTAAACATCCTTAATATTTTTACAAACATAACAAATATTTACATGGAATTAAACAAGTCCCTTGACCCTGGAATGATAGACTTATATGATTTATTTTATAAACAATTATGTTAACAAATATGCTAATCCAACCCTTTTTATTAAAAAATAATTCAAAAATATTTTGGTTTCTCAAATTATTGTTGATGAAATTATATTCGGATCAAATCAACAACCCTTAACAGATTATTTCGAGAATCTTATAAAATAGGACATTGAAATGAGTATGATGGATGAGTTAACATTCTTTATTGGTTATCAAATTTCTCAAAAACTAGAAGAGACCTATATATCTAAAAATATTTATATAAAATATTTACTCAAAAATTATTGGTATGAAAACACTAATAGTATTATTTCCTCAATCGGTACTATGAATACCACTGATCTTGATGAAGTTGGATAACTAGTAGATCAAAAAATATTTAGAGGTATTATGTGATATTTGCTATATATAATAGGTTTTTGACCAGAATTAAAAAATTTTGTATACTTATTTGAAATAAATTAAGAAAATCCAAAGGAATCTCATTTAAAGTAGTGAAAATAATTTTTATCTATTTATAAGGAACTATTTATTTAGGAATATTTTACTCTTCTAGAAATGATTTTGTTTTAAAAAAAAGGGTGTAGAATTTTGTGGTTATAGATTGGATAGGAAAAGTACATCTGGAACCTATATGTTCATAGAAGATTTATTAGCTTCATGGTAATGTAAGAAACTTCACTCGGTAGCACTTTACACTACTGGAGCTAAATATGTTTCTACTAGATCTTGTTGTCCTCAAGTGTTGTGGATGCAACACACACTCACAGTCTATGGACTAATTTTTACCAAAACAAAGATACTATGTGATAACACTAGATCCATTTCCCTATGAAGAAACCCATAAAATCACTAACATGAAAAGAACTTAGATATTATTCATTACTATTATAGGAATCACACACTTAAATAAGACATCATTTTTCAATTCATCATAATGTAGTAACAACTTTGTGATATATTTAAAAACCCATTAAATTGTAATAGATTTGAATACATTAAACAAAATCTATGAATGATCACTATAATGTAGTCATTCATATATACTTATTTTTTAAATCATCTCATTAAATTAAGATACTCAATTTTAAGGGGGGTACATATGACAATTTTTTTATTGATATCACATTTTTTATCGTCTCACATTTTTTATCAATATATCATTTTAATCGATGTCAAAAAACAATATCTTATTTTTTATCGATCTCATATTTTTTGTGGATAATAAATTTTTTCAATATCACATTATTTATTGATATTAAATTTGTTTTATTGATGTCACATTTTTTTAAATATCACATTTCTTATCGATCTCACATTTTTATATAACATTTTTATCGATATCACATCTTTTATCAATCTCATTTTTTTAAAAAAATAAAAAACTACTGAAACCAATAAATTTACCCTCAGATCCTAAATGTTATAATTTCTTATGATTTTCACATTGTTTTAAATTATTTCATATCTATTGATATTTATTTTTAAAACAAGATTAGATTAATTCTGAATTCAATTTAAAAAAAACATCAAGAGTTTGAAAATTCACAATCTTCACATCTTCAGGATCTAATATGGACCATAGAATTCCAATGGTCACATATTTAGACCTATAAATATGGACCCCTCTATCCAAAATAAAAATTTTCAATTGATTGCAGTGAAGTTCTTCCTTTCTTCAATTATTTGAGACTGATATTTTTTGTACTCAGAGTTTATCCTATGTATTCATGTATTAGTACTGAGAAACCTCTCCAAAACAGATAGAACCAAAATATTTTGAAAAGATGAATTTATTTTGAGAAATTATTGTTATGAGGTGTTTCTATGAGATATATAATTCCACTTTAAAAAGAATTATTCAATTCCAAGGATTGGTAACGGTTTGTGTGGAGAAACTAAAAGCTCAAATTCTGATCATAAAAAATGAGGTAATTCAATTCTATAAGACTGTTGAATTTGAAGAAAATAATTTGAAAGTATCATTTAAATATATGATTGTAATTTTAGTCTATAATCTAGTGAGGTAGCAAGTTTACTAAACCTTCTATGCAAAGGTGATGCATTCTGTCCATCCTACAAATAGCTGAGGAATATTGTATGTTTTAATAGAGAAAAGTGCATGAAAACATTGTTTGATATTCATGAAGACAAAAGAGATGTAAATCATTTATCCATATATAATAGATTAATTTATCTCTAGATTAATGTGTTTATAATACCCAGGAGATGTGATACAAAAACCCAAAAGGTGTCAGATGACTTTATTGTTGATTACCTTGTGAATATGAGGAAGCTCATCATCTTGGCTTACATCATCATAACTATCAAAAATATAAAATCTGGAGATATTAAGTCATAGATGATAATGTTACCAACTATTCCAATCCATCTTATTTATGAAAGTATGATGTTTTTTAAATTCACTCTTACATCAGTACTAACAAATATAATAATTTTTTGGATTAGTTATGATACGTTGAGAAGGATAAAAATTATTTTTGAATTATATTCTAAAAATTACTTGAAGTTTAATGAATTACAAACTTGGAGAAACTGATGTTTCGATTGCCTTAGAAAAAAAGTCTAATATCATTCCAAATCTAAGGAAGAAAAGTGTTTATGTCGGAGTAATAGAAAAATTATATAGGAAATAACATGATAGTACAAAATAAGGATATCCATGATTTGGGTTCAATACAGCTAAGTCCCTTTTTGAAAATAATCACACTAAAGAAACCATTAAATATCAACAAAAGGGAAAGAAGGAGAAAACAAGAAAAAAAAGAGTTTTGATATTGGTAGTTTGTGGAATTCAGTATAGAAACCCAGCACTAATATAAAAATTTAGGATGCAGTCCCTGATAAGTCAGCAACACCCTATGTTCTAGATAATGAGAATAAAAAACAAAAAGTTTAAAAAGAGTTGGAATATGAAGAATAAGAGGATTCTAAAATGTGGCTTATATATGGATGTGTTGTTAAAGAAAAATAAAGTGATGATAAAAGTAATAAGGAAGAGAAAATTAATTCCAATGGAAAAGGAGAATTTGAAACCCAAAAATCTCTTAATCATACAATTCCAGTCCAATCCTCAGTAGCAACTTCTGCTAAATTTTCATCCCCTAAAAATCAATCCACATTGAAATCTGGTAAAAAAATCAAAGAAACTGATTCAAGTATAAGATGAATAAGATAAACAAGACCCTAATGAGAATGAGAACAAAACTATTGTGGATGTAGTAATAGAAACTCACTATAGTCATCTTTCGAATTTCAAAAAGATATTGATTATAATCGAATAGTAGTAATCAATGGAGTTAAATACATTGAAAAAAACCTTAGATAGGCTGGAAAAGATAATTCCTTATTCTACAATGTTGGATGAAAAGATTGATATTCCTTATAATAGTAACAATGAATGAAAATATTTAGTAAAAGGTTTTTTTGGATAGATTTATGAACTTTGAAACACAATTCAAACTTTTTAAATAATGTTCTTTGGAACACAAGAAGGCGTGAAATAATGTTTTCAAATGGTCTAAGAACATTGATTAAAATTTTAATCATCATGTGGTTATGATTAATGATATAAGTAGATTGATAAAATGAACTCTCAGTTTATTTAAATAAGTTACTTAATAAAGCTAATGATAAAGTTAAGGCATTTGAAAAACCCAGTTCCTTAATAGATTCTCACTTTAGAAAATACAAGGGTCTAAAGGATCAAGTATCTGACTTGAATTTTGAAAATGCATTGCTGACTAGATGATTTAAAACCCTATAATAGCTAATCTGGATTCAATCCAAAAAATTTCAATCCTAGGAAGATATAATTAAATCTCGTGACGAAATTCGTTGTTACCAAGAAGAAAATTTTGTGGTTCAGGAAGCTCATATTTGGTCTCTAGAAGAGAAGTTACTTTATCAAGAGAAATGGATTCGGAATTAGGATCAGTTGTTTACATTCAAAGAGAAAATACTTCATTCTCAAAAGTAATCTCTCAAAAATATACTGAAGATAAGAAAGAGTTTAAGAATATGAAGATAGATATTTTAAAACTAAAAATGAAAGAAAAGGAGAAAGATATTAAGATAGATATGAAAAAGAAATAACTTTTGGAAATCTTGTTGTATTATTTTGAAACATCGATGCATGCTTTTGAAATATATATTTCTAATGAAATGATGTATTTCTCTGGATGAATGTTCTCTAAATCATTTTAGATGATCAAATCATTTTTTATTAGTATTTCTTCTTGTTTTTGTAACCATTTTTCTGGTATTAAAAGATATTATCCATTTCTTTTTGTAAATCAAATAGGGGGAGAATGTTTTATTCAGAGGGACAATATATAAAAGGGGATAATGAAATAGTATATATTGGGGTAAAATATCTACAAAATAGAATAATCTTATTAAGGGAGAGTTTATTCATATATAATATGATCCTTGTGAATTTTATTATCCTAAGGAGGAGGTTAGTCATACTAAAATCATATTTAGAGGGCATTTTAAAATTCAAGGGGAGATATGTATAGGACTTCTGACAAAGAAATTTATTTACCTTTTCTTTTCACTACTTATTTAAACTTGTGTTTCATGTGTTCCAAAAATAGGGATATTGTTAAGTCAAAAGTATTATTTTGAATCTTATATTCCTTTTTATTTTGGAAATCACAAACTCTTTTTAAATGAATACATATATTTTCTTTAACACTTATTATTTTGTTTCAAACAATAATTTTTTTTATGGATACGATAATAATCATACCCATTTATTTATAAAAATAATACTTTTATATGACTATCAATATGATCCTAGATACATTTATCATCATACAGAACAAATAAAATCTGAATATGATTTTTATCAATATCACTAGTATGAATTTCATCGTACTCACTGATAAAACCATATTTCCTAGATTTTCAGTCTAATTGTTTCTAATGAATACAGTTATACAGATTTAATTTTCACTCTTATATTTTATTGGATAGGTCATATTCTTTTCATACTCAGTCTATCGCATCTAGAAAATAGTCTTGAATCCAAAATAATAAATTTAAATTAAAATGATTTCATGTATTCTATTTTGATAAGTATTAAAATGGTTTAATATTTCAGTTATAATATGACTATTGGAGTGCCACCTATTCAGGTCCCTCTGATAATTCAAGATGAAATCTGATAGTTGGAGAAAAATATAACCATTAGGATGAAGGCTATAAATACCTGTTCATTTGTGTAAGCTCAAAGATTTTCTATTTTTTGTGGGTATTGAAACACTACTAAATTTTCTTTGTGCGAAAATGATTGAAGTGATATAATTGTGAAGATATTTTTCAACACACTTTTCATCTTAAATTTCCTTATTATTCTTCGTGTTACTTTTATTATTGCAAAATACAATCGAGGGATTCCAAGGATCGGAAGACAAAATGTGTCGATCTGTATATTGATTGAGGTCTTGAGGGGATATAAAGACAGACTCCATTCTTCGTATCAAAGGCTTACCCTGGTGTGGGTATGATAGACTTTCTTGAAAGTATAAATCAATTGATCCTTATCCAAGGTTGTCAGATACCCTTATATTTGGGTTAAAATATTTTTATCCCTTTACATGTATTCTTAATTTCCACTATTTTTAATGTAAATTGAATTATTCACATTTTCATTTTCTATTTTATCCTCTTAACACTGTAATTACTCTGATTATGATCAATTATGTGACTATGATCATTTGCTAATTATGTTCTTTTACAATATGCTCAGTATGATTCTATATTCTATATGGTGTAATCTATTTATTTTATCTACTCTGATAATCAAATCCATTATGAATAAAATTCATTACCATGAATTTGTGGTGATGAAAAAAAGAGACCTATAAAATATCATCATATTCACTTTGACTATGATAACTATCGAACCCAACGCCATATCATAATTAATTATTTTAATATAATAATGGTTTTGAATAGATTTAGTTTAAATCCTTTTAAAATAAACCCTTTAAAGGGATAAAAATGAATTTTTTAAACCTACAATTCACCCCCCCCCCCTTATAATTGATCATCTACATTAACATTTCAATCCTATCAGTTTTACCTTATGCATGATATAAACTTGGATTGCATTGGATGTTTGGGGTTGACACTGTAGTGGGTGGACCTTTAGATAAATTAATTGAATAAATTTATTTATTTAATTGATTTTTATGATCTGATGATTTTCTGTAAATATTCTATTATAAGAAAATATTAGAGTTTGATAAATTTCCCATAATATTTAAAAGATATCATTTTAGGAGATTCGTGTAGGGAATAATGACTAGGTCAGTGATCATGGGTTGGTGTACAATAGAAATTGGGAATCTCACCATTGACAATGGAATGGAACAATTCTTTCTAGATATTGATCTGAATAATGGTAGGATATTGTTATAATTAAATTCCTTCCCATATTTTCTATTTTGATGATGAACATGAATCAATCAACCAATGGATTGATTCACTGATTTTTCATATTGTGGGTACTAGATTATCTCCTGGGATTTTTGGTAGAAATGATCTTTTATTTAGGTTCTTCATTCATTATTCCAATATAAATTAATTGAGTCTAACAGAACATGGTTGAGGTTTATACTAATATATCATGTTTCTTGGATTTCTCACAGTTTTCTTTATTTGTTCATCATCAGTTTTTTCTATCCGAGGTTCAATTAATACCCAGTAATCAATCATTATGCACATATTTCATGGTGCAATTGATTGATACAGTAAATTTGGATATGGATTTCTAAAATTTTGATCTATTATAATGGCGATCATGGACCATGTTTGAATCAGAGGTTTTCATGCATGGGGTTTTGGTGTATGATGACGATACGACTTCGGGTAAGGTTTTTTGGTGAATCGTAACTCAAAATTCGTCCAACAGATGCTGGATATTTATTAGATCTGGATATATTTTTATATGTTTTTAAAAAATATAAATGTTTTGAAATTATTTTTATTATTGATATTATATTATTAATGATTTATGGGTATCCCACTAGGTATTTTTATAATCAATTATACATGGGATTTATAACATGTGTTGTGTCTTATTTAGATGATTAATAATTTTATGGAGTCCTAGAGGGGCCAGGACATGGATGATCTCAGTGATCTAGATAGATCAAGGTGTGTTCCTATGGTTTTTTGAGATACATCCCCTTTTATACTTTCAAGTTTGAATTTTTTTCATTTTATTTTTGGTGGGATTGTATTTTTTCCCTTTTTCCTTCCAGTTCTTTTTTTCATACACTGATAGTGGGATATCAAATGTACGCATGCAAGGATTATCAATTTTTATCATTTTATAAATGTATGGGCTTGGGGGGTGTGTGTTTTTATAGGTACAATAGGCTAAGTACTCTAATGTAAGTGATATGCCTACTTGGTACTAGTCACTAACCCTTGGACTATTACAGGTGGGATTTTGGTAGTCACGGTAGGGACCCCATTGGGATGGGTCATTAAAACTATTACTTTCCTATAAAAATTAATGTTAGTTTCATTTAATTTAAAGGAAACCCCCTCCACTCCCATATGAAATAGGATGAACATAAATCAATCGAGAAATTTTAGGATTATCTACCTCAATAATCATGTTCTTGACTAGAACCTTAGTATAGTATTGGATCTTTAGAAAACAAATGATGGGAGAGGATACTATAGTATGTTTCCATTTAAAACCTAATATCTTTTAAATTATTAATTTAAAATAAATTATTCTTGAAATGAATGAGCTTTAAAAACTACTACACATATTCCATGGTTTTGCAATTTCCCTACAATAGACAGAAGTACTCCCTATATTTTTATATAGCATCAATTTTATGATATAACTATTGATTAAAGAGAATATTATATCTATTTCAATAAAATTTAAAATTTTAATTATCATATACAATGGACTCTCACCATTTCGGTTTGGGAGATCAAGTATGAATGTAGCACATTTGGTGGAACACGAAGTTTTAAAGAATTCAAAAACATAATAAATATTTTCCATCCAATCTCATATTTCCTAAGGATTTTTGATTTTTTGAAAACATAGAGGTTTGGGATGGATAATCCTTTAAGGTTGGGAATTGTCTTGAGTTTATCCAAAACTCAATTCTTTATACTAAGATATTCTAGGCCAACCCATTGGTCTATAGACTCAACTATACACACCATAGTTTTGATGTACTTTTTTTCAATTTAAGGATTATCTTGTGAAAAATTGTCTACAACTCCCACCCAAGGGTATGTAGAACTCATCTTAAAGGAATGGTAGTAAATGAAATTCAACAATAAATAAAGTATATAAATTTTTTAAGATCAATATTAAATAACATATAAAATAACATTTCAAGTCATAAAAATTCCAAAAACATTATTTAAAATCATTGTATGTAGTTGTAGTGGAAATCACAACAAAATGGGTTTCTTTTTAAAATCATCATGTTCTCCTGAACCATGCATCAACCATATTGGGTTCACTCAAAAGTCTAGATTATGTTGCAAGATCTTTATGAATGATCTGAAACCAATACACATTGACCATGTACCTAAGAAATTCCCAACATTATTTAATTTTAGACCAAGAATTATATAAAAATGAAATATAAATCAAACACTAGACCAAAAAATCTAAAATATCCCTAGGATACTGAAGTCTTGTCCCAAAAAAGTGTTTTCCAACTACTTAATCAAAATCTACCATTTTAGTTATAAAAAATTTTCATATATCTACCATGAAAACTCAAATATTATAATAATAAATTGGGCTATAATTGTGTTTATAATAAATCAACATTGGTTACCCCTTATGGGTTCTTGATACAAACTCGTATAAGTCTTGAGTCATATTCTTTATCACGCCAAGTTGGAAACTAGTTCCCTAGCCTAAAAATACAAACAAGTGATAATAGTTTAACCCAATAAATAAATCAAATACATAAAAATATTTTTTCACCAGGTATATCCTATGATTTTACTAAACAATTGAACTTTATGAAACCAATAAGTATTTATTAAAATAATAAAAATATCAACCAAATAAAGAATTAAATAAAAAAACAATTTTAAATCAATTAATCAGGAAAAAATTAATAAACGACCAATCTATAATAACATAAAACATGAATCTCTATATTTATACATATATTACCGTGGTAGCACCAAAAATAAGAGAGAATTTTATTTGAATCCAGTAAGGTTTCAAATATGAAATAATCTTGATGTAACCCATAAATAGGGATAATTTACCTCTATATTTCATGTAAAAAGATGTTGAAAGTCACTTTTTTGCCTTTTCTATTCCAAGTCTAAGATAGTAATGATAACCACCACCTATATACAAAGCCTTAAATATACCTATATCAATCAAAACAAGGCTGAAATAAACCTAGAGAGTATATGTACGGTGTGAGAGCAACTAGCACAGTAGGATCCCACAAATTTTTTTATGTAAACCCATTTTCAAAAAATCCATAACATTTTAGTTTTAAATAAAACTATAAAAGTATAGTTTATTTTAAGAAAAAAAATACTAATGAGGTAAGTGATTTAAAAAAAGTAAGAATGTATTAGCAAGATTTTTTATAAAATAAAGAATCATTTAATCATTAATCCTCAGAAAAAAAAAACTTTCATAGAAGATTCCCTAGGGGACTAAGGTCGAGTCTTTAGGATCCTCATACATGTTTATTCCCAAAATCAATACTCCCATACATATTTCAATCTAATTATGTGAATACAACTAGCCAGAGTGGGATCTCAAGATTGAGGGAATAAAAAACTAGCCAAAATAGAATCATAACTAGTTGATAAAAACTATAGAAATATTGGAATAATAGATTCAATTCCAATAAGGATACATCTCTTAGGTTCCCATCAAAGTAATAGGTGTTTAATTGATGTATAACCACCTTAAATTGGTATTAATTTCATGTCAAATTTATTATTTTATAATAAGAACTCAGATACTAATCATGGATGTTGGGTCATGGATTTTTAAGTTCACATTAACTACATTTGTATTACATTACATCAACTTTAAAAAAACACTTTAATCAATATGTATTTTTTCATTTAATGAATTTACCTTCTAAAACCATTACAAAAAATAACCAAATTTTTATTAAAAATTAATAAACATTTCTCTTTTATTACATAAAAATACATGTTAAAATTTTCTTCAAAAATATCAAACACTTATGGTTACTCAAAAAATTTTAATACATAATACCACTTACCAAGAACAAATTTAAACTTCTTGAAATTAATTTTTTCCAAATAAATAACAAGAATGGGTCCCAAGATTCCAAAAGAGATCCCTAATATAAAAACATCACATGAATCCTATTGAATTTGAAAACACTTTTCCACGATGGAGATGGGTGAGAATATGAATGGATAAATAATGAATGACATAAAGGATAAAGAATATAAGAGTTTCCTACTTTAAGGATAATTAATGATTGATTAAGAAACCATACTATGATCAAGTTAAAGAGGTACAAGAGTGGGATTCAATATAGAAGAGGGCCACTATAGATTTCTAAAAGGGTGGGGAGTTAATGAGAAGAATCCCCCTTTAATAAAATTTTATTAAATTGAAAAATATCTCAAATTTAATTATTTCCACTATCGACCTCTATGATCAAAATGATCATGCATCAATTGTGTAGAGGTTACTACCCCCAAATCCCTCCACCATCCACTTTTATGACATGAATTCATAGTCTCTAGAGATCATGCATCAACTGTGGGATTGATACTACATTATTAATTGATCAATATATTCATATTTTGTGGTCTCAAGATCATGAACCATGATCATTTTCTTATGTATATTCCTGAAAATCCTAAATTTTATCTCCAAATTCCAAAATTAAGTTCTAAAAAACTAAATAATAAAATACAAACAAAAAATGTTCTGGCTGTTAGAGAATATGTTCACAATATAGTGGTTAGTTTAACCCTAATTTTCACTACTCATTGTATAGTACACAAAAGAGCCATAAAATATAAGAAATATAATCGCCTTATATATACAAACTATAATTGAATTCTAAATTTAATCTCATAATCCACTAACAACCCAAATTAAAGGTTGAAGAAAACTAATCAATTATTAACCCTATAATATAACTACTTTAATGTGTGTATGATTGTATATAGAATTAATTTAAATATATTTAACCTAAATAATTTATGAATTGATAATTTAAAAAATTTATATTTATCAATAATATAGGGGAAAAAATAAAAAAAATATTTCATAAATTCAAAAATGACATAAGAATTTGCGAACAAATCTGAAAGTGAATTATATTCATGTAATTTAATTTTCTCAACTTATCATGGTTTAATGTAAGATTAATATGATAAAATAATGGTGTTTGAAACAAAATAAAAATTCTAGATCCATTGGATGAAAAATCTAGAATGATAAGGATGACACAACTTAGTATCTTAAGGGAAAAATGGAACATAAGAATCTCAAACATGATAAATTTAATTAAAACCCAAAAAATTCTTAATAAATTTAAAATAACACAATCCAAAATACAATTGGTTTCAAATAATTAGAGATCAATACATTTAAGATACTGAATTAGAGGAGCATGTCATGGGAATATTACATAAAAAATCTACAATTAGTGTTTCAAGAGACCCAATAAGCAATGATAAAATCTAAATATTAATGTATAAGAGTGGTTTAGGATAATATTTATAATATAAATTGATTCAATGAAAATATAATATCATATGACTGCTAAATAAATGACATGAAACACTAACTTTTGAAGAATAAAGAAATATGTACTATCCTATAATCATCAAAAGAAAAGGGTAAGGAGGTTAAATTTTATGAAATTCTTGAAATTATTGAATATGATATCAATAATTTATGTGTGAAATGATGAAAATTGAATTTTGTTTTTATAGGTGGTGACTCAAATAAATATTCCACTTTCAAAAATTGAAATATCACAATGAAGTGGGCTGAGAATAAAAATGTGTAGAATTAATATCACCCTCAAAATATGATGACACGTAAATCTTTTGGGATAGGTATAAAATCTAAAAAGTATTCAGATATTATAAGAAGGATGAGATAGGCCATTTATATCTAGATCACAAGAGATTAGGCTCCAACAATGAATACATCTCATGAAAATTTTAATAATGTTCAATATATTGTTAGAAAAGGTATATGAATTCATGGAATTTATATAACCGCGTAGGCTCATAAAAACTCATAAAACATTATGGGGTTCTATAATATAATTATAATATTCCCCCAAGTTATTAAACATTACATAGAACAGATAACACTCCTCAGAAGTCTATAAAATAAAATCATTTAAAAGATTGATAAATTGATTTTCCTAAGTAGAAGTAAAAGTTTAACAAATATTTTAGGACATGTGGTTAATAATAACACATATAGAGTGATTTTAAAACAATATTCCATGATTTGAAAATACTAGGATCTAGATATCAATTATGAGATACCACAAAAGGAGGTAGTGAGATGATGAAATTATAGTACAATTGATTTCTAAGACTATTAATAGAATATGAATCACTTGTAAAATTTAATTTTCACAGCATGGAACTTGAATTAATCTACATTTTATTATTCTCAATTTCTAACATTTGTTACTAAACTTATTCAAAATAAAAATAAATTTTTTGAATTCATCATATCTAAATATATAAAATTCAATATAAACATTTCACATGAGAAAGAATAGATGCAATGTTATATTCATATGTTAATTATATCAAGGTAATGTGGTATGACTACATACACATTCTTTATATGTTTGTTTTTTTCTCAATGGGGGAAATAAAAAATATATATTAATCCAAAAAAAATTGAATTATTTAAATTTTGGGTTTAACATTAAACAAAACATTAGTATATTAAAGTTAGTGAGAGTTGAGTAATTTATAATAGTAATATGTTTTCAAGTGTTTCATTTTTTATTATAAATAATAGCATGATTTTTGGTGATCAGGAATCCCAAATAAAATTAAAGGGGGATATTGAGAACCACATTCATCCTTGTTGGATTTGTAACACCCCGAAGTTTTCAAACCTCTTGAATGAAAATTGGGCTTTTTCTTCTTTGTGCTTTTAAAGTTCTCTCTCTAAAACAATCAGAATGTAAAATACAAAAAAAACATGTAACTTTTATTTCATGAACTCAACACTGAAGGGTCTTACAATTTTCGGGTTACAAGGAAAACGCACTAACCAAAAATTCCAACCAAGAACCCGACTACAATAATGGGTAGACTGCTTAAAACTACTAAGAGCCCGAAAATGTGGTAGGGATTTCGAGCATCCATCATAATAAACGTAAGGATTGCTGAAGCCACCGCGACCGTGCTCAACACCAAGGGGATCACACGAACCATCTTTGCTTCTCCTTCGGTCGCTTGGGGTAAGAGACACCCGAGACCAAACCTTTCTTTTTATAAGCACCCTAATATTGCCGTTGCACCCCAAACGGCTATATTTTTGACCTTTGGATCTCCTTAGCCTCTATGTTGACAGTTGGACCTCAAACGGCCATATTTCCGACCGTTGTTTTCCCAAAATATCCAATGTTTTGTTTTTAACCGTTACCCAAATAATGTTTAAATTCAGTTTTTGTCGACGTGATAAAACTTATTAAGTATAGTTTTGAAATAATTGATAAGTGTTATGTATTTTCTTTTATATATATAGTTGTAATTTATATATATATATATATATATGGTTTTGGTTGGTTGGCCTAAAATTTTGATTAAATTTAAATTATTATAAAATTATCAATAAAACTAATTTATTTTTATAAATTATATTTACGGTTAACTTCTCATAAAATTGTTAATGATGTATATTTACCCATTTACAAAATTAAATTATGAATTTCTTTATATAATAATAATAAATAAATAAAACTACACAATTATGTTCTTATTAAAATCTAATTATTTTGTTGCTTTAATTTTTGACACTCTACCTATTTAGAGATAAACTTATTAATATTAAACACTTTCTTTTTTCAAATCCGAATGTAATTTTTTTAGTTTATTTATGAAATCATAAGTATATATGTTATTACCCTTGAGTTCACTTTTATTTTATGTATAAAACTTGTATATGTGTATTTATATGTTTTGATAAAAAGAAATAGAGAAAAATGAAAATACAAATTATGTTTAAAATAAGGGTTTAATAGTTTAATATGTAGGGGTATTAATAACCCTTGACTTAGGATAATAATAGTTTATTAATAAGGTTATATTAGGGAATTTATAATAGGTTTAATAAAATATTAAAACAACCGTTTTTTTTTATTAAAAACGTTGAAATAAAATGATTTTTGCGTAAAAAAAAAGGGGGAAAACAAACGAAACCGTGTGTTTCGTTTTTTTTTAAACCCCACGTCAACTCAGGGCCGTCCGATCCGGCCGCATCTAATCCAGGCCGTTCGTTTTTTTTCGCATCTCCCTCGCCTGCGGTTCTTCTTCTTCCTCGCCGCGCCGCAGAACCAGTAGCATAGACCCTCGCTTCCTCCGCCCGAAGCCGACAATAGTCATCCCCTCTTGTTTTCTTCCACAAAGCCGGCGCCACCCTCTTTATTACTCGGCCTCGGTTCCATCGTTTCCCCCCCGGTTGCAGAGTCATCTTCTTCCTTTTTTTTAACTCCCTATTGCACCGAAGCTTCATCTTGGCACCCCAACTCTCACGACCTCTCCGACCTCCGAGACCTCGTCTCCACCTCGTGATCTCCTCCTCCTCGTCATCTGGTAAGGGTCGAAGTCTGTTTTAAAGCTTGTTTTAATCTTCTGTTTTCATGCGTATAAAACATATACAGGTTATATTTTTATGCTGTGTAAACACCCTCGTTTTCCCCTCATCTCATTGTTGCATCTCTCTCCTCTCTTCCTCGTCGAGCTAAGGTGAGGGAAAACCGCTTTTATACTGATCTGCTTCAGTTCGACGCATCCTTTTATTTACGGTTTATATATGTATATGTTATATAAATACATATATATATATATATATGCAAGACCTCTTGAACCGTTTCAAACCCCCTTTCCCCTTCCTGTAATCGAACCGAGGAAGGGAGACCTCCACTTGATGTTTAATGTTTCATCTGTTTCGGTATATATATAACTATGTATATGTGTATTTACATATATGTATATGTTATATATATATAAATACCGAAGCTTTTCTATTATGTCCGAACAAAGAAACCAAATTCTGGAGTAAGGTTTCAAAGAATCTGATTTTTTTTATTTGGGTTTTGATTAACCTCCTTTTGTGTTGTTTAAACTATATATATATATGTATATACATATTTATATATGTATATATGAAACCAACCATCTCGGGTTTTTATGATTTTCAATTGATGATAATTTGTTTATGAAAGGATGTTCTTAATGTATGAAAAACATGTATGGGTTAAGTATGGTTTAGTGTCAAAATAACTCCTCCAATTGAAAATATTCATTTATCAGCGTTTTGACAATTCGTGCACTTTTTGTAAAAATGTGTGGCATGAACCCCCCCTTAAGAAATTATATGTTTCCAAGTGAATGTGATTTCAAAATTTCAGTTTCCAAAACTTTTTCTTTATTTAATTATTATCAGGACTTGGTTATATATATATGTAATTATAGACACATAAGTTTCTAATAATTTTAATTGATGCTAAGCCAACATGTGTATCGCACCAGTGGACCGGCTTAACCTGAAATTTTAAGTACCCTCAATGAAACTTTTACTTGTAAAGAATGTGTTTTGCATGTTTAAAGATATGAACTATGAATTTATGTTTTTATTTAATGAATATGATGAAATCTTACATGACCATCTGCTATGTTTAGTATTCCAGTTATTTCTGCATGTGCAATGTGTAAGTTGATTTAGTTTATTTGCATCCATGTTTAATCTGAAGCCAATAGCCTAGTTCTTTTTTTTCATCCACGTTATGATCCCCTTGAAGTCATGATTATGTATGTAAAAAGGAGTTTTGATTATGAATGTATGGAACCCCATGAATGAATGCCTATGTCCAGATATGTGAGGGATGTATAGGACTTAAATGTTTATGGACGGGTGCGCCCGGAATTATACAGCGCTCCAATGCATTGGGTAAAGTATAGTATCATGATACGTCATGTGCAATGAGTGTTGACTCATGCTAATTCAAGTGCAACGAGGGTTTACTCGTGCTTCAAGTGCAATGAGGGTTTACTCATGCTCCATGTGCAATGAGCCTTGGCTCATGCTAATTCAATGTTAAGTGTTGTTGCCACATTTCCATGTTATGATTATCATGCTTTATCATGCCTTTATGTTCATGTCTCTCTTATGCTCTATTGATATGCCTATTGCCTAACATGTATTGTACTCCTCATGTTATTCATTGTGTACTCCCTTACTGGGCTTTATAGCTCACCCTTTTCTTATGCATGTCCTCAGGTTATCCCATGCAATGCTAAGTACGAAGGAATGTAGTGGTCATGTAAAGGAAGTTTCCAATAAGGATGTTGTATTTCATGTTTAATGTTTTTATGTAATGATCCAAAGCCCCAAAGACACTAAACCTCTCGATCTTCTTTGTTGTATCAAGTGAAGTTTTATGTAATAAAGCATGTTTAAGTTGTAATAAAAAGCAGGGTTGTCACAGGATTTATAACTAATTCATTGTGGTGATCCTAACTTATGATTAAAGAATAGGTTGAATAATACATATATATTATAATTAAGTAAATGTAATAATAAATTATGTGATAGTAAATATTAAACAATAATTATGATACATTATTAATTGTTTATAAATAATATAAGAATAACTAATAGACCATCAAAATCTATGAGAAAATACAAAAGAGGTTTCCAAGATCTGCACAGGATAACACACATCAAGGAATATATATTCTTAAAAAACACCACCCAATTAATTGAGTTGGTGGTGATAGCCTCCCATTTAAATTTTTAAATGGGTTCCATACTATGATAAAGTGAGGGTTCTCCCAATACATTAACATTATTTTAATTTCATTAATACATATTAAAAACCATGTATATAATATATGGTTAGTTATATGTCCATTAATATATAAATAAAAACATGAATTAATACAAGATTCCTTGAAATGTTTATGAATGATTGGAGTTATCTTTTAAGGGAGTTTAGATTTTATTTTTAAACCCAACATTTTGTTGTGATCGGAGGAAAATATATTACATATAAAAAAGGTAGAACATGCATGAGTCTATCATTTTAGGGTAACTTAAACTATATGGAATTTCATGGTGGATGAATTTTGAGGAAGTAAGAGAATTTCAAGTAGAGAACACATGAACAAGATATTAACTTTAACACTAGGTAATATGTATAGGTTCCCACATCATGATGATTGTGGTGTAAATGACCAAAGAAACTATATTATTAGTGAAAACGAATAGTTTGCTTATATTGAATTGTTTGAGGAAATAATTGATTTAAAAATAATATTCAATGAGACTTTTCATTAAGATATAATGAATCAATAATTAGAATTCAATAGCATAATTGATGTAGTTTTTCCATAGGTTTACATGAAGAAAATATGATCAATGCACACGATTTGAAAATTATTGGCGTAATAATCCATCATCCTAATATTCTTATTATAGGCCTATGATATTTCATTTATTAATAATTAAACACAATATTCATTGAATAGATATTGAGTAAAAACATTTATCTTGGTAACTTTGATTCACTGTAAAATTTTAGAAGGTGTTAGATCTTAAACTCTGAATAGATTTTAAGAATGAAAATAATATTTGGGAAGAGACTTTAATTTGATATTGAATATTAAATATATAGGTCTTTATACAGGCTAATATATATTTGAAATATATTGATAAAAATTTTTCCACTAAATTAATATTTATAAATCAAGTTGAGTGACCATAATCAGAGTTATGATTTAAAATACATCATTCTCATAAGTTGTAGATCAGAAGTTCCCTCGTATAAAAATAACTAAAAAATAATAGATCTTTTTTTGGATTGAAACATGTCATAAATTTGATTTGGTAAATAAAATAAACAAACATTTTTTTATTATATATCTAATATCTCTATACAGTTTCAAATAAATTGGAACTTTTCATCAAATTTTACTTCTCCCACAAGTTAAATTTATTAAAACACTACAGAGTTAGATGACATGAATCATCTTATATATAATATGAAATTTCTACTAAAAAAGTTAGGTTTAGGTATAATAGTCATCAACTGAATTTATGTTTATATATTTAACTTCAACTAAACATTGAATTATCTCAATCAATGTTATGGATAACAAATTATAACTATTATAATTGTTTTACATTAATAGTGAAACATCTTATTTCAATTTGAATAAATGATTAAATTTGATTTTGTATTATTATAGAAGATAATTTAATTTTTATTTAAAATAAATGAAATTTTTTAAAGTGTATAAGCATTATAAATCATTCTAAATCACCTCAATCTAAATTTTTTTTGAGAATGAAATTGAAAAAATAATGTGATATTTAAAATATATTATAATTGGATATCTTATCATTACTAGTGTTAGTTGAATCTAAATTATTTTATTTATACCAAATTATTTCTAATTAAAATATATTTTGAATCATTTAATCATGATTATATGGAGTCATATTTATCATGTAAAAAATTGACTCAAGTATAAATTTTCAGTAAGATAGTATCATAAATACATAATTGATGGATAATAACTAATTTTATGTCAAATATTAGTTATGATTTAGAAAGTGTTTTTTGTTATTGTGTCTTGATATTTGACCATGAATTTAATTATTTTCGGTCTGTCATTAATTCTTTTAGATAATTAGAAATATATACATTACATATTATAATCTTCAAATAGATTGAATATTTCATTGAAGATTCATTTACCCCCAAATAAAGAAACAGACGAGAAGAGAGGATACTATTTTGTTATAAATGTTAGACAGATTTTAATTGAAAAATTCTATTTCTTTATTATAAGAGCCACTAAAACCATTGTATTTTTCTAATGTTTCCATTGAGGGATTGAAATGAATTCTTTGACATATGTTAGCCATTATGGAATATCCATTCATACGTAAGCAATAAGTGGAATGACTAATTTTATTTTTATGAGTACTAACTATTTTATAATCATTCATGCCTTTATATAGTGATGAAATCTTCTAACAAATCTAGAATATATTTAAGAATCTATTGAATATTTATTATAGAGTCCTGAGAAAGTGTTATACAATTTTATGATTATTATATTGAGATGAACCAACCATAAAAAACATATATATTACCTCAAATAGATGAATAAAAAATACATTATACAATTAATCACGCACTCAAAATCAATAATTTTAGTTTCTCTGGAGATTATACACATAGACAACTAATTTTTTTAAAAAAATAAATATTTCCCACAAATATAATCCATATATTATTCCCTTAAAGAAACATCATATATAAAACTCTTCTTCATAACATAGGTAATGGAAATAAAAGAGAGGGAGTGCTGAAAAACTATGTAAGGGGTGAATATAAGAGATATTAATTGAAGATAATAATTTAGTATAATATGAATATGTCTATATGAAAACATAGTAAATATACTAGAACATAACATAAGTAAATCACACTAAATAAAACATAGATCATGAATCATGAATCATGAAATAAGGCATTCGATATAACATGGTAAATGTGGTGTAAGATTGTGGAATCATGTGATGATTATCATATTCCATGAAAGAAAAACCTAATAAGTTGTGATAATATAAAAATTTGGAATAATAATATGTTATATATTTAATCATAAAAATCATTTCTTCTATCAAGAATCATTACTAATTAATTTATTATATAGTGGATTGGGGCCCATAGTAGATTTTGTTTACTACACATTCCCAAAAACGTAGTGCATAATGTCCCATTTTTTTGGTTTGACACCTCAACCCCTTACATATTATCTCTTGATATATAAATATTTACCCATTTCAATGGAGGGATATATATATATATAACCCACACATCATATAATTTTATTCTCTATATATGTACACCAAAATAAAACATTCATAACTCCATCATAGATTAATTAACCCATAAAAAAGAAACTAGTCTCAAGAAAATTTCCAAATTATATGATCAGAGTAAATAAAGAGAAAAAATTTGTATAGTACCATTTATCAAATTACTCAATAAATCACAAGATATATTAGGTGATATTTATAATGTTTAAAAACACAATAAAAGATATTGAGAAAATTGGTTTGAAAAATATGATGAAACATTATTCCCTCTGTGTTATATTTTATTTCAAAATAAAATAATTTTTTAAAAGGTAATTTTATAAAAAGAATTATATAATGAATAAAATTTACTTTTCAAAACAATTAAAACATAAAAAAAAATAAGCTTCATAATTGAAACCAAAGAAAACTACTGATTGAAGTGAAAATGTGGAAAAACAAATAAAAGATTTTAAATTCACACTTTTTAAAAAATGTAAAATTAAATAGAAAATAAACTTATAAAATTATATAATTATGTATAATTACATCCATAAAATGAGATTAAAAACATTAGAATAGAGTATAAATATTCTTTCCTCAAGAAAAAAACATCAGTTTGACTCCACTTATAAGAATCATTTCGGATGAATTTGTGAACCAAAGGGAGGTGAAAAGGTAATAACACATGTAAATATTATAATTAACCAAAGGTTAAGAAAATATATGGGTATTTAGAGAAAAATAATATAAATTATCTCCTTGAGGTGAACTTATATATAGATAATATTGATTTCAAAGTTATATTGGAAAAGAAATCCCTACCTCAATCTTTTTCTCAGTTAAAAACACTATAAGTCACTATAAAATGAATTAAATTTTATTATTCATTTTTATAAGAATATTACTCCTATTTATTTTAGTTGATACAATTAATTTATAAATCTTTATGATCCATATATTAATATTTTACTATTATGATTAATATTTGAGTTTTAATTTTTATGTTTTTTCACACATGATTTTGTCTAATAGTTCTAGTATATTATTTTTAATTATGGATTAATCACTTACATAAGTTTAATCAATATATATTATATATTATTTATCTATTTATAGAGTCCCATGGTCAATTTATGGAACTTATAGTGATGGTTCTCAATGAATACTTCATAATATTTATTTACTCGAAAATAATGATTTTCACAATATTAACAAATTTTGTAAATTAATAAAAATTAAATTGAACATAATTAAATTATTTATTCATTTATATTTATATATTTATTATCTCATAATAATAATTTATTAAAATATCATTTATTTCAAAAATCCTTTAATTTAAAAAATATTTTTTTTATTGAAACTATATATTTTCCAAAAATACAATTTTGAAAACTACATATAAGGATCTAAATTTTATCACAATCATCATATACTCATTAATAGAGTAATGATAAAAAGATATAAAAAAATCATTATTTTATGAAAAATAAAATATAAAAATTTATATTATTAGGGACTATACACACAACCCCTTATTAAACCAATATACTTCGTAAGGGTAATGAGCGTAATGGTGAAAATTTATTGGGGTGGTCTGGTGAACAAGGTTTGGTCCACGATCTCGATAAGCTCGAAATTATCATATAAATGATTTTGTTCATGTTTCACTTATTAGAAGTTAGCTTGGTTTTGGAAAAAGAAAAAGTCTAGTGAATGGTTTTCTTTAATTAAATAGGAATCACAAGGACAATAAAATATATATGTAAAAAATATATATATAAATTGAAAAAATATAAATCAAAGGCTTAGAAAAAAGAGAGTTCTTAAAATAAAAAGAGAGAGGAGAGGAACCCTTACCTTGAGAGGGAACTTATAAAAGCATGGGAGGAGATCTTGGGAGCTTGGAAATGCATTGGGAATTATTTATAGATGTATACGGATATTATCATCATTATAAATAGGTTTTATGTGAAGATGATTGGTAGTATGAGTAGGTATTTATAAAAATATCGCGGTGATTATTTATTAATTTATATGCTTAGGTTTCAGATTCTATTTGATAAAATTAAAAAAACCATAAATTGTACTGTGGTTGTTTCTAATGGTTTAGCCAAATGTGGTTGGTTTGAAATATTTTAAATTTACAATAACCTAAATCATTAAAGTATTATCCTTGGTGATGTGAAAGTTAGTTATATGGAATTGATTTTAAAACCTTAAAAAACAGTATAAGTTTTGGAGGATTGATTAAGGGTTTATAAAATTTATCAAATAAATTCCAAAAAAAAATTTGTTAAAATGAGGAATATATATTTGGTTTTTTATTCCTTTCATGTATTTTATTACATCACTTTTGGATATTATGATATCATTATAAAAACTGTATATTTAAACTGTATTAAATTTTTACACAAAAATTTGATTATCTTATTAAATTATGAGAAATTTACCATTGGATAATTTCAATGTTCTGATTTCAAAAATAGTATTTATTTTATAAATGTAATTTTTTTAGTATTAAAATTTTAAAATTTAAATTAAAATCCATATCTATTAAAATATACTGACCTCTTAGTTTTAATGATCAAAAAATCATATTTTTAATAACTTTGGTGATTTTAATTTTTTCCTGTAAGTAATATGCTTTCTTAGAGTGGGTGAAAAATCCATAAAATTATGAGACACTTTTGTCCATAAAACACCACCAGCAATAAAAATATCTACAAATGAGATACCATAGTGATATCATATTTTCATACAGTCATGCCTCTGGATAAAACAATTGAAAAAGTATGAGACATTTTCGATTGACACACCGATATGACATCATACCACTAGTACATAAATTTGGCTAAGTATGAGATACCACTAGATGTAACACCACCATAGTCATACTTCCAAAATTGAAAAATTACCTAAGACTTAGACACCATTAGATCATACACAATTAGACCATAGACACAACAAGAATACTAAAAATTTGGCTAAGTCTAATACCTTGCCAAAAACATACCACCAAAAACATTCGATCAGAGTGTCATGCCACCACGGAAACATACCACCAATGCTTGACACTTTCAGAACTAAATACACCATCAATTGTTTTATTAATATTCTTATTTTTGAATTTAATTACTCTAATGAATATATTCATTGAATTTGATTCCATTTACTATTTTAATGATTGTATCATAAATGTTCGATGGAAATCATGTAATAATGTGGAGTATGAGGAAGAAACTGTTTCGTATGTTCCTGTTGCTACTGTTAATATTGGATCATAATCCCTTATGTAATATACATATATTCATATAGAGAAAAATGTGTATAAAGGATAGAAAAAATTTGGTAGATAATAATATATATGAGCACATAAAGATCTTTTGATTCACTAAATATCTGAGAGATGAAGAGATCACATCTTGTAAACACTTGACTGAATAATCCAAGGCATCATTACATCTAGGGATTTCCTTTATTTAGAAAAAAAGAGTTTACAACACTCTATTTTTCATGATGTTTTTTAAAGAACATGACTAAAGATTCATTTCTGAAAAATCTAAACTTTCACAACCATCATTGAAATAGACCGGGAACTTCTAAACTCTACACTCCTATATTGATTAATTCTATTTATATTTATTACATTTAAGAAGTGTGTGTGTATACTCTACTTTACTACATGAACACTATCTTGTGCACAAAATTAGAAGATACATGATAAATTCTTAAAGAATTTTTTTATTTGTTTCTCTGGTAGATAAGAGTGATATAGGGCCATATGTGTCCTATTTCTTTTCACTCAAATGGATAACTATGAAATAGGTCCTGTGTGACCTGTAAACTAGTAAAATATTATATAAAACTGACCCAAGTTGTGGATAATCTTGTTTATTTTATATAAATTATTCGGTGATGGGTTATCACAAAGTTGAGGGGACTAATTCACGAATTTAAATTGAACCTCTTGTATTAAATTTTCCACTGTGTTTTATAATTTTTTTACTCAATTTACACTTTAAAACTGAGAAATGTTTTAATCTGTAAAAAATAATACTTTTATAATTTCTCTTAATTTGTCTTAATTAATTATTTTGATCAAGTAAATTGATTTCAAAGGATTAAATATTATTTAATATATTATTCATCTGATAACTAATAAATCATTATAGAAATATTTAAAAATATCAAGATATATATCATACTACTTATTTTGATTAAATTTACTATATTTAATCATATGGGGGATTTTAAAATAATATAGTTTTAACAGAAATTTTTATTGGGTACTCAATTCACCCCCCTAGATACCAAATCTCACAATCATTTTGTATTAGAGATGTTTTTCTTTATTTGGTATTTAAGTTTACAAAAAAATAGATATAATTTTATTTAGACATTAAAGATCTTAAATATCTATTAGTTATAAATTTATTTCTTTAATATAGATAATAATCAAGAAGTTTCTACTACCTATACACCTCCTTTCTTAAATGGAACAAATTATTCCCAGTGGATAATAAAGATGAAAATGCACATAGAGATCATTCGTTTTGATATTTCGCCTGCAATATAAGATGAATATATAATTCCTGGTACATATATAATCCCATGGGATTATTCAACAAAATTAGCATAAAATATTATCTATAATGTTATGAATGACATGTATTGTTCCCTTAGTGATGAAAAGTTTAATAATATTTCTACTTTTAAAAATGTTTTTGAGATTTGGAACACTTTTTCTATTTCCCATGAAGGAACATCAAATGTTAAATAAATAAGTATTAGTACCAATACTATTAAATATGATAATTTTTAAATGAAACACGATGATCCCATTTATGATATGTATCTCAAGTTTAATAATATTGTCAATACAATAGGAAATCATGTATCTGACAAGGATTGTATAATGTGATTATTGAGATGTCTACCTAAAGACGGAGATTCACATAAGTGTCCATAATAGAATCATGTGTTATTAGTAAATTATCAGTCAATGAGCTGAAAAGTAATAATATGATGTATGAAGAGGACTTGAAACTAAATAGAGAAGTGGATGAGGATCCCAAGAGGAATTCAGTAGCTTTCAAAACCAATTCTCCTAGAAAACAAAAGGAAAAACTAAAATGAGACAATGTAGTTGTAAATTCTATTGATAGTTAATTTTCTTATAATAATTATGAGGAAATGGATCACCCAAACATGATGTTTACGAATTTATATAGGAAGAATTTTAAAAAAACGAATCTATAAATTTAAATATGATAACATAGGAAGTTGGAAGAAAAGGGATGATGATCTAATGGAATTTTCCTACTACTAATGAAAAAGGTAAGGTCACATAAAACATGACTCTTAAAAACATAAGTACAAAAATAAATATGCATATAAGGAAATAAGATACACAAATGTCATGAAAGACATGTGGAGTACTTCAGTATATTGTTTAATTGATTCAGATGCATCACCTGGAAATAAACTAGAAGGAGAAGATATGTGCTTTATATCTAAATTAAGTGAGGTACTTAAATTACCAACTATTTATACCATTTCTCCAATGCATGAGATTGATAATTCTTACAATAAACATGATGATAATAATATTTCATATGAAGAACTTTTTTAATATTATAATATGATAGAGGATAAATTTAATGAATTAAAGGATAAGTATAATAGTATTAAATGACAGTAAGCTCTACCTATAATTGTAAAATCTAAGCTATCTATAGAAAAGCAGAAAATATTCAACATCTCAAAGAAAACATTGAACTCAAAATTTATAATGAGTATTGAATAAATTACTTGAAAATTTTACAAATTGTAGAGATGCACTCACACAAATTTTTTGAAATTATGTTTCTCCCAAATATTTCACTAGGATAGGATATGAACCTGGATACGGGTGAATAACTAAAAATAATTTTATTCCTAAATCAAGACCGAAAACATCTACTAAAATAATTTTTCAAAAAGGCCTAATAATGTTTTTATTTATCATTGTCAACAATCCATTTATAAGAAACCCATAGGAAAAATTTTGGTTCCCAAAGCATTGATAACAATCATTTCTGGACCCAAATAGATTTTGGTACCAAAATCATTTGTTGTTTAAAACCTACTTTATTGGAAAAATTATTTGAGTCCACCATTAGAAGTTTATTGTACTTGGATAGTGGACATTCATTAAAAATTAAGGTAGATTACTTATCTTTCAAGAGCCTAATCCTGTTTGATGGTGGTCTTGTCAATTTTGGGGAAAATGTAAAAGGAAAAATCATCATCCTATTCTAGAATGGTAAAAAAATATAATTTCAATTTATAAAGTCTTATATATTAATGGTTTAAATTATAAAATTTTTACTATTTATTAGTTGTGTGATGATGGATTTTATGTAATGTTTTGGAATAATTCTTTTAATGTAGTTTGTCCTAAATATGATTTAATTTTTACTCCTTTGAGAAATGAAAATTTTTAAGTTATATATTTAAATTATTTAGTTTCTATGAATGATTCATGATTAAGTTCCTTTCAAAAGAAATCTTTTCTTTGTCATAGTAGTCTAGGCCATTGAAACATTCACACTCTTAAAAAGATGATAAGAAAAGGGTTAGCTAGGGGTCGACCAAAACATGAGTTACCAATGGATAAATTATGTCACCCCTGTCAAAAATGGAGACAACATTAAGTAACTTTTAAACTAATGAAATAAGTGTCAACATATCGACCTCTCAAGTTAGTTCACATAGATTGGTTTAGAACTTCTAAAATTTCAAGTCTTAATGGGACGCAATATGTTTATGTTCTATTATATGACCATTCTTGGTATAATTGGGTATATTTTTCTATATCACAAAAGTGAAGCCTTATTTTAATTTACCAAGTATGCTAAATCTATAGAAAATATTAGTGGACTCAAAATTAATACCCTAAAGAGCGAACAAGGTTGTGAGTTTCAAAATCATTATTTTGAATCATTTTACAAATAAAAAGTCTCACTCATAAATTCTATACTCCTAGAACACCCCAATAGAATTGAGTTGTTGGATGAATAAATAAAACATTCCAAGAGATAGCCCATACCATGTTAAATGAGTATGACCTACCTATCTATCTTTTAGAAGAATATGTTAAGACAAACTACTATTTTATCAATATAGTTTTGATTAGACTTATCCTTAAGAATACACCTCATGATTTTTAAAATAATAAGAAAACAAAGGTTGATAACATTTTAATTTTTCGTTAAAATGCCTTCATTCATAATACAAAGGATAATTTGGAAAAAAATTATTCCTAAAGTGATGAAATAATTTTCCGTTGATATTAAATTTCTAGAAAATCCTATTGTGTTTTCAATAATAAGTCCAAAACTATGGAAGAATCAGTTCATATCCAATTTTATGAAAATGATACACAAGATCCTAAGACATCATTATAAAGAATCAAAAAAATCATTTAGTTATAAATAATTTCCATAACATCTAGAACCTAAACCTTAAAATTTAGAAGTAAAAATTACATATTTATCATGACAAGTTAGAACTATTAACCACATTCTTTTAGAGTCTGTTGTAGGTAATCTATCTAAATGAACTAAAACTAGAGTTTCTATTATAAATCAAGTTGAACATCAAGATTTATTTTATGGACTTGAACCTAATGATATAAAATATAATTATTAATAATTAATTATGGGTAAAAGCAATGCAAGATCAGTTATATCAGTCCAAAAGGAACAATGTCTAGGAAATTTTGGATAGAACCATGGAAACCATGACTATTGGTACCAAATGTGTGTTTAGGAATAAATTTTATGAGTCCGGAAATATATTTATAAACAAGGTTAGACTAGTTTCCCAATGTTATAGTCAAGTATAAGGGATTGACTTTGAGGAAACTTTTGCACCTATCGCTAGACTTGAGTCCATATGAATCATTCTCACTTAGGCTTCTCATCCAGATGTAAGACCTAGGATCTTTATTTCATGAATTGATTTTGATTTTTGGTGTTTTTGAGAAAAAAGGGTGAGTTTGAAAATTTTATAAGTAAACGTCGTGTACATAGAAGTACACACTGTGTACCCAGTTATCGCGTACGGCTGTGTCTTGGTCATTTAATGGCCACGACATGGTCATGTGTTTTAATGTGGTAGATTGCTAATTTTTGGGGCTTGTTGAGGCAAATACACTGTAACACCCGATACTTTTATGTTATAGAAATCATCAAAGAAATCTTTTCTACACAACACTTGCTTGGCTTGCTTTACACGCAATCGCGACCTTCCTCGATAGCTTGCGTCGTACGCAATACCGAGTTTCACTAAACAACAATATGCTATTAAAACTAGCCGTTATGAATATTAATAACCACTTTTTGTAATTTTATTTTTCAAAATGGACTTCATTTTTGGACTCAGAATATCGAAATTAGCCTAGGGTGAAATTTTGGTATTTTTCTGAAAACTTTCAATTTTTGATGAATAGTGAAACCACTAAGTGGTAGGTTAAAAACTGAATTTTGCATAAAACTTAATTTTACCGCTTCTGTGAATGGAATTTCAAAAATCCGACAGACACGGTTGATATCAGTAAGAATAATGTGGTTCAATGAGATAAAAGTAATTTTTTGGTGAATAGTAACTTTTTACTATTTTTACCGCGGTTAATAGTAAATAGGGTAACTAAGGGTAAATATGATATTAATATTTCCCTAACACATGTCCTAATTCTATTGGACAAGTGTAATTCGACCAAAAACAAACTTAGGAATAAAATATGACCATTTATGCCCACTTGGATTAGATTAGGACATTTATTGTTAATTTATTTAAAGAAGGGTTAAAATAGTTAAAATCAAAGTTTAATAAGTAAATCATTTTTAATATGGGGTTATACATAAGATAAATTCGATTGTAAATATTAATTAGAAAGCTAAAAAGATTTCCTACATGATGGTATTTTATTTGTAATTTTTAGACATCAAATAAGTTAATTTATTTATGACACAAAGATGATGCAGTAATTATCTTATTAATGAAATATTGACATAATTGATGTTATAAACACCAAACTAAATATAATTTGAGACTTTTTATGAATTCCACTAATTTTCTAGGTTACTATGATATATTAGTGTTGATTTAATCAACTTGGTTAGAACATATAATTCTGTTATGACTTTCACAAAAATCATATATCAAATAGTGTCAAAATTGACACAAAATAGTTTTTAAATCAAATATTATTATTAATTGTTATTTTATTCCTAAAAATCTATGGTTCGGCCAAATGACTTAGATAAGGATATATATATTAATAATAAACAATTTGGGGTTCTTTTGGCATGTTATAGTTAGTGTATTAACCATATAGTGAAAGAAAACAAAAAGACATGGTAAAAGTTAAATTATTTAACTTAGAGTTAAATCTAATTGATAAGGTTAAAATAATACCCTAAACTTGTCTAAAACCTATTGGTTGATAGGATTTCGACCCTTCCCCACTTTATCTTCGAAATAAGACCCTTTGGAACCATTATAAACCAATTTTGACTTTAATATAAAATAATATTTTGATATATTCCTAAGGTGCCCCTCTCCTCCCTTATAAAAGGGCACCTCCTCCCCCTCCTCCTCACACCAATTTGAGCACTCAATCTCGGCCAACCCCTGCCATTTTCTCCTCTACACTTCCCTAGAATAATCCTAGAGGTCCTGGTCTTCTCCAAAGACCAATCTTAGTTCCTTAAGTGGAGGATTCAAAGAGGCGTTCCAAAGAAGAGGTAATATCCATTACCGATCTTTTCAATTTCTTTCTTCTTCAACTTCTTCTTCTTTAGTTGTTTCATGATAAAGTAATAACATCAGTATTACTTACATACTGATATGTTATTATAAATATGAAACAACCCTAATTCACCTTCTATCCATCCTACGGAAAAATGAAATCACCGCGCGTGCGTACGTACGGAATACCGTCTCCATGCCGTGGTGTAATCTATTTTCCACCATCACCTTACAAGGATGGGTATAATGGTGTAATGAGTAACTATAAATAATTATTATGAAGTAATATTTATACTGAAATAATATATATATACTCCAATACAATTCCACGATCATAGGAACGATATCATCACTCGTGCGTACGTACGGAATACCGTCTCCACGATGTGATGCGACTCGTTCTACATGATCTTCATTTCATAATGATTATATAAATGAATTGAATGAATGAATATGGAATATACTACACTAATACCATTCTGGAAATGAATTATCTATAACCTAAAGATAAGAATAAGGATTTATTCGACAAAACACGCATAAGAACAAAAAGTTATAAAGACCCGAGTAACCAGTAACAATGAAATATTACTAACAAGAAGCTAATAATATGACCATATATGATCTCATATCAATATGTATGATTCTGTAATAAGTCAATAACATTATTTAAACCATTATACAGGAGCTTCGGACACGAACAAAGCAAATCGAACCTAAGGTAAGGGAAATATCACAAACTCATTTTTATCCGAGATTGTTTATTCGTAAGTATTTACTGGGGTGTATTTTATCATCCACATCCATGTTCCCTCAATATGTAATATTGTTTCCATCCACTTGAAATATTTTAAATCCAATTTTACCCTTAGGTGAGTTTTTAGTAAAGAATATGAAAGGAATCTTTTGTCGTTTTTCCGTACGAGGTACTTTTTGACTTTTCCGACAAAAGTACGAAGAATGTTTTTTTTAACTTATACGGCATGAATGGATTTTTAAAACATTATTTCCAAGAAGCTTCCTTTACAAGTTTTCAAGTTTATTCTTTTATTTTAAGGTTGTATGACATGTTAATAAAGGAAAAGTTTTTTTGAAGTAGAAAGGATATTTTCCTCAAGAATGGAGTTCAAGTATTTTATCAAAATTATTTTCCATCTAAGATAATAAAAGGGTTCTGTTTTTATCCGTATTATTACATGGATTTGATTATGTTGTGATGGAAATATTTTTATGAATTCCTTTATCTTATATGAATTGTTTTATGATGTCATGTTGTTTAAGAATCCCATTTTTATTACATGGGTTATGCTATGATGTATGGTTTATGATTATGTGGCACACATAAGAAAGGATTCATTATAAGATGGGTGGGACCTATATCTCCCTCCAATGCATTGGGTAATGATTTTATATCTCATGAGATAGACATGGCTGGAATGGTAGGTTATACCGGTTCAGTGAAACAGGACTGGAACGAGGGTGACTCGGTTCAGAAAGGGACTTTGTCCACTAAGATAGTCTTGGCAATGAGTCATGACTAACAAGAAATGATTTTCCATGATTATGTGTGCATGCCACAAAGTTTCAAGTTTTACATTATGATTATGGGGATCTCATTTTCTCTTCTATGATTTATTCCATGTTAAGATATTATGATCTCTTTTGCAGGTTTTGATTTTTAAAAAAGATATGATATGACTTTTATTTCCTTTATTTTCCCTTGCTGAGCATTTGAGCTCACCCTTTTATGTTTTCTTTTCCCCAGGTCAGGAAGATGGATATTAAGTAGAATATGCTAAAAGGGACCCTAGATATGATGAAATAAATGGGAGACACTGTAGAAGATTTATGAACCAGTTGTTTATGTTTCCCAATTTCTAAAGACACTATACCTATACGGTCCTTTGTGGTTTTGTCATATGTTGTAAATAGTGTGCTTCAATTTTGAAGTATTAACAATGTATGTAAAGTATGGGTCATTATATACACGATGTGTTCATTAAAAGTACATGCGGCATACTTTTTATTTTAATTGACTTATTGGATTGGGGTCATGTCTAATCCCCTTAATCATTTTCTTCTGGCCCTGTTTCATCTAGGATCAACCAAGAGAAATGAATATTCTTCAAGCCACCATTTCTCCATCGAAGGTCTGATTCGAACTCTAGAGAGTGTGTTGGAATCCCACTGGTAATTCTTTCCTTTTTATAGAGCCTTTCCTCCTGATTTCTTCTCTCTCCCTTGTTATTCAAGGTTGAATGTTTTTATGTTTTTATAGATCTACGTCATTATAGTCCTATTCAAGGGTCGTTATTTGAGATTTTTCTTCATACAACGTTGAGGTATGTGGTTTTATTCATTTATTTGGTTGTCTTTTTCTTTTATATGCCAATGTTTTGACTACCCATTATTCGGGTATTTCGGGTTAAGGAAATTTAACTCCAATTTATCTTCATTCGATTAGTTATTGGATTAAGGGTTTGTTGTTGTCATATTATGTGTAATTTAATGTTTATGGAACACCCCATGTGTGTGTTTCCATTTTTTAATGTTTAGGTTCATTTGGTCCAGGTTTCCAATGAGGAAGACCTTGTTTCCTTACCTTACTTGATAGGATGGAACTAATTTCCTTTTTTCTGCTTGCAAAAACTCTTGGTAGATGCATTGGAATTATTTATACATGTATTAGATGAGATTAATTTATCCTTATTGATATCATATATACAATATTGAGTTGTACAGGGCTGTGAGAACATGGTGTAGTTAGACTACAAGGGGAATTTACGTTGAGTGCTTCCTCAGAGTGTCTGCTATATTTTACACCATGATACCAAATGGGGGGAGTGATGGTGAGTGCTCTCTCAGAGTGTCTATAGTTTACGTTACAATAACACATAGGAATTGATGTTGATTGCTTCTCCAGAGAGTCTGTAGTTACTATGGAATGACCATATGGTGGAATTGATAGTGAGTGTTTCCTCATAGTGTATTTTCCTTTATATTACATTACTTTTCCATAGGGGTGAGACTATATGGGCTATACAGAGGGTTAACATAAATATTGAGTGTTTGTGATGTGTTTTCCATGAAAAATCACAATCTTGGATTCAGTCCTATTTGGTAGTCTTCTAAGATATCTGTTGTAATACTTACTTGATTAAATGATGAAAACTAAATTCTAATGAATGTAAATGAAAACTATGGGATTTTTTAATTTTGTGTACTCCTAGTTCTTTTTTTGTCATTTTCATTATTACCTTCTATATATACTCACAAGTAATTAGGAACATATCTTGTAGTGGTTGCCTATTGGGATTCATCTCAACCAAGTTTAGGTCATTTTTTTGGACCCAAATAGATTATGTGGTTTCAGGTGTAGATAAGGGAAAGCGCCCTTATTCTTCAGGTACAGGATTTGTAGGTTGGACCTGGAGAGCATAGGACCAAGATTAGGCTTGTGATGCTATTGAAGTTTTCCTATTTTATTTATTCTTTGGTTTAGTTTTATTTCTATAATATTGTCTTGTTTGGTTGATTTTCTAAAAATATGTGAAATGAATTATTTATATAATTTCTCCAATTGTTATTTACATTCAGTCTCTCGATGTTTACTTATTGTATGATATTTTTCATCCACTTATATTTATTATTTTATATTCTAATGTGAATTATATTCTAATGTGGTTATAGTTCCCAACTATCACACCCAACGACCTCACTTCTAGTCGGCCTCCTCTGGAAATTGGGGAAATGTGCTTGAGGTCATGTGACCAACCGAGTACCGAGAACTTTTGGGCAGCACCTAGAATAGGGACATTACAAAGTGGTATTATAGGATGTTATTTTCTGCTTTCTCTAACTGTTTGAAGCCTATAGATAGGGATAAGAAATAATGGATAGTTGGTAATAAGAGTTTCTTAGAAGTAGCTAACTCGTGTACTGAAAAAAAGCCAAATTACATCAATTTTTTCAATTTTTTTGGTTTTACGAATGTTACAGTTGATTTGATTTCACCATTGGGCGACATACATGGTTTGTTCTATTAGGATTATATCATTGAGGTTCTATTTCTTTTAAAACCTAATGATATGATGGTATGTCATCTCATGCATCATATAGGAACTTTCTAGAGATCACATGTCATGCATGTTTTCATGCTATTTAGGATGAATTACTGATTGCATGTTATTGTTATCGATGTGGTGCTAAGTATGAATGTTGTTGTGATAGATGAAATGATAGAATAATTGTTATTTTGATAGGGTATTGGATAATTTAACATTTAATTTGAATGTGTGCCAAACTTTAGTCCCTGAGGTGTTATGGGCCCTCATGGATAAGAATTTGGTGGATCAAGTGATTGATTACACTATTATACTTTTTGATATACATGAATATGATTCCAAACATTGATTTGTATGGAGTATAGGCCCACAAGGATCAGAATTTGGCACTTTAGAGCTATTTTTAGTGTTTTTGTTCGGTTCAGGAGTATTTTATGAGGATTACTATCTGAAAAAACCTAGAATACAAGGTGTGTTATGATGAATACATTCCATGAGTTCTTCTATTTTTGAATAAACAACTTTTCTTAAGTACGTGACGTGTACCCTATGTACACGCAGTGTAGTATTTGACTATTTGACTAACTGTGTGAGCAGAGACACTGAGTTGGGAAATATTTAATGGAACACACTGTGTACAGAACGTACACATCGTGTTGTAAAGAATGTGTGTATGGTTGTGTGACTAAAGACATGGGTCGATGAAAACCTTCAAGTACACGTTGTTTTTGGTATATACACGCAGTGTAGTTTTTTTTCTAATAGGACCGTGTAGTTTGATCCATGTAGGAGTATTTGGGAAAGAGGGAACATAAAAGTACAGATCATGCCTCATGGAGAACACACCATTTGTATTGGTGTTACATGACCTGATTTGGCCAAAGTACACACCATATTAAAAGCATAAGGGAACATGTCATGTATGGGTTTTACACGCCATGTACCCCTGTTTTGAAAAACCAGAATGTTTTATTTCTCCTATTCCTTTCTTAAACATCTATGTTTCAGCCCTTGATAATATTGAAATGAGATGTGTGTTTGACCTTGCAGAGTCATTCCACCAAGACATTCTTCAGTTCTTTGTCAGATACAAGGCAATGATCAGACACTAGAAATCGTAGATCAGGGACTACCAACATACCCTCTCGTCATGCCTGTCTTGGCACCATCTATTATACTGGGCATACATGCTGATTCACAGTTCCGATAACGATTTATAGGGATGATGAAGGCTTTCCCTGGAGCATCACATCCTACCCCATCTATGGAAGAATTGACGTGGAGTTTTTAGCAGCAGCATCCTCCCACCTTCTCAGGGGATGGAGGGCCTCAGGCTATAGATTCATGGTCATAAACCATATTATCTATGTTCAAGCATCTTGAGACACCTTCATCGGGAATGATGACGCTCTCTACATACATGCTACATGTTTCCTCCAAAAGATAGTGGGAAGTGATATCACAGGCGAACTCCAGTGGTTTATGTCTTGGGATGAGTTTTAGTGGACCTTCTATGACAACTTGTATTTGGATACCTTTCGGGCAGAGTGAGTGAGAGAGTTCATGAGTTTAGAGCAGGGTACTCTCTTAGTCATGGATTATTCTTCTCACTTCACATAGCTGCAGCACTTCACACCCATTCTGGGGGGTGATGAGTTATTTCTGGTGAGAATGTTTGAGGATGATCTCAGGCATGACATCTGATCTCAGGTGAACATCTTCATGTTGAATTCTATATCTTCTATAGTCAACCAAGAAAATAATCATCAAGGTAAATATGAGGGATTATGGAGCTATGGGAAAGAGCGGTTCAGCATCCAAAGTTGTTACCCTTCCAAATGATAGCAGGAAGGGTCATAGGGAGTTTATGTATAGAGATCCAAGTTGGCGGGATTTTCTTTTAGGTATCCAGGTGTTGTGCTAACAGTTTTTGGAGGGGGAATAAGAAACCTCGGTTCCCAAAAGACCCAGTTGAGTAATGATGTTGCAGAAAGATGTTATATCTTCAGCATTTCTGTAATTCCCTCTTTCCAACAACTAGTGAGGGAGGATCTTTTTTGACTCCTCATAATAGAACATGACCACCAGTCCCACATTAGACTGGGGGCTAGAGTTCTTTAGGTTGTTCAGTCCAAGGTGGTGGTCATGGATACAGTGGTGAGACATAGGTTTTTCAATAGTTGTAGGGTGGATCAGCTCAGGGATCTTAGAAAAAATCACATGGCCATGGTGTAGGTCAGGATTTTATGCTGGATTATATCCATCTAGAGCAGGATCCCATACCCTCTACGTTTAAAGGTACAATTTTGGTTGCCTCAGTTTTATCTTCTACTCTTTTCAATATAGAGACTTCCCATATCTTTATATATGTTCCTGTTGTGGAGAGCCTTGGTCTCTATATCTTTACCTTTGCTGATATAATGACATTGGACACACTATTGTGGACTAGAACGTCTAGTGTACATCAGTGCAAGGAGTGTCCTATTGAGGTTGGTGGCTATCACATCTTATGGTACCATTTTAGAGATGGCAGGTTGTGACGTCATTCTATGAATAGATGGGTTAGTTCCCTTCTAGGTTGTGGTCGGATTCTATCACTGTAGGGTGAGTTTCACGTCACAAGAGGGAGGATGGTTTCTACATAAGGGATAATGGGATGTCTAGAAGAACAGAGCTAAACCCGGTCATCATGGGTTGAAGGTGTTATAGCCAAAATTTCTAGTAGGTATCTGGATGACTAGGGGACTCCACAGATTGAATTGCCTCCAATGCTTGATCGTTTCAGGTATGTCTTCGAGATGATTTTTCAGGTTTTCCTCTAGAGTGAGTAGTAGGTTTTTCTATATAACATGTGTTATGGGAAGAACCAGTGTCTATTACTCATTATAGAATAGCTAAACCAGAAATGCAAGAGCTCAAGAAGTAGTTGGATGAGTTAAAGGAAAAGGGTTTCATCCGACCCATAACTTCTCCTTGGGGTTCATCTATCCTGTTTTTGAAGAAGGTGGATGGTACCCTTAGACTTTGCGTGGACTACCAGAATTTGAACAAGTTTACTATTAAGAACTGATATTCCTTTTTGAGGATTGATGATATCTTTGAATGACTTAGAGGATCTTGGTTGTTCTCGATGATTGACTTGAGATCTTGTTATCATCAGTTTCACGTTAGACCATCATATATAGGACTTACAGCCTTTTGGATCAGGTATGGTCTATTTGAGTATCTGGTTATTTCATTCGGTCTCATGAACGCACCTGCAGTTCTTATGCCACTAATGAACTGAGTGTTCCATCCATTCTTGGACTACTTTATGGAGGTTTTTGTGGATAATATCTTAGTGTACTCTCACACTTGACACTGCCTTTCCACCCACCTTGAGATCGTTTTGAGTACAATAAGAGAGCATCAGCTATATGCTAAGCTCTCAAACTTCCACTTTTGGATGGTCTATATTCACATATTGGGTCATATTATCACAAAGATATTATTATCATTAGACCCAAAGAAAGTGAGATCAGTAGTTTTCTAGGATAATCCGAAGAATGTCTTTGAGGTATTGACTTTTTATATGATGGTTGGTTAATAGAGAAATTTTATAGAGGTATTTTCATGCTTAGAAATTCCACTGATTGGCCTAACTTAGAAGAGTGTGAAGTACTCATGGTCAAATTCTTGTCATTCATACATTAAGGAGATGAAGGGAAGGTTGACTTCAGCACTGATACTATTTTTCATAGAGTCTGGAAAGAGTAACACCATATATTGTGATGCACTTGGTATTGAGTTGGGAGTAGTTCTTATGTAGGGGTAAGGAGTTGTTGTGTACAGGTCTTGACAGTTGAGGCCACATGAGAGGAATTATCCAACACAAGATCTTAAGTTGCCTATAGTTGTTCATGACTTGCGCTGTTGGAGAAATTACCATCTGGTAGAGCATTTTCTACTGTACACTAACCATAGAAGTCTCAAGTATATCTCTACCGAGCATGACATGAATTTGAGACAGCAAAGGTTGGTTGAGTACCTTTATTCCTTTGAAACTAAGCTATCCTACATGCCTGTGAAAGACAATGCAGTGAATGATGTATTGATTTATAGGTCTTAGATAAAAATAGTTCATGAAGTCAGTAGTGAGTGGAAGCTCATGGATCTATTCTCTGAAATGCATTTGGAGGTGCACGACAGACAGGGGCAGATGTTTCTTTCTTCTGTAGATGTTACCTATAATATACATGATCAAGTGAGAATGAGGAAACTATCTAATTCTAAAGGCCCAGTCCTACTGGAGGGTGTATTAGGAGAGGACCCTACCCCTGGGTAGACTGTAGGCAACGATGAGGTCTTTCACTTTCATGGATGCATATGGGTGTCAGAAGACATACATGAGGAGCTTATGTGACACTTTCATGATTTATCTTGGGAACTTCATCCTAGTGTCACCAAGATTTATCTAGATTCACACCGTTAGTATTGGTGTCCAGGTATGAAGAGGGATGTTACTTGTTTTTTATGAGATTTTCAACCTGTCAGCAGGTGAAGGCGGAGCATCAGTAACCACCAGGGCTTTTCTAGAAGTTACACATTCCCAAGTGCAAGTGTAAGGATGTCACGATGTATTTCCTAACAAGGTTATGAAGGTCAACTTGAGGGAATGATGCATTTTCGGTTGTCATTGACAGACTCACAAAGTTTTCACACCTTTTACCGATCAAGGAGACCATTAGTGTTGATCATCTTGGAAGGTTATACATCTGAGAGATTGTACATTTTCATGGGGTTCTTCACTCTATTGTTTTAGATAGGGATGCCTGATTTACTTCATGTTTCTAGAAAATTCTATAGAAGGCTTTGGGTACACATGTACTTCTGAGTACAACTTACCATCCCCATACATATGGTCAGTTCGAGTGCACAATTCAGGTGTTGGAGGACATACTCTGAGCTTGCATCCTATATTTTTGAGGTTCTTGGGAGAAGCACATACCTCTGGAGGAGTTTTCTTACAATAGTAGTTTTAATTAAACTATTCATATGGAACCTTATGAGTCGTTCTATGGTTTTCCATGCCGATCACCCCTATGTTATCTGGAGGTAGGAGAGGTAGCTATGTTGGGACCTCGTCTTTTCCAGGAGACCACATAACATGCCGAGTTAATTTGGAAGAGGATGGATATTGCACAATCATGGTAGAAGTCTTATGCTGATCGACAGATATGACCACTTGAGTTCGAGGTCAGAGATCAGGTTTTCTTATGTGTCCCACCGAGGTTGGGACACAGAAAGATTAGGAGATAGGTACAGATTTAACTGAGATATGTTTGTCCATTTAAGGTTTTTGGGTGAGTCAGGACATTTTCCTATTAGTTGCAGTTACCTCAGAGGTACTAGACTATGCATGAAATCTTCAACATTTCTTAGTTATAGTGTTACTTCTCAGACTCATCTCATGTTTTTCAACCCTAGGGGGTTTAGTTAGAGGTTGATGTATCATTCAAGGAGCATCCTATCTAGAATTTTTATTGTAGCATAAAGGTTATCCATGGCCGGTTGGTTCCTCTGGTACGTGTGTTGTGGCAACATGATTGAGTGTAGGATGAGACTTGGGAGAGGGAGACAAATGTACAATCATAGTGGCTAGATCTATTTGAGGATTATTCGTTGCCACCTTGTTAGGGAAATTCAGGGAGAATTTCTTTAAGGGGGGAAGTTTTTAAGAAACCTAATCTTCTTTTCAGGTATGGTTTTTAATATTGGGGGTCTTTTCAAAAATGGTATAATTTGGATATTTTATAAGTACACGTTATGTAATTAAGAGTACACTCCATATACCCAGTTACCGTATACGGCCGCAACTTGTTCATGTAACAGCGATGCATGGTCGTGTGGGTTGATATCGTAGACAGCTAATATCGGGGGCCATTTGAGGAAAATCAAGGGTGTGTTCATTAATAGTACATGTCATGTACTTTTTAATTTAATAATCTAATCAGGCTGGGGTCGTGTCTAATCCCCATATTCATCTTCTCCAAGCCTTTTTTTGTTCAGGAGTGACCAAGAGAGAATAATCTTCTCTAAGGAACTATTTCTCCATCCAAGGTCCGATTTGAACTGCAGCTGGTGCATTTCAATCCCACCGGTGATTCCTTCCTTCTTCTAGAGCATCTCCTCTTGATGTTTTCTATCTCCCGAGTTATTAATGGTTGAATGTTTTTGACATTTTTATATATCTACATCATTCTAGGATGATTGAAGGGCTGATGTTTGAGAGTGTTCTCCATACAATATCAAGGCAGGTGGTTTGTTTCCTCTCGTTGGTTTTCTTTCAGTTTTATATTCCACAGTTCTGACTACCCTTGATTAGAGTATTTTGGGTTAAAGAAATTGAACCTTAGTTTACTAGACTTAGATTTCTTATTTGAATAATGGTTTTTTATGTGATATAATGTGGAATTTGATGTTAAACTAACACCCCATGGGTGTGTTTTCTTTGTTTGAATGTTTAGGGTCATTTTTTCAAGGTTTCCTATTAGGTAGACCTTGTTTTCTTTCCTTTCATGATAGTATGTAATGAATTTTATTTTTATTCTAGTTAAATTATTTTGATATTTATTGGAATTTTTTAGAGAAGTAGTATTTGAGATTACTTTGGCCTCCTTGATATCATATATTCGTGATTGAATTGCACAGGGCTGTGAGAACCTGGTTTAGTTAGACCATAGGGGGAATTAACGTTGAGTGCTTCCTCGGAGTGTCTATTATATTTCACGCCATTAGACCACATGGATGATTGATGGTGATTTCTCCCTCATAGTTTCCATATATTATGTTGTAAGACCATAAGGGGAATTGACACAGAGTGCTTCCCTCTAGAGTATGTAGTTTTTGTGGAAACACCATTGGGGGAACTAACGGTAAGTGCTTACTCAGAGTGTCTTTGCCTTTATATTGCATTACATGTCAGGGGTTAGACTGTGTGAGCTACCCATAGGGTTAACATAAATTTTTAATGTTTTTTATGAATTTTTCAAGACAAAGTAGAATTTTTTATTCGATTTTGTTTGGTAGATTTATGAGACACATATTGTGATACATACTTGACTAAATAATGAGCATTAAATGCTAATGAATGTAAATGGAAACTGTAGGATTGTTTACGTTTGTGTACTCATATTTATTTATTTCATTTACATTATTACTTGATATATATTCTCACTAACAATTAGGCATATATCTTGTGGTGGTTACCTACTGGGATTCATCTTACACCCTGTTTGGGCCATGTTTCAAAATCGCCACTTTCCAAATCATGTTTCTAAATTAACTAAAGATTTATGTGTTTTAAAACAGGATCCTATATGTTGGTATGATAGGATCAGAAATTTTAAGATTTCAAATGGTTTTTCAAAAGGAATATCCAATCCTACTTTTTTTATAAAAAAATTATAAATATTTATTAGTACTACAAATATATGTTTATGATATTATTTTTGGATCGTCAAAAAATTATCTTCTTATAGATTTTTCAAAAATTATAAAAAATGAATTTGAAATGAGTTTAATGGGTGAACTCAAATACATTCTTGGACTTCAAATTGTTTAAAACAAAGAAGGGATTATTTTAAGAAAAATTAAATATACCTAATATCTTTAAAAAATTATCTTGATAGAAAAATGAGTAGTGATACTCGTATTAGTTCCATATGTAAATTGGAAATTGAAGAGGCTCCGAAGCAAGTTGATCAAAATATTTATATAGGTATGACTGGAGGTATTCTATACATGATTTCTAATTGACCAGATATTATTTTTTGTGTTTGTGTGTGTGCTCATTTTTAAAAAAACCAGAAATATCCACACTAAGTTTTTGTTAAACTAATTTTCAGAAACCTCAAATATACTTCAAATTTTGTATGGTTTTACCCTAGAGGAAAAGAATTTAATTTATTATTTTTATTTATTCTGATTTTTGTATATTAAAGTTAGATAATAAAAAATCACCTCAAAAACATTTCTATTTTTATGAAAGTCTATAGTTTCATGGTGGAGTAAAAAAGAAAAAAACATTATCTACTATTGAAGTTGAATACATAGATGTCAGTATTTATTGTGCACAAATTTTGTGGATAAAACACACTCAACTAAACTATGGATATCAATTCCAACATGTCCCCATAAAATCTAACTATACCAATGAAATTAACATTTCCAATACTCTTTTTTCTTATTTTAGGATAAAAATCATTGATATAACACGTCAATTTTAGAGAGATCATTTTCAAAAGGTCAACATCACTCATGATTTTAGTAGAACATAACATCAGTTATCTAATATATTTATTAAGACGTTTAATTTTTAGGGTATGAATTATATTAAACCTGAATTATGAATGATAAATTTTAGTTAAGTTTAATGACATACTGTTTTGATGACATGTTGTTGGATTGTTATGATGTTGTCTTGTCATGAAATTGGACTTTCATGTCATTGGATTATCATTTCATTGTCTTATCATGTAGTTGGATATCACACTATTGGTTGTAAAACTATTGGTATAACATACCAATGATTATATTCATTTGTGAGAAAAAATTCTTTAATTCTCATTATTTTGATCCTTGGGTTTATTTCCTAGTTTATTCTATATTTCCCAAACCCGATATGTGTTTTTATCTCAATATTATATTATATTTCATGTATAATTTCAATTTTATAATACCAAATATCTGAAATGATATTTTAGTATCACAATTTTTATTCCCAATATACCTTGAGCCCCATGCGATACTTGCATAACTCTCTCTCAATCCTAGTGAAACCCTTTCATCCCCCATTGTTCAAACCATCTATTTACCTATGAACAAGCCTACTGAGTTGATCTGAATGCCAATAATGAAGAGTTATTTTGATCTATATTCCATTAAGTCTAAATATTCTAAGAAGAATAATAAGGATATGAGTGTACATGCACCTATTGATTCCGTTAATATGGAACTTGTGAACCAGGTTGTTATTGAAGAAAATGATGTAGACTCAAATTGGTTGGGGTTGAGTAAGTCTCTAGTATTTAAGGTTCTCCAAAATCAAGGGTGTGTAGAGTGGTTTTCATCAAATAATAGGACCTTTTATCTAAATATGATATATAAGTTTTTATCAGAATATAGATTTTTCATTTAATAAAGATGGGGTAGATTGTATTTAATATTGATTCAAAGGATAGGTGATTGGTTTTTATTCAAGACTATATGTTTATATGTATGTTCTGATGGAGTATTTGATGATTACCAAATAACTATTCTAGAAGGAAATTATTTGTTAATGTATGATGATTCCCATGCTATGCTAACAGAAGATGGCATAATAAGAAGGCATGTTTCCTTAGAGTTGGATGGAGAATGTGGACTTCTATTTAAGTTCTTGTAGCATATATTATGTCCAAGAAAAGTATATTTTTTCAACCTAATGTATAAAGATGTTTATCTAATATTTCTTATGACATAAGGTTACAAGAATAATTTCTATAGATATCTAGTTGTATATATGTGCAAATCATCAAATCATCCTCTAGATAAAATGTGTTGATCTACCCAAAGATGATTTCTTCCATGTTAAATGCTAGGTCCTAGTACATTATGATGAATAATCTATTATAGGGTGTGGTGGTTTATGTATAACTAGTGTCATATGTTCAACAATAGAGATAAACTAGAACCCATAGAAGAGATAATGGGTTGGTGATAGTGGGAGTTTGTGTGCTGAATATAATATGGTTGTTCATCCAACCATAATTAAGGGTTATGTTGATCCAGGATTGGAGATTTTTGATGTTTTGGAATACTCAGATGAGGAAGAAGTTTTTAGTGAAGAAGTTGAAAAGGAATAATCTGTTGATGTAGGGAGTGGCCTATAACTTTCTTTAAAAGCCTATTCCATTAACATTGAATCTCCTAGTCCACCTAGAAGGTTTCCAAGAGAGAGAAGTTACTTAGTAATGATGAAGAAGAGACTGAGGTGTCTACAGAGGATCAATATAAAAGTTCTAATTCCACTATTGATGATAATGGTGGTGGTGGTGATGATGATTAGGAAGAAGAAATGGTAGAAAAATATGAGAATGGAAAAAGTAATAATGTAGATAAATAATAGTTTTTAGATGGTGTATGTGGTGATATAAGTGATTCTCAACCTGATGATGATTGTACTAAGATCAAGAAGACGGGTATTAAAATGCCTCTAGAGATTAAGGATGCATTTGTTAAGGGGGATCATTCCCCATGAGTGTAAAATTTTCAAGATGCACTAGTTGTTGATGATGTTGAGGCCAATTCAGTTTCCACATTTCAATATGTTTCAGATTCTGTTGTGGATAAATAGAAACAACATGTTTTCAAATAAAATAAGAATTATCTTATGGAGGAAGAATTTTAAAATGAACAGTTAGCTATTTTAAATGTTCACAAGACTCATGTGGATGAAAATGTGTAATATGATTCCACCACTATTAATGGTGGAAAGGATATTGATATGAAATATACAACAAATGTTGGTACATAGTTGGAGGCCAAGAATTCTAGTGTAGAACACACAGTGGGTGATCCAAGTTCATAAGGCTAGATTAATCTATAACTTTCAGTTATTTATGCTAGTGTGGTACCTTTTTCCACATTATATTCTTTAGACTGCTGGGATTACCCTATGGAATAAGAGTGTGGATATTTATCTAATAATAAAGATCTATAAAGAGTGATAAACTAGAATTTAGTGTTGAAGGTGATCCTAAGGGATCCTTGATAACCTCAGATGGTCTTGAAGGCCTGCTTGAAAAGATCAGTTCTGTGATACCTCTTGTACATAAACCTTCGTCATCTCCTCTAGTTGTTCCATTGGATGTGGTCACTCAAGCTAACATGAATTACTTTAGTGAAAATATGATGACTAAGTTTCACATGTGTGTAAGGAATAAATCCCCTCTTTTAAAAAATCATAGTGAAAATGATGCAGGTTGCATGTTTGAGTTGGTTATTCAACAAATCCAACTAAACTGAGGCATCACATTTATGATATTGAGATTAAGAATAAGCCGATAAGTGGTGAACTGAAAACTCTAAAGTTTTTGGTAAAGGAAATAAAATCTATGTTTAAAGATTCCTTGGATTATGTCCTTAAAAGTCTTGAAGATACTTCTTTAGATACTTTTGTTACTTATACACCTTTTCTGTCTGTAGTTTTATATGTTGATCAGTTGATATCATTTGTTATATATGAGCTTACAATTTCATTTTCTAGTGCATCGGGTAGTTTAAAAAATTATCCTATGAAACCATAAAAAGAGTTTGGTATAATTGTGATCATTTTTCCAAGATTTTTTCCATATATTCTCATCATATGAAATTTAACTGAGAAACTATAACCAATCCCATAAAATTTTTCTCACTTGTATTTATACCAATCATGAAATGCATGCCAATTTTAAAATCATGGTTGAGAATTTTAGAATTCCTCCTATGAATCAAGCATTAAAATATAAAGTCACAAAACTCAAGGAGATGACAACATTATTATATCATTCTAGGGAAGAGAAGGCTGATTTATTTAGTGAAATGAAAATGGGTGGCCAAATTATCATGGATTTCATCAATCTCGTAAATTTGTTTCTTCATGCTCATGTCCAAGTAGTGGTTTCTCAATCATCTATTTTGATTACTCCTCATTTATCTTTTATACTTGGAGCTACTAGTGTTTCCCATGCTCCTCTTCCTTTAAATTTTTAACCTTTTCCTATAGATCTTGCACAATATTTATGCCAACATAGACCATTTGTTGTTTGGGAAGATCGTCCCCTTTAAGAAATCCATGTTCATTCTCTTATTGATCCATCTACTCTTCTGAAGTCTTATCCTGCTGCCCTGGCTAAGGAGCAAGAGAAATATAAGGCTGAATGAAAATAATAGACCAAACCCTATACCAAACCTTAACCTTTTTATTTATTTTATTATGATTTAATATCTTTTATGGTATTTTTATTCTAATAACATTATTTTCATAATTTTAGATGTATTTCTTATCTCTTATTTTGTTTATTTTACATTTCTCTATAATTTAAATCTTCTGCCTCCATTTCCTATATTTATTTTAATATTATTTTCTTTCGTGATAATCCCAAAAGAGTGAAAAAAATTATATAGAATATGTATTTTGGTGAAATCTTATGGTATACATAAAATGTGTTTTTAATTATTTTATTGAATTGTTTTTATCTGTTTTTAACGATATTTTATTTGATACTATATGTCTTAAGTCTTTTTATCTTTGTAATATGTTATTACCTTTGATACTTAATATTTTCAAATTGTTTTCCATGAACCATATATACATACTGTGAATGATAAGTATTGATATATATTTGGTTCTAACCACGTATATCATATTTTAACTTTTCTAATATCATTGATATCCTATTTTTAGATGTATAATATTGTTTTGATTTCATGATTTGTGAAAATCAAAAGGGGGGATATTATTGACATCCAAGTTTTAATGATCACAATATCAAGTTATTAATAAAACAGATGAACTTCATGTTTTCCTTTAAGTAATATGTATTCTGAGAACATGTGATAAATATGTCTAAGTATGAGGCACCATTGAGACAAATACCATTTTCCCTGACAGACTGCAAGTATAAAAATCTCTAAGTCTGAGATACTTCTAGGATATCACACCATTAAACTATCATACCACTAGACTAAATAATTGAAAAAGTATGAGAAACCATCGGTTGATGCACTTCTAGGATGTCATGCTTTGAGAATATAAATTTGGATTAGTATGAGATACCTCCAGATGTTGTACCACCACACTCATACCACAAACACTAAAAAATTACCTATGTTTGAGACATCGTAAAAGAATACACCATCAGACCGTAGACACATCCCGCATACTAAAAATTTGGTTAAGTTTAATACACCAACAACAACATACCCCCAGAAATATACTGTCGTTGTGTCATACCACTAGAGAAACATACTGTCAGAGCTTGACAATGTCATATCCTAAGACATCTTCACTGTTTTAATTAAATTTTTTTGAATTAGATTACTCTAACGGATATATTCATAAAATATAATACCATTTACAATTTTAATTATTGTATCTTAAATTTATAACAAAAATCATGTTAGAATGGGTAGTATGAGTAAGCACCTAATTAGGATGATCTTGCTACATCTGATTAAAGTAGATCACAATCCCTTGTGAAATATACACTGAATAATATAGAAAATAATGTGAAAAAAATATTGAAAAAAATTATATATAACAACGTAGATGTGGATAGAAAATATCGTGATTCTCTAAATATCTGTGAGCTGAAAAGCTCACCTATTGTGAACATTCAACTGAGGAATCAAAAGCATCATCACATCTAATTCTTTCCTCCAGTCAGAAACAAGAGTTATCAACACTCTATTTTTCCTAAATATTTAAATATAATTTAACTCAAGATTCATTTCTGATTCAACTCAAGAGTCACAAAATTCATTGCAACTGATCAAGCACTTATAAACTCTACAGTCCAAGTTTTCTCAATTATATTTAGTTTTATTACATTTGAGCAGTGTGTGTGTTTACTTTTCCTTACCACACACACACTATCATCTATGATAAATTGGAAGATACATAATATCTTTCAAACACTTTTCTTATTTGTTTCTCTTATGTCTAAGAGTGGTAGAGGTCCATGTGTGGCTATTTCTTTTTAATCCCTCATATAACTGTGGAAGAGTTTGTGTGTGACCTGGACTATTGTAGACCGTTTTATAAACCTAATCCAGGTTTTGGATCATCTAGTTTATTTTATATAAAATTCTTGGTGGTGGGTGATCACTAAGTAGAGAGTTCTAATACTTGAGTTGAGACTGAACCTCTTGTATTCATTTTTTAGTTATGTCTTTTAATTTTTTTTACATTATTTATTCTATAAAACCAAAAAATATTTGTAACTATAAAATAAATTCATACTTTTATTGTTTATCTTAATTCATTTCTATACAGTATTTTGATCATTTAAATTGATTTCAAAGGAGTCAATAATATTATATATATTATTCATCTAATAACTAATTAGTATTTAGAAATATTAAGATATATATAATACTACTAGTTTTGATAAACACACTCTTATTTAAACATTTGGGGGATTTCAAAATAATCCATTTAAAAAAAATATTATTTGGTACTCAATTAACCCCCCCCCCCCCCCCCGAGATACTCACTCTGCCTAACAAAATATACTACATTTTATGATATTAACCACTTTCAATCCTTTCTAAAAAGTACATTGGACTTTATTAAATTATTTTATCATTTATATTTAAATTCTAATCATCTCATAAGAATAAATAATTAAAATATAATTTACTTCAACTACACATGAATTTATTAAAATTGTGTCTTATTTGAAACAATATATTTCCCAAAAATATAATTATTCGTTTCCTGTTAAAATCTAATTTTTAAACAAACTCATTATATAATCATTGATAATGTAATGATAAAAATATGTAAATATAAAAAAAAATTAAAAAAATATGAAAATTAATATTACTAGGATTTTGATTCATAACCCCATGTTACACCATGTTACACCCTAAAGGTATGGTGTGTGATGGTGACAATTTCATGGGGTGGTTCATAGAACAAGATTTCAACCATGATTTAAATAATCATGAACAAGTCTTAAAAATGGTTTCATTTTTATTTTAATTTTTGGATATCATCTTTGGATTTTTAAGGCAAAATCTCAGTGGTTTCATCTCCCTTGAATGATATGATAAATAGTATTTATAGGGTATACTCTTACTGTTCGAGGCCATCTCTTATTCCCTCTATGTCAATTTTATTTTATCATAACCATTAATATATACTAATAATAAGATTTGATATACAATGACTATATTATCAATGGTAATGATGATTAAAATTAATTTAAATCCATCATGATATAACATATAATTGTCCAAAATAACAAATGAAGTGCATTTGTTTTCTATAAATTCATTTTCTAATATGGAATGTATTCGTTTGAAACGGGAATATCATTTTTGAATCTTTTCGACATTTCATTTTTACCCCCTTGTTAAAATTTTCACTAAAATTTTCCATCATATAATAAAATTGATTAGTGTACTCATATTTCCTAGATGATTATAGTTCCCAAGTTATTTCCCCAAACATTTGGTTCCACCACAACACTTTGACTGAGTGAGTTATATATTTTAATATAAATTTTTATTTATGATATAAGATATTCACTGGTTTCATATCATATGAAATATTTTTCTCTAATGGTACCACCTATGGATTGATTACATGTTAGGGTTCAGGTATGTACTCCCTCAAGAGGGATACATAGAACACATGTTGAACTGGATATAAGTTATGTGAAAGTACATGTTGATAGGAAATAGCTCTGATGCAATCAAGAATATCAAAGGGGATGATGTATCTTGGAATAATATTTCCATTCTTCCAAAACCTCATTACATTGTTCCATACTAGTATATAGATGAACACCTTGTCTCTAACATAAACCTATAGGTATCATCAGTTATAATTTTCATACCTTCTATGTCAGATTTGCATAGATTTCATATGGAATTGAATGGTTTAAACATACACTGTCATCTCTTGGGTAAGATAAGGTCCGATATGTTTTCACTCTCTAACCTCATCCCAACATGATAGATTCTAACACCTCTTCCAATTATAGCTTCATAAGGTGTTATTTTAATTCTATAAAATAAAATATTTTTATATGTGAACTCCACTATGGGATGTTGTTGATCCGAATATCCATATAAATCCATTGAAAGTTATTTTAGAATATCCTCCATATTTTGAATGGTTCTCACAGGATGGCCATCCATCTGAGGGTTAAAAAAAGTACTGAAACTCATCCTAGTATCCAATATCTACTAAATTCTTCTCCAGAACCTTAGAGTAATCCTCGGATCTTGATATGATAAAATTCAGTGTGAAAATCCATGAAATTTTACTATTCTATTATATACATTTTTTTGAGTTGATCAAGAGAAAAATCTTCCTTGATAGTAAAAAATGATCTAAATTTATAAGGCAGTTGACTACCACCTAGATGGAATTATTGACTCTATATGCTTTAGGGAGTCATACTCTGAAATACGTGGTTATGTTTCTACAATTCCATACTGGTATCATAAAGTTTTTCATCATACCCTTATCTTCTATCATTTAACGTTGACTTATTGGAATACCAAGAATCAAGATAAAAAAAATTCAATCTCTCCCTTTATGTTATCCCTCCATAAGTTTTTCTTTAAATCTCTTCACATCATAGTTATTCCTATATGAAGAGTGAAAGATGATTTAAGTGAATCATATACATGTTCTGTTTTAATATGTTGTTTTAATGGGACACATATCTGAGTTTCAAACCATACAACTCCATATTTTTAAAATTATAACTCTAGAATATTCACTTCCTTTTTATAAATTACTTCATCATCATTTTACAACTCATTGATCCTCTCAAGAATGTGTGGTTGAGAATCTATTAGATAAAGGTTGGATAAATATAATTTTATTATTCTCATGTCTATCCTCTTCATGTCTAATAATATTGGATACCTTGAAATCATCATCAGGGAAAGGGTTTGTGTTCATTTTTATATAGAGCGCCTACAACTTTGTTCTCCTTCCCATGATGGGAATGGATGGAGAAATCATAATCCTCCATTAAATCTAACTACCTTCATTAAAAAAAATGGATCTCCTTTTATGTGAGCATATATTTGAAGCTTTTATAATCCATATATTTTTCACAGTTCTCCCTATAAAGATATTGTCACCATACCTTCATCATAAATATCACTACAACCTATTCTAGATCATCAACTGGGTAGTTCTTATCGTGTATAATTAATTGAAAATAGGCATAAGTTGTCACTTTTTTATATTTCATGATTCCACAACCTAATCTCTTTTCATACTTATCATTTTAGATCACAAATAATTTCCTACTAGTGGGTAATGTCAGTACAAGTGTATTAATTAGCCTATTAAATAACCCTTTAAATATCACATATAATTCATCAGTACAAACAAATTTTACTCAATTATAAGATATTTTTTTTGTGGGACGGTCAATTGGGAGATGTTTTTAAAAAATCAATGATAGTACCCACAAAATCCATGGAAATTATGGATTTCTATCCCAAATGTCAGTATACGATATCCTTAAATTCCATATATTTTTTAAGGATCCAAAGACATTATTTTACTCATGATAACACGGACTTGGAATGTTTCTTGGTCCATCCCAAACATGTATTTACTATACTTCCCATACAGTATTTTTTCTGTAAGGTATTCAGTACGATATTAAAATTATCCTTATATTCCTCCTTGATTTTGGAGTAAATAAGAGTATCATACCCTAAATGTGTTGATTTTTTTCTGTAAGGTATTCATGATTCATTAATTCCATAATATAAAACATGATTTATATATAATTTATATTCAGAATATACACATATATAATAGATCGATAAATAGAAATAAATACACCGTTCATGGAGACGGTAGTTCGTACGTACGCATGAACACTATTTTTAGTTTTCTTATTGAATTGAATGGAATTAATTAGATGACATACATATATATATACAGGAATCCAGTAGAATTATTATGTCATATATTTCATGATTACTTATTATACATACTTTATAATCATTCTTAAATTGTTTGCATGGAAAATGAATCTCATCGCGTCGTGGAGACGGTATTCCGTACGTACGCACACGCGGTGATTTCATTTTCCGTAGGATGGATAGAGGATGAAACAGGGTTTTTTAATATTTATAATAACATATTAGTATATTATTTATACTGATTTTATTATTTTATGATGAAAAAAATAAATAAGAATAAGTAGAAGAAGAAATAAATTGGAAAGAATCAGTAAATGATATTACCTCTTCTTTGATGCGCCTCTTCTTAACCTCCTCTTAAGGAAATAGATTTGGCCTTTTGAGGATACCAGAACCTCTATAATGTTTCTTGGGAAGTTTAGAAGAGTAATTTGCAGGGGTTGGACGAGCTTTAAGGCTCAAAGGGGTGTGAATAGAAGAGGGAACGGGTGCCCTTTTTATAAGGGAGGAGAAGGGCATCTTTGGAAAAACTTAAAATATTATTTTATAATAAAGTCATATTCGATTTATAATAGCTGAAAATTGATTTATTTAAAATCCAAATTGGATATGGGTCACAATACTATCAACCAATAGCTTTTAGACAAGTTTAGGTTACTATTTTAACCTCATCATTTAGATTAAAATCTAAGTTAAATAATTTATCTTTTACCATGTCTTTTTGTTTTCTTACACTATATGGTTAATAAACAAACTATAATAATCCAAAAAAACCCCAAGTTGTTCATTATTAATATATATAACCTTATATAAGTTATTTTGTCGAACCTTATATTTTTAGGAATAAAATAACAATTAATAATATAATATTTGTTTTAAAAACTATTTTATGGCAATTTTGACACTATTTGGTAATTGATTTTTGTTAAAATCATAACAGAATGAATAGTTTGAAAAAAGTTAATTAAATCAATACTAAAATGTCATATTAACCTATAAAATTAGTGGAATTCATAAAAATATTCAAATTACATTTATTTGGGTATTTATAACATAAATTATGTTAATATTTTATTAATAACATAATTACTACATCATCATTGTGTCATAAATAAATTAAATAATTTAATGTCTAAAATTTATAAATAAAATACCATTACGTAAGAAATCTTTTTATATTTCTTATTAATATTTATAGTCTAATTTAGCTTATGTATAACCCTATATTAAAAATGTTTTATTTATTAATCTTTGATTTTAACTATTTAAACTCTTCTTTAAATTAAATAATAATAAATGTCCTAATCTAATCCAAGTGGACCTGAAGGGTAATATTTTATTCCTAAGTTTGTTTTTGGTCAAATTACACGTATCCAATAGAATTAGGACATTTTTTAGGGTAATAGTAATATCATTTTTACTCTTAATTACCAAATTTACTTTTAACCGTGGTAAATAAAAGTAAAAAGTTACTATTCACCAAAAATTATTTTTATCTTATAGAACCACATTTTACTCCTTGATATTAACCATGCCTCTTGGATTTTTAAAATTTAACTCATAGAAGTGGTAAAATTATGTTTTATGTACAATTACAAATGCTCTTAGGAGGTGGGTAAAAGACGGTCAAAAGTTCAATAAAGTTTTTATATATCTAAAATTATTATAAAATGACTCCAATGAATTACATTGAACTTATATAGGTATTATGTATCAATTTTTACCTAAAATAAATTTAAATAAAATAATTAAATATTTTAATAAAAAGTCGGTTTTTAAATAGTAACCTAGTGTTTTCACTACTCATCATAAATTGAATGTTTTCAGAAAAATACCAAAACTTCACCCTGGACTAATTTCGTTATTCCAAATCCAAAAATAAAGTCCATTTTGAAAAATAGATTTTATAAAATTTCAAAAATTGGGTATTACTATTTATAACGGCTAGTTTAAATAACATATCATGGTTTAGTGAAACTCAGTATTGCGTACAACACACGCTATTGTAGAAGGTCGCGATTGCGTGTAATGCAAGCCAAGTCAGGGATGTGTGTAGTGCAAGATCCTTTTGGTGTAGCGTAAAACACAAGACATCAATGAAATTAAAAATAATATTTTTCATAAAATCTAAGGGTGTTACATTCTACTCCCCCCCCCCAAATGAATTTCGCCCTCGAAATTAATCGGGGTTATAAATGGTTTACTACTTGAAAGTTTCTTTCATAGAAACCCACATCGTAAAAAGGAACACTAAAACTTCATTTTAAAAAAGTGAAGTTAGAATCATAATAGTCACCCAATGTATCTCAACACTGGGTTTCCACATACGAAAACATAGGTGAAAATATGGATACGGAAGAGAAATATAACCATGAACTTCTAATGAAGAGTGGTAGAGGACATGGCTATGAAAAATCCAACAATCACAAAGCCATAAATTTCTGATGATCTAAGGTTTAATCTAATTCATTAGATACAAGGGCACTAGGATAACATTTTTGGTTTTCAAGATCATTTCTGAAAAGTTGAAGAAATTGGAATTAGAAGAGACACTTTCTTGATTTTGGTACAATCTCATTGTTGGTCATTCATTGGACAATTTCCACTTCATCTCTTAAAGAAATGAAGTTGAATTTGTCATTCGTGAAGTGTTAGCAGATCATGTGATAGAATGATGGGTCATTCCATCTGTCTCAAACAAAAGATTTGAAAAAGTTATCAAAAATACATAAGTCCATATATAGTAAGATTAATCATATATTGTTCCTAATATGGACTTATAAATCATATATCATACTACCTAATATAATAAAACTAGTTTCAAGTAACCAGGGACTTCCTGTAGGCTAGTGGAAGGTGATAAAGGCTTGTCGTACTTCGGTTGTGGGTTCAATTCCCACAGCCTTGTCCAATGCGACGGGTTGTCTCCCGTTCTGCAGGTTGTCCCTTTTCTTAAACTACACTATTATAACATTCTATCAATAATATCGAAAAACTAGCCTTAAACAATACTATCTGATTTCTAACATAATCCATTACAATCTTTAGGCTTATTCAAGATACTTCTGTCCAATCTCTTAGTATAAAATGATTACTAGAAAGGTCATCTACCAAGCATTGAATACAATCATTTATCGCCCGTATATCATAAGATATATCTTATTGGTCACATTTCAATCATATGAATTCCTTAATCATGTATTCTCTTAAAAAATGAATACCCATTGAACTTTAGTGAAAACATGAATACTGTCAAAAGTTAATTCATTCCACATACTAAAATTCCAGAAATTCTATATACTCAAACAATGATATCTCTTTGTATATATATCAATCATGAGCTCATGAATACCATCAAACATATTATTTTCTATTTATCCCTTCATTATGTGCATAACACCTGCTTTCCAAAATATTTGATTTACTTTTCTTGGTTACCGGTACCATATAATTATTGAAAACCATAATAAACCAATACATAAATATTCCAATATTCCATAGTACTATAAATTAGATTACACAACATTATTTTGGAATCCCGTTACATAAACACATAATCATTCCATTATATCGTTGTCATACTCAAAATCTCCAATAGTGATCGCATGTTACTTCCCTTTGTCCATTGCCTTAAGAGGATGCTCATGTCGATCATCATTAACCATTGGATTAGGGCATTGATTAGCATGATCCCCATTTCCTTGCACTTGAAGCATTGAATTTTTGGTGGAGCGTTCTATATAGTCTTTTCTCTATTCATGTCATTAGAAACCTTTTTCCCATTACTTTGGAAATCAGCTGCTTGATGACCTTATTTTACATAGTTGAAGCAATTTCTAGTGCCTTTTAGACAATCTCCACCATGATTCTTTCCACACTTTGGGCATAAAGAAACATTCAACTTCTTTTCACCATTGTTCTATGGTTTTCCCTTGAACTCCATCTTTCGTTTCTTGTCAAAACCATGAGATGGATATGTTACACCAAATTCCAGTTAAACCTTGATAGCACAATGCCCAATTTCTTTATAGCTACTGAATTCTCTTATAGCTAATTCCCTTCAAAGAATTTGTTTTAATCCACTAAAGAATCGATCAACTTTACTTTCAGGTTGGATGATAAAGCTAGCTGCATACCTTGCAAGTCTTGTAAAATTCACATCATATATACTGACAGATTCATCATTCTTCTGCTTAATCTCAAAGAACTCATTTTCCATTTTGTTCAATGAATACGAGGGAAGTACATACTGAAAAACTTGTTCTTGAACTCGTCTCATTCCATGGATTTAATTTTATCTTGGGGCCTTGTACTCTGAATTAGAGTCCACCACAGGTCTGCTTCACCTTCTAAATGGTAAACAACTAAAATGAATTTTTCGTGTTCTGAATAACGATGTATGGAAAATAAATTTTCAATGGTACTGATCCATTTTTCAGCAACAAGTGGATAATAAGACCCATTGAAATACAGTGGACATTGCCTTATAAAGGACTCAATAGAATATTGTCCCCTTCTCTGATAATTTGGAAATAAAGAATGATTCATAACTTGTGTAAGTATAGAAATAATATTTTTCACTCCATCTCCCATCACATTTAGTTGTTTGGGAGTACAATATTTTAAATTTCTATTACATTGATCAACACATTTCCTTCGGGTTCCAGCCATCGTCTAAAACCCAAAAGGAATAGTGTGAGAGGCAATAATCATGATAGGAAAACAACATAATAAAGGGGGTGTACCTTCAATATATAACATCTTATGTTTAATTCTAATATCGTTAACATAATTCTAGGACTATAACCTATACTTAATATTATGGAAATCCCTAGACATACCTTGGAAATACCTCTAGGGATCCCACTAAAATTCTCGCATCCTAGTTTCCAAAGGTTGACTAAACCTTTCCTCTGATACCAACTGTAGAGACCCAAAGATTGACATACATGGAAATTATTTTAATTTTTTTAAAATACTTAATACATAACAAAAACAAAAACCAATGTACCGTAATATTATATTGTCTTTGGAAACACAGAACATAATCTTCTAATTGTAGTGAAAGATCTTCAACATCTCCAATAAAGATCTTCCCATTTTGTTTTCTTACCTATAAACTTTCTTCATATAATGGGGAAAACATATAAAGGGTGAGATCAAATTCTAAATAAGGGTAATCATGGAGAAAATAAAACAAACCATATACATTTGAATATAAAACCATGAACATAATGTTTAAACATTGAAATCCTGAGCAATGACATAAAACATGGTAGTACATAAGGCATAAATCATAAAGAAACATTAATCATGATAAAATAACATTGGAAAAAAACAGGTAATTGTGGAAACCATTAAACACATGTTATGATTTCCATAATAGCCAAGTCATTGCTACTAAGACCATCTTAGTGGACAGAGTCCCTTTCTGAATCAAGTTCACTCCTCATTCCAGTCCTGTATCACTGAACCAGATTAACTTACCATTACAGACTTGTCTATCTCATGAGATATAAATCTTTACCCAATGCATTAGAGGGAGATATAGGTCCCAACCATCTCATAATTAAATCATTCTTACTTGTTCCACAACATAAACATAAATCATTCATCATAACACAAAGAATAAAAATGGGTTCCATAAACATCATCCCATCATAACATAATCCATATAAAACAAATGGATATCATTTCATTATAAGAAAAGTGAATCCATGTAAATCATAGAGACATTATACTTGAAATATACACATATAAAATAATTTCATCTTATATAGAAATTGGTTTTGATAAAACACTTGAAATGAATTCTTGAGGAAAATATTCTTTTTCTTCAAAATCATTTTATTTTCTCAAAATACCATGAAATTTTATAATACAAGTATTTTAATGAAAATAACCAAAAAAATTTGTAGAGGAAGCTTCTTGAAAATTAGGCGATATGAAACCGTAAAAATTCGTTCATGTCATATAAGTTAAAAAAACATTCTTCTCCTGCTTTTGTCGGAAAAGTCAAAAAGTACCTCGTAAAAGAAAGATTATTTACATACCATGTTGTAAAATTATAAAATGGGTAAAAATGAGTTTAAGCCTACATGAAACCATTTTAAGAAAATAGGGACATGAATGATAAATATAACCCCAGGAAATACTTACGAATAAACAATCTCAGATAAGAATGAGATTGGCATAATTATCCCCTACCCTATGTCCAATTTCTTTCGTATGTGTCTGATACTCCTATATAGTGGGTTTAAACATATTATTAACTTTTAACAGAACCATAATAATATTTATGATATCATATATGATTCACTTACAACTTTATATTTTCCGTTCATTTGTCAATTCCATGTTAAAGCAGTGTTTTGGGTAAAATCGTTTCATTTATCGTCCATGTTTTGACTTGTAATTATTAATATGATTACTTAGATCATGATTAATTAATTCTAGAATATAAAACATGATTTATATATAATATATATTCATAATATACATATATATAATAGATCGATAAATGGAAAGAAATACACCGTTCATAGAGACGGTAGGTCGTACGTACGCATGAACGCTATTTTTCGTTTCCTTATTTAATTGAATGTAATTAAGTAGATGAAATACATATATATATACATAAATACAGTATCATTATTATGTCATATATTTAATGATTACTTATTATATATACTTTATAATCATTCTTAAATTGTTAACATGGAAAATGAATCTCATCGCGTCATGGAGACAGTATTCTGTACGTACGCACATGTGGTGATTTCATTTTCTATAGGATGGAAAGAAGATGAAATAGGGTTGCTTCATATTTATAATAACATATCAGTATATGTGTAATACTGATGTTATTAATTTATTATTAAACAAATAAATAAGATGAAGTAGAAGAAGAAATAAATTGGAAAGAATCGGTAAAGGATATTACCTCTTGTTTGATGTGCCCCTTCTTAACCTCTTTTTAAGGGACTAGACTTGGTATTGTAAGGAGACCAGAACCTATATAATGTTTCTAGGGAAGTTTATAAGAGGAATTGTCAAGGGTTGGCCGAGCATCAAGGCTCAAAAGTATGTGAAGAAAGAGGGAAGGGGTGCCCTTTTATAAGGGAGGAGAAGGGCACCATTGGAAAAACATAAAATATTATTTTATAATAAAGTCATATTTGGTTTATAATATCTTTAAATTGATTTATTTATAAGATAAAGTGGGTATGGGTTTAAATTCAATCAACCAATAGGTTTTATACAAGTTTATGTTACTATTTTAACCTTATCATTTAGAGTTAACTCTAAGTTAAATAATTTAACTTTTACCGTGTCTTTTTGTTTTCATACACTATATGGTTAATAAAATTACTATAACCAGCCAAAAGAACCCCAAGTTGTTCATTATTAATATATTTAACCTTATCTATTTCATTTGTCTGAACCGTAGATTTTTAGGGAAAAAATCACAATTAATAATATAATACTTGTTTTAAAAACTATTTTATGTCAATTTTGGCACTATTTAGTAATTGATTTTTTTGAAAATAACAACAGAATGATTGGTTAAAAAAAAGTTAATTAAATAAATAATAAAATGTCATATTAACCTATAAAATTATTTTAATTCATAAAAAGTCTCAAATTACATTTATTTAGGTATTTATAACATAAATTATGTTAATGTTTCATTAAAAAGGTAATTACTACATCATCATTGTGTCAAAAATAAATTAAAATAATTTAATTTCTAAAAATTATAAATAAAATACCATTATGTAGGAAATTTTTTTATATTTATAATGAATATTTATAGTCGAATTTATCTTATGTATAACCCTATATTAAAAAAATTTTAGTAATTAAACTTTGATTTTAACTATTTTAACTCTTCTTTAAATAAAATAATAATAAATGTCCTAATCTAATCTAGGTGGACATAAAGGGTAATATTTTATTCTTAAGGTTGTTTTTGGTCGAATTACACTTATCCAATAGAATTAGGACATGTGTTGGGGTAATAGTAATATCATATTTACCCTTAATTGCCCAATTTACTTTTAATCGTGGTAAATAAAAGTAAAATGTTACTATTCACCGAAAAAATATGTTTATCTTATCAAACCACATTTTACTCCTTGATATTAACCATGTCTCTCATATTTTCAAAATTCAACTCACAGAAGTGGTAAAATTATGTTTTATGTACAATTAAAAATGTTTTTTGGAGGTGGGTAAAAAACGGTCAAAAGTTCAAAAAAAAATTTATATATCTAAAATTATTATAAAATGAATCCAATGAAGTACATTGAACTTATATAGGTATTATGTATCAATTTTTACCTAAAATAAATTTAAATAAAATAAATAATTATTCAAATAAAAAGTCAGTTTTTAAATAGTAACCGAGTGTTTTCACTATTTATCAAAAATTGAATGTTTTCAGAAAAATACAAAAAATTCACCCTTGGATAATTTCGATATTTCGAATCCAAAAATGAAGTCCATTTTGAAAAATAAAATTTATAAAATTTCAAAAGGTGGGTATTACTATTAATAACAGCTAGTTTATATAACATATCGTTTTTAGTGAAACTCGGTATTGCGTACCACACACGCTATTGTGGAAGGTCGAGATTGCGTGTAATGCAAGCCAAGTTAGGGATGCATGTAGTGAAAGATCCTTTTGGTGTAGCATACAAAACAAGACATAAATTAAATTAAAAAGAATTTTTTTCATAAAATCTCGGGGTGTTACAAACATGAGGTTTTAGGGGACCCACACAGCGTGTGGTCCCATTTCTATCCATGAAGCGTCTAGTAAAATAAACATGTCACTAATCATGTAGGATTAAACAATGTGTAGAGATATTAGATGACATGTCTTAGCCACTTGGGGTCCTACCTGTGTTGCGGGTTGGGTCCGTATATCTTGGTCATGTATTTGTACTTCGACACACATTGTGTTCCTGGTTGTGCCTATGTCAATTTACTTCTAGAGTACCTGCCATGTATCTAGAATAAGGGTTACACAACATTTGGGTTTCTCACTTGGTGTGTGATAATTATATATTTGTGGAAACGCAAGTGCCATAGTATCTATTGGAACATGTCATTTGTTCTTCTGAACTACCCCGCGTCCAGTCACGTTTTCTCAGATCCCCTTCCAATATTCCAGATCGAGCCTCTGATTCTTTATATCTTACCTCCATGACTCCTTAAATCAAAGTATAATCCCATTATTGATGTTTTTGTCCATATTTTTTCCATAAATGAATTTATTTTGGGTATGACATTTCCCACACACACTGCGTGCATATTCAATCACTCACCATTTTTTATTTTGATTCCATTAAAAAAATCCATCACCCACAACCCAAAAATCCTGTGAATCCATCTCTGTTTTTTCATTTATCTCTTGTAAATCAATCATGATTACATGGGTCTAACTGGGATATGTACTTCATGAAAGTGTCTAATCAAGACCCCATAATACAATGGGAGAAGAATGTGAGGAATCATTAGGAGAAATAAACCAAAAAAAGGTAAACAGACATTGACCGAGTTATTATAAAAAGAATGCAATACTAGAGGTATAAGGTGATAAAACTGAATAAAAAAATAAAATTAGTACATGGGTGAAAGAAACGTATTTTAATTGATTTAGGTCAAGAAATAGAATAATCCTCCTCAAATAGTTTAATCAATAAATGAAAATTCCAAAAATTGATGTCTCTCACCTATTTTTGGATCATTCTTTGATTAAAAATGATCTCTATAATGAAAAATATGTGTAGTTTCATTCATGAACCCTTGATCTACATAGACCCAAATTTTTTTCATCTCTGTAACTTGATTCTCCAATGAGAGGTGGAAATAAATCCTCTCCTTTCTCCTAGGGTTTATACTTCTAAACCTAGATAATTGTTATAATGATTAATTTATAGAGGTTTAGAATAAAGGTCATTTAATTAAATAAGTACTGTTAATTATTTATTTAACTAAACTTACCTTCCCAGATTAACTTTTATTTGAATTCCCCATGTCGATCTATTTTAGGCCGCGCCTAGGGTAAACCTCACATTCTGGACTCAACCATTATCTCATCTTTTTAATCTTAGATTGAGTATAATATTTATCCATTTTTCTTTATGAAATTATCCACAAATAATTTTAAATATATTTAATATTTTTAAATAATTAATTTCGGGTATTCTTGACCTAAGAATCACATGTCATCTCAGTTCCTATCTCTGAAAATATATCTAGAAATATTCCAAAGTCCTATGGGAAAAAACAGTGTCTCTACACCCATGGTGGTCATGTATTGATAAATGAAAGTCTATAATTAAATAAAATCATATCTTCTAGTGAATTATTTAATCTTTCTATGTAAATATATACTTTATATGATTCCCCAGATTCGTACGTCTGTATTTTGTAGTTAACATACATACTTTCCATAAATCATATGAATTACAACCAATATCCAAGATCAAGAATAAATTATCTTCATAAATTTTTTATATATCTTCATTAAATATCAATACAATTTATATTTGTTTCAAACACATGAATCCCTCAAATACATATTCCTTAACAAAAATTCATGGGGAAGCAGGGAATGTAGGAAAGAAGTGGGATCCAAAGATCAGTAAGGGGTAAAATATAGACAAAAATATATAAAGGGGTTATCAATATATAATAATAATGTGAGAGACATAAACATGATTGAAATTTTAGGACTAAAGTAATAATATCATGGAGTCATAAGTAGTATATATGAGGTATGAGCTCAAAACCATAAATAATGGAATAAAAAATGGGTGACATGTTATAAGAGTTAGTAATCATAACATGGAATTAATAATAGTAACATATTATACGACATAATATATCATAAGAGTATGGTAATAATGATAAAAACAATAATTTTATCATAATAGTAATTCATTACATAATAAAAATAGGTAATAGTTCACAAGAAATAAATTTTAACATTATGGATGGGGCTAACTTTACTTAGACCATGCATAAAATTATGTGCAAGGCATACTTAACCTATCACCCACATAACATTATGGATGAGACATTCAACACCTTGAAAATGAAAAACATTATAGATGATCCTTACCTTACTATACACACACATAACATTAGGGATGTGGCTAACTGAACCTAGACCATGTATAACATTATAGACAGGGCTCACTATACCGAGCACATGTATAGTGATCATATGAGATATTAAGCATTGAGAAATTGATTGGAAGGATATATAATTATAAACTCATCCATCATAATAGTAAATTATATATGTATGTGTGTGATATATTAATCATAAAATAATTATAAATAAATCTAACTTTTGTCACTATTAACCCCTAAAAAACAAGAATATAATAAATAATTTGTCTATATAAATACTATTCAATCAAGATAATAAATCTTAAGGGTATTCACTCCATATAAAAAAATATCAATGAGTAAATTAAATAATTTCACTAGTAAAATGAATGTATAGGTACCTTGGTTAACACACTTTAATCAAAAAAATAAAAATTTGGGGTTTTAAAAATATAAAAAATAGAAGAAAGGTTATCTTTTACATAGTTTAAGATAAATAAATACAAAGGTAGTGATAGATCATTTTGTTTATAAATATTTCATTTCAAACATACCACACATATGTAGGAATAAGGATAATTAATCAAAGGATGATATTAACATAGTATACATTTATGATAAAGATACCATTCATGGAAGTAGATCGTAAGAAATAGTTAAAGAAAGAAACCTGAAATAGTATTGATATATTTCGATATTGTTTATATAAAGATAAGAAATTTAATAGGTTTTAAAAAAAATTCTTTGTTATGACACAACATTTAAATAAAAAAGAAAATTTCATCTTTCAATAAGGACATAAATATAAGTAAAAGTAGAAGTAATTATAACTAAAACATGTATAATTAATAAAATATTTGAAGAATGATCTTCATAAGAATAGTGGGGAAAATTAAAGGTAATCCATGAAAAGAGTTTTAAAACTATTGTTAATGCTTTCACAAAATATAGGAATGATTCACTTTGAATAAACCATTATGAAAAAGGAATAAAATTATTTTCATTATTAATTTAATAATAAAATTTCCCAAAAATAAAATATTTAAATATTCTTAAAGTGGATGATAGATATTGGAACATATTCCCTTATAAACAGTGTAGGTTTTAACTTAAAGAAATAATATAAGGGGGAACAAAAAAATGTATATACTTATAAAAAAGAAAGAATTTGAAGGATATAAGAAAAAAAAATTATCTTATGATAAAGATAGAAATATGAGTAGGGAGACTGGTAATGATATATAACATGTCTTCCAAAAATAAGAAAGAGAGGGAAATAAATATTTATAAACAACATAGTGTGTGATCTAAAAATAAATAAAGGATATATAGAGGCCATAAATTCATATAAAAATTAATATAAACTATTATTTTATTCATTTCTTGTTTTTTAATTTGTGACATGGATGAGATTGTATGAAATTTAAGAACAATTCATGAAAAGAACAATGACTTTTAATGAAAACTCTTACCTTTAGTCCCGGATCACTTTGTATGTTATATAACTTCATGTATTGAAAATTTATATTAATTATTAAATTAATTTATAAACTTTTTCATTTTTATATCCCTTATTATAATTACTTTTAATTAAATTATTAGTATATTTCACTCAATTATTAAATTAGTTTTGTTTAAATCTATTTTTTTAGATCATTTAGTTCATAATCTCTAAAAGAAATTAGTCATAATTATATCAGTAAAATTTCCATATAAAAGGATTTTATAATATCTATAGGTGTGATGTTATACATTTTATTTCATTATAAAATAAAATGATTTTAAAGAGTCATTAAATAGTCATTATTCCAAAAATATTCCACGATATTATTTTTTTATCGTAAAAAATGACTATGATTGTTAACTTTTAATTCCATTACTATGATGGATATATTACCATTATAGAATCATAATAATTAAATTAATAAAATAATAATTTTTTCTTCAATCATGAAACAAATTTCTAATAATATCCATGAAAACATAAATTTAAGAAAAAATTATTGTTCTCCTAGGTAGCATTAAACCACTTTGGCAAGTGATGTTTTTCCAAAAAGTTTAAAAGAATGGAAACCTGAAATATTTTAGTATTATAAAAACATTATCTTATAATTATGATAATTTTTTGTGTCACTTTAAAATATTATTTATTTTACTAATAATCTAAGTGTAGAATTGAACCTAAGGGCGTTATTTTTTAAAATACCTCATTTTCAAATAAAAAATACTAGTGAAAAAGAGTTTTGTGAGAGTTTATGGGTGTTATATCATTATATATAGAATAAAAAATTATAATAAAAATATATTGGAATCATGGGTGTAAAATAATTTTGGGTTTAATGGTTTTTTAAGATAGATAATCACAAATAATAAAGAATGAAGAGGCTTTAAAATCGAGACTATGATGTAACAACAGCTAATGAAAAGGGTCTTATGAGAAGTAAATAGTATTATCTCATCGATAATAGATTAAAAATATGGTAATAAAATGGATAGATAATTATTTCATAATATTTAAAGGTTGTTCAAAATTTATTTTTACAAAATTATCTCAATATAAAGGAGAAATTATAATGGGTACCCCTATCTCGATCTTTCAATTATCTTCTTTTGATTGAATGTAAAGTTAAGTATGAACTTTTAGTCACACTAAGGGATTAGGTATATGGTAAGGGAAATGTGGAGAGTGATTTAGGAAAATAATATTCAAATTAATGAGTTTTCTAAATTATTATAAAGGGGTTTAAAAGGGATGTTTATATTTCCTAGGGTGGAGGAGGAAGATTTTCCTTCAATCCCAAGCCAAATAAATCAAATATTTTGTCTAAGACCATATCCTATTCCAGCCATAGTTTACTACAAAAAGAAAAATACTTATCGTTGTAGATATCCAAGTGTCATTTCTATGTTTTGAAATATCCACTTGGAATGTCAAATTTGATATTCACTATGATTCATTTTAGTATTCAAATCCTATATCTTGCTCAAAGTTTCCTTGGATTTTATCCTTCACATGATTATTTCATGTTCTTTTTCATAGTATAATTTGTATTCTTAAATTGAATGATAATTTATAAGCCAGGTATAACTGGTTTTCTTCTCAAAATACCTTATCATGAATTTTAAACATTTTAACTCATAATAAATACCTTTTACCGTGGAATCCAGGAATGCTTTACTACAAACTCCACTAAAGAGGTTCTCTGGTTGTCTTCATTCTTCCCTCCATAATCTAATACCACTAGAAGGTGAATATCTAAGATAGTATATTCTATATTATTAAAATATTATTATATTAAAGGCAATGTTAAATAATTTTCATTATATCAATCTAAAATACATTCACTTTCTGTATCTCTACGTGGATGAATATCAGGAATAAGTTTTCAGTATTCTTCACAGTGTCCCAGAATAATAGGAAGATAACCATTATAAAATTACATGAGATAAATTGGAATTGTGGATATTTAATGTGTCTCAAAAAACCTATATTAAATGCTCAATAAATTAGAATACCTATAATCCAAACTCTAAGAGAATAAGAAAAAGAAAGAGAGTAAGTCACCTCCCACGGAAGAATGTTGTGTAAAACCATCATAAACCAATATTTTATGGAAGGAAATCTCCCAGAAACCAATTCTTTAGGAATGATTGAAAGGATCAATCTAGGATTATTTTTAGAAGATCAATTTGGAATCGAATCCATCACATCTGAGCTATATTTTGGAAGAATGTAGTCCAAGGAAAACACATCAAGAAGGTGTTCCTCAACATGGGATGATCCAAAATCCATATTTTAAAAATGATCATAGAGTATCCATATATGAATGGGATCTAGATATTTTATATTACATGTTATCAGTTGTTTTATTGTCCTAGAACACATATAGTGCGTTCAATTTCACATGATCTGCATTATAAGGTAATTTTGGGAAATTTTGGTATATGCTTCTAAGATAATCAGAAGTGACAGAAGATATCTAGGAATATGCTACATTTCCAATTGAGGTCAACCTAGTGGTAGAAGATTCCCTTAAACATGAGTTTGTGAGAAATTTGCTAGTATATCGGTATGAGGAATTGGTAGAAATATCTATAATAGCTTTTACCAAAATTCAAATTTCTGACCTGTGTTACTTTGAATAATATATTTAAAATTTTCTACATTGGTATTATCTTCTTGGAATATGAGATCTAGAATATTTACCAGATATAATTATCTAGAAACATCCAGGCAGTTGACCTGGAATTATTCACCAAGTATTGAAGACCCTTCTTTCACAAATTGACGATATGCAGGATACACTAGGAGTTTTATTTGAAACAATTGGGTAGGTGATAATTCTATATTTTATACAGAGACATTTCTTAAAAAATATAAGAAATATTGCATATATGAGTTCTTATTATTTCTCAATGTAATAGGGTGTTGCATGATGATATGGGTGTGGTTAAACTAGGTAAGAGATTAGAAAAATCCAAAAATGACTGTTCAGAACACAGTATCGGGATGTCAAGTGTGAATTAATGAAATGACATAAGAAAATCTATAAACTATTTGGAATAATAGAATCCCCAAGTAGATTTTCTTGTATAAATCCAAAAAATATAATCGATTTATTATCTAAAATAAAATATGTAAAAAATTAAGATTAATTTAAGGCTAAATATGGGATGTATATAAATTTACATAAAGAAAAATCTCTATCCATTTGGGATTATTGTTGGTTCGGTGGAAAGAAAGGTTACAAATATGATAGTCTCCAAGATTCAGATAGAAAAATAAGAAGACTCAAAGAAATAATGATGGAGATTCGTCATAAATATTGTTTAAGACTATGTGGGGATAATATATATACTCAGATGATAAAAGTTTATATTATTTATATTCTTATTACTCAGAGAAATAAGATTCTAACTCAAATGATGATGTATGAAATAACTCTATTTTGATTTATCTTGTAATAACCAAGATTAAAATTGGGTCTATTTCCCCTAAACACTCACAAATCCTAGTAAAACTAGAGGATAAGGAAGGTGTTGGAACCACGGCTATTCTATGCAGGATTTGGAGTTTGGTTTGTGTTTGTTGTCAATCCTCAGTAGAAGTTCAGAATATGTACCAGCAAAGTGACCATATAGTTCAAGCAGACAATAGTATTGAAGGTGGCACAGTTTCCCAGTCTTGCGTGAAAAAGAAAGGTTGTGCACGAAATATTTTAGTTGGGCGTGAAAAACAGCGGGATGCGCGAAATAGAGGATTGAGGTTTTTTGCGCAAATAGTGTTTCAGAATCAGAATGTCAAAAAATGGTAAAGGCATGGGCTGTGTGAAAAATCTGGAGATGTGCACGAAAAACGATACGGGAGCGAAATTTTACACGCCAGATGAGATGTTTTACGCGCCAAAGGGGGTTTTGTACACGGGGGGTCTCAAAAGTCTATAAATAAGAGGTGACCCCCATCTTTACGTATGGCTGAAGACTTAGAGCTGATCTAGGGTCTGATAAGTGAAAAAGGATCGCATAAAGGGGCTTGTGCGAAATATTAGGGATTGCGCAGAAAATTACAAGATGCGTTAAAAAGGAAGAACTGCACGTAAAAATTTCGGTTGCACGTAAAAGATTATGTTGCACGAAAAAGGGTGTTGTGGCGCGAAATATTTTTCTGTGCGAAAATGTAAATTTTGCGCGCAATAGGGAGGTTTTTTACGCAAAGGATTGGTGTTGTGTGCAATTCTCAGTGAAGATTGTCTGCACGTTTGGGTTATCTGGTTCAGTGGTTATGTGTGTTCTAGAGCATCAGTTTTGGACTTGGATGCAAGCAGAGTCTCGTGCTAAGAGGAGACAACGACTTCAATGAAAATATATTGAAGAGACCTTCACATCTATAAACTGAGTGTGACCTCACCAAGGGAAGTGAGCCAGGGGGAGTCAATGGGAGTGACCTGAGAGAAGCAGTGAGTTATCCCTAAACCTTTGTAAAGGCAGTGAGCCTGGGATAGAGTGACTGTGCTCAAACCTTTGTTATCCACAGCTAGTGAAGATTAGTGGAATTTGGTATGACTGGCAACTTGTCGGTGTATGCTCCTTGGACGTAGCCCTTAGTGGTGAACCAAGTAAAAATTGATGTGTCTTCTCTGAATGTGAATGTTTTCTTTCAGATCATATTCATCATATAGGTTCAACAAGTTCCTACCAACATGGGAACAATATCCATCACATTAAAAGAAAAAGTTGTCACACTGATTCACCCCTCCCCTCTTAGGGTGTCCCAAGGTCCTTCATGTGGTATCAGAGGGTAAAGGATTCTGGTGTTGAATCTGTCCTTTATTGTCATGGAGAATTCAATCAATGTCAGGCGAGTCCCTCATTTCGATGGGAGTAATTTCCAGATCTGGAAGAACAGAATGAGATCTCATCTAAGATCTCTTGGAATGGATGTTCTCTTTTCTACTGTGCAAGGAATACAAGTCACTAATCCAACAGGCCTAGCTATGACTGAAACAGACAAGAAAATTCTTGATGCAGATACTAAAGCACAAAATGCACTCACTGCAGCCCTTTCTGATCAGATCCACCTAAAGGTGATGAATTCCACCTCAGCAAAATCCATGTGGGATAAAATGGGGAATATTTATGAAAGATATAGCAAAGTGAAGGAGTCAAAACTACAAGTGTTGTACAATAGGTTCGATGATTTGAAGATGCATCCTGATGAGAATGAAGACTCCTTCTTCAATCGAATCACTGAAGTAGTTGGAGCAATTCAGAGCATAGGAGAAGAAATCAAAGATGTTGACATTGTGAAGAAAATACTAAGAAGACTTCTACCCCTATAAAAAGAAAATGTATCAGCCCTTGAGTAAATTGATCTTTCAAAACTTTCTCTAGATGACCTTCTTAAGTAGCTTGGTAGCATATGAAATGAGAATCAAACCAGAATATGCTACGAATCGTGTGAGTAATGAAATGGAATTTAAGGCCATTGATAAACCAAAAATTTCAATAGAGAGTATTGGTGAATATGACTAAGAAAAAGACTTTATTTCTCTCATTGCAAAGAAGTTCCAGAAGGGAAAAGTGAAATTCAAATGGAAGTTACCTCTTGAATATTTTTGTTGTAGAAAAGTTGGGCACATTGCCTCTTAGTGCTTAAGAAAGATCAATGATGAAGATAGTGAAGATGGAAGCTTCAAGAAGTCTCAGAGAAGGGTCTTCAAAAAGGGAGACTTCAAATCCTGAAATAAAATGCAAAGGAAGTGTTTTTTCTGTGAAGAGGAAGAAGATGATAATGAATTATGTGATGAAGAAGAACCAAAATTCAAAACTGGAAACCATGCTTCCATGATGGCCACTGTTGAAAAGTCGGAAGATACTGGTGGAGAAAAACAACTGAGAACTTGTGTAGATCCTGAGATGTAACTTAAGGATGCAGTTAGTATGCTTAAGACTAAATATAAGAGTTGTAATAAGATGAAATCAATTGTAGAAGAATCAACTGAATACGTTGATCAACTTGAAGCTGAAATTGAACGACTGGACGAATTTGTGAAGTTACAGTCTAAAATAATTGAAATTAATGATGATGCAGTGGATCTGAAGCAGAGAATTGAAGAGCAGGAAAAGGTCATCAATGACCTCACCTCCATACTTGATGAAAAATCCAAGATTGATGAGGGTCTTGAGGAGGAAGTTTTTACTCATAGGAGTAAACATGAGACTGAATCGATTCCAAAAGAATCAAGGAAGAAAATATAGTTTGGAATATTCTCAGATGTATAATTACTGGCAAGAGCCATGTGTGGTTCATATGGGGTTGGAAAAATATTGAGTGATCAAAGACCCGCTTGCAGGGGAAAGAGTGAAATTGGCTGTGAAGCTGAGACATCAACTGCTGGAAGTGAAAAGATCCAAAAGAAAGATAAGATGAAATTTGAACATGTTGAAATGTTTCCTAAAGTTCTGAAAAAGGAACCCTCAATCCAAACTAAAAGGAGAACTGAAAATTATCCTCAAACATCTAGAAATGATAGACAGTCTAACTATTCTCCCAAGGAAGAAGGTATGAGGAGAAATTCAAGTGAGAAGACATTTCCTCTCATGAAGTGACGGTTCTGTGTCTATCTGGGCCATACCATGTCTTATTGTGAAGAGGAAAGAAGCTATCTGAATGGAGAAGATATAGAAGTTCAACAAAGGAGAATAAATTCATATCCTAATTCTTATAGAAGAAAAAATTTATATGGATATTTTTTTTGTTGTTCTAACTTTGGTCATAAGGTTGATAATTTTATGCAAAGAAGGGACACGGAAACCTCATACTGAAGTTCAAGACAAGTTAAGTCTCATCAGCAACATAGTTTTGCTCTTTCAAATAGGTTTTATCCTCTCAAAGAAGATTTTGACTATGAAGAACCTGGGTAAGCGGAAGAGATAATTGAAAGGCCATCAGTACTATATACTCAATCCAATGTCTCATGGAAGGAAAGGAAGAAGATTGAGAAATCCAACCTTGCAGAGGTGGCCCTCAAATCTACAAAGAACAACAGTACATGGATTCTAGATAGCCGTTTTTCATCTCATATGACAGGTAATGTCGGACTGTTAATGGATATCAAAAAGAAGGTTGATGGTATAGTATGATTTGGTAATGATGGAGCTCTGAAAATCAAAGGGAGTGGATGTACCGAATTATCTAATGGAGAACTAAAGAAGACTGAAGTCCTTTACGTAGATGGCCTACGTCATAATCTAATCATAGTGAGTTAACACTGTGACTCGGGACTTACAGTTACTTTTAATCAGAAAGGCTGAACTATCAAGGGAAAGATAGGAAATTCACTTATGAAGGGATGCAGAACAGAAGGCAACTTGTATCAGGTTGATAGTGAAGAAAATTTCTGTTACATGACTGTTGAAGAAGAAAACAATTTGTGGCATCGAAGACTAGGACACATCAATCAACAAGACATGGAGAAAACATCAAAATTGGGAATTTTCATGGACATTCCAAACCTGAAGTGTGAGCATGAAAAATATTGTGATGCTTGCATTCGTGGGAAGCTGGTCAGTAGTTCATATCGGCCAAAGAAGAAAAGGGCATCTCACCTTCTTGATCTGATTCATACAGATGTATGTGGGCTGATAAATGTTGCTGGAACTCATGGAGAAAGGTACTTTTTCTATAACGACCAATACTTTACATACAATGTTAGTACTTCTAAATATAAGTACACTTATTAAAACATAAAACAAAACCATGAAATGACCGTATAGGTATAGTGTCTTTAGAAACTGGGAAACATAAACAACTAGTTCATAAAGCATCTACATTGTCTCCCATTTATTTCATCATATCTATAGTCCCTTTTGGAATATCTTACTTAATAACATTCTTCCTGACCTGGGAAAAATAAAATATACTAAAGGGTGATCTCAAATGCTCAGTAAGGGTAAACAAAATAAATATCAATCACATCATATTCCTAAGAACATAACATTTTGGAAATATTACCATGCAAAAGAGATCATAATTTCATAACATGGGAGAAATCATGGAAGTGAAATGTAATCACAATAATCATAACTTAAAACATGAAGCTTTGTGGCATATACACATAATCATATAGAATCATTTCTTATTAGTCAAGACTCATTTCCAAGGCTATCTTAGTCGACAAAGTCTATTTCTGAACCGAGTTCAATCCTCATTTCAGTCCTATTTCATTGAACCTGTTTAACCTGTCGTTCCAGCCATGTCTATCTCCTGAGATATAAAATATTTACCCAATGCATTGGAGGGAGATATAGGTCCCACCCATCTCATAATGATACCATTCTTATGTGTCCCACAAAATCATAAATCATACATCATTGCATAACCCATGTAATTAAAATGGGATTCTTAAACATCATGACATCATAATCCAATTCATATAAGATAAAGGAAAAAATAATTCCATCACAACATAATCAAATCAATGTAATAATAGGGATAGAAATAGAAACCTATATTATCTTAGATGGAAAATAATTTTGATAAAGCACTTGAACTCCATTCTTGAGGAAAATATCCTTTCTACTTCAAAAATAATTTTCTTTTCTTAATATGTCATACAATTTTAAACTAAAGAATTTGATTAAAAATAAACTTGAAAACTTGTAAAGGAAGCTTCTTGGAAATAATGTTTTAAAAATCCATTCATTTCGTATAAGTTAAAAAAACATTCTTCTCATACTTTTGTCAGAAAAGTCAAAAGGTACCTCGTACGAAAAATGACAAAATATTCCTTGCATATCTTTTACTAAAACTCACCTAAGGATAAAATTGGATTTAGAAAATTGTAGGTGGATGGAAATAATATTACATATTTAGGAAACATGGATGTGGATGATAAAATACACCCCAGTAAATTTCAAAGTATAAACAATCTCAGATAAAAATGAGATTGTGATATTTCCCTTACCTTAGGTCTGATTTGCTTTGTAAGTGTCCTAACCTCTTGTATAATGATTTAAATAATGTTATTTACTTATTCCAGAATCATACTTATTGTTATGATATCGTATATGGTCATATTCTTAGCTTCTTATTTGTAATATTTCATTACTACTTGTTATTCAGGTGTTTATTACTTTTTGTTCTTTTGCATGTTTTGTCGAATACATTCTTACTCTTCTCTTTAGGTTATAGATACCTCATTTCCAGAATGGTATTAGTGTAATATATATCATATTAATTCATTCATATCATTTATATAATCATTATGCAATGAAGACCATGTAGAACTAGTCGCATCACATCTCGGAGACGGTATTCCGTACGTACGCACGAGCGATGATATCGTTCCCATGATCGTGGAATTGTATTGGAGTGTATGTATAATATCTCAGAATCAATATCACTTTACAATAACCATATATATTCATTCTTTACACCATTATACCCATCCAAGTAAGGTGGTTGTGGAAAATAGATTACACCACGGTGTGGAGACGGTATTCTGTACGTACGCAGGCGTGGTGATTTCGTTTTCCATAGGATGGATAGATGGTGAAATAGGGTTGTTCCATATTTATAATAACATATTAGTATATGAGTGATACTGATGTTATTACATCATAATGAAACAACTAAATAAGAAGAAGTGGAAGAAGAAATAAAGATGAAAGAATCGGTAACAGACATTACCTCTTCTTTGAAGCGCTTCTTTGAGACCTCCTTTTAGGGCACTAAAATTGGTCTTTGAAGAAGACCAGGACCTCTATGATGTTTCTAGGGAAGTGGAGAGGAGAAATTGGTAGGGTGTGGCCGAGCTTGAAGGCTCAAATTGGTGTGATGAGGAGAGGGAGGAGGTGCCCTTTTATAAGGGAGGAGAGGGGCACCTTTGGAATAACAAAAAATATTATTTTATTATAAATTAAAATTTGGTTTTTAATAGCTCCAAATTGATATATTTCGAAGCTAAGGTGGGGATGGGTCTAAATACTCTCATCCAATAGAATTTAGACAAGTTTAGGGAATTATATTAACCTTATCTCTTAGTTTTAACTCTTAGTTAATTAGATTGACATTTACCATGTCACTTTGTATTTTTATATTATATAGTTAATAAACATACCATATACATCCAAGAGACCCCCAAGTGGTCCATTAATAATACAACTATCATGATATTAGTATCTTGGACGAACCATAGATTTTTGGGAATAAAATAACAATCAATAATATAATATTTGTTTTAAAAACAATTTTATGTTAATTTGGACACTATTTAGTAATTGATTTTTGTGAAACTCATTACAGAATGATTAATTGGAAAAAAGTTAATGAAATAAATACTAACATGTCCTATTAACCTAGAAAATTAATTTAATTAATAAAAAGTCTCAAATTACATTTATTTGGGTATTTATAATGTCAATATTTCACTAATAAGATAATTACTGCATCATCTTTGTGTCATAAATAAATTAAATTATTTAATTTCTAAAAATTACAAATAAGAAACCATTATGTAGGAAATATTTTTATCTTTATAATGAATATTTATAGTCGAATTTATCTTATGTATAAACCTATATTAAAAATGATTTAGTTATTAAACTTTGATTTTAACTATTTTAACCCTTCTTTAAATAAATTAATAATAAATGTCCTAATCTAATCTAAGTGGGCCTAAATGGTCATATTTTATTTCTAAGGTTGTTTCTGGTCGAATTAAACTTATCCAATAGAATTAGGACATGTGTTAGTGTAATAATAATATCATTTTTACCCTTAATTAACCTATTTACTTTTAAACGTGATAAATCAAAGTAAAAAGTTACTATTCACCAAAAATTATTTTCATCTCATTGAATCACAATTTACTTACTGACATCAACCGTATCTCTCGGATTTTTGAAATTCCACTCACAGAAGCGGTAAAATTAAGTTTTATGTAAATTTGCAAATTCTCCTAAGAGGTGGGTAAAAGACGGTGAAAAGTTCAATAAAATTTTTATATATCTAAAATAATTATAAAATGACTCTAATAAATTACATTGAACTTATATAGGTATTATGTATCAATTTTGACCTAAAATTAATTTAAATAAAATAAATAATTATTTAAATAAAAAGTCGGTTTTTAAATAGTAACCTAGTGTTTTCGCTATTCATCAAAAATTGAAAGTTTTCAGAAAAATCCCAAAATTTCATCCTAGGCCAATTTCGATATTCCAAATCCAAAAATGAAATCCATTTTGAAAAATAAAATTTACAAAATTTCAAAAAGTGGTTATTACTATTCATAACGGCTAGTTTTAATAATATTTTAATAGCATATCGTTGTTTAGTTAAACTCGGTATTGCGTACGACGCAAGCTATCGAGGAAGGCCGCGGTTGCATGTAAAGCGAGCCAAGATAGTGTTGTGTGTAGTGAAAGATTCCTTTAATGATTTATATAAAATAAAAAAATATTTCTTATAAAAGTCTCGGGTGTTACATTTTCCTTTTCATAGATGATGGTCATTCACAGGAAATGACAAGTCCTTGAATGCATGAAAACATATCGGCAAATCACCGAGAATGATACTGGATGAATAATCAAAGTGTTGCGATCTGAAAATGGAGGAGAATACACATCCATTGAATTTGAAAATTATCTAGAGAAGCATGGGATACAACATGATGTATCTGTTGTGAGAACTCCACAACAAAATGGAGTTGTTGAACGTAGGAGTCGACAGGTGAACAACATGGCATGAACTATGCTGATTGAGAGTCATATTCCACGACATTACTGGAAAGAGGCTGTTCAAGCCGCATTGTACATTTAGAATCGAACAGGACTTTATATGGGTGAGACGAAGACACCATATGAATTGTGGCATGTACGGAATCCCACTTTAAAATACATCCGTGCCTTTGGAAGTAAATGCTTCCTCAGGAACAAAGAAGGAAATCAAGGGAAGTATGGTGACATTGTAGATGAAGGAATTTTCCTCAGTTACTCAATGAACATCAAAGCCTACAAATGATTCAACAAGCATTTAGGAAGGATTGTGGAAAGAGGTGATGTTAAGATAATTGAAGAGAAAACCACAAATGCTTCAAGGATGTCTTATGTTGATTTGATAGAAAGTCAGGAAGAAAGTGAACGTGAAGAAAATACAAACGCTAAAATAGAGGAATTTATACAAAACACTCAGTAGTAACATCATGATGTTGACTCAGAAGAAGAATCTGAAGAAGAAACTATGTCTGAAGAGAATGAAACTGAACCTCACAGGAGAAATCTAAGAGCTGAGATTGAACCATCCAATATAATTTGGGACGGGAGTGCACCCACTCAAACAATAAGGATGTGGAATTACATGCAATCTGCATTTCTGTCAGCTGTAGATCCATCCTCATTCGAATAAGCTACAAATTATGAATTTTGGGTGAAATCCATGAATGATGAATTAGATAATATTGACAAGAATCAGACATGGGATCTTTTCCAGAGACCCGAAGGTCACAATGTAATTTATACCAAGTGGATATTAAAAAATAAGTTTGATGAGCATGGAAGTGTCATCAGAAACAAGGAACGACTGGTATGTAAAGGATACTCCCAGATTGAAGGCATTGATTTTGAAGAAACCATTGCTCTAGTGGCTAGACTCGAGTAAATCGGGATTTTCCTTCCCATGGAACTCCAAAGAAGATATAAAGTATATCAAATAGATGTCAAGAAAGCATTCTTGAATGGTGTACTCAAAGAAGAAGTCGACATTGAACAACCAGTGGGCTTTGTTTTAGGTACTAATGAAACAATGGTCTGTAAACTGAAGAAAGCTCTAAATGGTTTGAAGTAGCCACCACAGGCATGGTACTAGTGGATGGATTCATATCTCAAGAATCTGAAATTTAGAAGTGGAGGAGTATATCACAATCTCTATGTGAATAATTCTCCAAAATATCAATTCATGGTTCTAGTCTACGTTGATGATATCATATTTGGTGGCAGTAGGAAAAAATAAGTGGACGAATTTTCCAACCACATGAAATCAGAATTTGAAATGTCTATGATTGGGGAGCTCACATATTTCTTAGGGATGTAGGTGATTCAAAAGAAAGAATATACTTTCCTTTCTCAGGAAAAGTATGCAAGAGAGCTGCTGAAGAATTTTAATATGCAAGACTCTAAACCAATGTCAACTCTGATTGCAGTTGGAACTAAGCTTGGAAAGAATGAGGATAGGGCCTCTGTTGATCCCACCATGTACAAGAGGATCATTGGGAGCCTACTGTACATGACAGCAACATAGCCAGATATTGTCTTTTCCACATGCCATGTAGCCCGCTTTCAGAGTAATCCAAAGGAGGAACATATGGTGGCAGTAAAAAGAATCATGAGGTACATTTAAGGTACACATAAATTTGGTTTAATTTTTACTACAGGCAGGGACAGTGAATTATCAGCGTTTTCTGATGCAGACTGGGCTGGTGATGTATTAGACAGAAAGTCCACTAGTGGTGGAGCCTTCTTTATTGGGCAGAAATGTGTTGGCTAGTTGAGCAAGAAACAAGAAATTAATTCTCTTAGTACTGTTGAACCTGAGTATATCTCTACCACAAAGGCATGCACTCAACTGCTATGGATGAAGAAACAATTAACAGATATTGGTGATGAGGTAAAGCAACCAATGGTGATTTACTGTGATAACAAGAGCACAATTGATCTTATAAAGAATCATGTTCAGTATTCCCGTACGAAACATATTGAAATCATGTATCACTTTATCAAAGAAAAATTTGAACAGTGGGTGATTAGAATGGATCATGTGGGAACTGATGAGCAAGTGGATGATATCCTGACCAAGCCACTTTCAGCGGCTATGTTTGAGAAGCATCAGTTGAACCTCGGTGTTCATCCACCTCCTAGTGCATAAAGAGGTTACGAAATCCCTTCTCCCCAGTTTTGTTACATGTTTTTAATCTGTTTTTGGATGTGATGGAAGTTTGTGGGGGAGATACTTTTCAAGGGGAGTTCGTTTTGAGCAGAACAATGAACAATTACTAGTCTTTGGGTTTATTGTCAATGGGGGAGAAATGAATACATTCAGGATTGTCAGTGGACATGTAATGCTTTTGTGACACTATGATAATTCAGTGTCAGTGATAGGATGAGAAGGAATTCAGTGGACATGTAATGCTTCTGTGACACTGTAAGAAGATTCCTTAGGCAGATTTGAGAATTCCAAAACATGGGAACCCAATTCAAGATTCCTCTCTTGTTTTCTAGACCGATCATTGCTCACGTAGACTTGCGCGCAAAGGATTAGTGTTGCGTGCAATTTCCAGTGAAGTTTTTATACACGTTTGGGTAATCCGGTTCAGTGGTTTTGTTCATTCTAGTGCATCAATTCCTGACATGGATGTAAGAAGAGTCTCATGCTAAGTAGACACACAGACTTCAATGCAAATCTATTGAAGAGACCTTCATGTCTATAAACTGAGTGTGACTTTTCCAAGGGCAGTGAGCCAGGGGGAGTCAATGGGAGTGACCCAAGGGAAGCAGTGAGAAATCCCTGAATCTTTGTAAAGGCAGTGAGACTGGGATAGAGTGACTATGCCCGAACTTTTTTTATCCACAGCTAGTGAAGATTAGTGGAATTTGGTACGACTGACAACTTTTCGGTGTATGCTCCTTGGACAAAGCCCTTAGTGTTGAACCAAGTAAAAATGTGTTGTGTATTCGCTATGCATGTGAATGTTTGCATTCAGATCATATTCATCATACAGGTTCAAAAAGTTCCTACCAATGTGGGAACAAGATCCATCACATTAAAAGAAATAGTTGTCACCCTGATTCACCCCTCCCCTCTCAGGGTGTCCTGGGGTCCTTTAGAAGGTGATATCGTGTATTATTCAAAAATTAAATACCTTTATAAGGAATATATTTTCAATAATGGAAGATGCCAAGAGTTGATTGGTCCAATGTATATTAATATTCTTGGGTACCACATCGATAAATGACCAATATCTTCGAATATGAAGAGACAGATGAAGTCTATAAAATAGATAGATTACTATTTACAGTGCCTTTGTTAAAACCAAAAAGGGTTAATATGGATATCTAGAAAAATGATAAGTATGTGAATTTTGGAATAATACATATTAGAGTAGGTCCCATAGTAAAAAAAGGATAATATTTACTAATCCTAATTGTAGTAGTGAATTTAAGTTTAACCAATTTCTCCAATGAACTATTTAGGGGAGAAAAAAATATGTATACATGAGCATCATGGGTAAATGTGATCCCATACCAGCATATAGTTATTATGGATAGAATTATTATTAGAAATCTAGAATTAAAGATCAACATGAGGAACTATAAGAAGATGTTGGGATTTCCCCCTAATAGAATATGTCTTTGGTCGATTAGTCATCTGTATATAAAGATCTACAATACTGGAAGAGCATATCTAAGGGGGGTGTGGAAATATTTACACATCTTTTAAAAGATGAAAGAACATAAATTAGATCTATGAAACCATTGTTGGTAAATCCATAGAGGCTAAATTATCCTAGAGATTGGGTTTCACCAGATCCAGATGAAGAATAATGGCAGAAGCTACTTCTTCCATATGTTATTAAATAAGTCAGAAATATACATGTCATGTCTAAGATTAGAGAAGATAAAGATGATCCTAGACCTGAAGGATTAGAATCTGGTATCATATATTTCATGATGTAATATGTCAAAACATTAAAACTAGATTACATTTTTTAAAATCTAAGGATATCAATTGGAAAAGATGAAGCTACTTCAATAGAAGCACCTTCAACATAAATTTTTAGAAATATAGTCACATAAAGTACTATTTTAATACCTATATATGAAAATGAAGAAACTCATGAAAGATGTATGGGGTCTTTACTACTTAGTGAATAGATTGAGGAGTGTGAAACATTATTAAAATTATGTATTAATGAAACTGAATGTTTTTTCCTAGACGATATATGATGTAACCAAAGATAGAATTCATGGCATTAAAAATCCAAGGAAGTAGATAAAATATTCAATTGAATATTTTAGAAAAGATGGAAACATTCACCTGTGGTTTTACAGATTTCTAAAATATACATGTTCTTTCTGGTATATTAATTTATTCCATGTCATTCAATAAATATTTAGAGAAAAAATTTGTTCCAATACAATCAATGGTGTCCAGTACGGTAACCAAAAATTGGATAGAAAATTATTCTGAATTAATCAAAATTTAAAAGAAGAAAGCATAGAACCTCTTTGAACTAGAGTACCTAAGTGGGAATAAATATGAACTTATCTTAGAAACTGATGCATCAGACACATCTAAGAGTTTTAATCCTAAAGATAGGAAAAAACATGATGAATGTATTAGTAGATACTATAGTGGAAGTTTTAATGGTTTGAAAAAAGAATTATCCATACCATGAAATATGATTCCTCGCAGTCCTTAATGGAATTAGGGTTAATTGTATTTTCACAGGAAAACCATTTACTATAATAATTGATATTTATTATATGAAAATTTTCATTATAATTAATTTAAAAAGGTTTACCCATGAACAACTTATATAGTGGAGTAATAAATTACAATATGATAACTTTAATATATAAAATATTAAACAAAAATATCATTTTATTCTATATACACTAACATGATACTTGGACTCCTACATGTGAAATGGAAGAAGGTAGAAAATCAAAAAGATGTAATATTTTCATTGATAATAATTCTATGTTATAATTACTAGTTATTAAAGAGATGAATGATTCACTCGATAAAATAAAATGGATTCTAGAAAATAATATCCTTCATAAGTAGGGATCATCATCCATTAAGGTTGAAAGATCATAAATCATGGGTTCCTTAATAAAAAAGGTTGAAAAACTAGGAAATGCATCAAAGAGATCCCTTGACATCAATTATAAGGATAAATCCCATATTTATTTATTTTTATTTCATTATAAAGGCCATTATAGAACATAATATATAGAAAATATGAGAAACGGGAAGGCTCAAAAGAACCAGAAGGTAGAAACAGATCTGAGATCCAAAAAAAAAATAATATTGTTTCTAAAAGCTAGTTGATCAAGTATAATAAGAAAATGAAAAGTAGGAAATGGTTTAGAAATATGTCCATCAATATAATTTTTAGAGATAAAAAAAGGTAGTTTTGAAGATGACCCAGATGAGTATCCCAATCCCAGAAAATAAATATTGAAATATTTGAAAAGGATTCAAAATATTTCAAGGAATAAACAAAAAACTATCTATAATATGATCCAGAAAAAAGATGATTGTGTATTCAAGAGAGATTTTAACCATGTTTTAGAAATTCTTGAAAAATATGAAGAACTTATGGAGGATTATAAAAGGATTGATCAAGAAATGATGAGAATGATTATCACTGAAGAGATCACACTTAAAGAAAACGTGTTTGGTCTTCTTGGAAAAGATAAAATAATCAATGATACTGAAGTAGAATAATATATAGTTATGAGAAGGTTTTGGATAATTTTTGGAATAGTGACACCAAATTTCTATATACTAGATATCGTATTAAAATTAAAAGAGTGTATTGGATTTCATAAAGCCTTTCGAATGGGAGGAGTACAATTCTTGGGATTTAAGAAGATAAATTACACACTCAATTGGGTACCAAAGATTGTGAGAATGGTTATAAAAATATATTTCCCAGTTTTATATGGTGGGTTTTACAAATCTAACATATCAGACTAGAATATTGATTAATTTTACTATGGAACTTGTACCCAGGTCATTGTATTAAAAGACCTATCCAAAAAGCATTCAAGAAATCACAACATAATAATGAATATGGGGTAGAATTTAGTTTGAATGGTAGCCACTATTAACATATCCAAAAAAACATAATGTTCTTATATTATTTTATCAAAATAAATATCAAAGTATTGTATATACTATGTAGGAGACAATGTGATAGTCTCTAGAATCATACAGCATGCAGAAATAGAACATTTGACAGAATTCATGGTAGAGGTCAACAAAATTCTTGAATAACTCGAGATATGGAAAGAACATAAAGAACATATATTTATTTTCAAAGAGAAAATCTAATGCATCATAAAATTATTTATGTTAAATAATGAATTAGAAAAAAAGCCTCATTTGGTGAAATTATAGATGCTCTATATGAATTAGAGGAATTATAGGCATTGATCTCGAGACACTTCATATCTGGCATGGACAATCAGATCAAATAGGAAATTCTAATTATGTAGTTTTTTTATTATGAAGTGTGTGGGGGAAGTTTTATGGTTGTGTTCTCCACCTTTTTCATATTTATTTTATTTGTTCTTTGTTGAAAGTGTGCATTGTACTTCATGGTCAAGTCAGGTTCTTGGGAAAGATGAGCCCATAGGCCTATATAATGGAACCCTGACCCATTTTTTGTGGAGGTGATTATAATAGTAATCAGAATGATTTTATAAATTCTCTCACTATATTCTATCTAATCCTTTCTGTTCCTCATGCAAATAAATTACAAAAATAATCCTACATAGTTTACAAAACTTAATTCCCTTATCCTTTTCATGGATATTGTTGTGTTTCTATGGTTCTTGAGTGATGTGTCATCCTCTCTTGACTCCCAAAGAGGGATTTCAGGGGTGACAACATTAGAGACTTCACCCACTAGGGGTATTAGGAAGAAGTTTCAAGTAATCCTTATTATGATGTTAATATTCATTAAAATAAAATTTAGTGTTTTATGATTAAATAGAGGATACATTGACATTAAAAATAATCCAAAACAAAATGGAATCTTGAATAAAATTACATAATATATGGGAAAACAATTAATTTTTAATGAAAATTATTTATATTTATATTTTTTATTATCTTTATATTTTTTTTCTCAATATTATTGATTATATGATAAATTATTTATGAGTCTCTATATTGAGAGGTTCTAGCATGGTGACCATGCTTTATTGGTTAATTTTTAGGGATTTATAGTTAAATAATATTCATGGTTGATATATTGATGGTTTAGGATCTTCTCTCTAGTATCGAGTTCATCGTCCATGGACCAATGGTTATGGAAAACTAGGAGTAGTGGCTAATTTCATTTGATGAAAATTTTGACAATTCCTCGTATATGAAAATTGCAAATGAACATTTTTTCTTCCAATTTAGTGTTATAGTTTTTGTGTGAATTCATCATCAAAAAAATATTTCACATTTTATGGATAATATGGATCCCATATTAGAGTGGATCAATTTAGGAATGGTTTCAATTATATATCACCTAATATTACCTGGGGGGTCGATTCCCTATAGATAATGGTATCTGTTCAAATGAATAACTTCTCTAGGGAGATTATTGAATTAGAAATTTGTATCCATTGGTCATAGTGTTTTCACATGATCTTACCTTCAGATGAACTAAAAATATGATCCTAGGGTCAGCTTCAATGTATTTTAAACCTCATCTATTACACATCTAAGAATGGGATTATAATTTTAATACAGTAGAATTTAATAATTGTTTAGTCCAATTATGTGTTAAGGTTGTTTTTTTGAGCTAGATCTTATGGCATCATAGTATTTATATGATTTTTATTTAGTAATTTGTATTGTTATAAATATGTAAAATGTTTCTAACAATTAAAAGTTTTGTTATTATTCTTTATTTATGGTTGAATTCTATTTTTATTTTATCTTGGTTGAAAAACCATTCTAGAAACTAATCAAGATGATTTTTAATTGTATATTTAATATTAAAAAATTGCTCAATTTTTTATTGATTCTAAGGTCATTAGTCACAGTAAAATGAATTGAGATAGGTTTTTTTATATTTTACTTTTTTCTCATCATAATAATGAGAATATATGTGTTGTGAATAGTAAATTATTTTTACCATGCATGTGAGATATTAGTAAGGGATTCCTAATATGGAGAAGCTGAATTATCCTCTAGCTTTCTAGGAGTATATACCTCTTATTTCATGGCGAATTTTTCATTTAGTATAGATAAATATGGGTAAGGTTTGGTTTTTTATATATATATTTTGATTCTCGAAATAATAATTATGGATTATTTTTTGTTTCAATTTATGTTAATTCCCAATTTTTATTTTTCCATGAAAAAATTTGATTTGATTTATGATGTTTCTTAGTTTACATAGTTAATTACAAATAAATTATAGTCTAAAAGCCTTTATGATCTTACTATAGTTGGTTTTCTGAAATATGGATCCTCCCAATAACCCACTCTTTTATTGTACAGTATAGAGTTTCAGGGTTTATAGGTGGATAAAAATAGGGTTCATCTTGTGGCTTTTTGTACACTATCAACAAGACTGGAATGATACTTGATTAGGCTAGATTAGGTAATTATGTATCTTTGATATAGGGTTCAGTCTTTGGTGGTCAACCAATTGATGTGGATTACTCTGAGGATTCTATTGTAGGAACTCAAGTTGGTAAAGATGGTAAATTTTTTGTTGTTTATCATCATGTCATTTATATAAGATTCAAAATATATAATCATTCCTTTATTATTATTCAACAAAGGATAGTTAAAAATTAAAATTTCAAAGAGACCAGGAAAAAATGCCAAATGAGAAAAGTTATAGAGGCTTGGAATAGTGAAAACCTTCTGAATCTATATTAGTCATATTCTTCCCTTCAATTAGGAAAAACTACAAATCTAAGGGAACTTTAACACAAAGACCATGATATTCTATAGAAGCAAAATGATCAGCCACCACTTTTCCCTACCTATATGTTTTCAAGAAAATAGTACCATTATTGATGAGATTAGTTCACATTATCAAGACGTAAAGTTAATACCAAAGAGTATTCTAATTACCATGCATGGAGTTCTTAAGGATAAGGGAGTCTGTCTCAAATACAGCAAGTACAACACTCTGGAGTCAACAAAGCTGCAGACCCGTGATAATTTCCATCACCTCACTAAGAAGTGAGTGACCTCCACCGAAGTCAGTAGATAAAGAAAAGATGACACACCTCATGGGATCCCAAAAACACCACCACACTTTAGGTCATTCATGGAATATGATCCCTCAAAGATGAGCTTCAAATAGAGAAGATGTGGGAACCATTGCACCTGGTGACCAATATTAGAGGAATAAACCCAAGAAGAGCCCACCGGAATTAATATGTGATGCAGCCTCATGCCATTTTTCTCCTTCTCGAATCATATATAACAGAAGAAATTTTGTTCCAGCCACCAAGGACCTACCAGTGGACTGAATCCTCATGTTCCTTGTTTTGTTCTAGGATATCCAGAGTCACTAGCACCCAGAATCCATAATGATATCACATTCTTTTCTCTCCATCCCATATTCCCATACACCATGAAACCATCGATCAAAGATATATAGGACCTCTAGTGCTACAATATAAAACCCTATTAAGTCACAGAAATTCCTTACACACCTAGCATGGCCACTCACTACTTAAGAAGAGGTGGTTCGAACTTTCCTACCTTTCATCTTTTCAACATAGGAAGCATGGTGTCATGCTTATACAAAAGAGCTGAACATTCTCATCTGTAGGTAGCACCTTGTTCCTGATTCATTAAAGGAGAAAATTAATTTTTGTAGGAACCTATCTATCCAATAAGTTCAAACACCAAATGTTTTGATGGGCCCTAATAGTAGCCACCCTTCATTAGTCTTTTGTAGAGAAGGAACCTAAAGGCAATGCAGTGAAGGAACATCTATATGGTTCATCCATTATATCGATCACATCAAAACCTATATTATGTTTTCTATCCATCACAGCACTGATAAAAACCGGATACCTACTTTCCCTATTAAAGGTTATGTGTGTGACCTGAAAACCAGAAAATCCAAGGGTAGTTCTAACCCAATGATGGTGCCAAAAGGAAATGTTTCCCTCCCACGCGATTCACCTTGTTTGAGGCTAGAGAGAATGAATGTGGGAGTCAAAAATAGTCTATAGTTATTAATTTCATGCATTTGGTCCACCAACCCCCCCCCCCACCAATACTCAGTCATGTGGCCATGAAACTACCCAATAGAGTGTGCCCCTCGATAACCTCTCATGCCAACTTCACCAATAAGCCATGAAACATATCAAATATACTCTTGACACCTATACTATCCTCTTGAAATGGCCTTGCGATCCACTACGGTAACACCTAGTGTTTCATCCCCTCATGTGCATCCCAGATAAAGGAGGAAATAATGAAATCGATCTTAGTAATCAACCCCTTCAAAACCATGGAGGTTGAGAGTTCATGGTATAGATTGATGGTTAGAACACTATTCTCTAAGGTGATTCTACCTCCAAATGAAAAAAAAACGATTTTCTAAAGTTAATTCATAGTCTGACTAAGAAAAAACTGATGATCATGATTATGAAAATTATTTTTACAATATGTTAAATGATTTTCTATCTTTCCTTATATTAGGATGAGGATTGGTCCATATATCTGGCCCCTCCCAAATTCAAATTTACTTATACTTTTTTCCCTTTTAGAAAAAGTGTTGGATTCATTTATTCCTCTTTCTTAGAACATTTCTACTTAATTATTATATTATTGATAGTTAGTTATATATACATTTATAACATATATTTTTTATAAACTCATTATTCTAATTAAGTGATCATTGTATTTTAAAAATATAATTGATAAAATAGATTTAGTGAGACATATTTTATATTCTATTATTATAATTCATTGTTAATAAAAAATTTAAATATCTAAAAACTACATTATAAAAAAATTAATAATTTTTTTATCAGAAAACACTAAACATAAGAGGAATTAACTTTAAAAGAAATATAATAAAAAATTTATTTTATTTTACTGTAAAACATGTGACATAATAGTTTAAAATTGTAATTTAACAGCAATAAAAAATATACCCAATATATAATAACAACTATTACAAAAAATAAATTATCTATAATGTAATTAATAAAAAATGAAAAATTGTTATTTCAGTATAAAAAACATATATAACCAATTAATTTATCATATGTTTCACATAAATTTTCATATGACATTACTTTAAATATTATATGTTATAATTTCATTACTATGAAAACATGAATCATAATTTATTAATAATTAAATTATAGTGGATCAATTACCATTTAAAATAAAATAGAAAAATAAAACATTTAATAAAAGTAATTTTGTTTTCAAATAAAACTATATGTTTAAACGGAATCATGAATGTTAAAAAAATATTTCATAAAACCCATTTATTATTCAAAAATTACAATATATTTCAATTAACATTTTATGGAAAACATATAAAGGAAACCACTTGTCTTATATATATATATATACTTTATTAGAAACAAAGTAATAAAATGAATTTAACTTTTAAATGTTTAACATGATAATGAAAGTGATAAAAACTATTCCTTGGAAATCCAAGATATTACATTTTACCCCCTTAAATAAATTTTATCCTTATGATTTTACACATTTATAAACACTACTTAATTTCTTCTGCTATTTTCATGATCCATAATACTATTCACTACTGTTTTCATAATAATTAACTATGGTAGGGTTATAATATTACTGAACATAAATCCAGGTGGAATGTCAAACCTATATTGTCAAACTAGTTATATTAAACCTTTTATTCTAACTCTAATTGTTATTAATCAAGGAAGTCATATTTTAATTTTCTCATCCTAAATTCCCAAAATTAATCAAAATATACTCTAATACCAATGATATGCCTTCATATTGTACTTCTAGATATGTATCTGAACATATATAAATTGTATACATCGTAATAATTATAACCAAAACTCAGGAACAAAAGTTTCATTCCATTGGGAACTAGGTACATACTTATCTTAACTCTCAATATAATATATATTTTGTCCAAAAAAAAATATCCACACTTGCATTTTTACTATAAGTATCCTTTATAGAAATATTTGTGGAAATGGGTAAATATAAGAAAAGCGTGGGATCAAATACATGGTATGTGTTAAAACATAATCAATAAGACATAAAGGGGTTATTAATATAAAATAATTAGGTGAGAGACATGATCATGATTAAAATGGAATGATTAAACCAATAAAATCATATATTCATAAGAAATGAAATAATATTATGGGAGTATGACCATGAACCGTGGTATAAAAATTAGATGAGATATCATGAGATTTAATACTCATGAAATAAAATCAATATAAATAACATGTTATAAGTGAAAAGATATTCCAAGAGAATAGTAAAAATTAGAAACATAATAATATCATCATAAACATAAGTAATTTCATCATAAACATAGGTCATGTCTGACTTTTAATACATCATATCATTATGGATGAGGCTAAATCTACTTATCTCAAGAATAACATTATGGTCAAGGATTACTTCACCAAGACCACACATAACCCTATAGATGAGTCTATCAACACTTATTCTACACATACCATTTTGGATGATTCTTAATTAACATGTCCCATGCATAATATTATAGAATAGGATAACTAGTAATCATGTAAGAATAAAATTATGTATAAGTCTAACTAAATCAGGACCACATATAAAAATTTATAGAGATATTAAAAATTAACCAACCTATTGAGGGAAATATAATTCCAGCATCACCCATAATCATAACACATTATCTACATGTGTGCCACATGAATAGGAAAATATTTATAAATATATCCAATTATTATATTGATTATACCATAAAATAACAAGAAATCAAATAAATTAATTGTCCACCTAAATACCATTCATTCTAGATAATTAAGAATAGTGGTATTTACCCCATAGAGAATAAGTTGTATACAGTCAAGTCAATGATTTTCTTAGACAAATGACTTTATAAGTATCTAGATGAACAACATTAAATATGAATAATGATATGGGGGTATGAAAAAAACAAATACATACCATGAAAGGTTAACTGTTATATAATCAATGATAAAACAAGCTAGAGGTAGTAATGGGTCATTTCTCTTACAGAGATTTCATTTCCACCATACCACACATATATAAGAAAATGATTAATTGATAAAACTATTATTTTGACATAGAATAAATTTATGATAAATAAAAAATTCAAGGAAATAAAATTTATTAAAATGATAAACAGTCGAATATTATATAGTATTATTATGGATAGAAATCACTTTATGAAATATCAGAAATTTAATAGGTTTTAACAAAACAATTTATTAGTTTTGAAGAATCCTTGAAATAAAAAATAAAGCGTCATATTTAAGGATAGAAAAATGTGAAAAAAATTAATTTTAGATAAAATAAATTATTTTTAAATTAATTAACATAAATAAATTCAATTAAAAGGAATCATTTAATAATATAGAGTAAATTTTAAGAGATATTATAAAGAGTTTTCTTAACCATTTTTATATGTTAATTATATAGGTAAATGAGTCACTTTCAATAAAACAATTTCAAAATAGGATCAAAATAGTTTGAAACTTGATTTTAAGAATTAAATTTTACAAAAATGTAATGTGTAAAATAAATTGAGTTAATATAAAATAATATTATATATGACGATAGATATTGGAAATGTTTCTTCTATAATAATCATATGTTTTGACATAATGATATTATATAATGGAAAACAGAAATGAATTTTTATCCCTATAATAATAAATTATTTAGAAGAATATAGGACACAAATGAACGCTATAAAAAAATAAAATGATGAAGATAGATATAGATAGTGTTAGAGAATCTGTCTACCAAAAATGATATAGAGTGGGAAAGTAAGTTTTTTATACAATTTAGGGTGTAAACATTAAATCCAAAATATAGGTAAAGAGACCATAAATTCATCACAAAGTAAAAAAACATAAATTTATTTTTTTATAGATATTTTTTTACATGTATAGAAGAAGTTATTAAATAGAATAAAAATACATAAAATATATATACATAGAAATAAAACATATACATAACCCCTCAACTCACTTCACATGTTCTCTAACATCATGGATATTAAAATTATATTGATTATTTACATGATTTTAATTTTTTTAATTTATATTTTATAATTCCCTCTAATTCATTTATTGTCATCTTTCATTTATTCATTTGACTAATATTGTTTACATCTATTATTTTGAGGACATTGAGTTCAAAATTTCCATGACTACTTTAGTATAAATGTATATAAGAAAATAATTATACAATGATTCCATAATCTCTATAGGGGTCAATTAATTTGTTTTATATAATTTCATAAGCTAAGGAGTTCAATAGTTTATGGAATATTTTCCATTAAAGGAAGCTTCCTTGATAATCTTGTTTTCTTATGGTAAAGAATGACTATTATTGTTGACTTTTAAATCCATTATTATGAGAGATATTTTACCAATACATAATAATAATCATGAAATAAATTAAATATTAATATTATATTATGAAATAACTATTTAGTAATATATTTTAAAGATTTATGTTTAAGAAAACAACATCATTTTCTTATCTAGCGTACAACCACCATTGTGAGTGTTGTTTTTCAGAAGAGTTTAAATAAAATAAAAACCTAATAAATATTTATTTTTTATAAAATATTACCTCATATTTAAGATACTATATTAGGGTTAATATTAAATATTACTTTTTATTGATTGAGTAATAGGGGAATTTAAAAAAGGGGAATGTTTTTCGAAAATCAGAATTTCTATATAGAAACAACGTTTGAAAAATAGTTTAGTTAGTTTTAATGAATACTCTATCATAATTTATGAATGAAAAATATAAAAATACCATGATAATATAGTTATTTAAATATAAAAAGTGGTTTATTAAAAAAATTAATATAATTAATACCAAATTATAAAGGAGAAAGGTCTTGGAAACTCTCACTTTGAGGTAGTAACAACTTATGAAAAGGGTCTAATGGGAAGGAACTCTTAGTATCACATTATTAAAAGATCAAACTAAATGTAATAAAATTTATTCATAAGTATTTCATACTAGGGAATGGTGTTTTAAATTATATTATGAAAAATTTATCTTTGATTAAAGGGGAAGTATTGGGAAGGGGAACCTTTACCTTGATCATTGAGTTGACTCATTTGGAAATAGTTGTTGGTGTTCAGAGGAGGAACTTTTGGTAACAACAAGGGATTAAGGATGTGGGAAGGGAATTATAGAGACGTATTTTAGAAAATCATTTTCAATGGAATGAATGTCAAAAGTGAGAGGAAAGTGATAGAGGATGGGCCTTTATAAAGACAAGGGGTATTTAAAAATAAATTATCGATTTATTATTCATTTAGGATAAAGAAAATCAATAATATTTAATCCCTTTGAATTTTATAGTTTTTGGTAAAAAAAATGAGGGTTACATACCTTTCAAACTGATCTAAAACTGAATTTTACCTTAGAAACACTTAACTAAAGGTAAATAATTTAAAATAGTTTTATATTATAATAAAATATAACTTTGGTTAAAAAATTTTAAATATAGGTTTATAAATTCAGTTCATTTTCGAATGAATTATTTTACTCCTTAAATAAATTTTTCGTCTATAAAATTGTTTTGTAAATTCTTAAATCCTATTTAAATAATGATAATATCATAAAAATAATGGTCTATAAAATTTATTTTTTTTATTTTACACCAAAAGACATACTTTTATATAAAAATAAAATAACACTAAGCTCTTTTCAAAACACTGAATCCAAAAAATAAAGTTAATTTTAAAAAATTCAAATTAAAAAATTTGATAAAATTAAATTCAAAATAAATAACACAATATATTGGTAAAAAATTTATTTATAGTAAAATAACTTCATTTGTTATGAGTGAGAACATTTTTATTTTTTATTACATCTTAATTATTATATTATTGATAATTAATTATCAATAAATTTATAAAATATTTTTTTATGGGATTATTCTTCTAATTATGTGGGATTTACCTATTAAATAAATAATTTAGAAAACATTTTTATTCCAATAATATTTTTACATTTGGATTGTAAATCATTATTGATGAGAATTTTGATGTTGTAAAAACTAAATTATAAAAAAAATTCATCTTGTGATAATAAGATACTATACATATGAGGAATTAATTTCTCAAATAAAAATAAAAAAAATTTAATTAGGTAATTTAATAATAGATCATGATGCCTAGAATTTTGAAAGGAAATTTTTATAATTAAAAAACATACTCAAGAACATGATAACAGACATTTTGGGATTTAAATGAAATACAATGTAAATTAAAAATTCATGTTAATATATTATTTTAGTATAAATATGATATTTAACAATTTAGGTTATTATATGATGATCATAAAATTTCATATATAGTTAATTTTGATGGTGATATGTTACAATTTGGTGACTACAAAGACATATATCATAATTTTTTAAAACTTTGATTACAATAACTTAATTTTTGTCCCAACCAAGTTTTTGTTTTAACCCTTTGTTTTGATTTATTTTTGGATCTTGGTCTTCCTCTCGAGTTTTTGGTTTGATGGGGTTTAAATTTTTAGGGTTTATTTTGATTAATTTTGACCTTGTTTTTATTCCTTGAGTTTTTCCAAGAGTTTCTGGTAAAAATGGGAGTTCTAGGTTAATAGTATTTTTCATACGATTAGTACACAGTTTAGAAAACTGTGCGCCCTTACCAAAAAAATTGTATGACCAAGTGAAATTTTTGGATAGTGGTGAACCACACAGTTTGTACAAGGATTTCAAAATGTGCAGGATAACAATGTGGCATGTCCCTCTAGTATAGTGAGAGACACACAGCTTCCATAATGTTATGAAAACTATTCCTAAAAAATGTGTTCCATGTCCATGTCATTAAAAATTTTAAAATTGCCTTTGTGTCATATCAGGATTTGACCCCAAATAGTCCATTTTTATCCCCATTTGATACCTACATACCCATGAACCCCTCTCTCTCCCACTTGTCTCTATTTTTCTTCCTTCCATTGTTGATTTTTTTGTAGGAACATCAAGTATTCATCAAGTAAGTGGTTTCTCCATTTATTCTTTTCCCTTTTTTGGGGTTTCCTTTCCACTTTGTTGAGTTATTTGTTTCTAGTGGGGTGAACCATTTGAGGGTTTTATCTTGTGATATTTTGGGCGATATTGACGTTGGTTGTCTAATCTTTCCTTTATATGGTCTTTTGGTGGTGCGGTTTCGGTTTTCCACCAATTTTCAGAAGCTTCGAAGTGAGTTGTAGGTGGTTCCATGTTTTTAAACTATAAGATGATTTTGAATGGCTTGTTATCTTTCATTAAAGTGTTCTACGGTTTAATTTTGTGATGAAAAATAAATTTTGAAAGTTTTTTTCCATGAATATATGATTGAAGTGAATTTTCTACAGGAAAATGGTTATGTTTTGTGTATACTTTATTAGGATGTTTCTTAAAAAGGGATTCATTCCCTGTGTGGAAGGTGAGAAATTGAATTTCCATGGAATTTAATGGTCAAAATGAGTTTTCTAAACAAATTTATAATTTTTGAATGTTTTATTCCTTATTGTTCACATTTAATATGAATTTATAATTAATTAAATGGAGGGCGATATGTTTTAAAAATGTGTCAACTCTCTGTATAGATCTTAAAGGTGCTTGGACCATAGAAATGGATAAATTGATTATGTGATTTTCTTGTAATATTTACAAATGGGTTCAATGGATTTTTTTAGGGGGTGTGAAATCTGTTTGAAATGGTTTTGTTTTGTGTAAAATTTAAAGTGGATTGTTAATATAAAATTCAGGTTTTCTTGTGATGGTTTGTGAGAGCGGTGATTTTTTGGTTTGTTTATAGTTCATGGAATGTGTTTGTAAAAGTGATCAATTGTTTGACAAGTGTAATTTAAAATTAATAAAAAATGGAATCTTGGGTACCATGGTGGGAAACCAAAACTAGTACACTAGTTATTCAGAATTGAAAATCCCATATTCTTCTAGTGAATTGATACTAGTTGACTCAGAAGTGGAAATCCCTAGATTCAATGACTAATATTGATGATTACAGCATTAAATAAACTATGATAATGATTAGTGACCACTAGAAATTTTGATATATTCCTCTCTCATGGATCGTGCATGAGGAAGCTGTGTTTTGTGGATGGCATACCACATTTCACTAAGGTATAAGATTGTTAGAGTTCCACTTTTGTGAGTTACCCTTAGGGATTTTTCCATGGTTGTCTATTGTGTCAGGATTCTAATTTGACATGGTGTAATCCATAGGTATATAGTGGGTCAGGTTTATACATCATTATAAAGCCTTTTTATTGAGAAATGTCTTTCCTTGAAATTTTTTCATTGGTAATGGTTTTACTTAAAATGATTTCTCGAAAATGTTTTAAATGTTTTTGGATAATTTTTTATGTTAAATTCTCTTATAATGTTGTAGTATGGAGTCTTTTATTTTGGTTAGCACCCTACTCATCTTTTTCTCACACCCCATATACACCTTTGGGTGTATGTAGACTTCATTATGTATGACCCATGTAAAGGAAAGACGTGTTGTTGTGATGATGGTGGATCCATTCACTTGTCTTCCCTTTATTGCAGGTGTCGGTGGTGGTGGCTTGAGGGTTATTCCCCTCAAGTTTCTCTAAGGTTTTTGGGATATTTTTTGGTTACATTGCCATTGTATTATTTTGGTTTTTTGGTTAAATACAAGAACTATAAATCTGAAAATTGTTTTACCTTATTTGGTAATGTTATCAGTTACAGTTTATTATTCTATTGATTGATTATGGTTATACTAACAGGTGAAATCATTCCCAAAGTATGTTTTGGAGGCCCAGGAACAATTTTCCAACATGTGGAGATCAAAAACACCCTTCAGACTATTCCACAGATTGGGTTGGGTATTGGGATGGATTGAATCAAGATTTGGTTCATGAAAAAATGGTATTAAATGGTGTTATTTCTTTAGAGGTCCTAGCTTTCAGAGTGACCTTTTTTATTCCAGATGTAAGGGTACAAGGATTATGACTTTCAAAACCTTTTGTGTAGGTATAGAGGAGTTTTTCTCTATGAAATTTGGACCCATCATTGAGTTATTATGGGAAATCAAGTTTCATTTGGTTTCCTTGCTTATGGTGGTTTTTTTGTGTTTGGGATATTAAAAGAGAGTTTGGGTAATGGTCTAAGTGAGAACATAGTTCTTAAAATCCATTAATGTTTGGGAAATGGTCCTAGAAAACTTTCCATTATGGTTTCGTGATTGGAATTTGGCAGCTAACCATATGTCCAATTCACACATCGACACTATTTTCCCCTTGTGAGTTGTTTTGGGACTTTATTTATTCAATAAATTGTTTTCAAAAATCTTTTTATGGATTTGTGAAAACTATAATTAAAGTAGTAATGGTTTGGTTTTGAGAAGGTGGAAAATCAATTTTTAGAATCCTTTTGAATAGAGCTTTAAAAAAGTGTATTTTTGTAAAATGTTTTTCACGTAAAGTTGCAATCTGTTTATTGGGAATTAATTATTTCTATAGAAAACATCTGGATTTTTGAAATTGGTTGTTCAAAAAATAGAATTTATTTTCAACAGGGTTTTAGAAACTTTTTTTAAAAAAAAGAAGAGATGAGTTTTTAATCAGTTGATTATAAAAAAAATGATATTTTTTGAGATGTTTAGTTTTTTTTAATGAGATGAAATTGATTTTTAATGGTATACATGGGATTTTATTTCGATAAAAGTGGAAATGATGTGATGTTTTGGATTTGAATGTGATTGTTTACTTTATAGTGATCTATATTTTGAATGTTTTATGAATTTTTAAATGGGAATTAAATTGAGAAGTTGAAATCATGGGTTGAATGTTTTTTCTTTGAAGAGTCGAAAATATTTGTTTTGAACATTAGTATTTCCATGAGTGACCACGTGCATGGATATGTGTGGAAATGTGGATGGTCAATGTCATGAGTGGATGAGTGCCCAGTTTGGCATTAGAATGTGTATGTGTGAGGATCCATGGAATACCATTGTTGAGTGTTCAACCCACCAAGCTTATTTTATTTTAAAAAGTGATTTCTAGATAAGATGTGATGTCTTAATAAAAAGTAGTTGTGTGGTGTGTCTCCTTGTGATTTGGGAATATTTATTGTGAGGTTTTTTTGTTTTGAGAATTGTTCTTATTTGTATGGTATTTCATATTTGATTTCATGTTGATGAGTTGGTTTTAAAATAATGGTTAGTGGTTTCCTTGAAAAATGTCTTTGGAAGCCTTTGAGTTTGTTCCCTTTCTATGTTTGGTATTTTTTTGGTGATTTTGGGTTGGAGGATTAGTTTTTATTAGGTTCTTGTATTTATTAATTGGAAATTATACACCCACTTATGTTTCTATGAATGTTTATAGTGTGTCCACAGGTGGTTCACCATTAGAAATCTCTCTTGTTGATCAACCTATGGGTTTCTTTCTTGAGATTCAGAAATTTAAATCCACCCATATTTTATGGTCAATTGGATCCTATCAAATAGGATTAGTTTATGTGGAAAATAGAAAGAATATTTAGTCTCCATGTGTTTCCTAATTATTAAAGGTTAACTTCTATACCTTTATGCTTGAAGGTCTAACCAGGATGTTGTGGAATTTTGATTTCATGATGAAAAAATCGGGAAGATCATATTTGGGATTTCATCATGTCTTCGTTCATCCAAAAGTATTTATTTGAGGAATTTAAGGTGATAAAGGGAATGTGAATGTGTTCTATGTATCAAGGTGATGGAATGGTGTTGGAGTATGTTTCTCATATTGTCGACATATTTCCTTATCTTATGGAGTGGTATGTGGATGACTTCTTTAAATATTTGTATTTTGAGAGCTAGCATTTTTCTAGTCTATAGTCGAAGATGTCAGAGCTCAGATTAACCTATTTTTTCAATGTAGTGAGGAAATCTATTAATATTGATTTTGTTCTAGTAGGAGTGGTTGATGCAAAAAAATCTTTCTCTAATCTCTGGTAGTGGTGAATGGAGTTTTAGTAAATAGATGGGGAAGCATCCTAGAACTATTGGTACTAGCTTTGGAATTAAAATACCTCTCTATATTTCTTCAGTTTCATAATAGGCATAGTTCATAGGAGTAGTATGTTGTTTTGGTCTTGGGTTATATTCCCCTTCTATGTATTTTATATTCTGAATCATTGTTTTGGTGGAAATAAGGAGTTCTAACTGGAGATTTTTAGTTCCTGACTGTGAGTCAGCAGAGGCTTCAAACATCATGGATTCATCCATAGGCACCATAATGAAGCTGGTGTGTAGTCAAGAATACCAGGGGTGTGAGGGGCCTTGGTCTATCTTATGCCTTTAGTGCAGTAATCTGGACAGTTTAAGGATTTTTTTAGTAACTTCATGTCTTGAAATATCTCATTCTTTGTAAATAGGTGTAAAGACCTTATTTCCCATTTGTGATCCTTATAGATTTAATAGTTCTTCCTTGGTTATAATGAGGTATTGTGGTTCCTTTTAACTTTAATACCAGTGGGGTTCCATTTTGGAAGTGCTCCTTTGATTGGATTCACTTACCCAATTATTATTCAGGATTTGGTTTTTTTGTTTAGCTCATTACATGGGATAGTATTTCCCTTGATAAAGTTCTTTCCCTTTTTGGTGGGGGTTTTATGGACTATGTGAAGATTATTTTGTTGACCCATTTTGGGTTTCACATGGGGATCTATGCTGTTTTTTTCTTATGGTGGGGACACCCACTGTGGGTCTCATTTATATTTATTCTAGATTTGATCAAGATACTTAGTTTTTAATGATGGAAAGTCCATTCTTGAATCCCATGTTGATAATTCTATTTGTTTTCAATAATTGGTTCAGTAGGAGAAGTTTTCCTTTTGAAGTTGTTAAATTTTTAGTTCCTCTCCAATTGAGGGAACGTTTGTCTTTAAAAATATGTGATTCAATCCTTCTCTCAATTTTTAGAAGTGGTTTGCCAATGCTGGTTTGTTTCATTTGGCGGAGAATGTTTTTTTCATTGTTTGATAGGTTTGATCATACAGGTGTGTAAATCCTTTTGAATTTTATAGATTAAAAAAATTTGATGGATTTTTGGGGGCAAAATAGTTATGATGGGGAGAATTCTCACAGTTTTAAACCCTTCTTCTAGTTTATTTTTGGATCTCAGTTTTCTTCATGAGTTATGGGTTTTACGGCGTTTAAATTTTGAAGGTTTATTTTGTTTAATTTTTACTCTATGGTTATTCCTAGATTTTTCTTGAGTGTTTCTAGTGAAAAATGGGATTTTTGGGTCAACATCAGGTGGTGCAAGGTTTGGAAAACCATGCACCCTTTCCCAGGAAACAATGCATCCAAGTTACATTTTTAGACAGTGGAAAATTTCTTGGTTTGGGCAAGATTTTCAAACAATTGGGGATAATTTTGTGTCATTTCCCTCTTGGATAGTTAGGGTTTCATGGTTGCTGCACAGTTTTGAAACCCATTAGAAAAAACTATGTTCCATATCCAGTTCATTAAATTTTTTAAAATTACCTTTGTTTCCTCTTGATATTTAACCCCAAATCCTCCCTTTCTCTCCTCATTCAAGTTATATAACTATAGTAACCACCCTCTCTCTCTCTCTCTTGGGTCCCTTTTTCTTCTTTCCTTTGGTTGTTTTGTTGTGGGAACATTGTGGATTCATTAAGTAAGTGGTTTCTCTCTTTATTCTTTCCCCTTTATTGATTTATTGTTTTCTAGTGGGGTGTTGAACCATGTGAGGGTTCAATTTTGTGATATTGGAGGATATATTGATGATTCTTCTCTAATCTTTCTTTTATGGGGTCTTGTGGTGGTCTGGTTGCAGTTTTAACCCAATTTTTTGAAGTATCCAAGTGTGAGGTAGGTGCTTTCATAATTTTTCAGTATTAGATGATTTTGAATTACTTTTTTTCTTTCATAAAAGTGTTATATGGTTTAATTATGTCGTTAAAAATATAATTTTGAAGTGTTTTTTCATGTATATATGGTTGAAGTGGATTTTATAATGGAAAATAGTTGTGTTTTGTGTGAGATTTATAGATAATGTTTCTTAAAAAGGGGTTTATGACTCGTGTGGAAGCTGTGAGAAAGGATTTCAAAGAGATTTAAAGGTTAAAATTAGTTTCATAAATGTAATGAGAATTTTAGAATGTTGTATTCCTTTTATTCACCTTTATTATGAATTTTGAATTGTGTAAATGATGGGAAACATGTTTTAAACATGATTTGGGATTATGTGTAGATTTGAAAAGGGTTTGGCCCATGGAAATGGTTAAATTGATTATGTTCTTTTCTTATAATATTACCAAATGGGTTTTTTGTATTTTGAAAGTGTAGAAAATTTTGTTTTCAAATGTTCTGGTGTATGTAAAATGGAATGTGGGTTGATTACTGAAAATTAGGGGTTTCCTTGTGATGGTTTGTGAAAGTGGTGATTTTTGAGTGTGTTTAAAATTCTTGGTATGTGTAAATGAAAGTTTCAAACTGTGTGAAATGTGAAAATTCAAATTGATCATAAAGGAAATCGTGGGTGCCTAGGTGGTAAAACTAGAATTAATACACTAGTGATTTGGATGTAAAAACCCCGGATTCTTATATTGAATTGACATTATATGACTCAGAAGTGGAAAGGTCCAAATTCGCATAGCAATATTTATGATTATAACACTAACTAAACTATGATTATGATTGTATTCCACTATAAGTTTTTATATATTCCTCTTTGGTGGCTCATGCATGAGGAATCTAGGGGATATGGTGGTTATAACATGTTTCTCCAAGGTACAAGCTTTCTAGAGTTCCAATTGTTCTAGTTAACCTTAGGGATTTACCCATTATGATATCTTTTGACACGATGCATGTTATTTGGTTCCATCAATTAGTATATAGTGGACTTTTTATACTTCATTATGAAGAAATGTTTTTGAGAAATGGTTTTCCTTTAATGTGTTTCCTTGAGAATGGTTTTCCTTTAAGAAGTCGTTGAAAATGTTTCAAAAGTTTTTGTATATGTGTGAATGTTAAATTGTTTTATAGTGTTGTAGCATGAAGTATTTAACTTTGGGATAGATCTGACTGGTCTCTCAATAACACTATTCAAACACCTTTGGGTGTATGTTGACTTCGTTAAGTATAAACTAGGTAAATGTAAGATGTGTCGTGGTGATGATGGTGGATCAAGTTATTAGTCTTACTCTTGTTATGGGGGTCGATGGTGTTTTCTTGAGGGTGATTCCCAACATGTTTATTAGATGTTTCTATGACTTGTTTTAGTTTCCTTTCTATTGTAGAATTTTATTTTTTGGTAAGTAGAGAACTTTGAATCTAAAAATTATGGTACCTTGTTCGGTTATGTTATCAATTATGGTTTTTTATTCTATTTTTTTATTGATTATGGTTATACTCATGGGTGAAATAGTTCCCAAAGTATGTTTTTGATATCTAGGAACTAGTTTCCAGCCATTCGGGATTTGGAACACCATTTGGGCCACGCCACGGACCAGGTCAGGTATCGGGTTGGATGGCATCTCTACTTGGTTCATGACAATTCCCATTTAAATGATCATATGAAAATAAAAATATAGCAACCAATGTAAGGTCAAGATAAATCATTTTTAATGAATTATTAGTATTCATTAATTTTATTTTATTATATAGTAATTATTATAAGTATATTAGGTTATTTCTTATACAAAGAAGAAAAATATTTATTTCTAACCAAATTGGGTATTCATTCATTATTAGGTTTTATTTAAAATTATGATCTTCAAATTATATATTTTGAAATATGAAAAATTAATTTTATTTTTTAATTGACCCTATAAAAATTATATTTATTTTAATTTTGGAGAATTTTATGAAACATTTGATTTTTCAATGAAAAGTGATAAATAATGATTTTTTATGGGAAACTGTATTTTCTTCTCAAGTATTTTAAAAAAATAAAATTATATTTTGAATTATTTTTAAAATTTAAATTGAATATTTTTGTTAATTAAAATCAATTATTTTCATTTTAATTAATTTTATACTTTAATTTGGTGTGGACCATTTTACTAAATAAAGTGAATTTTTCTGAAAATTTGTTTCATCATATTTTGTGGTTTTAATTTTATATTAAATTCTACAAATTATGTGACTTTAATCATTAAAAATTGAATCCATATTTTTAATCATTATATCCAAATTTCGTAAAAAGGTACTTTTTATTTTTTGTCCTCAGGAATAATAATCATAGTAAAAAATATGCTAGTAAAGGTAAAGTGGGTTAATTATGGTTAAAGATAATGTGATAAGGATTAAAAAGTAACTCAAAAACTTTACATAATTTTATTGGATGGTTATATTTCATATATAATCATCCAAACTTATAATATAAGACATTTTTTCCATTTGGCCTGGATTTTATACTTTAAAATATTTTATGTAAAGAAAAGTCAAAAATGTCATTTTCTTTGAATTATTATCTTTAATTTATTTCACAAAGATATAAAAATAAGTTATATTGGGTTAGAAATGGTTATTTATCATATAAATTTTTATCCTATAATGGTAATTTATTTATTTATTTTATGAAATAATTACCTTAAATACATACATATCATCGATACTATATTTATTCAATTAATAGTGAAATAAAATAATTTATTTCAAAAACAATAACACGATTTGAATAAAAATTTATTATTTTCTACGAAAGTTTTATAAAAATATAACATGTTAGGGAATCATTAATTAATTATATTATAATTTTTTTATTGTCTTGATGTTACTAAATTCAATGTAAATAAACAATTCCAAAATTGAAAAAAAAAATATTTTATAATAATTTATTAAATGATTTTAAAAAAATTAAAAACCAAGATTTGGAAAATTGATTGGGATATGGTTGAAAATATCATACATTGTAAATTTATGGTCCAATTTTTCATATATAGTAACTATCTTCTCCCCTAAAGATTAAAAAAAAATTATTTCATTAACAATCAAAAGGGTTAACATATTGTTAAAAAATATTTGGATGAAAACATCAGGTAAACATGTTAAATATTTATTGTATGAGAGTATTTACACTCATATACATATCATATTCTAATTATATTAATTTTTATCTGTTTTTAATTTAGATAAAATTTGTTTTTACATAATGTTTTAGAAAAATTCCAAGAACACTCCTCCCCTATCTTATAAAAGAAAACCAACTCTCCCCTTTTATTCACACATAAAAAGCCTATTTATTTATCCAAGACCTATAAAAATAACTTAACAAAATTCCTCCCCAAATACTAGTTGAATTTTTCTATCTAATAACTAATCTTGGAAGGATTTTTGTTTAAACCTTATGAGGTTGTTCAAAGAAGAGGTATAGCTTTAAAAAAATGTTTTAGTTTTATTTATTATTACATCTACTTAAAATATTATTAAAACATTATTATATCATAATATCACTATAATTGATATTCTAATATGTTATTATGTTAATATAAAAACCTATAATTTTCTCCTCGTCCATGAAATGGGAGACTTAAACATCGATCTTGTGTACAACGGACTACTAGCTCGCGAGCTGATGTAATTAATTTTCTAGAGATGCAATATATCATTAATTTTTTTGCGCTTCCATTCACTATAAATTGATGGTGGTGTTCGTCCTTAATTTTTGACTACCACCTCCATGAAGTGATGTGATACGTTTCTCATAACCACATCACATGAATTATATATATAAGTTTATTTAAAGAAATAATACTATGATAATGGTTTAATTATCATTATTTAATTATAAAATAATAATTTTCTTCTGCACATCATGAACATTGAAAAATGGAAGGGTTGTTAATGCATATTTATGACCTACTATCTCCATTATTGTAACATTATTTATTTTCCTACCATATTTCATGATTTGATCTAAAATAATAATTAATGTATAAATATAACAATTATTTAATGATTATTATTCCAAATATAGTGTACTAAGAACCCCATTAACCATACTTAACACATCAAATTCATTTTTTACATATGAGCTGAATATCATCAGAACATTAAATGTGAACCATATTGATTGAGCAATTATATATAACATTGTATTTAATAAAATAAAATGAATAATGAACTTGAAAAGGGTTCTTAACCAAGTAAATAATTAACTTATGTTATTTTTTCTAGATTATAAATAAAATATGTGATGAGTCAGACTCTTGGTAAGGTGCATTCTTTTAAAAATCCACTTTAAAAGTTTCTCTTTCAACTCTTTTTACTCGATGCATATATTTTTAAAAATATATTATTAATATATTTTTATGGAAATAATAGAATTAAAAATGAGATTTTATATCTATTTTTATTTTATTTCAAAAAAATCAAAAGAAATATTTTAACGTAATTTTCTTACTTTCTTTTTGAAAAGGTAAAAGGAATGTTCAATTTTCCCATATATGACATCAATGGATTTTCCCTCCACAATAACTATTTTTTTAATTTTGGATTCCTTTACAAGATTCCTTGTTTTTTTAAAAGAAAACATCTTTTTTCTAGTTATTTTAGTTATTAAATGGGTTTTAAAATAGAATGGGTATTTCAAAATCCAAAAAAAATATTTCCAAATGAGTTCAAAAGAGTTTTGAAGGTTTTGCGATAAAAGATGCAAGAATCAAAATGTTTTATTCATTAAACGATACATGATCATTGTCAAGAACCAACTCGGGTTGAACCCAAAATAGTCACCCAATCCATCCCATGATAAGGGAAAAGTGGTGTTCTCAATCTTCTTGGGATGGAAAATAGAGTCAGGCATCAAAGATAACACAAATGGGAATGATTTATCCCATAAAACAGAAGACATAAATAAAACACAACAGGGTCAGAAAAATAAATAAGAGAATCTATAAATAACTAAACACAAATAAATACTTAAATATATCTAGATACAAATCCATTGAAATAAAATAACAAATCCAAAAAAAACAAAAAACAAACTAAAACAAGACACGATCTCCACATGACCTCATGGCCATCACAATATATAGAACTAGCTTGCCCCACAAGAATACCTGAACAAAAGTATAACCTAAAAGATAGATCAAGACTATATATTTTAAGTGGAACAATTAATTTTTTATCATAAAACAACTCATTAGGTAAGAATCATAGAATCCATACAGGTCCTTTCCCAAAATAGTCTATAAACGCTAGTTTGTAATACATTTTGCAAATATTTTTTGTATCCTTTAAAGATCCAAACACAACCTTAATTTTAAAAAAAACTTTTTCAAAAACAAAGTCCAAATATAAAATCACTAAAAATAATGTATAAAATAAAGTAAAATATAAACTATATAAAAATTTCATGTAATATCAAACACAACAAAAAAAGGAAATAGTACATGTGCATGCAGACAAATATTAATAGAATAAGTAACCAAAGTACTGCCAAACAAAACAAGAACTTATAGATGTGTAAACATGGGTGTTTACTAAATATCTAAATATTAAAACCTATATGTACACATTTTGGACCCACTTATTTGCATATGGTACACCTCTACATACTACAACCAACCTCGCTATGCTAAACTAGCCACGCTAGTGGAAACTACCACCAGACTACTCCTCTTCCAAAGGGGTTTTAATCTATCTAATCGGTACTAGAAAGAAATAATTATTATCCCCCATATATAATCTCTAATAATACCATTATAATAGTAAAAAGTATGGATAGTAGGTAATCACACGCTTTCCGTTGAACATAACATGTGGATTCCACCATACATGCCTTTCCCACTCCCCGACACCATTAATGTGAAGACCCTCTCAATGGAAGAACAACCATAAAGGTTCACTTTATACATAAAATCTTTCAAAATTTATAGCTAGGAATAAAAAACATATGAATTCTATGGAAATTTCCCAAACATCACTAGTTACCAATTGAGCATTAACATTTTCAAATCCAAACCCAGCTCCAAAACCAAGGTGAAAATATCAATCATGCTTAGAAGATACCAAACGGTGATTTTTTAAGTAATGGGTTTAGAAAATAATAATTCAAGGTTCTAAATGGAAAACATTTTTAAATAAAACATGAAAACATACTTTTGAATTCATTTATATGCTAAAAATTCCTTTAAGAGACAGTAAGAGTTTTTAGAAACTCATCTTAATGAAAATATGATGGAGGAGAGTGTTTTTGAGAAGCAAAATCTCAATGTATACATTTTTATGGAACTTCCATTTATATGCATGTTTCTTTCCATATTTAAACCTCATACACATAAGTATATGACCATTAATAATTTAATATACAAGAATAACCCTGAAACTTTCCAAGGTTAAAATTAAAGAACCACATGTAGCAACACAACCAATCAAGGATCCACCCATAAGCACCAAACCATAAAGAAGAATCAAAATATATACAATAAAACCAAAATTTTACATGTAAACCAAATTATCAAAGCTCAAACAAGTACAAAAACCATTTTAAAATACCCATAATTGATTTAAAATCCAATTAGAATTTTATCAAACATATCTAATACATTTAAAATTGACATATACAGGCATAACTATGGAAATACGTTGAAAACCCCATTTTCAAAAAATTACCAATGTGAAAAGTAATAGTAAATCATAAAAAAACATCACAATAATTAGGTAAAAATTCAAAACAAAATTAGAAATATCAAGCATTTAGAGTCATGATTTGTAAATGAAATAGACCAAAAAAATCCACCTATGAGTTGTTAGAATGCGATTAAACTCTAACAGAAGGGAGAAGAAATCCCAAGGAGAAAAAGGTTCACCCTTAAATCAATAGAATCAACAAAAATCATCTTACCCTCATCCTAGAATTTATCCCAAAATGATCTAAGCTAATAAATAACTAAGAAAAAGAAGATGGAGTATATATGAGGAGGAAAATACCCAAAAATTCAAAGAAACTCACCTATAAACCTCAGAGGAACATCAATGGTGGAAGGAGGTACAAGGGAAAAGGGGGTTTGGAACCCCTTTCATGTACCAAAATAATTAAATGGGAGAGTTATTCAAAATTTGTTTAAAATAAAAGAGGATAAATGTGGAATTTCAATTTTTTAAGATTCTGGGTAAGTCAAACAGTTTGGTGGCATGGTTTACCAACCCTTGTTCCAACCACACATACCCCACAAGACGGATAAGACACCTTCATGGGATAGCCAAATAGTTATAAAAACCATGTTACAACCATAAAAACCATCTCAATCAAAATTAAATACTCCCTTTCACGCTTTTTATATGATATCCACTAACCATGCACAAGTCGTTCACCTGCCCCTCTACACCACCAACAGGAAACACAATTATGCATTTTCCTCACACATTTTGCAAGAAACCATGCATATACCACACAAGAAAAATCATGCAAGAACAAAATAAACTGTAAACACACTTTTCATCCCCTATCCACATAGTTTCTCCACAAACATTTCACGCAAACTGTGAATAAGGCCGAAAACCAACCTGAAATCTCAAAAAATCAAAAGTTCTCATCCTAAACTCAACATAAACCTCAATCAAAAATATCTAACTCCATGGAGAAATTAAAAAATAAATAAAATAAAATAAGGTTTTGGGTGTGAAAATTATGCTCACCACAAAATCATTCTTCCCCTAGAATGTCACCAGCCTAAATAAGGAATAGATCTAGAAACCAAAAAACAAGTTCAAATGAAACCACAGTCCTCAATGTGACTGTTAAACTCAAAAAAGTCACACCTGACTAGATATATAAAAAACAATAAAGAAAACCGTGGGGAAATATGGGGGGCTCCACTCCATTTATAAAATAACTAGCACATCAACACCAATACTGAAACTCCCAACACAAGGTAAACCTCGTGAAATAATGTCAAATAAAACATCGAACAAAACCATGATTCATCAGTTGCACATGAAACTTAAATAAATAAGAATAAATGTTATAAAACCAAAACCATTCCAAGAAATGACTAAGGATTCAATTATTCACATCCATAAGGCATAAATATATAAATTTAAAGGAATACAAGTCTACCAAGATATATAAAACTGGAGGGATTTTTTAAACTAGAAAAATATAACAAGGGAAACCTAAACAGCTCCCACACTAACATCAGAGATGAAAAATTGGGCTCAACAACCCCAACCACATGAAGAAATTTCTGACTACCTGAAAATATTAACTATGGGGCCTATTCATAGAGCCCTAATGTTTTTAATCACCAACTACCCTACAGTTAGTAGCTGGTATCCTCTAACCAACACTTCCTCTTTTTTGGGAGCAACTTATAGAACATCTTCAGATGACCCAAAAAGGACACGCCGTTGACAACCCTTCAATGGATTATGGAAATATGACATTGAATTCCCAAATCGACCACACTAAAAGCACAAAAGTGGGTGGAACAATGAATGATAAGTAGGAACCAATAAAAAATAATCATCAATAATGGATGGATGGATACCACATAAGAATATAATATCCTCATACGAGAGAACTTTATGATTAATATATTCATGTATACCACATACAAAGAGAGTAGCTTTTAGAAGATCCTTCAATTATCTTTCTGGATCAAAGGAAACCAAATATTTAAAATGATTAACATAGGGTTTTATCATTCATTGACCATGTCGAACACCTAATATATCCACCACTTTCCTCACCTTCACTGACTTAGGTATAAACCGTTGGATAAAATTGGTCTTAAAAATATCCAAAGACTTCCCAATTTTTAAAGATAATGGGATGATCACCTTACACTAATCCAAACTGGAACCCTAAAATAAACCTAGAATAGCTCACACCCCTATGAGATCGGGAGTTCCCAAAGATCTAAAAAAACTTTCATCCTTATTAATCCAATCTGTGGCCTCTAACAAACCTCAATAACTATGTAAAACTATACATGGTTAAGAAGAACTTGACTCTGCAACTCCACTAGTATTCTAGGTAGGTATAATGATTGGAAGAGACAATCTATAAACCTTTAGGACCATTCTATGATATATAATATAAATAACATAATAAAAACACAAAAAATCAATATAAATGGAAAATTAAACCAGAAAAAGACATTCCAAACAAGAAAACCAATCATATAAATCAAAACATAACAAAAAAACCTAAATCCTTTTTTAAGAAACAATATTTCCATTCCAACTTCCAAAAACAGTTCAAATACCAAAATCATTTTTCCATTATAAAAAATAATGTCTTTTCAAAGGCCATACCTATTACCAAAAATCACACCAACCAAAATCAAACTAATATCATTGTCAAAATCAAAGTCTCAAAAATGGGGAACTAATGGAAATGCAAAATAATTCCATAAGGTTTACCAAACAACATGATAAGCATGAAATAGCCACTAGAAGTATATTTAACCAAGTATTCAAGATCCACATGTTTTTCTACATAATATAAGATAACCATATACCACCAGATCACTGTCATTTTCATCTCCCAAACCACACAAACCGAACAATCACCAATGACATAAACCCAAAACACCAAAAAAAATACACAAGTCCTATACTACACCAAGTAAATCAAGGATCGAGTTGAGAAAGTCTTTATGATTATCTTCTTGTACCTACCTCTTGAGTACCAAAAATCCTATATCGATCCTAACTCACGCCTGAAATATTAAAGGGATCCTCTAATTTCATTTTTTCATGAACCAACCCAGGTCTACCCTGAACCGGTCATCCAAGCCGACCCATGTCAAATCCTGAGAGGCATTCCAAATTCTCAGGTGCAAGAAAATAGTTCCATTCCTCAAAGATAACACAAATGAAAAAGAGTTACCCAATAGAAAAAAATATATAAATAAAACATAGTAGAGTGTGTAGTAAAAATAGGATAATATATAAATCATTGAACACAAATAAATACATAAAAATAGACACATACAACGGTAGTAGATGAAAATAGTAAAAAAACCAAACTAAGACATCACAGGATCTCTGTGTGACCTCTTAGTTACCACCATCTATAAAACTAGCCCTCTCTATAGGCATACCTTAACAAAAGAAGAAACTACAATACAATTTGGGTCTACTGACACCACATGGAAAATTTTGGGTGTGAGCATAAAAAATCTTAGTAGTTAAGAACCATATAATCTATATATTTTCATTCTCAAAATAATCTATAGACACTAGTTTGAAATACATTTAGTGAATAATGTTTTTATCCTTTAAACAACCAAGAGAAAATTTCCTTTTAAAATGCATTTTGAAAACCAAATTCCATATAGAAACTCACTAAAATTAATTCATAAAAGAAATGAAAATATTAACTAAGTACAAATAGTTTGGAATATAAAACAAAACTATGAATAAATAAATCAATACAAGTGTATCCATAAAAATACTAATAGAACGAGTAACCAAAGTTATATAAAATCAAACAGGAACATAAAGATGTGTAATCAAGGGTGTTTCCTAAACCTAACTTGAGAAGGCCATGTATATACTCGGTTCGGACCCACATGTCGTAATATGGTGCAACTCCATATTCTATTACTATCCTATATTATAACACCCCGAGATTTTATGAAAAATATTCTTTTTAATTTCACTGATGTCTTGTGTTGTACGCTACACAAAAAGGAGATTTCACTACACACATCCCTGACTTGGCTTGCATTACACGCAATCGCGACCTTCCACGATAGCGTGTGTTGTACGCAATACCGAGTTTTGCTAAACAACGATATGTTATATAAACTAGCCGTTATGAATATTAATACCCACTTTTTGAAATTTTATAAATTTTATCATTCAAAATTGAATTCATTTTTGGATTTGGAATATCAAAATTAGCCTAGGGTGAATTTTTTGTATTTTTCTGAAAACATTCAATTTTTTATGAATAGTGAAAACACTGGGTTACTATTTAAAAATCGGCTTTTTATTTAAATAATTATTTATTTTATTTAAATTTATTTTAGGTCAAAATTGATACATAATACCTATATAAGTTCAATGTAATTAATTGGAGTCATTTTATAATAATATTAGATATATAAAATTTTGATTGAACTTTTCACCGTCTTTTACCCACCTCCTAGGAGAATTTGAAAATTTACACAAAACTTAATTTTACCGCTTCTGTGAGTGGAATTTTGAAAATCTGAGAGGCACGGTTAACATCAAAGAGCAAAATTTGGTTCAATAAGATAAAAATAATTTTCGGTGAATAGTAACTTTTTACTTTTATTTACCACTATTAAAGTTAAATGGGGTAATTAAGGGTAAAAATGATATTATTATTACCCTAACAGATGTCCTAATACTATTGGATAAGTATAATTCGTCCACAAACAACCTTAGGAATATAATATTATCATTTAGGTCCACTTGGATTAGATTAGGACATTTATTATTATTTAATTTAAAGAAGAGTTAAAAGAGTTAAAATCAAAGTTTAATAAATAAAACATTTTTAATATAAGGTTATACATAAGATAAATTATACTATAAATATTCATTAGAAATATAAAAAAATTTCCTACATAATGGTATTTTATTTATAATTTTTATAGATTATATTATTTAATTAATTTATGGCACAATGATGATGATGTAATTACTTTATTAATGAAATATTAACATAATTGATGCTATAAATACCCAAATAAATGTAATTTGAGACTTTTTATGAATTCCGCTAATTTTAAATGTTAATATGACATTTTAGTATTGATTTAATTTATTTTTTTCTAAATAATCATGGTTTTATAATTTTCACAAAAATCAATTAGCAAATTGTTTTAAAATTGACATAAAGTAGTTTTTAAAACAAATATTATATTATTAATTGTTATTCTATTCTTAAAAATCTAATTTGCGTCCAAATGATTTAGATAAGGTTATATATATTAATAATGAACCACTTGGGGTTTGTTTGGCTTGTTATAGTAAGTCTATTAACCATATAGGTTAAGAAAACAAGAATACACGGTAAAAGTTAAATTATTTAACTTGTAGTTAAATCTAAATGATAAGGTTAAAATAGTTACCTAAAATTGTCTAAAAACCTATTAGTTGAGAGTATTTCAAATCATACCCACTTTATCTTAGAAATAAATCAATTTGGAGCTATTATAAAACGAATATGACTTTATTATAAAATAATAGTATATGTTTTTCCAAAGGTGCCCCTCCTCTCCCATATAAAAAGGGCACCCCTTCCCTCTTCTCTCCACACACTTCTGATCCTTTAATCTCGGACCAACCTTGAAAATTTCTCTTCTAAACCTCCCTAGTTATATAATAGAGGTTATTTTCTCCTCAAAAAACTGACCCTAGTGCCTTAATAGAAGGTTAAGAAGAGGCGTGTCAAAGAAGAGGTAATAGCCTTTACCGATTCGTTCCAATTTATTTCTTCTTCTACTTGTTCTTATTTATTTGTTTCATCATAAATTAATAAAATAAGTATCACTCATATACTTATATGTTATTATAAATATGAGATAACCCAATTTCATCTTATATCCATCCTAAGGAAATGAAATCACCACGTGTGCATACGTACGGAATATTGTCTCCACACTATGGTGTAATCTGTTTTCCACCACCGCCTTAATTGGATGGGTATAATGGTGTAAATAAATAACTATATATGACTATTGTAAAGTGATATTGATTCTGAAATATTATACATACACTTCAATACAATTCCACTATCATGGGAATGATATCATCTCTCGTGCGTACGTACGGACTACCGTCTCCACGAACGCGATGAGATTCATTTTCTAGGGTTAACCATTAAAGTATGATTATAACGTATATATATAATAAATAATCATGAAAGATATTAAATAATAATGATACTGTATTTATGTACATATATGTTTCATTTACTTAATTCCATTTAATTCAATAAGGAAATGAAAACAGTGTTCATGCATACGTATGGCCTACCGTCTCCATGAACGGTGTATTTCATTTCATCTATATATCTATTATATATATATACTGAATATATATATATATGATATATAAATCCTTATTTACATTCTAGAAGTAAGTAAATCAAGATATAAGTAATAATAATATCAAGAACAACAAGTCCAAACACGAAAAATAAATAAAACGATTTTACCCAAAACGCTGCTTTAACATGGAACTTACAAAAGAACGGGTAATATAAAGTCATAAGTGAACCATATATGATATCATAACAATGAATATGGTTCTGTAATAAGTCAAGGAAATTATTTAAATCATTATACAGGAGGTTTGGATATGTAGGAAGCATATCGGACCTAAGGTAAGGGATAATTATTCCAATCTCATTCTTATCCGAGATTGTTTATTTGTAAGTATTTACTGGGGTTATGTTTATCATCCATGTCCATATGTTCTCATAATGTTTTCATAAAATGTATACTTTTCTTCCATGTATGTTTAAATTAATTATTACCCTTTTCTACTTCTTCAACATCATATGGAAGGAATATTTCTTTTGTTTACCATACGAGGTACTTTTTGACTTTTCCAACAAAAGTACGAGGAGAATGTTTTTTTTAACTTATACTAAATGAACGAATTTTTACGATTTTATAACACCTTATTTTTATGAATCTTATTCTACAATATTTCAGGACTATTTTCAAAACAATTCTTTTCTTTTAAAATTGTGTGGCATTTTGTGAAAAGAAAATTATTTTTAAGAAAAAAAGATATTTTCCTCAAGAATTATTTCCAAGTGTTTTGTCAAAACCATTTCCCATCTAAGATGACATTATTTCATATGTGTATGTTTCAAGTATAATTTCTCTATGATTTACATGGTTTCAGTTTTATTATGATGAAATGATATCCATTTGTTTATGGATTATGTTATGATGGGATGATGTCTATGGAACTCATTTTATACTTTGGGTAATGATGAATGGTTTATAATTATGTTGTGGAACAAGTAAGAATGATTTCATTATGAAATGGGTGGTACCTATATCTCCCTCCAATGCATTGGGTAAATATTTATATCACATGAGATAGACATGGCTGGAACGGTACGTTAATCAGGATCAGTGATACAGGACTGGAACGAGGATTGAACTCGATTCAGAATGGGACTTTGTCCACTAAGATGGTCTTGGAAACAATGCCTTGGATGCTATGGAAATCATGTCATGTGTTTAATGGTTTAAATAATTACACATTTTATTCCCATGATATTTTATCATGATTTATTTTCCATTATGATCTATTCCTTATGTACTGCCATGTTTTATGTCATTGCTCAAGAATTTGATGTTTAAACATTACGTTTATGTTTTTAAGTTCAAATGTGTATGGTTTGTTTTATTTTTTTTCCATTATTACCCTTATTGAGCATTTGAGCTCACCCTTTTTATGTTTTATTTTCCCCATGATACAAACAAAGGTTTTAGGTATGAAAACAAAAGGGGAAGATCTTTATGGGAGATGTTGAAGATCTTTCACCATGATTAGAAGATTATATTCTGAGTTTCCAAAGACACTACACTATTATGGTCCTTCTGTATCTGTTTTTGTTATGTATTAAGTATTCCTCAAAAGTAATGTAATTTTCATATACATCAAGTTTGGGGCCTCTACATTTGGTATCAGTGGAAACTTTTAGTTAACCTTTGGAAACTAGGATACAAAAAAATTAGTGAGATCCCTAGAGATATTTCTAAGGTATGTCTACGGATATCCCTAAGGTTAAGTATATGTATAGGATATAGCCCTAGAATTGTTCTAAAGATCTTAGAATTAAACCTAAGATGTTAGATATTGAAGGTAATCCCCCTTTATTATGTTGTTTTCCCTAGCATGATTTTTGCCTCTCACAGTATTCTTTTTGGGTTTTAGACGATGGATAGAACCTGAAGGAACCATGTTGATCAATGTAATTGAAAATTCAATGATTTTCCTCCGGAACAAACCAATGTCATGGGAGATGGAGTGAAAAATCTTATTACTATACTTAAACAAGCTATGAATCATTCTAGACTTCAAAATGAGTAGAAAAGGGAACAATATTCTATTTATTCCTTTATGAGGAAACGCCCAAATTCTTTAAATGGGTCTTCTGATCCACTTGTTTCTGAACAATGGATCAATACCATTGAAAATATATTTTCAATACTTCTCTGTTCAGAACATGATAATGTAATTCTAGCAGTTTACCATTTAGAAGGTGAAGCAGATCAATGGTGGACTCTAATTAAGAATACGAGGCCCCGATATGAAATTGAATCCATGGAATGGGATGATTTCAAGATCTTATTTTTCATTAAGTACTTCCCTCATATTCTTTGAACAAAGATGGAAAAGTATTTCCTTGTGCTTAAGAAAAAGGAAAATGAATCTGTTGGTATATACAAAATGAATTTTACAAGACTTGCAAGGTATGAATCTGGTTTTATCATCCAACTTGAAAGTAAAGTTGATCGATTTTTCAGGGGCTTAAAACCATGTCTTCGAATGGCATTATCTATAAGAGACTTCAGTAGCTATGAAGAAATTGTGTGTTTTTCTATCAAGGTAGAACTGGAAGTTGGTGTAACATATCTATCTCATGGTTTTGACAAGAAATGAAAGACAGAGTTCAAGGAGAAATCTCAGAATAATGGTGAAAAGAAGATGAATGTTTCTTTATGCTCAAGGTGTGGAAAGAAGCATGGTGGAGATTGTCTTAAAGGGACTGGATAATATTTTATGTGTTGAAAAGAAGGTCATCGAGTTTTTGAGTGTCGAATTAATGGAAAAAGGGTTTCTAATGATGTTAATAAAGAAAAGACTATAGAGAACAGACCACCAACACTTCAAATCTTCAAGTGCAAGGAAATGGGGCATTATGCTAATCAATGAACTAATATAAGGGTTAATGATGATAAACGTGAGAAACCTCTTAAGGAAAAGGATAAATGGAAGTAACATGCGATCACTATTTGTGATGTTGAGTATGAAAATGATGTTCTGTAATGATTAAGTGTTTATGTAATGGGATTTCAAAATAGTATCATGGAATCTCATTTATGGTATCGTGGAATTTTGGAATATCTATGTATTGGTTTTCAATAATTATATGGTATCAGTAACCATGAAAAGTTATTGAAATATTTTTGGAAAGAATATGATATGCGTATAATGAAGGGATAAAGAGAAAATGAATTGAGCTCATGACTAATATTATGGTTTGAGTATATAGAAATTTTGGGATTTTGGTATGTGGAAAGAGTTAACTTTTGAAAGTACTCATTTTTTCACTAAAGTTCTATGGTAATACATGATTAAGGTATTCACATGTTTGGAATGTGGCCAACAAGATATATCGTATGATATATGGAGGATAAATGATGGTATTCACATGCTTGGTAGATAAAATTTCTAGTAATTGTTTTCATTATACTATGAGCTTGGATAGAAGTATTTTTTATAAGCCTAAAGATTGGAATGGATTATGTTGTACATAAGTTAGTATTGTTTATGTATATAACTTTTTTTTTGATATTATTGATGGGATGTTATAATAATGTAGTTTTAGAAAAAGGACAACCTACAGGACGGGTGACAACCCATCGCGTCGGACAAGGTTGTGGGAATCGAACCCACAACCGAAGTGCGACATGCCTTTATCGCCTACCACTAGCCTATAGGATGTCCCTGCTTAGTAGAAACTAGTTTTATTATATTAATCAGTATGATATATGAAGTATAAGTCCATTTTTGGAACCATATACGATTAATCTCACTATAGATGGACTTATGTATATTTAACAACTTTTACTATCCTTTTGTTTGAGACAGATGGAATGACCTATCATTCTATCGCATGATCTGCTAACACTTAACGAAAGACAAATTCAACTTAATTTCTTTAATAGATGATGTGGAAATTGTTCAAGCCACAAACAATAGTTATATTGTACCAAAATCAAGTAAGTATTTCTTTTAATTCAACAATTCTTCAACTTTAGAGAAATGATCTTGAATACAAAAAAATGTTTTCCTAGTGTCCTTATATCCGATGAATCAGATGGTACCTTAAATAATCACAAATTTATGGCTTTGTGGTTTTTTGATTTTTAATATCCATGTTCTCTAACACTCTCCATCGGAACATGATGGTTATATTTCCCCTCCATATCCATATTTTCACCTATGTTCTCTTATGTGGAATCCCAGTGTTTAGTTAATTTGGTTAACCGTTATGTTTCATACTATAGTTTTTAAAGATAAGATTGGGTATTCCTTTTTATGGTGTGGGTTTCTATTAAAGAAACTTTCGAGTAGTAAACCATTTATAACCCCTACGAATTTCGTGGGAGAAATTAATTTTAAAAGGGGTAGAATGTAACACCCCAAGATTTTGTGAAAAATATTCTTTTTAATTTCATTTATGTCTTGTGTTGTACGCTACACCAAAAGGATATTTCACTACACGCATCCCTAAATTGGCTTGCATTACACGCAATTGTGATATTCCACGATAGCATATATTGTACGCAATATCGAGTTTTGCGAAACAACGATATGTTATATAAACTAGTAGTTATGAATAGTAATACCCACTTTTATAAATTTTAAAAATTTTATCTTTAGAAATGGACTTCATTTTTGGATTTGGAATATCAAAATTATCGTAGGGTGAATTTTTGTTATTTTTCTGAAAACTTTCAATTTTTGATGAATAGTGAAAACACTAGGTTACTATTTAAAAACCAACTTTTTATTTAAATAATAATATATTTTCTTTAAATTTATTTTAGGTTAAAATTGATACTGAATACCTACATAAGTTCAATGGAATTCATTGGAGTCATTTTATACTAATTTTAGATATATAAAAATTTTATTGAACTTTCCACCGCCTTTTACCCACATCCTAGGAGAATTTGAAAATTTACACAAAACATAATGTTACTGCTTCTGTGAGTGGGATTTCAAAAATATGAGAGACACGGTTTACATAAAAGAGTAAAATGTGGTTTAATAAGATAAAAATAATTTTTTGGTGAATAGTAACCTTTTAATTTTATTTACCACGGTTACAAGTAATTAGGGTAATTAAGGGTAAAAATGATATTATTATTACCCTAAAACATGTCCTAATTCTATTGGATAAGTATAATTTGACCAAAAACAACCTTAGGAATATAATATTATCATTTAGGTCCACTTAGATTAGATTAGGACATTTATTATTATTTAATTCCAAGAACAGTTAAAAGAGTTAAAATCAATGTTTAATAACTAAAAAATTTTTAATATAGGGTTATACATAAGATAAATTAGACTATAAATATTAATTATAAATCTAAAAAGATTTCATACATAATGGTATTTTATTTATAATTGTTAGACATTAAATGATTTAATTTATTTATGACACAATGATGATGTAGTAATTACCAAATTAATTAAATATTAACATAATTAATGCAATAAATACCCAAATAAATGTAATTTGAGACTTTTTATGAATTACAAAAATTTTATAGGTTAATATGAAATGTTAGTATTGATATAATTAATTGTTTTCTAACTAATCATGCTTTTATGATTTTAAAAAAAATCAATTACCAAATAGTGTCAAAATTGACAAAAAATAGTTTTTAAAACAAATATTATATTATTAATTTTTATTTTGTTCCTAAAAATCTAAGGATCGGTCAACTGAATTAAAAAAGGTTATATATATTAATAATTAACCACATGTGGTTCTTTTGTCTTGTTATAGTAACTTTATTAACCATATATTGTAAGAAAACAAGAAGACACAGTAAAAGTTAAATTATTTAACTTAGAGTTAAATCCAAATGATAAGGTTAAAATAGTAACCTAAACTTGTCTAAAACCTATTGGTTGGGAGGATTTCTACCCATACCCACCTTATCTTCGAAATAAATCAATTTGGAGCTATTATAAACCGAATATGACTTTATTATAAAATAATATTTTATGTTTTTTCAAAGGTTCCCCTCTCCTCCCTTATTAAAAGGGCACCTCTTACCTCTTCTCTTCACACCCTTTTGAGCCTTTAATATCATCCAACCCCTGGAAATTTATCTTCTCAACCTTTCTAGTTATATCATAGAGTTTCTGGTCTCCTCAAAAGACCAACCCTAGTGCCTTAATAGAAGGTTAAGAAGAGACGCGTCATAGAAGAGGTAATATCCTGTACTGATTCTTTCCAATTTATTTCTTCTTCTAATTATTTTTCTTTATTTGTTTCATCATAAATTAATAACATCATTCTCAATAATATACTTATATGTTATTATAAATAATAAACAACCCAATTTTTTCCTCTATCCATCCTACGGAAATGAAATCACCGCACTTGCGTACGTATGGAATACCGTCTCCACGCTGTGGTGTAATCTGTTTTCCACTACCACATTACTTGGATGGGTATAATGGTGTAAATAAATAACTATATATGATTATTATAAAGTGATTTTTGTTATGAAATATTATACATACACTTCAATACAATTCTACGATCATGATAATGATATCATCGCTCGTGCGTACGTACGGACTACCCTCTCCACGAACGTGATGAGATTCATTTTCCATGGTAACCCATTAAAGTATGATTATAAAGTATATATATAATTAATAATCATGAAATATATTACATAATAATGATACTTTATTTATGTACATATATTTTTCATTTACTTAATTCCATTTATTTCATTAAGGAAACGGAAACAGCATTCATGCGTACGTACGGCCTACCGTCTCCATGAACGGTGTATTTCATTTCATCTATATATCTATTATATATATATACTGAATATATATATATATATATGATATATAAATCATTATTTACATTCTATAAGTAAGTAAATCAAGATATAAGTAATAATAATATCAAGAACAACAATTCTCAACACATACGATAAATGAAACGATTTTACCCAAAACGCTGCATCGACATGGAACCTAAAAAAGAATGGGTAATATAAAGTCATAAGTGAACCATATATGATATCATAACAATGAATATGATTATGTAATAAGTCAATTACATTATTTAAATCATTATACAGGATGTTCGATACATACGAATCATATCAGACCTAAGGTAAGGGATAATTATTCCAATCTCATTCTTATCAGAGATTGTTTATTCGTAAGTATTTACTTGGGATATGTTTAGCATCCATGTCCATATGTTCTCAAAATGTTTTCATAAAATTTATACTTTTCTTCCATTTATGTTTCAATTCATTTTTACCCTTTTCTACTTTTTCCACATCGTATGGAAGGAATCTTTCTTTTGTTTACCATATGAGGTACTTTTTGTCTTTTACGAAAAAAGTACATGAGAATGTTTTTAAACTTATACAGCATGAAAGGATTATTACGGTTTTATAATGCCTTATTTTTATGATTCTTACTCTACAAGATTTCATGACTATTTTAAAAAATAATAATTTTCTTTTAAAATTGTGTGGCATTTTGTGAAAAGAAACTGATTTTTAAGAAGAAAGGATATTTTCCTCAAGAATTATTTTCAAGTGTTTTATCAAAACCACTTTCCATCTAAGATGACAATATTTAAAATGTGTATGTTTCAAGTATAATTTCTATATTATTTAAATGGTTTCACATTTCTTATGATGAAATTATATCCATTTTTTATTGATTATGTTGTGATTGGATGATGTTTATGAAACCCATTTTATACTTTGGGTAATGATGAATGATTTATGTTCATGTTGTGGCACAAGTAAGAATTATTTCATTATGAGATGGGTGGGACCTATATCTCCCTCTAATTCATTGGGTAAAGATTTATATCTCATGAGATAGACATGGCTGGAATGGTAAGTTAATCAAGTTCAGTGATACAGGACTGGAATGAGGATTGAACTCGATTCAGAACGAGACTTTGTCCACTAAGATGGTCTTGGAAGAAATGTCTTGGCGACTATGGAAATCATATCACGTGTTTAATGGTTTCCACAATTAAATTTTTTTATTCCCATGCTATTTTTTCATTATTGATGTTCCATTATGATCTATTCCTTATGTACTGCCATGTTTTATGCCATTGCTCAAGAATTTGATGTTTAAACATTATGTTCATGTTTTTAAGTTCAAATGTGTATTGTTTATTTTATTTTTTCCATGCTTACCCTTACTGAGAATTTTATCTCACCCTTTTTATGTTTTCTTTTCCCTAGGATATAAAGAATGTTTTTAGGTATGAAAAAAAGGGGAAGATCTTTATAGGAGATGTTGAAGATCTTTCACCACTATTAGAAGATTATATTCTGAGTTACCAAAGACACTAAACTATTATGGTTATTGTGTGTCTGTTTTTGTTATGTATTAAGTATTCCGCAAAATTAATTTAATGTCCATGTACATCATGTTTGGGGTCTCTACATATATCCTCTAAAATAGCCTCATCAGTGTAAAATACCAACTGGTTTGTCCTCTTTCTAGGGAACTATATTCCCTAAAATTTGTACAAATAAGAAATCACCACTTAACCCTCTAGATATTGTATATGAATCTCATGATAGTATTATAAAGGAGAAAGATGAGGTATTCTAACCATTATGATTTAATATAACTCAAAAATTACACTATGCATGCATTTCCTACACCCCAACACCATCTAAGTGAAGTCCCTCTCAAATTAAGAACAGTAATAGGGGTTCTCATCATACATAAAATATTTCATAATTACCAACTATACCTTCACACAATGTGAGTTTCAAGTAAATTTTCAAAACATCACCAGGTACTAACTAAGCAATAAAATTTTCAAATCCATAACCATTTCCAAAACTAAGGTGAAAAATTCATTCATTTTCATAAGTTTCCAAATGGTACTTTTCTAAGTCATGGGGTTACCAAATCATAATTCAAGGTGAAAAAAGGGGAAAGGTTTTGGAAAAAACATGACAACCCATATCTAAATTCATTTGGAAACTAAAAATCCCTTTAATAAATATTAGGAGTTTTCTAAAAAACTATTTAAAAATAAATGAAAAAGGAATGGAGGGAGTAAAAAAATTTCAAAACCAAAGTTCTCTATTAGAAAATTTTATGGAACTTCCATTTATATACTTTGAATATCCATATGTACACCCAATTCAAATATGTGTATTCTATTTCACAACACAATATACATGGATATCCATAAAAATGTCCAAGTATCCACTTAAATAATCACATATTAGAATTATAACCAATCACATCAATCGATAAAATTATAACCAAACCACAAATATGCATTAAAACCCACACATGAAAATATTTATTTCACATGTAAACCAAATTACCAAATCTCAACCAAAGAAAAACACCATTTTAAAATACTCAAAACCAACAAAAAGGCCCATTTGAATTTTATCAAAGACATAGAATACATTTATATTTTATACATATAGTCATAACTATGTAAATACATTGAAAACAATATTTTTAACAAATATCCAATGTGTAATGTCATAGTAAATCACTACAATACAACAAAAGCACAAAGAACATAATTATAAACTAAATTGGAAATCAAAATCATTTAATTACATGATTAAAATTCTAATAGATGAAAACATTAACCTCAATGATGTGTGAATGCGATGGAACTCCAACATATAGAAGAATATGGACCAATGAGAAAACCACACCCCCTAAAATTAAAAGATTTATAAAAAATTAGCCAAACCTTTCCCTAGGGTTCCTCTAAGAATAATCCATCCCAATAATGAATCAAGAACAATAAGATACAAAAGGGGATAGTAGAAAAACACCCAAAAAATCAAATAAAATTACCTAAAAACCTTGTAGGATCATCAATGGGGGAATTAGAGACAAGGGAAGAGGGGTTTAGGACCCCATTCATATTCCAAAATCAATCAAGAGGGGATGGGTAAAAATGGGGTTAAAACATAAGAGGGTAACAGAGTAATTTTAGGTTTTTAAGATTCTAGGTAAATTACATGGTTTGGCAAAACATTTTACCAAAATGTGCACTAATCGTGCACACCCAACTAGAATGAGGACACATCTAAATAGGCTAGAAGCATGGTTTGAGAAACCATACACCAACCATAAAAACCAGCCCTATAAAAATTATAGTGACCCTCACATGCTTCACTCATGGTTTATAATAACCATGTTTAAGTCGTGTGATAGATCCAAGACACCACCAACATGCCACATGATTACTCCTTTACCTCAACATTTTTTGGCCAAACTATGTGGAAACTAAGAAATAAAATCCATGTAAAAAACAACTAAACTGGGACAACCCTTTTCATCCACCATCCATATAGTTTCTCCCTTAACTGTGTACACTAACCATGAATAGGTCAAAAAACAACCCAAAACCTCCCAAACACAAAAATTTTCATCATAAAATCAACTTGAACCTAAAAACAATGATCAAATTCTAAGAATAAATTACAAATTAATGAAATAAAATAAAACCAGGGCCGATGAGGGAAAATTCTCCCCACCAAAAAAACATTATTTCCCTAGGAAGTCACCCATCCAAACGGGGGGAAATTACAGACCAGAAACTAAAAATGGTAAAATGAAAACAACATCCCTAGTGTGGCCTTTAAACAACAAAATTCACACATGAATAGATATAGAGAAACCCAAAATAAATAAATCCACGGTGTAAAAAGAGGGCCCACCCTTCCATTTAGAAACCAACTACCACAATGGTACCAACACACAAACTTCAAACATAAGGGGAACCAAATGAAAGCATCTCAAATCAAACAATGAAACAAACAATGATTCAAACATTCCACATGACACTAGCATCCCCAAGAAGACATGTCACAATACCAAAACCATTCCAAGAAAATACTAACAATTAAAAGATTCTTATTCAAAAGGAATAACTAAAGAAATTTCTAGGAATAAAAGGCTACAATGATCCTTAAAACAAGGAGGATTATCAAAAAAAAGATAACTAAAATAATGGACACCTAAACAGTTCCCACAATAACTTTAGAGATAAAAATATCGAATCAAACCCTCCCACACCTCTAAATTTATGAAAATTTTAAAATATTCACTCTATGAACTATTTTGGGAACCCTAATTTCTTGAAGCATCTACTTACCCAAATTTAGGAGTCGGTAGCCTATGACCTAGACATTCTCTTCTGGTGACAATACTTGTAGAACATCTCTTTATGACCCAAACTGCCACACCATCAACAAGACTTTGTAGGATTAAGGAAATACATATTCGAATTCCCAAACCAATCACATTATAATAACACAAGTGGGTGGCTTAATGGATGATATGTTTGAACCAGAATGGGCAACTCCTAAAAAATGAGTCCCTTATGTTTATAATTCTCACCAAATAGAGAGCCTTATGAGAACCTATAGAAACCAGACTACCACCTGCTATGTACTGTCCTATGGAATCCAAATCTTCTAAAAACAACTTTTCTAGTATACTTTGAATGATAAATTTTGACAAGAGAGAAATAAATACTTAATCACTAGACAAAGACCCCATACATAGAGTGTAGAATTTAACAGGTCCTTTAAATCTATTTTTTGGAGAAAAGGAAACTATCACATTAAAATGATTAATATAGTACTTAAATATTTTTTAACCATTATAAACATCTAAGATCTCTTCTAGTTTTCTAATATTTACCTCCTTAGGTATAAAACACAAGATGAAAGTTGTATTAAAAACCTCAAAATACGTTCCTAATTGAAATGATGATGGTAAAATCACCTTATACTGATCTAAACCCAAACACATAAATAAACCAAGAATATATCACACCTTCATGGCCTTAGGAGTTCCCAAATACTTGAAAATACTCTCAACCTTATCAAGACACTATGTTACCTACAAAACTCCTTAATCACAACATAAAACCAGAAATGGCAAATAAGAACATGACTCCACTACTGCATTGATAGTTTGGGTAGGGATAACGACTAGAAGATACTCTCTAGAAACCATTGGGACCTCTCTAGGAAGTGTAATCTAAATAACATAATTAACACAAAACTAAATCAAATTCAACATAAAATTAAACAAAAATGGAAATTCCAAAATAATACACCAAGAATATAAATCAAAACATCAAAAAATAAAATGAAAATCCCCTTTCAAAAAGCATCATTTCCATTCCAATTTCCAAAACAATTTAAAATACCAAGTTCAATTTTCCATTCCAAAAACTAAGGTATTTTAAAAGGCCACACCCATTTTCAAAAATCACGTTCATTTCATAACCCACTCAAACCAACCAAAATCAATCCAATAGAATTACTAAAATAAAACCCTCTAAAATGCGGAAATAATGGAAATGTATAACCTGGCCACATGGTTTATCAAACCATGTTATAAGAATACACTTACCACTTGAAGAATATTGAACCGAGTATCTGGGATCCACATTGTTCTATATGCCATACACGCTTACAGTATATGACCATCAAACTTCTGTTGTCATCCCCTAAACCACACAATCCAAACAAGCACCAACGGCATAAACCCAAAAACCCAAAACAAAATACTCTAGTCCCAGAATACTCCTGGTAACTTGAAACATAGGAAGAAAAATATTTCATGATAATTTTAACATATGTAGCTATCGATTCCTGAAAATCATATCTCTAGTCTACAAGACACCCAAAATATTATTGGGCTCCTCTAATAAATTTTTTTTCCAAACCCAACTCGATTTGACCCCAAACTGTTCACCTGATCCAGCACTGAACAACCCCAATGAGGTATTCTGAATCCTCTTAGATTGGAAACTAGTGTTAGGAATAATATATAACACAAATTGAAACAATTTAGACTATAAAATATACGACATAAATAAAACACAGCAAAGTGAAAATCATAAATACTATAATCTGAAATTCACTAAACAAAAATAACTAAATAAAATAAATCCAGATAAAACTTCATGATGTTAAAATATGAAAATTGAAAAAAAAACAAATCATAACATGAAATGATCTTAATGTGACCACTTGGTCACTACCATCCATAAAACTAGCTCGCTCCATTGGCATACTAGAATAAAAGTAGAACCTACAAGACATCTCAGGTCTACTTATGTCGAGTGGAATAAGTATGGTGTGAGAATAAAATATATCAATAGGTGAGGACCATATAATACATACATTTCCATTACAAAAGTAGTCAATAAATTATATTTTTAAGTACATTTAAAAAATAAGGTTTTTATCTTTTAAACATCCAAGCACATTCTTCCTTTTAAAACCCCATTTTGAAAACCAAATTCTTAATTGTAATTCACTCTAAATACTTCACAAAAGAATGGAAAATCTTAACTAAGTACATAAAATAGGGAACCTCAAAAAAAACTATAAATAAATAAAATAATACTAGTGTAGGTCGAAATATACTAATAGAACAAGTAACCAAAGGGCTGAAAAATAAAACAAAAATATATAAATGTAAAATCATGGGAGTCTTCTAAACATCTCGAGAGGTAACCCTAAACTTACTCAGTTCAAAACCACCTACTAAAATATGTGTCACCTGTATAGTCTATAACCAACTAGGATGATCTAAACTAGACTCATCAGTAGAAAATCCCACTTGGATTATCCACTTTCCAAGTGGTTTAAATCAATCTAATTGGGACTAGAAAGAAATAATCACTAAAAAATATAGATAAAAATTAGGAATCTCATGATAATATTAAGAAAGAGAGAGAGAGAGAAGGTTATCACACTATTGGAATTAAACATAACCCAAAAATTTTAATATACATGCCTTGACAGCTTCCTGGAACTATTAATGAAAATACCCTCTTTACAGAAGGACATCCATATGGTTTCCCATCATACATAAAACCTTTCGTAAGTGAAAACCAGGCCTTCAGACCATATGATTTTTAAGAAAATTTCGAAACCATAAATAGACACCAACAAAGACTTAATAATTATAAACCCAAAACCATTTCTAAAACCAAATTGGATATATCATTCATACTCAGAAGAAACCAAACTGGTCTTTTTAATTCACGGGGTTAACAAATCATACTTTAGGGTTCCAAACGGGCCTAGTTTTGTAAAACACACTTAGAAATCCATGTGTAAAGGTAATTAGAAACCAAAAAACCTTTAAGAAACATCAGGATATTTTGTGAAACCATTTTAAATGAAATGGAAAATTTGTAAGGAGGAGATTATTTTTTATAACCACAGTTTCAAGGTAGAATTTTTTTTATGGAACATTTGTTTATATGCATGTTCCTATCTATTTGTACACACCACATAAATATAGATGTTCCCATTCACAATTTCATAGACATGGGTAGTCATAAAAATTACTTTGTGTAAAATAATAAGTCAAAAATATTTTTATATCCAATCACAAGGATCCACCCATTGGAACCAAACCACAAATAGGCATCAAAACCCACACAGACAAAGCTCAATTTCACATGTAAAAAAAAATACCAAATCTCAACCAAGTCCAACACCATTAAAAATTCATAAAATATATTTAAATATAAATTTTAATTTTATAAAATACATAAAATACATTTATATTTAATACATATAGGCATAACTATAGAACTCATTTAAAAACCCTATTTTTCGTCAAATTACCAGTGTGGAGATCTATAGAAAATGATAAGAAAAAATCACAAGAATGAATAAAAAATTTTGAAAAAAATTTGGAAATATCAAGTATTAAAAGTCATGATTTAGAAAAAAACAAAAGTAAAAACCTAACTCAATGATGTGTAAATGCAATAAAACTACAATAGAAGGAAGAAGAAGACCAAAGGAAAACAACTCACACCCTAACATCAAAATAACAAACCAAATTTTTCTAACCATCACCCAAGGGTTTTTTAATGAATAATAAAATCTAGGAAATATAAAATAATAATAACAAGTATAAGAGAAGAGGACTAAAACTCCTAAAAATCTAAAGAAATATACCTAGAAACATTGGATTAGACTCAATAGAGTAATGAGAGATAAGGGAAGGGGGTTTAGGGCCCATTTTGTGTACCAAAATTGAGAAAGAAGACGGGGGATGAAATGGGGTTAAAACATTATAGGGGAAATAGGATTTTAATGTTTTAAAAATATTGGTAAGTCACATTGTTTGGCTGCATGATTTTCCACACCGTGTGAAAATCGTGTTAAACTCACTAGATGGAGGAGAAACCCTCATGGGTTGGATACATGATTTAAGAAACCATATTCTATTTATTCAAATAATCTCTTTAAACATGATATATGGTCTCGCAGTTGCCACTTTATTTCTACTATTCGGGCACATTCCATGCACCAGGTCCCAGACACCACCAATAGTACAGATGATTAACCCATTTTCTCATATGGTTTGGGCCAAACCATGCATAAATCATGAACAATAAACTATTAAAAAATTAATATGAACTATAAATTATCTTTACAACCACCAACCACACGGTTTTTCCCCAAACCGTGCACATTAACCATGAACATAACTAAAAACAACCAAAAACATCCAAAACATAAAAAAATATCTATATAATCAACTCAATCATTAAATATTTTCAAGAACCAAGAAGAAATTAAAATTAATTAAAAAAATAAAACTCAGGATGAGGTGTGATAAGTATTATTGATGATATTGGGTGAGCTTGATACAGCTTTTATGAGGGATGATCCTGATATAACTTATATGAACATTGATCCCAATATAGAATATATAATGGGTTCACCCATATAGTGCTTTAATTTATTGGTAAATTCCCCTTTTATTTATATAAAATAAGTAGGGAGTTAACTAGTGTGGTTTCCCATATGTATTTAACTAGGATCTGGTTATTTCAAACATTGGTTATGAATATAATTATCTATGTTTCTAAAAAGGTTTTTTTTATTATTATGGATTTTAAAGATTATATTTGATTTAAAGAAATATTATTTTCATGTGGAAATAATTTATTTAATATGGATAATAAATATTGTGATAAAGGTAAAAAATTATGGTCATTCATATTTTCACATGAATAATGAATATATTATTTTTTATATCCCCAACTAAAATTATATGATGTTTAATTAATGGTCCTAATAGTTGGTATGATATTAAAGGTTTAGATAACTTTGGAGTTTATGATAATTTTAATAGAACACCCTTGAAATATTTTACAATATTGTTAAGTTGAATAGATATAGAATTTAATGATTGCCATGTTTCTTTGACTTATATTATTCTATTCAAAATGGGTTTACATATAGAAAATATATAAGTTGTGGTATGAATGTATCAGGAGTAAAATTACCTTTTAAATCAACATCTCGGAATGGTTGGAATTAGAACTGAGATATTTTTTTAGTGATGGATCAGTTGATACAAGCTATAAATTTTGATGAAATCCATGTTAGTGAGAAACTAGATTAACCACAAAGTAAAATATTAATAGTTGACTATTTCATGAAACAACACCCTCTGGCTATCGGTGGCACATCTTATCTAGTAGTAGCCTAAGGATTGATCAATGACCTAGAAAATATATTTCAAATCATGGGATGTTCATAATATCAAAAGGTAACACATTATATTTGTCATTTTAAAGGTGTGGTTGGTTGATGGTGTTCTTTGGTTATGAATACCAAAGAGAGAGACATATATGATATTGATACCATGGAATGGGACACATTCAAGATTATTTTAAATGAATTTATTTCTCTAATTTAATTTGACAAACAATATAGAAACAATTGTTGGAATTGAGGAAAAAGGATGAAGATTCAGTAGTTTCATATGAAATAGGATTTACAAGATTATATGGGTACACACAAAATTATTTTTGGGACATTGATAGTGAAGTTAATATATTTTACTCATGATTGAAATTAAGTCTATGAAGTGATTTTGAATCATGAGATTTTAAAAATTATGGATAATTTTTTCATTATATTGAAAACATGGGGATGGATTTTTCTGATTCTTCTATGAATTTTCATCACAAGATTAAGAATAAGTCAAGGTGGAAAAAATATAGAAAACTTAAACTAATAAATATCGAGGTAAGCGTCCAACATGTTCCAAGTGTAGAAAAATGCATTCTACGGATTCTTTTATTGGATATAGAAAGTGTTACAGGTGTAGTAATCTTGGTTATTAGGCAAGTTAATGCAAAAATAAGATGTGAATTATGCGAAACTATTTCTAAAGTTAGTTAATCAGGGTAAAAATGATCAATATTAGAAGAAAAAATGGGTTTAAATTTTTTTTCTGTACTAGTAAAATTGATGTTAGATTATCTAAAGAACTGGTTAAGGGAAAGTAAATTGTTCATTTGAATTATACCAATGCTCTATTTGAAAAATGATCTTCAAATTCCTTTATTTATAATAAATTTTCAATATAAATGGGAATATAACCTCATGAAAAGAAACTATAACTTTTGGTGAGAACTCTAGGTGGAAAAATTAAGGCAACCATTATTTATAGGAATGTTTCTTTTATTGTTAGTGGGGTCGTCTTTCCTGCAAATCTAGTCTAACTTCCCATATTATAGTGTTATATTTTTTGTTATATATTAGCTATTAGTTTATCATGCTAAGACATATTTCAAGTCCTATAAATTTCATAACCTACCAGAAATATATTACATTGGTTAAATATTGAAGTGATGTAAATACTCTAATTCTAGTAACCTAGAGTCAACTTCTACTTAATTACAACGGCACTAGATGTAGGTGATCATATCTCAAAAGGATGAATTGTTTTTTAGCCTTGGTAAACTAGGTACATACATGATTCCCATATTAAATTTGAGAACCCAAAATTCAACATAATTCTTATTTTGAGAATATCATTATTTTCTCTTGTATATCTTTACATATCATTATTAAAACACATCCCAGATTCATAGGAAAGGAAAAAAATAAGGGTGAGATAAAATGCTCAGTTTGGGTTAAGTAAAGTGGATTATATCCTTAATCAATATGTATAACCAAATTGGAAAGGTCAATAACAAAACACACATTTTATTTAATCAATAACTTGACTATCATGATTAAAAAAAGCATAACCAAAATTGAAAGGTAAAATCAATAACAGACATGTCATTTAATTAATAACTTGACTATAATTATTAGATAACGCGTAATCATATGGAAAGGTAATTATCTAAAAATACATTACATTTAATCAATAACTTTACTATCATGATTAGATAATTCATAATAAATAAATAAATGTAAATAAATAAAAACATATTCCATTTAATAAATAAATTGAGAATGAAATATATCCATAGATAGTATCACTCTGAAAGTATATTTTCCAATATTATATTAATTCCTGGGAAGGGAAATGCTTAATTATTGGAAACTATGATCTTAAGCTTCATGATTACTAGATAGTTAAGGCCTATTAGAAGAAGGTTTAAAATTTATGGGTAGGTATAGACCAAAAATCAATTTAACTTGGGATATCCAACTAATTTGTCTCATGATACTATAAATGCATCAAGGGGATATCTATAACTAATATTCAACCATATCTTTATGTACAAATAATCCTCATATATAAAATAAACAATTTAATACTTGAATGATAAGACTTATAAAAAAATTTCCATATTGATTAAAGAAAACATATTAATCATAATGTCCCTAGTAAAATATATAATTTTCAAAGTAAACTACCATATGTATAAATGATATACATTTTAAGTAATTAGTATAGACATGATAAATAATTTGGCTATACAGTGTAAATTTAATGTCCTATGGTGACAATAAAGTGAATATTTCAAGGGGAAGACAATGGTTTAAAAAATTAATCAAAAAAATAATGTCAATACTTTCCCTAGTTTAACTGACCATAAACCATCAAAAGAAATAATATGAATGGTATCAACAAAACATATCCCCAGTGTAGTGACACAAAATTTTATAAATTACATTTCCCTTATTATAATTATGTTATATAGTGTAAATAAAATAAAAGTCACATAGAGAACACATTACAATCATTTTAATGGAAGACTGTATGAAATAAGAGGTATTTGTGGAAATTAAAGAACCTAAACCAATGGAATAGTAACATGACCTTAAGAAGAGAAATATAACTAATAGAATAGTAACCTATCCTATGAAAGCGTAAATAAAATTTGAGTATCTTATAAATGATAATATAATATATTTATATCTTGGTATAAGTAAAAAAATATTTTAAAAATGATAAATTAAGTGTCGGAATTTTTGAAATGAATAAATATTATTTACAATATTATAATTAATATAATGTTTTTAATGAAAATTACTTTTTATAAAATGTATTCATAAATTAATATTTTTTTATGGTTATAAAATAATGGGACATTAATGAATTTCATAGTGTCGTAAAACCAGTAATAATTTTAAAATTGTTATTTCGTTAATAAATGATGATTTTAATTAAAAAATAAATTTATCATAGTTAGAAAATTATTTTCCTAAAATGGAGTCAATTTTTGAATTATACACATCAAAAAATGGTTAGATTTAATTTTTTTATTTTTCTAAAATAGTTGTTTTTTTTATAATGAAATACGGTAATTGACTGCATTTAGCATTATATGTTAATAAATTAATTTTTGAGTCTTGGTTGAGTAATTGATTATTTAGGTTACCATTATCTCAAAAAAAAATCTCTATTTACTTTAATTATTCACAATAATAAAAACTATTTTTATTCTTGAGCCAAAATAACAAACAAATGAATAAAATAATCAAAAACACTTATTTCCTTCCACTATAAATACCACCCACCACCACCCCTTCTCGTCACACCTACAAAGATTTCAAACTTGTCCAAATTATACAAAATAATATCCCAATAAAATCCCCCCACTTTCAGGATCCTTTGGTCTCAAATAAATACCAAACCCAATTTCCCTTAGGAGGTTCTTGAGGAGAAGAAGTTCAAGAGGTGAAATCCTCTTTTGTTTTCTTTTAATTTCTTTTTATTATGTTTGATTTCTTATCCCCTTTTCACATACCTATACCAAAGTGACATGATTACTAAATAATATTATAAATACTATAATTTTGTTATGTTAATGTAATATTCCATCATCAAATCTCTCCTCTCCCCCTTTTATTCTAAAAATCAAAACATCGTCTCTGATGTGTCGATTTACTGCCATCATGGAAGATGTGTTTTCGTTTTCCTTTTTCACCTTCAAGGATTGTAATAAATCCATTATTATGGATAAACTGTATTAAAACATGTATAATATATCTTTTTTTTGTTTTATAACTAACATATATACATAATATTAACAAAATACAACAAAACTAGTACGTGGTGATTAAAAAACACCCAATATAATAGAAACAGTTGTCATTAACGTTTTATCTAATGAATCATCCTTAAATATAGAAAAATACATAAGAATATTTAATTATATATAAGTAAATTAATATCATAAAATATTAATTCCATATAACAATTCTCATTTTACATGATCTTCCATACATGTATACAAGTGAACTGATCATGAAAAACGAAGGAAACGAACACTCCCCAACAATGAAATTGTATCTTATAACTCAAAAGGCAATAAATTAACTTAATAAAATTATAACAAATAATATTGTAGTATAAAACGTTTTTAATTAAATAATTAATGGAATTAATCTAAAAATAAAGTATATTAAGTACAATTTCATAGTACGTTTAGACGTAAGGTAAGGGATTCTCTTTGAACCCCCATTTTTTCTATCAGGTTAAACTTTATATCTCTTTACCAGAATGTATTTACAAATTATTTTTAACTAATACTCCTAAATTATATTTTTATGATCCCATCATATTTACCTATCTCAAATCTTCTTCGTTTAATGGGTAAATACATGTTTTATAAGGTACCCTTTTCAATTCTTCCTAATAAGCAAGCCTGACTCAAGGGAACTTCCAAATTTCATTTCCATTTCCAAGTACACTCCATAATATGATTTAATAAACCATTATTTTTATAAAATAACTAATTTTTTCATCAAAAAATATCTTGGTTCATTTCTGGTTTTATGCCAACAATTATGTCTTTTTCTCTTTAAATGTTCTTTAATAATTTCCCTTAAACCGCACTAAAATAAATCATTTATAAAGTTTTTTAAACACATTTTTCACATGTTTTCACTTCATTTGGATATTATTTATCATGATATGTGTCAATTTTACCTTATTAGTGCACATTTATTATTTTAATACATTCTTTCATTGACACCTTTTATGCTATTCTAATTTTTTTTCCTTACAACAAGATTATGACACCCATTTCTTTAAATGGGTAACCCTTATGTTTATGTTGGATTATTATTTTGGAACACATATTCATGAACATGTTATGATGGGTGCACCCATAAAGAACTCCAATTCATTGGGTAATGTTTAGTCTCATAATTCTCCATGGTGGGACAAGGAGTAAACCTGATTTCTTTATGGGACTTGGTCCGCCATGTAAAATGGTCTTAGGAGATAGCATTGACTCATGATCCATAATATGAAATTGACTTGGAATTTATCCTTGACTTATTCTTATACAATGTCATGTTTTTTTTCACATTCCTATGATTACATGATTACATGATCCCCTATTAAATATGTTTTGATTACTTATGATTATTCATGTTCTATCCATGTTCTAAGATTTATTCCTATGTTTTTACCCTTAATATGAATTTTATCTCAGCAATTTATTCTTTTATTCCCTAGGGTACCCTTTGTATATCAAAGAGCTCAAATAAATTTAAGATCTCATTATGGATTTTAAATAAAAGATTTTATTATTCTGGTTCCATGTTTTTATTTTTATATACCTAATATTACTAAGACACTAGACAATATGATCCTTGGTTCTTATTTGATTTCTAGTTATACGTAAAATCTTTCAATAATGTGTGTAAAAGGATAGCTCTTATATAGTACGTATCAGAGGATGGTCTAGTTATTTTTTGAAATTAGGACTAAAAAATATTAGTAATAACCCTAGGTATAATTCTATCACCATAGGTAAACTAGATTAAAACATAGGGAAGCACAAGAAAGGGTATACTTTTCATTTAAAAGTTTATCCTTCTATGATAAAAGTTTAATTTTTATATGCTTGTTAGATAAGTATTCAATCCCCCGCCTAATTTTAATTTATTTTTCTTAATTAATGGCTAAAAATAGGATAACTCATGCCAACAGTCAATGTGATAGGAAATTTGATGAATTCCATAATGAAATGAAAAATCTTATGGGAACAGGATCTCAAAATTCATGAAATTACTTCCTCAATATGCTAAAGTTACAAATAATAATTTAAATTGTGTATAACGCCCTCCTTCTCCTAATAAAGATGAATTTGGGGACCAATCCTTCATACGAGAAAGGGCTTCTATATTTAGTGGATCTTTAGATCCCCTCATCATAGTACAATGGATTAAATCTGCTGAGAAGATATTATCTGCCCTCCAGTGTTTAGAATAAGAGAAAGTTGTGTTAGCGATCTATCATTTTGATGTGGAATCTAATCAGTGGTGTAAATTAATAAAGAAAATAATGTCCAATGTGGAGATTGATTCCATGTAATGGGAAGATTTCATGAAAATATTTTTTAATAAACACTTTCCCTAAAATATGTACATTAATATAGAGAGGGAGTTCCTAGGACAAAAGAAAAAGGAAGAATATTCTATTGAGTTATTTAAGGAAAACTTTATAAGTCTTACAAGATATGCATCTTAATTTCTCATAAAATATGAAATCAAGTTGGGTCACTTCTTTGGTAGAATAAAGTTGAATCTATGAAAATTTTTGGTGATTCAAGACTTTAACAGTAATTATAATACTTTATGTTGTTCCCTTAAGGTGTAAATTGATATCTAAGACTCTCAATAGTATCGTGTACCTGAAAAAAAAAATCAAAAAAATAGATTTTAATATGAGAGGATCAATAGATAAATATCATGATTGAAAGAAAACCCAACATCTCTTATGCCAAAATTGTGGAAATAAGAATCTTGGGAACTATCTAAAGAGAACCAGAAGATGCTTCAAATAATGTAGAGTGGGACATATTTCTAATAAATATCTAAGGGATATGAAGAATCCCAATAATATGGAATAATGATTGAAGGCTCATATCAAAACTCAACCTATAGTGCAGTGTTTCAACAGTAAAGAACATGGTAATTATGTGAGCACTTCCATAAGCCAAGGTTTTTTGGAGGAAATCAACAATAACATACTCAATGGTAATAAGTAATGGAATATGATATCACTACTTCTAAGGTGGTTCCGAACAAGGATATAGTGATATGTATGTTTTTAATTCATTCAAGAATAGATAATGTACTATTTGATTCTGGTTCTATGAATTCATTCATATATTTAATGTTTAGTATAACTATTCAACCACCACCTCAAAATATTGATGTTTAGTTATCTGTGAGAACATAAAATGGGAAAATTATTGCATCCAAAGTATATAACTCCTCCCTGGTTAATGTTTGTGGATTGAACCTAATAAAAAATCTTCTTAGACTTACTTTTGTGGAGTTCGATGCTATATTGGGCATGTATTGGTTATATTTATATAAATAAAACATCAACTTTTGGGAAATTGAGATCACTCTTTCCATCCTAAAGAATCCTCCAATTCAGTACAAGTGTGAAGAGGACGATGAATATCCTTCATAATCATAATCTCAATTGCGGATATTATTTCCTTATGATCAAGCATATCTTTCTCAAATGATTTAGAAAAATGATAGGATAATGCTCAAATGAATTCATATTATAAGAGATTATACTGATTTATTCCCTAAATAATTGTTTGTGTTCCTCTTAATTGAGAGGTAGAGTTATCAATTGAACTCATTCCCAGATCTCTTCCTATATCAAAGAAACCTTAGGGAATGTCCATCATTGAGTTGGTGGAACTAAAGAAGCGATTATAAGAGAATCTGGAAATGGGTTTTATATACCAGAGTGCTTCACTATGGGTTAAACCAATCCTCTTTTTCAAGAATAATGATGGGTCAATGCACCTCTGTATTGATTATCATGAACTCAATAAAATCATGATAAAGAATAAGTATCCTCTTATATGGATAGATGAATTGTTCAATCAACTATGTGGGACTAAGTATTTCTTTAATGTGGACCTATAGTCAGGATGTCACCAATTAAAGGTGAATAATGAATATATTCTCAATACTACATTTTAAACAAGGTATGGGAACTATAAGTTCATGGTGATTCCCTTCGGACTCACCAATGATGTAGAAATTTTCATGGACAGAATGAATAAAGACTTTATATATTTCTTCAATAAATGTATGGTAATCTTTATTGATGATATTATGATATAATACAAGATAAAAGAGGAACTCTAGGATCCTTTGAATACTATTCTAAAGACTTTGTGAGGGGATAGAAAAATATGAATGTTATAGTAAATGTGAGTTATGAATAAATGAAGTATCATTCGAGGGGTATGTATCACCATCAAAGGAATATTTGTGGACCATTTTAAGACAAAGGCAGTCAAAGAGTTTACTAAGACACCATTTTTTGTATATATCCATAGTTTCCTTAATATAAATGAGTATTAACAATAATTTTTTTATGAAATTATCATGATTTTAAAACCCTCTAACAAAGATAACTCAAAAATGAGTAAAAGTTTTCTAGGCTAGTGAGTGTGAATACTACTTTAAATATCTAAAAAATAGGCTTATCATTGCACCAGTACAAACACTTTTGAAAAGGGGGAACTCTTTATGGTGTACAATAATTAATGAAAGAAGGTATTATGTTGTGTACTAATGAAAAATGATAAAGTGATATCCTATACAACAAGTAAGTTGAAAAATCATAAACAAAAATATCCCGCACACGATATGGAGTTGGTAGTTGTGATATTTATATTGAAAATATGGAAAAATTATCTTTATGGGGAGAAGTATGAGATATATATTAATCATAGAAGCCTCAAATATATATATATATATATGTATTCACACATAATTAGCTTAATATTCACCAGTGAAGATTGTTAGAGATCAATAAGGATTAAAAATTTTCAACCCACTATCATCCTAGTAAAGCAAATAAGGTGACAGATTCTTGATGTATAAAGGATCCAACATATTTATCAATGATGATAATTGATAAGGATAATATCTTCTTAGACCTACAAAGTTTGGACATGGGAATAATTAAGTAAGTAACATAATAAATAATCTCTCAAATAATTTCTCAACCATGCCTTATAGAGAAAATAAAGGATGCTCAAAGAAATAATTTGGAAATTTAGAAAAATGTAGAAGCTTTTAGAAATTGGGAATCCTAAAAGATGAAAATTGATGAAGAAGGATTTGTATGATTTGGGTCACCATTATGTGTACCATCCACTCCAGAGATAAAGAACAATATTCTAAATTATGCACATAGATCAACTATCTCTATTAATTTAGGAAGTACAAAATTGTTTTGAGATCTACGAGAACACTATTGGTGGGACAATATAAAGAAGGAGATCGCTAAATATACATCAAAGTTTCTAGTATGTCAGCAAGTGAAGGATGAATGGAAAACGTATAAAGGGATGATGTAACCATTAACCATACCAACATGGAAGTATGAAAAAAACCCCATGGACATTATCACAGGACTTCCAAATACATCTAGAGGGAATTATGTTATATGGGTCATTTTGGATCATCTTATAAAGGAATATCCCTTTATCTCAATTTGAGAGGACTTCTCACTCGAAAAAATTGCATTTATATACATCAAAGAAGTGGTGAGACCGCATAAATTACCACTATCAATTGAATGTGATCTAGATCCATGATTTTCCTCCATGTTCTAGAAAATTCTCCAATATACTCTAACCACTAAGTTGAACTTCATTATAGCCTATCATCCTCAAACAGATGTCTAGTCGAAATGGAATATTTAGAAATTGTATTAAATGTTTAGAGAATATTCTATGGACTTCAAGAGATTATTGGTGAAACATCTACCTATATTTGATTTATCTTTAAAAAACTAGAATCCACTCGAGCTTCTAAATATCTCCATGTGAATCCCTTTATGTGGAAGGATAAACACTGGCATGTTTAGATCAAGTTGGTGAACGTAAGCTGATAGGACATAAAATGATCAAAGAAATAGTAGAAAAGGTGAAAACTATTAAATAACACATCAAGGCAGACCAAAGTCGAAAATGAGCTATGCTGACAATCGTCATTAGGACCTAGATTTTAATGTTGGAGACATGGTATTCCTCTATATATCTCTATAGAATAGGATCACTATATTTGGGAAGAAAGGAAAACTAAGTCCCAGGTACATTATCCCCTTTGAAATTCTTTATCATGTTGGAGCTATGTCCTATTGACTAGACCTTTCACTAACTATGTCTCATGTACATGATGTATTCTATATATCCCTCTTGAATAAATACATATCATATCCCTCACTTGTTCAAAATTCATTGGTGGTATAGTTGTAAGATGATTTCTCTTATGAATATCATCTGTCAAATATCTCGGACCATTAGAGATAAATTTCTACACAATTAGACAAATCACAAGGTCAAAGTACTATGGAAGAACCATAAGAATAAAGAGACGACATGGCAACCAGAGGAAGAAATTATGAACAAGTAGGCTCATCTATTTTTCCCTTAGTTTGTAAAATAAAATTTTGCAGGTGAAATTTCATAAGGGTGGAAAAAGGTAATGACCTAAAATTTTATCAATGAACTTTTCCATTTTATAATTATGTTATATAGTATAAATCACCTAAAAATCTCATAGAGAACATAATAGAATCTTTATAAATTAATAATGAATGAAATAACGGGTATTTATAGAAATTAAGAACCTGAACAAATGGAATAGTAACATGACCCAAAGAATAATAACCATTCCAATTAAAGTGTAATATTACCAATAAAATAGTAAACTCACCTATTAAAGTGTAAATAAAATTATTTTTTCTTATAAATTAAAATATTATATATTTATATCTTTGTATAAGTAAAAAAATTAAAAAAATAATAAATAAAGTGTTGGTGTTTATTTAAAGCCTGAATGTTTACTTATAATTTTATAATTAATATAATGTTCTTAAAGAAAATTCAGTTTATTAAATTTTATTCCAAAATTAATTTTTTTTCTTATGCTTATAATATAACGATAACTTTATTTATTTTTCAATGTATCAAAATATCTACTATAATTTTAGAATCTATATTTTTCAAATAAGGGATGATTTTCATTAAAAATTAAATTTCACATACTTAGTGAAATATTTTCATAAAATGGATAAAATATTTTTATTATACACAACCAAAACAATTAGGGTGAATTTTTGGTATTTTTCATAAATAGTTGAATTTTTATAAATAGTGAAATATGGTATTTTACTCTATCTAACATTATAAGTAAATGAATGAAGTTTTGAATCATGGTTGACTCATGGATGATGTAAGGGGCCACTATTTCAAAATCACATGCTATAGTTACTTTACTTATTCATAATAATCAAAACTATTCATTTTCCCAAGATAAAAAAGAAAAAATTGAATAAAATAACCAAAAACAACCCTCTCCCCCCACCATAAATACCACCACTCACAATTCATTCTCCTAAAACCTCCAAAGCCTTGAATCATTTCAGAATTATATTCAATACTCTCCCAAGCCTCTCCACCAACATCTAGGATCCTTTTTTCTCAAAAAAATACCAAACCTAATTTCTTTAAGGACATTCTCAAGGAGAAGATATTTAAGAGGTAAAATCCTCTTTCATTTTCATTTAATTTTTTTTAAACCCATTTATTTCATATCCTATCATCAACTAACTATCCCAAAGTGACATTATAACTATAATATATTTTATATAATTTTATTTTATTTTATTTTAATGAAATAATCAATCATCAAATCTCTTCCCCCTTCATTTAAAAATAAAAATTAAAACATTGTCTGTTATGTGTTGATTTACCACCATCGTCGACAATGCATTTTCATTTCCCTTTAACATCTTCAAGGATGTTCATAAAACCATTATTTTGGATAAAACATATTGAAACCAATATATTATATCTTTTTATATTCTATAACATATATATATACATAATAGAAAAAAACTTGTTTTGATGATCAAAAAACCTCCAAATTAATCTAAACGGTTATCATTGACATTTTATCTAATAAATGATCCTCATATCTAGAAAACCAAGAAAATGAACACACTCAAAAGATGAAATTGTATCTTATAACTCATTAAAATGTCCATAAAAACATAATAAAATTATAATAAATAAAATACATGTAATAAAGGTTATGAATTAATTAATAAATGGGCTTAATTTGAATATCTAGGTTATTAAGTACAAGTGCAGAATAATTTTAGATATAAGTTAATGGATTCTCTCTGAACCCCCATTTTTCCTTCAGGTTACACTTTCTATATTCTTACCCAATTTTAATTTATAATTATTCTTATTATCTCTTAATACATTTTGTGTTTCTGATCTAAGAATATTTAAGTAACTAAATTATTATTTATTTGATGGGGAAATACATGTTTTATATGGTTATTTTTCAATTCCTTCCGATAAGAAAGCCTTGTTAAAGGGAACTACACAATTTACATTTCATTTTCAAGTACACTCCATTATATGTTTTAAGCTAACATTATTTTTCTGAAATCACTCATTTTTTCAACAAATACTATCTTGGTTCATTTCTGGTTTTATAAAAACAATTTATCCTTTTTCTCTTTAAATACACTATAAAATTCTCCCTTAAACTGTATGAAAATAACTAGTTTCTAAAGTTTCTTAAACACTATTCTTACATATTTTCACATTAGTTGGAAATTATTTATCACTATCTATAACTATTATCCCTTATAAATGTCCATGTATGATTTAAATCCATTCATTGATGGACACATTTATTATATTCCCATTTTTATGCCATGTTATATGACTATGATGCCAATTTATTTCCATTAATAGCCCTTATGTTTATGTTTTGTTCTTCATGTGGCATACATATTCTGAAGAGGTTATGATGGGTGAACGCAAATAGAACTCCAATTCATTGGGTAATGCTTAGTCTCATGAGACGTCATGTTAGGATAGTGAGTATACATAATTCCATTGTGGGACTTGGTCCTCTATGTTCAATTGTCTTTGTACTTAGCCTTACCACATGTTCCACCATGCACAATGGTATTGGAAATTTGTCTTGACTCAGGCTTATGTCAGGTTGTATATTTTTTCAACATTCTTATGATTCTATGATTATATGATCTCATGTTAAACATATTATTATTCCTTATGTTTATTCATGTTCTATTACTTTTTATGTCATCATATCTTGCCTTCTAACTCATGTTTTATGCTTTATTTCTATGCTTTTACCCTTATTGAGCATTTTAGTTCATCCCTTTGTTAATGTATCCCCCAGGTTACTCTATGAATATCTAAGAGCTAAAAGGAAGTTAATACCTTATAATAGAGTTTAAATAAAATATGTTTTTATTTTGGTCCATGTTTTCTGTTTAATGTATTTAATCTTCCTATGATGCTAGACATTATGATCCTTGGTTTGTATCTGAAGACTATTTGTAATTAAAATAATTTAATAATTAGTGTAAATAGATATCGACTTTATACCCAATGTATCATAATAACAATAAAGGTTTTATGTCATTGATAAATTGAAATAAAATAATAAAATCATCAAAACCATTATTCAAGAAAATAACATTTTCACTTTGAAAATATTTTTTTAAACTGAGAGTTCAAATGATATTTTAAAAATAATTTTCATCACAAATATCCTTTAAAACGTATAAATAAATCTTTATCACATTAATTTCACATTATTATGTGAAATTACCTACATGTTTTACACGTTAAAAAAATACTTCTTAATTTTTCAGTAAAATAAAAATGGGACTTATTTAGAAAATGATAAGACTATTACTATAAAAAATTAACATTAAATAATGCATAAAAAATACTTTAATAAATAATTTTTATATTTTTTAAAACATTTTTAAAAACATATTTTGCAAAAATTATTTTTTAAGAAAAAGCATTTTAGATCGAAAAGAGAAATGATGTCATATTATATTTAAAGTAATTTCTCAATAATTTTAAGTACAGAGAGATGCATATCGTAATATTACTTTAAAACATCATAAATAGATGTATTAAAAAATATTAAAGTGTTTTATTAGAGAACCACCATATAATCTCCTTCAATGAAAATTCAGGTATAAAAATATCTGGTTATGAAATAAACTCGTACAATGATCATAATGTAGATTTCTGAATTAAACAATGAATTGCTTTTGAGTATTGAATTTAAATCTAAATAAAACCACTAAAATTATTACATAACATATTTTAAATTATTTAAACTAATAATATTATAATTTCAAGTACAATGGAAAAGTAATATAACCTAATGAAATGAAAGTGAGTTATGAAATAATTTACCACTTAGTAATTTTCAAGTCAAAATCCCATTAGAAGAAATAATTAAAACTAAAACATAAAATATGATTGATAATGAATTATTCATTATATAATATGATAATGGGGTAGTATACACACCATATAAATGAAATTAGGTGCAATAATTTACAATCTGCCTCAATAAAGATAAATTAAGATGAAGCCTTATACATCACATTTCTTTTTGGTAGAACATGACTTAATCTCCTATATATTGATTTTAATAATTTTATTAATTTATACCATAACTATATTTATATTTAAAATATAATATATAATCCTTTTATAACATTTTTACACATTTTTTTAATCATTTTTCATTATTTTCATTATTTCGATTGTTAACTATATTGTTTTATCATGAATGTTTTGTTATAAATGTTGTAGTTCATGTATATAAGATATAGATACATAATATATAGAATTATATTAATTTTATATATATCATATATACTCATTATATACATTTTTATAATCATTCTTTTATGTTTTACAGGAAAAATTTATCGCAACGCTTTATGGAGATGGTTGGTCGTGCGTATGTACAAGCGAAGACATCATTCCATTAATAAGTAAATGGGTAAAGAAGTGGATGATATATTAATTTTATTTAATAAATAATATTTAATATATATCATATAAATTCCTTAAATTTATCTTTATTACCTTCCATTTAAATAGTAGATGAAAAATAAAAAACATCACTTCGTGAGGTAGTAGTCTGCCATACACAAGAGCAACATTATCATATTTAAAAAATTATTTAGAATAAAAAGGTATGTATGATATTATAATTAAATAATTATAAAAATATAATAAATATTATATAGTTAAATTAAATCCATCATTAAAAATAATCTTAATATGTTTTGATAGAAAATGAGTTACATCAGTTCATGAGGAGGTAGTCCATCGTATACAAGATTGACGATTTTGTTTCTCATTTGATAGAGAAGGGAATCGATAAATATTAACCCATAAATATAATAAAATTAAATTATATAGTATTAAATTTTTTTTGTTATATTTTAATTGTTAACGCATAATTTATTTTCAGTAAAAGAAGAAACAATACAAAATAACATCATTAAGATAATTACCTTCTATTAGTGAAAACTTCTCTAGATATCCTCTTCAAAACCATAGGGTTGGTATTTAGGGAAGAAAAGAAGCACTAGAATGTTTTAAATTTTGTTAATGATATTTTTTGGTAGTTTATAGTCTAGATAAAGGGCTTGATATGTGTGATGAATTGAAGGGAGGTATTGTCCTTTTATAAGTGCAGGAGAAGACACACATGGACTTTTTGAAAAAAAAGGGTACCCACGTTTTTTACAAACCAAAAGACTCCAAAATTGGTCATTATAGATCCTTAGAGGTTATAAAGTAAGAATATGTCCATATAATATTATTTTTACAAGTTGGTTCTTCATATTTACCTTTATCGTTTTAGTTTCAACCCCATTAAATTAATTTTTACCTTAACTGTGGTAATTAATTTTCATTGATTTTACTAATCAAAATGGTTGAAAACTTAGTGTAACTTTTTAGATAATATAAATTATTATGAATAAAAATATGGAATCCATTTTACCAATATAAATAAATATAAGTGGAAGAATCCAATTTTAAAATTGTACATGAAAACACGATGAAAAAATGGGTTTCAAAAGAATGAATTCTTATTAGTATATAAGGTTTTAATATAAACAATAAACATGAAATTAATTATGATGTCCAAAATTAGAAAAATTTTAATATAATAGAACTAATATTACTTTAAAACTAATTTTTAAATATATATTAACCATGTATATTATTTAAACCAAAGGTTGTTTTCAATAAAAATCAATATTTTTCACCACTCATCAAAAAAATTTAACTTTTCATACAAATCCTATAAAAACACTCAATGTATTTTTAAATGTAGATTTTTAAAATGGATATTGTTTTTTCAAATAAATTTTCTAAATGTGGTAAAAATTAATATTAAAATGTGTTTTCAAGTCATAATAAAACTAACTTTTAGAAAAAAATATTGTTTTTCACAATATGTTTCTTTTTTTTTCAAATATTTATTATTTTATTTATAAAAAATATATAATTTTTTAATTTTTTTTAACATGTGTGAACTATATAATCTTCATTATATAGTTATTACTATTTATACCCACCAATTTAATGGTTCGGTTATAACAATATACAATATTAAAGTTCATTTAGAATCGGGGTTTCATGATCCACAATTTATCAAATAGATCAAATTTATTTAAAAAGAAATATATCATAATTTTTCAGGGTGTTACATTATTTTCTAAAATCAATGTTTCTTACCATATAATATATCGAATATAGTTTTCATCTATTAAAATATCATGGTTTTACATGTGAATGATACCTAGATCATATTGTCAAAAATAAAGAAATTGTTCAGATTATTGATGTCTTAATAGTGATAGAATTTGTAGTACTATTTCCTGGAGATTTTCCTGGTTTTTGTCTATATTTATAAGTTGAGTTTTATATTGAATTAGTGTCTAATTATACAACTATTTAAAAATCCCTGTATTGAATTATTCCTATAAAACTTTGGGAATTGAAAAGGTAGTTATGGGAGTAGGTTAATAAAGGTTTAATTCATTTAGAACTTCACCATAGGATGCTCATATTTTATTTATTAAAAATAAATATGCTTCAATAATACTTTAAATTTATTATATAGCCTTTAATTTCATCACTATTATGAACAAGAATCTTTTACCTCATATGGATGATTTTTTTTATCAACTCTAGGGAGCGTAGTATTTTACAATGACTGAACTCATTCCAGGGTATCATCAGAAAAAACTGATGGAGTAAGGTATCCTGATGAAATATTTTTATTCTAGATATAACCCTTATGAGTTTGCATTTAATAACTTTGGGATGTCCAATTCACCAATTTTATTCATGGATCTTATGTATAGAGTTTTCCAGGACTATTTAGATAAATATTTGGTTTTTTTATTGACTATATATTGGTGTATTTTAAAATTCATGAGGATCACAAAAAGAATCTAAGGATTGTTTTTAAAACCTTAAAAGGAAAGAAACTATAAGAAAAATTTATTATCTTTGAATCTTTATTACAACAAATTTCGTTCATATAGGGTATTTTTTCTAAACAAAAAATAATTATTGATCCTACTAAAACTAAAGTTTTTGATGAATGAATAATACATAAAAATATTATAGAGATTCATATATTTCTTGGATTATCATGTCACAATTAGTGGTTTGTTCAAATATTTTCATAGATATTTATCCCATTGACTAAGTTAACTTTAAAATGAGTTAAATTCACATATACAAAATAATATGGTGATTTGTTTTAGGAATTAAAAAGAATATTGGTAAATTCTCTAGTTATAAAAATTCTCTTAAGAAATGGTTGATTTTTAATCTATAATTATTCTTAATTAAAAATAAATGGTTTTGTTCAGATATATAATGATCAGTTAATTACTTTTTCTTCGAGGAAAATGAAACATCATGCATTAAATTATTCTACACATGATCTAGAGCTATTTTTTGTGGTTTTTTATTTAAAAATTTGGAGGCACCATTTATAATGAACAAATTATAAAATATATAAAAATCATAAATATTTAATGTATATATTCACTCCAAAAGATTTAAACATGAGACATAATAGATGGTTGGAACTGATTATGCATTATGACTGTGTGATTAATTACCATCCTAGAAAATAAAACAAAGTAGTCGATGCTTTGAGTTACAAAAATAATGTTACATTAACCATTTTATTTTTAGAACCTGAACTTTTGGATAATGATTTGATGAATTTTGTATTAGAAAATGTTTCTAAAGGAACTCCTTATATTTTATTTTATGTTTTAATACAATAATATCTTCTATAAAAATTTAAGAAAGCTCAAAACCTGAAACATGTTCTATAAGAATAGGTAGAATCTATGAAGAAGGGTATGTTTCCACAGTTTAATATTGATGAAAAAGGTATTATCAGAATTGGAAAGAAATTATATGTTTCTAGTGATTTTCTTATGAATAAATAATTTTTGAGATAAGATCATAGTTCTCTATTTCCAATTCATCATATTCGAAATAACATTTATAGAGACTGTACAGAGTATTACTGGTGGGATGTAATGAAAGGATATATCTGTATGTCTTCTATGAAATGTTTAATGATTCGATAAGTTAAATAAGAATGGCAATTACTGAAGGGGTTTCTTCAAACAATTCCTGTTCCAAAGTGTAAATGGAATGATTATTCATATATTTCATGGTGCGATTACCAAATACATCTAAAGGTCATAATTAAATTTGGTTTATTATGGATCAATAAACTAAATTTTCACTTTTATATCCTATTTGGGATACTATATATTTAGATAACATTTCATAAGTTTGCCTTAAGAAGATTGTTTGGTTACATGGATTTACTACTTCTATTGTATTTTATCATGATCCTAGATTCAACAATAATTTCTTGAAAGAAATTTAGAAGTAATTGGGAATATGAAATTAAATTTTAGCACAAATCTTCATCCATCATGTGATGGATAATACAAGTGAACAATTGATACATTTAAAGACATTATTCATGCTTGTTCAATGGATTACTATGGAATAGAGGATTATAATATTTCATTATTAAATCTTTCTTATAATAATAGTTTTCATTCCAGTATACAGATAGAACCTATTGAGAATTTATATGGAAAGTGTTTTTGATATGTAATTTGTTGGGATGATGTAGATGAAAAGAAATTTTAGGGACCATATTTAGATAAATAAAAAATTGAGAATATGAATATGATTTATCAATATATAAGGATTCCTTAGAGGAGGTATAAATTTTAAGTGGATAATAAAAAGAATTATCATTCTTTTGAGGTAGGTGATCTTGTTTATTTTAAATTATCTCCATGGAAATGTGTAATATATTTTTCTATTGGGAATTTAATTCAATGGTTTATTAGGCCATATTAAATCCTAGAGAAATTGGGATTAGTTTCTTACCAAATTTCATTTCCTCTGAATTTGTCCCACCAATAAAACATTTTTCATGTTTTGATATTAAGAAAATATGTTTCGTAATCATCTCATGTTTTAATCCATAAATTAGTTTAGTTGGAAGATAAAATCTATTATGAGGAGAAACCTATACCAAATCTTGACCATAGAGTGGATGTTTTGTGGAATTGGTAAATTCATCAAGTTAATCTCTTATTAAAAACCATATGGTTGAATAAGTAACATGGGAATCTGAAAAATCTTTGAGGGAAAGATAACCTTGTTTAATAAGTGAATAGAATTGTAAGGATCAAATTTACAAAGGGAGAAAGAATTTAACAACTAAAGTGAGGTCAAGATAAATAATTTTCATGAATTATTAATATTAATTAATTATATTTTATGGATTTATAAATATTATAATATTTTTTTGTAACTTTTCAATCAAAACTGAAAAAGATTTATTTGTAACCAAATTGGGTTTTCATGCATTATAGGTTTATTTGGAATCCTGATTTCAAAACTATAGAATTTTAATTTTAAAAAATTAATTTCATTTTTTAATTCATGAAATTAAAAAAATCTAATTGTGAATTTTAAAGAATTTTCTAAAAAGGTTGTTTTTTCAATGAAAAGTAAAAAATACATATTTTTATTAGAAATTTTATTTTATTTTAAATTATTTATATTGAAAAAGTATATTTTGGGACAGGTTTTGAAATTTAAATAGATCCTTTTTATTGATAAAAATACAATTGTGGTCTTTTTAATGAATTTTATACTCTAATTTTTTATAAAAACTTCTTTAAACTCAAAAATTGATTTTTCTGAAATATTGATTTTGTTTCATGTCTAATTTTAAATTAAATTATCAAAATAATGTGACTTTAATATTGAAAAATATATTCTACATTTTTAATTAGTAGTTATAAATTTTTAAAATAGATACCTTTTATATATTTTTTATTATGAATAGAAACCATAGTATATTTTGTAACCTCGGCAATGGTAAAATGGGTTAATTTTGGTATAAAATAATGTAATAAAGACTAAAAAGTAACCCCAACACTTGAATTAATTTTATTTTATGGGTACATATGACCTATTATCATCTAAAATTTAAATATATGACCATTTGTTTCTAATTTTGCATGATTTGGACCATTAGATTATTATCTGTAAAGAAGAGTAAAAATGTCATTCTTTTAGTTTTGTTATTTTAAAATTTTTGAAAAAAGGATAAAAAAATGTATGTTTGGTTCTAAATGAGTTTTTGAAATCTAAATTATTTTTTGATCATTATAATTTATATCTAATTTTTTAATGAAATAATTACATTAAATTATTGTGCAACGCCAACACTATATTTATTTACTTAATAAAAAAATAAAATAAATGGTTTTAAAAATATTAAAAGAAATATAACTTAAATGAATTATTGATTTGATAATTTTTATAGATAAATATAACATTATATAGAAGTTTTAATTGATTATATGCATATTCCATTATCTTTTTATGTTATTAAAGTCAATGCAAATAAATAGGTCTAAAATTGACATTAATGAAATTTTGTAATAAATAATATTTTATTAAATGATTTAAAATTCCTAAAAATCTTATATTCATCCAATTTTTTGGGATATGGATTTAAATATCAATAATAATTCATTAATGGTCCAATTTTTTTCCTTATCGTGAATATCTTCAACCCTAAAGTGTAAAAACATATCTTAACATAGTAATCATCAAAAGGGTTAATATATGGTTAAAAAAATATAAGTGTGGAAACATAACCTAAACTCTTCCAATTTTAATTTTACAGGATTATTTTTGAATTATTATCATATTACATTTTAATTATATCAACTTGGGTCCATTTTCCCATGAGAAATAATTTTTTAAAATTTAATAATTTATGAAATTCTAAGAATGCCCCCCCCCCTTTTATAAAATAGAATGTCATATCCCCTTTTATTCAAACTTAAAAAATCTATTGTTTCTTCAGATAACTAAAAAATACCTTCTTATAGTACATCCTTAGTAATTAAATTCATTTTTTTGAACATAAGACCAACCTAGGAAAGATTTTAGTGTATGCCTTAAGAGGTTTTCTAGAAAAGAGGTATATATTTTAACCAAATGTTTTTGTTTTATTTATTCTTCCAGATCCAAAAATTTTAATTATATCATGATGATATAATATTATTAATATATTAAATATATTGATATTTTATTATATTTATTTAATAACCTATATCCATCTTTTCTTCCATCAAATAGAAACGAAGATGTCATCTGTGTGTATGGCGGAATACCACCTCGCGAACAGATGTCATTTTTCCATCATAGCCTTTCATGACTATTTATAATTATTTATTTAATGTATATATTATATTAATGATATATTTATCATTTTTGAAAATAATATATCATCTATATTCTTAAACTTTCATTCATTGAATATTGATAATGTCAGTTGTGCGTATGTGCGGACTACCACCTCCACGAATCGATGTGAGTCATTTTTCATCACTAAATCATATGGATGATATTTATAAGTGTATTTTAATAATAATGTTATTGATGATATAATTATATTTCTATAAGGATAAAATATTACATCCCTTCATCCCATCATGATCATTAAAAAATTTAAGTGTTAGACATACGTGTGTACGGTCTATCGTCTACATGATTATAATATATTTCATTTTTCATAACCAACTTTGGTTTTTTGTTTTAAAATTTTAATTTTTTTATAAATATGGTTATAATTTAGTTATTATTAATTTTTATGTCTGGGAATAATGAATTATTTGACCATAGTCAACCTAACAAATTCATTTGTTATAAATGATCTAAATATCATCAAAACGACCAATGTGAACTTAAATGATTAAGTAATTTTATATAACATCGTATCAAACTAAATAAAATAAATAATTAACTTGAAAATTGTTATTAAGTAATTAAATTAATAACTTAGGTTTTTATCTAGGAATATAAAGACCATACATTATGAGTTGAACATGAGGTATGGGTCTCGCTTTTTTAACTCTTATTTTAAAGTTTACATTACAACTCTTTTTCTTCCATGTCCATATTTTTAAAAATATCTTATTAATGTTTTTATATGAACATAAGGGCATTTTTTGGCTCTTTTTACTTTCTTTTGAAGTTTTTCAAAAGAAATATTTTTACAAAAAAAATTTACTTTATTTAAAATATTAAAACAGAATCTATTATATTAATATATATGAAATCAATGGATTCACCCGCCACCATAATAATTATTTGAAGTTTGGATTCATTTAAAATATTCCATGTTTTTTTCAAATAAAAGACATTTTTTCTTGTTTTTTTAAAACAAATTTAAACAGAAAAGGTATTTCTATATTCAAAAAAAATTCATATGAGTTCAAAATCAGTTTTCAAGAGTTTTATGAGAAAATATAGAAGCATAAAAGTGTTTTATTCATGATATGGAACATAATAATTATATGTTATGATGAGTAAAACTGATAGAAATTATACAATAGGTGATCCTAATAAAGATTATACAATAGATGAGCCCGATATAGCTTATACGATGAGTGCACCTAGATAGTGCTTCAACGCATTGGGTATCATTCCTTTTATTTATAAGGAAGAAGAAGGTAGATAACTGGTTCATTTTATTCTATGTATTTTACTAGGTTATAGTTATTTATGAATTTTTTTATGAATATAATGATCTATGTTCCCAAAAAGGGAGCTTTATTTTATTATTAAGGGTTTTAAAGGTTAACTTTGAGAAAAAGGTGTGTTTTATTCAAATGGAAATGACTTATCTCAAATGCTCAATGAATATTTTGATAAAGGTAAAAAAAATTGTGTTTTCATATTTCTACATGAAATAAGGTATTTATTATTTATACATCCCTTACTGGGATTTTTGTACTCATCCCATATTTTAAAAATATTCACAAGGTTCAAGGATGATTGGGAACAAAGAAGAAGTCAAGTTGAAATCATAATGATTTTTTATAAAAGTAAACATGGTTTATTATAAATGTTTTATATTTTGGAAAAAATGGTTACTTAGTAGAAGTTTACACATTTTAAAATATAGTTTTGTTATGTAATATTTAAGGCCTAATTCTCTAAAAAACAATACTGAAAAGATCCTCAAATGTAAGAGAATGAATTATTGACTTAAAAATCAAGATTATATAATGTTTATGTCTGGTTCCTTAAAAAACTAATTAATAAAATTAATATAATTATTGAATAAAATTATATGTTTAAAATGAATCATTAATATAGAAAAAAATATTTTATAAAACAATTATATTAAATATATAATGACATTATAATTGAATTATAATTTTAAATAAAATCATTGGAATGAAACTAATTAAGTGTTATATATATAATTAATTTAAAATAAAATCAATAAATGAATTTAATAATTAAATATTTAATTTAATAATGAAAATTCATAAGAAATATTTATTATAAATTTGAGATGTTACATTCCACCTATGCATAAAGAAATTCTGTCATCACAATTCTACTCATTTATAAATATTAATTAATGTTTTCACTTATTTTCATGAACCATATTAGTATTCCTTGATATTATCTTAAGAATTAACTCGGGTAGTTTTATAGCCTAATTAAACATAAATTCATGGGAAATGTTAAACTAATATGGTCAAACTAATTATAATTAACCATGTAGTATATGTTTATAGGTTATCAATATAAGGATCCATATATAAAGTTTCTCAACACTAATCCCAAAAAATAAGAAGAAACCTCTAATATTTTAAATAAAATTCCCCTTACCCACACCTCAAGATCTGGTTCTTAACAGAAAATCTTTTCAAAAATCATATAAATTATAAGCATCATCTAATATAAAAAGTTTGGTGCATTTTTGAATTAGGTACATATTCATATAAACATTCAATATAAAATTCATTTATTCCATAAATAACTCTATAAATATATCTATTTGATGAATTTATCATCATATGAATTACTAGGGATATAGAGAATCATAATATAAAAGTGATATCAAACACTTAGTAAGGGGTAAAACATAATCAATAATACACAGAAGAGTTATCAATATATTGTAATCAGGTAAGAGACATGATCATGATTGATATTTCATGATTAAAGGAATAATATCATTTAATAATTCAAAGAGAAAATATGTCATGAGAGTATAACCATAAATCAATTGAAAATGAAGCATGATAGCATAACTATATATTGTGACATAAAATTGGGTGGGATATCATAAGATCCAATTAACTTTAAATGGAATCAGTTATATTAACATGGTATAAGGGAGAAGATATCATAGGAGTATGATAATCATTAAAAAAGAAATAATGTGGCACAAAAATATTTCTTGTCATCCAAAACTCATGTAAGGGTTGACTGCCAAGACATCATAACATTATGGAAAATTCTATCTACACCTTACTCATGCATAAAATTATGGATTAGTTTTACTTCACATATATGACGCATAACATTATAGATGAGGCTTACTTTATTTGGCCCATGAATAACATTATGGATAATTCATACTTCACTTAGACCATATAAAACATTATAGATGATTCTAACTAAGCATGTCCCACACATACCATTATGGATGAGGTGAACTAAACATTCCCATTCATATTAATCTCATGAAAGATTAATCATTACCCAATTGACAGGGGTGGTATATAATTATGGGCCCAAACATTATCATAATACAACATGCATATATGTGCTTCATAGATAAGAAAAAATCAAAAATATATCAATGTTAAATCTTATTTAACTTGTGAAAATAAAACATGCATCTAATAATGTGTCCACCTATATAAATACCCTTAAATAAATAAAATGAATCATATGGGTATTCACCCCCATGTAAAATAACGGTTATATGTTCAAGTTAATAATTTCCCCAGTCAAATGAGTATATGGGTATCTGGTGAACAACCTTCAATCAAAAGAATGAATTAAGGGTATTTAAAATAACAATAATTTGGTAGAATAGTTATCTTCTACATAGTTAATGATCAAAAAATTTAGAGATAGTGGTTGATTATTTCTATTATATAGATTTCATTTATACTATACAGAACATAAGTAAGAACATGGATAATTAATCAAAGGATTATTTCAACATAGTTTACGTTTATGAGAAATTTATTGTTCATAGAAAAAAACATATGAAACTAATAAAGAGTGGAATATGAAAGAGTATCGAAATATATGGAAATTATTTATAATATGTTAAGAAACCAAATTTTTTTTTAATAAAAAAATTTCATAGTATTTATAGAACTTTTAAACGAAATGAAAATTTCTTCTTTATGGAATGACATTATATAAACCTGAGCTAGATTAGGTGAAATATTATTTAAATTTTTGACAAAAACCGAAACCTGTTTAAATTATTTCTTAAATTATAATTTTTAATTTAAATCTATAATTTTCATTTTGGGAGATAATTTTAAATATTATGGTGTTTAGGTATAGTATTTCGGTTGTACCTTAGATAGAAAGAGTGTATCTTCAGTTAATAGAGGTGTATAGAGTGTTAGAATTTGTTTGAAATTGATTTATAATAACTGAATGTGTTAGATATTAAATTTATACTTAATATAAATGGGTTATATATTTGGGGAATTCTTATTGGCTTTGGAACCAAATGGGATATCTTGGAGTAATTTTGGATATTTTTTATGTTTCAATATATTTTTAAAATAAATCCTAATTATAAACAACTACATATTATATAGGAAAAAACATATAAATTATAATATGGCTTTCTATAAAGGGTTAAAACGATACACATTTGAAAAATAAATTACACATGAGATAAATATATTATGTATTAGAAAATTTATAAGGAAAATATATTACATATGAAATAATTTACATGTTAATAATATATCCAAGGAAATATATTACAAATGAAAATAATATATTATATATAGAGAAAAAATATTACGTAGTGGAGATAAAAATATTATATATCAGGTTTTTAGGAAAGGAATAAATATTACACATAACTAAAATATAATAAATAATGTTTTTTTACTAAAGTTAAAAACCCTAAAAATTACTTGTGATAAATTCAATATATTATATATTATATAAATATGTTATGCATATGTAAATATATTACACATTAGTTTTTTAAAAATGGGGAAACCTCTATATGATGAAAAATATGTTACATATGGTTATTTTAGATAAGGAAAAAACCTTATAAGTAGAATAATAATATATATATCATGATATATATAAGAAAAATATAATATGTATGAATTAATATATTACACATGGGTATTTAATTAAGGAAAAAACCTTATACTTGGAGAAATATATTATAGTCATAAATATTACATATCTTATTTTGTGAATGTAAAATATATTATGCATTTATTAAAAAATTTACACATGGTATATTTTAAATGGGAAAAAAATTACGTATGAGTAAAATTTTATTCATCAGTTTTTTTAGAAGTAAAAACCTTATGTTTTTAATAAAAACAATTATGAATAGAAGTTTTTTTAAAGGGGAAACCATAAAAGGAAAAATATATTTAATGGGGAGGTAAAATTATATATTATATATTTAAGGATTTTATTGTCTTATTGTGATACATAAGTTTTTCAAAATTTCTAAGGCTTTCTAAATTTTATGATTTATGATATTTTCATGATTTTGTAAATTGATGATAAAATTGTCATTTCTGGTTATTATGTTAAAATCCCCTTAGGGTGTGTTCATTTCTGATCCACATGGATAAGTATAGGATGGTATCCTCATTATTTCTTCTTCATCCCTTGAAATTCCTTGATTTATGGTGATCAAGTTTGTTTCTTATATTTTTTAAGGCATGATTCCTTTCTTTCTTCCATTTTCCTCCCCTTGTTTCTTAACTATAAATTTATTGTAATTATGTTACAGATTTGAGTGAGGATTACATCATATCATAGTAGAAAAATCTCAATATAATGGTACATTTGTCTAGAATCTCTAAAGGGGGTCTCGAGATGATGATAACAAAATGTTTTGGGTAGATTCGTGAAGGAATTTTTCCACAATGAATTATTTTGGTATTTTCAATGTTTTGGGTAAAACTAACAAATGTGTTGGAAAAGAAATTAGTTGTTTTTGTATTAAAGTTTTGGGTAGAAACCTATGGTATCTCACACAACTTTTATTAATGATTTAGGAATGGAAACAATCCTAGTGAGTAATTCAATTTTCTCTATAAATTAATTATACAATAAAATATGACAGTGATTGTCAATTAATTTATGTATTTTTAACTTATTTTTATATATTTTGGGCCTCATGTTGATAGGTGATGGTTGATTAAACTTTTTTTTAAGTGAAAAAGAGTTGAATTTTTTGTCAATGAGAAGAAAATATGTGAATGAAAGGTATTGATGATGAAGTTGGTGAAGCCTTGGTGAATTTTTGGTGGTTCAAAGTATTGAATGAAACACTTGATCAATTCTTTAATAGTATACAATTCAAACTACTGATTGAACTGATCCTAAGTACCAAGACATGTGTCACTGGAATACAATTTTTTACAACATTAGAATAAGGTCATTAAATACTTAATTTCATGATGACTTTATAAGATCACTCCAATATCTTCTAATTTGATGAAGTTGGTGAACAAAATTAGATGATTGTTTGTGCTCATCCATGAAGAATAATACATGTGTTTAAAAGAAAACACATCACTCACAACAATGATTATATGCATTATGCCTTAATTCATGAGGAGAATAATAGTTCCATGCTTCATATATCATTGAATAAAATGAGGAATTTTGAAGAACTTCGATTTTGTTATTCTAAAAATAAAATTAGGATTATGTTTGAAAATGAAAAATGAGAAAGGAAGCATGCATGGTCTTAGTATATAATCTACTATGTGCATTGCCCATGCATGGGATTTGTAAGAAGAAGGTTTCCATGCACTTTTTTACAGATCATTTTTAACCATGTAGGCCTTACATTAAATAAATAGGCCAACCAAGAGGCCCAGTTGAGGTCCTTGACCACAGGCACATACAGAACCTAAGGGTCCCTTGTGCTTGAGGGAAGCCTCAAAGCCATTCCTACATGATGAAGGAGCTCATGTCATGTATCAACCCATAAGATCACGCAGGGTGATAAACCTGTGTGGCAAGGGTGAATAGTGGGTTCTAGAAGCATGCTTGAGGAGACGAGATCGTGCGCAGAGCATTCTCGCAGGGTGAACATGGTATATGGCAGTACTGTGAGGGGAGGAAGAGAATTCTGAGTGTTGGCTTCCGTGACTTGATACCTAAACCATGAGAATCCTTCATTCCGTGACTTGATACCTAAACCAAATACGTCCAAATAAAACAAATTTGTGAGGCCATTCTTGGATGCTCGAAATTTTCAGAAGATTATTTGAATGCATTTGAAAATGAATTCATCTGAGGATTACACTGAGAAATAAATATTTTATATTGAACTGAAAGAAACTTAAACTTGCAACTATATTTTGGTCTATGTTTCAAAATATTCAAAAATGAGGATCTTAACCTTTCAAATCATTTATCCCCAAAAATTTAAACATGCATTCTAACCTATAAAATGATAGGCACCATGTAGGAACATTGTGTTACCACTCTTGAAGAAAGGGTTATCTTGTTTCTCTAAAGAAACAGAGCCAATGAGAACCCCTGTGGTTTGAAAAAGGTAGAATGTTTAGTGCATCCTTTCTAAATGAATAAAAGGTGTCGCACTTCCCTTGCGTGAAAGAGAAACGAAAACCACTATGGTTCATGAAATAATTTTTACCCTCTGTGTGAAGAAACTCTCAAACACGTGATAGATTCCTTTGAACCCTTGTCATTATTTTTGCATGAAGAAGAAACCACAGTCACACAACTCGTGATACGCACCCTTATCATGCATTTCGAATAATGAACCATGAATCTTCTACGTTCTTTGAAAGAGATCCATGCAGACCATGTGCGTGAAAGAGAATAACACACTCTACCTTTAACCATTTATATGTACTATTTTTCAGGGTTTTTTTAAGAACATGGAGATTTCAAGGAGACAAGAGCCTGTGTACGCATGCATTCATATGCATATTTAAATAAGACCTGAGGCTTAATGTTTTCACATGGGAGAGAGGGAAATACACGAATGGTTCAAATTAATGTATATTCATGAATTGAGACATCCAAGCTTAAAAAAATCCATACATTGAACACAACCGTTCGGGTATGAAAACAAGCAAAAATCAAGTAAGGATTGTGTGTGCACAGTTGAAGAAGGACAAATAAAGGAACAATAAGTACACACATGGAAGAATACACCTATTCAGGTTTGAAATAAAAACACATAATTGAACTTAAATTAAAAGAACAAGTGTGTGTGTGTTCTAAGAACCAAAAAATGAAGAAGGAAGAGAGAAGAAGTTGTGTATACCGATTGGGGTTTTGACACAATATAGAAGAAGAATATTGTGAATACATGCATGAATATACACATTTTAATACAATTAAAATTTGGAATCAATATTTTGAGTGTACATATGTAAACAAGAAGAAATTTGGATGTCATTCAATCCATGATTGAAGCCAACGTGCACTAAGACTGAAGCCAGAAAGAATTAAAAGAAGATCTTGTATCTTAGTGGTATAGTATTTAAGAATTCAATAAGGTAGACAGAGATGATATTGTTTAAAATTATTCAAGTATTCTTGAATAGGTTGTGTACAGAACGTTCACACATCTAAGTGAGGATGGGTCTTTATTAGAAGAATAAAGAATTTATTAAGCATTGTTGTACTGAGAAATGATCAGAAATGTGATCAGAGTTATTGATAAAGACCTACAGAGCTTACCAAATGTTGTTGAAGATTCTTGAAGAGATACACAGGGAAGTGTGATTTAGAAATCCTATGTGGGAAGATCATAAGATCAATATACACTAAATCAAGAGAGAACTCAAATAAGGAAGAAGCTCGTGTGACTCGAGAGCTTGAAGAACCCTGTGAGATTTAGGGAGGGGAAGAAGACTTCAGTGAGACTCTGGAGCAGGCCAGTGGGAATCTGGTAACACTGTGGTAAGTAGTATAAAGAACCTCTTTTGGGACTCAAAATATATATAGTGGGACTCTATATTTACCATTGTAATTTATAATAATATTATATTGGATAATCTATGATGGGGAGAATAACCAACGCAGCAAAGATTAGGTCTTTGAACTTAACCCTATAAATACTTGTGTTTAGTGGATTTACATTTATAGCATAATTCAAGGAAATTTTGAGAGACACAATAATAGTGGATTGAGACTTTAACCATCCATAGAGGTTTAATTTAAAATAATCAATTAGTAAAAAGATTTAAAGGGACCACTGATTTTCCCCTCCCCCTCTCAGTGATTCACACTAATCTGGGCACTTCAAATGAAATCAGAGGGAGGTTACCTCTAAAAGATCCATGGGAGTCTTTATGAAGTAAATATTTTATGAAATAAGTGTGAAACCTCAAATGGGGATTTCTTCCAAGACTCAGAAAAATAAAAATAAGAACACAGTCAAAGATGATAAAGAGGAAGCTTACTGCTAATGGGGATGCAATTTTTACTGAAGGTAATCTGAAAGGTACAAAAAGTGATAATTCATTTTATTGTTATGACTCTTCTGATGAAGATTGTTCAAGTTTTTATGAAGATATATCAATTAGTTGTCTATATATTGCACTCAAAAAACATTTGCATAAATTCCCTAGAGAAGTGGCAAGACACATTACATCAAGCATTAGTACTCTTCAAGATGAAAATTTACAGCTGAAAGAAGAAGATAATTCCATAGAAGATTCATTGGTTAAAAGGGTTGGAATATCCAAAACTCTCACAAAACTATTGAAAGAAAAATAAGAAACAATTTCTCTTTTCAATGAAATAATTGAAGAAGTTACTGAAAAATTTCAAGGAAGTATTTGTGAGAAGGAATTCTTTGAGATTTTTTTGTAGAAGATTTTCATGAATTTGAAAAGTTGCACAAAGTTTTTATAGTTATAAAATCTGATCAACTGGAAGAAAAATATAATAGGGTAAGGGAGCCTAAAATTTATTTTATATAATTCAAAATAATGCTTGAAGAACAAATTATAAATATGAAGGAGAACTGGGAAATAAAACTGAGATCATTTGAGGATGAGAAGAACTCTCTCAACATGAAATGTTTTGAATTTGAGGTGATATTGAAAAATCAGTAATCACCCTAAACTGAAACCTCCCATCCATCTGGAATATATATGTTTCTATTCAGGTTTTCATTGAGTATAATCTTACAAAATGAGTACAAAATTATCCTTTAATCTAATGGAAACATCCTATATGGAAAAGGTATCATCCATACCGTCTTGAAAACATGTTTCTAAATGTGCTTCCACAAAAAGTGCATGTTGGAAGAAGAATTGTAAACAAGTATAGATGAGGAAAGTTTATAACAAAACTACCACCATGACTAGGGTGGATAAGAAGAAGAAGTTGGAAGATGGATCCCCATAGAGAGCACAACACATCAGGAAGGAGACCCAACATTCACATGCAGAATATATCAAGAAGTAATGATTAGTGGTTCAATGTTGGTGTTGAAATAAGTATGATAATTTTTCATGAGAATGCTGGTAAAATCCTCTAAATGAAAAATCACAATGGAAGCCCAAATCAAGGGGGAGCAATCTATAGAAACGGAAGAAATATCCACTAATCCAAAAGCATGTGTACACTACAAATAGATTTGGAATACTTGATAATATATATGATGTATGCAATGGAAGTGGTCACAAGGTTTGAACCTATTCTTATAAACATGTATCTGAAGCTGATAAGAAAATAAAATCACAAAAGCTGGCTTAGATAGACGAATCGTCATTAGGAAGTAATTATAAGAAAGGTGCAAAAGAAAAAGATCCCAAGAAAATTTCAAAAAGTAAGAGTGAGAATTCCTTAGATTCTAAATCCAAGAAGTTGAAGGGTTCTGGATCCAAAAGCACTACCAATAATAAAATTTCTTCTTTGGAAAGTTAAGTCAATCCATGGATCACTGCAAACAAGTTGTGGAAATGAATGGATACAAGTTGATATTAAAAAGACAATCAATTCAGGAGAAGATTGTATTTTTTGAGGATAAGTTTCCAGAGAAAGGTAACTTGAATGTATTGAACAATCCATGTTGAATCTCCAATACAGAGAATTCTAAGAATGAGTATTTCGTTATGTGGCCTAATCAATTCCAAATTTCTAGAGAACTATAAATATTTGACAATGAAATACTAGTTGAAGCTAAGGAAAAGGGTAAAAAGGACATTCCACATGAATAAAAATTTGAATTTCCTGAGTGGTTATCAAAAAAAGACAACCCAAGTGTCACAAAAGTCTGGTGTGTGAGGTGCTAGAAAGTTGGTCACACTATTAAAAATTTTATGGCAGTTATTCCATCTCTAGAAGAATTTCTCAAAAGAATGAAAATTGCACCAGGAGATTCTGGAGCTCTAAAACCACTTAAAGAAAGAGGGATCACACACAAAGGGGTATAAGAAATATTGGGATCCACACAAGAACAACCATCATTAAAGATCACATGTGAAAGTTTGAAGAGTAGAGAAAATGGAGCATCTTGGTTGGAAAAACCATCCCAACATTTCTATTCACAATGATGAATAAATGATAATCCATCTTATTCCCTTATAATTTTTTTATACATTTATGATTAAATTATAGGTAATTGAATATGAAGTTCATTCTGAAAATGATAATTAAATAAACAAGGTGGATAACTACAAGTTGGAATCATTATTCATGATTCGATAATTACTTGAAGTGTTCCATGGTATAAGATTATCGATATAAATATCTTAAAGATCATCTAATAAATATTTTCCACCAAGGAAAATCAAAGTGAGTGCACCCTTTGAGGGGGAGAAAAAATGAAGGAGATGATATAAAAAATTATTTCAAGAGAAACCTTGAAATTCATATCATCTCAAGAAGATGAATTTGAGGTATTCCAATCTGACTTTCATCCTTTATTTTTAATTGTATTTATCATGTTAATTTTGGGGGAGTGCTTGATTAATTACAATATGGGATGAAAGGGGGAGATTTATATTTGTACTTGAACTTTATAATATGTTTGGTGAAGTATGTGTAGGATTTATCATTTCATTGATAAATATAATGATCTCTGATCCCTTGTTCAGGAATAGAACAATTTTGAGCATGATTTCACATGTATGGTTTTTTATGGACAACATTGAATACCTTAGTCATATCTCTCTTATTTTTGTACACTAGGTTACCCAAAGTATAATTAGATTTTATTTAATGAAGTATCTTTGCTAATTGAACCATGTGACTTCATACCTCTCTCTGAAATATTCAAGAAGATATTCCTTAAAGGGAGGAGGACATGTTTTTGAACAGACCCCACAACACCTTTGCATTTGGTTTCCAGTAAGGGGGAGAAAATATTTCCACGCATATTGACCCATACAAAGTGAACTTTGGTGACATGGACAAAAAAAATAAAAAGTGGGATATTGAAGTGGATAATAGTTTCATTTGTTTTCAATGAGAAGTAAATATGTGAATTAAAGGTATTGATAAATAATTTGGTGAAGCCTAGGAGAATTGTTGTTAATTCCAATCATTGAATGATATACTTGATCAATTCTCCTAGAGGATACAATTCGGACGATTGATTGAATTGATCGAAAGTTAAAAGACATGTGTCACTGGAAGACAGTTTGTTACAACATTTGATTAAGGTCATGAAATACATAATTTCATGATGACTTTAAAATATCCCTCCAATAGATTCTAATTGAATGAAGTTGGTGAACAAAATCAGACGATTGTTTATGCTAATCCTCAAAGAAGAATAAATGTTTTTAAAGGAAAACACATAACTCACAATAATTATTCCATGCATTATGATTTAATTCATGAGGTGAAGAAGGGTTCCATACATCATCTATTATTGAATAAAAGGAGGAATATTGAAGATCTTGGAATTGTTATTACAAAAAGAAAATTAGGAATATTTTAAGATGAAAAAAGAGATAGTAAGTATTAATTGTCTTATTATTAAATCTACTAAGTTCATTTTCCATGCATGGTATTTGTTGGAAGAATGTGTTCATGCACTCTTGTACACTTATTTTTTTAACTAAGTAGGCCTTCCATTAAAAAAATAGGAAAACCAAGAGGGCCAATAGAGGTCCTTGACCACTAGAACATGCAGGAACTAAGGGTCAAATGCACCTGAGGGAAGCCTAAAAGTCAAACCTACATGAGGTAGGAGAGTGGGATGTGTATAATCCCATAGGAGAATGCGCAGTGATCAACCCGTGCGTCAAGGGTGCATAGTGTGTGCCAGAAGCATGCCCGAGGAACAGAGATTGGGCATAGAGCACACCCATATGGTGAACACTGTATGGGGCGGTACCATAAGGGGAGGAAGAGAATTCTGAATGTTCATTACCACAACTTGATACTTAAATCGCAAGCATCCCACATCCTTGTATTGATGTGGGACAACATTTTAACCTGTGGAAGAAATATCGACCATCTATCAGATCTCGCGTGAGATCTGGGTCACACAGCGCATCCCATATCGTGCGATGTAATCTGAGTCGTCCGTCCATCTTCACCGCATCTGTTTGAACCCGTACCATTCCATTATCCCTTAGTAGCATCGTCTTCAACCTCCAAGCCACCCGACATTTCTATAAAACCAGAGCACAGATGAACCTCCATGATCGTACTTCGACCACCATTGATGATCAAACTCTTGAATCATGATCGTCCGAACGAAATGAATACATGCATGAAATTACACTTGCATGCAAGAATTAAAATAGAGGAACTCAAATGTGGCCAAAGAAATTAAAGTTGCCATTCCACATCAAGATGATCGACGCATTCGGGAGATGATTTGAATGAATTCCAAAATGCATGAACGTAAGGATTTCCCCGAGAAATAATAAGTTTGTGTTGACCAGAAAGAAACCAATAATTGCAGACATATCTAGATATGCGTTTGAAAATATTCAATGATGAAGATCTCACTCTTTCAATTATTTGATCCCTATGGATTTGAACATGAATTATCACCTATAAAAAGATAGTCACCAAGTAAAAGTATGTTGATGTCACTCTAGAAGAAGGGTTGATCTCATTTATCTGAAGAAAGAGAGCCAATAAAAACCCATCTAGTTCACATAATGCATAGGGTTCCATGTAGCCTTTCTACATGAAGAAAACGTGTTCTTAATCCCTTTTGTAAAGGCGTAATGTGAACCACCTTGGTTCGTGAAAGAAGCTTCACCATCTATGCGAATAAATTCTATAACACGTGATTGGTTCATTCGAACCCTCATTGTGCTTCGTGCGTGAAAAAGAAACCACAAATACACAACTGGTGCTATGCACCCTTTTCATGATTTGTAAAGAATAAACCAATAATATTCTAGGTTCTGTGAAAGAGATCCGTGTGGACCATGTGTTTGAAGGTGAAGAACTTGTGCCCTCCAGTTTTCACAAAGAATAAGAACACCCTCTTTCTTTCACCTTTTATATGTACTTTTGAGGGGGTTTTGAAGAATATGGAGTGTGCGTGAAGGAAGGAGCATGTGTGCTCATGCATTCATATTCCTATTTAAAGAGGACCCAAGGCTTCATGTTTTCACAAGGGACAGAGGAAAATACTTCCATAGTGAATATGCATGCATATGCATGAATTAAGACATCCAAGTGTGAAAAAACAGTACATATATTGAACAACCCCATTCGGGGTTGAAAAATAGCACAAATAAAAAATTGATTATTTGTATACATTTCAAGGAGGAAGAAGGAAAGAATAAGTTCACACATAGAATAATACACCTATTATGGTTTGAAATAACAACATGTAATTGAACTCAAATTAAAATAACAGGTGTGTGTGTACTAAGAACCAAAAAGGAAGAAGATAAATAGAAGAAGTTGTGTATACCCATTGGGGATTTCACACAATAGAGAAGAAGTATATTTTTCATGAATTTATAAATGCACATGAACAACTGACGACACTTAAAAGGAAGAATCAAAATTGTGACTGCATGTGGGTAAATAAGAAGAAATTTGTATGCCATGAAATCCATGAATGAAGTGAATGTGCACTAATACTGAAGCCAAACAGAATAAAAAAAAGATATGGTGTCTCAGTGGAACATTATTTGAGAATCAAAGAAGTTATATAGATCTTATATGGTTCAGAATAATTCTAGCATTCTTTAAGAGGTTGGGTCCCCAACTTTCCCACATCTAAGTGAGGTCGTGATTTCATTAGAAGAATAAATAATTCCATAATCATTGTTGCACTGAGAACTAATCAGAAAAGTGATCATAGTTATTGAGCAAGACCAACAGACCATACCAAATGTTGTTGATGATTCTTAAAGAGAAACACTATTAAGTGTGATTCAGCAAGCCTGTAAGGGAAGAACATAAGATCAATATACAATGAATTAAGATAGAAATCAAAAACGAAATCTTCTCAAGTGACTCGACAATTAGAAGAACCTTGTGAGATTTATGGAGGAGAATAAGACTTCAGTGAGACTCTAGTAACATTGTGGGAAGCAGTATAAAAAACCTCCTACAAGAATTAAGAGAGTTACAATGGGACTCTATATCGAACATTGTAATTGATAATAAAATTATAGCAGATAATTTGTGTTGGGGAGAATAACCAACATAGCAATGAGTAGATCTTTGAACTAAACCTTGTAAATCGTTGTGTTCAGTGGCTTTACATTTATAGTATCATTCATGGTGAGGCTAAGAGACACAAGAAGTGTGGATTGAGTCCTTAACCAGCCATAGAGGTTTAATTGAAAAGAATCAATTAGTAAAAATATTTAAAGGGATCATTGATTCACCCCCTCCTCCTCTTAGTGATTTACACTGATCTGGGAACTTTAGTTGTGTTTAGTTTGGGGTCACTAAGTTGGATTTTAAAATAGTAACAATGTGAACGAGGTAGGTGGGCCTTGAAAATATCCTTATGGTTTATGTAGTTTTTTATGCTCATGTGATATATGGTCGTGCCACTAATCTAGGATCAATATTTAATTAAAATTATAATTGCATCTATAAAACTCAAATGAATAGGACAGAGATTTCTTAGGCCATGATGGACCCTAGAACACTAATTTGATATCATTTTCATTGATGGTTGAGTTATTGACTATATATATGTATCATGTAAAATTAAGGCCCATGAGGGGTATGAATAAAATAAATAAAACATATTGTACCTTAATTATGTTCTCTTAGTCATATCTATGTAAGGAAGAGTGATATATTTTAAATGGTTATCCTAGAGGTACCTCATATTAAACTTTACTGTGGTTGAGAGCCTCTTAAAAATTTAAGTGGGTCTGGGATGATTGTTTTCTCCCCAAGTTATGTGTATGAGTATCCTAGTGAGGATACCATGGGATGGATACATCTTTATGCTTGCTGGGAGGATCATCCTATATTGAATCTAGAAATGATATTGACATTATTTCATCCCTTACGGTGGTGATTGTGGTCCATATTTAGTGGTTCTTAACAAGTCATGATATATGTGCCTATGTTGTGCACCCATGTAGAACCTACCTGATATAAATTCCAAGATACTAAGGAATTATGATCGATGATCTAACTTTTAATTATTATATTTGTGTCGATTCTTTCTTAAAGTTTTATTCAATATTTTTCTTTCTTGTTCAAGGGTGGCAAGAGTTGTGAGTTCATGAATCATATCAAGAAAAGAGGTTTTCATGACATAATATTAATTTTATTTTATTGAGAAACTTGTTCAAAAAACATGAAGGTAAAGTATGTTTTTTTATTTAGATTTTGAACAAAAACCTATATGGTTTTTCCCAGATAGCTTTTCGATGGAATTATACTTAACCAAATCAAAAAAATTATTATTATTACAGGTGACATACTTATAATACAGTATTAGTTAAATAATATTTTAATAGAAACTTTTAATTTGTTTTCCTCTATAACTTCTTAATTTAATTTCATTGAACTAAACTGTGGTTATGATTTACTACAACAGCCAGATATTTTGGTAAATATTTTCATTTTATAAATTAATACTATGTTTGATATCTTTTTTTACATAAAACACAAAAATAAAACAATCCACGACATATTAGATTAATATTACAATTAAAATTTAATAATAATAAAACTCCTATTAAATAAAAAGATAATAATTAAATTTAAATTAATATAAAGTATGATCAAACATACACAAAGTTTTAAAATGGAAATTGTCAATAAAATTGTTTTTTCTTTATATATTGTATTTTCATTTAAAAGAAAAAAATTAATTTTAAAATTTTTAATTTTCTAAAATGAAATTAACTATTGAACTCATAATGCCATGATTATCTTGTGTGAATTTTTGATATTTTTCTAAAATAATTCATTTTTCATGGAATACTAAAAAAATATTGATTTTTGGTAGGACTATAAATTTTATGACGTTATCATAATACAAGAATGACATAAAAAATTTAAATGTTTTTTAAATGAAAAATATATATTTTTAAATTAAAATAAGTCATTAAAAATTCTATGTTGAATTTATAAAACCCATGTTTAATGTTTTGGAAACGTTTTTAATATTTTACACTAAAAACTATTTTTATACACTTATATTACAAAATTAGTTTCCATCACTTGTATTAATTAAATATAAAATAATGGATTTCGTATTTTAGATAAAAATGTTCATGTTATTTAATAATTTTAATTTCATTTTTAGGTATAAAATTGTTATTATAAAGATTAATGTTATTGAAAATGATAATGATGAAAGGGTTATTTTCAAAGAATTATTTTATTAAAGTTCTATAGTTATTATCTATTAAACATAATTAATCTATTTTATATACTAAATTATATATTTTTTTTACATATTTATAAAAATATGTTGCTACTAATTTAATTGTTAATTAAATTTATAAAACATAAATAACGCATAATGGGGAAAAATATTTTTTTAAAAAATAATTTTTATATATATTAAATGATTTAATTTAGAAGTTAATTTTTTCTAATTTCAAAATAGAATCAGATTATATGAATATTAAATTAAGTTTATAAAATAAAAATTTTATAGTAGATTTTTTTATATTATTAATAAAATATAAATTACTTGGGTTAAAAATTAGTTACCATGTTAAAAACCAAAATTGAAAAATGTAAAAATTTAGTGGTAAAAGACATGAAACATTTCTAAAACATGTGTAAAAATGAATGATAGAGATATTATTAAAATTTTATAACCCCTCATTATTCTTTATTTCCCAATTTCGAATTCATTGACCCCTGAATAATGTCTTACCATAACTAAACATTAATGGGTATTTTATAAAATGGCATTTCTTCACTTATGAAATAATATCACTTCCACCACCTTTATCAACCATTTAAAAAACCATAGATCAATCAAAACTCTAACTTAGTCTCTCATAAACTGTATCCCAAAATATTATAATATTTTTTTTTCAAAAATAGCAAAAGAAGAATCCTTATGGTGTTACCAAAGGGAGAACATCCAAAGGGAGATTTCATGCTCTCAGTCAAATGATCTTAATTATTTCCTCCATATACACCCTAAAAAGTCTCTCAAATAGAAATTGAGACATTTTATGTGTGTGTGTAGACTACCACCTCCATGAATGTGATTATTTATTTTTCATCACTACCTTAAACATATAGTCCTAAAATACAATTTAAAAAATTATTATGATATTTATATCAGTATTATGACTCTAAAATTTTTAAACATTTCCGTTATTCCTCTCGGTCTATGGGATAAAAAATGTGTTTCTCATGCATATGTTTGGACTACCACATATAAAAGAGTGAGGTATTTAATTTTTTTACTCTATTATTCTATTATGTAAAAAACATTATTATAACCTGATTCAACTCCCTAAAAATCTAACTAATATCATTATTCTTCTAAAATAATGATATTATTCCAAAGGAATCACTTTCTTAACCATATTCATCCATAGATTATAGTTTTTTCTTTTTCTAGGTCAGTATAATCACCTACATGAATATTACTATAAATTTATATCATGGGTAACTAAGAAAGCATAAATTCTGGTGATATTCGAAAATAACAAATAAATAAGGGTTTTTTTCAAGAGTTTTAATAATAATTTATAACATGTTATTAAGATACCACACCTCATTAGTAAAAATTACCAAAAAAATATCATCATCGAATTCATCATCATGAATCATAACTAAAATACATATGAAATGAAATTTCAACATGATAAAAGATAATATAAAATATATTCTAGTACAAATAGTGTTCTTGGAATGATAAACTTTGAACCTGTAAACATGAATCAAAACTACCATTATGAAAATAGTAATTGAGGATAATAATATCCAATAAAGAAAATGAAATATAACTCACAAATAAATTTTTAATAAATGATTTTATGTTAAATTTATAAAAGGATAGGGGTATGAAAATTTTTCTAAAATATGTGATTAATATTGCAATTTTTTTATATATGTGGTTGGAGAGTGTTCAACTAAACGAGATTTAAGGTACAGATTTTTGTATCTCAATTTGTTTTCATTGATATATGATGTGTATTCAACAATTACATCATATTTTTGTATATATATTTATCAGAGATTTATTTTTCCATAATTTATTATACAATATAAGGGATTTAAAAATTATCTCATGTTCTACCATTCATGGGTTTTCAATTATAAATAAAAAAATTATGTAAGGAGTTTTTGGAAACTCAATTCTCATTAATTGGGTTATGTTTGTAATTATTGAACTTATTTCATATAACATAGACACATTCTACTATTTAATTTATTTATGTGGAATTTTATCTTTTGTGGGGTTTACATTTATTCCATAAAAACCCCATTATAAATGTTACTTGCTTTATGAATTATCACATATATAAGGTATTTGGAAAACTCATATTTCCTTTATTGGAGTTAAAATTTCATTACACGATCATTATTATTATAAATTAGATAAATTCTTCTAATTTATAATTAATTTGTTATTTCCCCTATTTTATCTTGGGAAAACTATTTATTTATCTGAAATATTTTTCTAATGAATTTATTTCTTATAAAAGCATAAAGTTTTTAAGTAAAATCACATATTCTTTAAATAAATTTCTTTATTTCATTTAAATTTTTATTATTCCCAAAAATATTTTTCTTATTTAGAAATAAAAATAAATTTTTACCCATGAGACCTTATTATTTTTCATTACCACTTTTGAAATGTGAAATTTTACTACCTCTTTTATTATGTGGGTTTTCAAAAAAGGTATTGAAAAATATTAAGAAGGTTTCTAATCTATTGAAAATACAATGTTTTATATTCTAGTAGAAATTTATTATAAAAAACCTTATATAATTTTCAATCCTACATTATTGAAGAGCATTTTATAAAAGTTAAACATTTAAAAAAATATACCTCACTATTTTTAAAATTACTTTTGAATGTTTCTTATAACATCTTCTTTTATTAGTATGGAAATTACGATGTCTCTCTCACCATGTGATAATTAATATTTCTAAATAATACTTTACATGTTTGAAAATGTTTTTCTAAATGATTATATATATTTATTATTTTGAAAAAATTAGTAATCATTATTATATTTTTAAAAAGAAAAATATTGATTTTTAAATGGAATTATTTATTTTTAAAAGGGATTAATAGTCCTGTGTTTCAAGAAATAATTCTTCAGTAATTATTTTTATTCTTACAGAACGATTTTGAAAACATATTTATATTATAAAATCTATTTTCTGAAATACCTTTTTATCTTTTAAAAGATAATTTTTATATTGTTTAAAGTGTTTCGTTTTAAGGAAAACATTTTAATTGAGTTTTAAATATTTTCAATAAATAAGTATTTCCTATCATTTTTCGACTAATTTATCCAATTATCTTAAATTTATATATATATATATATATGTTGAAATATTGTAACCTTAATTATGTTGCACTTGTAATATGTTTATATAATAGCATCAATATTATTTCTTTGGATGGATAATTATTATGTTGTTTTAAGAAACTTTCCATAAAACCTATTTTTCCAATAAGTTAATTACACAATAATTAAATGATAAATTTTTTATGAACTTATGGAATAAATATGTATTTTTCTCATTATTAGATAGTTTGTTTCTTGTAAATCCCTAAGATGAGTAGTGTTTTTGAGGTCCCTCTAATGTATTGGATATACTTTTATGAGATAATGGGGTTATATGTGGACATTGTTTTGTTCAAAAAATGAAGCATGGAAATTTTTTGTTCCCAACATGCAACATGGTAATTTATTTTGGTCAAAATATATATAATGGTAATATTTTTCACAACAAATAGCATGAGAATTTTTTTGATCATAATATGTAAATGTAGTAATTTTTTATCTTCAAAATATATATCATGGGAATTTTATTCATTTACAACATCCATCGTGGAAATTTTGTTTGTTCACAATATATAGTGTGGGAATTTTTTAGTTCTCAATAGGAATGGTAGACGTTTTATTTCTTCACAACATGATATGTAGATATTTTTTCAGTGTAATATGAAGGCGTGATGGAATTATCAGAGAATGTGATGCTTCCTAGTGAATATTTTTATTCAAAAGTTCTTTGTTATGATATATTTCAAGGTCATGTTACATTTCCATTAAATTTTCATATAATTATGCCTTCTGACTAATTCTTGTTATTACTTAATTCCCCACTAATTTTCTATTGTATATGTTTTTTCATTTGATATTACTTGTAATTTTATCTTAACTTATGGAAAAATATTATTTTTTCATATTATTTTTATTAATATATTTATCCCCTTATCATGATTTCTCATATTATTATGATCTAACCTACAATTACATTAGGATAAGTTTTTCACTATGTGGAATTTGGGTTCACCACATTATATTATTACGTTTTTTCTAGAAAATTTTATACAATACTATATTGAGAAGGATGTTTTACGTAGAGATTATTTATGGGAGATGTTGAAGTCATAAAAGGGTCATATTAGTATTATCAAAAAAAACAATCTTTATCGATAGAAAAGACATGGGTTATAATACTTAGGGACACTCAACCTTCTATAATATGGATTGTGTGATTATTATGAGACATAATGTTTAAATTATTAAAAAATGTATAAGTTTAGTTTGATACATATGACTTGGGATTTATTCAATTTTAATATTATTTTTTCTTCACACCGAAATTAGGAGTGAAGGTCTGAGACACCTCATATACTCTATCTGAATGATAATATGTATAATTCGTCACATACATGTGGATATGACCTTGAAAATGAGGGGTAGTATATTATGTGAATGACTGGTGAGGATTAGTATAATAGAGTGGGTATTTGTATTAATTACCGGATTACAGATATATATAAATATGTATATTATAATCCTAAAGGAGTATACTATCATGTGAGTTTCCATATAATATCTATAGTGGGAGTAAAAATGGTGCTATGTGAGCTATGAACATTTTGATTTGTGGATTATGTGTGATCTAGGAGATCCTAGTGATGTTGAGATGTGTTTCATGATTTTAGTGAAATGAGTACTAAGATTGGGTAGCATAACATGTTACTGTTATTGTTTTAGTGTGTTGTAATATATGAGTGTGACCTAAGAGAGGGGTTATCTCAGTATTGAGTGTCTTCAGCCATGATAAAAATGGGATGATACTTTTTGTTTGATCTTGATGCATGGTAGATTCTATAAAATATGTGATATAATAATAAAGATGAATTAGGTGTTGTGGATGGAAAATCATAGATATGTCTTATGTGGTGATGATTCTGATGTGTACTATATGCATAATCATCCTATTAGATATGCTATAAATCCAATAATTGATGAGATAAAAACATGGTGATTTTTGGTTAGCTGGTGTATTAAGAATGTGTGCCTATATTGGATAGAATAAAAATCGATATGGAATGAGTCAAATGGTATTTCAGGGTATCAATGTGGTGTGAACCAATTTGGCTAGGGATTTTATAGAGATGAGGGAAATTGATAACCATTATGAGAATTATAATTTTGGTATTATTTTACCATGGGTAAATAGAGTTAGTAAATTATACGGTGGGTGGGATTGGTGTAAATTGATCTTATCCTAAATCTGGTAGTTTTGGTGTCTAATTAATCAAGATTTTTTTATCATACATGTGGGATATGTTTATGGTTAAACTTTTATAAATCTTCATGATATGGATATTTAGTTTTATATTTCACATGACCCCTATGGTGAGGTAATAGTGATGGATAGAAATTAAAAGTTCTCTCATGTTGTGCCTTTAGTGTATATTGATTGACCAGTGGAAAACAGTGCATTTAGATGTGATCAGTGTGATAGAAGAATGACTCAATGGACATGAAAATTGTGTATATGTTGAGATGGTTAGTTTAAATGAGAAATGAGTTATAAATCATTTGTTCAATGTTGTATGTAATAACATGACCTTTAGGGATTCTAAAATGATGATTTAATGGGAATGATCGCTAAGGAATTAAGATAATTCTCTAACTATGGTAAGTTAGGTGATAACAAGATTTTAAAAAGCTAGCATGACTAGGTGGGGTCTTTAGAAGTATAGATCATGAGAGTCTTGTGATAGTGGTAAGGTTTAAGAACCTTGGGTCGGACTCATTGGGACTGTGTGTATGGTGGTAGATTATTGGTATATTAAGAAAGTGTTTACATGAGGCATCATGACAATATTAGACTCTCAATAAATACTCAATATATAAAACTATTTAAGAAATATAGGCATAGATCATGAGGAGAAACAAGGATGAAATTTTCAAGATTTTCAGGCATTGTTATTGAGGATCAATGATAAGGAAATTCTTATGGAGATGAGAACAACATAGAAAATATAAGAATATGTAGCTTATTTTGATTATATTTTGATAAACATCTTAAATGGTGTGTTAGTAGAACCAACTAAGAGGTGGGTGCGGTGTCGGTATGGGCTTGTATTCAAGTGGATGGGTTTTATAGTTTTTTCATCTAATAGAATAACCATATATATGTCATAAATATAGTACACATTGGTTAAATATATTATTTATTAGAATTTAATTAAGTAAAATATATTAAATATGACATATGTTAGGTATCAAAAATCCAACTAAGGAAAATATTGTAGGTATAAAAATAATTTATTAAATTTAAAGATAAAATATTATACAACAAACAAAAAATTACATATTAGGTTTTTGGATAATGAAAAACCTCTAACATTATATAAAATGTTATGAATAAATAATATATATGAGTTATAGTTTCTAATTGAAGAGAAAAAATTACATAGTACATATGATAAAATAAATATTATGCATTATATGAAAATTTAACATTTGAGTAAATATGTAATGCATTGGTTTTTCCACAAAGGGAAAAACATTACATGTTATATAATATGTTATTTATGGTTTCTTTGGATAAGGTAAAAAACTTACATGGTGAATAATATATTACTTTTTATGTTACACTCATGTAAAATACATTATTTAAGAATTAATATATTATGCATGGGTTTTTAGTGAAGGTTAAAAACATAATATTAAATAAATATATTAAATACTGGTAAAGAATGTTCTGTATCAAATTTTTCCAAAGTAAAATATATTATTCATTGAGTTAAAATATTACATATGGTATTGTTCCCAAAAATAGTTACATGTGAAAAAAATGTTACACGTAGGTTTTTTCAATGGTAAAAACCATACATTGTGAAGAAAAATGTTACACATGGAAATTTGGTATGGAAAAACCTTATGCAAGAAAAATATATTCTGAGAGGATGATCTTACTATTTTTTTTTTGTATTTTTAAAGGTATGTCATTATCTTAAATATTTAGGGATTTTCAATGTTTTTGTGTTAAATTTATGAATGTCTTGGAATAAAAAATTGTTTGTTTTTTATTAAAGGTATGGGTGGATACTATGGTTAGTGCACACCCCATTACATGAGGATTTAGGTGTGAAATAATGATAAGTGAGTAATTAATTTTATAACATATAAATTAATTATGGAGTAAATTGTGAGAATGATTAGCAAAATATTTATAACTTATTAAATGGTTATTGATGGAGTTAAGGCCTCATGTTTATGGGTTGTGATAGGGCATCCTTTTATGAGATTAAGTAGTAATATTTGAGATAGATTTAAAGGGAGTAATATAGTGAATTATGTAAGTGGTCCATGAACTTGTCCTTGTTATTTATATAGATTGTTATGTACATTTGATATGAAGTATCACCACCCAAGTGTGATAAAACTTAAATTCAAATTGAATTTTATCCCTTAAACTCCCATGAATAAAAAAGTGATTTATTAAGCCATGATAGAACCTTGAACAGTAGTTTTATGTCTCGATTGCTGATGGTTTAGGTATTCACTATAAATTTGTATCATGTGAGATAAATGCACTTTAGGTGTACGAAAGAAATAAGAAAAGTGTACTGAACCTTGAGTAGGTTACCTTAGTCCTCGACGTGTAAGGTAGAGTGATATATTTCGAATGGATGGCCAAGGGGTAGTCCCTATAGAAACATGGAGATCTTGAGAGCCTGTTGGATAGATGATTAGTTGTGGGTGAGTGTTTTTATAACATCATGATATTTTTTATTATTTAAATTTAAATGAATATTATGTTTGATATCATGTACCAGAAATAAAACCAATCTTAAAAGAATTGTAAAATACTATTAAAATATTATTATTTAAATATGATTATTATGACTTAGCCAATGTATTGGAGGTTATTAAGATGAGTAACAGTATTATGAAAAAAATGTATAGAAGTTTTCAAAGTTCCAAAGGGTATAATAATAATTAATAAGGGGGGATGAATAAAATGTTCATTTTTATAAGTTTCAACACTTTTAAAAACTTGAACCCTATAACTTGTTAAATTTTATATCCTTATCCTGTTTATGCAAATTTTCATGCATGAAAAAATAAGAAATAAAGTTAAACACACCATATTTACAAGGTTCATTCTTAGTGTGAGAACCAAAATCCTTGTCATATCCTCTCCTTTGGGTCTACAAAAATTCATTGATCTGAAAAGGTGAATAAAAATTGTACCAACTAACACTATACACCTTTTATCTCTTGATACAAGTGATTATACTGACTCTTGTCATTTTAGAAAAGTTTATTAAAAAATTGTAGAAAAAAGTAAAAAAGAATTTGTTATACTTTCTCCACAAAAGTTCATGGGTTCGATAACCCTGAATCTGATGAACTTTAGTCTGATGAACTCAATCTGATTGACTTAGTATGATTGACTCAATATGATCTTCCCTTTCTCAATCTTCACTACTTCAAACTCTACTGAAAAACTCATTATTATCATACAAAGTGAAATCGAATCAATTTGGTCTTATCAATATGATTTTTCTCATACCAGTAAACAAAAACAATAGATGTTGGTCTTATAATGAGATCTCTGTCCGAAAGAAACTTTCCCTCAAACTCCATAGCACTCTGCCTTTTCCTCTTATGTGAAACGTTAAAAATGTGAATGAACTTTTCTTCTATTTATAGGTAAAAAATAAAATAAAAGTTGGGAAAATGAAGAACCTTTCCCTTTTATTCAAATTTCAAAACTCCAAAAAAATCACTCGCATTTAAACTTCAACTTTAACTCCTTCAATCATTCTCAAGATTTCTTTGAGATTAGTCTTCTCGAACTAACTATATTTTCTTCAATATAATATAAATTCCTCATCTTCATTTTTGTTTCCCCATTATGATCGACCATTATTTATAAACTGATTAAAATATGAAATTCTTTCTTATCTCATTATGATCTAACTATCTTCCTCAACTCATTATGATCTCTCTTTCTTTCTCAGCTAATTATGATGAACTTCCCCAGTATATGACTTTTTGGTGTCACAATCTTATTTGATTCCAAACACAAACTCTCCATTTTTTTATTCTTAATATAAAAATAATAATTTATAATCTTAAAATCTTTTTATAAATGATCTCTCTCTGATGAAATGGCATCAGAAACTCTGATCACTCTGATTTTCTGCAACTAATGTGTTTCCAGCATAAGGCATTCATTTGATAAATTGGTGCATATTCCAGATCTGATTAATCTTCCTCCTCATACTCATTTTGGTAAAAACCCTCATAATGATGGAATTATAATCACTATGAAATTATCATTTCAATTTTTTGTATCTAAATATAACTTCACTCAGAAAAATTAAAATTACTCAACCTTCATCAGCTTTATACATTCTAACATTTGGAAACTTCTATGTCTGGTACTTCAAGATCTGATCTTATGTGTACAGGTTTTTGGAACTCATACAATATTTATGTCCCATTATTACTTCAAAAAAATTTATAATGATATTATTTAGGATTTATTATATCTTAATAAAAATAAAATCATTGTCTGATTTAAGGTTTACAAGGTATGAAAAATTTCGAACTTATGAAATTTCTAATATGCATTCAACCTCTTCAGAAAAATTATAAGTTTAATTATTAGAAAATTCAAAAAAAATAACCAATAACAAGTCTTATGATTCTTTAACTTCATTTTAATGGATCTGATACTGATAATGCATCTAATTAACAACATTATTTTTTTGACTACTTCTGCATCTGCTACTGCTCAGTTTGAAAACATGAGTCCAGAAACCTGTGTTTGGAGAACAAAATTCTTAAAGATAAAACATTTATATCCCTTTTTTTGGATCTAGAAACTTCCATATTTTTTATGAAAAACTAATTATGATGTATTGGTTCTGATCCAGAATAAAAAAATACAAAAAAGTCAGTTTTCATAAAATAGAATAAAAATGTTAAAGAAAATTATCACAAAGGTTCTTCAATATCTCCATTTAAATTTGTTGAAAAACCTTATTAACAACTTTTATAACTCTCATAAATTTTCCACAACTCAAATTTTCTAAACAAATAAAGTTTTTCTAATTTTACCAATACACATATTTTCTCAAAAGAGAGTGTATTAACACCACACTACATGATTAAGTAATGATTTTGAAGGAATTTCATTCCTCAGTGATAATTAAATTTTTCAGCCATATAAAAATATACTTCCCCTCTCATTTACCTTTTCCTCAATCATTTTTATTCTCTCTCCATTCTCTTCTTATCTCCACCATTTTATGATAAACACTGTTTCATATTCATTTAAGAAACATAAGTAAAAACTTTATTAAAGTTTTTACCTTCTCTCTATATTTTTCAACAAAATCCAAAGAATGGTGAGGGTCTTCCTTATGAGATTTAAGAATTCACAAGAGGATAAACTTGAAGTTTCAGGGTCAACTCAAAAAACATTTTTTTCAGCATGGTATTTGTGAATATATCATCAATTTGACACTTTCTTGAGATATATTCTAGTAAAACATCTCCAGCATTAAAATTTCCTTTTATAAAGTGAAACTTTATATCAATGTGTTTTAATCTTGAATGTTGGACAAGATTTTTAGAAAGATCTATTGAACTCTGATTATCACAAAGTATCTACAATTGGTTAGAAAATTATATATTCAAATCTTCTAGGTGAAATTTTATTCAAAACATTTTAGTATAATCCTGAGTAGTCACAACATATTCTGATTGTGTTATGATCAAGGTTAATGAACTTTTTTTCTTACTATGGAAACTCAAAAAAAAATTACCCAAGAAAAATGTTCCTCCTGAAGTTGATTTTATATTATTAGGATATCCATCCCAACCAGCATTAATATGACCATAAAGTATCATTTAAAAATTACTTTTATATAAAAAATAAAGTGAATTTATTCTGTTGTCATATCTTAGAATTCTATTTTCTACCAGCATATGTGATTATTTATAATTACTTGGATAACTGGTAAACAAGGTCATAGCATAAATAGTATTACGTCTTGGTGTTGTAAATTAATTTCTACTTATTATCAACTTCTAAAATTATTTTTGATTCCCACTATTCTAAGACTCAGCTTCACTCAACTTCATCCCACTGAGATAAGAGTAGAAACTTCTTTGGATTATATCATGCCAAACTTTCGTAATAATTCCCATCATACTTTTCTTGATATAGGTAAATGTAATTCTATTTTTATTGAAATTTTAATCCAATAAATAAATTTATTTCTCATGAAATTAAAATTTCAAAGTTCTTTTTCATTTATTTAGTAAATAAATCACAAAAATATTCTCTATCCCCAACCAAAATTATATCATCCACATAAACAATAACAATTAGCGTTGTGGATTCAAAATCTTTCACATATAAGTTTCTTTAAATATTTACTTTATAAAAATTAAACATTCTCAAAAAAATCAAGTTTTCAATACTAGGAATGTGGGGCTTGTCTCAACCATACAAGGATTTCTTCATTTTACAATATTTTTTCCATCCTTATCAAGTAGAAACCCAAAAGGTAGTTTAATTTAAACTTATTCTTCAATTAATCCATTTAGACATGATGAATTTACATCCATCTGATATACTTCATAATTTTATTATGAATCCACTACTATAAACATTAAAATAGTTTCTAACTTTACAACGGGTAAAATGGTTTCATCAAAATCCACACCTTCTACCTTTGTATAAACTTTAAAACAAGTTTGACTCTGTTTCTTGAAACTTCACCCCATTCTTTCATTTTGTTTTTGTAAACACACTTTTTTGTGATAAGATTTTTAATTTGTATTTTTGGAACATGTTCCCATATTTTATTTTTCTCAGTATAAACTAATTCTTCATTCAGAGAATCCATATGATACTTGTGTTAAACATCTTGTAAAACTGATTCCCATTCAACTTTTGAGATAAGTGAAGCCTAGTTTTCTAATCCCAACTTTCTTCTAGTCAGAAGTAAATCCTTCCAATTTCCAACAATTTTTTTAGACTCAACATGTTTTTTTAATGTAGTAAATTTAATTATTCCTCTTCCAAGTGAACTATACTCATCACACAATTCCTCTGAATCAATATAAGGATGTTTTATCTCTCCTTCACTATTGTTTTAAATCTCCAATTTATCCTCCTTAGTATTCTCAACAAATTTTTTTAAGGAATTTTAATTTTCAATTACCTTGACATCATAAGAGTCAACCAACCATTATAATAATTTGTTCCAAAATTTTTAACTTTTTTAATTAGGTTAATATCCCATAAAATTTCATTTCTCATCTTTCTCATCAAAATTTCCAAGATCTAGATTTTTTATTTTAAGTAAACATGGAACTCTAAAAACATTAATGAATTTCAATGAAGGTTTTATTATAGCAAATTTCATAGAAATTCATTTTGGTTTTTGGTCTTAGTAAGTATCGTTTTTGAACATGTCTAGAATTACTAATAGTTTATTTCCAATATAAATTTGGTACTTTATATTCTATTAAGATACTTCTTCTTATTTCCACTAAAATTATATTCTTTCTTTCTGTTACTACATTTTGTTATATAGTATAGGGAGAACTATACTGGTGTTTTATACCAAAAATTATCATAAAGGTTTTAAAACTATTGACTTTGAATTTGGACCTAAAATATATTCAATGTTTCATTATATAAACTCGCATTTATTTCTCATATTCTTTTATGAAAACCCATAACATTTCTATAGTCCATGACTTTAGTTTCATAAACATGATGTTTTTCATCCAAGTATAATCTTTCATAAATGTGATGAATACTAAATATCTTATTTATTAATGTTCCATAATCCTACATAAATTGGAATGAATAAGCTCAAGAGGCCCGGTAGATTGAATCTTAACTCTCTTATGACTTTTGTTAGTCATATTCCCTTTTTTCCAAGTGACATAATCGAATTCATCTCTTATTTTCAATTCAAGAAAATAATTGACGTCATCAAATTTAGTATGTTTGTTCATGTATTTATTCCCAAGGTAGAAAATGCTTCAATGCTGTAACTTATTTTCACCTTCATCAATAAAGAAACAGGAGTTAATAAACTCTCGTATTTGGAAGATATTAACATTGTTTTTTTCTTCTTTTTGTAATAATTTTTTTATATATTAAAATTTTTATAACACATAAATGTTTTCTGAAGACAACTTTATTTACTTCATCACAAAGTGGACTTACACTAATTATGTTATTTTTAATCCCTCTAACAAAAAAACTTCCTTAGACATTACCTTTCTTATTTCAACCTCATTTATTCTGATTCCTCTTAATTTTAAGGGCATACCATTATCAAAGGTATCTAGTCCTCCATTATAAATTTCAATATGTTTCAAGATTTTTATATTTCCTATCATATGTCAAGATTAACTGATATCAAGTATCTATGGTTTGTTCTTTTTAATTTCTTTTACAGTTGTCTCATCAAAAAAGATATTTCTTTAGCTTTATTCTTTCCAAATTCCTATTCATTTCTACTATAAGAAATTTTTTCTCAAAAGAGTTTCATAAATATTTCATCATGATGACCACCCTCATCACATATTCCACAAACTTCTTCGACATATTCAAAATTATTTCTTGTTGGCAGGGTTATAAAATCATGATTTTTTTCTTTTCTAACGGCTTGTGGGTTAGAAAACTTAAACATCCTTCTTACAACATTGATTTCAATTTGTTCAAAACTACTTCCAGAAAGTGATAATTTATGATAAAAATTATATGAATTTTTCCTAAATATTCCATAACACCAACAATATCCATCATATCTTTATTTTCAATTAAATTATGATCTTTCTCTGTAGAAAATTTATTGAGGTTGATAACTTCTTCCCTATTAAAAAATCTCTAGACATAGACCATCATTCCTTCTAGGTGGGTTTTCATATTTTGTATATGAAATGGGTTTCTCAAACCCTTTTTCAACACAAAATTTCCCCTTACTTTTTTTGGAAACTTAAATGTTATAAAATTAGATGAATCATTTTTTTAGTGGGTGATGATTTCACTAGATTCTTTGTTTGATATTTCTCAGAAACTTTAGAAGTCTCAACTTTTACTTCTAAAGCCTTATTGAAAATTTAATTTCTTTTCCATAGGGTAATTTTTGATACAAGATGTTTTTATTGAAACTTGTTAACTTATTCTTCCTTAACTACTAGCTTCTTACTGAGATCTACAATCATCTTTCCCTATTTAGAATTTCATAGTTTGTAACTTAAGATCTATTGAATGTATTCTTCCTCCTACTAGATGGAATATTTATTTTCTTAAACAATTTATTCACGATATTTATTCATTACTCTAATTAGTTTCTTGATATTCTTGTTTTTATCAAGGCATCCAAAAAGTTATTTTCCAAGTTGATAACCTTTATATGATTCTTTACCCCCTTCTTCACTATTCGTTGGGTCATTTCTTTTCTAAAAATTATCAATAAAGGTTATGAATTTTTCTAAACATCCATCGTCTGAATAATTATTGTCAGTTGATTCTGATTCATCTTTCTTACTCAATATACATCTATTATTCCCAGTAAAATTATTCTTATATTTTGTGGATGAAATTTCTTCTTTATAACTTTTTCTCCACTTCTTTCATTGATGTTTTTCATTATAATTATCACAATATTATCCAAATTTCTTCTTGGGAAAATTCATAGAAAAGTGTTTGATTCCACCACACTCAAAACATTTGAGATTAATTTTACCTCTATATATATTTATTCCCCCTTGATAGTTCTTAGATATAAGATACCTGATTTTTTTCATTCAAATCGCCATCCTCTTTATCATCAAAGTTACAAGGATCAATAAATTAAACATGTTATATTTTCATTTTTCTCAAGGTATCAAAATAAAATACATATTTCATCTTCTTTTTGAAAATTTGAAATTTCCATATTTCATAAGAAACAAGAAGTTTTTGGAATTTATCAAGAGAAAAATCATCCTTATCTTATAAAGATAAAATTTTGGAATCAAACTTGTCTGGAATGTTTATCATAAGTTTCTTAAAAATTTTAGAATGTTATAACACATATCTAAATTATATAATATTTCAAACATTTTTATTTACTTTGGTAATATATTCATCAATAGTTTCTTCATCTGTCATTCCGATGTATTCATACATACTACACCATATTTGTATCTTTTCTTTCTTCGCATTGGATTCCCATTGAAAATACTTTCTCTCTTTTCTCAGATATTATTTGAAGTTTTTATACCCACCACCTTTATATAATAATTTTCTAATAAAGATAGTGTTTAAATATTTTGCATCAACATCAATATTTCTCTTATCAAAAAACAATCATTGGGGAATCCATATCAATATATGTAAAATCAATTTTAAAAGCATCAACAACATTTAAGCCAAGATATTGGATATAGGGAATAATTCTATTTTTCAATCCATAGTAATTTTTTCCATATAATATAGTAATTCATCTACTATTTAAAGAATTGAGATTATCTATGATAAGAACTAAATAAGGGAACCTTCTCTATGATACCAATTGAAGTTCCAAATGATCGAATAATAACTGATAAGGGGGGTTGAATTAGTTTTTCACTTTTTATATGATTAAACACTTTTTAAAGCATAACCATTGTAACCAATTAAATTTCAAATCCTTTTTAAAAAAATTAAATACTCATGCATGAAAAAATAGGAAAACAAGTAAAGAACATGATATTTAAAAGGTCCAGCCTCTGTGTGAGAACCTACATCCTTCCCATAGACACTCCCATGGGTCTATGAAAATTCACTATTATGAAGAAGTTAATTAAACTTGTACCAAATATTATTAGACACATTTTATATCCTGATAAAAATGATCATAAAAACTACAGATATTTTTAAATGTTTGCTTACAATAAATGATCCAAAAAAGTAAAAAATTGTTCAATTTGATCAACAAAAGTTCATAGGTCTGATGATATTGAATCTGATGACCTTCAATTCAATGAATCCAATTATATTGGCTCATTATGATTTAATCAATATTATCTTACCATTCTCAGTATGATCTTCCTCAGTTTGATTAACTAAATATGATATTCTCAATAAAATGTTTATCAGTCTCGTAAATAAAAATAATATATGTTTGATCTTATAATTACATATCTTTCTAAAAGTAAATTTTTATACAAATTATTCAGCACTTTTCCTTTTCTACTTATGTGAAAATTTACATAATGTGAATGAACATTGCTTCTATTTACAGGTGACTTGGAAAATAAAAGGTGTAAAACTGAGAAAAAAATCTTGCCTACTAAAATTTAAAAACACCCAAAATCACTCACATTTGAACTTAAACAGAGACTTCTTCAAACCTACTTAATATTTCTTAAATATTAGTCTTCTTGAAAAAATATAACTTTCTTCAGTCTGATATGACTTCATTAGCATTATCTTCCTCTTCTCATTATGATTTTATTTTCATTATTATCTCATTTTGATCTTCCTCTCTTTCTCTACTCATTTTGATATGACTATCTTTCTAAACTAATTATAATATTCTTTCATTTATTATCTCATTACGATGAAATTACCTTGTATATGACTTACTGGTGTCACAATCTAATTCAATTTCAAATGTAAATTATTCATTTGTTTCATCTCAAGAAAATGAAACTATTTTAAAATCTCCACTTCCTTTTGATAACTGATCTTCCTTTTATGGATCAGTATTATAAACTTTGATAAGTATGATGTTTTTCAACTGATGTGTTACTTATAAGAGGCATTCATTTGATGAATCGGTGTTGGATTCTAATCTAATTAATCTTCCTCCCCAGATTTAGTGTGGTTAAAACCCTCATAATGATGCAATTATCATTATGATGGAATTATAATAATAATGTTATGCACTAGATGATAACTCCACTCAATGATATTGAAATTATTCAAACTACATCATCTATACACACAATGACTTCTAAAAACATCTGAGTATGGTGCTTTTTGATCTAATATAATATGTCTAGGTATCTAAAACTGATACAATCTTTACAATTAAAACATTTCTCCAAAATCTTTTATCATGATAATTTTCATGATTTGTGAGAACTTATTTACCAGTAAAGAATCATCTAATATATGAATTATAATGTATGAAAAATTAATAAATCCTAACATTACTAATATTCATTCAAAGTCTTCAATAAAATTTTGATTTTAATTCTTAATAAATTTTTACTTTTAAACCAATAATGAGTCTTATTGATCTTTATCTTCATAGTGATGGATTTAAGCCAAATAAAATGTATGATCAATTATTTCATCTTTCTTACTAATTCTGCATCTGGTACTGCTCAGTATGAAAATTTTAGTTTGAATACCTGTGTCCATAAAATAACTTCCTTAAAGATAAAACTTTTCTCACTCCTTTTTTTTATCCACTAACTTCCATCATTCTTATGAAAACCCATTATGATGGACTGGGTCTGATCCCGAATAAAAAACATTATTTTACAAAAAAGAGAGTTTTCAAAAAAAAATAGAAAAATATTTAAAACAAATTATCACCAAGTTTATTTATCTTTCCTTAATATACATTTACTTATTAAATCCTCTAAAATATATTCTCAATTTTAGATAAAATTAAATAATATTAAAAGAAGTATTTTTCAGAAAGCTAATATATGTGTGTGATGTAATTTTATTAATGTAAATTGCCTAAATAACTATACATTAATGATTTTAATTAAATTTAGATATAATTTATTTAATAAAAGTATTAAAAATTTATCTGATGTTGGTTACTATACAAAAAATTGTTATAAATTCATTTTATACATCAAGAATAAATTTTCTTCAAAAATGGTTTTTATTACATTTTTTATATTGATATTATGAATAATTTATACCATTTTTATAAATTATATTTTATAAAATGAATAAATTTTCAAAATTAACATTTAAATATAATATTTGTCTAAATTTTTAGTATCATTCTGAAAAGGATTATTTTTCAGTGAATAGTGAAAATACAAATTTTGTGAAAAATACCATTTAAATAATTATATCAATGTAATTTTAGTGTTACATTTAGTTTTGGATTTTTTTTAAAGTCACATAAATTTTAATTTATTAAATATAATCCAATAAATTCCGCTGTAATCAACATCATACTTGATTTTAGAATAAAATCATTTGTAAACTTAAAAAATGAATTTTTCAATAAATGGCCTTTAGTTGAGTTTTGAGAACTTATATTAAAATTAATTTTTACCACTTATTGAAATTTAATCCTAGGAATTGAATTCTTTATTTTTATTATCATTTTTATGTTTTATTATATGACCAATTTCATTTTAATCTATAATGAATAGTAATTATATTAAATGTTTATCACCGTGATAAGGGGTAAAACAGGTTAATTAGGGATAGAAAATTGAGATAAGGTCACAAAATATCATTTTAGTTATTATTGTATAAATTTATTTTAACTATAATCAACTTAAATTCTAAAATATGGTAATTATATTCCACTTTACCTTAATTATTACCTTTATATAATATTAAGTTATCAATAATTACACAATATCACCCCCTTTCTTTTAATATATCTAATATGTTTTCAAAAGGATAAAAAGTTGTTATGAATGGTTATAAATTTTTGTTCTTAAAATCAATAAATTATTTTTATAATATTAATTTCTTTTTTAGAGTAGGACACTCAATAGTGGGGTCAATTTAGTTCCTATAAAAAAATGTGTCCTAAATATTTATTTCAAAGTCCCCAAATTTGAAATCAAATATAGCCGAGTAAGATAAATTTGTATATTAAAAAAAATATTTGATATTTTTAAATATTTATCAAATATTTTTTAGATATTAATAAAAACAAAATGGTTGATTGTTTTATATTTTTCAATCAATATACTAAATAAAATTATAATATAAACACTATCTAATATTAACTATCAAAGTGAATGAAATGTTTTCAATAAATCAATAAAATAGTGAAAAAAGAACTTTGAAACACATAGAGGATTTAAAATAAGAGTTTCAATCTCAAGATAAGACTTAGTCCTTTCCACTTGGTGATCACCTACCACCAAGTACTTTGCATAAAAAAATTGATCAACCCCCTGGATCTAGGAAAATAATAGTATACAAACTATCTAGGTCAACGGACCTCTATCAGAGTTCTCATGGCGGTGTAAATTACAACAAGCCTCACATAGACCTCTTCCACTTTTATCTCTTGGAGTGTAAGGTGTAAAAAGATAATTTTTTTTAAGATATTATAGTATCTTCTAGTTATGAATGGGAGATAGTGTGTCTTTATAAAACAGAGGCACACACATTGGTCAAAATGTAAAATAGTTCACAAGAAGAGCCTAAATTATTGAGAAAGGTGTTAAAAAGATCTGTGTGTTTGGATCTGAAGATTTGAGAGTCCTTGAATATAGATTGAAGTGAAGCTGAAGTCTACTTTCTAGAACAAATAAGAAAACAAAGGGTCATGAAGCCTTATACCTTCTATTCGTTGTAAGGTAGTGATTTTCTTGAAGTTTTCTTTTCCACTCTTCAAATTTTTCTATATAAGCTCCTTGATTAGGATTCATATCAATATCTTTGTGTTTATTCAGTTTTAAGTTCTTGGGATTTCATAGATTCATGAGCTCTTTTCTGTTCTACATCGATATCTATTTCTTTTTTATTGGGTATGTGCTTTATACAACGCATCAGACAAGCAGCATGTTCTCTAGTACCTCATAATGGTCTCTAATATCCATTAAATTTTTTCTAAAAAATACATACAAGACCATTAATATAATAATCAATGGTAAGTTTCATAAATATAACCGATATAATTAATTTTGAATCAAAATTGAAAAGGATGGAATGACGGTGTCTCAGGATCGGTAGGTCAGTCTATCGGTATCACATACTGTAGGTGTCTCAGACTTTCAGTAGGTCATTTGGTTGGTAGTTTACCATGTTTGTAGGTACTCTTTAGGTATGTGATGCCTCTGTAGGTGATGTGTTAGTAGGTCAGACAGTGACTCATTCCATTGGTAACTCGGACATCATCGTTGACTCATCATTAGCAAAAAATATGAGCTAACATGTCGGTAATTTGACGTATTGGTGACTTAGTGCATCGGTAGTTCAATCTTCGGGTAGGTTACTATATCAGTAACACATGTTGTTGATAACTCAAACTTCTATATATGACACATCCTTAGTGGAGTTTCAGGGAATCTATCCGCATCTCAAGTATCGGTGACTAATCCTTAACAGTGACTTATAATTATCAGTGACTTCTACTTATCCAAATTATGTTAACTTGTCTTATGGTATAGACACTAATAAAAGAGGTTAAGATTAAATGTAAATATTTTTAAACTAGATTCAAATTAATTAAACATAACTAATCATTATTTTTTATCATTAAAATTAGAGAACAATCTCCCCCTTTTTTATGATCACAAATCATGGAATTGCATACCACAACAGTTTAATTATGATAATCAAGGTAATGTCTTCTTAAATTTTATACAGATCACAAGATAAAAGTTTAATATAAACATAAATAGTGTAAATATCACTTATTGTGATTTTTTTAAATATAATATGATTTTTTTAATCTTATTCTCATGCTAAATCTTATACTCCCACTGTAATACATGCCATACACATTTTCCCACTTTTGGGGTTATCAAAAAGGAAACAAAGAATTAAAAGAAAGAACAGAAAATGAGATAAAAACATAGAATGTATTCCATTAGTCAAGTAGTACAAGTGGTAATAAAAATAGTACAATATATCCCTATCAAATAGTTATTCAATCACTTCGTATCCAAATAATAGTACATTACTTATTTTCCTTTATCAGTGGCTACAGTGGTAGGAGGAGGAGGTAAAGAAGTAGTGGTTGGAGTGTCAGTGCGGATACTGGGGGAAGGAACTGGAATCCAGTCAATACAGTAGGAGTGAGGATTATACTATAAGAGGTAAGAGGTGTTGTAATCTCACAATGAATGACCTGTCTAATTTGAATTAGATCTTGAGATTGATTCATGAACACAGGTGAAATGGGTGTAGAATAATAAGTAGAAGGGTGTCGGATATGTCTGATAGAATAAGTTTCTGGAGAAAAAATTTTAGTACCATCATGAGGTAGGTAAGGTTTCACCATATTGATGATGTCCTTGATGATCTTACCACCATAATATATACCCTTTTTAAAAAAATCTTTACTCTACAAAAACATCTAAAGGGTAGGACTGAAATCCTTTAGTTGCTTGACTTGATCTCAGAAGACTTAAGTAATAGGAGGGATCTTTAAATATTCCACCAAGTACTTGAAATTACTATCCAACTGATGTTTTGTATAAATTCTCTTAAAGTATAAGTTTACTTTTTTGGTAATCTCTTCTTCAGTATTAGTATCACCCTTTGTAAAGAACCTAACCATGTCATATATATGGTCACAGTTATTCTTGATCTTAGAGAGGCTTTCCTAATCAGTTCCACACACCATAGTTCTAAGCTCTTCACTTATCAAATGTATAATCATCTCAACAACATGAGGGTGAACAACAGAATCAGTTGAAGTGGAGGCTCCTTTCCAGATATATCAAATATCTGATCTCAACTAATTCAAATAAAGAGATATGCGATGAGGAACATCAATCCCAGAATATGTATCCTCAAATAATTTCACCACCCTATCTGATATTTCCTATAATCAATAGTTATACTATTAATGGCTGAAACCATATAAGTCAGTTCATTTTACATTTTTTAATTATCTATGATAATTTCTTCCAACACTAAGATTAACTGAGGCACAACCTAAGAAACAGCCCTCTATGTGATCATAGCTACATCACTTTCACAAATCCTTTCCACTTGAGCTAGTTAATTTTAAGGGATATATATAAGAACAGCTGCTAACTCTTCCTTAAATTCATTGAATTCAACCTTAGTCACAAACTCTACAGGCTCAGGTACGGCTACAGAAGTAGGAGCAGTTGAATCTATCCTATCCTCTGAATCAGACTACTCCAAACCCAAAGTCACATACCCTAGATCTTTTCTCTACACAGGCACAACTCTATCATCAAGAGGAGAAATTGCATCAAATTTCACCCTTTTAGGTTGTTTCTACCCATCAATGGATACTCTCCTTCTAGCATAAACCAACTCTTGCACTGGATCTAGGGAAACTTCTCTTTCAGTATGAACTTCATCATGCACATGGACATCAGAGCTCTTTCTTCAACCATAGGTTCTTCAGGAGCTTCATGGGATTGTACAACTTGTTCTTGTTCCATTAAAGAATTATCAAGAAGATATAAATGCACAAAAGGAGATGGAGTAAGACCAGTAGGTTCTTCAATAATAGCTTTATCATCATCAGGATGGTCTGATCCTCTATAATATTCCTCACCATCTTCTTCATTTTCTTCCTCATCTCTATCACCATATTCCTTTTCTTCATTATTGCTTTCTCATTATTCACCATTTGGATCCTCATTTCTATCAGATATTATAACATACTCAACATTATCTAAATCTTTAGTCTCCTCATCATCAGTCTCATCTAGATGCAGTTCTTTTGCATGAAGTCACCTTAGAAGGATATCAGGACCATAGGACACCCATTCAGAACATTTAGCTATATCAGGGTCACTTCTATCATCAATTGGTGACTCATTTCCTTGATCTACCTCAGCTACATCTTCCCCATCTAAATACTCACCACCTTTATATAGTCCCAAACAAGGATCAACCATGTTCCTCATCCTTGAGGGACACTCAATAGGATTAAAATCCTCATACATATTTTCATTGTATTCAACCCACATCCTCTTCCAAGGATTCCAATTTATTTTCATTCACTTACAAATAGTTTTTTTAGACAAAAACCATTATAGACTAAAACTTCTTCTTTACCCTCATTCACTAAACTGTTATCTTTCATAATAGTAGAAATAAGTTATCTATAAAACAATGAATTTAGTTTCCAATAAGGTTTTATTATTTCAATTATATACACCATCAAATATCTGTATAGGTTAACTATATGTCCCTTCTTCAATATATAAATCAAATATACATTTTGATACATTAGGGATAAAAATTCTCCTTTTATAGGACATAACTGATACTGAATAAGCTTTAAAAAAATCCTACATTAACCATCATGTTCTACTACTATAATCCTTCTATAATCTCCATTACCAGTAAGCTCTTCTAATGATTCCTCAAAATTGAATATATCACTGGGTGGAGGTTAAATTCTCTGATGATCATCACACACACCCTCATAGAGTACCATTAAATATTTTTCATAATGATTAGATGAAAATGGATTCTTTTTCTATCTATAATAGAATTGATCCAAAATACCTCTAAGACTTAAAAAAGAAATTCATCATACAGATAGAACATGTACACTAGCCTCGGATAAAACTGTCTTCCACTATTGGAGAACTACTCCAACCATCCTTTAGCTTTAAAAATATTTAACAAGGGATACTTACTTATCAACATCCATTCTGAGTGCACTTCTTTCTCAGGATTGACGATATGGTTCGCAAGTTTCGGACGAACAGGTTGCATTTTAGGTTGAATATATTTACCTATTTACTTATTATACAGATTTGACTCATCCCCAAATATCTCAGAAACAAGTTTAACATGATACCTTAATGATATTTGAGAGTTTTGGTTCTAGGTATAAAGATATCAAGAGTTTGGGAGAGAAATGTTCGAAGGTAAGAGTGTGAGAGAAAGAGTTTGAGAGTGAGTAAAAGTGTTGGATCAACCCTTAATTTTATCATTTAGGGATTTAATATCATAATTTACAAAATGTATATTAAAATAAAATGAAATAATTAAAACATAGATATCTCATATTCTATAAAATGAAAGAAAAAAAAGAAAAAAAAAGTCTATGTATCGATCGATGAGACACATCGGTGAGACCTATTGGTAAGTCACCAATCTTGATTCCTATCATTGAGTCATCATCAGTGAGTTTTATCCATGGGACATCACTATTGAGTCTTTTAGGTGGTTCATCATTAGTCATACATCATTGGTGAGACATAAATGGTGAGGCATCTGAAAGTTAGTCACACAAAGTTGATCATTCCTAACTCATGTCTGATGTAAGTAATTGTCTCAGAAATTAATGTATTATTAAAAATCTTAGCAAGATGATGTTCAGTGCCAATGAATTCAAGAGTTATATAACATTTTTTACAATGATCTCTCAAAAATTGATGTATTATATGAATATGTTTTGTTCTAGAATGAGAAAAAGAATTCCTATAAATGTTAATAGAACATGTCTTATCATAGTTTATAGAAGAATATCTAAATTGATAACCATAATCTAGTAATGTGTGTTTTATCCAAAAAAAATGAGCACAAAACTACCGGTAGCTATGTATTTAACTTTGTTAGTGGATAATGCAATATAATTTTTCATCTTACTACACCATGAAACTAGAGACTTTCCCAAAAAGTGACATGTTCTAAAGGTTATTTTTCTATCTAACTTGAAACAACCAAAATTTGTATTATAATATGTAACTAAGTCAAATGTTTTTCCTCTCGAGTAAAAAAGTTCTAAGTTGGTTTTATATTTAAGATATTTGAAAATTCTTTTAATAGAAAGTAGATACGAATATTTAGGATTTTCTTGAAAATTAGAACATATACACACACTAAACATAATATCAGGTCTTCTAGATGATATGTAAAGAAGACTTCTAATCATACCTCTATAATGGGTTTGATCCACTAATTTTCCATTTTCATCAAGATCCAAATTACAGGTGGTACTCATGGGAGTACCACTACATTTAGTTCTTTCTATATTAAAATATTTAAATAGATCTTTTAGTATAATTATATTTATTTAAAATAATACTTTCTTTATTTTCAGAAATATGAAGAAATAATTTAAGTTCACCCATTAAGCTCATTTCAAATTCATTTTCCATTATTTTTGAAAAATAAATACATAAATTGTTTTGTTAAGATCCAAATATAATATCATAAATATATATTTGAATAATAAAAACATATTAAGATTTTTTTATGAAAATAGTACGATCATCAATGTCTTTTATAAAACATTTGGAAATAAGAAAAGTGTTGAGCCTATCATACCAAGATCTTGGAGACTATTTTAAACCATAAAGATATTTTGTTAGTTTAAAAACATGATATAGAAAATGAGGATTTTTTAAATTAGGGTTCGTTCAAAAAAACATCTTATACTATATACCCATTTAGGAATTAACTTTTATAATCCATTTGATAGAGTTTGAAATTTAGATGTGTTGTATAAGCTAATAGTATTCTAATGGCTTCAAGCATAGTATCAGGTGTAAAGGTTTCTTCATAGTCAATTTCTTCTTCTTGATTATAACATTATTCAACTAATCTATCCTTATTTCTTACTATAGTGTCAGATTCAACTACTTTATTTCAAAATACCAACTTAGTGTCTATTTCCAAGGTGTCATTGGGTCCATCAACAAGTTTCCAAAAAAATTCCTTTCAAATTTATTTAATTATTCTAGAATATACATCACCCAAAATTCATCATTAATTGCATCATTGATGTTATTTTGATCATGTTGTGACAAAAAGTCTTGATGTTTAACTTGGTTCCTTAGAGTAGCTCTAGTCAATGTCCATTTATCTAAGTCTCTAACTACATCATATAAGGAATTGTTCTTAAGGGTTCTAACAGATCTAGAAAAATAAGGGTTGGTTATCTCATGTTCATCTATAGGTTTTGGTTCATTATAATCAGAATCTAGAGAGTTTCCAGAACAATATTTTTCTATTTTTTAGTAGAAAAATCTGAAACATTAGTATTTAGGTCTAGATTTGACATATTGTCCCCAATATTTTATAGTGCTTTTTTAGGTTCATGTGGGTTTGTTTCATCAAATTTGATATATATATATATTCTTCCACACACTTGGTTCTTTTATTAAAGACTCTATAGGATTTTCTAGAGGTTGAATAACTAAGGAAAATTCATTTTCCACTCTTGGAGGAAAATTTTTCCTGATTATCTTTTGTATTAAGGATATATAATTTGCAACAAAAAACTTTAAAGTAATTAACCTTGGGTTTTCTATTACTCCATAGATCATAGGGGGTTATCATAAGGATAGGTCTAATTAAAACTTGATTGATTATGAGACAAGATGTATTCACATCTTATGCCCAAATATAAACATGTAAATTGTATTCACTAAGAATAGTTGAGTCTATCTCTTTTAAGGTTATATTTCTTATTTCTATAACTCTATTCTATTGGGATGTCCTGGGAGTATTGATGTCATGACTATATCCATTTTGTGAGAAAAAATATTCAAATTTTTTATTTTTAAACTCAAAACCATTGTCACTTCTTAAGGTTTTGATCCTAAGTCCACTTATGTTTCCTACTGACCTAGCGTACATGGGGAAATAAGTCCAAGCTTCACTCTTGTGAGCCGAAAATAATTTCTAAATATATCTAGACAAGTCATCTACTATAACTTTGACACAGTTCTTCTCATTTAAACTTGAAACTCTATAATGTCCAAACAAATCCTAGTGAACCAACTCAAGGGGCTGAGTAATTGAAACTTATTTCTTTGATTTGAAAGATATTTTATGTCATTTTCCTTTTTGACAAGGATTACATAACTTATGATTTGGAAACTCATGTTTAGGTAGATCCTTGACTAGTCATTTTCTAGTAATATTTCTATTTGAGTGAATGTTATAGTGGCCTAGTCTCTTATGCTAGATCCAATACTCTTTATGAAAGTCACTCCAGCAAAAAACATTTTTATAAACTAAATAATCTATATTAACAGTATAAATATTTTCATTTCTAAATGTAGTAAATACTAAATAATTTTTAGTATTAAAAACATTAGAAACATCATTTTCAAATTTGACATGAGATCCATCATCACATAACTGGAAGATGATAATTATATTATACTTAATACAATCAAAAAAAGACCTTTAGAAATTAAAATTTAATTACTATTAATGATCTATCCAATGAAATTATTTTACCTTTTTCATTGTCACCAAAGATTACATTCCCACCTTTAAATTTTATTAGGTTCTTTAGGATCAAATATTCCCATGTCATGTATATTGAACACCCACTGTCCAAGTACCATAATCTCTTATAGGAACTCTTCAACTAGCTTTCCCACAAAAATTATCAAACAAGAAAATAATATGGTACGCAGACTTGCTTGGGTCTAGTAATATTAGTTATTAATGCTTTGGGAACCAATATTTTATTTATGGGCTTCCTATATGTTGTTTGTAAAGTCTTAGAAAAATAAACTTTATTTGGTCTAGAAAAACTTGAAGCAGTAGAAGATGTTCCAACACTATAACTTACAACATATTTTCCAAAACTACTCATAAAACTATATTTTCCATATTTAGATGCAAAATCAGTTTAAAAAAACCATTTTTCCTAGTTTATTACCAATACTAATAAAATATTTCGGAAAAACATGTTTTCCATTCATTTGAACTAAGGTATCATTACCATTTGTGGAATTATATAAATCATTCTTTAATTTCTCAATAGAAAGTTTAAGTTTTGTATTCTCATGGAGTATTTCAACATTCTTTTCCTTTTCAATAGTAATTTCTTACTTCATAGTATTATAAAGATCATGATGTTTATTGAGAGATTTATATTTATATTTAATTTCATTACATGTATCCTAAATTATTTTACAGTATTTTAAACATCTTTTTAATTTGTCAAATTTTTAGAATCAAAATAATTTTTTATAGGAGATTCTAGAGTTACCTAAGATGTTTTTTTCATGAAACACATACTGTATTTGTCACATTTCTCATCATGTGATGATTCGGATCCACTAGAGATATCCTAAGAATCATTTTAGGTGGCCTTCAATGTCTACTTATATATTTTATCTTTATTCTCATACTTCTTTTTGTACTTTAATTTTGAATAGTCATCCTCTACATGTCCTCTTCACTTACACTCATATCATACTGTCAGTGTAGTAGTATCACTTATATTCCAGCCATTTTTCTAGTTGCCTTTGTTTTCATACTTCCCTTTATAACTGGGATTTCTAAGAAATTTCTTCTTTCTATAGAACTTTTTGAACCTTCTGGTCAGTTGAGAAATTTTTTCATCACTGTCAATTGGTGATTCTTCATTTCTCAAACTTTTATCATGAACTTTAATTTTCAATTTTTTATTATGTTTAGAAGTAGTGATTTTGAAGGCCACTGACTTTCTCTTTGTTTCATCATATTCTTCTCTATTAAACTTCAATTATTCTTCAAACATAATTATCTTTCTTATCAACTTATTTACTGGAAGAGTGTAAATGTCATAAGATTATATTATAGATATTGAAGTCCCTATCCATTTATCTGGAATACATCTCAATATCCTCATGATTTTTTCCTTTGTAGTGATTATTTTCCCATTGAGATCATTGTATTCCCAATCTTTTTTAACCTGAGATACATGTCTGAAATTGGCTCATCATCATTCATTTTAATGTTATCATATTTAATAGTATATCTATTAAGTATCATTTCTTTAACACTAGTAGTCCCTTCATGTGAAACAACTAAAGTATCCCAAATCTCATGTGTTGTTTTACATATAGAAATCCTATTAAATTTTTCAACACCTAAAGAAAAATATAAAAAAATCATGTCTTTGAAATTATTATTGTAGGATACCTTAGTCTAATTATACCAACTATTTATATTATTAGTAGGAATCTTATATTCATCAACTATACTAGATCATATTACAAAAAACATGCTTTCAAAATGAATTTTCATTTTAATTTTACACTAGGAATAATTTGTGCAATTATAGTTGGGTGGTTTGTTGGTAGTTGCACCTTCCTGTCTATTTTCAATTTTAAAACATATTTTAAATATTTTCAATAATAATAAATTTTGATCATACAAAAATTTAGAGATCTTTGAACCACACTTAAAATCACAGTTGAAATGATTTAAAAACATTTCAAACTTAAAAACTATGATACCAAATGTTTTTTGAAGTAGGACACTCAAGAGAGGGTGGATTGAGTTACTATGAAAATTTAATTCTAAAAGATTTAATTAAAATCCCCCAATTTAAAATCAAATATGGCCTAGTTAACCAAATTAAAATATTTATAAAATTTTCATCATATGAAATATTTCTCAAAGATTTATTAGTTCTCAGTTAAAATAATAAAGATTATTATTTTATATTTTTAAATCAATATACCGAACCAAATTCTAATAAAAACACTATCTATGATTAACTATCAAAGTGAAAGAAATTTTTTCAATGAATCAATAAAACACTAAAAACAGAACATTGAAAGACACATAAGATTTAAAACAAGAGGCTTAGTCTCATGAAGAAACATAGTCCTCTCCACTTGGTCTTAAAATTCCACCAATAACTTTATATAAATAAATTTGATCCACAAACTAGATTGGGGAAAATAAAATTATACAAACAATCTAGGTTAAAAGGCATTTACCACTATTCTCATGGGGGTGAAAATTAAAAAAATACTTGCAATGACCTCTTACACTATTATCTGTGGGTGTGTAAGGTGTAAAGAGGTAATTTTGTAAAGATATTTGAGTATAATCTAGTTCTGGATAGGAGATAATGTGTTTATAAAACACAGGCACACACACTACTTGAAATGTAAAACAGTTCACCAGTAAAGCATAAAATATTGAGAAGGGTGTGAGAAATATCTGTGTGTCTATATATAAAGCTTTGAGTCTCCTTGAAGATATAATAAAGTGAAGTCGAAGTCAAAATTTAGGAACAGATTGAAAAACAGAGGGTCATGAAGACTTATGTCTTCTATCCTTAGTAAGGTAGATATTATTTCAAAGTGTTAATTTCCACTCTTCAAATGTTGATACATAAGTTCTTTGATTAGGATTCACAAAAATATTTTGATGTTTCTTTAGTTTAATGGTCTTGGGTTTTCACAGGAACACGATCTCTTTTATGGACTACACAGATATTTATTTCTTTTTTATCAAGTATGTGCTTTATAAAATGCAGCAGACAAGAAGCATGTTCTCTGGTACCTCTTACCTTATACTAGTATTTGACATCCATTAAATTTTATCTACCAAAAACTGACAATCTCATTAATAAAATAATTAGTGCTAACTTTTAAAACATGGCCATTAGAATTAATTTTTAATCTAAATGGAAAAGGAATGTATGAATTAATCTTAGGATTGATAGGTCAGTCTGTCAGTGTATCAGATTGTCAGTGTCTCAGACTATCGGTAGGTCGGTATGTCGGTAGATAACCTTGTCGATAGTTACTCTATAAGTTTGGGATGTGTTAGTTGGTTGGTCATTGACTCATTCAATCTGTAACTCTTACTTTATCAGTGACTCATCCTTAGAAAAAATTCTGAGTTGAGCTATCGGTAAGTTGATGTATCAATGACTTAGAGCATTGGTAGGTCAATTTTTCGGTAGGTTACTCTATCGGTAACACAAGTCATCGATAACTTAAACTTTTTTCAGTGAATCATCCTTATTTAAGTTTATGAGAGTCTATAGATAGCTCAAGTACTAGTGATTTATCATTATTGGGGACTTATCATTATTGGTGACTTATACTTATCCAAATTCTGTTAACTTTTCTTATGATATCGACACTAACAAAATAGGTTAAGATTAAATACAAACATGGTTAAACAAGATATAACTTAATAGACCATAATAAATGATTATTTTTTAGTATCAAAACTAGATTAGTTGAACATAATTTATTCTAATTTTTTATTCATGGTGTAATTACCTATAACATTTACATAATGTTAACGCATCACTTGTGCATGTTGTAGAAAAATTGAGAAATTATTTTTTAAAACATTAAATGTAATATTTTTTTATACTTTATTATGTTAAATGAATTTATTTTATGATTATAAATTGAATTTTATTTTTAAATTATTTATATTCTAATTCTATTTTTATATTGATTCCTTTAAAGTAAAAATATTTTAATAATCATGAAAATGAATTTAAATGGTATTTGATGTTTAATAATTATTTTTAATTGATTATAAAATCATAAATATATTATATTTATTTAATATTATGTGAAATTTTTTATTTTATCATTCACGTCTCATGTATGTTCCACCTATAATTTTTTAAATTACTATCATGGCTCTTAAATATTGAAAAAATTTGGAAATTCCATTGATTTTTTCTTATAGAAAGGGATTCACTTAAACCATTTCAAAACACAAATCAAGATTGGTTTTATATAAAAAAATTTATAAAAAAATCTTTTACCTTCCATTATCATATCCCCAAACCCCTAAAGTAACCATAAACCACTACTTCAAAGGCCTTCTGCTCAATCTAAAGGAGGATATCAAAAAAGGATGCATAAGTTTTTATTTAATTATTTTATGTTTACTTCCTCTTCTGAATCCTTCAAATATATCATAACTATTAAAATATAATAAAATAAATAACAAAAATATATTTAAATATTATTATATTTATGTTAAAACCCATGTTTAATCATATTTTACATCCAATAGAAGATAATCACTTCATTGGTACGTATTTGAAGACTACCACCTCCACGAAGTGAGGTGATTCTTTTTTCACTACTCTCTCCCGTGGAAGGTTAAAAATAATGTATTAATTAACATATAACATTTTTATTAAATATTTATAATTCATTAATGATAAAATAATACTTTCCTTCTTACCATTTTATTTTTTGGAAAATGATAACATCGGTCATGCGTTTGTGTGGATTACCATCTCCACAAAGTAATATGATTCATTTTTCATCACAATCTCACATGTATTTTTATAAGGACTGAAATAATGAATAAATATTAAATTTATAAAATATTAATTATTTTTTAGAAGAAATAAATTAACTATTTTATTTCTTTTTCACCTAGTAGAAAAATGAAAACATCATTCATGCATAAATACAGGATACCTTCTATAGGAAATGATGTATATAATTTTTCATGACTGTGTCAAATTTTTTTTTATAAATTTTAATTTAATATATTATCATGATAATTATAACATGGTCAATATTCTATAGATTTTTTTAAAATTAAACTTTTGACCATGATCAACGCACAAATTTTATTTTTGACATTACGAACCAAACAACCACAAAACATTTGATGTAAACATAATTTCTTTAGTAAACAAATAAAATGTGGTAATAAATGAAATAAAAGGAATAAAAATAATTGAATTAATATGAAAAAACAATATTAATAATGTATTAAATTATTAAATTTTATTATTCAAGAAATTACAAGATGTGTAAAGCGATTTGATAGACAATATAAGGGATTTCTTATTTGAATTTCTTTTCTTTGAGTCTTATGCAGTTTTTACTACATGTTTTATTTGTGTGGATTATAAAACAACATATCTATGGAATTAATAATTAATTTAAAAATATTAAATTGGTTTAAAAATCTATTTCATGTCCACTCCTTCAATTTTCATTTGATTCAAAAGTTACAAAAATGGTAAGGGTTTTTTATTTGAAATTTTTTATAAAATTATTCCTTTCTAAACACATTCCACCATGTCCATATTCTTTTAAATGTTTCAAAAAATTTATTATTCTTTCATAAAATTCTATTAAAAATATTTTTTAAATATTTTTTACTTTCTTTATAAGGATTCAAAAATAAAAGTTTTTAATATTTTCAGTATGGGCCACTCATGACTCGTTTTACAATAGTGAAATTGAATTTTTTTTAAATAAAAACAATGATTAGATTTTAAAAATATCATATACATTATTTTTTTAATATTACTCTAATTTTTTTCTTTTCAAAAATATAAATATCAATTTGCTATTTTTTGGGGGAATTTTTCTTTTTAATGAGTTTTCAAAAAAATGTATATTTCTTTTCATTTTTATTTGAAAATGGAAATAGCATTTGGTTATGAGGCCACATGATTTTTTCAAGGTTTTTATGATAAAAAGAGAAATATTTAAAATAATTCTTCATGGTATAGTACTTGTTAAATGTATATATGATGATTTATGAGACCAATGTAGCTTCTTAATGCATTGGTTAATGATTATTATTTAAAATAAAAAAATGATAGAGATAACCAGATAGGTTACAATTACATAATTACCTAGGACTATGTTATTTTTTATGTGTATTAAATATAGGTGATCTTGGGATCTGAATATCATGCTCTAAGATAACTATTTTATGAATGAGAAGAGTTTTTTGCAGAAATATTTTGATTTAAAAAAGTAAGGAATGTTTATAAACTTTTAAAGGTGAAATGTTTGTATCTCAAAGAAATTTTTTCATGATTTCTCAAGGTCATCATTATGAATTCATGGTTTTTATTATTATTAATGGGTTAAAAGTTTTTATTTAGATAAGTTTAATTTTATAATTTGAATATTTTTTATTTTTGTGATCAATGTTTTATTATAAAGAAGGTTTAACTTTTTCTTTGGTTTTTATATTTTTAACTTGAAAAAGGGTTTTACAATATTTTTATATCCATTACAATGATTTTTATTCTCATCAAAATTTTTCAAAATCATTTCATAGTTTGTAAGGTTGGGTAGGAACTATTATGAATTCTACTTAATAATGGAAATTGGCCTTCAATAAAGAAAGTGTGTCATGAATGAAATAGGCCTGTCACCTTAAGAATTATTTTTTTATGAAAAAATTTGACAATTTGAGTAAGTATTAACAATTTAATGTAATGGTTTTTATATTTTTATAAAAATTTAAACCTAAAAGGTTACTGGAATGTAACAAAGTGCAATCCTTGTCGTAAATCATTAAATTATGAGATGTTTATATTACAGGGCATTATAGTTGGTATCAAAGCAAGGTTTTAGATAACTTTATAGAATATTATGTTATTTGGGAATAAGTTAAAAGTATTTTATATACGTAAAGGCTAGAATGTTATACTTATGTATATTTTTACTAAATTGAAATGATTGAATACAATATAACATGGTTAAATAAATCTTAATATTTATTCTTTTCTTAATATGGATTATTATGATTTTAATTGATATACTCTCACAAACTATTCTGGTTTTAGAATATGGAAGAAACCTGTATGAACCATTTTAATAATGGATGTGAAAGAAAATGTGGTTTGAATCACTTTGGGATGAACACACTAAGAGGGGGGTTGAATAAATGTGGGTGGATTTTATCACTTTGAACTTTTATCCCTTTTTTTACCATTGTTGTAATTTTCTAAATGGATCTCTTATTGTCTCCACCTATAGTTATCAATTATTCACGTAAAATTTTAAATCACAATGGACTTTGGGGTTTGTTAAAAAAGTTATACTCTAGTGTTTATGTCTACTTCCCTAATGTATGTTGGTTATTATCCCACTTGCACAAAGCTTTCCTTTTATTATCAAGAAAATCATATTCAAGGGTGTGACCTCGAACCTATTCTCCTAGAACTTACCAGGTACAAGAAAGATTTATATTTAAAGCATAGATTTCAGGATATTGTCTTGACCCTTCTATAGTTAACATTAATATAGAAAAAATATTATTTAATTAAAAACAATTACTTTGATCATATTCTTCTAAATGAAGCAATCAAATGGATGCTCAAATATAAAAAATCAGACTGGTTGTCTCAGATATGCATAAATAAATTTGGATAACTATATTCTTGATCCTTGACAAACAATATGATATATTAAATGTAGTATCCAGTTCACAATATTATTTCATGAAAACATGTCATATGTGACATGCAATGAGTCTCAACAATGTCTCTTTCATGTGAAATTTGTAAAGCATGGAATATCACAAACTACCTTATTTCATCTTTGTTCAACACACCTTGGACTAAACACATGAAAAGGTTAATTCATGTATGATCATCTCATTTTTTTTTAAAAAAAATTACATGGATTTTCCTTATTGTGATAACACACCATTTTGTTTTATTATTCTTATTCTTGTTTGTAAATTATTCCAAATTAGTTTTTACAATTATTATTTGAATAATTTATATGGATAAAATGTGTTTTGTTATTCTTACCTATGAGGTAGAATAATGTGGGTTCTTAAAGATCCTCATAAACCAAAGAATGTATATGACATTTTTCTTCTCCTTCATGCAAGTGAGTGCAGGATTTTCTTATTCTTCAAGAAAAACAAGAGTGGAACAAACTTCTCTTATTCATAAAAGTTGGATATTCTTCATAGTATCCTTCATATTTATCTACATACCTTAGTAATTATGTGGTTTAATCTTCACATAATATGTTCATGGATCTTCCCTTCACCAGTGGCTCATTGAATCTTTATTTGAAACCCCAATAGAGTCTCATGGGACTTATTCTATATGTAGAAGGATGCATTAAGGCTTCAACCAGATGATCTATTTTTGTATAAAAAATGATATCAAATAATATTTTTCAGCATCTCCACTCAGCCTTGGTATATGGGTATTTATAGAGGAGGAACACCACCTTTCCATCATGTTTTATAGTGTGTCAATCCTATGATTAAACAACCATTTCTGATAACAATGGAAAATCTACATATGTTTTAAATTATTTTTAATATCACATAGATTCAATATATTTCATCATTGAGAAAGGTGAAATATTCATATAGAAATATTCTTCCTTTGTGGTGGTATCCTCACATGCATATGTTAACAATCACATGCATCTTTTTTATTCGATATCATTCAATCTGATAGAAAATCAAATAGCCTTCTGCAACTTTATTTAAATTTGGTCAAAGCTCTATTTTCTCTTTATTTCATTTTCATGCATTCTATCATATCCACATTCATTATTAAAATCAAACTAACACAATATGATATGTGAAGAATCATTGTTTCTATGTGAAACTAGTACAATGTCTCATAGCCTCTTCATGTATAGATGAATACCTCTATAGCTTTGGTTATATCTCAGAGATCTTTGTATGATCTCATATGATGATGGATCAACACTACTGATATTATTCCAGCTACCAGAGATGATCAAAACTGGACAATGATGTTAAGGTCCTAAAAATACTTCACACATATGAGGTAGGGTAGACGATGGTTGAAGAATATCAAATGAAGTGATCAAACAACTGATGTTATATTGATAAAGGGGAAAAAATTTGTATGTTTTTTTAATATATTAATAGTCCTATCCCACTTTGGTCTTTACTTTAGTTGTAATCCACTTCATAAATCAATTCCTTTTTTTAACTAGCTATAATCATGTAACCGGGGTCTGATCCTGGGATCAACCACGCTTCCGACTCACGGCACAGCTGGTTGACTTTTCTCTTCAACCTACATGTGCACCCCATGCTTGTCTATGGTTTCATCCTTCATGATCCATTTCCACCTTGTCTCCATGCATGGGATGGTTCTCATGTGGATAATCAATTAGTCCCATTTTTGGTTGAGCTATCCCAAGTGGGTCACTTTGGTTTGCCTATTATTTTTCACAAATGCCCATATTTATATACTTAGTAATTACTAAGTATGGTTTTTCCAACACCAAATCTCCTTCAACATAAACATTCTTCTTTTTACATTGTCATTAAAAAATCATCCATATGAAAATAAATATTGAAATTATCTTCAAATTATTATCTTCAATAGTCAGAAAAACAATATGAAATGTCCAAGAACTTCTTGTATATGTTTCGAACATTAAGAACGGTTACATAATCATCAAAGTTACATGGAAAATTGTTTAAGCACGATATCGAATTCCATTAAATAAATCCATAAAAATTCTCTAAAAATCACCACTTCATCGTAAAATATGATCTTTAACCTTCCATAGATAGAAAGAAGATTCATCAATATTCTGTGGAAACCCAATGAAATTTTAATATATTCTTCTTTGGGACATATTAATATACATATTGACAACAAATACAACACAAAATATAGTAGTATTTTCAAATGTGGCCATTGTATGAATGTGTATCTGAAAGGAACAATAGATGGATTGAACACTCTTGTGTTTATATATAAAAAACTATCTCAAGTTATGATTAATAATTTGAACCCATGTGAGTTTCCATACACACCAATTAAAAAAAATTAATTTTCATGGAACTTCAGGTGATAACGACCATAAAAAATACTAAACTTCTTACATGTCAATAATATAAGAAAAAACACCCCGAGAAATTTATCAAAGGGATGGGAATATTTTTAAAATGTGGGGAGTATATTTATTATGAAAATCATTTAACATGGAATAAATATCATGAAGGAGGATCATAAAAATAAAGGTTTATCAAGGTCTTATGCAAAATATGAATAAATTGTGAATAACATATAAAAGGTATATCTCATTTTAACAACTTTGGAAGCATTATTATATTGAGATTGATGAATCTTAGGATAGGATTCATACTTTTTATTAAAGTCAGGATTTCTATGAAATAAGATGAAAATTATTTGTTAAATGAGTATGAATAAAGTTGAATGATTAAAGTGTCTATATATAGGGTTTTGAGAGTTATGATGTATTGATATTTTATTTAGGGATTTAAAATATTTAATTATGATCATAACATTAATGGAATTAATACATTTTTTAATTTTTATATGATGGAAGACATAAATTTAATTTTAAAATATAATTTAGGTATATGTAACCCTTAAGTTTAACATGTGTTTTAATATAAAGGAAATTTTACAAAGATTTCATTTATATTTTGTGGAAATAAGTTTAATGTTGTGCATAACCTTTGGGATTAATATGATCTTCAGAGTTGAGGTAATTATAATTAATTATAATAAAAGTGTTGTTATATTTTTAGAGAATATTTTTTATCAAATAAAAAACCATGATATTAAAAAGTGATTTGGTGACTATGTGATTTAATTTATTTTTGAAGAAGTTCAATATATTGAGAACATTATGTGATTATAGTAAACTGAAATATTATTGATTAATATTCGATTTTATTTGATGAATGAAATTTTTGTTAACTTTTGGAAGCATATATGTTCTTATTGTGTCCTTATGAAGTTTAATTTATCTATATAAGATATTAGAATAATTTATTGAATATTTGATTAGGGAATATACATTTTTGGTATGTGGATTTTTAAGTGATTGATTTTATCTAAAGATAAACTTTAATCTAATCTTGGAAGAATATGTGATAAAATAATTCTACTCTGTGGGATATAATTTTGTTATGGAATATTTTTTCCCTTAGAGAATATGTCCGGGTCAAGAATCATTATTTCTGAATGGTATCCAATAGGTTTGTTCATAGAACCAGAAACAACCAATGGTTATATATCCATGGGGACCTACTTTCCAAAGGTAAATGCTCATTAGGAATTTTTCCTAATGATGCTTAATAACTCAAATTGGTCGATAAGATGGAAGGTCATGCTTATCAAAATCTTTGGGGGAAAATTATTCCCTACTTTGGTGCTCTCTTATAGATTTAAGATATTTTCATGAAGCATTTATTTATTCCCAATTACGATGTAAGTATCCCTTGGATTAACAACCAATTATTAGCATGTGTAAATTTTAGAATCATCTGTATATATCTAAGTTTCATCGCAATAGAGATATCTATATGTATCTAAGGTTCTCCATCAATGGTTTCCCCTTATGTACAAATTAGATATTTTATGGTCATTATTATGATGATTCTAGTTTTATATCCACACAGTGGTGAACTTTTGAATGTATAAGAATCTGGGGATATGGGAGTTGTTTTGAGGTTCGAATTGGACCCATGAATGGGCTTTCTATGTATCCATGTGAAAGGAAATAGAACCCACGTAGTCCATTTCTTCTTAATGGGGCCCAATTTACCTTTTAAGGTCATGTGATAGGTACCTAATTTTATAGTTCAACATCATATGTAAAAGACATTTAGGTGGAAGGTGCCTAGTCAAAGTTTAGTTTTGGACTTATACTGAAGCAACCCAGAGAACCTGGAAGGGATATGAATTTCCATGTTGAATTAGACCCTACTGGGAATATGGCTCAGAGAGAACCAGGTTGATTTGGTTTAATGGGTTTAGACCTAATGGATTCTTTCTAAGTATCACATTTGGAAGGAAATAAAATCCCACACAGTTCGGTTGTGAGGATTCATGCCTATGGAGGCCTTTAGGTTTGTCTCGATGGGGAGTATAACCCTTTGAGAATAATAAATTGGGTCATACTCTGGAATAGGTTGCCATATAAAAGGGATCATGAGGGATATATCAACTCATGATGATTTGGAGGATTATTTTGGGGCTTAATTCTGAGGAGTATTCCTGAATTAAGAGAATTATGATTGGAGATTATTCCAGAGGTGGATTCCCACTGAGCTCAGGCCCTAGGTGGCAATCCAATTTATCCTAATTGAATTTGGAATAAAAGTTAACATATTTCAATACATGGGTCTTACTCACTAAGTTTTCCCTTGTATATGGGATGAAAATTAGGGTTCACACTTGAAGAGGATTCCCGGGAGGTTTGGGATCATGTGGACGTCATGACAACCATCAACCTTTAAACCATGTGAGTCTAGATTGGTGTGAGAAAAAATAGAAAAAAGAAGATCTTGGAAATCACACAAACCACTTTTCTATGAGGTTAGATGAATGGACGTAAAGACCCATGCCTATAGAAGAACTCTAAATAAAGGTAGGAGGAATATTCAATGGATGATACCCTTCCAATACATGCATCAGGTGGTTTGGATGTCGTAGTCCTTGATATTCAAGGATTAAGTAGAAGATTAGGGAAACAAAACACTTCTCCTCCTCCACTGAGCGAAGAGGACTGGGAGACGGTGTAAGAGGTCAAGAGTATGAAACTTCCCCCTCTTAAAACTATTATGGAATAGGTTTGGGTTATAAAAAATGATGAAGGGAGAAATAGAGAGAGAGTTGGGGACTCTGGTGCCCATCCCTTCTCTAACATAGTGTCCAGAAGGTAGAGAGGAGAAAGAGTGAAACCTCCTTCAAGAAATTATAGGGGATTACTCTAGGAGGGAATCCCTAAAATTGGATGGGAATAATTTCAAAGGTGTATTCCATTGTTTGGTAGGGGATTACACGAAATCGGATTCCCTTTAGGTTCTACCTAGAATAGGGTTTAGGTGATGAGGTGTTATCAGTCTCTTAAGGAGTTTTTTTGACCCACGTTAATCAAGGAATACAAGAGGAGAGTCTCAAATCGTAACAAAAAAAGGGACTAAGGGGAGTACATCAACTCAAGGAATTTCAGGGAGTTTGGAGGAGTATCTCAAATTATGGTATTCATGGGGTGGACATTAAGGTTGTATATGGTGAAACCCCAATTTTCATCAAACCATCCTAAAAATTTTATTGTGTGACTCTCCATTATTCATGGGGTGGGTGACTATAGTGAAGGGACTGGGTGAAAGGGTCGGGATCGTAGCCCATCACTGATCCTAAGTGGGGATGTGGGGGAACAACACATGTGGTATGGGCCAGCGAGATCACTTAGGTGGGTCGCCCAGGTGATTCTCCCAGGTATGGGTTGACCAACTATGTGTTGCCCGGGTCAGTTACCTTGGTATGGGTTACCCAGGTGGGTCAGCCAGGTATGGGTTTCCTAGGTGGGTAACCCAGGTTTTGGGATAGGAGACTTATCTTAGTGATGGTGGTCCATGTTAGGTCACCAAAGTAGTGATGTACTACTTGGGAGAGGAAGATAAATGACCCGAGACCTCTCCAGTGTTCTCCATCCAGGAGTTCAGTCATCTCTCAAAAATTTGAGGTTGAGGGGTCTATTTATAGTCCTGTTTATGGTCCTGCGTAATTGGTCCTATGTAGATAGACCTACGTGGATGGACCTATGTAAATAGTCGTACATAGATGGGATTTACTGAGTGGTCCTGTGTAGATGGTCTTTTCCAGATGGCCTACGTGGTGACACACATTCCTTTACAAAAAAATTCAACTTTCAAGATCCATAACTTTTTGATCTATGAGTCTTTTGGGGCTCTGTATCTAGTAAAATAAAAGCTATAGAATATATATACACTTCATGATACGGTGAATACACCAATTTTTCTTGAAACAAATGTTTAAATTAAATTTTAATGCATCAGTTCCTTTTTATTATCACTCTTGGAAATCCACAGTCTACTCCTGGAGGGGGCTTCCTTCCACTTATCCTTCATCATGGATAAGTCTTGTGGAATATGGAAATATATCCTTCATATTCTTCCTTCAAGGTGAAACATCTCTACTCAAACTCTAAATTTTATGTCTAAGTGAGAATCACATCAGGAATTTTATGGAAAATTATATGAAACACATTTCACGATGCCAACAAAAGTCCCCCCTTAAAATTAGATTCATTCGTAATTAAAAGAATTTGTTTGAAAGGTAACTGTAGGGAACTTTGATGCATTTAAAAATCATTTTTTGGACTTAAGATCTATTTGAATTGTGGAAGGATTGTCTATTTTTTTAATCCATGGGGAATAATGAGATGAGACTTGACTTTTTTCAAGAGCTCCCTTTCTAGTTTTTCAATCTAAAATGTATTGTATCTCTTTATATAGAAAGTTTAAATTAGTGAAATTTGGACTAATTGGGATAGTGTTTTAGTTCGAGCATCTTGGACCATAATATTTTTAAATAATAATATGAACAAGTCTTGATGGGCATGAATTTTCCAACATTCTTTAGATACTCATAAGGGGAATCTTGAGCCAAAGTTTTTTAGTTTTCGTATCTAAAAATAATATTCAAAAAGAGGATGTATCTCTCATGAGGAAAAAGTTACCACTGGTTGAAAAACCCACTATACGTTCTATTCTATGAAAATACATATGAGGTGCATACTGTATAGTTTTAAATAACAACATCCTTGGGCAGACAGACCTGTTATGTGGGTAACTTCTGCAAGGTCAACTAGGGTGCATGCTTTATAGTCAATAAATGGAGTTCCAAGGAATTATGACATTCTATTGCTGAAAGACTAATATATTTAATGAATATTCAGATTTTTAAAGACCAAAATATGTTGTTTTTCCAAGGGAGGATATCTAAAAATAGAAAGAGAGTCTGCATTGATACTGGCCATAAATGGAAAATTGTGCCTACACATATTTATCTTGTGCAATGGGGGGAAATTTTAACCAATGACTGATATCAGAGAAGGTGAAGTACTCTTCCTAATGAAGGTTGAAACATCGTGTAGTTTAAATTCATGCAATAAGGAAACTCTCCCATGCAATTTAAAAAATTCCACTAAGAACATTATGTCATGCCGTTTAAAGTAATATAGCTAGGAAGGTATGTCTGAAGTTTAAATTCATAAGGAAAGGACATTATATTGTGCATATTAATGTCATGTAGTAAGGAAATTAATTTTTGTAGTTTCAATTCATGCTGAAAGGACATTATGTCATGTAGTTTAAATAGATATAGCAAGGACATTATACCATGTAGCTTAAAGTCATGTACCAAGGACATTATTTTGTTTAGTTTAAATTAACATAGAAAATACATTATAGGGATCATAATTTAATGTTTTTATCTTTGACCAAAAATTTCATGATTCTCCCATTCTTGGTAATCTGTTTGGATACGTCCTACTGTATTCTGGTGTAAGTAGAGGATGTTGGAAGATGTGATCTAGAAATCCTTAGATCTGAAGATTGGTATATAAAAAAGGTCGTATAGCATTAGAGTAGGTCTCTCCTCTAGATGAATTTATCATATATTGACAAACTTAGTTTGCTATCTATTTTAAGCAAGTCCAAATAGGGAATGTATTGTATAGTTAATAGTGTAATACCTTGGATGACATGCCCCAAAATTTGTGAGGAACTTGTGGAAAACTAGTTGGGTCATGTTATAGCATAATTACGCAAAGGAGTACTCAGGAATTTTGACATTCTATCACTAAAAGATGATGGAGGTTTGCGGAGATTCGGATTTCCCTAGGTATAGATTTTGGTTCGTATAAGAGAAGTATCTGAATATAGAAGGGGTATTTCAAATCAAAAATTCTGAATAATTAGGGTAATAGGTTTTCTATATAGGTATAATCCAGGAATGAGGAGATATAGTTCCTATAGTTTTGTTTCATATTACTAGAAACATAATATCCTGGAAACAACAGGTGACATATGTCATATAGAAAAAATGTTATTATATCAGGCTTCAGATGTGAAGTAAGAAATTGTAAACCATTGTATTGAAGGTTCTCAGATCAAGAGAAAGGATATGAGAAAAGAATATAATAGATGACTACTGATTGAATTTGAATAATGGGTTCCTATATAATTTCGTCAAAGATGATAGAGATAAAATAGGATTCTCTCATGGATGAATTTACCACCAATTGAAAATCTCATTTTGTGTTATATTTTATGCAAGGAAAACTAGGAAACATACTACATAGTCAATAGTGGCATCATTTGACAGATATAACCTAAAATTTGTGATCAACTTATGAAAATACAACTGGGGGTGTTGTTGGTCAGATTGGAATCTCAAAAGGAGGGTGAATTGAGTTCCTACTTAAAATTTCTGTTAAAAACATTATGATCAGGATCCCCCAATTTTGAAATGGCCCAATTAATTAAGGCAGTAGAGTTATAAATTTTTAGTTAGTCAACAGTTTTCTCAAAGGGTGATTATTCCTCAATTCAATTACTATAAAACACTTCTTCAACTTTTGAAAAAAGTTTACTAAATTAAACATATACACACACAAAACTAAAACTTACTATAAAAGTGAATGAAAAATAGTTTTACATTTTAGAAATTATAAGCAGTGGAAAATATAAAAAACAGATTATAACAAAAAAATAGTGCACAGTAATGTCAAAGAAGAGGTTTGGTCTCAATCCAAGTCTTAATCCCCTCCACTTGGTTATCACCTACCACTAAGCAGTTTATATAAATAATAATTTTGATACACAGCCTGTATCAGGCTTTATAACATTTTGTACAAATTTTCCAGGGTTCACACCCTCTACCATAGTTCTTCATGGGAAAAACAAACAATATATAACACACATGGTCTCTTCCTCAATTATACGTGGGAAACAAAATGTAGGTGAAGTTTTGATGTGAGGATTTTCAGTATCCTCTAGTTCAATCATAGGAGACAGTGTGTGTAACAGACAGATATACACTTCTCATAAATGTAAAATAAAATAACACAATAGAGCTAAGATTATAATATTGAGTTTAGAAAGATCTAGGTGTTTTTGGTTCAGCACTTGACTCCTTGGTGTGAATAATTTGTAGTTAGAGTCTTTCTCTAGAAGTTTTCCTCAAAACAGAGTGTTGCAACTCCATATTCTATCTTTAATGAAATTAGTGTTCTACTTCTTGTGCTTATCAAGAGTTGATGAAGCATATAAGTCGTCCATTAAACCTTTCTCCTGAAATTTTCTTCTTAGAGTTATTGGGTTCATAGTGTATGTGTCGAATGGTTCTTCTTTGTTCTCTATGATTGGATCTTTCTCATGTATTCTTTTATCTTCACTTCTGGACACACATCAACTATTCCCTTTCTCAGTCTTTGCTTTTATATTTTATTTTTGACAATATGAATGAGTAAATCACATGTGGTCCTCTTCGTACCTTGTATTGTCCCCAGATATGGTCTCTTGATATGTCTAAAATCAACATTAATTAATGTCAGAAGCAATAATTTTACAAAATATGACCATTAGAATAATCTTAATAATTTGACAAAGTATGGAAGGGTAGGCATTAGTAGACAGGTAACGGTAGCCTTAAAAATGGTAGGCTTCAACTGTAGGTGTGCATCGGTAGCCTTCATCTGTAACCTTCTCAACGATAACCTTCAGTGGTAACCTTCAGCAGTGGCCTTCAATGGTAACCTTCAGTGGTAGCCTTTAGCGTTAACCTTTCATCGGTGACCTTTCATCGGTGACCTTTCATCGGTGACCTTTGCATTTGTGACCTTTATCTCGGTGACCTTTGCATAGGTAACCTTTTCATCAGTGACCTTTTCATTAGTAACCTTTTCATTGGTGACCTTTGCATCGTTAACATTTTCATCGGTGACCTTTGCAATGGTAACTTTTAATACTTGGAGAAATTTTTCACTGTGAGCTTAAACAATAAAGCAGTAAGATTAAAAGTATATGGTTATCACTTGATAGAAAATAAGAATATAAATGACACATTATTATCCTAATAATGAAAAAATTATAATCACATAAATGAACATGATTTGGGATTACCAAAACAAGTGAGTCCAACGGGTGTTATAGCATAGTCAGAAAAATAATTCAATAGTTATCAGACAATATATTACTATGATCTAGAGAAATATTATGGAGATCTGAGAATGTCCAATATTAGGAATATTATGTACAGAAGGTATATTTCTAAACAAAGAGGAAACATTTGGATTGATATGTTCCATGAAGTATAGATTTACTTACATAGATCTGACTCATATGTTTAATGGAGACATCCACATCCCTTTTACTTAGATGGATCCTTTAATGAGGGGACCCAAATTGAGATCTCATGAAAATAACTTTTTTGTACACTAGAGAGGGGGTAGTTCTTCATTACCCTATGTTTGAGACTAGGGCATTGGGCCTAGGCATCACTACATATCTCATTAGAATGATAATAAAGCCACATTTAGTTTTTAAGGTACCATTTAGTTTAAATTCATAATGTTGGGACATTATCCATGCAATTTAATGTCATACAGTACGGACCAAGGTGTATCGATGTGAAGAGTGGGGGAATATTAAGGTTTTACTAGGTAATAGTATTTGATCATTGCTAAATATTTTTTCAAAGAAAGAGTCAAGTCATGCATAATTCTAAAATATATATCATCTACATTGAATTAATTCATATGTAGAGGAAATTGGGTTTTTTTAATATGGTATCATGTATAGGATGGAAACCAGCATTAGAGACCCTCATGTAGATCTAGCTCTTACATGGGAGAGTGTGGGTATTTCCCATATTGTTTAGTGGTTGGGTCTAGGTCTAAAGATTCAAACATCACTATGTATCTCATTGGAGTGATAATCAAGCCACATGTAATTCTAGAGAGAATCATGTATTTTACTATCATGTGATGATGAAATTTGGTGTGCCTTTTAAGGTCTTGTATCCAGGACCAAGATAGCACCAATGTGAATTGATATGCCTTACTTATATGAGGTATGATCTTTTACAAAACTTCTATGCCCACATGATCTATGTTCAGTGTCATAAACAAGGAGTGGTAAAATATTCTTTCACGACATGAAGGCAACACAAGTAAAGGATAGGGTAACTAAGAGTTTGTAATGAATGGTCCTTGAGGATTGATTTAGGAATCGCTACATATCTCATTGGGATGAGAATATATCCATATGTAATTCTTTAATTTCATGTAGTTTAATATTCATGTGGTGAGGATGAAGATGAACTGATCTGAAAGAGGGTAAATGTTGTGTTTAGGATCAAGGATGAAAACTTGGGTGTCACTACATATCTTGTTGAAATGATAATCAAGACACATATAGTTTTTGAAATGTTCCATGTGTAGGTTTGAACTCATACGCATGGGTTAAAGGGGATTTTTCTATTTAATTATAGTTGGACCTGGAATAGGAGATTCGGGAATCACTGCTTATCTCACTAGAAATGAGAATCAATCCATAGGTAGTTTATGAAATGTTACTTATGCAAGTGTGATCCATAAACATACGGAGAAGGGTTATTTTTTTAATTGAAGCTGGACCTGAGATAAGGGATCTAGGAATCACTATGTATCTCACTGGAATGAGAATCAAGTCACACATAGTTCTTGAACTGTTTGTGTAGTTTACCATCATGCGATAAGGATGTGATAGTGTTAAGGACTATACATATAAATGGTCCCAAGTTCCACTATGAAGGGGTTGTGATGTGAGTGGGAATTATTCATGGAAATTGTACATATTTTCCATCTTATGTATTTCTAAGGGGGAATCATGACCCCCTGAGAGGTTAGAGGGGTATGATTGGGACCTACACCTGATATGGAGGCCCATATTTAAGGGACTATAAGGAGTATCAAACCATGGTCTTTTGGGGGTTTCTTAACAGAAAATGTAGGATATTTTAACAATTCATTTTAATTCTATGCATTTTGTATATTATATCATCCCTTTTAGGATCATGTGACATGGACCATTTATGCAGTTTAATGTCTTGCAGATAAGACATATATGGTGCTATATAGTTTAATGTCCTTCAGCCGGGATAATTTATCATGTGATTACATGAAATAATTCCTCTAGAACCTTGAATTGGTTGGGGTTGTAATAATAACTCAATCCATTGAGATCAAGGAATAAACTCTATTATATTGGAACTTGTTTATGGAGTAAGGTTCATCCCACTTTGGCTCAAGATTTGGAGGCTTCTTTCTTTATATCATTGTATTAATAAGGACCAGTACCAATTCTCATTGGAGGAATGAAGGTAGGTAGACCTTTTTATTAAAGGATTATACTATATGATTTTTATATATTTCCAAGTGATTCAAGGTGTGCAATATTTTTTCATTTAGTCACTCCAACTCATCCAATTATTTCTAGGATTTCTCATCTATTGATAGTTGATCACATATGGTAATATGGAGAAATTTCAACTAAACATCAATAACCAGGACTACTTCTTTTCCATATACTAATGAGTACAGGGTATCTTGTGTGGCAGTATGAGTTGTAGTATTATAATCTCATAAGGAAAGAGAGAGATTGTTAGGCTAAGAATTTTTATCTTTTTCCACTATATTCTGAAGTGTGTTTTATAGGGTCTTGTTAAAGGCCTCTATTTGTCTATTAAACACAGCATGATATTTGTATGAATGGTTTGATTTGATATTTTATTCCTAATATAGATTTTTCACCATAGTGGAACAGAAATTGGTGTCATTTTCTATCAATATTGTATGATGGGACCAAAATCTAGTAATGATGTTAGATTTTACGAAACTAACATTTCTTTTTCCTTCAACTTCTTTGAGGGGCATCACCTCTTCTCATTTGGATAAGAAATCATTAGTGGTTAATATATATTTTAAATTATGTGATGTAGTTGGATGGTATAGCCCCACAAAATCTATTCCCTATATGGAAGATGGACAAGAGTATTTGGCTGTATGTATCGACTCTGGAGGTTGATGGATGAACTTGGAAAGAATGAACTTTCTTGGTGAAATCTACACAATCATGTGTCAAACTGGGCTAGTAGTACCCAAGCCTTTAAATTTGGTTGGAAAGCTTGTGTCCTAACTAGTGGTAACCATAGTCTCCTGAGTGTACTTCTTTCATGAATATGGAGGTCTCTTATCTATTTATACATCTGAGAATGAGCCCATAAAATTTTTGTATCTAGAGTAATTTCTAGTGATTTGGGCCATCATAAAGATTGAATTTGACTAATCTCCACTGGATTTTATCCCTGCCATTACTATCCAGTGGGAGCACTCTATTATGAAGATAATCCATGATTAGAATCATTCACCCAGTAGTTGGTCTACATGGCACAGGGATGGGAGTAACTTCATTAATATATTCTATTATAATTTTAAAAAAAGGTGGTACCATTCTACGGTGGGGAATGGTGATGATTTGTTTGTCTCAATTTGGATTTTTCAAAGCAATAGAAGAATTTTCCAACACATCTACCTAGATTTCCTGTGAACATGGGATGTGAGTCAATTTTGGCTCTAAGGGGAACTCTTCCATTAGTCCTCATACATAATAAAGTAGGGGAATCAATTATTCTTTTCTAATGGTGTAATCCTTGTTGATCTATTTGATTACCAAATCTAATTCACCATTCACCTCCAGGTGGTTTAAAAGTATTTGGAGTGCCAATTCCAAGCAAGTAATGAGGTTTTGATATTACACATCATTTTTGGTACATTCTTCTGAAAATAGGAAGGATTAGGTTAGTACTTTTTTCACTTTATACATAAGAACAACCCCAAACCCAACTTTTTTGTGTTTATGGTCTTTCATTCTCCTCCCTATTGGGCTCATGGATGTTCCATCAAAATACATTTCCCATGTTTGAGAGCCGTATTTAGTAGAAAAGACTTCATCATCTAGAAATTTAGTATGTTAATATGTATCTTATGATGATGGTTAATCCGCAATGGAATCATCCATGACGTTAAATTTCACTACTTTTCGATGAATGAATTGTATATCAAACTATTGATGAATAATAGCCACCATACCAAATGTCTTGTCCACATAAGTATGTTGATATATTTGATTGGGTTATTGTGAGAGACCTATTAGACCTCATGGTACTTCAGTTAGTTCCTCAATTTATGAACTATAAATATTAATTCTTGGTAGCTCTTCTTGATATCTTAATTAAAAGTCTCAGCATAGAGCATGGTCCGATTAAGATAATAGATGTTGTTTTCATTCTCAGCATTGTTATTTATCAATAAGAAGGAACCTAGTTATCACTCCAGGTATTTCACATATATAATGAGTGGATTTCCCTCAATGGGTGGAATTAACACTATAGGTATCAACAGGTAATTCGTGAGGGTGTTAAATTCCTCATGTAATTCACTAGTACATTGATATGTGACTCCCTTATTCATCAGTATAATGAAGGGAAAACACTTACCTGTAAGGTTGGATATGAAGCACCAGATATAATCCCATGTGTCCCTAAAGTCTTTTCAACAATTTAAGGATTCTAGGAGGTGGAATTCTAAGGATGGAATTCATTTTATCAGTGATAACTTTGAGGTTGTGATGGAGTACAATGAATCCAAGAAACTTCTCCTAGGTTACCCCAAAAACACATTTCAAGGTTTTCATCTTCAGGCTATGATGGCATAGCTTGTTGAAGAAGGTTTCCATGTTAGATAAGTGGTCAGAACATTTTTGGTATTTGACCACTATATCACCAACATAACATTCGACAAACTACCCTAGTAAGTGTTTGAAGATGAGATGCATGGAGGACTGGCACGTGACACCATTGTTCCTCAAGCCAAAGGGCGTTACCTGATAGGAGAATACTTCCTAGGAAGCTCTGAAGGTTGTAGCTTCTTCATATTCCATCCAAATTTTTTTATACCTTGAATATCCATCCATGAATAAGAGGACTTGATAATCATATGTTGCATCAATCAGGTGTTATGTGATCATAATCAGAAATTTGTCTTTCAAACAATGTTGGTTTAGATATCATAATTCAATGAACACTGTGATTTTCCCATTTTTCTTCTTCACAAGGAAATTGTTGGCTTGTCATTTTTGATATTTTATCTCTCATATAAAATTATCCTTGATGGTTTTATCCAATTAATCCTCTATTTTGGATGTTTGATTCAGGTGTGTTCTTCTATATACTTTCTTATACCCCCTAATGATCCTATGTTAAACCCAAGTGATGGTTGGCCACCTTGGGGTCGAGGCCTAAAATCCCTATGTAATTCTAGGAAAACACATCCAGATGCTTACTCAAGAAGGAAGTATATACTTACTAATATTTTGGGTTCATGGACACCCTAATCAAAGTGGTTTATGGATCTTCCTCCATTCTTAGATTTATCTCCATGAGCTCATCGATAATGGTGGATACACCTTCCTCAACTACTATAGTTTCATACCTAAGGTCTTCCTCTTATTCTTCCTCCCCATGATTTACCTCTTCTATATTTTCCTAAGAAGTAGGTAATAAATAAATATTCTCATATCTAGGGTATGATTCAATATTTGGACATTCAGAAGAGGAAGTTTCCATTTTTAGTTCAATCAATTGAATGAGGCCTCTATGGAACTCTGAAAGGGAGACGGGGACTAAGGTTGAGAATCTTTGTCTTCCCCCATTTCCATGACAACTTTTTATAGTATATTTTATGAAATGGAAATTTTTTGATGATAGGGGTGAAATGAATACATTTTCATCTTGGATTTCATTATTTCATGGAGATTTGACAACTTATCTAATTTTGTCAGTTTCAGTTGTAATGACTGACATTACGGAAGTCACTGAATGAGTTCTTTAATTTGTGCTCAACCATTTGATTTGACTGATGGGTAACATGTACTCTATATTGATATTCTTGAAAGGGTTAGCTGGGATTATTTTCAAACCATTTGGGTAATTTATTTGAGTGACATTATCAACCATGGACTATTTCACTTCTATATGTTAGAATCCCACATTAATGTATTATGATTCATAGGACTTGATTGGGGGATTTTTCACTAAGAAATGACCCAATTTTACCATTGATAAAATATTTGAGACATCAGTGGTATAACGAAGGGACAGTCGCATGATGATTTAGTCATGGTCTCGCCATCAAGACATTGAAGGTCGAATCCTGTAGAAAAAAACATGAATTCTAAGTCAGGCGTGAGATCCCTAAATTCAGTTCCCAGTGTGATCTTTCCAAGAGGCTCTTTACCATTCATATCAAACCATATACCATTATAGTGGAAGGGGGAATTGATATTTCTTGATACCCAATTGGTAAAGTGTCTGGACTAGATTGAGGTTGACTCCTTAGAGGTTTTCAATAAGGTTTCACCATATATCATTATCATCTATCCTGTCAGATGTATACAAGGGCATGATGTTTCCTTGTATAAAAACATCCTAATCCTAACATGTGAAAGATATGAAAATATAGAATTATTTAGGATAATTATCTACAAGATATAATTCTGCATCAGCAACCTCGACATCAAACTCCTCGGGGATTTGTAAGGCCTCTATGAGTGCTTCCTAGAGGTCTATTGAAAGACTCATGGCATACAATATTGACAGCATGGCCAAAACATTGTCCAATTACTTTCAAAACATAATACTTTTGATCTATAGGTCTTTTCTTCCCAACATGGTAATATTCTTTCACATGTAATTTGGGATATGATGTTATTTATATAGATGGACCATCCATCATAATAGGAGTTGAAAGTGTTTTCACTCCTACTGGGGTAGGTCATTTGGGTCTACCTACACACCGATGTTGGTTATGTGGTGGTGTATCCTCTAGTAAATCTTCCATGATTATCATTTCATGGAATGACCTACTAAGATCACCTAAGGGATCTCCTAAAAGTTTCAGTTGCATAGATGGTTCGAGCAGGGGAATGGTAAAAGTAGTGACTCATGGAATGACCACATCTTCCCCTGTATCCTCAACACTGACAACCCCTTCCCCCAGTACCCTAATCAAGCATCAGAAATTCAGGTTCATAATCAAAATCATCATCTGAAAAGGGATCTATTAAATTAATAACATTAATATAACCAAAGATCAACTCCGTTTCTAATAAAGATTTTGTCTAGTGGGTGGATCCAAGTTGAACTATTTGGAGGGGCAGGCCCTATAATTTTAGGAATATAGTCATAAAGTATGCTAAATGAAAGGATAACATTGGATTTGAAACGCGCACATATACTTTTGTTTCCTTATTACTCTTCCATACATATTTCTTTTTGGAGGACTGGCTTTCAGAGGACTGAGAAGTCGATGAAGTTGACTGTGTTATAGCGGAAGCCGCTGAAGGTGTATTCAACCAATACAACTATGTTCAAAGTCTATCATGAGTCTAGTTGATCATTTTATTGACCATAAAGTCACCAAACTTTTATGCACTCCTTTTATTTGTTTATTGGTACTCATTTCCCTCCTCAGGATTATTGGAAGAAACATACGCAACCTAAGTAGGTGAATTTTTTAGCTTCGCTTTCCTAGATTCCACTATCTTCTATAGGATGTTTTTGAAAAAAAATAGTCTTAGATGCGGTGCCCCAGTACTGAAGGAAAGTAATAATTGTTTGGGAGAACATCATCACCTTTTTGCTGATCCTATTGGGCTTTTAAAACTTGAATAATTTGTTTTCCAATGTCAAGATGAAGTAGTTGGGACTAGTTCATTTTATAAATAATGGACCTTGTTTTTTTATCACCTCAAATTATTTCCACCTTTTCTGCCTTTGATCATCCTACTGTGGTTGATGTTGTTTCTAGTGCTCAAAAGGTGGAACTGCATGATATGGTGCAGTATTTGAAGCGGGGGCAAGTATAAGGGCTTGTTTAAGTGTGACTATAGAATAATTTTCTCTCCCTACTCTCTTTTCTTAGGTTTATGGAATTACTTAGGCTTTGGATTTTGTCTCTTTTATGTATTCTTCAACCTTTTTAGATATTATAGCAAGCTCCTAAAACCCTCTTGTGTATTTCACATGGATAAGTGGTGTGCGCAACTCATCACAAAGGTTCTATATATAGATAGGAAAAAACTATTCTTAAGGGAGTGGTAGGTTCGTGGAGTATTTCAATCATTTACACCGAGTAATGAAATTTAAGACAAATTAATTATCCTAATTTTTTCATTTCTTGATATCAAAGACTATTTTCTTCTGAAGCATTGAGCTGAACTAGAAGAGAAACTTCATAAAGAGGTTTTCTAATATATTGATTTAGCGAGATTGAAAACTCATGTACCATAAAAAGGCTGGACCCTATAGTCCTTGCATGAAACACCGGAGTTTCACCACATCTTATTATTCAAAAGTCCCCATCATGAGATCACAGCTAGAGATGAAATGAATTAGGGGCTAGTCTGGGTCTCCCGAGATATTGAGGATTATAAATGTATGATTCTCAAAGATTTTGGGGGGAAGAGTCAGATCTACCCATAGGGGTAGTCCTGTAAGGATGTTCTTGACCCTACTCTAGTTTCACACCCAATAGAGGTAATTATTGATCTACCACTACGGGATCCAAAAATATTGGTGGCTGGTATCCCACATTGAGTGGATGTTTCATATCTACTTCATTTGTTGCATAAAACCATCTTTTTTAAGGTGCACTTGTAGTAAGCGTGACTTGATTATATTCTTGCAGAAAATATCTAGAAGTAAGGATTCATTGGAGTAGTTTTTCATTGAGTCTTCTTAATTATTTCATCTCTTACTATTCCTAAGTAAATTTTTCTTCCAGATAATGGGTTTTAACATCTTTGAAAGAAAGATGAGGTACAATTTAACCCTTACATTTTTCATGTTGGCACTACAAAAAAAGTGACTTGTACCAACATAAATTTAGTGACACATAAAAACAATGTTGGTAAAATTGAGTAATTCGAACAGATATTAACTTTTTTTACTGTTAATTATACATAACAACAATTGTTTTTCAAGAAAATACATCTGTTGGAATTAATATCTCAATACCAACATATACTTTACTAATAATTAAATATGTTTTCATATCATAACTATACAAACAATTTTTTTCTAACAAATAAATCTATTGTAATTAATTATTATTTCTAACAAATATTTATCACCAAATAATGCATTACAATAAATTATTCAATAGTCAAAAATATTTTATCAATAATAATATATATATATAATAATTATTTAGTATCAAAAAATCATTTTACAATAAAAATAGAATCATATATTTTTATTTAAATTAATAATAATTCCTCAATATATAATGAAATGATGATTAATAGTATAAAAATAAATAATTGATCCAAATTTTGAGATTATATCTAAATTTTTTAGAAATATTAAATTTTTATTACATAGAAATTTATATTGGGTTTATTAATACTATTAAAGGTCAAAAAAACAATATAAAAACAAAATAAAAAACACACACCCTCACCCCTCTCCAATCCCACTATTCCTTAGTCCTCCCATTCACAGCGGCACTCCCCATCCTTTCCACCACTACTCCCCTGATCCATCGTCAGCCAACTATCCTTGCCATGCCATCGCCACCACCCTCGAACCTATTTCTCCTCTCAACTCCATAGCATTATGACACCATCTCCCCCCAACTCCATCATTGACTCTCCTGACATCAAGGTCATTGCACCCCTGACCCATCTATCGCCACCACTCCCTTATATAACTCAATTTCCACTACTCCATCGACCCCAAAATCACTACCTCTCTGAGATCATACCTCTGACATAGCATCTTCACTGGTCTGCCTCCAGGGTTGCACCTTGGTAGCCTCCCAAAGGTATTTCAGTGCATCACATTTTTTTGTTTCATTTCCTTGATCTCTACTGTAGGAAACAACTGTAGATTTACTTCATGCTTTCAAGTAGTAGTAGTTTGTTAATTTAAATTTATAGCATATAGATTTAAATTTATTGTTTTTTCTCTAAACCACTATTTTTGGTTTTGGCTATGATCTTTTTGGGCTAATTCCAGTCTTCTCGTGGGAATGAATCAAGGGTTTCGTTCTCACTTGACCATTGTGTTTAAGTTTCATTTATTTGGTTGTATTTTTTTATCCCCTAAATGTTTTGGTCTTTACATTTTTATAAGCTTATGTTTTATTACTAGTATTATCACTTTTAGAATTGATATAATATTCAAGTAGGCTTCCTATATTAAATAAATAGTTATAATAGATATATCTGCAGATGGTATTGTTTGAAAAAAAATTCAAATTTATTATATCACTATTGATTTTAATGAATAGTTTATCTTAATATAGTTCATTAAAACTTTGGTACCTCAACTCATGTTACATGTGCCAATCATCTTTCCTCAATTCAAGCACTATCAGCACCTTCATGTGTAGCCTACAAGGTAATGGGCTGCAGACCACCTGTAAATGCATAGATGTGGCTACACTATGGTTATATTATTTAATTCTAAATTGAGTCTTCTTAATATTATGTTATATTGGAGACCCATGGTGACCCTTGATGTTGGAGTACAGTTTAAATGCTTTGCTGGTTCAATTTTTATGCCTCAATCTTTCCCCAACTGACTCTATATGAAGTCACAATCAACTATAGAAACAAATGAAGTCCCTAAATCAATTTATATATAACATTATATATAGTATTTGTAATTTTTTTGATTAAGTTATGTCAAATGAAGGCCCATGTATTGTAGATTTGTTCCTACCTTGAATAATAAGGTTATACTCTTCCTTTGATATATTTTCCTTGTTGCAATTATTGTATTTATGTGTAAGAGAAAACGAATATAAACACTGATGATTTGATTGCTTTCTCAAGGATCTAAACCACTTACTCAGTAATTTGTAGTATTTCTTCTTATAACCATTTGTGAAAACCTCATATTATACTTATGCTTATTTCTTATTTTCATTTTTTTTATATAGTCATTTTTTGTTCATATTGAGATTCGTATATAAAATATTGAGATAGTGTGTTGTATTTTAATTATTAATTGATCTTTTATGGGAATTCAAGTTTTACATTATCGATTAATTCTAGAATTTACTTGAGAAAGTAATATTTTGTCATTGAAAACTATGTATAACACTTATTATTATGATAAGTATTCATGATGTTCAACTCATATTTCATGTGGATAAAGGTTTTTTGAAAGGGAGGTGGGTCGAGGTGAGTTGGAATCCTCTAAATGCATTGGAATCCCCAAGATTAATCCCTAGTTTTCCACGGTTCATTAAATTCGCATAATAGAGTTTTTAGGAGTTGCTAAAATATAGACCACCGACGTCGTGGCTACTCTTATCACCATTGCAGCTGCTGATGCTTATATTTATTCATCAAAGAAATCCAAATTCTAATTGAATCCTGAAAATTTTAAAAAATTTAAAGTTTCCTAGCATAGAAAATTGAGATATAATGCAGTGAAGTTCAGATTTCTACTTCCAACTCCTAATTCGGTTTTAGGCCTTCCAATTGGGAAACTTATAAGATATAGAGGCAAATATAGAAATGGAAAAGAGGTTATCAAACCACAGACTCCCACTACTTTGGATTCATATGTTGGATATTTTGACTTGTTATGAATATGTATTCGCATGGAAGAATGTCTCACCTTTTCAGAGAGATGCAGGTGAGCGACAATCTAATAGTAAAGGGACCCAAGGGGCGCTTTGAGTACCATCCTGGCCAAGTTAGAGCCTTTCGGATGCCTATTGGTGGTTCTGGGATTACCCCAATGTTTCGGTTTGTGGGGGAAATATTAGATTACCTGAATGAAAAACCCAATGTTCATATTATATATGTCAATGCTACATCTAAGGATATCCTTTTAAAGGAAGAGTTGGTTGGTTTTGATAGGAACTATCCTACTAGGTTCAGTGTCTTTTATGTTCTGAATCATCCCCCTGAGGATTGGAACGGTTGGGTGGGGTTTGTATCGAAGAAGATGTTCCAGGACCATTGCCTTGCTCTTGCACCTGATATCCCGATATCAAGGTGTAGTCCACCACCCATGAACAAGGGCATGGATTCCCACCTTGACAACCTTGTAAATTCTCCTACAATGCAGTTTTAGTTCTGGTTCTATATTCCTATACAAAGAATGTTGAGATAGATTATTGGGTACATGATCTTATTTTCTAGTCCTCAAGATTCCATCATTTGTTGGTTCTGTGTTAAAGGGAAAACTATGGATTTCATAGTCGGACTTTGTAATTTTAGATTTGTCATTAATAATAAAAAAATGGATTCTTTTCATGTGGATAAATGTTTTTTATATTCTTATTAAATATATGCTGGGAATTTAGATTATTAGTGGAGTTGAATCTGTATATGTTTCTTCATGTTATTATTAGGAAACAAAAAAAACACTCGTTTAAAATGATCAGGTCTGTATAATATTATGGGAGGGTGAAGAGGGTTGGATTATCAACAAAATCATTTCACAAGTCCATAAGTCCTCTTGATCACTCAGGTATTATTGTGTAATATGACTTTAAATTGGTCAGTTATTGATATGTATATATATAGAACTATTCAATTAAAATTAGTTACCTTTTAGATAATATTCCATTCCATTTTATTTAGGTAAATCCTTTATTCTTAGGTATTGTTATGTTATATGTGAACTAATATTTGAGTTCACTTGTTTTACTGAATTTTTCTATTCTTTGTCTTACAATATTTAGCAAATATCAGGAGTGAGGATATGTTCATTTGTTTTTTCCTTTTTATTTTTGAATGGGTTTCAAGTAAATTGATTCTGGATCTGTTATTTTTTATTCTATGTTTGATTTATTTGTGTACAGTTGATGACTATTGTATTGATGCAGCTATAAAGCATTACTTCCAAATATTTTAGACCAAATGAACACCCCCTCTTACTTTAAACCATTTTGGCTTTATATAGAGTCTGATATCTACACGAGGTTGTTATCTTGTAAGTCCACTAATTCTTAATTAAATAAGTGGTTGACTATAAGTTAGTTCTTCCCTAACAGACTCCCTGTCCTGCTTTAAATCACTTTTGCTTCCAAATATATTGGACCACATGACCTGCACCCCCTTCTTTAAATAATTTTGGATTTATATAGAATCTGATATCTACGTGAGGTTGCTATCTTGTAAGTCCAATAATTCTGAGTTAAATAATAGGTCGAATCTAAGTTAGTTCTTTCCTAACAGACTCTTGTCTTAACATTTGGTAGTTTTAGGCCATCTTTTCTCGATTTGTGGGTTTGGTTTTCTTTCTGTTTGCATTATGCTTGTCTCATATCATGCTGCAGTGATTTGAATTGCATGGTTTGAATTTTGTTTCATGGTTTATGTTCCAATTTCAGGCTCTTGTAGGTGGAGGATCTATTATAGGGGTTGTAGTCCATTTCTAGGGTTGATCTGACCTACGGCTAGCTCAATCCTGGAACTTTCCTCTGATTTTGTTAATTTTTGTTATACCACATGTTTTTCTATTTGTTTAATTCTCTGTTTTCCAGATGTTCTTCTAGAGGATGTGTGCAGAGGTGATATTATAGTCTCAACTTGTTGAAGGTAGACTATTTTTCTATGTTGGATGAGGGATCTTCAGCAGCAATCTTTTTCAAACTGGTGGCCTTCTTCTACTGTTGGCTTGCATTGGTTTTGGTCTATTGTATCTTTAGGGTTACCGCTGCTTGCGATGCTATGAGACACATGGATTTGGTCGTTCTAACTTGTGTGGCGTTGGGTTATTTGGCTGTTCATTTGGTCTATTACTGGGGGAGATGTTTTGGTGATGGAGTTGTTGTGACATTATATTGACAGTTCTTTTGTGTGGGGTTGGTTCATGTGATTTTGTAATCATGGAGTTCTTTGAAAATGATTTTTTAACCATAGATTTTTTCTTTTTATGTCATGTTTTTAAATGATGTTTGAACATTTTTTTTCAAATAATATATTAGTTTGTTTGAGTTTCATATAAGTTAATTTTATTATTATTATATAATAAATATATTATATATAATTAGATTAATATATATAATATAAGGTTTTAATGACAAATAATATTATAGAATAAAATATAAATGGTGATAATAATATTAACAATAGATAAATTTGTGTTGCTAAAAATTTTAACCAACATATATATTATCTATTTTTTTATTATAATTGCAACAGAAATATTTTATCTGTCGCAATAACATTTAGGGACAAAGTTTTTACCGACAGTTTAGTGACAGGGACATATATGTTGGTAAAACGTTTTACCAACAGAAATTTTTTTTTTAACAACAGATATGTCCCTATTGGAAAATGTTAAATATTTTGTATTGTGGGTATCTTTCAAGGAGTTATGGATGGATTGTTTAAGGGGTGCATAAATTCAGGAAAATCATCTTGTTATGAGTATTAACACCTCCTTCATTTGTTTCTATGTGGACCACATTATGAACTAACACTTCCTCTTCTAACTCCTTGGAATTGTTCTCATGTTCTAGATAATCTACTAGGATAGTTTTGATGATGCTCACCAAGGAGAAATGCATTGTAGGCATTCTATCAGTGCCTTTTCAAGACTTTATTCTTCTTCATCCTCTATGAGTCTTTTTCCTCTCCTTTGCTGATTCTCTACAAACCATTTAGAAAATGATAATCTGAGGAGAATCTTTAGATAGTTCAGTTGTCTGTGTCACTAGTGAGGGTACTGGATAATGTGATGGTGTGAACTAGGAGGATCCATTCTGTGTCATTTCCCTAACCTATAAAATACCGATTCTCATTGAGGATGGGCTTGTTGAGGTGAAAAATCCACCAGCCCTAGGGTCTAGGGCATTGGACATTCTTTTTTCACAACCCTTCAAGTTTGGTTTTCTGAACATGAGGGTTGGATTAAAAATTCCTCCATACCTATGGATTTTTGTAGTTCATAAACCAGTTTTTCTACTATATTCATATCCACCATTTTGATTTTACAGATTTTTATTTGAACATGGGTTGGTTTCATCATTTCGTATGCACATGGATCAACCATTTCAAAATATCATTACTCTATTTATGAAAATTATTTTATCTAATGACATAAATCCTCTAAGTGTGAGGCTTGCCCTATATTATCATATTATTAATGATAAATTCTATCAACATCTTTCTCTCTTATGTCCCAAAATTAGAGATAATCAGTTGGGGCCTATTTTCGTTGAGAGAATATTCATTTGTAAATAGAGTCAATTTATTGTAGCCGACTTGAGGCAATAACATTTCATGATACAACCTTTTTCAGGATTTTATAGTAATAGAGTGTAGTGAAATGTAATGTTCCATGTGCACCCCATCCCCTAATGTGGACACCGGATGGGGTATCCATGATCAGTTGTCACAACCTCATTAATGTGTCGACGCATATCCATTAAAGGGCTCCTTTCTATTTTTTTATGTTTAGATGTCAGGAATTCATGAGAACTGCCAAGTAAATTTGGTGTTTCAACCCTAATATTACCTTCAATTGACTTTGGTACTCATCATAGGGTAATAAATTTTATTTCAAGTGATAAATAGTTTTCCATATATTAAAGCGGATTTCATTCACACAATATTCCAACAGTGCCTCTAGAATTCTATATTGAGGGGTGGTTAAAGGCCATAACATGAATGGTATGTCATATTTAGACAACTATTTCCTCATTTTTATCATGTCTTTTTTGTTTTTTTCCGGAGGCTCCTCTACCTGGTTCGACCAGAGTGGAAACTTTTTGGCTGCTTTATCATAATTGGTGAGATTGGTTGGGATTTCCCCTGCTATTTTCGGAGGCAGGCGATCCAAAGGTGGTTCATAGAATGGTCATCTCTATGGTTTTCCTTTCAATTGGAAAAGGATTTTACAATCTAATGAAAATAATTCATATATGGATGGACTTATCTTTTCATGTTCTTTATGATGAGAGGGTTTTCTCATTACTAAATTTTGAACTAGAGAATTCTATTAACAAAATGAAACACTATCATGGAGATAAAATTTACATAAAATTCCATCATGGGGAGGACCACCATGGTGGAATACAGTAAAGGGAAGAAACTCTTTCTCCTTAATCTTCTATCCATAAAGATGGATATCGTGGATCTCATCAGAAGATTGAATATTGAGATCAATTGGATTTTAGATATGAATCAAGACTTCATGGTTAAGTTTCAGATCGGGACCTTTAGAATTACTACTACTACTCCCAAAATTTGGTAATGGGATAGTAGGATCTTGAGCCTCCATAGATGATTGAATAAGGGATTCAAGAACTCTGGCATTGAGTGTCATGGGATCTTAAATTGTCTCTTTATTTTTCAATTATCTTTGGTGAGTATTCCTTTTGGATTCCTTCATTTGAGTGACTGGGACAACTTTTTGGGGGTGGTTTTCATGGGCAGGTGTTTGTCCCTTCCTTGGAGTGGTCATTAGGATAGGCTGATTACCTCTAGTTGGAGTGGTTTTATGTTCCTGATCTGGATATCAGTATAATATGAGGGAGTTTTTCCCATTACCATAAAGATATAATTATAGGTGTTTATCTACTCTTGTGTGACATGTTCATGAATCACCCAAATTGTGGGGAAATAGAAGCATGTTCATATTTTGGGCACTATTGTCATCATTATTATGATGTCCAAGAAATCCTATAGGATGTGATCATGGATTTTTGTCTTCCCTTTCATCATTATTTGGATATTATTGGTTACTTCAGTTATTTTCATGATGATATATGCTTATTCTGTATCTAGAGTAAGTTTATGTTTCTTCTCTTTCCCTCCATTTCCTGCTAGTGAATACTAAAAGTACTTGTGTGGGGGGGAAGAGATTCAAGTCTACACCTTTATTTTCATTAGGAATTTCTGTATGACTTCTATGGGTGCATCCAAATGAGGCTACTGGTAGGATTGATGAATGAAAGTAATTTTTTTCACCTACTTAAACCTTTCCACCAAACCTGGTTTGTAGGATTTTTTGAGTGTTGTCGGATGAGTTTGTTTGTAAGAATAGTGTGTGCAGGAAGGTGTATATTCCTTCTCATGGTATTCCATTGTATATTAATGAAAGGCTTCATTGGGTGCTTCCAGATTATTCTTCTAGATAACTGAATTGAGGTGTCTGAGTTTATGTTTTCACTTAGATTTGGCCACCAAATTGTAAGAGTTGGTGTCCTAGAACCAACTGGTTTTACTTTGATTACATGAATATTTAATTTATTATTACATATTGTTCATTATTCTACATGACTATGATGTGATAATTTCCTAGAGTATTTGTTGCATTGATAAGGTCATGGAAGTTCCCCACTATAATGATAACCTTGAGATGATATAAAAATATTCTTAAATATAGTTTTTTAGTTGGATGACATTCTATGATGGGAAACATAGCATGCAGACCATTAGGTGTGAGTACTCGTAAGCATATGAGACTTCCTCTCATGAAGTTCTTACTTGGTAATCTCCAAGATTAGAGATCATGAGAATAGACTCGCTAGTATAAATTTCGCATGTTTTGGTGTCATCGAATATTTCTATCTTCAAGCATGTGTAATAATCCTTATACTTTAAGATTATCTTTAATATGTGTCATGACTTACGCACTTTGATTTACTGATGAAAACTGCCACGCAGATAGTTGGCGGGAAGTAGGGTATGTTGGGTGTGTCATGAGTGGCATGTTGTTAATGGATAAGTAGAGTAAGGATTTTTTCCTTCCATTTATGGAAGTTGATATCTCAGCCCTTTGATAGAAATAGAACTGTCATGCGAAATTCCATGGCCATGGAAAAATGACAAGTTTATTTCAGGTCGTCAAAGAATGACGTATCAAGTATAAAATTTGATGACACAATCATGAAACCTACTTGATGAGATATTACGACAAAGGGATTATATAACACAGTGAGAGTTCATATGTGGATATCGTTGTTTTGACTTTACATTCTTTTTCTTGGGTGCCTTAACCTGTTGCTAGATAGTACTATTGGACTTTAGGCAAGCCCGCCTAATGCCAACAAGAAAGAATCCTAGAGGGTCACACACTAAGTGTTTTTTGTGGTCTCGGTTAAATTCTATTTTAATTTATTTAATGAAATAAATATTATTCTCAAGACTGTAGAATAATTTTATTCAAGTTAAAAGGATCTCATAAATTAAATAAAAAATATTTATTTATTTTGTTGAAGATTTAATAAATATTTATTTACTGGTTTGTAAATAAAATATTTATTTAAGAGAATAATTTATTTATTTATTTATTCAGGTGTTCAATAAATGGAAGTGGAGTTCAAGAATACCAAGTTCAGTCCGGTAGTAGAATAATTATTTGCAAGATGGTAAATACTTATCTAACTAGTTGGCACAAATTAAAATAATGATACTATTATTTTCTGACGCTGAATTTTATTTATAATTACATTTTGTGCAAGTTGGCTCAGTATAAATAATGACATGGTATTATTATTAAATACATGGGTTTTCTCTAAGTTCATGAATGTATTTAATTATTTATACACAATTAAATATTGAAACTGAAATTCCATATATATAAATAGGCAAGTACCCCTATTGTGCCATACACCACACCACACGCCTGGTGAATTGAGAATTGTTTAGCCAAACAATTTCTATCTCAAATCCTATTCTCTCCCCTCTTTAGAACGAGATACGTTCTTCAAGGCTGAAGAACAAGTGATCAATAACAACTGACGCAAGACACTCATTTCACCGCGCTAGCACCCCTAGAATGAGCAGTGTGGATTGGAGGCCATCGAAACACATGTGGATCACCGCTAGAGGGATTCTAGTTTGGATCCTTACGAGTGAAACATTATAATCCTGATGGGTCATTCCAGATGATCAACATCATCAACAATGAAAAATACCAAAGATCGAGTTATTATTTTTCATTATGAAATTAATTAAATTAATTATAAACATGATGTGAAAGATACTCTCTAAAGGTTTTAGGCCTCTTTAGTATTTATATAAATCACTGATTATATTCTGTGGAGACTGGAATTCATCGTCGTATTGATCCTAGAATAATCATTGATCTTGGTAACAATCAAAGTTGGGTGTCATCCCAACCACGCTTCAACTGCGCTCGGAACCTTCAAGTGGTATCAGATAGGTTACATCATAGTTTATAATTATTTAAATATTTTTTTGATGACTTACGCATTTAATATTTTAGTTGTTTCAATTCAAGTTAATTGTTCTGCAAATCTGAATCTTGAGATCTATTCCTCCTCTTTCATTTCTCATTCACCTTATGGAAACTATCTTTTCAATTAATTTTGATTAAAATGAAAAAAAGGATCTCATCCGGAGGTTCCAAAGATTTCTGTTTGTACAACACCAGAACACACGGTGTGTGTGTTTGGCAGTACACACTGTGTAGTCAAGATTCAATGCATTGGACCGGTCTGCCACACCAAGCCATGTGTTGGAGTCTTTCAAAGTCTTAAATGACTCCATGTGTTGACCAGGAATAGGTGGAATGTGGTTTCCGGATTGCACGACGTTTGGCCGAATGGAAACAGCGTGTAGTCCCTTTGGGTTAGGGTTGTACCGTGTACCCCATACATGGATTACACAGCCGGATACCATGTAACAAGGAACTATAAGATGTCTGTCCCACTTGACACGCCGTGTACTCTGAATATTTCCTAAGTACACTCACATGTCGTTTCCCTAGCGTGTACTTCAAGTGGATGGTAAAAAATGGTACACGCCATGTAGTTGAAACTACATGTCGTTTACTCATCCAAATTACACATATTTATTAAAATTTATTATTATATTATACAAACCCTTGAGACATGTACCATAGTGTAGGTGTAAAGTTGAGGCACAACACATGATAGGTGTTTTATATATATTTATTTAATTTAACATCTGTGTAATGTTCATTTCTACTCATTAGGTAGTTATGAATAAGAATTCACCGGGTTTACTCCAAGGAACATGTTACATAAAAATAGAATTTTAAATGAATTTATTTGTTTAAAATTATGGTGGATGATAATATCAATAAAATTCAGAAAAGGTTTTAAGATAAAAGGATTGATTAATTAAAAATGATAATTAATTGATTCGAGCGTGATTTATCTTAAACAATAATGATTGAAGAATTGAATTCTAGTTTTATTTATGTGTAAATATTGTTGCATGTATCACTACTATAAATAGCGCGTATACCAACACTTTGTTCCCAACCGTTTAGGAAAGCCATTGTGAAGAAGAACCTATGCCAACTGTTTACTAGAACTGTTGGAAAAGGAAATTTTATGGTGGGTTTTCAAAATGGTTTAAGAAACCCATTGGGAAAGAGATGTATTACCCATGGTTTTTATTAACTGTTGGGAAACATTGGACCCAAATTAAAGCTCCCTCCCTCGAGACATTTCATCCTCGTGTGATCCTCCCCTCCCCGACCTCGACCTCCTCCCGGCCTCGATCTTTGCCTCCTGGCCTCCGCCTCCCGGCCTCCGCCTCCACCTCCACCTCTCGGCCCCCCTCCCTCTCCTCCGGCGACATTCCCCTTCCCCTCACAGCTTCTTCTCCGAAGAAGACATCCCCCTCGCCTTTTGACTCCCGGTGATGTTCCGCCCTCCACTCTCGTCTCCCTCTCTTGGTGACATCTGAGCTCAATCTCCTCCTTCGACATCCCCTGGCTCCATCTCCAGTTGCGTGCGAGACCCCCCATGCCCGAACACCCCATGGGACGTCCCCCTCTCTCAGCTCCCTCTTCTCCCGCCTGGGCAATAATATTTTCGGGGCCGACCCCTGCCGCCCAAGAGCTAGAGTAGCTACTGTGGAGTTTAATCTAGTTGGCTTTTAGCTTTAGCTGATTGGGAGGTCTCAGCCTTGTCTTTGGGGAGCTTCTTCTTCTATTGGTACTACTTTAATTTATGAAATTTCTACTTTTTCCCTACATTTTTGGTATCTAAATTTTTTTTTCCGCTGTAAAACAATGAATTTGTTTTTGTTTTAGTGTTGTTTAATCCTCAAAGATCATTTATGTTATATCTCCAATGATCATTATAGGCCAAGATAGGTGTCCCTGAAGATGGGATAATGTTTGCAGAGCTCCTGGATACTACAGAAACTCAACAGTGTTCCTTGTGGGAGAGAACCCTCTAAACTCACCAGGGATGTTGTGGATAGATGCCTCACATGTCATAGAGATGGCCGGGTGCTTTTTATGGGTATGTCTCCATGACTCCCATCTTACCTTCATTTATGTTTGAGAGATTTTATAAAATGGAATGGAACATAATTGAATGTTTGAGTTATGGTGAAATTAAATGGTTTTATTATACTCAGCGCTCGATCAAACATCAATTTACCATCTCAACCTCAAGCTTGATCAAGCTACTCAATTAGGCTTGACTTTTTTTGATTAAGATGTTTTATCATTATTTTAATTATAAGTTCTTTCTTGAATTCGATCTCAAGCTTGAAATTAAATACACATATATTGAATAAAAATAATATGTTAAAATATTAGATTTTCGATTAGCCTTTGAGACTGACTTGATTGTGTTATTATAACACTGAATTCAGCTCCACTACTCGTAGCTTGAGCTTGAAAAAATCCAAACCGAGTTCATGTATTTGTCGAGCGAGTCCAATTAGCTTGCGAGCACTCAAGGTTGTTTACAAACCTAATTTAGAGGGTAAATGAAATAGGACATTGGATGACTTGGGATGTCATTATCTGTCATTTTATTCCCTCATTAAAAAAACTTCTAGACAACTATTCTATCTAATAAATTCTTCTCTATCATTATTTTCTATCGATTTTAATCATTGTCCCCATTTGTTACAGAATGTGATGGAACTGGTGAACCCAACAACATAGAACCTTGGATAAGGCCCTCTAATTCCTTCAATACCTCCTCTACTATTATAATTGTTTCTTAATTTTGGTTTGGGATTTTGTGATGTTTTAATGCTTAAATATACGCATGGTTTTGTATTCAATCTCAGATCATAGTGCGACGCAGCGGGGTTCTAGCAGGGTTATGTGCACAATCTTCAACTCAACTAATGTAGCATAGGTGCATATTCAATGGATAAGTGTACTAGTATGGTGTTTCCAACAATGTTCTATATAAATAACATAATGAAAAATGAAGAGATAATTAAATGGAACTATTTCCCCCTTGCTTGCAGGAACATTATTTGACCCATGGGGCAGTGTGGTTCTTAAATGGAACTATTTACCCCTTAAGGGAGGTGACGGCTGGAATGTTGCCCTGCCTCCTCCCACTCCCTTCGCTCCTGGCCAGAAGATGCTGCCTCACATATGTCGCTGGACAGGGCCAACATGCTGTGGTCACGATGCGGTCAGGCCGTGATCACGCTGCAGTCACGTCGCGGTCACGCCGCGGTCACTCCGCGGTCGTGCCGCGGTCACGCCGTGATTTGGCCCTACTCCAGAAAGACACCATGCGACGGTTCGCAGTCCTATCGGAATTCAATGTATAGTACCTAGATAAGGCCCAATCCATCCTCATAATTATTTCCTCGTCAAACACTAGACGTACAATTGCCACATCTATCACCATAAGGCCCAATCCTCTTAGGAATATTTTTCTTGATCTAAACCCTCATCCAATCCATACACATATCATCCAAATTATAAGACATATGTTAGAGCACTTAAATCCCAATCGATATCTTATCCACCTGGTGACCTAGTGACAGGGTGATTTCATTTTCATATAATCACTAAAGAATTTTATCTAAAACTTGGCTTCTTGTGACCACCATATCTATAGGTCTACTATGTTAATCTATTTACATTCATTTACCGTCCTTAGACTCCATGACTCCCATAGAACATAGTTATAATCAATCCCTTGGCAATCTATGATAGAATAATCAAGTTAGTGTTTAAGGGTCTATTAAAGATATTAATACTATCTTTATATACATAATAATTCTTATTTAAAGAAACAATTAATTTAAGTAATGGTCGATCTCCCATGGAGGTGCTTATAATTCATCTTCTAACTGGTAAATAATGTATTCCCTCCACCTGAATGAGGAATTAAATAACTCCCCTTTTGCGTTCATGTAAAACATATATTATCCAAATACATCATACTAACCACAAATATATAGGTGAGAAAAATCAGAATACTGGTCCATGATCACATCATTAGTCATAGCTTCGTCACAAATCTTCATGCCTTAAGCCTTATATTAAGCAAATGATTTGACATATACTTACCAAATTAGTGAATGTTGATTCATATTAAATCAATAACAATTTTTCTTGATCAATATCTAAGAGATCTCAAGATCTAGCTTATTTAAGCTCATCTAGGAAGTTTTAGTCATTGAAAATTAGTTTTAATCAATTCTAATAATGTTTTCATCCTTCCATTCCATAATAACTTTACACCACAACCTATCTTGACCCTTTATTAATGGTGTAGCCATGTAATTTCCCAAACAAACTTGTATTTAACAAAACTAAACTAAGCTGAAACTCAATCCAAACTAAGTATATACCATTTAAAGGAAGATTAATTGTTAATTAATAGGAATGTACTTTTTGATAGTATCATTTTGAAATATGGATTTGTTTCCCCCTTGCATTCAAAACATGATTTGACCCTTGTGGAATTGTGGTTCATATATGTTAGGCGTTGAAATGTATAGTCACAGGAGACAGGTATGTTTTAGTTTAGTTTTTATTTTATTTTCTTTATCGCATTGGCCACTTAGGCCTTTTACTTGTTTTTATGGGCAGGGATTAGTAATATTCCATGAAGGAGGTCATAAGGGGTTCAGATTTTTTCAGTCCACTGGCTTTGATCCGAGGTAAGATTCTATGATTACTAATTGTCTTGCACCTCATATATTTTGGGGATTTCAATGTCTTTGAGTCCATATTATGTTTTTGGTAGGGTGTTGGATCATTTTGTGTTGGTTCGAGTGGATTTAGTTCTCACCAATCGAGGTAAGGCTTTAATATTGTTGGTTGGTTTTTATCTGGTTATGTAGGTCCCTTTATGTGTTTTAGGGTTCTTAGTATCCTTTGTGTAGTGCGTTGATCCCTTCTCGTTGGTTTCGAGTCACCAAGTCAAGGGTGACTCACCTGCGTGTGCATAGGTAAGTAAGTATATGTATGTGGGTTCCCCCGTTATGTGTATAGTCAACCATGGAAATGATTACACATGTATGATGCTAGGTGTGCCCATTTATATATATAAAAATGCATATGCAGGTGAGTGGAGACTGGTATATGCATATAAGCATATGTGTAAGGATCCCCTTGCACATACTCATGGACATACAGGTGTGTGCATAGGGGCTAGGTGTCCTTTCATGTGTGTGAAGGTGCGTATACCCAGTGGGGGAGCAACGGATTTTAGTTAGAAAGCTCCAAGAGCCGAAGTGGACAGCTTGGTTTCACCTTGAGGTAGAGCCCCTCTCGTAGCCTCTTTAATTTAAGAATGCTTTAAATTGAATTTCGCTTCTTTCTTAATTCTTCTTAATTATATTGAATTGAATATCTTGAATAAGTTTTTGTTAATATAATTGTTTCATTTGATAAATAAAGTCATGTTTTTATAATAAAACCACTTTTAAAAACAATGAATATTAAATATATATCTTTATTATACCACAATCCCGAATCAAGAGTCTGTTTTTTATAACATAAGATTGGGTTCTATAATGTGAAGGACAACTACATAAGATTTATTTGGAATTCTGGTTGGAAGATGCTGCCCCGCGGATGTTGCTGGACTGGGCCAACATGCTGCAGTCACGCCACAGTCAGGTCGCGGTCACGCCGCAGTCACGCTGCGGTCAAGCTGTGGTCCCGTCGTGATTTGGCCCTACTTTAGGACGACACCCCGCGGCGGTTTGAAGTCTTGTCACAATTCGATGTATGATACCTAGATAGAGTTTTAGATACATTACCGACCCATAGTTAATGGTGAGGGAGGAGATGACCAGAATGTTTCCCCACTTCCTCCCGCTCCCTTCACTACTGGCTCGAAGATACTGCCCCGCAGATGTCGTTGGACCAGTCCAACATGCCGCGGTCACGCTGCAGTCACGCCAGGGTCATGTAGAGGTCATGCTGCGGTCATGCCGCAGTCACGCCTCGGTCACGCCGTGGTCACGCCACGGCCACGCCGTGATTTGGCCCTGCTCCAGGATGACACCCCGTGGCGATTCGCAGTCCTGTTGGAATTTTATGTATGATACCTAGATAGATTTTTAGGTACATTACTCACCAATAGTTAATGGGGTGGGTGGTGATGACCGGAATGTTTCCCCGCTTCCTCCTGCTCCCTTCGCTCCTGGCCGGAAGATGCTGCCCTGAGGATGGCGCCGGACTGGGCCAACACACCGCGGTCACGCCACAGTCATGCCGTAGTTACACAACGGTCACGCCGCAGTCATGTCGCGGTCACGCCACGGTCACTCCACGGTGACGCCACGATAATGTCGTGATTTGGCCCTACTCCAGGATGACACCCTGTGGCAGTTCGCAGTCCTGTCAGAATTTGATGTATGATACCTAGATAGAGTTTTAGATACATTACCCACTCATAGTTAATGTGGAGGGAGGTGAAGACCGGAATGTTTCCCCACCTCATCCTGCTCCCTTCGCTCATGGCTGGGAGATGCTGCCCACGGATGTTGCTGGATAGGGCCAACATGCTGCGGTCACGCCGCGGTCACACCGCGGTCATGTCGCGGTCACGCCGCGGTCACGCCACAGTAATGTCGTGATTTGGCCCTGCTCCAAGATGACACCCCATGGTAGTTCATAGTCCTATCGAAATTCGATTTATGATACCTAGATATAGTTTTAGATACATTACCCATCCTCCTTCTTGGACCCCGGACATCCCCCCACCCTCCTCCATGGATCCTAGATAGCCCCCCAGACAACCCCCACCCCCCACCCACCTCCCTGGACCCTGAACAGCCCCTAGATAGCCCCCCCAACCCTCCTCCCTAGACCCTGGATCCCAATTTAAGATCTCTTCAAGATTCACCCAAACTCCCAACGGAAAAGAGGGTTTTACAGATTCAGAAGAAGATGAGAGAAGAGTGAAATCACTAATTGAAAAGAGGATGCAAGAAGAGGATTAGACTCACTCAGGTCTTCAATCCGCACTTGACGGCACTCAAAACGCCCAAGTGACATGTACGAATCAACTCTGCCTCAAACTGAGGCACAGTGTGGCTGGTACCACTCAAAGTGTCACTTTTATTTGAAATGGAAAACATTTTAAATGAAAACAACAACTAACATATAGAAAACCAACCAAACGGATTTAGATAGTGTTGATACTTTAGCACAGCAATCCATGAGTCATTTTTGACGTGTATGAGTCAACCCCGCCTCAATCTGAGGCATGTTGTGTCCAGAACCACTAAAAGTGTCTCTTTTTTCTTTCAAAAGGACATCATTTTAAGTGAATACAACAACTGACATATGGAAAACCAACCAAAGTCATTCGGATTCTGTTAAAACATTAGGAAAACAATCCATGGGTCATATGAGACTTGTATGAGTCAACACCGCCTCAATCCAATGCACGGTGTGGCCGACACAAATCAAAGTGTCTCTCTTTTGTTTAAAATGAACATCATTTTAATTGAAAACAAAAATTGACATACGGAAAACCAACCAAACGCATTCATATTCTGTTGAAAATTTAGGACAACGATCCTTGGGTCATATGTGATGTTTAAGATTCAACCCCACCTCAATCTGAGGTGTGGTGTGGTCGGCACCACTAAAAGTGTCTCTCTTTTGTTTCAAAAGGACATCCTTTTAAGTGAATACAACAACTGACATACATAAAACTAACCAAAGGCATTCAGATTCTGTTGAAACTTTAGGAAAACTATATATGGGTCATATGTGACGTTTACGAGTCAACCCCACCTCAATTTGAGGGTTTTTGTGCCTGGCACCACTCAAACTGTCTCAATTTTATTTGAAATGGACGGGATTTTAAGTAAAAACAACAACTGGCATACAAAAAACCAACTAAACGCAATCAAATTATGTTGATACATTAAGAAAACGATCCATGGGTCATTTGTGACATGTAAGAGTCAACTTTGCCTCAATACGAGGCACAGTTTGGCCGACACCACTCAAAGTGTCTCTCTTTTCTTTAAAATGGACATCATTTTAAGTGAAAACAACCACTAACATACAGAAAACCGACCAAACACTTTTGGATTATGTTGAAGCTTTATGACAACAATCCATGGGTCATATGTGATGTGTACGAGTCAACCCCGCCACAATCTGAAGTGTGGTGTGGCCGGCACCACTCAAAGTGTCTCTCTTTTGTTTAAAATGAACATCATTTTAAGTGAAAACAACAATGAACATATGGAAAACCGACCAAACGCATTAGGATTCTTTTAAAAATTTAGTAAAATGATCCATGGATCATATGTGACATGTATGAGTCAAACCTTCCTCAATCCGAGGTGTGGTGTGGCCGGCACCACTCAAAGTGTTTCTCTTTTGTTTCAAAAGGACATCATTTTAAGTGAATATAAGAACTGACATACAGAAAACTGACCAAATGCATTTGGATTCTACTGAAACTTTAGGAAAACAATTCATGGGCCATATGGGACTTCTAAAAGTCAACCCCTCCTCAATATGAGGGCCATTGTAGCCGGAACCACTCAAATTGTCTCATATTTATTTTAAATGGATAGGATTTTAAGTGAAAACAAAAACTAGAATACGAAAAACCTAAAAAATGCATTCAGATTGTGTTGATACATTAGGAAAATGATCCATGGGTCATTTTTGACATTTAAAAGTCAACCCCACCTCAATCTGAGGTGCGGTGTGGCCAACACCACTCAAAGTGTCTCACATTTGTTTAAAATGGACGTCATTTTAAGTGAAAACAACAACTGACATATGGAAAAATGAACAAATGCATTTGGATTCTCTTGAAACTTTTAGAAAATGATCCATGGGTTATATGTGACATTTAAGATTCAACCCCTCCTCAATTCGAATCATGGTGTGTCCAATACCACTCAAAGTGTCTCTCTTTTGTTTAAAACGAACATCATTTTAAGTGAAAACAACAATTGACATACAGAAAACTGACCAAACACATTCAGATTCTGTTGAAAATTTAGGAAAATGATCCATGGGTCATATGTGACATGTATGAGTCAACTTCTCCTCAATATGAGGTGTGGTGTGGCTAGAACCACTCAAAGTTTCTCGCTTTTGTTTCAAAAGGACATCATTTTAAGTGAATACAACAACTGACATACGGGAAAATGACCAATGGCATTCATATTCTATTGAAACTTTAGCAAAATGATACATGGGTCATATGTGACTTTTATGAGTCAACTGCGCCTCAATCCGATGCATGGTGTGGCTAACACAACTCAAAGTGTCTCTCTTTTGTTTAAAATGAACATCATTTTAAGTGAAAACAACAATTGACATACAGAAAACCAACCAAACACATTCTTATTCTGTTGAAAATTTAGGACAATGACTCATGTGTCATATGTGATGTGTACAAGTTAACCCCGCCTCAATCCGATGTGTGGTGTGGCCGGCACTACTAAAAGTGTCTCTCCTTTGTTTCAAAAGGACATCATTTTAAGTTAATACAACAACTGACATATGGAAAACTGACCAAAGGCATTTGGATTCTATTTAAACATTAGGAAAACGATCCATGGGTCATATGTGACATGTACGAGTCAACCCCTCCTCAATACGAGGGTTGGTGTGGCCGGCACCACGCAAACCGTCTCAATTTTATTTGAAATGGACTAGATTTTAAGTGAAAACAACAAATACCATACGGAAAACCTACCAAATGCATTGGGATTGTGTTGATACTTTAGTAAAACGATCCATTTGTCATTTTTGATGTGTAATATTCAACCCTGCCTCAATACGAGGTGCGGTGTGGCTGACACCACACAAAGTGTCTTTCTTTTGTTTAAAATGGACATCATTTTAAGTGAAAATAACAACTGACATACGAAAAACTGACCAAACACATTAATATTCTGTTGAAACTTTAAGAAAATGATCCATTTCTTATATGTGACATGTAAGAGTCAAACCTGCCTCAATAATATTCATGGTGGGTCCGACACAACTCAAAGTGTCTCTGTTTTTTTAAAATGAACATCATTTTAAGTGAAAACAACAATTGACATATGTAAAACTGACCAAACGCATTCGGATTCTGTTGAAAATTTAGAAAAACAATCCATGGATCATATGTGACGTCTAAGAGTCAATCCCGCCTCAATCCAAGTTGTGGTGTGGCTAGAACCGCTAAAAGTGTATCTCTTTTGTTTCAAAAGGATATCATTTTAAGTGAATACAACAACTGACGTATGGAAAACTGACCAATGTTATTTGGATTCTGTTGAAACTTTAGGACAGTGATCTATGGGTCATATGTGACTTTTAAAAGTCAAACCCACCTCAATCCAAGGCTTTGTTTGGCAAAAACCACTCAAAGTGTCTCTATTTTGTTTAAAATGGACTTCATTTTAAGTGAAAACAGCAACTGACATACGAAAAACCCACCAAACGCTTTTGGATTCTATTTAAACTTTAAGAAAAATATCCATGGGTCATATCTCACGTGTATGAGTCAACTCTGCCTCAATCCAAAGTGTGTTGTGGCTGGAACCACTCAAAGTGTCTCTCTTTTGTTTAAAATAAACATCATTTTAAGTGAAAACAACAATCAACATATGGAAAACCGACCAAAAGCATTCATATTTTGTTGAAAATTTAGCACAATGATCCATGGGTCATATTTCACGTGTACGAGTCAACCCCACCTCAATCCAAGGTGTAGTGTGTCCAGAACCACTCAAAGTGTCTCTCTTTTGTTTGAAAAGGACATCCTTTTAAGTGAATACTACAACTGACATACGGAAAACTGACCAAGGAATTTGGAATCTATTTAAACTTTAGGAAAATGATCCATGGGTCATATGTGACTTGAACTAGTAAACCCCGCCTCAATACGAGGGCCGGTATGGCTGAAACCACTCAAAATGTCTCACTTTTATTTGAAATGGATGGGATTTTAAATGAAAACAACAACTGGCATACAGAAAACCAACCAAATGCATTATTATTGTCTTGATACTTTAGTAAAATGATACATGGGTAATTTGTGATGTGTACGAGTCAACACCACCTTAATCTGAGGAGCGGTGTGGCCAAAACCACTCAAAGTTTCTGTCTTTTGTTTAAAATTGACATCATTTTAAGTGAAAACAACAATTGACATATAGAAAAATGACCAAACGCATTCAGATTCTATTGAAACTTTAGGAAAATGGTTCGTGGATCATATTTGACTTGTATGAGTCAACTCTACCTCAATACAAAGCACGGTGTGGCCGACACCACTCAAAGTGTATCTCTTTTGTTTAAAATGAACTTCATAATAAGTGAAACCAACAATTGACATACAGAAAACCAACCAAACGCATTCGTATTCTGTTGAAAATTTATGAAAACGATCCATGGGTCATATGTGACATGTAAGAGTCAACCCCGACTCAATCTGAGGCACGGTGTGGCCGACACCACTAAAAGTGTCTCTCCTTTGTTTCAAAAGGACATCATTTTAAGTGAATACAACAACTGACATATGGAAAACCGACCAAAGTCATTATTATTATGCTGAAACTTTAGGATAACAATTCATGGGTCATATGTGACTTGTAAGAGTCAACCCCACCTCAATACAGATTCCAGTGTGGCCGGCACCACTCAAACTGTCTCACTTTTATTTGAAATGGATAGGATTTTAACTGAAAACAACAACTGGCATACGGAAAACCGACCAAACGCATTCAGATTGTGTTGATACTTTATAAAAACGATCCATGGGTCATTTTTGACATGTACGATTCAACCCCGCCTCAATACGAGGTTCGGTGTGGCTGACACCACTCAAAGTGTCTCTCTTTTGTTTAAAATGGACATCATTTCAAGTGAAAACAACAACTGACATACGAAAAAATGACCAAACGCATTCGGATTTTGTTGAAACTTTAGTAAAATGATCCATGGGTTATATGTGATTTTTACGAGTCAACCCTGCCTCAATCAAAAGCACAGTATGGCCGACACCACTCAAAGATAGTGATTTACATTCATACCTTCACAAACTTTGAATCTCTTGATACCACTTTGAAATATCATGAGAGATGAGTAGGGAATAAATACTTCTTCAATCTCAAAATCATTCATTGAACCTATAAATGAAATATTCATGCAACCATTCTCAGAATACTTTTGGGGCAGTTCGAAGGTTACAAAAATAGTTAACAAGTTTTTTGATTTTGTAAACATATTTTAGATTTTCTGCAACCATGATCAAAAAAGATTTAGAGCAGTTCACAGGTTATAAAAATAGTTCACAAGTTCTTGATTTTTTAAAAAAAATTCATATTTCCTATAACCATTCCCTAAAAACTTTTATAGCAGTTCCCAGGTTACAAAAAGAGTTCACAAATTCCTAATTTTGTAAACATATTTCAGATTTTCAGTTTTCTATAAACAAATTTCAGATTTTGACATCCCAACACATTGCTGAATTCACAGCTTATCCCTTTTAGTAGATCTTTCTAAATACATGCTTCACTTTTAGAGATCACTCCCCCAAAATATTTAGACAAATATCAAAATTTAAATACACCTATCATTTCCAAAACCACAAAATAGATACAGGCTGTCCAAATGCATGATGCAGGTTGTTTACTTGCAGGCACTTGCAGGCTGTCTAGTTTTGGGGATATAAGATGTATACCAACGGTTTTTCAAACCATTGGTATACAGAGCTGCGGTTATGAGAGTATTCCAATGGCTCTGAAACTGTTGGTATATAGGACATTGTATACCAATGGTTCTGAAACCGTTGGTATATAGGTATGCCAGTGGTTCTAAAACTGTTGGTATACTACGGGTTGGAATAAAATGTATACCAACAGTCTGAAAAATGTTTGTATACTCACCAGTACCAATGGTTCATCAACTTTTGGTACATATATATACCAACAGTTTAATTATAACCATTGGTATAGATTAATTTTAGACCATATATGCCAATGATTTTCTAAAAACCGTTGGTATAGAGCTATTTCCATACCTCACATACCAACAGTTTGTGAAACCATTGGGAATAACTATCCTAACAGTTTCAGTGGATATCCCAATGGTTTTAAACCATTGGGAAAGATGTAATTTCTAGTAGTTTATGGATGATCATGATCTAGACCAAGACCTTTGTATGTGGATGGTTTCTTTTAATTTATTTATTTGAATTAAATTTTTTGTCATGCGAGCCTTCTCCTCATTAATATGTAGGGCCTACGTGCCAAAGGTTTATTTTATGTAAAAACCCATGTTTACCCCTCACCTACATGTGAGTTAAAAAAGGCATATGTAATTGATGGAACTCCCAAGCTAGGGGAGTTGGTTGAAGTTGGAGCCAAGATGAAACCAATCCCAGGAGATACAGAGGTGGATAAGTGGAAGCTGTAAACATGAACCCAAAAGGTTCAAGGTGTTTCTCCCCTAGGCCAGGGCTAGTTTATCAACCTCTAGATAAATTGACCATTAGAAAATCTCATGATCATTTCATTTTCCTTATTTTATTTCTGTCATTTTCATGTTTTATCATTATGGATGTGTTGTTACGATCACATAATTAATGAATTAAACAAACATGCAAGATGGAACTAAAATAAACATACTTATGTGTAAATATTATCAATACATGGTTAATAACTTAATTAATCACCACTTGATATTAACAGACATGTGATAATAAGTAATTCATGCATAAGAGATAAAAATACCTCAAATAAAATATTAAGACCTACCAAGCCTTCCATTACATGATTAAGGGAAAAACTCAATAAATCTATGTGTTTGACCAACCCTTGTTGGGATACTTACTTTTATATATGAAGACCTTATGAAAGGTGTTCGGCCTGACTTAACCATATTACATCAATAGGAGTATCCCTTGCTAGACTTCGTGTAATATTGGAGGAAAAAGTTGAGGAAATCCAAAGTCATGATTTCAGGATTTGGGAGTCCACTCAACAGATCAAGGAACTACAAGACTACAGTTAGAAAAGACCTTCCTACCTAAATACCTTTTAATAGCTTGACCAACCCTTTTTGGGGTTATTTGAAGTGGAATATTGATCCTTTACACTAGAATATCATGGAAACTGGACATTCTGAGTTCAATGGTGAGGGCCATTAAGACTTGATAAAATAGTGGGAGACTTAAAAAAATTTATTATATCTTATAAAATATAATCAATAAAGTACTAATGATCTATTATTTTAATTATAGAATAAAAAATTACAAGCTCGTCAACCACACTATCTCTGTGTTCAATTCTGGATAGATACAACATCCTCACCAGCTGTAACTTCTAGGAATGGTATAGACGCCTTCGGGTTGTCCTATGCCATGAACAGAAGTCTTACGTGATGAAGTCAACATTACCCGATCTTCCTGCCAAGTAGGCGAGTGATGATGATTTCCTAGTCTATGAGAAACATATGAACAACGCGGTCGACGTTCAATGTTTCATTCTATCATCAATGTATAGTGAGATCATGAATTCTCATGAAAACATGGATGCTTATAGCATGCTCGAGCACCTCCATGGTCTTTACTAGGAGAGAGTAAGACACGAAAGGTTTGAGATCTCGAAGGCACTCTTTCATAGTAAGTTTGGAGAAGGTTCCCCATCAGGGCCTCATTTAGTCAAGCTCATTTTCTACATTGAGTACCTGGAGGTTCTAGGGTTTAAACTCCCTAAAGAACTAGGAACCGATCTCAATCTCGCATCACTCCCTCAGAGCTTCTCTAACTTTGTTGTCAATTACAATATGAACAACATTGAGAATTATGTCTCTAATCTTTTTATCCTCATTCTCCAAGTGGAATAAGATATGAAGTGCGAAAATCCTTCTGTCCTTATGGTGAATAAGAGTAAAGGGAAGGCAAAGAGTTTTAAGCCCAAAGATTCTTCACGGCCTTCCAAGAAAAGGAATATCAAAGGGGAGGCAATGGAATATGAGGTTTTTTGTTTCGTATATGGTAAGAAGGGCCACTAATAAAAGAACTCCACCCATCCTAAGAAGCAAGGGGAGGCATCAGGTACATTTTTTATCAAATGAAATCTATCTATTTCTACATATTGGCTATTAGATATAGCTTTTGGTGCTCACATATGTATCCAAATACAGGAACCAAGTAGATTTATGAAGATTGATCAAGGGGAGGTAGATCTATAAGAAGCCAACGGAGCTAGACTTGTTGTTGTAACTGTCAGGGACTACCACCTCACGTTTCCAACTAGGATGATCTTGGTGTTAAAGGGTTATTATTATGTGCCTTCTATTACTAAAAACATTATTTTTGTATCCAGATTAGATACATATGGATTTGTTTTCAAGTTTGGAAATGAATGTTTCTTCTTTTACAAAGATATCATTTGTTATGGTATGGTACATTTATACAACGAACTTTAAGTGTTGGATTACACAAACCAAGTAATGAAAATCGATAACAAAGATACTTTACATGACACATACCACACCCAACTTTTACATCACCGTCTAGGACATGAAAACAAGAAACACTTGAAAAAGTTACATCAAGATGGATATTTAGATTCTTTCATACTAAAACCACTTGGCATATGTCATGCATGTTTACAAGGAAAAATGACTAAATCCCCAATTAGTGGGAAAGGTGAAAGGGCTAAATAACTTCATTAATTGGTTCATACCGATGTGTGGGGACAATATTCTGTTGAAGCAAGGGGAGGGTACTCATACTTCATAACTTTTACTAATGATTTTAGTATATATGGATATATCTACTTAATGAGATATAAGCTGAATTATTTTGATAAGTTCCAAGAATAAAAGAATGAAGTTGAGAACCAGCTTGGTAAGAAGATTAAGAAACTCCACTCAGAACGAGGTGGATAATATCTTAATCAATACTTCATTGATTACTTACAAGAGTTTGGGATCCTATCCCAACTCACTCCTCCAAACATGCCCTAGTGGAATGGTGTGAGTGAAAGTAGGAACCACACCTTGTTAGACATGGTGTGATCAATGATGAGTCATACCAGTCTTCTATTATCCTTTTGGGGATATGTGTTACAAACAGTGGAACACATACTAAACCAAGTACCAACTAAATTGATAAATGGTATTCCATATGAGTTATGGAGTGGAATAAAAGCCATGTTGTCAAATTTACATGTGTGGGGTAGTGAAGCGTTTGTTAAGGCCTCTTCAGGTAGTAAACTCACACCCCGAGGCACAAATTGTAAATTTATAGGATGCCCCAAGGAAACAAGGGGATATTACTTATAAAACCCCTTAGAAAAAATGTTTATAGTGGAAAGACATGACATATTCCTTGAGAGGGAACACATCTCCAAAAGAGATAGTGGGAGCGAGATATAATTTGATGAAGTTGAGGATCAAGGTGCACAAGAGTTAGTGCATGAATAGATTCCACAAAGCCCTGTGGAAGAAGAATCTATTCTAGAGACACAAGTACTACGTAGGAGTACAAGAGAGGTTAGAGAACCAGAATGGTACGGTTTTCTAGTTACCGAGGATGGTGAATCCTTATTAGTTGATAATAATGATCTTCTAACCTACAAGGAAGCAGTAAATGGAACATACGTTGCCAAGTGGAAAGAAGACATGAATTCTGAAATGGATTCCATGTACCAAAACCAAGTCTTGATTTTAGTAGATCCTCTAGTTGATGTAAATAATATTGGTTGAAAATGGGTATTCAAGAAAAAACTGGACATGGAAGGACAATTCAGTACCTATAAGGCATGACTGGTTGCAAAAGGTTTTAAATAGCATTATGGAATTAACTATGATGAAACCTTCTCACTAGTTGCAATGCTGAAATCCATAAGAATTCTACTTGCTATTGTGGCTTACCATGACTGATATTTGGAAAATGGATGTCAAAACATCATTCCTTAATGGGAACTGTCAGTAAGATTTCTACATGGCACGACCTGAAGGTTTTGTGACTCCAAAGGATTCTAATAATGTATGAAAGTTACAGACATCCATTTAATGATTAAATAAATCATCCAAGTCATGGAAAATTCATTTTGATAAATCCATAAAAGAATTTGGTTTTATCAAAAATGAATGTGAGCGTTGTGTCTACAAACAGTTTAGTGGGAGTATAGTTGTTTTTCTAATAGTATATGTTGATGACATATTACTCATTGGAAATGAGATACCAGTATTGCAGACTGTTAAGGCATAGTTGAATTAATGCTTATGTATGAAATAATTGGGCGAGGTAGCATATATTCTTGGGATCAAAGTACATCGTGATAGATCCAAGAGACTACTGGGCCTAAGTCAAAGTACATACATTGATAAGATACTGAAGAAATTCATTATGGAACAATCAGAGAGGGGATTGTTTCCAGCATCACATGGCATTCATCTTTCCAAGAAAATGTGTACTAAGACACATGAAGAGAGAAATATAATGGAAAGGACTCAATACTCATCAGCGATTAGGTTAGTCATGTATTCCATGTTATGTAATATGCTAGATGTTGTCTACACATTGAGTGCGGTAGGAAAATATCAAGCTGACCCAGGTGACCGCCATTGGATGGTAGTCAAGACTATCTTAAAGTATGTGAGGTGTACTAATGATATGTTCCTATTTTATGGAAGGGATGAGGAACTAATCATCATAAGATATACAAATTCTAGTTTTCAGACTGATCAAGATTACATGAAGTCACAAATGGGATACATCTTCACTTTGAATGGAGGTGTAGTGAGTTGGAAGATCTCAAAGAATAGTGTGGTCTCAAATTCTATAGTAGAGTCTAAGTATATCACAGCTTCTAAGGTAGCTATAGAAGCAGTTTGGATGCAAAGCATTGTACAGGTGCTAGATGTAATACCTATCAGTAATGATCCCATCACATTGTATTGTGATAATACTACAATGGTGGCTCTTTCAAAATATCCAAGGTCACATCAGCAGACAAAGCACATACATCGGAAGTATCATCTCTTGATGGATTTTTCTTAGGGAGGTGAAGTTACAGTGAGTAGTATTTACACAGAGGACAATGTGGTAGACCCCTTGACTAAAGCCTTGACTCAGCAGAAACATGGTCATTATGTGAGGTCTACCATACTGAAAGTCATAGGCAGTTGGCCCTAGTCTAAGTGGGAGTTTTTAAGAGTTGGTGTCCTAGAACCAACTTGTTTTACATTGATTACATGAGTATTTAATTTATTATTACATATTGTTCGTTGTTCTGCATGACTATGATGTAATAATGTCCTAGAGTATTCTTTGCATTGATAAGATCATGGCAGTTCCCCACTATCATGAGAAACTTGAAATGCTATAATAATATTCTTAAATATATTTCTGTGGTTGAATGAAATTCTATGATGGGACACATATCATACAAACCATTATGTGTGAGTACTCATAAGAAAATGAGACTTCCTCTCATGAATTTCATACTTGGTAATCTCCAAGATAGGAGATTATGAGAATAGACCCACTAGTAGGAATTTTGCATGTTTTTGTGTCATCGGATATTTCTATCTGAGAACCTATGTAATGATCCTTATACATTAAGATTATCATTAATATGTGTCATGACTTACGCACTTTGATTTACTAATGAAAACAGTCATCCAGACAGTTGGCGGGAAGTATGGTACATTGGGTGCGTCATGAGTGGATTGTTATTAATGGATAATTCAAGGAAGGATTTGTCCCTCGCATTTATGGAAGTTGATATCTCAGTCCTTTGATTGAAACAGAACCGTCGTGTGAAATTCCATTTCCATGGTGTAATGATGAGTTTATTTCAGGTAGTCAAAGAACGACATATCAAGCATAAAGGTTGATGACACAATCATGAAACTTGCTTCATGAGATATTGTGACAAAGGGATTATATTACATAGTGAGTGTTCATATGTGGATGTCGTTGTTACGACTTTACGTTATTTCTCTTGGGTTCCTTGACCCATTGCTTGACATAACTCTTGGACTTTAGGCAAGCCCGCCTAATGTCAATAAGAAAGAATCCTATAGGGTCACACAATAAGTGTTTTTGGTGGTCTCAGTTATGTTCTATTTGAATTTAATTGATGAAATAAATATTATTCTCAATACTGTGGAATAATTTTATTCATGTTAAAATGATCACATAAATTAAATAAAATTTATTTATTTATTTTATTGAACATATAATGAATGTTTATTTACTAGTTTGTAAATAAAATATATATTTTGGAGAATAAATTATTTATTTATTTATTCAGGTGTTCAATAAATGTAAGTGGAGTTTGAGCAGACCATGTTCGGTCCAGTAGTAAAATAATTATTTTCAAGATGGTAAATAATTTTTTAACTAGTTGGCACAAATTAAAATAACAGTGCTATTATTTTGTGATGCAAATTTTTTTTTATAATTCTGTTTTGCACAAGTTGGCGCACTATAAATAATGGTGCGGTATTATTATTAAATGCATGGTTTTTCTCTAAGTTCATGAATGTATTTAATTGTTTCTATGAAACTAAATATTGTAACTGAAGTTCCATTTATATAAATAGGCAAGTACCCCTATTGTGCCATACACCACACCACACGCCTGGTGAATTGAGAATTATTGAGCCAAACAATTTCTTTTTTGAATCCTCTTCTATCCCCTCTCAATAATGAGAGACGTTCTTCAAGGCCTAAGAGCAAGTGATCAAGAATGACCGACACAGGACACTCGTTTCACCATGCTAGAACCCAGAGAACGAGCAGTGTCGATCGGAGGCCATCGGAGCACGTGTGGATCACTGTTAGAGGGATTCTAGTTTGGATACTTACAAGTGAAACGAGATAATCCGGAAGGGTCATTCCGGACAATCAACATCATCAATGAAGAAAAATAAAAAATATCGAGGTATTATTTTTCTTTATGAAATTAATTAAATTAATTATAAACATGATGTGAAAGATCCTCTCTAAAGGTTTTAGGCCTCTTTCTTATTTTTCTAAATCATTTATTATATTCTGTGGAGACTAGAGTTTATCATCGTATTGATCCTGAAATAATTATTGATCATGGTAAAAATAAAAGTTGGGTGGCATCCCAACCATGATTCTACTATGCCCAGAACCATCACAAATTAGAATGGTGGGATTATTTATAAGGGAGAGGGGTGTATCCTTGTCCCTGTTTACCGGTCAATGCCCATGGTTGGCCTTTATGCGTGCATAGAACTAGATGACCAGGGTAGGTCGGCCAAGGAGGGAACCCTCATCATCTTTAGGGATCACTATCGCGTGACATTGGTGGAAGTTATTGCTGGAAGGATCCTAGGAGAAGGACCCTTGTGACTTTGGTATAAGTCATTATGTGGCCTCTTCCTCCACCTCCATAAAATAAGGGAGGGAATATGTTTTTCATTCTGGGGACAGGATCCCAAAATGGTTGAAGACGATGGTCTGAACCATCTATGTTAGGGCCACCAGTCATCATTAAACTGAATATATGTGGGGATTGGTGAGCTAGAGGGCCTGTTGGTAGGCCTCCATGGTTTGTATAGTACCATATTGATGGTTCTCCAATAATAGCATGTTAGAAACCCAGTGTTGATGATGCAGGGTTGGTTATGGTGTCCTTCATGTGGATGAATACCTATCCTGAGCAGTAACTAGGGAATTCATTATTTTAAATGTAAGGACGAAATTATATTAAAGGGATCTATGAGAGTAAGTTCTTAAATATATAACAAACACAAATAAGAAACTCGATCAAATAAGTATCTCAATTGGATGAACACATGCATGATTGATTGTCTTGTCTGACCCTTTCTCATTTTTATAGATAAAGGGGTCTGACATGTGAGTGATATTTTAATCTTGGTAAAGGATTTATGTCAGGTTCACCATTTTTGTCTCCCTAGGAAAATATGTTTGGGTCAAGAATAATTATTTCCTAATGGTTTCTAGTGGGTTTTTTCATGGAACTAGAAACACTCAACAGTTCTATATACAAGGGGACCTTCTTTCCAAAGGATGGTGCTCATTGGGAATTGTGGCCAACAATGCTTAAGAACTCACATTGATTTATTGTATGGGAGTTTAGTCTCATCACACCCTTTTGGGGGGGAATTATTACCAACTTAGGGACTCTCTTATAGGTTTAACATATGTTTATGAATCCTTTATTTATTCCCAAGTATGATATAGGTATCCCGTGAATTATAAAAATTATTAGCTTTTGTATAGTTTATAATCATCTGTATGTATCTAAGGTTCTTCTTAAATGGATATGTGTGTGTGTGTGTGTGTGTATCCAAGGTTCTTCATCAATGGTTTCCCCTTATGTACAAATTATAGATTCCTTGGTCGTGATTATGATGACACTGGTTTTCTATCCCCATAGTGGGGAACTCTAGAATGTATTATCTTCTAGGGAAAGGGGAGTTGTTTTGATGTTGGGATCAGACCCAAGGATGGGCTTCCTATGTATCCTAGTAAAATGAATCAGAAACCATGTAGTTCGATGTCACTTAATGAGTCACATCGTACATTTTGAGTTCATGTGATAAGGACCCAACCATTCAGTTTAACATCATGTGGCAAGGATATCTAGAAGGAAGGTTCCTAGTCAAATTTTTTGTGGGACTTATGCTAAAGAAACCCAAAGAACCTATAAGTTTTATGAATTTCCAAGTTGAATTAGACATTTTTGGGAATGTGGCACATAGAGAATATGGTTGATTTTGCGTTATGGGTTTGGACCCCAAGAAGGATTCCTACGAACCTCATTTTGGGTGAAATCAATGCCCACATATTTTAGTTCACTACTAGAAAATAGGGTTATAAAGACAAACCTATAGCAACAGTTTTATAGGTCTGTGTCTATATCTTGGTGTATAGCTATGGTTCTATTAAAATTGTGGTTATATCATGAATATAGCTACAATTAAAAAAATTATGGCTATGTTTTATTTTTTTTAACATATATCAGGCTCCTCCTCCCCACTATCCACGACACTCACCTCCCCACCTCCCCTGATATGTGACTCCTTGAACCCTTGAACTATACATTCTCTCTATGCACTCCTCCTCGACGTCGCTTCTACACTTCTCAACCAATGGTGTTTTACTGCAGCCTCCCCACCCTCGCGCTTTACTTTCCCATCCCACCCTTGACCTTCTACCCCGGAAAATACTCCTCCAAACTCACTATTCCTCCTCCCCCACTTCCTCCACTCATGATTACCCCCCCCCCCTTCGACTCTAGCACAGTCAGCACACCTCCCCGTTGACTCGGCTCTAACACGGCTTAGACGCCTCCATGCAGACGATGCTCTGGAACTACCATCCCACTTCCCCACCCACTCAGATCGGGAACATCCCTGTAGATGATTCCCCAGTTATACCAACCCACCTCCCCACAGAAATGACCTCCTCATCTCCCTCCTGACATAGCTCCTACCCCCCCCATTCCTCACCCTGACCCTTCTCTACTGTAGCTCTCTACCACTCGACGCCACTCTGACGTGGACACACCACCCTCTAAAGTCTGCCTCCGATGCGGCTACCCTGCCACCACAAGACCCTTTTCCTCTAACATGGCCACCCCAGATCCCTGATTTCTCCCCCAAACCCAGCCCTACCCTTGAAATCTAATCTTTTAATTTCTCACTAACCCCATTCACGAACACTAGGTAAATCCACCCTTCAGTTTTTGGTAGGTATGTTATGTATCATGATTATTCAGTAATGTTGTTGACTTGATTTAGATTATCGATTACTCATTAGATTAAAAAATCACACTTTTGTGTGTATATCTTGTTAGTAATGATACCTCAATATGTTATAAATATCTAACTTTAGTGTGGGTAGTTTTTTGGTAATTATAAGGTAAGGTGTGGGGGTATTCATTCCACTACTGAGTTAGTTATACCGATTATTGGTTATTTCTCAATGCATGATGGATCCCTTGGTATTTATATTGAGTAAACATGTGTTTGTTTTTAAAACATTTAAATTGCGATTGAAATATTTATAACTGTAATATTTTATGTAGTGTTTTATTATTATTAATAATGTTGTGAAATTACTATTTTTATATAAATTGTTCAATTAATTACTTTTATGATTTTTTATATTTATATTATAATAGGGAAGTGGGATGGATCTTAGGAAACACACTATAGTGTGCATCCCAAGATCCATCCCACTTCCCCATCACTTTAAAGGATATTATATACCAATAAGGGAACATTTAAACATGAAAAAACATAGTTTAATTTATAATGTAATTTGAAAAAACAAAATAATTAAATTATACATCATATGTAACATTCATTGATGATGTCACACTTATAGTGTGGGAGTTATTTCTTAAGAACAAGTTTGAGGTATTCATAATCTTCTTCAGATGGAGATCGATGATGGGAAATAAGATTGGTTATATTATTAAGAGCACGAGGTCTGATATTGGTGGGGAGTATATAATACTATAAGTTCAAAGGATCTATTTTTGGAAATAAATATAGTTAAAAAGACTTTAATATGAACTATGAAACATAATAGAGTGTTAAAGAGGATTAACTGGCCATTGGTTGAAAATAATGGATTTTTAGAATTTACTTGGGATTACCCAAGGTTCTTTGGGATAAAGTGGTAATTTCACAACATACACAATAAACTGGAGTCCTTATTCCCTATTAGGGTAGGAACTACCAAAAGCCTATTTTTCTAAGAGGATGGTTCAATTCAATCATCTCAAAGTATTTTGGGCACTCACCTATATCCATGTTGATGCCACGGAATGGGAAAAATCTTGTATCTAAGTCATGAGTATGTTACTTTGTGGGATATGGAGATGAAGATATTGGTTTTAAAATATGGGAAAACCCCTTTAGAAGGTGGAAAGAAGTCAAAATATCATCATAAATAAAGAGATAATATTAAGGGATCAAACATTATATGGGTTCTTATATGATATAAAAGTATAATCAAATATTGTAGTTTAAATGAATGGATTTCCAGACATTTCAAATGTTCTAGAGAGTCATGGAAGAATGATAGTACCGGAAACACTAAACTTTATAGAGGATTTTTCTAAAGGTGTCCATTTTTTATAATGTTTCTAAGGCTTGAAGTACCAAAAATCTCAATGACCATTGAATCTTGAGAAAATGCTCCATAAGATAAAACATTGTAAGTTGCAATATAGGAAGGGGGATAAAAATAGGGACAACTACTGAGATCCACCAAAGAGAGTTTCCAAGTGTATAGGTATGGTTGTGATATGAATGAATTTATATTAATGGATGACAGGGAGTTCGAGTTACCAAAAATTATAGAAGTTTAAAAGAATTGAATTTGTGGAAGCAGACCATGAAGAATGGGATTGATTCCCTCTATGTTTCATAAACAATGAAGATGACATAGTGGTCAAATCAGGAAAAAATAATTAAAAATGGGTGTATTAGTTGAAGTAATAAGAGTATGACAGTTGGAGGTACAAGTCAATTATAGTTGTAAATGGGTTTCAAAAATAAAAAGTTGTGGATTCCTCAGAGATATTTTCACTAGTAGTTAAACATATTAATATTCATAAGGTATTGAGGATCATTTCCCAATCAAATTTACATTTGTAGAAGTTATATGCGAAGAAAATATACCCACATAGGGACTTATATGAGGATATACACATTGATAATGTGGTTGGAATCAAGGATAATAAAAACTAAGATCATATGTGATTTCTCAACTGAATCCTTTATTGATTAAAGTGGGTTTCAAGGAATTTTAATCATGAGTTTAAATACTACATGATTATATGGAAGTTAATCCAAAGAATTGATAACTATTTATATTATCATAATGGGTTTTATTAAGGGGTTTTCATCATACTACTTCAATATATTGATGAAATCTTCAGTATAAGTTTAGTAAATGAATAAATTAATTAAATTATGGATAAATTGTCTAGGATATTTGAGATAAATGATCTATGTATAGTGAAAAGGATTTTGGGTATGAGGATTGTGAGAGAATTATGTGCTGGAACTTTATACTAGAGCTAGTTGTATTATGTCCAGTGGGAGGTGGATCACTTCAACATAGTAGAGAAGAAAATGGATAACCAGATCCCCAGTTAGAAACATAAATATATGAAAGTATAAGTAACATAAAATGAGAGATGAGGTACAGTAAACGAAAAATATTCCATAGAATCAGCAATCATAAGAATAATGCAAACCATGGTCTGTACTCATCCTGAAATAATGCAAGAAATGATAATTTTCAGTAAGTACTTGTTTAATATTAGAAGAGAACATGGAGAGGATGTGAAGTGGATTATCCAATAATTAAAAGGTTATAAAATAATTATAGTTTACTTTATAATAGATGATTCATTACTTTGAAGACTTTGAAACTGATGGGGATGGAGACAATTAGAAAATAATGACCAGTTATGTGTTTAATTTTTTAGTAATGATAATTATATGGGTATAAAAACATTAATCAGTAGTTTCACTCTCAATAATAGAATTATATTATTCCACATTGATGGATGTTGTGAAGGATTTAATCTAGTTGTGGGGGGTGTTATCAAAAGGAGGAAATATGGTTAAATTCAATTCCTTGATTCAAAAAGATGGATTCATTTAGAAAAAAAATACAATGTTTCATCCTAGTAAAAATAATATTCATCTAAATTATCACATTATTCAGATTTTTTTAGGGGAAAAACTATTGGATCTTGGAAATATAAAAGAGACTCAATGTTCAGTTGACATGTCAACAAAGGTCATAATCCAGGATGTACTGAGGCAATTTTATTCCTTGATTGTATTAGGGTAATCTAGAGGCATATTGGGGAACTATAATAGATATAATAGAATATAATATATTGGAATAAAGTCCATGTAATATTATAGAGGAATTAGTGGGGAATCTTGGAGAATGGTTCTCAATTGGGAGATTATAAGGCTTGGTTGTGATAACCATTTTCTGAAAAAATAAATTAGTCAATAAGATGGAGGATCTTTGGGAATATAATGTACAATGGTTTGGATGGTGATGGTGGATTGGTAGTGCTCAGGGTCTTAAATTCCCAAAATTTTAGAAACTGAAATTCATTCCTACTTATAGGAAGAATGATTCCATGAAATGATTCAACTACATGATAGGGGTAGGATTGTAAAGACCCGTAAAATTCAAGAAAAATTTTTTTCTTAATTTTCTTTCGGATTTTACAAGAACGTAGTTTTTGACGGAACCTGATTCCGAGGCCCGGTGAGCCCGGAATATTTTTCCGAAGTTTAGCTCTGGTACGTTCAGTGAACGAACGAGCGGGATTTCCTAACTTTTGAACCGGTGCTCATAATCAAAATCTGAGAGCACCGATGAAATCGCAACGCCAGTAATTGCTTAGGAACACTTTTTCTGGAGTTGCGTTTTCTCGGGTGTGTTTATTTAATTTTTGGGTTAAGGAAAAGAATAAAATAAAATGGTGCAACCAATTTTATTTTATTTAAAGTAGTTTAACCTATGATAAGTGGTTGGAGTGGGACCCATTATATCCTACTCCACTAGGTAGGATATTTGTGGGGTGGGGCCCACACGAGCCCCACCTATTCAAGTTAAAAAAACCCCCCTCTTTTAATTAGGTAACGCACCCGCACCCCCATTAAATTAAAGTCAACTCTTGTGTTTAACTAAATATTAAATTCCTCTTTAATTGGGCGGTTAAAACTCTTCAATTAATTCAATTAATTGAATGATTCAATTTTTAATTTCAAAAACCATTTTCTTGTGTAATAAAATAAGGCAATGCTTATTTTATTAGGGGGTTTTTGTTGTGAGAGAGGATTTTGGAGAGGAAGGCTCTAAGTTCCGAAGAACGTTCTTGTTCCTCGTCGAAGAACGTGAAGAATACCGAGCCTTCGATGAAGAACTCTGTCACCGCAAAGGGGAGTTCGTCATACCATCTTCCTCCCTCCTCGCAGCAGGTGAGAGACGCCATCCTCGGAGATTGATGACGCGACGCTGACGATCCTCCTTCCGTGACGCTTACGGAGTCTCCTTCCGCGACGTCCCTTTCTGCGACAAACCTCGCTTGAAGACAACGCTAGAGGTAGGGGATTATTTTGTTCCTGCTCGTGAATACTTTTATCACTGATCATCATCTCTAATTGAGCCGCCTGTTATCGCAATAACGGGGGGAGGTCGGACCGCACGAACACGGCCAACCCTTTTCCCCCCTTGTTTGTTTGAATTGTTTGTGGCACGAACAAGGCAGCGCGGTGCTGTTACACTCCATGGAAATAATAAGTAATGGTAGGAGAAGCGCGGCGCCATCACGCTGCTCCGTTAAAGACGAAAAAATTTGCGGCGTCATCGCACCGCGCCGAAAAACCATGAAGATGCCGAAGATTGTTTATTTGATGTGCAGATCGGCGGGCGATGTCGGAACGGGCCGTAGAGGTGATTTGAAGTCTTCGTAGTGATGTTAGGGTCCCGAGAGGACCAATGGTGAAGACCGTAGGAAAAATGGACCACCGGAGCGCGTCCGGTGGTCCAAGGAAAACCCCGCCGGTGCGCCTCGCCGACACGACGGTTCCGGTGGCCAAAGGCGGCGGCCGGCACTTGCCGACCGCCAAGAGGCATCGGCGTCGGGCGCGCCACCGGGAAGGACTGCTGCGGCTGAAGCCACGGTAGCAGGTGGCTGGTCCTGAGACCACGCGGGACCGAGGGTGGGGGACGCGGCGCTAGGCCGCGTCCGTTGGCAAGGAGCGGCCCCCACGCGGGGGCCGCAGCTTCATTAAAGGGGACATAGCCCCCATTGCACAGCCGCTCAGCCAACGCCGAGCCCCCCTAGCCGGGCCGTGCCCAGACGGGTCGGACTCGGGTCGGGTCGCCCGGTTCAGTCTGACCCAGGGTGGTTGGGCCGGGTCGGACCGGGCCCAGAGCCCCCATTTTCGGACTATTTTGGTCTGTTTCCCATAACTTGGGATACAGACCTCTGATCGATGCACCATCAGTTGTGTAGCGATCCTTGGATCAAGACGGTCGTTTCGGTATATTAAATTCAATGTTTTGGAGAACTTTCTGAACGGCTAGGTTGGTTCGAACACGAAACCAACCGGGCCCTCAGAGCGGAAATGCTTATAACTTGAGCTCCGGACGTCCGATTGACGTGTCATTGAGTTTTTTGGATTTATCTTATTGAGACGGACCTTTTAGATTAATCTTCTCGATGTTCGGATGCATTTGGAGTGTGGTCGGGTTGGTTTTGACTTAAAAACCAACCTGGCCCCTGGAACGAAGAAACCAATAACTCTCAGACCGGGCGTCCGATTAACATGCCATCTATCGCGTTGTGTTCCTTTTGACGAGACGGAACTTTGGGATACATCAACTCCATACTACATGCCAGTTGATGTATCAAACCCCCATGTATCATGAAGCGGACTCTCCCGGAAGAAGCATGATGTGTGCGGGAACCCTAGTGCTGGTTGCATATACGACAACGATGACTTCCGTACTGGAATCCTCTATGGTTTCGACGAAGAACACAACCATACGGGAATCCACCGTGGGTTCGACGGTGATGACTATTGTACATTCAATATTTATGAAACCCTAGAGATGGCTAAGACTTGACAACTACTGATCGATCGACTCGGTGTGTTTTGGATAGCCCAGTGGGGAGCGCTTGGTTGTAGTGGCAGACCCATGGCAGAGGAGTGCTTGGTTGTAGAGGAAGACCCACAGTACTCAATAGAAGGAGTAACTCTGGAGGCTAGGAGGGGGAGCGCTTGGTTGTAGCGGCAGACCCACGGTGGAGGAGCGTTGGTTGTAGCGGCAGACCCGCGGTACTCAACAGAAGGAGTACCTCTGGAGGCTATGAGTGGGAGCGCTTGGTTGTAGTGACAGAACCATAGTGGTAAGCACTTGGTTGTAGCAGCAGGCCCATAGTACTCAATAGGTGGAGTACTACAGCAGTCCAAGGTTAATGGGAAGAAGAGGAGTTTCCCCAGCAGCTATGGTTTCGACATCATGATTAAATCCTGGTTTGAGCTGAGTCTATGAACTCTATGTTTACCTCATGATTGAGATGGGTCACTTGATAACTTAGGTATATGTATGGGCTTATACCTGGGTAGTGGTTATCCATTTATTTCATAATCTTTGTGTTTCCTCATGATTGAGATGGGTTACTTGATGACTTAGGTATATGTATGGGAATATACATAAGTAGAGGTTATCTGTTGAGATATTTCTTTGTGGTTATCCTTGTTGGATTTAGTGAGACCTTGAGGGTATCGAGGTCCCTACTGAGTATCGTTATACTCACCCCTGCACGGGCTATGCCAGCACCTCGTTGTGTTGGTTGCAGACGATGGGCAGCGCTGACAGAGGCTGAGTGTTCAAGGACTGGAAGGTACCCAGAGGTGGATCTCATGACGAGTCAGTATCCGGAGGTGGACATCACAACGTGATGATACTCAGGGGAGGTTGATGGGTGAGAGTGTTGTAGAGGCTATCTGAACCTACCCTTCAGGTAGGATCCATGGGGGACGATCCAGGAGTTGCACTATCTGTACCTACCCTTCAGGTAGGATCCATGGCGGACGATCCAGGAGCTGCGCTATCTATATCTACCATTCAGGTAGGATCCATGGTGGACGACCTAGGATTTTCTTCTATTCTTCCAGCTGCTTGTCTTTTCTGTTGTACTTTTGTTCAATTGTAGTTGTACTTTCGATTGGGTTTGTTTTCTGGCCCATTTAATTTTCAGCACTTCCTTTTGTTTTTAGTGTATTACTTCTGCTTGTACTCTGTGTTGTTTTGTTTACTTTTATAAAGGCAATGTCTTCCTAGTTATCAGGATTTACGCCTTTGGTGCTAGTCGCCAGCCCCTGGCCTATGGAAGGTGGGATTGGGGTAGTCACGGCACGGGCCCCGAGGATGGGTCGTGACAAGGATGGTATAGTTAGACAATATGATTGGATATTATAATTAAATTTTTCTAATGGTTGTTACCCTTAATCACTTCTCATGATGTTAATTCCATTTTTTGGAAAATAACAATTGAGTAATTGTATTATTGTGAAATAAGCATTTTTTAAAATGAAGTTAGCTATTCACCCTAAGGTTCCTCCAATTCATCCTTTTATCTTAGGGAAGTTATTGGGGAATATTTATATATAAAGGACCTCTGAAAAAATGATTTATATAAGATTAAATATTTACCATTTATCAAAAACCAATTTTCATAAAAATGATCCCTTTCTTCCATTATTTTCTTAATATTTTCCTTTATAAGCTCGTTAAAACTTCCACCTATATTTTACAAATGTTTTCTTTTTCATCCCACATATTCTTACAACTTATTTACACAAATTAATTTCTATTTTTGTTCCCATATAAGGTTCAACATTTCATAAAAAAATATTTTTTTTATGAAAATATTTTCATCCAAGAAATATTTTCCTTTTTGAAAATAATTTTCTTCAAGAAATTTTTCCCTTTTTTAGAAATTTAATTTTAAAAAATCATTCCTTTGATCTGAAATCTTCTTTTACTTTTATTTTTTTTAAAAACCTCTCCAATGGCTCCAAACATTTACATTCCTCATAAAAATAAGTCCAAACACTTCTATAATATATACCTGCATAAATGTATCATGATTTACCCTTTCTAATATCTTTTCAACTTGATTTTTGAATTAAAACGATCATAAATACTCTAAAAACATAAATGACAGTTTTTTGATAAAATAGTTATCATATTTTTTTGAATTGAAATTTATGATGTAATTTCATTAGTTATATTTGACTTATTATGTTATTATTATTTGAATGGAGCGATTCCTGATATTTTCATCTGTTTTTTGAAAATTTTAATATTTAATGATATCTTCTATGTGTTTTTTTTAAATTATGGAACCTATAAAACAAGTTTATTATCCTCATGGGAAGGATCTTAAGACTAAGTTTCTTGGTGAGGGAAATATGGAATGGGAATTTGATCATGTTCCTCTATGGGTGAGTATGAGACTGAAGTAGAGAAAAAGATCACTAAGAGTCTTATTAAACCAATTAAAAATATGGAAGGGAGACCACCTTAGGAATTAGTAATGATTCTGGATATATTTTTAGATTTTCAAGTTAGCATTTTTTTGTTTTCAGAAGTGATGATAGGTCTCACAGAGCATAGGAATGGATAGAGGGGATGAATAGAATATTTTATCTGATTTATTCTCAAGAAGAGAAGAGAGATAATATTTACATATTTATTCTTTATGGACCATCTCAACACTAGAGTGATATAATATTCCAAGTAAATAGGACTGAGGGGTGTCATGGAAAACTTTCGCAGTGCACTTCTTTGAGAATTTCTACCCACATTCATATAGGATGTATAGGGTTATGATGTTCAAGAAATTGAAAAAAGGGAATATTTATATTCTTGACTACACCTATATATTTATGGTATTTTTTCTCTTTTCTCCAAACATGGGAAGATATTATACTTATAAGGCCCTTTAATTCATGTATTGGATGATGTTAGAGATTTTATCAAATTTTATCTATTTTTCTTACCCACTTTCATGATAGTAGTAATCAAGGATCATATATTAGTGAAGGATCTTAGGGAATGTAATAGGGATTTATTGGGATATGGTTGATCTAATATTGATAAGAAGAGTAAAGATGAAAAAATCATAGTGATAGTGAGTGTTTAGAGACTTAAGAGATGAATTTTTATTCTCCTCTATCTAGATGAAAATCTTAATTAGAGTTATCTTAGTGTGGATGGAAAGGCTATAACTAACATATTTGTCCTAATAGGTTGAAAGAGGGGTGGAATTAAGAAAATTGTGCTATTAAATGTTTCTTGTATTATTTTATTACTCAAAAAATTGATCTTAATCCACTTAGGTTGATGCAATCCTCTAATAAATAGATTTAGATGAATCAATCTAAATCCAATAACATTTCTAATTTGAGATTGAATATGTCTATAGTTATGATTAATCATTTGTTATTGCTTATTTCTATGCTCATGTGATAAAATTAAATATAATAACATTTCTAATTTGATAGAGAATATGATTATGGTTATGATTAATCATATTCTTATGCCTATAATTAGGTTTAAAAAAATACTACAATACATACATAATTTCAAATATTATAATATATTTATTCTAACAAGTATAGTTGATTTAGATTATGCTTATAAAAAACCATGTTACTTAAATATTGAAATAAATACATAATTTTCAACCTTACAGTGAAAATGCATATGGTTCGGCTTATGTTTATAGATACACTATAATACATATACATTTTCAAAATTACAGTTCTTATCATCGAATAATTTATCACAAAAACTTTTGGAAACATCTTGGATATAGTTCTTTCATATTTATACATTTGATATATTCTCAAAGTAGACTTGTTTCCTTCTTTCACTATTATGGGAATCATTCTTCATTTGGATTTTAAACATACATAATTTAATTATAAAATCATTTATCACTCATTTGACCACATTGATTACAATTTCAACAGATGGTCATGGTGTTTTCAAAATGCAAAAGGCTAGACTTCTTAGAACATTATTATGAATATAAAAATCATTGAAAATGGTGTGATTCTACTCTATTTATTCTTTTTTTGTATGAAAGGTATAAATTATTTTTATTCATTTTCTGGACTTGCAGCAATCAAATTGGGTTTCCTTGAGATCATTAAGTTTCTACAGCAAAATGCAATAGGATAGATTTCTCAGAACGTCATCCTAAATAAAACAATTATTGAAAAAGGTATGATTATCCTCTCTTATTATTTATTATAAAATGTATTAATAATTAATGAATCATTGATTTTTCTATCACACTTTGATATTAAGACTCTGCAATAGGTTTTTTTGTTCTCCTCCACTATCTTCTCTGCTTATAATATATTTAGTAGCATGTGTAGGGGGAGTATACAGGGTGGGGGTATGTCTAAGAAGGGGGATGTTAAGGGGGTTTGTCCAGTGAGGGGGGTGTATCTTGGGGGTCTGTCCAGTGAGGGGGCTGTGTAGGAAGGGGGGATGTTCATGGGGTGTGTAGGGGGAAGGGGGCTGGAGTGTGGGTTTAGAGGAGGTTTGTGCAAAGGGGAGGGGGTGTCAGGGGTAATCTTCTTGCCTGAGGGGTTTTTTCCAATGGTGGGGGTATAGAGTGTGGATTTTCTAAGTATAGGGGGTATGGAGTGAAAAAATATAGTTAAACCCAAAAAAAATAAACCTAAATACATATATTGGAAGCAAATTTAATAATTTTGATTGAAACCAAACCATATCAAATTGACAACTAAATCAACATGAACATAGAAAGAACAATACCAAATCATTATTTTTCATGTACTATGAGTTTTTTATGAAACAAAAATAGCTACTTCTGAAGTTAACTTCAACTATTAAGACTAATATTATAATTGATTTGTTATTTTTCTAATTTCCTAATATATTATTTGTTTAAATTGTCGAATATTATAACTATATTTCTAATGTCTTTATTAATTTACAATATTTTTAATTCAATACCTATCATGGTGCTTATCCACTAAGAAAACTGAGTTGGTGATGACATAGGCTGGAGTCTACGGGCCAAGGTTGTGAAGGTTCTAAAAGCTATTCATGGGGATATAGTCACTACTATCCCGGAGCTTACCAACTAAGGTCTATGGCACTTTTTATTTCAATTAATTTTCATGTTATGTGTTTGTCCTACAGTGAGTTGGATGTTTCTCCAATTCATTTTTATTTTCTAATTTATTTTCTCCATCAATTATGTTAGATACATGTAAATAGTTTCTATTTAAGATAAGTCGCACTGGGTATGTATTTTCTATTATAAAAACTATACATGGTCTATTACCTAGAATTTTATTAATATTCCCTAGTTACCACCCATGAAATAGTTAGGGACTTGTTTTGATGGGTATTAAAAAAATAATAAAATGCTCAACCTACATAACATACAAGTGTTTTCACCTATATCTAATGTATCTAGAAAAGAATGATTTTTTATAAACTATGTTATATTTGTATTAATGATTGATTACCGTTTTAGAAACCATAATGTGATGTACATGTGTTACAAATGCTTAAGGAGTGGGGGAAATACCAGGGGAGGTGGGAGGAGTTGAGTTTTTATGGAATCTCATGGGGGGTTGTGCATTGGGGGGATATGAAGGGGAGATGGGGTTTGTAGGGGGGTTATCCAGGGGGGTGTGGGGGTTGTCTAGGGGGGAGGTGGTATAGAGTAGGGGTCTATATAAGGATGGGGTGTATAGTGTGGGGTGTAGGGTGGGGAGGGTGTATATTCCATTATTGTGTTTGTGTTTCCCCTCTTCCATGTAGATTCCCTTAATAAACACTCATTGAAATTCAGCCTCATATTTATCTTATGTATGTATTAGATTTGTTCAAATACAATCATGTATTGGTCATGTTTTTATGAATTTATACTAGATAATAGATATGTATTTTATTTATGAATCTATTCAATAAAATCGATCCTCAGTTGAATGACATGTTTTTCATACCCCATGATTAAAGTAGTCATTTCAGTGTCATTGTTTTATTCTTTTTATTTATTTATTTTATGTTTCCAATTAAGAGAATTCATGGTATTTTGGTGTGTTAGATAGATTGTCATAATTAACCGGTTTCAATGATGGATCTATATTAGTTCTATGGTATATTCTCTTAGACATCCTCCTCATCGTTTAATCCATCAGCAGTGCAGCATTACATGACTGGATGGCGTAGTCATGATTCCTCAACCTACGGACATGAGAAAAGTGGAGATGTAAGTTTGATGATAGTGAAGCACCACATGACTGGGATATCCACTCAAACTATGGTTATTAGGCCTTCTAAAATTTATCCCAAGGCTTGACTCCTTGATTCAATTTGGGTTAGGTAATTTTTCCTTAGTTATTTTTTATTCGGATCATTTTTTTGGTTCATGTCAATTATAATAGGTTAATTTTGTTCTATTTGCGTATATTCAGTTCAATTAAATTAATTGTAGATTAAATTAGGTATGTTTTATTAGTTTCATTTTTGGCTTGCTCAATTACGCTTTATTGAATTTAGTTTTGATTGGTTTGAGTCGGTTTGGTTACATTATTTTTAGTTTGGTTTAGTTTCATCTTTTTCAAAACCATTTGGTTTGGTTCCACTCTACTCAATTTGGATTGATGATGTTTGATTTAGTTATGGTCATATTTTCATATTTTTTGTTACTTTAGTTCATTTGACAAGAAATTTTAGTTTAATAGTCATATTATAATGTTTTTGGTTTTTGCAATTCAATTGACTAGTGTGTATGGAGGGTTGGGGATGTAAGGTGAGGGGCCTGTCTGGGGGGGATTTGCAGTGGGGTGGGGGACTATATAGGGGGAGTGTAGGGGTGGATTTGTAGGGGGGAAAGGGGTTTTATGGAGGGTTGTCTAGTGGGGGGTCTATCCAGGAAGTAGGGTGGGGTGTAGGGTCTGGGGGTCTGTCATGGTAGGAAGGGGGTTTGTCCAGGGAGTGGGGTGTGGGTTCTGTCAAGGTAATGAGTGGGGGTTGTCCAGGGGGAGGGGGCTTTGTAGGGGGGAAGGGGGTTATAGGGTGTGGGGGTGTGGGGGGTGTGGGGGGTTTTCTAGGGGATGTATGGGGGATACAGGTGGAGTGGTGGGGCTGTCTAGAAAGAGGGTCTGTCTAGGGGGTGGTAGTGGGGCTACAGGGTGAGTGGTGGGGGTGTCTGAAGAAAGGGAGTGGGTTGTCTAGGGAAATGGAGGGAGGGGGTTTTCTAAGGAAAATATAGGGGGATGTAGTTAGGATTAGTGGGGGGGCTTTCTAGGGAAAGTGAGAGGGGTTTTAGGGGTAGTGTTTGGGGTTGTCTAGGGGAGGGACGGGGTTGTAGGTGGAATGTTGGGGGTTGTCCAGGGGGGGAGGGGGATATTCAGGGGTGGGAGGGGGCTGTCTAGGGGGGCTGTGTACGGTGGGGGTGGGGGTTTGGTTGGAGGGAGGGGGAGGGAGATGTAGGTGGGGGATATCCAGGGGAGGGAGGGGTGGTGTTGTCCATGGGGTGGTAGGGGCTGTAGGGGGTGGGGGGTTGTTCAGGGAAAGGGATGGGGGATATAGGGGGAGTGGTATTGGGGGGATGTCCAGGTAAAAGGAGGGGATATATAGGGAAAGGAAGGATATTTCTAGGGAAAGGGATGGGGTTGCAGGGGGAGTGGTGGTGGGGGATGTCCAGGGAAAGGGAGGGGGCTGTCTAAGGAAAGGGAGGGGCTGTCCAGAGAAAGGAAGGGGGTTGTCCAGGGAAAGGGAGGGTGTTGTCCAGGGAAATGGAGGAGGATATCTAGGGAAAGGGAGGGGGTTGCAGGGGGAGGGGGTTGTCCAGGGGAAGGTATGGGGTTGTAGTTGGAGTGGTGGGAGCTATCTATGGGGGGGGAGGCTATCTAGGGGGGGTTTGTATGGTGGGGGATGTCTGGGGGGCTACCCCAAGGAGAGTGTGGGTGTGGAGGGAGGCTCGGCTGGGGAGGGGGTTGTGTGGTGGGGAGGTGGTTGTCCAGTGGTGAGGGGATGTGTAGGGTTAGGGGGTCCAAGGGGGTTACACCAGGGGGAGTGGGGGAAATCCAGTGTGGGGGTGGGGGCTGCTATAAGGGGAGTGGGAGGGGTGGGTTGTGTAGGAGAGAGGGTGGGGGATATTTTTTTATGGATTTCCAGACCCTTTACCCATAGTTTCTAACCATGTATATAGGTCTATTTCCACAGTTTTTAACTATGGCTATAGGTATAATTCAATGGTTAGAAATCTCGGCAATATAGTGTGTTTGTCCTGTGGTATAACCACAGTTCTAAACTGTGGCTATAGTAATATTAGCACTGTTTGAACTATGGATATATACATATAGCCACAATTCCAAATTGTGGCTATATTTCTAGGCCTATAGCCACACCAAACTTATCCATGGTTCCTTAAACCATGTTTATTAGCTATACCCATGGTTTGAGGACCTATAGCCATGGTTTAAAATCGTTCTTATAGCCCAAATTTCTAGTAGTGATTGTGAGGATCTACACCTAGAGTGGTCCCCATGTTTTTATTGTAGGGGATTATGTAACTTTGAGAAGAATAAATTGAGGCTTACTCATGAATATTATTCCCTGAAAAAAGGACCATGAAAGATATCTCAACTCATGATGATTTTTAGTCTTATTTCAAGGCTTACTCCTTAGGAAGATGCCTAGATTAAGAGAATTGTGATTGGTGATTACTTAATAGGATTATTCCCATTTATATCGGGCCCTAGGTGTCCATACTATGTATCCTAATTGTAGTAGGAATCATATTTCATATAGTTTAACACTTCGGCCTTATGCATTTAATATGCCCTAATAAATGGGGTAAAAATTATGGATTACTCTTAAATTGGATTCCCATAAGGATTTGGATCATATGTATGTCATGACCATCATCAACCTCCAAATCCAAGTGAGTCTTGATCGATGTGAGAAATAAAAGGAAATGGAAGATTTGATAAATCACACGATCCACTTTTTCTTGAGGTTAGATGCATGGACCTGAGGATTTATGCCTATGGAGGCACTCCAAAGGAAGGTGGGAGGGAGATTCAAAGGATGATTCTCTAGCAAGACATGCATCTGGTGGTGTGGATTCCATGATCATTGCTATTCAAGGATGAAGTTGAAGATCATTCAAACAACACACTTATCCTCCACCACTAGTGGAAGAGGAAGATGCAACAATGGAAGAGGTTGAGGTTATGTTACATATATATCTTCACTTTACCCTATAAGGGGTCTAATCTATGTAAAATGAGGAATGAAGTATGAGAGAGATAGGAGAGAAATATGGTGCCCATCCCTTCTCTGACCTAGTGGCCAAGAGGTAGAGAGGGGTAAGAGTGTTTCCTCCTAAAAGAAACGTGAGGGGATTACTCCATAAGGGATGCCCTAAAATTTGTTGGGGATTATTCCTAAGGAGGATTACCTTATTTGGTTGAGTATTACACCAAATTAGAGGACCTTTAGGTTTAACCTGGAATAGGAGTTATATGATGAGGTTTTAGGAGTTTCTTGGGGAGTTTATCAACTCAAGTTACTTAATGAATAGAAAAGGAAAATCTCAAATCATAATAGAGAAAATGAACCAAGATAAGTACACCAATTCAATTCATTTTATGGAGCATGGATAATTATCTCAAATCATGTTATTCTCGGGGTGGGTGTTAAGGCCATATAAGGTGTAACCCAAAATTTCATCATCCTAGAATGAAAAGTTCACGGTGTGACTCTCTATTTATCATGGGGTTAGTGAAGGTAGTGAAGGTACAGCCCAGAGGGCCAAGACCATATCACAAAACTGATCTTGATCTGAAATTCATAGGCACATCTCTCATGGTATGGACCAACGGGATTGCCTAGGTGGCTCAACAAGCTGGGTCACCCGGGTTTGGGTCACTCAAGTATGGGTCACCAGGTGGGTTTCCCAGGTGGTTCCCATAGGTTCTAGGCTTGGGGACTCTCTTTAGTTAGGGAATGCCATGGTAGGTTTCCCAAGTTGTGATGGACAACTTGGTCGATGGAGATATGTGACCAAATCCCTTTTTGCGATTCGTCATCTAGGAGTTCGCTCATCCACCAAAAATCTGAGGTGGATGGGTCCATTTATAGACCCATTTGTGGGCCTGAAAAAATGGGCCAATATAGATGGCCCTATGTGGATGGCCTACATGGTAAAACAAATTCCTTTAAAAATTACAACTTCTAAGAGCCCTAACATTTGATCCGTAAGTCCATTTGAGATCCATGACCAGAAAAAAAATCTATCGAACAGGACTATGATTCATGATATTTTTAAAAAACAAAATTTTTTCAAAACATGCACATACATTAAATTTTAATTTGTCGAAAACTTTTTATCATCGATCTTGGAAAGCCTTAGTATACTCCTAGAGGGGGTCTTCCATCCACTTATCCATCATTGTATATTAGTCTTGTGGAACATGGAAATCCAACCTACATCATCTTCCATCATGGAGACATATCTCTACTCAAACACTAAATCTGATGTGTAAGTGAGAATAACATCAGTAATTCTATGAAAAAGTTCAGGAAACACATTTCATAGGGTCAAAACATATTTTCAATAGATTTAGTTTAGTCATTTATGGATGATTTAAGTTGATATTTGGGTGTTTTTGTTGAATATTTCGAAATTAATGTATTATTCCTTCATATTAGACATTATCATAGCATGTGCTAACCATTTTTTATTAGTGGATAAAAAAGGAGAAATATTGTTTCATCCTTTTGTGAATCTTGTGATCCATTGAAAAATAATTTTAGTGATTCAATCATGAAAAAACTGTCATGTTCATTTTTATGAGATAAACAAAGATGGAGAATTGCTCGAAACACAACTGAAGGTTGAAATTATGGAAATAAATCAAGTATATTTTCTCATAATCCTTATCTAGAAGCTAGAATACTTTTTTAACTCAATAAAAAGGATGTTAAATATATGGAGTCTTATATGGAAAGAATCACCCATCTATCAAGGTAAACTTTTAGAAACTCATCCTCAAGTATGAGTCTTATATGGGTATATGTATTTTTGAAATAATATGTTTATGGGTATTTACATAGAAAGTAAAGTTTATAATAAAACATATATATATGATTTTTCTAATATATTTTGAAATATTTATTTTGATATAGTAAAATTAAAATTGTATGGATGAAATTTCCTTTAAGTGGGAGAGAATGTAACACCATCACATTTTAGTTTATTTTTCTTTAAATTGATACTATGTTCGGTAGTGTGTACCATAAGTAACAATGAACTTAAAAGGACCATGAAATACTATTAAAATATTATTATTTAAATAGGACCATTATAACATAGTTCTTGGATTGGAGATTATGAACTAGAGTAACCACATTATGAAAAAAAATATAAATAAATTTTCCTTATTACAAATTTATTGATTAATTCTAAGGAAATATGGACTCAGTTTTAAATAAAATCATATAATATTAAAATATATATTTTTTAGAAAACTAATTTATGTGTGCAATATATTTTTATCAAAGTAAAATAAGTTAATAACTACAGATGAATGAAATTAATTAAATATGTGAGATTATATTTAATAGAATAATTTAACATTAATATAATGGTGGTTAATAGAAAATAAATGGGTATAAATTCATTTTATACTCCAAAAATACATTTTCTATAAAAATTGAATTTATTGCATTTTTTAATAGATATAATGAATAATTTTAACCAATTTTAGAAATTGTATTGGATAAAAAGCATATAATTTTTGAAATAATCATTTCAAAATACTTTTATGATAAAATTTTTCGATTTTTTTGAAAAGGTTGATTTTTGGGTGAACAGTGAAAAATACTGATTTTATAAAAAAAATATCAGTTCTTCACTGTTAATAAAAGTAATTTCAATGTTTTAATTAGTTTTTGATTTTTTAAAAGTCACATAATTTATATTTTTTGAAACCTAATCTAATTAATTACATGGGAACCAATATTATACTTTATTTTAGTATAATATCATTTTTATGATTGAAACATGCTTTTTTTTAAATTGGTTTTTTGTTGTTTTTTGTGAACTTTTAATAGTACTTTTTACGACTTATGGAAATTAAATCATATAAATTTGATTCCAAATTTGGTATAATAATGTTAAAACTTGATTATATGTTCAATTTCATTTTTATTCATAATTAATAGTAACTATAGTGAAATTTTATCACAACGATAAGCAGTGAAACAGATTAATTATGGTTAAAACAATATGATAAGGTCTTAAAATTTTATCTTAAATATTATTTGATGAGAATGTTTCTACCCTTAGTACATTATATTTATAAAAATATAAATTTGGTGCCACTTTTCTCTGATTATGACCTTTATATTATTTTATTTAAAGAATAACTACAAAATGTCACTCTCTTTTTTTCAAAATATCTAATATATTGTAATATGGATAAAAATAAGTTGTAAATGTTTATAAATGTTTATTTTTTATATAAATAAATTAATTTTATAATAATAATTTATTTTTAATTTTTTAGTGGTGATATAATTACATAGAACATTTACGCAATGCCAAAGCCACACTTCTGCAAGAAGTAAAATAATCAAGTAAATTCTTTTTTAAAAACCTTAAGAGTGACATGTTTTGGATGAAATATTGTGTTAAATGAATTTAATTTATATTTATTAAGTATAATTTATTGTGAAAGCGTTTTTATTCTAATTCAATTGATATCATAGTTACTTTAATGTCAAAATATATGAATAGTAGTAAAAATGACTTCAAAATGTATTTAATTTTTAAAAAATGATTTTATATCATTATAAAATCATAAAAATCCAATATTAACTCTAGTTTATGAAAATATATTGATATTATCATCCATATTCTAGGTAATTTCCACTTTTAATTTTTTAATTTACTTTCATGATCCTTAATGTTTGAAAATTATGAAAAATCCGTTGATTTTTGTCTATAAAAACGGACTCACTTAAAACTTTTAAAAACACAAAAAAAAAAAGGATTTATCTAAAAAATATATAAAAATACATTATCATATCATAAATACACATGGGTACCATAAAACTCTTTTTAAAATTCCTCAATATCAATCGAAAGGATGATATCAAAAGAGGAGGTGTAAGTCTTAATTGATTTCTTATAAGTTTATTTTATTTTATACCTCATTAAAATATCTCATATCCATGATGATATAAAAACATTACTATCTATTATATAATTAAATTTTATTATGTGTATTGTAAAACCATTTTCCAATAAACTTTTCCAACCAATGAAAGATGAACACTTCACCCATGTGTACGTGTGAACTATCACCTCCACGAAGTGATGTGATTCATTTTTCATGATTATCTCACATATAAAGTTATAAATATGTAATTAAGGAAATTAAAATATTTTTATGACATAATTATCATTCTAGTTAGAAACAATAATACATACCTTTTACCCATCCATTCATTGGAAAATAATAACAGCAATCGTGCGTACATGTGTAATGTCAACTTCATAAAGAGATGATATTTGTTTTTCATTATAGACTCACATGGATGGCCATAAATATGTAAATAATGAATAAATTTGAAATTTAAAACATATTTATAATTATTGAAAATTAAAATATTATAAAAAAATTCCCTTTACACCTAGCAAAAAATGAAAATATCATTCAATTTTTACGTATGAACTACCATTTCCTTGAAATGATGTCCCTCATTTTCCCTAAAAAAATTCCATTTTATGTTTTAAAACAATATTTAATGTATAAAAATTATAATTATAAAATGTAAAATATTATTTATATGATGAAATAATTTTCTCTTTAATCATGATCAACACACTGATGTTATTTTGAGATTATGAACCAAACGACATCAAAACGTCTCACATAAACATAACTGATTTAGTAACTAAATAAAACTTGGTAATAATTTAAATAAATGGAATAATATAAAGTTAATTAACATTAAAAATTATATTAATAAAATATAAAATTAATAAAATTTCATTATTTAGGAAATTAAAATATGTATGTCGTGAGCCGGTAGATGAGATAAAGGACTCCTCACCTCAATTTCCTTCCTTTGAGATTATTCCAATTTCACTAAAAAAAATTTGTGTAATGTAAAGACATCCATATTTATTTATTTAATCATTAATTTTGATATAATTTATCTTATTTACACATCCATTTAATTTTCTCTCTTTAACTTTTATTTTGATGCAAAATTTACAAAAATTGGTAATATAATTTTCTTTAAAACCTTATTTTAAAGTATTTTTTCAAATATTTTTGCTCCATGGACATGAACTTTTAAATGATTCAAGAATGGTCTTATTTATACTTAAAATTATGTTAAATTACATTTTTAACTACTTTTTACACTCTTTTAAAAAATTTACAATGGAATGTTTTTAATGTTTTCAATACGGGTCATTTTATACTCTTTTTACATAAATACAAAAAAATGTTTTTAAACATATGAATCAAGAATAGATCTTCCCACAATTATATCCATCCATTTTAGTTAATATTACTCTAAAAGTTTTCATTGTTTTACAATTTAAATTTAATTTCCTGTTATTTTAGGTTGTATTTCATTTTGATGAGTTTTTAAAATAATGGGATATTTCTCTAAATTTTTAAGTGGAAAGAGAAAGTGTTTTTGTTTGTGGGATAAAATGAGTTTTTCAAGGGTTTATGATAAAAAGTGTTATATAATAAATATTTTATTCATGATATGGTCCTTGGTAATTATTTATAATTATGGGTCCACCTGATATAGCTCTAATAGATTTGTGATCTAGATATATCTCTCCAAAGCATTGGGTAATGATGAGTCTTTGAAGGTGAAAAATGAGAGAGATAACTAGGTATGTTACTTCTATTTAATTTATTGTACCATATTTATTTATAACATTGTTTAAATATGAGTAAACAATGGTTATAATTATGATTCTCTAAGATGCCTATTTTTTATGCAAATGGTTTTTTATGGAAATATTTTGATTTCATGAGAAGAATAAAGTTTATAAAATTTTCAAGGTAAAATATTTGGTTTTAAATTAAAATTTTTCATGATTTATCATGTTCTTCTTGATTAATTTATTCTTTTCTTATACTTTTAAATGGTATTCAAAAAAAATATTTTAGAAATGGTTTTTTTATAATGTGAATATTTTTTATTTAGGGGTATCTGAGTGGTGTCTAGCCTCTCTCCCTATCATCCTAGGTTTTCCCTATATGGGAGTGTTTTGGAGGGGTGATTTTGTAATTCAGTGCCTCCCTCTCCCCCTCCTTCATTTTTTCTCATCCATTTCTCTCATTTTCCCCTCCTCTCTTTACAATTTCTCATCGGTGATTCGTTCTTTTGCCTTTGATATTTTTGTTTCTTGATAGATATGGGTGATCCTGATGAAGGGTTTGGATTTTATTCCCTAGGACAATCAAACTAAATCTCTAACCCCTCGATCCTATGTGTCTCTTCAAGTTGGATATGGCTCAGAGGTTTCACAGGGGTTTTGCATCCAGTGGTTCGGTGGTTGACTGTCCTGGCACGGACTGAGTCAGCCTTCCCTTATGTTGATAGGAATTTTTTTAATGTTTTATTCCCTATAACCAGTGATAAATATTTGTTGTTTTGTTTTCTCTATGATGCTTGATCTTTTTTGATTGTTTGGAGAAGATTTTGATAGGTGTTTCTGGTTTTTTTATGCTTGTTTTTAGATATTGTGGGGATCATCGGTATTGGGTAGCCATGGGGATGAGCTCCATGCTGAGGCCTGAGTCTGATCACTTCTCTAATCTTACACCAAGATTCCATCATTCTATCCTATTTGGATCTGTGTGGTAGTTTCTACGATTTTGTGGTATATTAGTTTGAGTAGTCGTCGGCGCTCTAGGTGGTATCTATTATTGTGGATTCTTCTCCGTTTTCGGGTTCAGCTAAATTGATCAACTATTTTTTGGTCATTTTGCTTTTTTTTTGTTTGAAAAATGGTAACAGTGTCCACCACCAGTACTGTCTACATCAGTGTTGTGATGATGAGGTTCAGAAAGTTTGAAATAGTTTTGTAACGATGTTCTTTGATGATGGTTTGAATCAGCGATGGGATGATCTCAGATTGGTTCTCGCTGGCATTTAGAGATGATTAAGGATGTTTGTGATGATGGTGATGGTGTGAGATGATAGGTTAGCGATGTGATGATTTTGTGAGGTGACATGGATACTCAAAAGTGGGTTTCTCTAGTGTCACGCTTTTCCCGCATTTTTTTCTTCCCAATTTTTGGATTTGAATTTTAAAATTTGAATGTGGATTTTGGATCAGGTATGATGTGTAATGATATTTATTATGGATGATGTTTGAAATTGATATCCAATTTTTGTGAGGTTCCCACTCAACCAAAAAGTGGTTTTTTGAAAATGAAAAAAAAGGATTTTATTTAATGGAATATGATTTATTTATTGAAAAGGTATATATTTTCTTACGTTTTCAAGGTTTTAACTAAAATAATAGCTTTTTATTATTTCTATATATCTTATTAAGATTTTATTATCATACCATATTTTTTAAATTTTTTTATAAGGAATATATATGAGTGGAAACTATTATAATGTCAATATATAAATAAATACAATTATTCTTGAATCAAGAATTTTTATTATGAATGAAATGGCACTATGAACTTAATAATACAATTTTCTGGGAAAAAATAAATAATGTGTGTCAATTCTCCCTAATAAATTTAATGGTTTTTCTATTTCTCTCAAAATCTATACTGATCATGGGAATGTAAGAAAGTGAGACACTTTTCATGAATGATTTTATTATTGATTTTTTATATTATATAGCATTATAGTTTCCTCTTCCACTAGTTTGTGTGGGTATTCTAGTGAGGATACCATGGGAATATTCCATGTGTAAGTTTTTTGGGAGGATAAACAAATATTAGCTCTAAAAATGAGATAACAATTTTGAAATCCATTAAAGTGATTCCTTTTGTTAATTTTTTATGTATCCTAATTGGTTTTGATATGTGTGTGAATATTTCAAGGGATATTATTCTACTAATTAATGATTTTTATTACTAGTGGTGGGAATGAGATGATGGAACCCATGTGGGGTGTATGCACCATAATGTTACTTCGGGGAATAAAGTGGGTTCCACAGTCTCAAGTGAACCTATATGGATATTATATGAAGTCTAACATAATGGGATCCTAGTATGAATTTCATGTCAATAAAAAATGTGTGATTAAGTAGAAACATTAAGAGTTTAGGGGGTTAGGCATATATATATTGCCCTTTTGATTGTGTTATATGATAAATATTATTTCTTAGGGTGGTATGATACCCTTAAGTGCATGTTATATTAGGTTTCAGAAGATTTTTTTCCCTCGAGTTTATGTGTTATCTAACACTAAGGATGGATTCGGGCACCACCATGGTAATTATATCCTAGTAGCTATTCTAAATGGGATATATCCCGCTGTATTTTATAATATATGTGGTTATAGAAAGGTATAATTCCCTTGTATGTATTCTATATACCATTTTAGAAATATATAATTCCCTGGGGTGTATTCTATATGTGGATTTGGAGAGGTAAAATTCCCATATATGTATACTATAAGAGTTTCCAGGGAGATATGACACTCATATGTTTATGATATATGAGGTTTGGGAGAGGTAGGATGCTCCTTGTTGTATGTTGTACAAGGTTATAGGGTATTATACAGTTTCCCTTAGATAGTGAAACTTTAGGTTTTGAAGTAGGACATGGTTTTCCTTGTGTGATGAATATTCAGGTTCTGGGGTAGGATGTAGTTACACCTAGGTGGTGTGCACTATGCTCATAGACATATTCCACTAGCTAAAGCAGGTGTGGAAAATCCCAGATATCACCTTATAAATCAAGGATCTGTTGTAATTATTTCTATCCTTACACATTATATTGTATTATGATGAGAATATCACATTATGCATACATTGTATATACATGTTCTTTTCGGGATATAATTTATGATGGCTGACCAAGATTTACTAACAAATTTCTTCAAAAGCCTTGGAACTTTGTTACTCAAATAAATATTCTGATTATAATTATAGGTAGGTCAAAGTCTGAGTGTTGAATAGTTTAGATGGATATCTTGGATGTCGTCAATATATGCGACCAGACGAGGAATTGGGATTAGTTTATTGTAGATCTTTTTTTATGGGATGTATATGATATTTCAATTGGATATCTTATAGACATCTACCAGTTTATGTATCATTTAAAAAGATCATTTGTTATAACATCTGTTGTATTATTTGTTTTTTGTTGGTGTGGGAAGTGATGTTTATTTATTATTTAAGGTATTCTGATTATTACTTATATATTAATTAAATTTGGTTACTCTAATATGATATGAGTTTATAATATCTCTTAGAAACTCATTTCTAATTAGTATCCACTAGTGTATGGTGGGACTTGAGGTCGCACAACACTTTGGTATGGTTACTGTAGAGTACGTCGAGTCGAGAACAACACAAAAATAAATTTACTAAAATTAAATTTAAATAAAATTAAATTTTATTAAGACATGTAATACAAATAAGGTCAATTAAAATGAATATTGATATTAATATAGAGGAAAATGTAAGATAAATATTTCAAACAATTTTGATAATAATTGTCAATAATTTCATAAAATAAAAAAATGTGTCAATTTAAATAAAAAAATTAAAAGGGAATAGAATGCATTTAAACCATTATTTTAACAAAAAAAATGTATCAATAATGAAAATTTAAAAATAAATCGAGTTAAACTTGAATAATCTTCTACAGTAAAATAGATGTTTTGAATGATTCCCTTATAAGCATCATAGGTTTTGACTTAAAGAAACAATAAAAGTGGAAACATTAATGTGTGAATATCCCTAGAAAATGGAAGTAAGAGGAATCAAAGAATGGATATTTGACTCATATAAGAAACGTATAAGTAGTATGTGATAAATAGATACTAATAGATAATATGTCTTTCAAAAATAAAAAAGAGTGGGAAAGAAACCCTTATGAATAACATAGTGTGTAGACTATATATCCATAATTTAGGGAAAGAGACCATTAATTCAACAAAAATGAATATAAAATATTAAGGGATTAATTTCAATATCTTCTATTTTATATATATAATATAAGTAATTAAATAGAGTAATAATACATAAAACTAATGGGGACATGGAAATAAAACTCTTATCTCAATTCCTGACTAACATCATATGTTCTCTAACTACATGGATAATTAAATTTTACTAATTATTTACCTGATTTGGAAAAATATTAATGATTATTAACTTATTATAATTCATTTTAATTCCATTATTATCATGTTTTATTCATTTACGAAATTTTCATTTCATTGTTTGCATCAGTCATTTTGAAGTCATTGTGTTCATAATATATAAAACTTATGTGGTATAATTCTAACAATCAAAGATACTATTAAAATGGTTCTATAAACTCCAAATGTGTCAAGTTATATTTTTTATATCATTCCATAAGTATAAGTGTTTAATAGGTCATGAAATAGTTACAATTCATAGAATCTTCCTCGATAATCTTGTTTATTTATGGTTAAAATGTATATGATTATTTACTTTTAATTCAATTTTTATGATGGATATTTTAACATTCTAGAATAATAACCATGAAATTAATTTAATATGAATTTTATATTTATCCATGAAATCAATTTTCAATAATATTCATGACATATGTAATTATAATAAAACATTATTGTTCGCTGAGGTAGCATAAAACCACCACGGTGAGGGGTGTTTTTGAAAAGATATTAAAAGAAAATAAAACTAAATAAATATTTAATTTTATAAAAACATTATATTATAATTAAGATTCAATTTTAGGGTAAATTTTATTGATTTCTTATGTTATTCCAATAGTAATAAGAAAATTCAAATGAAGGGAATGGTTTTTCGAAAAACCCGAATTTCAATGTAGAAACGACTTATGAAAAAATGTTTGGTGAGAGATAATGGATACTATATCGTTATTTATGGAAAAAATATATGATAATCCCATGATAATATATATATATATTTGAGAAAAATGATTGGGTTTTTAAAATAGTTGTAAGATAAATAATTGAAAATAATAAAGTATAAAGGGGCTTAGAAGCCCTTACTTTGACATAGTAACGGGTTATGAAAAGGGTTAAATGAGAAGGAATTAATAGTATCTCAACAACAATGGGTAAAAAATATAGTAATAAAATTGATGAATAATGATTTAATAATATTTAATGGGTTTTTAAAAGATATTATGACAAAATAATCTCAAAATAAGGGGAAGGACTAAGGATAAGAATATATACCATGATCTTTAAGATACCTTCATTGGATTGAGATTAAAGACTTCATAGAAAATGACTTTGGTTAAACCAGGGGCTTATGGATGTAGGAAAGAATGTTTAGAGTTTTATTTCAGAAAATATTTGACAAATAATGTTATTTTGGATGTGAGGAGAAAGGGGTGGAGGAGGGGTGTTTATATAACCAAGTGGTACATTAGTATAATGTATTGATTATTTTATCATTCTAGAAAAAGATGATAAATAATATCTATTCCCATGAAATTTTAAAGTTTCCGATTAAAAAATTGGGTTATTTGACTTTAAAACTAAGAAAAACTAAATCAAATCTTTGAAACACTTAAAATTTATAAATTTTACTTCCAAATAAAATCACACAATACAAGGAAAGCAATTTATTTATCATAAAAATTATTTATTTTTTTATTTGTGATTACATTGATATTTTTTATTGATTATTAATTATTATATTCTCAATAATTAATCATTTATAATTTTATACAAAATATATTTTATGAAATTATTCTTCACATTGATTGGAATTTAACTTTTAAATATATAATTGAGAAAACTATTTTAATTTAATAAAAATTATAAACTATTATTATACTTCTTTTTCAATAACCATTTTAATTTTATAAAACCTACATTTTCAAATTTTTATATTCATTTTATAATAATAATACTATATAAAAATTATAATTTGTAGTTTTAAATAGAAAGAATAAAATTTTCATAATTTTTTTATTATATAACATGTTACTTAACGCTTAAAAATGAAACTTTTAGAGTAATAAGACATGCCCAAAAAATATGATAAAAACACTTTTTAAATTAAAATAACTATAATTTAAACTAAAAATTCATGATAAATTATTATATTATAATAAAAATTATATTTAACCATTTATTATGTCTTACTTATCACATAAAATGTCATATAAAATTAATTTCAATGGTTATGTGTTACAATTCTGTGACCATGAAAACATGTAACATAATTTGTTAACAATTTAATTACAAGGACTTAAATGTCATTTAAATTAACATATGAAAATAAAAGTATTAATAAAAGTAATGTATTTGTTAAATAAAAGTTTATATGTAAAAATAATCATAAATACAGTAAAAGACATTTTCTAAAACCATTTTATTATTTTTAAAATTCCCTTATACTTGTATTAATACTTTGAGGAAAACATGTAAAGAAAACTAATTAGGTTTTATATATATATATATAATTTATTAAAAATGACATAAATTAAATTCATTTATAATTTAAATATAAAATTTAAGAATGAAAATTTATAAAAAAAAATATCAAATGGAATTTTAGGATGCTACACATAAATCACTTGTGATCGGTGTATATATCACACTTTTCACAATAGAGATAATTATTTTGTGTCAATAATGGAAATATTACCTTCACATTCTCCAAATCAGGCATCGGGAAATATAACTCATGAACCTTTAATTTGCATTATGAATATTCTACCACCGTGTGATTTTTCATGAGAACTCATCCCAATCCCATCTTTGATGTGTCACTATATATTACAAACCACTCTCCATTATAGGGCTGAGTGAGTAAAATTATAGTGACAAACCCTCTATTCAAACCCTTAAATGTTTTTACATTTTTCCTTCCAATAAAAATTAAATCCATTTTAATCTAACATGGTTAGTGTATTGGAAATTAATTTTAGCATACCTAACTCATCACCACTCAATTGATGCTTAGACCAGAGATCCACTAGGACATAAGTCATGTCATCCAATAAATGAGAGGTTACTGAGTAGTGATGAGGGTTTATGGTGTTATCATGGGGAGATAATACCCACATATGAGAGTTCTCAACAAGATTAAAATAACCAAATGGAATCCATAATAAAAAATAAAAGTATGAAAATCCAATAAAAATGAAGTCATGCTATAATAAATGTCATGTGGATGCAAGAAGTCACACGGACTCACGGACATTCCAACATAGAATGACCGATCACCCATTAGGCCAATAAAAATATGTATTCAAAATAAATAAAATTTATGAAGGTTCTACTACATCCCCAGTCCATACTTCATCCTAGTATAGAATCTATCTAAACTATTCTGCTCGATCATGAAACTCCAGTCCTCTACCTAACCTGAACCTGTAAGAAGAAAAATTTGATTGGGTTCCTAAGATCAATGGATGCTCGATCAAGTATGAATTAAATTCAATAGGTAACAACCAGTGTGGTACCATACATAACCAGTAAATATAGGGTATATAAATATAATATTATATTCTGAATAAATAAACACATTGTATAAGCATAAATAAATAAACATCATTGATCCTTGGGTTCTGATACGACACCTAGAATCAACTATACCTACTTCAGCTAATTATAGAGTGTCATTGAGCACATCACATGACCATACCATTTAATAACATTCCCAATGACCATATATTATAAATAATAAAATCCAGATCTTAGTAATTATCCTATTAATGCACATAGTATTAGGAATAACTATTGGATCTATGGAGCATGTATAAAGAATCCCATAGTTGAATGATACATTCTGATCCCAAGGAAGTGATCCTAAGAGATCAATAATATAAATCATTATTGTTAACCCTTAATAAACAATCCTAGGTGGTTTATTAGTAATTAATATATATCATCTATCCCTATGAGGTAATCCCAGGGGATTCCATAATTATTTGGCATCATCACCAATTCTAAGTTAGATAACCCTAGTCAATCCAAAATCATCATGCATCATCATCAATTCCAAAGGTAATGATCCCAAAAAATCCAATAGTATCTGGTTTAAATAAAATACCAAAGAATTAATACTAGTTTATCCTATAATATCAAGAATAATATTAATCTCAAGGAGGTAATCTTAGGAGATCAATAGTCACAAAACTCAAAAATTATCCTTAGGAGGTAATCCTTGGTGATCCAATAGTATCATTCATAAATAAAATAACTATGTCATAAATATATGTGATCAATAACAATTAGTTTAAAAATTATAACCCCAAATGATAATACTATGATTTCTATAATAGTAAGCATGAAGGCTTGATCCAATGAAAAATTATATGGCATCTCATGTGTGTGTGTGTGTCTACATCCCAGAGGTCAGTATGTTCCTCTTAAATCATCTTATGTGGTCATCACCATATCTTCCTAGGGATCAATATTTCAATAATGACCCTAATGTGACAATCATGATCATCACAACCCAATATTTGATGTGTCGCCACTAGGATCAACATATCACTAGGGCACCTACCTCTAGGGTCCCCTAAGTTACACCATCACATGGGTTCCCTTATCTCATACTCACATATTGAGTCATTTCCCATAAACCAAGATTAATATTTTCCTAAACCTTATTATGATCATTATTTATCCTCATAGGCCACATATGTTAAGCCTTATAATAATTGTTCTTAGGAGATGGCATGTTGTTTATATCACTTTCCAGGTTATCTCATGTTAGTATTATCTCCCAAATCATTCATAATCTATCCCTGGAATAACCACTTAGTGATCATATACTAGTATGGGAGGAACACACACCCCATGATCATCTAATATTTCCTAAAGTTTTTATGGAATCTCAGGTTTCCCACATGGACAATCCCAAGACCATCCATCTTAATTCTTCAGTTATCACTACCTAGATTTTACTATGGGAACCTATCACTCTGGATACTATATCACATTCATTTAATTTTATTTAATTTACACCACTCTGGTTCTAAGTGTCACAATTCATACAATTAAAAACCAAGGCCTCATCCAATGGAGGTTGAGGCATCCATTCGGTGCACAATGCTTATCGTGGCCCTTAGAAATTTGTTCAATTCATTCATAGAAATTACATTTTAATTAAAAAAATTACTTAATTAATAACTTTAAACTTATAAAAGTGGTGATACCATACAAGTAACATTCAAATAATAAAGTGAATAACTATAGGGAAATTCATAAGGATACCTTACCAAAATTTTAGTGTTATTACATTTTAAAGCATAACCCAGTAACTCTTTATCAAGATCTTCTAAGTCCAACATCCATAGTCCAAACACATGTGTCCCTAAATCCAATCATAATATCCAATAATTAATGATAAACAATTTATTATTAATTAATTAATTAATTTTAATAATATATAATTAATTTAAAAATTAATTTGATTAGGCATAACTCTAATAATATCATCAGATTCCCTTATCACATTAAAACAATGTATAATGAGGTGTGGTCCACTCCTTACATGCACTCAATCCTAACCCACACAAAATAACCATCAATAACTAACAATTTAAACATCAATTTTATTCACTTTAGGTGAATACCTAAGAAAAATCCATATAATGGCATACCTCTATTAAAACAATGTGATACGACATGCATATACCATCTTGAGACATCCTCCCACTAATCCATATGAAATCCCCATAAATATAAAATGATTTTAGACTTATCTAGTGTAATATTCACTCAAATAATTTACTGAGCCTTCTAAAATTAGAGAATATAAAAGTAAAAACAAGAATCAAGGCCAATATGGAAGATCATACTTTATATATCCATTGAAACATATATAAAATCATTTTATACCAATGGTAATTGAGCGAATTAATTGGGAGGGAGATTCCAGTCGAAATGGATTCCTCCCATCGCTTGAGGCCCCCAAAACCCCCTAACTCCCAACAATAAAAATATGGTTTCACCCCTTTCTAAAAAAACACCTATAACCATTCATGGCATGAACCATGCGGTTCATAGCATGAATCGCTCTAGTTATAAGAATCATCCCTATACCTTGACACCATCATGTTGTAATCCCCGGGTTCAATATGTGAATATCCGAAGGAAGTGGATCTTCCCTTTGCTACCATATTAATATCCTAAAAGGCCCTTATGAATACTATTTGTGATGTTAATTTGGTTTATAGTGAAAATAACTCATGGAAGTTGAACCCCATCACCTATGTACACATCATTCATGGTGTCAATGACCCTTCATGTCATGAATGGTCTACTGTTGTAAATTTTAAACATCCTGATCACCTAGTCACTACTTAAATGCTTCCCCAAAAACTTGAGGCATACATCAAGCCTCATTCTATATCTAAAAACACTAGTTTGATATGTTCTAATGCTTAGAATTGAAATCTGAACCTCAATTTTAAAAATAGGCTTCCCACCAATTCAAAAAATTATATTCCTTCAAAAATTGATAACTCCTCTTGAGAGGGAGTAATACAATCTCCCCACCATAGAACTTATTATCCTTAAAAATTCTTAAGATCCATTCAACCATAAAACATGAACTATACTGATATTTGGTTTATCATCATCTCTCTGTGTTTTATTTTGGAATATCAAATGATGTTCATATATATAACAACCAACATGAGGAACATAATTCATAAAAATTTAAAATTCTACTCAGAATCACCATCAAAACATCAGGATTGTTCTTTCCCATACCCATCTATCCATAAACACCCAAGTTTCATCAATTAATTCATCCTCAATATCATGGTTTCAATCACTATATTACTCAACTAATAAAGGAAAATTTGTATGCCTTACTGCTCCCTACCATTGAAATCACCTTCAAAAATAAATTCTCAATAGTTTATTATGTTATCAATGTGGTTTCTATCTCACTAAACCTAATCCTAGGAAAAAACATTGGTCAAAATCTGGTATTTATCCTCATCTATTCAAAACCAATTTGGATGAGTATCCACCATCCATGCACATGTCCTCAATATGTCAGAGTTTCCTTGAAATGGAATGATCAAACCAAAAAAAATTATCTTCATATCATAAATTATGTTATAGACATATTTTTGACCCACGACAATCAATTATACATGAAAACACTGGTCATAACTTCCCAGTCCAAACTTTATGAAAAATACTCAATTAAAGATGTTGATGTGTTGTCTCATTACTCAATCGTTATGCCTTTACTCCAGAATTCATCAAAAGACCATCCAAACATCTACACCAAAGTATGATATTAAATTTATATGAAATTTATAAGTTTTATTGTTAACTAATCGAATCCTCTATTGTGATCTCCACACAAGAACCGATACATATCTATTATTAATCAACCTTAGATCAAACAAAACCCACCACATGCTTGGTTCAAAATTGCATACTCTATCTAATACTATTTCTGAATCCAAAATCTATTATTCTTAATTGAACAAGATATAATCATATTTTCCATATCACTAACATCCAAAAGATACCTCATCCATCCAACGATTGGTTTCATCACACCCTCGACCATACCAACACAAGGTCATACCTCTACAGCCTACACTCCATAAATCACCACAGATAATGAAAATACATGATCATTTAAATAAAATAGACTAATAATTACTTTATTATATATCATCTTCATAATTTAAATAATTTCATTACATAATAACCTCAATATCTCATGAATTAAGAGATTTAGTTTCTTTGGAGACTAGCTTAAAAAGATACTTATTTTACAATGCTTGTGAACATTTCACTATAATTTCATTATACTATGCCTTATTCCAAACATATCCCAAGTAAAACTCATCCTCATTCCCTAGGAAATGGAAACATAAGATAGGGGTGAGCCCAAATTCGAAGTAATAGAAAAATAATCCTATCAATATGTTACCCAAAGTGATATCATAAGAAAATAAGAAAACATAGGTAGGAGAGAAATATCAAAATATAAGGACATGGAATCGTAGAAACAGTTCATATAGAAATGTATGATAAAAAATAGTCCCATATAAAAAATGTAACATCATATAAAGGTGATGGAATCATGAAACATAAAATCATGATTCCGGGAGTATAGCATTGTCACATATCAAAGGAGTGTGCCCCCAAAATCTGTATAGAAACACAACATTGTATATTATATATCCTCACTTGTTTCCCATATTGAATCATTCATTAAAATTGTTTTCTGTATTAGATTCGGAATCATAACGTATTTCCCATTTTGGATTGAGAACCACAACTAATTTCACCATTATATCGTGGAATGTAAACTTTTACCCAATGCATCAGAGGTCTATATAGGGCCCACCCATCACTTAAAATTTAACTATACACATGTGGTCCATAATAAAACATGTGATCATCACATAATTAAAACCCAAGAATAAGAATGGGTTTCACATTTCATTTTATAAGGTATCAGATAAATAACCACTTAAAATAGATAAATTGATACCAAATTAAATCACCCAAAAGAGGATATTTATAAAATCATTTTGAGGTCTATTTAAAAAACATAACATCATAGAAAATAGATCCCTTTTTATATAAAAAGGAAAAAGGAATCCAAATTGTAAAAGGGAGTAACAAAGATTTTCTTTAAAAAGAAAGTAAAAAAAGATCACATGAATTGATAAAAAATTGGATTTAAAAATAATAAAGTATATAATTTTCAGTAATTAAAAACATGTACTTGGAAGAAAAAGTCATATATAATAAATCAACACTTAATAGGAATGTAATTATTCAAAAAATAATATAATTTATGGGAAAAAATTCATTCATAGGAGTGGATTTATAATTAATAAATAATTTTACCAAGTGATTTAAAAGTAGAAATCATATATAAAACGATATCATTGAATATAGGTAACATTTAATCTCTAAGTTCAGTAGAAACTACATAAGCCAAAGAAACATATTTGATTTAACAAAGTCCCTTACAGTTCAAAGAATGTTAGAATCAAAGTAATATGAGAGTGAATTATAAAAATAATCCTTAAAATATCTGGAAATGTAATACTATTATCCAACATTAAATCAATAGTTCATAGAATACATAATTCCAAAGAAAACAATATTTATAATAATTATTATGTCTCATGTAATTGAAAATTATGACAAGTTACCCTTACAACTTTGGTATATTTTGAATCGAATAACATTTAAATAATAAACATGATATATCTCTTAAAACCCCATTAATTTCATGAATATGTAAAAATGAATTCCTTAGGTATTAATTACACTGTATAAAATAAATTATGATGTGTAATATCAATCATCTCTCATGGATTTGAAAATGAGACAAAAAAAACTTTACCTTGATCTTATCTTCCACAGATGCAATCTATCATCCTGTATAAAAAATATCTACTTTAAAAAATAATGTTATAACCTTATTCATAATACACATTATTTATAATTTTAATTTATAATCACTAAATATGTGTATATTTGTTAGTTTTACATATTTTCCCACACCAAGAGTTTATAATTTTGACAGTTTATAACAGTTTCATAGGAGTAGTGTGAGTATTCATTCTTTTTCTAAATATAATCATTTTAATATCATTAGATTTAATTAATTATATGAATTATAATTATTTATTAATTTTCAAATTCATTTCATGATTTTTCTGATCTTTATCCTTAAATATGAAATCAACAATATGTTTACTTTGATGGTTTTCTTAACCAATGAAAGTTATTTTCTTAATTATTTAGAAAAATATTGATGTGTCCATTCCAAAAACAAAAAAAAATTATGTAAATATTTAACTCATATTATAAAATTAATTATGGTTTCATAGTCATCTTTAATATAATTTCATATCATTTTTCAGGTAGGTGGATAAATCGACCCAAACATGAACAAACCATGATTAATAGATTATTATGGGGTGATTTAGATGAAATTTCATTATAAAAATAGAATAATGATGTAATTTAGTGTTTATTATAGTGTTATATAATAATTTTAAATAAGTAGGAGATGAATTTATGGGTATGAAACAGTTATATTGTATGAATAAAAAAATCCTTCTTAGTTTGCTTATTTAAGATAGTAAATTTTATAACGATTGTTTATCATTTATATCATTAATAAGTTATTAAATTTTTTTCAATATAACCATATTAATATCATAAAAATTATATTTATATTTTAAATACATTATTAGAACCATTCATGAAATGAGGTAATGAGAAATTCAATATACTGATCCATAGATGTGGTAGTCTATACGTATGCATGGATAATGATTTCATTTTCATAGAATGAGAGAAAATAGAAATATGGTTAATTATTTAATAATATTAAATATTATATATATATAATAATTATTTATTAAATTACCCTTTTAAAATATTCATTTTATTCATTTAATGAAAATGAAACACATTTATTTGTGGAAACGGTGGTCCATAGATGTGCATGTTTGACATTTTCGAATTTTTTAAAAAGGTAAGGGTAGTTAATAATTATAAAATAATTATAATAAAATATAAATATACTAGTGATAATGATTTTATCACTTTAATAAAGTTAAATTTAATTTGAATAATAATTAGTTGACTTATAGAAATAGAAAAAAGAAATGGGTGGTTAGAAATTTATACCTCACTACATTCATTATCTCCTTTACAAATGGGGTTATAACTTTGAGGGATGGATATTTATAAAACCAAAACTTATTTAAGTTGTATATTAGTAATCAGTATATTTTTATTCAAATTTTGGTCTAAACATATGGGGTTTTGGTTCATGAGGAAGCAAGTAGAGGAGAGCCCCTTTTATATGTCAAAAGAGGTGAAATTGTTTTCAAATGCCCATAACATTTTAATAATGGGAAGTCACTCTCAATGAAAGTGGATCTAAAATTGAGAAATAATATATAGAAGAAGTGATAAGGTTGATAAAGGCCGTAAATACACATTCCCATGAATTTTTAATACATTTTTGAGGTTATTACTCTTAGATTTATACTTTTAACATTTTATCTTTTATCATGATTAATATTTATAACTATGATAAAAATTAATTTTAAAATAATAAGTATATAATTTATTAAGAAAAATATTGAGAAAAATATCACTTAAGTTATAAAATATTAAATATAGGTTTTAAAACTATAATAAATAGTTTTAAATTTATAAAATAACAAAAAAATTGAATATTTTCTCAATAAATGGTTTTATAAATTTATAAATCATTCTTATAAACTAATATTTTCATAAAAGGCATGATATGTGTAAAAATGTTGTATTTCACTATTCACATAAAATAAATTTTGTTAGAAAAATATCTAAAATTTATATTAAGATAATTTTGAAATTCTAAATCAAAAAATGAAAATAGTTTTATATGATTCAAATTATAAAAAATATTAATTTATTTTTCAAATATGAAATATAAATAAAACTATTTTTATAGAAAAAACATTATAATTTTTTAAATATAAAAATAAAAAATATAAAAAATATATGTGGTAAATAACTTATTAAATTAATAATTACACATTTATATAATTTTATTTTCTAATTATATAGCACCTAAATTTATTTGTGTAATATCTTAGTTTAAGGTATGCTATTGTGTTAGACAAGGGTTGTGATACTACTAGCATATATCTCATGTAAATTTTCATATTCCTAAATTTATCTCGCATATGATTTTTCTCATACTGTAATTATTCCAGTTTGGATTAGTATATGTCTAGAGAAAATCCTAATGAAGTGACCTTCCTTCAGATCTCAAAAAAAATAGGAATCATAAGGAATACTTCTTCTTCCAGATGTAATTTCTTCTTACTTTATTGATTTTGTGATATGGTTACTTCAATTTATACCAGCAAGTTTAATGAATATGTTTTAATGGTCATATTTTATATTCAAAATATATAAAGTTTTTTAATTTTAGTTTAGATTGGAGTGTAAAAAATTATATTTAATAAATTAATTATTTAAGGATTATATATAGTGAAATCTTAGCTCAATGAAATCATTTTCTCATAGTCAGGCATCAATATGAAATATCAATATTTAATTGCTCCCAAATCTCTGAGATTTATATCCTCAAAAACATATGACTTTTATCTGATAATAGGTTCTGTCTATCCAACCATAAATGATGTTATCCCCACTATATAGCCTTTCTTATACCACTCATAGATTGAAACATCAGTAGGTTCCATCATTATGCATGTGTCCCTCCTCTCAAACCATACTCATATAACCCCAAGAAATGTCAGTCTTGGATCAAGCTCAGATTAACCATTACACTACACCAAATTCATTTCCAATGTCACCTCTCACTATAGAGGTACTATTATCATTTCATTAAAACTCTCAAACATCCAAGACTATAAGAATCCCAAAAATTTCATCAAACCTTATCTCTATTTTAATTTTATCCAAAATAGTTGGTGTGCACTCTAGTACAACCCCAATTGCTAAAACTGACTCATGTTCTCATGAGTCTAGTGTCATTGAACCTTGGGTCATACACCTAAATCATAGACCATTCTCATTATGCATATCAATCTCATCTATTCTGAAGCACTCTCAATATTCCTTTTCAAAATCAGTGAATTTACCCATGCCAAGTTATATAACATGATCATCAAGAAACCTACATCATTAATAACAAGAAGTTTCTTCCTAAAATCTCATTTCACCATTGAATGCACGTCCTAAACCCATAAGTTTTTGAAATAAATTTCTCCTAACCTCTAAAACTAGACCTTGAAACAAGATTTTCACAAGGGCTTTTCATCACTAAACCCAAGGTGTCTAACACACCTAAACAGCATACCTGATGGTACATACCTTTCATCGATTTCATATATCAATTCTTCTTCCCTTACTTCCAAATTATAATTCACCAACAATCTGAGGGTAACCCCTCACTCGGGTTACCCTCGACTGTATCAGTACTAATCTCAACCATAATACCCATCTCTCTAATAACCCAATCCATATTCAAAAACAATAGACCATGTGTATTATCTCATATATATTATAACTTATACGTGACACCTCTTTGTTCCCATTTCAAGTATCACATGGAAACTCGTTGGACAAACTATCCATTATAGGGTCCTTATACACATATCGGCATCACATGCCAAGTCATCAGCCTACCTGGGAACCAATTCTCACTGAGTATCTATATATGAGACTACCCCCTCAAGAATCAAAATCTCAAGAAAATAATAATTTTTCATTCACATAAAAGATCCACCTCATTAAAGATCACATTCTCATATGTCATCTCAAATTTATATAACAGAATAATTATAAATAATCTGTGTTAGGTAATCAATGTCTAAACAATTTGGTTAGGTACAATTATACCAAAACGATATATGATAAAACACCATATAAGTTGGTACTGACACTTTAATTAACTGAATCTATTTTCTAAATCACCCCAAAGGGTTCATCGTAAGAAATTTAATTCATGTATTGACATAGTAGGGTTACAATACATTCTTTTCAATAAGGGAACTTATATTTTTCATCATGGTGCATCTCATCATATTTCAACATGCCTTATTATCATAAGAAATATACTATGGTTAAGCTAGGTATAATTCCACAAAAACGTTTTATAGGAAAACACCATATATGTTAATACTGATACTTTAAAAACTAAACCCTATTATTAGGGATATAAATCACACATATAAAGACATATTTCATGTGAATCCTATGTGCCAAATATAATGCACGAACACTATCCGATTAAAAATAGGCCAATAGAAAAAAACATAAATCATAAATCCACAACCCAAGTGCGTCATATTAGGTGAAATAATACAACCATAAAAATTAAATCCAAGAATATAAATCTCATATCTCTTGTAATATAGACATACTATTTGAAAAGGTGTTCACAATGCATTAGTCCAATATCATTCACAATCCCCAACATGTTTCTATGTCACCTATCTTCCATATCCCAAAATTGTAAGAAAAAATAAAACTCTGATATATTTTGTGATATGAATCACATAAAATATATTATATAAATTTTTAATGTCCCCATATCATAGCCACTCGAATGGTTCCGGAATAGAAAAGACACTTGTACTACAAGTTCACCTCCCCATATTCTAGATTAAGACTTCTAGTAGTAGGGTTATAGGGTGTTAATGTGGTGAGACTATACCCCCAAATCAGAGTCTAGAAAGAGTAAAATAACCAAACATTATCCATGATAATGAATCAAAGTATTCATAATCTAATAAACAAGATATCATGCTACAATAAATTTCATGAGGAAGAAATAATTCACACAAAATCACGGTCATTCCAATATATAATGATTAATCTCCCACAAGGATAATCAAAACACAATAATGAAATAACAAAAATATAATAGATTTATACTATACCCTTTAGTTTTACCTCATCCAAGTCTCTAATATATCCAAGTTATCCTTCTAGATCTTGTAACTTTGATTCTCTTCCTAACCTGAACTTGTAACAAGTGAAGGTTACATGGGTACCCAAGTACAACGGATACCTGAAAATGGTGTGAGAATAACTCAGTAGGGAACCACTAACAATTTCACATACATAACAATTAAATGCATGATGTATAAATTTGATATGGTCATCTAAATAAAACTATTCTATACAAAAGTGTAAATTAATAAACATATTGTATCCTTAGGTTCTGATACTACACCTAGGATCTACAATACATGCTTTGGCTAGTGTTGAAGTATCTATGAGAACATCACATGACTGTGCCAACAAATACTTGGCCCAAATTCCAAATAATAGTATTTTTAAATTCTAGATACTATAAAGTATCTTAGTTATCCACACCATATCAAGATTAACTACTAGATCAAAGGATTGGGTCCAAGGTATCCCATAGTATCAGGCTTTAAGTTAATACCTATAAGTTGATCTTAGTTGATCAATAATGTCATGCATCATTTTCAACACCTATTATGTAATCATGTGTTATCTAGTAGTCATTAAGAAACATCACTAGTACCTATGAGATAATCTTAATAAATCCTATAATCATCAGGAAACATTTTTTATTCTAAGGGGTGACTCTAGTAAAACCAAAATAATTATGAATCGTTATCAATTCCTTAGAGAATAAACTAACAAATAAATAATTATTAGGAAAAAGGTAAATACATGGGTGGTAATATTAGGTAATCAATAGTCATCATGCTCCAAACCAATACCTGTGAGGAAATCCAAGGCGATCAATAGTCATCAAGCTCTAAGAAAATTCCTAGAAGTTAATCCTAGTTGACTTAATAGTATAAGGAATAAATTTGGTCCCTATGAGGTAATATTAGGAGATTAATAGTCATTTGGTTTAAACACTAAACCCCAAGAGTTAATAATGGGTGTTATATAGAATAATTCATGAAGGCCAAATCCAAGGAATATTTCCATGGAATCCCATGAATATATATATAGAAATGAACACACGTATCTCGAGGGAAAGTATTTTCCTCATAAATCATCCCATTTAACTATTAACATAGCCTCCTAGGGATCATAGTGTCAATCTAGGTTTAAAGGTGACATTCATGATAATCACTACCAAATCCCACATGCACTCTCTCTAGGGTCAACATATCATTAAGGCACCCACCTCATGGGTCACCTACTTCACACCATCACAGAGACACCCTTACATGGGTCCCCATATCTAATTCTCGTTTCTTATCCCGACGTTCATCACCTATGTTTAATTCACCCCTAAAAATTTTCATGATCATTATACAGCCTCACTTGACTCATAAGGAAATATTTATTGGCCTTCTTTCTGGAAGATGGAATAAAGACCATCTCAATTTCTAGGCCATCTTAGTTTGGTCCTATCTTTATAACCTACCACAATCTACCCAGGTAATACCTACAAAGTGCTTATATTCTACGAGAGGAGTAACACTCACCCCATTATCGTATAATTTATCCTGAAGGATTTAAGGCATCTTAAGATTCCCACATGGACAATATCTTGGCTATCAATCTCAATTCATCACTCACCTCTAACTAAGGTCATTAATTTCACCTATAAATAGGGTTTTCAAATCATGTTCTTTTAATTTTATTTTATTTACACCTCTTAGGGACCAAATTTCACAAGGAGTACAATTAAAATCAAAGCCTCGTCCATTAGAAACCGAATCATCTTGTTAGTGAACCAGGTCCATCATGGCCCTCAGAACTTTATTCATTTCATTCATACACATTCTATTTTAATTTTACAATTTACTTAATTAATAAAGTTAAGTTACTAAAGGTGGAAAGTGCATAACTATATAGAAATGAATAAGGACCACCTACATTAATTTTGGATTTAAACCATTTTAAGGTGCATCCTAAACACTCCTGACCAATCACATCCAAGTCCAACATCTATTTTCCAATCACCCAAGAACCTAAGTCCAATCATAACATTGAATAATTAATTATAAAAAATTTATAATTAGTTATTAAAATAATGTTAACACTGCACAATTAATTCAAAAATTAATTCAATTAGGTATAATGCCTATAATATTTCTAGACACCCTTGTTTCATTGAAACCTTGAGCAAAAGGGTGCGGTACACTATTTACATGCACCCAAACCTAGCCCATATAAAATCCCCATTATAGAAAAACAATTCATGCATCCATTTTATCCAATTTATGTGAAAACCCTATAAAAAATTAACTAGTGACATACCTATATAGAAACTATCTATGGAGAAATATAGATATTGTCTTGAGATATCCTCTCTCCAAACCATATTAAATCCCCATCAAAACAAGATTATTCCATGATGATTTGGGGAATCATTACCCAAATACCTTACAAGGATATCTAAAATTAGAGAATAATAAATTCAAACTATGGAAAAAATACTAATATGAAATATCATTCCTTAGATCTCAGTTAAAATGCATCTTGGATCATCCCAAATGGAGGTTAATTGAGAGTGGAATATGGAGGTAAAGGAAAACCAAAATAGACTCCTCCCATCAGTTGAGGGCCCAATAAACTAACAAATCAACATAACAAAAATATAGTTTTTCCCCTATACAAAAATACACCCAGTTATATTTACATAATAAACTATTTAGTGAAAAAAATTAATCACTCTAGGTATAGGAGGCAATACTCTTCCTTGACACATTCATGGCATGAACCCCGAGTTCATAGTGTGAACAGCTCGAGGCTCATCCCTTAGCTACATTAATCCCATCCTGAAAGTTTATCATGAAACCCATTCATGAAATGAAACTAGTTCATGGTATGAATATCTAGAAGAAGCAAACCCCTTCACAATAATACATATCAATAACTACATGAATGACCCTTCATTTCATAAATTTTCTACTGTTATAAATTTTAAGAATCCCTACCACCCGATCACAACTTCAACACTTCCTCAAACACATGAGGCATACATCGAGACTGATTACAAATCCAAAAAACCTGTTTTATATTTCCTAACACTTTTCAATCAAATATGAATATAAATTTTCAAAAAAAAAATCTCAATAATTTAAAAATTAAAATTCCTTATGAAATTTATAACTCGTCTAAACATAGTTTATTACATCAGTAGTATCTATCCAATCTAAGAAAACAACATATCTATATTAAAAAAGTTGGTCTATTATATTATTTAATTACATTTATCTTTGTAGTATATATAGATACACACTCACTTATGATTTCATGAACTAAGAATTATACTCTCTATATCTAGAATTCACACTTTCTAAATTTAGTATATTATTTCTCCATTCCCAAAGTTTTTAGTACAAAACTCAAATGATCTTCTTGCACTTAATTTATATTGTAATACATGGGAATATAAATTATAAATACTAAAAAAATTAAGTTATTCTATAAGGGATCTATTAATTAGATTCATGAAGATAGTTGATTAATTTTTAAGTCTAAATGGAGTCACTATGAATTCATAGTGTCTATATCAAGTATGAAAGGATATCTTGGGTGCATCCTCTATTTTCACCCATAATTGATGATATCCAAATCAAATTTAAATCATTGGGAAGTATTAATCCTCATAAAATTAATGAAAAATCATCAATGTAGGGAAAATGATACTTTTTTCTTGATCAAGATCTTATTATGTTCATGATAATTACTATAGAGACACATTGATCCATATTTATTATTAAAAGATAGAAATGGTACACCCCATGGTGAGTAAATTGGGTATATAAAATGATTATAAAATATATCCAAGATTTTATTCTTTAATTAATCTAATTTAAATAGGGATATTCTATAAATAGTATTTGATATAGGCATAGCACCATGTATGAGTACTATTGAAGACTCAACCTCATGATCTATGGGAAGAAAAAGAAAATATTCTGTAAAAACATCAATATATTCCATCACAATAAGAAAATAATAAATATTGAGTTTCTCCCCAACCATTGGAGTTAAACCCTCCTAATGATTGGCTATTAACACACATATAGTAGTTTTAATTTTCATTGGGATTTCATAGTCATCCTTACAGTGATAGATGATAGTTGGTCAATTTGGGGTATGAAATGTGACTTTCTTATCCCAAAAATTAATATGGTATATATAAAGTTAGATATGATCTATTCCCAAAATCACATCAATTTTAACTAAATAGTGAATAATAATATTTTAATGAATCATAATCCCAAAATATTCTATAAGAGATGAGTTATAGGCATGGGATAAAAAAATTCACCACTATGAGTGTCAACCAAAAATTTAATATCTAATCATTGGGGCGGTGTATTTATAAATAGAAATAAATTATATATAAAGGAGTGGGTAGAATCAGAATCAAATAACACAATTTTAGTTCTTGAATGGATAATGATTGTCCCTTTCTCATCTTTATTTTAATGGCCCACTTTTATAAGAAATCGATCACAAACATTACATAATATAGTTTCTTTAGAATATAATTCACATTCTAGTATTTCTAATGATTTTTTGGTTTAGAATTTTATATATTTAGGTCATAACCCTTACATAACAAACACGTATATTATAAATTGGGTAATTCTATTCAGTTTCCATTTTTTCCACAAAATAGAACTTTTAAAAAGAAACATGTTTTTTTCATGATAAATCAACATGACTTTCAACTTGAAAAATTATTTTTTCTTAATCATCCTTAAACCCTGTGAAAAAAATTAAAATACGGTATGAGCACAAAAATCTCAATAAGTGACATAAAAATAATAAATAAACCTTTTTGTCCATTTTAAAACCATGATATCGAAAGGGGAGTTTTCCATTAATATAATAAACCCTAATCTCAAATAATCATTTAATTTTCCAAACAAATAAATTTTTTGAAAAAAAAAATCATAAAACACCTTATAATAAATCTCAAAGGCAAAATCATAATAATTAAGGTTTATTAGAAAAGATGAGAACCCATGAAAAATAATTTTCCTAAAAACATACCTTTTTACCCAAAAAAGTTAAATAAACATTTCTTACCTTTTGAAATAAAATTATTTACATGAAAATTAATAAGTAATCATAGAAAATAAATGTATTTTCATTAGGAAATATTCTATATAGAACCCTTACAAATTAGAATCACCATATAGTCAATTTTTAATATAATCACCCAATGCATTGGAGCACTATCTGGGTGTATCCATTATATAATCTATATGGGGATAACCCATCATAATGAACTATATCCAGATCACCTTTAATAATAAATAATTTATAATTATCATATCATGAATAAAACATTTTAATCTTTCACCATTTCATCGTAAAACCCTAGAAAAACTCTTTTGAACCCATATGCAAAATTATTATAGATATCGAATTACCCTTTCATTTTTAAACCCCATTTTAAAAACCAAAATACCTAGATCAAAATGAAATAGTGTTTTAATTGAACTAAAACATTAAATTTTATAAATTAAGATAAAATTAAATAATAGTTATTGTAGAGGGAAATTTTGTTGTTTCTATATACATTAAAACAAAACATTCCTTTTTTCTTTTGTAAAGAAAGTAAAAACATTCCATAGAAAGATTAATTTTAAAAAAAATTAAAGGAATGTAAAAATATATATATAATTTCATTTAAATTTATTTTATTTTCATATAAATATATTAATATGATATTTTGAAAATATAGACATGGAAGAAAAATAATTGGAAGGGAGACTTTAAAAGATTATTTTTAAAACAAAGTCACTTACCTTGAGTTAGTCTTATCATGTACATTATTTATCATCTCGAATAATATACTTTTGTTAATTATATACATTATTAGGAGAATTTCTCTAGTTCATTATTCTTGTATTTTATTTAATACCATGTTATATAAAATTTCTTAATCAATTAGTTTACATCATATTTTTTTCTGATATATTGATTATATGTCAAAAATGACTTCGGTATGCTAACTATGGTCAAAGAGGTAACTATTACATCATCTAAAAAATAATAATAATGATATAATTATTATTTTAATGCATAAATAATACTTTGGAAACCAATTATTATATATGGTTATGAAAAAATGAACTATATTACAATCATATAGACAGTAGGTTATACATACGCATGACTAAAGTTTCCATTTTTCAACAATCATTATGGTATGAAGGTAAGTATTATTTTATCTTTATAATATTATAATTAAAATATAAAGATCATATTATTTATTTAAATATAATTATATATATCATCTATGTGATATGGTGATGAAAAACGAATCACATCGCTTTGTGGAGATGGTAGTCCACGCGTACACACGAATGACATTATCATTTTCCAAAGAATGTAAATGCAGAAAATTATATTTAAAATCATATTTCTATAATGATAAATATATAATTAATAATATATAAATATATATATTAAATTAATCATTATAACCAACCGTGAGATACGGTGATGGAAATCTAATTACATCAGTTCATGAGGCAGTAGTCTTCCATACACACGAACGATAATTTCATTTACCATTTGATGGAAGAGGGGATAGATATAGGTTATGATATTAAGATAATAAAATATAATTATATATAATAAACTATTTTTGTTATTTTATCATTGATTAATAATATTTGAAGGATATAGAAGAATAAATAAAACAAAAGTGCTTGGTTTAGAATTATACCTCTTCTTAGGGAAACGTTTTATGGATTACACCAAAAGCTTCTATAGTGTGATTTTCAAATCAAAAAAATGATTATAGGATATGGGAAGATACTTAAAGAAATTATTTGGTTAGGTATTTTCCTAACTAAAATCGTTTTAAACTATGAATAAAATAGAAGAGGAGGTTTTCTTTTATAAGTGAGGGGAGATGCGCTCTTAGAATTACATAATATAAATTAATTTTCATGTAAAAATGGTAAAAACAGATTTATTTAAAATATAATATTGTTATGGGTTTACATAATCCCATAAAATAAAATTTGGATAAGTTTAAGTGATGTTATTACACTTATATTGTTTTTAATCTACAGGTTAACCCTTTTGGCAATTACCACAAAACAAAGTTTTTGACTCTTTAAGGGTTAATATAGTTACAATAAAAGGAAAAACTACCTGAAATTAGACGATGTCTGATATCATAAATCATATACCATTACCTTGGATAAACAAAATATTTTTAATAATTTTAAATCATTTAATAATACAATATTTATTATAAAATACTATTAATGTCAATTTTTGAACTATTCATTCAATTTGACTTTGAAATAAACTTTAAAGAAAAAAAACTAAATATAGTCCTTTAAAACTTCCCTAAAATTTTATATTTATCTAAAAAATTCATGTAATATAATTATTATTTAAATTTATATTAATTTTAATACTTTTAATATCATTCATTTTATTTGTTCTATAAATTGGATAATTAATGTATCAGCATTTCATAAGCTTGTAAGGTAATTGTTTCATCACTAAGATTTATAAATAAAATACCATGAAAAGAAATAATTTATATTTCAAAAATAAATTTATAACCAAATATATCCTCTGTTTTTCCTATGTAGAAAATTTGAAGATAATAAAACAAGGAGAATGGAATTTTATTTTATTTTATTTATATAAAATAATATAGAGGTTAAAATCATGTAAAAATATAAAAAGGGTAATATATTCAACATTTTTATATTTATGGATGAGATATAATCATCCAATATAATTAAGGAAAGTTCTAGCGTAATTTTTTAGTCCTTATCATTTTATTTTTAACCTAAATAACCTGATTTACCCTTATCGAGGTAACATAAATTTACTATGGTTTCTATTCATAATGATTAAAAATAAAAGTGAACTAATTATCAAATTTTATACCCCCTAATAAAAAATATGGAATATATTTTAAAATTTTAAAAAAAATATATGTGGTATAATTTAATTTAAAATTAACCCCAAATAATGTGATAAAAACTATTTTTTCAAAAAAAAATCATTTTAAGTACAAAAAATGTTCTTATACTAAATTAAAATTATAAAATTCATTCCAAATAATATTATTAGAATATATTTAATCACAAGTAACTAATTAAATTTTAAAACTAATCCAAAATATAATTTGTATTTATAAATACTTTAAAACAAAATAATGTTTTCAATAAAAAACAATATATTTCTCTATTCATTAATAAATAAAACTTTTCATAAAATTCTCAAAAATAATCTTAAGATAATTTTAAAATGATTCATAAAAAATGAAAAAAAAAATTAAAATTATATAATTTTCAATTCAATCTTCTAAACCAAACCATATAATCCATGAAAACCCAATTTTTTAGAAACAAAACCTTTTTCCTTCTGACTAAAAAATTACATAATATTCTTATCATTAATATAACTAAATAAAATATTGTTAATGAATATTAAAAACAAATTAAAATGGTTTATATTAAAATTACTTGGGCTGTTACATTCTTTATCCTTTTTTAAATTTCGTCCTCATATTTTTATTCGCTTATTAAACAAGTGGGGATATCTTTCCCTCATAAAATTTTCAAATTATCATGTTGCTTCTTCAACAATATGGTTTTTATAAAAAAAATCCTTAACCTAGTGAATAACCATGTTCCATAATAATTTATCTCTATTACTAATAAAATAAATAGGTTTTTTCTAATAAGAATAGTTCTCTTCTAACTGAAAAAACTTCAGTGCTTTAAACATGAGAAGAATCTAGAACATATTTTCTTGACATTGAAACCTGATATACATTATGTACCTAGAATAAACATATAGGCAAGGCCACTCAGTAGATTATTGATCCAACTACCTCCTAGAATTTATATGGTCCAATAAAACAAGGATTTATTTTCCCTTTCTTCCAATATACATAGCACTTTTAAATGGATAAACTTTAATAAAATCATGATCACTTACCTTAATTGAAAGATATTTCCTCTAATTATCTACATAAATTTTCTTCCTTATCTGAGATTTACTCATATTTTTTTGAAATACCTTCACCTTTTCAATAATTTCCTATACCAAATTTGATCCCATCAACTTCCTTTATCTTACTTCATCCCAATAATTAATCTTGTCTTCCAATTTGTAAGTTATTTTCTCTGATTATGCATCATATTGAGGATTAAAGGTTGTACTAATATTTAATTTAGTACCCAATGACTTTTAAAGTCCTTTCTAAAAATTATAAGTGAACCTAGGATCACAGTCAAATATAATAGAGAGTTAAACTCCATGTAACCTGATGATATTATTGATAAACAATGGAGAAATCTAAAATAAAGATGTTTTAACTTTAATGGGAAGGAAATGTGCATGTTTATTTAATCTATCAACAATAAACCAAATCATAGCATAACCTCATGGTTTATTTGGAAATGCTACCATGAAATTCATTGATATATTTTCATATTTCCTCTCTGGAATTAGAAAAGGCTGAATCATCCCATTTGATAATTTTTGTTCTAATTTATCTTATTGGAAAGTCAAAATTTTCATAGTTAATTCAGAAAAATCACTTTTCATTCTATCCCACCAGTAATACTCTCAAATGTCCATATAAATATTAGTACTTCTAGAATGAATGAAAAATGGTTAACTATGAGCTTCACTCAATAATTCTCTCTTCAATTAAGAATCAAAAGTCATAAATAATCTTTTTTCAAATATGAATATGTATTCATCAATATTAACCTCTTGAAACTTACCCAAATTAATAGTTTTTACCTTTTCCTATAAAAAATATCCCCCTTATTAGCTTATTTAATTGTTTCTAAAAAAGAAGATTGTACTAAAACCTAAAACAAATAGGGTAAGTTCTTGCATGCACAATTTATAGGCCAAAATTCATTAAATCATTAACCAAAGGGTCACATTCCAAACCTAACATTGTTAATGTTGTATTATTTTTATAACTCAAATCATCGACTATGTTTTTTCATTTACAAAATGTTAATGAATAATGCAATCAAAATCCTTAATCAGTTCCAACCATCTACTCTTCCTCGTGCTCAACTCTTTCTAAGTAAATATATACACCAAACATTTTTTATCAATATATATTTCTCTTTTTAATCTATAAAAATAATGCCTTAATATTTTTAAAGAAAAAACCTTAGTAACTAATTCCAGATCTTGTGTAGGATAATTTAACTCATGATGCATCAATTTTTATGAAGTATAAGTAATTACCATATCATTATGAATGATAAAAAAACCATGAAACTTGAATGAATCATTACTGTATAAGAAATATTCTCTATTTCTAAAGGTTAAATCCAAAACTAGAGTATTCACCATTTATAGTTTTAATTTTTTGAAATACTCATCAAATAATTTTTTCCAAAAGAATTTAAATCCTTTTAGAGTTATCCTATTTAGTGGGCCAGACAACTGATAAAATTTTAAAAAAAAATCCAATGGTAACCCACTAATATAATAAAACTATGAATGTTTGTGACAATTCCAGGCCATGTAAACACATCAAAAACTATATTTTTAGTAGGTTCAATAGGTATTCCATCTTTAAAAACAATATATCCAAGAAGAGAAATTATTTGTGGCCAAAATTCACATTTACCAAATTTTCCATACAGTTTCTTTTCAAATAAGTATTTCAAAATAATAATTAGGTGAATTTTAGGATCTTTGTGACTTTTATAATATATGAATATTTAATCAATAAATACAACCAAAAACCTTTATAAATATCTATAAAAATTCAATTCATAAGATCCATAAATATAGTTGGTGCATTAGACAACCCAAAGGGAATAATTAAAAACTCATAATTTCCCTATCTATTCTGAAACATAATATTTCAAATGTCTTCCTATGTTACTTTCAACTAATGATACGCCAATCTAAGATCAATCAAGAAAAATTACTATACTCCCTTAAGCTAATCAAAAAAATCATTGATATGAGGCAGAGGGTACTTATTCTTAACATTTATGTTATTAAAGGCTCTATAATCATTGAAAATCAACATCATAGCATGTTTCTTTTTGAAAAATAAAAATATACCACCCCAATGTCAAGTTCTAGGATGAATAAAAACTTTATCCAATAACTCCAGCAACAACTTTTTAAATTCCACAAGTTCTACCTGAGCCATTAAATAGGGGGTTTTGAAATAGTATTAGCATCATGCACTAATTAAATGGTAAAATCAACCTATTAATCAGGAATAACACAAGGTAAATCATAAAGAAACATATCCACATGTTTATTTAATACATGTATGTTACTAATTTGAATAGTTTCTTTATTCTCAAAAATATTATCTAAGAAACTTTCACTATCAACCCCTATCAATTTCTTAGATCCTCAGTAGGTTATCAAATGTATGAAATCATCGAACAAAACATTCTTGGATCGAAAGTATATCTTATCATGATAAAAATAAATCCAATCCATGCCCCAAATTATATCAAACTTTACTATACATAATTTAACAAGATTATTAGGTAAGATCATCCTATCAATAACAATAACAATATTCCTATAAATATTGGTTGCATTAATGTTTCCACCTTGATTTTTTACTAAAAGTATTATCTTTTTTTCATGAGAATATATTCCCATTTTAATTTCAAATTTCTCAAAAAAAGGAATTCGAATATCCAAAGTTAAATAGAGAATTATAATAATTAAAATAACTAAGTATCATATTTTTTCACCACTTAATTAGATGGAAAAGTTCAACTGTAGCAGTAGAAAATGATTTTTCCACACCTTTTTTCTTTCAATCTTGATGATTTAAACCTTGGGTAACTAAATTTTAACATATATTTTTCTAATTCTACAAATCATTGTAATTAAAAAATATCAACATTGGTGTCTCGTTATTTTTATAATCATTTTCCTTGTATTCATAATCCACATGTCTAAAATTTCCACATCAAAAACACTTTCTAGGTTGTATAATACATTATCTTGGATGATTTTTACCACACCAATCACAACGAGAGCAAGATATTGAGAGAAAGATATTGACCAAAGTCAGGTCCAAAGAGAGAAATATATTGAGATTCTTTTTCATCAAGAATCTGAAAACATCGATCAGGATTCTCTCTTAGAGGATGTTAGCCATCAAATCACACAAATGTATGAAATAAAACAATGGTCTTCTGAAACAGGCAATTTTAGTGGGTATCGGATGATACACCCATCCAATGTTCAGACTAGAATTCATAAAATCATAAGAGAATCTATAAAGATAGCATCCATAGAAGTTTGGGAACCACCCCAACCTATAAGGTAGGGGATTTTTTAACCCAAAATTCATAGTCAAGAAACAGGTCTCAAAGGGTTGAGGAAGAAGAACAGGAGTAGCCCCAGCCTATAAGGCTCTGGGATTTTTCACATCCACAATCCCCTCCTCAATGGAAGTTAGTTTTATCCTGATTATGGAAGAATCCAAAAATTGAATGCACAACTAAACAATCTGAAGATTCCATTTAGATTATTTTCTATCAAATAGTTTCTATGGAATCAAAGAATATGAGAAAAAAGTCTCAAGTATGATGAAGAATAAGGCGATATCACAAATATTCTCATATAATTCCATAAATGCATTATGTATCGATGAATTTCATTAATTATATTATAGAATATACTCCATAAAATGATTTCAGTTTATGGGAATATGAAGAGGAAGTTCATTTTCTTGATACAGTTCATACCGAAGAAAATGAAGGAGGTTTGCATATAAGAAATCAGGGGATTTCCTAGAATCAAGGAATCCCCTCAAATAATCCACTTCCACCTTTTCTCAAGGAACCTAGTAAAGAGAAAGTAAGAGGTCAAACTATGTATCACTTTCCACATGGATAAGGTCAATCCCTTTCACTTGAGGAAATATTTTCCCAACAAGAAGAGGAGATTAAGTAATTGATAAGACTAAAGAAAGAGTTACTCTGAATCAGTATTCCTACCAGTCTTGCTCTCCAAGAATTTCTTCAGATTTCACTTCCAGTAGGAGCTCCTCATAAAAAAGGGTTTGTTCCAAATACTGATGTGAATAATAAATTCCCTTCATTGGGTACACATCCATAATGGGGTCAAGCACACCTTATAAGCTTATCTCCATGGGTTATCCTAGACACATACCAATAGAACCACCAATGGTGGTTGTACCAGTTTCTTCACCAGTTCAAGCTCCATCTATTTTACCTGTACAGGTCCCGACTCATCTAGATATTCCTAAAATTATTATTAATACCACTGATTCATTAAAGGCTCGACTCGAAGCTATGTAAGGATGGAACACATTGATACAACTAGAAAAAAAGGCTTACCCCAAATGGGTGTATATATGATTCATACCCCCACCAAACTTTTTGAATACCATATTTCCAATATTTAACGGTTTAGGATATTTGGAGAAGCACTTGACACATTTCATTTCTTATTGTGATCCTATGATGGGGAAACCTCAACAAAAAGATGCAGTAAAGCTTAGATGTTTTATGAAATCACTATAGGGGCTAACCTTTGCTCGATATACAAGTTTGTAGTCTCAATCTATTACTGGATAGGAAGACCTCCATCATAAATTCCTTTTCCAATTTAACTCATCCCTGTAGAAGAAAACAATTTTTGATATTACTAACTGCAAAAAAAATAGAGAATGAAAGAGTTTTAGATTTCATTGCTCGATGTAAAGGACTAACCTACTTCTTGAATATACCACTCCCTCAAACCTCCATGATGAGTTTCACACACCTTTAATCCATTTGAAATATACAGGAGGGTTTAGATATTTTTTTATATTTCTAAATAGGTTTAAAACTACATAACAAAGACTAGAGTAAAATCTCAATTAATCAAATCAACTCTGGGAAGAGAGTAAAAATAGAAGAGGTTATTACATTTACACTCAATTAAGCACCTTTACCTACTTATACTTCAAATTTCTCATCATATCATATGTCTCCACCTTATGAGCATCAGAAAAAATGACCGCCTCATCAATATGATCAAAAATATCAAAGGCGTAGAGAGTTCAAGGAGTTAAGAAACAAGTTCAATTCTTTTCAAAATGACCAAGTCACCGGCTATTTCATTTCATCCTTGGAAAATAACTTAGTCCAATTTCCAAGGCCAAAGAAACCTAAAAAATAAGGAGATGAGGACCTCCCAAACTGTTGTCCCTTAAAACAAATTTGGGGCACCCTATCCAGGGTTGTTTTGTTTTAAAATATCTCCTATAAAAGATGGTGGTCTCTAGATAAGTCAAACTAAAAGTTTAATTATCTCAGGTATCATGTGTTACTATTACCGATCTAGAGGAATAAGGTGAATGGAAAAAAGTAGAAAGTAAAAATGTGAAGATTTTTTATGGTTGGATGGTCAAGAAAATGATCCATAGAACTCATTTCATTCTATGAACACAGTTGAAACAACTAAATGTGCCTCCTTCCACTTTTGCTGCAAATAAGACATCTTCATCAAAAGATTAGTCCTCCAAAGTCCAATCCTTAAGGTGGTAACATGGTCAGAAGGATAAAGAGAAGTCAGAAGAAGATGAGATTGTGTTGAGGCCAAATTTTTCATTGACATTATAATATTTCATGCCATCTATTTCAAAATAATGTGAACCACCCCTCCAAATGGCACAACATGAACCAAACTATCAGATAGAATCTTCACCAGATAAGGATTTGATCTTCGATTACATTAACATTATCCACTTAATAGATTCCTATGCAAATGAAGATTCTAACTGTGAACCTTAATTCCCAATACTTTATTAGATAAATAGGAAAATAATTCATAAATTTAGAGGATACATGAGAAGACATGGGTATTCTAGAATCCACTATTTTAATTACACCACTGCTCAAATCATTGATGTAGTAGAAACTCATGGGAGAGACCTTTAGTAGCCTCAGTAAGAATAAGCTAATTCTCCCACACCTGACAGGATCAGCCCCAACATGATCATATTAGGAGACCGATTAGAGGCTATACCACCACTTTCTCAGTAGGTGGACAGACCTAGTCAGCCTAATCCACTAAGAGCATAAGTATTTCCAACTTCTACCTAACACGTGGTTCATCTACATCATAAGCATTAACTTCCAAGGCACCAATAAAACAACATCTCTATGCTAGAAAATGCAGACCTTTGGATGATAAGTATGATGTTTTTATGTAACGAGCCTAAGTACTAGTCAAGTTATCAATACTGGATGCTCTAAATCTATCAAAAGATCTTCATGAAGCACTTATTAAGGATTTTTCATGTCCTCAATAGTTTGAAACTAAGGTTGCTACTCCTAAGGTCTACCATATAGAGAATGATCATGTATAATGTCATGCAATTATATCTTTCATGGACCAAGATAAGGATGATATTGTATGTGGACACATCAAGCCCTTGTATTTATCTAGAAAAGTTAACAATAAAAACATTCGATGATACTTCATTGATAATGGATCAGGATTCAACCTTATTCCCATCTGTACACTTCATCGGTTGGGTTTCACTGAATCTGAATTATCTCCCTCCACTCTAATGTTGCAAGGTTATGACAATAATGAACAAAAACATCTATGTGAGATTACACTCACAACTCAGTTGGGGTATCTTTTATCTAATTCAGATTTCATGGTTGTTCGGTAAGATATATATTTCAACATTCTTCTTGGAAGGCCTTGGAAACATCAACATGTGATCATTCCTTTCTCAAACCATCAGTGTCTCAAGTATTTATTCAATGGTCGAATTGGGAAAATGCACGATGACAAGGATACATTAAAAACTTGTGAATCTATGTATATTTAGGTAGAGTTCTATCACACAAGGAGAACATGGTCTATGGAAAAAATATGTAACAAGAATCAATGATTGGAAAGGTCTGGAAAAGATCCCAAATAACCCATTCAAAAATATCGGTGCAGATTACGTGCTTTCTATCAATCAAATTGAAAGGGTGGACCCAAATCCATGAACTTTTTTAGTGTCTCACATATTGTTATATGTGAACATTGAGCCTGAAAACATAAGTGAAATTATTGATTTATCGAACAATAATAGAAGCCTAAATGGATATGTCTTCATTCCATCTATTTAACTTCAGCAAGTCTCAACTTCATCATTCATGCTAGAAGAAGTTGTTTCATTAATAGATAAATACAAGGATGTTGATTCCCAATACATTATTTTACCTTCAATTCTCCAAGAAGACCCTTCATCGTCAGTAGGGTTAGAAATGGTTTCCTCGTCTTCAGGATGTCCAAATACAGACTCCTCCCCTAGATCTGAATGTCTTTCTTCATCACCTACCATTCAAGCAGATATAGAATAGGTAAAACATGAGGAAAAAGAAGAAGAATATATGAGGTACTCCCCTCCATCATTTGAGGAAGGTGTCTCCACCACTATAGATGAACTCAAAGAAATAAATCTGGGTACAGAAGAAGAAAAACACCCCACTTTGATTAGTGTGTCCATGAATTCCAAAGAGAAAGAGTTGTATACCTAATTTCTAAGGAAACATTGAGATGTGTTTTCATGGAACTATACACAAATTCCAATCCTTGATCCTGATTTAGACACCCATCATTTGGGTTTTCCATAAGTACATCGTGGATTTAAGAAGGAAATAAGAAGAACGCACCCAACTCATGCCACCAAAATTGAGGCTGAAGTCAACAAGATTACCAAAGATGATTTTATTAGGGGGGTCAAAATATCTCAAATCATTGGAAAATATTTTCTCAATGAAAAATAAGAATGGAAAAATTGGAGTTTCCATTTATTTTATAGATCTCAGCCGGCATTTTCCAAAATATGACTTTCTGGTTCCAATCACAAAACGTTTGACAGATAAAACAGCTATCTACGAAGCTCTCTTCTTCATTGATGGATACTCTGGGTATAACCAAATATGAATGTCCCTAGAATATGAGGAATCTATAGCTTTTAGATCCCCTCAAGGAATATTTTTCTATTAGGTAATTCCCTTTGTCATGAAGAACACTGGTGTGACATATCAATGTGTAATGCACCACATTTTCAAACCTTTATTTGTAAAATCCATTGAATGCTAAATGGATGATCTAGTGGTTAAGTCCATACAATTTTCTGATCACTTGACTAATCTAGATACCATATTTAGCAATCTTTGTCATTGAAATTTGAAGATAAACTCCTTGAAATGTGCTTTTAGGGTAACCTTGGGAAAATTTCTCATTTTTATTATCCTCCATCGTGATATCAAATTTTATCCCAAGAATATTAAGGATATATTTGGAATATCACCTCCTTGAAACTTGAAAGAGTTTAGAGGACTTCAAGGACACTCATTCTATATCCAGCGCTTCATAGACAATTTGGAAGGTAAGTGTTTTCCCTTCATCAAATTAGTGAAGAAGGGGGTCACATGTCAATGGACTAATGACTTCCAAGAATCATTTCATAAACTAAATAAATACCTCTTGATCCCACCGGTATTGATGCCACCTATTGAAGGAAGTCCTATCATTCTTTATGTGGTAGCCTTGGAGCGATCACTGGGATCCCTCCTTGAAAAAAAGAACAATGTTGGGAATGAAAACAACCTTTACTATCTTATTCAAACCATGTTTGATGCGGAGACTCAATATTCAGATATTGAGAAAAGCTAACTAGAATTAATCTTTGCATTTCAAAAATTGAGACACTATTTGCATCATCATGAGGTCCACTTGGTATCTCGTAATAACCCGCTCAAATTTATCTTGAGTCATCCTATGCTTACAATACATATGGCATGATGGGCCGTTATTGTATAATAGTTTGATATATAGTGTGTGCCTCATAAAGTAGTAAAAGGCCAAGATTTATAAGACTTCCTTACTGAACACCCATTTGTGGAAGAGACATCATTTAATACTGAATTTCATAATGAAGAAATATTTTTTATTCAAGAAAGTACCTGAATATGGGAAATGTACATTGATGGTGCTTCTAGAAGTCCCATGGGGAAGATAATGGAAAATCCTAAAATCAACAAATTTGGGGTAGGAATTTTTTTTATCTCACTATAGAAGAAATTGTTTCCATATTCCTTTCTATTATCAGAAGTCAGTACCAAAAATGAGGTAGAATATCAAAGTATCACTGTAGGTCTGGAATTGGAACTCCAATTACCAGTGGATTACCTAGAGGTGAAGGTGATTCAGAATTGGTAATAAAACAAATAAATGGGGATTACTCCATTAGAAAAGAAGAACAAATTCCCCTGTGTAATTTTGTTTGAGGGTTAATGTTATAATTTCCCTCAAATCCAATATTTTCTTATTTCCTTTGGTTATATAATGCTCAAGATGATTCATTGGAAAAGGTAGCCACATCCTTGGTAGATCCAAATCGGGATGAAATAGTCATTATCATTTCTCATTGTCGAGTGGGTTCACATTTTTTCTAAATTAGAATAGATGAAATCAATGAAATAAGCCGCATTTCTGAGTAATATGGTCCTACCATGAGATGGATGAAACCCATAATAGAATATCTCCAAAATGGGCTACTTCCACCAGATATAATTAAAAAAGAATAGATCTGGCCATGAGTATTTAATTTCACTCTTTATGATGGTCCATAATACCAGAAGATCCTTTATAGATGAGGCTGTAATGGAATTCTTCTCAGATGCATTGATGGGAATGAAGCTAGAGCTATCATGAAAAAAGTACATAAAGGAGTGTGTAGTGATCACCAGTCTGGACATAGTCATTCTAATCTAATCTGATGTCTTGGATACTTTTGGCCTCTGATGACACAAGATTGCATAGATTTCACTAAGAAGTTTTATTCCTTCTAGATGCATTCCAACTTCATTCATCACCCCCCAAAGATTCTACCTGAATCTAAATACTCATGGACATTTTCTACATTGTGATTGGATGTAGTAGGACCATATCCTCTAACTACTTCTAAGCAGTTCAAGTATATTATTATTGTTGCTGATTTCTACTCCAATTTAGCGGAGGCAATACCTCTCAAGGAATTTGGGTCTAAAAGAAATGTTCGCTTTTTCAAAGCTAATATCATTACTAGATTTGGCTTCCCTCATACCATATTAATGGAAAATAGCACCAATTTCTATTCTGTTATTTTAAAGAAGCTATACAAAGGGAACAATATCAAATCCAACCATTCATCTCACTACCATAAAATAGTCAATGGATAGATAGAGGCTTTCAACAACATCCTATCAAATATTCTCCAAAAATATACAGGATGAGGATAAAAAGTCTTGTACCAATAAGATATTACATGCTTTGTGGTCTTATCAAACTATTACTCATACTACAATATGGTCAACCCTATATTCGTTGGTGTATGGGACAGAAGCAGTTCTCCCTATTGAAATTCGATTTCCTTTTCTATGAGTTTCCATATGTGATCATTTATCTACAGAATAATAATATTAAAAGTGATTTGATGAGCTGGAATGATTAGATGAAAATATTTTTAATACCTTCCATCACTTAGAAGTCTATTAGAATAGAATAACATGAGTTTTTAACATGAAAGTCCACCTCCACTCATTTCTTCAAGGAGAATTAGTATTAGTCCTCAGGATCCCAATGATACTAGTAAATAATCCTCCAAATATATACAAAGTGGGAAGGATATTATTCCATACATAAGGTTTACTCTCGTGGATCTTATTCCCAAATCTCAATGGATGGAGAACTTATTACAACTGCAACCAATGCAAGATTCTTGAAGAAGTACTTTGTGTAAACACACAGAGTTATGTCCAAGTTGCAAGAAATTAAATTTCATAACAACCATATGCATCCATGTTTCATGAAATTAAAATTTTTATCAAATTTTTATTTGTCGCATGATGTTAAACTGCACGACATCATTTTTCCTCGCTAAACAACATTAAACATTATGGTTAACATCTCTTCCATTTTATGTTAGAAAATCCCCAAGATACCAAAAATTGGAATTACTTATGTGTCTTTAAGAAATTAGTATCTTCCATGCACAAGAATTAATCACATAATTGCTACTCCTTAGTGGAATATGCGCCCCATTTCTCCCTATGTTTGAATCAGATCTACATAGGAACCACTTTTTTAGAACTATGTGTGGCTTGATTCTTGCCCCTAGAAAGATAAATAGTGACACCTGAGTCTTACCTAATCGTCCACCCCCAATGTTTATTTCACATCAGGTGACTTACTTCCTCTCCATAGAAAATTAAATTGCACAGTTCATCCATAACTACATTTGGATTGATTCTCATTACATTTGAGATACATAGAGACACCGAGATCTCCAATCCTGGGCCTAGGCATGATAAAATAAAATTTCTTCATTCCTTGTGTTTATGATTCAGATCTTCACAGAGAATACCTTATTCAAGAGCTACATGTGTCTTGATTCTCATTCTAATGAGATATGTGGTGACACCCCGATCTCCAATCTAAGGCCCAGCCATAACTAAAAAAGGAAAAAAGTCCCTTCATTCCCTATGTATAAAAATTAAACCTGCATAGGGAATGTTTCAGTAAATATGTGTGGCTGGATTCTTGTTCTAAGAAGCTATGTAGTGGCACTTGGGTTTTAACCTAGTCCCAGCCATAATATCTCCATCTTTTTACATTAATTCATCAATGTCCTTACCGCAAGATGTTAAAATTCATGGAAGTACAAAGAACTATGTATGGATTTATTATCATTCTATTGAGATGCATAGGGAAACCTGGATCTCATATCTCAGGTCTAGCCACAATTAAGAAAAATCTCCCTATCTCTATGTATGGATCATACCTACATGGAAACCTCAAGAAATATATATGCCTTGATTCTAATCCACATGAGATACGTAGTGATGTCCAAAATTTCAATCATAGACCTAGCCACAACATCATTCAATTGATGCCTCTTTTATACCATGTATAAGTTAGATCTACATGAGGGGGTCAATATGAGTTCTCATTGTATGTATGAGCCTGTATTCAAAGAAACACCTAGTATTCCCCACTTGTGAATTCAATTAGGGTGGGGTAAAATTTACTTAAGAACTATGTGTGGCTTGATTCTTTCCCCAGCAAGATACGTAGTAACACCAAGTTCATGTCCCCTAGTCTATCCAAAATATTCTTTTTCACGTCAAAATCACATAACGTCTTCACTACATGATGATAAACTGGATGGAACTACAAGAACTATGTGTGGCTTTATTCTCATCCCATTGAGATACTTAGTAAAAAAATATAACTTAAATCTTAGTCCCGAACATGGGATAAAAGAAAATTCCCCATATCCTACATAAAATTTAAAATCTATGTAAGAGACCTATATTTTTGGTCCTCTCCTTAGAGAGGCCACTAAGTAAACAAAAGATATCTCCATTATACATATGAGTTAGATCTATGTAAGGGACTCTAAATCATGACCAATATTGATCCAAATATTTCTATTATTCATTGTAAATTACCCCTTTAACATTTCATTCTCCTAATCATTAATACTTTTATATATTCATAATATTTCATTGATTTCTGGTGGTAGAATATCTAAAACCTGAGAGCTCTTTTTTTAACTATGAAATATGTGCACATAGGTGTCCTTGCATAAGTTGCCTACATAACTAACCTTTCATCCAAAAGATTCCACTATTTTTTTATGCATCATATGCCCTAGTTGTCCCTATATAATATATCCCCCATAATAGGTTTATCAAATAATGGTAACTTTGTTATTGGGAGAATCCACTTCTATACCCTTAAATATTTGATGATGATATGTAGGAACTCTTATTTTAAAGCGGTCATCCATTGAATATTTGTTTCATATCCTTTCTCCCAACTTTAAAGTCTCCAAGACTATGGTTTACACTTTTTTCCTTTATTTTTATAAAGTGTACTGAAACAACCTTGGATCATTTGACCATATATCATTAATTTTTTCTATAATATTTTGGTCCTATTCATATGAATTAAAAACTATAGACACCATATTTCCAATGTTTGGATTAGACCTTCATAGAAATTGTATTCCTCTATTTCATTGGAAATCATGACTAGAAATACTCTTTCTATATTCAGGTACTTTTCTCAATAAACCAAATTCTGTGCTTTGGAAAATCTGAATCCCCATAAACTTTCTCCAGATTTCAGCAATAGAATTTCTGATAAATCAAAGCTCTTTTTTATAACAATACAGTACATACCTCTGTATGGAATTGTATAAGTCTCCCACATAATGATCATGTCAGCTAAAATATACCACTATTGGTCTATGCAACACATACCCCAGTTGGCCCTGAATAATACAGCCCCATAACGGGTACGTCAAATAGTGGTAACTTTTTTCTTGGAAAAGACTTCCTCTAATGAATTTATCCCTTTTCCCATGTCATTCTCCCGATCCATAAATTTCCAAATCATAGTTTACAATTCCTATTTTCAATACCTAAATACAGTAGTATGTTTCTAAATAAATTACCAAGAAATTAGAGATTCATAAAACTTTGTTCAAAGATAAATACCTTAAAATAAAGTCATCTAATATCCTTACTTCATGACTTGAAACTGCATAGAATAATATTAGAAAGCTCCTTTTGGATCAAATGTTCCCTCCTTTATATACAAAATTTGTGCAGGAGTGGTTTCCCATTCATGGCCTATGTCAACACGGATGTACTTTTTTAATCTTATATATCGTTTCTTATCAAATCCACCTACTGTGGTCTTAATACATCCAAATATTAATCCCCTTTGTCTATCAGTAATAGAATTTCAAATTTACTAGGAACACTTTTACCTAACTATGCAGTACTTGCCCTAGTGGGCCTTTCATAAGTCGCCCACATAATGGGAATGCCAGCCAAAGGATTACACTGTTTGGATATGTAGCATGTGCCTTTGTTATCCCAGCATAATACTGTCCCCATAACAGGTTTTTCAAATAGTATTAACTTCTCTCTTGGAAGAGAACTCACCTATTCTCATACTTCAAGTTTTAGATTTGGCGACCATAAAAATCATGACTCAAGATTCCCCTTGAAAATATATGAGGATTAAAGGGACCTTCCTAGCCATCATGATTTATTTGGGTTCTAATTTCAAAATTCACGGTCAAAGCTAGTGGACCTTAAATATTATCATTATTAGTCCTTTTTTGCATGACATTAAACTACCCCTACAAAGAGACATGATACTCAACGGATTAAAAACCGGTAAAGATAATTCTAGATAAATGTCGATTCTCAACTCTCTAGATCTATACTATATATGGTATGAGAAATATATAGTAATTAAAAGATAAAATGAAAAAATATTATTAGGTTGAAAACTTGAAAATAAAAACTTAAGAAAAATCCAAATCTTACCCGCTAATTCTTCTCCATATGAAGCTCAGGAAAAAATATCAGGGTAATGACACAAAAGTTACAAAGTTTGTAGGGTTTTCCATATGACCCTAGTAAAAGTAAAACTATGCTCACTAGGCCCATTGCCTTAGGTAAAAGTTAAAGTAGCCTCATCCCTGTCAGCGTAATTATGATTATCTGATATAAGAATGCCATGTTGTGAAAATCATCTTTCATATTGCAATTACAAAAAGAAAGTAGGTATGAAGATTTATATATGACTCGAAACAAAATACTATTTCTTTATATGGAAAAATTAGAGGAACATCCACATAATGGAGTCTCTCTGAAATATATTACAAAAAGATTTCAAATTGACTCTTTACTTGTTGAATAGTCTCACGGGCCCAATCAACCTCTTGGTGAAGCTCGGTCAGTTGAGCAGCTTTAGCCTCCTTGTCCTGATAAAGTGTATCTTTGGTAGTTGAAATGTTAGTTACCCATTCTAATTAAGATTCTCCCAATAATTGGATCAGTTTCTCAAGACTATTTTGAACATAATCCATTTTTTGCTGAAGATGCAGCATTTTCTTCATTTTATCATTAATTTTCTGATCAAACTCTATCGAAGTTTTTCTATGATTGGCTTCCACCACAGATACTACAGCTCGAAATACCTCAACATTGGTGATCAGTTTGTCCTCTACAATATATTTTCGTAGTTTTTGTTCTTACTCCTATAGGTGAATGATATCTTTCACCGCATTTTAAACTGGGCGACGATCAAATCCAAAAAAACCCATTATGCTAAATAGTTATGGTAGTCAGACAAAATATGAAGGAAACTCATACAAGGTATTTTTAGAGATTATATCCCAAATGGTTCTCCATGTTTTATTCCACATAATACTGAGATAAATTTGCAGCTCTAAGACCAAATCAGAATAACTACCATGAGACAGAACATATTCTCGGATCATATCATTCAAGGAGGTTTTTAGCTCTGCTCCATTTGAAGTATTAGATGTTTTATCTATCGTTATTGGTTGATCCAACATATGGGCTTCATCTTCAGATCTAATCATGGGAGTTGGTGGCCCTAAATGGTAATTTAAAATGATTTTTATCTCTAAGTGTGTAGCAACAACCAAAGAACGATCAAGACAGTCAATAACATTTAACTAGTAATAAGTTAGTTTCTTGAGGAGACTCCTCCCCAGTATTCTCAGCTTCAGTAGTTTCAGTAATTACTTCTTGGGGAGGGAAACTCTCCTAATCTTGCCCAGTCACCATAACCATAAGATCTAGTGCATCTCCAAACGTTGGATTTTCAGTTGGTATCTCTTCAACTTCAATGGAATCTGGATAGATTGGTATGCCCCATTCTTGAAGGTTCATTGAAACATTCTCTATAGATAAAGATTTATAAATTGGTCTTTGATATGAAATTTCAGAGAAAAGAACAATTATGTATGGAAAATGAAATAATTAAAACTTATGTTCTTTCAGTTCCTCATTGAAATCCCTAAACTCCTTGATGGAACTTAGAATATCAATGTCTATAGTAACAAAATACATCATTTCAGTGTACATGGCTTTGTATTTTATAGCATCTTCACCATTTAAGGTATCCAACAAATTTTTATTGATTCCTAAATTGGCTTTGATGAAATTTTTTTATATCATCACTTAAACTGGTGCAATGTCATCAGAACATTCTTAATCACGATTGGAACTAGTACATGCATTATATTGCTCAGGATCCTCACTCGTTCCTTCCAGAGCAACAAGAATTTTTGTGTTGATTGTCACAGAATCCTTTGACATAGGAAACATATCTAAAATATTATAGAAAAAGTAATTCTAGAAATGACATGTGATACCCATAAGAAATGAATTTGATATTACCATGACCCTTTTCACTCTATATATAAATAAGTTCAATGCAGCCACATCCCTTGACACTTCATATATTAAGGTAACAAATTTATCAACAAGAATTTGTGCTTCTCTTAGAGTGTCCTTATCAGTCCTTAAAGAACCAATTTTTAATCCCTTAAAAGAAGAAATGGATGAAGATCCTATGAAAATATGAACATGGTTCTCAAGGTGTGCCAAGAAAGTCATAATACTAGAGGATAATGAAAATACTCACTTTTTTGACATACACTTCAGATAATTCTCAATGATTTATTGCATTACTTTTTATAAGAAAGTGGGAATGTTGTACTAATCCTCTTGGCAGTAGAGACCTGAGGTAACGGTTGAGGATTTTATGTCTCTGTTACATCCATCATGATTCTCCCTCTTGGATAATGTCCTAGAGACTCGGGGGTTCATCCAATGTGTCAATATAAGTGCCCATAGGTCTATATTTTTTTGACATAGTCACCTTTACTGATGTTCCTTCTATAATTTGAAGTTGAGAAATGAAATACAGTCAAGATTAATGATGGTGGATGATAGAGTGGAATTGAAAAAAAAATAAAAGGTAAATTCATTCCCAGTATTGACATAAATGTCTCATTTATATTTAGGGGGAACAATTACCCCTTCAAGTATTAATCAATCCATCATGTCAGATTCTCATTTTGAGGCTGGTACTTGGTCATCAGTTTCATATGTGAAGGTCTCCCACTTCACAATATGCTCTGGTACTTCAGCCAGATTACAATTTGAATGACAATCAGAAGGTTATCTAATATCACCCACATCTAGTATTCAAAGGCCATATTGGATAAATTTACATTCATATTTGAGTTCATGAGTCATTATTTCCTATTACTATATTTTTAAAGGCTGCACATAATTTGGTTTTGATACAGTTGGCTATAGAGATAAATCCACACCCTCTGATTAGAAGTCTTATTTAAGCCTCCCTTATTCTTCAAATGAATAATTGGATGGGAGGGTAACCTATTTTTGATGATGGAGACTAGTTCTCTTCAGTGTTGGAGGTGTTATTTCCCCAGCCTTGGTCTTCTTGGTTGATTTTCTGCAAGGATATTTTGAAGGTTCTGAAACCTCTACATCATCTTTGGATTTATACCTTTTACCACGATTTCTACAAACAACAGTTTTCATGGACTCTACCTGATGTATTCCTTTTATTAAATCCACCTGAGGGTATGAAGAACCCAAATATTTATCATTTAAATCCTCTAATACAATTGATTCATCTGATGTAGGTAGTGTAATCAACATTTTGGATGTCTCTAAATCCATCAAAATCCATAATTGTCAGGCTACCATTGGATGCTTCTAATGACTAATGTATATAGGAGGAAAGGTACTTTATTTTTGAAGAAATTTGAACTAAAGAGAAAACCTACAAGGGACCTAAGGCTCACATATGATTTTTTCATCAATTTTAGTCGATGGTATGATATCCCTAGATGACATCATATAAGCTCTCTACTCTTAATTTTCTTCCTTACCATCATCAAAAAATGTTACAATTAGTGGGTTACCAAAAGGAAAGAAGATTAATTCTCTCGATGCATTCAATGCCAATAGCACTTCATCAGCCTTCAGGTTAAAAGGTTGAATCCTATAAACATTCTACAAAAATAGAGTAAATTGACCATCAGAGACTATAACCGAATTCAACACTGAATATAAAAAAATGTGATGTAACACATCCCCATAATACTTGAAATGGTGATGAAAGTCTAAATAGAGCCTTACCGTTGTATAAATGCAATAGTAAGTGGTAGATTATTGCTGATACAGGGGTATCCAACCCAATATATTTCCCCTCTACCAACTTGGCTATAATAAACAAATTCTCTAGTCTTACATCACCACCAGACTAGTGGAATATAAGAAAATAAATTCTTATCCACATGGTAATGAAGTTGAATAAGCATACTTTGGCATCAATCTCAGACTTAACCTTGTAACCCCAATGCTTGTAATCACCTTTCTCCAATGTAGGCCAGTGCATTCCTGAAGCACCCTAATTGTCCATAGTTGGAAAAATGGTAGGAAGTTCATTAGTGGGACCCCTTTTTTTGGTTTTAAAAAATCTTACATCCACACTCTTGAATGAATATCATACCTGTTGAAAAGATATTTCTTTTATTTCAGATATTTCTTTTCTATTTTGAATAGTTTGTGATCCAATGGTGGTGTCCTCTTAGAATCACCCCATGTTGTTATTAGTGGAATGAATTCATCATACATATCCTCGAGAATGGGAACTCTATATATTTGGTATATATCCCATAAACTAATACCAACATCACTGTGCATCAAGTTTAATGAATTTGTTTTCGAACTCCGTCTGCTCAGTAATTCAGGAATAGAGTTATTTTTTGTAAACAAAAGTTTGTCCTATCAAGATAGATTCATAAATGTGAACATCCATAATCACTTTCTTGAAATATGCAAAGTCCTATGTACCCAAAATTCCCACATCCATTCAGGCTTGACTCCTCCTCCAAAACGAAGGTCCCAGTCTTCCTTCTAGCTCTTAGATTGATATATTTTTGAAGCATGAAAGGTAGAATCATAGAAATGTAGCCTAGGATATTCAACATGATTCTTCATATAATGAGTACATATACTATGATTTAGGATTAATCTAATATGGATTGTTTCCTAAGGAACTGGAATAACCTTCGTAGTAATATTCATACAATGACATTTGATGTGTTTAACAAACCAAGTCTTTGGAAAATATTTCTTATAATATGGAATGTGGGCATCTTTCCAAAGCCCATGAACATACAGAGACAGAGAGTGGCTTCATGGATATTCACATTGGTATGGAATCAATCCTTTCACCAACTCAATAAGGGTACTCTCAACAATGTTTTAATAGTTTGGTCCAATTATTTTCATCATTTTGGTTTGGAAAACTCAAGATTCGTTAGTTTAAGTCACTAAACAAGCTATTCCTACAAGAGAATTGTCAGATTTTCCTCATTAAATTGTAATACTGAATTAAAAAAGTTCAAATTTAACTTAAAGGAATTCAATAATTTGGAAAGGAAAAGTTTCACACAACTCCTTCGATGTGGTCACCCATGTAGGTCCTTCGACAAGGTACCTAGCGCAAGTCCTTTAACAAAGTCCTTCTTCGTAAATACTTTGATAAAGTAACTATGTGTAGCTTCATCTCTCAAATGGATATACCTTAATAAATTTTAAAGGGACCTACATGAGATCACAATGCGAGAGAGATGAATGAATGACCTATGCAACGAGATTAGAAATTTGAGAACACGAGTGAAGAAAATGACAAAGGAATGATTCTATTTATAAGCATTGTTGCCTATGTCGCTGAACTACACTGCCAATCTACGTGACATTATTACTCAGAATACCTATGTGGTCTATAATTCATTCTCCATAATCTTTTCCCCATAATCATGCCTCAAGACTCAACCCTCATTCTAGTAAAATCCAATCCTAAGGGGGGTCTTTTTTTGACACTCCATTTTTTAATAAAGAAAGGGAAAATGATTATGATGAAGCACTTTGGATATCTTAATGTATCAATGAAATTTAAATAAAGTAAAGAAATATAGTTCAAGGGACCTATGTAACATACCTATGAATAAGAAGGCCAGAATAGCTCTTTCCCTTTTAGGATAAAGGCACGGGGACCTAAGAAACACATCTACACATCAAGCATCCAGTGTAGGTCATGCCCATGCAGCCCAATGCATAACCCCCTACACCGAGGACCTATGCAGAGGACCTACACTACAGACCTATGTGAAAACAAAATTTTCTCACCCCTACGTAGAAGAGATACACTGTGGATCTACGCCGAAGATCTATGTGGAAAACCTCCTTTTGACCATCCCCCTCCTTGCCTATAAATAGGACCCTTGGGCTCCCCATTTTGAGAACTAAAAAAGTTATAAGAACTCCCGAAGCTCCCATTGCATAACTTCTTTTCCTGGGTCCTCCAAATTTTCTCTGTTATCTTTCTAAAACATGAGAGAATATATAATTATATGGGATAAATAAGATCAATTTCCTTTCATATTTTTAAATAAAAAACATTTGATTAAGGACCCTCCTTCCATAGGAATAATTCATTTATGCAAGGTCCTTTCCTTAAGAAAGGACAAGTGTGGTATTCTTCCAAGGACATCAAGGGACACCCATGGTGCTTAAGTTAAAACCTCACCCAAGTGTTGTTATCTCTGTAGTTCATTGACCAAGTTATATCAAGATTTTATTGGATTTTCTTTATTATGTTAAGCATTTTTTAGTTTTTCCTAGGAGTTGTGTGGTACACCTATGGAGCATACCTATGTGGTCCACCTCTGTGAGCCACCCTTTAAGGCCTCTTCAAATCCACTCATGGTAGGGCCTCTCCTTTATTGGTTCTCTTACCTAAAAGGAATCCTATTAAAACCTACACCAAGACCTCATGATCTATCATGCCTTTGGAAAAATTACATCATCATGTCTCTTATTTGGATTTGGATATATATGGTCAGAGGATTTCCACACTTGTCCTGCCATAGGGTAAGAATATTCAGGGTGTCCATGGATTTGAATATATATGGTCACATAGACCCTTAACACAAAGAAAATTTTGAGAAGTTCTTGGTCTTAGATAATGGGGATAAGACTTTGTCCACCCCTTCTAATCTCTAATATCCAAAGCCTCTAGTCCCTAGTAGTAAGACTAAGGATAACACTTGATTTTCCATTCCATAGGGAATGATATCCTCCTTCTATCACTACTAGAAATTCAGGCTATAGACATGGACCTATACCTACAGTTCTATCAGTCCGTGGCTATAGCTTGTTTATAGACATGGTTTAATAGGATGATCATGTCTATTTGTTGGAAACCCTTCCTCAAACCCTCCCATTCTCTAATGAACCCCTCCTGCCCTTGCAATTCTTCCTCCCCCACAATATACTCCTCATCGCGCCCTCCTCCTCGTCGTGCCCTCCTCCTCCCTGACGCCTCCTCGTCCCGCCCTCCTCATCACCACGACCCTCCTTCCTGACGCCTCCTCATCACTCCCTCCTCATCGCCATGACCCTCCTCCCTGATGCCTCCTCACCGCGACCCTCCTCCTCGATTCCACTCTTCTGATGCCTCCTCGTCGTGACCCTCCTCCTCACCACAACCATCCTCCCTGACGCCTCCTCCCTGATGCCTTTATTCTGATGCCGAGGTCGACACCCCCATCGCCCTCCCTGACACCTTTTCACCAGCAACCCTCAAAACCCTCGACCCCTTCTCATCATGACCCTCCTCACCCCGACCCTCTTCCAGCGAAGCTGCTCAGAGCTACCTCCCCTCCTCCTCAATTCACGATGGTTCTCCCCCACAACACTCAACACTAGAGGTAATCCCTTGTCTCTTCCTTCATCCCCATTGACCATTCTTATTGAATTTTTTAAACCTTAAGTATTTTTAATATTATTCTTCACTTACTCCCATTTCCACACTGATATGCACTACTATAACCCCTCAATTTACCACACAGTAACCACTGATTTGGGACTTGACCACATCAACCTCCTATAATTTGACCGGTGAAGAGTTTTGAAAATGATCTTCTCCTTAGAGTCTCCAACTTCAGTGGGATGTGTGTGAGGTTCTATAAAAAAGAACACAAAACCAATATGAATTGTCATGCTTAAGTTATAAACTGCATAACGGTGACTTTGTATATTTTTATACAGCAGCTGTGAAGAATCGGAAATGTAGGAGGAGGAAGACACAGAACAGGGGAAGAAGAGTGAGAAGAACATTCAAGCAGTCTCTCTTTTCTCCTTTCTATAGGTTTTACCTCTTTTGAATTATAACTTTGATATTAGTTTTCAATTTTATCATTATCTGTATAGTTTTATTTTGTTTCTTGTTATCTTTTACTCAGTGTCTGTTAATTCTCACCTTGAACACATATATTTGGAAATATGAATAAACATGCCATATTACCACTATTAACATATTCAAATTTACTATATTTTTTATCCTTAATTATTCATCACATGAATCAAATAAATTTTTGAATTTTATACCTTATAATTAACCCGTTAGATTCTTGAGAGAATATAATTGTAGTTTTATAGTGAAAACACCAATAATAACTAATGGAAAGTGATAATAGACCATCATAATTTTTTCCAAAGCAATAAGGACATTATTAATGTAGTTGATAAATCCTATGGTGTTTTCTATTTTCTTTCCATGGATTATGAGTGTTCTAGATCATCATCCCCACATAATTCTTTCCTTCAAGAAAAAAGGTTCATTCCCAGCCCAACATTACTCTTAGAGAGGTATCTACAATATCCTGATTAAGGACTATAACATATGATGCTTTTATAAAATTTTTAGGTGTTAAATTGATGTGTCAATAAAATTACATGATTTCATCCTTTGTATCTTAAATTGGAATCCTTCCATAATTTTCATTATTTTCCACTTTAATCTTCATAATTACAATGACTATCTAGAGTTTTGAATTTTTATATCAAAGAAACTATCATCAGTTCACCCATTTTAAAATTTATTCTTTCAATTATTTTAATTTTTTTATATCCCAAAAATTATTCCCTGTTTCAACCTCCAACTTTTCCAAAACGTCCATGAAGTTTTATTGAGAAATATAACTCACTATTTTACTAGAGGTTGTATTATTTCTTAATTTCTTTATGGAACTTACATGTTGTTTTCACCATCGATATATGGAATCATTAGATATTATTTCTTAATTTATTTATGGGACTTACATGTTGTTTTAACCATCGATATATGGAATCATTAGAGGTATTTTGATAATAATAATTTTAACAATCTATTGATTGGTTTTAATTTGATAAATGTTATTCATATTAAATTCATTATTCTGTTGGATAGTGACTAAAAATTTAATGAGTTAATAAATTATTTTATTAGAAAAAATAGCATGGAGAGATCACAAATAGTAACATACATTTTTTTGAGTTAGCTAGTTTATAGGAAGTTGTACTATTTTTTCTTTAGTTGGGAAAAATATGGAATGACCAACGAAGGTGACACCAAATTTTAAAAACTTGTAAAATAACTATTCCATGATTTTGAATTTTTCTTCATTCGTGTAAAATAATTTTTTTGAATTAATTACATTAGTGTGGAATTTTTTTATGAACTGGCTCACTAGGGCCTACCTGGCTAGTGGTAAGCTGAGTGTGACACCACAAGCCCACCTCTAATTGGTTAGGGGTTAGTGACCATCCCTGAGTAGGCATAATACACACAAGGTTTGCCTTAGCCTATGGTACCTGTACACATGAAAAGAATAAAGGGGAAAATAAAATCCTACAAAAATAGATAAAAAATACTAACTTGTTATGAGGGATGGGACTACTGACATATGCCACAACCTAGCATGAACCATGGTCTATCTAGATCACTATCTTATATCTGATCTTGGTCCTCCTAGGATTCCTTCAAAAGGAATATTGTCTACATAAGACATGAAAAATATGGGTAGATCCCATGCAGTGTTTAGTATAACAATGCTCAATAGGACACTCCAAAATCACTAATCAATGGGAATTTAGAGAGTAGTTATCTCATAATCACATAGACACATCATTACAAATATGAGATATAGAAATAGGAACAATAAACTAGATATAATCATAACATAAAACATGCCTCAATGGCATATTAACCAGTATTTTCTCCATAAGACTCTACTCAAGGATACAATTTAACATTCTTTTGGTTTCACTCACAACATGATCTATTCTTTCACTGATGGTGCATTCCAAAGAGGTCATGCTCATCAGACCTCACCAAATATGTACTCAATGTAACTCTAAAGATCTCGGTACATAGATTGGGGATCTCTCCAAGGTCATATGGGGTATACCATACCATACCTAAAATATCCCACTAAGTATGGGATTGTACACACAGATAAGTTGGTAATAATGATTCCACAAAACCCACCTAGGGAAATAGAAAAAATTATAGAGGATCACACCCCGAGTCACATAGAGGGATTCCCAAAAACTATCTGAAACTAATCCTACAGAGGAGATCACAGTCCTATTATTAGGATTTAATAAAAAAATTACCCTCATGGGGATGACCAAGGGGAACACAGACAAGTTAATATAGTCCATTTTTGTATCTCATCTTCATATAATTAATCTTCCTTCCAATTATATAATCTTAATATTCTAACAATAATGTTGAAATATATTCTTTCTTCTAGTTATTATTCTCATCTTCTTACCATTTTAATTCTCATCCAATTCTTTAATATTAATTCTTGGTATATGATATGGTTTATATTTTCAAAATGTCTCTAAATGTCAATAAATCTTTGTAGATTTAATACAAAACATCACAACTCGTTATGAATTAACCCAAACACTTTTGGGAAGTGATTATTATTATCTCTTAGATTTCATATAAACTCTTTTTACTATAATTAATCCTCATTCTTGGAACTTATGTATGACTATTCATGAATTTTTATAATTTAAAACATTTATGAATTCCCTAAACCATAATTTTAATATATTTTTTATTATTTTTTTTATTAACTTGTTATTGATGATTACTTAAAATCTTATAAAACAATACATAAAATGTTAAGTCATTTTCTATATTATTTATTTAATGTAGGTTTATCTACCTCAGAATGGATAGATACTGGATGTACAACATTGATCGGATCACTGATGAATTTCATAAGGAGTTACAATATTTTTTGGACTTTTCATTCACTAATGATTCAGATTGTGGATTGATTCGATGCCTGTGTTTTGATTTTGTTGGAAGACCTTGGTTAACTCGTGACAAAGTGAGTTACCATATCACTAAAAGTGGTTTACAAAAAAATTATCATGTGTGGTATCCCAATGGAAAAAATTATCAAGTGTTGAATGACATTGATTCAGCAGAAAAGATTGGTATGAAAAATCTGATTTCTGATCGGTTTCCTTTTGTTTCTGAAGATAGCTCCTCATATAGACCAGTGCAAGAGGAAATAAATAATGGAGAAAAGTTCTCATCTATTAATCAGGATGATGATGTTGAGAGTGTTAGAAAGCTGATAGAAGATGCAAATACCCCAGTATATCAAGCATGTGGAAAAATGAGAAATCTTGAGTTTTTAATGCAATTATATCATGGGAAAACAATGTATGGATTTAGTAATACTACGGTCGAATATCTCCTTACATTTATTAAGGATTTACTTCCTGATGATGCATGTATTCTATAAAATGATTACATGGCATAAAATTTGGTTGAAAATTTTAGATTTTCATCTAGTAAGATTCATTCTTGTCTCAAAGACTGTTGTTTGTTCTCGAAGGAGAATGCAGACTTGAGTCAGTGAAAATAGTGTGGAACATCAAGGTGGAAGACTAATAAAGACGGGTCTCAATCTTTCATACCACATAAAGTGATGTGGCACTTCCCTTTAATTCCCAGGTTTCAAAAAATATTATGTCAGAACAAATGGAAAATAATATGAGATGGCATGCAGATGAAATAAATAAGGATAACGATGAAATAGTGCATTATGCAGATGGGTTGTCTTGGAAGAAATTTGATAGGTTACATCCTGATTTTGCATCCGACCCACGAAATGTTATATTGGGATTATCCTGTGATGGTTTCAACCCATTTCTCCAAATGCATACTGCACACAGTACTTGGCCTATTTTCATTCATATTTATAACTTTCATTCATGGATGTGTATGAATAAGTCGTTTACTATCCTGATTATATTGATATCTAGACCCATTGATCCTGGAAATGATATTGATATATACTTGCAGCCATTAATAGAGGAGTTAAATGAGCTTTGGATTTTTGATGCACAAGCGTATGATGCATTCAGAAAAGAGTACTTTATGTTTTGTGTAGCTTTATTATGGACGATAAATTATTTCCCTGCCTACAGAATGATGTCTGGTTGGAGTACTAAAGGAATATTATCCTGTCGTATTTGTATGAAAAATACATGTTTCCGAAGATTAAAGTTTCGGCGAACTTTCAGTTTCATAGGGCATCGACGTTTTCTACCATTGGATAATCCATACAGGAAAAATCGGAGATAGTTCGATAATTCCATCTAGATAGATGAGACACCAAAATGAATTTTAGGGACTAATATTGTTAAAGAACTTGATGATTTTAATTATGTTCTTTGAAAAAGTCAATCAAATATCAGAAAGCGAAATCATGCTAATTCGAATTCCAATAGAAATTGGAGAAAGAAAAGCATATTCTTTGAGTTGTCGTATTGGTCATCAAATTTATTACATCATTGTTTGGATATAATTCATATCGAGAAAAACATTTATGAGATGTTACTTGCTACTATTTTAAATGTCAAAGGAAAAAACAAAAGACGATTTGCGGTGTCGTCGTGATTTGATAGATTAGGGTATAAGAGCAAGACTTCATCCTGAGTTAATTGGTCAAAATAAGTGGAAAGTCCTTGTTTCCTGTTATTCGATGACAAATGAGGAGAAAAAACAATTTCTTCAGGTCTTGGAAAGTTTGAAGGTTCCGGATGGTTATTCAAGTAATATTTCAAAAAGGGTGAATACACAAGATGTGAAACTCAAATCTCTTAAAACCCATGATTAACATGTCCTGTTACAAGAGTTGATTCCCATTTCCATTCTCCATTTACTTTCACATAATGTTAGAGTTTCGGTGATTAAGTTATGTCAATTTTATCGAGATCTTTGTGCCAAAAGATTTAGCAGAAGTGTTGTTCAGAAATTGCATAGAGATGCACGAATTATTCTTTGCGACTTGGAGAAATTTTTCCCACTGTCTTTTTTCACATGTATGTTACATTTTACTGTGCATATTCCCACGGAAGTTATATTTGGTGGTCCTGTTTCAAGTCTGTGGATGTATCCTACCAAAGAATGATGTTTAAATTGAAATCTTATGTAAGAAATAAATATCATCCTGAAGGCTCTATTATGAAATTATATTTAGCATAAGAATGCATGGATTTCTATTCATCATACTTGGATAACGTCACTACGAGGTCTAATCAACTAATGAGAACTGAATATGAGCAATATGATCCCATTGAGCCTGTATTTCCTTCACTTCCCCAAACAGGGGGGATATATGGATCGTACTCGTTGTGTACTTTAAGCAGGGAAGAGTGGGAAATGGCACATCACACAGTACTATTCAACTATGGTGTTCTTGATGATTATATCAAGTAATTAAACTAATAAATATGTATTTTTTTCATTGTGTGATTTCTTTATATCTTCTGACAAGTTAATTCTTTCATATCTGTAGAGAACATTTAGAAATTATAAAAAAGAGACATCGCCCTTTATCTATTAAGAGGAAGGAACTGTTGCACAGCAAAGAATTTTCTGCCTGGTTAAAGTCAAAGGTAATAGATTTCTTTTTCTTCTTCTCATAACATAATCACATGTCTCTCTTTAATATTCTATGTTGGTATCTTTTAGGTTTTAACTCTACCAATGATTGAAGTATCAGATGAAATAAAAGCATTTTCCTTTGGTCCAAACGATGTGGTACGTGATTGTAAGTCAATGGTTGTCAATGGATTTAAATTTGTTATAAATAGTCGTGTAAAAAAATGGAAACACAGCATGACGGTGTCATGATAAGCGCCACAACAGAATGTTATGCGAGTGCATCGGACAGGCATCTTTGATCAAAAAATATATCATATTATGGTGTTGTTGAAAGAATCATTTTATTAGATTACTATGCACATGGTCATGTCGCAATGATGAAACACAAGTAGTTTGATTCAATGACACGACAAGGAATTCATATTGATAACTATGGATTTAGAGTGATTGATATGAAACGCCAGATTTGTACCAATAAACCTTATATTCTTGTGTCACAATCTAAATAGTTGTTTTATGTAAGTGACCCATTACAACCACAATTTGGTTTTATTGTTGATGTTATTCCTAGACGTATTTTTGACGAAGGCATGGATGAAAATGATGTTGTGGATAAACCTGTCGGTATTTATTCTAATGTTGAATTTGATGATACGGATAATGCAATTGTTAGAACAGATTGTGAACCAAAAATTGTCACAGACCCCACATAGTGTTGACACATTTGTAAGTATTTACCTGATATTATCGCAATATTGTATGTTTTTTTTAACTTCCATACATGATATCAAAATAACTAGTATATTTTATACCATTATAGAATATAAAACTATTAATATCCTGACCAATTTATGTTTAAACACTTCTCTAGTAAATCTAAAACATAGAAAAGTCTTGATATTTTATCAATATAAATATCACACATGAAAATGTATCTCATTGTTTTATAATACAATTGTATTATTTAACATTTTTCATTATTTCTATTTATTTTAGAATATTATTTTAAATTTCCATGTTAAAATGTCTGATTATGATGATACTAGAAGGAGTAGAAGAATACCAAGAAACGAACAATGTAGGTCTCCTCTTGGAAACAATGTAAGTACAAATTATATTTGAATATTATGGTCTTTCATATTATTTATCTTGTTATCATTCATTTTATTTTATCATCTATGTTATTTTAGGCTGCATCATCGAGGAGACACTTGGATTATTCCACTGAGGATGATATTGTGGTAGGGGGTACTGATTCTATAGGTCATCCCACTACTACGCCGATTGAGACACCAGGAGGCCATCCTCCCATTATGGCACCTTCATATTATCCATACCCACCTTTTCTGTATCAATTTTTTCCCGCACCCACATCGGATGGTAGTTCTCAAACTCCCATCCTTCATTTTTCATTCCCACCATCCACTGTACAGGGTGATGTGCCCCCATATATCCCACCACCATATCCATATCCATATCCACCCTCATCTGTACAGGGTTATCCATCGGGTTTTCTGCCTCCATCAGTACACTTTGCATCTACTATACATAGTACTCCTGTAGATATCTCACCTACCATGGAGGATACCCCCCCTCCAGACGTAGCACTTCAGGGGTCAACAGATCCCCCATCTACTAATATTTGTTTAAACATTACTGTTACTGATTAATGATAAATTCATATATATTATTTTATTTTATTTTTGGTTTCATGATTAGCTCCAGCATCTACCAGACGACGAGGCCGCACAAAAATGTGCGAGGTTTGGAATCAACACACTCAAATCATAGTTTATTACAATGAGGACAATGCTATAATTAATAAAAATGGCATGGAATGTAAAAGTTTTATGGTAACACTTGATAGAGACATCAATATCATTCCGGTTCAACCGATAAGTTGGAAGGCAATTGGACAACAAATAAAGGACAAACTTGGGTAGAGATTTGGGTAAGTAATGTTAATCACCTTTTATATATATATAAATTTATAATATTTTCTTAACAAATATTTTTTTTATTGCAGTTTCGATATAATTTTCCTGATGGACAAAATGAAAAGGCTGCAAGGATAATGGATTTAGGAGAAATGTGGCGAGCCTACAAGTATGATTTATATCTTGGTTGGAAAAGGAGAGCTGGTACAGAGCTTGAAGAAGTACCAGTAATTCAAGATCTCCCAATATCACAATATAAAGATATGATCAACTATTGGAAGAGTTGAACATTTAAGGTGTTTGTTAAATTTATATATATATTCATTTATTTATTTAAAAACGATTTTAAATTTCTTGTTTTATTTATGTTAATGAATTTATATAATTATTTTTTTATAGAAGAAATAAAATAGAAATAAAACAAACAAGAGTGCAATGAAACACATTTATACTCGTGGACACACTTCATTACAAGATCATGAGCAGACGTAGGTAATTTAACATTTAAAATATTTAGCTTTATTTAGAGTAATTTTTTAAACTTCCAATTTTGATTTATTTCTTTGTTTTTTTCAGAAAAAGCTATTGAATATCGTAGGTCGCGTTCCTCGCTCAACTTTGTTTTGTACAATCCGGAAAAAGAAGGATGGTACTGTGCCAAATACCAACACCGAGAAGGTGATTGTAAGTATATTTCAATTTATTTGATTTTTACTGAATTTAATTCCTTATATTGTTTTATCATTTTAATTTATGTTATATATCAATCAACAGAATGCTTTAGAGGCATTGGCAGAAAAATAACCTGACAATTTGGGCCCAAACAATCATCTATATTAGGTATTAGGAGATGAGCATCAGGGTAGAGTGCGTTGTCGACCTAGGACGAAGATTGTACCATCTTGATACTGGTCTACTTATGTTTCTTCGAGTACCGGTTCTTGTTTTGTCACAGTGGAACAAATGAATGCCACAATCAAAGAAGAAAGTCAAAAATCAGAACAGGCGATAACTGCAAATATGATGAAATTTATGGCTGCCCTTTCTTCTACACTTCCACCAGAATCAGCTGAAATGGTTGATGCCTTTTTGATGTCGATGTGTTATGTTAATGTAAATTCTTCTGTCGGAGCCAGAGCCGGACCTACTGCTAGACCCGGTGCTGGTGCCAGTTTGGATGTTGATGTCGATGATGATGTTGGTGGTGTGAGAGGTGGTGATGGTGTTTCTGTAGGAGGTGTGGATGAGGGTTATCATGATTCTAATGATACTTATATTGAGACTCACTTTTGATGTAAATTTTATTTTTGGATTGGTAATGTATGATGAGTTCCTTAAGACATAGGATGGTGTGTTTCATGGCCATGTTCTTGAATGGGTTTCTTCAATTGACGCTTCATGTTTGTCTCTCACTAACATAAAAAATTTAAGCAGATTAACACTCACTATAGTCTAATCACAAATGTATTCTATGGAATACTCATAGAGTCTCTAGATTGCGTTAATTAATCCTTTTTTATGAACATTATCAATAAACTAATGTTCTAATCATTTCATATCTTTGTCCAGATTTATTTTAATTATGAAGTACATTATAATTATTTGATCTAATGTTTCATAGATCATTAATGATACCAATCTATTTCATAAAAGAAATTAAAAATGAATTTTTTTTATTTGAATGCTTAAATCTCAATATATTTTTCAAGAGAAACCCAACTGAAGTCTCACTTACAAGATATTCTATACTAATGTATCTGCTACAGTTTTCATGTGATAAGGATATGAATTTGGATTTTTCTCAGGCCTCCCAGTTATATAATATAAGACTTGGTAATTTTTTTCTCCTTTTCTATTTATGAATAGTTGATATAGAATGGGGAATGAAAATTTCATGCCCATCATGAAGAGAATTCATTTTTTCCCATGATTACCTTGTAAAATTTTCAAACAAGTGGGCATGGTGTATTTTTTATTTAGATATAATAATTTCTTTAAAACATGACTATTCCTCTATTTTATTTCAAGGTCTTCATTCTTAGAACATATCCTCCAATCCATATTGAGGATTACATCAAAAAGGTTTATTTCCAGAACTAGGAAATCCCATTCCAGATTGACCCTTGAAAGAGTGAGAGTGTAGGACAGACACCTGAAACCCTGATCCTTCTCCTTATTGAGCAAGTTTAGTAACTACATCTCATAAGGTATGATATCAGTCATAAATTTCAAAAACTCCAGAAGAAAGTAAGAAATAATGGAGTTAGATTCACTAGTATCAAACAATCCTACAACAATAGATTATACTTTAATAGTAGTACATCCAACTATCACATTTCATGCATATGATTACAATGCTTTTCTGATCAATATCATTAATATTTACCATATCTTGTTGGGAATGATAATGACTACTAACCTGTAGATCTACCTTAAGCTAACTATTTCTAGTATTAGATATAGCCCTACCGCCATGACTTCTCAATCGATAAACTTCTTTCCTTGATGGTTCTGATTGGGTCATCATTCCCCTAGAGGTTGTGGAACCCAAACCACTCTAGTATGAGTCTCCAACAGTATATAACCACGAAAAATCCCCCATTATTTCATAATTATTGAAAGGTTTAGGTGGGGTTGGAAATCCTCATCGCAAATTCTCAAACCTTCCAGACTGATGGCACAAGATTGATCCTACATCTGAAGCCTCAGAAGAAGATGGTTGAGAAGGATATCCTAAGATACCACATACCCTCTTATCCTTTTTCCAGTCCTCCTCTTTTTTTCAAACCTTCCAAACTGATGGCACAGGATTGATGCTCATAATGAAAGAAAAAGGAAAATTGATTACCAGAAATTCCAATGTGGGGAAATATCTACGGAGATCTACCTTAAGGTTAAACAACATATATTTAAAAGGAGGGTCAGTTTCACTTTAACTTCTCTAGATGCCTGAATTCTAATTTATCAATGTTATCCTTGAATGGCCTATGGTTGTCTACTTTATGTGACTTTAATTTTGCTTCTTCAGTTCGATTTTGTCAAATTTTATCTGGGTTAAAGGCCTTTTCAGGATGTCTACTTTTCTGCTCAGTTAGATTGTTTTTCTGAAAGTTTCTGGTTTTGTGATTTGGTTCTCTGCTGGTCTGGTTTGGTTCTTTACAAACTGAATTTTGGATTTTCTTTCTCTCTCTGCCTGGACTCTACACTACGTGCATGAGTCTCATTATATACTTCAGGTATTGAACAAAGCACTGAGGCTTTACTCTGTTGAATGTCTACTGAAATCCATAATAATGTCTCCCTATTGAGGCATGTTTTGAAGAAAGTATAGGTCTGGAACTCACTTCCCTGTTTTTCATTGGATCTAATGGGAGAAGCTGACTGCATGAGTCCTATTTTCCTCCTCAGAAGGGCTGTATTTCAAGGTTCATACTGCACCTATTAAAGATTTTTGGTGATCAGATTGGTATCTACTTGATAGTTCAACTTATATCTATTGAAGGACCTTCTCTGCTTAACATGTCTTGATGATAGAATGGTCTTCTGCCTGGTCTTGTCCTAGTTTTTCTACATCTAGAAGTATATTCTGTTTTGATTTGATAAGATGTTGTTATTATGTCTTTGAAGTGTATTTGTGTAATCTCAGTTATTCTACTTCAAGATAAGGCCCTTATGGAGTTATCTATGTTTTTTGCTGGACTGGAATGCTTTCACTCTGACCTGGTTTTTAATGCTGCTACAGTCCATTATTCAATATCCAGCTGGAACTGTTAAGAATGCAGCCTACAGAATGGATTTTCATCTACAAGGTCTGATCTCTATTTTTTCTTTGTTTTATGTTAGTTCATAGATCACTGCAGGGGAGGACATGGAAGGCTTGGACTGGTCATGATTCCTTTATTATGGTGTCTGCTTCCTATGTCGGATGATTTGTAAAATTGAAATTCCAGATTCGTAGTTTGTGAAGGATGAGGAGGATGGATTCCTTCCGGCATGTTCTTGATGGTCGACTTCATGTTTTTGGTATGGTTTTATTGATATTTTCTTGTACCTCTTTGATTTCCCTGTTTGTGTAAGCTATTTACACCTCGCGGTTGTACTGTTCACCTTTTGATATTAAGAAATTTCACTAGGGACATGAATTGGGATACCAATTCATGTCACCGCCTTCTTCTAAAAAAATATTCAGGATCCGTATTCATTCATGCATAGAAAAATAATGGGTCTCATAATTATAGGTGTCCTTTTCTAATGGTCATGAAAGGTTTTCTAAAACTAGAAGCACTCATGACATGATGTTTGATTTATGGGTTGAGGGGCCTAAAAGATGATGGAAGATCATCATACTCTGGTTGACCATGGTTAGGATGTTATGGTCCTATATACGGAATTATGATGGGTGTTATCTTTCACATTTTAACATCATTAAGTGGGGACATATTTGTAGTGCAGTTGTGTTGTTGTGTGACTAGGATGTTTTCTTTTCCATGCAGTTTAAATACATTTGGTAAGGATTTTGCAACTGACATGAATATTGTTCAGTATGTCGCTGGGGGAGGGGTGTGTAGGTGGGGGAGGGTGGGGGCAGGGGGAAGGGGGTGTGCTGGGGGCAGGGGGAGGGGGGTGCAGGTGGGGGCAGGGGGTAGGGGTTGTTGGGGGGAGGGGTGTGCAGGTGGGGGGAAGGGGGGCAGGGGGGCAGGGAGAGGGGGTGTGCATGTGGGGGTAGGGGGTGTGTTGGGGGCAGGGGGAGGGGTGTGTGAATGTGGGGGGGGGGGGTAGGGGGACAGGGGGAGGGGGATGTGCAGGTGGCGGCAGGGGAGGGCTGGGGGGTGTGCAGGTGGGGGCATGGGGAAGGGAGATAGGGTTTCTGGGGGAGGGATGTACAGGTGGGAGGTAGGGGAGGGGGCAGGGGGTGTGCATGTGGTTTTTTTATTACAGATCGTTAGCCTTCACTCATTTGAGTTTAGTATGATTTATTGGTTTCAATTTATTGTCTTCTTTATTGTCAGATTTTCCTTGGTTATGGTTTAGTTGTTTTGACTTATTGAATATGATATAGTTTATTTGATTTTTTATTTATTCTAATTTTATACATTATATTTATAATTTTTCAATTATTGTGTATAGATATTGTTCAATGTGTCGGATTAACATCAGTACAAAGGTACAATATGATTATCATTTATGTTTTCTACTATTTTAATTGTCTCCATATTTAATCCACTTTTATTGCAATATTTTGTACCACTAATTGATGAATTCAATATATTCAATATAATCAATATTAATGCAATGTTTCGATCCAGCATACAAGGGGAAATGGTGTAGTAACACAAGATTTTGGAGAAATACACCATCATGGAAGGTACAATGTGATAATCATTTAATAAACAGCAGCTTTTGTAACCTCACACACCCTTCTTTTCACAATTAATATTTTTTCTATATAGATTTTTTTTATTTGATTGGTTTCCAAACTATCTCCATTATATTAACATTCACAATTACAGTGTTCCGGTTTCAATGTTCATTACTATTAGTTATTATTTGAACAGTACGTACATCATATATTTGATTTCTCAATGGTACAAATAAATATTTATTCCTTTTCATATAAAATTAATGTTTACTAATATTGTGATGATGTCTTAGAAACTTCTACAACTATTAGTTATTATTTGAATAGTCTGTTCATTTATATGTTATTTGTTTTGATGAAAATTTAAAATTTGTACATATGATTAGAGCATTACAACTGCTTTAGAATGAGAATGGGTGATTAATCATTAGTAAACATTAACTGTGCTGGGATGTTCTTGATCCTACATACAGGGTCACAGGGTGGAGTCACACTACAATTTAGAGAAATACACCATCATGGAAAAGGGAGTAGTGACTCATTGTGGAGCTGTATCTTTACAAATTAGTTGCAGCACTGATGTTGGGTAAGTTTTTATTATTTCATCTTGTTTCAAATAGATTTTTATTTTAGCATATCTGTTACATCTCCACTACGCACATATTAGTTTAACCAGTTATTTCCAAAAAAAATTTTACATTCAACATAAAAATACTCAGCAGGGGGGTGGGCTGTTGTCCAGGGGGCTCCAGCAGGGGGGGTTCTGTTCGAGGGGGCTTCTGTCTAGGGGGCTATCCGGGGGGGCTGCTGTCCAGGGGGGTCCAGCAAGGGTGGGGGGGCTACTGTCCAGGGGGTCCAAAAGGGGGGCTTCTTTTCAGCAAGGTGGGCTATCCAGGGGGTCCAGCAGGGGGGCTTCTATTCGGGGGGATATCCAGGGGGGCTGTTATCCAGAGGGGTCCAGCAGGGGGTGGACCGTGCTTTTGTTACCTTGTAATTAATCAGATTTCACTGCTTTAGTTTGAATGAATTCTGAACATCCTTAGTGAAAAGTATTTAATCTTTTCCTGCTCTTATTGATGCTATCAGGAATGTTTCAAACAACCAATTTATTGGAGCTTATTTGTGTATCGTTGTGACATTGTTAGGACTTGGTGGACCACCCTTGTTATTTGTATATATATTTTTACTATTTTATTTATTTAACTTTATATTCACTAACCCAACATATTATGGGATATATTAAAGTAATTATTTTTATTGAACAACTTAATTTTATGCTCATTTCCCACACATGTATACAGATTGTTACTATTTTGTTTATTTTACAGGTCTTGTGTTTTTTATTTTCAAGATAATTATTTTTTTTCTACTTTTGTATTTGAATGTTTTCATTTTTTCAAGTTTTCTAGTTTCAGGTTTATAGGTTGCATGGTTTGAAGGATTGTAAGCTAGCAGGTTTGGAATTTATAAGTTGATAGTTTTTTCATTACACATTTACATGTTACTAATTTTTTGGTTTTTTGGTTGTTAGGTTTGTGGGTTTTGGTTTTTAGGTTTGTGGGTCTTGGGTTGTGTTTTGACCATAGTGAGATTTCCTTTAGGATGTTCTCTATCATGTTGTTGGCATAATGGCATGATGGAATAAAATGATATAATGAAATGTGAAATGGTAATTAGGCTTATTAGGTATGTGAATCTGAATTGTCAAAAATTTTATGTGAATTAAAATATTCTTATGAAACTAATAAATGGAAATTTAACCTAATTGAAATGTAAAGGGGTCAAATTGAAATTGTAGGTTTGAATTATGTACATTTTATTATCTGCAATGTAATTTTAATTTCAGGTTTGAATTCTGTATGTTGTATTGTATAGAGGGCAGGCTGTTGGAGGCTGCATTGCAGGCTGCATTGCGGGCTGTTGGAGGCTGCATTGAAGGCTATTGGAGGCTGTTGGAGGCTGCATTGCAGGCTGTTGGAGGCTGTTGGAGGCTGCATTGGAGGATTTTGGAGGCTGTTGGAGGCTGCATTGCAGAGGGAAGGCTCCATTGCAGATAATTGTAGAGGGTCCAGCTTGTTCGGTCATGAGGGATGTAGTTTTTTATCCAAACTGTGATCAGTATAGTTCAAGGAGCAGGAATGACTCCTATTTTTATAAGGTTGAGGTAATTTATTGAATTCTTGACATTGACAATGTGTCTCTTATAATTCTGAAGACTGCTACTAAAATGGGAAAATATAAGATTATTTACTCCATATTCTCCATGTATTAGGAATAAGATACCATTATACATGTTTATTGCTTTTTTATTGGGTGATTTTTTATTTTACAGGGCAGTACTAGTGCTGGAATCAGGAAGTACTGGTTTTGGAATCAGTGAGGGCAGCTGTGATCTGTATACTGGTTCTGTAATGCAGTTGTGATTGGTAGAGGGCAGGTTGTTATATACCAACATTTTGACAAACCGTTGGTAAAGGAATGTAAAAGTGACTCTACTGCAATGGTTTTACTAAACCATTGCTTAAAACATATTCCAACAGTTTTATTGGAACCATTGGAATAGGTTATGTGTAGACAGACATATGCCAATGGTTCCTATAAAACCGTTGGTAAAAGGCTACTGCAGTGCCGCACATGGCAACGGTTTCCCAAACTGTTGGGATATTATCCCAACGGTTTGGGATATGTAAAATTTTCAGTAGTGATTGGTTTACAGGTTTACAGATTATTTTACTAGTTTATAGGTTTACAGATTGTTTTACAGGTTTACTAATTTTCGAGGTTTTTTGGTTTGTGGGTTTTAGTTTCTAGGTTTGGATTGTTTTACAGGTTTACAGATTGTTTTACAGGTTGTAAGTTTACAGGTTATAAGATTACAAGTTTTCCATGAAGGTATTATTGTTTTTAGGATGAAGGTATTATTGTTTTTCAATGTTTTTCATGTTTTACAGATTGTTTTATAGGTATTATTGTTTTTAAGGTATGCATGATTGTTTTATAGGTTTCCATGTTTATAGTTTGTTTTTAGGTTATAAGATAACAGGTTTGTTGGTTTTACAGACTGTTTTAAAAGTTTTCAAAGGCTTCCATATTTGTTTTTAAGGTATGCATGATTAGTTTACAGATTGTTTTATTAATTTTAGGTTACATGTTCAGTTTACATGTTGCTTCAGTTTTTCAAATTGAATGTTGTGGGAGGTGTGCAGGAGCAGGGGTGGGGGTGCTGGTGCTTGGTGGGGAGGGGGTGTGCAATGAGGAGGGGGCAGGGGGTGTGGTGTAAGGTGTAGGGGGTGGGGCAGGGAAGGTGTGCAGAAGCAAGGGGTGGGGGTGGGGGTGCTGGTGCAGGGTGGGGGTGGTCTAGGGGGAGGGGGTGTGCAGTGAGAAGGGGGCAGGGGTGGGGTGCAAGGTGCAGGAGGGTGGGTCAGGGGAGGTGTGTAGGAGAAGGGGGTTTGGGTGCTGGTGTAGGGTGGGGGAGTTGTGGGTGGGGGGAGGGGGGAGTTGGTAGTGTCCTCTCAACAGCCAGCACAGTGAACCATGCTGGTTTTTTTTATGCAGTAGAATGGCCTATAGCCACGGTTTTAAACCGTGGATAAAGTCCCATAGCCACGGTTTGAATTGTGGCTATAAACCTATAGCCACGGTTTAAAACCATGGCTATAGGGCTATAGCCACAGTAACCGTGGCTATAGGACTATAGCCACGATAACTGTGGCCTTTATTGGCATCTATAGGACTGACCCTATAGCCACGATTTTCAAACCGTGGCTATAGGGATATAGCTAAGATTAGAGTCGTGGCTTTAGGGATATAGCCAGGGTTCGAACCGTGGCTATAAGGCTATAGCCACGGTCTCAAACTGTGGCTATAGGCTCCGACCTATAGTCACGCCAATACCATCCATGGTTCATGAAGCCGTGGCTATAACCTATATCCACAGTTTTTGGGACTATATTCACGGTTTAGAACCGTGGCTATAGCCTAAATTTCTAGTAGTGCATTATAGTAACCTTTCTAGGGAATCCCTCTTGGAGTAATCCCCTAGTATTCCAGGCCGAACCCAATTACCTTCACCTTCATTTTACATTGAAAGGTTCATTTCTTTGTTCCCTCATTCATCATCTCCTTGGATTGTTTCAGTATAGGACTAGCCTCTTCCATCAGTGTAGGATAAAGTGTATCATTAATTTAATCTTTCACATCCTCTTGTTTCTCACACCGAGCATTAATCACATGGGTTTGGATATTTTTTATGATCACAACATCCATAAAATCCACCTCACTTAATAAACTATGAGAAATTTGATTCACACAATAACTGGGATATGTAAGAATCCTTCACTTAGGGCCTGAGATCACTGGATATCCTCTTCAAGAATCCAACCCTAATTACCATAGTTTGGTCATTGTCCTAAGGTATAATCCCGGAATTAAGTCCCCCTTAAATGTCAATGAGTTAAGACATCCCTTTTGGAAACTGTTACAAGGGAATCCTCTAGTATGCCCCAACCTATTTCTCTCAAAGTGCCATACTCCCCTATGAGACATACTAAACTACGTGGAATTTGATTCTCATCCAAGTGGGATATATAGTAATCCTCCCTAAGGTTTAAACCCAAAACTCTAAATCAACCCTATTTTTTATGGGCCACATTCCCAGTAGAGTATAATCCAACTTAGAAACTCATATCATTTTCAATTTCCCTGGGATGCTTATAAGTAAGTCCCACACCAAGCTTTGACTAGGAACCTTCCGCCTATATTTCTTTACCACGTGACATTAAATTGTACAGTTAAGTCATTATCACATGACATTAAAAGTTATGATGTGTCCTATTAAGTGGCACTAAACTATGAGGGTTTTAATTCATTTTACAAGGATACATAGGTATCCCATTTGTGGGTACAATCCCAACATAAAAACAACTTGTTTCTACCTTGATGACCATAAATTCTAGAGTGCCCCACTGAGTGGAATAAAAATCAACATCATCATAACAACGGCTAAAGAATATCTAAGTAGTATATGAGAGGATACCATTGATGGATACCATTTATGGAGAACCTAAAATACATACAGATATCTCCATTTATGAAGAAATTTAAATACATACAGATGATTTTGAATTCCATTCATGCTAGTAATTAATTGGAAATTTCAATGGAAACCTACATTTTTCTTGGTATATTAATAAGAACTCGTGATCATATATTAAATATATAAGAGAGTCCCATGGTAGGAAATAATTACCCCCAAAAGGGTATGATGGTCCCGACCTGTCAACCTCTCAAAAAATGGGTGTTCTAAAGAATCGTCAACCAAACTATCTGACGAACACCTTACTTTGGAAATCAGGTCCCCATGGATACAGAACCATTGGGTGTTTCTAGATCCATAAACAAATCTATTAGACACCGTCCAGAGATAATGATTCCCAAATAGAGTAAGATTTTTAAGGGAAAGATATCATAAATACCATATAATTTATTTAAATATACTTATATATATCATCCAAGTGATGTGTTGATGAAAAATTAATCACATCAGTTCATGGATGTGGTTGTCAACACGTACGTGCGAAGAATGTTATGATTTTTCAATTCAAGAAAACATACTAATAATTTGGTTCCAAGTCCAACACGATTTTAAAATTTAGTACATGATATGGCAGGTCCATCTTTTCAACAAACTGAAACTCATGATGATATTGATTTAACTCTTGAGTTGGAACCATCTCATTTATATGAATTTTTGAGGTCCTATGAGGATGTCTTGTATCTTAGTTACAAGATATGAAAGTTTAAAGTAGTTTCTAAATTTATGGATATTAAATTAGATAATGGAATGTCAAATAGTTTTTTTGATTAGATATTCTATTTGATAAAAACACTGCTACCTAATGGAAATGAGTTTCTTGTAAATTTCTATGAGATTAAGAGGCAAGTTCATAATTTGGATCTTAGCTATCAGAAGATTCATGCATTTTCAAATTAATACATACTATATTATGGTATAAGTGAGTCATTGGATAGTTTTACAACATGTAGAGAATCATGGTATAAATAATCTCAACCAAGGAAGTCTAGATTTGTTTCAATAAAACAATTGAGATATTTTCTATTCAGACCCAGACTACAGCATTTATTTATGTCTCAAAACACAGCATCATTGATGTCATGGCACAAAACCGACATTTCAACCAGTATAAGCTTAAATCATCCCTCTAACGGTGATTCATGGAAGCATTTTGACCTATTACATCTTTTTTTTTCTTTAGAAACCCGAAATGTTTGATTGGGTCTTTATACTGATGGTTTCTGTCCATTTAGTTCTTATATTAGTCAGTATTCCTCTTGGACTATCTTTATAACTCTATATAATTTACCTCCATGGATGTTAATGAAGGATCCATATATCTTTTTGACCTTATTAATTCCAGATCATCCAAAAAAGAATATCGATATTTATTTGAAACCATTCATTGATGAGTTAAATTTACTGTGGAGTAATGGTAATAGTACATATGTGGTTACTGCGAAACAAAACATCCTACTAAAAGTTACATTGATGTGGACAATTAGAGACTTCCCAGCATATGAAATATTATCTAGCTAGAATACATAGGTTCCAAAATCAGGTTCACACTATATGAGAGATAGAAAAGCATTTATGCTTGTCAATAGAAAAAACCCTTGTTTTTCGACTGTCAACACATATTTCTGCCAAACGATCATCGTTTTCAAATAAAAAAATATCATTTTAGAAAAGGAACATTTGAAAAATATGGGCTTCCAATAATGATATTAGGTACTAAGTTAAAATAAATTATATCTTCATTACCTCCCATCACATTTGGACCAAAAATAAACCAACAGAAAATTAATTGGTTTGGAAAAGAGTACAATTGGATAAAACGGAGAATTTTTAGGATTTTCCATATTAGTCTGATTTTTTGGTCTGTCAGATATTGGATTTGATGCATATTGATAATAACTATTTTGATGATTTATTTCATATATTTTTGGATATACTAGGTAAGACCAAAGATAATATACATGCATGATTAGATCTTGCCCAAATTTTTAAGCGACCAAAACTCGAACTGTTTGAAAATGTCAGATGATAGAAATTAATGAAGCCAAAATTGTCTTATACATTTTCCAAAGAGTTCCTCTTATTATTTTTTCAGTGTATTGTAGACTTTAGACTTCTAGATGGTTATGCTTCCAATTTGGGAAGATGTGTTAGAAATAGTCATATTACTGGATTGAAAATTTATGACTGTCACATTTTAATGGAAATAATTTTTCCAATTATATTAAGAGGTTTGTTAAATACTATAATTTGGGATGCGCTAACAGAAATATCATATTTTTTTGAGGAATTTGTGCATCAACAACAGACTATGATACCATAATAAAATAGCAAGAAGATGTAGTTTTAATTTTTTATAAACTAGAAAAAATATCCCTACCAGGTTTGTTTGACTCAATGGAACATGTTATATTACATTTTCTACATGAAACAAAATGTGGAGGTCTAGTAAGATTATGATTGATGTACCCATTTGAGAGATGCATGTAGAAATTAAAAAACAAAATTACGTAATAAAGAATATATTGAAGTCTCAATTTTAGAATATTATTTGCAAGATGAAATTTCTTTTTTCTGCTCTCATTACTTTCAATCTGAATATCCCCCAAAACATAATCGCATGATTTGTAATGAGGGAAATGTTTAAGATGACAAAAGCAATCAATTATCAGTTTTCAATTTGCCTAAACTTGGCTTCAGTGGAGTTCATGAATGATAGCTTTCATATTATGAATATCACAGAGCTCATACGTATATTCTTCTCAACTGTGAATAAATGACACCATTTGTAATGTGAGTGCTCCTATCAATTATTATATAATTTTTATAACAGTAAATTAATATTATTTTATTTGTAGGTTATATGATAATCATATCAAGAAATAGTTTGTTTTACTACTTCAAGGGAGTTTGGTGATTGGTGGAGCATAATAAAAATTAAATCTGAAGAGAATCAGCTTACAATAAGTGAATATGGTTCCAATGAAGTGCAAGTAATTGAAATTTTTCAAGAGACTGCACTGAATCTATCTTTTACATGAAAATACATGAATATCATTGATGACACACCACGGTTAAGGGTCGACGGTGATGATGATGTTCATGAGGTCACAACTGAATTTGAAATGACAAGATATGATAAAACTAAAACTAATATGGAAATTGATGATATTGAGGAGGAAGATGAAGATAATGACATCGAAAGATATGAAGATGATGATGAATATGGGAATTAACATAGTTAAATGATGGTTATAATGATATATAATATATATCTATATATAATATTTTTTTTCAACTATTTTCTAACAACAATCATTTTGTGTTTCATATGGACAAGGATCTGTATCATTTTTTATAGGAGGTCGATCTACCTTTGGATGAGCTGGAGGTTAGATCATCCAACCCTCAGCCTGCTGGCAGTTCATGGGGCACTTGGAGGGGGCATGGTATTTCCCGACTAGTGATTCCCAACCCTATCCCCAAGTGACGTCCACATATTGGGTTCGATTCACACATGCAGAGGTATGTTTGCCTGTGAATTTTAGTTAGTTTTAATTAATTTATTTATATTATAATTGTTTGATTAATTGGTTTCTCATAGATCTAAGCATATAGTTGTTGTACAAGGAAGATTTATATTGCACAATTATTTTTCTGATGCATGGGTATCATGGGATCAGATTCTCATTGATGTACAACACTGCATGTTCGAGCATTGGCTAGTACGTAAATAAATAATATTTATTTTGAAATTAATTTAATTAATAACTTGATCTAAAAAATTATGTGTAGGTTTTATGGTATCCCATTGATGAGAGAATGTGTGAGGCTATATAGAAGGCATGGTAGGGAGATATGCATCTTTGTTACACTCAATTTTTGTACAATTTGAAAATGAAAGCAATGGAGAAAGCAGGAGTGAAAGAGTTTGATGAGACATGCTGTGTACACTGACCTGATTATATTTCATCTCAGGTTTGGGATGGATTATGTACAAACTATTTGAGTTGTCTATTTCAGATTAGATCATTAGTAGGTCAGAAAAATTAGGGGAGATAGGAGGTGACACATCGAGCTGGTAATCGTACATTCAGTATGCATAGAAAGCATATAGTAAGTACATTTTTTTAAATATTGTATATAAATTTTAATGTAAAAGATTTATTTTATATTCATATAGGCAGTCTCACAACCCAATATTATAGAGTACGATGTTTATAGGAGGATGTACAGTGATTCAGCCACTAGAGACATTAGAGGTGCTCGCCAGTGTCATATTGTGGCCAAAATAATTTATTTTGGATTTTTAAATTTAACTACAAATAATATTTTAACAATTTAAATTTTAAATTGAAATTAAATGAGTCATATGGGGCCACGACATCTCATACACATGTTGAGAGTCAGGCCAATACTGATGGTCAGACCAGTGCCCCCTGATTTGATGAAGCAGCATGGATGCAGACGACCCAGTATGCCATTGAGAAAGGTCGAGTTGTTAGTATCGGCTCTTGATTGACCCCTAGGGGTTTTTATAGAACCTATGTGATGTCAGAGTCTAGATCAAGAGGAGATCACAGAGATTCATCATCATCTCATGCATAGTATGAGGAGTAACTGCGAGCTCAGAGTGAGCTTATAGAGACTATGCGTAAGGAGTAGGAGCAGATGCATCAGTGGCAGTAGCAGCAGCATGAAGACTTCCTACGACAGCAGCAGTAAGAGATGCATGATGAGATGTGTTGATGGTGGCATCAGTAGGAGAAGGAGAAGATGAAGTACATGTGACGTCTGACTCAAAGTTTAGGGATGGAGTTCCCTCCACCATCTCCTCCATCTCATCCAGACGACCCTCCACCTCAGTGATGTATTTTTATACTCTAATGAAACATTTGAAGGTATTTTTTGTAATATTAACTATTTAATGTTTTAAATAGTGTGTTTTTTATATTGTATCAAATATTACCATATTTATTTTTTATTTATTTGTTTATTATATTTATTCTTTTATTAATTAATATATTTTTTATATTTTTGTGAATACTCATGTTTTTATTATATTACTAATATTAATATTATTATTTATTAATATTAATATTATATTATATTATTATTTAATTATTTTATAATTAATTTTATTTTATGAATATTATTATTATTATTTTATTTATATTATTATTTTATTATTATTATTATTTTATATATAATTTTATAGTTTTGATATTAATATTATGATTTTATTTATATTAATATTATTTAATTTTATATTTTATTATTTTTTAAACTATTTGTGATGGGTCTATCGCAAATACTAATTGCAACAGTCCATCGAAAAAGGTTTTTTTAAAATATTTTCATCAGTATCTACGATGTTCCATCACAAAAAGGTAAAAATCGGGAAACTATTTGTGGTGGGTGGTCGGCCTGTCGCAATATAGTTTTTTAAAAATTGTTGAAACTTTTTTGCGACGATGCCACTACACATCCCAAATAATAACATTTTGCAACAAACCATCGCAAAAGGTAATATTTTAGATGCCCTTTTCTGTAACGATCCATTTGGTACAGGACCCCATCGCAAATGACCCATCATAATAAGACATTTTTTTGTAGTGATTAAAGACTTTCCTCATTTTGCAGCACCACTTTCAAGCTTGAATATTAATGGTGTCAAGTTTGAGTGGACAAAGGCATTTGATAATAATTTCCAGGAACTAAATATGTGGTTGAAAATCCCACCAAATCTTATTTTACCCGAGCTCGGTAAGGGATATACCTTGTTTTGTGATGCGTCTAGTGTTAGACTTAGAGTGGTGTTGATGCAGGAATCTCAAGTCTTTTTGTATGGGTCACAATAGTTGATAGCTCATGAAATAAATTACCCTATGCATGATCTTGAATTGGTTATAGTAGTGTATTCCTTAAAATGTTGGCAGCATTACTTGTTGGTAGAATGGTTCATGGTGTATACCGATCATAATAGCCTTAAGTACATATTATCTCAACGTGATATAAATCTTCAATAGTGAAGATGGGTTGAGAACATGCAGGCTTTTGACTTTGAACTGGTGTACATGAAAAGAAATGGAGACAATTTTATGGATGCTTTGAGTCGAAAGACTCAAAATCAGGTGGTCTATGAATCTAGTGTTGAGTGTAAAATAATGTCATTGTTTGCTGAGATGCATCTGGATGTGTAGGATGGATGAGGGTAGGTGACTTTTGCATCCTTGGAAGCTGAGTCTGTTCTTCTGATCCAAATAAAAGAGAAGCAACATAAGTATTCATAATATTTGTATTTAGGGTAAATTACTAAAGGTGGGGATTCACCTTATGGTAGGAATATTAGATATTATGGGATCATTTATGTCCGTGGATTTGTTGTTGTGCCAATATGTATACAAGAAGATTTTCTGCACAAGTTTCATGTATAAAAGTGGGAAGTACATCCTGGATTAACCAAAATGTATTGTGATCTTCAAAGACAGTATTAGTGGTTAGGGATGAAGAAAGAGGTTGAGAGTTTCGTGGTGTGATGCCTTACTTTCCAGTAGGTGATGGATGAACATCAGTGGTCAGGTGGCTTTTTGCATCCATTTCCCATTCTAGAATGGAAATGGGATGAAGTGATAATTGATTTCATGGTAGTTCTTCCAAGGATACCTCAAAATATTAATGTGATTTTAGTTTTTGGGGATTAGTTGACTAAAGTGTCCCATTTCATACTAATTTGGGAGACATTCACAATGGTCAAGTTGGGTGATTTTTATGTTCAATAAATTGTATGGTTTCATGGGGTAATGTGGATGATAGTTTTAGATCAAGATATGTATTTAACATCACATTTCTGACTAGTATTACATAGAACTCTTAGTACTCGATGTTATTGAGTATGGATTTTCACTTGCAGAAGGTCGAGCAGTTAAAATGTACCATTTAGGTACCGGGGGACATGTTGAGAGCTTGTGTCCAAGATTTTGGTGGGTCATGTGAAAATCATCTCATGATTTTTTAATTTTTCTAAAATAATAGTTATCAGGCTACGATTCATATGGAACTATTTGTATCACTCAATGGTAGACCTTTTAAATCATCATTGATCTAATTAGAGGTGGGGAAAACAAAATTTTTGGGACCAAGTTTCATGCAGGAGACGTCAAGATAGATCTAGTTGATTCAAAAATGTATGGAAATGGATCAGAATAGTAAAACATTGTATATAGATCTCCGTAGTAGACCTATTGAGTTTGTGGTTGGTGATCGTGTGTTTCTTCAGGTGTCTCCAAGGTTGGGTCACCATAGGATTTGGAAACAACTAAACTTAGCTCCAGGGTACGTGGGAATTTTTGAGATTATAGTGAGGATCAGACTAGTAGTGTACCAATTGGATCTTCCATGATGGTATGGCGGTATGCGTGATGTCTTTTATGTGTAATAGCTTCGGCAGTACCACTTGAGGATGTTGATCTCTAGGATGATGTATCCCTTGACAAGCATTCGTTTTATATTGTGGACTGTATTGAGAAGGTTTTACGGGGAAAGACAGTCCCTTTGGTTCAAGTTCTCTATCAGCATGGGAATGTTCGGGAAGATACTTGGGAAAGGGAATCAAGTGTGCAGGCTTAGTGGAATGATCACTTCTATTAGGAAGATTAATGATGTTTGGAAGTGCGGCTTGAGGATGATTCATTATAAGGTGGGGAGGTTATAAGATCCTAGACTTCGTGGAGGTATGAACTTGATTTAATTTTATATCTAAACTCTTAATTTTGGTTAATGAAATTTTTACTGAGTGTAGAAGGAGGATCAAGGGTGTTCTAGGGATTTGGGACTTGAAATAAAAGGGGAAATTTCCACTTGATGCATGTTTTATGGTTGGTTCATAGTTATAGGCAACCGTGCGTCCTAACCATGAAAGGAAGGAGGAAGAGTTCACAGTTTACGTGAAACCATGAAAGGGGGAGGCCAAACCATTCAGATTTGGACAGTGGAATTCCGCATTGTTGGCACATAGTTTTTATACCATTTCAGGGTCCCTATTTAACCATGAAACTAAACCTCCCTTAGATAGTGGTTGGTGCACAGTTTGTTCACGGTTTGGAAAACCGTGCAGACAAACTATGTGCACCATTAAAAATTAAAAAAATTACAGTTTTCCCCCCTCGGTGTTTTTAAGTTACCACCTGATTCTTATCCCCTTTATCCTACCTCCACACCTAGGGAAAAACCAAATTGACTCAATCTTTCCAAGGGTGGTTCTCCTTTGATTCTTGGTTTTTCGTATCATTTTTGGTTGTGGATTGCAGCTTTGGGTGAGTCTAATATTCCACTTTCTTCTCTTTTCTATATTATGTCTTATAGATTTGTTCATCTTCTTATAAAGCCCTAAAACCCCCTTTTTACCATGGATCTTATCTTGGGTATTCAAGGGGTTCTTAACTCTAGATGTAAGGAAAAGGATAAGGGTGCATTCATCAATATATTCTAGGTAGTTGGTCCATAAGTTATATCCCACGGTTTTGTTATATATTTTTTTCATGTGTATTGTGATATCACTTCCCTATTGTTTTGAATTTGTTTCCTTGAATGAGAATTTTTATAATGGATAGTTAAATAACAATTTAGAACCCTCATAATCTATATGGGATGTGTTGAGGTTTATTAGACCAGATTAGGGCCACACATGGAGTGCGCCAATATTCCCGAACATGATAAATCTCAATGTTAAGCTTAGAGTTGTATTAAGTTGAAATAGAGCCCATGTGAAATGTGTTGACATGCTAAGTGAAATATAAATGGTAAAAGTAGTGGTTGTGTCTATTTTTTGATAATGTATTAATGGATTATTTGGGTTAACATGAATTGAGTTAGTTGTAATAAAGGAAATTTTTCTAGGTGATTTATGAAATGTACTAGAAATGCATAAGTTGGTTAATGAATATGAAATGGTGAACATGCTAAAATATTAAATTCATGTGAATTGATAAATTTTTTAAATTTATTAACATATATAAATTTTTGAATATATTAAATGGGTTAAGAAATAAGGATGATTTATGTCTTAAATGAAATGGGAAATATGACAGTTATGTGTTTTGGATTATATATGATTTTTGATATGGAATATGTGGTAAAATAATAAATAAGCATGTGCACGTGGCTTGATGGTAAATGGGGTATTGACTTGAGGTTCTACACCCACAGTTCAGGTTGGATTGAGGCTCTAAATGCCACCCCTAGAATGCATGGGTTAAGTTGTCAGATAGAGGCTTTATTCCCCTAACGGTTGCATTGGATGAAACTACATGGACTAAGGCTCCAAGGTAAGTGTGATGTATTTGTTATGATATGATTTCCCTAGTGATATAGGGAACATGACATATCCCATTATGCATAGTGTTTTTTCTTCTTAGACCGTTGTGTAAATTAAGTGAATACCTAACTCATATGATATGTATTGAGAATGAGCTTAGTAATAGAGATGATATAATTAAAGGAATGAAAATAATAATAGGAATGAACTAACTAAATATTCTTACTTCATGACACTGAGTTTTCTTTTTGTTTATCTTATCATTTATTTATTTACTTGCATGCACTATCTGTTTTGACTGGATATTTTTGTAGACATCATTGGTGGTGGCCTACTGAGTTGTACTCACATCCTGTTCAAGATCTCGTTGGGTACGCAAGTATATTTCATAGTTGCAGGTCTAGACAAGGTAAAAGACACTATGCTAGGGAGTTGATTTGGGCATAGAAATTTAATGGATGAGGATCTGGACTTAGAGTCTAGACCCATTTTTGGGGATTTAGCTGTTGGTATTTGTTTTTTATTTTCCTTCACTTTAAGAATTGTTAGTATGGCATCACATATTTACTAGTTTGGTTGTGATTTTTACGTTATTGGGAAAATAGTTGGAATACATGTTTTGTTTTTTGACTTATTATTTCATAATTTCATATGTTATCTGATGTGGATTACTCAAGTAAAGAGGGTGTAGTCTCCCCACGTGACTCATCAAACCCTCACCGCTAGTCGGCACCCTCAGATATATGGGGAGTCATTCTTGTTGTTATGTGGTGACCTGACTCGGAGCACCGGTTCAGTGGATTCCAGGTTGAGGACATTATAGATTTCATAAAGGGAACTGGAAAATGTGTTAAATATAATGTGGTTTATTGTGATGTGTTGATATGGATGGACCATATTTTTATATATGATTGTGATATGCCATAATTTTGTGATTCTATTTGTGGTGTGGCTTTGATTGGTGGTTTGTTTTGATTATATGGCCATTGTGAAAACCAATTTTATAAAAGTGAAGAAATGGGGTTTTATAAAAATAAGTGTGTTTTATTGAATCTAATCCTAATGGATTGATTGAAAAAATAATAAAACTTTCAAAGGTTTATAAAAATTAACCCACATTTAGACTATATAAATATTATTGAGACACAATTACATTTGAGGCATTCCAAATAGTTTTTACATCATTCACTTGCTCAATCTATCTTGGTTTTTTTTTATATTGTAACCCTTGTAGGTATTTTGTTCCAATGTTATGTCTAAGGTTTCTCTGGTATAGTACTTTTTGTGTGTATTTGTGTCATGAACTGAATCTGGTTGCCATCAAAACTGGCACTCGACTCAGCCCACAACAAGGCCCGAAGGGCGTTCCCAATCCACATGGGCTGGAACAAGTTCTTGGGTAACGTAAAATGAAAATTGGGAATGATTTACCTAAGTTTATAAACATAAAACAACAAAAGAATCCAATAAAACGAATCTGGATTTTTCAATCCAAAAAATCTTTTACAAAAAATCAGAACTGAATTAAATATTTTGAAACAACTCAACAAGACTATAACAAAGGTACAAAACCAAAATGAAACATCCCAAGAACCCTCATGGCAAGGGGCACTGCCCTCAAGCCATCTCCACAAGACTTCACCACCAAGGACCTGCTAGAAACCCGAACCACTGGAACTTAAAACTGTTCCCAACCTGCGACAACAAAAATAACCAAGTATACTTATACCCAAGTGTGTAAGTAGGGTGTGAGCCAAATCACAATAGGATACCACCACTAATAGATTCCATGTGATAAACATTTAACTATGAAAAGCATGAAAGTTTTCAAAAATATGAAATGCTAGTTACAATTTCTAAAAGATGCAACATTAAATAAAAATAGTTTTCAAGTGGGATAATTTAAAGAATAAAAACTTTTAAAATAAATACCAAATCTACTGAATTTTCTAGACACTCATACCATATTCCAACGGTAAGCACAAAATATCTAGTGAGCACACGAAATTGGAAATAACCCCTAGGCACTAGCTAGTTGTCGGTCCCGGGTACCTCATATCTCGGTGAGAGTAACCATCACAAATATTTTTTCTCATGCACGAGCCACTAGTTAGGAACATACCCATAACCTAGTGGTCCCCAATCATCATCATCATAGTTTAGTTAGAGTTTTAAGCATCAATCTTGCTAATTGAAACTAAGGCCAAACCCCACGGATTCACTAGCATACTAGTACACGTCCACCCACCTAGATACCTGGGTTTTACCTTTGTGCTCAAACAATTTCAAAAAGTCAATGAATATACTTTTCACATGAAAATATCATTTCCATATAATAAATTCACCAAACATCACACATTTATACAAAACAAGTCACAAAAGTCCACTTTTCATTCAAATTGATTTTGAAATCCGACTCACACCAAAATAGCACACAACACTTTTCACATTTCTTTAACACTTCCACAAATCCATTAAAAAATTTTATAAAACCATTACAATATATTAGAAATCTCATAACATCCCACTCACTTGTTACATAATACCCTTTTTACCTTCAAAATCATTTTATCATCAAACTTACATGGAACAGCCCACAAAAAGTTTCTCTTCAACATCACAATTTAATAAAACATTTTAGAAATTTAAATAACATCATAAAAATGTTTGATATCTTAAAACCTCACTTCACCTTTAAAAATCCCATAAAAGTTTAACACACATACAAAACAGTACATATTCACCCTTTTCCCACTTTGTTTAACCAACTAAAATATTTACAATTTCCATAAAAAGAACCAAAGTTGTGTAAAAATGTCTTGCACACAAAACCCATTTCAAAACCCCCAATTTAAGACCAAAACCCATACCAATTCCTCTCAAAAACATAATTTTTATCACTAGATACATTTATAAAACCACTTTAAAGTTTTATAAAATCACCTTGAATAATACTACAAAATATCCAAATGAAAACACACATTTTCATAAAATGCTCTCAAGAAGTATAATAATGTTTTACACATAAAACCTATTCAAAAACCCAATTTTTAGGCCCAAATGACTCTAATACATTATCAAACAAGAATTTTCAGGCCAAACAAGATTTATTAAACCAATTCCATATGTTATAAAATACAGCCAAATAATACCCCATGAGTAACACATGAAAACACCGAATTTCAAGTTAAAATGAAACTATAAAATTAAACACTTAACCAAATCAATCATAAACATTTTTCAAACCACACACAACATATGAGGAATATAAAAATTGAGTAAATACAGTAATCTAACTCATCAATAATTGTTTACACATGGAACCACCTACCGAGAGTGTCGAATCCCTCAAAACTTGGTGTGAAACATCAACCGCACCATTGCTGCATCACAAGGAAGATAAATCCAGACCTAGACCACAATATTGATCCACAAAGACACCAAATAAAACCATATTTTTTAACCCTAACTTCCTGAGATTTTAGAACATAATGAAAGAGGGAGGAAACCCTAAGGAGGAGGAAGAAATTGAAGAGAGAAACACTTACTGAAAACAATCTTGAATAAAATGACCCAAAATCAACCAGTATCTTAATTTGAAAACATAAAACCATTCAAATGAGGTTCTAAAATTGATTAGGAGATCATGTAGGAACTATAATGGGAGAAAATAAGTAAAAATATATGGATTTATGAAAGGATAAATTTACCTCTCCAAATCTGGTCGATTTCTGAAATCCAAAGACTTTTAGACCAATTTCGTGATTCAATTGAGCTCCAAATTATGGGAGAATAGAATGGGGGCACTCCTTAGGTAATTGGGCTCGGGTGAGAGTTTTAATCACTGAGAAAATGTAAATATTGAAGGAGATATTAAAGAATTAAAATTTATTTTTAATGCATAAAATGGGCTTTCGGGCAGGCCCGATCCCTTAAATAAAAACCCATATCCACCATGATTATGGATTCCTAAATGGTCCAAATTAATATGGTGGTGTTAATAGGTCAGGATATAACAATTAGGAATTTTAATGGATGAAATATGTTGAAAAATGAAGGAGTTATAAAGGAATCAAAATTTATTTTTAAATCTGGCATTGGGCTCATGGTTTGGTCCAATTCATGAAAACACACCCATTCCTCTATAAAAGCTTGGGAAACCCCGAAAACAAAGCATGAAAGGAAATTAAATGGAATTTAACTTTAAAATAAGTCATGTATGTGACAATTATCCCTAACATGAAAACTTTCCACCTTGAAAAGTCACATCAAGGCCAAAGAAACAACCAAATCCAACTGAGAAACCAAGAGGTACTCCCTTGCCCAATTTCACCCCCAAAGGCCAAAACACCTCCAGTGATCAATTAATGAATTATTAATCTCACAACCAAAACTTAAACCACTTTCCTGAAATGATCAATCACATTCATACATTATCCAAAAATAAAACTCCTTAAACACTATCCAAACAAGACTCAATAAATTCACCCAAACGAACAACAACATCAAACAAGGTTACACTTACCTTGCTATAACTAAACCATTGGGAACTCTCCAATCTCAACTTTTACCCAAGGAATATGTAGGTAGCTTGATATCTCCGAATGAGACTACCTACCACCAAGCCAAGACCATGGATAATTCTGAGTTACTAGTATGGGGGGAAAATATGCTCCCCACCATATGAGACAACCTATATTTTTTCCGAGACAGAATCAGGCCACTAATAGGGGGACACCTGAATAGACTCCTCGGTAAAAATGGTATACTTCCATCAGAAATTTACAAAATAACTTACATAAGACTCATAGTGGCTCCCCCACCCCCACCATAAGAACCAACCATATTAACTGACCAGCATGGGCCGGTACAGAAAGACACCAAAATTTAAAGAGTTGGGATGACCACATGGTTAGTCTACACAGTTTGGGAAACCATGCACTAATAGTGGGGATCATTCTATCTACATGGTTTTTTGGGGCATGGTCACTACTAACCAAGCGCAAACCATGTGCTCAACCTGTATATCCAAACTTCAAACCTTTCTCAAAAGACACAATGGAAACCAAAGGGGGAGGGAATAACATTGGGCGATGACATGGGTACAAGGCCCCCAACCTATTTCACCGAACAAGAACAACAGAATAAAGATAATGAAACCATAGGTTTAAAATCTTTCTATCTTTCATACTAAGGATAGAACTTTGTACAAGGGTTTAAATGAACCTGTGATTTCCCCTGACTACGAGCCATCTTCTTTCCAAGACCGATGGCTGGAGCTCAAATGATTGAAGCATCTTCGGACCTCGCAGTTTATTCTTTGGAAACCCCCTGAATGAGAATTCTTCATTTGGTGCAACCAAAAACTACACCGAAATCCCTGATAAGTTTTCCAATACATAACACATTCCAAACTCACTTTACCCCAACCCAATATTTCACTAAAACAAGGGCTTAGAAGATGCACATACATCACACCTTGTTTGTTCGCATGAGAAACAATAGAAGTAAAGAACAACTATACTCACCTTCCTCTAAAATGGAATATTTTTACGTTTTTCCAAGGGATACATTCTCCCAACATAACAGAGACTCTCATATGATTTCCTAACTTTCACCTTTACAGTTAATTGAGCACATGAAATCATAAGGCATCACTGAACATGACCATTGCGACTGATATAAACAATGCATGGAGAGGGACCTTATACAACATCCCCAAACAATACACAATTCTAGAAAGTGGCCACAATATCCTATTGTGACCATATTTCCCACACTGGTGGTTTAACATGAACTCATGCTTCAAAGAAACTATGAATAACCCAGAGGCCCTCTTAGACACCATCGAGACACTCATCCCCACTAACAACCCTATACCACTTCCAGCTTCGAAGAATTAGGAAACTTAAGAAACTAAGGTCTCTTTCAACCTTCCACGAGTACTCTCCCGCTACAAGAGGATCTAAAAATCAAAGAAAGGAATGGGTGTAGTCTCAATTAACAAATATCGATAAAATATTCCTTATATTGATCAACTAGAGGATTTTCCAATGGAGAAACAATCCGGGTTGCACTTCAATTATGCATTAACCCTTAATGGGGGCGTACCTTATCCAATGAGATAACCCAAGGACCCAAAAAAGCTAGTCCATTGGTCAAAAAAAGCCATAAACCAGATCCAAACACATGAAGGTAACCACCATAAAGGTGTCTAGAAATATATCTCAGAGGAGACTACTAACCGGTCCTTCTACCCATCTTACCAACCAAACATAAATCCAAAACACAGTTCAAACAGGAGGGGTTCTTGGACTCAAAACATACCACAGCATCAAAATTTTCCAAAAACACATAATATAATCCATCCCAAACAATTCATCAAGACATCATGTTTTTCTTTAAAAACATTTCTTGAAAACAAACGGTTCAGCAGTTAGCATATACACCAATGGTACCCCATGGGCCTTACACATGCATGTTTCTGTGCCACACCGGGCACCCTCCTCATATCTATCCTGACACTCATCCAGTGATTCCATCAACCATCCATCATCCCATATAACCCCATGCATGTGGTTGCTCATGGAAATACCAAAGGTTAAAACAAAAAATTCTTTCCACTTTTCAAAACCAAAATAGTCAGCCAACACATCCCTTTTCTTAAAACTGCTAACCACAAGATCAAAATCCCAATTCACATCTTAAAAAACATTTTATAAAGACACGACCATTTATAAAATAACTCACTTTCAAGATATTCACGTCAATTTAAAAACATCTCATCCCACTAAAACACACTTTGATTGTTTAGAAAACTCTATTGGAAACACTTTTCAAAACCAACTTCAATATAGTTCCTGCTTTCAAAAGAGGTGTAAGAACACCATTTTTCCTTTCAAAACATTTCTAAAAATTCAGTTCCACTATTTCATAAATTGAAACATTCCTTCTTTATTTGAAAATCATTTCACAAAAACTTTATGCTTCTTAAAACCAAAGTGCCATGTTTTCAAAACTAAATCACAAAACAATGTGAGAAGAAACTAGTTTTAGTTGGTGACTTGGACATATGGTTGGTAGCCATATTCCAATCAGTTTACTATCACAGAGAGTGTTCTAGGGAATATTCTTGGCTCCACATGGCTTTCCAGGCCCTACGAGCTCACTAAGACCATTAACCCAACTCTCTTTTCGTTTCCCTTAATCATCATCGAACCAAGAAAACCAAAGGACTTAGATAAATTCCGACGTATACTGGAAACTTGAATCCCATAATGAGGTGTGGCGATGAAGAACACTACCCATAACTAGAATTAAAAGTCCTAAAAATCCTTACTTTAGACTATCCTGGCTCTTCCCCAAATAACATGACCCAAAGAGTTAACCAGAACCTCCTTTGATACCATTTTGTCACAAACTGAATCTGGTCGCCATCAAAATCGGCACTCGACCCGGCCTGCAACAAGGACCGAAGGGTGTTCTTGATCCCCATGGGCTGACACAAGTTCATGGGCAACATAAAATAAAAATTTGGAATGATTTACCCGAGTTTATAAACTTAAAACAATAAAAGAATCCAATAAAATGAATCTGGATTTTTCAATCCAAACAATCTTGTACAAAAAATCAGAACTGAATTACATTTTTTTTAAAAACTCAACAAGAATATAAAAAAGGTACAAAACCAAAAGATAACAGACCAAAAACCCTCATGTCAAGTGGCACCACCCTAAATCCATCTCCACAATATTTCACCACCAAGGACCTGATAGAAACCCGAACCATTGGAACTAAAAACTTTACCCAACCAGCGACAACAAAAATAACCAAGTCTACTTACACCCAAGGGTGTAAGTAGGGTGTGATTAAAATCCTAATAGTATACCACCACTAATATATTCCATGTGATAAACATTTAATGATGAAAAACATGCAAGTTTTCAAAAACATGAAATAGTAGTTACAATTTCTAAAAGATGCAACATTAAATAAAAAAAGTTTTCTGGTGGGATAATTTAAAGAATAAACAATTTTAAAATAAATACCAAAGCTATTTAATTTTACATACACTCATATCATATGCCTATGGTAAGAAAAAAATATATAGTGATCATAAGAAATGGGAAATAACCCCTAGGCACTAGCTAGTTGTGTGTCCTAGGTACCTCGTATCTCGGTGAGAGTAACCATCACAAATATTTGTTCTCTTGCACGAGCCACTAGTAGGGAACATACCCAAAACCTAGTGGTCCCCAATCATCATAATAATAGTTTATTTAGAGTTTTAAGTGTCAATATGGCTATGTGAAACTAAGGCCAAACCCCACGAATTCACTAGCATACTAGTACACGTCCACCCACCTAGATACCCAGTTTTTCCCTTTGTGCAAAAATAAGTTATACAAGTCAATGAATATACTTTTCACATGAAAATATAATTTCCATATCATAAATTCACCAAACAGCCCACATGTATACAAAACAAGTCATAAAAGTCCACTTTTCATTCAAATTGATTTTGAAATCCGACTCACACCAAAATAGCCCACAACACTTTTCACATTTCTTGAACACTTCCATAAATCCATTGAAAAATTTTATAAAATCATTCCAATATATTATAACTCTCATAAAATCCCACTCACTTGTTACATAATACCATTTTTACCATAAAAATCATTTTATCATCCAACTTACACGAAACAGCCCACAAACAAGTTTCGCTCCAACATCACAATTTAATAAAACATTTCAAAAATTTACAAAACATTCTAAAAATGTTTAAAATAATAAAACCTCACTTCACCTTTAGAAACCCCATAAAAGGTGAACACGCATAACAAACAGTACATATGAACCCTTTTCCCACTTTTTTTAACCAACTAAAACATTTACAATTTTCATAAAAAGAACCCAAGTGGTGTAAATATGTCTTGCACACAAAACCCATTTCAAAACCCCCATTTAAGACCAAAAACCGTAAAAATTCCTATCCAAAACATAATTGGAATCCATAGAGATATTTATAATATCACTTTAAAGTTTTATAAAATCACCTTGGATAATACTACAAAAGATCCAAATGAAAACACACATTTTCATAAAATTCTCTCAAGAAGTATAACAATGTTTTACACATAAAACCTATTCAAAACCCCTCTTTTTAGGCCCACATGACACTAATACATTATCAAACAAGAATTTTCTGACCAAAAAATATTTAGTAAACCAATTCCATATGTTATAAAATACACCCAAATAATACCCCACGAGTAACACATGAAAACACCCAATTTCAAGTTAAAATGCAACTATAAAATTAATCATTTAACCAAATCAATCATAAACAGTTTTAGCACCAAACCCAACATACTAGTAATATGAAAAATTAGTAATTACATCAAGATAACTCATCAATAATTTTTTACACATGGAACCACCAACCGAAAGTGTTGAATCCCCCAATACTTGGTGTGAAACATCAACCGCACCACCACCGCATCACAAGGAATATAAATTAAGACCTAAACCAACAAATTTAAGTAAAAAGACACCAAATAAAACCATATGTTATAACCCTAACTTTTGGACATTTTAGAACATAATGAAAGAGGGAGGAAACCCTAAGGAGAAGGAAGAAATTGAAGAGAGAAACACTTACTCAAAACAGTCTTGAATAAAACGACCCAAAATCAACTATTATCTGAATTTGAAAACATCCAACCATTAAATTTAGGTTATAAAAATGATGAGGATATCATGTAGGAACTGTAATGGGGGGAAAGTGTAAAAATAGAAGGAGTTATGAAAGGATCAATTTACCTCTCCAAATCTGGGCGATTTCTGAAATCAAAAGATGTTTTGACCAATTTCGCAATTATATTGAGCTCTAAATTATGGGAGGAGAGAATGGGGGAGAGAATTAGGTAAATAGAATCAGGTGAGAGTTTTAATCATCGAAGAAATGTAAATATTAATGGAGATATTAAAGAATTAAAATTTAATTTTAATGCAGAAAATGGGCTTTCGGGAAGGCCCAATCCCTTAAATAAAAACCCATATCCCCCATGATTATAGATTCCTAAATGGTCCAAATTAATATGGTGGTGTTAATAGGTCGGGGTATGACAATTAGTAATTTTAATGGATGAAAAATGTTGAAAAATGAAGGATTTATAAAGGAATCAAAATTTATTTTTAAATCTGGAATTAGGATCATGGTTTGGCCCAATTCATGAAAACTCACACATTCCTCTATAAAAGATTGGGAAACCCCCAAAACAAAGCATGAGTGGAAATTAAATGGAATTTAACTTTAAAATAATTCATGTATGTGACAATTTGGGTAATTAACTATAGTGTTCAAAAAAATTGGGTAATTGAGGAATCTTCATTCGAATAATGAGGAAAACCGATCAGTGAAAAATATTTTGAGCATTTCCATTCTTTGTTGAGTTTTTTTCTTGTCAGCTCCTTCGAAGATATTTTACGATTCAAGAATAATTAATGTTTTATTTGAATTCTAATATGGTGGGTAGTCCACTATATTTGATCTGAATTTTATTCTCTTAGTAATCTAGTTTAAACCTGTTTGATCACCTCTTTTTATGAGAGAGTTTATGCTTATCCATAGTAGTTTAATGGTTATTTAGGTGATCAAATGAGTTTGGGGGTTTATTTTGATCAAGTTTTTTTATGGTGTTCCTTAGTTTTAAACTTGGTCCCTATCTGAAGAATTTGGGTCTCATCCATTCCATTAATACTCATGGTGGTTTAGTTTAAGCTCGAACAGATATTATTTCATTTTTTTCTTGAAACTCATCCCCCATTACTTCTGTGCATGCACCTTTGTTTCTTGAAATACTCTGAAAAGAATTCATCCCATACTAGGTACCGATTATCATTTTAGATGAATTCATAGGATAAAACCTACCACTGGTGGAATAAATTTTTCTTAATTTCAATTACCCATTTACTTCAAATCATACTGTAATTATTTAAAACAATCAAATGTTGGGTTCCCCTAATTATAATTATCTATGAATGTCACCTTTGATTATAAATATCTTATGTATATTTTTTTATTTTTTTATAAAAAGAATATTTTATGATTATAATAGGATGGATATGTATCAAAAATGGGTGTATGCTAATTGGTAGGACAAAAGATTATGAATATGGCATCATAGAGTTCATCAAGTTTATAATAAAATATGCATTTGACCCTTATCAAATCCTTTTTCCATGTTTACATTGTTTTTATTCAAGTAAAATTATTATGGAAGATTTGTAAGAACATTTTATTTGTCACAAAATAGATCAAATATATAAATGTTGTACTAAACAAGGAGAAAAATTGAATGTACACACTGATTGGGATGATACTGCAGTTTATGGGTCATTTCATATGAAAAATAGTGTAAATGATGGTAAAGATCATATGTAAGAAATGAAAATGTAAATTAGAGATGAAATTAATTATTGTCCAAATTTGTTTTTGAAGTTAAATAGTTTTGCTAAGAGATCATTATATAATGGTTGTTTTAAATATACAACATTATCATATGTATTGAAGTTATACAATTTGAAAGCTAGTAATAGATGGAGTGAAATCAAATTCACAAAACTAATTAGTTTCTTTAATGATATGATACCAGAAAGAAAATGAACGTCCTTATTGAAAATATGATTCTAAATTAATACTAAATTCATTGGGAATGATCTCTAAAAAAAATACTTTCTTATCCAAATGATTTCATATTGTGTTGCAAAGACCATGAATCACTTAGAGAATTCCCTAAGTGTGGCATAGATCGATACAAGAAAGATGAATCAAGCACTTTAAAATTATTCTGGTAATTTATTATAATTTCATGGTTTAGAAGACTATATATATGTCAATAAACCTTGATACTATTGACATGTCATGAAAATAAAAGAATTAGATATGGAAAAGTAAGCCTTCTAATAGACTATCCTTAGTAGAAGAAAATTTATTATGAGTGTCCTGAATTTGTAAATGGGTTTAGAATGTTCCATCTTGAGTTATCTATATATATAATAAATCATTTTTCTATATAGATTAGTACTTACAATATATGTTGAGTCATGATGTTAAATTATAACCCACTACCGTGGTTATTCATGAAGCACAAATACATTATATTGTCTCTACTTATATCTTAACCAATAAAACCCAGTAATGATATAGATGTTTATCTATCTCCATTTATAAAAGATATAAAATTGATATGGGATATAGGTGTTATACTGTATGATTCTCATAGAATTGAAAAATTCATATTGAGGGTCATGTTATATAGAATGATAAATGAATTTACTACTTATATAAATTTTACAGGTTATAGCATTAAAGGAATGTTGGTGTGTCCCATTTGTGAAGAATACACACTCAGTTTAGTTGAAATATTCCTTAAAAACTATTTTTTAGAAAAACATAATTTTTTACCCCAATGACATAAATACTAATCTTGGAAGACAACATTCGATTGGAATACTGAACATGGTACAACACTATCTCCACTAATGGGTTATCAATTGTTTGATAATGTAAAAGATATTGAAACTGTTTTTGGTAAACCATTTTTAAAAATATATAAAAAATTAGGTTGGAAAACGAGATCAATTTTCTTTGAATTACCATAATGAAATTGTTTATACGTCATAACTTTTCCTCAAGTTAGGTATGTAGAAAAAATTGTATTTAATAGAGTTGTTGGAACATTAATAAATGTTCTTGAAAAAAAGATGTAATCAAGGCTAGGTTTAACATGATTGACATGGGTATAAGGAAATAATTGGCATCAGTGTAGGTCAAAGGGTGTAATTTTCTTCCTCCACTATCTTACACTCTATACTGATAGAAAAAATTTCAATTTATTATTTTCCTTAATGATGTATAAGTTTTAGAGCGGTATTCATAAAATATAAAGAATTTCATTTCAATGACTAATTTGAAATTATAGGTACAAAAATAACATAAATTTCATGTTTTTATGCAAGATTTTATCTCCTTCACTTTACGTTGAATTTTACCTCGAAATATATGACATAAATTAATGAGTCTCTACTTCTTTTTCAAAGATATATTCAGTAAAGTTATAGACCCATTGAAGTTTCTAATCATGAGTAAGGAGGTTTTAGTTATATTATATGAATTATATATGTTATTCCCACCATAATTCTTTGATATAATGGTTTACTTAGTTAGATAGGTTCAATTATATATTTTTTCTATTACAGATGGATGTGCCCTATTGAATGGTATATTAAGATTTTGAAAGGGAATGTTAAGAATTGAAGTCTTCCAGAAGGTTTTATTATAGAATGATATATTATTTAAGAAGATATTGAATTTTGTAATGATTAACTATCAAATTTTTATAGCATAGGTCTCCCAAGGTCTCATCAAAGTGGATTCCTTATGGGAGAAGTAATTTCTAAAAGATATGTTGTTACAATTACCATCACGGAGCAAGAGCAAGCCCACAATTACATTTTACATAATAGTGAAGATGTTGGTATTTATGTTTAATCCAACAAAGTAATTATTAGAGATTTGAATCCATCAAGGACTGAAGTATGAATATAAAATACACCTAATAAATAGTTTAAATTATGGTTTATATATCATATTTATAATAAGTTATACGAAAATCTTAATTCATTTGTCAAATGACGTTGATGGATAGCTAGAAGACCAAATGAAAATGTTATATCTTATATTGGTTTTGTAATCAATGGTTATATGTTATATATAAAAGAACATGATGGTTATTGTATGATGAAACATGGTAGAGTTATTCTTATAAAATAAGAGATGAATATATCTGGTTCCAAGGATAGAAATCAAATTTTTGAGAATATGTCATATTTTGGCATTATCGAATAGATATATGTGTTGGATTATACAACATCTCAATTTTTGATTTTCCATTGAAAATGGTTTGACCATAGGAGTGAAATGAAATTTGATTAAATGGACTTTATGAAGGTGAATTGTGTAAGGGTAAAAGGATGAGTTGTTCATAATAGAATTATAAGTAGCACAAGTATTTTATGTCTTAAATTCAAAAAAAAAGAATTGGTTGATTTTCTGGTTGGTGACTAAAAAAATTATAGGTTCCGATAAAAATTCAATTGAGGGTGACCCTTTCATTGGGAGATCACAATCATTTTATGGAGATCCAAATATAGAAAATGTATTATACTTTAGAGGGGGATATAAAGAGGGGATTTGGATTCTCGATATAGGATCCAAATCCCTTCACCCTCTATAAAAAATAATTAAAATTCAAAAAAATTAATATACTATGATTTTACTCATAATAGTATATGTTATCTACTTTATTAAAATAATCTAAATTAAATGTTTGAATACTCATGCATAAAATGTATTCTTCAGGTGATGATGCTACCAATACTAGGGAAAAACATGTGGTTGATGCTGAATCCATATAATTATTAGGGTATCAACAACATGTAAATGAAAAAAAAGAATGATGCAGCATCACAGTGTTGGCTAAAATTATCAAGGTAATAATTAATGATATAAAATGTGAGGTTGGTTGGAATCAACGTGACCAACCCATTAAATCCAACAAGTCAATATTCATTAATTATTTTGGGGTCAACAGGAAGATGGATGTACTAATTGATATAGATTCATGGCTCCATGGCCAACCTGTAACAAAGGAAACCATTTGGGAATATATAATGGTAATGTTATGATAACCTTTATTTATTTTACTGAAAAAATTATATAATAAAATATTGATTTAATATTCATTATTCCTTACAGAGTTCATTTATTTTAGATGATTTCTGTAAGAAATATGTCTTAATGGCCATTGGAAAATCCCAGTAAGGCTTCCAGACTCTTCTTACCAAATTTCATCTAAGGGATACTAAGGAAAAAGTAAATCCCCACTCACCAGTTACTTATGAATTCATTATAAAATAGGAAACATGTAATGTTTTCATCACTTGTTGTGATGTGGAATAATTTTTAGGTGCATTGTAGTCGATAATATATTTTTAGAAATTATTTATTTTATCCAATTTGATTCAAAATTGTTAATTTATGAAACATAAAATGAGTACTGAAAATAAAGATCGTGCATCAAAACCAGTGTACACCTATCACAAAGTAAGGATGGGGTACGCTTCACTAGAAAGTAAATTGGTATTTATTTTAAATCAATAATAAAAGTTTTATGTGATATAAAACAACATATGTTGTTTTTTTATATGTAGGTTGATGAATTAAAATCTGAATCCACTTCCATCCCACATTAGGTTCTATAGAAGGAAAATTTTCTAAATAAATAGGGTAAACTAGTTGATTAAGACACAAAATAAGTACGGGAAACATGTTTAAGTATGAAATAATAGTAATTTTGTAACACCCCAATTATTTACAAATAGATTTATTATAGAATGAATGTAACATTGAGACTCTACAAACACCAATTTGTTATAACCTAGCCAAGAAAACATAATTGTTCCACCTCTGTGATTTTAATTTCAAAAAATTGACGTACACAGTTGCGTTCAGTAAAATATTTAGAGTCTGATAAGACAAAATTAATTTTTGGTGAATATAAACATACCATTATGAATAGTAACATACCCATATGAATATTAATGAATAGTAAATTGGCCAAAAAAAGAAACTTCGCCCATGAATGTATAAATACAATTTAGACATCCTAAAAGTGGGGAAACAGTCATAGTATAAGTATTGGTATTTTTGTATGTCATAAATATTTTAATTACATTTTTCTGATTAATTTAATAATTTAAAATGAAAATTTATTTTCATCAAATATAATCATAGATTTTTTACTTTATTATCTTATGGTTATAATATAATTTTATGGGACCTTGATTAATTTCTCAAGGTGTTATAAAAGGAGTTATAGTTTTAATATTGTTATTTTGGAATAAAATATGATGTCATTTAAAAATTAAATTAAAAATATTGAGAAAATTATTCTCAAAAAAATGGATTTCATTTTTTAATTATACACGTTGAAAAATAGATAGGGTGAATTTTTGGAAAATTTCTAAAATACTTGAATTTCTCATGAATAGTAAAAATATAGTTTTTGAGTTTCCAGTATGTTTAATGACATCATAATGATGTAATAATTAATATAAAATTATGGTCTAATTTTTTACATTAAAATATTATGTGAGTTGTCTCAAGTGGCTAAAACCATGTGCAAATGCCATGGTCAAGAACAAATTTTTGCAAAAACCACTAATGAGGTGTCCCTTTAAATTAATAAAATACTCCCTCTCATTTAATATAAATACCCACTCATTTATTCATTTTTTTCATTAAAAACTCATAATATTATAATAAATGGTATTTTTACCTCCCTATTTTTCCTCCCAAGGTTTCCTCAAGCCCCTAAGGTCCCAACCTTCAAGTCTTAAGAGTTACTCTACAAGGTAAGAGAATTCTCAACTTCTCTTTTCCATCCAAGTTCTCTTTTATGTGGTATGTATTTCTAGTTTTCATACCATGTTATTATTTCCATATTATTATGTCTATATACTATTTTATGAGTCTTTTATGAATGGTTCACACCTTTCCCCTCTCTTTTTAATGATTTATAAAACCATGTTAGATAGCCATTATGCTGCAGAATTTTCGTCTAAAAATCTCTCTCTTTTTTAGGCACTCATATTATGTTATTATATTTTCATTTAAATTTTCTTATGTTGTAATATTTAATTAAATATCCCTCTTACTGTATATATTATTTAATACTGATGATATTATATTTTTCTCTCATCAATATATTTTATGATTTTTTAAGTGAAGTCGTTAGGTTGTCGGATTTTCGTAAGGCATTTCTCAACTTTTATTTTATTGTGATTTCCTTTATTTTTCTTTCTTATCTTATTTTATTCAAAATGTTGTGATTAATCTAGTATATTACATGTACTATAATTTTTTCATGATAAAGTAATAATTTTTCAACCTCTCTCTTTTCCCAATCTTTTAAACTAAAAATGAAAACACCACCCGAGATGTGCTAATCTACCACATTCAAGGATGATGGGTTTTCAATTTATATTACCATATTTATTTCTAGCCATTAAACAATTATTATGTTTGAAACATACTATAATATATTTATTTTTTCTCATCTATGGTTCTGGAATATCTTTGCACACATGGTTTTGATTTATAAATAAAAATTAGTTTGGTGTGTTGAAAAACTGCAAATTAACCCAAAAAATTTTCATTAAATGACTTAAATAATGATTCATATTCACTCCAAGTAACCAAATTAAATTTAAAACCATTTAAACTTCTTTATTTACAATAATAACATATAACATAAATTTTTTTAAACAGTTTTCATTTTACATGATTCTCCGTTCATGTATATAAGTATATTGATCATGAAACAAACTGACCCGAACAATGAAATTGAACATATTAACCCATGAAAAAGGAAATTAATGAACTTAATAAGTTTATAATAAATCAATTACATGTATAATAAGTTATTTACATCTTAATTAATGAATTTAATTTGGTTATCCAGGACACTAAGACCAAGTGAAGAACACCATCGTACTTAAGGTAAGGGCTTCTTCGTCTCACTTCCATTTTTGTGAGATATTCTGTATTCACTAGTATTGTTTGTGTATGGTGTATGTATACTGAAAATTGATGTTCCATATCATGATTAAATTTATTTTCATGGTATTAAATGTATCATTTAATTATTATTAATTTTTGGGAATACGATTCAATTGATTACAAGGTTACATGTATTTTCTAATTGAACCTCCATTTTCATTCAGGTTATTCTTATTATCTACTCACCTCAATGATATACTTTTCTTATTTAATCCTCATAAATTTTATGTGAATGTTATATATATGTGTACCAATCATAATCCTACTTTCATTTATGGGGAGTTATATTTCTCAAAAGGATCTGTCAAAAATTCTTCTTGAAATACAAGTTCGATTTAAGGAACTTCTCTGATTCTTAACTATTTTGAAGTACCCCCTATAATCTATTTTAAGAAATATTTATCTTTATAAAGTCACAAATTTTACTATGAAAAACACATTTTGGTTCATTTTTTTGTTTATTAAATTAAACATTCCTTTGTGCTTTAAAATCTCTTTAATGAATTTCTTAAACCGCACTAAAATGTTTTAATTCTAAAGATTATGTAAAAACACTTTTTACACGATTTCACTTCAGTGGGACATCACTTGTGCATAAAATGTAATATCAATTTCCTTACCTTTTCTTTTCTGGGATATAAATGTTTAAAACTAGTTTTATGAAAAATACAAATGATTTTAAAAAATAACTCTACTTTCCAAAGTAAAATGGATTTTTCTCATCTCACTTTAAATTTTATGAGATATATGCCTTGTTCACTACGTATTCCTTTATTATGGTGTATTTAATTCCCTTTGGTATATCATATCAAGATTCTTATTATTATCATGATAATTTAAGGTATTATTATTTGAATATTTCAAGGTGGTATGGGACACTTTTGAATGTTTAATGATTATTTGCTCAAGAAATTTTCGGTGGTATCATTTAAATGTATCTTATCTATGTCAACATCCTTATTTAATCTTATAATTCATTTAGTTTTATCACTTATGATATAATCTACCATATTTAGTTTAATATTTTATGATTAGTTTGAAAGTGGATGTTCTATCTTAAAACCATTCACCAATTTACTCTGAATGGTTAGTGTTTATGATTATTTTTTGGGGAAAGTTATTTACATTTCATATGTTAGTTTCAATATAATTGTATATGTTATTTATGTTTATCCGCATTCATATGAGGAATTAATTGGAATTATTAAGTGTTATGTGGGGCCTGCTATAGCCCCTCGGAGCATCGGAAGGTCTCATGAGACATACTATGGTATTGGCACGAGGCCTTGAAAAAATGAATATTTATGGTTTTCGTTGAGGACTTAATCATTTTTAGATGGCTTGGCTGAGGCCTTGGTGGTATATTTTATAATTGTTTTCATATGCATTTACCTCAATATGAATCTAGTAATTGAAAGTTTATGTGGTTATTCAACTAGTAGAATACCCATGGTTATGTTTTATTATGGCATTATTTACTCAGATAATATTCCTTCCTTAATGTGATCAAGTTTATTATTTGTAAAGGAATGTGTTTTAAATTATTTACCATGCACATTATTGGTGTTTATGATATCTTCTTCAGCATTTCTTACCATTACTGAGATTTTGAGCTCACCCATTTCTTATGTTTCATTTTTTCAGGACATGAAGAATATTTTTTATGATTGACCTACAAGTATAATGTTAGAGTAGTGGATGTTCCCAATAAAACTTATATGTTGTATTTCTTTTCAAGTTGTAATGTTGAACATATATATGTATATAGATTTCAAAAACTACTAAACTACTCGGTCTTTTGGGATTTTATTCCTTGTAATCATGACAATGTATTAAAATAATGCAAAGGCTCCAGGCTTCTAGGGTTGGGATGTTACAAATTTCTTATGATTTTGTAAAATTTTGATATAAAAATATCTATGTATGTTCATAGTTTTTTTTAAATAGTTTATACAAAAGAATCATCACCGACCATACTGAGATAAAAACTACATTTAGTATCTTTGAAGAATCTGAAACAATATGGTCACATTTGAGGAGTAGGTTTTGGAGTGTCTCCATGAACATATTTCAAGAAGAAAAAACCACAAGAAGATACACATATGATAATTAAAGGATTCCATGCACAAAATAGATGATTTTTAAGATATTACTATCCAATCTAGTTTGAAAAACCAATACATGAGAAATTATCAACTATAATCAAAGGTGGAACAAAGATCCTCACATGAACGACTAAATGACTCTTCTAGATTTAAGGTTAGTAATTACCATAAATATCATACCTTACCTAAGGTAATCAATTTTTTCATTACTATTACTCCTAAATGTGAATGAAACAACTTTAGATAAATTTATATTTCCAAAATTCTACATGGAAAAGTTTTATTTAATTTATATCTATCAACACCCATGAACTGCCTTATCGCAAGGGGTATAGGTGTAATATACCGAGTGAAAATCTATATAATAAATAACTCCCAAAAGATCACATTAGAGTGGGGATTGAAGTGGCTCAAGATTTGATCACTGAGTTTCATATTCCACTTTATGATTCGGATATTACAATATTCAATGATTTCATTGTAACTTTTATATCATGTCCTTCTAATATTATAAAGATACATTAGGTGTGTCTTTAAAAAATAATATTTAAAAACCTGTAATAGTGGATGAAAAAAGGTCTGGAGTGAGGTATGGTATTACATATGGATAAATAAATGGGGAAATAGAAGGTCAGATCAAGAAAATATAGTGAATAGACTAAGAAATCAAAAAGATCTTCCAGGAGTACCTTCTCCCAACCAAATCCACAACAACATTTTTTATCATTACAAATTCATGCAGATACCACATTTAAATATGAAAATATGTATTACATTCCATATGAATAGTAAATATTTGTAACTTTCATTACAAACTTAGTTTGTCTTTAGAGTATCAATAGGATTCTCAAGTTTGAATGGTTGGGAGTCTCAGTTGTGAATACATATATAAGGTACATTTTCATGATATTTTTCTCCAAAAAACAATCTAATATATTCATTAAAGTTAATAACTATTCATATTTTCTACAAGTTTTTATATTACTGCTATATAAAGGGGAAACCTTGTGATAAAAAATTTGGATTCATTAGTCCCTATATCATTTCTATCCAAGAAAATTCTTTAAAGAGGGAATAAATTGATAATAAAAAAGATGCATTAAATAATTTGTTTGATAAAAAATAACAGACAAAATAATCTTTTTGATTCCTATAATATAGGTGTAAAACTATATAATCTAATCACATAAAATAAATTTTAATTTTTTTCATTACTTATTTTATGAAGAATTGGATATTGATAACAGTCAATTTGGATACCCCAAAAATTTATTTTTTGGATCCAATGTGTGGATATCCAATAAACCAACCACACATGATGTGTATTGTGAATTTGTAACACTCTATAATCAATATTTTATAGATAAACATTGAATTATATGTTTTGGCCTGTGTTTTAAATATAATTTTTTTATGATATAAAAATATAAAAATATAAGCTAAATCATGGCATAAAGTCGATAACTAAATATAAGAAGCATGTGGATTACTTCGAACGGAAATAGATTAAGGTATATAAAGACAGATTTAACTATAAAAACATATTTCAAAACCATTTTTTTAATTTGATCAATGTTTCTACATTGTCTAAATCAAGATAATAGAAATTATTATGGATGTAATGTTTGAAAATTTATAATAGAGATCATAAACCCTAAAAAGACCAACATCCATACACAGGTAATTTCTGAAGGTAAATAAAATTTAATTAAAAATATTTTTAATCATTTGTTTTTCTATATTTTCTCAGTACTACTAATATTTCCCAAAACCTTCATACCAAAAGAAAAAATAAATTTTTTTATAGATTATTAGGCAACGTACATGGTATCATAATGTTTACCGACATAAAATATAAGTGATTATCTATTTTATCTGATTGACTATGATCTATAAACTTAGAAATATATTTGGGGTTTTAAGCATTAGTATCAAAATTATTTCATTTTATTTTTGATCAATTTCTCAAGTAGAAGTATAATGAAGGAAATTAATTTGTTATAAATGATTGGGATAAATACATGGTGTCAGAATGTATACATGCATCATGAAGAGGGGATTTCATACAACTTATTTAGTTAATTTTCTCATAATTTTATTTAATTTTTTTCATTAATTTTATTTTAAATTTTATCTGATACTTATTTTTTAAAATTTACACATTAGTTCAAAACACACATCACATGCTTAAAACATAGCAGATGAGCTCAGATTATTTTCAAACATTAGAGAAATGATCCATGAGTAATTTTTGACATTTAGTAATTGACCTCAGGTCAATCTAATACTTGATGTGGTCTTATGACTAAAATTATGTGTTTTTAATACAAAAGTGTCATTTTAGTTTAAAATATACATCAAATATTCAAAACCTAAAAATGAGCATGGATTATTTTCAAAGTAAAATGATCCATAATATATTTTTCAGATGTAGTAATTGACCACATTTAAATATGACAACCTATTTGGTCAGTATGACTCAAAGTGTGTGTTTTCAATACAAAAGTGTCATTTTAGTTTAAAAAATACATCAAATAGTCAAAACCAAGAAAACGAGCTCAAATTGTTTTCAAACTTCATAAAAATTCCATAATTCATTTTTCACTTGTATGAATTGACTGAAAATCAATCTAATACATGATTTAGTTTATATAACCCAAAGTATGTGTTTTTAATAGAAATGTTCCATTTTAGTTTAGAACTTATGTAAAAAACACCAAATCCAATAAAATGATCTTGAATTTTTTTCAAAACATTAAAAAAATTATCCATAATTCAGTTTTCATGTGTAGGAATTGACAACACATCAATCATATGTATAGTGTGAATAGTATTACTAAAATTGTGTGGTTTTATTTTAAAATTGAAATTTAAGAAAATTTGAAAAGTGACCTACTCAAAAATTATAAAAACATATTTAGATTTTTTTGATACTTTAAGAAAATGATCTCTGAGTAATATTTTGCATTTAAGAATCAACCATACCTCAATATGATACACAGTGTACCTGGTATGACTCAAACTGTGTAATTTCTGTTCAAAATTAACATTTTATTAAAACAAATTACATATTTATGTTTAATTTATTTCTTTATATTATTAATAAAATAAAATAAAAATTTCTTATACAGGTGCGTTCTTTCTCTTGAATTGGGGTGGTTTGTTTGAAGTTGTTTGTATATAGACCATCACTTTTCATTCATTAACATTATATAACATTTCTGGAATACTTAAAACATTATATAAATAGGAACCCAAAGACTATAATAGTCTAGTTCCTTTGGAAACATGGAAACATAAATAGTGATACATAAGTGAGCTACATTGTATACCACTAGGTTCTTCTTAACTAGCACCCTTCTTAGACACATCAAACATAATACATATCTTCATAACATGGGGAATGAAACATAAAAAGGAGTAATCTCAAATGCTCATTAAGGGTAAATAAGGGAGATATGTAAGCATAATAATGAGCATAAGGGTATGAGAACATGATCATTAAAATATAAGATCATACCCTATATATCAAATATCATATACATGAATCATGATATCGGGCTTGGTAGTTCATAATACATGAATCATAAAAAAATAATGAACATAAGCCATGAAAGCATAACATAAGAATAAAATGTGTAATTGTGGAAGATGCGTAATCATATATAATAATTTGTAAATTAGTCAAGGTATTTCTATTGAGACCATCTTAGTGGACAAAGTCTTTTACTGAATCAGGTTCACACCCTGTTCCATCCCAGTAATACTAAAATGAGTTCACTCCCCATTCCAGCCCTATGATACTAAACTGATATCATTTCTCATTCCAGCCCTTTAATACTAAAGTAAGTTCATTTCTAATTCCATCCATTTTTATCTCATGATATATAAATATTTACCTAATTCATTGGAGGGAGATATAGGTCCCACCCATATTGTAGTGAAATCATAAATACATGTACCATAGTATCATAAATAACCATATCATAACCCTTGATATTAAATAGGTATTATAAACATCTAATTATTTTATAACCTGTATAAAAATACAGGTTTCATAATCATTTCATTATAAACATAACCTATGGAAAGAAGCGGGTTTCAAAATCATATAACTCTTGAAAGAGAAATGGGTTTCATAAAGCATCATTCCATCAAAATATAATCCATTTAGAGAAATAATATGAATGGAAACATTGAATAATTTCCCCATAAATGCATGATTAAAACCAATAGATGTTATCTTATATGGTAAATAATTTTTAAATTTCTATTAATAAAATTTCTTGAGGAAAATATCCTTTCTGCATTGAAAATGAATTTTAAAACATAAAACCTTTTTAAAAATAGCTTGGAAAAATTACAAAAGAATAATTGGAAACCATAAAAAGTTTTTAAAATCCTTTTTCATGAAAATGGACTTCAAATATCTATTAAAATCATTTTTTAAAATATTTTTTAAAACAAGGTTTTTGGATATAATAGATTTCGTACTGGAGGGAGAGACGTTCATATTTTATTTAAAACATTATTTTAATTAACAAAGAGCGTAAAATGGTACTAATACATGCATATATCTTGAATAAAAAATATTTAAGGAAACTAATGAGTGTTCTTATGATATGTATCTTAATATTTCATCAAAGTAAGCGTAAATATAAATAATCTCAAAAAGTGGTGATATTGTTTTAATAAAATCTTATAACTTGGTGACTTGGGATCATACTATCCATGTAATAAAATGAAATAAAATTAAGCTTAAAATATCATAAAAATAAGTAAATTCATTATATAACATTTAAAATGGAAGTATATACACCAATAAAAACAATTTGTGTGTATAAAAAACACGAGTCTCAAAGAAGGAAAATTGAGACAAAACTATTTTTCCTATTTGATAACATTTGAAACTTAATCCCCATGAAAGAAATATCATAAAATAGATATGTTAATACCCATAAATTTAATTACAAGATACATATAATAAAATCATCTTCAGTACATACACCACAAAAAAGGAAAGAGTGGCGAACATAGAATGTATCTCATGAAAATAAAAAGTCAGACGAAATCCCCTTACATTATGTCTTGACTCTCTTTGTACTATTTAAAACCACCTGTATAATAAATATAAATTTATTATAAATATTTTATATAACCATATTATTATATCTAATACCATATATGGTTTTATTAAGACCTTATATTACCCCCTTTTTAACCATCCTTTGTTAAGGTTTCACTTTAGATAATATTCACTTTGTTCTATGCATGTGTCTTAATTTGTTATATCTTTGGTATTTATACTTATATACTGATTCCATAATTTAAACAATGATATAAATATAATTTATATGTATTATATGTGTATAATAAAAATCTATATATATAAAAGTTCAAAATGGGATACACCTTTCATGGAGATGGTAAGTCATACGTACGCATGAACGTTGTTTACGTTTTTATTATCATAATGAAAGAATGAAAGAAAATGTACTATATTTATATATTTATATAAAATCATTAAAGTATCATTACAATTATATATATATCATATAATTTCACAAAACTGATCCTTAATACATTCCATGTAGTTTGTGAATAAATTACAACACTTCGAGGGTGCGGTAGTCTACACTTCCTCAAACGAAATTATCATATTTACACAAAATGGGAAGTAAAATATATGTATTGTAAAAGGAATGCAGAATATTAAAGACATAATAAATATAATATATAAAACATATAAACATATTTTCCATCATAATATCCACCATGACAGGTGGTAAAGGAGAAATGAACGATCGTTATTTACTGAGGCAGTAGTTCATCGTACACATAAATAGTATGTTTGTTACCCATTAGATAGACGTGTGTGTAATTTTTGGTTAAAACCTTAGCATAAAAAATCCTAGTATATTTAGGATACTATTTTTATTATACAATAATGGAATAAATATATTTTAGGTTTGTAGGAGTAAAATAATTGAAAGGATCTTGAGAGAACGTATTACCTCTTAATCGGGTAACTCTTTTTGGTTTGTTCCAAAATGATTCCTTGGAATAATTTCTACCCAAATAGAGGATTCAAGTAGGAATTTATGGATTTTGGTAAGATTATTAGTAATATCCAAGATGAAGCTAATTGTTTTGATATTTTTTAAGAATAGGGAGAGGTGGGTTCTTTTTATAGGGAAGGAGGAGTGGTACTCTTGTAAATATTTGAAGAGATAATTACACCCACATCTTTCATGTTGAAATTGGATCCAATAAAGATCCAAAGTCTATCCAAGGGAGTATAGGGTCAAAATATGGCCATAGAATTGTTTTTACAAGTTTATAGGTCGTTTTGGTCCTTAAGGTTATGGTTTAGAGCTTTACTAAACTTAATTTAACCTAAATAGATGTAATTAATTTTAATAACTTTCAAAAAAAATTTGGTCAAAAACTAATTTTAAATTATTATAAATTATAAATTATGCTAATTACAAATATATAATCACTTTTTTCAAATTCCAATAACATATGTGGTGTAAATTAATTTAAAATTAATCTCGTATTCAGGTCAACAATGTAGGTTTTTAAAGTAGAAACATTCAAAAGTTTGTTAAATTTTTATACCTAGGTTCAAAATGAAATTGATCTCAATGAAAAAAATTGTACTAATTTATAAAAATATTATCTACTTAAACTTTGAAACAAATTTAAAATATAATTTAACCTTATAAATAAATTTAATGAAAAAATTAGTTTTGAATTAAAATCTGATATTTTTCACTATTCATCCAAAAATAAAGTTTCTCCTAAATATATCAAAAGAATTCCCTAAGTTAATTCCAAAATTATAAATACAAAAATGAATTTTATTTTATCAAATTAAATTTATAAATTTGTCTAAAATTAATTTTATTATTTTTTATAGAAGGAAATTAAAAGTAGTTCGTTTGAGAAAATGGTATTTTTAAACATATAAGGACTTTACTAAATATCATATATTTCATTATAAATATGTTTTATTTATATAAAAAATATAAAAAATATTTGAAAACTAGTTATTACTATTAGTATAACTAATTTTAATGAGTATGTTATAATTATCTCATTTAAATAATTACAATAATAAAATGATGTTTCATAGAATCAATGATGTTGTGTGTAATGTAAGCCAAGTCAGTGTTTCATATAACATATTCCAATTAGATTTTCTGTGTATCATACATTGAGTTGGTGTTGTGTAACATACGCCAAGTCAGTTTTGTGTGAAAGGAATGTTTGACTTGGTTCATTGCAAGATATGAATGAAATTTTAATTTCTTCAAAAAAAAGGTCCATAAAAACTCAAGGTGTTATAGTTATTTTTCATGAAAGATTGGACTTCAAGTATGTAAATGAGATAATATAAATAACAAAATGGGTTAAAAATTTATACAGACATCGTGAAAAGGTGAATTACTACTACTTATTTAGTTAATTGTTTCACCATTTTATCTACTTTTTTAAGTTAATTTCCTTATAATTTTTATATAATAATTATTTAGTTTTTTTCATAGATCTTTTGGGAATTCATATTTTTCTTTAAAAAGTATGAAACGATTCAGAAAACAGAGAAAATATTTCTTTTGTATGGTGCATTTAAAGAAGAATGGGGCTTCCTCTTCCATCCAAATAGAACATTTTCTCTCTTTTATATCTTTTCTCAGAAATTTTAAAGAAAAAAACATGACATACTCAATCTCAATTTGATACACAGTGTGCCTAGTATTACTTGAACTATATTTTTTTTAGTTTATAATTTACATTTTAGTTTAAAACACACATTATATACTCAAAACTAAGAAAACACATTTATATTATTTTAATAATTTTTTAAAATGATCCATAAGACATTTGAAATGTGTAGGAATTAGTCATACATCAATTGGACACACAGCGTGACCGGTATGAGTCCAAGTGTTTCTTTTTATTTAAAATTGACATTAATTTTACTAAAAAAACAAGTTAAATACTAAAAACTAGGAAAATTCATTCATATTGTTTTAATATAGTGGGAAAATTATCTATAATTCATTTTTAACATGTAGGAATCAGCCACACCTCAATCTGATGCACGATGTGGCTAGTAAGACTCAAAGTGTGTGTTTTTATTTAAAATTGCTATTAATTTTAATAAAAAGACATGTAAAATATTCAAAACCAAAAAAACCCATTCTTATTGTTTTAATACTTTAGAAAAATGATCCATAAGTCATTTTTAATGTTTATAAATCAGCCACACAATAATTTGATACACAGTGCACATGTTATGACTCTAAGTGTTTTTTTTTAAATTGACATTAATTTTAGTAAAAAAGAAAAGTGAAATACTCAAAACTAAGAAAGTGGATTCATATTGTTTTAATGCTTTATTAAAATTATCCATAATTAATTTTTTACATATAGGAATCATATAAACATCAATATGATACACAGTATGCTCAGTATAACTCAAAGTGTTCATTGCTTGTTTGAAATTCACATTTTAGTTCAAAAAGTGCTTCACTCATTGAAAACTAGGAAAACATCCCCGTATTTTATTTATAATTAATTAAAACAATTCATAAGTATGTTTTAACAAGTAGAAATAATTCTCATATCAAACCGACAATGATGTGATCGATATGACTCAAAGTGTGTGTTTCTAGTTTAAAATGACATTTAAGTAAAAAAAAACCCAAGTTTCATGCTCAAAACTATGAAAAAACATTTGTATTTTTTTTAAGGTTGGCAGAGAAGCCACTTTTATTATTAAAGCAAAGAAAAGACCTCTTTAACTGGGTATAGGGAGACCCATTACATAGCCCAAATGCCCAGTGGAAATTTATCCCATTACATGGCCCGTAGGCCCAATTTTTTGGGGCAAGACCCATTCTGTGAATAGTAATACTACAGTACCCATGTTTCTACATGAAAAATGGGGGTTCAAAACTCATTGGGAATAGGTTACTATAGCAGTACTGTAGTATACCATAGGAATCAACCAATACTATGACAAGCCTCCTTTTTTGTTACAACTTAAACATGATTTATTACATAAAACTTCACTTGATACAACAAAGAAGATCGAGAGGTTTAGTGTCTTTAGGGCTTAGGATCATTAAATAAAAACTTAAAAAATTAAATACAACATCTTTATTGAAAACTTCCTTTACATGACCACTACATTCACTCGTACTTAGCATTGCATGGGATAACCTGAGGACATGCATAAGAAAAGGGTGAGCTATAAAGCCCAGTAAGGGAGTACACATGGAATAACATGAGGAGTACAATACACGTTATAAAATATTCATATCAATAGAGCATAAAAGAAACATGAACATAAAGGCATGATAAAGCATGATAATCATAACATGGAAAGGTGGCAACAACACTTAACATAAAATTAGCATGAGCCAAGGCTCATTGCACATAAAGCATGAGTAAACCCTAATTGCACATGAAGCATGATTAAACCCTCATTGAAATTGAATTAGCATGAGTCAAAACTCATTGCACATGACGTATCATTATACTATACTTTACCCAATGCATTGGAGCGCTATAAGGGTGCACCCTTCTTAAAACATTTCATTTCATGCAGAAGTGTGCCACATTGATCATAAAACATGGATTCATAAAACATAATCATTTATTCCACGATAAAGGAATGTGGAATTAATACATGAAACTTTGTAATCAATAAGTAAAGGTGCATAAATGTGGATACCCTTGATGGAGAAATGGGCATGGTATCCATTACACAATGTCATTGGCTTAGAAAATCGGTGCGATTTCGGCAGGGTAACGGCGTGACATAAGAATTCATAAAAATGGTTGATTAGAGAGAAAGGGGTTCCTCATCATATTTACATGTAATGGACAGTAATTAGGTCATATAGATACATGTCCCAACAATTGTAATGGAATTTAGATTCATAATACAAAATTATTTCTTGAATGTAAAATAAGAGAGAGAAGTTCCTTTCGGAATTTCGGCATAATAACGGGTGTATATGGGAGGCATTTAATGAGAGAGAAAGGGGTCTCCCATCACTAAAAAAATAAGAGTGAATTATGGGGGAGGTGTGAAACCATACCCCAACATTCATAATTGAAATTAAAAGGGAAATACAACTTAAAGAAAATTGACAAAAATGAGAAAGGAAGAAAAAAACCCTTACTTGGAAGTGTGCTTCCAAAGGCTAGAGAGAGGCTTATGAGAGGCTTTTTGGGAGCTTGGGAAACCTTGGGAGGATTCTAGATAGAGTAGGTCAGAGGTTGGATGAACTCCAAGGGATTTTAGTGAGGAGCAAGTGGGAGCTTGGGTGGGTTTATATAGGAAAGGTGAGGGAATTGTTTATTATTTAGGTTTGGGTCCCCTTACATTAAATTAATCCAAACCACAAACCATCCCATGGTTTTTGCCCATGGTTTTTGGAAAAGAGAAGAGGAAAAAAAACATTTTATAAGGCCAAATTCTGAACTTCTTAAAATAATAAGTTTGATTATGTGGAGGTGAGTCACACTCCCATGGAAATTAATTTAAAAAGGCAAAGTGTTGAATATGTCTTGAGGGGTCCATTAATGATTTGAAAAGTAAGTCAAACAAACCCAAAATCACATTATTTTAATGATAAAACATATATTGGCCGAACATAAGGATTATGGTATTTTATTACATCACCATTGGGTCATTATGATTTCATAAAACACATTATATATTTAAACGGTATTTAATTTTTACCCAAAAATTTGACTGTCTCAGAAAATTATAAAAAAATTCACCGTTGGATAATTTCAACATCCTGATTCCAGAAATGACATTTATTTAATCTAAAAAAAATTCTAAATATGTTAATTTTCACTTTTAAAATAAAAACCAACATTCATCGAAAATTCACAGGTTTTGACAGAAATGGCTTTCATACCTTAATATATAATTTTAATTGCATTCATAAAATTATAAGATCATTTATTTAATAAAAATTAATTTAATAATATTGTTATTATTTTATTAAAATATTATTTAATTCAAAAAATCCCTTAATTTAGTAAAATAGATTTCTTAATTAAATAATAACAAAAAACCCCGTTTGTACTTTAAAAACTATTTACAATGTATCAAAAATGACTTGAAATTATATTCATTATTATATAAAAAAATATTGTACATGAACATAGTACTACTTATTTGTTACATAACCCCATAAAACAGCCGTATAATACCTAAGGGTAAGGTGTGCGATGGTGATAGACTCTTGGGGTGGCTCGGATAACATCGCTCGAGTGGTAATCTCTATCAACTTCCACTTTTCCCGTAGATGGTCCCGTTCGAGCTTGACATGGTGAAGCTCAGCTTGGGCCTGGTCAAGGGTGAAGCCCAAGGATGCCACCTCTTTTCTGAGCTCCGACAAATGGGCTTCATATGGGGTAATTCTACTAGATGAGGCCATCACTTCTTTTTTCTGAGTAAATTGGATTTGTTAAGGTCCTATATTTATACTAATCATGTGATCACTGTTCAAAGGCTATATTAACAACGGTCAAAATTATTAACATAAAACCAAAGAAGTTGACATCTTATAAAAAAATATTTTCATAAAGAGACATTTAACTGGATCAAGAGGGATTTTCCACTAATGAAACTTTGGGTCGTTACAATATTCCCCCCTTAAGAAATTTCACCCTCAAAATTTTTCCTTTTCCCACACTAAAACAGATGTGGGTAACTCAGCTTCATCTTTTCCTTCGATTCCCAAGTCGCTTCTTCAGACTTGTGGTTTCTCCACAACACCTTGACGAGGGGCATTGTCTTATTTCGTAAAACTTTTTCTCTACAATCTAAGATCTTCATTGGTTTCTCCTCATAAGAAATATCATCTTCCAATTGTACCACCTCAGAAGAGAGTACATGTGAAGGGTCTGGTATGTACTTCCTTAAGTGGGATACATGAAAGACATCATGTACATTGTCCATAGTAGGTGGATGTGCTAGTCGATAGGCCACATCCCCAACACGATCAAGAACCTCGAAGGGGCCGATATACCTTGGACTTAACATCCCTTTCTTTCCAAGCCTCATGACCTTTTTCCACAGAGATATGCGTAGAAACACCATGTGTCCAACTTTAAACTCAAGGACTCGTCGATGATTATCTGCATAACTCTTCTGTTGACTCTGGGCTGCCTTGATATGCTGCTGAATCATTTTCACCTTCTCCACTATTTCTTCGACCATTTCTGGTCCAAGCAGCTTACATTCACCGACCTCATCCCAACATGCCAGTGTTCTGCACCTTTTCCCATACAAGGCTTCATATGGTGCCATTTGGATTCTTGAGTGGAAACTGTTATTATAAGAGAACTCAACCAGAGGAAGATGTTGATCCCATACTCCTTTAAAGTCCATTGAGCACACTCTCAACATATCCTCAAGTGTTTGGATAGTCCGCTCGGATTGGCCATCAGTTTGAGGATGATAGGCCGTACTGAAGTTCAGTTCAGTATTCAGAGCATGTTGAAGACTCCTCCAAAACTTATAGGTGAGTCTTGGATCTCGGTCATACACAATAGATAGTGGTACTCCATTTAACCTTACCACTTCTCTGATATATATCTGTGCCAGTTGATCCAAAGATAAATCCTCCGGAATAGCAATGAAGTGTGCAGTCTTTGTAAGACGATCCACAACAACTTAGATTTCATTGTTGCCTTTGGATGTCCTTGGAAGTCCGGTGACAAAGTCCATGGTGATGTTCTCCCATTTCCATTCTGGTATGGGCAACGGTTGCATCATCCCCTTAGACTTCTGCCTCTCTGCCTTCACTTGCTAACACACCAGGCACTTTGATGTATATTCACCAATCTTCTTCTTCATATTATCCCACCAAAAGTTTTCTCGGAGATCTTGATACATCTTTGTGCTCCCTGGGTAAATAGATAAATTTGAACTATGTGCATCATCTAAAAGTTCCTTCTTCAGCTCCGGACTTGATGGAACACATATTATTTTCCCAAACCACACAATTCCTTCTTCATTAACATTAAACTCCGAGGATTTCCCCTTTTCGATAGCTTCCACTTTTTCTTTAATTCCCACATCATCCTTTTGATCATCCTTTAACCTTTCCAAAAGAGATGGTTGAGCAATAATTTGTGAAAGTATTGATGATATTCCCTTCTTTATGATTCCCACGTCCATCTTCATCAAGTCTAAGAAGATTGGATCCTTCTCAATTCTCATCATTGATAGAATCACTGGATCCTTTCTACTTAGGGCATCTGCCACCTTGTTCTCTTTCCCAGGGTGGTAATGTATTGAACAGTCATAATCCTTGATGAGCTCTATCCATCTTCTTTGGCGCATATTAAGCTCTTTCTGTGTGAATATATATTTAAGACTCTTGTGGTCAGTATATATCTCACATTTCTATTCATAGAGATAATGCCGCCATATTTTCAAGGTAAAGATCACAGTCGCCAACTCCAGATCATGCATTGGATAGTTTAGCTCATGGATTTTTAATTTCCTTGAGGCATAGGATATCACTTTATCATTCTACATCATCACACAACCTAAGCCCTTATTTGAAGCATCACTGAATACCAAAAAAATTTCCCACTTGTGGGTAAAGTGAGCATGGGTGCAGTGATAAGCCTCCTTTTCAACTCCTTGAAGCTTTCTTCGCATTCATCACTCCAAGAAAACTTTACTCCCTTTCGAGTTATCTTGGTGAGAGGGTTGGAAAATCGTGAGAAATTTCTCAAAAATCGTCGATAATATCCATCTAACCCCAAGAAGCTACGGATATCCGTTACCGATGTTGGCCTCAGCCATCCCTCAATTGCATCTGTTTTGGAGGGGTCCACAGATATCCCATTGCTTGTGATGATATGTCCCAAGAATGAGACCTCCTTCAACCATGCTGTACTTTTCCTAGAGATTCTCCTTGCGCAAAGTCTCTAGTACAGTTTTTAAATGCTCCTCATGATCCTCCTTGGTTTTGGAGAATATTAGAATATCATTTATAAAGACTACCACAAATTTTTCAAGGTAATCTTTGAAGACTCTATTAATCAAGTACATGAATATTTCTGGAGCATTTGTGAGTCCGAAAGGCATTACTATGAATTCATAGTGCCCATATCTTGTACGAAAAGCAGTCTTGGGGACATTTTCCTTCTTCACCCTTACTTGATAATATCCTGACCGCAAATCCACCTTGGAGAAGTATTGTGCTCCACGCAGCTGATCAAATAATTCATCGATTCTTGGGAGAGGATACTTGTTCTTTATCGTGATTTTGTTAAGTTCACAATAATCGATGCAAAGCCGCATTGACCCATCCTTCTTCTTGACGAAGAGGACTGGTGCACCCCATGGTGAAGCACTTGGGCATATAAACCCTTTATCCAGATTCTCCTGTAGTTGTTTTTTCAGCTCTTCAAGCTCTACAAAAACCATTCTATATGGAGTCTTGGATATTGGTAGCTCCCCTGGTATAAGTTCAATTAAGAACTCAACATATCTTCTTGGAGGAAGACCAGGCAGTTCCTCGGGAAACACATCAGAAAATTCCCTCACAATAGACATTTCTTCATGGATGGTTTCTTCCTTGAACTCAATCATCTGAGCCAGATATGTGTGTGATTTCCCTCTCCCAACACTTGTAAAGAATCGGGGGTCGATTCTCCATATGGAGTGTGATTTCCCTCTCCCGACAATTTATGTTGGCTCTATATAATGAAAGCCAATCCATCCCAAGAATTGCATCAAATTCCACCAGAGGGAGTATGACGAAATTTTCTGGGAAATTCAATACACAGATTATAACAAGGTAGGACTTATATTCATGGGATGCAATGAATGCCCCATTTTCCGTACTCACCGACATCTTTACTTCCATGATTTGTGGTGGTGCTGGGATTGTTCTACTAAACATTTGAGATATAAAAGAATGCGTAGAACTTGAATAAAAAAGTACATTCGCTATTCTTGAATGAATAACTAGCGTACCTATCACCACTTCGTTGTCGGGGTTCACTTCGGCAGAAGTGATGGAAAAAGTTCTTCCTTGCTGTCTTGGAGGTTTTTGGTTGCCTCCGATAACCCGTGGATTAGGGCACTGATTTGAAAAATAACCCAGTTCTTTGCATTTGTAGCATTGAACAACGCGTTGAGGTTCGAATGGAGCATTCCTCACCTTTGTCGCAGTCGTGGGTCCTTCTTGCCGATAGTTAATAGCTAGGTTCCCTTATCTTCCACACCTGAATCATTTTCTCATCCCCCTAAGGCAATTTCCAGGGTGCTTCTTTACACACTTTTGGCAAGTGGGGTGCTGGATCTTCTTAGCACCGTTAGATTTATCCATCGGACCACCAGAATTGAATTCCACCTTACGCTTCTTGTCCCCATGATACCCCTGTGATTCCCCGATCTCCATTTCGACCTTGAGGGCACATCGGAAAATTTCCTCATAGCTGTCGAAGTCACGGATCGCTAATGCTTTCCATAGGCTAGGCTTCAGCCCACGAAAGAAGAGTTCAACCTTGCATTCGGGGGTAACAACAAAGCCGGAAGCGTATCGTGAAAGCCTTGTGAATTTTTCCTCATACGATCCAACAGATTCTTCATCTTTTTTCTTGAGGGAAAGGAAGTCCCTTTCTATCTTAAGCCGGAGGGTGCGCGGAAAATATTTATCGAAAAACATCTTCCAGAAATCCTTCCATTCCAAATACTTGATCTCCTCCTCAAGCTTCGTATTTTTTATCAACGTCCACCATTGATCAGCTTCACCCTCCATACGATAAGCAGCCAGGAGAACCTTCTCTTGTTCAGAACATTGGAGGATGGAGAAGATCTATTCCATGGAGTTGATCCATTGTTTAGCGATCGTGGGATTGGATGATCCACTAAAAGTAGGATGCCTTTGTCTCATGAAGCTCTCGATAGCAATTTTTTCTTTCTTAGGGGGGGTTGAACGTTCCTCTTGACCCGTGTTTCTATTCAAAACTTGAGTTAGCTGAGAGATAAGCGTGAAACATTTCTCGATTCACGCTCCCATTGGATTTGGCATCTCATTAGTAAAGTCATCACACTGATCTTCACAATAGTTGTTAGCCCGAGTCCTCCTATTATCATCCATTGGCTGGAATAAAAGGAAAGTTAGGGGTAACACATAAAGTGTAATCCAAAGACAAAAGTTGATGACTCAAAAATAAACTTTTATTTCCTTAACTCATGAGTATGTAGGCTTCAATCTAGACTTTTCATGATCTAATTTCTAACATATATTCTTAGGGGCATTTTCCCTTAATGAGGGTTCATACTAAGATTGTGAATTTATCAAAACATATCCCCCAGGAGTGTCGTAACCAAGAGTGCAGCAAGGCCCATTGTTGTGCACCAGTTCATGTTCAAGTCTAGCTCAAAGCGGTGTTTTCAGGTTTTACCCCTAGGATACATCTGTGCCAGAGCCGCCTCTACCTTCTTGTATCCAGACAGGGATGTATTTGTTTGATAAACCACTTACTTAGTATTTACCAAAACTTAGGGATGTTTTTATTATACTTAGTCTTGTATCTAAGGCTTTATTATGGTTTCCTAATCCCAAAAATAACTAAACCTATCCTCTGATACCAACTATGACAACCCTTCTTTTTTATTACAACTTGAACAAGATTTATTACATAAAACATCACTTGATACAACAAAGAAGATTGAGAGGTTTAGTGTATTTGGGGCTTAGGATAATTACATAAAAACATAAAACATGAAATACAACATCTTTATTGAAAACTTCCTTTACATGACCACTACATTCCCTCGTACTTAGCATTGCATGGGATAACCTGAGGACATGCATAAGAAAAGGGTGAGCTATAAAGCCCAGTAAGGGAGTACACATGGAATAACATGAGGAGTACAATACATGTTAGACAATAGGAATATCAATAGAGAATAAAAGAAACATGAACATAAAGGCATGATAAAGCATGATAATAATAACATGGAAATGTGGCAACAACACTTAACATGGAATTAGCATGAGCCAAGGCTCATTGCACATAAATCATGAGTAAACCCTCATTGCACATGAAGCACGAGTAAACCCTCATTGCACTTGAATTAGCATGATTCAACACTCATTTCACATTATGTATCATGATACTATACTTTACCCAATGAATTGGAGCGCTATAAGGGTGCACCCTTCTTAAAACATTTCATTTCATGCATAAGTGTGCCACATGGATCATAAAACATAGATTCATAAAACATAATCATTTATTCCATGATAAAGGAATGTGGAATTAATATATGAAACTTTGTAATCAATAAGTAAAGGTTCATAAAGGTGGATACCCTTGATGGAGAAATGGGCATGGTATCCACTACACAATGGCATTGGCTTAGAAAATCGGTGCGATTTCGGCAGCGTAACGGCGTGACATAAGAATTCATAAAAAATGGTTGATGAGAGAGAAAGGGGTTCCTCATCATATTTACATGTAATGGATAGTAAGGAGGTCATATAGATACATGTCCCAAAAATTGTAATGGAATTTATATTCATGATACAAAATTATTGCTTGAATGTAAAAGAAGAGAGAGAAGTTCCTTTCGGAATTTCGGCATAGTAACGGGTGTACATGGGAGGAATTTAATGAGAGAGAAAGGGGTCTCCCATCATTAAAAAAATAAGAGGGAAGTATGGGGGAGGTGTGAAACCATACCCCAACATTCATAATTGAAATTAAAAGGGCACTACCATCTAAAGAAAATTGACAAAAATGAGAAAGGAAGAAAAAACCCTTATTGGAAGTGTGCTTCCAAAGGATAGAGAGAGGCTTGTGAGAGGCTTCTTGGGAGCATGGGGCACCTTGGGAGGATTCTAGAGAGAGTAGGGCAGAGGTTGGACGAACTCCAAAAGATTTTAGTGAGAAGTAAGTGGGAGCTTGGGTGGGTTTATATAGGAAAGGTGAGGGAATTCATTATTATTTAGGTTTGGGTCCACTTACATTAAATTAATCCAAACCACAAACCATCCCATGGTTTTTGGCCATGGTTTTTGGAAAAGGGAAGAGGAAAAAAATATTTTATAAGGCCCAAGTCCGAACTTCTTAAAATAATAAGGTTGCTTATGTGGAGGTGAGTCACACTCCCATGGAAATTAATTTAAAAAGGCAAAGTGTTGAATATGTCTTGAGGGGTCCATTAATGATTTGAAAAGTAAGTAAAACAAACCCAAAATCACATTATTTTAATGATAAAACATATATTGGGCGAATATAATGATTATGGTATTTTATTACATCACCATTGGGTCATTATGATGTCATAAATCACATTATATATTTAAACGGTATTTAATTTTAACCCAAAAATTTGACTGTCTCAGAAAATTATGAAAAATTCACTGTTGGATAATTTCGATGTCCTGATTCCATAAATGACATTTATTTTATCTAAAAAAATTTCTAAATATGTTACTTTTCACTTTTAAAATAAAAACCAACATTTATCGAAAATTCATAGGTTTTGATAGAAATGGCTTTCAAACCTTAATATAAAATTTTAATTGCATTCATAAAATTATAAGATAATTGATTTAATAAAAATTAATTTAATAATATTATTATTATTTTATTAAAATATTATTTAATTCAAAAATCCCTTAATTTAATAAAATATATTTCTTAATTAAATAATAACTAAAAACACCATTTGTAGTTTAAAAACTATTTACAATGTATCAAAAATGACTAGGAATTATATTCGTTATTATATACAAAAATAATGTACATGAACATAGTACTACTTATTTGTTACACAACCCCTTAAAACAGCCGCATAAGACCTAAGGGTAAGGTGTGCGCTGGTGACAGACTCTTGGGGTGTCTCGGATAACATCGCTCGAGTGGTAATCTCTATCAACTTCCACTTTTCCCATAGACGGTCTCGTTCGAGCTTGACATGGTGAAGCTCAGCTTGGGCTTGGTCAAAGGAGAAGCCCAAGGATTCCACCTCTTTTCCGAGCTCCGACAAATGGGATTCGTATGGGGAAATTCTACTGGATGAGGCCATCACTTCTTTTTTCTGAGTAAATTGGATTTGTTAAGGTCCAATATTTATACTAATCATGTGATCACTGTTCAACGGCTATATTAACAATGGTCACAATTCTTAACATAAAACCAAAGAAGTTGACATCTTATAAAAAATATTTTTCATAAAGAGACATTTAACTGGATCAAGAGAGATTTTCCATTAATGAAACTTTGGGTCCTTACAAATACTCAATATGATACACAGTGATATCAGTATAACTAAAAGTGTATGTTATTAGTTTAAAATTGACCTTTTAATTCAAAAAGTGTGTCACTCACTAAAAAGTAAGAAAATGAACTTGTATTGTATTTATAATTTAGGAAAATGATTCATAAGTCATTTTTTACATGTATTAATCATCCTCACATCAAACTGATACACAATGTGACCGCTACGACTCAAAGTTTGTGTTTTTGGTTCAAAATTAAATTTTAGTAAAACTGAAAAGTGAAATAATAAAAATCAACAAAACACATTTGGATTGTTTTTATACTTTATAAAAATGATCCATAATTTATTTTTTACATGTATAAATCATACTCACTTCAATCTGACACACGACGTGACTATTATTACTTCAAGTTTGTCTTTTTATTTAAAATTGACATTGATTTTAGTAAAAAAGACAAGTTACATACTAAAATATGAGAAAACGAATTTGGATTGTTTTTGTCACGACCCGAACCTACCCGGGCTCGAGCCACAACTACCCCAAGCCTGCCTCCATAGGCTAGGGGATGGCGACTAGTGTTGAAGGCACAATAACTCAGGGAGGCCTTTTCCTAAGTACCTGTACACACACACACAACACACTCAATGCAAAAGTGCAGAGTAAAAAAGAAAAGCAAAGTAAAGCAAAGGGAAACTGATATATATAAATCACCAAAAGTGCATCAACCTCTAATCAGTACAAAGTAAGTGCTGAAAGTAAACTTAAAAGAAAAGGGGCAAAACACGTGCCCAATCAGAAAAGTGCCACAACACGGCAATAGGTGAACAAAAATTAAACAGCTGGGAAGGGTCCCCCACCTGGAACCCAACTCTGACCACCACACGTGGTCCAAGCTCCTGAACTCCTAAGCTCTACTGAAGTCTCGACCAACCTGTCTGTCATCTGCAAGGGCACACCAAGTGAGGGAAAATCCCAAGTAGGGGTGAGTATAAAAATACTCAGTAGGACACCCCGAAGACTCGAGGGAGCAACAAAGGAGGTACTAAAGGGTGAGCAGTAGATCGAACAGGGGAAAGTAAAAGAGTACAACCGAGAATGCAGTAAAGAGTAAGAGTAAAGAGTCCAGCTCAACCAAATAAGAGGAAAGAAGTTTGACTCGTCCAGACACAAGGAGCTAGAAATGGTGAGAAGATGAACTTCCCGTCGAGTCTTCACTACCTATATCAGGAGAGTATACTCGTCCAACCACGAGAATCTAGACACGGAAAGCATGTGTCATACCCCGCGTGTCTTCACCTCTCTTGGAATGAGATTAACCAAACCCAAGAAGTGGGTACTAGAATAAGGTATATACATATTCATCGGCTCAAACAAGAAGCCCAAACAAGATAGTAAGAGGATCTCTATCCCATAGCTCAGCCCAAGAAGGTGAGTATCCAACAGTCCCAGAAGTAAACACCATTGATGCCCAGCATCCCGTACGTCTGCTCCGAACAGCAAGTCAAGGGGCTCAAATCACCGCACCTTGATACTATCCGCTTTGGGCGGCACTAACTCACCCTCACGATTTTATAGTTCGCGTCGCAAGGATGCATCTCGGTGGGGTAAGCGCCCCTCGTACTTGAGATTTCTAGAGGAACGTCAAACCACAACTCGTCATTGCCCCACAGTTGAGAGGTCTCCTCCAAGTTGACAGGCGACCCCCTTCCCAACCCTGCTGGAGGGTCCCTGGAAGTCGACAGGTTCCCACTATAGGGAGACCTGGAAAGAGTCGACGGGTTCCACACTACCCAGTCCTGTAACAAGGTAATCCACTGGAGGGCGACCCGGCTAAAGTTGTCGACGAGTCCCAATGCCCTGTCCCATAAAAGGGTACTTGACTGAAGGGAGGCTCGGAACCGTCAGCCGTGAGCACTTCCCAACCCAGATGGAGGTAAACCCGGCGGCATCGGGGACCACTACCCCGCCCCGCTTGAGGTAAGCCCAGCATCGGTGACCACTGCCTAGCCCCGCGGGAGGTAAACTCGGAACCGCTCTGGCCATCCCGGCTGGATTGTACTGCTCGGTGAACACCGCTACACTGGTCATCCCTACTGGATGGTAACCCACTTTCCATCCCTGCTAGATGGTATAAAAGGTGAGTCCTGCTCAAAACAACCTCATCCCTGCTGGTAACAACCTCAGCCCTGCTGGAAACAACCTCAGCTCTACAACCTCAACCCTGCTAGAAACAACCTCCTAGGTAGAGGATCGGTGCCCGCGTAAAGTGTTGGTCACACTGATTCCACAATAACTCTACTAGGGAACATGAAAGAATGGGAGAATCTCCCCAGACCTCTCAAGGTGATCACGCTCCAATCCTCTAAGTCACTATCGAAGCGGACTGAGACAACTCATCCTAGAAAGTGGGGAAAACACCCACACTGTACGAACACCTATAGTCGTAAACAGTGTCACAGTCCAGTGAAATGGCACGGTACTGAAACCCCACATATCTAAAGAAATAAAGGAACTAAACCATCTATATTGGCCAAAAGAGAACCAAACCAGGGGAAAAATCAACCCTGCCAGTCAACAAATGAGAACAGGACCAGGGTAGAACTCAACCATGCTGGTCAACAAATGAGAATAGGACCAGGGAAAAAATCAACCTTGTTTGTCAACAAACAAGAACAGAAGAACCCTCTACGTCGTGAGAGGTCAAAAGTATGCAAAGCAGAACATGACATGCACATGGGGACCACACGACGTGTGGCCCCAAGTCAACCTCAACCGAACGCACAAACATTCTCAGGTACAAACAACAACATGTACCTCCAAGTGTTCCCATATACTCCCATAGTATACCACGTTCCAGTCCAAAGGCTATCGTGCACACGAAACCCAACGTCAACGCGAAGGCGTAACGTAACAAATCCAACTTTCCCACATCAACAGCTAAGGCACAGCCAACCACATCTCTTTAAACACCAACATCACTCTCCCAGGAGTGAACGTGATCACACGCCAAGGGTTCCCTACAAACACCGCAGGAAGAACCACCACTGGTACACCTTTCATATCTCCACATTTAATAAGATCATGCAAGAGGCTTTGTACGCCTGAACAGATTACACTTTTGTAATCCTCGTGGAAAAACACGCGAGATCGACTACTTACTCGACTCCAACGGATATCCGACGGAAAAGTCTCCAACACTGCCTTACGCCCGAACGACATCCCGTGATTTCAAGCCTCGGCCCTGAAAACAGTCGGGCGCATCGCACCATTGCGATTTCCTCGGGAAAACACGTCAAAAGGACTGCGCACTTGAGTAAAATGGATATCTGGAGAAAAAGATGCATTCTGGAGCACCGCACACAAGGGGTGCTACGTGGGACCCATATCCCGATACCAAATCACAACGAATGGATCACACCGTTGTGATCCTCTCGAAAAAGTACACAAGTTTCACTATTCATTTTTCTAAAACGGACACCTGGTGATAAAGCTGGAAAAATCACCGTCAACGCCCAAACGGCCCTCGTGGGGCCCACACCAACATGCGGAATTAAAGTGGGTGGATTGCACCATTGCAATGCCCTCAGAAAAACACTCTAAAACGACTACTCATTCACCCCAAACAGACGTCTGATAAAAAAGTTATAAAACTTTGCACACAGCTCGAACGGCGGCCCGTGCGGGCCACGCCTCAACTCCGAATTAAGTCTCCAATATTGGACTCAAAATGACCGTCTCAAAAATAAGATCACGTCGCCGCTGGTAGCGCTTCAATCAGACGTCGCACGGGGGAGTTACGAGCGAAAACAATATTTAACAACAAATAATAATAATAACATTTTATATTATTATTATTTATTATTATGTTTTTTTAAATATAAATATTCAATCAACTCCCCCTATCCTCTTACACATCACCTCCCTTTCCCCTTCTTTTTTTAAATTTCTTTTTTGTTGTTTTATATCCCTGCCACCACCCTTTATTTTTTTCCTCTGTTTTTTTTCTTTTGCTCGTCTTCTCCCCCTACACAGGGTCGCCGCCCCCTTTTCCAGGTCAAGAGAGACACACTGATTGTGGGTCTGGGTCTCCACACAGGTCGCCTCCGGTGACCTCCCTTCGGTCTTCCGCGCCCGGCCGAGTCTCCTCTGTAGCACAACGCAAAGCAAGCACCACCCCGGGTCACCCCTGCTCCGCTTGCTTGAGTTGAAGCCCGCACATCTGTCGCGCCTCCGCGGTGCTCGCCCGACTGAACCGGAGGCCGTCGTGCCTCCACGGCGCTCACCCGGCCGAACTGGCCTCCAATATGCCTTTGCGGCGCTCACCTGGCCGAACCGGCCTCCGCCGCCTGGGAGAACTGTCAGACCACCCCAAAACCGTCGGATAACCAGCAAAAACCCGCAATCTTTGGCGGGCAATTGCGAAGGTCTCGGGACTCCAAATTCAAAACCAAAAAGTGCGTTGGAAAGGAAAGAATTCATACTATGAAACCATGGGGTTTTCTTAAAGATTAAATAGAATTTAGATGATGAAAAATGATCTCAAAGGGAGGGGTTTGAAATTAAAAACGAAATGGAAAAACTTCTACCTGGTGGGGCTTAGCCCGTCGCTTCGCGACGATCCGCAGGCCGACCGCAACACCTTGGAGAGGGGAGGATGGAGGAGGAGAGGTCTGCCTTGGTATGTTCCTTCCTCTAGGGGTTGAAAAAGAGAAGGTAAGGTGGAGGGTTTTTTTAAATAAAGAAAATTAATTGAAATTTTAATTAATTTAAAACCCCCAAAATAACCCGTATCTGAAACGCCCGACAGGGTCGAGGTTAAGCCTCCCCTGGGGTAAACGCAACGTTCTGAGCGCAATGGAGGTCTTGGAATTTTAATCTGAGGCCCCGTTCAAATTTTATTACACTCAACGCTTGAGGCTGCCAAATTATGAAAACGCCCCTGGGGCCATTTTTCACAGACGGGTCGCGCCCGCGAGAATTACATCCCTCCTAGGGTAAATGGCACGCTACGGATTCAACCGTGCCCCCGGTTTTCTAATCCGAGACACATTTTAAGAGATACTTACGTTTCAAAATTAAACGAATAAATTAATTAATTTAATTATCTGTTTAACATTCCGATTGCGAGCGAGGGGTCCCAAAGCCCCGTGCCGACATACTTTATGTCATTCCTAGAGTAAACACCCCTTTTCAGACCCATCTGTACACTCAGATCTCTGACCTAAAAGACTGTTTATGAGTTATCCCATTTATTTTTCATTCCCAGTGTGAACGCACTGAAAATTTAATTCCAGCCACACCGAGGCTCGAAAATTCATGTCGTCTGAAGGCACTGCTCTGGAATAACATCAAGAATATTCCAAAGTCTTTCTCAGAAAAAACCAGGTTCTTACATCATTCCCTCCTTCAAGCTTTTCGTCCCTGAAAAGAAAAACCAGAGAACAACTCAGGGTACTAAGCCCACACCTGGCTCTCCCGTACCCAGAAGAACTCTTGCACAGTTCTGCACCACCGCACACAGACCAAAGGATTTTATCTGTTCACGCGAGGTCTACCCTCATCGATGACATGCATATAATCATGCACACTTCTTCTCAGGTGAGTCACGTGGGAGACGTCGTGAACCCGCTCCAGACTTTGGGGTTAGGTCAAGGCGGTAGGGAACCTCGCCATCCCTTGGAATGGTCTCAAATGGCCCGAAGGCTCTTGAGGGTAGCTCACCTCCACAACCAAACCCTTAAATCGCACGCCACGACTGGAATCACCGCCTGCACCTGGAACGAGGCCCGGTGATTCCCTCCTTCAGAATATCCATATGGTGGAACACCCAAGGATATCTGGTCACACAAGTTTTCATAGTTGATGTCTCTCAACCAACACTCTCTTACACACTCGGAGAGCAATGGAGTCGATGCCATCGACTAAAGAGGATGATTACACATCTTCTACTCTACCAACACAGGGTTACTCTCGACGCCCTGTGTCACCCTAGTAACACCTCAAACAAAGAGCAGGGAGAAAAGAATTTCACACACATATTCTCACAATTCTACTGTAAAAAGTAGAAGAGTTGTAGAGAATACATATTATCACCTCATGCTCTGCAGGATCGTAGACATCCAAAGCTCGCGGTTGTCCGCGGTCCCAACTGTCAGCTCCCAGAGCCTGACGTGGACCGCCTAGTGGTGATGGGAAGACCTTGTAAGGTTGTCCTCCACTTCCATATCCTCCCGCTCCTCTGCTAGCACCACCTCTCTGGGTACTACTCTGCTCACGATGCTGCCTCCGTCATGGTGGTGCACCTGCTGCCTGTCCGAAGCTCTCCGCATGCCTGGTCGGGCAGTCCTGTGACAGGTGACCTCGCCCAACGCAAGAATAGCACCGAATCTCTTCGGGCTGCACTGGTGCCCTCCGGCGCCACTGTGGTGTACGACCACGCCCCTGAGTCCGGTTGTCAGAAATCCACCTGCGTCGAGGTTCTGCTTGCCGACACCCCTCTAGCTGTGGTAGAGGTCTCGGCTCCAACGTGCCTGCTTCCATCACCAACTCCAGAACGTGACAGGAATCTCTCTATCACCAGCGCTTGCTCTAGCACCCCGACATATGTGGAAATTCCCAAGGGTACTATGATAGCACGAATCTCTCGGTGGAGACCCTGCTCGAACTTACGCACTCGGAAGTTATCATCATGGACCAAGTCCGGGTAAAAGCGTGCATGGTCTGCGAAACTAGTCGTGTACTCGGCCACCGTCATCCCTCCCTGATGAAACTGCAGAAGCTCCTGAATCCGAACGGAGCGTAAGAAGGAGGGTCAAAACTCCTCACGAAACAACAACTGAAATTCTCTTCACAAAAGCAACGACTCGTCAAGAAACTGAGTCACCAGACTCCACCAACGCCAAGCTGCTCCACAAAAAAGGTTGGCTTCCAAGGCCACCTTAAGATCTATCAGTGTCTGCACAAGCCTGAAAAGGAAAACCACTGTCTCGAGACAAACCTATGATGCCTGAGGGTCTGGCTCACCACTAAACCTCAGCGGTCTCTGCCGCTAGAACTCACGGAGCGCGCTCAACCTGTGCTCAAGCTCAGTCTGCTCTGCTGAAGTTTTCTGCTGCTCAATAGGTGGGGGTGCTGCTATCGGCCCACCCAGAGAAAGGGGCTCGCATGATGGGTCCTAGACTGTGGCCTCGTAGCTCATAGGGTCGTCGTCCTGAACCAAAGATGGTATCCTGGCTGGCTGTCTTCACGAAGACATCCTGACTGTTATTAAGGAGTGTCGCGATCAGATGAGCATAATGTATATACAAATAACAACAACGATGGGGATCTGACTCAAGAAGGACAGTCAAGACTCAATCCTATGTGATGCACAAACCGATTTTGCCTACAACGAGTTTCTCAGCATGCCGAGTCGACAAACAGGTTATCAGGGTCCTGGTGAATGGATATGTCGACCGCAGCACCATCACTGGACTCCCTGGCCTGAGAGCAGCTCTCGAGACACTTTAACACTATTTCTCTAAATCCCAACCACTTCCTTTTTAGGGATATCTGAACAACATCCCAAGGAACGAACCACCTCTGATACCACTTTGTCATGACCCGACCCTACCCGGGCTCGAGCCGCAACTACCCCAAGCCCGGCTCCATAGGCCAGGGGCTGGCGACCAGTGCCGAAGGCACAATAACTCAGGGAGGAATTTGCCTAAGTACTTGTACACACACACACAGCACACTCAATCAAAAAGTGCAGAGTAAAAAAGAAAATACAAGTAAAGAAAAGGGAAAATGCCTATATATAAACCACCAAAAGTGCATCGAACTTTAATCATTACAATGCAAGTGCTGAAAGTAAACTAAAAAGAAAAGGGAAAAAACATGCACCCAACTAGAAAAGTTCCACAACCCAGCAATAGTTGAACAAAAAGTAAATAGCTGGAAGGGTCCCCCCACCTAGAACTAGACTCCGACCACCACACGCGGTCCAAGCTACTGAACTCCTAAGCTCCACTGAAGTCCTGACCAACTTGTCCGTCGTCTGCAAGGCCACACCAAGTGCGGGCAAAGCCCAAGCAGGGGTGAGTATAAAAATACTCAGTAGGATACCCTAAAGGCTCAAGGGAGCAACAAAAGAGGTACCGAATGGTGATAAGTAGATCGAATAGGGTAAAGTAAAGGAGTATAAGAGAGAGTGAAGTAAAGAGTAAGAGTAGAGAGTCCAGCTCAACCCAAGAAGAAGAAAGAAGGTAGACTCGTCCAGACACAAGGAGCTGGAAACGGTGAGAAGATGAACTTCCCGTCGATTCTTCGCTACCTATAGGAGGAGAGTAGACTCGTCCAACCACGAGAATCTAGACACGGAAATCAAATGGCATACCTCGCGCATCTTCGCCTCTCTTGGAAGGAGAGTAACCAAACCCAAGAAGTGGGTACTAGAACAAGGTATATAAATATTCATATGCTCAAACAAGAATCCCAAACAAGATCTTAAGGGGATCTCCATCCCATAGCTCAGCCCAAGAATTTAAGTAGGCAACATTCCTAGAAGTAAACACCATCGATGCCCAACATCCCACATGTCTGCTCTGAACTGCAAGTCAAGGGGCTCAAATCATCACACCCTTGATACTATCCACTTTGGGCCGCACTGACTCACCCTCACGGTTTTAAGTCGCGCCGCAAGGATGCATCTCGGTGGGGTAAGCGCCCCTCGTACTTGAGAGTTCTGGAGGAACGTCAAACCAAAACTCGTCATTTCCCCTACAGTCGAGAGGCCTCCTCAAAGTCGACAGGAAACCCCCTACCCAGCCCCGCTGGAGGGTCCCTAGAAGTCGACGGGTTCCCACTATAGGGAGACCCGGCAAGAGTCGACAGTTGTCACACTGCCCAGTCCTGTAACAGGGTAATATACTGGAGGTTGACCCGACTAAAGTCATTGATGAGTCCCAATGCCCAATCCCATAAAAGGGTACTCTATTGGAGGAAGGCTCAGAACCGTCATCGGGGACCACTTCCCAGCCCAGCTAGAGGTAAACCCAGCATCGGGGACCACTACCCAGCCCCATTGGAGGTAATCCCGGCATCATGGACCACTGCCCAGTCCCATCAGAGGTAAACCCAGAACCACTATGGCCCTCTTGGCTGGATGGTACTACTCGGTAAACACCGCTACACTGGTCATCCCTACTGAATGGTAACCCATTGTCCATCCCTGCTGGATGGTACAACTGGTGAGCCCTGCTCGAAACAACCTCAGCCCTGCTGGTAACAACCTCAGCCCTTCTGGAAACAACCTTAGTCCTGCTAGAAACAACCTCATCCCTGCTGGAAACAACCTCATCCCTACTGGAAACAACCTACTGGGTAGAGGATCGGTGCTCGCGTAAAGTGTTGGCCACACTGATTCCACAAGAACTCTACCAGGGAACATAAAGGAATGGGAGAAACTCCTCGGGCCTCTCAGGGAGATCACGCTCCAATCCGCTGAGTCCCTGTCGAAGCGGACTGAGACAACTCATCCTAGAAAGTGGGGAAAACACCCAAACTGTACGAACACCCATAGTCGTAAACGCTGCTGTAGTCCGGTGAAAGGGCACGGTACTGAAACCCCTCATAGCTGAAGAAACAGAGGAACCAAACCATCTCGGTTGGACAAACGAGAACAAAACCAGGGGAAAACTCAACCCTACCAGTCAACGAAATGAGAACAGAACCAAGGGAAAACTCAACCCTACTGGTCAACAAACAAGAATAGGACTAGGGGAAAACTCAACCCTGCTGGTCAACAAACAAGAACAGATGAACCCTCTACGTCACAAGAGGTCAAAAGTACGCAAAGAAGAACACAACACGAACATGGGGCCTACACAACGTGTGGCCCCAAGTCAACCCTAACCGAACACCCAAACGTTCTCAGGTACAAACAACCACATGTACCTCCAACCATTCCCGTATACTCCCTGAGTATACCACGTTCCAACCCAAAGGCTATCGTGCACACAGAACCCAACATCAATGTGAAGGTGTAACTTAACAACTCCTACTTAGCACCTCAACGGCTGAGGCACGGCCAACCACATCTCTTTAAACACCAACATCACTCCCCCAGGAGTGAACGCGATCACACGCCAAGGGTTACCTACAAACACCGTAGGAAGAACCACCACCGGTACACCTTTCATATTTCCACATTTAATAAGATCATTAAAGACTCTCTGCATGCATGAACAGATTACACAGTTGTAATCCTCGCGGAAGAACACACAAGATTAACTACTTACTCACCTCCAATGGATATCCGACGGAGAAGTCGCCAACACCTCCTTACGCACGAACGGAGTCCCGTGATCCCGAGCCTCAGCCCTGAAAACAGTCAGGCGCATCACACCATTGCGATACCCTCAGGAAAACACATCAAAAGGACTGCTCACTTGAGTGGAATGGATATCCGTAGAAAAAGATGCATTCCGGCGCACCGCACATGAGCGGTGCTACGTGGGACCCGCATACCGGTCCCAAATCACAACAAAGGGATCGTACCATTGCGATCCTCTTGAAAAAGTACACAAGATTGAAAATTCATTTGTCTGAAATGGACACCGAGTTATAAAGCTGGAAAAATCACCGTCAACGCCCAAACGGCCCTCGTGGGGCCTGCACCAGCATGTGGAATTAAAGAGGGCGGATTGCACCATTGCAATGCCCTCGGAAAAACACTCTAAAACGACTACTCATTTTCCCCAAACAGACGTCTGATAAAAAATTTATAAAACGTTACACACAGCTCAAACGGTGGCCTGTGTAGGCCACGCCTCATCTCTAAATTAAGTATCCAAGATTGGACTCAAAATGAACGTCTCAAAAACAGGATCACGTCACCACTGGCAGTCCTTCAATCAGACGTCACATGGGGTAGTTACGACCAAAAACAATATTTAACAACAAATAATAATAATAAAATTTTATATTATTATTATTTATTATTATGTTTTTTTAATCTAAATATTCAATCAACTCCCCCTATCCTCTCACGCATCACCTCCCTTTCCCCTTCTTATTTTAAATTTCTTTTTTTTATATCCCAGCCGCCACCCTTTATTTTTTCCCTCTGTTTTTTTTCTTTTGCTCGTCTCCTCCCCCTACACAGGAGTCGCCGCCCCCTTTTCTAGTTCAAGAGAGACCCAATGATTGCGGGTCTGGGTCTCCACATAGGTCGCCTCCGGCGACCTCCCTTCGGTCGGTCGCGCCCGGCCGAGCCTCCTCTGCAGCACGACGCAAAGCGAGCGCCGCCCCGGGTCACCCCTGCTCTGCCTGCTTGAGCCAAAGCCCGCACCTCTGCCACGCCTCCGCGGTGCTCGCTCGGCTGAACCGGACGTCGTCGCACCTCCACGGTGCTCACTCGGCCGAACCGGCCTCCGCCGCCTGGGAGAACTTCCAGACCACCCCAAAACCGCCGGATAACCAGCAAAAACCCGCAATCTTCAGCGGGTGATTATGGAGGTCTTGGGACTCCGAATTCGAAACCGAAAAGTGAATTGGAAGGGAAATAATTCATACTATGAAACCATGGGGTTTTAACAAAGATTAAACAGAATTTAGATGATGCAAAATGATCTCAAAGGGAGGGGATTGAAATTAAAAACGAAACGGAAAAACTCCTACCTGGTGGGGCTTAGCCCGTCGCTTCGCGACGATCCGTCGGCCGCCCGCAACACCTTGGAGAGGGGTTGATGGAGGAGGATAGTTCTGCCTTGGTGAGTTCCTTCCTCCAGGGGTTGAAAAGAAGAAGGGAAGGGGGAGGGTTTGTTTAAATAAAGAAAATTAATTAAAATTTTAATTAATTTAAAACCCCCAAAATAACCCGCATCTGAAACGCCTGACGGGGTCGAGGTTAAGCCTCCCTTGGGGTAAACGCCAAGTTCTGAGTGCAATGGAGGTCTCAAAATTTTTATCCGAGGCCCCGTTCAAAAGTTATTACACTCAACGCCTGAGGCCGCCAAATTACAAAAACGCCCCTGGGGCCATTTTTCATAGACGGGTCGTGCCTGTGAGAATTACATCCCTCCTCGGGTAAATGGCACGCTCCGGATTCAACAGTGCCCCCAGTTTTTAAATCTGAGCCACTGTTTAAGAGATACTTGTGTTTCAACATTAAAAGAGTAAATTAATTAATTTAATTATCCGTTTAACATTCCGATAGCGAGCGAGGGGTCCCAAAGTCCCGCGCTGACATACTTTATATCGTTCCAAGGGTAAACATCCCATTTTGGAAACATCTTTACACTCATATCTATGATCCAAAACATCGTTTAGGAGTTATCCCATTTATTTTGCGTTCCCGGTGTGAACGCACTGAAAAATTAATTTCGGTCACACCGGGGCTCGGAAACGCACGCCGTCTGAAGGCGCTGCTCTGGAATAACATCAAGAATATTGAAAAGTCTTTCGCAGTAAAAACCAGGTTCTTACAGTTTTTTATACTTTAGGAAAATTATAAAAAAGTCATTTTTTATGTGTATTAATCCGCCACACCACAATCTGATACATGATGTTTCTGATATGACACAAAGTGTCTGTTATCAATTTAAAATTAACTTAGTTCAAAGAGTATCACTCATTAAAAACCAAGAAAACACACTCGTATCTTCTTGATAATTTAGGGAAATGGTTAATTATTTATTTTTGACATGTTGGAATCATTCACACATCAAATCGACACATGATATGATCAGTGTGACTCAAAGTGTGTGTTTTCATAATAAAATGAAATTTTAGTAAAAATCAAAAGTGACATACTAAAAAATGAGAAATTACATTCATATTATTTTGGTACTTTAAGAAAATTATTCATATGTCATTTTTGACATATAGAAATTGACTTAACATCAATCCGATAAATAGTGTTGTCAGTATTACATGAAGTGTGTGTTTTCAATATATAAGTTTCATTTTAGTTTTGAATGCTTATCACATCGCTAAAACTAAGAAAACAATCTCAGATTATTTTCTCATTATTTTATATGTTATTAATTAATTAATTTCTAATTCATTTTTATCATATAATTGTTTGGTTAATTTTCACAAAGATAATTCTTGAAGACAAAAAAAATGGCATGACATGTAAGAATTAACCATGACTCAATCTGATACATGATGTTTTAGGTATGACTCGGTGTATATTTTTTTATTTTAAAATTGAAACTTTGTGTTTATTTTTTCCTTTATAGTACTACTAACATAATAATTGATTTCTCATACAGGTTCATTCTTTTTCTTGAGTTGGGGATGTTCTTTCAGCAACAGCATGACCATGGGTCAGGGGATAATGACAAAATAATGGAACATTCATGTTTTTAAATTTATTTTATAATTTTTATTTACTCATTTAATTATAAAAACTAATTTCAATAATTTCTATAAAATAGTTTTTTTCTTATATTTTTGTTTTAAATTTTATTTCACTTATATTCTGTATTTTCAACCTATATTTTCTATTTTTTAAACTATTTTTATTATTTAAGTGTGATGTAATTTTAAAAGTACATGCAGTAGTATGCTCCTTTATCAACGCTTTTTCTAATGTTGATAAATGGTGTCCTTTATCAATGTTAAAGAAAAGAACTAATAAAGAATACATTTATCAGTTCTTTTCTAGCGCTGACAAAATCCTAGGGCTTTTAATCGTTCTTTGGTAATCAATAATTATTTTGCTGATAATGGCTAATTTTAATGTTGTTGAAGGATATATTTTCATTATTTATAGTTATAATTTTTACATGTTGTTAATACAAGAATAAGGTGGATTATAAGTTGATTAGTTCATTATATATTATATAAATAACAGTGTGTTCTTAATTTATTTGGATAAGGTTGTAAACCTAGAGTTTTGGTGTATTTTCTTCTTATTATAAAAGAAAATTAGTGAGCTTACTGTTTCAGGTGTAGTGACAATTTTTTTAATACTCCTTGGATTAGCCCGATTTGGGTAAACCAAGTAAAAAATATTTTTTATCTCTTATTCACTATTTTATTACTTCATATCAACCATTAGGAATATATATGTGTTCCTCATAAATGTTGTACAAGATCATTTGAAATATTTGTTTAAATAATTAATAATGCCCCGATTCACCCCCCCCCCCACCTCAGGGTATTCACCTTATTTAGGACCAACAGATTTTTAGTGATGTTTTATCAAGATCTATCACATAAACATTAAAGAATCCAGAAGAATAAAGGTATGACTATAATATCATTAAATCACTGTTTCAATTGTTAAAATTAAATATCATGAGTATATATTCATCCAATGTTATGAATAATAGAGTGTAAAAATCAAAAGGCTCTCATGAGAAGGAGGTCCTTATTATAGTAGAGACATAGGAGCCTCATTGATAAAACATACTTTCTATAATCATCATTTGAATTTATATAATGATTAATACTCATGTTCCATGCTTCAGAGAGACAAACCATTTATAACATAATTTATTACTATCTTCTTACTCCAAGTTTCTTAAATTGATAGGAACATAGATCATGAAAAGTGGGATATCAGTCACTCATAAAAGTGTGATGAACCTTTTGAAAAGTATGTATTGAGATTTTTACACTACTTACATATAATCATGTGTGAGGATTACAAAGGATAACACATGAGTGAAAGAACATTAACCATCAATAAGGATCTATATGAATTGAGGACTCTTTAGGAAGAGAAAAGATTTAAAATTGGTTATTGAAAACAGATTCACCCCACTCGGTTGTCAAAACACCGCTAGTAGAACCTATAAAACAATTAACTAAACATTATTTATGGTCATTAAACGAATAAATAAATATAAATACTTTATATTTTTTAAAATATGGACTATTTAATATCAATATTCTACATGAAATTTATTTAAATATATGATGTTTAATTGAAATATAAACATTTTATATCTCATATGAACAATTCAAAAATTATGTTAACATTTTACATAATGAAAATATTACATATATAATATTATTAGAACCATGATCATATAAAATATCAAAACTAATTTTCAAATAATTTAAATAATTTCTCAAATAAGGTGATTAATTTAAACATTTCAAATTAACAATTATGAACAACTCATAATTTACATATAAAATTTTTTATATTTTTCCATATTTTTTTATTTATAAATATTATATAAATTATCTAATAATTTCTATATAAACCCTTTATATCAAAATTAAAATTCATTCCATATAAATTAAAGGTATTTAATATTAAATATATTTATTTATTAAATTTTTCATAAACATTTGATAATTATTTATAAAATTTTAAAATTAATTAACTTATGAGGACTTTGTAATAAAATGTTGAGAGCTCACCAAAAATGGAAATTCTCTTTTATTATTAAAATAAAAAAACAAAAATAGACAAAAGTATGGTATTTTATAGTAATCCTTATAAAAGATGGGTATGATCTCATTAGTAAAATAATCATCAAAAACAAGGGCATCACTATCTACTCCTTTGTTTTCATGTCCATCAATAAGATGATTGGATTCACGGAAAACATATATGAGAAGAAACACATTGTTGAGATTATCTCTAAACATATAATCCATTGGGAATTTATTTTCCATGAAATATTAATTTCAGCATTTCTTACTATTTATAAAATAATGATGGAATCACATTCAAACCAAACCATATTCCAACCTCTTTTTTTGGCCATATCCACTGCATTTATTAATCCATACATTTTCACCTCCAAGGATGTTTTAATGCCACAAGATCCATAGAGACACCCCACAATGTTAGAATTATGATCTCTAAATACCACCAAAAATCCTGAAAATCTTGTATTGCCTCTAGATTCCCCATTTAGGTTGCATTTAATTCATCCCAAGAATGGGTTGATCCAATAAATTTCAAGTGTAACTCAAATTTGAGTAAAGAATTATAGTATATCCAGATGTCTCAGCACCATAATATCATGACATGAATTGCTACATCTTCTATGATTCATGGAGTTATTACCTTTCACTACCATGATAATTAAAAGGCAAGTATCATGAAGGTTGAAAGAGTCACATTCATGAATAGAAGCATTATGACTTCTCCAAATAACATACGTGATTTTAGCTAAATAAACCTGAAACAAATTGAAGATCTAATTTTAAAGAGGATTTTGGGTACAGTACCATAAATGTACCTCAACAGAATCCACCCAAGCCAGTCACACATCATGTAACAGCCTGAGATTTTATGAAAAATATTCTTTTTAATTTCATTAATGTCTTGAGTTGTACGCTACACCAAAAGGAGCTTTCACAACACGCATCCTTGACTTGCCTTGCATTACACGCAATCTCGACCTTCCTCGATAGCGTGTGTAGTACGCAATAACGAGTTTCACTAAACAACAATATGCTATTAAAATATTAATAAAACTAACCATTATGAATAGTAATAACCATATTTTGAAATTTTGTAAATTTTATTTTTCAAAATGGAATTCATTTTTGGATTTTTAATATCAAAATTATCTTAGGGTGAAATTTTGGTACTTTTCGGATAACTTTCATTTTCTGATGAATAGTGAAAATTACTAAATTTTAATTAAAAACAACCTTTTTAATCGAAATAATTAATAGTGATAAATTATTAATTTGAGTGGTTTTAAATTATATTTAGAATATATTTTTACAATTTAATACAATTTTATTCATTGGATGTAATTTCACATTTAAACCAGACATACACAAGTGTCAATCTTTTGATAGTTATTATCTCTTAAGAACACGCTATTTGTTTTGATGACGGGAATTAATTTTTAAATTAATTAATGCAACTGTTATGTTTTGAATTTGGTAAAATAGACATCATTTTTGAGTTCATAATATCAAATATATCTTAGGCCTAATTTTTGGTATTTTTCTGAAACTTTCATTTTTTGATGAATAGTGAAACCACTAAGTGGTAGTTAAGAAAAATGAATTTTTCATAAAACTTAATTTTACCGCTTCTGTGAGTGGAATTTCAAAAACCCGAGAGACACGGTTGATGTCAGTAAGTAAAATGTAGTTCAATGAGATGAAAATAATTTTTGGTGAATAGTAACTTTTTACTTTTTTTTACCACGGTTAGAAGTAAATAGGGTAATTAAGGGTAAAAATGATATTATTATTACCCTAACACATGTCCTAATTCTATTGGATAAGTGTAATTAGACGAAAAACAACCTTAAGAATAAAATATGACCATTTAGGCCCACTTGGATTAGATTAGGACATTTATTATTAATTTATTTAAAGAAGGGTTAAAATAGTTAAAATCAAAGTTTAATAAGTAAATCATTTTTAATATAGGGTTATACATAAGATAAATTCGACTATAAATAGTCATTAGAAAGATAAAAAGATTTCATACATAATTGTATTTTATTTTTAATTTTTAGACAATAAATAATTTAATTTATTTATGACACAATGATGATGCAGTAATTATCTTATTAATGAAATATTGACATAATTGATGTTATAAATCCCCAAATAAATGTAATTTCAGACTTTTTATGAAATAAACTAATTTTCTAGGTTAATATGACATATTATTATTGATTTAATTTACTTTTTTCGAACTAATAATTCTTTTATGATTTTCACAAAAATAAATTACAAAATAGTGTCAAAATTGACATAAAATAGTTTTTAAAACAAATATTATATTATTAATTGTTATTTTATTCCTAAAAATCTAAGGTTCGGAAAAATGACTTATATAAGTTTATATATATTAATAATAAACAACTTGGGGTTCGTTTGGCTTCTTATAGTAAGTTTATTAACCTTATAGTATAAGAACACAAGAAGACACGGTAAAAGTAAAATTATTTTACATAATGTTAAATATAAATGATAAGGTTAAAATAGGAACCTAAACTTGTCTAAATTCTATTGGATGAGAGGATTTAGACCCATCCCCACCTTATTATCGAAATAATTCAATTTGGAGCTATTTAAAACCAAATTTGACTTTATAATAAAATAATAGTTTTAGTTATTCCAAAGGCGCCCCTCTCCTCCCTTATAAAAGGGCATCTCCTCCCTCTCTTCCTCACACCACTTTGAGCCTTCAAGCTCGGCCAAACCCTTCCAAATTCCCTTCTACACTTCCCTAGAAACATCCTAGAGGTTCTGGTATTCCTCAAAGACCAATTTTAGTGCCCTAAAAGGAGATCTCAAAGAGGCGCTTCAAAGAAGAGGTAATGTCTGTTACCGATTCTTTCATCTTTATTTCTTCTTCCACGTCTTCTTCTTAGGTTGTTTCATTATGAAGTAATAACATCAGTATCACTTATATACTGATATGTTATTATAATTATTAAACAACATTATTTCACCATCTATCCATCCTACGGAAAACGAAATCACCGCGCGTGCATACGTACGGAATACCGTCTCCACGCCGTGGTGTAATCTATTTTCCACCACCACCTTACTTGGATGGGTATAATGGTGTAAATAATAACTATATATGATTATTTCAAAGTGATATTGATTCTGAAATATTATACATACACTCCAATACAATTCCACGATCATGAGAATGATTTCATCGCTCGTGCGTACGTACGGACTACCGTCTCCACGACACGATGAGATTCATTTTCCACGTTAACTATTCATGAATGATTATAAAGTATATATAATAATTAATAATGAAATATATGATATAATAATGATTCTGGATTTATGTGTATATATATTTATGTCATCTACTTAATTCCATTCAACTCAATAAGTAAAATAAAACAGCATTCATGCGTACGTACGGTCTACCGTCTCCATGAACGGTGTATTTACTTCCATTTACTGATCTATTATATATATATATTCTGAATATATATTATATATAAATCATGTTTTATATTCTTGAATTAATTAATCATGATCTAAGTAATCATATGAATAATTACAAGTCAAAACACGGACGACAAATGAAACGATTTTACCCAAAACGCTCTTTAACATGGAATTTACAAAAGAACGGGTAATATAAATCCATAAGTGAACCATATATGATATCATAACAATGATTATGATTCTGAAATAAGTCAATGACATTATTTAAATAATTATACAGGAGGTTCGGACACATACGAAGCAAATCGTACCTAAGGTAAGAGAAATATCACAATCTCATTTTTATCCGAGATTGTTTATACTTTGAAATTTACTGGGGTGTATTTTATCATCCACATCCATGTTTCCTCAATATGTAATATTATTTCCATCCACCTACAATTTTTTAAATCCAATTTTACCCTTTGGTGATTTTTTAGTAAAAGATATGAAAGGAATCTTTTGTCATTTTTCATACGAGGTACTTTTTGACTTTTCCGACAAAAGTATGAGAAGAATGTTTTCTTTTAACTTATACGACATGAATGAATTTTTAAAAAATTATTTCCAAGAATATTACCTTATAAGTTTTCAAGTTTATTTTTAATCAACTTCTTTTAGTTATAATTTTATGACATGTTAAGAAATAAAAAGTGTTTTTGAAGTAGAAATGATATTTTCCTCAAGAATGGAGTTCAAGTGTTTTATCAAAATTATTTTCCATATAAGATAATAAAGGGTTCTGTTTTTATGCCTATTATTACATTGATTTGATTATGTTGTGATGGAATTATTTTTATGAATTCCTTTATCTTATATGAATTGTTTTATGATGTCACAATGTTTAAGAATCCCATTTTTATTAAATGGGTTATGCAATGATGTATGATTTATGATTTTGTGGCACACATAAGAATGGTATCATTATGAGATGTTTGGGACCTATATCTCCCTCCAATGCATTGGGTAAAGATTTTATATCTCATGAGATAGACATGGTTGGAATGGTAGGTTATATCAGTTCAGTGAAGCAGGACTGAAACGAGGGTAACTCGGTTCAGAAATGGACTTTGTCCACTAAGATAGTCTTGGCAATGATTCTTGACTAATAAGAAATGATTCTATATGATTATGTGTGTATTCCACAAAGTTTCATGTTTTATGTTATGATTATTGGGATTCCATTTCACTACTATGATTTATCCCATGTTATGAAATTATGATCTCTTTTGCAGGTTAATATTTCCAAAAGATATGTTCTTATGAATATGACGTGATTGATATTTCTTTTGTTTACCCTTACTAAGCATTTGAGCTCACCCTTTTATGTTTTCATTTCCCTAGGACATAAAGAAAGGATTTAGGTTTAAAAAAAAGAGGATATTTATGGGAGATGTTGAAGATCTTTCACCACGATTAGAAGATTATATTCTGAGTTTCCATAGACACTAAACTATTACGGTCCTTGTGTGTGTGTTTTTGTTATGTACTAAGTATTCCGAAAAAGTAATGTAATGTCTATGTACGTCAAGCTTCGGGTCTCTACACATCAAACATATTGAGATCGAATCTCTATAGTGTATAAGTAGTGGAACAACTAAAAAAGATATTTTTAATATCATCTATGAGTTGATGATATAAAGAACATATAGAATAGAGGGTGATACCCACTACATTCAGGAAATCATCAACAAAAATCTTACAGTGTGAAATCCTCAACAGCAGTAAGAAACAAGATGGAAAAGTTCTGTTTATATATATATATTTCCAATCCATCCATGGTTATTTCTTTAAATTGAGTTTTGATAAAATTTATTTGTGGTAATAATTCCATTATCTACTGGTTACAAAATAAAAATATCATCTTAATTAATAAAAATGTATTTTTGGATAAAACCCTTAATTTCATAAGGTTGATTTTCCAAATTTTTATGTTTCTCTTTGAGAATGGAATTCAAATCCATCATTGTATCATCAAAAATAATAAAATATAAAATAGAGGTACATGTACAGTTTTCAATCCAAAATTTAAATTGAATTTTTTTTTAACTAACAGGTATGCTTGGGAAATAATTCTGGTGAAATAATCTTTAAGAACAGGCCAAATAAAGGATTCCATATACTTAAGATTTCTAGCCTTCAGCTTATTCAAAAATATGGGCCTGGACAAGCCAAGGGAATCTTATTTATCAGTAATCAGCCTCCACATTAAAATGTTTTTGAAGTGCCTCATTAAAATTTTCAAGATTCTTTATTATAAGCCCCCTAAATTCAATAGGTGTGCTGCATTTCTTCAATTAAACTATAATTATTCTCTTTTCCATTATACTCCCAATCTAGATAAAGTTTTTAATAGATGTGTTTATCTTATTCAACAAAGTAACCATCCATTTATAACCCATGAATGAATCATAAAAATTTGAGACTATATTGTATTGGAGAAGATAAAACCTCCCAGACATTGAAAGGGATTTTCCTTTACAAGAATCTAGTTGAATTCTGACTTGGACCATGATATGATTAAAATGAGAAGATCTAGGTTTACCCCAAAACATTGGAACACCAAGATATGTAAAAGGAAAAACACTTTGTATGAAACCCATCTCATGGATGATATAATTTTTCTTCACATCAGTTATATTTTCTCCAAAGTATACAAAATATTCGTGCTAGCTAATTTCCTATCCCAAAACCCTTTGATGATGAAAAATGTCTCTTTCATAATCTTGGAATTTATCTTCTACCATTTAATTAAAATAAAAATATCATCATTATACAATAGATTAAAAGTATAAATGATACCTCTATTAGTAGTAATGGGATTTTGATTCCCATTATTTAGATGATTAAATAAAATCATACTCAAGTAACCTTCTATAATTGAAAAAAATATATGATAGGGGATCACCCTACATCACCCCTTTTAAGAAAAAAATAACCCTCCAGAGAGCCACTGATCATAATTGAAATTCGATCTAAGGAAAGAATATTCTTGATCCAATTAATGAAAGCACCATTAAATATAAATTTGAAAAGAAATTTACAAATAAAACCCCAATACATAGTTTCAAAGTATTTTTTAATGTCAAAATTTAGTGAAATATAACCTCCTCTACTGGATTTCCTTAGAAGTTTCATGTATTTATAGGCTATCATAAGAAAATTTTGGAAATTCCTCCCTTTAATGAGATAAAAGTGATTTGAAAATATAATTTTATTTTATATTTTTATATGTCAGGAGGAAAGGATGTTACCAATAATTTTGTACATGGAAATGACTAAAGAAACAGTCCTTAATTGATAAATTTCATTAGAATTTTCAGTTTTCAGAATAAAAGAAATTAATTAAGTATCCAAACCCTATGATAATGATCCTCCTTTAATAAATAATGAACTATCCTACAAAAATAATTATAAATGAGATTCCAAAAAGTTTGAAACTCATGGTTGGTAAATCTATCTGGTCTCAGTGAACTTCTAGAATTAATATTAAATACGGCTTCCTTTATTTCAAACATCTGAGGTAAGGAAGTAAGTATCTCATTATCGCCATTAGAAACATAATTAGTAATTATACCTTACATAAAAATAGAATATGTTCAATGACCATTAAATATATTCATGTAATAAGAAACAACATGATTGGAAAGATCGTACTTGTTTTTCAAAAATTGATCACCATATTTGAGTAGAGACAGAGGTTTACTTTGATTTCCATATTTTTTAAGGTAATTTAAGAAAATATAATTTATATCAACATCCTTGGTCCATTTTTATTTTAATATTTATTTCTTTGAGTTATATTTTAGGTCCAAAAGTCTATCCAGCACACAATAAACCTTAGATTTCTTCTTAAGATCAATAGAAAATTCATGTTGTGTGTTACTTTCTTGGATAGCCTAAAGGAGGCATTCAAGATAGGAAATACTGGCATCAATAGAGTTGAAGAAAAAATTATTCCAATCCTTTAGTTTATTCTTAAGTATTTTAATATTAAGAAAACATGTTAAGGAATCATCCACAATAATTACAGAAATCCAAGTATCCTAAATAATTTTGAAGAAATAAATATGTTCATACCATGAATTATTGAATCATAAAGGGAAAGAAGTCTCAGTTTATCTAGGGTTCATCCTTAACAAAATTGGATGATGATCATAATTTATTTTAGCTATAGTGGAATAGGAGATATCATCCCAATTACTCAATGAATCATCATTAAAAAAATCTATACCCATCTTTCTATAAACTACTTTATGAAGAAATTATCTATACCAAGTACACTTAGCTACAAAAATATTAACCTCAAATAAATTAAAATCCTCTATATAATATCTGAAATCGCTGGATTAAATTGAGCAATAAGAAGAACACATTTTTTCATCAAAATGTAGAACAGTGTTAAAGTCTCTAAGAATAGTCAATAGACCACTTTTATTGCTTGAAAGAGAGTAAATATCCTATAATAAATCTCTACAGTCCTGATATGAGATATATAATTAAATAAAATAACATAAATTCTACTTCTATAAGATTTCAAACCTACAAGTCGTCATCTTTTCTCTGCTAAAAATAGATGATTTATTCCCCATATTTAAACACACAAGAACCCAAAGTCTTTTAAGATCTGAGGAAGACTAATTCGTGTCAATAAGTTTACATACCAAACCTTCAGAATATAAAAACATTGATGAGAATACCTTTTATGTTTAACAAAACCAATGGTGTTTTATTGTGATATTGAAGAAAAATCCTGAGAGTGATAACTATTTTTGGGTTGTCCAGGGCCAAACAATTCCAGAACATAATCTACATAATCAATTAGGTTTTCAGATGAAACCCATATCTTCCTTTCCACCTATTTTCATAAGTCTATGAGATATTATAGAAATCTGTAGTTCTTTAAATTAATCTTCTAAAAGTGAGAAGTTCCCCTACATTCATCTAGTGGTAATTTGATGTCAACAACAATTTATTCTTTCTTCTTGGGTGCTTAGTGATATTAATCTTGATAATAGTGAAGAATTGGTACTCAAGATACAAGGTATGAATTTTTAAATTTAATTTTCTTAGGGTATCCATGGGACAATAAATCACCTAAAATTGGGGTAGCATTGTACTATCAACCACAATATGTTAATACTTTGGGTGTAAAATAAGAAGGATAATAAATATTATATTTTCATTGGAACTAATTTTCAAGGCCTTGGAATTATTTATATAGGCCTTAAGGACACCCCTAGATCCTTTTTGAATTTAATCAAATATTTCTTAATAATTTTAATAATGGAATGTGGGAACATGAATTTTGTAACTATACAACCATATATTTATTTAACACTTAAATACTCCCCACATGATTCATCATAGGAAACAATAATAATAAATGATATTCATACATGGAATAAGCCTAAACATTAACATTTTACATTTGAATACCAAATAAATTATAACATATGATTGATACATATTGAAACACTATGATATAACCATATCATAATTTATGATATGGCCAAATTAGTGTTTTGGTATCATTATATCATACCATACAATATGCCACACCAAAATATTATAATATTACCTGGTTTTACATATTTCATACAATAAACCATACTTATAATATATAATATAAGATAGCCAATATATATTATATTTAAAAAATTATTTTATCTACTTCTACATCAGTGTCATCTTAGATTAAGTCTTTGTATATAGGATTCTAGCTTATGGTGTTATAATATTAGACTGGTGGACTTATAAACTTCCTATAATTATATCTTTTCATTAAAAATTGGGTCCTGGATGTCCTAAAAAACGAAGTTAATCTTACTATAATAATTTTTCACTATGGTGTCCATCATATCCCAAAATTCTAGAAATGATGATAACATGATCAATACTCACACCCCACTTCTAAATTTAATGTTCATGGAATCCAATTAGCTTTAAGTTATATTGAACTCATTCACATGATCAGTCACCAAATTTCCTTTGGTCATATTCTAAATAAATATTCCTCATGTCAGAAACACTTTGTTAATAACAGTAGGCTTCTGATGCAAGTTAAAGAGTGTAGGAATCAATTAATCAATAGTTTCCACCTCTAATATATTGAAAGAAAAATTATGCAATAAAATCATCTGAATAACTATTAGTGTCGATTGGATGAGCTTCTCCCATTATACTTTCCCTATCATCTCTAACTTTACATAAAATTATTAAAGGCTTAGGTTTCTGTAAAAATGAAATTTATCTCTCTCTCTATCTATATATATATATATATATATATTATAAACAAAAAATCATTCAATAAAACTTGTCAACTTTCATCTAACATTATTCCAATGTGATAACCTCTGATTAGGACTTCAATCATCACTAAAAATTACTCACCATAAATATCTTCCTTGGTTATGAATAAGAACATTAATTTAAGACTTTGATAACAATTTTTTGTCAAAAAATGAATCACCCTCCAAAGATAAAATGGAATAAAAAAAATTTCATGTCTAAAATCACTTGATAACCAAATATCTCAGTGAGATCCCTCAATGTGCTCTATATCTTCTAAAAAAATATATAAATAACATAGATGCACAGAAGAATAAATAATAGGAAATTTCATAAACATAATCTATAATATAAGTAATTTAACATAGTTTAGGATAATCCTTACATCCGTAGAGAAACACTCCAACCCACTAAGATAGATAAGAATGAAACTCTCAAATTACAAGTGATTCACAGATCACTCACTCAGAGAAAAGATTTGATGGACGATACTCATCTCATATAAGGAATACCTATTTATTTGAAAAAATTAAATCATCTAGCTAACCACTATTCAACTCTCAGACTGGACATTTTAATAATATTCAATGTCACTAGTTATTTTTTATTTTGGTAGCACTGACATACCAACCAATATTTTGGAAAATATAACTCCATCAAACTTCTCTCAACCATCGAGTGGATTTTCCCTCCATTAACCAAAAACTCTTATTCTTTGATCACTTGATTGCAATAGTACTTCATTAAGATCAATGCTCAACATCTTCACTAAACAATACACAATTGAAAAAATCATTTCATACATCAGTACAAGATCTATGTATAACATATTTCATTTTAACCAATTGGTAAAATATCTTTTTAAATGATGTTTTATATTCTCATAGTTAATGAGAAAACTATTAATTTTCAATGATATATAAAAACATGGTAATGATTCATAATTTTTAACTGAGGTGAATAAAACATACAGGTGTCTTAAACTTAAAAAATCTTAAATCCTGTATTAAAAAACAAATAAAGTTATTTTATATATTTTATTTTATTTATATAAATGTAATTGAAACAAAAACAGTAATAAATAATAAAATGTAAAATGTAAATTTATGATATGAATGATTAAGGTATCTTGATTCATGAACGATGTAAATAATAATATAAAATATGCAAAAAAATTAAATGAAGGGCCAAGGGATTCTTCCACTAAGAAAAGTTCCATGCGGTGCATGTTCTTCTGGAAAGTAGATTGTAATATTAAAACTAGTTAAGATCATATCAAAAATTCCAACTTTTATTGAATAAATTTAATAGGCATGTATGTGGACCAATTCATCCACCATGTGAACTATTTAAATATTTTATGGTATTGATATATTCATCTATTAAATGGTCACACATATGTTTCATCTCAATATGAAATGTAATATTTATGTGATTTCTTAACCATGTAATTAATTTTAGAGACAAATTTCAAGATTAATCCATTAATAATATAAGGATTGATAACACTAGAAGATTTACATATCAATCATTCAATGATTATTGTCTGAAAATAAAAATTATAATAGATAATCTAAACTCTATTATGAATACTCAACTTGGTTTAGTTAATCATTGATAAAATTATTTCATATTGTTACTAAAATACTAATAAAAAGAGATAAAATTTCAGTTATTTTATAGGGTCATGAAATATAGCATTTTTTAACTTAAATTTTAATATAAACAAGTAAATTTCATAAACACCCTCTAATATAATTGAAATTTTTTCAAGTTATTGAAATCACTCAATTAACAATTTTTTGTTACATGGTATATATATATACTATTTTATTCTCCATGTCTTAAAAAATGGGATATCAAAAGTGACTAGGTATATATGTATGATAAAAATCCTCATCCATCATCATATTTCTAAAAACTCAAATTGGTGAGGTTTTTATAACATGTTTTTCTAATTATCACTTCAGTGATAAAATGTTCAAAAAATTAGGGGAGTAAAAAAAAGGGATGATATTTCCTAAAATGTGTGGTCATTATCATTTATTTATCTTCTTACTCAAGAGTATGGAATGGAGGTGAAAAAAAAATTATTATCCAAGGAAGGTAAAATTAATTATCAAATATATTAACTAGTATAAAGGAAGTGACTATAATTGATGACCCCTAAATTCATTCATTTATTGAATTTACAAATATTTCAAAAACATGTATAAAGTGTAGTATCTATACTGGTGATAAGGATAAAAACCCTTAAAATAAAAGTAGTGTATATAATTGATAACCTCAATTTAGATGTACATATTCCAAAAGAAAATAAAATTTTAAGTTTTCCATAAGAAATTCATGGTGAGATTCAAAAAGAGAATTGAAATAATATTGAAAACTATAAAAGTTTTTAAATAATTAAATACATTTTAACATTTATAAAATAAGGTAATCACCAAATTGAAATAGAAATATTGGTGAAATATTTTCATAGTCACTGGTGCATGATTTTGGGAACATGAATCCTAACCTAAGGTCAATTCTGGAATGTAAAAAACAACCTGGTTATGATAAATAGAAAGATAAAATTTGAAACAAATTAAAATCACTTAATAAGAAAAACTTATTTGGACCTGTTATGATAACATTGTAATTTTTGAGTTCTATGGGGTATAAATGGATTTTATGAAAAAATATACCAAGAACATTGAGATTTTTAGATACAAAGTTTGTCTTATCACATGATATATTTTCAAAGTCCTAGAATTGATTATGAGGAGACATATTCTTCAAATATCAATAAAATAATGTTTCTATATTTAATCATCTCGAAATAGATATAAAGACATATATTAATTTTATGGATATTATTAAAACTTACTTATATTATTCTCTTAATATTAGTATTTATATGAAAATTTATCGAAGTAAGCCCTAGTGGATCTATACAGAGTCACCTAAGAGGGGTGTTTAATCAGGTGTGATAATTTTTTACCTAAAATAAATTCTTATTCTAAATATATTTAATTCCTTTTAGACTATAGATTCTCTATCGATGATTAAGACACAATTACATCATCTTTTTTTTACAAAACCCATATTCACCACATGTAAGAAAATAAAGTGGGAAAGTAAATGACATGGTATTTTTATAAGGTTCATCCCCAATATTTGAAACCTTCTCTTAGTCATGTTCAACTATTGTTAATGTATGTATTATCCACTAAAATCATATTATTTATTAAAATTATAGTTTTTATAACACCCCCAATTTAAGGTACTTTACTATTTAATATTTTACTTTCAAATCATAAAATGGATTGTATTGAGTTTCAGGAAGTTTTTGGAGTTTTAGGAGCTTTTGGTGGCCTTTTTAGGGGTTGATTATTGATGAATGGTTACAGGAAACCATATAATTTTCCCTAGATAAATATGTGAATTGATAATGGTACCTCATATAAGGCACGCAATTGGTGCACGGTTTGGGTCAACTATATAGTAACTGTGCAGCCTTTTAAATTCATGGATAATAATGTTTTTTATTTCTAGCACATGGTTTTACAAACCTTTCCTACCTTGTATTATGTATAATCACCCACATGGTTGGATTACAGTTTCCCAAACCATGTGGATGAACTATGAAGAACATTAATGAGTTCTAAAAATTATAATTTTAACCTTGTTTTTTCCTCAAAATAGTCACTTTTCTTCTTATGGATAAGGATCTTGAACTGAAGGTTTCCTCTTTGATATTTTGGTTATTCTATTCAATTTGGAGGCTAGTTCAATCAAATACTGGTGTTTTGGAACTATAAAACTGATGGTAAGAGTTATTATTTTATCTCCCATTCATTTTATTCACATTATCTCTTAGAAGGAACCCTATATCGGGGTTTCCATGCCTGAATCTATGGTTTATGACGTATTTTGATCAAATATCATTATGATTCATTAAAGTGGATTCTAGGGGTGTCTTAATCTATGATTTTGTAGAAAAATTCTTTGAAATAAACCCATTGGAGGTAGGTAGATTCTATCCCACTCTGCACTTCCTATAAGTAGAGGTATTTGGTTTTCTAAATCTTAATGTTGTGCAATAAATGATAAGTTTGGATAAATATTTTTTGGTAAATCTATTTTTATGTGGCATCAAAATAGTTGTTGTGGTTGTCACCAATAATGTGTTTGATAAAATTATTATATTATTTTTTTATATTAAAAAAAATTGGGTTTCAGAATCTTTCATGGAATTGGGTGTGTGATTTAATAATGTATATTGGATCCTTATGGGATCAAACATGGATTTTATACTAATTTGGGGGAACTCTAGATTATACCACTAAGTGACGACTTGGGCATAGAAGTACAGGTTTCGGTCTCATGTTAAGAATATTCAGTGGACATTTAGGATAAGATCTCATAGGTAAGACATGGGTGTGGGTGTCTATGTTTGTGACATGGGTGACCTTCATGGTGTCATTTATTTTCTTTACCACGACATTGTATCTTATTATATAGTATGATTTACCTCTTCAATGTTTTACATATATATTGTTATGATATAACTTTTTCTTACCTTAGTGGAATGTGTGGAAAGTATTATGGTTTTCTAATGGGTTTCATACTCACCCCATGTATATGAATCTTGGTGCATATACAAACACTATTTACCATGATACATCTAAGGGAAATATTTCATACTTTTCTAGTAGATCATTCTAATGTTGTAGTTATATTGACCTAAATTTTTTATATATTATTTTTAACATAATTCCTTGAAAAAATATTACAGTCATAACAGTAAAGGAATTTCTGAGGTTTAGTGTCTTAGAAACTAGGTATATAATAAATTAAGTATATATAAATTATTTAATCCTCTTGAAAGGATACTCTAATACCATACCAGTTCACTTCACTACATAATATATTCTGGGGATATACACTAAATTAAAGGGTGAGAATAAATCCCAATAAGGGATAACAAATGAAATATTATGTATGTGACCATGTATAATTTATGAGGAATAACAATAGAGAATTATTATAAATTCATGAGGAAAAACATATGGCCATGATCATATGTACAAGAGGCATAACAAAAGAGCACGATTATAAGTACATGAGGCATAACATGGAAATTTGGATACATCATAAAGATGATGCATTCATAAGAATATTACCAAGGTTCATCACTAAGGTTTTATAAAATATATTAACAAGGTAATTCACCAAGGTATCATAAACATGTTATCTCAAGATATTAATTCTTCATCCAATTCATTGAAATGCTATTTGGCCACACCCTTCATATGTCTAAATTTATGTATGCCACATAGATGATATAACATAAAAATAATTTTTATTATTTTAACCCATGTCTATGGAATGTGGGTTTAATAAATAGATTTCCCCAATCAATTAAGCATAGTTATATATAAATGAATACCCTTGATTGAAGATTGGGTTGGATATTCACAAAATATAGCTTGGAAAATTAGGGGATCATAATATGTGTACATAAAATTTCATTGAAGGGTTCAATGAGACAGGGAGGTAGTCTATCATTATTTATTAAGTAAGGGATTTATATGAACATATGGAAACATGATTATTTTGAAATCAAAAGTCTTATAATAAAATAAATTCTTGAATTGAAAAGAGGGGGGAGAGAAACCCTTACCATGATAGGTTGCTACTTAAATCTTACAAAGAGCTTATTAGAACATTATGAACTCTTTATAATCACCATAGAGAGAGAAATTGAGTGGAAATTAAATCTCAGTGTCTTGGGAGTGGAGAGGAATGATATAATATAGGGATTTATATAAAAATATGAAAAATTGTTTATTAATATCTAAAATTAGGCCTTGTCCACCAAGTTAATAAAAAAATACAAAACAGTTGGTATTCCCATGGTTTTTTAGAAGGGAATTTTTTAAAGATGAGTTGTTTTTAAAATTTTATTAGTTTAGGAAAGTAACTCCGTAAAATTATTTTACATATAATGTTTAAGTGATTTGTGTTTAGAAACAATTATTTTTAGATTCTTAAAATATACTTTAGGCTCTGGAATATTATTTATAGGTTTGTTAAATTAATATTATTACATTAAAATTAATTATCTTATGAGAAAAATACTTTCTTGGTCAATAAAGTAATTAAATTATTTATTACATCACTTTTTTGTCATTATGATGTCATAATACCAACCGTATATTTATATTGTATCTTAATTTTTACCCAAATATTCAACTATCACAGATAATTATGAATAGTTCACCGTTGGCTAATTCCAATGTTTTTATTTCTAAAATGGCATCCATTTTATCTATAAGAGTTTTTAAATTTGAGAAATTTAATTTTAAAAATAAAATACTTAGTTATTAAAATAATAGTTTTATGAAAAAATAAACTATCTAGCCCTTATAAAAATTATCTGAGACATTATAAAATTATATTATCATTTATATTTAAATAAATAATTTTTTATAATAATTTTCCATGAAAATAAATTTTATTTATAATATCTTAATTTATCATACAAGTGTATTTTCATTATATATTTTCCAAAAATAAAATTATTTTTTATTTATATGAATGAATATATTTATCATATTCATCATATATTCATGTCTATTTTATTAAATAAAATAATAATTAAATTGGGATTTGTGAGACCAATATTTAATTTTTTTATTAAATAAACTTTATAAAACTAAGGTCTATAAACATAACCCCTTATTATACCGGCATATGCCCGAAGGGAAAGGTGTACAATGGTGGTACTTTTATGGAGTTTCTCAACTCAAATTGATCTAGTAAATATCTTCATTAACTTGAACTTATCCCATAGTTTATTTCTCTCGAGCCTTAATTGTTGAAGCTCAATTTGTGCTTCGTCAAGAGAAAACCTCAATGACGTTATCTCACTCCTAAATTTTGATATATGGAATTCAAAAGGAATGATCCTACTAGTTAAGGCCATATTTTATCCCTTATACATCAATTATCACTCATGATTTCCCATTATATAAACAAATTCCAATGTTCATAATTCCCAATGATCATATTGACCAACGATCATATTATCCAATGGTCAGGTAATGTTCAGATCCTAATGGTCATGTGTCATGTTACACGCTATATATAATACACTATTAACATACTTCATCATTAATTTCATCACTTATAAAGGTTGTAAACTTCCCTTTATATTGTTTATTATATTCCTAACTCTTATATTTATTTTTACTATTTTTATAATAGGGACGATATTCATTGGATAATTCAATCCTATAGAGTTTACATTAGTGTGTTCAGTTTTCTTTTTCATTTATCTTCCTGTATTATTTTAATATATTATATTCAATATTAATTCATGATATAAAATTTAAAATTCATTATATGTGCTTCTATTTTAAAAAATAATAAAATAGTCATTTTGAAACATGAGTTATTTTATTAAAGAAATTTTTGGGGTGTTATATTCTCCCCCCATAAGTAATTTCTCCCTTAAAATTTCCATGCTTACTTATATTTAATGGGGGTATTTTCCTTTCATAACTTCTTCATGCTTCTATATTTCTTCTTAAAACTTGTGATTTCTTCATAAGACTTTCATGATTCAGGTTGTCTTGTTCCTTAAAACTTCTTCCCTTTAATCGAGAATCTAGATCGGTTCTTCTTCATATTTAGGTTAGGTTATAATTCCATACCATGTGTGTCTAGTATTTTTTTGGGTATGATATATAATTTCTTAATAGGGACACATGTAAGATGTTGTGGACATTTTAAATAATTATAAGTAGTGTTGACTAATAAGAAACTACCCCAACATGCTCCAAAATCTCAAATGGTTCAATATACCTTGGAATAAATTTCCCTTTCTTTCTAAATCATAGGAACCCTTTCCATACTGATATTTTGAGTAATACATGATCCCTGACATGAAACTCTAAGTAGGAAAATTATTTTTTTTTATAACTCTTTTTTTGACACTGAGAAACCTTGATAATTTTTTGGATCACACATATCTTCTATGCGATGTATTTTACAATGTATGGTCCTAGTAGTTTTCCTCTCTAAATTTATCCCATAAGTGTTTCTTTATAAACTTATTCTCATAGATTGATTTATAAGGATACATTTTAATACTGAATTTAAAACTATTATTATAGGATAATTTGATAATTGGAAGATAATAATCCCAACTCCCCTATAAATCAAGTGAGCTAGCCCTTAACATGCCTTCTAACATTTCAATAGTCCTCTCAAAATTTCCATCAGTTTGTAGATGATAGGTTGTCCTAAGGTATATTTTGATATTTATATCCTTTTTAAGGATCCCCTAGAATATAGAAGAAAATAATGGATCATGGTCTGAAACAATTGACCATGGTGCCCCATGAAGTCTCTCCACATCTTGAATATATAAATGACCAAGGAACTCAAGGGATAAATCCTATCATATAGAGTTAAAATTAGTAGACTTAGTTAATCTATGAAAAATTACCCATATAAAATTGTTTCCCTTGTATGTATTATAAAAATCTAGTAAAAATGTCTATAGTGATGTTATCCCACTTCCATATAGGTAAGGGTAGGGATTGTGGAACTATTTTGGGTAGTTATCACTTTGACTTCACGAGTTGACATACCAAACATCTTACATTTTAGTCTTAAATATCCCTTTTCATTTTATCCCACCAATAATTATCTCACACATCCCTATACATTTTGGTACTTTTAGTATATATAGAGAACATAGATCCATGATATTCATACATAAAATCTTTTTTTGAATCTATAATATATAGAACACATAGTCTTCTACCAAACCTAATTACTCTCTCTTGATCAACATTGAACTCATAAAGCTTTCCATTTTCATAAATTTTTTCTTCATTTGTAACTTAGGATCATCTCTTTGTTCTTTATCAATCTTCTATAGTAATGATGGTTAGAAAATAATTTAGGATAGGACTGATGAATTAATTTACCTTATGAATTCAATGCCTATCTTTACTAAGTCATTGATCATTGGGTCTCTATCAATCCTCATCATTACAATAACTCAGGGGTCTTTTCTACTCAACACATTAGGGGATTTTTTTAATATTCCATTAAGATAATGAATAAAAAATAATCATCATTTAGAAGATAAAACCATATCTTTAGTCTTTTATTCAATTCCTTTTGTGTGGATATATATTTCAGACTCTACTGGTCAGTGTATATATCACACATATCCCCAGAAATATAGTGTCTCTATATCTTTAATGAAAAGATAACTGCATCTAACCCCATATCATGTATGGGATAATTGTGTTCATGATGCTTTAAATTTCATGATATATAAGAAATAAATTTTTCATTTTTCATGAGTGCACATCCAATTCCCTTAAAGTATTCATCACTATAAATGAAAAAAAAAATTCCCCAGTATAAGGTAAAGTTAGAACAAGTTTACTAACTAACCACTTATTCAAGTATTGGAAACTTTCTTCACACTCTTTTGTCTAGATAAACTTATTTCACTTTAATTTTAAATTGGTTTGGGGAATATAATGTTGTGATTTTTTTTAAAAACCTTCAATAAAATCCAACTAGACCAAGGAAACTAAGAATCTAAAATATTTTTGTAGGTTAAGGCCACTTCACTATATTCTTTGTCTTTGATGTATAAACTAAGATTCTATCACTGGATACAATTTGTCCCATGAATGTGAATTTTTTTAAATAGAACTCTCTCTTTTTGAATTTACCCAAAATCCTCTCTTTCCTTAGTGTTTCTAATATAACCCTTATATAGCCCTCATTCTCCACATGAATTTTGGAATATATCATAATATTGTTAATAAAATCACCAAAATTTATCAAGGTAGTCTTTAAAGACTATATTCATTAAATCCATAGATATAAATGGATAATTAGTCAAGTTAAATGGAATAAAAAAATCATAGTGTTAATATCTAATTTAGAATGATTTATTTATAATATCTTTTTTTATCAACCTTGGCTAAAAATTATCTGATTAAAGACCTATCTTGGAGAAGAATTGAGCCCCACAAAGCTGGTCAAACCAATCATAAATCCTTATAAGATAGTATTTTTTTCACTATGATCCCATTATTTTCTCTATAATAAATTCATAACCACATTTATCCATCCTTTTTTATTCACAAATAGAATGGATGCTTCCCAAGTAAGTTCACTTTGTCGAATAAAATCCTTCTCTAAAAGATCCTGAAGTTGATTCTTTTATTCCTCGAATTCCATATATGTCATTTTTCATGGTGTATTCTATATTTTCATGGATATATGTATTTTTTTAATTGATAACTCTACTAATATTTCTATCCTAGGTCTAGGTAAATCTTTAAAAAATACATAGATCTATTCCCAAAAAATGGGTACATATCATATCTTTACACTTTGAATTTCTTCACCTTCTTTTCCAATCATTTCCAAAAACAAGGCAATGAGAGGTGGTTATTAATAATACATGTATTGGTATATCTCTCCTTTGAAAATAAAAATAGTATTTCCCTTCAAGAAAACTAAAATTTAATTACTTCTATAGTTGATCTTGGAATTATAGTTTGATATCCAATTCATTCTTATTATATCAAATTACACCATTAGAATGACCACTATGTTTTTGGAGAGATTGAACTCACCAAATTTTATAGGGGAATTCATATATATCATTGATTATTGAATATTTCCTCTTATATTTTTAACCAATAAATTTACCATAAGAACTTTAGGGTTTAATTTGACATTATTTGAAAATTTAAATGAAATAAAGGAATGCGTAAAACTATAATCAAAAAATGTACTTGCGACCTTTTAGTGTACAATGAGTGTATGTACCATTAAATCATTCAAAAACATAACTTCAACTGCCATGATTGAAAAAACATGACCTAAGTTCATTTTACTCTATTGGGGTTAATGACAGTTTCCCTCTATTATATTATAATTTGGATATTGAATAGATAAATTTCCATGGTCTACACACTTGAAGTATTTTACCATGGGTTGTACTTTCTCCATATTTCCTTTTTAAATTGAATTTAGATGTTGAGGTTTTACATCACCATGATATTTTGGATCTATATTGACATCTCTTACACACTTATAGAACTTTACACTTTCTTGTATACAATTCCCCAAATTCTTCTTCCCACCCTTATTACACACTATTAGTTTTTGTTTCATTTATTCTCTATAGTGGTTGACAATATTTCTAAAATTTGTCTCTATCCTTATATTCTTATAATTCAATTCAAGACACCACTATGCATATCTAAATATTATTCCCCCTTTGAGAGAACATTGTACTATTTCCTCATAACTTCTAAATTCTATAACTGTTAGGGATTTCCAGAGATATAGTCTTATCCCACCAAAAAACTTGTCAATATTCCTATCAGATCCAATGAAAAAGCATAAAGTGTATCATTCAATCCTTGTAAATTTCATCTCATAACACCCCCACCAATTCATTATCAATTTTATTTATATAGAGGAATTCCCTCGTTATCTTGGTTCAGAGGGTGTGAGAATGATAATTATTGAAAAATAATTTTGAAGTCAACCTGTTTCATGGATTCAACCTCATCCTTTGTATTTGTGTTATTGATCAGTGTCCATCACTGATCGAATATCTTTTTAAAGGATATAATGCCAAATTATATTTCTCTTACTCAAAAAAAGGATAAAAGAAAATATATTTTATATACTATTTATCCTATGTTTTTTCATAAGTGGGTCAGATGTTCTATTAAAAATAGGTGGTCATTAACATATGAAATACTCAACTGCTATTCATTTCTTCCTTGTTGAAGTTAGATGATCCATGTCATTTAGGTTTTTATAAATGACCCAAGTTAAATGATTCATCATTATCATGAAGTTTTCAACTCTATCTTTCATCATATTAAGAATTCCATTGTTATATTATCCATTATAGATCCCCAACCCCAAAAATCTAGAAGTCGTCACCTACTATGATTACATTGGCATGATTAAAAGGCAATGCATACCAAAGGAATAATTAGTTTAGTAGTCTTGGTAAACTAGATACATACATGAGTCTTGTATTATAAATTAATACACAAATTAAGACATAGCTTTCTTCTAATAATAATAACTTTATTCCATATAGAATATCCTTGCATACCTTTCCTAGTACGCTTCAAGGAATCCTGTGAAAAATAAAAAAAATAAGGGTGAAATCAAATCCTCAGTAAGGGTTAAGTATATTGTAACCTATCATGAATCAATAATCATAATAAACATGTAAAGTTGAATAATTGAACGCGCATTCTATTTAAATAACTAAATAAGGTATAATCAATATGGCATATAAAACTGAAACACATTCCATTTAATCAATAAACTGAGAATTAAAAGCATATATAAATAATGTTAAAGTGAAGATATCAAGGATAAATAATAATAACAATAACTAAATTTTGAATGAGGCAAATGATTAATTATTGGGCATAATATCTCAAGAACATTAAAACCTATATTGATAATACCTTTCACAAGATGGTTTAAAACTACAGGTAGAAATCTATTCAATTTATCCAAAAAAAATTTCTCATTAGATCTTTTTTATTCATTTAAGGTATATATAAATTTTGTTCCCCACTCGTTATTTATAGTCTAAATCATTTCTCATATATCGAATAATGTATTTAATTAATAAACAATGTTTCTTATCATCAAATATCTGTATTGAGTAAAGGATAAAGATTTATCAATATTTCTACATTCAATCAAATAACTTTCAAATTAAAACACCATATATATAATTGAGATATGGTTTAAGAAATAATAATATCCATGATAAATTATATGGATAATTAGAGTAAATTTAAGGTATACTGAATATTTCAAGGGGACTAAAAAAATGAATAAATGAAGTGAATGTAAATATTATCCTTGGTCAAAATAATCATAAACCATCCATAAAAATAATAATTATTGTATAAATATGACATATACCCATTAGATTAAGAATAGGGTTTATTTTTGTTGATGAAATAAAAAAAATCATTAAAAACATTCTCGAGGAAAATATTCTATTCATTTTGAAAAATATTTTGAAAATATTTTTCTTTTAAAAAAAAATTTAAAAAAAAATTATTTAAAAAAAATATTTTTAAAATTTCAAAGTAAGCTTTAAATAAATGGTGGTGGGTAATTTTTTATGATGTAAAAAGAATGTTACTTTTACATTGTAAAAAGGTTTATAAAGAGCCTTGTTCGGAAAGAGAAAAGAAAATTCCTTTGAAAAAATATTGTAAAAGAAAAATTTGGGTGAAAATTTATTTTAATAAATCATTTTTAAGGTTAAATAAAACATTTTTGAAAATATTTTTAAAAAACATGGTTTTGTAAGAAAATAGATTTGCAACCAAATACAAAAATGAAGTCAGGTTTTATTAAACAAAATTATAAAACATTTTATGTACCAAAGAGATGGAAAATGGTATCTTTACTTGAAAATAATAATAATAACCCATATGAGAATAAAATTAAAGGTTTTATTAATCAATTATAAAATAAATTCCTTTAATGTAAATTCAAGTGTAAACAATCTTAAATAAAATGAGATTGTGAAGTAAACCCTTAAAAAGACCATAATGTTGAAGTGAGAATAAACCAATGAATTGATTATATATATACACTATAAATACATATAAAATAAGCGTAAATAATAAAATAAACATTAAAAATTAATTATACACATAATCATATAATACTAATGATAATGAGAAGGTAATATAATTCAATAAAAAGAAAATGAGTTATGAAATTCTTTACCACTTAGTAACGCTTAGTTCAAACCCCCTTAGGTGAAATATTTAAAATAAAAAGATAAAATTACATTAATAATTAATTATTCATGATATTACATATCAAATGGGTAGTGTATACATTATATAAAATAATTTAGTTTTATAATATTACAATATTCCTTAATGAAATGAAATTTAGACTGAGTCCCTTACAACTATGGTAACATATAAATCAAATGCCAAAAAAGTAAAAATAATCAAATGAAACATATAGATAACATGAAGTTAAAATAATTCATGATAAAATATATCAAACCATCCATTAGATACACCCCACAAAATAAGTAACTGGTCAATATTACTTTTATCTCATGGATGTAAAAAGTGATATGAAAAACCCTTACCCTTGCGCTCTTTTTTTGTTGAATGCCATTTTACATCCTGTATAATGGTTTCAAACATGTTAATAACATATTAAAGAACATATTAATAATTATTATTTTTTATTTTATCCTCTTATAACATCTTATTACCCATTTGTTAATAACCTTTCATTATTTTCACTATTTTGGGTGTTAATTGCCTATTTTTCGAGAATGTTTTAACTTGTTATTTTTTCTTATTAAATAGATAATGATTTAATCATATAAACAATGTAAATAATGATTTAAATATCATATATATTAATTCTATATGTATTTATATTAATCCATAAAATTTTAATATGGGAAATGAAATACACTGTTCATAGAGACGGTAGGTCGTACATATGCATGAATATTGTTTCCATTTTCTTATCTTATTAAAAGAATCAAGATTAAATTATACATATTTATATTATAATATAAGTATAATATTTACGTAATATTCGTAATATATTTTTAGTAAAACTATCCTTAATACATTTTATATAAAGCCCAAACGAATCACATCGCTTTAAGGAGGTGATAGCCACACGTCCACAAACGTGGTTATCGTATACCCAAAATTTGGAAAGCATGAAGGTATGTGTTATATAAAAATTAAATAAGAATAAAGGAATTATAAATATCATATATATCATATATAAACTATAAATCCATTGTTATTCCCAACCTTTAAAGGTGGAAATGGAAGAACAAACTTCATCGATTTGTGAGACGGTAGTCTATCGTACACACAAATGATGATTGTGTATCTTATTTGATGGAAGTATGTGAAGTTTTACATTGTAATATTATTATAACAACATATTATTATATTTAAGATAATAATTTTATTATATAAACATTATATAATAATATTTTAAGGAGTATATAAATAAATAAAACAAAATTTCTCGTTGAAGAGTGTTACCTCTTATTTGGTTAACTCCTTTTGGTTTATACCAAAAGCCTTCATTGGTTGGATTCATGCCCAAATTTATGCTTCTAGGTTGAGTTTAGTGATTTTTTAATATTATTTGGTAAGTTTTTTTATGATCCAAATGTCTTTATATGTGTGAATAAATGAGGGGGTTGAGTTCCCTTTTATAGTGGAGGAGGAGTGGCATTCTTGTAAATATAAAAAGGTAGACACTATTAGAAGCTCTCCCTTACATAATCTTCCTCTAATAATGAACCAAATTAAATAAAATGGGATATATTTTTGGAATATTTCCATAAAAATTATTTTTGACCAGTTTATATGTCATTTGACCCATTGAGATTAAAGTTTAACCACTAAGTAAACTAATTTTTACCTTAATCGCTTTAATTAATTTTTGTTATTTTCACTGATATTTTTGGTTAAAAATTTTTTTGAACTTATGATAAAATATAAATTATTATTATTCCAAATATATAATCCATTTTACTAAATTTAAATTACATAATTTATATAAATTAATTTATAATTAATCTCGCAGATGGGATGGGAAAGCTGGTTTCTAAAGTGAAAATGTTCAAAACATCACTATGTTTTTATATATAAATTCAAAATAAAAATGATTAAAATGACATAAATTATATTAATATATGTAAAATTGATCTAATAATAATTTAAAAACAATTATAAATATAATTTAACACTATAAAGTTTTTAGATGAAAAGTCAGTTTTCAATTAAAATTCAACATTTTTTACTATTCATCAAAAAATGAAACTTCACAAAAAAAATATAAAAATTTAACCTTAAGATAATTTTAATATTATTATTTAAAAAATTAATTTTATTTTTTCAAATATAATTTTTAAAGTTTTAAAATTCAAATTTAAAACAAGTACGCCATTAAAAGGCCTTTAAACTACCATCAAAAATTGTAGTTTTTTATACATAAAATTGAATTTGTTCTTATCGTATACCTATAAAATATACTCTATGAGTGTAAAAAATATTCTATGGAATATAATATATATATATTTCATTAATAAAATTCACTAATATTAATTAATTTAATTTATTAAGACAAAATGCCTTTGAAAGCATAGAAATAGTTCTTTATTAAAACATTTCCTATATAATCAGTTGGTTTTTATATTTACTTCTATTTAATTGGTAACCAATGAAGTTAGAATTATATTTTAATAAGTTATTTAATAATATTCATAACCACTAATTTAATTACTAGGATACATTTTATAATAATATTATTATTATTATTTTGTAAAACTCAGCCTTCCATGTAACGCAAACCTTCGAAGGAACTTGTTGTTGCATGAAACACAAGATAGACTTAGTGTTTTGTGTAGATAAATATATGGAATAATGTGAATTTATTTAAAAAAATAAATAAATTTTAAATTATTGGAATTTTATATTCCCTTCAATGCTTTGTTTTGCGTTTCATACACACTATTTAACAAAAAAAATTCTTTTATAATGTTTAGGGTGTTATATTCTCTCCACCTTGAATAAATTGTGTCCCCACAATTTAAATCAATATTAGTAATAAATGTTTTGACATTTGAACTTTTTTTTTGAAAAACCCACATCATAAAAGAATTAATAAAATAGCCTCTTAATAAGATATAATGAGAAGTAGAAAGGTCACATGGAATAACATATAACGAGGTTTCTACGTAGGAGAACATTAGTGGAAAGTGAAAATATGGACTTGGATGAAAAGGGTAAATAATTATTAGAAGTGATTGAGTAAATTAATCTCAAACAATTGAATTATTAATGGAAAGTTTATGGCCTCAAATCCCAAAATCATTGATGATTTAAAAGATCATCGGTTCAAAAAAAATTAAGGTATTAGGATTAAATTTTATTTAAAGATCATTTTCTTAATGTTGTGAAATTATTTTAATACCTAAGAATATCATAAAACATACTTTATACATTTATATTTCATAAAAAAAATTCCTATTTTGTTTTGTCTTCAGTTGATTACTCCAAGAAATCACTATCTAAAAATAAATATTTTTTTACTCCTGAATCACTAAAATTTACTTTAACGGATCATAAGATCTATAAAACAAGTTTTTTTATCTGTCACTAACTATTTTTCAAGAGTGATGCGGTTAATACATTAATATATAAATCTACAATTAATACTACTGGTTCATCATTAAAATTTATTTTTCAAATATTTTACCTAAAAACAATGACAAATTAACTAAGACATCATGTAGGCTAGTGTTAGGTGTGAAACCCTTATCATCCTTCAATCATGGGTTCAAGCCCTTCCACACTGACAGATACGATGGTTTTTCACCCTGAATGCAGTTTTTCCTTTTTATGAAATTCATTGATATAATTTCTACAATGTTCTTGAAAAAATATGATGGACATCCTTGAAATAAAATTAATTATTAAATATACTTTTTACTATGGTTTTCAACACAACCTATTTTCTTTAAAATGTCTAACAATCTTATCTGAATATTATTAAAATGTCATTAATGATCATATTAACCCTAGATGTTATAAACACCTTTTGACTTATGTCTATAAAATGTAAAGGTGTTATTCCTATAATAATTTTTCCACTAAAACATAAACATGACATAAATTCTACAAAATTTCCTTAATTATGGTAGACTCCAATCACATAAAACATAAAAAGAGTTTTTTAAGACTTAGAACTTATGATAAAACTTAATATCATAATCCTATGATGTTATCCCTAACTCTTAAGTTAACGAAGTCATATGTGCTTCTATGAAAATCATCAATATATATCTTAGGGTTCTTTTCACTAAGCTATGTTTTCTTAAATCTAGTTCCCAATGTTTCTACTAAACATCCTCTTATACCAATTTTAGCACCCTGACCACATAAATCCAAGAGCTAATTCCTGCTACAATTATATTGTCATACTTATAACAAAATTCATCTCAAAGGACCCATCATTTTAGTGGTCTCAGTAAACAAGATACATATAGGAGTCTTGTATTAGAAATTAATACACAAATTAAAACATAATTTTTTTGATAATGATAACTTTATTCTATCTATATTATCATTTAATATCTTTCTTAGTACACTTTTTGGAATCCTAGGGAAAAGAAAAATAATAATGGTGATCTAAAATTCTTGGTAAGGGTTAAGTACAGTGGAATCTATCATGAATCAATAAGCATAATCAACATGGTATGGTAAAAAACTTAGCATACATACCATTTAAATAAATGAATAAGGCATAATCAATATGAAAAGGTAAATAAAAAATGCATGCCATTTAATCAATAAAATGAGAATAAAATTCATCTATAGATAATGTCAAAGTGAAGATCTCATGGATGAATAATAAAAATAATAAATGAATTTTTAATGAAGGAAACGCTTAATTATTGGATGTTATCTCTGAGGCACATGAAAACCTATAGCGTTAAGACCATTCACAATACAGTTTAAAACTATAGGTAAAAACCCATTTAATTTGGTCAATATATTTGTATCTTGATAACCTCTCGATGCATTAGGGGATATATAATGTTCTACCCCCACCCTCCACTACCAATCCAAACCATTCCTCATATATCGAATAATCAATTTAATTAATAAACAATGTGTCTTGTCATCAAATTTTCATATTTAGTAAAGGATATGGGTTTATCAATATTTTCCTAGTCAATAAAATGACTTTCAAAATAAAGTGTCTTATATAAAAATGAGATATAGTTTTATAAATACTAGTATCCATGATAAATGATATGGATAATTAGGTTAAATTTAATTTCTAGTAAATATTTTAAGGGGACTACAAAAAATGAATCAATGAAGTGAATGTAAATACTATCCTTGGTCAAGATAATCACAAACCATCCATATGAATAATAGGTGTGGTATTAACATGATGTATACCCATTAGAATAAGAATATTTTTTATTGTTGTTGCTGAAATAAAATTATCTATAAAAACATTCTTGAGGAAAATATCCTTTTCATTTTGAAAAAAAATTGAAAACAGTTTTCTTTGAAGATAAATTTTTAAAAAAATTTATTTAAAAATATATTTGTAAAATTTCAAATTAATATTTAGAAAATATGGTGTGTAATTCTATATGAGGTAATAATAACATTTCCTTTGCATTATAAAAACGTTAGGAAGGTTCCTTTGTTTGGAAAGAAAAAGGAAGATTCATTTGAAAACAATTTTTAAAATACAAAGTGAGTAAAATATTATTTTAATAAATCATTTTGAAATGGTTAAATAAAACATTTTTGAAAATATTTTTAGAAAACTTAGTTTTGTAAGAAAACACATTTCTGACCAAAAAGAAAAATGAAGTCATATTTTATTAAAAAATTTATATAAAAAAAGTATGTACCAAATAGAATGAAAATGGTACCTTTACTGGAAAATAATCATTAAAATATAGAGGATAAGAAAATTAAAGGGTTTACTATTCAATGATAAAATAATTTTCTTTAATGGAAATTCAAGTGTATACAATCCCAAATAAAATAAGATTGTGAAGTAAACCCTTAAAAAGACCATAATATTGAAGTGAGAATAAACCAATGAATTGATTATATATATTAACTAAAATAAACAAAAAATATGTGTAAATAAAAAAATATATTCAAAATTAATTATACACATAATCGTATAATATTAACGATAATGAGGAAGTAATATAACATAATGAAAATAAATTGAGTTATGAAATTATTTACCACCTGGTACCTCTTAATTAAAATCATCTTAGATGAAATAATTCAAATTGAAACTTAAAATAACATTAATAATTAATTATTCATGATATTACATATCAAATGGGAATTTTATACACTATATAAAATAAGCTAGGTGTATAATAATAAAATATGCCTCATTGAAATGAAATTGAGACAAAATCTCTTACAATTGTTGTAACATATAAATCAGAATCCCCAAAAGTAATAATCATAAAATGAAAAAATTAAATATTATAAAGAAAAAAATCATGATAAAAATATCAAAATGGTCATTAGATACACCACACAAAAGAAGTAAGTAGTTAATATGACATTTATCTCACAGATGTAAAAAATGAGATGAAAATCCCTCACTTTACGCTCTTTTTTTGTTGAATTCCCTTTTACCACTTGTATAGCGGTTTTAAACATATTAATAACTTATTAAATAACCATATTAATATTTATTATATAATATTTTATATTTTTATAACATCTTATTACCTGTTTCTTAATAATATTTCATTATTTTCACTATTTCGGATGTTAATTGCCTAGTTTTCAAGTGTGTTTTGACTTGTTATTTTTTTATATTACCTAGATAATGATTTAATCATCTCCAAAATATAAATAATGAGTTAAATATCATATATATTTATTATATATGTATTAATAGTAATCCATAAAATTTTCATATTGGAAATGAAATACATCTTTGATGGAGATGGTAGGTCATAGGTACGCATGAACGTTGTTTCCATTTTCTTATAATATTAAAGGAATAAAGAGTAAATGATAAATATATATATTATAATATAATTATCATATTTATTTCATATTCATAAAATATTTTTAATCAAACTATCCTTAATACATTCTATATTAAGTGTGAATGAATCGCATCGCTTCGAGGAGGCAGTAGTCCACATATCCACAACCGATGTTATCGTATTCCCAAAAAATGAAAATCTTAAAGGTATGTGTTATATAAAAATTAAATAAGAATAAATTATTTATAAATATAATATATATCATAAATAAAATATAAATCAGTTATTATTCCCCACCTTGAAAGGTGGTGATAGGAGAACGAATGTCATCGGTCCGTGAGGCGGATATTCCACCGTACACAAGAATGATGATTGTGTCTCCCATTTGATGTAAGTGTGTGAATTTTTAGGTTTTAATATTATAATAACAACATATAATTATATTCAATATAATTATGTTATTATATAATCATGATATAATAATAATTGAAGGATTATATAAATAAATAAAACAAAAAGTACACGTTGAATAACGCTACCTCTTCTTTAGGTAACTCCTTTTGGTTTATACCAAAATACTTCATTGGTAGTATTTATAACCAAATTCATGATTCTATTATTATGTTATGGATTTTTTTATATTATTTTTTAAGTTTTTGGATGATCTAAATGGATTGATAGTTGTGAAGAAATGAGGGGGTTTAGTGCCCTTTTATAGTGGAGCAGGAGTGACATTCTTGTAAATATAAAAAGGTAAACACTATTGGAAGGTCTCCCTTACATAATTTTCCTAAAATAAAGAAAAAAATTATATAAATAGGTTATATGGTCTTAATATTTCCATTAAAATGGTTTTTTAAAATTTTATAGGTCATTTTTTCCATTAAGATTAAAGTTTAACCACTATGTTAGCTCATTTTTACCTTAATCGCTTTAATTAGTTTTAATTGTTTTCACTAATAATTTTTTTAAAAAAAATAACCTTAATATACATTATAAATTATTTTTAATCCAAATATTGAATCCATTTTACCAAATTTAAATTATAAAAGTGATATAAATTAATTAAAAATTAATCCTGCTGATGGGACGAGAAAGCGGGTTTTTAAAGTGAAAATGTTCAAAAGTTCACTAAGTTTTTTTATCTAAATTAAAAATAAAAATATTTAAAATAACTTAAAATATATTAATATATGTAAATTTTTTCTAATAATACTTTAATAATTACTAAAAATATAATTTAACTCTGTAAATTGTTTAGATGAAAATTTAGTTTTCAATTAAAATTCAATATTTTTCATTATTCATCAGAAAATAAAACTTCACAGAAAAATATAAAAAGTTAACCATAAGATAATTTTTGTATTATTATTTAAAAAATTGATTTTATTTTTTCAAATATAATTTATAAAAATTTTAAAATTCTATTTTAAAACAAGTTTGTCGTTAAAAGATGGCAAAACTACAATTAAAATTTATAGTCTTTTATGCATAAAATTAGATATTTTTTCTTATCATATGACTATAAAATCTACTTAATAAATGTAAAAAATATTTTATTTAATATTATATATATATCATTAATATCATTCACTAAGATTAATTAATTTAATTTATTAAGACAAAATACATTTGGAAGCATAAAAATAGTTCCTTATAAAAACATTTTATATATATTCAATTAGATTTTATATTCATTTATATTTAATTGGTAACCAATGAATTCAAAAATATATTTTCATAATTTAGTTAATACTATTCATAACCACCAATTTAATGGTAAGGAGACATTTTATAATAATAATATTAATAGTATTTTCTAAAACCTGGTCTTGCATATAATGCAAGCCTTTGAAGGAACATGTTATTGCGTGTAACGCAAGCTAGACTCAATGTTCCATGTCAAGAAAGCTATATTATAAATTGAATTTATCTAAAAATTAAATATGTTGTAAATTATAAGGATTTTATATTGCATTCTATTCTTTGTATTTCTTTTCATACTCACTATTTAATAAAATGCTATTCTTTTAGAATGTTCAGGGAGTTACATTCTCCCCAACTTAAATAAATTGTGTCCTCAAAATTTAACATGATCTTTGTAATAAATTGTTTGAAATTTGAAAAAAAAATGTTGAAAATCCCACATCATAAAATATTTATAAAAATATCTTCTTAATAAGAGAGAATTATAAGTACAAAGTTGACATGGAATAATATATAGCTAGGTTTCTATATAAGAGAACATTAGTGGTAAGTGAAAATATAAATGTATAAGAAAATGGTAAATAATTATAGGAAGTGATATAGGTCTTTAATCAAAAACAATTGATTTATTAATGGTAATTTTAAGGACTCAAATCCATAAATAATTGATGATTTAAAAGACCATCATTTCTACAAAAAATAAGGTATTATGATTACATTTTATTTTTTGGTCATTTTCCTAAAGTTGAGAAATTATTTTACTCCCTAATAATATAAGAAAATATACTTGATACATTTCTATTTCATAAAAAAATTCCTATTTTGGTTTTTCTTCAATCGGTTACTCTAAGAAATTAATATTAAAAAATGACTATATTTTTTTACTCCTGAATCACTAAAATATAATTTTAATGGGTTTTAAGATCTATAAAACAAGTCATTTTATCTACCTCTAACTATTTTATAAGACTAATGTGGTTAATAATTTAATATGTAAACCTACAATTAATACCATTGGTTCATCATTAAAATTTATTTTTCAAATAGTTTACCTAAAAACTATTACATATTAACCAAGACATCATGTAGGCCAGTGTCAGGTATAAAATCTTTATCATCCTTCGATAATGGGTTCAATTCCCACTACCTTTCAGGATACAAAGGTTTTTCACTATATATGCGGGTTCTTCTTTTTCTGAACTACATTAATATAATTCCTATAATGTTCCCAAAAATTATGATGAATATCATTGAAAAAAAATTAATCATTAAATAACCTTTTTACTATGGTTTTAAATAAAATCTATTTTTTAAAATGTCTAATAATATTCCCTAACTATTATTAAAATTTCAATAATTATTATATTAACCCTAGAGGTTTTCAATACCTTTAAACTTTTTTCTATAAAATTTAAAAGGTGTTATTACTCCAATAATTTTTCCACTAAAATAAAAACTTTCCATAAATTCCCCAAAATGTCCTTAATCATGGTAGACTCTGGTCACATAAAAACTAAAAAAGAGGTTTTTAATAATTAGAACTTATGATCAACCTTAATCTCATAATCCTATGATGGTTTCCATAACTTGTAAGTTAATAAAGTCATATGTGATTCTATACTAATCCTTAATGTATATCTTATGGTTCTTTTCACTAATCTATGTTTTCCTAAATCTAGTTACTAAGATTGCTACTAAACTTCCTCTAATAACAACTATAGCTCCCTGACCCCAGAAATCCCATAGCCAATTCTAGCTATAATTACATTGGCATGATAACAAGGAAACATATACTGAAGGACCAATCATTTTAGAAGTCTTGGTAAACTAGATACATACATGAGTCTTGTATTACAAATGAATACACAAATTACAACAATTTTTTTGATAATAATAACTTTATTTTATCTATATTATTCTTTAATATCTTTCATAGTAAACTTCATGGAATCCTATAGAAAGGATAACATAATGGTGAGCTTAAATTCTTGGTAAGGGATAAGTGTATAGAAAGCTATCATGAACCAATAAGAATAATCAACATAGTAAGGTAAATAACTGAGAACACATTCCATTCAAATAACTGGATAAGGAATAATCAATATGTAAAGGTAAATAACTAAAAACCATGTCATTTAATCAATAAAATGAGAATTAAATAAACCTATAGATAATGAAAAATTGAATATCTCATGGATAAATAATAATAACAATAACTGATTTTTGAATAAAGGTAATGCTCAATTATTAGACTTTTTCTAGGAGGCACAAGAAATCATATACTGTTAAGACATTTAACAAGATAGTTTAAAAATACAAGTGGAAACCCATTTAATTTGGACAAATAATTTGTATCCTGAGAACCTTTCGATGCATCGAGGGGATATATAATGTCTCATCCCTTCCCGCCATTTCAATTCCAAATCATTCCTCATATATTGAATAATTAATTTAATTAATAAAAAATGTGTCGTATCATCAAATATCTATAATGAGTGAAGCATAAATATTTATCAATATTTTCCTAGTCAATAAAATAACTTTAAAATTAAAACACAATATATAGAAATGAGATATGTTTTAATAAATAACAATATCCAGGATAAATGATTTAGATAATTAGGACAAATTTAATGTCTAGTGAATATTTAAAGGGGACTAAAAATGAATCAAGGAAGTGAATGTAAATACTATCCTTAGTTAAAATAAACATAAACCATTCAGTGAAAGAATAGGCAAGTATCAATACGACATATACTCATTAGAGTAAGAATGAGGGTTAATGTCGCTGATAAAATAAACATATCTTTAAAAACATTCTTTAGGAAAATATATTTTCATTTCGAAAGAAAAATTGAAAATAGTTTTCTTTGAAAATAAAATTTAAAAACATTTTATTTAAAAATATCATTGTAAAATTTAAAATGAATTTTAAAAAAATGAATGTGGGTAATTCTGTATGTGGTAATAAAAACATTACTTTTGTATTTTAAAAAGGTTAGAAAAGTTCCTTGTTCGGAATATGAAAATAAGATTATTTTGAAAACATTTTTTAAAAGAAAAAGTGGGTAAATCTTCTTTTAATAAATCATTTTTAAAAGTTTAAAGAAAACAATTTTGAAAAAAAAAATTGAAAACATGGTATTATAAGATAATGGATTTCTAAACAAAGAGAGAAATGAAGTTGTATTTTATTAAAAATATTTTATAAAATATTTTATGTACCAAAGAGTTGGAAAATGGTACCTTTACTTGAAAATAATTATGAATAACCATAGGATAATAAAATTAAAGGGTCTATTAACTAATTGTTAAATAATTTCCTTCAATGGAAATTGAAGTGTAAACAATCCTTAATAAAATGAGATTGTGAAGTAAACCCATGAAAAGACCATAAATTTTGAGTGAGAATCAACCAATGAATTAATCAGTTGTATTGACTGTAAATATAAATAAAATAAGTGTAAATAAAAAAAAGAAATTAAAAATTCATTATACGCATAATCATAGAATATTGATGATAATGAAGAAGTAATATAACTCAATGAAAAGAAATTGAGTTATGAAATTATTTACCACTTTGTAACTCTTAATTCAAATCTCATTTACAACTGAAATTTGAGGTATTTACCACGGGCTATTTGCGACAGGACAATTTCTCATCGCAAATAGTTCTTCGATTATATATATTATATATATAACAACCTTTTACGATGGTCCCATCGCAAAAAGGTATTTATGATGGTCTAGTTTTCCCATCAAAAATAGTTTTTTGATTATATATGTTATATATATATATATAAACCTATTGTGACGGGTCCGTTTCAAAAACATATTTGTGATGGGATCGGTTTTCCCATCGCAAATACTTATTTAAAAAATATAAAAAATATTTTCAATGTGAACTCATCGCAAAAGGTCACATCGAAAATACTTAATAAAGTAAAAATATATATATATTCATTAAAATTATGATAAATTAATATTAGAAAATATTATTATTATTTTTACTATTAATATAAATAATATTATATTATATCATAATAATACTAATATTAATAATATAAAAAAATATTATTATAATATTAATAATAAAATAATACTAATAATATAATAATTTTATTATTATTCTTAATATTTATAAAAAAATAACATTAATATTATTAAAATAAAAAAAATTATAAAATATCAAAATTATCAATATTCGAAAAAAAATAAAAAAAAATAAAAAATTATTAATATTATTATTAGTAAAATAAACAAACATTATAAAATATAATACTAATAATAAATAATAAAATATTAAAATAAAAATAGAAAAATAATAACAAATTATGCAATATTTGCACCAATATAAAAGACAGAAACTTTAAATAGTTAATATTACAAAAAACTTTGAATTCAAATCTTTTTAACATTAAAAAAAGTCACTGGGGGAGATAGTCTTCTGGAGGAGATGGTGAAGAAAACTTCATCCCTAAACTATGAGTCAGACGACGCATGTACTCCATCTGCTCGTGAGGTTGCTGCTGCCATAGACGTGTCTCCTCCTCGTACTGTTGCTGTTGTTGTTGCTAATGTATCTCTTCCTGCTACTTACACAAACTCTCTGTAAGCTCACTCTGAGCTTGCAGCTGCTGTTGATACTATGAGCCAGAAGATGATTCCTCTCCATGAACTCCTCTAGAGCTGGATGTTGACATCGTAGCAGTACCATAATAAGTCTCATGAGTCAAATGGGAGCTGATGCCAACTACTCATCCCTTCTTAAATCCATAATGGGTTTTCTACATCCATATCGCCTCATCGAAATGGTGGGCACCCGTCTGATCAACCATCTCGGCCTGACTCGCAGCTTGTGTCTAAGAGGTCGCAGCCTCATATGACTCCTTCAGTGCATATTTGAAATTAATATAGTGAAAATATTGTATACAGTTAATTTTAAAACTACAAAATAAATAATACTAACCAAAATCCGACATTGGGGATCACCTCTAATCTCTCCAATGGCTAGATCATTATACATCCTCTGATAAACATCGTACTCCATAATATCGGGTTGTTCCACTCCCTATATGAATATAAAATAAACTATTTATATTTAAAGTTATATAAAATATTTAAAAATTTACTTACCAGATGCTCTCTATACGTACTGAGTGTACAGCTACCGGCTCGATGCGTCACCTCCTGTCTCCCCCAGTTTTGTCAGCCCAATAAATATCTCCTCTAAAATCCACCACATAACTAGTGTGAACATAATCCATCCCAAATGTGAGATGAAATGTACTCTGGTCGGTGAGTTCTACATGACCCATCAAATACTGCAACTCATGCTTTCTTCATGGTCTTCTCAAATTGTGAAAAAACTGACGAAAACGGTCACGTATAGACACCTCCCATGCCGCATGGATAGCGTCACACATGCTATCATCGATGAGATACCATAAACCCTACAAAAAATTTATAATATCAATTTATTAATGAAATATATTTCAAAATAAATATTATTTATTTACATACCATCCAATGATCAGCCATGCTGAGCTAAACATCAACAGGAATCTTCTCTCATGTGATCCATGGCTGAGAAAAATAATTGTGCAAGATAGAGCTCCCCTGTCCAACAACTATATGCACAAAACTGTGAAAAAAAATAATCATAAAATAGTATATATATAAATTAATTAATGCTAACTAAAATACACAAGTTACCATACCTTTTCATGCCTGGATCAAAGCCAAGACGTGGAATTTGCTCTAGGATAGGGTTAGGAATCATCGATCATGCAAGATAGTGCCCCCACTGTGTACCTCCTGAACCGCCAGTAGGCTGAGGGTCAGATGGTACCAAATCCTCCTTATCCAAAGGTAGCTCACCCTCCTGCAACTGACGAAATAGATTATTGTCCATCTGAAACACAAAATGATTGTTGTTAATAAATAGTTAAAAATAACTATTATATATATATTTATATTAGTTATGATTATAACCAGTATTTAAATGTGTCAATGTTCACCTTCATCGTCATCTTCATATATGACAATGTTAATGTCTTCATATTCCTCATCGACATCATCAATATCCATATGAGTTTCAGTTTCATCATCTCTTTCCATTTCAAATTCATTTGTACCATCATTAATATCATCGTCATCATTGACCCTAAATTGTGGGGTGTTATCATCAATATTCATGTCTATTTGTGAAAAATATGGATTTTGAGTAGTCTCTTGAAAAATTTCAATTCCTTTCACTTTATTAGAACCACATTCACTTTGAAGGAACTAATTTTCCCAAAATTACATTTTTATTATGCTCCACCAATCACTCAGGCCTCTTGAAGTAGCACAGTACTTTACGTAATAAATTTGATGTGCTTGTTGAGGTAGTAAAAATGGTTCATTTATTAAAAGAAGACTTATATTTAATATCAATGATTCAGATGAACATGCAAGACTCTCTCAGTATCCAACCACCGACATTTAAACATCGTAATGTAATTTTTTCCTAGATAACACAGTTCAATAATTTCCTCTAGCATTCCATAAAATTCAACTTCAGTTTCTCTATGATGATATCCTCTCAAGAAAACTTCATTGTTCATTGTTTTTTTTTTTGATTCTCTATATGCACATGTATGAAATCAAAAACCATTAACCACATATGCATTATAAGATTTAACCATTTTGGATGGTGGGTTACTCAATATACATATTCGTTTATCAATTTTATCAGCATGTTGAGACACCTGAAAATTTTTAAAACATTTATAAATATAATAAAAAATAAACTGAAGTGATATGTTAAACCATTAATAATTTATGTTACCAGTTTTTGAAACCATTGAAATTTTTTTTCCAGTGTTCTTCAAGAGCAGCTGCTGTAATTTTTGGAAGCTGTTTCTTGATATGATTATCGTATAACCTAAAAAATAAGTTTAATTACTATAACATAAATTATATAATAAGTTATTAAATCACTCATAGTTCAAATGATTTCATTTCTTCACAGTTGAGAAGAACATATATATGATCTCTGTGATGTTCATCATCTGAAATCCATCGTTTATGAACTCCACCAAAGCCAAGCTCAGGCTGATTAAAAACTGATAATTTATTGGTCATCTCATAATCAACATTCCCCTAATTCCATCCCATGCGATTGTGTTTTGAGGTATATTCAGATTCAAAATAATGAGAGCATAAAAAATAAATTTCCTCTTGCAAATAAGCTTCCCCAATTGATCCTTCAACTGATGCTTTGTTATTTACTTTTTCCTTCAATTTCTACATGCATCTCCCAAATGGGTACATCTATTGAAACTGTACCAGACCTCTATATTTTTTTCATGTGAAAAATTTAATATCAAATGTTCCATTGAGTCGAAAAAATCTGGCGGAAATATTTTTTCCAGTTTACATATAATTACAAAAATATCTTCTTCTAGTTTTCTTAGTGCATCGTAGTCTATTGTCTCCATAAAAATGTCTCAAAAAAATATTATATGTCTATTATCGAATCCCAAATCATATAATTCAACAAATATCTTAATCTAATCATCATTATTCTCTCTATTATAACATGAAAATTATGACTTTTTAATCTGTTAATATGACCATTCCTAACACATCTTCCTAAATTGGAAGCATAGCCATCTAGAAGTCTAAAATTTACAATCCACTAACAAAATAATAATTGAATCTCTTTGGAAAGTGTATTATCTACTTTTGGATTCATTAACGTTTGTAATCTGACATTTTCAAACAGTTCAAGTTTTGGTCGCCTGCAAATTTGGGCAAGATCTAATTGTTCCTTTATATTATCATTGGTTTTACCTGGTGTATCCAAACTGTATGAAACAAATTATCAAAATAGTTCTTCTTAATATGCATTACATCCAATATGTGGTAGACCAAAAAATCATACCAATATAGAAGATCCCAAAAAATTATTCTTTTTATCCAATTATGTTCTTTCCCAAATCCATGAATTTTATGTTGTTTTATTGTTGGTCCAAATGTGATGGGAAGTAATGAAAATAAAACTAATTTTAACTCTGTACCTGAGATCATTTTTGGAGGTCCATCGCATTCAATTGTTCCTTTTCTGAAATAAATCTTTTCCTCCAAAAAGGATGATTGGTTGGAAGAAATCTGTGATGACAGTTAAAATATCAAGGTTTTTTTCCATTAATGAGAATAATTGCTTTGTTGTCTCCCATACAGTAAGGACATGATTTTTCACCATGTGTACTCCATTCAGATAGCAATCCATATGTCCGGAAATCACTAATTGTCCACATCAATGCAGTTTTTAGTTGGAAATTTTGTTTTGCAGTAACATCATATGCACTAACACCATTATTTCACAATGAATTTAACTCATCAATAAATGGTTTCAAATAAACATCAATATTATTTTTATAATGTCCTCAGATTAACATGTTCAAAAATATATAAGGCTCCTTCATCAACATCCATGGAGGTAAATTGTACAGAGTAATAAATATAGGTCAACATGAATACTAACTACTATAAGAACCAAACGGATAGAAACCATTAGTAGAAAGACCCAATCACATGTTTTGGGCTTCTAAATAAAAATATGGATGCACTCGGTCAAAAATTTTCCATGAATCACCATCAGATAGATGATTCAAGATTTTACCAATTTAAATCTTATTTTTATTCCATGACATCATTGTCGTTGTGTTCTGAGACATAAAGAAACACTGCAACTTGGGTGTAAGTGGGAAATACCTCAACTATTTTACAGGAATCAATCCAGACATCCCCAATTGAGCTTCTTTATACCTCAATTTTCTATATGTGGGAAAAATTTCCAATGACTCATTTTCACCAGAATATAAGATGAAATCATTTTCACATGCATGAATCTTCTGATAACTAAGGCCCAGATTACGAACCAGCCTCTTACTCTCATAGTAATTTGTAGGCAGCACATTTCCTTCACGTAATAGTGTTTTAACCAAAGAAAATATCTGATCAAAACAATTGTTTGAAATTCCATTATCTGATTTAATAGCCATAAAATTTAAAACCACTAATAATTTTCCTATCTTGAAACAAGGATATAATGCATCCTCAAAAGACCTCAAAAACTCATAATATTCATATGGTGCCAACTTAGGAGTTAAATCAATACCATCATGAGTTTTACTTTATTGAACAGATGGACATGCAACATCATGTACTAAATTTTTAAATCGTGATGGATCCAAAATCAAATTATTAGTATCTTCTCTGGAACTGTGTTCACCGTGTTGATACCAAAAAACATAATCTAATTGAAAACCAAAATGAAAGATATATCCCCCAACATTTTCAGATGTGTCAAATGTTCTCAGAACACATTTTTTACAAGGAAAATTAATTTTTCCTTCTGAAACAAGTTCTGGTTTTAATGATGAAAATGATAAGAAAGCTTTAACACCCTCAATATATACAGGATTTAAACCAGAATTTTTTGGATTTTTATACTAATTTATCCAAGCGCGGTCATCTAATAATGATTGTTGTCGACTTCCTTGTTCCATATTTTTCTAAAAAAGATAAAATTATTATTGTTTTTGAATAATTTTAAATAAGAAAAACACCATCCAAAAAAGAGAAGATAAATAATTACAGCTACTTCTTACTAATTACCACTAATTACGGGCGACACAATTTCCAGTTGATTGGTAGCTGCTCTTTTATCTGATGGCTCATTTAATTGCAACTTTTTCACATTGAAATCACAATGAAGAATCATCTCAAAGGTACGCATATCCATTATCATGCATACGAGAATGAATAAGCGTATCTCCAACTATATTCTTCATTATTATTTTAGTATGATAAAGATGCAAGTAAATGAATTTTAGGACAAAAGATCCCCCTTTTCATCGATGAATCGTCTTCTTGCAACTGTCACCGCCTGAAAACATTATAAAAAATGTGGTCCTACGAATGCATATCCAATCTCATGTATACGAGATTGGATATGATATTGTGGCATCACATTGTTTATAATGTTTTTAGTCGGTGAGAGTTGAAAGGAGAAGAGTCATCGAGCAAAAGGAGTGCTGCCAATCCAATGGAAATTGTGCCAAGTTCTTACAATTTATTACAATTATCAAAATTTATTACTAATTATTTCTAATTATTGTTAATTATCCCTATTTATTACTTATTATTTCTAATTATTTCTAATTACTAGTAATTATTTCTAATTATTACTAATTATTAGTAATTATTGCTAATTATTGCTAATTATTACTAATTATTGCTAATTATTTCTAATTATTTCTAATTATTGCTAATTATTTCTAATTATTGCTGCTAATTGCTGCTAATTAATGATAATTATTACTAATTGTTTCTTTCTAACTATTACTTTCTAATTATTGCTATTTATTGCTAATTATTGCTAATTATTAATAATTATTGCTAATTAGTCCTAACTATTCCAAATTATTGCTAATTATTGCTAATTAGTGCTAATTATTCCTAATTAATCCTAATTATTACTAATTATTACTAATTAATTCTAATTATTACTAAATATTACTAATTATTACTACTTATTACTAATTATTACTATTTATTACTAATTATTACTAGTTATTACTAATTATTACTATTTATTAGTATTTATTAGTATTTATTGGTATTTATTATTATTTATTTCTAATTATTCTAAATTATTACTAATTATTTCTAATCATTGCTAATTATTACTGATTATTTATAATTATTGCTAATTGTTGGTAATTATTGCTAATTATTGCTAATTATTACTAATTATTGATAATTATTACTAATTATTCATATTATTACTAATTATTACTAATTATTACTAATTATTACAAATTATTACTAATTATTACTAATTATTACTAATTATTAGTATTTATTATTATTTATTAGTATTTATTACTAATTATTACTAATTATTGCTAATTAATACTAATTATTACTAATTATTACTAATTATTTCTAATTATTACTAATTATTACTAATTATTACTATTTATTAATATTTATTACTATTTATTATTATTTATTACTAATTATTAGTAATTATTCGTAATTATTACTAATTATCTCTAATTATTTCTAATTGTTCCTAATTATTTTTATTGCTAATTATTGTTAATTATTGCTAATTATTGCTACTAATTATTATTGTTAATTATTACTTGCTAATTATTGCTAATTATTGCAAATTATTTCTAATTATTGCTAATTAGTGGTAATTATTTCTAATTAATACTAATTAATACTAATTAATACTAATTGTTACTAATTATTACAAATTATTACTAATTATTACTAATTATTTGTAATTATTAGTATTTATTAGTATTTATTAGTATTTACTCCTAATTATTGCAAATTATTTCTAATTATTGCTAATTATTGCTAATTATTGCTAATTAATACTAATTAATACTAGTTAATACTAATTATTACTAATTATTACTAATTATTACTAATTATTACTAATTATTACTAATTATTTGTAATTATTAGTATTTATTAGTATTTATTAGTATTTATTAGTATTTATTCCTAATTATTGCTAATTATTGCGAATTATTTACTAATTCATACTAATTATTACTAATTATTCATAATTATTAATAATTATTACTTATTATTACTAATTATTACTAATTATTACTAATTATTTGTATTTATTAGTATTTATTAGTATTTATTAGTATTTATTCCTAATTATTGCTAATTATTGCTAATTATTGCTAATTATTTACTAATTAATACTAATTATTACTAATTATGACTAATTATTACTAATTATGACTAATTATTACGATTTATTACTAATTATTACTAATTATTTAATATTTATAACTATTTATTACTAATTATAAGTAATTTTTCGTAATTATTAGTAATTATTAGTAATTATTAGTATTTATTAGTATTTATTACTAGTTATTAGTATTTATTAGTATTTATTTCTAATTATTATTATTTATTAGTATTTATTACTAATTATTAGTATTTTTTACTATTTTTTACTAATTATTAGTATTTATTTCAAATTATTACTAATTACTTCTAAATATTACTAATTAGTGTTAATTACTATTAATTAATGCAAACTGCCGTAAATTACTGCAACTAATTACTAATTACCGCTAATTATTTATATTCATTACTAATTATCGTTAATAATTCCTAATTACTACTAATTATTAATAATTAGTACTAGTAATTTGAATTTATTATTACAAATAAATACTGATGACAAAAACAATCTAAATCTAATTTAATTACAACTAATTAACACCAATTAAAATTAATATAAAAAACAAAATAAATATTAAATTAAATTAAACATAAATACCTTTAAACTTGGTCTTTTATAGGTGTAGACAACTTCAAAACTTGTTCATAAATAAAATTCAACTCAGAGAATAACTCTAAAATTGGAGTTTAGAGAGAGAAAACGTAGGAATTGAGTGGAAGAATGAAAAAAATGGATGGGGGTATATATAGGTTATATTATTTGTGATGGTACTATTCGTGGCGGGGCTCCCGTCGCAAATAATACTATTTGCGACGAGTCCTGTCGCAAATAACTTCGACCACATTAATTACTGTCGGCGGTTAAAAGGTTATTTGTGATGGGTCTCGTCGCAAATAATGACCTACTGACACACTATTGGCAACGGGGGCATATCACGTCACAAATAGTATTTAACGACATCAGGTATTTGCGATAGGGGGGGTGTCTCCCCGTCGCAAATAGTATTTACCGCCACCGGGTATTTGCGGCGGGGAGGCTCCCCGTCGCAAATACACTTGGAGCGTAATCAGCGCCAAACCTTTTGCGACGGGACCCCTAATCTTGTCGCAAAAAAACTAATTATTTGCGACGGGATTATGGGCTCATCGCAAATAATTTCTTTGACGGACTATTTGCGACGAGAATAGATCTCGTCACAAATAACATGTTGCAAAAGTCCATTTTTTCTATAGTGATTATATGAAATAATTAGAATTGAAACTTAAAATACCATGAATATTGAATTATTTATGATATTATATATAAAATGAGGAGTTTATACATCATATAAAAGAAGTTATGTGTATAACATTACAATATGCCTCAATGAAATGAAATTGAGACAGAATCCCTTAAAACTGTGGTAACATCTACATCGAAAGCCCCAAAAGTAATAATCATCAAATGAAACATTTAAATTCCATGAATATAAAATAATTCATGATACAATATATCAAAAATGTTATTAGATACACCCCGTAAAAGAAGTAAGTGGTGAATATGATATTTATCTCACATATGTAAAAAAGTGAGATGAAAATCTCTTACCTAACACTCCTTTTTCTAACACCCTTTAACCTCAATTATAATGGTTTTAAACATGTAAATAACTTATTACATAACCATATTAATATTTAGGATATCATATATTATTCTTTCATAACATCTTATTACCCATTTGTTAATAATCTTTCATTATTTTCACTATTTTGGGTGTTAATTTCCTAATTTTTTGAGTATGTTTTGACTTGATATTTTTTCCCTATTACTTAGATAGTGATTTAGTATATAAAGAATGTAAACCATGATTTATATATCTTATATATTCATTATATATTTATTTTTAGTAATCCATAAAATTTGGTGATAGGAAATTAAATACATCATTCATGAAGACGGTAGGTCGTGCGTACGCATGAACATTGTTTCTATATTCATGTCTTATTAAAAGAATGAAAAATAATTATAAATATGTATATTATAATTCCAATATCATATTTATTTCATATTCATCACGTATTTTTATTAAAACCATCCTTAATACATTTCATGTAATGCGTGAACGAATCACATCACTTTGAGGAGGGGTAGTCCACACATCTACAAACATTATCGTATTCCCAAAAAATATAAATCATGAAGATATGTGTTATATAAAAATTGAATAAGAATAAATACATTATAAATATCATATATATTACATAAAAACTATAAATATATTATTACTCCCATCCTTGAAATTTTGGTAATTGAAGAATGAACGACATCGGTTCTCGAGGTTGTAGTTTGTCGTACACATGAATGATGATTGTGTATCTCATTTGATCGAAGTGTGTAAAGTTTTAGGTTGTAATATTATCATAAAAACGTCTCAGTATATTTAATATGTTTATTTTATTATATAATAATGATATAATAATAATTTAAGTAGTAGAGAATAAAATAAAACAAAAGTGTTCATTGAAGAAGGTTACCGATTCTTTAAGTAACTCCTTTTGGTTTATACCAAAATCCTTCCTTGGTTAGATTTATTCCCAAATTTAGGCTTTTAGTATGAGTGGAGTGATTTTTAGAGATTATTTTTTTAGGTTTTTGATGAACCAAAGGGCTTTATAGGTGTGAATAAATGAGGGGGATGAGGGCCCTTCTATAGTGGAGGAATGACTTTATTATAAATATAAAAAGGTAAACACTGTTGGGAGGTCTACCTTACATAATTTTCCTCAAATAATTAACCAAAATATTTTAAATAGGGGATATGGTTGTAATATGTCCATACTATGTGTTTGGGACAAGTTTCTAGATCATTTTTCCCCTTATGATTAAAGTTTAACCACTAAATAAACTCATTTTTACATTAATCACTATAATTAATTTTAATTTTTTTCACTAATATTTTTGGTTAAAAACTATGTTTAACTTACTAGAAATTAAAATTTATTTGATTCCAAATTTGTAATACATTATACCAAATTTCAATCACATAAGTTATAGAAATTAATTTAAAAGTAATCTTGTAGACGGGACACGAAAGTGGGTTTTTAATGTAAAAATGTTCAAAAGTTCACTAAGTTTTTATATCTAAATTAAATTTAAAAATAATTCCAATGACCTAAATTGCATTAATATATGTAAACTCTATCTAATAATACTTTAAATACAATTAAAATAATAATTTAACACTATATATTATTTATACAAAAATTCAGTTTTCAATTAAAATTTAGTGTTTTTCACTATTCATCAAAAAATGAAACTTCACAGAAAAATACCAAAATTTATCCCTAAGATAATTGTTATATTAAACTTTCAAAAATGAGGTTTATTTTTTCAAAAATAATTTAAAAAGTTTCAAAATTCAGTTTTAAAACAAGTGCGCCACTAAACGACGCCAAAATTGGCTTTAGAAAAATATAGTTTTTATGCGTAAAATTGGATTTGTTCTTATCTTATTCATATAAAATATATAGGATTAATGTAAAAAATATTTTATTAAGTATAATATATATATATATATATCGTTAATATCATTCACTAATATTAATTAATTCAGTTTATTAAGACAAAATTCCTTTGGAAGCATAAAAAAATTTCTTTATAAAAACATTTCCTATATATTCACTTTGTTTTTACATTAATTTATATTTAATTATTAACCAAAAAAATCAATAATATATTTTCATAAGTTATTTAATCGTATTCATAACTTCCTATTTAATGGCTAGGAGACATTTTATAATAATGATATTAATAGTATTTGGTAAAACTATGTCTTGCCTGTATTGAAAGCCTTTGAAGGAACTTGAGGTTGTGTATAATGCAAGCTAAAATTGATGTTCCTTGTATAGAAATATGTAGAATAAATTTACTTCACTTTAAATATTAAATATATCATAAATTCTCAATATTTTATATTCCCTTCTATGCTTTGTGTTATATTTCATACTTACTATTGTACAAAATGTTATTCTTTTAGACTTTTTGGGGTGTTACATCCATGAAATCTATTATTCACATGAAATATTTTATTTCTAGCCATTTTTCTGGAAGAATAAACCAAAATAAAAGAAAAATTCTATTTTCAATCATATTATAATAGTTATAAAGTGAAGTTTCACCTTATAAATTTCTAACAATAGATGTCTAAGATGTTATACTTCAATATTTTAAAAAATATTATATATATATATATATACATATATATCCTTTATAATCATTTGTAAAAAGCATGTGGTGAACCAAAGAATATCCCCCAGGAGTGAAAAACTAAGCATGCGGTGCGGCCAATTTTACTTGGACTGGGTATAGATTGAGTTAATACCCAATAATCCATTTAGGTTTTTTTACCCTTAGGTATATCTATGCCAGATCCATATCCACTAGTATTATCTGGCCATTTATTTTATTACTTAAAAACCACTTGATTTATAATTTAACAAAATTTCAGGTGGTTTTACTATATTTAGACTGTTCTATGGGGTTCTTACTAATGTTTTCAAGTCTTAATTTCTATAAATAACTAAACCTTACCTTTAATACCTCCTTATGGCAACCCAACTTTTTCATACATGACTTTTAACATAATTCCTTGAAAAAATATTACATTAAAAAAATATAATAACCATTTGAGGTTTAATTTATTTGAAACTAGGTATATATTACATGAATAACATAAACATTATTTAATCTACTTTAAATACTCATTTAATCTGATCCCAATTCACTTCAATGCATAATATTTCTTTGGGGAATACATTAAAGGAAAGGGTGAGAATAAATCCAATTATGAGATAAAAAAGGAAATATGAAGTACATGACCATTGATAATTAATGAGGAAAAACAATAGAGCATTGAGTTATAACATAATATTATGATCATATGTATATGAGGCATAACATAATAGTGTGATCATAAGTACATGATTTATAACATCTAAATGTAACTATAATATAAATATGATACATTCATAAGCATATCACTAAGTTTTATCACCAAGGTTTCATAAAACATATTACCAAGATTATTCACCAAGGTATCATAAAAATTTTATCTCTAGAGATTAATTCTATAACCAATGCATTAGAGTTTTATCAAGGGTCACCCATTATATTTCTAAATTCATGTTTTCTATATAGATCATATAATATAAAAACATTTTTCATCATTTTAACTCATGTGTAGGGAATATGGGTTTCATAAATTGAATTCAGCAATTAATGAATCATATTTATATCTAGATTAATTCTCTTTATTTTAGATTGGGTTGGTTATTCACAAAAATATGGCATTGAAAATCATGGGTCCATAATGGGTGTACATAAAAGTTCAAGTAAGGGTTTAATGATAGTGGAAGGTGATCACTCAATATTTGGGTAGTAAGGGATGTCTATGGATATATGGAGACATGATTATATGGAATTAAAAAGTCGTATAAAAATGAGAATCTTTAATTTAAAAGAGGGGGGATAGAACTCCTCACCTTGAAAGGTTTCTTCTTAAATATTGAAAATATATTCTTGGAACCTTGATAACTCCTTGTAAAGACTATAGAGAGTAAAAATAAGAGGAAAATAATTATCAAAGGCTTCGTAGTGGAGAGGAATGTGGGAATGTGTGGGTATTTACAGCAAAATAGGAGGGATTGTTTTTTAATTACTAAACTTAATCCTTGGACAGATAGTTAATAAAAAATATAAAACCATTGTCCTTCCCATGGTTTGTGATCATTTTATTTTCCAAGGAGGAGTGGTTTTTAATTTTTATTAGTTTAGGAACCAAAATAATTAAAATAATATCATTGATGATGTAGAACTGATTCATGTTCATAAAGAATTGTTTTTAAAATCATAAAATTTCATTTAGGTATGGAAGGTTCCTTATTGGTTTTTAAAATTAATCTTATTACCTTAAAATACATTATTTTAATGTGAAAATATTTTTTTGGACAAGAAAGTCATTAAATTGTTTATTACATTTTTTATGTCATTATTCATAATACCTATCATATTTTTATATCATATTTTTCTTTTTACCCAAAAATTCAACTATCTCAGAAAATTATGAAAAAACTAACTATTGGATAATTTTGACGCAGTGATTTAAAAAAAAATAACACCCATTTTATCCATAAAATTATCTAAATATAATAAATTTAATATTTAATATAAAATATTTATTTGGGGAAAAATATTAGTTTTTATGACATAATAAACTTTCTAACCCTTACAAAATATTATCTAAGACATCATAAAAATTATATTTTCATTTATATTTTAGTACAGAGTATTTTATAATACTATTCCATGAAAATAAAATTTATTTAAAATTATTTAATTAGTTATAAATGTTTATTTAAATTATATATTTTTTAAAAATAAAATTATGATTTATTTGTATACAAAAAAATATTTATCATATTCAACTTATATTCATGTGTATTTTATTAAATAAAATAATAATAAAGATGTGATTAGAGAGACCATTATCTCATTTCTAAAATAAAAATTAAACCTTATAATACTAAGGTCTAGATACATAACCCCTTATTATACAGATATATAGATGGGAATATTCTATAAATCCTTATATGTATATATGATATATATATAAGAAATATTGTATTGCATGAAAATTATGTTTTTCATTACCATGCATTTTATGATTTTGGAAAAGTGAAAAATAGTTATCATTTATTAGTCACCCACATTAGCTATCATTCATTATAGAATTTCATGAGATGAAACATTTTGGAGGACTTGTATTTAAGTATATGAGACATGAACCATCCAAGGCATTTATTCATGTGTTTCATCATATGAATAAATGAGAGGATAATTAAGGAGTGTAATTGATTGCCTATTTAACTTCTACCATGATATGTTAGTGCATTATATAATTTCATTATGCTTGGTTGAACCAACCTAAACCCATTTCTCTCTTTCATATTCTTCATTTTCACTCAAGGTACTAGCATACCGTGAAGTGAAGGTGGATCTCTCTTGAACATAGAGCGATTCATGTAAAAACTGTGGATACCAATATAGGTGGGATGATTATGGTTTTTTACTTTTGTAATCTCTCTCAAACCCATGATATAGAGTTTGAATATGATATAGTTGGTTCTTTGGTGTAAGGTACATCATTACAGTATTTTTGTATTTTATTTTTTATATAGTTTTTCATATTATCTTGCATGTAGATCCTCAAAAAAAGGTTTAAATCAGTTACACTTCATCTAATAATTATTATTAGACTATTATAGAATTTTTCAGTGGTATCAAAGGAATCCATGTTTAAGTTTTATGAAAATGATGATGAAATGAAGAATATAATTGAAATACATAGTATCATTTAACAAATTTTGATTATATTTAAAAAGGTTTACCCTTACATAATTTTCTACATAAAGATAACCCAAGACTTAACCTTATGTAGTTGTGATGTGTAATGATAACCAAGGCTTTACCCTTATGAAGAGTGCTATGAGTAAGGGTTGTCTTGTCTTACCCTTATGTGGATTGGTCTACATAATGGTCAAATGATCTTACCCTTATTAAAATAGGTTCACATAAGGGTATGATAGTGTTTACTCTAATGAGAAAAACTAATACATCAAGGTAATTAGAGTTTTCCTACATCCATGTAAAGGTAAGGCCAGATTTACCCTTATGTAATATTCATTGCATAAGGGATATTTAGTGTTTTAAAATATACATAAAGATCATGAATTTTTCAAAGGGTTTGTGTAAAGGTAACTTATTTACCATTATGTGAATAGGTACCATATCCATTGTGTAATAGTCCTTAATGTAAACCTTTATGTATCATTAGAAATATAAACATTAACTTTATTCAAATAATATGCATAAAGGTATTAACTATACATGAAGCACTGTGTAAGGGTTGTTTTATTCTTACCCTTACACAATTGGATATATATAAGGGTAAAGGGAGGATAACCTTTTGTGGGAATGGGTTTCTACAAAAATTGTATATAAAAAAGTATTTTAAAAAATTATTTGAAAATATTTTTAATGTTTTATGAAATGTTAATAAATCATTATAAAAGTTATTTTGGGAAAATTTAATTTATAAAGGGTTTATAAATTAATTAATTAATTATAAATGGTTTATAAATTAGTTAATTATTTATTTATGGTATATAATTAATTAAATAAATGTTTATAAAACTATTATTTTTCCCAAATATTAATTGTTAATATTTTAAATACCTTTTAAAAAATTATATTGCAATTATTATTATATAGAAATAAAAGTTTTTATTTAGAAATTATAAGAAATAATTTATAAAGGGTCATAAATTATGAAATAAGGAAAACATATGAAATGTTAATTTTTAAATTATGAATCATAATTAATTATGTTGAATTGTTCAAAATAAAAGGGTCCTTATTTGGATATTATTTTAGCCACATCAAAAAGTTTTTTGATGATTTATACGATCAAGGATTAAATAATGTTTAATTTTATGATATTTAGATTATGTAAAATATTTACATAATATAATTTGGATTATAAATAGTTTATAATTCATATAATAACAAATATTTAAAAATCAAAATTCTATATAACGATTAATATAAAATATTTCTTATTAGAATGAATAAAAAATGTTTGTATTCAAAATTATAGAATAACCATAATGTTAAAGATAGAAATTATAAAAGGTTTGATAATTATATTTTATTTATAAATTATTAATAAATATTTATCTCATGTTTAAATATTTTAATTATTCATTTAGTTAAAGTTTACTCCATAAATTATTCTTATTTAGTGAATTGTTTAAGAAATTTGAATATTGTGTATGCTTTAGTTTAATTGTTAAATTGATTCTAAATATAACATTAAATTTTATTCTTGGTATGATAATGGATTTAATATTTCATATACCATTACCTTGGTTTGTAATTGAGTTTATAAGATTGAATTTAGTTGTTGAATATAGTTTGTTTGTATTGTGTATTAGAGTTATGATGAATTGGATTCTCTCTTGAGTAAATTATCCCCAGGTAGGGGGACTTGGGGATAAAATACCTACCTACCTTAAGGCATATGACTTAGCTAGGCTAGTGAATATGTATTTATATCTATCATTTGGGCTTACTAATTTGGATAACTCTATTCATTTACATGAATTATTCATGCACCTTATTCATATGATGCATCTGGATATGTATGAATATGTTTGACTTCTATTTTTTGGGTATGTAATGAAAAACTTGTGAATTTTGTAATTATTTACACATAAATATGGTTTGAATATATTGATTAGGTGGTGGAAATAGGATTCCAAAACTAAATTACTATAATATTGCATATATAAAAGGGAATAACATAAGATAATATAGTGATATTAAAATCCCCTTTGAATACTAAGTGTGAAATTACTTCCAAAAAACACTTATCAAGACCTCAAACATTTAATAGAGTTGGTTATACCTCTATAGGGTACCCATAAATTATTTTGTATAAGAAAATAAAGTAGTAAATAACAATATATCATCCTTGGGTAGGTTCTTCCCAAGTAGGGTTCCCTTGGATTGTCTTTTGCTAGTTTTTTCTTCGTGCTTGTTTTAGGTTACACTTAGTAGGGAAACCCTTGGGTAGGATACTAATGGAACAGAGTTGAGTTTATCCATATAATGGATTGGATAAAGGGTCGTCCGATCAACTATCTAAGTATAATATATGATATTATTGGGATTACGCCCTGCCTAAATAATTATGTGAAGAAATAAATTACCTAGAAGAGTCATTGCTTACTGAGATATGGGTCTTGGCCCACTAATGGATATGAGAGAAATTTAAAGGGGGAATTTTTTAGTGGGATACCATTTAATGAAAGTTGTTATTAAATGGTAGATAATACATTATAATCATCTGAAAAATATTATGTTTCAGATAATATCATCATCATAATCATTAATACAAACTTTGTGATCAATACTTTATAAGGATAAATTTAATATAATATACTCCTAAAATTGGTTGCTTAAGAAAATTTCTTATGAAATATTGGTGATTTAAGAGAAGTTATTAAGTAAAATCCTATGTTTCATAATAGTTTCTTCATGAGTAACCAAGTATTGAAATTATTCAATAAGTAAATCTATATTCTTACATAAGAATGTAATGATTAGATGAAAAATGACCAAAGTAATCATATTCTACACTTGTGTTCTCAATATGATTAGTTACCTCAATGATTTAAGTAATTTTAGTTGCTTATACTCAATATGATTGGGTATGTAAACATATATTCATTATGATTGAATATGTTTATGACTCGATGAGACTAAAGGTTTCCTTAAAACATTATTGGTTATAGAAATTAATTCTATTATTTTGAAAGATATGTAATATCAACAATATGTTTTATAAAATGTTTTTCATATACATATGGTCATAAGATGAAAATAATTAAATCCTTTTTTTCAAGTAATGGGGAAAAGGATTCATTTCATTAATAACTTGGGATACTTCAATCATGGATAAACTTTTCATAAGATGTGTATTATCTCATTTTGATATTGAGAAGGTCACAAAAACAATTTTTTTAATAAAATGAGTTGAGGTGTTTTTGATACACATAGTTATGATTTGTTCAGTTCTGTAACATGCTTTAAGGAGAGATTAAAAATGGATTGTTCTGTTTAGGTAATTTATCTTATTGTCATCTATGTAAATTTTATAACAACATGATTGAGATCAACCAATGTTTTCCCAATATTATCAAAGTGTTGGGAATATATATGAAATACTAATATGATGTCTAGGTTCTAAATTGTTGTATAGATAGAAAAATTAAGTAAAATTTGAAACCAGAAAAAGAAAAGTTGGTATAAAAGTTCAGTAATGTTTCTTTAATAATCCAATGAAAGTAATTGAAACCTAGGGTTGTTAGGAAAGAATAGTAATAATTCAATATTATTGGATCATCCAAGATATACCTAAATGTATTTTCAAAACATCATGTAATGTTCATTTCAAGTATGGATGTTATAGAAACTAATTCTTTAGTTTTGAAAGTCATGTGATACCAAATGTATATTTTAAAAAGTGTTATGAATATACAAGAGTTCAAAATCAAATGAATAATTGATTGAGATTGTATTATATATTCATGAGATGTAGTAAATAGTTATTATATAGAATATTTTAATATAAACGGTTTTATCAAGATCAAATTAATCTAACTAAAATGTCTGTAACTTCAACCCATTTATCTTATGTCATAAGAGAAGTTTTTAAATTAAAAATAGTTTTTGTGAACATTTATGAGATAATTAATTGTATACACAAGTTTTATGATTAAAAATTTCTATACACATTTTGAGAAGAATATTTGGGTACAATTGTTAATCTAGAATAAAATTTTATCCATGTTCTTATTAAAATATGAGAGAATTTGTTCCTACCACCCATCATTGGTATATTTTAATAAAGTATTATTTTAAATGAAAAATGTTCCAAACACATATAATAACATATATGATAAGAAAACAATAGTTTATTTTTTAAATATTTCTACTAAAAATAAATAAATGTTATTTTATAACACAATATGATTTTTTATCTCAGAAAGATATGATGAAAAGAATATAGTGTCTAAGAGTCTAGTGGGGGTATGTTTGAACTTAGAGAAGCTCAAAATTTACAAATAAAGGTTAACACCAATATTAAATTAAATTGATTCAAACTTAATATTATAAAATGATTGTCATATTTTATGGTAAAAAATGTAAAATGTTACATTATGTTGCTATTTAAAAGTTTATATCACTATTTTCTAAAGGATTATACCAGTATAAAATTATAAAGGTTTTTCACACAATATACCAAAAGATTTCATGATATTTGATGCTAAAGAAAAATTTAAAGAGTTATATTTATTTATCATGATAAATGAAAGAAACTATTTCTTAAAGGATTGTACCATCGAAAATGAAAATTGAATTACACTTGATATCCTAAAAAATTAAGATGTAAAGGAAAATAAAAATGTAAAGAGTTGCATTTATTTACCGTATTAAATTGATAATAAATTTATCCTAAAAGATTTTAGGATAACTGGTAGACAATAATGTAAGTTTTTACTTTATTTCAAGGAAAATGCTTGATAGAATAGGGTTCTAAGGATGATGATGATGAACTTAAAAAGAATTATAAGTAGACAACAGAAGCTTACAACATAATATTTTTTATTGTGAAGTTAGGAAGTTTTAATATGTTAAAAAAGTTGAACTGTTTTGAATTTAATTCCTAAAAACTCACCATTATTCAAACTTTCTTACTTTATAGATATTTCTCACTAAAGATTTAGTGGGTTAATTTTATCATATGGTCACATAGATGTGTGACATGGATTTCATATTATTTAATGTGTTATTAAAACAATAAAGTGTATAAAACTTAAGTTTGATATGTATATTTTATATATATGATATGATAAATTAGTTCTCATGTTGGTTTTGTTAAATATTATTAAAGAGTTTAAGAATATTAAAATGTATCATATTAAAATTAAATCGACATATTATCATTTTTTCACATTGGCTATATAAATGTATTAATTACTATATATTTCATAAAATGAAAATGATAATTGACCTCTCAGAGTTTGACTTTGAGTTTATCCCTAACTAATCTTCATTATGGAGTATTATAGGTTATGAAAAAATATTAATATTAGTGTGAGTGATATTCTTGTGTAAAGATATAGAATATGATCATGAGTAACAAAATAAAGAATAATATTCTTTAGTGTGTTATATGACCTACTAAGTATACCACATGGAGTGTTATGTAGAGATGTATTTGGTATACTAGGGGTTCATAGATCATATTTGAGTTTATATTACCTGAGGTTGGAAAGATACCTAAAATTAGAACCTTCATACTTTGATACCCTACTTACATAATTTTTCATATTGACTTAGCTAATATGGGTGTGTCTGGGTATTTTGTTGATCATGTTGTCTGTTGGATCTTAACCAAGATGGGATTTTTCCTCTCATATGACGAGTATAGAATATGGGACCTTGATTGAGATAAACTATGGGAGTGTGTGGATACAACTAGATATTATATATCTATCTAGATAATAGACCCATTATATTCTTATCCATAATGATGAATTACATGTGATGTATTCATCGATCAAATTAGTATACACTCAAAGAGTCAAGAATATTTTAGTTGGCTATATGGTATTGACATGCTCCATGTCCCATGGTCACTCTATGTCTTAGATAAAGGAAAAATATAAAAATTCATGTTTTAATATGATGCAAACTGGTGGAAATTTGTATATAGATACATGTTTTTGATGGAGATCACACCATATCCCTTTATATCTTGATTAGAATTGATGATTTTCTAGAGGGTACTCTTTACTTACATATATGAATCTAAATACTCGCACTTATTTTCAATGCTATAATGGCCAATCATTTCATACTGTTTAATTGAATGGATTGGGATTGAGTATGATTCATAGATCTTCTCTAAAAGTGTTTTAGAGTTAATACAAAAATGTTTTGGATGGGTTTTTACAAGGTATTTCATATGATGTGATACAAAGTAAAGTTAATTATAGCTTTCTAAAAGTGACTTGGAAGATATTCAAAAAGGTTTTTTTGATATGGTTTCAGAAGTTATTGTATGAAATTAAATATAAGGTGAAATGCCACAAATTATTTTATGTTTTAGTGTAAGTGGTAGATTCATAGGAATATTCCCTAAAGCCTTATATGAATATATATATATAATCAATATTATAGTGCATGAAAAATTTGTTTTGTATTCCCATACAGTTTACGATTATGGAAGAATGATAAGTAGTTTTCATTTATTATTCCCCCATATTATCTATCAAAAATTATATTATTTCATAAGATGAAACATTTTGGAGAAAAAATATTCATTCATATGATACATGAACTATCCATTAAATTTATTCATGTGTTTCATCACATGAATAAATAATAGGATAATCAAAGAGTGTACTTGATTTCCTATTTAACTTATGTCATGTGATGTAAGTGCATTATGGAATTCTATTATGCTTGGTCAAACCTTCATGAAATTGTTTCAATATTTCATCTTATTCCTTTTCACTTGAGGTACTTTCATACCATTGAGAGAAGATATATTTTCCTTGAACATTGAGTGATTTAGGCGTAGCCCATGGATACCTATTGTGGTGGGATGCCTATGTTTTCCACTTTGTTGAAATCTCTCAAACCCATGCTTTGGATTTCAAATATGATGTAATGGATTATTTGGTGTAAGGTATGAAATTATAGTATTTATTCATTTCATTTTTTACATAGGTTTTCATATTATCTTGCTTGGAGGTCCTCAAACCAGAGTTTTAATCACTTTTGATTCATTTAAAAATTATTATTAGACTCTTACAAAACCCAACACATACACCCTAAGGGTAAGGAGTGTGATGGTGGTAATTTTATAGGGTGGATTAGTTAAAATTGATCTAGTTGTGATCTACACTAACTTGAACTTATCCCATAGAAGATTTCACGTGAGCCTTACTTATTGAAGAACTTATTGGTCTTAGTCAAGGGAGAACCCTAGTGATTCTACCTCCCTCACTAGTTATGATTTATGGGATTCAAAATTCATGATCCTACTAGTTGAGGAAATCATTTATATATCCTAAATAAATTATACATCATCATTACCCATTATATAAAATAATTACAATGGTCATATTGAACAATAACCATATTGATAAATGGTTATATTTACCAAGGGTCATATTAGCCAATGATCAGGAAACGGTCAGATCCAAAAAGAATTATTTCTCATTATACACTATATATACTCCATAATTCTCATATTTCATCATTATATACATAAATTATAAATGTTCTACACTTACCTTGTCAATTTCTATCATATTATGTACTCTTTTATTTCTTTTTTATTGTTTTTATAGTAGGGTGATATTAATTCGACAATTCAAGCATATGGAGTTTACATTAGTGCATGCATTGTTATTTTTTGTTTATCTCTTTGTATTATTTATAGTTTTTAGAGTTGGTATTCATTAATTATATAAAATTTAAAATTACTTCTATTTTCTTCTATTATAAAACATAATAAAATATTCATTACGAAACATGATTTCTTTTATTAATAAAATTAATGGGTCATTGTAGTAGTCATGTCCTTTGGAAGTTTAAACTCAGATATTGTCTTTTAGTGGATTAATTATGGTTCAATATTATTTAATTGTATTATTTTATGTATTTTTATGTTTTAGACTTGATATTACCTGTTTTTATGTTTCATCTCGGATTCTAGTCTTATTCATTCATTGGAATTTTGGTTTGTTTTTCTATCATACATCATATTTAATTTATACTACTATGATTTTATATCATGGGTTGTGTTATTTATATGAAGGAAAATAATACTCCAATATTTGTTAAATTTTTTGTAATTTATTTTTAGTCTTTGGTGCCCAACGGTAATCACCTAATCTTAGTGGCATCTCGATCTATCCCAAGCCAATGGGTTGGGGTCAAGATATTAAAATGGTATCATTTTTGAACAATCCATTAGTATGAATAGTGGTAATGGAGATAGTATGTGAAAGTAAATGGAATTTAGATCATAAAAATTCATATATAGACTCTTTATATGGAATATAAAGTTAACAAGGTGTTTTGGGTATATAAATTCTTGTTAAGAACTTCTAGTTTCGTCGTTATCTCATCGTCTTGGGTTTAGACAATGAGAGTTTAGTATGATTCATTAATAAATACACTTAAAACTAGGACAAAATCATTCATATTATGTTTTATATGATAAAGGTTATGATATTCAAGTTTTAATTTATGAATAAGTGAGGTTTTTTCTATAACTATAGGAATATTTAACCAGCAAGGAGACTTAGAAATCAATAAGAGGGTGCTATGAAAAATGTGGTTCCTCCTAATGAATCACATATAAGTAAATAGTTATTTATAATAATTATATAATTTTTATAGGAAATTGAAAAGTGAAATAAACCTAAGGAAACATGTCTTTGGGATCGCTCACTAGAATTCCAAAGCTAAAACCCTTCAATTTTTTAGGGTGACCCGAGACCTGAGCGAGTGGAAGCATGGCTAGGGGGGATGAATAGAATATTTTATTCATTAGAGACCCAAACTAAAATAAAAACAAATATCATTATGTATATTCTCATGGATCTAGAAAAATAATGGTGGGACCCATTTATTCAAGATAAATTTAACTGTGACCTCACTTGGGATAGATTTGAGTAATATTTTAATAAAAAAATCTACCTACATTACTTCTGAGTGTCACGAAAAAAGAATTTATTCCAAATGAATAAAGGAAATATATCAATTATAGAATATGGAGACCAATTTAAATATCTTTCTCATTTTTTTCTAGAAGTGGAATATATTAAATCACTTAATTCATCGATGTTCGAATCAAGTCTGCAATAAAACATTCATTCTTGAGTGGTGATGTTCAACATTGATAATTACATATCCATAGAGAATAAGGCCATGGTGGAAGAAAAATATATCAATATGAACATTAATGGAGGGAATACATTTTTCCTTAGAGAAATAGATGGAACCTCCAATGTAGGGAATAAGCGTATAAGGAAGAGCTACTCCTAGAGTACTGAAGTACCAATGAATCAATCCACTAGATGAATTTCTTTTCCCTCACATCAAATTTAACAACCTAGTTATATCCAATATGGTTCATTAGATCTCATAAAGAGATAATTATTTTAACCACCTCAATACTATCATATTTTTTGTTGGAAAGATAATATCAATTGATATTGTACAAATATCCCAAATTAATCTAGTGGTGAGGGTAATACTGTGTCATGAGTTTCTAAGGCTCAAATGGAAAGCTATTGTTAGATTAGTTCTCACCCTCAAAATTGAGGTACCCAAGGTGATTCCAGAAACACACTGAAACATCATCATATATTCACATATAAGGAGAGTAGGAATTAGTTATGAGGAATTGATTAATATCTCTTTATATTTTAGTAGAGAATAAAAAACTAAGACATAAGACCCTTGACAGAGTGATGTACCATTCCTCATAACTCTACCCTAATAATTTTTTTGTTTGATAATGATTCTTCCAATTATTTTATTTAATATAAAATGGTATAATAACTATAATTTTCTATGGAAATGATGATTCACATTATTATCATCTAGAGACCTCATGATCAATAAGAGTGTAGAGGATTTAAATGTTCAGTGTGTTCCATAACCATTGAATCAGTATAATTTTTATGGGACTGAACTATCTAAGAAATGGAAATATAATATTTAATTCAAGTAATGGATTAGATAGTAGTTTTCAAGTTTCAAGTTCACTACTATTTTTGATTAATAAATTTTACATCCACTAAAGTATTTTTTAGGTATTCAAATGGGAATGGGATATAAATGAAAGAGGAGTGGGATCTTTGGTGATAGTGTTCGAAACCATTACATATCAATTGGTAGTGATTACCTTGGGGTATATTGATGTAATTGAATATAGAGATTTTCCCAACATAGTAAACTGATTCCCTGACATCTTTCTAAATAACTTCTCTAGTATACCACTTAAAAGGGAAGTGTAATTTTTTATCGAACAACTCCTGGTGATGAATTCTATTTTACTTACATCATATAGAATGTAACCAATAAAATAATGAGAGTTGAAGGTACAATTAGAATAATTGTAAATAAGAAGACCAAGTACATCACCTTGGTCCACTCTAGTTTAATTTTTTAAGAAATTTGATGGTACACTCTGACTTTGTGTCGATAATCATAAGCAGAATCATGTTATAATAAAGAATCTATATACTCTTCCTTGAATTTGATCAGTTATTGGGTTAAATTGTTATCTAAAATTGATCTTGAATCGGGATACCTCCAAATACTATTCAATAAATTGGATGTACCCAATACTGCTTTTAGAATTCATTATGGCCACTATGAATACTTCTTCATGCCCTTTGGTGTCACAAATTCACCTGTAGCTTTCATGAGTTTAATGAAACACATCTTCCATAGATACCTATAATATTTTTTTGGTATTCATTGATGAAGTTTTAGTGTATTATTGAATCAAATACACCCATTAAATTCACTTATATACCATATTGTATAACTGCCTAAATCCAAAAAACCAAGATATGTTGTGTAATTTATTATATTGGCACAAAATTCAAGGGATCTCATCAAGAAGGATCGATCGGTTTAGAAGTCTTGGAAAACAAGAAACATACATGATTCCATATTTCATTATAAATATAAAAATATAATAGAAAAAAATATTTCAACCCTGAAATTTCTCATAATATTCTTCTTCATATCCTTGGGAAAGGAAAACAAATAAAGGATGAGCTCAGATGCTCAGTAAGGGTTATGTACAGTGGAAGATATTCGTAGTAAACAAGGAATAATCAATATGGGAGAGTGAATAATAAAAACTCATTTAATTCAATAAAAAAATTGATATCAATGAGAATTCATAGCTAATATAAACATAACAATAACATGGATAATGGAAAATGAATTCTTAATTAAGAAAATGCATAACTATAGATATCATGATCAAGGCCTTTCAACCAATATATCATGAATCTTACCATCAAGTATTATCAACCAAGACATAATTATTAATAAATTGGTAAGTGTAAACCAGATACCCATCTAATATGGAATGTTAGTTTTTTTGTCTCATAGTACCTATTGATTCATTAAGGGGGTATCTATAACTAGTCCTCACCCTTTCTTACATGTCATATACTTTATTCATATTTTGAATGATAGATACAATTCATTCTAAAAATTATTTATAATTAAAAAATTACTTAAATTGAATCAATAATATGAAACATAAATATTTCCCCAATAAATGAAATAACTTACTTAATAAGATTCCTTCAATAGATATCATATGTAGAAATGGTATACAGTAGAATCATCATCAAAATAATAGAAATGATTCTCAATTCATCCATGATATTAAAAATATTTACATGAAGGATAAAAATAATTTCAAATTAATAATGGAGAGTGATAGAGAACATGATCATAGGATACCCTTTTTAACACCATTCTATACATGGTTTCTCTTGATATAAATGGTCTTTTTGAGAAAATTCTAGATTAGGATAACTCTTGGGATGCTGTCACTTCACTCAAATGTGGAATTGCATTTGGACCAAATAGATTCCCAAGATCCTTTTATACTACTTCTTAGAACCTCATCAAGAATGATTATGTGGGCTGCATTCAGTATTTTTTTCAGGGATAATTTCCAAGGGTGGACTGTTACACCACTTTAATTCTCATATTGAAGGTTAAATACCCATCCTCTCTTTAAAAAGTACCATAAAATCAGCATGTACAAATTCCTATATAAAATCCTATAAAATTTCAGTAACAAACATCTCTCATTTTACTTCCATAAATGGATTTCTTATGAGAAACAAGGTTTTATCCAGGGTAGGTTGACCCAAGACACCATTTACATGGATCATGAAATGGTTGGTGATATCAATAATAAGGACCTAACATATAACATTGTTGTCAAGATTGATATGGACCAGGCATATGATAGGGTGGAGTGGAGCTTCATCATCTAAGCCATGGGATCTATGGGTTTATCTAAGTGTATGATCGGCCATTTCTTTAGGTGAATTAGCTCTCCATGGGTTTCTATCTCATTTATGTGTAAGGTTTATTGTTTCTTTAATTCTTTTAAGGGTCTAAGAAAAGAGTACCCTTTATCCCCAGTTTCTTAATTATGGTCCAATATTTCTTCAGTAGGTACTTAAATAAGAGCATCAATGAAGGTCATGTGTGTTTATTCCAGTGTAGGCCTATATTTAGTAGGATTTATGATCTCTTATTTATATATTATCTTATTCTTTTCATCAATTTTAATAGTAGGTATATCTAGGAGCTCAACTACATGCTAGATTTTTACATCAAGTGGAGTGGTCAGATTATCAACTGAGATAAGAGTCATGTTTACATATCAAAATCATACTCAGATGGAAGGAGGAAAAAAATAAAGGATATTTTGGGAGTCCGATGAAAACTTTTCCCCATGTATTACTTAGGTTCTCCACTATCCCTAGAAAAAATCTACATTTAACACTTTTATGGTCTTGTTGAAAAAATATCCAACTGTATTTTTAATTAGAAAACATGTTTCATATCCTTTAGGAGATGCATCGCCCTGTTTAATAGTGTGTTAACCTCCATTACCATACATGTATTATCATCCATTAATTCTACTAATATGGTCCTACATAATATTGAAATAATCTTAATCAATTTAATTGGGACGTGCAAGAAGAGGGAAGACACCATTTGGATTCATGGAATCGAATGGATTGGGAGACTGAGGTCGGAGTTATCGAGCTTAGAAATGTTCCAGATACCATGAATCTCATTCAAGATATATATTTTCCTAGGATTTCATGGAAGTAAGTTCATTGAGGGTAAGGTTCATCAATAAGAATTATGGGGTGATGTGAGATAGATCAGGGGGAAGAGGCTATAATTTTTGGGACTCCATCAGTCATCATTTTTTAGTTCTTTAACAAAACTCAAGATGGATTATAGGGTGTGGTTAAATTAACTTTTTGGAAGGAAACTGGGTAGAGAGTGTGCTATAATTTTAGATAAATCCAGTTTCCTATATCACCTTCATGAAAGATAGTATGTTTCAATAATTTATTTGAATTATCCTTGATCTGCAGCAGAAAGAGGTGTCCAATAATATTTTAATCAATAAAGAACAAGATAGATTTATTTTTATGAATTCTCAAACTGGTTTCTTCTCATCACAAGTCATGCATTTAAATGTAGATTAATATGGATGGTTAGGATCACTTTAGTGTAATGAGATTCTCATGAAGCTTGATTTTCTTGTATGGTGCATCTGTAACCAATCTATTCCCTCCAATGTGTCAGTGAGATATAAAGGTATCACCCCTTTTTCTAGGTGAAATTATTGTAGTATCTCCAAGGAGAAGTAGGTCATGAATATATTATTTAAAGTTTAATGGTACTATTTTTTTTCATTTTCATAGCGTTTTATCATCTAAAATATATAGGGGTTTCTGGGGACAACTTTCTTCATACATGGTTCGGTTTCATGTAAGATAATATGCACGAGTGAAAATTGAGGGTGTTATTAATGGTGGATAGTTATTGGAGTATTTAGAAATACCATAACAAGGTTAGATGTAAAGTTCTTCCAAGATCAAGGTCAGTGGTAATGGTTAGGGCTCAGACCCTAGTGGTTGATCTGGTGACACTTCTTAAATAGGGGGAGCTTTCTCTATCTTTGTGGCTACTCATGGCTTGTAGGGACTCAGTTCACATGGTTCATAACCCATATCCACACGGAAAATGGGTGCACTAGACCCCCCCCCCCCCCCATATCAGGGTTTTAAAATGAATTTTTATGGTTCATTCATAAATGGTAAATGTGTGGGGGGTTTATAACTGGGAGGGTTCAATCATATTTACTTTCAACAGTTTCCTAAGCCAAGGTGATTCCATCATTGTTGAAGCCTCCAATATGATCAAGATAATATAATTGTGTTTCTCCCATTTCATTATGCTAGACTAGGTTGAAATGGATTCTTCTATTTTTTATAGGTCCATAATTAATGAAATTCAAACCCCTTGGTTTATTGCTTACATATTTTACAGATGTATAGGTATTTTCAATAAATGCATGGAGCTTACTCATAAGTGAATGGAGGGGAATATGGTTTCTGAATTATTGGCCTCTTAGGCCACTCCAAATAACCCATGTAACATCTTTTACACCACTATATATCTTCCCCTGAGGTGTGTTAATGTTGTTAGAGCTGATTCTTTGGGGTTGTATTATTTCAGACCCCCTTGACTCATTTAGGACTTGGCCCTCTTTTCAATAAAAAATTATTAACATTGGATGGATAGAGAACATTATCCCAATAAATTGAATGATCAAAAAATAAGATACAATAAATTATTAGTAAAGGAATACCATCAATTCATCATAAATGAATGTTTTCTAGTAAAACCAATCCATTATAAAATAAAATAGAAATGATGTATTAAAAATAACTTTCTTGTAAATTTTTGTAATAACAGAGCTATAAATCTCTTTTTAAAATTCTTTCATATCTTTAAGATAATAAAACCATTTTCTTTTGATATTATTTTAAATAAAAATTTAAAAAATATTGAGAAAAATATTTTCTTCTAGAATAATCATGGAAACTTGTAAATGAATATTCAAATAAAATATTATTCATGATAGTAGGAAAAATTGTTAGTGTGGCGTATGTTAAAAAAATATTTCATTCACAACTTTGGTAAAAAGGACCTCATTTGGAGAATTATGAGAAGCTTAATTTTAATAATTTTAATATAATGTAAAAAATGGGTAAAATTTTATCTAATAGATCATTAATAGTAATAAAAACATTCTTGAAAACATTTTAAAGAAAATATAGATATGGAAGAAAAATATTTGGAAGGTATACTTTAAAATAATATTTCTTAAAGAATGTCCCTTATATTTAACTTAATTTTTGATTATTGATCCAAAAAGAGAATATAAGAATATAAGAATATAAAAAAAATTAATAGTGGAGAATAAAATATATGGGGTTTAAAAGATTAGGGTTATATAATTTTTCCAAAGGAAATCTGAATATAAACAATTCGAAAATAAAATGAGATTCTAACAGAAACCCCTTACCACTTTGATAACATTTTAATCATAACTATTTGGATAAAATAAATTTAATTTTAGATTTAAAAATGATAATTTAATAATGATTTATGATATAAAATTTCACAGGGTTATTATATATGCCTTATAAAATAAGATAGTTTCATAACATAACATATATCCCAAAGAAGTCAGTTTGAGATGATAAACCTTGACCTCAAATACAATGTGCTTCATATGTAATATTTAACTCATTTATAATAAATTTATATTTATTATACATATATAAAATGAAAAAATTCTTATTTATCATACTATATATAATAAACTTATAACTTTCTATCACCTGCCTATTGATAATTCATTATTAACATCATCATCCTCGGTGTTAATTATTATGTTCTTCATATATGTATCGGTTCGGTAGTTCCATTACATGAATATTAGTCATGATTAAATTTATAAGATATTAATAATGAAAATATTATCATTTTTATACATTAAATACAAATTTTTAACCATTCGTGAAAGGGAGACATGATAAAAAAATCGCATCGCTTCGTGGAGGTGGTATTCCACACATACGTGTGAACAACATTATCATTTTCCAATGGATGGAAGGCTAAGAAGGTAAATAGAATATTGTATATTAAGAATGATAATTATTTCTTTAATATAATATATATTCATTAAATCTATCATAATAATCATTCTTGTGAGGTGGTGATGAAAAATGAAATACACCACTATATGGAGAAAGTAGGGCATACATACGCATGATCGATGTTTTCATTTTCTATAAGATAGAAAGGAGATAAATAAGGGTTGTGAATATATCATAATAACATTTCAGTATATGTGATATAATTATGTTATTATATTACCATGGTTATATAATATTTTAATTATGAATAAAAACAAGTAAAATGAAAATGCTTAGTCAATACAATTACCTCCTCTTTGAAGAACCTCATTCGGATCTCTCTTTAACGACCCTAGGGACGATCTAAAAATAATACCATCACATATAGAATGTTTATAAAAAATTAAAGAAGTTTTTTTATAGGGTATGGAAAATATAAGTGGATCAACAAGTTTGAGTAAGAGGGGAGAGGTGGTGTCATTTATAAGTGGGGAGAGGGGTTCCCATTGAATTACATAAAGTATTAATTTAATATAAAATTATTTTCATGTTCAAGTGGAAAAAATATATATATTTAGAATATATAATTTATATAAAACTAAATAATATCATAAAATTAAATTTAGATATGTTTAGGTGATTTTTAACCCTTATCTCTTTGTTTTAACCCCCCCCCCCCCTCCCCCCATTAACTCTATTTAACGATTACCATGATAATAATATTTTTACACATTACGGGTCAATAATGTTACTGTAAAAGGAAAATAGACCCATAAGTGTACAATGGTTGATATTATTGACCTTATATTATTCACTTGTCGAAAAATAAATTATTTATTAATTTTAAATCATTTAATAAAATATTATTTAACGTAAAATACCATTAAAGTCATTTTGGGACTATTCACATAATTAACTTTAAAAAATATCAAGATAGGAGTGTAGTTTGAATATATACTTTTAAAAAATAAATAATAAATTATATATATCTAAAAAATTCATGTAACACCATAAATAAAACAAATAATATTACTTTCAAAAAAAAATTAAATCATTTACTATATTTTTATATTACTTTCACAACTACTGTGGTGGCGTTACTTAAGCATTTAAGGTAACTGTTTCATTAATAAAAATTAAAAAAAAATACCATAATAAAAATTATTCTAATTCAAAATAAAATTTTACAACCATTAATAACTTTTTTAACCCTAAAAAAATATTATAAATAATAAAATTAATAAATAGACATTTTGGAATTTTTCTCTACTCAAAATAATATAGAAGTACTTATGAAAGACAAAGAGCATTGTAATTACATATTTTAAAATAGTTTAAGGGATTGGTCAAATTAATCTCATATAATGAAATATATGAAAGTTTATGAATGATTTTTAAGCCTTATTTCATAGTTTAACCTTGTTCTACGTGTTTTACCCTTACCTTGGTGACAATAGTTTTTACCAAGGTTACTATTCCTTGTGACCAAAAATAAAATTAGAATATTTAAAAAATTTAAAACTAATAATTACAAATATTGAATGAATTTTAAAATATTCAATTTATATAAGTTTCAGAAATTAATTTTAATATAAATTCACAAAACATAATGAAAAACATTTTTTAGAAAAAAATGTGTTTTTAATCCTAAAAATGAGTTTAAATAAAAATATAATATAATATTTATTATTATGTGATTATTTAGATTATTTATAATTAAATTAGGATTATATTAATTTAATACCAAATTCAAAACATAATATGACTTTTAAATTAATTTATTTAAAGAAAATAAATGACAGTTTTTCCAAAAAATGACATTTTTTACTATTTGCTTATAAATAAACCTTTCTAGAAAATTCCCAAAAATTAACCATAAGATAATTTTGATATTATTAAACCAAAAACTAAAATCATTTTTATCAAATTAAATTTATAAAAAAATAAATTTAGTTTTTTCCTAAAATATTCAGCAAAACCACTTTATAGAAAAATGACCTTTTAGAACTTTAAGTGCTCTTAATCTATTTCATATAAATTAATAATTATATGAGTGTTGTGAATTATATATTTTTTAGTTTTTTATAAGAAAATTTTATAGTAATTGGACCTAAATATACTAAATTTTTATATATTTAATGGTTATATATATAATAATTATGCATCCAACATCTATACATATAATGGTCATATTACTTTCCAATATATAGCCTTACAAACTTCATTAAAATTTATTCATTTACTTATCTCTCATAATTTCTATTATATTCATAATTATTTTCCTTGTTTCCATTGTTTCATTTGGGGTCATAATGTTCATATCAAACCATGAGGATAAAGATTTTATGTTTGTGGTATTTTTATATATATATGCATTTTCTCCACTTTCACTTTTATTCATGTTGTTTCATATTAAAATCCCAAAACGTATTAGTGTTAATATTTTTATTATAATATTATATCTCAATAAAATAATCAAAGTTAATTTTAGTTTTGATGGTTTTTGTTTCATAATATATCAAACATAATATTCTTTTAAAGTAGTAATACATATTGAAATATCAGAGAGTTACATTCTCCCCTTCTTACAAAAATTACTTCCTCATAATTTTAATTTATTCTTTCTAAAATTAATTTATTATAGTATGAAAATAAAATATATTTCTTATCATGAACATTAATTTTTTTCTCATGATTACGAATCTTTTTATTTTAAAAAATAATGTAGCATTATAAGACTTATGCTTGTAGATCAGTTTCTAAAAGTGTACCTTGATAGTTGAGTATTACTTTATGAACAAAAATCAATAGATTTGAGAAGTTATTTTACCATAGAGATAGATATTTTAAAAAAAATATACATAATTTATTTATTTTCATTACATAAGTTTACTTTCATTCTTCTTTTATGGTTTGATCAATTTCCAATTTTACCTTATCTCTTACTCCAAAAAATGAATATTCAAGATGAATTGTTCATCCCTGGAGCACTAAATTCAAATTTTAATCGACTATAAGACTTGAAAAATGTTTAAAATGTATTCGTTATGTCTAAAACTAAAATGGTTTTCATAAGATAAAATAATAACCAATATTAATAAAGCACCATACGGGGAATTACTACATTAATATATAAAGCTTCAACAATGACACGCAAAGTTAAACTTAATTCATTTCATAAGTAACTAACCTTAAAATTATTCAAAAATATTCCTGGCTAGGTTGAAAACCCAAAACTCGTAAATATTTTATCACATATTTTCCGAGATAAATTTATCATTTATCATCAAGCAACATTATTCACTCAAAAAGTCATATACTAAAAATGTATATTCCCTATCATATAATCTCCAAAATATGTTAATTTTTTCCATAAATAACCTAAATCGTTATAATACCATAATAAAATCATATATTATTCCGAAAGATAACTCAGAATTTATTAATCAAATGAAATCCCATTTTATCCAAGAATATTTCTATTTAAATTAATCTTATATTGTTCCAATTATAGTAGACTTCTTCAAAAATAACAATAATCATTTAGTCATAAAAACACTTTTCAATCCCATGATTATATATATGATAAAACATATATTCCCAAAATGTAATAACTTTTTTATCCAAATGAATCATATTAACATCAAAGATCATATTAAACCTAAAGGTTATCAATAACTTTCAAATTATGTCTATAAAATATAAAATCATTCTTCCTTAACTTTTTCTATAAAATTCATATTAAACAGAAGGGTTTTATTCCCATAAATGTCTCTGAAATTATATATACTCATCTTAAACTCACATCACATAAAACCTCAAAATGGGTATCTATTAGTTTAAACTTATGATCAAAAATAGACTTATCAACCCATACCACTTTAGTTTTATCTTATATCACTATTTCATATTATAGGTTTCCATAGGTTTTATCCTCTTATTCATTATAATGGTTCATAAAGAAAATTTGAATTAACCCAAGAATTTCCCAAGAGAGTGTCTACCTAGGTGTGCAGTCTTAGGCTCATTCATTGTGCACTAATGGTGATTGAATTAATACATAATCTATCCTTTCAGAGATATTTCCCCTAAGTGCATATGTTTCACGGCCGAATCCACTTTCTAGTGTCATAAAGGGATTTATTTTTTAGAAAATTCACACAATATCTACTTTAGAAAAAGCTTCATGATATTACCATATACATAGACTTATCCCTAGAATATATCATAGAGTAATGCTCTCTAATCTATGTTTTTCTAAATCTAGTTCTCAATGTTCCTACTAAAATTTATTTGATATCAACTATAAAAATATGACTCTAAAAACTCAGAGTTTGTGTTTAAATTATTACATTGATACAAAATACAAGGGATCTCACCAAGTAGGGCATATCAGTTTATAAATCTTGAAAAACTAGATAAATACATGATTCCCATATTAAATTGTAAATATAAAAAAATAGCATAAGAAAAATTATTTAATACTTAAAATCATTCATAATACCCTTCTTCATATCCTAGGGAAATTAAAAAAATAAAGGGTGAGTTTAGATGGTCGGTAAGGGTTATGTACAACAGATGTTGTCATTAGTAAATTCGGAAAAATCAATATGGAAAAGTAGATAATCAAAACACATGACATTCAATCATTAACATGAGTTCAATGAACATCTATAGAAGATATAAATATATAAATAACATGGATAATAGAAACTGGATTCTTAATTAAGTAAATGTATAATTTTAGACATTTGATTCTCGCTCAAATTTACCCAAGAGAAGAAGGTAAGACGGTCCTTGTAGTTTAGCTTGGGTTGTCGAATCCTCAGAGACCTAAGAAGTAACCTATAGACACGTACATTCTATGGACTATTTTGGGCTATGAAGTGGCCAACTTGGGTTGATTTTATATGGGTTTAAAGGAACTCTAAGAGACTAAAGTGAATTCAATTTAAAATAATGAGTTGATCCTAGGTTATCGCTCGGTGTGGATTGGACGTATTTCATTTTTAATGTTTTCAATTTCTTATATTTGAGATGGGTTCATTTAAGGAGATAAAACAACATCATCACTTACTGGTTTAATGCCTACACCCTTTAATACTAATCACCTATACCCTTCAAGGATCAATGTTTTGATAATTTCAAGGTAAAGGTTTGTATTAGCAATTGAAGTGTGTGGCCTTAAATTCAACAAGGATGATGGAGTTTAAAAATCATCAAATAAAAATCTCAATTAAAGAAGTGATTATACATTAATGAGGTGATAAATAACATCCAATCCAGCCCTTTTATACTCCCTTGTATCAACCCATAAGTGGGTTATCCCTCCATTGATTCTATGGTTTCAATGGAAGAGGAAAGTAGACTCATGAGGGAGGAAATGGAGAAGTAAAAAAACACAATAAAATAACAATCACTCCACCGTTGTGTGATAATCTCACAAGGTTTGGTATGAAAAAATTCACACCTTGAACCAATGGTATCAAAGTTATAAGGATAATAACATAATAATAATAGAAGAATAATTTTTATTAAGAAACAAGGATTAATTAATACAACTTACATGTGGAAGACAAATTTGTGACAACAAAACCGTAACATAACATTACAATGAAAGAAAGCTCCCAAATATTCTAAACTCCTCCAACACCACTGACTTAAATATGCATTTTTTGAGTCTTGGGTCGAGCCTCCAATAGTACAAAGCTTCCCACTTGAGAATGGTAGGTCTAGGTTGGTGGAAAGTTTGTGGAAAGAAGACTTTCCACCCTTGACCCGAAAAGGCATCCAGCTTGCATCCACCAAACAGAGGCACATGAAAAACCTTCTAGATAGCCGAATTGGGGTAGACCATAGAAGACTTAAATTAATCTCCGGATGTCCCCTAACATCCTGTAAAATATGAGCTCAAAATAAGTTATGGTTTTCGAGATATGGTTTAATTGGTGGGATGTTTTTCTGGGCCGTAGAATCTGGCCCAAAATTTTATCTCTAAATTGGGCCGCCTAAATGGACACCATGGAGAAAAAATTATCATTGGATCCTGAAGTTTTATTTGTTTAGATACATGTCTTCTAGAATATCACAAAATTTTGGATTCATTGGGACTATATGTGGGGCCCCACCGTCTCATCAGTGGGCTGGTATCCAATCTGCCTTCTCTAGAATTGCTTCCTTTCATCACAAAATATCCTCATCTTCTTCCAGGAATTATCCATTTATCCCTGAATGAAACATGTTCATATTGAAGTATAGATAAATTTCCCAAAATATAAAACTAAAATATGTATAATTATATTCCTTAAAATTAGATGAATCATTGGGTACTTCAAATGATGTTCAAAAATGTACCACATAATAGTGCATTTTAAGAAGGTATTACAATCATAATGTGAAATGATGTTCAAAGTGTAAAATGCACTAAAATGGTGTTTATAAATAATAAATCACATGAATATTATATATATTAACAATGAATATTATCCTCATTTAGTGGCTAATCACACCCCCCAACTTGAGTTTTTCTAGTCCCGAGCAAAATATATCTCAACAATATGAAATTCGAATTCCCTTTTCCAAAAACATTTTAATACACAATGATCACCAGAGACCCTTATACCAAACAATCATGAAACCCATCAAAATATTTTAATACAATATAGTTTCATAAGAAGATCCCAATCCAAATCCCATTCATTTTTTCAAATTCATTTCCATATTTCATCCAATATCAATTAAGTATGAGGATGTGTTGTGCATCACAATAGACATGGGGGGTTCATCTTTATTCAAGGGGGAAATGACGGAAGCGCTAGGTGGAATCACATTTCAATATTAAGATGAGTATTCAATTTTTTTTATTGTATTATTTTTTTTCTTTCTGTTTTTTTTTTCAGTTTTTCCATGGTAATTTAAATTGCACTTAAAAGAGTCAACCCCTGTAGGGAGACTTTGCCGATGACTCCCAGGCTTAAAGACCTTAGGGAATCAAGTGAAGCCCACATACTCGGTCATCATCTCTGTTGGACTCCTCATGTGTTAATCATGTTTTAATGATCACAAATCTCTTTACTGTTAATTAATCTTGATCTTCATTGCACATCTTGTTAATGCTCTTTAATCTCAATAATAGCTACACATCATGTTTTTATAATAACAAAGCTTATGGATGTTAATTACTCTCTTTATTATTTACAAGTCTTATGCATGATCACAATTCTCACATATATTATCACACCTTTATATTTATGATTCACATTCTCTTACTCTCTAATGATTAACCTTAATCCATATTCTACATATCATTGTCTTAGTTCAAAAACAGATATTTGTCTAAGTATGGACACACCATAAAGGACTCAGCATGAAGGACTCACCGTGAACCAGACATCATGACCAGACACCATGAAGGACTCACCGTTACCCAGACACTGTGACCCAGACACCATGACCCAGACACCGTGAACCAGACACCGTGACCCAGACACCGTGACCAGACACCGTGAAGGACTCACCGTGAACCAGACATCGTGACCAGACACCGTGAATATCACACTGTGAAGCTCATACCGTGAACCACATACCGTGAAGAAGACATCGTTTCCATAATCACTGTGACACTGTTTCTTAAGTTTTTGTCAATATTATTTAAATAATGCTAACGGTCATATTTGTTGTTTTTAATGCAATTAATGTTATTTAATGATAGTTGTTGGCATGTCAGTAAATTGTATCTCGTACCTATGAAAAGGGAATCATTCCTACTGCCAGAACTCATGGAATATAAGAAAGACTGAGATGCAGTACACAAAAAGAAGTAAGAAGGAACAAGCAATAAGCAACAAGCAACAACACAAAGAACATACGTACATTCGAGTGCACTGTGATGAACAAGATGAACGATCCTGAATAAGAAGGAGACTGCAAGACCATAAAACAACTCTCATGAGTGCAATCCAATACTGCTGAAGAACACACGACGAATCAAGAGATCTTTATCACTCCTGAAGAAGACAAGTTGAACTACGACACTCTGTTTTTCAACAGAAAAACTAGAGAAGGACTCAGAAGCATTCCTACTGAATCCAACAAGTCCATAGCTACATTGATAATCACTAGAGCTTTCTAAACTCTCATATATCTTCTCTATGTGATTTATTTATTAACTTTAGAGCAGTGTGGTGTACTCTATATATCTTTACACACACTGTCTCCTACACTGAACTGGAGGATATCAAAATCCTCACTCAAATTCTCTTTACTTCTGTTTACCCACGTCAACTGTGGAATAGTTCCTTGTGTGACCTGGTCTTTTTTTTGTCTCCCACGAAGAACAGTGGTAGAGGTCCATGCGTGGCCTGGACAGTTTTGTAAAACTATTGTTAACCCCGATCTAGGGTGTGGATCAAATTTATATATATTTAAGAGGACTAAGTCTCGGCTTGAGACTGAACCTCTTGTTATATCTGTTGTTCATCTTTTATTTAAGTTTAAAGTATACTACATATATCTTATTTATTCCACTGCTATTACTTTGAAATACAAAACTATTTTGAAGCTACTTTGATAGTTAAATTAGCAAGTGTTTACACTTATTGTAAATCAATAGGTTAGCTTCAAAAGTTAGTTTGATCTTGTGGTTAAATTAACTGAGACCTAATAAATCTTTGAGAAGATAAGTGAACATTTACAATCTGTATAAATTCACTACAGTTTAACTTATTTTATAAATCAGGGTATTTTAACTAGTCAATTTTTTAACAGAAATTTTAATTGGAACTCAATTCACCCCCCCCCCCCTCTTGAGTGTCCACTTCGACCAACATTTGGTATCAGAGGATTAGTTTTTGTTCAAAGATTTTTGAAATAATCTGTTTTTCAAATGTGATTTTAGTTGCATCTTTAAAGATCTTAAATTTCTGTTAGTTCTAAATTTTTATCGCTTTAAATTATCTTTCTAAAATCTAGTAATGGATAATAGACTAGAGGGTGATGCTACTAATAGGCCATCTTTCTTCAATGGTACAAACTATGCTCAGTGGAAACTTAAAATGAAAATTCATTTATAAAGCATAGGTTTTGATATTTGGACTGCCATAGAAACAGAATATAAACTTCCCACTACTGCTAGATCCACTTGAGATGAACCTACAAATACTGCTTACAATAATAATTATAAAGCCATGAATTCCATGTATTGTGCTTTAGGAGATGAAGAGTTTAACAGAATTTCTTCTTGTAAAACTTCTTTTGAAATTTGGGATACTTTGGGTGTTTCGCATGAAGGAACAACCAATGTTAAAGAAATGAGATTAAATACTTATACTATTAAATATGATAATTTTAAAATGAAGATTGATGAACCCATTTCTGATATGTATCTCAGGTTTAATGAGATAGTCAATACAATGAATTCACTTGGAAAGGTTGTTCCAGCAAAGGAACAAATTATGAGGATTCTGAGATGTTTACCAGACCGATGGAGATGCACATCTGTTTCAATCAGAGAGTCATGTGACATTGCTGCTCTACCTGTCAAAGAACTCATTGGTAGGCTTATGATGTATCAGGAAGAATTCAAGGTGAATAAAGAGGAAGATGATGAACCTAAGAGGAAATCAGTGGCTTTCAAGACTACTGCTTCAAAGAGAAAGGACAAAGATAAATCTCAACTACCTACTGACAGTTCAACCAGTGAAAATTCAGACTCTGATAGTGATGCTGAAATGGATCAGATAGCCAGAAGGTTTAAGAAATTTTATAGGAAGAAGAAATTCTTCAGAAAATAAAATTACAAAGGAAAGTATGAAAATAAGGGACATTGGAAGAAGGATTGGAAAAATCCAGATAAAAGTGATGAAGTTTTCTGTTATGAGTGCAAAAGAAATGGACATATTAAATCAGACTTCCCAAAGCTCAAATTCAAGAAGAAATATGATTACAAGGACAGTAAGTACAAAAAGGCTATGAAGGATACTTGGAGAGCTTCTGAGGATAGCTCTAGTGAATCTGAAGCTTCTGAGACTGAAACCAGAAATAAGGCAAACATGTGTTTTATGACAAATACATCTAAGGTAATATTAGATACTCCTGCTTTAAATTCTCATTATTTTGAAGATAGTGCAGAATATGATTCTGATTCTGAAAACATGACTAGTGAGGAATTGTTTGAATATTGTAATATGCTGGAAGAGACATGAAATGAACTTAAGGATAAATACAAATCATTAAAGAAACACAATGCTCTCACTACTACTTTTAAAACTGAACTTACTATTGAAAAAGAGAAAATTTCTCAACTGTTAAAGGAGAACACCGAACTGAAAATGTCTAACGAGCAACTCAGAAAGGATTTAGAGAAATTCACAAATGGAAAGGATACACTAACTCAAATGCTAGGAAATAAAGTTACGCCAAAATACACAACTGGAATAGGCTACAAACCTAGATAGAGACAGTTTACTAAGAATAGATTTATTCCTAAATATGGACAGAGTACTGTTAGTTCTAGTTCTGGACATTTATATGCTTCAAATAGTTATATTCATAGTTACGGATCTAATAAGGTTTATCTTTCAAAATATGTTGATTCTACAAATTTTATGAGACCCATAAGAAAAATTTGGGTACCGAAAGCTTTGATTTCTAACCTGTCTGGACCCAAGAATATCTGGGTACCAAAATCATTTCCTATCTAAATCTATTTTGTAGGAAACCTACTTAAAGAGCTCCTATAGGAAGACTTGGTACTTGGACAGTGGATGTTCAAGACATATGTTAGGATACTTCTCATGCTTTAAAATCTTAGTCAAAATTTATGGAGACTTTGTCACCTTTGGTAATAATTCTAAAGGGAAAATCATCGGCTTAGGCCAGATTGGTAACACTGACTCAGTATTAATTTCTAAAGTTTTATTCATTGACGGACTTAAATATAATCTATTAAGTATTTCTCAGTTATGTGATGATGATTTTAATGTTAAATTTGAAAATGATTCTTATAATGTTTTTAATTCTAAAAATGCTTTAGTATTTTCTGCCCTGTGAAATGAAAATTATTATGTTGTTGATTTAAATTATTTAGCCATGAAAAATATTACTTATTTAAATTCTTTTCATAAAGAGCCTTGGATTTGGCACAGAATATTAGGACACTGCAATATACACTCACTTAGAAAACTTACTAGGATGAACTTAGTGAGAGACCTACCCAAACTTGAGTTTCCAAATGAAAAAGTTTGTAATCCCTGTCAAAAGGGAAAGCAACACAAAATCTCTTTCAAACCAAAGAAATAATTTTCAACTTATCAACCTCTCAAGTTGGTTCACATGGATTTGTTTGGACCATCTAGAGTTTCTAGCTTAAATGGGAAGCACTATGTCTATGTCTTAGTAGATGACTTTTCTAAATATACTTGGGTATACTTCTTAGCTCACAAAAGTGAAGCTTTTTCTTACTTTGATAAATACTCCAAATCTGTAGAGAACCTTAGTGGACTTAAGATTAAAACTCTAAGAAGTGATCATGGACGTGAGTTTGAGAATCATGAATTTGAATCCTATTTCTCACACAATGGCTATAGTCATAAATTTTCTGCCCCTAGGACACCTCACCAAAATGGTGTAGTAGAAAGGGGGAATAGAACCCTGCAAGAAATTGCTAGAACCATGCTTAATGAATATGACCTGCCTATTTATTTTTTGTCTAAAGCTGTAAATACAGCTTGTTATATTATCAATAGAGTCTTGATCAGACCTGTTCTTAAGAGGACCCCTTATGAGTTATGGAACCATAGGAAACCTGAGGTTAACTACTTCAGAGTCTTTGGCTACAAAGTCTTTATTCTTAATACCAAAGATAATCTTGACAAGTTTTCATCCAAGAGTCTTGAAGGAATTTTCCTAGGTTACTCTATTTCTAGTAAAGCCTATAGAGTTTTCAATAAAAGAACCAAGTGTGTGGAAGAATCTGTTCACATCAAGTTTGATGAAACTGATCCACATGAGCCTAAAACCTCTCTTGAAAATCTTGAAGAAGATTTATATGTTCTAGACCTTAATGACAAATCAAATGAACCTGCTATAAAGACAACCAGTTCTGGAAATTTTCCAGAACCTGCTTCTGTTGATTCCCAACCTGTTGGTGAACCTGAAGTTTCTAGTCCTACCTTTACTAGATCAACTAGAATTCTAAAGAATCATCCTTTAGATGCTTTTGTATGAAATCTTGATAGAGGGACACAAACTAGAGATTCTCTTAGAAATCAGTTTGAACATCAAGCCTTCATGTCACAGCTTGAACCTAAAAACATTGATGATGCTATGAATGATGAATTTTGGGTAATTTCTATGCAAGAAGAACTCAATCAGTTTGAAAGAAATAAAGTTTGGAATCTTGTTGAAAGACCTAAGGACACTTTCACAATAGGCACAAAATGGGTGTTTAGAAATAAAGTATATGAATCCGGAAATATAGTTAGAAATAAATCTATACTAGTTGCACAAGGCTATAGTCAAGAAGAAGGTATTGACTATGAGGATTCTTTTTCTCCAGTAGCCAGATTAGAAGCTATTAGGATTTTACTTGCTTATGTTGCACATCTAAGTTTCAAACTATATAAAATGGATGTCAAGAGTGCATTCTTAAATGGATATATTGCTGAGGTTGTTTTTGTTGAACAACCACATGGATTCTCAAACCCTCATTTTCCAAATCATATTTTCAAACTATCAAAAGATTTATATGGTTTAAAGCAAGCTCCAAGAGCTTGGTATGATAGATTAAGTACTTTTCTAATTTATAAAGGTTTTACAAAAGGAATAGTTGATTCTACTCTGTTTATAAAACGAACTTATAAAGATGTTTTAGTTGTATAAATTTATGTAGATGATATTATTTTTGGATCTTCAAAAACTACATTATGTACTGATTTTTCTAAAATGATGCAAAATGAATTTGAAATGAGTTTAATGGGTGAACTTAAATTCTTTCTTGGTTTTCAAATCTTTCAAAATGATGATGGAATTATTTTAACTCAAAGTAAATATACTAGAGATCTTTTAAAACGTTTTGGATTGGAGAACACAAAAAGTAGTGACACTCCCATGAGTACCACCTGTAAGATGGATCTTGATGAAAATGGTAAATCTGTTGATCAAACCACTTATAGAGGAATGATTGGAAGTCTACTCTACCTGACTGCTAGTCATCCTGATATTATGTTTAGTGTGTGTATGTGTGCTCATTTTCAAGCAAACCCTAAAGAGTCACATTTAAATGTTGTAAAGATAATTTTCAAATACCTCAAGCATACTCCCAATTTAGGACTGTTCTATCCCAAAGGAAAATCATTTGAATTAGTTAGTTATTATGATGCTGACTTTGCTGGATGTAAGCTAGATAGAAAAAGAACCTCTGGAACATGTCACCTTTTAGGCAAGTCACTGGTATCATGGTGTAGTAAGAAACAAAATTCTGTTGCATTATCAACTGCAGATGCTGAATACATAGCTGCTGGAAGTTGTTGTGCACAAATTTTGTGGATGAAACACACATTACTAGACTATGGATATCAATTCAAACATGTCTCAATAAATTGTGACAACACAAGTGCTATTAATATTTCTAAGAATCATGATTCTCATTCTAGAACAAAACATATTGATGTAAGACATCACTTTTTGAGGGATCATTATCAAAAAGGTGATATCACTTTGGAATTCATTGGTAATGAGTATCAACTTGCTGATATATTCACTAAAAAATTAAATTCTGAAAGATTAGACTACATCATACACGATCTTGGTATGATTAATCATAAATGAATATCTTATTGATTTTAATGTTTAATACTTTACTGTACTTTACTTTACGGTTTCATACTTACTGTTTCTAAGTTACTGTTTTATGCTCACGGTCTGACAACTCACTGTCTCACCGTGACTATATAAAATGCTCACTGTCTCACAGTGACGACTACAAACTATCTCACCGTGATGACTAGTTTTCTGTCTCACCGTAATGCCTACTCATTGTCTCACTGTGAGAATTATGTTTATTTTTATTTTAACCCGTATCGTGGTAATTTTTATTTCACCACTATTTGATTTCCGGCGTTTTTGTTTTTATGACGTTTGACATTCCCAAATGATAAAACATAAGGGTTTCACTCGATTCCTTACCCAAACTCTCTCCTGAACCTTCCCTTCCCTCTCGCCCAAACCTTTAGTGAATTCCAAGGATGAAGCGTCCATCATCACCCTTGTTTGAGAAGCTCCACTCTAAGAAACAAAAGAGGATACCAAGGATAGCTCCCGAAGGACCTCTAAACCCAAACCTGGTAAGTCGTACAGTTGTACCTAAAAAAGAGGTTTGCCTTGAATGGCTGCTGTCTAGAAAATCTTTAGTTTTTAAAGTTTTAAGAGAACAAGTATGGCTTGAATGGTTCAATGGATAGAATAGACCGATTTACCCAAGTCTTGTATCTCAATTCTATCAGTATGTGCAGTTTTATTTTGAGTTTGGAGAAAGCTTTATGGTGACCAGCTGGATCGATGGTTAGAAGTGCTCTTTCTCTTCAAGGTTGTGGGCTGTATGCCTAATAATTCCACATGAAGGAATTTGTGAACATTACCAGAGAGACCCTCCTCCAAAAACCGACATCTTTGACCTGGAGACTGCTTTGGAAATTCTAACTGGAAATGGCACCAAGCGAAGGGCCATAACTGCGGAACTAGATAGGGAGACAAGACTTATGTTCAAGTTTGTTCAGAATTTGGTTAGTCCAAGAAAAGGGGATTTTTCTGTTATGAAGTATTAGTATGTGTTCCTGATTCACCTGTTGAAGAATGTCCATTAGATCAATCTGTGTAAGTATGTTATCAACCATATCTGTGAGTTGATCAAAGTAACTTCCAAATCCACATCCCTCTTTTACTCAAGGCTGATTTCAGCTATGTTAGTTGCAAAAGGGATGGTTGGACCGAATGAAGAAAAGTTAGAGGACCTTGATTTCTGCCTATCCATTCATATCATCAGAAGGATGAAGATAAGCTAGAATCCCTGGAAGAAGCAATGGGTTGAGGATAGTGATCAACTGTATAAAAAGTTTAATCCTGTTGACTATCCAAGAAGACCTAAGAACCTAGCTGATCCTGGTTTGGAACCAGATGAAAAGGCTGAGTATTCAGAATAAGAAGGACAAGAAGAAGTAACTGTTGAAGTACCACCTAGAGAAGATCATGTAATACCTCCAATGGAAACAGTTCTGGTTGAAGAGAAAAGGAATGTTTTCCCTGCTGTTATCCCTGCTGAAATACCTCAAGGAGAGGAAGTTGTTGTTGAAAAGAAAAGGACTAAGGATCCTTCAGTTGTTCTTCATGAGGAAGAAGCTCATCCCAATGCTGCAAGGAAATTGGTTTTTCCTGTTTTAGAACAGCAAGAAACCTTAGAGGTAGATCTTGTTGAAGAGACTCCTTCTGTTGAGAAAGAAGCAAGTCTGGAAGCTTATCCAGTGGAATAATCGGTTCCTAAGATTATTCCATATGCTAAAGAAAGAATGGAAATTTCCTTTCAGATGGCAAGTTAAGAGTTTGCTGAAGAGATTAGGGATGATCCTATGGATCTTGTCCATGTTCCTGAACCTCAATAATCTAGAAGGGAAGCACAAGTTGAGGGGGAGGAACCTCAAAATCTTGATATTGTGGAAGCTGGATCTGCTGAAGCTTCTCAACCTTCTATCACTTTTTCTGTGCACTCTCGGTATGAGTTCCCAAGATTTTATGATGTGAATGAGTCACAGCAACTAACTGAAACTGGAATGGATCTTTCTTCTCTGTTTCAACTGAAGTCCTTAGCTTATTCAGAACCAAAACCAGATCCCCAACCTCAATATGAATCAGAATCTGAGTCTGAAGATTACTCTGAACCTCAACTAGAATATGAACCTTTACCTTTACCTGCATCCTTACCTGAGCTTCACTCCTTTGTGACCAAAGATGATCTAAAAGTTTTTGGAGAGACTTTGTTAGCTGGAGTTGAGAAAATTGTCTCCACTCAACCTCGCCCAGTGACTCAGTTAAGTTAAGAAGATACATCAATTCTCTTGGAAAATATTATCTTGCATATTAAACCAAGGATGATCCAAGAAATTCAAGAATTCAGAGTATAGAATAAGCTGCTGAGTACTAATGTTGCAAATCTGAAAAGTATGGTAGCAAGTCTGCAGAATGAGTTTTCTTTGAGATCAGAGCCTACTCTTGTTTCTGCCCCTGCACCTATTGCGGTTTCTCCTGAGTCTTCTGATTCCATCCTTGCTAGGGAGATTGTGTCTCAAGTTCATCCATACCTACTATATTTTGATGAAAAGATTGGAAAAAGGCACACCAAGATGCTGGAATGCATGAGAGATCTTGTGGAAAATCTGAATAAGCTTACAGATGAATACACTGGATGTCTACAAAAAGTTCTGAAATAGCTCAAAGTTCTAACCAAAGCTGTCAAGGCTTCACCTGTTTCTGGTCAGACCTCTACACCTTCTTTGGATGATTCTATGCTGAGATCCATAATAAAGGAATAATTTCAGAATGCCTTCAGTGGATTAGATCTATCTTCTTTGTCAGAAGTGATTAAGAACAGTGATAGAGCATTGTAATTGGTTAGGATTCATTCTAAGATAGCCAATGATGCTCAACAAGAGATCTCCAAGAAAATAGATTTGTATCTTTCCCGGATTTTCTCTAAAAGTGATATGACAGATCACTTTAGATATCTTGTGGAAAATTTGAGAATCCCTCCAGTGACTCAAGCTTTTAAAGCTCAAGTTCAGAAACTTTCAAAGTTCACCAGATTGTTGGACAGATTTCTGGAGAATAAAGATGATTTTGAAAAGGCTATGTAGTATAGTGGTGAAATCATTACTGATTTCATCAATCTTTTGAAGCTGTATCTTCATGTGTAGAGTACTGCTATAGTTTCTCCAGCTGCTTCACCCCTTAGACCTGGACTACCTACCTTAGCCTCAACTGCCATGACAGTTAGTCAAGCTCTTTCTCAGATCCGGCCAATCATTCTTGACCAACCCAGCCTAGATCTTCTACTGCTTCTACTTTGGCTCCATCTGTTTTTGAAGGTCTACCCTTACCCTCGTTGTCTACCACATCTATGCCTTCTTCTACTTCAGCACCAGCTCCTGCTACTGATAAAGGCAAAGACAAGATGGATCCCTGAAGAGTTTGAGGATTGTTTGTTTTTATGGGATGTCTTTTGTTGTTTCATGTTTCATTGAATTTTGAACCCTTTTTTTAATACCAAATGCAGTGTTTCATTTCCTTATCTCTAATTTTTGATAATCCCAAAAGGGGGAGAAAAACTACAAGTGTCAGTTCTATAATAGTATAAATGGTGGAGAAAAACTACAAGTATCATTTCTATAATTTCTTTTCTATGCTAGTTACTATAATTTTACATGTCATTTATATTTTACCAATATATGATTTGTGATCATCAAAAAGGGGGAGATTGTTGGACTACTCATGTGTTAATCATGTTTTAATGATCACAAATCTCTTTACTGTTAATTAATCTCAATCTTCATTGCACATCTTGCTAATTCTCTTCAATCTCAATAATAGCTTCACATCATGTTTTTATAATAACAAAGCTTATGGATGTTAATTACTCTCTTTATTATTTACAAGTCTTATGCATGATCACAATTCTCACATATATTATCACACCTTTATATTTATGATTCACATTCTCTTACTCTCTAATGATTAACCTTAATCTATATTTTGCATATCACTGTCTTAGTTCAAAAACAGATATTTGTCTAAGTATGGACACACCGTGAAGGACTCACCGTGAAGGACTCACCGTGAACCAGACACCGTGACCAGACACCGTGAAGGACTCACCGTGACCCAGACACAGTGACCCAGACACCGTGACCCAGACACCGTGAACCAGACACCGTGACCCAGACACCGTGACCAGACACCGTGAAGGACTCACCGTGAACCAGACACCGTGACCAGACACCGTGAAGCTCACACCTTGAAGCTCACACCGTGAAGCTCACACCGTGAAGCTCATACCATGAACCACTTACCGTGAAGAAGACACCGTTTCTATAATCATTGTGACACCGTTTCTTAAGTTTTTTTCAATATTATTTAAATAATGGCAACGGTCATATTTGTTGTTTTTAATGCAATTAATATTATTTCATGATAGTTGTTGGCATGTCCGGAAATTGTATCTCGTACCTATGAAAAGGGAATCATTCCTACTACCAGAACTCATGGAAAATAAGAAAGACTGAGATGCAGTACACAAAAAGAATTAAGAAGGAACAAGCAATAAGAAACAAGCAACAAAATGAAGAACATACGTACATCCGAGTGCACTGTGCTGAACAAGAAGAACAATCCTGAACAAGAAGGAGATTTCAAGACCTTAAAAGAACTCTCAAGAGTGCAATCCAATACTGCTGAAGAACACATGATGAATCAAGAGATCTTTCTCACTCCTGAAGAAGACAAGATGAACTACGACACTCTGTTTTTCAAAAAAAAAACAGAGAAGGACTCAGAAGCATTCCTGCTGAATCCAACGAGTCCAGAGCTATATTTATAATCACTAGATCTTTCTAAACTCTCATCTATCTTCTCTACGTGATTTATTTATTAACTTTTGAGCAGTGTGGTGTACTCTGTATATCTTTACACACACTGTCTCCTGCACTGAAATGGAGGATATCAAAATCTTCACTCAAAATCTCTTTACTTCTGTTTACCCACGTCAACTGTGGAAGAGGTCCTTGTGTGACCTGGTCTTTGTTTTGTCTCCCACGAAGAATAGTGGTAGAGGTCCCTGCATGGCCTGGATAGTTTTGTAAAACTATTTTTAACCCCGATCCAGGGTGTGGATCAAATTTATATATATTTAAGAAGACTAAGTCTCGGATTGAGACTGAACCTCTTGTTATATTTGTTGTGCATTTTTTATTTAAGTTTAAAGTATACGACATATATCTTATTTATTCCACTTCTATTACTTTGAAATACAAAACTATTTTGAAGCTACTTTTATAGTTAAATTAGTAAGTGTTTACACTTATTGTAAATCAATAGGTTAGCTTCAAAAGTTAGTTTGATCTTGTGGTTAAATTAACTGAGACCAAATCAATCTTTGAGAAGCTAAGTGAACATTTACAATATGTATAAATTCACTACAGTTTAACTTATTTTATAAATTGAGGGATTTTAACTAGACAATTTTTTAACAGAAATTTTAATTGGAACTCAATTCACCCCCCCTCTTGAGTGTCCACTCCGACCAAAAAAACTCGAGTTAACTCAGTCAAAAACAAATTCAAATTACCAAAAATAGAGATAAAATTACTAACTCTGGTCCAAACAACTATGGATTCATGATCCAAAAGTGCCGAAAGCCACGCATTAGGTCATTTCATTGCTCTACGCGCAATTTTTTTTAATTAATTTTTTTTTGAATACTCATATTAAACTAAAATGATCATAAAAACTATGCTATTTATTTAGGGGACCCCATGAACATAAACTAATACCCCACTATCCAAAGGACGTGTATTGTGATTTTTTTTATTTGGATGAAAATATAAACGATGAAATATCACATTGGACAGCCACACTTTCCAAAATATATGCTCATGAAATTATACAAGGATTAAAATCAGAATTAGAGAATGCTAAATTATTTGATATTCAGTTTCAAAGTGTGAAATGTGTATTACCATGTTCAAAGTTAAAGGAATTTTTCCTTCCATTTACAGATTTTTTTTCAAATCATTCATTTTTTTTGACATGAAATCATTTTTTATTTTATCTCCCCCCCCAACTTAAAATATCACTGTCCCCAGTGTTTAAAGAAAAGAAAATTTAGAATGGGGTAGAGGTAGAGAATGAAATTTCAAAACAGAAATTGAAAATGAGGATCATGGAATGAAGTCACCTGGTGGTTGAAGTTTGAAGTTCTTGCTGCTCTAATTTAGTCCTTTGATATACATGTCGCTTGTAGAGTTCCCTTACTAGAAAAAGGAAAAAAAACAAAAAAAATAGTATATATATATATATAAGTACAATATAAGTATATATATATAAAATAAAATAAACCGATGATACATTATCTTCTTTTTAAATTTCTGCGTATGGTATTACTCAAGGATTACACCACATGACACGGATGAATATGGTGCTCCCCTTTCATACCAATTCATACTCATAGTAGAAGAATAGTTCAATGGTCTATTTTTTTATTTATCAAAATGATTCATTAATCCTATTTAAAAAATAGATGATTTGCAATGATGAAGACCACGGTTTGCCTCCCGTGCAGTGCTTTGTTTAACGTCATTAGCTCGACTTGAACCCCCCAACTTATCAAATACAAACTGTCAACATTTTAAGGATCGCATGTTTCAACACTTCTACTAGGTTGAGATTGATTCTATGTTTATAATTTTTTTCATGCACAAACCTCTATTCTAAAATGAGCAGGTAAATACAAGGAATATCATAAATGATGGATTCAATTTCTTTTGTTGTATTTTCTAAGACATTAAGAATAATTACCTCTTTATTGGTTTCAAGATAATAAATGGTGGCAAATGGAAGTTTTTGGGTATCCCCAATTAATGGAAACTTAAGGGTGGATGGAAAGTCCTTTTGTTCACGTTCAGGTAGGCTAAAACTTTCAAACATAGGTTGGGACTTTGAATTGAACTCATTTTCATTTTCAAAATTACTCAACAGAATTGGTTCCTTTTGAATAGAATATTCAACCACCAAATTGGAAAGATCAGTTTCAGGAATGGGTATGGACTCAAAGTTTGTGAATTCTCTTAATGGTTCAATGATTTCTGTTTTTGAAAAATCATAAATAGAGTTATATTCATGAGACTTAATCCATGATGTCAAATTTCCCTCTTGTGAATACAAAAAATCAGTTTCCTCTTGATTTAAACACCCATCAACAATTCCATGATCCTCCTCATCTTCCCCAAATCCAAAGGTTTTCTTTTCAGTAAATTCATGAGAGGTTTGTGGGAAACTAGACAATTCACATAAGGTTATGGAAGGGACAGTTTGTGTAGGGATGAGTTCCTCACAATGTTTAATGCCTTATAGTTCTAAACTCAATGATGAAACCTCAAAATTCATTATCTCCATTTGTTGACACAATTTTTCAAGTAATGGGTGTGAATTAGGATGGATAAGGGGTTGAGACAGATGGTCTATTCCAAGAGGATAATTATGTTGTTGGAATTCCATAGGAGGATGTTCAAATTGGATTTGTGAGGATTGAAACTCATTATATGTTGAGATTTTTTGTGGATCATAGGGGTAAAAACAATGTGGTTCATTATGTTTTTTATGATCCCACATCTAGAAATTAGGATGGTCATTGTACATCACACATGGGGTTGAGTGATCAAAGTAAGGAGAGGTTCCCCATGTTTGGATTTATTCAAAAGGGTTTTCCATGGGAATGAAATTTTGGATGAGAAAAGAGAAGTGGGATGTAAAAAAAAGATGATAGTGTCTAAGATAACTTACTTAGGTCCCCGGCAACGGCGCCAAAATTTTATTCTCACTCAAATTTACCCAAGAGAATAAGGTAAGATGGTCCTTGTAGTTTAGCTTGGGTTGTCGAATCCTCATAGACCTAAGAAGTAACCTATAGACACGTACATTCTATGGAATATTTTTGTCTATGAAGTGGCCAACAAGGGTTGATTTTAGATGGGTTTAAAGTAACTCTAAGAGACTTAAGTGAATTCAATTTAAAAGAATGAGTTGATACTAGTTTATCACTCGGGGTGGATTGGACGTATTTCCTTTCTAATGTTTTCAATTTATTATATTTGAGATGGGTTCATTTAAGGAGATAAAACAACATCATCACATACTAGTTTAATTCCTAAACCCTTTAATACTAATCACCTATACACTTGAAGGATCAAAGTTTTGATCACTTCAAGGTAAAGGTTCGTATTAGCACTTGAAGTGTGTGGCCTTAAATTCAACAAGGACGATGGAGTTTAAAAATCATTAAATAAAAATCTCAATTAAAGAAGTGATTATACATTAATGAGGTGATAAATAACATTCAATCCAGACCTTTGCTACTCCCTTGGATCAACCCATAAGTGGGTTAGCCCTCCATTGATTCTATGGTTTTAATGGAAGAGGAAAGTAGACTCATGAGGGAAGAAATGGAGAAGTAAAAAAAACACAATAAAATAACAATCACTCCACCGTTGTGTGATAATATCACAAGGTTTGGTATGAAAAAGTTCACACCTTAACCAATGGTATCAAACTAATAATGATAATAACATAATAATAAGAGAAGAAGAACTTTTATTAAGAAACAGGGATGAATTAAAACAACTTACATGTGGAAGACAAATTTGTGACAACAAAACTGCAGCATAACATTAAAATGAAAGAAAGCTCCCAAAGATTCTAAACTCCTCCAACACCACTTCCTTAAATAGGAATTTTTTTAGTCTTAGGTCGAGCCTACAACAGTATAAAGCTTCCCACTTGAGTATGGTAGGTCTAGGGTGGTGGAAAGTTTGTGGAAAGAAGACTTTCCACCCTTGACCCGAAAAGGCATCCAGCTTGCATCCACCAAATAGAAGCGCATGAAACACCTTCTAGATAGCCGAATTTGGGTGGTCCATATAATACTTAAATTAATCTATGGATGTCCCCTAACATCCTGTAAAATATAAACCCAAAAAAAGTTATGGTTTTAGAGATATGGTTTAATTAGTGGGATGTTTTTCTGGGCCGCAGAATCTGGCCCAGAATTTTATCTCTAACTTGGGCCGCCTAAATGGACACCATGGAGGCCGAATTAGCATTGAATACTGAAGAGTTATTTTTTCCTATAAATGTCTTCTAGTATCCCACGAAATTGGGGATTCATTGGGCCTGTATGTGTGGCCCCAACATCTCATCAGTGGGCTGGTATCAAATATTCCTTCTCTAGAATTGCTTCCTTTAATCACAAAATATCCCCATCTTATTCCATAAATTCTCCATTTATCCCTGAATGAAACATGTTCATATTGAAGTGTAGATCAATTTCCAAAAATATAAAATTAAAATATGTATAATTAGATTCCTTAAAATTAGATGAATCATTGGTTACTTCAAATGATGTTCAAAAATGTACCACATAATAGTGCATTTTAGGAAGGTATTACAATCAAAATGTGAAATGATGTTCAAAGTGTAAAATAAACTAAAATGGTGTTTATGAATAATAAATCACATGAATATTATATATATTAACAATGAATATTAGCCTCATTTAGTGGCTAATCACACCCCCCAACTTGAGTTTTTCTAGTCCTGAGAAAAATATATCTCAACAATATGAAATTCGAATTCCCTTTTCCAAAAACATTTTAATACAAAATGATCACCAGAAACACTTATACCAAACAATAATGAAACCCATAAAAATTTTTTAATACAATATAGTTTCATAAGAAGATCCCAATCTCAAACTCATTCCTTTGTTCAAATTCACTGCCATATTTCATCCAATATCAATTAAGTATGAGGATGTTTTGTGCATCAAAATAGACATGGGGGTTCATCTTTATTCAAGGGGGAAATGAAGGAAGCACTAGGTGGAATCACATTCCAATATTAAGATGAGTATTCAATTTTTTTATTGTATTATTTTTTTTTCTTTTTTTTTTTCTTTTTTTTTTTTGCAGTTTTGCCATGGTAATTGAAATTGCACTCAAAAGAGTCAACCCCTGTAGTGAGACTTTGTCGATGACTCCCAGGCTCAAAGACCTTAGGACACTAAGTGAATCCCACATACTCAGGAATCATCTCGATTTAACTCAGTCAAAAACAAATTCAAATTACCAAAAATAGAGATAAAATTACTAACTCTGGGCCAGACAACTATGGAGTCACGATCCCCAAGTACCAAAAGTCACGCATTATGTCATTTCATTGCTCTAAGTGCAATTTTTTTTAATTAATTTTTTTTGAATACTCATATTAAACTAAAATTATCATCAAAACTATGATATTTATTTAGGGGACCCCATGAACTTAAACTAATACCCTACTATCCAAAGGACGTGTATTGTGATTTTTGTTATTTGGATGAAAATATAAATGATGAAATATCACATTGGATAGACACACTTTCCAAAATCTATGCTCATGAAATTATACAAGGATTAAAATCAGAACCAAGTAATTCTAAATTATTTGATATTCAGTTTCAAAGTGTGAAATGTGTATTACCATGTTCAAAGTTAAAGGAATTTTTCCTTCCATTTATAGATTTTTTTTTCAAATCATTCATTTTTTTGACACGAAATCATTTTTTATTTTATCTCCCCCCCCCCAACTTAAAATAAAATTATCCCCAGTGTTTAAAGAAAAGAAAATTTATAATGGGCTAGAGGTAGAGAATGAAATTTCAAAAAGGAAATTGAAAATGAGGATCATGGAATGAAGTCACCTGGTGGTTGAAGTTTGAAGTTCTTGCTGCTCCGATTTAGTCCTTTGATATCCATGTCGCTTGTAGAGTTCCCTTAGTGGAAAAAGGAAAACAAACAAACAAAAAAATATTATATATATATATAAGTACAACATAAGTATATATATAAAATAAAATAAACTGATGATACATTGTATTATTTTTAAATTTCTGCATATGGTATTACTCAAGGATCACACCACGTGACACGGATGAATATGGTGCTCCCCTTTCATACCAATCCATAATCATAATAGAAGAACAGGTCAATAGTCCATTTTTTTTTATTTATCAAAATGATTCATTAATCCAATTTAAAAAAAGATGATTTGCAAAGATGAAAACCACGGGTTGCCTCCCATGCAGCGCTTTGTTTAACGTCATTAGCTCGACTTGAACCCCCCAAATTATCCAATACCAAATTTCAACATTTTAAGGATCACATGTTTCACCACTTCTACTAGGTTGAGATTGATTCTATGTTTAGAATTTTTTCATGCACAAACCTCTGTTCTAAAATGAGCAGGTAAATCCAAGGAATATCATAAATGATGGATTCAATTTCTTTTGTTGTATTTTCTAATACATTAAGAATAATTACCTATTTATTGGTTTCAAGATAAGAAATGGTTAAAATGGAAGTTTTTAGGTCTCCCCAATTAATGGAAACTTAAGGGTGGATGGAAAGTCCTTTTGTTCATGTTCAAGTAGGCTAAAACTTTCAAAAATAGGTTGGGACTTTGAATTGAACTCAGTTTCATTTTCAAAATTGCTCAATAGAATTGGTTCCTTTTGAATAGAATATTCAACCACCAAATTGGAAAGATCAGTTTCAGGAATAGGTATGGACTCAAAGTTTGTGATTTCTCTTAATGGTTCAGTTATTTCTGTTTTTGATAAATCATAAATAGATTTATATTCATGAGACTAAATCCATGATGTCAAATTTCCCTCTTGTGAATACAAAAAATAGTTTTCCTCTTGATTTAAACACCCGTCAACAATTCCATGATCCTCCTCATCTTCTCCAAATCCAAAGGTTTTCTTTTCAGTAAATTCATGAGAGGTTTGTGGGAAACTAGACAATTCACATAAGGTTATGGAAGGGATAGTTTGTGTAGGGATGGGTTTCTCACAATGTTTAATGATTTGTAGTTATAAACTCAATTATGAAACCTCAAAATTCATTATCTCCATTTGTTGACACAATTTTTCAAGTAATGGGTGTGAATTAGGATGGATAAGGGGTTGAGACAGATGGTCTATTCCAGGAGGATAATTATGTTGTTGGAATTCCATAGGAGGATGTTCAAATTGGCTTTGTGAGGATTGAAACTCATTATATGTTGAGATGTTTTGTGGATCATAGGTGTAAAAACAATGTGGTTCATTAGTTTGTTGATGATCCCACATGTAGAAATTAGGATGGTCATTGTACATCACACATGGGGTTGAGTGATCAAAGTAAGGAGAGGTTCCCCATGTTTGGATTTGTTCAAATGGGTTTTCCATAGGAATGAAATTGGGGATGAGATAATAGAAATGGGATGTAAAAGAAAGATTATAGTGTCTAAGATAACTTACTTAGGTCCCTGGAAATGGCGCCAAAATTTGATTCTTGCTCAAATTTACCCAAGAGAAGAAGGTAAGACGGTCCTTGTAGTTTAGCTTGGGTTGTCGAATCCTCATAGACCTAAGAAGTAACCTATAGACATGTACATTATATGGACTATTTTTGGCTATAAAGTGGAAAACTTGGGTTAATTTTATATGGGTTTAAAGTAACTATAAGAGACTTAAGTGAATTCAATTTAAAATAATGAGTTGATCCTAGGTTATCACTCGGGGTGGATTGGATGTATTTCCTTTTTAATGTTTTCAATTTCTTATATTTGAGATGGGTTCATTTAAGGAGATAAAACAACATAAACACTTACTGGTTTAATGCCTACACCCTTTAATACTAATCACCTATACACTTGAAGGATAAAAGTTTTGAGCACTTCAAGGTAAAGGTTCGTATGAGCACTTGAAGTGTGTGGCCTTAAATTCAACAAGGACGATGGAGTTTAAAAATCATCAAATAAAAATCTCAATTAAAGAAGTGATTATACATTAATTAGGTGATAAATAACATACAATACAGCCCTTTTATACTCCCTCGTATCAACCCATATGTGGGTTAGCCTTCCATTGATTCTATGGTTTCAATGGAAGAGGAAAGTAGACTCATGAGGGAGGAAATGGAGAAGTAAAAAAAACACAATAAAATAACAATCACTCCACTGTTGTGTGATAATATCACAAGGTTTGGTATGAACAAGTTCACACCTTGAACCAATGGTATCAAAGTGATAATGAGAATAACATAATAATAAGATAAGAAGAACTTTTATTAAGAAACAAGGATGAATTAATACAACTTACATGTGGAAGACAAATTTGTGACAACAAAACCGCAGCATAACATTACAATGAAAGAAAGCTCCCAAAGATTCTAAACTCCTCCAACACCACTGCCTTAAATAGAAATTTTTTGAGTCTTCGGTTGAGCCTTCAATAGTACAAAGCTGCCCACTTGAGTATGGTAGGTCTAGGGTGGTGGAAAGTTTGTGGAAGGAAGACTTTCCACCCTTGACCCGAAAAGGCACCCAGCTTGCATCCACCAAACAGAGGCGCATGAAAAACCTTCTAGATAGCCGAATTTGGGTGGGATATATAAGACTTAAATTAATATCCAAATGTCCCCTAAAATCTTGTAAAATATCAGCCCAAAATCAGTTATTTTTTTCTATATATGGTTTAATTGGTGGGCTGTTTTTCTGGGCCGCAGAGTCTGGCACAGAATTTTATCTCTAATTTGAGATGCCTAAATGGACACCATGGAATCCGAATTATCATTAGATCCTGAAGAGTGATTTGTTCCTATACATGTCTTCTAGCATACCAAGAAATTGTGGATTCATTGGGCCTGTATGTGGGGCCCCACCATCTCATCAGTGGGATGGTATCCAATCTGCCTTCTATAGAATTGCTTCCTTTCATCACAAAATATCCCAATCTTCTTCCATGAATTCTCCATTGATCCATGAATGAAACATGTTCATATTGAATTGTAGATAAATTTCCCAAAATATAAAATTAAAATATGTATTATTAGATTCCTTAAAATTAGATGAATCATTGGGTACTTCAAATGATATTCAAAAATGTACCACATAATAGTGCATTTTAAGAAGGTATTACAATCATAATGTGAAATGATATTCAAAGTGTAAAATGCACTAAAATGGTGTTTATGAATAATAAAGCACATGAATATTATATATATTAACAATTAATATTATCCTCATTTATTGGCTAATCAATATTCATGATCGAGGACTCTTAACCAAGATATCATGAATCTTATTGTCAAAGCCTCTCAATCGAGACATCATTCTTAATAAATGGGTAGGTGTAAACTAGATACCCATATAATATGGCATTCCTTATATTTTTTCTCATTATACATATCAATGAATCATGGGTCTATCTATAACCAAGACCCATCTATCACTTTAATGTCCTATAAATTCCTTATATTTTTAATGATCCATATAATTCATTCTCAGAATTCCTTGTAAGTCAATAATAATCTGTATTGAATCAAAAATATGAAACATAAATATTTCTTTATTAAATAAAATAAATTACTTAATAATATTCATTTGATTAATATCATATATATAAATTTTATACTTTTGAAACATCATCAAAAAATAGAAATTATCCTTAATTAATCAAATATATTAAAAATATAGACATAAAAGAGAAAAATAATGTCCAATGAATAATAGAGAGTGATAGAGAACAAAACCAGAAGAAATTGAATGATATAAAAATAATTTATAATCCATTATCAACAAAGGAAGACCATTGATTCATCAAAAATGAAGGTTTTATAGTAAATACACAACTTTGGAAAAGCAAATAGAATCAATAATTTAAAAAATAACTTTGATGTAACTTCATGAAAAAATAGAGTTATAAATCAATTTTCCAATTTCTTTTCATTACTTTAAGAAAATAATATCCTTTTATTTTCCCAAAATATTGGGAAAAATATTTTTCTTTGAAAATAAACATGGAAACTTGTAAAGTAATCATTAAATAAAATAGTAGTCGTGGTTACAAGAAAATTTGTTTGTGTGGTGTATGTTACAATAGATATTTTTTTCACACCTTTGGTAAAAAGTAACCCATTTAGAAAATGACAAGAAGATTCATGTTTAAAAAAATTATAGAGAAACTTGGTTAAAATTACTTTAATAAATATTTTATGGAATAGTAAAAAAATTATTGAAAACATTTTAAATAAACTATGGACATTGAAGAAAATGATTTGGAAGGAAGACTCCAAAAGATGATTTTAAAAAGAAAGTACCTTACATGTAACTTACTTATTGATTCTTGATCTGAAAGGAGAAGAAATGGAAAATAATCATGTAAACCATAATATAAACTGAGGAGAAGAAAATATATGGTGTTTAAAAGGTTAGTATTATATAGTTTTCCCAAATTAAATTTGAATATAAACAATCCCGAAATAAAATGAGATTAAAATAGAAATATATTACCGCTTTGGTAACGCTTGAATCATATAATATTGGATAAAATAACCTGAATTTTAACTTTAAATATCATGATATAACATGTTAAATGGGTAGTATATACACCTCATAAATGAATATAGGTTCAAAAATTAACATATTTTCCAAACAATACAATTTGAGATGATAAGACCTTACCACAGGTCCATCTTGCTTCGTATTCACTATTAACCTCCTGTATAATAAATTTGGATTTATTATTTATATATATATAATAACCATATGATTAACTTATAAAATTATCACACACATTTATTAATAATTCATTATTGAAATCATCATCCTTGGGGTTATCTATTTCGTTTTTCATACATGTTTTAGTTTGGTGGTTCTGGTCCTTGAATCATGGTTATGATTTAATCATTTATATAATATTAATCATGGAATAATTATAATTTTTAAAAATTAAGTACAAATTTAGAATAATTAATTAAATTTGGACATGATAAATTAATCACATCGCTTTGTGGAGGTGGGAATCACATCTCTTCTAGGAGGTAGTGGTCTACACATACGCATGAACGATGCTATCATTTTCCAACAGATGGAATAGTAAAGAGGTAAGTAATATATTATCTTTTTATAATAATATTTATATCATTAATATCATATATATTCCTTAAATCCATCATAATAACCAACCTTGTTAAGTGGTGATCAAAAAAAAAATTACACCGCTATGTAGAGATGGTAGGTCATATATATGCACAAGCGATGTTTTTATTTTCCATAGGACGGAAAAAAGATGAATAAGGCTTTTGACTCTAATATAATAAAATATCAGTATATGTAAGATGTTTATTTTATTATGTTATCATGGTTATATAATTTTTTAATGTGGAAAAAGAATAAGTAAAATGAAAATCCTCTGTTAAGATGATTACCAACTCTTTGAATAACCTCCTTTGGATCTCTCCTTGAGGACCATAGAGATGGTATTTTAAGAAGACCATCACCTCTATAATGTATATAAGAAATTTAAGAATGAGTTTTTAAATGGTTTTTTGAGTTAATTGGATCAAAAAAGTGTGAGTAAGTGAGGGGAGGTGGCGTTCATTTATTAGTGAGGGAAGGGGCACCCTTGGAATTACTTAAAGTTTTAAATTAATATAAATTAATTTTTATGTTCAAGTGTATAAATTGATGTATTTATAAACTATGATGGAGATAAGTAAAAATAATATCATCCAATAAAATTTATACAAGTTTAGGTGGTTTTTTAACCCTTATCTCTTAGTTTTAACCCCTGTTAACCCTATTTAATGATTACTGTGATAAAATGTTTTTACACATTAGGGATCAAGAAATTTTTTATAAATAGAAAAGTGAACCATATGTGGAAAATTATTGATATTATATAACATATCTCATTATATTTTATAAATAAAATATTTTTAAGAATTTTAAATCATTTAATAAAATAATATTTAACATAAAATACCATTATAGATATTTCCAAAACTATTCATAAAATTAACTTTAAAAAATATCAACATAGTAATGTAATTTTAATATAAAATTTTAACACATAATTAATACATTATATTTATAAAAAAATTAATAAAAACCATAAATCACTCAAAAATATTACTTTTAAAGTTTTTAAAATAGTTTACTTGATTTTTCTACTTATTGCACATGTATTTTCTTAGCATCGCATAAAAATTTAAGGTAATTATTTCATCACTAAAATTTAAAAATAAATTAACATCAAGAAAAAATTATTCATATTAAAAATAATATTTTAGAAACATTCGTAAATTGTTTTTATCATTGTCACAAAATATTATTATTATTAAAATCAAGAAAGAAACATTTTATAATTTTCCTTTACTCAAATAATATAAAGGTATTTATAATAGAAAAATGGAACCAAAATTTAATATTTTAAAATATTTTAAGGATTTTTTATAAATAAACTTATAAAATGAAATATAGTAAAGTTTATTGATGATTAAAAAACCTTATTTCATAGTTTTAACCATGTTCTACTAGTTTTACCCTTACCGGCGTAACAACATTTTTACCAAGGATCCTTTTCATTATAAAATAAATAAATTTAACATATGTACAAAATTTTAACCTATTTATTAGAAATAATAAATACAATCCTTAATATTCAATTTATAGATGTGTTAGAAAATAATTTTAATATACATGAAAAAAATGCAATGAAAAATAGTTTTTTTGAAAAAATGTCTTTTTAAGCCTAAAAATGATCTTTTACCAAAATCAAATGTAATATTGATTATTATGTGATTAATTAGATTATTTATAATTAAATAATTTTTATGATACTTTAATTCCAAATCCAAAACATAATGGTATGTTTCAATTACTTTATTTAAAGAAAAGAAATTATCATTTTGCAAAAATCAGGATTTTTCACTATTCACTCAAAAATCAACACTTTTATAAAAATACCAAAAAGTAACCCTAATATAATTTTGATATGATGAAACCAAAAATACAATCATTTTTATCAAATTCAATTTATAAAATTTATAAATTCAGTTTTTTTCAAAAAAAATATGGCAAAACTGCTTTTATAGAAAAATAGCATTTTAGAACTTTAAGTTCTCTAAATCTATTTAATATAAATTAATAATTATATGAGTGTTTTGAATTATATTATTTTTAATTTATTATAATAAAAATATTTTTCAATTGGTATTAAATATACCTAACATCAATAAATATGGAAGATATATATATATATATATATATATATATATATATATAACGGTTATGTGTCCAATGACTAGATATAATGTTCATATTACATTCCTATATATAGCATTAAATTATTTATTAAAATTCATGAATTTAATTATCTCTCATCATGTCTATTATATTCCAAATTCTTTTCCTTATTTCCATAGTTGTAGTTGGGAACACAATCTTCATTGCGAACTGTAAGAATCCGGTTCTTATTCTTGAGGTACGGGTTTTTTCTTTTCCTTTTTCTTTAAGTGTTTTTGAGAAAACAAGAAAAATGGGAGAAAATCCTAAATTTTGTGACTACACGCCGTGTACTTTGGCCGTGTGGAATGAGTATACAGGGCATGTAGGCCGGTCGACGATGATGGGTGTAAAAACTGACTACACGTCGTGTAGAAGGTATTTACACACCGTGTAGTCAGTCAGCAGGAAAATAGTAAGGTGGTGGCTAGCTGAGCGACAGTACACGCCGTGTACTCAGATATTACATGCCATGTACTCATGTCGACATATGAACAGTGTCATGCTGGAGAGAAGCCGCCAAAGGAACAGTTAAAAATGAAAACTACATGCTGTGTACCCAATATTACACATCGTGTAGTCTATTTTTTCACTTAAAATGGGAAGTGGCCTACCCTATTCATAGGGAAGGATTAGAACCGGAAGAGAACTCAGAAGGGATGGCTGGAGCTTTGTAGATCACCCGATCGAGCACCGGGAATCTGATTCTGCCTCCGTCGATCTCGTTGGAACCATACGGGTGAGTTCTTACTTCTTATTGCATAGAGCTTGCCAATTATTACTCTAAAGAGAGTTATTTACGTTTGAACAGGAATTATTTTACCACATATCTACGTCATTCTCGGATGTTTCGAGGAGCATCGTTCACGTATATCGATCAGGGGCAATCGAGGTAGGTGGTCTGGTGTTTAAATTCCAACTGTTGTGTGTTTTTGTGTACTATTGTGCTACGAACCCATGTTGGGGGGTCTTGTGGCTGAGGCCTTGGATGTTTTAAATACCTAGAATTGCATAGGAGATTTAATAGAATTGTAAAACTGTTGTTTGGGATCGCAGCTTGGATCCAGGACCACCCCATGGGTGTGTTCCTCTGTTTATCCATTTAGACAGGTTACCCGAGGGTATACCATAAATTTTAGCATGTCTTAAATTACCTTGAGAGTAATTGTATATAAATTTCTTGTTTATATATTGGGCATGGCCTGGTTACTTGTTTAGCATGAGGTCCGTGTTGTGATAAGCCTGTGGGCAGTGCTCTATTCAGCCTGAGGGAAACTTCTTTTGTGCCTGTGGGTAGTAGATTCTGTGCTTGTGGGTGACACCTCATACACCTATGGGCATTATTCAATATGCATGTGGTAAGATTCCTGTGGGTTTGGATTCTCTTTACCTGAGGGTAAGGGTTTACATGCCTGAGGACACTGACTGTTTACTTAGAAATTCACTGTGGTGGTTTCCTTATATTGAATAATTAAATGAATATTAAAATGGAAATATGACTGGTAAAGTTAGTTACTTTTGAGTACTGCTTAGTTTATTTCATTTACTACTGCACACTTTTGTTGCACATTTACACTGACAGTTGGGCACGGACCTTTGGTGGGTGCCTACTAGGATTCATTTCTCACACCCTGTTTGGGTCATGTCTTCAGCCTAAACAGCCTATATTTCTATAGGTATAGATAAGGGCAACAGTATCTATACAGTTACATGAGTGTTGCTAAGGTGTAGGGGAGCATGGGACCGAGGTCAGGATCACGATGTTGTTGGCTGTTCTATTTTGTTCTGTTGTACCTGTACTTCCATTATATCATATTGTACTGTTGTGTAACATGTTCTGGTTGTTTTCATATAATAGTGACATGCTACATCTTGATATATATATGACTGCTGGTTTTTTTTACTTCAGTTGTCCTTTTCAGTTGTATATTGTTTACTGCTTCCATTGTTGTATGTTTGTTCTTGCCTTCCACTGCGCTGCACTTTAAAAAATGAGGGCATAGTTTCCCCACTATCAAACCTGGGCTCTCGCTGCTAGTCGGCAGCCTCTGGAATTTGGGGCAATGCACTTGAGGTCATGTGACCAACCGGGTTCGGGACACCCATGGAGTGGTACCCGAATCTGGGACGTTACAAAGTGGTATCAAAGGATGTTTCTTTTCCTTGAATTACTATTTGGAGCTTTAGTCAGGGATAGGACGGAAATGGTAATTGGTAATAAGTTGTTCCCGGGAGTAGCTAACCCGTGTAGAGGGAAAAGCCAATTTACCTTATGTTGCAATTTTATTGATTTTTCAATTTACAGTTGATCTGATTTTCACTATTGGGTGATGCACTTGTGATGGTGTTGTTATATATTATCCATGAGATCTATTTAGTTTCAACCTGATGAGATGAGGGTATGCCATCACATGCATCATTTAGGCACATTCTAGATATCACACACCATGCATAGTTCTATGCCATGTAGGTGCATTAGAAATTGCATGTTGTTGTGATATTTGTTGTGCTAGAAAAGAATGTTGTTGTGATAGGTTCTTTAATAAATACCTATTATATGATAGGGTATTTTTGTGTGAGCTTGTTGATAGAATGGATGCCAAAATTTGGTTATTGAGGAGTATGGGCCCTCATTGACCAGAATTTGGTGTATCATTGGCTATTTACCGTGTTTATAAACATAAATGAGATGTCAAACTTTGATTCGTGGGGAATATGGGCCCTCGCGGATCGGAATTTGGCACTTAGGTGTTGTTTTTCAGTATTTACTAGGTTCCGGAGTAGTATCTGAGTCTTACTGTCCAGAAAACCCAAGATACACACCGTGTAGTTCTATGGACACACACCGTGTGTTCTTCTGTTCGGGAAGAAATGAAAAAAAATTAAGTACATGTCGTGTAGTCTCTTCCTATGTCATAGACCGTGTGGGCGGGGGCACGGGGTAGGGAATGGTTTGGGAAAAACACACTGTGTACCGAATGTACACACCATGTAGTGTTGACCTGGAGTCCGCCCATGTAACTAACAACACGGATGGAGGAGACCCTGAGACATACACGCCGTGTCCACCATGGAACATGACATGTAGTCTGACCTGGAGACCCGGCCATGTAGCTAACAAACACGGGTCGGTGTTACCTCTTCTTGAACACGCCATGTACCTGAGGGACACGCCGTATAGTTCTTACAGGTGGGAGACCATGTGGACTTGGCCGTGTGGCTAGGAAACGGGGTAGCGTACACGATGTGTGTGGGTGTCACATGCCATGTGGTGTCAACCGAGTAGTCGGTCATGTCACGAATGACACGGGCAGTTGGAAATTAAACCATACATGCCGTGTATATTCCATACATGTTGTGTAGTCTTATTCAAGTGAGTTGTGTGGCTTAGTTGTGTAGAAGGACTTGGGCAGGGAAAGAGGATTCAAGTACATGCCGTGTATGTTGAAGGCACGTCGTGTGTTTGGGGTGTTACACGGCCAGATTAAGCTGGGGTACATGCCCATGTGAATGGCTTGCGAGAACACGCTGTGTAGTTTTATACACGCCGTGTAGTCAAGTTTTGTAAATTTTGAAAACTTTCTGTCTTCGTCTCCTTGTTTTCGGTCTTTGATAATTTTGATCTAAGGTGTGTGTTTGACCTTGTAGAGTCATGACACCGAGATGACCGCGCGTTGTTCTCTAAGAGAGCGGAAATGATTATACTCCAGAGATGGTAAGTCATGGGCTACTAGTGAATCCTCTAGTAGAGCCAGATGTGGCGCCAGCCATCATTTCGGACACAGGCGCAGATGCGCAGTTCAGTGAAGGCTTCATGTAGTTCATGAAGACCTTTCAGGGAGAACTAATGGCTTTCACATCTATGGTATAGCTGACACGTATCTTCCAGTAGCAGCATCCGCCTACATTTTCAGAGGATGGAGGACCACAGGCTGCGGAGTCTTGGCTGGATTCATTGCAGACTATTTTCGAGCATCTTGAGACCCCTCCAGGGCGGAGGGTCAAGCTCGCGACTTATATGCTGCGTGATTTCACCAAGAGGTGGTGGAATGTTACCACCTAGATAGAGAATCACAGGGACATGGCGTGGGAATATTTTTATACATCTTTATATGACTTCTTCCCAGAGATGCTGAGGGCAGATAGAGCTCAAGAGTTCATGAATCTGCAGCAGGGCGCTATGTCGGTGATGGATTATTCTACTCATTTCACCGAGCTTCAGCGTTTTGCACCTATTCTGGTGGGTGATGAGACGTTGAGGGCTAGACTCTTTGATTATGGTATTTGATATGACATCCGTACACTGGTAAATGTTTTCAGGTTACCTATTGTATATGCTATTGTGAACCAGGCACTGATTACCGATCGGAATCTGCGGGAAGCTAGTGGTGTAGGCTAGGGTGGTTCAGCACCAGTTTTTGGTATTATTTCTACCGGAAAGAGGAAGAGACAGATGTACTTCTCTCACGGTGGCAGTACCATCCAGAAGAATGTTTCAAGTGGCTAGGTCATGTGCTACCAGTGTGGTAAGGAGGGGCACAAGAGACCAAAGTGTCCACATGACCCAGTGGAATGCCAAGCTTGTGGCAGGATGGGTCATCTACAGTGCTTTTGCAGGAAGTTTCCACCAGTGTCTAGTGAGATGGGTTCTGTATAGACTCCACATGCAGGAGCAGGACCAGTAGCTTATTACCAGTCGGGAAACTGGAATACGTCAGGGCGTGCAAGCAGAGATGGTGGTCATGGTCGTAGTAGCCAGACACCAGGATCATAGAGGCAGCAGGGCGGGGCAGCTCAAGGTAGCCAGGTTGTGTCGTAGGGCCGTAGCACTGGGCAGGCATATGCAGTGCAACAGACCCAACAGGAGTAGGATCCCAGACCTTCTACTATCAGAGATACTATTCTAGTAGCTTCTGTCTTATCTTCAGTACTTTTCGATACGAGTGCTACAAAGAGCTTTGTATCTGTGCCTATTGTGGAGATCCTTGGGCTCTGTGCTTCTTCTTCTGATGTTATGATGCTAGACACTCTGTTTGGGACTAGAACGGTTGGTGTGCATTAGTTCAGGGAGTGCCCCCTTATGGTTGGTGGGTGTCACTTACTTTGGGACCTCTATGTCTTGGAGATGACGATATATGATTTAATTCTCAGGATGGACTGGTTGGTTCCCTTTCGAGCCTTTGTAGACTACTATCCTCGCAAGGTGAATTTCACGTCACCAGAGGGCGGAGAGTTTCTATACAAATGTGAGTGGGATGTTCAGGCGATTTGATTTGGACCAGAGCATCGTGGGCAAGGTGGAGTCACAGCCCATATTGTGAGTTTATATCTGGATGACTAGGGGACTTGTCATAAGGATTTCCCTCCATTGGTTGATCATTTCAGGGATGTCTTCCTGGATGACTTTTCAGGTCTACCTCCAGAGCGTGAGGTGGATTTCTCTATTGAGCTTGTACCAAGAGCGGCACTGGTATGCATTCCTCCTTATAGGATGTCTACACCTGAGTTACAGGAGCTCAAGAGACAGTTAGAGTAGTTACAGTCAAAGGGTTTTATCTGACCCAGTACTTCTCCTTGGGGTTCTCTGGTCCTTTTTGCGAAGAAGGCGGATGGTACTCTTAGACTCTTTGTGGATTATCAGAAGCTGAACCAGTTGACGGTCAAGAACCGATATCCCCTACCAAGGATTGATGATCTTTTTTATCAACTTTGAGGTGAAAGAGTGTTCTCGAATATTGAATTAAGATCCATATATCATCAGTTGTGCATTAGACCATTTGATATACCTCTCACAGCCTTCAGAAGTAGGTATGGTCTATATGAGTACTTGGTTATGTCGTTCGGACTCACAAACGCACCAGCAGTTTTCATGGCTCTGATGAGTCATGTGTTTCATCCTTATCTGGATTCTTTAGTGGTAGTATTCGTGGACGATATCTTGGTGTACTCTCACACTCTACACGACCATGCCACCCATCTTGAGATCGTATTGAGTTCACTGAGAGAGCATCGGCTATATGCTAAGCTCTCAAAGTGCCACTTTTGGATGGACCATATTCACTTTATGGGTCATATCATTTCAGAGGCAGGAGTTGCAGTAGACCCAGAGAAGGTGAGAGCAGTAGTTTCCTAGGAGCATCCTAAGAACATGTTTGAAATATGGAGTTTCTTGGGGTTGTCTGGTTACTACAGGCATTTTATACAGGACTTCTTCTGCTTTGCAGCGTCGTTGATGGGTTTGACTAAGAAGGGTGTGAAGTTCGTTTGGTCAGAAGCTTGTGAGACAGCCTTCCAGGATCTAAATGGAAAGTTGACATCAGCACCAATCTTGATACTCCCAAATCAGGGAAATAGCTATACAGTTTACTGTGATGTGTTAGTTATTGGGCTGGGAGTTGTATTGATACAGGGTGATCGAGTTGTTGCATACGGGTTTCGGCAGTTGAGGCCACATGAGAGGAATTACCCGACGCATGACCTCGAGTTGGATATAGTTGTTCATGAGTTATGCTGTTGGAGACATTATCTCTTGGGAGAGAATTTTGTGGTTTTCACCGACCAAAAAAGTCTCAAGTATATCTTTACTCAGCGTGACTTGAATCTGATATAGCAAATGTGGGTTGAATACCTTCAATCCTTCGATTTTGAGCTTTCCTATACACCTGTTAAGGGTAATGCAGTTACTGATGCACTGAGTACGAAGACTCAGACACAGGCAGTTCATGAGGCCAGTGGTGAGTGGCAGCTTATGGCTTTGTTCTCTAAGATGCATTTGGAGGTGCACGACAGTCAAGGGAAAACCTATCTTTCATTTTTAGTTGTGACTTCTATCCTCCTAGATAGAGTGAAGATGAGATATCTATCTGATTCAGAAGGCCTAGTTCTACTGGAGTCGATGGAAAGTGAGGACCCTCCTCCTGGGTGGACGATAGGCGATGATGAGGTACTGCGTTTCCATGGATGAGTGTGGGTTCCGGGGGATATACGCGAGGAGTTGATGCATGAGTTCCATGCTTCAGCTTGGGCAGTTCATCCCGAAGTTACCAGGATGTACCATGACTTGAGACATCAGTACCGGTGGCTGGGTATGAAGAGAGAAGTAGCTGGTTTTGTTATGAGATGTTCCACCTGTCAGCAGGTGAAGGCAGAGCATCATAGGCCAGCCAGACTATTACAGCAGTTACCCATTCCAGGGTGGAAATGTGATGATGTCACGATGGACTTTGTGACTGCTTTTCCAAGATCACCTTGAGGCAATGATGTTGTGTGGGTTGTTGTGGACAGACTCACAAAGGTATCTCACTTTTTTTCGATCAAGGAGACCTTCAGTGTTGACGAGCTCGAAAGGTTGTATATCTGAGAGGTAGTATGTCTTCATGGGGTTCTTCATTCTATCATTTCAGATAGGGACACCTGTTTTACATCTCATTTCTAGCAGGTTTTTCAGAGGCCACTGGGTACACAGGTGCTTATGAGCAAATCTTACCACCCTCAGACCGATGGTCAGTCAAAGCGTACGATACAGGTGCTAGAGGACATGCTGCGTGCATGCGTCCTAGACTTTGGGGTCTCCTAGGAGAAGCATATACCCCTGGTCGAGTTTGCCTATAATAATAGTTTTCAGGCAACTATTGAGATGGCACCTTACAAGGATTTATATGGTAGGCCATTCCAATCACCTTTGTGTTAGATGAAGGCCGGTGAGGCAGCTTTATTGGGACCACGTCTCGTGCAGGAGACTTCTGAGAAGGTCCAATTGATTCAGAAGCGGATGGCTACTGCACAGTATCATAGGAAATCTCATGCTGATCACCACGGATGACCCTTAGAGTTCGTGGTCAGGGATCAGGTTTTCTTGAGTGTTTCACCGAGGTTGGGACACAGGCAGATCAGGAGACAGGGTAAACTTTCACCGAGGTATATGGGGCCATTTGTGATTCTGGAGAGAGTTGGGCCAGTTGCCTATCGGTTTCAGTTACCACAGAGGTATCAGTCCATGCACGATGTCTTCCATGTATCTCAGTTGTGCCGTTATCATTCAGACCCGTCTCACGTATTTCAGCCCGAGGAGGTTGAGATTCATGTTGATGCATCCTTTTAGGAGCACCTGATTCGTATCATGGATAGGAGCACGAAGGTTCTATGAGGCCAGTCAGTTCCTCTCGTATGGGTGTTATGGCAGCATGGCTGAGTTCAGAATGAAACCTAGGAGTGGGAGACCGACGTATGTGCTCAGTGGCCAGATTTGTTCTGAGCTTTATCTTCGCCACCCTTGGAAGGGAAATTCAGGGACGAATTGCTTTAAGGGGGGAAGTTTGTAAGAACCCAGTTCTTATTCTTGAGGTATGGGTTTTTTCTTTTCCTTTTTCTTTAAGTTTTTTTAGAAAATAAGGAAAATTGGAGAAAATCCTAAATTTTGTGACTACACGCCGTGTATTTTTCCACACGCCGTGTACTTTGGCTGTGTGGAATGAGTACACAGGGCGTGTAGGCCGGTCGACGATGATGGGTGTAAAAACCAACTACACACCGTGTAGTAGGTATTTACACACCATGTAGTCAGTCGACAGGCAAACAATAAGGTGGTGGCCAGTTGAGCGACAATACACGTCGTGTACTTAGGTATTACACATCGTGTACTCATGTCGACAGATGAACAGTGCCACGCTGGTGAGAAGCCGCCGAAGGAACAGTTAAAAAATAAAAACTACACACCGTGTACCAAATAGTACATGCCGTGTAGTCTTTTTTTCGCTTAAAATGGGAAGTAGCCTCCCTTGTTCACAGGGAAGGCTTAGAACCGAAAGAGAACTCAGGAGGGATGGCTGGAGCTTTGGAGATCACCCAATCGAGCACCGGGAATCCGATTCTGCCTTCGTCTATCTTGTTAGAACCACACGGGTGAGTTCTTCCTTCTTCTTGCGTAGATCTTGCCAATTCTTCCTCTAAAGAGATTTGTTTATGTTTGAACGGGAATTCTTTTACCTCATATCTATGTCGTTCTCGGGCATTTCGAGGAACGCCATTCATGCATATCGATCAGGGGCGATCGAGGTAGGTGGTATGGTGTTTAAATTCCAACTTCTGTGTGTTTTTGTGTACCATTGTGCTACAAACCCATGTTGGGGTGTCGTGTGGCTGAGGCATTGGCTGTTTTAAATACCTATAATTGCATAGGTGATTTAATGGAATTGTAAAACTACTATTTGGGATCGCTGCTTGGATCCAGGACCACCCCAGGGGTGCGTTCCTCTGTTTATCCATTTGGCCAGGTCACCCGAGGGTATACCGTAAATTTTAGCAAGTCTTAAATTACCTTGAGAGTAATTGTATATAAATTTCTTTTTTATATGTTGGGCATAGCCCGGTTACTTGTTTAGCTTTAGGGCAGTGTTGTGATTAGCCTGTGGGCAGTGCTCTATTTAGCCTGAGGGAAACTTCTTTCATGCCTGTGGGTAGTAGATTCTGTGCCTGTGGGTGACACTTCATACGCTTGTGGGCATTATTCGATATGCATGTGGGCAGATTCCTATGGGTTTGGATTATCTTTACCTAAGGGTAAGGGTTTACGTGCCTGAGGACACTGGATGTTTACTTAGAAATTCAATGTGGTGGTTTTCTTATATTGAATGATTAAATGAATATTAAAATGTCAATATGATTGGTAAAGTTAGTTACTTTTGAGTACTGTTTAGTTTATTGCATTTACTACTACACACTATTATTGCACATTTACACTGATAGTTGGGCATGGACCTTTAGTGGGTGCCTACTAGGATTCATTTCTCACACCCTGTTTGGGTCATGTTTTCGGCCCAAACAGACTATATTTCTGCAGGTATGGATATGGGAAAGGGTCCCTATATAGGTACATGAGTGTTGCTGAGGTGTAGGGGAGCATGGGACCGAGCTTAGGCTCGCAATGCTGTCGGTTGTTCTATTTTGTTCTACTGTACCTATACTTCCATTATATCATATTGTACTACTGTGTAACATGTTCTGGCTGTTTTCATATAATAGTGACATGCTTCATCTTGATATATATATATATATGACTACTGGTTCTTTTTACTTCAGTTGTTATTTTCAGTTGTATACTATTTACTGATTTCATTGTTGTATGTTTTTCCTTGTATTCCGCTATGCTACACTTTGACAAATGAGAGCATAGTTTCCCCACTATCAGACTTGGGCCCTCGCTACTAGTCATCAGCCTCTGGCGTTTGGGGAAATGCGCTTGTGGTCATGTGACCAACTGGGTTCGGGGCACCCATGGATTGGTACCTGTATTCGAGACGTTACACGAACCATGAGGATAATGATTTTATATTTGGGGTATTTTTATATATATGTTAATTTTCTCCACATATATTTTATTCATGTTGTTTAATATTTCAACCTCATAGTGTATTAAAATTTATCCTTTATTGTAATATTTTATCTTAATAAAAACATCATGGTTTATTTTATTTTGATGTTTCATGTGTCATAATCTACCAAAAATAATATTAATTTAAAAGAGAAATATATATTGAAATATTAGGGTGTTAAATATTCAGTACATTATGAGACCAACATCTTTATATCAAATTCTCAAAGTGTGAATTTTGGATACATGAAGTTCACTTCCTTGGGAAATTCATCTCAAAAAAGGCATGTCGATCAATCCAAATAAAATTGAGGGTGTCATTTATTAGAAACAACCTAAGAATTTCTTTTATATATGAATTTGTTGGTATTATCATGTTATTATCATCTCTTGTTCACGATTTATCACATCTCACTTATCTCATAAGTTCATTGACAAGAAACAACATTATATTCTACTAGAACGATAATTTTTATAAATATTTCAAGGAAATAAAGACTTCGATATCATCTTCACCTATCCTTATTTTCCAAAACAATGTGAGGGATATGTTGTCTTTTGTGATACATTTGGATATAGGTTAGGTTGAATTCCCACATAAGGAGATCATGCCATAGGTTACGGCACATGACAGTTGAGGATACATGAAAAAAAATTTATATCCCATGATCTGGAACTAGATGCATTGGTTCATACATTAAATACCTGGTTCCACTATCACTTTGGTGAAAATTTCATTGTGTGTACGAATCAAAAAAGGTTGAAACGCATCTTCTCACAAGGGGACTTGAACCTGAGGCAATGAAGTTGGATAGAATATATATTTATGTTCAACTTTGACTTGGTTTATACACCCGGTAAAGTAAATTCATAATTAGATGCTTTAAGTCATAAGTTTTATAACCAAGTGGTTAAAGAAGCCTAATACCAATGGAAAATAATGGGATTAATTTCTGATATACACTTGGAATGTACTAAGAATAATGATATTGTTGTTGTTTTTTATTCACTCTTATTACTAACTTGGTTGAACAAGTTAAATAGGCTCAACAGTTATACCTTAATTTTCTTAAATTAAGGTCAAACCTCAATGGTAGGGAGGCTATTGAGGGGTGGATAGAAGGTGTAATCAAAGTGTTATTATTTTTAGATTGGATTGTAGTTCTTGCATCTTTTAAAGACTAAATTATTTCCAATTATCATCATTCTAAGTGGGTTTTCCACCCAGGTATTCAAAAACTGTACAGGGTAATGATGGACCATTTTTAGTGGTCATGAAACAAAATGTGGTCACCTATGTTATGTGATGTTCACTTTTCAATGGGTCAAGGATGAATATTAGTGGCTAGTCGACATGTTATAGTCCTTTCCCATACTTGTATGGAAATGAGAGAAGATTTTCATAGAATTTTTCTTCGTCCTATCGAGAAAACATTGGATGAAAGGATCTATTTGGTTGATTGTGGACTAACTCATGAAGTTGTTACACTTCATTCCAATTTTAGACATGAATATGGTTGATGAGTTGGAAAAGATATATCTCTAGGAAGTAGTGAAATTGAATGGGGTACTATTTTCTATTTTCTTAATCAAGGCCCTAGATTTACCTCATGGTTTTAGAAATCCTTTCAATAGGACCATGGAACCAAGTTTACCATTATCACAACATATCATCCTAAAATGGATGGCCATTTTAGATAATATGATTCAAAATTAAGAGTATATGCTCAAATATTGTGTGGTTGACTTCGGTAGATCATGAGAAGACCATTTTCATTTTGTGGAGTTTTCCTATAATAATAGTTACCTCTTTAATTCATTGGTGATGTTTTATATCAGCATTACCACCAAGGTTTAAATTAATTCATAATGTGTTTCAGGTATCTCTATTGAAGAACAATCAGCCCGACCCTACCCATGTGATTACTTGGGATCATGTTACTTTGGATCCAGATTCAATATTTGTGTGCACCCTGATTCATATTATGGATAAGATGGACATGGCCTTGTGTCTAAGATTTATATATCTTGTGTGGGTATTATGAAAACATGGTCTTATTTAGTAAGAGACCTAGTAATAGGATAAGGACATGCTAGACCAATGGCTAGAACTTTTCTAAAACACCGAAAACTTCTAACTTTCTAAGGATAGAAATCATAATTTTGGGAATAATGTAACACCATAATTTTGTGTTAATTTAAAATTTCATACAATAATTTTAAATCATGAAATATATTGGGTTGAGTTTCATGATGTTTCGGGATATTTTAAGATTTTTTTAGGCCTTTTGAAGGGTGCACGTTTGATGCACGATTAGGGTAAACTATATAGATTTCCCCAAGTAACTGTGTTGAGTGAAAATGGGTACCAGGGGAAAGAACATGGTTAGTTCATAGTTTGGATAAACCATGTGATAACCATGAGGCCTAATTAATTCTTGAATAGTGGTGATTTTTGTGGTTGGTGCATGGTTTTTCAAACTATGCGTCCAAACCGTGTGGAAAGGGGTGTTGTACAGTAGCACCCACATAGTTGGAGCATTGTTTTCCAAATCATGTGGCTAAACCATGCACGTTAATGAGTTTTTAAAATTATAATTTTAGATTTGGTTTTCCCTCAAAACAATAAATTTTCCTCAAGTTTCTAGGGCTGTCAAATCAAAGTATTACTTTTGGAAATTTTGGTGATTCTATTCGGTCTAGAGGCTGGTTTCATTGAATATTTAAGTGGTAGACCTAGGGAATCGAAGGAAATAGTTTTGATTTTTTCAATTATTTATTCTATTCTATTTATATTTTGTATGTAACCCTAGACTAGGGTTTCTATTCTCAAATCAAGGGTTTATGATGGATTTTGATACGGTTTCCTTATGATCCATTAAAGGGAAAGTGAGGAGTGTCCAAATCTATGAGGTCATGGAATGATTCTCTAGAGTGAACCTATTAGAGGTAGGTGGATTATATTCCACTCCACTCTTTCTATAACTAGATATATTAGGTTTTCAAAATCTTAATGTTGTACTATAAATTAGAATTTTGGAAAAATCAATTTTGGAAAACGTCTTTTGTTATGGATTCAAAATAAAGGTTTTAGGTATCCCCAATAACATGTTAAATAAAATACTTATATTATATTTTTATTTTCAAAATAATAATGGGTTTGAGAACATGTCATAGACTTGGTTTTGTGAGTTCATAATGCATATTGGGGACTTGTTGGATCAAAGTTAGATGTCGTGTCGATTTAGGGGAACTCTAGATTATACCACCAAGTGATGACTTAGCACTGGAAGGACATGTTTTTCTCATAGTTAGAATTGTTCAGTAGAGATATGGGATAGGATCCCATTTTCTAGACAAGGGAATGGGTGTGTGAATTCATTACATGGGTGACCTTTATGGTGTGAGTTATTTTCATTAATGATGCATTATAACTTATTGACAAGCCTTATTTTCCTATTATAGTTTTTATATACATATTTGTATGAGTTAATTTTTTCTTTTATTAATGGAATGTGTGGTAAATACTAGAGTTTTCCTACTATATTTTATACTCACCTCATTTATATGCACCTGGTGTGTATACAGATGTTGTTTACCATGATACAACTAAGGTATATGTAGAACCCCAGTTTCTGGTATGTAACCCTTCCCTAATTCTTTTCATATGTTTAAAACGTATGTGAGAATTTGGGGTAGAATTTGGAGTACTTTTGGAGGGTTTGGGGTAAAAAAAATGTTCATGGTCAGTACACATTTTGGCCAAACCGTGTGTCCAAACTGTGCAAGGCCAAAACTAGTTCCCTATCTTTGTGGATCTAATTAGTTTTGGCCATATTTTTAATCTATTTAGACCCAAATCAACACTAAAATTATTATTTTTCTCCCCCAAAGGCTAAAAGAGGTTCTCCCATCAATATGAAAGTGATCTGAACACATTCCTTGGTGAATCAAAGGCATATTCTTGTAGTAAGTACTTTTTATTCATCGTTTTTCTTCACAATTTCTTATATATACTCCTCATTTCATCTCTTTTTATTTGATATACACCTATTATGGGTAGATATAAAAAAATTTAGGCCAAATAAGGTTATATATGGTGTTTTTCATGATAGGTGAGGAGGTCTTGGGCAATTTACTGTAATCTTGACTTGGATTCTTGAGCGTTATTCGTGCATTGTCGGTTTTCATCGAAATGAGTGAGGTGGGTGGATTCACTCTCATATACCCTTGTTTAAATTTATTGGAATGAATGAAAACCTATTTTTTGATGCAAATTAAATTGTTTTTTATTCTATAAAATTATTAAACCCTCTTTAGTGATGGGTGGTGGAAAACGTGGAAAATTGGGGGGGGGTTGTGAAAAACCCTAGTTTTTTATTTTAAATGGGGTTTTTTAAATTATGTATATTCTAGAATTTTTTAAAATTGATTTTTTTGGAATTTTTTCAGTAGATATATTGTTTTTTTAAATGATTTAATGTTTTGAAATTGGATGGTCGGAAAATTTTCAATAAATGGACTTTTTTATTGAAACAGGTGAAATTGTTTGAAATTGGTTTTGGTTTTTGGAAAACTTGGTGTGTGTATCATATTTAATTACTAGGAATGTTTGAAATATAATCATGTTCCTGATTCCAATGGTTAAATGGAACATGGGTAATAATTACCTTGTGACTACTTGGTAAATTGATGAGAAACCACTCATGAGTTAATAATTTTCGTAATAATATATACATTTTTTGTAGTTGTTGTTGTGTGGAGTTTATTTATTTTCAGAAGTATATTTCAAAACATGTTTTAAATATTATTTAAATTTTTACCTAGATTATATATTTTTGGAAAATTGTTTCACATGGTTTTAGTTTATATTTAGTTATAAACTATTTTGAGAAGTGTTTATATTTAATTATAAACTACTTTTAGAAATTGTTTTACATAAAGTGTTTTATATAAATTTTTATAACTCTTATATCCTAGTGGTGTGAGTAGGGAATTCATTGGGGAAAGCCTACTTGATTTTATACTCGCCCATGATTTTTTACTTTGTTTTTTTTCAGTTTTCATCTTATGGGACAAGGCCAAAGGTAGGGTGCAGAAGGTTTTTAGCACTACTTATTGAGTTGTTGAGTTGTCTGGTGTTGGTGGAGTATAGATATGGTGAAACCTAGATTATTTTAGTTATTTTGGTGTCTTTTTGAGTTATCTTATGCTGTTATGTTTATTTCAAGTTGTCTTCCACTGTAACACTTTTTTTGGGCTCACTTTGGAATAAAAGATTTTTGGAATTGTCATTATTTTGTTCATGCATCATATAGCTGATATAGATTGTGGTTGGTTGGTTTATAGTTTATCTTTAAAAGGGTAAATAGTCCCCCAATGGTCTTTGAAACCCTTTAGAATTTATTTATAGACTTTGTCATCTTGGGGATTTCACCTAAGGCTCAGTAATGACTCATTATTTTCTTAAGATAATGAGAATTAGTGGTTCATTACAAATGGTATCAGCTTGGTCCCTTCTCTATGCAACAAGTAGTCTTGAGTTTTATTGGTCTTAGAGTTAAAATCCATCTTTTCTATTCCTTGGGCGGTGTTATTAGAAAAGATTAGTATTTTCAGTACTTTAAATGTAGAACATAAAAAGATGTAGATAACCTTTTTATGATGAACTTCAAGTTACCAAGGAGTTGGGTGCTTAAGTGTTTTGGAAACACTAGTAGGATAATGGAGTCTCATTATCATGGGTTTAGCCAATGAGACTAGAATAACATGAATTGTATATGAATGAATACCCCCTAGGATTTCATATCACATTTTGAGTAATGATATATGATTCGGATAATGGTTTTAGTTTTGGAAAAAAATGAAGAAAATTGTTTTCAAATGAAAGACTTTGAAAAGGAAATAGTTGATATATTTTGAATATGTTTTGATTTTAAAAAGCATGAGTGGTTTGTTTTTAAAAATGGTTAAATTTTGAAAGAAATGTTGTGATATTAATGTTTATATAATTTTACATGACATGCCAATAAATTTCTAGAAGAGTGAGACTTACAGAATGTGTTGTTTTTAGAAATAGAACCCAGTAGGCGGTGTAGAAACCAACCGGAGGAAGCTGATAAAAATGTGATTGAACCTCAACCATAGGTGAACCAAGATCTGGTGAAAAGTATAGTCCATAATTCCAAGATGTGTACATGGGGAACCTAAGGGAGGAGCCATAGAAGGTGGACCACTCCATCCAGATTTAGAAGCATAATCCACCCATCTTCTGGGGTGATTTGAAACCAAAGAGGACAGAGGGTTGGCTGAACAGGATGAATCGAATCTTCAAGTTCATCGGCACACTAGAAAACTTGAAGGTAAAACTAGAAACATATATGATGTAGGATATTTCATGACAGTGGTGGGATTTGGTGGTGCAATCTATATATGTTCAGGGCTTGATTTGGGAGGATTTTGAAGAATTTTTTAACAAACAATTATATCCTCACACTTTTAGAATCCATCGAACAATATAAGTTTTCATCCTGAAGAAGGAGAGACTCTCTATTACTTAATATGTAGATAATTTCATGAATTTAGTGTTCTTTTCACTAGAAGTTGAAGCAAGTACAAGCTTGAAGGAACATATCTTCGATTCAGGATTCAGGTAGGATATTTGATCAATGGTTGTGATACTTTGTATCACAAATTATACAGGGATGGTAAACAGGGAATCAGTGGATAAGTGGGATATATCTGGAGCTATGAGAAGAATAATCATGATGATACTTATAGGATATGGATGAAGTATCTCTAGATTTTTGACTTCGACTTGATGTATAAACTGGGAAAAGGTAATTCGGTGGTTGATGAATTAAGAAATAATTCATATGCTCAGTTGGAAAAGAAAGCTTCAAAAGAGTAGCAGTTGATGTCAGTATTAGTTAATATGTATGTGTAATGTGAAAACCAAGGTGATTTTTTTGTTTTCTTCTTAGTTTCAGTAGTTTTTGATTTGGTAAAAATAGTTAAACAGTCATAGACATCTGATGAAGAATTCTTGCTTATGAGTTCAAAACTCAATGGTGGGGAGACCATTGAGGGCTGGAAACTTAACAAGACTTCATTTTTGTGGTTTATATATTGGATGGTTTTATCTATCTCTTTTCATGAACAAAATCCACATTCCTACCACCATTAGATATGGGATTTACATCCAGATATATATAAGATATATAAGGCATTGAAGGCGCAGTTTTGGTGGAATGGTATGAAGCGAAAATTGGATGAGTTTGTTTCAAAGTGCTTAACTTGTTAGAAAGTTAAGACAGAACATCAGCGTCCAATGGGTATTTTGTAGTCTTTACCTATTCCAGTGTGAAAATGGGAGCATATATCTATGGATTGTGTTATATTTCTCCCAAGAATGGTCTAGAAATACAATTCCATATGAGTTATAGTGGATCGACTCACCAATTCGGTCCATTTCATTCCAATTAATGAAACTCATACAGTGGAGGATCTGTCCAAAATCTATATCCAAGAAGTGGTAAAGAGACATAGTATACTATTTTCAATTGTCTCTGATAGAGATCTGAGTTTCACATCTCATTTTTGGAAATCCTTACATAAGTCCTAGGAACTCAGTTGACTATGAGTATGACGTATCATCTTCAAACAGATGGGCAATCCGAAAGAATGACACATATGTTAGAAGACATGTTGCAGGATTTTGTGATGGATTTTGGTGGATCATGGGAAGATCACTTTCCATTGGTGGAGTTATCATACAATAACTGTTATCAATATTTGATGCATATGACCCCCTTCAAAGCATTGTATGGGCATCCTTTTCATTCTCTACTATGTTGGGTGGAAACAGGTGAGACATCATTAAATGGGATGAACCTTGTCCAAGAAAGGACGGAGAAGATCCAATTGATCCAAAAGAGAATGGAGATGGCTCAGAGTCATCGCAAATCATATTCAGATCATCATCGAAGACTTTTGGCATTTTTGGTGAGTGATCATGTGTTCTTGAGGATCTATCCAAGTCTTGGACATCACTGTTTTGGGAAGCAGGGAAAATTGTATCCCGGATACATTAGACCTTTTGAGATACTAGAATGGGATGGAGAGGTGGAATATTGGTTATCATTTCCACCATGGTTCAGTTTGGTGCACAATATGTTCTACATATCTCAGTTTAAAAAGTATCAGCCTGATCCAGACCATGTGATCAGATGGGATCATGTTGACCTAGAGCCATATCCCGGTGCGGATTTTGGATAGGCAAGAAAAAGTCTTTCATGGAAACAATTATCAATCTAGTGAGGGTTTTATAGAAACATAGTCAATTTCAGGAAGAGACTTGGGAACATGAGAATGAAATGAAAGATAAATGTCCATAACTCTTTCAGGGATGCGATCGCTTTCAACTTTCTGAGTACGGAAGGAACAATGGTGGGGAGAATGTATCACCCTCTTTTTTAAGTATGTAACCCTTCTTTGATGTTTTTCATATGATTAAAGTTTATGTGGAAAGTTTTGGAAGACTTTGGATTACTTTTTGAGGGTTTTGGATAAAAAAGGGTGTACGGACAGCACAGGGTTTGTCCAAACCATGCAAGGCCAAAACTAATTCCATATCTTTGTGGATCTAATTCGGTTTGGCCATTTTTTTGATCTATTTCGACCCAAATCAACCCTAAAACGAATTTTTTATCCCCAAAAGGCCAAATTCATTTCTTCCATTAATCTATAAGCAATATGAACATGTTTCTTGGTGAATCAAAGGTAGATTCTTGAGTCAACTTTCTCTTCTTCATCGTTTTTCTTCACAGTTTCTTAGATCTGTTCCTATTTTCATCACTTTTTCTTAGATCTATATCCCATTTGGGTAGATCTATGAGTATTGAGGCCAAATAAGGTTAGATATGGTGTTTTTAATGATAGGTGAGGAGATCTTGGGTGGTTTCTTGGAATCTTTACCCAAATTCTTGAGCTTTCTTCGTTCATTTTCTGTTTTCATCAAAACGAGTGAGGTAGGTGGATTTGCTCTCATATTCCCTTGCTGGAATTGATTAGAATAAATTAAAAATTATTTTTTGATTAAAATTAAAAAAAATTCTACTATATAATTTTTAAACCCTCTTTAGTGACGGGTGGTAGAAAAACATGTAAAATTGGGGGGGGGGTTGTGAAAAAACCCTAGTTTTTTTTATTTTAAATGGGGATTTTTTAATTATGGATCTTCTAGAATTTTGTAAAATTAATTTATTTAGAATTATTTCAGTATATATATAGTTTTTTTTAAATTATTTAATGTTTCTAAATTTTATGGTTGGAAATTTTTCAATAAATGGACTTTTTTATTGAAATAAGTGAAATTTTTTGAAATTGGTTTTGGTTTTTGAAAAACTTGGTGTGTGTATCACATTTAATTATTGGGAATGATTTAAATATGATCATGTTCTTAGTGAAAAAGTTAAATGGAACTTGGAAAATAATTACCTTGTGATGATTTGGTAGATCGATGAGAAAACGCTCATGGTTATTGAACTGTCATAATAATGCATGCATTTTTGGCAGTTGTTGTGTGGATTTTATTAGTTTGAAAAATTAGTTTTCAGAAAGTGTTTTAAAACTTTATTTAAATTTTTACCTTGATTATAGCTTGATATAAAATTGTTTCACATGTTTTTATTTTATATTTAGTTATAAAGTATTTTGAGAAATGTTTATATTTAGTTATAAACTATTTTTAGAAATTGTTTTATATAAATGTGGCTAACTCTTCTATCCTAGAGGAATGAGTAGGGAAGTCATTAGGTAAAGCCTAATGATTTCTATACTCACTCCTTTATCACTTTTGTGCTTTTTCAGATGCCATATTTTAGGATTTGGGCAAAGTTAGGGTACAGTAGGTTTTTAGAACTACTTATTGAGTTGTTGAGTTGTCTGGTGGTGGTGGAGCATGGAGCTGGTGGATCCTAGAGTCTTTTGATTATTTTGGTGTCTTGTTGATTTATCTTATGATATTAGGTTTATGTATAGTTTTCTTCTAATCTGTAACTTTTTTTGGGCTCACTTTTATATAAAATATTTTCTAAATTTTCATTATTTTGTTCATGAATCATATAGCTACAATGGATTGTGGTTGGTTGGATTATAGTTTGTATTTGAAAGGGTAAGTCATCCCCCACTGGTCTTTGAAACCCTTCAACATTTATTTCCATCCTTTGGAATCTTGGGGATATTGCCTAAGGACCATTAATGACTCATTGTATTCTCAATCCAATGAGAATGAGTGTGTCATTACAATATGGATTTTATAATTTTGTATAGGATCAGCTAGATTCATTATTCATGTCATATGGGTGTGGGGTCCTAGAGATTGTATTTAAGTGGAGTCATCATGGTAAAACATTGGTTCCTTGGTGTATTTTATGTCTTGGTATATTGTACACTTGTTATAGTATATTTTTTTATTACGTCTCTAATTATGGTCTTATTTGGTCACTGTTATTTTTTTTGGTTTATATATCATGAATCATGTTTACTTTATCCTATTGTGATCATATATTATATTATGTGTTATGTATTTAAGGGAAAATCATCCCCTGTAATTTAGTAAATCCATTTAAATTTATTTACAGACTTTTTTTCCAGGGGATTTCACCAGTGGTTAGTGGCATCTCAATCCTACCATATCCAATAGGTCAAGGTCGAGATATTATAGTGTGGGTTGTTTTTGTCCTAATCCACACTCACTATATTACACCAGTGAGTGTGTTCACAATATAACTCATGAAAACTAGACATAATATTAGGCATGTTTCATGACCACTATATTACACAAGTGATAACTTCTCAAATATATTTTTTTATACTCTCTCCCATTAGTTTTCTAAGAAACTCTTCCTCCTTTTTAAAGTAGATAATAGTTTTATCTAGGGATGTTGTTCTACCCAAAATATTGAACTGTTTTCTCAAACATAGAACTTAAACTGCTAGAATTTTATTACCATATACTCATGAAACTTGGTCTCTAAATATTTCACAACTTACAAATCCTCTAAAAAAAATACTTACTGTATTTATCAACTTCGATTATAAATGACATCATTACAAGTCAACACACTCAACTTATACTTTTTCTTCTTCAAAACCCAAATAGTGTAGAACTTCAGCACATGTTCAAATTCATGAAAGACAAAATATTTTATTCATACACTTCACCACCTTTTTTATTCTATAATTCTTTTTATATCAATACCATTTAATAGCATAATGTGGGAGTGTCTCCTATTTTCCACAACTGCTCATTTTTAGCGGTATTACAAAACTACCCTTCACCTTTTTTCATTTTCATTTCTTCTCTCTTTGACTCATATGAAAATGTATTCTTATATACTTTATAAGGCTCTCTTTTATTTTTAATCAAAATAAAATATCAAACTCCATGCTTTGATTTACCCAGATATATGAAAAACATACAAAAAAATTCCTTACAGTGTTGCTCTATCTTTTTAGGGTGTGATATATTTTCAGGAAAACCTGCATAGATCACAACGTGTGTCTATACATAGCACCAAAATCTCAGTGCACTAAATTATTCCTTCTCAAACATCTCACTTCATAAATGAATTAATCTCTGATAGAAATATTAAGATCTTTCACAACAATGTTGGCATTATTCTTGAAAATTTAAGAATTTATTTTTCTTGTTTGAGAATTAAATATTTATCCAACATTTATATCCTTGTCTCAATATTGAATCCTGGATCTTGATAGCTTCACAATGTTTAGAACACTTAAGAGTGACTTCATCATCATCTGAAATTATTTCCCACTTCAGATGATCAATTTTGAAATTTTCCAAAATTTTAGTGTTTAGTACGCCTTTGTAATTCATATGATATGTGAAGTCATATAGTCTAGCAAGTGGGTGTCTTTGAACCGTATGAATGTAAAGTAATATGATCTCTATTTTTTATGAATTTTTGAAATTCATATTCTTTATATCAATGTTGGGAGTTCAATAAATTTATACATTGAATTCACATGGTGTTTCCTTCATAAGACATTAAAGTATGATGAAATCTATAAAGTCATACGATAAAGTCCTACAGCAAATTCATATGCCCTATCAAAGTCTAATGTTATCCAAAGTCATATGCCAAAGTCATACAATGAAGTATGATATCCCTGAAAATTCATATGATGAAGTGTTTTGATGAATTTTGATAATCATCCAAAGTCTTATACTCTTAATAAAAGTCATACAATGGGCTCTAAAGTCATAAAATAGAGTTTTATATGGGTAAATTCATGTGGTAAAGTCATGATATCTATACATAATTAATTTTTTAGCGAAATAAAAATTACTAAAAGGATGATTTGATCAAACTCTAGCCATTCTCATAACTTTCAAACATTCATCCAAGTGTAATTTAATAGTTTTTTTAGTATATTTCATGTTAATTAACATAGGTATGGATGATAAATATTTTTCTAGATTCTCCACAACTTTAAACTCGATTGAAACCTTTTAAATATAGCTATACAAGTTGTTATATAGAGATTTAGTAACTTGATCTTCTATAAACTTCTTACAACTATTATAGATAGTGTTCTAGACCTCGTAAATACTTGAAATAATATTTAGGACCAACTCAGCAATCATGAAAAAAAATTCCCTTTGAAGCTCCCCCCTGTATTTTTTTCAATACAAACTTTATGTCTAAAGTTAATGGTTTTACTATCCTTGTTATTAAAAAGAAATATAAAGAAGATAAATATGTTTCCACCATAATGACATGGTATGGTATAATTGAGGATGACCTTATTCACTTCTATTGATCTCATAAATTTCAAGGTATGAATGTCACTTATAAAACTAAGTCTTCTAATTTTATAAAATTCATCTTCTCCCCATATGTTCATATACTTTTCAAAATATCCAATAATTCCATGAGAGAAGGGAGGCACTACATTTTACTTAGTGATAGGCCACCAACCAACTAACTTTAAGTCCACTTAGGTTAACCTGGTGTAGAAAACAAGAGTGGTTAATTTATACATCAAGGTTGTTAATTTACTCACTTAAATGTGGGAATAACTCAACCTTTCACTAGATAGAGGATGATCAAACAAATTTTTAATAATTTCAAGAACCTTTTCTCACTTTAATTCACATATCAAAACATTTAAAGTGAAAGGAAATTCCCAATTTTTTTAGATAATCACTCATATTTTATGAATAAAATTTATATGAGTTAAAACGGGGATGATAGAGTGAAAATAATACATCATCATTAATCATTTAAATAGTTTTTCTTGATTTCTATATTCATAAAGAATTGTTAAAACTATGGAAACTTCACTTCATTTGATTTCTCCCCCTCAATGGATTCTCTATACACTTCTTTACTTTTAATCCCCAACATTTTAGCATAAATGGACAAATGGGTTAATAGGGTGGACTTCCATAAGATCCCTAGTTGTTGTAGAAAGGTTGATACTTGGTTATCAACCCAAAAAACATCTTCCTTTTAGGTTCAACAATTTTAGAACACTTTTTGTTATCCCCTCCCTTGAATTTCTAATTCTGAATTTTTTGGGGTATAATGGTCTTATTTTTTATTTCATCTTCCTTCATATAAGGAATGATATTCTACTCTTAATCTAAAAAATAATTTTTACTATTTTCACTTGTTTATTCCTTTATTCCTCTTTTAATTTATCTGGTTATATAATCAAAAACTCTTTCTTCATGTGTGTATAATCCTTCTTTATATCGGTTATCTTGTTACTAGGATTTATTGGCACCTTCACATTGTTTATTATTTGTCTAGAAATAATAGTCATACATTTGATAGTCATGTGTCCTTACAATTTCACATTTCACAACCCTCTTTTTTAGCATTTAAGTTACCCTTTTTTTGTATCCTTTCATACTTTCATTAGGGTTTTCCACTACATTACAATCCTACTATCTCTTTCTTAAATTTAATCTTTTATTTGAGATTCCAAATTGATCCATTTCGCAATGAGATTCATGGAAATTTTTCAATGGTCTATGATTTATCCTCTATTACCAAAATAGAAGCACTTATTTACAATTAATTTTACACCTTGATTAGTTTTCATCATTAACTTATTGGGAGTGGATTGTTTAACAACATTCTTTGCTTATTTATCTCCAAAGTTAGACTTGATTTCTTTTTTTAAATGCTTCTCAGTCTGTGATGGTTATTTATTTTATTCATTATATTAATGATACCTGGTTGGGTTTCACTATAATTCATTATAGTAGTGACCACCTATGTTATAAAATTCTCAGATGTTGTCCAATCTTTCAAATATATTTCTCACGATAGATTATTCTTTTTCTGTGAATATTTTTTCTTCTAATAGGTTATCTCCTTATTTCATCTTTTCTACCATTTATTTTTTTAGAGCTTTTAAACCTTGTGTATACTAACATATTACACCAAAAATAAATTTTCCTATTCCCAAACTTCCAATAACAAAAACATATGCCAATAAGTCTACTTATTTTTCTTTTCTTTATAGTATATTTATATGTACGTTCTGGTTATTTTAGGGTTGGAACGTTTTATTTTTAAACTTATTTTGAGGAATATTTTATTTTAAATTATCACCTCCTTACTTAATATACTGGTTTATGTTCAATAATTATTTTTCTTCCACATTTTTATATAATTTAGGTATTTTATTTCACTTTTTATAGAAACATATTCAGTGAAAACATATGAATCTGAACAGTGGGTTACCTTTTTGTATGAGATTTAGGTGGATGCTCCTATAGATGAACACGAGATATTTTTACCATTATCATGAGTCCCTTTTGAGGAAAAACACATCTCAGGTACTTGGGTGGTAGCACTTTTCTCCCCATTAGATTGGGAAGATACAGATTGTGTGGCTTCTATATTTTTCAATTGAACTTATGGCTCTAAGAACTTCATGTTGAGAGTATATTTCCTTAACTCTAATAAACTCAATATTTATTCCCATTTTCTTTTCATCCTTCCAACTTCATCATCACGCATCTTTTTAATTTTCATTAGATAATTTTCATGGTTTGTAATCTTCCTAGATTTAACATTCAATTGTACATCCTTGGGATTCATAAAAATTTTATATAAATTCTCCAAGGCATGGAATGATTCTTTTAAGACCCATTAAAATAATTATTTATAAAAAATATATCTTTCCAATTATTCATTATAATGAGTATATCTTTCATTTCAAATTGAAATAGTTTCTTCTTGGAATTTTTATAGCTTTGTGAGAGTGTTGTAATGGATCATATTATTTGTTAATGTCTCTTCCATTGTATCAACCTCTTCCTATAGATTTGATTTATCATATTTTATCCCATTTATATAAGAAAATATATAGTTTATAGATTCAATGGGGTCTTTCTTCAAGTTATTTTTAACTTTAGAATAAAATCCATTTAGTGACTCCTCCTAATCATCTTCTTAATAGTTGTAGGTGCATGTTTCATAAGAGGAATAATCTTAAAAAAACTTACAATAACCCTTAAAATATGACTTCCTTTAATTATTGGTTATTCCTATTTTGCTTTTAAATATTTTATCTTCTTTCTATACATTTATTCTTTCTGTTTAGAATGTTATTGGGAGACACTTCCAAAACTATTCTGATAGGTTTGGAAGCATCTTATTTCATCTAAGTCACTTCAAACTCAAATCTATACTTAATAAAATATTGTAAAATCATCTAGAAAACAAAATTAAGATTCAAAAAAAGGTATCCTATGCTATGGTTTCAATTTTAAGTACCATTTTATTAGTTTTGATGCATCTGAGAAGGGGGATAATCAAGTGTGAGAAATTTTTACCTAAAACAATTTCTTCTTTTAAATATTTTCCACCCATTTTGGTATTCATAACCTATAAGTTTGGTTAATATGAAACATGATATTCTTTTGTTCACACAAAACAAATTCACCACATGTAATAAAATAAAGGAGGAAAGTAAAGCACATAGTATTTTTATAGTGTTCGGCCCAAATGTGGGAAACCTACTACTTATTATGTCCAAATCCTGTTGATACATAGATTCTCAACTAAAACTTGTTGTTAATTACAAGTAGAGTATGGGATGTTATATATTATTCCACTCTGACCATATTACATAGGTGAGTGTGTTCACAATATGACACATGTGAATTGGACACAATATTACACATGTGACCTGACCAATATACTACAAAAGTGATCACTGCTCTCATTGGTTTTTTATACTCACTCTTGCAAGTTCTTCAAGAAAATACTTCATCCTTTCTCAATTAAATCACAGTTATTTCTAGTGATATCACTACACCCAAAATAATTACATTATTCATTAATCAAAAAACTTTAAATACCCAAGTGCATTCATCATATACTCATGTAACTTGGTTATTGAATCTTTCACAACACCTAGATCCTCTATAGAAATTGTTTACTAGACTTATAAACTTTTAATGTAACTAAAATTAGAACAAGTTGGAAAACTCAACTTATACTTATTGTTATTTGAAACCCAAATAATGTATAGCTTCATCACAGTTCAAATTATTCTCCCTACCCCATTACAACATGCATCAGATCCTTTTCTTCTTGATTCCTAGAGATCACTAGTTATCTCAAATTCTCGCTAGATTATTCTTCAAGAGGATGTCCTTAAATCTAGGATCACTCTCTCACAATAACATACATCACAAAACTTTTAGTTTTTCTTTATTCCATCATGATTATATAAGCGGTGGATTAATTTTCCTTTTTCTGGGGTCTTCTTACATTTCTAAGAATAGAAATACTTTAGGAAATGCATGAAAACCAACAGATCATATGCATAGGTCACACCCCCTTTTTCTTATTATTTAATGACTTAAATATCACTTTTAGTTAATAGTATCATGTGGGAGTGTTTCCCATTTTCCCCAACTACTAATTTATAGTCGTATTACAAAACTACCCCTCACCTTTTTTCATTCTCATTTTCTTCTCTCTTTGATCAGATGCAAAGTTATTCTTATATACTACTGTAGGATCAAATTATATTCTTCCTGAAACTCAAATATCAAACTATACACTTTAATATATCTATATATTTGAAAAATAATTATAAAAACATTCCTTATGTCATGGAACTCTCTCTATCTCTATTACGATGTGATAACTTCTTAGGAAAAACTTTACAGTTCTCAACTTATGACTGTATATAGAAAAAATAATTCAACACCCTTCATTATTAATTATCAAATAGCTCACTTCATAAATTAATTAATCACTAATGGATATCTTGAGATTTTTCTCAATAATGACTACATTATTTTTTAAAATTAAATAATTTTTTTTTCTCTTTTGAGAATCATAGATTTAACCAACTATGATCTCCTCATCTCAAACTTGAATCATGGATCTTAAGAACTTAATGATGCTTGGAACACTTAAGAATAGATTTAGAATCATACAAAATGATTTCCCACTTTAGATAATGAATTCCAAAATTTTCTATAATTCCAGTGTTTCATATGACTTTGAAATTCATGTGATCTATAAAGTTATACGAACTAGACATTGGATGAATTTGCATCATATGACTTTAAAGTCATAAGTTATCAATTTTTTATGGACCATTTTTGATGACTTACTTTAATTAATATGATCTGTATGAAATTTATATGCTCATAAAATTTGTATAATGAATTCATATGATGTTACCTTTATAAGAATTTAATGTTTGATGTAATATTTTAAGTCATATAGTGAATTCCTATGAAAAATTAATACACTCTCTCAAATTTTGATGTTGTCCAAAGTTGTACGTCAGAGTCATATGAAGAAGTATAGCATTCCATAAAAGTTCACGTGTAACTCAAAGTCATATTTTGAAGTCTTATGATGAATTCTAATGATTATCCAAAGTCATATGGTCTTATTTAGAGTCATACAATGAGCTATGAAGTTATATTATAGAATCTGATTTTGGTAAAATCATATGATCTAGAATTAGCCAAGTTTTTAATGAATTAAAAATTAATCTAAGTCTTATTCAATCAAACTATAGCCATTCTCAGGACTTTCAAACCTTTATCCAATTGTATTTTAATAGTTATTTTAGTAGATTTCATGTTAAGAATATAAGGTATGGATTCACAACATTCAAATATCTACTTCACAACTTTAAACCTAATTGAAACCTTTTAAATATAGCTATACAAGTTTTTTTGTCCAAAATCAGCAGTTTTCTCTTCTAAAAATGTAACGCCCCGACCCCAGCTACCCAGAGTCGGTGCATTACTTCGTAACATTGGCATGATCACAAAAGATCAAGTCCCGAAAGACCGATTAGTTTAGTAGCCTTGGAAACACTAGATACATTCATAAATGTTACATTACATCATAAAGTGAAAAACTAATAACAAAGTCTTCATAGTCCACACTCATATCCTCTTCTGACTATCCCTGCAGGTCATTCATAAAATACTTCTTCACATCCTGGAAAATATTAAAACATTGAAAGGGGTGAGCTCAGATGCTCAGTAAGGATAACAATAATGAGGAAGCTTTCATAAATAAACTTTAACATTTAAGGCAATGTATAACTAAAACAAAAGCCTTTTAAACATGAACTTCAACATAATATGGCAAAAGTAAAATGAGATAATGCCATTTACATGGATATTCTACTGGTCGAATAATCACATGCAATATCAATAACCACTTTCATAATGATGGAATGCATAATGCCAGACTATCATAACCACGTAGCCAAGGCCTCGTGCCAAGACCACAAATAAGATTTTGTCAAGGCCTCGTGCCAAGACACTAGTTTGTTTCATGAGACCTTCCGATGCATCGAGGAGCTATAGCGGGCTCCACCAGTCACTTATTAAGTCCAATGCATTCCTCATATGAATAGGTTTAAACATATCATAAACCATAACATAATCGTATCACATAAAACATGCATAAAGGAAACATAACATTTCCACATTTCAATCACAAGATATCAATACAACTCATTGATATAATAAAAACGTTTTCAAAACCATTTTCAAAACCAAAATAAAAGAAAGTTAAAACTTTGTATTTATTTTTCATTAAAAAAGTGATGGCTTGTAGAGGAAGCCGAAACTCAAATAATGGTCACGGTGGTGGAGAAGTCGTTGTCGCCGCATAAGTACGGAAATAAAAACATTCCCTTTTTGTCGTTTAGTAAAACGCTTCGTATAAAAAATATTCCTTTTGAATAAACGTAAAAGTCAAAGGGGTTTATACACCGTATAAAAGAAAGTTTTGTATAAAACCAAATATGCCTCAATGAGAGGGGATTGGGACGAAGTCCTTAAAAAGATCATTTTTAAATAAAATATATCTATTATGTGTATTCACTATATTTACACATAAAGAAAGTATAAATACAATATACGACATAATAATATCATGACATAATTTGAAAGTAGGAGATTAACCCAAAGAATAGAAATTGGGTTAAGAAGTTCCCTTACCTTGTGTCCGAATTGACTCAACCGTTATTTAACCTCCTGAATAATAAACTAGAGTTAATATCTACCTTATTAAGAACCATTTTCAATTTCATTATCCTTTTTATATCACTTATTACAATGTTATGAATATTATGTAATTATTCAAGTTAATAACGATAGTTTTGTCGATCTTTGGTAACTTGAGTCAACAATAAACTTCTTATAATTACAAGTTGTTCATGTGGTAGAATATCCATTATATCCAGAATTATATTCAAGATTTAGATGTCATATATATCTTATATATCTAGTATATACATTCATTTATAATATTACGTAACATTTAGAGGTAAGAAATGAAATGCACCGTTCATGGAGACGGTAAGTCGTACGTACGCATGAACGCTACTTTCATTTCAATTTCATATTTAATGGAACTAAATCATAATGATATAAATGTATAATATAATTCCAGTATAATATAGTGTATAATACCATTTACTCCATCCTTTATACATCCCACATATGGCATTAACGATTCAAATCACTTTGAGGGGGCGGTAGTCCGCACTTCCTAAAATGAAATTATCGCGTTTTACCCATAATGGAAATCATAAAGTATGCCATAAATGAGAAATACAGAAGCATAAGTAAAACATAAAAATATTATATATCATATATAAAAATAGTGACATATTAATGGTCACCTTTGAAGGTGTTATATGAGTGCTGAACAATCATCGTTTCGTGAGGCAGAAATTCTCCATCCACAGAAACCGTATATTCTTTAACCATTAGATGTAGGTGTGTGTAAGTGTAGCTAGAATACTTCTTATAACAACATCCTAGTATATTGAGGATACTGGTGTTGTTACAAAAGAAATGAATAAAAAGAGTTTAGGGGGTTGGAGAAGAAAAATAAAACAAAACAACATTAGAGAAGACATTACCTCAAAATCGGGTAACTCTTTTTGATTTGAGCCAAAGGCTTCCTTGGGAAGAGTTCTGCCCAAATTGAGGCTTCTAGGAGTAAGAGGGGGAATTTGGGAGAGTATTTGGGCAGAGGTTGGCCGATCCAAATGGCTTGAAAGTGTAAATGAGGTGGGAGATGTGGGGGCCTTTTATAAGTGGAGAGGAGGGGCACTTTTGGAAAGATTGAAATGTTATATTATTTCACAATGCTTTTCGGATTCTAAAGGTCCCAAACTTTTATAATTCGAGTATAAGGTGATAAGGTTTCGAAATCTCCTCATCCAATAGGCTTTGGACAAGTGTAATCCTTGGATTTTGCATTATCTTCTCATTTTATTTAAATCGTTAAATAATGAGGTCATCGCTGCAACATAATGATGTCATAAATAATTTAATTTATTTAATGTCTAAAAATTATAAAAAAAATACTATGATGTAGGAAATCGTTTTAGCTTTCTAATGAATATTTATAGTTAAAATTTGGACTTGTGTAACCCCACTTAAAAACTGTTTTAGTAAAATAACTCATGTTTGTGTCAATTTAATTTTAACATTAAATAAATATATATTAATGTCATTTTCCAACTAAAGTGGCTCCATGGGGTCCCCAAGTTGACCCATGGGTTTTCTTGGTCGGCCATGACTCATCCAATAGGAGTAGGACAAGTGTCATGCTCATCTCATTTTATTAAAACATTATTTGTACCTTAAACTACACTAATTACCTCTAATCGCGATTAAGAACTTAAAAGTTACTATTCACCAAAAAATTATTTTAATCTCATTGAACCACATTTTACTTATTAATGACAACCATGTATGTCGGATTTTTGAAAATCAAATCACAGAAGTGGTAATATTTCATTTAAACGAAAAATCAGTTATTTAACTACCACTTAGTGGTTTCACTATTCATCAAAAATTGAAGTTTTTCAGAACAAGGCCAAAATTTCACTCTAAGCTATAATTGATATTCCGAATTAAAAAATGATGTCTATTTTACAAAATTCCAAACATATAAGTTTCATTAATTAATTTTATAATTAATTCCCGTTGTTACGACAAATAGCGTGTTTTTAAGAAACAATTTATATCAAAAGATTGGCAATTGTTTATGTCCAATTTCAATGTTAAATTAATTCTAATGACCACCATTGGATAAAATGGTAAAAATATATTCTAATTATACCTTAAAACCACTAAATAGTATAATTTATCATAATAAATTATTTTGATTAAAAAAGTTGTTTTAAAGTATTTTTCACTATTCATAAAAATTAGAAGTTCTCAGAAAAATACAAAAAATTCAACATAGGCTAATTTCGATATTCCGAATCCAAAAATGAAGTCCATTTTGAAATATAAAATTTCTATAATTTTAAAAAGTGGTTATTACTATTCATAACGGCTACTTTGATTAGTCGCGGTGTTTTAGAACTCGAACTTGCGTACAATGCAAGCTATTGCATTATTGAAAGAGAGGCGTATCGTGGAAGCTCGGGGTGTTACATTCTCCCCTCCTTCAATGAATTGCGTCCTCACAATTTGAAATTTTTCTTTGAAAATAAAAGGTTGAAAAGAGAAAATACCTTTGAGGAAAACCCACATCGGAAATAAGATTAATAAATATATAACATTAAAAGAAAGCAGGATAAGTACAAAGGTCACCCGATATAGCCCATTCTAGGATTATATGAAAATATGGATATGGAGGAGAAACAAACCATCAAGGTCTGATGGAGAGTTATAGAAAACAGGATTAGGGGAAATTTTAACCACAAGAAAATCACAAACTTGTGATTGGTTAAACGGTCATTGAATCCCCAGTTGGAAAAGTTAACCGACAACATTTTTGTTTTAAGTTACCTTTTATAATGTTGAGGAATTTATTTTGGAGATTTACTAAGAACGTAAGGGAATATACATACTTGTTATGTATACTTTCATTCGTTAATAAATTTTTACCACAAACCCAACTTTTACTCCAAATGGTAACGGAACTCAAAAATATTCTATTTATCCTAATTGTATAAGGTTAAAAATGTTAACACATACCATTTAGATTAGTAAAACTATTTTTTAATAACCAGGGACTTCCTGTAGGCTAGTGGTAGGAAATAAAGTCTTGTCGCACTATGGTTGTGGGTTCGATTCCTGCAGCTTTGTCCGACGCGACGAGTTATTCCCCACCCTGCAGGTTGTCCTTTTCCTAAAACTATAGTATTATAATATTCCAAAAATAATCTTCAGAAATTCTTTAACCTTAAACAATACTATCCATGGTTCAACTTAATCCATTCCAACCTTAATAGTTATCCAAAATACCTCCGTCTAGACTTTCTCTAATAGGTCTCTAAATTCCAAAATCAATTGTAACATCAGATTCCCCAAACAAAGAAAAGTTTCTCTTATTGTCACATACTAAAAATATGATTACCTTAATCATATTAAAACCTTACTGAAATCAACAAGTACTGCAGTACAATCCATATATATATATCACATTATTCTTATAACCAGAATATAATCCTTGAGTCCAAAAGCACCAATACATTAATTATTCCGCTTCAAATGTAGTCACAGCATAAGATTGGCCTTGATCCCTTGGCCTTTTCTGAGGTAAGTTTCCCTGACGCTTAGGACATTCATTTGCATAATGACCCATTTCTCTACAATTGTAGCATTCAACTTTGATAGCCTCTTTCTTTCCCTTGCAATCACGAGCCTGGTGACCCTTTTCTCCACATTTATAACAAACTCTCATTCCTTTTAGGCAAGTACCAGGGTGATTCTTCCCACAATTATCACATACTGGAAAATCCTTCTTTCCCTTTTTCCCTTTATCTGTCTCTTGTTCCACCGTTCTCTTCTTCTCTTGCTTTTCTTTGTTGTCATAAGACTTAGAGAATTCCTTTTCTGTCTTGATAGCACACGAGACAATATCTTCGTATGATGAGAAGGATTGTGATACCAAAACTCGACGGAGAAATGGTTTTAACCCATCAAAGAAACGATCAATCTTACTCCTTGGGTTACGTATATAATCGGCAGCATGCCTCGCTAACCTTGTAAAGTTAGCCTCATACTTTGCGACATTCTCATCCTCCTTCTGCCTCAGACTCAGAAATTGCCTTTCCATATCTGCTCGATGGTCACGAGGAAAGTATTTTTCTAAGAAAAGCTCTTTGAACTCCCTCCATTCCATATTCGATACGTCATCATCTTCCTTTGTGTTTTGAATCAGCGACCACCACTGATCGGCATCTCCAGTGAGGCGGTAAACTGCCATGACAACCTTCTCCCTTTCACTACTCCCCAAGGCATGGAATATTTTCTCTAAGGAATTTATCCATTGCTCAGCTACTAACGGATTTGTACCCCCATTGAAGGCTGGTGGTTTTTGCCTCATGAAACGGTCTAGCATTGATCCTCCACGTTGCGGATCAGGGTGCTCCATATGAGTAAGGTTATTATTCATAACCTGAGTAAGTTGTCCCAGTATGGTGATTAGCTGATTGGAACCAGTTGCATCACCAGCCCCACTATAATTATCTTGAGCAGGAGGGCAATCCCTACATGGAGTGCGTGCATTGATACGGTTTCCATTTCTTCCACTAGGCTCCATTTCTAAACAATTGCATAAACTAGATTAGTTTATGAAATAAAATACATAATTCCATATTTGTAAAATACTTTACATAAATTGAACTATTTATGGATATAATCCATAATCATAAAAAGAAATGTTTCCTTTGAGGAAGTATATACTCATAACCCTTCATAGTGGTTTGTAAAGAAAATGAGAATTATCCTAAGCATATCCCCCGGGAGTGTCGTAACCAAGAGTACAGCAAGGCCCGTTGTCGTGCACCAGTTCCTGTTCGAGTCTAGCTCAAAGCGGTGTTTTCGGGTTTTACCCCTAGGTACATCTGTGCCAGAGCCGCCTCTACCTGCTCGTATCCAGAAAGGGATGTATTGCTCGGAAAACTCACAAAATCTCTACAATACCATAATTCTAAGAAGTTCTTCTATACTAATCCTCAAAGTTCATCTTAGGTCTACGTGCTCTAATCAGAGTTTATCTAAATCTAGCTTCCAAGGTTAGTACTAAACTGCCTCTGATACCAACTGTAACGCCCCGACCCCAGCTACCCAGAGTCGGTGCATTACTTCGTAACATTGGCATGATCACAAAAGATCAAGTCCCAAAAGACCGATTAGTTTAGTAGCCTTGGAAACACTAGATACATTCATAAATGTTACATTACATCATAAAGTGAAAAACTAATAACAAAGTCTTCATAGTCCACACTCATATCCTCTTCTGACTATCCCTGCAGGTCATTCATAAAATACTTCTTCACATCCTGGAAAATATTAAAACATTGAAAGGGGTGAGCTCAGATGCTCAGTAAGGATAACAATAATGCGGAAGCTTTCATAAATAAACTTTAACATTTAAGGCAATGTATAACTAAAACAAAAGCCTTTTAAACATGAACTTCAACATAATATGGCAAAAGTAAAATGAGATAATGCCATTTACATGGATATTCTACTGGTCGAATAATCACATGAAATATCAATAACCACTTTCATAATGATGGAATGCATAATGTCAGACTATCATAACCACGTAGCCAAGGCCTTGTGCCAAGACCACAAATAAGATTTTGTCAAGGCCTCGTGCCAAGACACTAGTTTGTCTCATGAGACATGCCGATGCATCGAGGAGCTATAGCGGGCTCCACCCGTCACTTATTAAGTCCAATGCATTCCTCATATGAATAGGTTTAAACATATCATAAACCATAACATAATCGTATCACATAAAACATGCATAAAGGAAACATAATATTTCCACATTTCAATCACAAGATATCAATACAACTCATTGATATAATAAAAATGTTTTCAAAACCATTTTCAAAACCAAAATAAAAGAAAGTTAAAACTTTGTATTTATTTTTCATTAAAAAAGTGATGGCTTGTAGAGGAAGCCGAAACTCAAATAATGGTCACGGCGGTGGAGAAGTCGTTGTCGCCGCATAAGTACGGAAATAAAAACATTCCCTTTTTGTCGTTTAGTAAAACGCTTCGTATAAAAAATATTCCTTTTGAATAAACGTAAAAGTCAAAGGGGTTTATACACCGTATAAAAGAAAGTTTTGTATAAAACCAAATATGCCTCAATGAGAGGGGATTGGGACGAAGTCCTTAAAAAGATCATTTTTAAATAAAATATATCTATTATGTGTATTCACTATATTTACACATAAAGAAAGTATAAATACAATATACGACATAATAATATCATGACATAATTTGAAAGTAGGAGATTAACCCAAAGAATAGAAATTGGGTTAAGAAGTTCCCTTACCTTGTGTCCGACTTGACTCAACCGTTCTTTAACCTCCTGAATAATAAACTAGAGTTAATATCTACCTTATTAAGAACCATTTTCAATTTCATTATCCTTTTTATATCACTTATTACAATGTTATGAATATTATGTAATTATTCAAGTTAATAACGATCGTTTTGTCGATCTTTGGTAACTTGAGTCAACAATAAACTTCTTATAATTACAAGTTGTTCATGTGGTAGAATATCCATTATATCCAGAATTATATTCATGATTTAGATGTCATATATATCTTATATATCTAGTATATACATTCATTTATAATATTACGTAACATTTAGAGGTAAGAAATGAAATGCACCGTTCATGGAGACGGTAAGCCGTACGTACGCATGAACGCTACTTTCATTTCAATTTCATATTTAATGGAACTAAATCATAATGATATAAATGTATAATATAATTCCAGTATAATATAGTGTATAATACCATTTACTCCATCCTTTATACATCCCACATATGGCATTAACGATTCAAATCACTTTGAGGGGACGGTAGTCCGCACTTCCTAAAATGAAATTATCGCGTTTTACCCATAATGGAAATCATAAAGTATGCCATAAATGAGAAATACATAAGCATAAGTAAAACATAAACATATTATATATCATATATAAAAATAGTGACATCTTAATGGCCACCTTTGAAGGTGTTATATGAGTCTTGAACAATCATCGTTTCGTGAGGCAGAAATTCACCATCCACAGAAACCGTATGTTCTTTAACCATTATATGTAGGTGTGTGTAAGTGTAGCTAGAATAATTCTTATAACAACATCCTAGTATATTTAGGATACTGGTGTTGTTACAAAAGAAATGAATAAAAAGAGTTTAGGGGGTTGGAGAAGAAAAATAAAACAAAACAACATTAGAGAATACATTACCTCAAAATCGGGTAACTCTTTTTGATTTGAGCCAAAGGCTTCCTTGGGAAGAGTTCTGCCCAAAGTGAGGCTTCTAGGAGTAATAGGGGGAAGTTGGGAGAGTATTTGGGCAGAGGTTGGCCGAGCAAAATAGCTTGAAAGTGTAAATGAGGTGGGAGATGTGGGGGCCTTTTATAAGTGGAGAGGAGGGGCACTTTTGGAAAGATTGAAATGTTATATTATTTCACAATTATTTTCGGATTCTAAAGGTCCCAAACTTATATAATTCGAGGCTAAGGTGATAAGGTTTCTAAATCTTCTCATCAAATAGGATTTGGACAAGTTTAAGCCTTGGATTTTGCATTATCTTCTCATTTTATTTAAATCGTTAAATAATGAGGTCATCGCTGCATCATAATGATGTCATAAATAATTTAATTTATTTAATGTATATAAATTATAAAACAAATACTATGATGTAGGAAATCTTTTTAGCTTTCTAATTAATATTTATAGTCAAAATTTGGACTTGTGTAACCCCACTTAACAACTGTTTTAGTAAAATAACTCATGTTTGTGTCAATTTAATTTTAACATTAAATAAATATATATTAATGTCATTTTCCAACTAAAGTGGCTCCATGGGGTCCCCAAGTTGACCCATGGGTTGTCTTGGTCGGCCATGACTCATCCAATAGGAGTAGTACAAGTGTCATGCTCATCTCATTTTATTAAAACATTATTTGTACCTTAAACTACACTAATTACCTCTAATCGCGATTAAGAACTTAAAAGTTACTATTCACCAAAAAAATTATTTTAATCTCATTGAACCACATTTTACTTCTTAATGACAACCATGTATGTCGGATTTTTGAAAATCAAATCACAGAAGTGGTAATATTTCATTTAAACGAAAAATCAGTTATTTAACTACCACTTAGTGGTTTCACTATTCATCAAAAATTGAAGTTTTTCAGAACAAGGCCAAAATTTCACTCTAAGCTATAATTGATATTCCGAATTCAAAAATGATGTCTATTTTACAAAATTCCAAACATATAAGTTTTATTAATTAATTTTATAATTAATTCCCGCTGTTACGACAAATAGCGTGTTTTTAAGAAACAATTTATATCAAAAGATTGGCAATTGTTTATGTCCAATTTCAATGTTAAATTAATTCTAATGACCACCATTGGATAAAATGGTAAAAATATATTCTAATTATACATTAAAACCACTAAATAGTATAATTTATCACAATAAATTATTTTGATTAAAAAAGTTGTTTTAAAGTATTTTTCACTATTCATAAAAATTAGAAGTTCTCAGAAAAATACCAAAAATTCAACATAGGCTAATTTCGATATTCCGAATCCAAAAATGAAGTCCATTTTGAAATATAAAATTTCTATAATTTTAAAAAGTGGTTATTACTATTCATAACGGCTACTTTGATTAGTCGCGGTGTTTTAGAACTCGAACTTGCGTACAATGCAAGCTATTGCATTATTGAAAGAGAGGCGTATCGTGGAAGCTTGGGGTGTTACAAAAAACTTCTTCCAGCTGTTGTAGATAATTTTCTAGACCTTAGCATCACTTTTCATGATCTTTAAGACCAAATCAACAATTATCGCCTGTTTGGGTTTCCCTTTGAAGCTGTTTAGCCAAGTTCTTCAAGGGTAGTAACACTTTCATCAATCTTATTTACCCATGTATATTTGGAAAACCATTAATTACATTACCACATGAGATATATTTTCCTTTATATATTCCATGGAAGATAACTCTTCTTCCTTAAGCACAAATTGACTTTATCACTGATATTAAATACAACCATAATATAAAGGGAACTTTAATTGGTACAATTCATGTGGTCAAGTCACCAGCACTCAAGGGATATCACAATACTGTCTACATTAAGAATATCACCCTCAATATTTTATCCCATAGATCATCGTATCAAGTTTCCCGGTAAAATTTCATGATTTCAGGGAATAGTTCATTCCCTTATTATCAGGCATAGTTTGAACTCCCCGTGCAATAATGTGGGACTCGCGACTTGAAATAGTCGCACCCCAACAACAGGTTGGTTGAGATTAGGTCACAAACACCAAATGAAAGCATCATATAACCCTAGGTACAAAAAACTCAACCAAAGAATTTCTTAAGGGGTTTTTGGAGATTCTGCAGGCTCTGATACCTAGTATAGGTCATGTGACTAAGTCACCATGCTCACAAGATGATAGGATACTTGTAATAACCTGATTCTTTCTTGAGGTATGGAATATTTCTATTTCCATCAATTTTTAGTTTAAATGATTAAATACTGCCTAATGTGAATTCCCTTGGAGTTAATGGAGCCATCAGGGGTGTATGGGAATTATTCAGAGCTTGTAACCTGAATTTTGAGGAGAAAAAGGATTATCACATGGTTAGTAGAAACAGTGTGTGGCAGGTCGCATCGTTACCTCTAACCATGTGAGGTTGGATAGTGAGAAGCTACAGGACACATGGTTTTCCAAACCATGTGGATGGAGGTGCACACCCATATAGAAGAACCTGTGATTGTTTATAGTGGGTTGAGACACAGTTTGCGCACGGTTAATCGAATCGTGCATGAAAACCATGCGAAGTGCCCCTTCTTAGAGAAAGGGGTGCATGGTTGGTGCGTAGTTTGGACAAACATGCAGCCAAACCATGTTTCCTAGTATTTTTGGTGAAATTAAAAAAATACCTTAATTAATCTTACAACCTAATCTTATTTTCACTTTTTTCCTTTATTGGTAGAACCTCACCTATAGAGAGATCCTTTTAATCCAAATATAGGTTTTCTACTAAATCTCCATTTGAGCTCAGAATCAAGATTTGTTCATCTCATTGGATCTATACCAGTGAGTACCCAATTCCTTTTGTTTATTTCTTTATTCTTCTGGGTATCAGCTGTGCTATTTAAGTTCAAGATGATATGCCTTATTTTTAGGTTTTTCGTATGTTCTTCATTTTTCTCCCAATCTAATTCGAATTAGGAGATGATACTAGATTAGTGTTCCACTAAAGACCTATAATAGGTGTTTTCATATGTTTCTCTAAAATTAAAGGTGTTTATATATATGTCATTGTAATGCACACTCAATTTTCTAAGCATCGCTCTTAAAATAGATTTTAATCATTACTTTAAAAGTATAGTAATAACCTATGTAATTAATGATACCATTGATAAATCAGTAAATTTCATGAACCTTGAATTGGAACCATACCTTGGGTGTGTCTTTTAATTAATTAGACCACCATGGGTGGCATATTTTTTGGAATTCCCTCGATTTATTCCTTTTACCCTTACCATGGGGTGTTAAATAATGAACTGTAATTTTTAATTTGAATTGATTAAAGGGGATGGAAGACCATGTCCCTAGGCTATGTCTATGTAATTTATTTCTTAATCATATGTTGCCTCTTATATTGGAATTCCCATGTAAAATAATTAAAATTCTAAGCCTTTTAAGATTATCCCATGTCTTGGTCTACCTTATGTGGTGAAGTTTAAATGAGATGTTCATGGTGATGGACTTTAAATTAATTAATTTAATTTGATTGAATGTTTATTATATGCCTTAGGTGATACATGGGTTCTCATAATAACACCATGTACAGACTCATTTTGTTGTTCCTCTACTTATTCCCAAGTGATACTTTGACTTCTTAGTGTATTGACAAGGATAGACTCAAAGGATTGACTGTTATACACTTGAGTGATACTTGGACTCCTTATGGATTTCCAAGGATAGACTTAGAGTTCCAATAATATATATTCCAGGAGTGAGACTTAGTATCCCTTATTGGATCACCAAGAAAAAACTAAAAAGGAAGTTGATTACATACATCATGGGTGACACTTGGGCTCCCTTAGTGGACTGCCAAGGATGGACTCAGTGAGCGGTGATGTTATATCACACCTAGAGAAATATCAGGATTCTAATGGGGAATTCCTAGGATAGGCTTGTATGATGATTGGTTTAGGAAACTCCTGGAGCTATACCTGGATTCCAAATAAATAATTCCAAGGATGGGCTTAGGTTATTTATTGAATAATAAATGGGATGATTTATACAACATGTCTTCTAATAAAAATCACAATATTGGATTTAGTCTTTGTCTTACACCTGATTGATGGTCTTGTTAGGCATCCTTAATCACATATCTTCAAGGGGGATGTTGTGCTACATGCCAAGTCTCGAGACTTATTAAATAAATTAAATTGATTTTAAAATAATACAGGACTGACTATTCATTTAGAGATATTCTAGCTAAGGTCGAAGCAAGTAGTTGAGTATGGGTGTCTATAGGAACCCGAACCTTTATGGGTTGTTTATATACAACACTTATTTAAATATTATATTACTTTTTACATAATGTTTTTTTTTGAAAAGTACACAATGTTATTATTATATATTCACTGAATAGATGAAATTAGAGAACTTTGGGTGATGACCTATTGGGATTGTATCTCACACCCTATACAGTCTTCCTTTGGGTACCCATATAGACTCTTTGGATATAGGTATGGATAACGACAATTGCCTTACTATAGGTTTTTGATAGCTACTTAGGATAAGGGGAGAACATGTCTGATCTGAGGCTTGTGATGCTAATTGGATAGTTTTTTTTCCTTTTTGAATTTTTTTTTAAATGTATTTTATTCTTGTATAGATACCTATTTTGGCTGTTTTTTATAAATGACATGTATCATCATCATCTATATATCATATTACTTCTGGAATTATTTATATATTCTTGTCTTGTTTATTTACCATCTTTTATGTTGATTTACTACTTCCACTATTGATTGTATGTTTGTAACTACTATGTTACACTCTGACAAGAGGTAATAGTCTCCCCATAGACACACCCTAGACCCACACTACTAGTCAGCAGCCTCTAGAATTTGGGTAGATGCTCTTGAGTCCATGCGTCCAACTAGGCTCGGGGAACCTTTCAGTGGAATTTAGGCCCGGGATTTTATAAAGTGGTATCAAAGGATTCTTTTCTAGTTTTCTTTACTATTTTGAGACAATAGAAAGGGATAGGAAGGAATAAAAATTTGGTGGTGAGTTTTTCCTAAGCGTAGCTAACCCATGTATAGAAAAAATCCAAATTTCCTTGAATGGAAATTGTTGTTTTATGTATTTTGGCTATTACAGTTGATTTAATTCCAATGTTGGGAGATGTACATGAATTTTGATTTTATTATTAATATGATTGTGGGTTCTATTTTGTTGCAACCTGATGAGATGAGGATATTCCATCTCATAAATCATTTTAGGCACCTGTTATAATTCACATGTCATGCCATATAGGGTGTATTTCTTGATTGCATTCTATTGTGATATTTCCATGATTGATATACCTACTACTTGATAAATGATTGTACAAGTAATTGGAAAGCATTGTTGGTACTTAGAGTGTCTGTCATAAACTAAGTAGTTTTTTCCTAATTAGTTTATAGTAGACACCCTAAGAAGCCAATTGTGGCATATTGGGTCATGGACCAAGAGTCGTGTGGATTGGAACATGTTATGATGTGGATTAGGTAGATGCCATAATTTGGTTCATGAGGAGTATGTGACCTTATGAATTGAAATTTTTTGAACCATTGTTTCAACCATGTAAAATTATTTGTGATATAATGGTAATGAAATGAGAATAAAATGGAAAGTGAAACTATTTATGCAAGAGAACTTGACCCAGACCCAACCTTGGTAGTGGGTAGTAGGTGGTATATCTTGATTTCTTTTGATCTGTACGTCGCCCAGACCAATATTAAGGAGAAATCATAGGGGTGTGATTCTTATATAGGAACACTTGTACCTATCCTATTTCAATATCTATACTTGATCTGTGAAATTTGATAATATTATTTTTTAGGTGTGTGTTTGGCATTTTATAGACATGCCACCATGATGAACTCTATTCGTACACTAGGAGGGTGACAAAGACAATGCTCTGAAGGTAGTGTTCCATGGGCTACCGGTGGACCCTCCTATAGTTCCAACTATGGAACCAGAATTTTTACTAGACACAAGTGCTAAGGCACGGTTCAATGAGGGGTTTTTCTGCTTTATGCAGACTTTTTAGGGAGCACCGCATCCAGTCACATCTATGGTTGAGCTTATGGGTGTGTTACAACAGTATAATCCACACAATTTTTTGAGGGATGATAGACCATAGGCTATGGAGTCATGGATAGAGTTCATGTTGTCTATCTTTGAGCATCCAGAGATTCCACTCAAGAGGAGTGTAAAAAACACTACGTGTATGATGTGTGATTCCACCAAGAGATGGTGGGATGTCATTACTCAAACAGGTCATCATAGGGAGATGGATTGAAGGTATTTTCATATGGAATTCTATGATTATTTCTATCCTGAGATATTGAGGGTCGATAGAGGCTGAGAGTTTGTCCACATGGATAAGGGTGTGTTATTAGTTATGGATTATTCGGCATGTTTTACAGAGCTCCAGTGCTTCGCACCTATTCTGTTAGGTGATGAGTTATCTAAAGACAATAAATTTTAGGATGTTCTTAGGTATGACATCTAATACCAAGTGAATGTATTTTGACTAACTACCATTTCTATAATAGTGAATAGAGGTATTATCATAGAGTATAATCTGAGAGAGGTTGGTGGTGTGATTCATGGAGGTTCGACACCCAGATCTGGTACTACATCGACCGGTAGTAGGAATCATCCTATAGAGCTTCCACGTAGTGATATTAGTAGCTAGAGAACATACTCAGGTATCTAATAAAGGTTCCATGAGTATATTAGATTGCGATATATGATAGATCAGTGCATGAGAGACCCATTAGAGTGTTGATTCTATGGAAATATGGGCCATATATAGCGATTATGAAGAAATTTTCCTCTAAAATCCAATGAGAGATGGTTTCAACCAACTACACATGAAATAGAGGGGTCAGTATCTTCTCATTAGGTAGGGATCTATTGTAATAATGGCTGATCAGGCTGAGGTGGTGGTCATGGTTGTGGTAGTCAGACCCATATTTGCAGCAACAGTAGAGTGGATCTGCTCAGGGTAGCCAGGCTATATCACAGGGTCGTAGATCAGGATATATATACGTAGTGAAACTAAAACCTAAGGAGTATAATCCTAGACTTTTTACTATAAGAGGTGATATTATAGTAGACTCTACTTTAGCATCTCCTCTTTTCGATATAGGTTATTCTAATAGATTTATATCAATGCTCATTATGGAGATCCTTAGGCTCAAAATTCAGTGTTATGATGGTGTTATGAAGCTTGATACTCCATTGGGGATTTGAACGGAATATGTTCATCAATGTAGGAAGTTCCCCTTGAGATTGGTGGGTGTAACTTTATATGGGATCTCTTTGTCCTCGAGAATACAGGTTTTTGACATTATTCTTGGGATGGGATGGTTGGTTCCCTTTCATGCTTTTGTTTATTTCTATCACTGAAGGATGAACTTCACATCATCATAGGTCTGAGAGTTTATTCACAAGGGTGAATGGGATGTCCAAGAGAGTTGGGCTAGATCCGAGCATCATGGGTTGGGTGGGATGATATCTCAGATTAAAATTTTATATCTTGATGATCAGGGAACACATCAGGTAGATTTCTCTCCAGTGGTTGATCATTTTATGGATGTTTTTCTAGATGAATTTTCAAGATTACCTCTAGTGAGAGCAGTAGAGTTATATATCTATCTTTTTTTTAGGAGCTGCATCAGTATCCATTCCTCCTTACGGGATGGATACTACTGAGATACAAGAAATCAATAGGTAGCTAGAGAATTTAAAGGTAAAGAATTTTATCCAACCTAGTACTTATCTATGGGGTTAATTGGTCCTTTTATAAAAAAAAGGAGTATGGTACCCTCAGGATATGTGTGGATTACCAGAAGTTGAACCAAAGGATGGTTAATAACTAGTATTCTATTTCGTGGATAGATGATCACTTTAACTAGCTCTGTGGAGCTTGGGTATTCTCAAATATTGACTTGAGATTGAGTTATCATTAGGTGTGTGTTATAAATTCATACATACCTCGTACAAATTTTCATAGAAGTTGTGTTCTATATGAGTATTTAGTTATGTCATTAGGTCTCATGAATGCACTAGCGGTTTTCATGGAACTGACAAACCAATTCTTTCATCCTTATCTGGATTCATTTTTCATGGTATTCATGGATGATATCTTTGTGTATTATCACAATCAACATGACCATTTCAAACATCTTGATATTATTTTAGATACACTAAGAGAGAATCAGTTATATGTTAAGCTCAAAAAGTTACACTTCTAGATAGATCATATTCAATACCTAGGTTACATTATCTTAGAGACAAGAGTATCAGTTGACCTATATAATGATATAGTTATAGTTTCCTAAGAGCATCCCAAGAATATCTTTGAGATATAGAGTTTATTTGGGATTGTTGTATATTAAAAGAATTTTATATAGGACTTATCACACCAAGAAGTGCCACTCACAGTCTTGACTAAGAAGGGTGTGAAGTTTGTATAGTCATATGCATGTGATTTAGGTGAGGACCCTCCTTCTGATTGGACCATAGAAGGGGATGAAATTTTTAATATACATGGTCACGTATTGGTTTTATTAGACACGCACATAGAGTTAATGCAATACTTCCACGCTTCATCGTAGGTAGTGAACCATGGTGTCACCAAGATGTATCAGGATATACATCGCCAATACTGGTGGCCAAGTATGAAAAGAGATGTAGCTATATTTTTTCTAATATGTTCCACCTATTAGTGGGTGAAGGCGGAACACCAGTGACCAGATGAACTTTTACAGTAGCTACCCATTCCTGAGTAAAAATGGGATAACATCACAATGGACTTTTTGAAAAATTTACCAAGGTTTCCTCAAGGTAGTGTTGTCGATTGGTTTTTTATTGATAGGCTCACAATTTTTTCACATTTCCTACCTATCAAGGATACATTTCCAGTAGATAAGCTTGGGAAGTTGTATATATATGAGATAGTATGACTTCATGGGTTCCCTCATACTATCATTTCAGATAGGGACACCTAGTTTACATCTCATTTCTAGAAAGGGTTGTATAGGGAACTGGGTACATTGGTGCTTCTGATCATGGCATACCACCCTCATACTGATGGCCAGTCAGAGAACACTATATAGGTTCTTGGGAACATGTTGTGGGAATGTGTCCTAGATTTTAGGGGAACTTGGGATAGGCACATACCCATTTTTTATTTCTCATACAATAATATATTTCAATATACTATTCATATAAAGCCCTATGAGGATTTGTATGGTAAGCCATTATGATCACCCTTGTGATGGTTAGAGTCTAGAGAGGAGGCTATGCTTATCCCTCGTCTCATATAGAAGACTATAGAGAAGATACTGAAAATTTATGAAATAAATAGTATGTAAATTTTTATAGAAGACCTCTAGAGTTAAAGTTTGGGGATTGGGTCTTTTTACATGTCTTTCCAAGGCTGGGACATAGGAGGTTCAGGAAATAGGGTAAGATTTCACCATAATATGTCAAGATATTTGAGATTTTGGAGAGAGTCAAGCTAATAGAATAACAATTGTAGTTACCTTAGAGGTTCCAATCCATGCATGAAGTCTTCCACATATCTCATTTTTGTCGTTATCATGCAGTATCATCTCATGTTTTCAGCCTGAGGTGGTTGAGTTACTAGTAGATACATACTTTCAGGAGTATCTTATTTTTATTATGGATCATAGCACAATGGTTCTATGAGGTCGGTCGGTTCCTTTATTTTGGGTGCTATGGTAGAAAATCCATGTACAAAATGAGACCTAGGATCGAGAGTCCAATGCACGAGCACAGTGGCCAGATTTATTCACAGATTATGCTTCACCACCATTGGAAGGGAAATCCAGGGACAAATTTATTTAAGGGGGTAATTTTATAAAAACATGATTCTTTCTTAATTTACATAATATTTTAATTTATATAAATTTTCAGTCTAAATGATTAAATATGACCTGATTTGAATTCCCTTAGAGTTCATGGAGCCATTGGGGCTGTCTGGGGCTTGTTAAGATCCCATAACTAGAATTTTGGGGAGAAACATACTTTCCGCATGATTAGTATAAATCATGTGGGGAAGGTTGCATGGTTACTCCTAAATGTGTGAGATTGGATATTGGGGAGCTACAAGACTCACATTTTGTTAGACTGTGTGGATTGAGGTGCATGCCCATATGGGAGAACATTCAGTTTTTTACTGTGGGGTGAGACATGGTTTGTGCACGGTTAGTCAAATTGTGTGTGAAAACCGTGTGAGGTTCCCCTTCTTATAGAATATGGAACACATTTGAGGCGCAGTTTGTCCAACCATGTGTCTAATTATTTTGCGTGAAATTAAAAAATTTCCCTTGATTAATTTTATAACCAAATTCTATTTTCACTTTCTTCCTCTATTAGCAGAACCTCACCCATGAAGAGCTCTTTGAATCCAAATCTATGATTTCCCAAAAAAATAACTATTCAAGATTAGAATCAAGGGTCATTCATCTCATTAGATCTACACCAGTGATTACCCAATTGATTTTGTTATATTATTCATTCTTCTTAGTATCATATGCGCTATTTAAGTTCAAGCTAATATGCCATGTTTTTAGGGTTTTCATTCGTTATTCATTTTTCTCCTGACCTGAGTTGAATCAGGAGCTGATACTGGATGAGCACTCCAATAATTAACTATGGTAGGTGGTTTCAATCTTTTCACTCAAATTTTATGTGTTTACATATATTTCATTATTCCACGTGCCCATTTTTCTAGAAATCACCCTTGAAATGGATTTTAATCATTATTTTAAATGGATGGAATAAAATATATAATTAATGAGACCATTGATAAATGATTAAAGGTCATGAAAATTAAAATTAAACCACCCTTTGGGTGTGTTGTTAAATTAATTGGACTGCCTTGGGTGGCATATTTTTTGGATTTCCCTTGAGGTGTGCCTTTTACCCTCTACATGGGATGTTAAATGATGAATTGTAAATTGTAAATTGAATTGATAAAAGGGAATGGAAGGACATGTACCTAGGCTATGTCCATGTAATTTCTTTCTTAATATTATGTTTTCTATTATAATGTAATTCCCACATAAGACAATTAAAAGGCTAATACTTTCTAAGCTTATCCCATGCCTTGAGACACCTTCTGAGGTGAGGTTTAGATGAGATGATCATGATGATGACCTTTTAATTAATTAATTAAATTTGATTGAATGGTTATTGTATTCCTTGGGTGATACATGGGTTCTCATAAAAATTCCATGGATGGACTCATTTATCTGTTTCTCTACTTATGCCTGACTGATGCTTTGACTCCTTAGTGGACTTCCAATAATGGACTCAGAGCCTTGACTGTTATACACCTAAGTGATACTTGGAATCCTTATGGATTTCCAAGTACAGACTGAGGGGAAGATTATATATATTCTAGGAGTGAGACTTGGGATCCCTTAGTAGACCACTAAGGATAAACTAAAAGAGCTGTTAATTATATACGTTGTGGGTGAAACTTGAGATCCCTTAGAGAACCACCAAGGATGGACTCAGTGAATAGTGATGTTATAAAATACCTAGAGAGATTCTAGGATTCTAATAAGGAATGCCTAGTATGGGCTTGTAAGTTGTTTGGTTTATGATATGTCTAGAGAGATACCTAGATTCCTAATAAAGAATGTTAAGGATAGGCTTAGGTTCTTAATTGAATAATAAATGGAATGATTTATATGGTGTGATTTTCAATCCAAATCACAATATCATATTTGGTCTTTGTTGTACACCTGATTGATTGCATGTTTAGGCATCCTTGATCACATTTCTTAACAGGGTACAATGGGTTATGCGCTAGGTCCCAGAACTTATTAAATAAATGAACTTGACTATAAAATAATACAAGACTAGGTATTTATTCACAGAAATTTTGGCTAAGGATGAAGCAGGTAGTAGAGGATAGGTTTCCATGGGAACCCAGACCATTATGAGTTTTTTACATACAACACTTATTTTTATATTATATAACATCCTATATACTATTATTATTATATATTCACTGAATGGATAGAATCAGATACCTTTGGGTGATGACCTACTAGGATTGTATATCACACCCTGTTCAGGTCAACTTTGGGTACCCGTATAGACTATTTGGATGCAGGCATGGATAAGGTCAAGAAACCTACTACAGGTTTTTGATTTCTTCATAGGATCAGGGGATCATAGGATCGAGTTGAGGCTCGTGATTCTAGATGTATAGTTTTTGTCCTTTTTATTATTTTGTTGCATGTATTGTAATGTTGTATAGATATCTATTTTGGTTGTTTTTTAGACATGACATGTATCATCATCATCTATATATGAGATTACTTCTGGAATTATTTATATATTTTTGTCTTGTTTATTTACCAAATTTCTGGTTGATTTACTACTTCCACTATTGATTGTGTGTTTTCTACCATTGTGTTACACTATGATAAGATGGAATAGTCTCCCCACAGACACACCCTAGGCCCTCACTACTAGTCAGCATCCTCTAGATCTTAGGGAGATGCGCTTGAGGTCATGTGGACAACTAGGCTCGGGGCACCTTTTAGTGGAATCTAGGTTCGGGATGTTACTATAATTTCCACTTTATGCATCTCACCCTCAGGATTTTCTCCCATGGATAATCTCACCCTATTTACTTGGGAAAAGGTCTTGTGTTAGAGGAGATTCTGCACCCTTGTTATTAAGAATAGTGTTATAAATCATAAAGTATTAAGTTGGATTTGTTGATAACAAGGATTAAAGCTTTTACAAAGAGATTTATGGTCAAGGTTGATGACAAGATGAGTGTTGGCGTCTCAATAAATCAATTGGATTTTTTAACAATAGTATTATTGGAATCACATGATTTAAGATGAATATAGTGATATCCAAAGAATATTGAAGGCATCTTGGAGAAGGTATAGTAATACCATGCTTTATCACAAGGCATGTTGTGTTTAAGACTTCAAAACATAGGTAAGGCCATACCCCAGAGGAGGACATGGTAAAGATGGAGAAGTTTTCAGAAGCATTACATGCCCATTGCATAGAATGTGGTGAGAAGAAAAGTCCATAAATGGTAAAATAAACATGGACCACACCCGTGGTGGCCCTTATGGTGAACACTTGGTTTACCTATACAACATAGCTAAGCCCAAAATGGGCATACTGGAAGTTGTGGTCTGGGATTTTCACTACATGGAACCTTGAATTTTGGGAAGTCTAAAATAGGCTTGACCACACCCATGGTACAATATGTGGTGCTTGTGATGTCTACCTATGAGAAGCAGGGATGCCCAAAATGGGTTTTGAGTGTTAAAGTAGTTCGTGGTCGATAGGTGATGGCATGTTGTTCAGAATGACCAAAATAGCCATCCCTACACCACTAGTGAACGATGTGTTTGCAATATCCATTACATCCTTCAAATTTGATCATAAAACCCTTTCCATGGTTGAAAAAAATTAAATTTTATGTTGTAACATGTTTTATTTTTTGTAATGAACTTCTATGCATAACATTGAATTATATAATGAAACAAGTTCATGATTATTGAGGAACTGCCAAAAATGATCTAAACAAACATTATTAATGTTTTATATAATGATCCATAATCATATATGATAAAAAATTATTTATGGTATCATTATATATTATTAAAACATATTTATACCATTTCATTCCACTTTTGTAATTTCATTTTCATACGACAAGAAAATCAAATACAAACCATCCATGGAAATCATGTAAAGAACGCACCCAAAACAATGGAAAGAACAAAATACTAATAATTAAAGGGTAAAATAATGTTATGAAATGATCATATAAGGTGTTATAAACATGAATATATTTCTGTAAGATATTAATAACACTCTTTTAACCATTATAAAGGAGGTATAAATTATTTTTAATTAAGACAAACCCGGGGTAAGGTAATTCATAACCCTATCTCTATTCTTTGGGTTAACATTCCACTTCATTATATATGTGGTATTGAGATTTTTTGTGTGATGAATTTTGTTTATATTCTATTTAATTATGTTTATTTATAGTGTATATACATTTTCTATTCACTCTATTAAGTATCACTTCAATTATATTATATTTGTAAGGGGATTTTCTTTAAAAATACTCTTTTAAAATTCTATTTTATGAAATTCAAGAGCAATGTTTTTATGTAATTATTCATGTTGTATGATTGTGTTATGGTTCTTGGGAATTTTCTATGATGAAGGTTGGTACCTATATCTCCCTCTAATGCATTGGGTATGTGTAAGTTATAGGCCAGACATATGGTTACTCCAAGTGTAACTGCAATGGTTACACAAATTATATGGTAGCCATGAGGGTTACAAATTATAAGGTAGATGAGAGGGTTATAAGATTTTGTAATTAATGCTCAAATATACCTTTATGGTTATATTTATGATCCATATGTTTTGTTTAAATCTCATGTAAATATCAAGTTTCACAATGTTAGTTTATATGGGTAACAATTATGTCTTTTTTTAAAATTATTTCATATGTTACAAGTATTCATGGACTAATGTTTTCTTTCCTTCTTTTTATATACCTTATTGAGATTTTTTTTCTAATACCATGTTTTTAAATTATTTTAATAGGTTATAATTATGTGTAAGACAAAGAAGGAATCCATGTTAAATGTTATGAATATTTTTCAAAGAAAACATGTTTTATTTAAAAAGCCTTGTATTTTGGAAGAAATGGATACTATTTTTGTGGTATTTACTCTATATGAATGTATAATGTTATGTATGTGTTATATAAAAATTATCTAAAAATTTAAAATTTAAAATATCCTCAATATGAAAGGAAGTGGGTTCTTGACTGAAATTCAATATTATGTAATGTAATAAGTTCGAGTCCTTATAGTTGGTATCAGAGGATGGTTTAGATAACTTTAGGGGTTAGGATGATGTTAATATAATAACATAAATAATTTTTAATTTATGGTTAATTTTAAATGATATAGAATTTAAATATTACTATGTTTCTTTGACTAAGATATGTTTCTTCAGAACAGTTTTCCTCATAAGAAATATGGAAGCTGAAGAGAAGAGGCACTGATAGAATGATATCCTTCCAAATATACAGCCCGGAATGGTAGGGATTAGAACCTAGAAGTTTGTGATAGTAATGTTCTATATGATGTAAGCAATAAATGGTGGTGGCATACATTCAAGAGAACAATTAGAGGTACCACAATAGAACGTGATCATAGTGGAACATTTTATGAGACAACACCCTCCTGCTTTCATTGGATCTTCAGACCCAATAGAGGCTAAAGGTTGGATTAAGGCCTTATGGTATGCTCAGATAATCGAAAGTTAAGTCTTTACATTTATCATTTTGAATGTGAATTTGATCGGTGGTGTTCAATGGTTAATAATATTGGGGATAGAGAGGATATTGATACCTTATAGTGGGATGAATTTAAAAAAAATTCCTTGAAAAATATTTTTCTAAGGTGGTGTGACTTAGTATGGAGAACCAATTCCTTGAATTGAAGAAAAATGAGGAATATTTAGTGGTTTTTTATGAAGAAAACTTCACCCGGCTGGTGAGGTATTCTCTAAATCTTATTCTGGATCTTGATAGAAAAATCAACCGCTTTTACTTAAGATTAAATCCAAGGTATCGAAGGGAATTGGCCTCCCTTGAATTCAAAAGTAATGATAAAATTCTATGATGTGCTGAGATGGTAGAGATGGAGTTTTCTGATGATCATGTGCACTTTGAAAATAAGGAAAAGAAGAGGCCTAGATGGAAAGTGATGGGTAATAATCAACCAAATAAATCTGATGGTAAGAAATTCTAGTTTCTAGTTTATGAAAAGTGTCGCAAAAAGAACCTTGGGGAATGCCTTACCAAAACTGTTAAGTGTTTTCGATGTGGTAAGTTTGGACATATGGCCCAAGATTTTAATGAAAATGATCCTAAGACTAATCCTGATAAGAAAACTATAAAGTGTTTTAAATATGGATAGATGGGTCATTATGAAAATGTCTTCCCAAAGAGATATCTGAATGATGCAAAGAATCCAGAATATAAGCAGAAAGGTGTAGTGAGATCCTTTGCGACTATGTCAGTAGATTTCGGGCCATCCAATGAAGATGTATCAGGTACCTTATTTGTTTACTTAGGTTTTTCTAATGTTTTTTTTGATACGGGGTTTACACGTTCCTTTATTTCTGAGTAATTTTCTGGTAAATTGAAAATATCACCTCAAAAAATGATACTGGAACTTAATGTTAAAACACCAGAGAAAAATATTATAGAAAAGAGTAATTATAATAATCTTTCTATTGTGTTCTGTGGAAAGACTTTACCTATAAACCTTGTTTTTTTCCTTATAAGAGTTTGATGACATTCTGGGAATGGATTGGATTTCTATTTATCATGCTACGATTGACTATAGAGCTAAAGAAGTTGTTTTTTAGAAAGAATTTCAGTTTGTGTACAAGAACAAACCCATAAAATTGATAACATATCAGAAAGCTGAGAAACTATTGAAAGATGAAAATGAAAGTTATCTTGCTGATATTGTTGAAAATAAGGGAACTATTCAGATTAATTATGTGCCAGTGGTAAATGAATATCTTGATATTTTTTCTAATGATTTACCAAGTGTCATACCTGATCGGGAATTCTAATTCACAACTAACTTAGTTCCTGATGCTAATCCAATTTCAAAACCAACATATTGAATGGATCAAATAGAACTTCTTGAATTGAAAAATTAGTTGCAGGATTTTCTTGATAAAGGATTCATTCATACTAGCACTTCAACATGGATTAATTCTATTTTGTTTGTTAAAAATAAAGATGGTTCCATGAGACTTTTCATTGATTATAGAAATTTTAATAACATCACTATTAAAAATAAGTATCATTTTTCTCATATCGATGACTTTTTTGATCAGCTCTAGGGAGCTCGGAATTTTTTCAAGATTGACTTGAGATCTGGATACCATTAACTAAAGGTGGAGGAGGATGACATCCCAAAAAACCTTTTCATACTAGATATGGTCATTATGAGTTTGTTGTTATTCCATTTGGGTTAACTAATGCACCTTCTGTATTCATGGATCTTATGAATAGAATATTTCATGAGTTCTTGGATAAGTTTTTTGTTGTTTTTATTGATGAAATTATGGTATTTTCTATATGTAAAGAGGATCATAAAAAACATCTAAGGGTTTTTTTGAAAACATTAATGGAAAAGAAGATATATAGAAAATTCAGCAAGTGTGATTTTTGGTTGCAACAGATTTCTTTGCTTGGGTACATTGTAAATAAGGATGGAATAATAGTTGATACTACCAAAACAAAAGTGGTAGATGAATAGCCAAAACCTAAAAATGTTACATATGTTTGTAGTTTTATTGGATTAGTAAGTTATTACTAACGGTTTGTTAAAAAAAATTCATGGTTATCTAGCCCACTAACTAAGTTAACATGAAAAGGGGTTAAATTTATTTGGACAAAAGAATGTGATGTTTGTTTTCGGTAACTAAAGAAGAGATTAGTGAATGCTCCAGTTTCGGCCTTGCCTTCTAGAAATGGTGAGTTTTTCATCCACAGTGATGCTTCATCGAACGGACTTAGTTGTGTTCTGATGTAGAATGATCAGGTAATTACTTATGCTTCAAGACAACTAAAACCCCATGAGTTAAATTATCCCATACATGATTTGGAATTGGTAGCTGTGGTTTTTTTCTTTGAAGATTTGGAGGTATAATTTATACAGAGCCAAATGTCAAATATATACTGACTATAAAAGTCTAAAGTATATATTCACTTGGAAGGAATTAAACATGAGGTAGAGAAGATGGATTGAACTGATAAAGGATTATAATTGCATGATTAATTACAATTTGGGAAAATCAAACAAATTGGAGGATTCCTTGAGTCAAAAACATCATGCATCATTAACCATGTTACATTTGAAACATGATCCCTTGATTAATGATTTGATGAATTTTGGATTAGAATTTTTTGGTGTAGGAAATACCTCTGTTTTGTTTCAGGTTTCGGTGTAGTCATCATTATCAGACATAATTAAGAAAGCGTAAAAGGAAGACCATGAGTTACAGAAAAAGGTAGAATTGGTTCAAATGGGTAAGTTTCCATAATTTAACCTTGATAAATATTGTGTTTTAAGATTTGGTAAAAGGTTGTGTGTGCCTTGTGATTCTTAGTTGAGGAAATATTTATTATGTGAAGCTCATATTTCTCCATTTTCAATTCATCTTAGCAGTACAAATATGTACAGAGACCTTCAGAAGTATTACTGGTGGGATGGAATAAAAAGGGATATTGCTGATTTTACCATGAAATGTTTGACATACCAATAGGTTAAAGCAGAGCGGCAGTTACCAAAGTGGATGCTTCGACCTTTTACAGTTCCAGAGTGGAAATGGGAGAATATATATATGGACTTTTTAGTGGAACTACCTAATACTTCTCTAGTTAACAATGAAATTTGAGTTGTTGTTCATCAACTGACAAAATATACACATTTTATTTCTATTCGAGATACAGTGTCTTTGGATCAGCTTTCTTGATTTTACCCCAAATATATTGTTAGGTTACATGGATTTCCTCTTTATATTGTATCTAAATAGGATACCAGATTCACTTCTAACTCTTGGAAGGGCCTTTAGAAGTCGTTGGGAATAGAATTCAATTTTAGTATAGCTTTTCATCCTCAATCAGTTTGGCAGTCAGAATGGATAATTCAGACTTTGGAGGATATGCTTCAAACTTGTTCAATGGACTATCAGGAATGTTGGGATCATCATCTTTATTTAGTTGAGTTTTTGTATAATAACAGGTTTCATTTCAGTATACAGATGGAACCTTTTGAGGCATTGTATGGGAAGTGGTGTCAAACTCCAGCTTTTTGGGATGAAGTCGGGGAAAGGAAGTTGATGGGACTATAATTAGTAGAGGAAGTGGCTGAGAAAGTGATTATTATCTAGTAACACATGAGGATATCTTAGAGTAGACTGAAAATTTATGCAGACAATAGGATAAAAGACTTTTCTTTTGAGGTAGGTGATCATGTTTTTCTTAAAATATCACCATGGAAGAGTTTTATGTGCTTTAGTAAGAAATGAAAGCTAATTACATCATTCATTAGAACTTATAAAATCTTGGATAAGGTTAGACTAGTTTCCTAAAAAGTAGATTTTCCTATGAGTTTATCTCAGGTACATAATGTTTTTCATGTTTTTATGTTGAGAAAGTATATGCCAGATTCAACTCATGTTTTGAGCCCAGAAGCTGTTTAGCTAGAAGAGAACCTTTCTTATGAAGAGAAACTGGTTCAAATCCCTGATCAAAGAGAACAAGTATTGAAGAATATGGTAATGCACCAGGTAAAGGTTTTTTGGAGAAACCACATTATTGAAGAAGCAACATGAGAATCTGAAAATTCTATGAGGGAAAGGTACCCTCGCTTGTTTAATAATTAAATAAAATTGTGAGGGCATAATTTCCAGAAAGTGGGGATAATGTAACACCCCAAGGATTTAAAAATAAATTGAAATGCATGAAACTTTGTTTTAATTATATATTTATAACTAGCCTTTAAACATAATTTTTCTGCTTCTATGTTTTGAATTTTGAAAAATGGTCATCTACAATTGTGATCAGTAAGTTATTTGGATTCTGATGGAACCAACTTGTTTTTTGGTGACTAGTAACACACCCTTATGAATAGTAATATGAATAGTAATATGACCCTAATTAATAGTAAATTGTATTATAATTTTATTTTCTTAAGGCTTTAAGATAATGATGTGTTGATTGATTTTTGAAGGTGTTAAAAATGAGTTACAAATTTAAAATTGTAATTTTTTAATAAATTATGATTTTATTTAAAAATTAAATTAATAATATTTATAAAATTATTATCAAAAAATGGATTTCATTTTTGAATTCAACACATCAAAAAATGGTTAGGGTGAATTTTTGGGATTTTTCTGAAATTCTTGAATTTTTTATGAATATTAAAATACAATAAATTGCGATAAATGCTAAATATTTGATTTATGGAGTCATGTATGATGTTATGATGATGTAATAACACTTGGTTCAAACTCACATTCAATCTTTACTATTTTCGCATGATTCTTGAGCAAAAATATTAAAATAATGATTAAAATAATGTAAAATTCTTCCTCTCCTCCATTAGAAATACCACCCTCATTCCCCTCTTCCTCTCAGACCTCTCAAGCCTTGATAATTGTCTAAGTTATGAAAAATCCCCTCCCCAAGTCTCTTAACCACTTCATATAGGTTTTGGTCTCACAAAAATTATAAAACCAAAGGCCTTAATGAGGATCTCAAGGAGAAGAGGTCAACAAGTAAGAATCCTCTTCCTTTTTCATGTGTTTTCTTTCCAATTCCTTTCTTTTATTATACTCTCTGTCCATCCACTTATCCAGGAGTTATGAAATCTACAAAATCTTATATATTATTTATGTTACCATTTTCATGTGAAATATTCATCATATTTCTTTCTCTCCTCTTCCTCTTGTTCTAAAAATAAAAACACCGTCCATGATGTGCTGATTTATCAAAATCGTGGACGATGTGTTTGAAATATCCATTAAATCCTTCAAAGTTGATCATAAAACCACTTTAATGGTTGAAAAAGAATTTAAATTTTATTTTTTAACATATTTTATGTTTATATAATGAACTCCAATGAATGACATTAAATTATATAATGAAACAAGTTCATGATTATCGAGGAACTGCCAAAAATGATATAAACAAACATAATTAATGTTTTATCTAATGATTCATCTTCATATATGATAAAAAAATGATTTATGGTATAATTATATATTCTGGAAACATATGGATACCATTTTATTCCACTTCTATAATTTCATTTCCATACGACAAGAAAATCAAATACAAACCGACCATGGAAATCATGTCAAGAACGCACCCAAAACAATGGAAGGAACAAAATACTAATAATTAAAGGGTGAAATGATGTTATAAAATGATCATATAAGGTGTTATAAACATGAATATGTTTCTTTAATATATTTATAACACTATTTTAACCATTATATAGGAGTTTTAAATCAGTTTTAAGTAAGACAAATCTGAGGTAAGGGAATTCATAACCCAATTTCCATTCTTTGGGTTAACATTCAACTTCATTATTTATGCGGTATTAAGATTTTTTGTGTGATTAATTTTGTTTATATTGTGTTTAATTATGTGTATTTATAGTTTATATATATTTTACAACCACTCTATTAATTATCACTTCAATTATATGATATTTTTAATGGGTTTTTCTTTAAAAAACCTCTTTTAAAATTCTATTTTAGGAAATTCAAAAGAAATGTTTTAATGCAATTATTCATGTTGTATGATTATGTTCTGGTTCTTGAGAATTTTTTATGATGAAGGTTGGGACCTATATATCCCTCAAATTCATTGGTTATGTGTAAGTTTTAGTTCAGCCATATGGTTACTCCAAGTGTAACTGCAATGGTTACACAAATTGTATGGTAGTCGTGAGGGTTAAAAATTTTAAGTTAGTCGAGAGGGTTACAAGATTATATAAGTAATGCCCCAAGATACCTTTATGGTTCTATTTATGTTCTATATTTTTTGTGTAAATCTCATGGAAATATCAAGTTTCAAAAATTTAGTTTATATGGGTAACAATTATGTATTTTTTTGAAAATGATTTCATACGTTACAAGTATTCATAGATTAATGTTTTCTTTATTTCTTTTCATATCCCTTACTGAGCTTTTTGTTCTCATCCCAAGTTTTTAAATGATTTTCACAGGTTATAAGGATGTGTAATACAAATAAGGAATAGAAGTTAAATTTTATAAATATTTGTCAAAGAAATCTTGTTTTATTTAAAAAGTCTTATATTTTGGAAGAAATGGATATTGTTTTTGTGGTATCTTCTCTATATGAATGTGGAATGTTATATATGTATTATATCCCAATTATCTAAAACTATAAACTTGAAAATATCCTCAATATAAAAGGAAGTGTGTTCTTGACTGAAATTCAAGATTATGTAATGTAATAAGGTTGGTTCCTTATACCACATGTGTTTCAACATGATAAAATGGATAGATAAAGAATATCATGCTTTTGGTCATTGTTGTGTTGATGGAAAAATGGACAAGGATAATGTATTAAGTCATGGTGCAAGGCGTGTCGGGCTTTGACACATGGAATTTTTCCAAATTGATTATGGTGATGGTTGGACTAATCTTGAATTATTCCATAATCATAATATTTAGTTTTAGGCCATGATTCAAGTATATTTTGGAGGAGTATGTAGTGTTGAATTTGGTGGAATAAATGTGGAATTATGTGGAATTATTCCACGCCACATAAAGATTGATAAATACTATAACGATCTAGAATTTTATTAATGGAAATTTCCCTCTAATAACTATGTCATGTATTATAAATCACATAAAATAACACAGATAACACAATAAAAAATTTATAAATGAATAATGAATGAAATAAAAGATACTTTTAGAAATTAAGGAACCTATACCAATGGAATATTAACTTGACCGTTGGAACAGTAATATGACCATTGGGAATGGTGATATGGAAAATAGAATATTAAAATCACCTATGAAATTATAAATAAAATTTAGGTATCTTATAAGTGAAAATATGATATATTTATATCATGGTATAAGTAAATAAATGTTTTAAAAATGATAAATTAAGTGTTGTTATTTTTGTGAAACGTAAATGTTTCTTTACAATTTTATAATTAATATAATTATTTAAGAGAAAATTTATTTCATAAAATAGATTCATAAATTAATATTTTGTTGTCTTTCTATTATAATATAATTTTATGATACCGTAATTAATTTTTCAAAGTGTCATAAAATCAGTTATAATTTTAAAAAAGTATTTTTTTAATAAATAATGATTTTAATTAAAAATTAAATTTATCATATTTAAAAAATTATTTTCATAAAATAGAGTCCATTTTTGAATTCTACACATCAAAAAATGTTTAGGATGAATTTTTTGGATTTTTCTAAAATAGATGATTTTTTGGTGAATAGTGAAATATGGTAATTTACGATATTTAACATTTTTAGCCAAATACATGAATTTTTGAGTCCTGAATGATGTAATAAACCATTATTTCGAACTCACGTGTACTATTTACTCTACCTATTCATAATAATCAATACTATTTCTTTTCTTGAGCCAAAATAATAAACAAATGAATAAAATAATCAAAAAATACCCTTCTCCTCCCCCATAAATACCACATCTTCTCCTCACACCTTATAGTCCTTGAATATTGCTTATATTATTTCCAATTACTCTACAAAAACCCTTACCCACATTTTTTTCTTTCTGTTATCACCAACAAACCATTTCCAAATGCCTTATGGAGATTCTCAAGGAGGCGACACCCAAGAGGTAAAACCCTCCCTTTTTCTCTTTTAATTTATTTTATTTTCTTATCCTTACCTAACCTACTCTATAAAAAGTAATATGATAAATAAATTATCATACATACACTGTAATTTTATTTTATTAATGTTATATCCATCATCAATTCTCTTTTCCTCTTCTTTTATTTTAAAAAATGAAAACATCGTCTGCGAGGTGCCAATTTACCGCCTTCGTGGACGACGAGTTTTATTTTTTCAATTCGGCCTTAAAGACTGGTCATAAAACCATTTTTTTGTTTAAAAAATTATAATATATTTATTAAAACTTATTTTATGTTCTGTAACCATTATATATTCATAATATTAAATAATAAAACAAAACAAGTTCATGATGATCGAAAAACCGCCAAAATAAATCAATCATTTTTCATTAATGTTTTATCTAATAAATCATCCATATATTTAAAAAATGATATATGGGACCATTTAAAATCATGTTATAGAATAAATATCATATAATTTTACTTCTTTAGTTTTTCTACCATTTTACAAGAACTTATATAATTAAACTCAAGGCAACTGATCATGAAATCAATGAAACGAACACTCCCAAAACGACAAAATTAAACATTATAACTCAATAAAATTGCCATAAATAAACCTAATAAAGTTATAATAAATTAAATAAATGTATAATAGGTTCTTAATTACATTATTAATGAATATAATTTGATTATCCCAGACATTAATTATAATTTTAGAACACTTTCAAACATAAGATAAGGGATTCTCTCCGAACACCCATTTTTTCCTTCAGGTTACACTTTCTCTCTATTTTCCCCAATGTAATTCTTATTTAATATTACTAAATCTTATTTGATCTTCATAAAATATTATTTTATATTCCAAAAATATGTACCTATATCAATTATTCTTCTTTTTATGGGGAAATACATGTTTTATATGGTTTTGTTTCAATTCCTCCCAATAAGCAAGCCCGATTAAAGGGAAACTTCCCAATTTCTTACCCATTTTCAAGTGCACTACATAATATATTTTAAAATACCAATATTTTTATAAAATAAATCTTTTTATAATGGAAAACTAACTTTGTTCATTTATGGTTTTATGAAAACAATTGTGACTTTGTCCGCTTTAAAGACTCTAATATTTTCCCTTAAAACGTACAAAAGTGGCTCATTTCTAAAGTTTATTAAATACTCTTTTTTACATGTTTTCACTTCAGTAGGAAATATTTTATCATAATTTATGCCTATTTTTCCTTATTAATTTATATTTATTATTTAAATCCATTCTTTTATGGACACCTTTATGATATGCTCATTTGTTATGCTTTATGAAATGATTATGATACCCATTTCTTTACATGGGTAACTCTTATGTTTATTACTTATGTATGATACTTCATGTGGAACACATATTCATGAACATGTTATGATTGGTGTTCCTAGATAGAAATCTAAGGCATTGGGTAATTTTTAGTCTCATGATATGACATTTTGGGATATGGAGTGAACCTTATTCCTTTATGGGACTTTGTCCACCATGTGTAATAGTCTTGGTAGTTATCCTTGACTCATGATTATTTCATGTTGTATGTTGTTTCCACATTAATATGATTCCATGATTACATGATCACATTTTATACATGTTATGATTCCTTATGTTTATTTGTGTTTCATGTCTTTTTATGTCATCATGTTATGCCTTCTAACCCATGTGTTATGCTTTATTCCTATGTTTATTTCCTTACTGGTATTTTTAGCTCATCTCTTTTGTTAATTTATTCCCTAGTTTATCCTATATAGATGTAATATTTCAAAGGAAGTCATGATCTCATTATATAGTTTAAATAAACGATGTTTTTATATTGTCTAATTATGTACCTAATCTTCCAAATACACTAGACTTTATGATACTTGGCTTGTAATTGATGGTTAATTTTGCTTAATATCACATAATAATATGTGTAAAAGTATAGGGTAATTATAGTTGGTATCAAAAAATGTTCTAGTTGTTTTGGGGAATTCAGATTAGAAAACTTTATTATAAACCCTATGGATAATTCTATCACCACGGATAACATATATTAAAACTTATGGAATCATAGATTAGGATATACTTTTCATTTATAAGTTTATAATTATATGTTCAAGTTTACTTTTTATATTCTTATTAGCTAAGGATTAAATCCCCCCTAATTGTGCTTTATTTTTCTTAGTTAATAGAGGGAAATAGAATAACCTATTCTGATGATCAATGTGATAGGCAAAGTGACGATTTCCCTAATAAAATTCCAAATCTGATGGGAATGGGTGCTCAGAACTTCATGATAGTACTGGATCAAATGAATCAAGTTATGAATAATAACTTGAATCATGTGGAATATCCTACTTCTCCTAATAAATAGAAATCTTTATCTTAATACTTTATAAAAAAGGCCTCCCATATTTAATGGATATTCTAATCCCATCATCACAAAATAATGGATTAACTCCATTGGTAAGATATTCTTTATCCTTTAATACTCATAAGAAGATAAAGTCGTGTTGGCGGTCAATTGATTTGATGGAGAAGCTGATCAGTGGTGGAAACTGATCAAAAACACAAAGTACAAGAAGGAAATTAATTCCATGGATTGGGATTCATTCAAGAAAATATTTTTCAATAAATATTTTCCCCGAACTCTCCATCTTAAGATATAAAGGGAGTTACTCAGACTAAAGAAAAATAAAGACAATTCTATCGAGGCATATGAGGAAAACTTTTCAAGGCTTGCATGATACACCTCTATATTTTTCATGAACACTGAAAGCAGGGTGGATCTCTTCTTTATATCACTAAATATGATTCAATAAAAAGCATTAATAATTCTAGACTTTGATAGCTATGAGAAGATTTTCCGTTGTGCCCTTAAGGTTGAAATGGATATCAGACTCAATGGTCTCTTAGGCCTAGAGATAAAAAAGTATAAAATGGAGTTTAATATGAGAGGATCAATAGATAAATCCCAGTATGGAAAGAAAATCCAACATACCATGTGTAAAAAGTGTGGGAAGAAGTATCCTGGAAAATATCTAAGGGGAACTAAGAGATGCTTCAAATGTGGAAGAGAGGGGCATCTGGCTAATAATTGCCAAAGGGATATAAAGAATCCCACAAATATTTAAAAATAAAAGAAGGTTCTGATCAACACTCAACATGTAGTTCAGTTTTTCAAATACAAGGAACATATGAATTTTGTGATCCATTATCCTAATTCAAGGGTTGTCGAAGGTCATCAACAACAACAACCTCCAAGGCAACAAGGAAAGAAATATGTTATCACTACTACTAAGGTAGAATCCAAAAATGATGTGGTGATAGGTACGTTGATTATTCATTCAAGAATAGTTAACATACTATTTGATTCTATATATACACATTATTTCATATATTGTAAGTTTATTAGAACTATTCAAACACCACCTCAAAATATGGAGGTTGAGTTATCTGTGAGAACAGAAAATGGGGAAATTATTGCATCCAAAGTATATAACTCCTCCCTAATTAATTTTTGTGGACTGAACCTCCTAGAAAATATTTTATTACTTTCTTTGGTGGAGTTTGATGCTATTTTGGGCATGTATTAGCTATCTTTATAAAAATACAACATCAACTGTCAAGAAATGGAGATCACTCTTCACATCCCAAGGAATTCTTTAATTCTGTTTAAGTGTAAGGATGAGGATGAATATTATTCAGAATCATTATATTAAGTGTAGATATTATTTCCTTATAAGAAATTATATCTATCTAAAATGATTGATACAAAAGAGATAATCATTTTCATATCCATGCCCATTATGAGGGATTACACGGATGTATTCCCCAAAAAATTGTCTAGTCTTCATCCCGACCGATAGGTTGAGTTATCGATTGAACTTATTCTTAAATCTCTTCCTATATCAAATACACCTTATAGAATGTCCATTATTGAGTTGGAGGAACTAAAGAAGTAGTTACAATAGAATATAGAAAAGGTTTTTATATGCTTGAGTGCATCTCCATGGGGTGTGCCAGTTCTTTTTTTCAAAAATAATGATGGATCAATGCGCATCTTCATTGATTTTAGTGAACTTGAAAAACAATCATGATAAATAACAAGTATCACCTTCTATATATAGATGAATTTTTAGATCAACTATGTGGGGAAAAGTATTTATCTAAGGTGGACCATCAGTCGAGATATCTCTAATTAAAGGTGAATAAGGAAGATATTCACAAGACTACCTTTCAAACAAGTTATGAAAACTATGAGTTCATAGTGATGCCCTTCAGAATCACTAATGCTCCATAAATTTTCATGGACTTAATGAATAGATCCTTTGGAGATTACCATTAAAATTTTGTGGTAGTCTTTATCGATGATATTCTGATATACTCCAAAATCAAGGAGGAGAATGAGGATCATTTGAATATTGTGAAAAGGACCTTGTAAAGGGAGAAACTCTATGAAATGTATAGTAAATGTTAGTTTTGGATGGAGGAAGTATCATTATCAGGGCATGTAATCACTAGCATAGGGATATCTATGGACCCTTCTAAAATAAAAGTAATTGAGGAATAATCCATACTAGCATATGTAATAAAGATCTATAGTTTTCTTGGATTAGATGGGTAATACTAAAATTTTGTGAGGCATTTATCATGATTATCTAACCCACTACCTAAGTTTACATAGAAATGGGTAAAGTATGAATGGACGCAAGAATGTGAGGAAGGATTTAAGGAGATGGAGGATTATCACTACACCAGTACTCACACTTTTGATAAGTGGGGAACTCTTTGTGGTATAAATCAATACTTCAAAGAAAGGATTAGGTTGTATAATAATGAAAAATGATAAAGTGATAGTCTACACCTCATGTTAGTTGAATATTCATGAGAAAAACTATCCCACACATGATCGGGAGTTGGCAGTTGTGATATTCATGTAAAAAATATGTCAACATTGTCTCTATATGGATAAGTGTGAGATATATACAGATCATAAGAGACTCAAATATATATTTACATAGAAGGAGATTAAGATGCGCCAGTGAATATGGTTATATATCATAAAGGATTATGACTACTCAATCCACTTTCATCCTGGCAAGGAAAATAAATTTGAAGATTCTCTAAGTAGAAAGAATCCTGAAACATTATCAATGATGAGAATTGAGAAGGATCCAATCTTCTTATATTTTCAAAGGAAGGAAGTAGGAATCATTCATAAAGGAACATAATCAATCCTTTCTCAAATTATTGTTTAACCATCCCTGATGAAGAAAATAAAGGATGCCCAAAGAAATGATGTTGAAATTTAGAAAAAGGTAGAAGCTATTATAAATGGGAAGCCCTAAGAGTTCAAAATTGATGAGAAGGGGTTGTAATATTTGGGTCACGACCATGTGTACCATCAAATCCAGAGATAAAGAGAGAGTTATTTAATTATACACAAATATCATCCTTCTCTATTCACCTTGGAAGCATAAAAATGTATCGAGATCTCCAAGAGAACTATTGGTGGAAAAATATGAATAATGAGATCGCTAAAAATACATTAAAGTGCCTGGTATGTCAACAAGTTAAGGATAAAGGGAAAAGTTTTAAGGGGTTATGCAACCATTACCCATACCAACATAGTAATGGGAAACATCACCATGGAATTTTTCATCGGACTTTTAAATACATTTAGAGGAAATAATGCTATATGGGTTGTTGTAGAATGTCTTACAAATAAAACTCACTTTATCGTAGTTTGATAGGAATTCTCACTAGATCAAATTTCATGGATATAAATCATAGAATTGGTAAAGATTTATGGAGTACCACTATAAATTGTATCCCGATCAAGATATGATATTTACCTCCATGTTTTGGAAAAGTCTCCATCATGCTCTAAACACTAAGATGAACTTTGGTATGGCCCATCATCCACAAACCGATGGCTGATCTGAGTGGACTATTTAGATACTAGAAGACATGTTGTGATCATGTTCTATTAACTTCAAAAGAGTATGGGACCAATATCTTCCTTTGGTCAATTTATAATACAATAACAGTTTCCACTTGAGTATCCAAATGGATCCATATGAATCTCTTTATGGGAAAATATAAAGAATGCTAACATGATGGGATGAAGCTGGTGAATGTAAGATATTAGGACCTAAAATGGTCAAATAAATGGTAGAAAATGTAAAAACCATTCAGCATCATTTCAAGGCAGCCCAAATTTGACAGAATATCTATAAATACAATCATTGATGGGACCTAGAGTTTGAGGTTGGAGACATGGTATTCCTCTACATATCCCCATGTAAGAGGATTGTAAGATTTGGGAAGAAATAAATGTTGAGTCCTAGGTACATCGAACCCTTTGAGATTCTTGATCATGTCGGAGATGTATCCTATCAACTAGAACTTCCACCTACCATGTATCAAGTACACAGTGTATTACATGTATCCCTTTAGAGGAAGTATATATCAGATCCCTCACATTTACTAAATCTAGAGGTGGTACAACTGGAGAAGGACCTCTCGTATGAAGAGTAGCTAGTGAAGATCATGGACCATAGTAATAAAGTTATACAAAACAAGACTACTCACCTGGTCAAAGTACTATGGTGGAACCATAAGTATGAAGAGTCATCATGGGAATCAGAGGAAACAATTAAGGAGAAGTACCCTCACCTATTTTTACCTTAGAATGTAAAATAAAATTTCAAGGGTGAAATTTCATAAGGGGGGGAAGAATGTAATGTCCAAAAATTTTATCAATAGAAATTACATTCTTATAATTATTTCATATATTATAAATCATATAAAATAACATAGATAACATAATAAAAAAATATAAATGAGGAATGAATGAAATAAGTGGTGTTTCTAGAAATTAAGAAACCTATATCAATGGAATAGTAACCTGACTGTTGGGATAGTAATGTGACCATTAGGAATAGTAATTTGGCTAATAGAATAGTAACCTCACCTATGAAAGTATAAATAAAATTTAGGTATCTTATAAGTGAAAATATGATATATTTATATCATGGTATAAGTAAATAAATGTTTTAAAAATGATAAATTAAGTGTTTGTATTTTTGTGAAACGTAAATGTTTATTTAGAATATTATAATTAATATAATGATTTAAAAAATTTATTTTCATAAAATATATTCAAAAATTAATATCTTGTTTTCTTATTATTATAATATTATTTTATGATACCTTAATCAATTTTTTAATGCTTCATAAAATCAGTTATAATTTTAAAATTAGTGTTTTCTGAATAAATGATGATTTCTATTAAAAATTAAATTTATCATATTTAGAAAATTATTTTCATAAAATATAGTCCATTTTTAAATTCTACATCTCAAAAAATAGTTTGGTTTAATTTTAGGGATGTTTCTAAAATAGTTGAATATTTGGTGAATAGTGAAATACGATAATTTATGGTATTTAATATTTTAATCCAAATATATTAATTTTTGAGTTATGAATGATGTAAGAAACCATTAGTTCAAACTCACATGAAATATTTACTATACTTGGTCATAAGAATCATTACTATTTCTTGTATTTATCCAAAATAATAAAAAAGGAATAAATTAATCAAAAAACACACCTCTCATCCTTTATAAATACCACCCCTCACCACCTCTTATCATCGCACCTTATAAGACTTGGATTTATCTTATATTCTACCCAATTCCTCTCCCAAACCTCTTACCCTAGTTATAGTGTTTTTGGTCTCTCCAAAATTTCATTTCCAAGTGCCTTAAAGAGGTTATCAAGGAGGCGACACTCAATAGGTAAAGCCCTCCCTTTTCTCTTTTAATTTATTTTATTTTCTTATCCTTCCCTAAACACCCCTATACAAAGAGAAATGATAAATCCATTATCATACATATAATATGATTTTATTTTCTTAATGGTATATCAATCATCAATTCTCTTCCCCTCTAATTTTATTCTAAAAAATGAAAACATCATCTGTGAGGTGTTGATTTACCACCTTTTTGGACAATGAGTTTTTTTTAATTTTGTCTTCAAGGATGGTCATAAAACCATTTTTATGGTTAAAAAGAATTATAATATTTTTATTAAAAATTATTTAATATTTTTTAACCTATATATATTCATAATATTAAATAATAAAACGAAACTAGTTCGTGATGATCGAAAAACTACCAAAATAAATCAATCATTTTTCATTAATGTTTTATCTAATGAATAATTAATATATATATAAAAATCATATATAGGACCATTTAAAATTATTTAGGATCATAAATACCATATAATTCCACTTCTTTAGTTTTTATACTATTTGAAAAGAACTCCCATAATTAAACTCAAGGGAACTAATCATGAAATACATGAACAAATGCTCTCAGAATGAAAAAATTTAAAACTATAACTCAAAAAAATGGGCATAAATGAACTTAATAAAATTATAATAAATTAAATAAATGTAGAATATTGTATGAATTAAATTATTAATGAATCTAATTTTTTTATCTAGGACAGTAAATACAATTGCAAAACACTTTCAGACATAAGGTAAGGGATTCTCTCTGAACCCCCATTTTTCCTTTCGGGTATACTTTCTCTCTATTTAACCTAATGTAATTCTTAATTATTATTATTTACTCTTCCAAAATTCTATTTTTATACTAAAAAAATATGTACCTTTCTCAATTATTCTATATTTGATGGGGAAATACATGTTTATAAGGTTTCTTTCTCAATTCATCCTGATAAGCAAGCCCAATTAAAGGGAAATTCCCAATTTATTACCCATTTTCAAGTACACTCCATAATATATTTTAAGACATAAATATTTTTCTAAGATAACTATTTCTATCATGATAAACTTTCATAGTTCATTTTTAGTTTTATGAAAACAATTATGACTTTTTCTGCTTTAAAGACTCTTATATTTTCACTTAAAATGCACAAAAGTGGTTCATTTATAAAGTTTCTTAAATACTCTTTGTACATTTTTTCACTTAATTAGAACATAATTTATCATGATATATGCCTATTTTTCCTTATAAATTTCCATGTATGATTTAAATCCATTCTTTTATGGGCACCTTTATGATATGCTCATTTTTTATGCTTTATGACATGATTACGATACTCATTTATTTCCATGGGTAACCCTTATATTTATTCCCTATGTATGATTATTCATTTGGAACACATATTCATAAACATGTTATGATGGTTGATCCCAGAAAGTGCTCTAATTCATTGGGTAATGTTTAGTCTCATAAGACGTCATGTTTGGATAGGGAGTAAACCTGATTCCTTTATTGGACTGTGATAGTCTTAGAAGTTATCCTTGACTCGTGATTATGTCATATCTTATGTTTTTTCCACATTCCTATGATTACATGATTATATGATCCCATTTTATACATGTTATGATTCCTTATGTTTATTCATTTTTTATGCATTTTTATGTCATCATGTTATGCCTTCTAACCCATGTGATATGATTTATTCCTATGTTTATTCCCTTACTGAGATTTGTAGCTCATACCTTTTTCTCATGTGTTCCCTAGGTTATTATATGTAGATTTAAGAGGTCAAAGGAATTTAGGATCTCATTGTGAAGTTTAAATAAAAGATGTTTTCATGTTTTCTAATTATGTACCTAATCTTTCAAAGACACTATACTTTAAAATCCTTGGCTTGTAATTAATGGTTAGTTTTTATTAATATCGTGTAATAATATGTATAAAAGGATAGGTCATTATAAATTCCCTAGATCAGTTACATTTTTGTGGTTATGGAATACTTCATAGGGTGTTATTGAGATATTAATGGGTGGTTTATGGAACCTATTATGGAAGAGATCGGTGTCCCTTTTGTTGGGCACCTAACCCTACTATTTGTATAAGGGATATTGGGAAGAAGATAAAAAAGAATAGTTCACAGATAGTGAGAAGAAATATAGGTGAAAAGACACAATAAATTTCATGAGATAATGACTCCAAAAATAGGAGTTTATGAAGAGGATCATGCATGAAGAAGAGCTCGTGAAGAAGTTCATCTAAATCGATTGAGGAAGACCCGATCACTTATATTTTAGTGGGAGTTTTGATACCAATTGTAAGGCCCTGACCCCAGTTACCCAGAGTCGGTGCATTATTACATAACATTGGCATGATCACAAGAAAGATCAAATCTCGAAAGACCGATTGGTTTAGTAGCCTTGGAAACACTAGATATATTCATAAGTTTTACATTACATCATAAAATGAAAAACTACTACAACAACATAATGTTTCCACAGTCCACACTATAATCCCCTCATAATATCCATGCAGGTCATTCATAACTTACATCTTCACATCCTGGGAAAAATAAAACATAGAAAAGGGGTGAGCTCAAATGCCCAGTAAGGATAACAATATATCGGGAACTTTCATAAATAAGAATAAACATTTAAGGCAATGTATAACTAAAACAAAAGCCTTTTAAACTTGAACATTTAACATAGTATGGAATAAATAAAATGAAATAATGCCATTTACTTATTCACATGGTTATTCTACTAATCGAATAATCACATGCAAAATCAATAACCACTTTCATAATGATGGAATGCATAATGCCAGACTATCATAACCACATATCCAAGGCCTCGTGCCAAGACTACAAATAAGATTTTGTCAAGGCCTTGTGCCAAGACACTAGTTTGTCTCATGAGACCTACCGATGCATCGGGGAGCTATAGCGGGCTCCACCCGTCACATATTAAGTCCAATACATTCCCATATGAAAAGGTTTAAACATAACATAAACATTCGTATTAAAACTAGCATACGAAATGTCAATAATTTCACCATAAACTATGAATGGTATAAAAATAGCACATCCACATTCAAACATATCACAAAACCTTCAATACAATATAGAAGTTTTGTATCATAATAAATCAACTTCAAATAATCTTAAAATCCATCAAAGGATGTTGACATAGATGAAATCAAAATTCTTTTAAAAGAAATATCTCCTTTTATTTTGAAATCATTTAAGATCCATATAAAATAAAACATTTTATTTGAAAATATTCTTATAAGCTTGTAAGGGAAGCTTTGAAGATTTTATAACGGCGGAAAATAGCCGCACCCGCCGTATAAGTTAAAAAAAACATTCTTACCAAAATTCTGTCGAAAAGGTTAAAAAAGGACCTTGTTTTGAAAATGGCGGAAAGATTCCTTTATAAACCTCTTATAACAAGTCAACCAAGGGTATAAATGACTTTAACCCATATTCTTATAAATAATAAAAAAAATTTGAAATACATTTTTAAGAAAACATGGATGTGGATGATAAAGAGATCTCAGTAGATTATTACATATAAACAACCTCGGATAATGAAGAGATTGTGAAATAACCCTTACCTTGTACTTTTACTTTGTTGGGGTAGGTTAACCTCCTGTATAATGGTAAAATAATTGTTATTAAATTATACAAGAATCATATACATTAATATGATATCATATATGATCTTTTAACATTGCTTTATTAATAATATCTTAGTATTATCGTCGTTTTGGGTGATAATCGATTCGTTCTTCTAAAATGTTTGGTTACGTAAGACATGTTTGTAATGGATAGATTATATCTTATTCATAATCAGAATTATATTAACATTATTTTTAACCCTAAAATGAGAATAATACTTGAATTGATACGATGTAGAATGAATCTCATCGCGTTCGTGGAGACGGTAGTCCGTACGTACGCACGAACGCTACTTCCATTTAATTTTTATTTTAAAAGAATTGAATCCAAATGATACATAGGTATATTACTATTACAGTATAATATAATATTTTATATATGTTACTTAAGTTCATTAACACCATCCTTTATACGTTCCATGTGTGGTATGAACGAGTCATATCATTTTAAGGGGGCGGTAGTCCGCACTTCCTCAAATGAAATTATCGTATGTATATACAACATGAAACAAATAATGATATGAAATAAAATGGAATTACAGAAGCTTATATATAAAATATATATCATTAATATCATATTTAATTACAGTGCCATCATAATGGCCACCATGAGAGGCGGTAAGATGTATTTGAACAATCATCGTTTCGTGAGGCGTTAGTTTGCCATCCACAGAAACATTATGTTCATCATCCATTAGATGGAGTTGTGTGTATGTGTAGTTTTAATCCTTCTTATAACAAAATCCTAGTATATTTTGGATACTGGTGTTGTTACAAAAGAAAGGAAATAAAAAGATTTTGGGGGTTGGAGAAGCAAAATAAATGAAAATAATTTAAGAGAAATCGTTACCTTTAATTTAGGTAACTCACTTTGGTTGGAACCAAAGGACTTCTTGAAATGCTTTCTGCCTAAGGGGAAGCTTCAAGGAGGAGTAAAGGGATGTGGGGAGCTTATTTGGGCAGGGTTTGGATGATCCAAGTGGCTTGAGAGGTGTGAGGAATGAGTAGAAGTGATCTCCTTTTATAAGGGAGAGGAGGGGCTCTTTAGGAAAGAGTGAAAGTATTACTTTATAATATAATTATATTCGGTTTATAATGGTCCAAAAAACATTGAGGTCGAAGATAAGATGACTCATTTTCTAAATAACATCAACCAATAAGAATTGGATAGGTTTTAGATAATATTTTAATCATTATAATCTTATTTATTTAAATGATTTATTAATGAGGTAAACATTACATCATTATTGTATCATTAATAATTTAACTTATTTGATGTCTAAAAATTATAAATAAAATATCATTATGTAGGAAATCTTTTTATCTTTCTAATGAATATTTATAATCGAAAATACAACATTTATAACCCTATGTAAAAATTGTTCTTCTAAAAGATGTAAGCTTATGCTATTTTTATTTTTATTTTAACTTTTTTAATATAATGTGTCCCTACCACATACAAGTGGCTCTAAGGGGTCCCCAAATCGACCCAAGGATGCCCATGGTCGGGTATGTGTCCACCAATAAGGTTAGGACACGTTTTAGGGTAATTTTGTATTATTATAATATTATTTTTTAACCCTTATTTACCGGATTTACCCTTTAACCATGGTAAATAAAATATTTACCGCAGTAATTATTCAAAATGTGTAAAAATAAAAGTTACCTATTTACATAATTTGGAAATCCTGATTCCAAATATGTAATCCATTTTTCCAAATTCAAAACACAGAAGTGGCAGAAATTAATTTAAAATTAATTCCCGTTGTTAAAATAAAAAACGTGTTTTTAAGAGATAATAACTATCAAAAGATTGACACTTGTTTATGTCTGATTTAATTGTGAAGTTATGTCCAATGACAAACATTAAATTAAATGGTAAAAATATATTCTAAATATACTTTAAAACCACTCAAATTCATAATTTATCAATATTAATTAATTTGATTAAAAAAGTTGTTTTTAATTAAAATTTAGTAATTTTCACTATTCATCAAAATATAAAAGTTATCCGAAAAGTACCAAAATTTCACCCTAGGCTAATTTCAATATTCCGAATCCAAAAATGAATTCCATTTTGAAATATAAAATATATATGATTTCAAAAAGTAGGTATTACTATTCACAACGGCTAGTTTAATTAGTTGTGGTGTGTGTTAGAACTCGAGGTTGCGTACAACACACGTTATCGCATTATTCGAAGGGAAACGTACCGTGGAAGCTTGGGGTGTTACATTCTCCCCTCCTTCAAATAATTGCGTCCTCGCAATTTCTAGGGTATTACTGCATAAAAAGACTCGGGTGGTTCTTCATCATAAGTTCCTCGGGTTCCCACGTTGCCTCTTCCATCTTATGATTTCTCCACAAAACTTTTACCAGACGCGTCGTCCGGTTTCTCAGTACTTGTTCTCTTGTATCAAGAATCCTGACAGGCTCTTCACAATAAGACAGATCGGGTTCCAGTTCTAATTCTTCATAGGTGAGTACATGCGTTGGGTCAGGCATGTATTTCCTCAACAGAGATACGTGGAACACATCGTGAACTTTGGAGAGACTTGGCGGCATTGCCAATCGGTAAGCTACAGCCCCAATTCGTTCTAGAATTTCGAAAGGTCCGATGTACCTGGGACTCAATTTACCTTTCTTACCAAAACGTATGACTCCCTTCCACGGAGATACCTTCATAAAAACATGATCACCGACTTGAAATTCCAAATCCTTCCTTCGATTATCGGCATAGCTCTTCTGCCTACTTTGAGCTGCTTTGATGTGATTTTGGATTACTTTCACCTTTTACACTGTTTCCTCCACCAGTTCTGGGCCTACAAGTTTTCTTTCACCAACGTCATCCCAACAGGTTGGTGTACGACATCTCTTTCCGTATAACGCTTCATATGGTTCCATCTGAATACTCGAATGGAAGCTATTGTTATAGGAAAATTCTACCAGTGGTAAATATTGATCCCACATACCCTGAAAGTCAAGTGAGCAAGATCTCAACATGTCTTCTAGGGTTTGAATAGTTCGTTCTGATTGTCCATCTGCCTGAGGGTGGTAAGCAGTGCTCAAATGAAGTTCAGTATCCAGAGATTTCTGAAGACTTTTCCAAAATCTTGAAGTAAAACGGGGATCACGATCAGAAACAATCGATAGGGGTACTCCATGAAGTCTCACAACTTCATTAATGTATAGTCTTGCTAGACGTTCCAGGGGTAGATCTTCTCTTATAGCAAGAAAATGTGCTGACTTGGTAAGACGATCAACAATAACCCATATTGCATCGTTCCTTCTAGGAGTCTTTGGTAGCCCCATGACAAAGTCCATCGTAATATTATCCCATTTCCACTCCGGTATGGGAAGAGGTTGAATGACTCCTCCAGGCTGTTGCCTTCCAGCTTTCACTTGTTGACAAACCATACATCTTGACACAAAATCAGCAATCTCCCTCTTCATGTTGTCCCACCAAAAATTTTCCTTCAAATCTCTATACATTTTGGTGCTCCCAGGGTGTATAGAGAAATTGGAACTATGAGCATCATCCAGCAATTCCCTTTTCAGATCAGGTAAATCGGGAACACAAAGTCTCTTCCCGAATTTCAAAATTCCATCTTCATACACAAAGTCTCTCAATATCCCATCATTCACAGCTTTAATCTTCTGAAATTCTTCATCATCGGTCTGAGAACTCTTAATCCTTTCTAGTAAAGATGGTTTGGCAACCATTTGAAAAAGCATTGATGTTTCACCTTCCCTGGTTATTCCCATGTCCATCTTCACTAGATTCATGAAAATTGGATCCCTTTCAATTATCATCATGTTCAAAACACCATGGTCTTTTCTTCTCAAAGCATCTGCCACCTTGTTTGCTTTCCCCGGGTGGTAGTGTATTGTGCAATCATAATCCTTGAGTAATTCAAGCCATCTCCTTTGCCTCATGTTGAGTTCTTTTTGTGAGAAAATATACTTCAAACTCTTGTGATCAGTATAAATCTCACATTTTTCACCATAGAGGTAGTGCCTCCATATCTTCAAAGCAAAGATCACAGCTGCTAACTCAAGATCATAAGTAGGATAGTTTTGTTCATGAATTTTCAACTGTCGTGATGCATAGGCAATAACTCTATCATTCTGCATAAGGACACAACCGAGTCCTTTCTTTGATGCATCACTATAAATAACGAACCCATCATTCCCCGATGGTAGAGTCAATATAGGAGCATTGACTAATCTTCTCTTCAGTTCTTTGAAACATTCTTCACACTCTTTTGTCCAAACAAATTTAACCCCTTTACGTGTGAGCTTCGTTAATGGGTTAGCCAATCGGGCAAAATTCTGGACGAAACGTCGATAATAACCTGCCAAACCAATAAAACTACGTACCTCAGTTATACTCGTAGGTGCTGGCCATTCTTGGATTGCCTTGGTCTTAGAAGGCTCAACAGAGATTCCATCTTTAGAGACAATATGGCCAAGAAAAGAAATATCCTGAAGCCAGAATTCACACTTACTAAACTTCCCATATAATTCATGCCTCCTCGGAGTCTTCAAGATAATGCGCAAGTGATTTTCATGATCTTCGTAGGTTTTAGAGTATACCAAGATATCATCAATAAATACCACCACAAATTCATCGAGATACTCCTTGAAAACTCTATTCATCAGATCCATGAATACAGAGGGTGCATTAGTCAATCCAAACAGCATTACGGTAAACTCGTAATTCCCGTACCTGGTTCGAAATGCTGTCTTCGGAATGTCTTCCTTCTTCACACACAACTGATGGTATCCAGATCGAAGGTCAATCTTTGAAAAGTATTGAGCTCCATGCAGTTGGTCAAATAAATCATCAATGCGAGGTAGGGGATACTTGTTCTTTATCGTTATAGCATTGATCTCTCTGTAGTCGATACATAACCTCATAGATCCATCTTTCTTTTTAACAAAAAGAACAGGGGATCCCCATGGAGAAACACTAGGGTGAATAAATCCCTTATTACTCAATTCCTCTAGTTGTTTCTTTAGTTCGACTAATTCTACAGTGGCCATTCTATAAGGGGTCTTCGATATAGGCCTTGATCCAGGAATCAAATCAATGGAAAACTCAACTTCTCGTTCTGGAGGATGTCCAGGTAAATCTTCCGGAAATACATCTACAAATTCTTTCACAACAGGTACATCCTCTATTTGAACATTCCTTTCCTCACCGACAGTTATTTCATTCTCTTCCTCCCCAATAATTGAATTAAGTTGAGCTACTGGGGGTGGATCTAAATAAGAATTAGGTGGTGACGATTCTACTCTAAAAATAATGTGTTCCTTATCATTATCATCAAGAATCATAACCTCTTTCTTCTTACAATAAATCTTCGCATCATAGTCGGAAAGCTAGTCCATACCGAGGATTATATCAAACTCAATCATAGGTATGACGATGAGATCAGCAGATAAAGAAAATTTATGTGCTCTAATAGGGACTGATTCACAAAACTTTGTTGCAACGATACTTCCCTTAGGAGTTTTAACTGAAAACTCCCTTATTAAATCAAATTGGAAATATCTAATTTTCTTAGCAAACTGGGAAGATATGAAGTAATGCGATGATCCAGAATCAAATAATGCATTTGCTAAACTTGAGGAAACCATTAAATTACCTGCCACCACGTCTTTCGGAGCTTCTACCTCAGCAGTAGTGATAGCATAAGCCTGGCCTTGATCCCTTGGCCTTTTCTGAGGTAATTTCTCCTAACGCTTAGGACATTCATTTGCATAATGCCCCATCTCCCTGCAATTGTAGCACTGAACGTTGGTAGCTTCCTTCTTCCCCTTGCAATCACGAGTTTGGTGGCCTTTTTCACCACACTTGTAACAGACTCCCATTCCCTTCAAGCAAGTACCAGGATGTTTCTTCCCGCATTTACCACAAGATGGATATTCAACCTTTCCCTTCTTCCCCTTATTTCCATTCCCAGATTGATCAGCAGTTCTCTTCTTCTCTTTCTTTTCTTTAAAGTCATAAGTCTTAGAGAATTCCTTTTCGGTCTTGATAGCACATAAGACAATGTCTTCGTACGATGAAAAGGATTGTGAGACTAATGCTCGACGGAGAAATGGTTTTAACCCATCAAAGAAACGATCAATCTTACTTCTTGGGTTGCGTATATAATCACCAGTGTACCTTGCTAATCTTGTAAAGTTAGCCTCATACTTTGCGACATTCTCATCCTCCTTCTGTCTCAGACTTAGAAATTGCCTTTCCATATCTGCTCGATGGTCGCGAGGGAAGTATTTTTCTAAAAACAGATCTTTGAACTCCCTCCATTCCATATTTGATACTTCATCATCTTCCTTCATTTTTTGAATCAATGACCACCATTGATCAGCATCTCCAGTGAGGCGGTAAACTGCCATGATAACTTTTTCCCTTTCACTGCTCCCCAAAGCCTGAAATATTTTCTCTAGGGAATTTATCCATTGCTCAGCTACTAAGGGATTTGTACTCCCATTGAACGTTGGTGGTTGTTGCCTCATGAATCGATCTAACATTGATCCTCCACGCTGCGGATTAGGGTGCTCCATACGGGTAAGGTTATTATTCATAACCTGAGTAAGTTGTCCCAGTATGGTGATTAGCTGATCGGCACCAGTTGCATCACCAGCCCCACTATAATTATCTTGAGCAGGAGGGCAATCCCTACATGGAGTGCGTGCATTGATACGGTTTCCATTTCTTCCACTAGGTGCCATTTCTAAACAATGGCATAAACTAGATCAGTTTATGAATCAAAATACATAATCTCATACTTATAAAACACTTAACATAAATTGAACTATTTATGGATATAATCCATAATCATAAAAATGTTTTCTTTGAGGAAGTATATACTCATAAACCCTTCATAATGATTTGTAAAGAAAATGAGATTTATCCTAAGCATATCCCCCGGGAGTGTCGTAACCAAGATTGCAGCAAGGCCCATTGTCGTGCACCAGTTTCCGTTCGAGTCTAGCTCAAAGCGGTGTTTTCGGGTTTTACCCCTAGGTACATCTGTGCCAGAGCCGCCTCTACCTGCTCGTATCCAGACAGGGATGTATTTCTCGGAAAACTCACAAAATCTATACAATACCAAAATTCTAGGAAGTTCTTCTATACTAATCCTCAAAGTTCATCTTAGGTCTACGTGCTCTAATCAGAGTTTATTTAAATCTAGCTTCCAAGGTTTGTACTAAACTTCCTCTGATACCAACTGTAACGCCCCGACCCCAGTTACCCAGAGTCGGTGCATTATTACATAACATTGGCATGATCACAATAAAGATCAAATCTCGAAAGACCGATTGGTTTAGTAGCCTTGGAAACACTAGATATATTCATAAGTTTTACATTACATCATAAAATGAAAAACTACTACAACAACATAATGTTTCCACAGTCCACACTATAATCCCCTCATAATATCCCTGCAGGTCATTCATAACTTACATCATCACATCCTGGGAAAAATAAAACATAGAAAAGGGGTGAGCTCAAATGCCCAGTAAGGATAACAATATATCGGAAACTTTCATAAATAAGAATAAACATTTAAGGCAATGTATAACTAAAACAAAAGCCTTTTAAACTTGAACATTTAACATAGTATGGAATAAATAAAATGAAATAATGCCATTTACTTATTCACATGGTTATTCTACTAATCGAATAATCACATGCAAAATCAATAACCACTTTCATAATGATGGAATGCATAATGCCATACTATCATAACCACATAGCCAAGGCCTCGTGCCAAGACTACAAATAAGATTTTTTCAAGGCCTTGTTCCAAGACACTAGTTTGTCTCATGAGACCTACCGATGCATCGAGGAGCTATAGCGGGCTCCACCCGTCACATATTAAGTCCAATGCATTCCCATATGAAAAGGTTTAAACATAACATAAACATTCGTATTAAAACTAGCATACAAAATGTCAATAATTTCACCATAAACTATGAATGGTATAAAAATAGCACATCCACATTCAAACATATCACAAAACCTTCAATACAATATAGAAGTTTTGTATCATAATAAATCAACTTCAAATAATCTTAAAATCCATCAAAGGATGTTGACATAGATGAAATCAAAATTCTTTTAAAAGAAATATCTCCCTTTATTTTGAAATCATTTAAGATCCATATAAAATAAAACATTTTATTTGAAAATATTCTTATAAGCTTGTAAGGGAAGCTTTGAAGATTTTATAACGGCGGAAAATAGCCGCACCCTCCGTATAAGTTAAAAAAAACATTCTTACCATAATTCTGTCGAAAAGGTTAAAAAAGGACCTTGTTTTGAAAATGGCGGAAAGATTCCTTTATAAACCTCTTATAACAAGTCAACCAAGGGTATAAATGACTTTAACCCATATTCTTGTAAATAATAAAAAAAAATTGAAATACATTTTTAAGAAAACATGGATGTGGATGATAAAGAGATCCCAGTAGATTATTACATATAAACAACCTCGGATAATGAAGAGATTGTGAAATAACCCTTACCTTGTACTTTTCCTTTGTTGGGGTAGGTTAACCTCCTGTATAATGGTGAAATAATTGTTATAAAATTATACAATAATCATATACATTAATATGATATCATATATGATCTTTTAACATTGCTTTATTAATAATATCTTAGTATTATCATCGTTTCGGGTGATAATCGATTCGTTCTTCTTAAATGTTTGGTTACGTAAGACATGTTTTTAATGGATAGATTATATCTTATTCATAATCAGAATGATATTAACATTATTTTTAACCCTAAAATGAGAATAAGACTTGAATGGATATGATGGAGAATGAATCTCATCGCGTTCGTGGAGACGGTAGTCCGTACGTACGCACGAACGCTACTTCCATTTAATTTTTATTTTAAAAGAATCGAATCCAAATGATACATAGGTATATTACTATTACAGTATAATATAATATTTTATATATGTTACTTAAGTTCATTAACACCATCCTTTATACGTTCCATGTGTGGTATGAACGAGTCATATCATTTTAAGGGGGCGGTAGTCCGCACTTCCTCAAATGAAATTATCGTATGTATATACAACATGAAACGAATAATGATATGAAATAAAATGGAATTACAGAAGCTTATATATAAAATATATATCATTAATATCATATTTAATTACAGTGCCATCATAATGGCCACCATGAGAGGCGGTAAGATGTATTTGAACAATCATCGTTTCGTGAGGCGTTAGTTTTCCATCCACAGAAACATTATGTTCATCATCCATTAGATGGAGTTGTGTGTATGTGTAGTTTGAATCCTTCTTATAAAAAAATCCTAGTATATTGTGGATACTGGTGTTGTTACAAAATAAAGGAAATAAAAAGAGTTTGGGGGTTGGAGAAGCAAAATAAATGAAAATAATTTAAGAGAAATCGTTACCTTTAAATTAGGTAACTCACTTTGGTTGGAACCAAAGGACTTCTTGAAATGCTTTCTGCATAAGGGGAAGCTTCAAGGAGGAGGAGAGGGATTTGTGGAGCTTATTTGGTCAGGGTTTGGACGAGCCAAGTGGCTTGAGAGGTGTGAGGAATGAGTAGAAGTGGTCTCCTTTTATAAGGGAGAGGAGGGGCTCTTTAGGAAAGAGTGAAAGTATTACTTTATAATATAATTATATTAGGTTTATAATGGTCCAAAAATCATTGAGGTCGAAGATAAGATGACTCATTTTCTAAATAACATCAACCAATAATAATTGGATAGGTTTTAGATAATATTTTAATCATTATAATCTTATTTATTTAAATGATTTATTAATGAGGTAAACATTGCATCATTATTGTGTCATTAATAATTTAACTTATTTGATGTCTAAAAATTATAAATAAAATATCATTATGTAGGAAATCTTTTTATCTTTCTAATGAATATTTATAATCGAAAATCCAACATGTATAACCCTATGTAAAAATTGTTCTTCTAAAAGATGTAAGCTTATGCCATTTTTATTTTTATTTTAACTTTTTTAATATAATGTGTCCCTACCACATACAAGTGGCTCTAAGGGGTCCCCAAATCGACCCAAGGATTCCCATGGTCGGGTATGTGTCCACCAATAAGGTTAGAACACGTTTTAGGGTAATTTTTTATTATTATAATATTATTTTTTAACCCTTATTTACCGGATTTACCCTTTAACCATGGTAAATAAAATATTTACCGCAGTAATTATTCAAAATGTGTAAAAATAAAAGTTACCTATTTACATAATTTGGACATCCTGATTCCAAATATGTAATCCATTTTTCCAAATTTAAAACACAGAAGTGGCAGAAATTAATTTAAAATTAATTCCCGTTGTTAAAATAAAAAACGTGTTTTTAAGAGATAATAACTATCAAAAGATTGACACTTGTTTATGTCTGATTTAATTGTGAAATTATGTCCAATGACAAACATTAAATTAAATGGTAAAAATATATTATAAATATACTTTAAAACCACTCAAATTCATAATTTATCAATATTAATTATTTTGATTAAAAAAGTTGTTTTTAATTAAAATTTAGTAATTTTCACTATTCATCAAAATATAAAAGTTATCCGAAAAGTACCAAAATTTCACCCTAGGCTAATTTCAATATTCCGAATCCAAAAATGAAGTCCATTTTGAAATATAAAATATATATGATTTCAAAAAGTAGGTATTACTATTCACAACGGCTAGTTTAATTAGTTGTGGTGTGTGTTAGAACTCGAGGTTCCGTACAACACACGCTATCGCATTATTCGAAGGGAAACGTACCGTGGAAGCTTGGGGTGTTACACCAATGGGTAGATCATGAGAATAAGTTATTGAAAATATTTAAGAAAGAGTACACTTACAGATCTATTGATCCATCTATTCATGGAGGAAAATAATTAAAAGGTGAAGTGATCATTGAGGTGAAGTGATCATCATTTATTGTATATCCTTATTGGATTATATGTTATAGAGATTTTTTATCTTCTAGTGGATTTTAAAAGTGGTGTGTGAACACTATGTGTCCTCACTGTTGTAAAGATGTTTGTGAAGTAGTGGATGAATCCATGTTGAGGGGGATAACCAACATAGAAAGGAGTAGGAATGGGTACTGAGCTTGTAAATATCATGTGGTGTGCTTTATCTTTCACTTATTCATATGAGATAATGTTGAGAGTTTATAATGAGTGGGTCAATAACATTCATTGATTCAAGCAGTTTATTTTGAAGAGTAGAAACTTTTAAAATAAAATAGGATCACTAATTCACCCCCTCCCCCTCTCAGTGAACTAATCAATTTAAGTCCTAACAAGTGGAATAATAGGGGAAACTACCACTAAATATCCTAGAGAAGTTGTTGAGCAATGGATAATCACAATTCTATGAACATCTGATGAGTTGTTATCTTTATTAGAATGAATTACCACAGTTGGAGGAATTGAATTCTTCCTTACCACCTTTTTCTAAGCCTTGAGGTACATGATATTGTTACATTTTTTTCCACCTATTGCTAATAATTATCATATAACCCATGCTAATAAAAGAAATATGGAGATGGATAGAAAGGCACAAGATTCTATTTTTATGTCTTTATCAGAGAAGGTTTATACCAAGGTTATGGGTCTTGAAACTCCAAATTATATATGTAGTGAATTGAGGAGTAGTAATGAGGGAGACTTCAAAGTAAAGGAATTAAATATTCAAATTAGGAGGATTATATTTGAATACATTAATATGGCTGATGATAAATCTACTGATAGCTATTTCACTCGAGTAAATGAAATAGTTAGAAATATTTGCAGATTTAGTGAGAAAATTAAATATTACACTTATGAAAAATCTTATGAGGAAATTTATGGATTAGTTTGATCCAAAGGTATCGACTTTAGAAGATAGAAAATATATCACATTGGATAAGATGCACAATATTCTTATTGACTATGAAATTAGGAAGGAACTATCTTTCAAGAAGTAGGAGATCATAAAATTTTCCTTTAAAGGCATGAGAAAAGAGAAGATTAAAAAATTTAAAGGGATCAATGATTCAAAAGATTATTAAGATCTCAAATAGATTTTCTATCTCTTGTAAAATATATTATTAAAGGGAAAATATAGTGGTAAAGGTAAGAAATTTCTTAGATGCTTTAATTTCAATAATATTGATCATATTGTAATGTTTTTCCCAAAGAATAAAATTGAGAAATTTGAATCAAATGAGGAAGAAGAAATCCCTCAAAGTAAGAAAAGGGAGATATCCAACACTAAAAGAAGAATATTTTTTTCATTGATGATAGTTCATTTTGAAATTTCAATAATGAATTCACACTTTTTTCTCATGTGGAAAAAAGTTCACATTCATAAAGCATTTATGATAATGGAGAAAAGAGAATAGAACTTGAGTGGGAACTTAAAGGTAAGTTGGAATATTTTCTTGAGTAGATTTCACAAGTCATGAGATAGAAGAAAAATCTAGAGAATGAGAACAAGGAAATGTATAATCAAATAAGTGAGTTTAGTAAAAAGGAAAAATGGATTCTTAATGAATAAAAAGTGGAGCTGATCAAAATGGAGTCATCCCATGTTGAATAAATCATGGAAAAAAAGTTGAAGATGGATAAGTAAGGGAAGATGATATGTGATCTTAAGAAAAAATTGAATGTTATTGAAAAAGAGTTATTGAAGGATAAATATATCTATTTTGAAGCTCAACCTGATTTAAGGAAGGCTAGTGAAGATTTCAAAAAATCTATTGAGATTATAGGATAATATTCTCATGATGGGGGATTGAAGGAACAAGGTAAGTATACACCTATTCTGCTAAAAAATAGAAATTGTTTTCTAATGGTGTAGGTGCTCAAAGTAAATCTAAGAATATTGAGAAGAAATCCTCTACATAGGAGAAAAAAAAGAATGTGCCATGAAAATAACAACCCCCTAAGAAAAAGAAGACTCAAAAAGGAAAACATTAACACCATTACAAACAAATCTAAAATCAGTCAATGTGATCTCAATTTAATGGATATTATTGGTGTTGTGGAAGGTATGGAAAAAAATATTACTCATGTTGGTTAAAAAATTTCTTTACCCAAGAAGAGGTAAAAACTGAAGATCCTTTGTGATGTTTTTTTTAAGTTTTTTTTTTAAGTTTACAACTAACGTTTTGTAAAATAATTCTTTTGTGGATCAGGTGAAATATGTTTTTTTATAAGTTCATTAATTTTTTTAAGAATATTTTTAACATATTAATAAAGAAAGTTTTTTATAAAGTTTGAAACTGAACACAACATTGGATGTTCCATCAAACGATGCTTTTGTTGTAAAGTTAGAAGTTGATGAGATAAAAAAAGTTTTAATGTTAGAAATTTTGGAAATTTTGAATGATAAGAACTTTACAAATTAAGCTAGACAAATATTTTCTTTTCTTTTAGGTTTCTATAACATCATGAATAATTCATGATACAATATAGATTTTGTAGAATGAAAGAGAAGTGAAATTTTATAAAGTTTTTTGTTTTTATGAAGTTAAAGTTTTACGAACATAGATCATTAGACCAAGAAGCACTAAATGCATAGGTTATCAAAATAATGGAAATATGAATTTTAAAAATTTTGAAGAACTTTAAAGAATAAAGGAAGATATTTATTTTTTTCAGACAAACAGATCCGGACACAAAACATCCATATGAAGAAAACTTCAAGAGAGATAAAAGTTTGAAGTTGCTTAATTTTGATAAAGTTTAACCTTTTCAATCAGACATAGTTTTTGAATAGGATTTTTGGATGAAGATTTTGTTATAAAAAACTAGTTTTCAAAATTCATTGAGTTCATGAAAAAAATGTGAGAAAATGAAGATGATGGTTTTTGATCGGATCAATAAGTTAGAGGTTTTTATAAAAATATCCAATGTTGGAATTTTGTTTATCGAATATACCTGAACGAACTGATCTAAAAGAATGACCCTACTAGACCATGGCTATCAAATGGAACAAATAATAAGCATAGGACATAATTCATCAGATATAGAATTTATAAGAATCTTTGAAGTTGTTGTTACTGAGTTTTTATGGTTTCATAAAATGATAAAGAAATGAAAAGTTTCTCAAGGAATTAGATTTTTATATCTGGTCAGAAAAAAGGGGATATCATCTTTGTAATCAAACATAGATCTCCAGATACATAACACAAGACTAACATTTTTGGATTGAGATGTGTGAGGAAGTTTGAAGTTGCTTTATATGAAAGATGTTTATTGGTTGAAGGGGTTTCTAAAAGACTTGTGATAGAATGAAGTTGAGTGGAAAGAGTCTTTGAATATATAAAATTTCAAATGTTTTGAAGTTTCTACCAAATAGTCATTGGAGTAAACTGAAGTCTTTAGAATTTGTAACAAAATTTTCAACCTTTTTCAGTTGGATTTTTTCATCAAATTGTACAATTATGTTTTTATATTTCAGTGGGTGATAATATAAATTTTAATATACATATTGGATACATTTTTCTAAGGTTTATTCATGTTTTATTCGATAATTCATTGGATTTTCATTTGTTTTCATAGGAATTGGGAATTTTGGAATCAAAGGAATAAATATTGAAAAGTAGAAAAAACAGGATTTATATGTCATGTAAAACATACACAACATGTAATCCTCATTCAAAACATGTGATCCTCATTCACAACATTCCTTTAGAGCCAAAGAATAACTTGTGAAGATTTTATATGATATAATGCTCACACATGATGTGTATATACACTACACATTATGTGGATTTCAAAATCAGAAAGTGAATCACATACACAACGTGCAGAGTTTACAAGACACGCAAAGTTTGAGATCCCACTCAGTCAAAGATACAACCCAATTTTTCAGAGGATGTTGTGGATCTGAAATACACAATGTGTAGCCTACTTACACGATGTGAATATTTTAGGAAAAAACCCACTTAAAGCCAGTACATGGCGTTAAGGCTTTACATGTTGTGTAATTTTTGAGACTATATATTTTTTATCTCTCCTCCATGCATAGAATCTTCAAAACCTATGTTTTTATATTGTTTTTTTCTCTTTTTTCATCTTTTTCTTGTCCAAACTTATTTTTAATTCATTCTTTTCATTTTTTATCAAATCCATTTGAGTTGTTAATTGTTCTACATCTATTATTCATCCATTGAAATTTCCTTTACGTTTCAATGCTAATTTTCAATATCGTTCATCATTCTTCATCGATGCTTGTTATTCATTCATTGTTTCTTCATTATGACTAAGTTTTTTATTTTATTTACATTTTTTTTATTTTTTATCTTTATTCTTGCAAGTTCTAAATTGTGGATTGCTTATTTCTCAATTGTTTCATGGTTATTCTAAGAATGTTTTATATTCCTTTTCTTTTAATCAATATTGTCATGCACGGCTCATATAATTAGTGTTAAGGGTTGAGATTAGGGGTGTTTCTGATCATAATTAATCCATTAATTGAACCTTGGTAACCCTGTGACTAGTAATTAGGTTAAAAAATGTTCACACATTCTCTTGTACATCCTTGACCATGGGAGGTGCAGTTGAATGAAATTGTCCTGATTGGAGTTGAGATGACTATGACCATTAGCATATGAATCTTTCTGCATAGAAGCTAAGTGTAATGAATATAGGTTGTTAGTTATACTCATACCAAGGGATAGTTTTAGAATAGGTATATCCAATTGGTTTGACTAAAACCAATTGGTGACCCTTTCACCACTTCGAAGCCTAAGTTATGGGATTATTCCAAGATAGATTTAGGATTATCTTTTTCCTTAAGCCTTGAAATTAACCCTAATATCTTATTAGTTATCTGATTTAAATCCAAACTACCTAGTTTTAGAAAAACCAAATATAAATAGTGAACATGAGGGATCTTTTAAAAGGGTTTTCTTCAAATGGTTTCTTACTTATCGGTGATCCCTGCGGGTTCAACCCCACACTGCCTTCTTTACTACGCCCTAGTAGTAATTATAGTTTGGGAACATAAATTTCTAATATGTTCAACACCCGTATGTATTCAAATTCATGTATGGGTGAATCAATGGGTCAAGAGAACTTGAATGGTGAAAATAATTCCAAATAGAGTTTCAGACTAAGATGATTCTGATAATCGATTTCCAGATATAACATTTTTATAGTTCTTATTCAATTAAGGTTGAGAATTGTGAAGTTCTATAGAATACAATAAGATTATATAAGACACTAGATGAGTTGATAAGAATTGAAAAGTAGTCAAATGAAGTTAAAATATATAAAAATTTTGGATTTGTGAATTTGGGTGAGTGGGAAAATATTTTTGTTTCCCGACTTTTCTATTTCTTAGGGAACTGATAAATATTGTGGAAAGTATATTTGTACTTGTTCTATTCACTCGTGCATAAATTTGATGCACTACTGATTTGGTTTCAGAATCATGTTTCCAACCAATGTTGTTTCATGTTAAAAAAGAGTTTTCAGATAGAAAGTTATGATATGAGGATTGGATAGATGTAAGTTTAGATTACCAGACATAGATAATTAGACTGAGTAAATCATTAGGAGTTTTGAGAAGAATTTTAAGAAGTACAATTTTGTTAAACATGAAGATTAGTAAGTTTGGTATAGGTGTAGATTGAGTAAATGTTCATCAGACTAAGTCTATTGGACTGAGTCTAGTAGATGCTGGTAGATCGTACATAGGATGATCAAATATAAATTTCTAGGTGTACCTTTGTGAAGTATAAAGTATCAAAGTTACTTTTCTTTTTGTGGTTCAAATTTTTTATAAGAAAATTTTATAAACTAATGGGATTTAGTATAATCAATCTTATCAAGATATAAAAGGTTTCAAATAGGATTTTACATAAGTTGTATTCACTTATTCATAATAATGAATTTTCATAAACCCATGGGAGTGGCTATGGAAAGGATGTACGTTCTCACACTGAGGCTAAACCTTGTACATATTATGTTATTTTTTCACTTTCCAACTTTTTCATATGTGTGATTTCATTAAAAGTTGATAAGGATATAACTCTAACAAGTTAAAGGGGTTAAATTTATTAAAGATGAAATTTGTAAGTGGTGTCATAGGGAGGTTCCTCTGTTGAATCATTATCGTAGATAATCTCAATTATGTTAACATTAAATTAATTCCTACTTTCAATGGAAAAAATTATCATATCTAGAAAAATAGAGTGATTACCTATCTATAATCACTTGGAATAGAAGTTTTTTATACTATTATAATTGGGTTTCCACCCATTGAGAAATATGATCCCATGAATTTTACTGAAAAGTTAAATATTAAATTTTATGGAAAGGCTAGAAATTCTATTATTATGTCTCTATCAGAAAATATTTTCTTGAATATGATGTGTTTAAAAATATAAAAGTTAATGTGGGACAATCTTGAAAGTTTTTTTGAAGAAAATACTAAAGTGAATGAAGAAAATCTACAAATATGGTATAGAAAGTTTGAATACATGATAATAATAGATGAAGAAACTTTTTATTAATACTTCACCATAGTAAATTATGTTTCTTGAAACATAAAATTTTTTAGAGATGTTTTGGAAGATTATAAAATTGTGAAGAATCTCATTATAAAATTTCCAAACATGTTTGATTCTAAAATTTATGCTTTAGAAGATAATTTTTATTTATTTATTAATGAACTACATTACTTTCTTGTTTCTTATGAAATAATAAAAACTTTGGTGTTCAAAAATAAAATGAAAGATGAAATGGATTTTGAAGCTATGAGAAATATAAAAATTCAAGAAATTGAAGATGTTAATTCTTATGATTCTGAAGATAAGGAGGATGGTGATTTGAATAAAAAAGTCATGTATCTTATCTCTAAGAAATATCAGAGAGAAAGAGGAATGTATGGAGGAAAAATTCCCCTCAAATGTTTTGAGTGTGCTGGAATTGGTTATTTTCCTATGAATTTCTCCAAAAAGAAAATTAATGAATTTGAAGATCGTTCTGAAGAAAAACCTTGGTGGAAGAAGATTGATAAAACTTTCAAGAAATAAAATAAGTACATTGGTGGAAATAAAAAGTTTACTAGAAACAAAATAAGTATTCTAAGTAAGAAAGTATAATCTAACTAATATGAGATTTATTCATCAAAATATGAAAGTTCCAAAATAATCAGAAACTTCTTTTAAAATGTTAAGAAAAAGAAAGATTTTTCAAATAGTGAATAAGGAGGTGAATAATATTATAAAGAGTATTATCTCACATCATAAATTGTTTCATGTATTTATAAAAATATAAATCTAAATAAATAAATCATAATGATGAAGAAAGATAGTGAAAAGGATGTTTCCAAGTAAGAAGAGGAATACATCAAGGAGATCTTAAGTTACGAACTGCTAATTTCTAAACAAAGAAATGTGTTTGAAGATATCATAAGAAGTTGGAAGCTAAGAAATATAAAGTTAACAAAACTCAATAAAAACTCCTTTAGGATTAAATTACCTTAAGAAGTTTTAATGAAAATTTCAACAAGACATCGTAAGTAAAAGCTCAATCATCTAAAGATGCAGAAAAACCTTAGTCCAAGAATCAAATGAAATCCACACCCACTAAGCTAAAAATTACATCTTATTTTTATAAAATTTTAAGTGTTAAAAGAATTATTGGGAAAACTTGGGTTTATAAGGGATGTGAGAAACCTATCACATCCATAAAATTTGAAAATTTCATTCATGGAAAATATGGTATATTCCCAGAGTATGTTAGAGAAGAGAGAAGTTATCAACCTCAACAAAGATTCTACAAAGAAAGATCTTAATTAAATAGAAAATCAGTATTTAATGAATTTTTCTAGTGTTTTAGAATCTATAGGAATATGTCATATAATTGTTGGCATAATTTTTCACTTATTGGAATAAGGTTTGAATAGTTGGAAAGAAATGGTGGAAGTGGAATGAGTAACTTTCCAAAAACATATAAATTTAGAAAATTAAAATCCCAAGATGTTATAAGACTTACAATAGAAAATAAATCTGAATTTATGGAACAATTATGTGGAAGGTGTGACTAGGTTTTTCATCATGCTGAATAATGTATTACAACTTTTCCTAGGAAAATTTATTATACTAGAAATGAAAAGGAAACTAGAAAGAATAAAGTCAAGGAAAGAGATTTTATTTTTGAGATATCACTTAAGGAAAGTAAAAAAAAATAACAAACCATAGATACTTGATGGTGGTTGTTCATCACACATCATAGGTGATTTGAAAATATTGAAAAAATGTTGAAAATCATGATGAAGGAACTGTTACCTTTGGGGATGGTAGTTTTTTAAAAATTAGAGGAATTGGAATGGATGAGATTGAAGCAAAAAACATGAAATCTATGGAAGTTCTATTTTTTAATGGGATAAAACACAAATTACCTAGTTTATGTAAACATTTTGATGATGGGAAATAAGTGATCTTCAGAAAATATTTAAATATCACCAAAAGTATGAAATATAGAAAAGTTGTAACTAAAGGAGAAAGAACCAGTGGAAATATTTTTCAGATAGGAGAAAAATATTTCTAAAGTTAATGTTGTATGAAATTTACTATAACTAAAAAAGAATAAAAGATGATATTTTCATAACTTTTCAGAAAGGGGAAGTGACTAGTAAAATCCATAAGAGAGTTGATATTAAGTCTACCAAACCTCTTAAACTTATTCATTAATATATTTGTGGACTGATGAGATATCAATCAAAAAAAGAATATTTTTAATTTATCACTTTTATTGATGATTTCACTTGGATGATCAACATCATGTTTATGAAACATAAATCAGAGGCTATAGAGATTCTTTAGATTTTTCAAAGAAGATATTGGAGGAGAAATGGGGGTTAATATAAAGAAAATTTAGAACAAATAATGGAACATAATTCACATGAAATTATTTTTGAATCATACCTGAAAAAACATAAAATCAAATATTAGTATAGTGCTTCATAGACCCCATAAAAACGGAATAGCAGAAAGGAAAAAATAGAATTTTGGTGGAAATGGGAAGAAGCATGTTAGCAGAATACAAACTTTAAAAATTATACTGGAGATAAGTTGTTAGTACTACGTACATGTTGAAAATAGATGTTTGATAAGGTTGGAATCAAACAAGTATTACTATGAAATGTGTTATAAAAAAAACCTTCATTGAAAAACTTAAAGGTTTGTGGAAGTCCCTATTTGTTAAAAATAAAAAATATGGATCTTGGAAAATTTGATGAGAAATCTAACAAATGAATTTTCATGGGATATTCACCCAATGGTAGAATTTATAAATGTTGGAATAAGAATTTACAAAATTTGTTGAATTCATATGATGTGAAAGTTATTGAAAATCTAAATTCCTTAACAAAGGATGTTAAAAATTTTAAAGAAGACAAACTAAATATTTCCAATAAAAGTAAAACTGATTCAAAACAGATATATCAAGACTTAGAAGAATCATGTGATTATGAAAGTTTTGTTGGAGGACACACTTTGAAATTTACTACCTTAAAGAAATATATTGAAAATTAAAATATTCTTGGGAAACTAAAATCTCTAGTTTAGACAAGAAAAATGTTGAGATTAGAAAATCAAGCATCACTCATTTCATAAATTTAACTAGAATCAGTTTTAAAAGTAGTTGAATAGAAATAATGGGTTTATGTAATGAATGAAGAATTAGATTAGATTAAGAAGTCAATACTTGGGAACTTGTTTCATGTCCAACAAATAAAAATGTTACTAGAATAAAATGGGGGTATATAAACAAGTTGAATGAACATGGATAAGTTTCAATAAATAAAGAAAGGCTTGTTTATAAAGGCAATGCACAAGTAGATTGTGTGGATTTTGAAGAAACATTTTCCCCCATTACAATATTATAAACTAGTAGAATGTTTCTATTAGTGTCTACACATCAAAGTTAAAATTATTATCAGATGGGTGTAAATTCATCTTTTCTAAATGGTGAAAATGAATAAGAATTTTATATTGAGAAAATTTATGGGTTTCTACTTGATAATGATGGAAGCGAGGTTTTTAAATTGAATAAATTCTTGTATGGTTTTAAATATGACCCACATTATTTGTATTCCAAACTTGATAATTGTTTAAAATTTTTGAATTTTTCTAAAGGAAAAGTTGATGGAAACCTATATGTAAAATAAGTTAAGTAAAGAACCCTTATTATAATTATGAACATGGATGATATTTTTTGTTAAAGATAAATATTTTGTAAATAATTTTCTGAGAAAATAAATAATAATTTTGACATGTCAATTTTTGGAGAATTAAATTTATTACTTGGTTTACAAGTTTAATAAAAATAAAAGATATATTATCCTATCTCGAGAAAAGTATACCAATTAATTGTTATAAAATTTTGGTATGGTATAATCTAAAGTATTTTCTACTCCTATCTCATTTGGGATGAAGCTAAGTAAAGATGAAGATATAAAAAAGTGTGAATCATAATTATTTTTGAAAGTTATGGGAAGTTTTATTTACCTTATAGCTTCAAGTCCTGATATTTTTTATGTTTTAACATTGTGTGCTAGATATTATAGTTATCTAAAAGAATATCATATGTAGGAAACAAAGAGAATTCTGATATATGTTAAAGGAACAACTTCATGTAAGATATTATACAAAATAAGTTTTGAAATGAACTTTCATGGTTATCCTAATACTGATTGAGATGGATATTGAAGTGATGTAAAATCAACTTATGGAGGAACATTTTACTTGGGAGAATGTGGTGTGATTTGGAATAGTAAAAAACCGAGTTTATTAACTTTGAGAATAATAGAATCAGAATATGTTACAGCTACTTAGGATTTTTCTAAAATGTTATGGGTGAAAGTTTAGTTGGAATATTTGAAGGTTGAAGTTTTCAAACCATTGAATATACTTTGTGATAATCATGGTGCAATTTATCTTTATAAAATTCATTTCCAAATCTAAATATCTAAACACACTGATATTAGGTTTCACTTCATAAAATAGAATGTTGTTGGTGGAGCTATTTTCCTAGAATATATTTCAACAAAATATAAAATTGCTGATGTTTTCACAAAAGATATTCCAGGGGAGATATTTAAATAATTGAGGCTAAAACTTCATGTTCATCCTCCACCAAAGAATCCCTAACCATATTAAGAAATTTCCCCCATCATGCTTTGGATTATGTTAACAAAAGATGAGAATTTGTACAACCTTTCCCTTTAATGGGGAATGAATTAATTTTCTTACTTAAATGAATCTGAAGTCAGGGTTATCATAAAATGTAAGATAAAAATAAAAATGAGGGGAAGTTTATATTCACATGGATGTAAATTTTCTTGTCATTGGGGGATAGAATTCCCCCAAAAACCATTATGTTATCTAGTAGTGTGGTGTCGAGGCACTCTCTTTGGAGAAAGGATATGTTTTGGTAAAATTTAAAATTTTGATTTGTTACAAAATAGAGTTGTGAAAAAGTTTGAGTGATGAAAAATTATTAGCTAAAAAAGTTTTTAATGAGATTTCTCGACAAATCCAAAGGGGGAGATTAAAGATCCTTTGTGATGTTTTTGTTTTAAAAAGTTTTGTTTTTGTTGGAAACTAAATTTTTTTTAAATAATTTTTTTTGAATCAGGTGAACGATATGTTTTTGGAAGTTGATAACTTGTTCTTTGTGAAGTTTTTGAACATCCAAATATAGAAAGGTTTTTTCAAAGTTGGTGATCAGATGCACCGTCGGACATTCCATTGAATGATTCTTTTTTTGGGAATTCATAAGTTTCTGAGATAAAAAAAATTATAAGTCAAAAAGTTTAGAAAGTTCGAAAGATAAAAAATTTCCAAATTAAGTCAAACAATTCTTTTTTGTTCTATCAGGTTCCTAGAACATCATGAAGAAGTAAACATAAAAGTCGAAGTTTTTATAAGGAAAGAGAAGTGTAAATTTCTAAAGTTTCATGTTCTTATGAAGTTAAAGATTTTCAGATGAAGATCATCGGACCAAGAATCAATGTATGAAGAAGTGTTAAGAAAATTGGAAATAAGAATTTATAAAAGTTTTAATACTTGTAAATAAAAAATTAAGATGATGGTGTTTTTTAGATAAATGGATCCATACAAAAAAACATCCTGATAGAGAAAACTATAAGAGATATATAATTTTAAAGTTGCAGAAGTTTGATAAAGTTCAACCTTGTCGATCAGACACATTTTCTAGACTGGAGTTTTAGATGAAGTTTTTATTAGAAAATATGAGTTTGTAAAAGTATTTGAGTTCATGAAAAAAATGTGAGAAGGAAAAGATGATAGTTTTCAGTCAGACTGATATGGAAATGGTTTTTATAAAAATCTCTAACATTGTAACATTTCTTATCAGATAGACCTGATCAAACTGATATAGTGGATTGACCAGACTGGTCTATGGCTATCAGATGGAATAGAGAAGAAGCACAGAACAAAGTCCATCAAACAGAGAATTTATAAGTATCTCTAAATTCGTTATTGAGTTTTTTGGACTTGAAAAATGAGAAAGAAATGAAAGTTTTCTAAAGGAATTAGATTTAAATATTTGAGTAGAAACAAAGGGGGATGTCATCTTTGTAATTGGACAAAGATATTCAGACATAGACCACCAGAAAACCCTTTTGGGATTGAGACATGTGAGAAAATTTAAAGTTGATTTATTAGAGAGATGATTATCATTTGAATGTAGTTTTTAAAAGCCTTGTGACCAAATAAAGTTGAGTGGACAGAGTCTCTGGTTAGATAAAATGTCAAATGTGTAGAAGTTGCTACTGGACAGTCATTAGAGACAAGTCTTTAGAAGTTGCAACAAAGTTTTCAACCTTTTCCATTTTGATTTATACATTAGATTGTGCAATTATGTTTTTATATTTTATTGGTTTAAGAGAACCGGAATGATGAATAGAATTGTGGGCAGAGTTTCAAACTTGAGATGATCTGAACAATCAATTTCCGAACAGAAAATTTTTATTATTATTATTAAATTAAGGTTGAGAATTGTAAAGTTCTGGAGAATATAAAAATATTAGAGAAGAAACCAGAAGAGTTTATAATAATTGAGAAGAATTCAAATAAAGTTCAAATATCCGAGAAATTTGGATTTGTGAATTTGGGTGAGTGGTAAAATATTTTTATTTCCCGCCTTTTCTATTTCTGAGGGAACCTATAAATAGTGTGGAAAGTATATTTGTACTTATTATAGTTCACCCATGCATAAAGTTGATATGTTTATGATTTGGTGTCTGAGCTGAGTTTCCAACTGAATTTTTTTCATGTTGAAGAATAGTTTCCAAACATAGTATTCCGATCATAAGATCAAACAGAGGTAAGTTCATACTACCAGAAAGAGATAATTGGATTGAGTGAATTGGTCTAAGTTTTGAGAAAAATTTTGAGAAGCATAGTTTTGTTAAATAGGAAAATCAGTAAGTTTGGTACAGGAAAAGATTTAGTAAATGTGCATCATACTAAATCTATTGGACTGAGTTCATCTGAATGAGTCCAACGGATGCAGGTAGATTGGATAAAGGCTTATTGAACACATATTTTCGTATGGTCCTTTGTGGAGAAGAAATTTTCAATGTTACTTTTCATTTTGTGGCTCAAATTTTTGTAAAAAAAATTTATAAATTGATAGGATTCAGTATAATTATTTCTATCAAGAGATAGAAGATTTCCAACGGGAGTTTACACATGTTGTACTCACTTCTTCATAATAGTGAATTTCCATAGGACCATGGGAGTGGCTATGGAAAGGATGTGGGTTCTCACACTAAGGATAGACCTTGTAAATCTTGTGTGCTTTGTTTATTGTCCTATTCTTCATACATTTTATTTTTTTAAAAGGTGATAATGATATAACTCTAACAAGTTGCAAGTGTTAAATTTACTAAATTTAAAATTTGTAAAAATGAAACAACTGATTCAACCCCCCCCCCACTCAATTGTTCTATGATCCTTTAGAATTTCAAAAAAGGGGGGAGATTTGGTGAGAATATGAGGATAAAAATCAAATAAATAAAGTTGTGTTGAAAGAAGAATAGAAGGTCTTTGAGAAGGCATCCACAAGTGATAAGTTTAAGAATCTTGAAAAATGTGAACAAAATGGGCATATTTTAAAAACACTTGAATCATAAGGGAGTGACAATGTATTAATTCCAAATGTGAGGAAAATTTCCTCGCACAAGAATTATATTGATATTGGAATGAAATAATGGCCTAAGTTAAGAGGAATCTCATAGCCTAAGGGTTTCCCATGAGGAACAAAAAGGTTTTTCCTTATTCCTCTAATATTTTCTATATCTTGTGCTAACATGTAGGGGATTAAAGGAGACTCTTGAGGCTACCATTTATAGATAGTAAATATGATGAGATAAACATGGAGTACTTATCCATGATGAAGAGGATAGAAGTGCATCCCTTGAGGGGGATCTCCTTTGAAAATAAAGTAGTCAAATATATAATTTCTTACCAACTTAAAAAACATTGTAAATAAGGTATAATAATATCATTTTCCCTCCACTATTATTAATATGTTCAACATATTTATAAATGGGGTGATGGTTGATCTTTGTGTGAGAAAAAGGTGGAGCTATATTTCATGATCCTGAACTATTTTGATGGTGTGTTGAGATATGTGCAAGATGTTCATGGGAAATTTCTAGCACTTTGATGAGAAATTTGAAATTTTTCTAAGCATTTTATCACATGATGAGTTGTTAGAAACATCTTGGACAACCTTGATTACATATCTCTTATTTTATACACCTGGTTATCCCAGTAGACTCATATTGAATTGATCAAAGTATCCTTGCCAATGAATTATGTGATTTCATTCCTCTCTTTGAAGTGAAAAATGGGAGGAGAATATATTTGAGAAGAAAAGATGAAGAAGACCACATTCTTTGACCTTTGGATTTCATTGCCAATAAGGGAGTAAGATTTTGGGAAGATGAAGAGGATGGAGATGAGTATTGTCAACAAAATCCAGAAGAGGAGATTGTTAGCAATCCTAAAGTATTGAGTTGGATTTTCTAATAATAAGGATTGATGCTTTGATAAAGAGCTTGATGGTCAAGATTGATTACAAGATGAGTGTTTTCATTTTAAAAAAGAAATAATGTTTTTTTATAATATAATTGTTGACATCACATGATTAAAGATGACCATAGCGATGTCCAAAGAAGGTTGAAGGCATCTTGAAGAATTTAGAAGAATATTATGCCTTAGCATAAGGAATATTATGTTGAATAATGTGCAACACGAGCAATAAATGTCCTAGAGGAGGTCTTGGTGAAGATAAAGAAGATTTTAGGAGTTTTCCACGCTCATTTAATAAGGTGTTGTGAGAAGAAAAGGCCCAAAATGGGTAGATGGATAGGTAATATGCTCGTGGTGGTCCCCATTATAAACACTTGGTTCACCTATGCAACACAGCTGAGCCCAAAACGTGCATAATGGAAGTTTTGGTTCAGGATTTTCACTGCATGGAACCTGGAGTTCTGAGAAGTCTAAAACAGGCTTGACCATTTCTATGGTACAAGATGTGGTGCTTGTGATGACTACCTATGAGAAATAGGGACGCCTAAAACGGGTGTTGAGTGTTGAAGTAGGTTTTGGTTGAAAGGTGATGACCTGTAGTTCAGAATGACCAAAACGGACAACCCCACACTCATTATTAAGTAAGTTATAGTTGAATGGTGTTTCAGAATGACAAAATAGATAGATAAAGGAGACTACGCTAGTGGTATTTAGCGTGTTGAGTGGAAAACAGCCAAGGATACTACACTAAGTTGTGGTGCAAGGAGTGTCAGGTTTTGACGTATAGAACTTTGTCGAATTGATTTTATAAATTCTTGGAATTATCTTGAATGATTCCATAATCACTGGCTTTAGTTTTAGGCCATTATTTAAGCACATTTTGGAGTATTATGAAACATTTCATTTGGTGGAATAAATGTAAAATTATTCCACACTGCATGAAGAGAGAGAAATCCCCTGGAGCTGTTACATCGCAGCAGATATGAAAGATTTCATGAGGATTTATTGCGGTGTTAATGGGTGGTTTATGGAGCCTATTATGGCAATGACATGTGTCACTTTTTTTTGCGCTTAACCTTCCTATTTATAGAAGGTAGATTAGCTAGAAGCAGATAAGCAGACTGCATAGCGAGATAGAAGAAACATCGATGAGAAGACTATATGCATTTCATGAGAGACTGGATCCAAGAAGAGGATTTTTTGAACAGGATCATAAATGAAGTAAATCTCATGAGTTAGTACATTTTCATCAAATGAGGAATACCATATCGCTCAAATTCTAGTAGGAGTTTCGAGACCAATGGGTTGAGCATCAACATCGGTTTTTGAAGTTCTTGAAGAAGGTGTATACTTCCAAATCCATTGATCCATCTGTTCATAGAGGAAGAGCATCAAAAGGTGAAGTGATCACCGAGGTTAAGTGATCATTGGTGTTATTTATCCTTGTTGAATCATATCTTGTAGAGATGTTGTTGTTAGTGTTATGAATTTTATTTGTATCTTATTTGTTTTGATAAATTTCAAAATATTTCATATAAATATTCATTTAAATCCATTTATTTTAATATCTTCATTTAAAAATCATTTTATTGATAATGTTTATTTTTATTAAGAATTGTTTTTTTTTTTGGAGTTAATGTTTAATTATAATTACTCTTTTAATTGTCTTATTTGAATAATTCTTTTAATGTTGGAATTCTATTTAATCTTTTTTTAATTTTAATTAAAGTTTTAATTTTAGTATTTAATCTTTTTGATTTGAAAATTATTTATTTTTATTGAAATTAAAGTTTAATATTTATATATATATATTTCTAGAATTATTTTGTTTTAAAAATAAAAATATTTTTTTAGTTTTACTATTAAAATTTTGTATTAGTTTTAATATTAAAATCATATATCATATTTAAATATCTTGTTTATATTTTTTGAGACTATATATAGACACACACACACACATTATGCATTGTATATATAGTGTGTGATACACTATTCTTCTTCTCTACTGCTGCAGCGCCTCTGATAGTGGCAGTGCGACCTTTGAGCTTCAGCGAGTGTGTCCATTCACTATCCATAAACCACAACTCTCTAGTCCATCATGATAGCTCAAACATCTGCTAACTTCAGGGAACATACTTATGATGAACCATTGTTCATCCTATTCTCGCATGAGAAACATCCACAACAACATCATGGCAGCATAGGGATTATGTTGGCTGAAACATATGTTGTAGAAATCAATGAGAGAAACACAGGATTATGTTGGCTGAAACATATGTTGTAGCAATCAATGAGAGAAACACAAATGGTGAAATGAATACCTTGAAAACCTCAATATATATTGTGGGTGGTGTTATGGGTTTATCACGTGCCATGACACAGAATGCTCAAATTTTCATAATATTTAATGTATAAGAAGAAATTATATCACACACTATGAGATGTGATGACAGAGGTTGTGTCATAGAAACGTAAATAGTGACAAGTGGCTTACACTCCACCTTATTCAACATCACTCATCATCACACTAGTCATCCATGCAAGAAACTCTACCAGTTCGGCATGCCTCTATCTTTTACACTTGGCCTCTTCAACAATGCTCGACAACATACCAGCCATGCATACCAGCAATGCGACACCAAAATCCCTACCAATCGATCATGAAGCTATATTTTCAAGTGATCGTGGGTATTTAAGTTATCATAAAGGTATTTTTGGAAGTTACTATGAGCTACCGCAAAGTGACCGTGAATCATATAGCAACCTACCATGAAGCGTTTTTTTAAACCTACCATGAGGTATTTGAAGTTACCGTAAAAATATGCTAAGTGGCCATGAAGTGTTATGAAGTTAACGTGAGGTGTTTTTTAAGCAAAGTGACCATGAAGCTATTTCAAAGAAACTATATGAGGTTTTTTCAAGTGATTGTATGCGCTATTTTTCAAGTGAACACAAAGGTATTTTTCTAAGTTACCACAAAGGTATTTTATTTTGTTTTTTAAAGTGATCATGAGTTAATTTTTTCAACCTACCATGAGTTATTTTTTTATGCTACCTCATGAACACTCAAGCTACCACAAGTAAGTGACCGCATGTTGAAAAATTAATTGATCGCAACACTTATGCCTCATGGACACCCGACACTCACGATCAGTACATCGCTTTTTTATTTTGTGAAAATCTATAATTTCCACCATGATCTGTTTATTGATTATTTTTATAAATTTCATAATTGTAAGTTTATACAAGTTATTTTTATCACTCAATTACTTTGTAAAATAAATATATATTATATCGACTATTTGCAAACTGTTTAGTAGAGAAAATATTGTGGAAATATTTTTGGGATGAATAAGTTTCATACTCTAATATTTTATACATATTTCTGCAATAATTATAAAGAATAACTCTTATTGTTTTATTATTTTGAAAAATATAATTATAATTTAACAACAATAATAGAAGTTGTTTGATATAATAATATCATGAAAATATTCTGGAGATCAATGAGTTACATATTATTATTCTATACTCTGTTTTAATGACGTTTTGATGTTGTAGTAAACTGCAGGTTTATTCAAGTAATTTTTATTGTTTTATTTATTTGAATAATTCTCACATGTACCAACGAGCATATTTTAAAGTGTTTTAAATAAGTTCAATGCAAGAATTGGAGCACGAGAATTATCTAATAGAGAGAGATAATTCAAATTATAGGCAAATGGTATTATTCTTAGTATTATTATTTTCTAACCTATGGAATATTGTGATTGACCAATTAGATGCTCCTTCGTAATCAAGAAGATACTAGAGTTAAAGATGCAGGATTAATCTGTCGGAATGCATTCAAATAGAACATGATAAAATAAACTTACCACGGTTTATTCAACAATAAGACATACAAAATTGATACAATTTTCTTGATGTGTGGTTGAGTTCTTCTTCGACTACAGTTCCATTTATACTATCACGAAGGAACTTCAACATTTGACTCTTTGCTACTGAAGTGATCAAAGATCATTTAGCTACATTGAATTCCACATCATATGCTCTCTATTGATCTTCATTGTTAACTGTTTTTCACAGTATTATTTTTATTTCATTTATTTGTAATTATTAGTGTCAGTTTATGATTTTTCCAATCAAAAAAGTAGGTATTGGTTATTCCACCAATCAAAAGGAAGGTTCTTGGGTTGCGACACCCAAACAAAAATCAGGTCATATTAGGTTGTGACTCTTGAACAAAGTCATGTCAAATTGGGTTTTGACTCTTGAACAAAGTCAAGTCAAACTAGGTTGTGAATCCTATAAATAATCAGGGTTATGCCTCTGGGTATTGTAAAATGTAGAGTCTATTAACAGGTAATCACTCCTTTAAAAGAGATTTTCCTTAGTGGATACCGATCTTCTCATCGAGTAGAGAATATTGAAGAGTGGATTGTGATCTTGATAATCTGAACCACTATAAAAATAATGTGTTTATATTTTAATTTCCACTGCACTATATCTTGAATACTACACTTTATTTTTGATTCATATATAATAAAATTTGATTGATCATTTTTCTTAAAAAGATTTAAAAGACTATTCACCCCCCACCCTCCTATAGTCTAATATTGTCATGTATCTCGATCCAAAAATTGTATCTTCTAGTGGATTATAGAAGTGGTGTGTGAACATTGTGTGGACTCAGTGTTGTAAAGACGTTTGCAAAGTAGTGGATGAATCCATGTTTGGGGGACTAACCAACATGGTAAGAAGTGGACATGGGTGTAGAACCTTGAAAATATGTTCTTTATCTTTCACTTATGCATATGAGTCAAGGTTGAGAGTTTATAACGAGTGGATCGAGAACCTTCATCGGTTCAAGTGGTTGAGTTTGAAGAGGAAAAACCTTTTAAAGAAAAGAGGATCACTGATTCACTCACTCCCTCTCTCAGTGATCCAATCAAGTTGGATCCTAACACACAATGTAAACTCCCCACACCCCAATGTGGGACTCTCAACTTGCAACAATCGCACTCCCACAGGAGCCCAATTACAACCAGGTCATAAACTGTCACGACCCCCTCCCACAAAAGATGCCTCTCCTGAGCTGGAAATGGTGAAAGGGAGATAATGACCCCAAAGTCCCGCCTCCAGTAGGCCTCGGGGTGGCGACTAGTACCAAGGGTATGAGTTTTCACAAATATGGGAGGCATTACCCTTTTTGTTATTTAAGATCGGGAAATAGGACAAGTCAACCACCAAAAAGGAAAAGAACAAGTGTGTAGAAATAAACCCAAACCAAACCCACATGCATGTTTAAACATTTTTATAACAAGGTGCAAGTACAAGAAAGCTCAAAGTACAATACCAAAAGAAAAAAGTGTACAGCAACAGCAACAACTCCAACTGTCCGACTAGTAGGGTCCCACACGGCCCTGGTAGTCCTCCTGGAAACCTGAAAGTAAACGTTGGGTGAGCATACAAGTATACTCGGTAGGGAAACCTAAAGCTCTCATGAACAAGTGGGGAGACATCCTAATGTCCCGTGAGAACAACAGAAGAAACCTAGCAAGGAATTCTATCCACCCAACCTCACCAGCCACACTCACCAAAAATACAATCACAACAGGTAGTAGTATATAAGAAACAAGAGTATTGGGTACCTCGCACCATTCCCCTTTAATTAGCTGCTCTTCCTAACGGCGAACATCCTGACGCTGCCACACTCTCCCCACCCGCACACACCTAGGCCTCACAACCACGTATCCCGCCCACACACACCTGGGCCTCACCACTATGTATCCCGCCCGCACACACCTGGGCCTCACCACCACGTATCCCGCCTGCACACACTTGGGCCTCATCCCGAAGGTTCTTGGGAAATAGTAAAACCTGCCCGAAGAGTCTTGGGCTAAACCACCCCAATCGAAACCTACCCGAAGAGTCTTAGGTGTAAGGTCGCCTCAAGCCATCATAGCCTAGGGGAGAAGGAGCAGGAAGGAGCAAGTAACTAAGGGGGAAACACCCTCTCCCATGAAATGGGAGTGTTCAGCACTAAGTGCTCAACATGGGTGGGGTGTAATAAAACACAAAAGATACAAATATATATATATATATATATATATATATATATATAGCAACCACTCAGCCCAACCTATGGCTTCTAAATAGAGAAACTGAGCACGTGCCTCGGCACTGCTACCACGAAGTATGCATACAACAAACAATCCCAACCCCATTTAGGTTTTCACGTTTCAGCAGAATTAGCTTAAAAGTTCCTTAACTATTGGGCAACTATCCACAACCAAACACATTGATCGTTCGTAAAGCATATACCTGTCATCCACAAATCAAGTTAGGATAACACAAGCAATACAACCAAGTCCTTCTTATTAACCAACCAACCCATTGATTATTAATCCCGTTCCATTACCATGCCCCACTATTCATTAACTCTTCTAATTTTATTTACTATTCACAACCCATTGTTCGTTCACCTCAAGCTCATCCCTGCAGCCCCGCTGCCAACCACCATAACCACAACCACACCGAAACCCATACATCATTATCCCTTTAATACCATTTATCACAGCCCCGCTGCCCATCACCATCATAGCATTCACACCAACCCATAACCAAGTCAACCATAGCCCCGCTGCTCACCCGATCCACAACAACCCACAAAACACTCCCATCACATGCCACGTAACCAAGCCAACACCCACATGTTCATTATTCCATTTTGTTCAACCGGGGTGATCACACAAGGGTTCCAGATTTTAATTAGCCAACTTTACGTGATTAACCAATTCCCACATTCCACAAAGTTCCATTCACAAAAACGGTCTAGAAAGATAGGGCAACATTTAATTGTGCAAGCAAAGGCCCCAACGACCGTTATTTTCAGTAGGCATAAGCCTATTCATTTCACAACATAATATCACAGGATATAAAAATAAGGTAATCGCATTCACAAACTTCCCATCCCCGTTATGTAACCCAGTTATTATCTTTATTAAAATGGTTCAAAAGTGTTTCACGTAAACAAGAGAACACCCACCCCGCATGATGTACAAATTAGAGAGACGAAGGTAAGATCCCCAACTCAACAGGTTCCGATCGCAACGCTCCTCCGGATCAACCTTAGAAGACATCTGTCGGCGTCCGTATCTTCTGTCGGGTCCTAGAAAAACCTCCTCGGGTGGAATTCGGAAAGGAAAGGCTGAAGGAAAGTCAACGGATCCAAGCTCGGAAGTTCTGACTTGTCATTACGATCCCGTGTCTGCTGAAGGATAGTAAATCAGAGCTCAGACGAAGAAGTTATGGAAGAAAGAGCCTTCTAGTCTCTTGGGAGAACTCTGCTCAGAGGAAAGGGGAGGAGAGGGGTGAGTTGAAAAAGAGGAGGGGAACCCTCCTTTTATAAGCATGAAAAGCAAAAGTACATGGCGTGTAGTTTATGGTACATGGCGTGTACTCAGTTATTTCACACGATCTCCATGCGGCTTCCAACACGGCTCCGCGGCCGTTGACTGGTCAACACACGGTTTGAGGGTAACGCATACGCGGGGAAGGACTACACAGCGTGTAGTTTGGACACACGGCATGTACCCATTTATTTCACATGGAAAGGACACGGCTCCAACACGGCACACGGCCGTTGACTGGTTACATGTACTCAGGGAAGGACTACACGGCGTGTAGTACTGGACACACGGCGTGTACCCATTTATTACACACGGCAAGGAGACGGCCTTCAACACGGGGTATACCCGGCGAGGGGGGTACACGGCGTGTACTCACACTACATGGCGTGTAGTTTCAAAATTTTGGAAAGTGTGGAAAAAGTCCATTTTACCCTCCAGAACACTTCGTGACCTTCTTATTGACAAAGGAATGGGCCGTAGAGGTCTGGGTCATTATATCAAATACCTCTTAAAACATTCTCGTCCCCGAGAATTCAATAACCAACCCATAAGAACCCAAAAAGATACATCTTAGGGTTCTCGTTATACCAGGAACTCAACCAACAATTCTAATCACAGGTGTTAGGAATTCCCTCTCCTATGTCAAGATATTATACGCTTTAGGCGGCACTGACTCGCCTGCACGGGTTTAATCGCATCCACATTAATGCGTCTTGATTAAGGATTGGGCCCTTCTACTTCCATACATTAGGATTTTTTTTTCAACTCACACTGCCCCCAACACCGCACAACCCACACACTGCTCGAACACGTGGTTTGGGGAAAATCCCTTCTTCTATGTCGAGATACTATCCGCTTTAGGCGGCACTGACTCGCCCGCACGGGTTCAATCGCATCCTCATTAATGCATCTCAATTAAGATTCAGGTTTTTCCCTTTCCCCACACATCCGGACATGCTACACACTTCCAGAGAACAAGGAAACAAAAGGTCTCACAACCGAAAAGCCGAGCATTCTATATATCAAAGGTACAAAGTACAACATCAACACAAAGCTTAGAAGAACAATGGAAAACACAAGTCAAAACAACTTCAGGTATTAATCGTGCATCCAGGTCTCACGCTCCTAAGTGCTCTCCTCAAGGCCATCATGCCTCCACAACACATGAACCAACAGAATGGTTTATCCACGGCGCACCTTCTCTATATGATCCTCGATTATGACTGGTCGTTCCTCGAAGGTCGCGTCGTCTCCCATATCTAACTCTCCCCAGTCGATAACGTGGGATTCATCGTGTAAGTACTGACGAAGCTGGGAGATGTGGAAGACGTCATGAACCTTCTCCAACTGAGGTGGAAGGGCCAGCTGATATGCCACCTCGTCGACTCGCCTCAGCACCTCAAAAGGTCCAATGAACCTAGGTGAGATCTTGCTCCCTTTCCCAAACCTCCGCTTCCCCCGTCGAGGGGAAACCTTCAAGAACACATGATCTCCCACCTCGAACTCCAAGGGCCTCCTCCGACGATCAGCATAAGACTTCTGTCGGTCCTGAGCCGCTTTCATCCTCTCACGTACTAGCTGGACTTTCTCTATGGTGCTCTGCACTACCTCTGGCCCAAGAGCACCTGTCTCGCCAACCTCTGCCCAGAAAATGGGTGAATGACATGGTCTTCCATACAAAGCCTCAAATGGTGCCATGCCAATAGTAGAGTGGAAGCTGTTGTTGTAGGAGAACTCTACTAAAGGCAAGTGTTGTGCCCATGATCCTCTGAAATCCAGAACGCATGCTCGCAGCATGTCCTCCAATGTCTGGATAGTTCGCTTTGTCTGCCCGTCGGTCTGGGGGTGGAAAGCAGTGTTAAGGCGTAGCTGGGTGCCAAAAGCATGTTGTAACCCCCTCCAGACTCATGAGGTAAACCGAGTATCCCGATCTGAGACGATAGTCTTCGGGACTCCATGTAACCGCATAACCTCGTCTACGTACCTCTGTGCTAAGGTACTCACCGGGCCTGACTCCTTAATTGCTAAGAAGTGAGCTGATTTCGTCAGTCGATCCACCACTACCCAGATAGCATCATAACCACCCTGAGATCTGGGTAGTCTTGTGACGAAGTCCATTGAGATGTCATCCCACTTCCACTCGGGAACATCTAAAGGATGAAACAAATCACTGGGAACACGGTGTTCAGCCTTCACTTGCTGACACACTAGGCATTTAGCCACAAACTCTGCCACTGCCCATTTCACCCCGGGCCACCAAAAATGTTCCCTCAGGCCTCGGTACATTTTTGAAACTCCTGGATGTACCTCCAAGGCTAAGCTATGGAAATCATGGAGAACTCCCTCACACATCGCCTCTGGAACAAACAACCTTCCATGGAAAAGCATCCGATGTCGGCTGTCCTCTGACCATCCTTCTGGAGCGTTCCCTTGATCGACACGATCCCGCATCACTTCCGCCTCGAAGTCCCCCCACTGAGACTCTTCTACCTGCTGCAACAAGGAGGACTGCACCGTCATCTGAAACAAACAGCCTCTAACACCTTCTACCCTGGCATCCAAGTGCAAGGCAGCCAACTCTCCCATCGCCTTCCAAGCATCAGTGGATTCCCGAACCACTTCCTTATGCGACTTCCTACTCAGGGAATCAGCCAAAATGTTGCCCTTACCTTCAGTGTAAGAGATCTCAAAGTCATAGTCTTGGAGAAACTCGACCCATCTCCGTTGCCGTAAGTTCAGGTCACACTGGGAGAAGATATAACGCAGGCTCTTGTGATCTGAGAAGACCACAAAGCGCTCCCCAAAGAGGTAATGTCGCCATAACTTCAGTGCGAACACTACTGCTGCAAGCTCGAGGTCATGGGTGGCATAGTTACGCTCGTGAGGGCCTAACTACCTAGACCCATAACAGAACACTCCCTTCTTCTGCATCAGCACACACCCCAGACCAAGGCCAGAAGCATCACAAAACACCTCATACAACAACCCTTCCTCTGGAAACCTGAGTATGGGAGCACTGACCAACTTCTCCTGCAGGTAGTTGAAAGCCTTATGGAATTGCTCGCTCCATAGGAAGACCTGGTTCTTCCTAGTCAAAGTTTTCAATGGAGCAGCAACTCGAGAGAAGTCTAAAACAAACCTCCCATAGTAACCTGCTAACCCTAGGAAACTACGAACTTCGGCCATGCTCTTGAGTGCTGCCCAAGAAACAACTGCCTCCACCTTCGATGGGTCCACTGACACTCCATGCTGAGACACCACGTGCCCAAGGATGTGTACTTCTTGCGTCAAGAACTTACACTTCGACAATTTCCCGTAAAGCTGGTGGTGTCGAAGGACTTCCAAGACTGCCCTGAGATGCTCAACGTGTTCCTCCTCTGATCTTGAGTGGATCAGGATGTCATCGATAAACACAACGACGAACCGGTCCAGAAACTCTCAGAAGACAAAGTTCATAAGTCCCATGAATACATCTGGTGCATTCGTAACTCCAAACGGCATCACTACATACTCAAAGTGCTCATACCTGCACCTGAAAGCTGTCTTCGAGATGTCACTGTCCTTTACCCTCAGCTGATGATATCCAGATCGTAGATCAATCTTAGAAAACCAACCTGCTCCCCTCAACTGGTCGAAGAGATCATATATCCTTGGGAGGGGGTAACGGTTCTTGACTGTTACCTAGTTCAACCTTCGGTAGTCTATGCATAGCCTGAGACCACCATCTGCCTTCTTCACGAACAAAACTGGAGCACCCCATGGCGACACGCTGGGTCGAACAAAACCCTTCTTCATCAGATCGTCAATCTGAATCCGAAACTCCCACAACTCCGAAGGTGCCATCCGATAAGGGGCCATCGAAATCGGACGGGCACCAGGCTGTAAGTCTATACCGAACTCAACGTCACGTCGGGGGGGTAGATTCACAACCTCCTCGGAAAAAACATCGAGGAACTCCCCAACAACCTCCGGGACATCCATCATCTCTGTATCAGCTGGAACCACTGATAACCCGCCTAACAAAGAAAGGAGAGGCTCCACACGCCGGCTTCCCACCTGATAGCTCCTCTTGCCAACAAAAGCTACACGTTGCTCATCCACGTCGGTGAACACGACACTTATCCGGAAGCAGTCGATAATGGGACTAACAGAAAACAACCAGTAGATGCCTAGGATGACATTGTATGGATGCATATGTAACAGAAGAAGGTCCCCACTAGATTGATGTGGTCCCAACGTCATCCCACATCCCCGGCAAACACAAGATACGTTAGTCTGGCCTCCAACTGGTGTACTCAGCACCAGTGGTATGGAAAGTCTCTCTACATCTAGTCCCAAAGCATGGGCTATACTAGGTGCAACAAAGGAGTGCGAAGCTCCCAAATCGAACAAAGCAGAAACAAGAGTGTTGAACAAACAAATCGTACCTCGCACCACCTCTGGTCCTGCTCGAGCTGTCAACTCTGCTGCGTGCAACTGTCCACGCCCAGCTCCTCTACCTCTGTGATGTCATCCACCTCCCTGACCACGCCCTAGTCGAGGTCCCTGAGGAGCACCCTGAGGTCATCCTCCTCTCGCAAAGTCTGCCCTCAGAGGAGCATGGTCCTGCTGCTGCTGGGAGGGCCTCACCGGCAATTGGTTCTGCTGAGGTGGGAGCTGAACCTGCCCACCTCCACCGTACTGAGCTCGGGTCGGGCACCGACTCTGAACGTGCCCGAAACCTCCACAAGAAAAACACTTCGGTCCTGGGCTCGTGAAAGAGTGACGAGGACCCGAAGATCTGAACTGGAACTGCTGGGGCCTGCTCCCCACTGGCCTGAACCTGGAAGGTCCCGTCGCAGGAGACCTGCTACTGACTACCTTTCCCTTCGACGAACCCGGTTGGATCCCCTCTCGTGGTGCACCTCTCAGCGAGTGCATCCTCTCTACAACCTCTGCCTTATTTTGTACCGCCAAGTACGTCGGAAGGGTGAAGGGGGTGACAGCATACTGGAGCGAAGGACGAAGCGCCTCCTCCAAACGTCTCACCCGAGACTCCTCAACCGGAAAGAGATCCGGAGAAAAGCGCAGGAGATCCTTGAACTTGATCCCCAACTCTCGTACTGATATACTCCCTTGTTGAAGGGAGAGTAACTCCTGCCGCTTCTCCGCCTTGATCATGGAAGAAAGGAATTCCTCTCGGAATTCCTTCTCAAAGTCAGCCCATGGAACCTCTGCCTCTATCCTCTCTCTGAGGTAGAGCGTCCACCACTGTCGCGTCGCGCCTCTCAGCTGACTGACTGCTAGGGGAACCCAGTACTCCCTCGGAGCACGGATCAAGGTAAAAGCGATCCCTAGCTCCTCAAGCCACCCCTCCGTCTCCGTATCCGAAGTACTACCCTCGTACTTCTTGAGGGTCTGCCGCTGGAAATAACGGAGAGTCTTCTGCCACTAGCTATCTTCCTCCTCTCGGTCAATCCTCAACTGATCGACCGTCTGGATCTGCTGGGCCTCGGCCGTCTGAGCCACCCGGGGATGACGTCCAGGTGCCATAGTTGTACGGTAAACAAGGATCGCCTAAGCCCAAGTAATAAGGAAAAACTCAAGGTTTTATTTTATCATTTTATTTCAATTTCTTTCTCAGAACACCCAAATCAAGTAAAACACAATCATGATGATACATGTACCTTCCCTAGGGTCTCTACCCTGCAATCAATGTGGTCTCACTTGGTCGTTCGGTAGGCTCAGAGTCCTTGCATCGGATCACAGGGGCCCCTAAAATCCCGTGTCTGAGCCGGTCTTCCCTGGCCTATGTCACGCACCAAGATTAACTAACACTGTTGCCCTACCATCCCATGCAATCCTCACTGTGCCTAACTCCAGACTCCATCATATCTCTCAACCATCACCTCTGATACCATTCTGTCACGACCCCCTCCCACCAAAGATGCCCCTCCTGAGCTGGCAATGGTGAAAGGGAGATAATGACCCCAGAGTCCTGCCACCAGTAGGTCCCGGGGTGGCGACTAGCACCAAGGGTATGAGTTTTCACAAATATGGGAGGCATTACCTTTTTTGTTACTTAAGATCGGGAAATAGGACAAGTCAGCCACCAAAAAGGAAAAGAACAAGTGTGTAGAAATAAACCCAAACCAAACCCACATGCATGTTTAAACAATTTTATAACAAGGTGAAAGTACAAGAAAGCTCAAAGTACAATACCAAAAGAAACAAGTGTACAGCAACAACTCCAACTGTCCGACTAGTAGGGTCCCGCACAGCCCTGGTAGTCCTCCTAGAAACCTGAAAGTAAACGTAGGGTGAGCATACAAGTATACTCGGCAGGGAAACCCAAAGCTCTCGTGCACAAGTGGGGAGACATCCTAATGTCCCGTGAAAACAACAGAAGAAACCTAGCAAGGAATTCTATCCACCCAACCTCACCAGCCACACTCACCAAAAATACAATCACAACAGGTAGTAGTATATAAGAAACAAGAGTATTGGGTACCCCGCACCATTCCCCTTTAATTAGCTGCTCTTCCTAACGGCGAATGTCCTGACGTTGTCACACTCTCCCCGCCCGCACACACCTGGGCCTCACAACCACGTATCCCGCCCGCACACACCTGGGCCTCACAACCACGTATCCCGCCCGCACACACCTCGGTCTCACCACCACATATCCCGCCCGCACACACCTGGGCCTCACCACCACGTATCCCGCCCGCACACACCTGGGCCTCATCCCGAAGGTTCTTGGGAAATAGTAAAACCTTCCCGAAGAGTCTTGGGCTAAACCACCCCAATCGAAACCTACCCGAAGAGTCTTAGGTGTAAGGTCGCCTCAAGCCATCACAGCCTAGGGGAGAAGGAGCAGGAAGGAGCTAGTAACTAAGGGGAAAACACTCTCTCTCATGAAATGGGAGTGTTCGGCACTAAGTGTTCAACATGGGTGGGGTGTGATAAAACACAAAAGATACAGATATATATATATATATTTAGCAACCACTCAGCCCAACCTATGGCTTCTAAATAGAGAAACTGAGCATGTGCCTCGGCACTGCTACCACGAAGTATGCATACAACAAACAATCTCAACCCCATTTAGGTTTTCACGTTTCAGCAGAATTAGTTTAATAGTTCCTTAACTACTGGGCAACTATTCACAACCAAACACATCGATCGTTCGTAAAGCATATCCCTTCCATCCACAAATCAGGTTAGGAAAACACAAGCAACACAACCAAGTCCTTCTTATTAACCAACCAACCCATTGATTATTAATCTCGTTCCATTACCATGCCCCACCATTCATTAACTCTCCCACTTTTATTTACTATTCAAAACCCACTGTTCGTTCACCTCAAGCCCATCTCTACAGCCCCGCTGCCAACCACTATAACCACAACCACACTGAAACTCATACATCATTATCCCTTTAATATCATTTATCGCAGCCCCGCTGCCCATCACCATCATAGCATTCACACCAACCCATAACCAAGTCAACCACAGCCCCGCTGCTCACTCGATCCACAACAACCCGCAAAACACCCCCATCACATGCCACGTAACCAAGCCAACACCCACAAGTTCATTATTCCATTTTGTTCAACCGGGGTGATCACACAAGGGTTCCAGATTTTAATTAGCCAACTTTACGTGATTAACCAATTCTCACATTCCACAAAAGTTCCATTCACAAAAACAGCCTAGAAAAGATAGGGAAACATTTAATTGCGCAAGCAAAGGCCCCCAACGATCGTGATTTTCAGTAGGCATAAGCCTATTCAGTTCACAACATAATATCACAAGATATAAAAATAAGGTAACTGCATTCACAAACTTCCCATCCCCGTTATGTAAGCCATTTATTATCTTTATTAAACTGGTTCAAAAGTGTTTCACGTAAACAAGAGAACACTCACCCCGCATGATGCACAAATTAGAGAGACGAAGGTAAGATCCCTACCTCAACAGGTTCCGATCGCAACACTCCCCCGGATCAACCTTAGAAGACGTCCGTCGGCGTCCGTCTCTTCTGTTGGGTCCCGACAAAACCTCCTCGGGTGGAAGTCAGAAAGGAAAGGCTGAAGGAAAGACAACAGATCCAAGCTCGGAAGTTTCGTCTCGTCGTTACGATCTCGTGGCCGCTGATGGATCGTAAATCGGAGCTCGGACGAAGAAGTTATGGAAGAAAGAGTCTTCGAGTCTCTTAGGAGAACTATGCTCAGAGGAAAGTGGAGGAGAGAGGTGAGTTAAAAAGGAGGAGGGGACCCCTCCTTTTATAGACGTGAAAAGAAAAAGTACACGTCGTGTACTTTATGGTACACGGCATGTACTCGGTTATTTTACCCTCCAGAACACTTCGTGACCTTCTTATTGACAAAGGAATGGGCTGGAGAGGTCCGGGCCATTACATAAACACCCAAAGGGAACGTCATACAACCCTTGGTACAACAATCCATGATTCAAAAATGCCCGAAGTATTAAAATTGAAATCCAAGGACTTATATTCAATTAAATTGAAAAAAAAACCTTGTATGGATTAAAGCAACCTTGGTGTATGTGGTATAATCTCTCAACTAAGTATTTATTACATAAAGGATATGCAAATGATTTTATATGCCCATGTGTTTTAATCAATAAAACATCTTGGTGTGCGATCATTTTTGTGTACCTTAATGATCTAAATATCATTGGGACTCTTGAAGAGATTCTTGGAGCAATGAAATAAAATTTTGAAAAAAAATGACTTTGGAAAAGTTAGATATTATCTTTGTTTATAAATTAAGCATTTGTCAAGTACCATATTTTTGCGTCAGTCAATTTATACAGAGAAAGTCCTGAAAATGTATTAATATGAATAAAGTGAACTTTTCATGGACATCAAAGGTCTTCAAAACATTATATATATATATAGACCTTGTTGAAAAAAATGAAGACTTTGTTGATCTAGAAATAATATATCACAGTGCTATAAGAGCTCTTATGTGTCTTGTTAACAATACTAACATTCAATATTAATTTATTGGTAAGATTTAGTTTAGATCCTACAAAGAGGCATTGAAATGGAATTAAACTTACTTTTGGTCATGTTCATGGAACTATTAATTTGGATTCATTCTATTCTAACAAATCAAATCAAAAGGTGGTCGGTTTTTGTAAATGACGGTTATTTATTATATTTGCACAAGGCAAGATTGTAGATTGTATATGTGTTCGTAGTTGGAGGTACTACAATCTTTTGGAGATACCGGTGTTTCTTGCAACATCCTATAATCAATCAAATGTGATACCTCTAAAGCACCCTTATAGAGAATGTGTATTGTCATGACCCATAACTCAACACACGTGTTTGTTGCAACATCATACAATCATGCAAATGTGATAGCTCTACACGAGCCATTTAGAGAATGTGTATCGGCATGACCCATAACTCAACACATTCATACGAACAAGCTTGGGAGTGTTATTTAAAGATAATGTAGCATGGATTTGCTCAAATAAAGGAAGACTATGAAACACATCCCACCAAAGTACTTCCCTTCCACAAGAGAAGAAGACATTTACATACAATACGTTCAATTTTAAATAAAAACTTTCACTTCTTATCCCATCCCAAGGATCGTTTTTTCCAATTTTAAATAAAAACTCAATACATAATGGAATTGATAACTAACACAACATTTCACAAAAGGTCAAAACAATCAAATCAAAAGAATTGAAATCTTACCATCCAAAAATGGAAAACAAAACAAAATAATTATATTAATCGAGAGAAATGTGAAGAATTCCTGACCCATCACATGCTTAAAATTTCCGCCCTGGGGAAGCTCTGAACCGTATCCGACCACCTCCCCGGCGAATGGTCGCTGCCGTTGGACGACGCGTGGGCGGCCTCCGCCCTGGCGCTCCGGATCATCTTCAGAACATCCCTCATCGCCGGCCGATCCTCGGCGGTGACGGCGACGCACGCGACGGCGATGGCGACGAGGGCCGCCAGCTTCTCCTGGGATGCGGCGGCGGCGGCGGCGGACTCGTTGCCGGAGGAGGGATCGTCGCCGGAGGACCCGCCCTCCTCGTCGCGGACGGATCGGACCCAGCGGGGGAGGTCGGGGCCGTGCTCCTGGACCAGGTCCCGGGAGGGGGCGCGGCCGGTGAGGAGCTCGAGGAGGAGAACGCCGAAGCTGTAGACGTCGGCCTCCTTGGCGGAGGGGAGGCGGCGGGGGTCGCGGCGGAGCTCGGGGGCGCGGTAGAAGAGGGAGGCGGGGGCGGGTTCGAGGGGGTGGGGGGCGTCGGGGGAGCGGAGGGCGGCGAGGGCGTAGTCGGTGAGGCAGGACTCGAAGTCGGCGCCGAGGAGGACGTTGGAGGACTTCACATTGCCGTGGGCGAGGCCGGGGTTGCGGTGGATGTACGCCAGCCCCGCCGCCACGTCCTCCGCGATTTTCAGGCACGACGTCCAGTGCAGCGGCTTCCCGCCGCCGGACACCGATCTCGATCCTGCCATCGCCGCCGTGATTTAAGTTGCAGAGGGAGGGGAGAGAAAATAAACGACAGGTACCGTGAATGAGAGAGAAGAGGCTGCCGTTTGGGAAGTAGTCGTAGACGAGGAGGCGCTCCTCCGTGGAGTGGAAGTAGGCGCGGAGGGGGACGAGGTTGGGGTGGGCCAGGCGGCCGAGCACCGCCATGTGGAGCCGGAACTCGCCCAGCCGCGGCCACCCCGCCTCCCGGAGCCGCTTCACCGTGACGATGTACCCGGACTCCATCACCGCCTTGTACGTGCTCCCCACGCTCCCCCGCCCCAGCGACTCCGCCGCCGCCCGCAGCAGCTCCTCCATCCCGTACCTCATCCCCTCCCCCGCGCCGCAGAACACCAGCCTCCCCATCCCCTCCTCCCCTTCCCCTTCCCACGCCAACCCCTCCGGTTTCCCGCCATCATCGCTTCCAGGAGCTCTGTCCTCCTCGACTGAAGACACCGCCGGCGCCGGCTCCGGCGCCGGTTTCTTCTCCCTCGCCCCTCCAGCCCCGCACTTGCAGGCCAACCACGCCAGAGCCAAGCAGATAACCAGCGACGCGAATCCACCGACGCATCCCGCGATCAGCTTGGTTCTGCGGTGAGAACCGGACGGAGCCGGTGGCGGCGGCGAAATCGAACGAGCAGGGGAGGCCGGAGGCAGCGACGGGATGCTGTGGTTCTTCGACGGCGATCCGCCGACACACGGCGTTCGGATCTGGACGCCGCAGAGGCCGAAGTTGTGAGCGAACGACGACCGGTTGAATCGCATCAGAACCAGAGTCCGGGGGATCTTCCCGGAGAGGTGATTGTTCGAGACGTTGAAGAATCGAAGGCTGCTCTGGTTGAGCGGCGGCAGTTCGCCGCTGAACCGGTTGTCTTCCAGAAAGAGCACGTACAGCCGCCTGAGATGCACCACGCCCGCCGGGATTTCGCCGGAGAGCCGATTCCCGGCGAGGACCACGATCTTGAGGCGGTGCAGGGCGGAGAGGGAGGCGGGGAAATTTCCGGAGAGGCGGTTGCCGCCGAGGTAGACGGCCTTGAGATTGAGCAAACCGGAGAGGTCGGGGATTCCGCCGGAGATGGAGTTGCCTTTGAGGCTTAAAACTCGGAGCTGATCCAGTCGATTGAGGCCTCTCTGCGGGAGGGTGCCGTTCAATCCCAGGTACTCAAGAACGAGCTTCGTCACCTTGCCGGAGCCGGAACACTTCCGGATCCCTTTCCAGCCGCAGACATCGACGCCTGCTCGCCATGGCAGCGAGCTCGTCGGATCGATCGACGATTTCAGGGCGATGAGCGTTTCCGCGTCGTCCGACGCAGCCAGCGGAAACAGGGGAAGCGCAGAGAATACGATGAAGGGAGAAATGAAGTGGAGGAGCAGATGCGCGGAGGAGAAGAGCGTTGATTTCGGCATCGATGAACGCTCCGCCGCAGCTTCCATGTACAGCCCCTTCCATCAGCATCAAGGGCGGCGGAGATTTGGAGGCAGCCCAGAATCCCTAAACCCAGAAATTCCTCGACCCTGTTCATCCGGTCTCATTTCAAACCCCGTCGCAGTCTCGAACTCAAATGGGTCTTCAAAAAAATTCGTCCTTTCCTCCACTGATCACCGTCAAGGTCACTGATACAGTAACGAGTGGGGACGAGGCTCCCAGATGAGAAGACGCCAATTGGCCTCGCCGTCAACTAGTAAGTTCTAGCAAAAGGATAGTTGCAGAGATGTTTGGGGAGGACGGCAATGGAAGCCTTTTCAGTGGTGATCTATTTAAGGCGCGAGAAAAGGGTCACCAGCTGGGGCCGTCTCTTTATTTTCACGTGAAGATCGGCTCAGAGCTTGCGCAGACCATTTACTTTCGTCCATGGATGCCACGGACACACAACCATTTCTTTATACCTCACACCGGACATGCTCGAGAGACGCAATATCCACTAAAGCATAATCCAAATGTAGCGAAAGTCATTGAATCATGGTTTGTGATGGGTCATGGTTCATACCACGTCATCATATATAACGAATGATATTAAATATCATTCGACTGATAATTATCTTGTGTTATTCCCCTTAATGACACTATGTCATGATGTGTAGAAGGATAATAATATCAATAGGTTATAATAGTTTCCAATTATAATGATAACATTGTCTGACAAGACACAAATGATGTTTTGAGTGTTGGATACTCATAAGTCGTTAAGAATTCTCTTGAAGTTTGCCCTTATAATCTTCAATAAAGTGTCGAAGTTGGTATTCTAGAACCAAATTCTTTAATACTTGATTATATGTTTTCATTATTAATAAAGTTTTATTCCGCATCATGATTATTCATTTGCGTGACACTTGTATGCGAAGATGCCCTAAAAATATATGTTGCACTGAATGGTCATGACAGGTCTCCGCTATGATAAGAACCAGGAGGTGCCACGACAACATTCTTAAATATTGTTCTATGATTGAATGATATTGTTTGATGAGATACAGACGATACAGACTATCAAGGGTAAAAGTCTCATTAGACATTAATACACATTCTCGTAATGTTCGCTCTTGATAATATCCAAGATACGAGGTTATGAGAGAACATAGTTGTTAATAGGAAATCAATATTTCTATTTGTCATTAGATGTTCATATTAGTAGATGTGTGTATTGATACTTATACTTTAATATTACCATTAATGGATTTCATGACTCGTATACCTTGATGTATTGATGAAAGTTGTGACGACCTATGCTTGCAATGAAGTAGAATGCGTTGGGTATGTGATGAGTGATATTACATTAATGGATAATACTGGAAAAGACTTATCCCTTTTGTCCCATAATGGAAGTTGATATCTCAAACCCATTGATGAGAATAGAACTACCTAAATAAATCTATGACTATGATGTTAAATGTGTGAGTTCATTTTTAGAAAGTCAAAAAAAGAGACATCAAACATATGAGTTGATAATATCAGTATACAACCTGTTTGATTAAAGATATCGCGATAAAGATATTATATTACACAGTAAGTTTTCGTAGGAGATTGAATGTCATTGCGACATTATCTTCCATCTCTATAAATGTTTTGGCGTGTTGCTAGACGTTAACCTTGAACTTTAGGTAGTTATGTCTAATGACACTGAGAAAGATGCTTAGTGCCACATGCTAAGTGTATCCACGATCTCAGCTAAATTCATGTACTGAATTTAACAAGTTAGAATAAATAATATTTATTCACGTTTGATTGATCATCAAAATTTAATCACAAGTTATTCGAAAGGATAAATGAGCTAAATAATAATAATAAATATTTATTTACAAGGTTTGGTGAATATAATATTTATTATATTTATCGATGAATAATGTAGTGATGTTTATTTATTAAATAAATAGTCATTATACATGGATTGGTAAATCTCGGTGAGGAAAAGCGGACCGAGCTTAATAGTTCGATTGGAAATGATATAAATAATATTTATTTATATTCTTAAAGTGTTGCGCATGCCAGGAAATTAATAATAATAATAATAATAATAATAATAATAATATTGTGAATGAGGTCAAATATGAATTATAAAGTTCGAAAGGGGTTTGTGTGTGATTTTCCAACCCTAAAACTGGCATAATAAATATCTAACTATATCAATTTTCATAATGACTCGTGCTATGCACAACAGATATAGATGGACTCTTTCAAGCCCCAAAGAGAGATCTGAAGATCATTTGTGATGTTTTTTTAATAAAGTTTTGTATTTGTTGACAACTAACTTTTGTTAAAGAATTTTTTTGTAAAACAGAAAAAGAAGAGTGGTTGAAAGTTAACAAACTTTTATTATGAAGTTGTTGAAGAAGAAGAAAGTTCTGCAAATGAAGAAATCCAAAAAAGTTAGAAAGTTAGAATGTTCTGGAGATGTAAAAAGCCAGCAAATTTTACAGATGAAGAAATATAGAAAAGTTAGAAATTCTGGAAGTTAAGGAGGTTGTTCAGATGAAATTTAGGAAGTCTGAAAGTTAAGAAAGTTACTGAGGTGAAGAAAATTAGAAAGCCTGGAAGTTAAACAAGTTGTTGTGATGAAGAAATTAAGAAATTCAAGAAGTTGGAAAGTATACATGGTAGGTCCGGGGGAGGGGAACAAAGGAAAGAAAATCTGCAGACGCGGAGGCTCGAAACTAGGACCTCCTCAACTCACCACCACAGGTACAGTAGGGACGGAACCACTGAACTGCGCCCTATGGGGCAAGAAGTTGGAAAGTATACTTTATTAAGAAACTTCCTTACTAAAGTCAAATGATGTTATACTATTCTTTCATGTTCCTAAAACATCATGAAGAAGTCATGATATGAGATGAAGTTAGTAGAAGATAGAGAAGTAAACATTTCTAGAGTTTCCAAAGTTCATGTTTCTAGATGAACTTTTTGTTAGAAAGTTTGTACTTCATCACCAGATGAACAAAAAATCAGATAAACATTTTCCAGAAAAACATTTTAAACAATGAGTTGTAAGAAAGTCAGACATTTCAAGTTTTACAATGTGCAGATTAGACAAACTTTTGTAATCAGATGAACTTTTCTAATCAGACGAACTTTTATAATCAGACAGAATTTTGTAATCGGATGGACGTCTGTAATCAGATGAAATTTTGTTCAGTGGATGAGCAGTATAATCATATAGAGAATGTTTTCTAGATTTACAAAGTTGAGGTTTCATGAAGTTACACAGTTTAAGTTTGTACAGAGTTATAAAGTCAAAGTTTCATGAAGTTACAAAGTAGAAGTTTTTACAGAGTTACAAAGTTGAAGTTTCATGAAGATAAAAAGTCAAAGTTTGTACATAGTTACAAAGTTGAATTTTCTATAAGTTACAAAGTTGAAGTTTTCCAAATGTACAATGTTTAAGTCTCATGAAATTACAAAGTTGAAGTTTGTACAAAGTTACAAAGTTGATGTTTTATGAATTTACAAAGATGAGGTTTTTATAGAGTTACAAACTTTATGTTTTATGAAGTTATAAAGTTGAAGTTTGTATAGAGTTACAAATTTGAAGTTTTAGGAAGTTACAAAGTTGAAGTTTGTACAAAGTTATAAAGTTGAAGTTTCATTAAGTTACAAAGTTGGAGTCTGTACAGAGATATAAAGTTTAAGTTTCATGAAGTTATAAGGTTTCAATTTTTCGGATGTACAAATTTGTAGTTTTCTAAAAGTACAAAGTTGTGGTTTTCCAGACACACTTTTTGTCAGAAAAGTTTATTTTTATGAATGTACAAAGTTTTAATTTTCCGAAAGAACAGATTTTCAGTTCTTTCAATGTACAAATTTGTGAGTTGTACAAAGTTGAAGTTGCAAGTTGAAAAAAGCTGAAGTTACAAAGATTGAAGAGTTTCTTAAAAATTCAGTTTAAGGAAATTTGAAGATAGTTGTAAACGTTCGAGAATTCATGAAGATTCATGAATGTTCTAGAAGAGTTGAGAACCATCCCAGTGAAATTCAAATGAGCATGAATTTCAGATTTATAAATTTCAGTGAGTGGGGAAATGAAATTGGTTTCCCACCTTTACTATTCTAGGAGCACCTATAAATAAGAGTGCAAAAGTACATCGTACTTGATATTGCTTATGCATGAGAAAAGTTGAAGTGTTGTAGAGTTTGTGTCAGAGTGAATTTTCAACCGAAGCTGAGTTTTGTCTTGAAGAAGAGTTATAGATAGAATTTTTTGATCAAAAGAATTAGACATAGGATAGCTTAGTTACCAGACATAGTACAATAGATAGAGTTTCTATGCATAAAGTTTGCGAGGCACTGAGTTTTCTTAATTTGGACAAAACAAAAGTTTATATCAAACACATTTTTAGAAAAGGTGCATCCGATGGAGATTACTGGACATAGGCACATTGTACAGAGGAATCAGATATACTTTCCAGATGAACTTTCCTAGAGCAGAATTCACAAAGTTGCATTTTTATTATGGATCAAATTTTGTAATAAAAATTTATAAACTAGTGGGAGTCAATATAATCATACCTATCAGAAGATAGAAGGAGACTAGTGAGAGTTGTCTCTAAAATTTTATTAACTTCTTTCTAATAGAAAATTTCCATGGAACTAAGGGTGTGGACATGACAAGGATGTAGGTTCCCACACTGAGCCCGAACCTTGTAAATCTTGTGTTCTTTTCTTACTTTACTAATTTTTCATGCATGTGAGTGTAAGGAAATAAATCTAACAAGTTGCAGTGGTTAGGTTTCTTAAAGCTCAAAATTTGTAAAAATATACCCCCATCTTATTTGTTTTATGATCCCTAGAAACTTCAAGTGGTATTAGAGGAAATGTTTCCCTATCAAATCCTTATCATTGAAAATATGCAGAGGGATTATTACATTTGATGGAAAAAATTATCATGGATAGAAAAACAGAATGATACCCTATCTTCTATCTCTTGTCTTGGAGGTTGTATATGAAACAACTATTGGGTTTCCACCCATTGAGAAAGTTTCTCCCATGAATTTTTCTGACAAGAGAAACATTAAAGTTGATGGAAATGATATAAATGATATTCTTATGTATCTGTTAGAAAATGTTTACATGAAGGTGATGGGTCTCAAAATAGTAAAGATGATGTGGGACAAGCTCGAAAGTATTTTTGAAGGAAATACTAAAGTGAAGGAAGAGAAGTTACAAATATAGGGTAACATTTTGAAGACATAAGAATGAGATATGAAGAAACTATTGATGATTACTTCACGAGAGTTAATGAATTTGTTTGAAAAATAAGTGGTTTTAGAGATGTCTTGTAAGATTATACAATTGTTAAGAAACTCATGAGAAACTTTATGGACATGTTTGATTCTAAAATATATACCTTAGAAGATAAAGAAGATTTATCACTTGATGAATTAAATAACTTTCTTGTTTCCTATGAAATGAGAAAAGCTCCAGAATTCAAAAAGAAGATCGAAGATGAAATGACTTTTGAAGCTATTAGAAATATAAAAATTTGAGATGCTGAAGATGTTGATCCTTTGGATTCTAAAGATAAGGATGATAATGAGTTGAATAAAAAAATCATGTCTTTTATCTGTAATAATTATCTAAGAGAAAAGTATGAAGGAAAAAATCATCTCAAATGTTTTGAGTGTGGTGGAATTGGTAACTTTTATATAAATTTCCCTAAGAAGAAAGTTTTTGAATTTGAATATCATCCTAAAAATAAGACTCGATGGAAGAAGTAGAACAAAACTTCTAAGAAAGAAAAGAATTCACTGGTGGAAAGAAAAAGTCCACTAGAAATAGAAGAATTATGATGAGTAAGAAAGTAGAATCTGACTTAGATGAGATTGATTCATCAGAAGATAAAAGTTTAAAAAGAATCAGAACCTTCTTTTAAAATGTTGAGAAGAAGTAAGATTCGCAAAATATTAAAGAAAAAGAAGGAGGCGAAGAATATTATAAAGAGTATTAGCTCAGATCAGAACTTATAGCATGTCTTAAGAAAAATTGAACCCTCAAGAAAAAAGTCAAAATGATAAATAAAGAAGATGTAAAAGTTATTGAAGTAAGAAAATATGTGCTTAATCAAGAATAAGAGTACATCTAAGAAATCTTGAACTGAAAACTGAGAATTACAGAACAAGGAAAGATGGTTGAATACCTCAATAAGAAGTTGGAAGGTAAGGAAGATGAAGTTAACAAAACCCAATCAAAAATAATTGTGGCTAAAATTAAATTAATAAATTTGAATGAAAATTTCATCAAGACTTTGTATGTAAAATATAAATCATTTAAAGTTGTAGAAAAAACTCACTCTAAGAATTAGGTGAAATATTCACCCACTAAATGTCTAACATTTCAAGTGTTAAGAAAAGTGTTAGGAAAACTTGTATTGAGAAGGGATTTGAGAAACCTATCTAATCCATGAAAGTTGAAAATTACCTCCGAAAGAAAGGTGGCCCATGTCTAGAGAAAGTAAGAACATAAAGAAGTTATGAACCTCAACAAAATTTCTATATAGAGAAATCACACTTCTATAGAAAACCAAGATTTGATGGTTTTTGTTGGTTTTTTTCAAATTTATGGGCACATAGCTTACAAATGTTGGCATAACATGTCACTTCCAAGAAAGAGGCATGAATAGAGGGGAAGAAATGGTGGAAGAAGAATGGGTAACTTTCTTAATCCACAGGATGTAAGAAAACTGAAATATCAAGATATTAGAAAATCTTCAACAAAAAATCAGTTTGGATACCTAAATGATGTTTGTGGAAGATGTGATCAACTGAGTCACTTTTCTGAAGAATGTATTGTCACGAACCGTCCTCGGGACTTGTGCCGTGACTACCCCAAGCCCGCCTTCCATAGGCCAGGGGCTGGTGACTAGCACCAAAGGTGTAAATCCTGATATAAGGGAAGACATTGCCTTTATGCAAGAGAAAAAACACAACCGAGTATGCAAGCAGAAGTAAACACTAAGTAAACTGGGTACAAGAGTAAGTGCTGGAAAGTAAATGGGCTAGAATACAAACCCAACTGAAAGTAAAGTACAACTGAAATGAAAGTACAACAACTAGAAAGTAAAGCAGCGAGTCTGAGCCGTCCTCTAGAAATCCCACCTGAAGGGTGGGTACAGATAGTCTCCTCTGCTCCTCGGCTCCAGCCGTCCGCTTTGAACACGTCCCGTCCAGTGATCCACCTCCAGGTACCGTCCAGCTCCACGAGCTCCCACCTCAATCAGCGCTGTCCGTCGTCTGCATCCAACACAACGTAGTGCGGGCATAGCCCGTGCAGGGGTGAGTATACGCTACTCAGTAGGGACCCCGAGACCCCCGAAGGTCTCCCAGAATCCACGAAGGATAAACCACAAGGAAAGATACAATCACGAAGTAACAATTAACTCTACTTAGGTATATGCCCATACATATACCTAAGTCATCAATTCCAGCTTGGCTCCAGCACACGAGCCCAAGTACAAACTAGTCCACACAGGATAGTACAACCCAATCCACACAGGAAAGCACAACCCAATCCACACAGGAAATCAAGTCAATCATATCGAAGATGATGATTGAAAGTCAAGACTCAGCTTACACATGATATACTTCTTCGTAAGATGATAGAGACGATCAGATGTAGCCACTGATTCATCTAAGCTATCAGACCCACATAGGATACAAGACCAGCTAAGCTGTCGGACCCACAAAGGATACAAGACCAGCTACTCTGCCGGACCCACGTAGGATACAAGTACAGAGTCAAGTACTGCCGGACCCACATAAGATACAAGAATAGTAGTCAAGTACTTCCAGACCCACATAGGATAGAAGAACAGTAGTCTTCGTTGTCGAACCCACGAAGGATTCCAGTACGGTCGTTGTCGCTGTCGAACCCATAGAGGATTCCAGTACAGTCGTCATCGTCGTCGTAATCGCAGCCAGCTCTAGGGTTCCTGCACACAACATACTCGATTTCTGGGAGGGTCCGCTCCTCGAGTCAAGGGTTGGATACATCAACCATCACGAAGACCAGGGATGATGTTTCCCAATGTTCCATCCCACATCCTAGGGGAAAACCAAGAAAAACGTAACCAAGTCACATAGAACAGGATAACCAAGCCATTTTTCCAAAAGTACACGATGTGTAGATAAGCGATACACGCCGTGTTATCAGACACCGGGTACTGCCCATGTGATACGGCCCATGTCGTAGGGCTGGTCATGTAAAAAGTAAATAAACGGCGTGTGGTATGGTTACACACTGTATCTTCAGTCCATGGGTACTGTCCGTGTACCACAGCCCGTGTCGAGGGGCTGTCTGTGTAAAAAGGTAAATACACGGCGCGTGGTATAGTTACACGCCGTGTCCAAACTTCTGGGGTCGTCTCCTTTTACACTATCCATGCCTGGCCGTGTGGTGGAGTACAAGCTCGTGTACCCCACCCAGTGTCCGTATATTCCCAGAATACACGCCGAGTCATACCGAAGCCACTTCTGCCATGGTGAAGGAAGTACATGCCATGCCTCTTGGCCGTGTAGTTCTGCCCATGTCCGTGTATCTCCCAGATTACACGCCATGTCCATTGAAGTCTCCTCTGTCAAACTGACTGGACAGTACACGCCGTGTGACCGGTGTCACACGCCGTGTGTCACTTCTTCTGATGTCCGTTACTTTTGCCGCTGAACGTTTGTAATACATGGTGTGTGCTTTGGAAGTACACGCCGTGTATTCTGGAATTTTCCAGAAACAGCGCCTCTGGCCAGCACGCCTCACGAAGCGTCCGTCCTTTGCTTCGATGATCCGTTTGATACAAAACTCCCGTTCCTAGGTCGTCCCGATGTTCCGAGGCCATTTACAATGTTTTCGGGCCCCCGATCGGCTCCGAAAACTTGCCTTGATTCACCACTCAAGAACGGTTGGAGGACACCATACAATAAGAACGACAGAGGAATCGGACCGTGTTAGTTTGGTCCGGTTCCCTATGCATTAGTTTGATAGCAAAAAGGTTTAGAGAGAAACATCAACATAGAAGGAAAACCAATAATCCTTAATTCAAAACACACCCCTACCTGAAAGAGATTTGCGGAAGCTTGCGTCGCAGAAAACGGCGTCGCGAGGAGAAGCTCCGTAAATGATGACGGAGAACATCCAAAGAGGAGCGACATCTCCCTTCCTTTGACGTGAGAAGAAGAACGAAGGAAGGTGCGTCGTCATTCTTTGGGAAAGGCGTCACACACCAGCTACGGAGAGGAGAAGAGACGACACGTCGATCTCTCCTTGCAGTGAAGGCGTTCTTCGTCGAAGTCTTGGCGTTCTTCGCGTTCTCCAATGAAGAAGATGAAGATCCTCAAGAATTTGAGTAATCTCTCCCAAAATCTCCACAAAACGATACAACAATAATAAAATAAGGCTTTGCCTTATTTTATTTACACATGCCAACATTTTTAAAATTTGAAAATTGAATTCACCCCATTAATTACATCTTGTGTTGTCAAAATTAATGGGTGTAAGTTGGCATCATTTAAAGTGGAAGAGGAGTTAGGGGAAATGAATGGGTGGGGTTCGTGTGGTTCCTAACTCACTAACATCCTATCAAGAGGATTTAGGTTCAAGTGGGTCCCACTCAACTCCCTCACATGGGGTTAAACCACTTGGATGTGAAATAGAAATTGTGACACAATTTTTATTTCACTTTAAACTTAATCCACAAATTTTAACATCTCTTCCCGAGAAAATGCAACTCCAGTAAAGGTCATCTTAAGAAATTACCAGCGCTGTGGTTTCATCGGTGCCCTCAGATTTCGATTCTGAGCACCGGTTCAAAATTTAGGAAAACCCGCTCGTTCGTTCACTGAACGTACCCGAGCTAAACTTCGGAAATTTATTACAGGCACACCGGGCATCAGAATCAGGTGTCATCAGAAACTGCGTACTTGTAAAATCCCAAAGTAATTAAGAAAAAAAATTTCCTTGAAATTTACGGGTCTTTACATGTATAACTATACTTCCAGGTAAAAGTTCCTATACTGGAATAGAAAAGGAGGTTAGAAAGACAAAAGCTGAAGAAATGGCTTTTTTTGTTCAGATAACTCTACAATCTATCAAAAAGAACAAGCCATGGATTCTTGATACTTGTTGTTCTTGGGTTTATAAGTTCAAAAAAAGGAAAAATACATTTTTCTATCTCAAGAAAAGTATGCCATGGATTTGTTACAAAAGTTTGTTATGGGAGATTCTAAATAATTTTGTACCCCAATTTCAATGATCACAAATTTGAGTAAATATGAAACTAGAAAAGTGTAAATTAGAAATACTTTTGGAAACTGATAGAAAATTTTCTTTACCTTATATCCTCAAGAACTGATATTGTTTATGCGGTGACTTTATGTTCCAAATATCATAGTGATCTGAAAGAATCTCATATGTTAGAAACAAAGAGAATTCTGAGATATGTTAAAGGAACAACTTCATATGGGATGATGTATAAAATATGTTTTGATATGAACTTTCCGATGGTTCTGGTCACAGCGAAAGCATGCATAGGTGGGAGATATATTAAAATTTATTTTAATAATTATTACCCAAAACCATGAGTGACGATTTTGCATGTAAAATTTATAATTAATTTATTTAATATTTAAATAAATAAATACTTGGGCTTAGGAACTTTCTTCATTGGTGAATGTTGATCATATGAAAATACCCTTTCATATTACCTTCATTGCATGATGAGGATCCAAGGATAGAATCCCTCAAGTGGTGATCCACACATGCTCCTATGATCTCCGAGCAACACCACTCGATCTACAGGTGCTAGCATGGCAAGTTGAATGTCTTTAATTGTTCATTCTTGATTGATCATTCTTTAGTCTTGAAGAAATATCTCTTCCACTTCTCATTCTTGAGAGAGAGATAAAGAGGAGTTGAGAGAGAATTTATTGTGCGCAATAATGATCTATTCTCAATTTTTAGATGCTCAACACAACATACACAACCTTCTATTTATAGAGTTAGGATTTAATTTAAAATATTATTTAATTGTATACTAACCATTAAATAATATTAGTACCTTTAATAAACCCCATTACACATAATAATAATTATATTATTATTATTTTGCGGTGTGTGACAACTTGCACAATAACAAATATTATGTAACAGTCTTTTTAATTAATATTTGTCACCAGACTCGGTCGTGGTCTATTCAAACTCTGCTATAATTTATTGAACAACTAAATAAATATTTTATTTCTAAATAAATACTCCATTCACAATCTAGTGAATAAATATTTATTAAAATATTCACTAAATAAAATAAATATTTTATTCAAAATCCATAGAATAAATATTTATTTAATTTATGCGATAAATATAACTTGAATAAAATTATTCCCCAGACTTGAGAATAATATTTATTCCATTAATTAAACTCAAATATAATTTAATCTAGATCAACAGAAACACTTAGTGTGTGACCCTCTAGGATTCCTTCTCATTAACATTAGGTGGGATTGCCTAAAGTCCAGGATTACTATCTAGTAATGGGTCAAGGCACCCAAGAGAAAGAACTTAATGTTGCAATGTTGAAAAACACATATGAATGCTTACTGAGTAATATAATATCTTTATCACAATATCTTATCAAGAAAATTTCATATCCGTTTCACCAACCTATATGCACAATATGTATTTCTTTGACTATTTGAAATAAGCATGCCATTACACCATGGATATGGAATTTAATGCAATGGATCTATTCCAATCAAATAGCTGATATATAAACTTCTATAAAGATAGAAGGAAAAAATCCTTCATCGAATTATTCATTAATGACATGTCACTCATGACGCACCCAACATATCCAACTTTTCCATGAACTATTATTGTTATGGTTTATAAAATACATCTAAGTACGTGAGTTGTAACATGTATTAATAATAATATTAAAGTCTAAGTACAATCACACAAGCTCGTAGATAAGAATATCTGATGACAACGAAACATGTAGAATTCCTACTGGTGAGTCTGTTCTCATAATATCCCATCTTAGAGATTACCAAGTACAAAATTCATGAGAAGAAGCCTGATATGCTTATGAGTAATCAAAAATGAAAATATATGCACCATGTGTCCCATCATAATATGTTATCCAACCACATAACATTATTTGTGAATATCATCATAACACATCAATGTTCTCATCATAGCAGGGAACTGCTATGACTTTATCAATGCGGCATATACTCTATGATATTATTACATTATAGTCATGTAGAAAAACAAACAATATATAATAAGAAGTTTTATTAATATTTAATATAGAGAATATACATGTAATCAAAGTATAAATAGTTAGTCCTAGGACACCAACTCCAACAAAACTCCCACTTGGACTAGATCCAACTGTCTTCGACCTTCAGCCCACTAGAACTTACATGATAGTCATGTTTCTGTTGAATTAAGGATTTAGTCAAGGGGCCCACCATGTTGTCTTCTGGAAAAATAATTCTCACTCCAACTTCACCTTTATGAGAAAAATCCCTCAAGAGATGATACTTTTGAAGTATGTGATTCGTCCGTTAATGTGACCTTATCTCTTTTTCAAGATCCACCACTATAGTATTATCACAATAGAGTGTGATAGGTTCTTTAATACTAGATACCACATCAATATCTTGGACTAAATTGTGCATTCATACCACTTCTTTATCCACCTTAGAAGTCACAATATACTTGGAATCAGTTATAGAATCTAAAATCACATCCTTCTTTGAGTACTTCCAGCTCACAACACCTCTATTCAAAGTGAAGATGTATCTAATTTGTGACTTAATGTCATCTTGATCAGTTTGGAAACCATCATTTGCATATCCTCTGATGAATAGTTCCTCATATACCTTATAAACCAGGAACATATCCTTAGTACAAATCAGATACTTAAAGGACATTATTGATTTCCATCCAATAGAGGTCACTTGGATCAGCTTGATATCTTCCTACCACAATTAATATGTAGGCGACATCTAGTCTACTACATAACTTAACATACAAGATCTACCTAATCACTGATGCATATTAAATCCTTGTCTTTTTTTATTTCCTCACGTGTTTGGGGATACATTTTCCTAGAAATATGAATGCAATGTGATGCTAGAAACAATTCCCTCTTGGATTGTTACATACTGAATCTCTTCAGTATCTTGTCAATGTATTTACTTTGACTTAGGCTGAGAAACCTCTTGGATCTATCATGATGGATCTTGATCCTAAGAATATATTCTACCTAGACCAAGTCCTTTATAGATAAGAATTTATCCAGCCACACCTTAACAGACTGTAGGAATGGTATTTCATTTATAATGAGTAATATGTCATCAATATATACTATTAAGAAAAAGACTGCACTCTGACTAAACCATTTATAGACAAATAGATTGAATTCATTATTTATGAAACTAAATTCTGTTATGACCTCATCAAAACTAATTTTCCATGACCTGGATGCTTGCTTTAATCCATAAATGGATCTTTGCAACTTGCATACCTTGTTGGTATCCTTTGGATTCACAAACCCTTCGAGCTTTGTCATATATAATTATTCATAAATGTTCTTATTAAGGAAGAATATTTTGACATCCATTTTACAAATCTCATAATCATGGAAAATTGTAATTGAAAGTATAATTATGATGGATTTCAGCATCGCAATTGATGAAAAGGTCTTATTGTAGTTAATGCCATGACATTTTTTAAACCATTTTCAACCATCCGTGACTTATAGGTACTAACTTGTCCTTCCATGTCCAGTTTCTTCTTGAATACCCATTTTCAATGAACAATATTTACAACTATTGGAGGGTCTACCGAAATCCATACTTGGTTTTGGTACATGGAATCCATTTCAGGATTCATGGCTTCTTGCCACTTGGAAACTTCTATGACACTTACTACTTCCTTGTAGGTTAGAGGATAATTATTATCAACTAATAATGATTCACCATCCTTAGTGACTAGAAAACCATATCGTTCTGGTTCTCTAACCTCTCAAGTAATCCTATATAGTAATTATGTCTCTGAAAAAATTTCTTCTTCCACAGGGCTTTGTGGAATTTATTCCTATGCCAACTCTCATGTATCTTGAGCCTAGACTTCATCGAATTCTATCTCACTCCCACTATATCTTTTAGAGATAAGATCCTTTGCATGAAATGTGAGACATCTGTCAACCAAAAACTTTTTATCTGAAGGATTTTATAGGTAGTATCCCTTTGTTTCTTTGGAATATCCTATAAAGATACACTTTGTGCCTCAGGGTGTAAGCTTGTTACCTGAATAAGTCTTAAAAAATTCTTCACGACCTCACACATATAAGTAATACAACACAAGTTTCTTTCCATTCCACAATTGGTACGGTATACCATTTATTTCTTTAGTTATCACTCAGTTTAGTACATATGTTGCTATTTATAAAATGTATCCCCAAAAGAATAATATAAGAATCGCATGACTCATCATTGATCTCACCATATCCAAAAAGGTGCGATTTCTCTTTTTTACTTGCACCATTTCACTGAGGAATATAAGTAGGAGTGAGTTGAGATAAAATCCCGAACTCTCATAAATAATCAATGAAGTCATGATTAAGATATTCTATACCACGGTCTGAGTGAAGTTTTTTAATCTTCTTACCAAACTGGTTCTCAACATCATTCTTTTATTCCTTGAATTTATCAAAAGAATCCAAATTATACATCATTAATTAGACATATCCATATCTACTAAAATCATCAGTAAAAGTTATGAAGTATGAGTACCCACCCCTTGCTTCAACAGGAAATGATCCACACAGATCAGTATTATCATGAACCGAATCTGGTCGCCACTAAAACCAGCACCAAACCTAGACCGCGACAAGGCCCGAAGGGCATTCCCGATCCCCATGGGCTGGAACAAGTGCCTGGGTATCATAAAATGAGAATTTGGAATGATTTACCCAATTTTATAAACATACAATGACAAAAAAATCCAATAAAACAAATCTAGATTTTTCAAAAAAACCATATTTTACAAAAATTCAGAACTGAATTACATAATCTAAAACAATTATAAAAGACTAAAAAATTGAAGAAACCATCAATGAACATACCAAGAACCATCCTCGTGGTAGGAGGCTCCGCCCTCAAGCCATCTCCATAAGACAACACCATGAAGGACCTACTAGAAACCCAAACCACTGGCACTAAAAACTGTACCCAAAACTGCGAAAAAAATAACCAAGTCTACTTACACACTAGGATGTAAGTAGGGTGTGAGCCAAAGCCTAGTAGGATACCACCACTAAGATATTCCATGTTATAAACATTCAAATATGAAAATCTTTCAATTTTTGTAAATAAGAAATGCTAGTTAGAATTTCTAAAAGATGCAACTTTAAATAAAAACTGTTTTCAAGTGGGATATTTTAAAGATTCAACACTTTAAAAATAATTCCAATGCTACTGAATTTTCCATCCAACCATACCATATGATAAAGGTAAGAACAAAGCATATAATGAGTATAAGAAATGGGAAATAACCCCTAGTAACTAGCTCGCTGTGGATCCCATGTACCTCGTATATCAGTGAAAGTAACCATAAAAAATATCCGTTCTCATGCACGAGCCACTAGTAGGGAACATACCCATAACCTAGTGCCCCCATAATCATCATAATATTTTAGTTAGTGTTGTAAGCATCAAACTTTTTACGTGAAACTGAGGCCAAACCCCACAGGATCACTAGCATACTAGTACACATCCACCCACCTAGATACTTGGGTTTCCCTCTTATACTCAAACAAGTTCAACAATACATGAAATATAATTTTCACATGAAAATACCGCTTAAACATCACACATTCACAAAACACCCCCCATGTATATCACACAAGTCACATAATCCACTTTTTCATTCAAATGCATTTTGAAATCATACTCACACCCAAATAACCCACAACACATTTTGCATATCTTTCACAATTAAACAAATCCTTTAACAATTTTATAAAATCTTTCCCAAGATGATAAACATCACATAAAAGCCAACTCACATGTTACATAATACCCTTTTCATAAACAAAATCCATTTTTCACATCACACTCACACAAAACAGCCCACAAACATGTTTCGCACCCACATCACAATTTCATAAATCACCCCGACAAATTACAAAACATTACCAAAACGTTTCACATCACAAATGACCACTTTATCTTTCAAAAACTCATTTTAAGAACATAATACCACCAAAATAGTACATAAGCATAATTTTTACACTTTGTGTAACTCATTAAATCATTTACAATTTTCATAAAACCAACCTAAGGGGTATAACCATGTTTTGCATACAAACCCATTTCAAAACCCTATTTCAAGGCCAAATCACATAAATACCAATCCAAAATAGAATTGGAATCCCTAGTAACATTTATAAAACCACTCTAAAGTGTTATAAAATCACATCGAATAATACCACAAAAGATTCACATGAAAACACACATTTTCATAAAATACTCTCAAGAAGTATAACATGGTTTTACACAAGAAACCCATTCAAAAACCCCCTTTTTGAGGTCCAAATGACAAAAAATCATTAACAAAACCTAATTGGAAGCCCCTTTCAACATTAATAAATCAATTTTATATGTTATAAAATACACCCAAATATTACCCCAAGAGTCACGCATGAAAAACACCCAATTTCAAGTTAAAATGCAACTATAAAATTAAACGCTTATCCAAATCCATCAAAAATAGTTTTCGCGCCACATATAGAATACGAAGAACATGAAAATTATTAAATCAAGAAATATTACTCATAAATAATTTCTTACACATGGAACCACCTACCTTTTGTGTCAAAACCATCAAATCTTGGTGCGAAACATCAACCAAACCACCACCGCCCCACAAGAAAGATAAAACCAACCTAAAAACCCAATATTTCACCCAAAAGACAAGAAGTTAAACCCTAGGTACTAACCCTAACTTCTGGATATCTTATAACTCATGAAAGGGTGAAAGAAACCCTAAGGAAAGGAAATAAAACAAAGAGAGAAGGACTTACTTGCATGATTTTGATGTTTCCCCCATCAAATATCCCTTCAAAGTTGAGGTCCAAGGGAGGGTGAGTGACCTTGGAAGATGTACATAGTGGTAGGGAACGAAATGGGGAAGAATGGGGTGGATTTGGGTTTATTCTAGAAGGTAAAAGTTGGAAATTCAAAATGTTTTTAAGGACCAGGACATCCTTGCACGGTTTGGCTACACGGTTTAGTAAACCGTGCGACCAAACCGTGCGGCCTGTCCTAACCACCCAAAAAGTGTTGTTTTTCCTCCATTTACAAGGGGTCCAAGTGGGAAAACAATGGGGAAAGATAGTCCAAGGATAGGGGAGAAAAATTACCAAAAGAAATCACACTTTTCACCCCAAAACTCATCCAACTCATGGGTATAAACCACCTCAACAACTTACCCCACAAGTGGTGTCACTAGGAGTTCCACTAATACAACTCAAAAAAACCACAACCTCACACCATACCTTTGAAATAATAGGAGGCCAATTACCATAAAATACCACCAAGAACAAGGTCATAGGTTAAGAACACAAGAGACACCAAAATTTCAAACCTGGAACACTCGAGAACCAAGAGAAAGCTAAGAACCAAGGGAGAACTTCAAACAAAGCATGAAATTGAAAATCTGGGTGTGAAAATTCTCCCCACCATAAAGATTTATTCCTCTGTAAATCCACAACAATTCCAAAAGAAAAAACCACACCAAACCGATAAACCAAGATGGACTCCCTTACCAAGTTTCAACCCCAAAGGCCAAACACCTCTAGTGATCAATTACCACTTCAGTGGTGGTGCGGTGGTGAAGGTGAGTTGCCAAACACGGTCGTTCTTTGGGAGGTGCAGGGTTTGAAACCTAGGAAGTCCACTTTTGGGGGCCGGGCCTCTCCCCCGGGATCCACCCGCCTTGCCGGGTCGCCCGGATTCTTCTGGGTGGGAAAAATGAGGCGCGACCCAATTGTTGACAGATTGCTGTGTTGATCCATCGATGCCGGGTTGTTACCCTTGGGACACTCTACCATCTCGGCTGGTAATGGCTCCTTCCCCAGCTGGGGCACTACCTGTGGGTACTACCCCTTTATGGGGGAGGGGGGTTCCTCTGTGTGGAGGGTTCGAAAAGGCCACACTGGGGAATTCCCTTTTAAAAACAAGTACCTCCAGTGATCAATTAAGGAAGGAATACTCTCACAAACCAAAACTTACATAACTTTCCTGAAAGGATCAAGAAAATTCAGACTTTATCCCAAAAGAAAACTCATCAAATTCTATCCGAACAAGATTTCAACAATTTACTCAAACGAACAATCAACAACGAACAAGGTTACACTTACCTTTCTTTAACCAAACTATTGGGCATTCTCCAATCCCAATGTTTACCCAATGAAGATGTATATAATTAGATATCTCTAAGAAAGACTACCAACCTCTAAGACAAGACCAAGGAACAATTTGAGTTACTAGTATAGGGAGACACAAATGGACTCCCCACCATAATAGACAACTCAAATTTTCCCGCAATATGATCAGGGCACTAACAGGGGGAGGCCCGAACGGACTCCACAGTACAAGGGGTAATCTCCCATTATACCTTTCAAGAAGAACTTACATAAAATTCATATTGGGTCTCCTCACCATAAGAACCAACCATATTAACTGACCAGAATGGTCCGACATGGAAAGATCCCAAAACTTAAATAGTTGGGACGACCGTGCGGTTAGTCATCACAATTTGGGAAGTCGTGTGCTAACCATGTAGATCATTCTTTCCGCATGGATTCCTGGCACACAGTCACTACTAATCATACACAAACCATGTTCTCAAACATGACGAAAATAGAGGTTTAAACTATTCCCATCATTCATACTAAGGATATGACTTTGTACAAGGGTTTGAATGACCCTGGGATTTCCCCTGACTACGTGCCAGCTTTTCTCTAGGACCTATGGATAGAGCTCAAAGGATTGAAGCATCTTCAGCCTCGCAGTTAGGCTTTGGAAACCCCTGAACAAAACTTCTTCTTCTGGTTCCAAAAACAACTACACCTCAATCCCCGATAAGCTTAATAAGACATGACACATTCTAAAATCACTTTCCCCTAACCTGAAATTTCACTGAAATAGGGGATTAGAAGATACACACACATCACACCTTGTTTCTTTGGGTGAGAAACAATAGAAGGAAAGGACACATATAAACACCTTCCTCTAAAATAGAGGATGTAAAGATATCCTTAAAGGAGACACACTTCTGACAAAACAAAGACTCACAAAATATTGTACGACTTCACCTTTACAATAAAACGAGAACATAACATCACAAAGCGTCACCGAACATGACCAAATCGACTGATAGAAACAATAAATGGAGGGGGACCTTGTACCAAGTCCCCAAACAACACACAATTATAGAAAGTGGCCATAAAAGCCTCTCATGAACAGATTTCCCACACTGGTGGTTCAACATGAACCCCTAATTCCAGGAGACTAAGAAGGATCCAGAGGCCCTCTTAAACACCATCCAGATACTCATCCACACTTACAACCCTAGACCACTTCCACCTTCAATTAATTAGGTAACTTAAGAAACTAAGGTCTCTTTCAACCTTCCATGAGAACTCTATCACTATAATAGGATCTAAAAAACAGATAAAGGAAAAGGTGTAGACTCAATATCTAAATCTCGAGAAAAATAATCCTTATATTGATCAACTAGAGGGTCTTCCAATGGAGAAACAATCTGGACTGCACTTCAGTTGTGCACTAACCCTTAACGGGGGGCATACCTTATCCAATGAGAGAACCCAAGGACCCAACCAAGATGGTCCATTGGTCAAAAAGTGCCACAAACCAGAACCAAACACATGAAGGGAACCACTGTAAAGGAATCCTGAAACATTTATCAGAAGAGACCACTAACTGACCCTTCAACCCAACTTACTGACAAAACACAAACCCAAAACACCGTTCAAACAAGAGGGGTTCTTAGACTCAAAACATCCCACAACAACAAAATTTACAAAAACACATAAGAAAAACCATCCCAAACTAGTCATAAAAATATTAAGTTTTCTTTTAAAATCATATCTTTGAAAGTAAACTGTTCAACGGTTAGCGTATCCACTAATGGTACCCCATGGGCCTCACACATGCATGTTTCCGTGCCACACCAGGCACCCTCCTCATATCCATCCCAGCACTCATCCAGTCATTCCATTAACCATCCATCGCCCCATATAACCCCATGCATGTGGTCTCTCATGAAAATACCAAAGGTTAAAACAAAAATTCTTTCCACTTTTCAAAACCAAAATGATTAACCAATACTTCATTTTTCTCAAGACCACTAACCATGAAATCAAAATCCCAGTTTACAGCTTAAACAACTTTTTCGAAAGGCACAACCATTAAGATAATAACTCACTTCCAATTCATTCACATCAATTTAAAAACATATAATACCATTAAAACAACTTTAAATAGTTTAGAAAACTCTATTGGGAACATTTTTTCAAAACCAACTTTAACACAATTTCTTACTTTTAAAAGAGGTGTAAACACACTATTTTCTATTTCAAAACAATTCTAAAAATTTAGATCCACCATTTCAAAAATATAACCATTCCCTCTTTATTAGAAAATAATTTCACAAAAACTTTATGCTTCTTAAAACCATGTCATTTTTTTAAAACCAAACTTCTAAGATTTCCAAACTAAAGGACACAAGACAATGCGAGGGGAAACTAGCTTCGGTGGGTGACTTGGACATATGGTTGGTAGCCATATGCTAATCACTTCACCATCAAAAAGAGTGTTTTAGGGAAATATCCCTGGAACCACATGGCTTACCAGGCCCTACGATCTCACTAAGACCATTAACCCAACTCTCTTTTCATCTCCCCTAATCATCATCAAACCAAGAAATCCAAAGGACCCAGATAAGTCCTGACTTCCCCTGGTGAATTTAATCCCATCATGAGGCATGGTGATCAGGAACAATACCCACAACCAGAATACCAAGTCCCAAAAATCCTAACTCTAGACTATCCCAACTGTTCCCCAAATAACACGACCCAAAGAGTTAACCCAAACCTCCTTTGATACCATTTTGTCACGAACCAAATCTGGTCACCACCAAAACCAGCACCAAACCTAGCCCACGACAAAGCCTGAAGGGAATTACTAATCCCCACGGGATGAAACAAGTGCCCTGGTATCATAAAATGAGAATTGGGAATGATTTACCTAAGTTTATAAACATACAATGACAAACAAATCCAATAAAACAAATCTGGATTTTTCAAACAAAACCATCTTTTAAAAAATTTTGAAACTGAATTACATAATCTAAAAAAATTATAAAAGACTAAAAAAATTAAATAAACCCATAATGAACAGCCCAAGAATCATCCTCATGGAAAGAGGCACCTCCCTCAAGCCATCTCCACAAGACAACACCACAAAATACCTACTAGAAACCCGAACCACTGGCATTAAAAACTGTACCCAAACCTGTGACAAAAATAACCAAGTCTACTTACACCCAAGGGTGTAAGTAGGGTGTGATACAGAGCCCAGTAGGATACCACCACTAAGATATTTCATGTGATAAAAATTCAAAGATGAAAATCTTGAAAGTTTTGTAAACAAGAAATGCTAGTTACAATTTCTAAAAGATGCAACTTTAAATAAAAACAGTTTTCAAGTAGGATATTTTAAAGATTCAACACTTTTAAAAATAATTCCAATGCCACTGAATTTTCCAGACAACCATACCATATGCCTAAGGTAAGAACAAAGCATCTAATGAGCGCAAGCAATGAGAAATAACCCCCAGAAACTAGCTCTTTGTGAGTCCTAGGTACCTCGTATCTCAGTGAAAGTAACCATCACAAATATCCGTTCTCATGCACGAGCCACTAGTAAGGAATATAACCATAAACTAGTGGTCCCCCATAATTATCATCATCATATTTTAATCAATATATTTTAATTTATTATGCTTAAATTTTATCTTGTTTTATCATTTACACATCTTTTTGATATTAAGTGTATGTTACTTAATTAATTAAACATGTTGGATAAAACATTTATGCACAATTAATTTATTTAATTTATGTATTTTCACATTAATTCATTTATTTATGTGATTGTGTCATTTCATATATAAAATAAATAATTTCATAGATAGAAATAAATAAATAATTAAATGAAACACTTATGAGTTTTATCTAACGATTGATTTAACGGGCGGGCATTAAATCAACCTTTGACCTAGGGAAAATAACTCATATTTCTGGTCATGGAATGAGTTACAACATTCCACCTATCCACCTAGGTATCACCTGAGTTGGCATCATTATGGTTCCATCTTGAACTAGATCCACACACCTTAGGATGATCCATTTATTACAAATATTTATTACTCACACACAAGTGAGGGAAACCAAAGTATTAGTTAAAGGGGATTATATAAATATACTTGGACACATAAGTCCTACATAATAATGGAGGGAGGGATGACTCACATACTATCATTTAATTTAATATTAAATAATTACAAACTCATGTAATAAATTAAATTAAAGCATCCAACACATAAACAAGTCTTGTTCAAGATCATGAATGGTCATACATGCAATGAATATGAAAAATCAAATGGCTATCATTCATTTCTTTATTAATTATTTTATTATTTAAGATAAATGAGCTTGGATTAATTAATTAATTAATTAATTAATTAATCTCCTTTCATATTAATGATCACACAATCTTATTTAGAGATACTCACCATTAATAGAATTCATGGAAAATAAACAATGTAACCAATAATGAAATATTAATTACAATAAATTAATTGAGAATTTAAAATTCTTTAAAACCATTATTAAATTTTCAAACACACAACGATGTTCCAATCAATAAAACATGGTTTCAATAATGCAATTTTCAAATTTAATGTAATTTTAATTTTTTCCATTAATGGGATACTACACAATGTATACATCTAGCTACATAAAATATACCTTGGTTACCATATATCCATGTCACACACCTAGGGCTTTAGTGTGTTAACTCGGCTGAAGTACATAGCGTGTACATGCCAGCTACACACCTTGTATTTACTTTCTGTGTGCCAGGTTGGCCCGATAAACACGCAGTGTGCAATAAAAGCACCACGTGTAATTAATTGCTCGATGCATCTAGATACAATGCATATGGGTATATGACGTGTGATCCAACCACATTCCATATAACCCTATTTTACTGGCCAAAGATTTGACACTTCCTGATGGCATATATAGTTGTTCTTCATTTGTTTTTAAACCTTTAAGAAAATGAAACACTGAACAAACATGATTAATATGTAAATAATATGTTAATTCAAATAGGATTAAAGAAGGAATAACATGAAATGAAAATATAACCATAATTTCACATAGATCAATAATCAAATAAATAATTATAAATTTAAACGTGACTGCTCTGACACCACTTGATAGTTCCTGTCGCAGCGGAATCATGAAAAGGTGGGCAATATATTAATTTTTTTTAATAATCATTTTCCGAAACCAAGAGCGAGGATCTCACATGTCAAATTTATAATTAATTTATTTAGTATTTGAAGAAATAAATACCTAGGATTAGAAACTTTCTTTGTTGGTGAATGTTGATTGTCTAAAAAGACCCTTTCAGATTACCTTCATTATTATGTGAGGATCCAAGGATAGAATCTCTCATGCGGTGATCCACAAGTGCTCCTATGATCTCTGAGCAACACCGCTTGATCTCCAGGTGCTAGTGTGGAATGTTTAATGTCTTATGTTTTTTGTTCTTTATCATTTGTTCTTCAATCTTAAAGAAATATCTATTTCACTTCTCATTCTTGAGAGGGAGAGAAGGAGGAGTTGAGAGAGAAATCATTGTGCATAATAATTATCAATTCTTAATTTTTGTATTCTCTACACAATATACATAGTTGAATATTTATAGTGTTAAAATATAAGTTAAAATATTATTTAATTGCATATAAGCCATTAAATAACAGTTTATTACCTTTAATAAACCTCATGACACATAATAATAATTATATTATTATTATTTTTTGGTGTGCACCAACTTGCACAATAACAAATATTATGTAACAGTCATGTTAATTAATATTTTTCACTAGTCTCAGTCTTGGTATGTTCGAACTCCTCTAGAATTTATTGAAAAACAAAATACATATTTTGTTCACAATCTAGAGAATGAATATTTATTAAAATATTCAATAAATAAAATAAATATTTTATTCACAAGATGACGAATAAATATTTATTTAATTTATGTGATTAATATAACTTGAATAAAATTATTCCTCAAACTTGAGAATAATATTTATTTTATTATTTAAAATCAAATAGAGTTTAATCGAGATAAATATAAACACTTAGTGTGTGACCCTCTAGGATTATTTCTAGTTGGTATTAGGTGGGCTTTCTTAAAGTCCAAGATTATTATCTAACAACGGGTCAAGGCACCCAAGAGAATGAACTTAATGTCATAATGTTGACAAACACATATGAACACTCACTATGTAATATAATACCTTTGTCATAATATCTCATAAATAATGTTTCATATTTGTGTCACCAAACTATATGTTTGATATGTCTTTTTTTGACTATCTGAAATAAACACATCATTACCCCATAACCATGAAATTTAATGCCATAGTTCTGTTCCAATTAAAGGGTCGGGATATTAACTTCTATAAATATAGAAGGGACAAATCCTTCCTCGACTTATTAAAATAATGTTGTGTGAGTTATCATAGTAATAAATAGATTTTAGTAACTTTGAGAACATTATAATTAGAATTTTTCATTACTACCCAGGATTGTACTCAAATGTTGTGGATGAAAGTTCATCTAGAATATTTGACAGTGAAATTTTATACACCATTGAAGATACTTTATGATAATCAAATTTCAATTGATCTTTCTAAAAATCTTGTCCAAAAGTAAAGATCAAAGCACATTGATATTAAGTTTATCTTTATAAAATAGAATGTTGTTGGTGAAGATGTTTTTATGTAATAGATTTAAATAAAGTATCAAATTTCTGGTATCTTTACCAAATCTATGCCAAAAGAATTATTTGAAGAATTGAGGCGAAAAATTCATGTTTATTCTCCACAAAATACTTCCTAAAACGTCTTAAGGAAGTCCCCCACTATGCCTTGGATTATGTTGAAAAAGGAGGAGAGAAATTAATAACTTTGTAAGAAGTTTTTACATTTCTTTTTGTAATGAATATGAAGCTATAGTTATCATTAAATGGGGGAGAGAACAAAAGGGGGGAGAGTGAAAAATTAAGTTTTAAAAAATAGAAAAGATCAAAGTGAGGGGGAGTTTATCTTAACATGGAAAAAATTTTAAATTTCACCAAGGGATATAATTCCTTACAAAAATTACTTTATCGAGTAGTTTGGCATTAGGACACTATTTTTAAGAAAGACTGTGTTTTGGTAAAAGTTGAAAAATTTGAGTTGTTATAAAAATGAGTTGTGAAAAGTCTAAGTGATGAAAAATGATGAGTGTTAAAAGTTATTAAATAATGTTTTAACAAATATAATAGGAGAGATTGAATATCCTTTGTTATTTTTTTATAATAAAGTTTTGTATTTATTGACAACTAAATTTTGTTAAAGATTTTTTTTGTAAAATAGGAAAAGAAGAGTTGTTAGAAGTTAACAAAATTTTGTTATGAAGTTACTGGACAAGAAGAAAGTTTTGAAAATGAATAAAGTTTGAAAATTTATAAAGTTATAATGTTCTAGAGATGTAGAAATTCATAAAGTTATATAGATAAAGAGAGAAAGAAAAGTTAGAAAGTATGGAAGTTAAGAATTTTTTTGAGATGAAGAAAGTTAGAAAGTCGCGAAGTTAAGAAAGTTATTGATATAAATAAAGTTATAAAGTCTATAAGTTAAGAAAGTTACTAAGATTAAGAAAGTAAGAAAGTTAGGAAGTTATAAAGTTTACTTTGTTAATAATTTTTTTTACTAAATTCAGATGATTCTATACTGTTCTTTTATGTTCCTAAAACATCATGAAGAAGTCATGATATGAGCTGAAGTTAGTAGAAGACAAGAGAAGTGAAAATTTCTGGATTTTCCAAAGTTTGTTTTTTCAGACAAAATTTTTTAGAAAGTTTTTACTTCATCATCAGATGAACAGTGAATCAGATGGACATTTTTTGGAAAAAAATTATAAATAATGAGTTGTAATAAAGTCTTGCATCTTATGTTTTACAATGTGTAAATTGGACAAAAATTTTCAATCAGATGAACTTTTCTAATTAGATAGACTTTTTTCTAACATAGGAATGGTATAATAGGATGGAGAATGTTTTTCAAATTTACAATGTTGAAGTTTCATGAAGTTACAAAGTTGAAGTTTGTATAGGGTTAAAAAGTTTAAGTTTCATGAAGTTGCAAAGTTGAAGTTTGTATAGAGTTACAAAGTTAAATCTTTATAAAGATAAAAATATGAAGTTTTGTACAGAGTTACAAAGTTGAATTTTCCAAAAGTTAAAAAGTTGAAGTTTTCCAGATGTAAAAAGTTAAAGTTTCCTAAAACTAAAAATTTGAAGTTTATATTGATTTATAAAGTTGAAGTTTTAGGAAATTTAAAAGTTGAAGTTTTTATAAAGTCACATAGTTTAATTTTTTTAAGTTAAAAAGTTGAAGTTTGTACAGAGTAAAAAATTTTAAGTTTCACAAAGTTACAAAGTTAAAGTTTGGATAGAGTTACATAGTTGAAGTTTCATTAAGTTACAAAGTTGGATTCTACACATAGATACAATGTTTATGTTTTATGAAGTTACAAAGTTTCAATTTTCTGATTTAAAAAGTACAACTTTACTAAATTTATAAAGTTTTGGTTTTTCAAACACACTTTTTATCAGAAAAGTTTATTTTTATTAATGTACACATTTTCAATTTTTTGGAAGAAAAAATTTACAGTTCTCTGAATGTACAAAGTTGAAATTTATAAATAGTTGAAGTTTCAAGTTGTAAAAATCTAAAGTTAAAAATATTTAAAAGTTTCTTAAACATCAAGTTTAAGGAAATCTGAAGAAATTTGGAAATATTGGAGAATTTAATAAGACTCATTAATTTTATAGAATAGTTTAGAAACGCCCTAGTGAAATTAAAATGAGCATAAAATTCATATATATGAATTTCAGTGAGTGGGAAAATGAAATTGGTTTCATGCCTTTAATTCTATAAATTGTAGTGAAAAAGTACATTGTACTTGACACTATTCACATTTGATAAAAGTTAAAGTGTTATAGAGTTTGTTTCAAAGTTATTTTCCAACCAAATTTAAATTTCTAGTTGAAGAAGAGTTCCAAATAGAATTATTTTATCAGAATAATCAGATAGAGGTTAGTTCAGTTATTGGAAAGAGTACAATGGATAGAGTTTCCCTGAAGAAAGTTTATGAGGTGCTGAGTTTTGTTAAATCATACAGAATACAAGTTTGTATCAAGCATAGTTTTAGAAAAGTCTCATTGGATGGATATTACTAGATGCAGACACACCAGATGAACAAATCAGACAAAGGAATCAGACAAACTTTTGTGACGAACTTTCCTAGAGTATAATTCACAATGTTACATTTTTTTGTGGCTCAAGTTTTGTAATAAAAATTATACACTAAAGGTAGTGAGTTTAATCATACTTATTGGTAGATATAAGGAGACTAATGGTATTTGTCTCAAATTTTTTATTCACTTCTTTCTAATAGTGAATTTTCATGGACCCATGGGAGTGGATTTGGCAAGGATTTAGGTTCTCACGCTGAGGTCAAACCTTATAAATATTGTGTTTTTTTCTTAATTTCCTACTTTTTAATGCATGTGATTTTACTAAAAGGTGATAAAGAAATAACTCTAAGAAGTAGAAGGGGTTAAGTTTCTTAAATCTCAAAATTTGTAAAAAGATAACAACTAATTCAACCCCCTTCCCAATTGTTCTATGATAATTAAGAACTTAAAGATATAGATATCTAGAACACACCCTCTCTTCCTTCTCTCTCAATAAATTAATAGAACATCAATATTTCTTCCTCCTTCAAGAAGATTTTGGTTTCAATCAACCACGGATAATGAAAGCGATTTGGATTGGCCATGTGAGCAACCAAAGATTCTACGATGACGTTCAGAGTTTGTGGTGTATGTGTGTATTATCACCATAGATCTTCTATAATGACCCAAAATTTTCTTACATGACTATTACATCATGTTTAAGATAAAAAACATAATAGTAATATATTCAAGGATGAATAAGTTTAGTATCTTGGGAAAATTAGGCTCATACATCACTTGTACATAATAAAACATAAACATTATTTAAATCCTTCTTATTTATCCCTAAAATCCCTCATATTCTCTTTAGTACATATAACCACCTAAGAATATACATCAATGAAAGGGGTGATCTAAAATCCCAGTAAGGGGTTGAATAAAGGACACACATTAATAATACATGATTAAACATAATCAACATCATCATATAATAAGCATATGATCACTGTCATAATCATGAAGGAAACATTTGATAAAGGAATGGAATGAAGAATATACATAATAATGAAAATTCATAACATAGTGGTCAAATACCACACATATTTGTGAACAAATCTAGCATCATGTTCACACATAACATATGTTCATAAATCATAACATCATAGTTGTGAAAAAATATATCATCATGTTCACACATAATACACATAATCTCATGAGATATATCACATTACCCAGTGCATTGGAGGGTTATATAATTCTGGTTCCACCCATCACATCATAAAATTCTCATAATCATACATCACACATAGAATGTAAAACAATCGTACTCATGAAATAATCCCATGGAAAGGAATGAATTTCATAAAGATTTTGTAAATCATAATTTCATGAAATAACCATTAGAGTTCACAAATGAATAAGGTAAATAATATTTCAACATAAAACATCATCATTCTTAAGTGGATAAGAAACAACTAAAGAAAAGTCAATGTGATGTTTTGGAAATTAAATACTTTTTAAAAAATCTTTGTAAATGGATTAGAAAATATCCCGAAAGGGTAGAAAAGTGTATATACCTAAAAATAAAATGTAAAAGATAATGGAAAGATATTTTAATTACATTAGAAGAACATATATACAGAAAATGTGAGAGAAGAGATAACCTAAAAAAAGTAGTTTGAGTTTGAGAATCACCTTATCTTAAATCCCGCTTTAATTTATTGCTTTTCCACCTCATGAATAATAAACTCAGGTTTATTAAAACATGGAACCAGAAGTGAATTATATTTATTTTTTCAATATTTATCAATTATAATCATTGGATTTAATTTATTAATTACTATTTTTAATGAAGAAAGGTTTTGGTATCATATTTTTCTTAAAAATATATCATTTTGTTTTAATTTTTTTATTTTTGTTCAAGGTCATTTTTTACATGAGTAGAATTAATTTGAGAAACTTAAAATACATATGTTTATACATTTATATATCATAAATAATTTATTATAACCATCCATATGGGTAGTGATTTTAAAGGAATTGGAAATGTCCTTATTGGCGGTTAACTAGTTGTTAATGGGGCATTGTCCAAAGAAAAATAAAGAGAAATATGAAATATAAATACTTCATAAATATAATTTTTATAGTAGTTTATGTGAAAACCATAGACCTTAACTCCTATATCCGATGCTAAAAAATGATTTATATTTTTTTTATAAAAATTAACTAAAAAATAGGTAGTTCTTTTACACACACAAAGATCATTTCAGTCCAGGTTTTAGAGGATTAGAAAAAATATTACAATATATCAGAGTTATAAAAAAATTTATAAACACTATACAAATTTACTTGATCCATCCCCTTAAATAAAACCAAAAAACTTTTAATGATCTAGTAAGAAATAATTTTAAAATGAAGGTTGGACATAAAATTTTATGGTAAGTGGGTTTAAAACAAGGAGTTAAAACTTTTTATAAATATTGTTCAAAAACTCTTTTGAAATAATTTCCTTTTTATATAAAATACTATAAATTTTATATAATAAATATTTTCCCCTAAATAATAATTGTGTATTTTCATGAAAAATACTTAGGAAAATACTTTTCAAAAACTTTTAGAAGAAATAATATTTTGGAAACCCTTTTAATTTCAAAATAAAATAACCTTTAAAATAATACTTGGATTTATCCTTTTAAAACTTTAAAACTTCACTTTGAAAATAATATCCTTTTTATAGAGTATAATGTTACTTAGAAAAACATAATAAATCAATGAGGCTACAAGTAGTATCAATTTTAGGATAATGTCCCCTAGAGGTCATGAGATCACCCCATTACTCATCATCTCATTTAATACCCAAGTGCTAACTTTTATAATAAAACATTTGTATCAAACTGCACTTTAATATTTATAATCCATTAAAACCTTTCAAAAACTACATAAATTATTTTCAAAGAAGAAAATGATTTTATATCTTCTAAACTTTAGAAAAATATATTTTTTAGAAAACACCATACGAATTATCTTAGATAAATCCATATAATAAATCCATACATTCAAAGGTAATATATTTAAATATGTTGAAAATTAAACTTAAATAAATTATTTTATTAATATGCATGTAATGTTAATGAAAATTATAGTATATGTGAATTCCTATAATCATTAATAACATTCATAAATTCATAATATTACAGTTTTAAAATCCACTTAAAACTTTTATATAAAATTCCTTGAATAAACCGATATTATAAAAAAGGTTTTGAAAATTAAATAAAACAATTTTCCCATGCTTAGGGTTTTTAGAAAAATTAAAATCAAAATCCATTTTAATCATAAATTAATAATTTTTAAAATATTTCCCTTATATATGGGTTTTAAAAGAATAATATAAGCTTGATAGAAGAGAAAAATATATTTCCTTACATAAAATAATAATTTTAAAAATAAAATTCCAATACCTTAATTATTATTAAATATCTCTTGGTATTTATTTATAAATGAACACTCTATCTTTTTTTCTCTCACACCTTGAACTGGAAAACTCGGTTTCTAAATGGAATTAATATAGTAAAGGAAGCCTCTTTATATATAGTCACATTTTAACTGTTTGTTCATATTAAATAATACAAATATATATATTGATTCTAGATATTTCTATATACAACAATGTTCACACACACACACACACATATCTATATACAAACATTGAAAAATTAACATCCAGGATCAAGGGAGATCTCGATGATGATGAGTTCATGGCTTTCCAAACAATATTACACTTATATATATAATGGAAATCATTCTTGAATCTACTAATATGCATGATACTAATAGAATATATATATATATATATATCTTGTCATTTTTACTGGTACATAACCAATGAGAAGACAAAGTGTTTGGAATGTCTCAAAATAACTATAGATTATCTTGGATTTAAATACCATGGGTATATTCAGTTATATATATATATATATATATATTTATTAAACCAGTTATCGATAGTTCTACCAAGATGACTCGATAATACTTCTTGAAACAAGACAAGGCCCGATGATATTTTTGACTTTGGTAGATTGAAATAATCACACATTAAATGTTGTGATGTACGTGGAAGTTATTTACTATAAAATAAATAAAACTAGAGATATAAGTGTTGTATAGGCTGATAGATCTTCATATAATGATATCTCATTGTCTTGTAGTTTGAAAATGGAAAAAATGAGGGTAATTTCAAGATAGGTCATCAATGGGTTATTCATGTTGGGTTAAGGATGAAAATTTCATCGGAGAAGAATGGATAAAATGAAATCGAGGGTTTTTAAATTTGGTGCAAGGAAGAAGACAATACCCAGGGAAATCAGACAGCCGTGGTTTGTCAGATTGAATAACAGTGATATAAGTAGAATTTTTAAAGATGGGTGAATGGTGTCTCATGCCCATAATCCCACAATGAAGTTTTGATTATTTATTTTCTCGTTTTTATATCAAACACTCTCATAATCATTCATGCCATGGCAGCAGGGGATTAATATCCGCATACACCTACACACACCACCGCACACCGCCGTGCCGACTCCCATGGTGGCACCGATAACCCAACATGCACAATGCACACCTTATGCGTGATCCGTGGGATATATGCATTCTTAAATACTCACCTTATTCCAATGGGTGGCTAGTTAGACTTCCTCTCACACATGGTTGACCCATTGGGTCCCACAAGTGTGTGGTTGATGTGGTCTTTGGCTAGTTGTGGGTTGAGCAATTTTTTTTATACTAAGTTAATTTAAAATTATTTAATTAGAAAAAATCTAAAATACAAACTATATTAATATACCATTTTAAGTATATATATATTTAATATTATTATAATCATTAATATAAAAATTATCACTATAAATTCAAGTAATACTTTTAATTGAAAATAATATATTGATAACTATGAATTTTCAAAATAAAAAATCTTGTAAATAATTAATTATCATTTTTATTTTAAAATAAAACTTTATTACTACAAGATTATAATTTATGAAATAATTTAAAAAGGTATTATTAATTAATTTCATAAATAAGAGTGTATATTTAGCATAAAAGAAAAATATTGAATGAAAATATGATTTATTTAATTATAAAATTTACTAAAAATTTATTATATTTTTATCAATAAAATAAAATACTATTTCATGGGAAAATAAAATTTAGATTTTTATAACATGAAAATTTTAACTCAAAATTGAAATTGATTATAGAAAATCATTTAATTTTATGTCAAATTATACTTTAGTATGTTTTAATTATAAAACAAATCATTTAATTAACATTTAATAAAAGAAAAATAAGATAAAATTTTTGGGATGTTACATCCCCCATTAAAAGGAATTGTGCTCTGGAAATTCTTTTCTCAAACTTAAAGAAATTACGAATTTCTATTTTTAGAATTTGGAAAACTAGAATTGCTAAAATTTTAAATTATTAATAGTCACCTAAAACTCAAAGGGTTACCTATAAATCTTAAATTAACCTAAAAAAAAATATCCTAATCTCTAAATTTTTCTAAAATGCTGCTCTAATACCAACTTTGACATCCACAAACCCACACTCCTGAATCTAATGTAAAAAATATGGCGTATATTTTTTTATAAAAATTAACTAAAAATATACAATTCTTTTACACACCCAAGGATATTTTTGTAGGTTCCGGGCATAGCGGAAGTGCGTTGGTGGGTTAACCCAACTTTAATTTTAATGTTAAACAATATTTAATCCGAGATCCGTCACGATATAAAACGCTGAATCTTCGGAATAGAACGAAGAATGAAAAGAAAAGAAGAGTCCTGAAACCCTTGAGGAGGATCATCATATGTTTATTATAATTAATTTAATTAATGCATAAGAATTACCTCATTGGAATTGTTTCTTCGTTGATGTGTCCGGTCACGATTCGGTGATCTGTCGTTGCGTCGTAGAATCCAAGTGTTGGATTCCTCTAGCGGTGATACACACGTGTGTCACGTATCTCCGGACGTCGCTGAAGGGATATCCGGGTGCTAGCGCGAAAGAACCTTCGCTTGCGATGTCCGCCTTCGACCGCCTTGATCCGGTGGAGGATCTTGATCTCGTAAGTTGAGGGCGTTCTTGGTGGAAAGGGAATTCTCTCTTTGGCTTGAGAGTATTTCCAAATCCATTGTGCACAACAAAAATGGCTCTACAAAATTTTGGGGTTGTAAGGATATTTATAATCGGGTTTGAGGTTAATAGAGTTATGACAATAAATAAACGCGTTATGTGTTTTATTTATTTCATTAACTCTTATTGAAAACACCCCATGTCGAATTATTAATTCCTTGACATGCGCCCACGATGATTATAATAAATATCATTTATTAAAACAATATTAAATCCTCAAAATCCCAACTGGAAAAATTAGACGGCGTGTAATAATTAATACACGGCGTGTACTTGTTTTCCATAAAACTACACGACATGTATATTTAATATACACAGCGTGTACTTTTATTTTCCATTTTTCTCCACCACATTTATTAGACCTTGAGTAATGACTATTTATTTCTTAAATAAATGTAACTGAATTACTCGCTAATAAATATATTATTTCATCCACAATATATTCTCTCGAATAACTAGTGTCAAAATAAATGCGATCACATATCCTTAAATAATTATTAAACCACAGTCGGGAATAATATTTATTTAATTTGTTAAATTAATATTTAACTGAGATACATGGACACACTTAGTGTGTGACCCTCTAGGCCTCTTTCTCAGTGGTATTAGGCTGAGCCTGCCTAAAGTCCAAGGTTAGCATCTAGCAACACGCCAAGGCACCCATAGAGAAAGAAGTTAACACCGCAATGACATGTCACCTCCTACGAACGCTTACCGTGTAATATAATCCCTTTGTCTCGATATCTCCAATCAAGTGGGTTGCATGCTAGTGCCATCAACCCATGTGCTTGATTATTCTTTATTTGACTTCCCGGAATTGAACTTGACCATACCTTACCATGACCATAGATTTATTTAGGCTATATCAATTCCATCAAAGGGCCTGAGATATCTACTTCCGTTATGGAACGAAAGGGACAAATCCTTTCTCGCATTATCTATTAATGCGGTATTACTCGTGACGCACCCAACGTATCCTACCTCGCTGCGAACAGTGTGTCATCACAGTTTTCGTCAATACATCTAAGTGCGCGAGTTGTAATACCCATTAATAATAATCTTAATGTCTAAGGACCAATACACACGTCCGCAGATAGGAACATCCAATGACACTATAAAATGTGGATTTCCTACTGGCGGGTCTCGTTCTCATAATATCCTCCTGGATATTACCAAGGGCGCACACCATGAGAAGGTGCCTCAAAGTTTTATGAGTCCTCACCCCTAATGACCTGTATTATTTGTGCCCCTAAAATAATATCATTCGGCTATAGAACATACATTCAAGAACAGTGTTATGGCACTTACGGGTTCTCATCATAGCAGGGATCCGCTACGACCCTTTAATGCAATAGCTGTCCTTAGGAAATTATCACATGACATTTCACGTAGAAGAACAATCAAGATGTGATAAGGTTTTTATTTAATGAATAAAGTACAAAGTAGTTGGTTCTAGACCACCAACTCCAATAGAATCCCACTTGGACTAGAGACAACTGCTAACAACCTTTAACCCGCTAGCTCTCACATGATATTCATTCTTCTGCTGAGATAGGCCTTTAGTCATGGGGTCCGCCACGTTCTCTTCCGTGGACACTCTGCTCACTGTAACTTCACCCCTTTGATAGAAATCCCTCAAGAGGTGATACTTTTGTAGTATGTGCTTTGTCTGTTGATGTGACCTTGGTTCTTTTTCAAGAGCCACCGCTGCAGTATTATCACAATACAATGTAATGGGATCATTACTGCTAGGCATCACATCAATCTCCTGAACAAATTTCTAAATCCAGACGGCTTTTTTGGCTGCATCAGAAGCCGCTATATACTCGTACTCTGTTGTAGAATCGGTGACAACTGGCTGCTTTAAACTCTTCCAGCTCATAGCTCCTCCATTGAGACAGAAAACATATCCAGATTGCGACTTCAGATCATTATGATCTGTTTGAAAACTAGCATCAGCATACCCTCTGATGAAAAGCTCCTCGTCTCCTCCATACACCAGGAACATATCCTTAGTTCTTCTCAAATACTTAAGGATAGTCTTAACAGCAGTCCAATGTTGTTCTCCTGGATCTGCTTGATATCTGCCTACCATGATCAGTGCATAGGCAACATCAAGCCTGGTACATAACATGGCATACATGATGGATCCTATAGCCGAAGCGTATGGGATCTTACTCATCCTACCTTTCTCCTGTTGTGTCTGGGGACTCATTTTCTTAGAAAGATGTAATCCATGTGACACTGGAACCAATCCCCTCTTGGATTTTCCATACTAAATCTCTTTAGTATCTGGTCAATGTATGTACCCTGACTTAGTCCAAGCAGCCTCTTGGATCTGTCACGAATGATCTTGATCCCTAGAATTTAGGCTTCTTCTCCTAAGTCCTTCATGGAGAAACACTTTTTCAACCAGTCCTTAACTGACTGTAAGGCTGGTACGTCATTTCCAATAAGCAATATGTCATCAACATATACCACTAGGATGACGACTGCATTCCCTTTAAACCGCTTATAAACACATGGCTCACATTCGTTCTTAATGAAACCAAATTCCTTTATGGCTTCATAAAATCGAATGTTCTTTGACCTGGATGCTTGCTTCAATCCATAAATGGATTTCTGCAACTTGGAAACCCGTTTGGCTTCACCTGGTGTCACAAACCCTTCTGGTTGTGTCATATAGACATCTTCCTGAAGGTTCCCATTAAGGAATGCTGTTTTGACATCCATCTGCCAAATCTCGTAGTCATGGTAAGCTGCTATGGCAAGTATGATTCTTATGGATTTAAAAATGGAAACTGGCAAGAAGGTTTCATCATAGTCAATTCCTTGACGCTGTCTGAATCCTTTAGCCACTATCCTTGCTTTATAGGTGCTAACATGACCTTCCATGTCCAGCTTTCTTTTGAATACCCATTTTCATCCAACAGGATTTAAATCAACTGGATCATCAACTAGAACCCAAACTTGGTTTTGATACATGGAATCCATCTCAGAATTCATAGCTTCTAGGCATCTTGCAGCTTCTGAGCTTTCTACTGCTTCCTTGTAGGAGAGAGGTTCATCATTGTCCAACAATAATGATTCACCATCCTCGATGACTAGGAAACCAAATCTCTCTAGTTCCCTTACCTCTCTTGAGCTCCTACGCAGTACTTGTGTTTCTGGAACCTCTTCCACGGGGACCTGTGGAACTTGTTCCTGTACCAACTCCTGTGTATCTTGAGCATCAACTTCTTTGAAGTCAATCTTTCTCCCACTATCCTTCTTGAGGATGTTCTCCCTCTCAAGAAAGACGGATTTTCTGGCGAAAATCACTTTCTTTTCTTGAGGGTTATATAGGTAATATCCTTTAGTTTCCTTGGGATATCCTATAAAGATACACTTCGTGCCCCGGGGTGCTAGTTTGTTGACTGAGAAGGCCTTAACAAATGCCTCGCATCCCCATACACATGTGTGCGACAAAGTGGGTTTCCTTCCATTCCATAACTCGGATGGAATTCCATTTGCCGCCTTATTTGGTACTCGGTTTAATGTGTATGATGCAGTTTGTAATGCATATCCCCAAAAGGATAATGGAAGATCCGCATGAATCATCATCAAACTCACCATGTCCAACAAGGTTCAGTTCCTCCTTTCACTAACACCATTCCACTGTGGTGTATAAGGAGGAGTGAGCAGAGATAGAATCCCAGACTCCCGTAGAAGATCGATGAACTCTTGGTTCATATATTCTCCACCTTGATCCGATCGAAGCTTCTTTATCTTCTTACCAAGCTGATTCTCTACTTCATTCTTCAATTCCTTAAATTTCTCTAAGGACTATGACTTATACCTCATTAAGTAGACATATCCATATCTACTCAAATCATCAGTAAAAGTAATGAATTAAGAATATCCACCTCTAGCTTCTACTGGAAATGGTCCACACACATCTGTGTGTACCAATCCTAGAAGCTCTGTGGACCTTTCACCTTGTCCACCAAAAGGCGGCTTGGTCATTTTTCCTTGTAAACAAGCGTGACATCTATCAAGTGGTTTTAGCTCAGTAGAGTCTAAATAGCCATCTTGGCAGAGCTTTGTCAAACACTTCTCGTTCACATGACCAAGGCGGTGATTCCATAACTGGGTGATGTATGAGTCATGTGAGTTTGTTTCGTTATCGATTGCCAATACTTGGTTTTCGTAATTCAATACATACAAACCATTATTTAAATGTTCCATACCATAACATACGTTGTTCTTATAAAATAGACAACCCTTATTTCCAAATTTGAAAACAAATACATCCATATCCAAACAAGATACAGAAATTATGTTCTTGGTAACACTAGGCACATAATAACAGTTATGTAAAACCAAAATCATCCCAGTCAGCAATGAGAGGTGGTAGTCGCCAATATCCAACGCATCCAGCCTTGCGCCATTGGCAGCTCGAAGATCCACCTCTCCTCTGGCGATCTTTCTAAATCTACTTGGTTTTTTCATTTGAATACAGATGTGAGCCCCACAAGCTGTATCTAATACCCAATGTGTAGAAATAGAAAGATTGCACTCGATAAAAAACGCACTTTTAGCGTCCCCACGCTTCTGGGTGCAGTTCCTCTTCCAGTGGCCCTGCTTTCCACATGAAAAACACACTGCCTCCCATTCCTTGCCCTGCCTCTGGATCTTCCCCTTCTTGAAGAGACAGTGCTCGAGGGCTTCAGACCGTTTATAAGTCTTTGACACCTTTTCCTTGTCCTTCCTTTTCTTGTTCACCATAAGGACCACAGGTTTGTCACGCCCCATGTCCTTATCTACCTGGAGAATCAAGGTCAGAAGCTCCGATAGACTCTTCTCATTTCCACTCATGTTATAGTTGACAATGAAGCTAGAGAAGGTCTTGGGCAGTGATGATAGGATGAGATCTGTATGCAACTCATCCGAGAATTTAATCCCTAAGATGTCCAGGCATTCAATGTAGCCAATAATCTTGACTACATGAGGCCCAGCTGGCACAAAATCTCCAAGCTTCGTGGTAAACAAAGCATTGGAGATCTCATACCTCTCCTGTCTCGCCTTCTCTTGGTAGAGATCTTTAAGGTGATACATCATGCTATACGCGTCCATGTTTTCATGTTGCTTCAAGAGCTCATGGATGATAGCATTAAACACTGGACATCTGTGGCATCAGCCATGTGTTTCATGTAGAGAGATAATTCCTCATCACTATCCTCTTTCCCAGGAGCAACTGGAATAGGCTCTTCCAGCACATATAATTTCCTTTCGTGGAGAAGGACGATGCGTAAACCCCTCTGCCACTCTTGGAAATTGGTGCCAGTGAGAAGGTTTTCTTTTTCGAGTATGGTGCGAAATGATATGTTTGAAGTCATTTTCTTGCTGTTTCTACAAATTAATATGAGCAAAGGTTTAGTATTTTATTACAAAAATTGAGACAAATAAATAAATTAATACTTATTAGTCTCCCACTATTTTATCAAAATCCAATAGCCCTCACCATTGAATTTGGAATATTCTGTTGCGTGAATATTCTAGTGGAAATGATCCATATTTCCCTTCTCATTACCCCAACTAGGGTTGGTCAAGCAACTTGAAGGGTTTTAGGTAGGCATTCCAAATGCCAACCTCATTAACTCACAACTCCTTGATCCGCTGAGTGGACTCCCCAATCCTGAAATCCTTTTTGTATTTCCTCAACCTTTGCCTCTTGGTCACACCAAGTCCTGCTGTGGCAGTTAACCCTTGATGCAAACCAAGTCAAGTCAACCCAAAACCTTGAATTATAATTCTCCGATAATTGAAAGCACCCCAACTAGGGTTGGTCAAGCACTTTGAACTATGGTTCGATTCTAACCAAGATTATGGAAGGCTATGCCGACTTAATATTTATTTTGAGGGATTTTATCCTTACACGTAAATTTCCATTTTATTATCTTTGATTACATGCTTGTTAATATTAAGTGGGATATACTTAAGTGATTAACCATGTCTAAGATAATATTTACGTATAAGCCAGTTTTATTTTAGTTCCATCTTGTATGCTTGTTTAATTCATTAATTGTGGGATTGTGACAACACACCACAATAAATAAACCATGCAACTGACAAAAATAAAATAAATGGTATGATAATGAGCTTTTCTATTGGTTAGTTTATCTAGCGGTTGATAAACTAACCCAAGACCTATGGGAGAAACACCTTGAACCTTTCGGGTTCATGTTTACATCTTTCCACCTGTCCACCTTTGTATCTCCTTAGATTGGTTTCACCTTGGCTCCTGACTTGAGCCGCCTACACTAGCTTGGGAGATCCATCCATTACATATTCATTTATCTCACATGCAGGTGAGGGGTAAAAGGGGTTTTTACATAAAATAATCCTTGGGCGCGCAGGCCCTACATATTAATGAGGAGATGGCTCATAGGCCAACAAATTTAATTTAAATAAATAAATTAAAAGAAACCATTCACATACAAAGGTCTCGGTCTAGCTCATGATCATCCATACATGCAACAACATTTACGCATAAATAAAACTAGCATTCAATTCTTTAATCAATCTTGTTTAAGATAAATCACACTCGAATCAATTAATTTTCTTTAATTAATCAATCCTTTTATCTTAAATCCCTTTTCTGAATTTCCTTGAGATTCTCATCCATCATAATTTTAAACAAATAAATTCATTTAAAATTATCCTTGTACGTAACTTGTACCTTGGAGGAAACCCGGTGAATTCCCATTTATTACGCAGATGTTAAATTAAACACATATATATAAAACACCTATCACGTGTTGTGCCTCAGCTTTACGCCTGCACCATGGTACATGTCTCAAGGGTTTGTATAATAAAATAATAAATTTTAATAAATCTGCGTAATTTGGGTGAGTACATGGCGTGTAGTTCCGACTACACTGCGTGTACTTTTCTTCACCGTCCATCCGAAGTACATGCCCGGGGATAGGGCGTGTTAATGTACTTCGGAAATTTTCGGATTACACGGCGTGTACAGTGGGACACACGCCGTGTAGTTTTCACGTTACACGGTTTCCAGCCAGGCAGGCCGTGTACGGAGTACACGACCCAACCCTGACCCAAAGGGACTACACGCCGTGTTCATTGGACCACACGACATGTATTTCGGAAACCGTGTGCCACCTGTTTCTGGTCAACACACGGTGTCTTAAATTCTTAGAAAGAATCCAATACATGGCCTGATTTGGCAGATCATTCAATGCATTGAACCTAGACTACAAGGCATGTACTTCCGAATACACGCAGTGTATTCTGGTGTTATACGGCCAGAAACGTTTGGCTCCTCCGGATGAGTTCCTCTATTTTATTTTAATCAAAATTAAAAGAAAAAATTGTTTCTGCGAGGTGAATGAGAAACGAGGGAGGATGAATAGATCTCGATATTCAGATTTCCAGAATGATTAAACTTGAATTGAAATAACTAAATTATTAAATGCGTAAATTACCAATGAAAAACTAAATAATTATAATCAAAGATATGACCCCTTTGATACCACTTGTAGGTTCCGGGCACAGCGGAAGCACGTTGGTGGGTTAACCCAACTTTAATTTTAACGTTAAACAACGTTCAATCCGAGATCCATCATGATATAAAACGATGAATCTTCGGAATAGAACAAAGAAAAAAAAGAAAAGAAGAGTTCTAGAACCCTTAAGGAGGATCATCATATGTTTATTATAATTAATTTAATTAATGCATAATAGTTACCTCGTTGGAATTCTTTCTTCGTTGATGTTTCCGGTCATGATTCGGTGATCCGTCATTGCGTCGTAGAATCCAAGTGTAGGATTCCTCTAGCGGTGATCCACACATGTGTCACATATCTCCGGACGTCTCCGAAGGGATCTCCGGGTGCTAGCGTGGAAGAACCTTCGCTTGCGATGTCCGCCTTCGACCGCCTTGATCCGGTGGAGGATCTTGCTCTCGTAACATTAGGGCGTTCTTGGTAGAAAGGGAATTCTCTCTTTTGCTTGATAGTATTTCCAAATCCATTGTGCACAATAAAAATGTCTCTACAAAATGTTGGGGTTGCAAGGATATTTATAATCAGGTTTGAGGTTAATAGAGTTATGACAATAAATAAATTCGTTACGCATTTTATTTATTTCATTAACTCTTATTGAAAACCCCCCATATCGAATTATTAATTCCTTGACATGCACCCACGCTGATTATAATAAATATCATTTATTAAAACAATATTAAATCCTCAAAATCCCAACTGGAAAAACTATACGGCGTGTAATAATTAATACACGGCGTGTACTTGTTTTCCATAAAACTACACGGCGTGTACTTTTATTTTCCATTTTTCTCCACCACATTTATTAGATCTTGAGTAATGACTATTTATTTCTTAAATAAATGTAACTGCATTACTCGCTAATAAATATATTTTTTCGTCCACAATATATTATCTCGAATAACTAGTGTCAAAATAAATGCGATCACACCTTAAATAATTATTAAACCACAGTCGGGAATAATATTTATTTAATTTGTTAAATTAATATTTAACTGAGATACATGGACACACTTAGTGTGTGACCCTCTAGGCCTCTTTCTCAGTGGCATTAGGCTGAGCCCGCCTAAAGTCCAAGGTTAACATCTAGCAACACGCCAAGGCACCCATAGAGAAATAAGTTAATGCCGCAATGACATTTCACCTCCTATGAACGCTTACCGTATAATATAATCCCTTTGTCTCGATATCTCCAATCAAGTGGGTTGCATGCTAGTGCCATCAACCCACGTGCTTGATTATTCTTTCTTTGACTTCCCAGAATTGAACTTTCCCATACCTTACCATGTACATGGATTTATTTAGGCTATATCAATTCCATCAAAGGGCCTGAGATATCTACTTCCGTTATGGAACGAAAGAGACAAATCCTTTCTCACATTATCTATTAATACGATATTACTCGTGACACACCCAACGTATCCTACCTCGCTGTGAACAGTGTGTCGTCACAGTTTTCGTCAATACATATAAGTGTGCGAGTTGTAATACCCATTAATAATAATCTTAAAGTCTATGGATAAATACAAACGTCCACAGATAGGAAGATCCAATGACACTATGAAATGTGGATTTCCTACTGGTGGATCTCGTTCTCATAATATCCTCCTGGATATTACCAAGGGAGCACACCATGAGAAGGTGCCTCAAAGTTTTATGAGTCCTCACCCCTAATGACCTATATTATTTGTGTCCCTCAAATAATATCATCTGGCCATAGAACATACATTCAAGAACAGTGTTATGACACTTCCAGGTTCTCATCATAGCAGGGATCCGCTATGACCCTTTAATGCAACAGCTGTCCTTAGGACATTATCGCATGACATGTCATGCATAAGAACAATAAAGATGTGATAAGGATTTTATTTAATGAATAAAGTACAAAGTATTTGGTTCTAGACTACCAACTCCAACAATTTTCAGTCTAAGTTTTGTAGGATTATAAAAAATCTTAGAATATATTAGAGTTGTACAAAAATTTATAAACACTATATGGATTCACTCAAGATAACTCCTTAAATGAAACCAAGAACCTTTAAATGATCCTATGAAAAATCATTTTAAAACATAAGGTGAATAGAAAATTTCCTAGTAAGTGGTTTTAAAACTAGGAGTAAAATAATTTTATAAATACTATTAAAAAACTCTTTTGAAATTATTTCCTTTTTCTATCAAATACGAGACATTCAACATAATAAATATTTTCTCTATATAATAATCTAGGATTTTCATGAAAAATCCATTGGAAAATACTTTTCAAAAACCTTAATAAGATATAATATTTTAAAATCCCATTTAATTTAAAAATAAAATAACCTTTGAAATAATACATGAATTTATCCTTTTAAAACTTTGAAACTTCACTTTGAAAATAATATCCTTTTTAGGAGTATAATGTTACTTGGAAAACCCTAATAAATTCACAAGGGAACAAGTATTATCACCTTTAGGACAACATCCCCTTGATGTTGTGGGATCACCTAATTCCTCATCATCTCAGTTGATACCCAAGTGATGAATTTTATAAGAAAAAATTTTAATCATACTTTCAATTCACATTTATAATCCATTAAAACCTTTAAAAAACTATATAAATTATTTTCAAAGAAGAAAATAATTTTATATCTTCCAAAATTTAGAAAAATCTATTTTTTAGAAAACACCATAAGAATTAGCTGGGTTAAATCCATAAAATAAATCCATACATTTAAAGGTAATATCTTTAAATACATTGAAAATTAAACTTAAACAAATTCTTTTATTAATATGTATAAAATATCAATGCAAATTATAGTATATAGCCATTCTTATAAGCATTAATAATATTCATAAATTCATAAAATCATTATTTTAAAATCCACTTAAAACTTGTATATAAAATTCCTTGTAATAATATTTGTAAAATAAATTTGAAAATTAAATAAAATATTTTCCCCATGACCAGGGATTTTAGAAAAATTAAAACCATAAGCTGTTTTAATCATAAATTAGGAATTATTAAAATATTTTCCTTATTGAAGATTTTTTAACAAAAATAGAATCTTGAAAGAAGAACAAAAATATATTTCCTTACATAAAATATTAATTTTAAAAATATAATTTCCTTACCTTAATTATTACCGATGTTATCTTGTTAGTTATATAGAAGTGGACACTCTCACTTTTGTTCTTACACACCCCAAACTAGAAAATTTTGTTTATAAATGACATTCATACAATGAAGGAAGGTTATTTATGTATAGTCATATTTTCACTATTTTTTCATATTAAATAATACAAATATATATATTGATTTTTGATATTTCTATTTACAGAAATTTTTGCATATATATATTCATATACAAAACACTAGAAAATTAACATCCAAGATCGAGGGAGATTTCAATGACCATGAGTTCATGGATTGATGAGAAAGTTTTCACACACACACACACACATAATGGAAATCATTCTCAAAGCTGCTGATATGCGTGATACTGATAGAATATTTATATATATATTTAACTGTTTTTTGTTACTGGTATATACCCAATGAGAAAAATCGAGCTTGGAAGATCTCAATAAAATGTAGATGATATTGGGTTTAAATATGATGGTTACATTTGGTTATATATATATATAAACTATTTTGGATAGTTCTACCAAGATTTCTCAATAATACTTCTTGAAATAAAAAAAATCTCAATGATATTTTTTCCCTTGGTGTCTTGAAAGAATCACACATTAAATGTCATGATGTATGTGGATTATATTTACTTTAAAATGAGTAAAACAAGAGATAAAAGTGTTTTTAGGCTGATAGATCTTTTTAGAATGATACCTCATTGTCTTGTAGTTTGAAAATGGAAAAAATTAGGGGGATTTTGTGCTAGGACATCTATGGGTTATTCATGTTGGGTTGAGGCTAAAAACTTTATCGGAGAAGAATGAAGGAAATGATATTGAGGGTTTTTAAACTTAGTGTGAGGAAGAAGATAATACCCAATAAGATCATATGGCTGAGATTCTTCTAATCAAATGGTGATAAAATAAGTGGAACTTTTAAAGATGGGTGAATAGTGTCTCGTGTTTATGATCACACATCGAAGTTTTGACCATTCGGTCACTCTTTTATATATCAAATTCTACCATAATCAGTAATTCCTAGAAAGTGGGGGATTATCACCTGTATACATTCACACACACTACCACACACTATCGTTCTGACCCACACGGTGGAATTGAAAATCCATCACATGCTATGCATTCACTATGCACACCCTGTGTGCGATCCACATGTTCTATTCATGCCCAAACACTCATCTTCCACCCATGGCTGGCCAGGTCCCACATGTGTTTGACTCCTAGGGTCCTATAAGTGTGTGGTTGATGTGGTCCTTGGTTATATATGGGTTGACCAATTTTTTATACTATATTAATTTAAAATTATTTACTTAGAAAAACTATAAAATATAAACAATATTAATATACCATATTTAGTATATGTATATATTTATTTCACCCTCTTAATAATGTTATTAAGTTACTTATATACTGTCTATTAATTTTTTAACAAACTATATTAATATTAACTCTACTAATGTTAATACATGTCATTGTTTATTAAAATTGTAAATTTATTAATTTACTAATTATTAATGGAAAATGTTATTAATACAAATTTAACCAAGGCTTTAAATTTAAAATAATATTTCAAAAACTTTAAATTTTTAAAATAAAAGTACTTATAAATAATTAATAATAATTTTAATTTAAAAAAAAATTTACTACTAAAATATAATAATTTATGAAATAATTTAAAAAGGTATTATTAATTACTTTTATAAATAATAGTTTATATTTATCATATAAGAAAAATATTGAATGAAATATGTTTTATTTAATTATAATATTTACTAAAAACTTATTATATTTGAATTAAGAAAATAAAATAATATTTCTTAAAAAAAGAAAATTAATATTTTTATAACTTTAAAATTTTAACTCAAAATTGAAATTGATTATATAAAATAATTTAATTTTATGTTGAATTATACTTTATTTTATTTTAATAATAAAAAAACCATTTAATTAACATTTAATAACAAGAAAAATAAGCTGAAATTATTAAGATGTTATAGTTTAACATCATTAATATATATATATATATATATATTACATATTTCAGGGGAGGGGAAATAAATTAATATTTGGTTTTTAAAAGAGTTGGGAAAATGGGGAAGGGAAGAAGAAAATGAGAGAAGTGTTGATAACAACTTATTTTTTCTCGGTGTTGCTTCTCTTGTGTGACACTAAAATCCTTTGATTCTTGGAGTTGGTTTACTCTAGAACATCCTTAAGGATGATATGGATATTAAGATAGATAATTTGGGTAGAACTTTGGCTTTGGTAAGTGAGGGAGGTGTGGTTTTCCATGGGGAGGGATATGGGTTATTTATACATGAGGAAAGAGGTATTTTTAGGATAAAATATTTAATAAAATATAATATCCAAGGTAAACCTTCAAATAGTAACATTTTTGAAATAATGATATACATTTGAATAAAACATCATGATTTTAGGACTTTTAATCACTTTAAATTTCTAATTTATTTGATTAATCAAAAGGAAAGGAGAAAAATGAAAAAATATTTATTTAAAGGGACACTTTAGACTTTTAAACTTTGAAAATTACTTTTTAAGTTTGTAAATTAAGTTTAATATTTTTAAATGACCCAATTATCTTATTAAATTTATTTTGGGCCAAAATAGATAGTTTATTATTTATTAATTCATTATTATATCATTATTATGTTATGAAGCATGTGTTTTTTGAAAAACAGTATTTTTACTATTCACATAAAAATCAAAGTATTTCAGAAAATTACCAAAAAAACACCCTTGAACATTTTAAACACATTGATTCTAAAAATTATATTCATTTTATCAAAATAATTTTATAACATAGTTAATTTTAATTTTTAATATAAAAATTATGATTTTTATGAAATACATTAAAATATAGTTTATTAAAAATGTGCTTATATTTTCTTTTATTTTTTAATATTGATATCTATTTTATGGAATTATAATATTTATATTTTATTAAATCACTCATGATAGATATTATTTACATTATATTTTATTATTTTGAGTTTAAATTACTATTCCAAAAATCTGGTTACTATTTCTAATGATCATGTTTTTATTCCAATAAACACATTACTATTCCAAAATTCATATTAACTCTTATAAATACCACTTTAATCCTTTATTAAACATTAACTACAATTCCTCAAATAGTTCTATATTTTATATCCTAATTTGTCAATTGGTTTACTAATATTCTGTTTCTTTTCTATGGGGTTGTTCATGGGGGCGATGATTCTAGCATATAGGAAGGATCCAAATTTTTCAACCACGCTACTCTTATTATATATTTTTTATCTCATTGTAATGTTTGACATTTTCTTAGATTTGGTTACTGACTAATGTAATGATCTATATTAATTAAATAAAGTGTTTTTGGTTTCTTTATGTGTTATAAATATATAATACTACATATAATATAATATAACACATATTTATCTAGGAAACAAATATCACTTATAAACTCCAGGTCATTACATTTCTCCCCCTTTATAAATTTCACCCCTGAAATTTCAACTTATATTCTAGAATGAGAATAGATGAGGGTACTTCTATTTCATCATTTACTCTGGTCCCCACATCACCTATTCATATTTATGGTGTCACCATAACACTTTAACAAGGTGAGTTTTCTTATTGCATAGAACTTCATCTCTACTATCCAATATCTTCACCCGCTACTCCTTATAAGAGAGGTCATTCTCCAGTTATACCACCATCAGATTTAGTACATGTGAGGGATCAAGTATGTAATTCCTTATGAGATATTTGTGAAACACATTATGAACTTGATCCATGTTTGGTGGAAGTGCTAGCCGATAGGACACTTATCCTATGAGATCAAGGATCTCAAAGGGAACAATGCACCTAGGGATAAGCTTCCCTTTCTTTCTAAACCACATGAATTTCTTCTATGGTGATATTTGAAGGAAAAATTTGCCTCTAAATTAAAACTCCAAGTCCCTCTGACGGTTTCTATCATAACTCTTCTGTCAACTCTAAGAGGCTTTAATATGATATTGGATGGCTTGAACCTTCTCTATCATCTCTTTCACAAGATTGGGTCTAAGTATCTTTCATTCAACAACTTCATCCCAATAAGTTGGATTTATACATCACTTACCATATAAAGATTAATATGGATCCATTTTAATACTCAAGTGGAAGATTTTATTATATGAGAACTCAACTAATAAGAGATATTGATTCCATCCACCTTTAAATTCCATTGACCAGACTCTCAACATATCCTCAAGTTCCAAAATGTTCCTTTCATATTGGCTATCAGTTTGGAGGTGATAGATCATACTAGAATTCAATTAATTATTTAGAGAATGTTGAATACTTCTCTAGAATTTATAATTTAACCTTGTATCATGATTAGAGATGATCAAAAGTGGTTCCCCATATAGAATATCCACTTACTTCATGTATATATTACCATGTTTTTCAATTGATAAATATTCCTAAATAGAGATGAAGTGACTAGTCTTGGTGAGTTGATGAAGTGAGTAGTCTTGGTGAGTTGATCCAACACAACATATATCACATTGATTCCATTGGATGTATTCAATATATCAGTGAAAAAGTGCATGGTTATGTTCTCTAATTTTCATGTGGGTATGGGAAAAGGTTTCATCACCCATTTGGACTTATGTTACTCTAGTTTAAATTACTAGAATACCAGGTACTTTAAGGTGTAATATGTGATCTCTTTCTTCATTTTTTCCCACCAAATGTTTTATTGACAATCATAGTACATCTTGGAACTTCTAGTATGGATGAAAAAATATAAGCTATGTGCATTATCCAATAGCTCTTTCTTTATCTCAGGTGATAAAGACACATAAATTATAGTTTTAAACCAAATGATTCCATCTTCATCTATGCGGAATTCATGAATTTTACCCTCCTTAACTTCTTCCAACTTCTTTTGAATCTATAGATCATACCTTTATGCTTCCTTGATCTTCACTTGGATAGATAGTTGTGAAATTATTTAGGAAAGGTAAGATGTATTCCCTTCCATTATGATTTCTAAGTCAATACTTTTCATATCTATGAATAAAGGGTCTTCCCCAATCCTCATCATGGATAGTGTAACAAGTTATTTTCTATTAAGATTATTAGCTACGCCTTTCCAGGATGGTAGTGAATTGAGAAATCATAGTCCTTCATTAGCTCTAAGAATCTTCATTGTCACATGCCAATCTCTTTATGTGTGAATATATACCTTATACTCTTGTGATATGTATATAGGTCACACTTCTAACCATATTGGTAGTGCCACCAAATATTTAAAGAAAAGATCATAGCTTCTAACTCAAGATCATGTGTTTAGTTATTCTTCTCCTGTATATTCAACTTTCATGAGGCTTAAAAACATCAATTTTTCATTCTACATGAGTACAAAACCAAATAATTTATTTTAAGCATCATTATACATAAAACACCTTATCCACTTGATGTTAGTGTGAGTAAAGGTATAATTATTAGCCTCTTCTTGAGATCCTTAAAGATTTTCTCACATTCTTCTATCCATAAATACTTTACCCATATCCATGTAAACTTAGTTAGTAGGATATAAAATCGTGAAAAATTTCCCACAAAACATCATTAGTACTTGGCTATGCCAAGAAAACTATGGATTTTCATGACACTTGAGGGTCTTATCCATTCTACATTTTCCTTTTTCTTTGAAAGGTCCATAGAAATTCCCTCACTTGTGATCATGTTCCCCATGAATGTAACTTGTTGCATCCAAAATTCACACTTTCTAAACTTAGTGTATATTTTCTTCTTTCTTAATATCACCATAAAAATACTTAGATACTCTTCATGTTCCTAATTTCACTTAGAGTAAATGAGAATATCATCAATAAATACTACCATAATTTTTTAAGGGAGTCTCTACATGATTTATTCATCAAATCAATAAATATTTAAAGGGTATTAGTAAGTCCAAAGGGCATCACTATAAAACCATAGTGTCTATATCTCATATGGAAAAATTTCTTATGAATATATTCCTTCTCCACCATCAGCTGATAATATCCAGAATGAATATCCACCTTTGAGAAGTACTGGGCTCCTCATAGTTGATTGAATAAGTCATAAATCCTTGGAAGGGGATACTAATTATTTATGGTTGAATTATTGAACTCCTGGTAATCAATATATAATTGCATTGATCCACCCCTTTTCTTGAAAAAGTGCACCGGTGCACCCCAAGGTGATTCACTAGGGTGTATGAACTCTTTTTAAAATTATCTTACAACTTCTTCTTTTACTCCTCCTATTTGATTAGGTCTATCATAGAGGGTAATTTTAATATAGGAGTGTCTCAAAGTATAAGTTCTATTGAGAACTCTACCTAACGATCTGAAAGAAGTATGAGCAACTCTTCAGGAAATAAATTAGTACATTCCCTCACAATAGGAATTTTCTCAAGGTTGATACTTTCCTTGGACCCAAATATTTGGGAAATACATGATTCTTCACTAAGTATCAAAACCCACACTATTGAGGGGTTTTAAAAAAAAAGATTTATGATATTCCTTGTATTTTTATAGGATCATGGGATGGTTTCAAATATATAAGAGATTTATTTTCCTAATAGTTGATGTAAGCTCTATATAACGAGATACAATCCATGCCTAGTATAGAGTCAAATTCTACCAAGTTGGGTATTATGAGATTTTCTAGAGGAATATTCCCATATATACTAATAGGATAAGAGTCCAATACATGGGTTTCATTAATCACACCACTAGAAGTTTTTTGTGGATATATCTACTTCAAGGAATCAGGGTTTTGATTCAATAGATATAGAAAACTTGAAGGATATACTGGAATACATAGAACCATAATCAAATAAAACCTTTTCCATTATTGAGTTAATAGGAATTTTACCTTGTATGAATTCATTTTCATGTTCCACCTCAGTAATGGTGATACCATAATTTTTCCATTACTACTTCATCTTTGATGGTTGTTGATGTTGATTACCCTTAAAGACCTATGGTTTAGTGCACTAGATTATATAGTTCCCTTGATCCTAATAGTTTAAGCATTGAACCATGGGAGATGCCTTACTTTCCTCAATAAAATTGGATATATTCTTCCTGTATATTCAACATTCATGATCTTAGTGGACTTCTCTCCTACACTTAAAACATTTACCTATACATTTGTGGCAATTATCATGACGCTTCTTCCCACATTTTTTACATTTGGGTGGTTAGATATTATTTCCTTCTTTTACGTTTGATCCTAAATCTTGAAACTACATCTTTAATTTCTTATCTCCATAATGATTCAAACATTATACAAACTCCATTTGTACTTTGATATCACATGAAACTAATTCTTCATAACTCCTAAAGTATTAGATTGATAGATCCTTTTGAAGGTGTTTTTTTAAACTAATCAATAATCTATCTATTTTTCTATCTTTATTGATATCAAAATATGAGGTGTATATGGAAATCCTTGTGAAATTTTCCTCTTAATTCATGATAGATTAACCCTTATTTTTCATAATATCTAGGAATTCCCTCTCTAACTTTGTCCAAATAGTTCAATAAAAATACTTGTTAATAAATAACTTTTTAAAGTCTTTACACTCTATTTATTCATTTTCATCCTTGAACTTGGTATTCTTTATCAATTCCCACCATTTATTAGCCTCTATATATAAATTATATATAAAAAATTAACCTCCTCCTTCTTATAACAATGGAGTACTAAAAGATCATCACCATTGAGTTAACCCATTGTTCCGCAACAAGTGGATTAGAAGACCCACTGAATGTAAATAGTCATTGTCATATAAAGGAATCAATAGACCATTGATCCTTCTTGGGTGAAGGTGGATGTAAATACCTCGACCCTAGTAGCCCAGATTTGGGGTTACTTTATTACATTTGTACTAAATACAAGTGATCACATCCCAAAGGATTGAATAGTTTAGTAGTCTTGGAAAACTAGATACGTACTTGAATCTCACATCACATTTAAAAAATTTAAATACAACTTAATATTTCCTTTGATAACACCATTATTACCTTTATTATATCCCTATAAATCAATCATAATACAATTCTTGGCATCCTATGTAAAGTAAACTTAAGAAAGTGGTGATCTCAGATGATTAGTAAGGGTATGGGTACAACAGAAGCTAATAAGGCAAGAATAATATGGTAGAAATAAATGATAATAAAATAATGAGATATAATTAAACACATGGGTTTGAAACTTATGCATGTATATTATAAATAATCAAATAGTCACATGGAAATTAATAACTAATTTCATAATGATGGAATGCATAATGTCAGACATCTAAAACATACCGTTGAGGCCTTGTGCCAAGACATCTTACATAAATGGGTAAGGCCTCATCCAAATACCCAATCTAATTTTTCTTATGATAGTTTCAAATGCATCAAGGGGATATGAAATTATGAACCCCACCCAACACCTAATAATTCTAATGAATCCATTATATGAATAAACAATACAACTTAATCAAAATTCTTAAAAAATCAATAATTGTCTGTATTGAAAGAACTAGTATAAGGAATATAAGTATTTTCCTTAGTCAAACTGATCAGATTCCATACTTAGAAATATGGTGGATGGTATCATTAGAGTATATCCTCGGTATAATATTCAACAAAGGATGTAGTCATAGATGAAAATACTTTAAAAATATCACTGGAAAATTAATTGAGGAAAATACCATTTTCACTTTGAAATAACCTATTTAATTTCTAAAATATTTCTAAAATATTAAGGAAAACATTTTATTTGAAAGTAACCTTGTAAAAATTTAAATCAAGATTCAAATAAATGGGTGATCATGACAACATGAAATTTTGTTAATTCTATATAAGTTAAAAAAATATTCCTTTCACACTTTTGTAAAAAGGTAAAAAAGAACCTCATTTAGAAAACAACAATATGAATCCTTTTAAACCATTTTTTAAAAATTATAACATGGGTAAAAATTTATTTAATAAATTATTAAGTAATTATAAAAAAATTATTTTAGACATTTTAAGGAAAATATAGGTATGTAATAAAAAGATTCCTGACTGGGTAGAAAATACAATGTAGGTTTTCCATAAATTTGTTTTTCGATATCTTGAGTACTTAAAGAGAGGAAAATGAAAGGTAATTTTTTAATTTATAGAAATAAAAATAGGAGAATAAAATAAATTAATTTTAAGATAGAAATATCAAATAATTCTCCCAAAAGAGTCTTAAACATAAATAATTCCAAATAATGATGAGATTGTAAAATAAACCCTTACCTCAGGTTCGAATTCCATCATACATGTTAAAACCTCCTGCATAATAAATTTAGATTTATTATAAATATATTAAAAAAATATAATAACATATATCATACCATATATGATTTACTTATAACCTTTTATCACATGTTTAATAAAAATTCTTTATTAAAATCACTATTTTGAGTGACAATTTCTTCGCTTTTCATGTAAGTTTTGGTAGTTTTGGTCCCTATACTTTGATTATAGTTACATGACCTATAGAATTTTAATCATTATATAAATATAATATGTATTAAATATATAAATATTTAGAGTCATCCATAAAATTTGTAGATATAAAAATGAATTAAATTGTTCATGGAGATGGTGGGTCATATGTACGCATAAATTGTTTTCATTTTTTCGATGGATGAAAAAAATGAAAGGTAAATAGTAATTCACCTTTTAATTTTTTTTTAAATTATATATATCATATATATTCATAAAATATATCCTTATCACCATCAATTTCAAAATAAATCAAAAAATGAATGACTTCGCATTTGAAGACGGTAGTCCTCACGTATGCATAAGTGATATTATAGTTTTCCAATGGATTGGAAGGTAAGAAGGTAGATGTGATATTATAATTACAGAAGTGTAATTATGTACTAAATATCATATATATATGTACATATTAATTACATAATTATATCTAACCATGATATGCTATGATGGAAAATGAATTACACCAGTTCGCAAGGCGGTTGTCTGCTGTACAAACGATCGATGGTTTCATTTCCCATTTGATGGAAGAGGAGATGAATATAAGTTATGATATTAAAATAATAAAATATAATTATATGTAATATAATGGTGTAATTATTTCAGTATTTTTTAATAATATTTTAAGGATTTAGAAGAAGAAATAAAATAAAAATGCATGGTTTATAACTATACCTCTTTTTCAAACAACCTCTTTAGGTTTATACCTAAAGCCTTCCTAGGATGGTTTTATGATAAAAAAGGTCTCTAGGTAATAGGTAGGGATGTAAGGAAGGTATTGTTTCAGGTATTTACTAAACCAAAAGGTTCATTAAGGGTGGATAGTTGAGGAGGGGGGTGTCCGTTTATAAGTGGGGGAGAGGACACACTTGGAATTTTTGAAAAGAATAAAATATATTAACATATAATTGACACCAAATGGACCCAAAATGGAAAATTAATGAATATTAGATAAAATAGTCTCAAAATATGGCTATAAAATATAATTTAGATAATATTTTAGGTTTTAACCATTATCTCTTTATTTTAACCCTTAGTAATAATGTTTTAACATTAACTGTGAGAACATATTTTTACTATTTTTACTATTAAAAATGACATAAAATTAAATTAACATTACTAAATAATATTAATTATGATGATTCCAAATATGGAATACATTTTATAAAATTTAATTCATAGAAGTTTCAGAAATTAATATAAAATTAAACCTGCAAATGCGACATAAAGTAGTTTTCTAAAGAAAACTTTTTTCTTAAAAATATTTTATATCAAAATTCAACATAAAATTGATTTAAAATGATCTAAATTGGATTAATAATAATATAATTTAACTAATATTAATTTGAAAACCATTTTAATTTTTTAACTTTGTAAATTCTTTAAACGAAAAGATAATTTTTAATAAAAATTAATATCTTTCACTATTCTTTGAAAAATTAATCTTTTCAGAGAATTATCAAAAAGTAACTCTAATATAATTTTTAATTTTTGATTTAAAAAAATAATTTAATATTTTAAAATAAATTTTATAATATTAGAAAAAAATAATTATATTATTTTCTCATAAAAATAAATAAAAACCATTTTAAGGAAAATGTATCTTTTTGAAACATATAAAGGTTTTACTAAAAATTATATTTTTTTTATCTAAAAAATTTATACATTTTTTTAAAATGTGGTTATTCATATTCATACCTCCAATTTAACTCCTAGATTATAATAGTATACTATATTATAGTTCAATTATACTTAGGGTTTCATGTATCACAAGCTATTGAAGAGATTAAATTTATTTTAAAATAAATATATCATAAAATCTAGGTATGTTACATTTATACCCCTTAAAATGGATTTCACCCTAAAAATTACATTACTCAGATACAATAAACTGTGGATACTTCTGCCTCATCAGATCCTTATATTCCCACATAGCTTCCTCAAATTTTTGATTCATACAGATAACTTTAACTATATGAGTGGTCTTTTTTCATAGTACTTTATCTCTATGATAAAATATTTCTATTAGATGTTATTCATAGAAAAGTTCATGATCCATTGGTATGACCTCTTATTTTAGTACACATGAAGGATCAGGTATGTAATTTCTTAGGATAGATACATGAAACATATCATGAACTTGAGAGAGGTTCGGTGGGAGTTTCAAGCGATAAGAAATTGTACCTACTCGAACAAGAATAAAAAAGTGGCCAATATACCAATGGATCAACTTCCCTTTATTCTGGAATCTCATAACCTTTTTATAAGGTGAAATTCATAGAAGCAAATTTTCACCAAATTTTAACTCCAGATCTCATCAATGATTATCAACATAAATTTTCCATCAATTCTAAGGTACCTTGATGTGATGTTAAACAATTATACCTTTCTATACTATTTCCTCAACTATCTAGGGTACCAATAGATTTATTTCTCTAAATTCATCACAATACATTGTAGTTCTACACTTCTTTCCATATAAGGCTTTATAAGGATCCATATGAATGATTAAGTGAAAGTTATTATTTCAAGAAAACTTGACTAGAAGAAAGTGTTTATCCCAAAAACCTTTGAAATACATAGAACAAGATATAAAAATATCCTATAGGGTTTGACTAGTTCTCTCAAATTGATGATCTGTCTAAATATGATACGCTATATTGAAACTCAACTCTTTATCCATATCCTACTGAATAATTATCCAAAACTTCTTGATAAACCTTGAATCCCAATCAGATATAATAGAATATATTACTACATGTAAACTTACCACTTTCTTAATGTATATTTTGAAAATATGATCAAAAGATAACAATTATATGATAACAATGAAGTGTGATGACTTTGTAAGGAGATTGACTACAACCCAAATAACATTATATCCTTTAGACATTTTGGGGAGTCTAATGAAAAAATACATGGTGATGTTTTCCCATTTCCATTATGGTATGTGTAATGGTTGTAACATCCCCTTATACTCCCATATCTTAGCCTTAAATTGATAACATACCAATAAATGAGATACATACACTGTAATATCCCTCTTCATGTTGTTTGACTAGAAATACTCTTTCAGATCTCTATAAATATTCATACTTCTAGGATAAATAGAGAATGAAGATATTTGAGCCTCATCCAATAGCTCATTCTTCAAATATTCAATGAATGTAACACATACATGATTCCTAAATCTTATCATTCCATCATAATCAAGGTTGAACTCAGGAACATTTCTTACCTTCTTTTATGTCTCTAAATCCTCTTTCTGCACCTCTTTAATCTTCACTTGGATAGATGGTTGAACCCTCATTTGAGTAAGATCCCCCTTCAAGGTTTTAATATACATCATTTTCAAATCCATAAATATTGGATCTTTTATGATCCTAATCATAAATAAGATAAAATTATAATTTCTACTTAGATCATCTTCTACCTTGTTAGCCTTCCCAGGGTGGTATTGTATTGAGAAATCATAATATTTGATCAAATACAACCATATTCTTTAGAGAATATTCAACTCCTTCTATGTAAATATATACTTAAATATTTTATGATCAGTATATATATCACACCTATCACCATACAGATAATTCATCCATACATTAAATGAAAAATTTACCACTTCCAACTCCATATCACAAGTCAGGTGACATTTCTAATGAATTTTTAATTATAAATAGGCATATCTATCACTATTTAATTATTCATGAGGACACATCCCATTCCCTTATTTGATGAATCAATAAAGTCCAAAAACCCTTCTCCACTATAAGGTAGTGTACTAATATGAATACTGACTAGCCTTCTCTTCAGTTCTTTGAAACTCTCTTCACATTTATTTGTTCATAAGAACTTAAACCCTTCCCAATCAACTAAGTTAGTGGATTATAGAGTCATGAGAAATCTCTCAAAAAGAATCAATAATATCCCACCAACCTAAGAAAACTTCTAATTTATATTATTGTGGTTAGTCAAGTCCATTGGTCAATAACTTCTATCTTTGAAGGATTCACCAATATACCCTCACTTGAGATTATATGACCCAAGAATGAAACTTTATGAATTCAAAATTCACACTTAGTAAATTTAGTATAAAAATTATCCTTCCTCAGGGTTTTTATCATAATTATCAAATGTTATTCATAATCTTACTTAGTCTTTGAATATATAAGAACATCATCTATAAAGACTTCCAAAAAATGATGAAGGTAATCTCTAAAGACCCTATTAATTAAAAATATGAAGATAATAAGAGAATTTTTAAGTCAAAATGGAATTTCTATAAATTCATAAAGACCATACCTTATATGAAAGGATGTCTTGGGTATATCCTCCTTTTTTATCCTTAGCTGATGATATTTAGATCAAAGATCAGTCTTGAAAAAATATAGAGCTTCTTTTAGTTGATCAAATAGATCAATGATACAAGGTGGAGGATAATTATTCTTAATAGTGATATTTTTAACTTTCATATAATCAATTCAAAGCTATATTGACCCATTTTTCTTCTTAAAAAAATAATAAGTACACTCCATGGTGATACACTAGGCCGAATGAATCCATTTTTATATTATATTTTTTTAAAAGGGATATTTCTCTATATACTCTGGGAGTTTTTTCTTCAATTCATGAAATTCAACCAAGTACATTCTATATGGAGGATTTAAAATAGGTATTTCACTAGGTATGAGGTTTATTGAAAACTCAACTTCATGATTTTGGGTAATACTAGGAAATTAATTAATAAATACATCGGTATATTCTCAAAAAATAGGCACATTTTAAATATTGAGTTTCTTCCTAACCATTTGAGATAGATATCCCATATGAATAAGTAAAAAAACCCATATGATAGAAGTAATTTCCATAGGGTGTTTAGTTTTATACTCACACTGATAGACGATTGAAGGTTGATTCAGAATACCAAATTTATTTTCTCTTCCTTGACAATTGATATGATCTCTAAATTGAGAGAGCCAATCCATACCCAAAATTACATCGAATTCAACTAGAGGAAGAATAATAAGATTCAGAATTAGAACATTCCTACAAAAATTATATCATAGAGTATTTATAGACTTGAGATGCATTCATCCTACAATTAGGAGCTTTCACCACCAAATCAACATCTAATAATTAAGGTAGTGATGCGATACCCTTATAAAATTATTTAGATAAAAAAGAGTTGGTAAAACTATAATCAAATAAAACATTTTCAATCCTTGAGTGGATTATAAGAACACCTTTCACCATGTCTCTAGGAAATTCCTTGTAGGCTATAGTAATTTTATAAGCTTGAACTTCACTCCTTATATTATTTTTTGGTAAGTTCCCTTGATGTTCAGGGAATTGGTTGGAATAGTGTCCCATATTTTTATAGTTAAATCATTGTACTTTGATGAATTCTATATTAACCTTGAATTCATGATAATGATGGCCTTTTTCTCCACACTTGAATTAAACTCATTTTCCTTTTAAGAATGCACCAAGATGTTTCTTTCCACAAGTATCGCATGATGGAAAATTTCCCTTTCTTTTCTTCCCCTTATCCATTTTTTCTTTACCATTCTCTTCTTCTTTTTCTTTCCTTCGAATCTATAAGTCTTGGAGAATTATTTCTTTGTTTTATTAGCACATGATGTTATATCCTCATATGATGAGAATTTTTGGTAGACTAGTTACCTTTTAGGGATTATATTAATCTCATTAAAGAAACGATCAATATTTATCTTTGGATTACGTATGTAGTTCAAAGTATGCATTATTAACCTTGTAAATTTATCTTCAAACTTTGAAATATTTTCCTTTTCTTTTTTTCTTAGACTCAATAATTGTCTCTCCATATCCAATCTTTGTTCATGAGGAAAATATTTTTATAGAAAAGGTTCCTTAAAATACTTTCATTCCATGCTCACTATTTCTTCCTCAACCTTAATGTTTTTAATTAATGACCAGAATTGATCCAAATCACCTGAGAGATGATAAACTACAAGGAAAACCTTCTCTTTGTCATTACTTCCCAAAGTGAGAAATATCTTCTCTATGGAACTTATCCATTTCCCATCTACAAAATAATTTGTAGTCCCATTGAATGATGGAGGTTTCTAACACATGAATCAATAGAATATTATTACACCATGTTTTGGATCAGTAGGATTATATATACGAGAAAGGTTATTGGTAATAACCTAATTCAGATGCACCAATATAGTTACAATTTGTTTAGCTCCAGTTACAGCTTCCACTCCCGCTTCATTATCTTACCCAAGAGGGAAATCCCTATATAGATTATGTGCATTGATATAGTTTCCATTCTTTCCACTAGATTCCATTTCTAAGAAATTACATACATTATATTAGATAATAACATTATGAATCATAATGTATAATTTCAAAACTAGTGAAACACTTAAGAAAAAATGAAAAAATTATGCACAAATAACCTCATAATCATAAACTTGGTTTGTTTAGGAATGTTCTGAGATCATAAAAATATTTTTAAATCCTTTATAATAGGTTTTAATGAAAATATGAATTAAACCAATAATATCTCCTGAGGGTGTCAAACCATGTTCAAAATAATATAACACTCACCATGAACTAGAATGATGGCTAAGATATACTCAAACCAACTCCTTTTGGGGTTATTACCCCAAGATACATCTATCCCAAAACCACGTCCACTCATAGTATCCATAATGGTATTTATTTCTAGTAAAACCTCATAATATATAACTTACCAAAACTTTAGGATGTTATCCTATACTTATCATCAAATTTAGTTATATGGTTATATTTCCTAATCTATATTTTCATAAATATAGTTCCCAAGGTTTCTACTAAACATCCTTTAATACCAACTGTGAAGAACCCAACCCTAATATCCCAGAGTTGGTGGTTACTTTATTAAATTGGCATTAGATACAAGTGATCACATATCAATGGATAAAATAGTTTAGTAGTCTTTGAAAACTAGATACATACTTGAATCTCACATTACATTTTAAAACTTAAAATAAAACATAGTATTTTATTTAAGAACACTATTATTACCTTTAGTATATCCCTGCATATCAATCATAATAAACTTCTTGGAATCATATGGAAAGAAAATATAATAAAGGGGTGATATTAGATGCTTAGTAAGGGTATTAATATAATGAAATCTAATAAGGCAGGAATAATATAGCAGAAATAAATGATAATAAAATAATTCCATATAAATAAAAACATGGGATTGAAACTTATCCATGGAAATTATAACTAATCAAATAATCACATGGACCTCAATGACTAATTTCATAAAAAGGGAATACATAATTAAAGATATCTGAAACTTACCATCGAGACCTCACGCTAAGAAAATATACATAAATGGGTAAGGCCTCAGCCAAATACCCAATCTAATTTGTCTCATGAGACCTACCAATGCATCGAGAGGCTATGTAATTCTAGGAACCACCCATAACTTAATAAGTCCAATGTATTCATCATATAAATAAAAAATAAACCTTAATCAACATGCTTAAAAAATCAATATCCATTCGTATTTGAAGAACTAGCATAAAAAATATTAATACTTTCCCCAGTCAAACTAATCATAAAATATCCATAGAAATAATATGGATGGTATTATTAGAGTATATCCTCATAAAAATATTAAACAAAGTATGTTTCTATATATGAAAATACTTTATAAAGATCACTAGAAAATTTCTTGAGGAAAATACCCTTTTCACTTTGAAATCACTTATTTAAAGTATAAAATATTAACCAAATATTAAGGAAAAATTTTATTTGAAAAGGACCTTGTAAAATTTTAAAGGAATATTCAAATCAATGAGTGATCATGATCATAGGAAATTATATTCATGTTGTATAAGTTAAAAAAACACCCCTTTCATAATTTTGTAAAAAGGTCAAAAAGAAACTCATTCAGAAAAAGACAAGAATATTCCTTTTAATTTTTTTATAACAATTAAAAAATGGGTAAAAATTTATTTAATAAATCATTATAAAATGTTAAAAACATCATTTGATATATTTTAAAGAAAATATGGATATAGAAGATATAGATTCTTAACCAATTAGAAAATACAATGTCAGTTTTCCTTAAAAACATTATTTCGGTATCATGAGTACTTAAAGAGACGAAAATGAAAGGAAATATTTTAATATATATAAATAAATATATTGTAGAAAAATAAATTGGGTTTAAAATATAAACATCAAATAATAGACCCAATGGAGACTTAAACATAAACAATCTTTAATAATGATGAGATCGTGAAATAAACCCATAAATTAGGTCCGAATTCAATCGTACATGTTCGAACCTCAAAAATAATAAATATATATTTATTATACATATATTAAATAAATACAATCATACATATCATTCAATATATTATTTACTTATAACATTTTATCACTTTTTTATTACTAATTCTTTATCAAAATCACTGTTCTTGGTGATAACTTCTTTATTTTTCATGTACGTTTTGGTAGTTTTGGTCCTTGTACTTTGATCATGGTTCCATCACATATATAATGTTAATAATGATATAAATATCATATATATTAATTAAATACATATTTATATTCATCCATAAAAGCTATAGATAAAAAAAATTAATTACATCGTTCATGAAGATGATAGACAATACATGCGAATGAATGTTGTTTTCATTTTTTGACAGATGGAAAAAAAGAAAGGTAGATAGTAATTCATATTTATAGAACCATTATTATATCATATATATCATATATATTCATTAAATATATCCTTATTACCATCCATGTCAAAATAAAATAAAATAAAATCACATCGCTTCGTGGAGGTGGTAGTCCACACATACACATGAGCGACGTTATCATTTTCCAAAACGTTAGAAGGCAAGGAGGTAAATGTTATATTATAATTAAAGAAGTATAATTATGTTATAAATAATATATATATAGACACACACAAACACATTAAATACATAATTATATCTATCTATGAGAGGAGGTGATAGAAAACAAATTACATCGGTTCGTGAGGCTGTAGTCCACCGTACACAAGATCAAAAATTTCATTTCTCATTTAATGGAAGAGAATATGGATATAGTTTATGATATTAAAATAATAACATCTCAGTTTATGAAATATATTTTTGTTATTATTTTATCAGGGTTTAATAATATTTTAAGGAGTTATAAGAAGGAATAAAATGAAAATGCATGGTTAAGAACTATACCTCTTCTTTGAATAACCTCTTTAGGTTTATACCTAAAGCCTTTCTAGGATGATTTTCTAATCAAAATAGAGACTATAGGTCATGGGGAGGGATTTAATAAAGGTATTTTGGATGTTTTTTTCCAAAAAAAGGTTCTTAAGGTGTGGAGTTTATAGGAGAGGGGGTTCCCTTTTATAAGTGGGGGAGAGGACACACTTGGAATTTTTTAAATGAATATAATATATTAAAATATTATTCAGACCAAATAGATCCAAAATGGATAATTCTATAATTTTATATGATTTAGGGTATAAATATGTACATAAAATATAATATAGACAAGATTTTATGTTATTTTTACCCTTATCTTGTTAGTTTAACACCCGATGATCCTATTTTAACCTTAACCATTGTAACGTTTTTTTACTATTTTTACTATTCATTATAACCAAAAATTAATTTGACCATATTACATAAAATTAATTATTTTTATTCAAAATATGAAATCCATTTTATCAAATTTACAATCATATAAGTAGAATAATTTAATTTAAAATTCATCTTAAAAACGTGATGAAAAACGAGTTTCCAAAGAAAAGGTTTTCTTAAGTACAAAAAGTTTTTATATAAAATTTATTTCTTTTGGGAAAAAATCCCTCAAGATATCATTGAAGCATTTTTCAGGTGATTGTGTTTGTTTACAAAGTGGACAACTATGTGGCGATTGTTGACAAAGCAAAACAATGTCATACAAATTTGTTGACAAAGGGGATTTTATGGTGGAATGTCAAGTTCAAGAACTACGGTCAACGATCCATGTTGGATTTGAGAATGTCGATAAAGGAATGGATGATCTGAAGGTGGTACAAAAAGAACAGATACAAGGTGGCTCCGTTTTCCAGTGTTTGCCAAATTTTTGGGCTTAAAAATCGTCAAATGAAGAAAAGTGGTTTTTGGAAAAGGGACTTGCGTGCCATGTACTTTAAGGCTTGGAAACTTGTGCACCATATGTTTTTCAAGATCTGGACATCAAAATATGGAAAAGGAAAGAGGGTCGCGCAAGTATTGGGTTGGTCACGCAAGTGACTTGCGCACCGTGAAGAGACTGGTACGCCGTCGCGCAGGGTGTTCAAATGCCTATAAATACAGGACCACCCCTCCTCATTTTCAACGGAGTTCAAAACTTAGAAAATTCAGAGCTCCCATCGTGCATGTGTGGTGGTCGTGCAAGTGGTGGTGTGTCGCGCAAGTAGGACTTGCACGCCAGATTTGAAGAAGGGCGATTGTTGTTTGTTGCGCGCTAATATTGGTTTGGGCGTAAAGGGAAGTGCATCGCGCAAGTTTGGAATTAAAGAAGCTTGTGTCGCGCAAGTGTCTAAGGTGGACTTGCATGCTAGTTGTGACTTGCACGCTGATACTTGTGCGCCGGATTAGACTTGCGCACCAAGTAAGGTTGATTCCCCGGTAGTGTTTTCGGGATGCGTGGAAGCTAGAAGTTTGCCCGATACCTTCGGTGCAAAGAGAGGTTCATATATGGGTGAAATTTGGACTTCAATAGAGCATCCACATAAAACATAGGATTCATTCATTAGTGATAATGAAGAGACCTACAAGTCTATAAACTGTGAGTGGATCCTTTCCAGAGCAGTGGGCAAAGGAAGAGGAAGAAGGTGATCCTCTCCACCGGCAGTGAGCCAGAGAGAGAGAAACAAGGAGTGAACCTTGAGAAAGCAGTGAGATGACCCTAAAACTTATAAAGGCAATGATCCTGGGACAGAGTGATTGTGCCCAAACTATGTAATCCACAGCTAGTGAAGTTTAGTGGAATTTGGTACGATCGACAATCTGTAGGAATATTCTCCTTGGACGTAGCCCTTAGCGGTGAACCAAGTAAAAATTACTGTGTCATGTTCTTTCTTTACTTTATGTTTATATTGTGCAATAGAAAAGAGAGAGAAGAGTGTTTTTCTTAACAGAAAAACAAGATCATAACGGGCGTTAATTTTAAATTAGTCATACCCTGATTCACCCCCCCTCTTAGGGTATTCAGCCTTGTGGACCTAACAATTTCAATGACCTACATTGAATTAATAATAATATAATTTAACTAATTTTACTTTTTAAAATATTTTAAAAAAAAATAGAACATTTTAAATTCCTTAAATGAAAAGACAATTTTTAATAAAATTTTGTATTTTTCACTATTCATCGAAAAATTAATCTTTTCAGAAAATTCTAAAAAATTCACTATAATCTAATTTTTAAACTTTAATTTAAAAAATAAAGTTAATTTTTTAAAATAAATTTTATAAGAGTGGAAATAAAGTTAATTATATTATTTTCTCATCAAAATTAATAAAAACCATTTTAAGGAAAATGTATCTTTTTGAAATATATAAAGACTATACTAAAAAATATATTTGATTTATCAAAACCTTTATAATTTTTTAAAGTGTGGTTATTTCTATTCATAACACTAATTTAACAACTAAGTTATAAATGTATACTATATTACAGTTCATTTAGACCCAGGGTTGTGTGTATTTCAAGCTATTAAAGTGATTAAATTTATTTAAAAAGAAATATTTCATAAAATATAGAGGTATTATGATGGATGTTACACATGGTTCAAGTTATTATTAATAGCATGATAAAGTTGGGTATACATTTCCATGAAGTTTTTAACTCCACCTTCTATAGAATTGGTGATGTCGTTTGGATAATCATTTCATTGTCCCTCACACAGGTTGTTGGTCTAGTTTATCTTGGTTACCACCATTTCATAAAATAGAAAATGTTTTAAAAAACATAGGTCAATAAATAATGAATAAATAATTTATTCTTATACCCAAATTAATTATAAAGTCAAATCTTATGGGATCCCTATGTTTATCCTTTAACTTAAACGATGCTTATAGGATCATGTATTTTAATCCTTTTCTAACTTTAAGAGGAAAATTTACTTTATTTATGTATCATTAATAATGTTTTTCAAAGTTCTTGTGGTTAACCAAATCACATCCCTTAAGAGTTTTAAACCTGGTGTACAATAAGGAATTTTTTTCATGCACCAGGTGACAATCGAGTCAATGCCCAATATGCCCTTTTTTATATTATTACGCCTAGGTACAACTGTTCAAGAGCCACATCCACTTGTAGTATTCAAACATGAAATTCATTGCTCATAAACCACACACTCTTATACTTTACCAACATATAGGATTTTTACTTATACTTGGATTATCTTTATGGTTTTCACTAATGTTTTCTAATCTCAATTCCCTAATTAACTAAACTATAATCTAATACCAACCATAGTGACCCAACATTATCTTACATGACTATTACATCATTTTAAAGATAAAAAACATAATAGTAATATATTAAAGGATCAAAAGGTTTTGTATCATGGAAAAATTAGGATCATACACCACTTGAACATAACAAAACATAAAAAATTATTTAAATAATTCTTCTTTATATTCCTAAAATATCTCACATTCTCCTTAGTAGATGTAATCACATTAGGATATACATCAAAGGGGTGAGCTAAAAGCCCAGTAAGGGGAGCAATGAAGGACATAAATCAATAGTACATGGGTGAATATTATCAATATCATCATATCATAAGCACATGATAATAATAATAATAATAATGGAAGCATTTTATAAAGGCATGGAATGTGACATATTCATAATAATGAAACATCATAACATATTGGTCAAATACCACACATAGTTGTGAACAAATATTGTATCATTTTCATGCATAACATATGTGAATAAATCATAACATCATAATTATGAACAAATTTATCATCATTTTATCTCATAATAAAAATAATATTATGAGTTATATCACATTACCTAATGCATTGAAGGGATATATGATTTTATACCCACCCGTCATATCATAAAATGCTCATAATAATGAATGCCATGTATAACTTAAAAAAATCATAGTAATGAAATAAATCCATGGAAAGGAATGGATTTCATAAAGGCTTCTTAAAGAATAATTTCATTAATAACCTTTGGGGTTATCAAATGAATAAGGGAAATCATATTTTCGTATAAACATCATAATTCTTGAATGGATAAGAAATAACTCAAGAGGAGTCAATGTGATGTTATAGAAATTAAAGACTTTTTGAAAATTATTTTTTAATGGATAAGAAAAAATTATGAAAGTATTGAAATATTTATATCCATTAAAATAAAAGAGAAAGGATAGTGTAAAGTAATTTTGAGGACATTATAAGAGAATCCATAAAAAAATATGAGAAGAGATATCTAAAATAAAGAGTTTGTGTTTAAGAATCCCCTTACATTAAATCCCACTTTATTTCATTTCTTTTCTACCTTATGAATAATAAACTAAAGTTTATTAAAACATGGAAAAAGAAGTGAATGATATTCATTTTTTCACTAATCTGACTTTTATTTTTAGGCATTTTCCACAACACTTATGTTGTTCTTAATGCATAATAAATGCTAAAATAAGTGTTTAAGTGATTAATTATAGTATTATGATTTATTTTTTGATAATTGGTGAATTAATTTTTTTGTGTTAGTTTTTTTAATTTAATATAATAATTTTGTTAGTATTTTAAGACTTTTTTATTTTATTTAACTTTGTTTTAAAATTTTAATTTTAATTTTTACAATTTAATCTTTTATGATTAATTAATTTTATTTTCTTTGATTTTTCATTTTTTGTTTAAATTTAAATTTCATTAGTTTTAGTTTTAATTTAATTTATTCTTGTAATGTTTATTATTATTATTATTATTATTATTATTTATTTTTAATGTTAATTTAATTTTGTTTATCAAGAAACTTCATCTACGTAAAGGAATTTGTTCCAAGTTTCTTCGAAGTTTGTTTTGGGAAGTCTGTGCATGATAATTTATGCCTGCATAAGTTATTTGGATATATAATATTTTTGAGGAAAAAATGAATTAATAATTTCTCTATGTAAAAGAATATAACGAAGTGTTCATAAGATAATTGGTTAGGCCATAAGTGAATTGAATCAGTGAGGCATAATTGTTTTTGAGGTCTGTGAGTAACATAATTTTGGGATATATAATTATTCACTCACTCCTTTCTCGGAAGATAATTCATCTTACTTGCGTAAGATAATTCATCTTATGTGAGATTTATTAAAAATGAGATCCAACTGAATTTAGTGAACTCCCAAAGAGTTATCAGATGTTGGGGAACCCAATCATTCCATTGATTCAGAAGGAAAAGCCAAGAAATATTGTTTGAGAAACATTTTAATAAGGAAAGACCATTGGATGATGACAAATCCTAGAGATTCAAACTACGGATCCCGAATCAAGACATGATAAGAGCTGACTTCATATAGAGGAAGAACCGAGTCTGAACTGGTATGATTGGATCAATGAATTTCCATCTCAGAATGATGAAACCAAAATCAAAATTGAACAAAAAATCCATATGAACTTGATTCAATACAAATTGGTTGAAAAACCTATATGAATTTGGGATCTTAAGTGTAGTCGATTGAAAAGGAAATCAATTTCAGTATGAATGAAAGATAAATTTTGAATAAATAGCTCAAAAAACCAATTAATACCTACAATATTGATGAATGAAGCCACCAACACCGACGAGTTTGAAGAACCGAGATCCGACCATCCCTTGTAGGAAAAATCAAATCTTTACAAATGAAAAAAATATAGATTTGAGATCCTGAGTTAAACCTTATTCATAATGAATTCGATTCAATAAATTCCATACTACTGAACATCAAAGAGAGATATAATATTGCGCTTTTGAATCCATCATCCGATGCTATTGAGAACCTAATATCTGATTTGAAGGGTGGGGGGTTGTTTTTGATCCATTTATAACTTATTTTGAGGATGAAGATGATGGATATTAAGGTTTGTGGATTTATTCACTATTTCAGGATGAATTTAGAAAGATAAAGGGTTGAGATTGTTGAAAATACCATGTGATTTGGACTTCCAATGATGCTAAGTGTCCTAAATCTAGAAAGGGGAGATCACCATAGATTAATACTAGTGAAGAAAAAAACATGTCCAAAACCAAGGGATCACGATCCATCCTATTACGAAAAAAATGCATTTAAGTATTAGTTGTAAGATGGCTGACTGATCTTAGGTTAAAGAAAATGAGCTCAGATAAAACCTGAAAAATGAATAAGGTTGGCTGAGGCTCAAGTCTATGTGAGATTTTGATGAAAACTAGTGGAATACCTTTTTTGACTGATCAAGATTGGGTTCACTGGCATGTTTTTGTCAAATAATTCATTTTCATTTATAGAGTTGTACTCATTCCTTATGCTCAAGGTAATGCCCGACTTAATTTGAATCAGTGGACTCCGAGCTTGTGATTTGTTTGAAGCTGTTGTATGGATTACTTATGCTCAAGGTAATTCTCGATTGAATTTGAAGCAATGGATTCCGAGCTCGTGATTTGGTTGAAGTTTTTTTTAAGAATTCTGTTTTCTTGGATTTTATTTTAGGTCGTTCTTATTGAATATATAACTGAATTTCTATTCCAAAATTTCAAATTTTATTTTTGACGATGTTAAGTTTTAGATGATAATGAAATGAATATATTGGGAAAGAATTGATTTTGAGAGGTATTGAAGATGAATATTTAGTGATGGATTTTCTCTATGTTGTTCAAGTGACTGAGTTTAAGTAATTCCACTATAGGTTGATGCAGGAGTAAGATTTTTTTGGGTGCATGTTAGAGATTCTTGTCAGAATGTCAGAGAAATTGAAGTACTTTCTTTGACTATTATTTAATTGGGGAATAGACAAGTGTAGTCTTCTAGTGATGAATGTTAAGTAACCGTAACAAATTAAGTTAGTGTGAAAAAAATAAAAAATAATAAAAAAGGTCAATAAGAAGATAGAGGGGGAAACTATCATATTTCTTGATAGATAACATTTAGAGATAGAAAAAATCAGTTGGATATTTTTGGAGCGAAGCTCATGAAGGAGTTGTAGACATTGCACGAGTTCATTATAGAGTGAAGGATTAAGAGAAGACTCACTGTCTTCATCTTCTTCGAGTCATTCTTGATTTGTAGTTCTTGTTTTTTATTAAACAATGATTATTGGCTAAATAATGAATAAGGAAATTAGATTATACTAGTTCCTATTTTTAAACATTTTTTGTGTAATCATTTTTAAAATTGAAATAAACTTCTTGATTTAAATAATTGAATGAGTTTTATTCACAATGAACTATAAAATCATCCAATTATTGGTCAATTTACTCAACCGATATTTTGACTATGAATTTTTGATTATGGATTTCATTTATAATTTTAAAAAATAGGAAATACTTAAATTGAAAAGTCAAAATTTACCTCATGTTTAATTATTGTTATCTTCTACTCAACTTGTCTCCAAAATTTTTACAAAATTTTCTTTCATGTTGTTATTTTCTTATTTTCATTTTTTTTCTAAAAAATATTTTCACCACTATTGTTTGCTTAGTTATGAGTTTTTATATAATTTTTATTGTCTTTCTTGGACTACAACTCAATTTCCTTCCCTAAGTATTTGATATCCTAAATCACTACTAGCTAATAGTTTTTAGGTTTTAATTGGGATAGTCAATGATTTAGAATTCAAAATTTGGCACCATTTTTGGTGAAGGATTCAATTTCCCAAAAAAGAAATCATAAAATAAAAATTAGAAAAAAAAATTTAAATAATTTTTTTAAAAAAAATCATTAAACAAAATCTAAAAAAGATGATTCTACTGCGTACTTATGAAAACTTATACTATGCATGTAAAAATGATCTTCTTCTCTAAAGTTCAATCTGATAAATTTAAAAATTGAAATACATTTAATAGTTTTAAGAAAATAAAACAAAATTGAAATGGAAAATATGTGAGAAAGAAATAATGTTGAAAATTTATAGAACTGTGAAACTGTAATCGTCCAAGATAACTTTGAAAGGCCTTAAATGATGGATTTTTAAATATCTCGGGTTTCTAGTAATCCATATTCCATTATATTAACACATAGGGAACACAATTATGAGTTTAAATAGTCATATATGTTAATGTATCCAGGGTTTATGTCACGACCCGTCCCCCGGGGCCTGTGTCGTAACTATCCCAAGCCCGCCTTCCAAAGGCCAGGGGCTGGTGACTAGCACCAAAGGCGTATATCCCGATAACTGGGAAGGAATTGCCTTTATAAAAGTAAACAAACACCAATAAGAGTACAAGTGGAAGCAAACACTAAGTAAAACTAAAAACAAAAGTAGTGCTGAAAGTAATGGGGCCGGAAATACAAGCCCAACTGTAAAGTACAAGGTAAAAGACAAAACAGCCGGAAGGTGACAAGAAGCTCCTGGATCGTCCACCAAGGATCCTACGTGAAGGGTAGGTACAAATAGCACAGATCCTGGATCGTCCACCACGGATCCTACCTGAAGGGTAGGTACAGATAGCCTCCACAATGCTCTCGCCCGTCAACCTCCTCCGAGTGTCATCTTGTCGTGAAGTCCACCACCAGATACTGTCTCGTCGTGAGGTCCACCTCCGGGTACCGTCCAGTCCTCGAACTCTCGGCCTCTGTCTGCGCTGCCCGTCATCTGCAACCAACACAACGAGGTGCGGGCATAACCCGTGCAGGCGTGAGTATAACGATACTCAATAGGGACCCCGAGACCCCCAAGGTCTAACTAAATCCAACAAGGATAACCACAAAGAATATTTCAACAGATAACCTCTACCTAGGTATATGACCATACATATACCCAAGTTATCAAGTAACCCATCTCAATCACGAGGAAACACAAAGATTATGAAATCAACGGATAACCACTACTTAGATATATGCCCATACATATACCTAAGTTATCAAGTGACCCATCTCAATCATGAGGTAAACACATAGGTCATAGACTTAGCTCAAACCAGGATTTTCATTATCAAAACCGTATCTGCTGAAGAGCTCCGTCTCTGGGAGTACAGTGATCCTGTCACGTCTCCGAGGTACTGCTCACTACCCTATGACTGCTGAGGTACTCCTCCTGTCGAGTACTGCGAGTCTTCCACCTCACACAGTAGTGCTCCTCCGCCATGGGTCTGCCACCTCACACAGTAGTGCTCCCCCTCATAGCCTACAGAGGTACTCCTCCTGTCAAGTACCGCGGGTCTGCCACCTCACACAGTAGTGCTCCTACGCCATGGGTCTGCCACCTCACAAAGTAGTGCTCCCCACTGGGCTATGCTAGTCACTCTGAATCGAATCGGACAAGCAGTCATCAGGTCACAGCCATCTACACGGTCTCTGTACTCCGTATGCCCGTCTCTGGGAGGGTCCGCTCCACGAGATAATAGTAGATACTCCAAGTATCTCAAAGTCCCATTAAGAATTATCTCAAGAACCGCCTCGTCATAGGGGTCTCAACGCAACAGGTGGCACGTCAATCGGACGCCCGGTCTATGAGTTACTAGCATTTTCGTCCCCGGGGCCCGGTTGGTTTCGTGTGCGAACCAACACGGTCGTATCTCAATTGTACCCCAAACTCTCATAGGATATACTCATAGTGATAGTTTCTCCACGTGATCACCAACGCCGCTGACGGTTCGTCAAACGGACGTCCGGTTTGAAAGATATCAGCTTTTCCGTTCCAGGGGCCCGGTTGCATTTCGGGTGCAATATAACCCGGCCACAATCCAACTGAATCCAAAACTCAAGAGAAGTATGCCAAAAGTTCCGTCTCATCAAGAGGAAATCAACGAGACAGACGACGCGTCAATCAGACGCCCGGTCTGTGAGTTATTGGCTTTTTCGTTCCAGGGGCCCGGTTGGTTTCGTGTGCGAACCAACCCAACCGCATTCCGACGACATCCAAACCTCGAGCGGAGTAAGCCAAAAGTTCCGTCTCATCAAGAGGAATCCAACAAAGTCAACGACACGTCAATCGGACGTCCGGAGCTCAAGATATAAGTGTTTCTGCTCCGAGGGCCCGGTTGGTTTCGTATCCGTACCAACCCGGCCGAACCCAAAGTTCTCCGAAACCTTGAGTGTAATATACCGAAACGACCGTCTCGGTCCAAGAATCGCTACACAACTGATGGTGCGTCGAGCAGAGGTCTGTACCCCATGTTATGGGCAAAAGACCGAAGAGGTCCGAAAACGGGGGGTCTGGGCCCGGACCGACCCGGCCCAACCCCCCCTGGGTCGGCCCGAACCAGGTCCGACCCATTCGGGCGCGGCCCGGCCCAGCCTGGCGGTCCGGCCGGGCGGCTCGGCCCGGCGCGCTGGCTCGCTGGCGCTAGCCAAGCGGCCGCGCAAGGGGGGACCGCCCCTTGGACGAAACCGCGGTCCCCGCGCGGGGGCCGCTCTTTGTCAACAGACGCAGCGCGATGACGCATCCCTCTGGTCCCGCGTGGCTGCCCGCCACCGCGGATTCAGCCGTGGCGGCCCCTTCCCGGTGGCGCGCCAGGCCCACCGCCTCCGGCCGCCGGCGCCGCCGTGCCGGCGTGGCGCGCCGGGGGAGTCTTCCGCGGACCACCAGACGCGCTCTGGTGGTCCGTTTTGATCGCCGCTTTCACCAATGGTCCTCCCGGGACCCGACCTTTACTACGGCGGCTTCAAAACACCTTTTCGGATCACCTCACCATCGTCCGTCAATCCGCACTTCGACAACAAGCTGCGGGGTCTTCGAATCACCACCGCGGCCCCGACTCCGCCCACGGTTTCGTTCGGCCTCAACGGCGCAGCGCGACGGCGCCGCGCTTCTTCGCCGCATTCTTTCTCATTTCTGCACGGTGCAACGACACCACGCTGCCTTTGACGTGCCGTAACAAATTTCAACAAACAAGGGGGGAAGGAGGGTCGGCCGTGTTCGTGCGGTCCGACCTCCTCCCGTTATTATGATAACAGGTGGCCCAATTGAAACCAAGAAAGGCGACAGATGAGATCACGATCAAAAATAAAAATAAACCCCCAAAACTTTCCACGACAAATTATTCCCAACCGGCAAGGAAAACGTTCGCGGATCAACTAGATAATAAGTTGATCCGTGTTTATTTGTTTTCTTTAGAATGAATTAATCAAGGGAATAAAATCGTTCTCAAATAATTCCCTACTTGGATATTTGACGTCGAACATCGGGTGTCGCGGAGAACGGCGTCACGGGGTCAGACGTAGATTCCGTGGACGTCGGGGTGCGTTCGAAGAGGAAATGACGTCTCCTCACTTGTTTCTATGATGAAAAAGGAAGGTACGTTGTCATTGGAGATGATCACCACGGTCGGAGACTTCTCCCTTGTCGTAGAGGAAGATGAATACAGAAGAATGCGGGTCACCGAGTCTTCTAAGTCGAAGGGTCGATGTTATTCATCGGAGAAGAACTGTTCTTCATGTTCTTCAACGTGGAAGATGAACTTCTATCTCCTTCCCTTCCCCACACAACCATCCAACCCCTAATAAAATAAGACTCTTCTTATTTTATTACCCATCTCATGCATTTTCAAAATATTTCAAAATGTTGAATTAACTTAACTTAATTAATCTTGAGCTTGTAAAAATTAAATGAAGTAGAGTTGGCATCATTAATGAGAGGATGTGTCACAAGGGGGGTTGGAGTGAGTTATGGAAGATGAGAGATCACCCACTTAATGGGGGAGTTATAGGAGGTTTAAGGAATGTAAAGGGGTGGGGTTCGTGTGAGCCCACCTCACATTTAACCTCTCTTAGGTGGTTAGGTTCGCCCAACCTCCATCCTTAGGATTTAACCACATTAAAGAAATAAAATTAGTTGCACAAATTTTATTTCTTGGAAGTCTTTATCCAAAAAACTAAACAACTCGTCCCGAGAAAAAGAAACTCTAGAAAAGGTCTTCTTAAGCAATTACCGGCACTGCAGTTTTATCGGTGCCCTCAGATTTCGATTACGAGCACCAGTTCAAAAGTTAGAAAAACCCGCTCATTCGTTCACTGAACGTACCCGAGCTAAACTTCAGAAAATGATTCCGGGCACACCGGGCCTCGGAATCAGGCACCGTTAGAAACTGCGTTCTTGTAAAATCCCAAAGAAAATTAAGAAAAAATTTCCCTTGAATTTTATGGGTCTTTACATTACTTCCACCTCAAGGCTTTACATCCCCGTAAAGCTATAACACAAACTAGGGATACAAAAGCGGTACTGAGCACGCATCTGAGCCTTTCGCTCCCATGTGCTCACCTGGAGGTTCCCGTACTACCAATGAAAGCGCACCCAAGGAATCGACCATCCTCATAGGATCTGCTCCTGTCGATCCTCAACCACTACTGGAACCCCGTAAAAGTCACCCCATCGCCAAAGTCCAATTCCCCATGGTCGATGACATGCATCGGGTCAAGCACGTATCTCCTCAGTTGAGATACGTGGAAGTCGTCGTGCACCCGGTGAAACTGAGGTGGATGGGTCAAGCGGTAAACCACCTCACCTACCCAGCTAAGGACCTAGAAAGGTCCGCTAAACCTCGGAGATTACTTGCCGCCTTGGCCACATCTCTGTAAACCTCATTGAGGTGAGACCCATATAAGGACGTGGTCGTTATCCTTGAACTCTAGAGGATTCCTGTCAGCTCTGTGCAGTCTCATCTGCTGTGATCCATAGGCGATCACTACCCACTCCAACATCAGGACACACCTGAGTCCGGTCCCTAATGCGTCGCAGTGAACTATGTAACCAACGCCCACAGGTTGGACACACCGGTCAACCCAGCTCCTGAAAGCTCTGCTGGAAGTGGCGCCACAACTCTGTAGAATTCTAGCACAAAGGTAAGTTTGGCCATCTCCTGAGTGATCGAATGCACCCTCTTATGCATGATTCCATATTGTGCTGCCTGGGTTTTCCTTTTCGGCGACCAAGGAAAACCCCATCCCAACGTTGTAGATAAACCACAACCTTTTTGCCTAATACAGTCAATCTGTGTATGAACTGTGGATCCAATCCATACTCATACCAACGTCGTAAGGCCTCAACGCTGCCACCAAGAGATTCCAACCGAAACTCTCGCCTCATGGGTCAGATCACACTGTCGGCATAAGTGTGATTATCGAGTCTCCTCCCAAGGTATCTCCAGACGTGAGGGTCAAGTCTACGGCTTAATCGGAAACTCTAGGTCTGGGACAAGATTCATGGAAGGAATGAATGATTCGTATCAACATATGTTACTACGACATCTTGTAGAGGACACAGACTGTCCCTAAAATCATTCTTAGAGCCATTGGGTCACTCTCCTTGACTGCATGCAGCTATGCTCTTTCCCTGCCCTCCAGCTCCCTGAGCCTGGATGGAACAACAAAGGTAGGTGGTTGTAACATGTTGATATGTACACCACCTCATGCTGCTCTCCTAGCTCTGCCTCCACGTCTGCTACTCTAAAGATTCATCTGTCCTTAACATTTCCTCTTTTTGAAACATTCGCACGCCCAAGTCTCCGAGACTAGTGCCAGTTTCCAGCTTTCACACTGCTATCCTTCACTGACTGCATCCATTTAGCAAAAGAATTCTCAACCACAAGGGTTCTTTCTAGCACCCTAATATAAGTAGGAATGCATAGAGGAAGGAGTGCTTACTCGGATATCCTTTATACACACCTCTCTCATAGGTCCGAGCACTATAGCACTGATCGAATCATATTCATCGAGTACCCGGAATGTTTGGTATGCCTCGATGAATACTCAGCTATAGACTCGTCGTCCTGCCGAAGCTGTATAAGCTCAAGAAAACTTTCAACCACCTCCTCAAGCCAGTCCTCAGCTGCCTGTGAGTCGGGCTAGCCTTGGAACTTGAGGGTATCTGATGTTAAAACATGTGTAAGGCAGTAAGACTACATGTGTCACCTACCGGTACCACCGGTTGTAAATACTGACCAACAGGAAGTGATGTATAACTGACACACTACCCGAAGGCATTATCTCAGGCATCGGTCCATGTAACGAAGCCTAATCTCTATGCGGACCATCCTCATGGTCACTCACTGGAAAACACTAGTGGCCAAGTCCACCATCCACTCTCCTGATGTCTCAGCTAGGCGGATAACTCTAGCAATCGCCTCCAGCCAGTGCTCTACTGCCTGGGAATCTGCCTCGCCTCGTAACCTCAGAGGCCTCTGCTGCTGGAACTTGTGCAATGCGCTCTGCCAACGTGCATAGTTCGCTAGTAAGGCTGGTGGCATCTACTTCCCAACAGGTGGTGGTTCTGCTGGTACACCACCCGAGGGTGCCAACATAGTAAAAAGGGCCCCGCACCGGAGCCTCGCCGCTCGGTGGGTCGTCATCGAGTATTCTCTTGGAACTCCAACTGACTGTCTGCGTGGAGACATGCTGAACAGATGCGACACGGTCAACGATTTATACCTGGTGAGCTGACCTAGTTTGATCTGACTTTTAAACTTTTTGAAACACACACGCAAACAGTGTTTTCGTGTACAAAGTCAGAAATCAGTAGTCAAGGTCCTGGTGTATGGATACGTCGACCGCCGCACCAACACTGGACTCCCTGAACTGAAGACCACACTCGGTACCCTTAACACAATTGCTTCACAGAAAAGAAAATATCAGAGTTATAAGTCCTGTGGTATAACCGACTCCTCTGATACCAATTTGTCACGACCCGTCCCCCGGGGCCCGTGTCGTAACTACCCCAAGCCCGCCTTCTAAAGGACAGGGGCTGGCGACTAGCACCAAAGGTGTATATCTCAATAACTGGGAAGGCATTGCCTTTATAAAAGTAAACAAACACCAATCAGAGTACAAGTGGAAGCAAACACTAAGTAAAACTGAAAACAAAAGTAGTGCTGAAAGTAACGGGGCCGGAAATACAAGCCCAACTGTAAAGTACAAGGTAAAAGACAAAACAACCGGAAGGTGACAAGCAGCTCCTGAATCGTATACCAAGGATCCTACCTGAAGGGTAGGTACAGATAGCGCAGCTCCTGGATCATCCACCACAGATCCTACCTGAAGGGTAGGTACAGATAGCCTCCAAAACGCTCTCACCCGACAACCTCCTCCGAGTGTCGTCTCGTCGTGAAGTCCACCACCAGATACTGTCTCGTCGTGAGGTCCACCTCTGGGTACCGTCCAGTCCTCGAACTCTCGGCCTCTGTCTGCGCTCCCTGTCATCTGCAACCAACACAACGAGGTGTGGGCATAACCCGTGCAGGGGTGAGTATAACGATACTCAGTAGGGACCCCGAGACCCTCAAGGTCTCACTAAATCCAATAAGGATAACCACAAAGAAGATTTCAACAGATAACCTCTACCTAGGTATATGACCATACATATTCCCAAGTTATCAAGTAACCCATCTCAATCATGAGGAAACACAAAGATTATGAAATCAACGGATAACCACTACTTAGATATATGCCCATACATATACCCAAGTCATCAAGTGACCCATCACAATCATGAGGTAAACACATAGTTCATAGACTCTGCTCAAACCAAGATTTTCATTATCGAAACCGTATCTGCTGAAGAGCTCCGTATCTGGGAGTACAGTGATCCTATCGCGTCTCCGAGGTACTTCTCACTAACCTATGACTGCTGAGGTACTCCTCTTGTCGAGTACCGCGGGTATGCCACCTCACACAGTAGTGCTCCTCCGCCATGGGTCTGCCACCTCACACAGTAGTGCTCCCCCTCATAGCCTACAGAGGTACTCCTCCTGTCGAGTACCGCGGGTCTTCCACCTCACACAGTAGTGCTCCTCCGCCATGGGTCTTCCACCTCACAAAGTATTTCTCCCCACTAGGCTATGCGAGTCACTCCGAATCGAATCGGACAAGCAGTCATCAGGTCACAGCCAGTTACACGGTCTCTGTACTCCGTACGCTCGTCTCTGGGAGGGTCCGCTCCACGAGCTACTAGTAGATACTCCAAGTATCTAAAAGTCCCACAAAGAAGTATCTCAAGAACCACCTTTTCATAGGGGTTTCAACGCAACAAACGACGCGTCAATCAGACGCTCGATCTGTGAGTTACTAGCATTTTCGTCCACGGCCCCCGGTTGGTTTCATGTGCGAACCAACACAACCGTATCTCAACTGTACCCCGAACTCTCATAGGGTATACTCATAGGGACCGTTTCTCCATGCAATCACCAACGTCGCTGATAGTTCGTCAAACGGACGTCCGGTCTGAAAGATATCAGCTTTTCCATTCCAGGTGCCCGGTTGGATTTTGGGTGCAATCCAACCCGGCCATAATCCAACTGCATCCAAAACTCAAGAGAAGTATGCCAAAAGTTCCGTCTCATCAAGAGGAAATCACCGGGATAGACGGAGCGTCAATCGGACGCCCGATCTGTGAGTTATTGGCTTTTTCGTTCCAGGGGCCCGGTTGGTTTCGTGTGCGAACCAACTCGACCACACTCCGATGGCATCCAAACCTCGAGTGGAGTAAGCCAAAAGTTCCGTCTCATCAAGAGGAATCCAAAAAAGTCGACGGCACGTCAATCGGACGTCTAGAGATCAAGATATAAGTGTTTCCGCTCCGAGGGCCCGGTTGGTTTCGTATCCGTACCAACCCGGCCGAACACAAAGTTCTCCAAAAACTTGAGTGTAATATATAGAAATGACCGTCTAGGTCCAAGGATTGATACGCAACTGACGGTGCATCGATCAGAGGTTTGTACCCCAAGTTATGGGCAAAAGACCGAAGAGGTCCGAAAACAGGGGGTCTGGGCCCGGACCGACCCGGCCCAACCCCCCCTGGGTCGGCCTGGCCCGGTGCGCTGGCGCTGGCCAAGCGGCCGCGCAAGGGGGGACCGCCACCTGGATGAAACCGCGGCCCCCGCACGGGGGCCGCTCCCTGTCAACTGACGCGGCGCGATGCCGCGTCCCTCTGGTCCCGCGCGGCCGCGGGACCAGCCGCCCGCCGCCACGACTTCATCCGCAGCGGCCCCTTCCCGGCAGTGCGCCGGGCGCCGCCGTCACCTCCGGCCGCCGGCGCCGCCGTGCTGGCAGGGCGCGCCGGGGGAGTCTTCCGTAGACCACCAGACGCGCTTCGGTGGTCTGTTTTGATCGCTGCTTTCGCCAACGGTCCTCCCAGGACCCGACCTTTTCTGCGGTGGCTTCAAAACACCTTTTCGGATCTCCTCACCATCATCCGTCGATCCACAATTCGACAAAAAACTGCGGGGTCTTCGAATCGCCACCGCGGCCCCGACTCCGCCAACGGTTTCGTTCGGCCTCAACGGCGCGGCGTGACGGCGCCGCGCTTCTTCGCCGCGTTCTTTCTCATTTCTGCGCAGTACAACGACACCACGCTGCCTTTCACGTGCCGCAACAAATTTCAACAAATAAGGGGGGGAGGAGGGTCGGCCGTGTTCATGCCGTCCGACCTCCTCCCGTTATTATGATAACAGGTGGCCCAATTGAAACCAAGAAAGACAACAGATGAGATCACGATTAACAATAAAAATAAACCCCCACAACTTTCCGCAACAAATTATTCCCAACCCGCAAGGAAAACATTCGCGGATCAACTAGATAATAAGTTGATCCGTGTTTATTTGTTTTCTTTAGAATGAATTAATCAAGGGAATAAAATCGTTCTCAAATAATTCCCTACTTGGATATTTGACGTCACACATCGGGTGTCGCGGAGAACGGAGTCGCGGGGTCGGACATAGATTCCGTGGACGTCGGGGTGCGTCCGAAGAGGAAACGACGTCTCCTCACTTGTTGCCATGATAAAAAAGGAAGGTACGTTGTCGTTGGCGATGATCATTGCGGTCAGCAACTTCTCCCTTGTCGTGGAGGAAGATGAAGATGGAAGAATGCGGGTCGTCGAGTCTTCTAAGTCGAAGGGTCGATGTTCTTCGTCGGAGAAGAACCGTTCTTCATGTTCTTCAATGTGGAATATGAACTTCTATCTCCTCCCCTTCCCCACACAACCATCCAAACCCTAATAAAATAAGACTCTTCTTATTTTATTACCCATCTCATGCATTTTCAAAATATTTCAAAATGTTGAATTAACTTAACTTAATTAATCTTGAGCTTGTCAAAATTAAATGAAGCAGAGTTGGAATCATTAATGAGAGGATGTGTCACAAGGGGGGTTGGAGTGAGTTATGGAAGATGAGAGATCACCCACTTAATGGGGGAGTTAGAGGAGGTTTAAGGAATGTGAAGGGGTGGGGTTCGTGTGGGCCGCACCTCACATTTAACCTCTCTTAGGTGGTTAGGTTCACACAACCTCCATCCTTAGAATTTAACCACATTAAAGAAATAAAATTAGTTGCAGAAATTTTATTTCTTGGAAGTCTTTATCCAGAAAACTAAACAACTCGTCCTGAGAAAACGCGACTCTGGAAAAGGTCTTCTTAAGAAATTACCGGCACTACGGTTTCATTAGTGCCCCCAGATTTTGATTCCGAGCACCGGTTCAAAAGTTAGAAAAACCCGCTCGTTCGTTCACTGAACGTACCCGAGCTAAACTTCAGAAAATGATTCCGGGCACACCGGGCCTCAGAATCAGGCGCTGTCAGAAACTACGTTCTTGTAAAATCCCAAAGAAAATTAAGAAAAAATTTCCCTTGAATTTTACGGGTCTTTACAGTTTATTGGTTTATCTAATGAAGAATCATTAACCTTTATTAATAAATTTTATAACAGTGTATAATAGTTTCCTCTATAAGGACTCAATGAGGATGATCTTAGGCTGAGGTTATTTTCCTTTTGTCTTAAGGGGAATGAAAAGAGTTGGGTATTAGATCTAGATGAAAATATTTTTGAAAACTGGGAGAAAGTCTATAATTCATTTTCCATGAAACTATATCTACAAAGACTTAAGGGAGAGCTTCAAACAAAAATCACAAGCTTTTATCAAGAGTACTAAGAATCCTTTCATGAGGTTTGAGATCGATTTAGGGTCCTGCTCAGATAGTTTCCTCATCACCATCTCCCATATCATCTCCTCATGGACACATTCTATAAAGGATTCTATTCTTTAGGATATAATTTGGTTGACCAATCTTCTTATGGGAATTATAATGATAAAACTAATGAGGATTTGAAACAAATTTACAACAATATTACTTTAAATTCTCAACACACAAATTCTAAAAGGATAATAGTGAATAGAGGAGGAAACAAAATTGTTTCTAGTATGGAAATAAACACCCAACTAGATAAAATTAAGTAACATATTCAATCTATAATGAAGAAAAATAAAAAAATAGTAAACCAAGTGGGATATCAAAATCAAAATCAATCACTTAGAGAGTAGTGTGCTCAATGTGGAATGTTCAGGAACACTGAGAATTTTTTTCCAAAATTTTATATTCATACAAAAACACAAGAAGATACTAATTTTATAGTATATGGTCCTTGATATCAAGCTGGGGATGAACCATTTTCAAGCAACTATAACTCTAGTTATAGAAATCATCTAAACCTTTCTTGGAAAGAACAAGAAATGAAAAGACATCAACCTTCTATTTATACTCAACAACCCAAACCACAATTGTAAAAAACCAACAAAGGGAAAAATATTTTAATTTAAAATAGATTTTTGAGAGACAATTACTTTATAATATGGATAAAATGATGAATGGGATGTACTCTCAAGAGGAGAAACATAAAACCAAAATTACCAATATTTAAACTCAATTCAATCAAATTAATAGAGAGTTAAGTGGTAGGAAAAAATGAAGTTTCCAAGTACAATTGAAATGAAACCTATGGATAATTCCATGGTTGTGGCCATTAGGAGTGGTTTAAAAACTTAATAGGATGTTAGAGTTGACCCTAGGGAAGTTCAAACTGAAAATCTAGGAGAATTTGTACAAAAACATTAGGGCAATACTGAATCTATAAATGTGGACAAAACTGCTGTAACTCAAGTAAATCAAGATGTTCCACCTAAAAATATTAAATAAAATGACTCTAAAATGAGAAAGAATAGATATAAAGAAAAGTTTACTATATAATAAGGGGAAATTCCTATTATTCTTAGTAATTTTTCACATATATCCCTTTCCCTTAAAGATTAAAATCTAATAATAACATACCAAATTTACTTCAATTCCTTGTTATTTTCAACAAAATCTACATGAATATTCCTTTTATCCAAGATTTAAATTAGATTCCATAATATTTTAAATTTCTTAAGAAAATTTATACAAATAAGAAAAATTTGAAAGAGTTCACTATATATAACCTCACTGAAGAGTGAATCACTATTATTCAAAACAAAATCCCACCAAATCTTAAAGATCTAGAGATTTTTTTCATTCTCTACACCTTGGGGGATAATAGTCAATTTAATTTCCTATGTGACCATTGAGAAAGCATAAATTTTCTTTCTTTCTCACAATTTCAACAATTGGGATTAGGATAATTTCAACCTACTATAATGGTTTTACAATCGGATGACCTCTCTTTTACCTATCCCATAGGTAAAGTTGATGACCTTATTATAAGAGTTGGTAAGCTTTTATTACTATATACCTTCTTGTCCTATAAATGGAGTGTGACGAATAAGAACCTATCATTCTTGGAAATAAATTCTTATCCACTAGGGGATATATTATCAATGTTGAAGAAATTAGTCTAATTTTTATGTTTGGTGAGAATGAAGAATAGTTCCACGTGTTTAAGAATGTGAAAGAACCAACATTTGGTGAAAAGTATTCTAGAGTTAAAATGCTAGAAGTCTAGAACTCTTTAAATCAAGAAAAAAAATTTGTTAAAAAATATGCAGCTAAATAAACTCATGTATAAGATGAAATTAATTATTTTTAGAAATATATAAGAGTTAAAAGTTATAATCTATGTAATTTTCCAAATATGGATAGTAGCAATGTTCTAGTTTTTAGAGATTTCAAGAAGATAATTTTTTTCTTTTTGTAACTTAGAAAATTTCTAGGAGAGATTACAGTTGAATTTGACACTTTAAATAAAGTTGAGGAACATTTTGATGCTTGTGATATAGATATTTTTCAATACTTTTATGATTTTTTTAAGGAAAATATTTTAAAACAAAATTTGAACTTTGAGTGTAATGAGCTATCCACTTTGGACTACAATGATAAAAAGTGTATTTCTGAACATAAAATTGAGAACTTCTTAAAATTTTAGACTCAATTTAAGAAAAAATTCAAATATCTTGGGCCTCTTAGGCCCAAGAGTCTACTATCCATTAAAGAGGAACCAAAAATTGATCTTAAACCTCTGCCATTATACATGAAATATTCATTTCTAAGTGAAAAATATTCATTTACAGTCATCATTTATTCTGAATTAGATAAAAACCAAGAAAAAAATCTAAAAATCTTGCTGAATAAGTAAAAAAATACCATAGGATAGACCATTTCAGATATCAAAGGAATTGGTCCTACATTTAATATGCATAGGATTCCTATGGAACTTGATCATAAACCAAGAGTTGAGTGTTAAAGAAGGATAAATCTGAACATGAAAGAGGTTGTAAGAGAGGTGGTTATCAAACCGCTTGATGTTAGGATTATATACCCCATTTTTAATAATTCTTGGTTTATTTTGGTCTAAGTAGTACCCAATAAGGTAGGATTCATTATTGTGACCAATGAGAGTAATGCGAAAATTCAGGTTGGAAATGCTACCAAGGGGAGAGTTTTTATCGATTATAGAAAGTTGAATTCTACAACTAGAAATGATCATTTTCCAATTCTATTTTTAGATAAAATTATCAAGAGGTTAGCTGGTAATGATTTTTTTTTATTTTCTATATGGCTACTCTGGTTACAACTAGATTCCTATAGCCCCAGAAGAGTAGGAGAAAACCACTTTCACATGCCCCTTTGGGACTTTTTCTTACCAGTGAATTCCCTTTGGATTCTGTGGGGCACTAGATACCTTCCAAATATGTATGATGGATATATTTTCATACATGATTGAGATAACCAGTAAGGTTTTCATGGATGACCTTTCCATTTTTGGTAATTTGTTTAAGAACTATTTTAAAAATATGGAACTTGTTTTGTAAATATACTTAGAGACCAATATTGTTCTAAATTGGGATAAATGTCAATTCATGGTTACTAAAGTTATTTTTCTTGGTAACAAGGTTTTTAGGAGGGGTATAGAGGTTGAAAATTCTATGATAGTGGTTATTCAGAAGCTTCCCACTCTTGTGAATGTCAAGGGTATAAGAAGTTTTCTAAGAAATGCTGGTTTTTACCAGAGATTCATAATTTTTTTTTCTAAAATCATTAGGCCTATTTGTTCAATTCTATAGAAAGATATATCTTTCTTATTGGATAAAAATGTCTTTAATATTTTAATATTCTTAAGGAGAAACTCACTTCTTCACCCATTATCACTACACCTGATTGTAACTTTCCATTTGAACTTATGTGTGACGCTATTGATGTGGCTACATGAGTGGTTTTAGGCCAATTAAAAGATAAGATATTTCTTGTAGTGTATTATACTAGTCGGTTTCTAGATTATGATCAAAGAAATTACACCAAAACTAATAAGGAGTTATTGGTTGTTTTTTTTACCCTAGAAAAATTTAGGTAGTGCCTAATTGGATCCAAAGTTATAGTTTTCACATACCATTTTTCTTAAAATAATTTCTATCCAAAAAAGAGGCAAAACCCAATCTCATTAGATAGACAATTTTATTACAGAATTTTTTTTAGAAATTAAATACAAGAAACCTGCTATAAATTTTGTGGAAGATCATTTTTATAGACTATATACCACCCAAATTAATTATCCTAGGGAGATAAATTCAACTTTTCCTGATGAAAAACTACTCACTATTCTGATTAAATAATCTACTTGGTATGAATATTTTGTGTTTTTTTAGATATTTAAGTTATTCCTAAACATTTTACCTATAACCAAATAAGGAAATTTATCAATGAACTTATGTAATACCTTTGGGATGACCCATTCTTGTTTATAATATGTGATGATGGAATTCTTTAGAGGTGTGTTTCTGAAGAGTATATGTTTTCCCATTCTTGAAAGTTATCCCTAATCACCTTGGTGTGGCCATTATAGAGAATAAAGAACAACACAAAAAGTATTTCAACCTATATTATGTTGGACTTCTTTGTTCAAGGATGCTAGTAGATTAGTTTTTGGTTATGATAAGTGTCAAAAGTTAGGGAATGTTGGTAGAAAGAATTTCCCCAAAAGGGGATTTCAAAAGTTGAAATTTTCTATGTTTGAGTATTGGATTTTATGGGACCATTTCTATCTTATTATTGGAATGAGTACATCTTAGTGGATGTAGATTATGTTTAGAAGTTGTTTTAGGTAGTTTAAATCCCTAATAATCGAGCTAATAGTATTATAAAATTCATCAAGAAGAATATATTTTCTAGATTTGGGTTGCCAAAATCTTTTATAACTCATAATGGAACTCATTTCAAGAATTAAAAATTAAAATCCTTGATAGAGAAATATATATTTCTTCATATTATTGGAACTCCTTACCATCCAAAATATAGTGGACAAGTTGAAATTTCAAATAGTGAGTTGAAACATATATTAAAGAATAATTTCATTAATTATAGGAAGGATTAGTCCTTAAAATTAGATGAGGCATTATGGACCTACAAAACTACTTTCAAAACCACAATTGGTATGTCTCTATTCATGTTGCTTTTTGGGAAATGTTTTTATTTTACTTTAAAGTTTCAACACATGTCATATTGAGATATAAAATAGTTGAACTTTTATTTTAAGACTGTTGGAGAGATGATACTGCTATAACTAAGTGATTTTAATGTTATTAGAAGAGAGTCCCATGATATTTATAAGATTTATAAGGAGATGACTAAATATTTTCATGATTCTTTTGTACAAAACAGAGAATATAAGGCTGTACATAATGTTTTTCTTTATGATTCAAGACTTATAAATTTTCTTGGGAAGCTCAAATCTAAGTGGTCTGGACCTTTCAATATTCTTAGAGTTCTGGTCAATGGAGTTGTTGAGTTGATATGAGTAGAGAATCAAAATTTCTTGGTAAATGGACAAAGAATCAAGAACTAATTTAAGGGAAAACCAAAGGATTTTTCCATCATATATTTCTTTTATGACTAAGAAAACATTAAGTCTTACTGAAGACTTTAAATTTAACACTTCATGGGAGGCAACCCATGATTTTTTTGTTGTTTTCTTAGTATTGAATAATTATAAATCTACTTGTGCATCTACCTTGGATTAACTTCTTATTTTATGATCTAGGTAAGGATGAAATTTTTATACAAGTACCTCATGGTAAATTTTTTCAAACTCTTTTAAAGGTTTTTCATTTTTTTCATTGTTAATAAGATCTTCTAGTTGGAGCCTCCGGGATTAAACTTCCCTAAAATTTTTCTTTGGTTATTTTCTTTCTTGAACTTTTTAATTCTAGATTCTCATGTTCATAATTTTAATTATGCATGTACCAAGGGTTGACTAATCAAAGGGAAAACATTTAATAATAAATGGAGAGTATTTTGGATTATCTCGGATACAAAATCTTCATTAACCAGGGGATATTTTTTTTTATTTCTATAATTTTACTCTACTTATTCTTTTGGTTTATTTTGTTTCTGTTAGAAATTTTACTGCAAAGATTTTATTTTTTCACAGTGTAAAATTAAATGTAGAGAAGTAATACCCCTGGTTGTTTGTGTTTAAATGATAGTTTTTTTCTTTTTTGGGTGATTATCATACTTTTTCTAGAGTCTTGAAAGTCTATTTGAAATATATTTTCCAACTTGTTGACACCCTTTTCACTATATACTCAATGACTAGCATGCTATTTTTTCATTTTATTGAACAATATATTTATGTTCTAATGAAAAAATTTACACACTATTTAAATTTATTTAGGAAAAATGCTAGAATTTGTGGCAACATGTTTTTGAATTGAATGATACCCCAAAAACATGAATTCAAACTACTGAAGCTATAAAAATTGGTTGAAAAAATTGTTTTAATTGTTTCTCGCACTTTAGAATTCAATATTGGTGAAAATTTTGGGTTTTAGGTGTGTGTGTATGTGTGTGTGTGTGGGGGGGGGGTATTAAAATGTTCTTAACAATAGATCTTTGAGAGCCCATAAAAAACCCCTTAAATTTTTTAAAATTGATATTTTTTTAATCTTTTACCATCATCTTCAGCGGGTCAAATTTTTTCTTAAGTTTTAAGATTGTGATTACACTTTGAGGTTATTAATTTATATTACTCCATGGATTTAATTAAGAACAAAATTTTATTATCTCTCGAAAAGATTTTTTTTTGATAAATTTTTGGTGGAATGTTTTACAACATTCATTAGCTTAGAACTTTTTCATTGGAATTTAAAATCATAAGATATTCATCCAAATGTACTATAAAATGAAAATCCAAATCCAAGTTGAGTCACTTTTATTTTATTATTTCATCCCTTTTATTTAAGTTTCTAGATGAGTTATTTATTCTGATTTTAATTATTAAACTTTATCATCTAATAAAGTGTGTATTTATTATGCATTTTAATTACGTGTGTCGACACACCTGGAGGTAAATAGAATTTTGGACTTCTAGTTAGATGGAAATTGATGTGTGTTAAATTATTTTTAAAATTTTCAATTTCAACCTCTTTTGTAAAATAAGAATCCAACTTTAACATTGATTTTGATTCATTTTAAGGGGATAATCAAAATTTTAACTTGATAAAGTTCAAGGGGGAAAATTTATCTGAAAACTAAGTCTTTGTGGCATTTTCCTGTTTTTCACTTTTAAGATTTCTTATTTTACATGGAAATTGACTAAGAAATTTCTTAAGAACAAGAAATTATTAAGTGTTGAGGAATTTGATCTGACCATTATTGCATGCATTTTTCAAAAATACATTTGTTTTTTTAATGTATATTTAATGTTGAAATATGTGTTTAAGTGATTAATTATAGTATTATGATTTATTTTTTTGATAATTAGTGAATTAATGTTTTAGTATTAAAATGTTTAATTTGATATGATAATTTTATGAGTATTTTGAGCCTCGTTTATTTTATTTAACTTTGTTTGAAAATTTAAAATTTAAGTTCATCAATTTAATCTTTTTTGATTAATTAATTTTCTTTTCCTTTTCTTTTTTGTTCTTTGTTGTTTAAATTTAAATGGACTTAGTTTTAGTTTTAATTTAATTTATTATTTTAATGTTTATTATTATTATTATTTATTTATTTATTTTCAATGTTAATTTAATTTTTTAATCTAACAATGTCATCTGCATAAAGGAATTTGTTAAAAGTTTCTTTAGAATTTATTTTATATAATAATTTACACCTATATAAGTGATTCAGAAAGAAAAATTGAGTTGGGTTCTTGGAGGAACATTTGAAGAAGGTGAGACCAGTGGATGATGATGAATAGAAAAGATTCAAACTAGAGATATTGATTCAATACGAAAGAAGAGATGAATCTAGGAGATTCAAACTAAGGATCTCAATTCAATCTAGAACAAGACATGAGTACACATCAAGGAAGAACTGAGTCTAAACTGGTTTGATTGGATCAAAGAACTTCTAAACCAGACCAATGACACCAATACTGAAATTTAATATCGAGGCCATATGACATTGATTCAATACAAAGATATTGGTGAACGTGTATGCATTTGGGAGCTCGAGTGCAGTCGATCGAAAAGGAAATTAGTTGCAGTATAAAGGAAAGAGAAATATTGAATTAGTGGTTCAAAAAAACAATTAATAGCCACAAAATTGATGAACTGATCCATCTATGCCAAAAATCTAGAATAATTGAGATCCGGCTGTGTCCTATAGAAAAAATATTGATCTAAGATCCTGAGTTCGACCTTCTTCATGGTGAATTCTATTGGATGAAGCCTAAAATTATAAACATCAATGGGAGATATGAGATTCTTATTTTGAATCTATCATCTGATTCCACCAAGAACATAATATCCAATTTTTAGGGGGGGGGGGTGTTTTTAATCTAGTCGCATCCGATTTTGAGGATGAAGATGATTTCTATTGAGATTGGTGAATGTTTTCACTGTTTCAAGCTGAAGTCAGGAAGGTGAAGGGTTGAGCATGTTGAATATATAGAGAGATTTGGTCTTGCGCTAACACTGAGTGTGATGAATCTGAAAAGGGGAAAATAAAAGTGTACCTTTTTAGTGATGAATGTCAGGTAACCCTAACAAATTAATGCAATGTAAAAAAGGGGCAATACGAAGAGATAGGGGGACACCATCATATTTATTGATGGATAACATTCGGAGACTGATAGAATCGATAAGATATTTTCGAAGTGGAGCTAAAGAAGGAGCTATAGATAGTTCATGAGTTCATTCTAGAGTTAATGATTACGGGAATACTTCTTGTATTCATCTTATTTGATTCATTCTTAATTTGTAATTATTTTTTTGTTGATTAAACAATGATTGTTTGTTAAACACTAAGTGGGAAAATTTGATTATACTAGTTATTATTTTTAAATCTTTCTTTCTGTAGTCATTTTTAAAATTGAAATCAACTTCTTGATTTAAATAACCGAATGAGTTTTATTCATGATGAACTGAAAAAATCATCCAATTAATGGTCAATTTACTTGATCGAGATTTTAACCATGCATTTTCAATTGTTGATTTTGTTTTTAATTTTAAAAACAAGGAAATAATTAAACCAGAAATTCAAAATTTACCTCACGTTTCATTTTTTTATCTCTTAATAAACATGTTTTCACCACTTTTGTTCACACGCTCATCTATTTGTATTTAATTTTTTATTGTCTTTCTTAGACTGAAACTCAATTGCCTTCCCTAAGGATTCGATATCCTAAATCATTTCTAGCTAGTAGTTTTTAGGTTTTAATTTATTCTAGTCAATAATTTAGAGTTTTTTCACTATTTATCAATTATACTCATTATATTTTATTTCTTAATTATCATTATTAAAGATGAAATGTTTTGATATCATATTTTTCTTAAAATATCCCGTTTTTTTTATTTCGCTATTTTTGTTCGAGTTCTTGTATGCATAAGTTGAATTAAATCCATAAGATTTAATAAATATATTTATACATTTATAAATCATAAATAATTTATTATAACCATCTATAAGGGTGGTGATAAGAATGAAGTTGGAAACATCCCCGTTGGTGGTTAACCGATCATTAACGAGACATTTTCCAAAGAAGAATAAAGAGATGTATGGAATATAAATACTTTATAAATATAATTTTTATTGATGGTTAACATCATTATTATAATTTTAACATACTATTTAATTAATTTTATAATATTTTGTTTTTAAAGTAGTTGTGAAAATAGGGAAGTGAAGAGGAAAATGAGAGAAGAGTTGATAAAATAATATCCTTTTATCAGTGTCGCTTCTCTTGTACGACACTAAACTCCCTTGATGATTGGTGTTTGTTTACTCCAGAATGTCCCTAGGGATTCTAAGGGGACTAATAGAGATTATTTGGGTAGATATTTTGATTTGGTGAGTGAGGGAGGATTTTTTTCCAATAAAAGTGAGAGTGGTTATATATACATGAAAAAATGGGTATATTCTGGATAAAATATTGAATAAAAATATATTATCCAAGGAAAAACTTTAAATAGTAACATTTTTGACATAATAAATTATATTTGAATAAAATAAAATTTTTATGACTTTGAGTCACTTTATAATTAAAATTTATTAGTTTAATCAAAAGTAAAGGAGAAAAATGAAAAAATGTTTATTTAAAGGAACACTTTAGAATTTTAGGCTTTGGAAATTATTATTTTTGGTTTGGAAATTAAGTTTATTATTTTTAAATGACCAATTTATCTTATTAATTTAATTTTGGGCTGAAATAATTAATTTAGTGTTTATTAAGTCATCATTTTATCATCATTTTTTCATAAAACATGTGGTATTTAAAAAAAATGTTTTTAATATTCATGTAAAAATAGAAGTATTTTAGAAAATTTCCAAAAAACCACCCATGAAAAATTTCAACATGATAATTCTAAAAATAAAATTCATTTTATGAAAATTATTTTCTAATATAAGTAATTTTATTTTTTAATATATAAATTTTTATTTTTACAAAATATATTAAAATATAGTTTATTAAAAATGTGAAAATATTTCTTTGAGTTTTTAATGGTGATATTTATTTTATAGAATTATTGTATTTATATTTTCTTAAATTACTCATGATAGATTTTATTTACATTACATTTTATTATTTTGAGTTCAAATTACTATTTCAATAGTCATGTTACTATTCCCAACAGTTAGGTAATTATTCCAATGGTCAAATTACTATTCCTACAATCATATTAACTCCCATAATTACCACTTTATTCCTTTATTCAACATTCACTAAAATTCCTCCCAAGGTTCTATATTTTACTTTTCAAATATGTCGATTGATTTACTAATATTCTGTTTATTTTCTATAATTTTTTTCGTGGGGGGGGGGGGTGATTCTAGTAGATAGGACAGATCTGAATTTTCCCATTCTATTATTATTATTTTATATTTTTTCCAATTGCAATGCTTCTCATTTTCATGGGTTTATTTTCTAACCAGTTTAATGATCTCTATTAGTGAAATAAAGTTTTTTTGGTTTATTTATGTGTTTTATATGTATAATACTATATGTAATATAATATAAAAAATATTTATTTAGGAAACAAATATTCCTTATAAAATCTGGGTCGTTATAGATTCTTTACTTGGATCCTATAGAAAAATGATGGTAGGACAAGATATATTCAACCGAATCATCAACAGAGAAGGAATTACTAGTTGAGTTACTTCCATATATGCTCATCAATTAATTATAAATTACATGTAATGATCATCCTCTTCTAGTTACTCTATTTTTCTATGGTTAAGTAATCTATGGGTTTTCATTACAACAAGATGTTTTGTCATGTGCAGTAATAATTATTCATAAAATAACACTAAAAAGATGAGTTTTCAATGTGATAAAGACACTTTCACTGCGCTAAGAACCTATAAGTGATATCATACCGATCACATATTTAATTTATAATTATTTATTATTCATTGATTGTTTAGATGAATTTGTGATTTCTTTTAATTATGATCATTTTTTATTAATATTACACCATCATCATTTGTTTACTTTATTCATTCTTGCTAACTTAACTAGTAAATTGTTAAGATTAAAATGAAGAAACATCCAATAATACCATCTAGAGGTGCCAAAGGTTCTGGATGAGCAAAAAAAGACTACATGATGTGTACTGCCTAACTATACACCATATACCTATGTTTCTCATCCATATCTCATGATAAAATCAAATAGATCTAATGAAATTTGATCTAATATCCAATAAAAGCATATCAAAGTGTATATTTGGACTGTATGACACATAATTTGAAGAACTACACACCATGTAACCACTATACATAGTGTGTAGTCCTTATCTTCTCACAACTAAGAACCTGTGGAGTCCTAGTGTGTCATGTATCAGATATATAAAATAGGGATTGAAAATCCATGTGACTCTAACGAAACATGCTATGTAAGATGGAAAACTCACCATGTACCTAGAACTCATCCACAACAATCAACAAACCTAGTTTCTATGCATGTGCAGTAGATACATGATGAAGACAATACACACTGTGTAACCATGTACATGCCTATAGTCTACTGAAAAAGTGTGTCCAATTTTATGTAGAGATAAGAAGTAAATATATAATTCAACATACCCATATGTGTTCCATGTTACATTTATTTGATAGTACATACCATGCCATAGGATTGATAATTATATATTAAATCAATTTATCTATTAAATTTTTTGATGAAAACACACAATTGCCTCTAAGTAAACTTGTTTACTTTGTTACCTAATAAGTCCAACCAGAAGCAAATCTTCTGACCATTCATTGAAAATAAAACACAAGGTTGATAAGATATAGATATGGTCAAACAAAGGGGGGTTTCCCTTATCCATGAAACAAAATAATTACATATCATAATATGAAAAATCATTTTCATACTCATATTCATTATTAGTTTCCCAATCATATTGAGAATTACTTCAATTTCTAAGTATCTCTATATACTACTGTATTAGAGACTTGGAGGATGATCTAGTGGTCACAATTTTTGGTAGGTAAGAATAGCCCTTTTGTGGCTTACTCTTAGTAGGAGTAGGAGTAAAACTATCATTGTTGATCACTTTTTTATTACCATGAAGGAAAGTGTATTTGAATATGGTATGAGTAATATCCGTAACCTTAAGGGGAGTGATATCACTCACCCTTTCATCATCAGAGACATTCCCCCATTTGTCAGAGATTTTTGGAGAAGTGAACATGTTCTGGATTTCCTGTTGAAAATGATCAGTAGGTGGATTAAGATAAATAACCTAGGGGTGAACTAATTTATTACCCTCAATTTGGGTCTAAGGATATAGAAATATAAGTAGGAAAACCTCCCTCTCTATGACCATCCCAGCTCCATGCTAAATCCTAGCTTCAACATCACTTGGGGAAGCTCCAAGAGTCCCTTGATCTACCGATTGATCAGTTGCATGGAGATATTGAAACTCTTGTGAATTCAGTCTTGCCCCTAAAGAGGAGGCATACCCTTTAATAGTATTCTGAGAACCTATAAACCCATGCTAATTCAGAGGATTATCATCCAAAGAGTTAGCAGTGACAGGCAACTTCCCATATGGCTTCTCATTCTTATCACTGGAAGGGGGGGGGGGGGGTCCCCAGAAGGACAATTAACTTTGTCCTAACTAGAATATCTCTTGCACATAGATGCATCATGCCCACTAGTAAGAAAATTTGAGAAAATTATGGACTTAATATAAGATTTTTTGGAATGAACAACCACCTTTCAAGAAAAGAAAATATTAGGGAACTTTTTATAAACAACATAAATGTTCAGGTCTTCCCTATGTATGGATAACACTACTTTCCTAGTTAGAATTGTATTCAAATCAACTTCCATTAGTACTCTAGAAAAATAACCAAAACTATCCTGCTCCATGTTTCTATCCATTTTAATTGGAACTCCAACTGACGAAGCTAAATCAAACAAGATATTGGGATCCCAATAGATCCAATTAAAGCCATAAACCCAAACTTGAGTGACCGAGTTTCTAACCTCAAAAGGGTTTAAGATAGAGTTCCATTCCTGAATTCTCAAAACACCTGAGTTCAAGTAAATTGAACCAAAACCCCATTCCTTTTCCATAAAATCTGAATTAGGAAATAAAAAGTGAAAGAATCCACACCCCACTGGAATACACTTCCAGTTTTAAAATACCCAAACCAAAGATAATATAGTCATCATATCACTTGATTTCCATGGTTTTTTCCCTTTAGAGAGAATCACACTTCCAATAATAGAGTGAAAAAAATCACAAGTTGTTTCGAGACTGCATACGACCATGAAATAACATGAGCAGTGTCTCACCTTTAGAAGATCCAGTCAGAATCATCCTCATTAGGGGAAGGAAAAATCCTATTGAACACTAAGGGATTACCTTGAGGAATTGCTTTAGAGGAAGGAACATCAGGGTCCTGAGGCTGCAAGATCCGGTCATCCTTCTTACCTGTAGGCATCACACTGGCTGCCTTCCCACCCACAACAACATCTAATCAATTCTATGTAGAGGGTTTCACACCACTCGGGTCGAATCCAACATTACCCTAATTATGATAAATTTAATTAATTGAATCAATTCATAGCATTTTATCTTAATTAAAGAACAAATCAAAGTAATTGATAACCAGATTGTAAATGTATGTACATTTCAGGTTGTACAGATGATAATGAAATTATACCAGCCACATGTTTTTTATTGGTTTCTTTTATTTTATTATGTATAATTTAAAAATGATGGACTACATGTTATACCCTCCTCCTTATCATATAAGGTCTTGCATTCCCATGTTTTATTTTATACAAACCACCTTTATCCAATCCATTGGACCCCTCACCTGCATGTGAGTGAAAGTTTATATAAGGATGGAGCTCCCACGTGAGAAGAGGCAGTCCGAGTTCAAGATCTGTGGTGAAACCAATCAAGGAAATACATAGTAGCTAAGGTGTAATAATACTACGAAAACCAAGATATGGTTTAAGGTGTTTTTACCTAGGGTTGAGGGTTGGTTTATCACATTCTAGATAAACTAACCATTAGATAATCTCATGACCATTCCACTTATATTTTATTTATATCAGTTTCATGGTAAATTATTTATGTTTTTGGATGTTTCATGACAACCTAATAAATGAATTAACAGGCATGGAAGATGGAATAAAATATAACCAGATTATGCATGATTTTTTTATCATACATGGTTAATAACTTAAGTAAAATCCAATTAATATTAACAAGGAATGTGATAATATAAAATGAACTTTTACATATGAAGATAAAATTTCATCAAACTAAAATATTATGTCATCATAACCATTCGATACTCAAGTTAAAATCAATATAATATTTCAAAGTTCTTGACCAACCAAATTTGGGATGCCTTAAATTATCAAGGAACCTTTAGCTTAAAGTTTTGGGTTGAATTAACTTAGTTTACATCAAGGGTTGACTACCCAAGTAGGAATTAGTATAACTAAGAGTAACGGGTTAAGGAAACTTTTATTTAGGATTTTAGGATTGGAAATTCCAGTAAATGAATCAAGGATCCATGAGGCAATATAGTAAGAAAGTTATGCCTACCTAAAACCGTACAAATAAATTGTTTGGACCAAGTCTAGGCGATGAGAAGGGGAATATGGATCCATTACACTAAAATATCTAAGAAATATGATATTTTTAAACTAATGGTTAGTTCTATTAGGTTTCAAAAAAATAGTAGTACATTAGTGGAATTCAATCTTATTTTTTTTTTGTAATCAAGTAAAGCACTAATTATCTAATCTCAATTTGTAGAAATGAAAAATCAAACAACTTTGAAAATATCACTGTCATTAATATTGGATAATGATAAAATTCTCACTAGAACGAATTTTCAAGAATGTTATAGATTCTTATACATTATAATATGCCATGAATAGAAATTATACGTGTTGGAAATCCCACTTCCTAAGTTTCTTTCCAAAGAGGCCAGTGAGGAAGAAGTAACTCTCTACCAAAAGCATGTGGAAAACACAATGGATGTCTTTTTTTTTCATGTTATCCTTCATTTTTAGTGAGATTATAAATAAATATGAGGATATGGATGTGTATATTATCATTTCTCTTCTTTAATATCTCTTTCAAGAGAAGGAGAGATTAGAGAGATATGAGATATCTAATGCATTGTTCACATGAAATCTTAGAGAGTTGGATCCAGATAGGCTGCATATATTCAAGATGATTGGATACATTGATAACCTATAAATATTGTGGTTTAAGATCCCCGATGTGCTATGAATATATCTCATCTTATCCTCATTACTTAAAAACTTATCCAATTTTTTTGTGAATTATAATATGATCAACAATAAGAAGACACTTTTAGAACTTATTACTCTTATTCAATAAGTTGATAAAGACATGGGGTGTGAAAAACCAATGTTCCTTATAGTGAATAAGAATAGGAGTAATAAGGAAATGGGACTGAAGACTTATACTAATTCTAAGGCTCCAGATAACCGTCATTTCAAGTAGAAGAAGATCTAGAAGTAATGAAATAAACATGTTACTGTATGTTTTTCTTATGGAAATCATGGCCACTAGCAGAGGAATTATACCCAGCCAAAGAATAATGGAGAAGCTTTATGTGTATTTTTTCTTGAGTGTAATAGTTTTATATCTACAAGGTATTAGATACTTATTGTGGTGCTTACATTTTAATCCAAATATAAGAACCAAGTAGATTTCAGAAGGTTTCTAGAGGCGAGGTGGATCTACGGACTATCAATGAAGTGAGGATAGTTTCTCTATCCATTGGATACTACCATCTCACATGGTAAAAATTATTATTTTCTATTGTAAAGAATTTTTATTTTGTTACTAGTGTTACTAATAACATCATATATGTTTACTATTTAGACATGGATGAATTTATTTTTAGTTGTGGAAATAAGAGTTGTTTTTTTTTATAAATATAACATATGTTATGTTATGGAAGAGTTAAATAATGGTATTTATGTATCAATAATAGAAATATGATTTATACCAATAGTTCTATACCAACAATTTTAGAAAAACCTTGGTATAGGTATGTATATGGCCACCTATACCAACAGTTTAACCAAACCGTTGGTATTGTTAATTCTCCTGGGCACCTATACCTATGTTTTGTATTTGGTCAAACTATTGGTATAGATAAATTTTTCTAGAAACCTATACCAATGGTTTGGGAAAATTGTTGGTATAGGTATGTATATGTCCACTTATAATAATGGTTTGGTCAATATATTGGTAAAGGTAATTTTTATGGACACCTGTACCAATAGTTTTTGAAAAAACTATTGCTATAAGTAATTTTTATAGACACCTATACCAATGGTTTGGAAAAACTGTTGGTATAGGTGGTGTTATTATTTATGAATAATAATAATAATAATAATAATAATAATAATAATAATAATAATAATAATAATAATAATAATAATAATAAATATTTTCTACTTCAGAAGTGGCACAGTGGTGAATGTGAGGGGCCTAAATTGGAAATTCTTTGAGAGGTTTAGGGTACGAATCCTGGGAGTCCTCTTTTAGGGAAAGCCTCTCCCCTGGGATTCACCCATCTTGACGGGTCACCTGATCTCGTGCTGGGTGGGAAAAATATGGTCCAGCCCACAAGTGCTGAAATATTGCTTGCAAACCATCACCACTCATACTGTTACCCTCATGGGAACTCTGCCATCTCGACTAGCAATGGCTTCATCCTGGCTGGGGATCTACCTCTAGGGAGTGACCCCATTTTGGGGAATGGGTTTCCTTATGTGGAGGGTTCGAAAAGGCCACGCATGGTAATTCCATTTTTTTCTACAAAAATAATAATAAATACTTCAATTTTATTTTTTTATACACAAAAACACACATATATTTATATATATGAACATATAAGAAGTCTTAGGATAGTAGTAAATTCATTAAAATATAAGCGGGAGGTTGTGGGATCAATTCCCAATGATGGATTTTTTTTAATAGAGGATGTATACCAACGGTTTGACCAAACCTTTGGTACAAGTATTTATTTTTAAATTACATATACCAACAGTTTGAGAACCATTGGTATAAGTATTCTATACCGATGGAGAATAACCCAAAAGTCACCCAAACCATTGGTATAAGCTATACCAACCATTTGAGGGGCTATACCAATGGTTCCAAACCATTATTATAACCTTTTTTTTCTAGTAGTGTATTAACTTAGGGAAAAAAATATTGGAAATTGATAACTAAAAAAACACACATGACTCATTTAACACCCAGTTATTGAATCACCATCTTGGTTATGTAAATGAGAGGTATTTGACAAAGCTTTATCAAGATGGTTTTTTATAATATTTTGAGCTAAAACCACTTGAAAGATGTCACGCTTGTTTACAAGGCAAGATGACCAAAACACCATTTAGTGGCCAAGGTAAAAGGGATATAGAACTTCTAGAATTGGTACACACTGATGTGTGATGACCTTTTCAAGTATAAGATAAAGGTTTATTCTCATACTTCATTAATTTTACCAATGAATTGAATAAGAATGCTTGTGTCTATTTGATGTGGTATAATTTTGAATCCTTTGAGAAGTTTAAAGAATCCAAGAATGAATTTTAGAATCATCTTAGCAATAATATAATGAAACTTTGATTGGATTGAGGTGACGAATATCTTAACCAATACTTTATTAACTTTCTATAGGATTATGATATTTTATATCAACTCATTCCACCTTATACAACACATTGGAATGGTGTTAGTGAAAGGAGGAAATGTACAACAATGGACATGGTAATATTGATAACGAGTCATCCAAACCTTCTATTATCATTTTGGGGATATGAATTATAGGCTACATCATACTTACTAAATCGAGTACCAAATAGAGTAGGAAATGGTATTTCCTTTAAGTTATGAATTGAAAAGAAACCCATTTTATCACAAGTTCATGAATGGGGATGTGGGGAATTTGGTAAGGCTAGCTCAATCAACAAACTATCACCTCAAGTTATGAAATTTATCTTTATAGGTAATCCCAAGGAAACAAGGGGATACTATCTATACAACCCTCCATACAATAAAGTAACTGTTACAAGATAGGTTGTCTTTATTAAGAGGGAGAAAGTCTCAAGAAGTATAGTGGGAGAAAGATTTAATTCAATGAAATTGATGCTCAAGAAACACAAGAGTTGGTACATAAATAGATTCCACAAGTCCCAATGGAAGAATTTGTTCCTAAAACACAAGTACAATGCATGAGTGATAGATAGGTAAGAGAACCAGAGAGATATGGTTTTCTGGTCATCGATAATGGTGACTCATTATTGGTTGATATTGATGACCCTTATCTCTTATAAGAAGGTAGTAGAGAGCTCATAAGATGCAAGATAACAAGAATCCATAAATTCTGAGATGTATTCCATGCATTAAAACCAATTTTGGATTCTGATCCACTAGTTGATGCAAAACCTGTTGGGTGTAAATGGGTATTCAAGAGAAAATTGGACATGGAAGGTAAAGTAAATACCTATAAATCATGGTTGGGGGATAAAGAGTTTAGATAATGTCATGAAATTGATTATGATGATTTTTTTCTATTTCTTATATTTAGATCTATCATAACTTTTCTTTCCATACCATCTTTCCATGAATATGAGATTTGGAATATGGATATCAAAATGACTTTTCTTAATGGTAACCTTGAGAAGGATGTGTATATGACATAACCATAAGGGTTTGAGATTCCAAGAAATAAAAAAAAGGTTATGTAAGTTGTAGAGATCCATTTATGGATTAAAGAAAACATCCAGGTCATAAAATATTTAGTTCAATAAATCCATAAAAGAATTTTGTTTCATTAAGAATTAATGTGATATATGTGTTTATAAGTGGTTTAGTAGGAGTAAAGTTGTTTTAAAAGTAGTATATATTGATTACATATAACTAATTGGTAATGAGATACCATCTATATAAGAGGTTTAGGTGTGGTTGAGTATGTTTTTCTCTATGAATAACTTAGGTGAAGTAGCCTACATTCTAGGGATAAAGATCATACCCGATAGATCTAAGAGGATTCTTGGATAGAGTTAAAGTACATACATTGAGTTGATACTGAATAGGTATATTATGAAATAATCCAAGAGGGGATTGGTTCTAGTGTCACAAGGTATATATCATTCCAATTGTTTTCATTATACTGGAGGAAATAGATAGAATGAGTAAGATCCCAAATGATTCCATGATATGATCTATCATGTATGATATGTTATGTATGAGGCTTAATGATGAGTATAATTTGAGCATGGTAGGTAGATATTAAGAAGATATAGGTTAACAACATTTGATTACTATTAAGGCTATACTTAGGTATTTTAGGTGAACTAATGATTTGTTCCTAGTGTATGGAGGATATGAAGAAAGAGTCATCTTGGGTTATTGAGATGGAATCTTTTATATAGATCAGAATGATTTAAAGTTTCAATTAGGATATGTATTTTTTGTCAATAGAGGATCTGTGAGATGGAAGAGTTCAAATAAATCGACTATTACTGATTCTATAGAATATTATGAGTATATTGTGGCTTCCAGTACATTAATGGAAGTAGTTTTGATTTATTTTTTTCAAATAACTTGATGTGGTTCCTAGTATTCAAGACCCTATCACAGTTTACTGTGATAACACTGTAGTAGTGGGACTTTCCAAAGAGCCAAGGTCACATCAAAGGATAAAGCATAGACTTTATAAGTTTTATATCTTAAGGTATTTTTCTCAATGAGGTGAAGTTATAGAGATAATAGTATCCATATAAGAAAACATGGAAGACCACTTGATAAAGGTTACATCTTAGAAAATGCATGAGTATCATGTGAGAGATAGTGGACTAAGAGTTATTATCATTTGGATCTAGTGCAGGTGGGAGTCGATTAGAGTTGGTTCCCTAAAAATGAATTATTTAGTACCTAATTATATGATTTAATTATTAATGAAGTTTCATATCACATCATAATTTTAACTTTTCACAAAATTTTTATAGGCTAATGTCCTAGGAATATATGTCTCACTGAAAGGTCATGGAAGGTCACCACTATGATGAGAACTAGGAGGTTCCATGAAACAATTATTGAATATTGTTCAATAGTTGGATGATATTGTCTGATGGGACATATATGATATAATATATAAAGGGTAGAAGACTCATAATTCATTAAGACACCTTCTCATGATATTCACCCACGGTAATATCCAATATAATGGGTTATGAGAACATACCCATCAATAATAAATCCAAATTTACATGTGTTATTGGATGTTCCTATCAAAAGACATGTGTATTGATCCTTATACTTTAATACCATCATTAATTAATATTATGAATTGTGTACTTTTATGTAATGATAAAAACTGTGATGACATATTCTCATTCTGAGGTAGGATGTGTTGAGTATTTCATGAGTGATATTGAATTAATGGATAATATGAGAAAGGTATTATCTCTTCTATCTCTTGATGGAAGTTGAAATCTCATGCCCTTTAATGGGAATGAATCTAAGTGAAAAAATACATGGAAATGGTGCTTGGTCAGTGAGTACCTTTTAAGATAGTTAAAGAAAGATATATCAAACACATGGCACCAGTATACAACCTTCTTGATTAGAGATATCATGATAAAGAGATTATATTATATGGTAATCATTCATAGAAAGTTGAATGTCGTTACGACATTAACTTCTTTATCTATGGGTTCCTTGAAAAGTTGCTAGACTCTAACCAAGGAATTTATGCATTTATACCTAATTCCACTAAGAAAGAGGCCTAGAGGATGACACACTAAGTGTATCTGCAATATTTTATAAATTCAATTATTGAATTTAACTAGTTAGAATAAATAATATTTATTCAGTTTTGGTTGGTTGTGAAGATTTAATCAAAATATATTTAAAAGGATATGTGAGTTAAATAATAATAATAAATATTTATTTGTAAGCTTGGAGAATATAATATTTATTATATTTATTGATGAATAATTTAGTGATGTTTATTTATTAAATAAATAGTTATTATTAATATATTGATAAATTTCGATGAGAGAAAACAAACTGAGCTTAATGGTATGATTGAAAATGGTATAAATGATATTTATTTACATTCTTAAATCATCACATATGTATATAGAATAAAAATAAAAATAAAAATATTATTATTATTTGACATGAGGTTAACTAATAATTAAAAAGTTGGAAAGGGAATTGTGTTCTATTTTCCAACCCTAAACCTTCCATGATAAACATCTAATTATATCATTTTTTATAATAACTATTTTTGTGAAAAAATGGATATATTGTGACTATATCAATCCACAAATAGAGATTTAGAGATTTATAACATGCTTTATCTTCCTCCTATCTCAATACACCGAGATAATATCAATAGTTCTACCTCCTTAAAGAAGAATTATGTTTTGATCAACCACAAACAACACAAGCGATCAGGCCATGCTATCACTCAATGATTCTACATAAATGTTCAAAGATTGCAGTGTACATGTGGGTAACATCTAGATATATTATTCTCCTAGATCATACAATGCAATGATGATATGAAAATATCTAGTCAACTGGGTCATCAATGAAGAAGGAATTTCTAGTTGAGGTAATTCCATATATTCTCATAAATTAATTATAAATTACATGTGAATATCCCCCTATTCTGGTTCCTAAATTTCTCTCTTGTCAAGTAATCTATGTTTTTTCATTGGATATGAAAATTTTTCATTTGAAAAAACCATTATTCATAAATAATGACTAAAAATATGAGTTTTCCATGCCATAATGGTGCTTCCATGACACCTGAAACCTACAGAGAGAAGGTTATGAGGATATGCCAACTAATAGGAATTCCACATGTTATGTGTCGTTGGATATTACTATTTTCAGATGTGTGTATTGGTCCTTAAACTTGATATTATTATTAATTTAAATAACGAATCTTGTAATTTAATGTATTTCTAAAAACTATGATGGCATATTACCATAGCATGGTAGGATACATTAGGTGTGTCATAAGTGATATGAAATTAATAAATAAGTCAAGAAATAATTTTTCCCTTATAAGTTGTAGAATATGTTATCTATGGACCATTGATTGAAATAGGACAGTCTCATTAAACCCATTACCATGGTAGTTCATCAACAAGTTCATTTCAGGTAGTCAAATAAATATAATGAATCACATAGGTTGATGGAATTAGTATGCATCCTGATTGATGAGATATCAAGACAAAGATATTATATTACACAATAATCATTCATATGTGATTGTTGTTGTGAAAAAACAAAGTTATTTTTATGGGTTCTTTGATGAGTTTCTAGATGTTAATATTGGACTTTAGAAAAGTTAACCCAATTCTACTAAGAAAGAGACCTAATAGATCACACAATAAGTGTATCCATAATCTTAGAAAAATTATATTTGAATTAATTATTTGAATAAATATTATTCTCAAGACAAAGGGATAATAATTGTCCAGGTTAGGTTGATCACATGTATTTAATCACTAGTTATTTATATTTGTAATATATATGAGTTTAATATTAAATAAATATTAATTCATCAGTTTTTTAATATTATATTTATTAATCTCTTATTATTATTCATAAGTTAATAAATAAATATTTATTTATTCCCCATTTCAATGTATAAATTTATATATAAAGATTTCTTTAGTTACATGAATATTAAAATAAATATTTATTCATTGGTTAGAGAATATAACATTTTTCCATTTATTGGATGAATAATATGATGATATTTGTTTATATAAATAAATATTTATTATTCAAGGTTTGTTGAATGTCAAGGAGGATTGATTAGCTGAGTTAAAGGCTTGAAGGAATTGATATCTAAATATCTATGAGTTATCACATTCCATGAAATATAATAATAATAATAATAATAATAATAATAATAATAATAATAATAATAATTATTATAATAATAATATTTCAAATTTTTTTCACTTAGAATAATGAAATTAGGTGATGGACTTCGTATAATTGATAATTATCTGACCCTAAGTATAGAACCTAATTTATATCATTTTGTAGAGAGTGAGAGATGTGCCCAATAGATTCTCCTTAGAGAATAATATCAAATAACTAAAAAGAAGTTCTCAAGAACTCTATCAATAACATGATAAAACCAAATTTTTAACACCCTAATATTTTAAAATAAAACCATGATTGATAGAATATTTAATAAGCAATACCTATTTTTAATGAATTGTGATATAATATTAAAATATTATTAATGAAATATTTATAATATAACCTAACCATTAAATTGGAGGGTATGAATAGTATCAAATGATTTATGAAATATATATAAAGGTAATAATAAATATAAATTTATTTACAAATTATTAATAAATAAGAACTCAAAGATATTTTATTCTATAAAAAATACGTTTCCTTCAAAAATGATTTTTATTGTTTTTTCGAGAAAATATTATAATTAATTCATGGAAATTTTAGAAATGATATTTTATAAAATGAAAATAAATTTTTAAATCATCATATTTATATTAACTCCGGGTGAAATTTTTGGATTCTTTAGATAACATTGATTTTTCAGTGAATAGTAAAAAATACTGATTTTTTGTAAAAGTGTGTTTTATTTTAATAAATTATGTAATTTAAAAGTACCGTTATTATTTTAATTTGATTTAAAAGTAACATAAGTATTATTTATTTATTTATAATCCAATTTATTACATTTAAATCTCCTTTATACTGGATTTTAGTATAAGTTTATTTTTAGGATTAAAAACACATTTGTCTGAAAACTATTATAAAGTGTATAATATTACTCTATTTTAATTAATTAAAATAACCCCAATGAGGAATTATTTAAAGTAAATTTATAGATTATATATCTATATTTTTTAATTTAAATTCATATAATTATTATTTATATTCATATAGTTAATATAAGATTATCTTTTCCTTGAAAAATGCATTTTTTAGAAAACTAATTTTTGTGACACTTGTGAGTTTTATTTTAAATTAAACCCTAAAAATTATGTGAATTTAATTTGATAAAATTTATTAAAATTTTTTAATCAGAATTACTAATATTATATAATAAGTTAAAATTATTTTTTGGTCACAATGAATAGTAAAAACAGTAAAAAAATAATTACCGTGGTAAAAAAATTAAAATGGTAGAAGTGAATAACCTTAAAGGTAAAGTGGATAACATGTTTAAGAAATTTTTATTTTTAGTGGTTGAGATTTGTATAATAATTATATATTCTAAAATACTTTAGTTATCAATTTTTTAGGCACTTTTCTTGAGAGTGACTTCCCATTATTAAATAGTTTTAGGTATTTACAAAAATTCCACTACTCCTAAATTATAAAAGGGAACCCATTTCCTCACTTATTCACACCTATATATCCATTTTTATCAATAAAAACCTACCAAAATATCTCCCAAATATATTTTTCTACATTTTAGATATTTTTTTCTTCCCAAAATACTAACCTTAGGGTCCTCAATAAGATATCTATATGAGGTTCTTCTAAGTGAAGGTAATTGTCTTCACCAAGATCCTTATTTTTTACTTCTTCTTTTTCCACATTAAATTATGTATTAGAAATTACAATATAATAACAAAAATATATAATATATACTAAGGTTTTATTATGTTTATTTCATAATTTTCATCCATGTCCTCTTCCATTAAATGAGAAATAAAACCTTAGATCATGTGTATGATGGACTACCACCTCGAGAATCGATGAAATTTTATTCCCACTATCACCTCACATGGATATTCAAGATGATGTATTTAATGTTGATATATTATATTCATTAAATATTAATAATTATTTAAAATTATAATATGATATACCTTCTTACCTTTCTATCTATTAAAAAATAATAACATCGTTCATGTGTACGACATACTGCCGCCTCACAAAGCGATGTGATTTATTTTTTATTATCGTATCACATGGATGGTATATGTAAGTGTATTTAAATAAATAATATTATATTTATGATATTATTATCATTATGTAAATATAAAATAACACTTAAATTCTTTCCATCATGATCATTAAAAAATGAAAACTTTACACATGCATACGTACGACCTACCATCTCCATGATTGTAATGTAATTCATTTATCACAACCACAATTCATGATTAATTTTAAAATTATTATTTATGTATAGAAATTATAATTATTTAATTATTATTATTCTATATATGATGTAATAATGACCCCTTTCACCATGGTCAGCACTCCAATTCCATTTTGAAATTATGAACTGAGCATCCTCAAAACACATGATGTGAACCTAACTAATTAAGTAAATACACAATTAAAAAAAAATGAAGTAAATGGTTGAAGTATAAGGTATTAAACCTTTAAAAGTTTATTAAGAAAAAAAATATTTGATATATTTTTATTATATAGGAGATAAAATACATACATGATAAAGTCCGGACTCGAGGTAAGGGTTTTGTCTCAAAACATCCTTCTCTAGGACCCATGTTTTTTATACAACTCATTTATTTTAAATGGTGTATATACTACCCATTTACATATTATATAATTATTAATTCATAATTAATAATATTTTAAATTCAAATTTATCTGCTTAATTCATGGGATTTATGATTCAAAAGTTACCAAAGTGGTAAGGGTTTATGTTTTAATCTCATTTTAATCGAGATTGTTTATGATTGAATTTCCATTGTATGAGATTATTTTATCATTGTATAATAAAAACCTTTAATTTTGTTCTATTATTTTTATTAAAGAAATTTTCAAGTAATAGTTTCAATTTACTCTCTTTGGTACTTAAAACTAATGAAAAAATAATTTTAAGAAATATGACTTTATTTCTATCTTCGATCAAAAATAATTTTTATTCAATATATATGTTTTATAAAAATATTTTCGAGAATAAATTTAACATTATTAAAATAATTTATTAATTAAAATTTTACCCATGTTTTACTTTTTACAAAGTAGTTTGAAATGAATCTTCTTATCATTTTCTAAATGAAGTAATTTTTAACCTTTTTACAACAGTATTAAATTAATGTTTCTTTTAATTTATAAAACATATATGGAATTAACTAAAACCATGAAAATTATTTTATTTGAATATTACTTTATAAGTTTCCAAGTATATTTTCAAATAAAAGTATTTCCATAATATTTTATGATTATTTAGTTTTTCAAAAGTGATTTTCAAAGTGGAAACGTTATTTTCCTCAAGAATATTTTTAATCTTTTTAAAAGTATTTCTAATTATCAATAAAAAAACCTTTAATGTTATGTAATGATTCTAAATTCTATATATATGTCACTTATAAATATACCTATCTCAATCTACCTTCCTTTTATGGGGAAATACATGCCTTATTTTCATTTCTAAAATTACTTATTTAAGAAACCTCTTTTGGTTATGATATGAGGCAAGATTATACAACCCATTTTTTCCATGGGTAATTATTATGTTTATTCCATATGATTGATTTAATTATGTGGAAAACATATTCATGTACATGAAATTAATGTTATTGTTTGGAAAAAAATTATATATTCCTCCAATGCATTGGGTAATATTTAAGTCTCATGAGACGTAATATATGAGATTAGGGGTGAACCTAATCCATTATGGGAATCTTTCCACCATGTGATGTTGTCTAGGAGGCTATCCTTGACTTTTTTATGTCATGTTTTATGTTTTTTCCAAATTTCATATGTTACCATGATCTTATGATACCATGTTCTTTAAGTTATACTCCCATGTGATTACTCATGTGCTTTCTATTTCTTGACATCATATTATACCTTTGACACAAATGTAATGTTTCCCTATCATGTTTATTCCCTTACTATGATTTTTAGATGACCCCTTTCTTATTTTTATTCCCTGGGTTATCCCATGAAATTTTAGGATCTTGAAAGGATTTAGGTTCCCATTATGGAGAATAAAATAAAGAAGTATTTTTTATCCCCACTTTGATCTATTATAAACTAGATATTACAAAGACATTGGGCCTCATGATCATTGGGTTTTAATTAATAAATGTTTATTCTAAAAATCATGTAATAATATGAGTAAAAGTACTGGGTATCTATACTCTCCCCCCTCTTAATATGAATATAATTATTATTATAAATTAATTATAAATTAAATGTGAAAAAGATCATATATAAGGATATTTTAGGGGTTCTTCATTCTGTTTTGAGAATTTAATATAGATAATCCAATGAAAAAAATTGTTGGGAATAGGACCAACCACCCTTAATACACCCCAAAACCTTCAAGTGGTATTAGAATGATCACATATTAATTTATAATTATTTATTATTTATTAATCAATTATGCATTTGGTTTTGTTTTATTTCATTTATAGTTTTTTTCTTAATTTTAAATTCAAGATAACACATTTTTTTCATTTTATATTACCAAGAACGGACCAAGAACGGACCAAGAACATATGAAAAATTCTTAAAGATACCATCTGTTGGTGTAGAAGATTCTGCCCGAGTGAAAAGGTTACATGGAGTGTGACTAAAAAGTACCCATTTTTTACCCAGGGTAAACTAAACAGGGATGATTCACTTCAATCATGGCATACACACACTATGTATCAAGTTTTACAACATAAATTACATTCCAAGTGATTTTTGTGAGTTGTTGGGAATTAAATGATTTAATTAATTATTTTCCAAATTATTATAAAAATATACAATGTTTATGGTTCTCATATACACTATGTACTTTATGATCACCACCATATGCACACATTGCATATATTCAGTAATTCCATGTGGTCAGATGAACCTTGTAGACTACACAACCTGAACCATGAAACAAAATGTTGTATAATATCATGGCATGAAATTTTGATATACATGTTGTGTAAGTGAATAATGCACAATAAAGACCACATAGGGCATTAATTACTTGACATGCAAGTGAAAGTAAAAAATGTGTAATGCATAAGGGTACTTGTCAAGTTTCCTCTATTATAGGCCATGTATTCCAAATTCTATACTGAATTAAATTCAGTCTAGAAGGGTCCACACCATGTTCCCTATTAGTACACACTGTGTATGTAATAATTTTTAATTATAATAAATTGATTTAATTTATTTAAAATTAAACTAAATGAGAATATTAAGGATTGTTTGGATTTTTAATCAAGATAAATGAATCAATTAATAAATAAAATAATTTATTTATTAATATGATAAATTTATCATAATAAATAATGAATTTAAATGAATACTAGCAAGCAGTCATTTAATATTGTGGATTATCATGAGTTAAACTGACCTATGTATGTGTTTAGTTTATTTTTAATTTAATTATTTATTGCATCTGTTTTAATGAAAAATTAACTATTAAATTAAATATAATGATTTTTTATCACCCCTTCCTTCTTATTATATATGAGATTTCATGTCCATGGGTAATTTATGTAACCCTAAACCCTTGGTTCCCCTAACCTATGAGTGAGTAAGTATATATAAAGGAGCTCCAAATAAGAGGAGATAGTTCAAGACAGATTTAAAGTGAAAACAAGAAAGGAGATATATAGGTTAAAGGTAGAATAATGAAACTCAAGATAATCCTAGGTTAAATAGTTATTTACACTTGGGTCAATAGTTGTTTGATTAAACTCTTTATAAACTAACCAACCGTTGAAGATCATGATAATTTAACTTATTTATTTAACTTTTTCTAGTGTATGATTATTTATTTATTTAAGAGATACATGATTTATATGATGTTTAAACATGATCACATAAAGTAAATAAAATAACAAGCATGTTATGATAAAATAAAATAAATGGATTATGTGTAAATTATTTTATCATACATGTTTAATTAATTATGTAAAATCCACATAATATTAACAAGAATCTATTTCAATGGTGAAGTAGTGATAAAGGAGAGGGGAATAACCACACTATTCTTTTGTAGGTATATGTTTCGATTCTTGGGAGCCAGCTCTTGGGAAAATTTCTCCCCCCCGGGATCCACTCAACTTGCTGGGTCACCTCATTCCTGACTGGGTGGGTGAAATGAGGTGAAACCCACCCATGTTGATGGATTTCTATGTCAAAACATGACCATTCATGTTGTCACCCTCTAAGATGATCTACCATCTTGGATGGAAATGACTCCTTCCTGGTTGGGGCTCTCTCCAGAGTGATCTCTTCATGAGGAGGGGGGTTTCCTTGTGTGGAGGGTTCAAAAAGACAACACATGGGGATTTTGTTTTAAAGGAATAATATTAGAAAGAATGTAGAGGACACAATAAAGAATATCTATACATAAGATAAACAAAATACCTCAGAAAATATTAAATTAGAAAATATTTCAATCACCATATTTATAATGAAACCATAGTTAAAAGTACTTGTCCAACCCCTGGTAGAGTGCTTTTAATTATCAGGGAGTTGTAAAAAAAGTTTTGGGATGACTTAACCTAGTTGGAATCAAGGGTTGATTGCATCCATTAGACTTGGTGTAACATGGAGGAAAGTGTTGAGGAAGTCTAAGTTTATGATTTCAAGATTGGGGAGTCCACACAACATATTAAGGAACTACAAGTTAATGAATTTGGAAAGACCACCTACCTAAATACTTTCGAATGATTTGGAAAGACTTTTATCAAGGTTATTTTAAGGGTAATATGGATCCTTTACACTATAATACACACACAATAATATATTACAAATCCAATAGCATGGGCTATTGGGTTTTTATAAAATAGTGGGTGGATAATAAAATAAAATTTATTACATCACACTCGGTAATCAAGATAAAGTATTAAAATATGATTTTCTTTATTCTTGAAAATAGAAAGTAAAATCATAGGAATACACTAATTCTTGGATAAAGATCATGTAATCACTAACATAAATTCATAAGAGTAGACAATAATTTATACACTAAAATAATATCGTAAATTTTAAATCATTTTCTAGAATCCTCTATTTTAGATCATCCAACTTAGTGAACAATAAAAGTTAAAAAGGATGCCTACAAAAGCTACATGACAGATGATTCAAATGTACATTTAATCATGATATTAGATATTTATGGAGAGATAAATATGTAATTTAAAGATATGGATATGTACACCCTAATAAATCATATCATAGAAATTAAAAAGTAGAAATATAGGCTAATGATAAATGATATTGTCACTACACTATACCTATGTAAATTGAAAGATAGGTACCCAACTAGTGATATTTCCTTCAAGGGATCTAATAGTGATTGTTTTTACATGATATAATATATATTAAAATTATTGATCCACTATTTTTTAGTAAACTCACCAACAACCTATATGACTATATTTTTTGAGTGTGTCATAAATTTTATTTTCCTTTTAAATACTCATTTATAATCATTTGTTTGTGAAACTTATGGGAGATTAATTAAAATAAAAATATTATTCTCTATTGTAGAGTTACTTTTTATTGGAAATATACACTAAAACATAAAATCCCAATGTGGTGAAAGTCACCAAACTTTTGTTTGTGATGGACCATGGTTCTTAATTCCACATCACTATGTATGTGATGAATCATACTAGATATTATTTGACCAAATAGATTACATTAATTATCATTCATTATTCAGTATGCTATGTGATTATGTGTATAAGGATTATTGATTATTAAAGGATGTTAACAATTACATATATAAATTAATAGTTATTATAAGAGTTACAAAAAAGGAGCCAAGGGTTGGTCATTTCATAACGTATAAAACATTATAACTTCAAAAAAGTCCTTTATTTAATGAAGTAGTTCTATAAATGGAATTCATGGGGATGATTTTTGGTCACTAAATGTCATTTTGTGTAAGTTGAATCTCTCTCTTATTCTTTTCTCTTCATTCACATTTGGGGAGGAGGTGTTAACACACATTTCATTAGAAGGGGTTTTATCAAAGTATTTAGTGATTCCAATGGGTAGTGTATACCTTTTAAGGAAATACCTATTGATTGTTGATAAGGGATATTGATTAAGAAAATTGTTGTAGAGGATTAATCATGGATATTGTGGTATTATTGTTTTTATAGTTTTTCATTTCATTTTCTTTAATCCTCTTATTATAGATCTTGTACACAATTTTTGTGTTTTTTGGGTATAAAGATGACCTAAACACCCTTTAGTTTCATTATTTATAATTTTAATCTAAATAGCTACACAAAATAATGACATAACTTCTTTATAAATTTTAAAATCAAACTTTATATTTAATAAAACTAAAAATTATGTAATAATATTTTTGTTTTTACTATCCATAAAATATATATATATTTCAAATTTTTATGTCATGGTTTCCAAGCCTCCTTTGTTTAATTACCCTAAATTTAGTCTCCCACATTCAATGGTTATATATTACATTGTAATCAAATTACATCAAAGTTTAAAGAGGATCAAAATGTTAGCAGTCATAGGATGCTAGTTTCATATATAAGCATTAAATCATTTTATAAATACATCCTCAATATACATAATATTATTTTCAATGATATCCTTTGAGTAGATTAAAATATTATTCAACTTGATTTCTTAGAGAAATGTGGAAACATTAGAAAATAGAGAGCTTAAATACTCATCATGGGATAAAATATAAAACAACATACATAACAATGACATATATAATATAGTGGGAACATATAATCTATTGGAGTTAGTTCCCCATAACCAAATGAATTTTTTATTTCAATTACTATAATTTTTAAAGACCTAAATATTAATAAATATATTATAAAATGGTGAGTGTTATTTTATGTTACATTAATATAATAATTTTCTAAGAGTATTTATCACATCAAAATGTTATAATAGTTCCCTTATATAATGAGAACCTTGAGATTATTATTAATTCATATCAATAACCATGTAATTTGATGTGTTAATGAAAAATGTGATGACATATGATCATGGTGTGGTAGGATATGTTGGGTGCAACATAAGTGATACAACATTAATAGATAAATCAAAAGAGGATTTCCCCCTTCCAAGTTATGAAAGATGATATTTCTGGAACCTTGATTGAAAATAAATTTCTTGTTAAATATATGATCATGGAAATTAATCAATGAGTTTATTTTAGATAGTCAAAGAAATATAATAAAGTACATAGGTTGATGACACAATTATGCAACCTTCTTGATCTGATATCAAGATAAAGAGATTATATTACACAATAAGAATTTTTATGAGGTTTTTGTTGTTTTGAAACTAAATTATTGCTCTATGGGTGTCGTAATGTGTTACTAGATGTTAATATTGAACTTTAGAAAAGCTCCCCAAATGACATTAAGAAAGAGACCTAAAGGATTACACACTAAGTGTATCCAGAATCTTTGTTATATTCTATTTTAATTTAATATCTGAATAAATGTTATTATCAAGACTAAGGAATAATAATCACCCATGTTGTATTGATTACTTGAATTAAATCACTAGTAATTATAGTTTGGAATACATGTGAGTTGAATATTAAATAAATATAAATTCATAATTCATTGAGTATAATGTTTATTCGTCCCTTATTATATTCACAATAAAAAAAATAAATATTTATTTATTCACTTGTTCAGTGAATAAATTGATATATAAATATTTATTTAGTTAAGTGAATAATAAAAGAAATATTTATTCACCAGTTAGTTAATATAATATTTATTTATTTATTAAATGAATAATATAATTATATTTATTTATTTAAATAAAAATTTATTATACATGGTTTGATAATTGTCGATGATGATTTACGAGCCATGTTAAGGTCTCAAATGAATTTATATTTAATTATATGTGAGTTTGAGTATGTCATGGAACATAATGATAATAATAATATTATTATTTGAAAATAAAAAAACTTAGAATATGAAAATTAGGTAATGGCATCTATGTAAGGACTAATTGTATAACCCTGAGTATATAACCATATTTATATCATTTTATAGAGAGTGAGAGTAGTTAAAAATAGTTTCTCCCTAGAGAATTATCTCAATGACCCAAAGAATACTTCTCAATAACTCTCTTAAGAATGAGATATAATCTTCCCCCTTCTCAATATCGAGATAATAAGAGAATATTTACTCCAATAATAAATGAATTCTTGTTAAGATAAATGGTGAATAAGGCTGGGTGTTTCGTTCCTCTACTATAGAAACCAAAATACCGATGAAGATGAATTGAGAATCACGAAGCACATGTGGTTACAACTATTGAAATTTATCTATGGATTCTTTACTAAAATGAAGATATGAGAGTGACAACAAAATGTTACATTAACAATGAAATAATTATCTGGATGAGGTGATTATTGTTATAAATTAATTATATATTAAATGTGACAAAGCGCCACTATAATATGATTATAATGTTTATTCATCTAGTTCTGAGCATTTAATCCAAAGAAACTGATGAAAAACATTATTTTTCAGGGTCCCAAAAATTCCCACTACTACTTGAAACCTTCATGTGGTATCAAAACAGTTACATATTAATTTATAATTGTTTATTATTTGTTAATAAGTTATGTATTTAGTTTTTTTAACATTTAATTTCTAGTTTTTAATTCTTAATCTGAATGTCGATATAACATCTTTATTCAAGTTCATATAACCATGAACAATCCAAGAATAGATGAATAAAACTTAAAGATCCCATGTATAGGTTTCATAGATTCTAGATGATTTATATGGTTAAATAATGTGTAATTTTAAAGTACATTCCTTGTACCCGTGGTCAACCAAACAAGGACGAGCCACTTCAATCATGGAAAATCGCGTGGGAAAATATTACGCGACATCATTAAACATAGTGAATTAACTTCCATATGGTAAAAATATTGGTAGTGTTAGACAATTTTTAGTAAGTTTACATGCCGTATAACACCACATGTTTTTTTCTTCATTTAAATAACTAAATCCATGTGGTTAAAGTACATGAGATTTAATTATAACACTCAACTTGTAGTGATTTTCATCCAAGAAACACATAATAGATTTGATAATATGGTGTGTAGATGGTGTACACATCATGTAACATGTAATTACCTACATAAAATATGCACCGAGTTTGTAAGCGTATTGTGTGGGTGGTTGAGAAAGGAATACATGATGTATAACTGGTTGAAAATTCCATATATCTCATACCTACCCATATAGGGTACACATCGAGACATGAATGTCATGTGAGTTAAACAAATAGAATTAAAAATTAATTAAATTTAAACCAAACTATACTGTGTGTATCTAGCATGTACATTCCATGTAACATGGTTTTCCACATGAATTACACGCCGAGAAATTTTGGTGAGTCGAGTGAAATTAAATGATATAATTATCTATTTTCTACATTATTCTATAAATACCTATTGTGTATGGTTATTATAAACACCATGTACTTCATTGGTATTTCCAGTTGTACACATTGTGTATATTATAGCATGATGTGTGGTTAAACACACCGCAAAAACTATACGGACTGACCCATGGAACAACATGTCATGTAATATTATGGTACGACATGTCGAAATACATGTTTGTATATGCACAATACATTAAAAAGACCATACAAAATGTTAGTAACATTCTATGACTGTGAAAGTACATTCCATGTAATGTATAAGGGAAGATATTATGTTGCCTCCAACACAAGTCATGTATATTAAATTTCATACAAAATTTAACCATGACTAGAAGGGTACGTGCTGTGTGACCTATCAATGCACACGATGTAAGTAATAATTTTAAATTAAAATTAATTAATTAAATTTATTTAAAATTATAATGGATGGGAATCTCAAGGATTGTTTGGACTACTTATTAAGATAAATGAATTAATTAATTAGTAAGATAATTAATTTATTAATTTGAGAAATTTATCTTAATCAATAATGAATTCAAATAAATACAAGAAAGTAGTCATTGAATATTTTGGAGGATCATGAGATAATACAACCTATTAATGTGTTGGGTTTATATTTAATTTAATTATTTATTGCATGAATTTTGTGATAAATTTATTATTAAATTAAATATGATGATTTATATAACATTCCTTTATCTTTATGACATACAATTATGAATGTCCACTATTTCCTTATGCAACCCAAACACCCAGTTCCCGCTCACTTGTGAGTGAGTAAGCATATATAAAGGAAGGATCTACATATGAGAAGATATAATTCAATATTGAGTCGAGTTGAAACCAACCAAGAATATACACAGGTTAATGGTAGAATGATACAACTTGATTCAATCCTATATCAAGGTGTTATTTCCCCTATGGTTAAGAATTGGTTTATTATCCTATTAATAAAATAAATGGTAGTTAAAGATCATGATCATTTAACTTATTTTTTTAATTTTTTATAGTAAGTGGTTATTTATTTACTTATACAATGCGTAGTTTATATGATTTTTAAATGTGATAAAATAAACTCAATAAAATTACAATCATGCTACTATAAAATAAAATAAATGGATTATGTGTAAATTATTTTATCAAATATGGTTAATTAATTATATAAAATAAACATAATATTAGAAAACTTGTAATAGATAAAATAGATAATATTTATTCCTTAGATAAAAAAATCCCTCAAGAAACCACTAATTCATAAAGCCTTCCATCACTTGAGTTAGAATACAACCATAGTTTAAAGTACATATCTATCCTCTATCGGGGTGATTTCAATTATTAGGGAGTTCTAATAATTTTTTTGGGCTGAATTAACCTAGTTAGAATTAAGGGTTTATCCCCTATAAAATACTTATTGTAACGTGGAGGTAAGTGTTGAGGAAGTCTGGGTTTAGGATTTTAGTATTGGAGAGTCCATTCAAAAGATCAAGGAAATGCAAGTTAATGAAGTTGGAAAGACCACCTATCTTAATTCCTTTGAATGATTTTATAAAGATTCAGTATGGGTTATTTGGAGAGAAATATGGATCATTTCCACTATAATAATCATGCAATAAGATATTATAAATCTAATAATGAGGTATATTTCTATTTGATAAAATAGAGGGAGACTAATAAAATTACATTTATTAAACCAAATTTAGTAATCAAGATAAGTTACTAAAATATTATTTAATTTATTATATAAAGTGAAAAGAGAAACTATAAAAATAATGTGATCATTATTGGATAAATATTATGTCCTCACGAATATAAATTTTTATGAGTGATATAGTCTTTTATACATAGAAATACCATCAGAAAAAGGTGAAAAGGGTGCCCACATGAGTTACATAGAGGATTCTTGAAATGTTTTTTGCATCATGATATCAAATATTTCTAGAGAATAAAGATACAATATAAATACATGGATTCATACACCATGATAAATAATATAACAACATGTGAAAAGGAGAAACATAGGCTAAAGATAAATGACATTTTCACTAAAATATAATAGTGAAAAATATAAGACAGGTACCTAGCTAGTGATCCTTCCATAAATATACTAAAGTAAAATGATCAGTTAGAGAAGTTTGGATCCCATATCGATAATAAAATTTATATTAATATCATATTATCATCTTTACCACCAAGATTATCCATATTCATCAAGAATTATAATATTAATAGTTTGAAGAATCCGCTCAAGAATATTTTGACTATGCTTATCTAAAAAGATAAGGATTTGTGAGAAAAATATTAATCACCCCTTATAGTGAATGAGTTAAATTATAATATTGAAAATACCATATCTAGTTTATAGTTAATAAATCCTTTACAACTTCTTTTAAAGAGAGAAATGATTCATAGGTAGAGCAGTGAACATGAGGCTATTTTCTTATTATGTGGAAAGAAAGGTTATTAAAAAAGGAACTAAAAATAATTAAAGAAGAAGAAATAAAGTGCTTAAACTTCAGGTATGTTCATTATTTCATGTAATCTTTCTATTTAAATTCCATGGTATTAAATATAATATGAAATTTATATATATTTATTCAGATATAGGAACCAATGAAGTTCAGAAACATTACAATAAGTAAGATGAATTCTCTAAGTGCTTGAGAAATAGTGATTCCTAAGTTATATGAGAGAGGAACATGACTTCATATTTCTAAGTGAATTGTCTTTATTCAAAATATTATTTCATATATACTGTTACCAAATCATTAAACTCAATTTCCATCTAGACACAATACGTCATTATTTTATGTTTGGAATGAATGTTTTTATGGTATTTCTTATTAAACAAATAATCTAGTAGCACTTGAATAAAAAATATCCAACATCAGTAATTAATGATAAATATAAAATATAATACTCATACCTAGTTGTGGAAAGATAATTATATTTCAAGTAAAACTAAAGGTACTTGTTAATTATATACCCATAAATTATGTTTAAACACTTTATAGAAGACTCTTAGGTATTTTTCATATTTACTTATTAAGTTTTAGATAAATATTCTTTTATAAATAAAGGAATACCACAAAGCTTCAAGTGTTAGTTCAAAAGGAACCTGTGAACTATTCTAAGGATAAGTGAGAGGTATGTTCATTTAATTTTTGGATTCCTATAAGATATTTTAATTTTACTCTATAGATAAATAAATATACTTAGTAAAAGGTATAAGATCCTTTGGGAATGTTTATCAGATTACATATTAACAATGTAACAATCTATCTTTAAAATGTATAGTGGTGGTATTCCTAAACTCACATTACCTTATACACATCAAAGAGGTGATGGTATTACAAAGAGGATTAATGAGGCATCTTATATGTATTGTGATTATTCCATAATTCCTTTCAAGATATGTTTCACAAATAAAAATATAATAGTTAAACATTTTTCAAACATATTGACTAATGGATATCATATAAGTAATAATATAAGGGGAATACATTATGTCATAAATTCTTTTTTTTGAGAACTTTTTCTTAAAGCTGTATTTAGTTAATAACTTATATCAAGGAAAAAATAAGTGCATCTCAATTAATTACCCAAAAATAATTAGGATATTAACATCCCTAAGATATAAATTTATTAGTCTATAAAAACTATATTTATATAATAGGGAAGCATGAAACTTTTGGGATAGTGGGAGTAGACTAGACTTTAATGAGGTTAAGTCTCCAGATGTGCATGAGTTGGCATGGGAGCACTAAAATCCATAAGTCACAGTTGAAGGTGTTGTTCCAAAGATGCATACTATTTAATAATGTTAAAACCAAAGTGGTTATTTTATATTCACCAATTCAAGTGATATATTATTCAATAAAGAATAATTAATCCTATAGGAAGTAGTAAACAATAATAGTATATGGTTGACAAGCTCATATAAATTTAGTAATGGATTCCACATACCAAAATCTAGTTCTATATTTTGAAAGTTTATCTTGTTGATGTAAATACATTGGTGGTTATTCAAGAGGAAAATAAACATGGATAGTAAAATCTAGTACCAATAAGGTTTGATTAGCTACTATAGATTTTAAGCTACGTCTAGACATAGTCTATGAAGAAACTTACTACTAGTCATCATGCAAAAATCCATTAGAATTATAATTACCATAGAAATATTCTATGATCATTATAATGGTAATAATATGTCAATACCACCTTAATTTATGTAAAAACTATGGAATATGTCTATATGACATGACCAATAGGGTTGGTGATGCCAAAAAAAGATAATAAGGTATGAAGGCTGCAAAAATTCATTTATGGATTTAATAAAGCATTGTGATAATCAAATATTCATTTAATGAAGCCACCATATAATTTGGTTTTATTAAGAATAAAATTGTTTTATGCATAAATAAGAGGTTAGTGAGAGTGATATAGTTTTAAAATTAAAATATGATGATAACATATGGAAAAAAGATGTTTAGTTGTTCAGTTCATAAAGACTAAGACTAAAGAAAAGATATTTCCCAATGGATAACTTAAAATATAAAATAAATTTACAAGGAACTAAATCTATAAACATAGTTATATTGGGTTACTTATATCAATTCATTATATATATATTTTCAAGGTATTTGAAAATAAAATATAGAACAATTTAGAACTGAATTGTTTCCTATGTCAAATGGTATGAAATCTCTCTAAGCTGATGTGTGGAAGCACAAGAAGATATTATAATGAATAAAACTCCATATTCCTAAGAGTAGTTTTTAATATATCTCACATTACATGATATGTAATGAGTTTGATATTACTTAAGTGAAAATCATAGAGGGAAAATATCAAACATGACAAAGATAACTACATAATATTTTAGTCAGAACTATCCAAAATTTCATGATAAAATACAACGGATGAGTACCTGATAGTTAGAGAATTTGGAATACTAGTTGTTAAGGATATATAAAACTAGTATTATTTTAGATCAATTTGATATAGTATCCTAGTATTAATAATATAATAATCAAGGAAAAATTATTACAGCTAGTGGTTGGAATATCTATGCAGAACGAGCACTTTATATCTTCTGATTCATCTTAAGAAGTAGTTTAGATATGTTTTATTCTAAAATTTTAGAGTTCTTACAAGATAGTATTATGTTATCATAATGATAAACTTATAAATATTGTATAAGACAAGATTTTATGTTCATGTAAGAATAAAAAATGTAAACACTTAGTGATATTACTTATTGAGGGATTCTCTTAAAGTAGTAAATTCGTAGTATGAATAATAGCCACAAGAACTTGGAAGAACCATAAGTTACAACCATAACTCAGTATAAGAAAGTTTATCATGTGATAAATAATTAGTTAGTTAGTATTTAGATTTTGTGTAAGTGAGATTGTATTGGACTTGGTTCCCTAGAATAAACAGACTTTGTAATTTCAATTACCAGAATATTTCAAAAACTGAATATTAATAAACATATTGTCATGTGATGAGTGGTATTATCCATAAAATTAATGTGATAATGACATAAGAATATTTTTTCACACAAAAGGTTATATCTATTTCCCTCTAAAATGAGAACCTTTGAGATTCCATAACAATATTCTTAAATATATATCTGATGGTGTAAATAAAATATATCTAATGGGAAATATATGATATTTTGACTATCATGTTCTAGAGGCTCATAATACATTGAGACTTAATCTTATAAAGTTCTCACTAGGAAATATTCAATATAGGTGGTTATAAGGATACACCCTCCAATAATAATTCCACATGTTATGTTTCATTGGATTTTCCTGTTTATGGATGTGATTATTAGTTCTTGGAATTACTATTATTATTAATGTATATCATGAATCACATACTTTGATTTATTGATAAAACTGTGATGGAATATTCCCACAAAAAGTTATGATACATTAGGTGAATCATTAGTAATATGATATTAATAGATAATTCAAGAAATTTTTTTCCCTTCTAAGTTATGAAAGACGATACCTATGGCCCTTTAATCCAACTAAAACAGTATAATTAAATCCATACACATGGTAGTTCATTAAAATGTTTATTTTTGATAGTTAAAGAATGATAATCAGAAACACATGTTGATGAAACAAATATACAACTTTCTTGATTTTACATCGAGTCAACGAGAATATATTACATAGTAAGCATTCATATAAGGTTGATGTTGTTGTTACAACATTAAATTATTTATATATGGGTGCCTTGATGTGGTGCTAGATTCTAATATTGGAATTTAGGTAAACTCATCTAATTTCAATGAGAAATAATTCTAGAGGTTCACACATTAAGTGTATCCAAAATCAAAATTAAATTCTATTTGAATTTAATATTAAAATAAATATTTTTATCAATACTAAGGAATAATAATTATTCAGATTATATTTATTTCTTGAATTCAATCCCTAGTTATTCTAGTTTAGAATATATATGAGTTGAATATTATATAAATATTTATTCACTGGTTAGTGAATTTAATATTCATTTATCTCTTTTTATTATTATTAATTAAATAAATAAATATTTATCTAACAACCAATTCAGTGAAAAAATTGATATATAAAAATTGATATATAAATATTTATTTAGTTATAAAAATATTAAAATAAAAATTTATTCTCTAGTTAATTAATATAATGATTTTATTTATTAAATGAATAATATAATGATATTTATTTATTTAAATAAATATTTATTATTCAAGGTTCAATAAATACCAAGGAGGATTGATGGGTTGAGTTAAGTGCTAAAAAAACTGATATTTAAGTATCCACATGTTAGCTTTTCTTATGAAACATAATAATAATAGTAATATTATTATTTTACTTGGGGTTTAAATAGAATAAGACTATTAGGTAAGGCCTTATAAGAAATTACTAATTATCTAACCCAAAGTATATAACCTGATTTATATCATTTTTTAGAGAGTGATATTTGTGCACAAAAAATTCTCCTAAAAGAATTATCTTGAATCCCCCTCAGAGAAATTCTTAGGAACTCTCTCAAGAATGAGATACAATCCTCTACTCCTTATCATAACCGAGAAAACAAGAGAAAAATTATTTCAAGACTAATGTTTTTATTATTTCAATCAATAGTGAATGATGCAAGACATTTGGATCCTACACACTAGCAACCATCCATCCATCCAACGACCCAAATTCCTTCAAATTTTAATATTTTTATTAATCCCCATTTTAAGGGAGGAAGGGGGAAACCCAAAAAGACTTCATGGACATAAGATAAAAAACACCCGAAGGAAAAAAGAGTAAAACTAGACTGACAATATGGAGATGTCCCTCCCCAAATATGAGAGAAGCTAATAAAATAATCATCAATGATAAAAAAAGTATAAAAAATAGAAAATTTATATTGAAAATTAATTATAATTTAAATATTAAATATATTATCTCTAAGGATATTTAGAGGTTTATTTGTCCAATTTTGGGAATTTAATTTGAAGAAATCAATGAAAAACATTGTTGGGAAGAGGCCCAACCACTTCTACTGCACCCTGAGACCTTCATCATCAAAATATATACATATAAAATAATACATTATCATGTCACAATGAATACATACTAATAAAAATGAATAAATACCATAATGATGGTAATAGAAAACATCGAACATGATAAAATTACAATCAAGTTCTTTTTCCAGAAAATTATACATAATGGGTAAGGAAATTATCATTACACCATCTTGGTTATCTCATGAGACCTACCAATGAAATGAGGGACTATATAATTTTAGGTGTAGAGTCCCTAGTTTCCCCAACCATATTATTTATGATATTTGAAGAAAAATATGCCATGGTTATGGTCTCCTTAGCCTTGGTTTTGTTAGTTTATCATTGTTTAGGAGTCTTATCATGGTCGAGTGTTCATAGTTTTGTATAGAAGGTTAAATATGTGTAAAGTCACCATGAATATTGGAAAAATGTCATGGTATTGTAGACCATGATGTTTTGTGTGGGAAATGACCACTCTTATGCCATTGTCTAAAATTATATTTTGATAGAGATCCCAATAGAAATATGGAAGTAAGCCCAAATGTGGTTTAATGTTTTGATCCTAAAAATAATATTTTATGTGTATAAGAGTCATGTTTTATCTCATGGTTTAAATAATACTCAATAAAAACATGTTGTGGTTTATTAGTCCAGATCATGGTTTTAGTCAATGTGTATATTTGGAAAGACAAATGATTAGAGATATATTCAGATGGTCATGATTAGGTGTTGAAGTTTTTTGATTGACATTAACCTTTTAAAACCATCTTTTGGTTTTTGGTAAACTAAATTGTGGTTGTGGTGACTTTCAAAAGTTATAAATACAGCCCACCATTTTGATTTTTTGATCTTATTCCAACCATGATAGAATTTGTGCATCTACAAATAGATCTTTAAAGAACCTAATGTGATTTGGGTGACCTCTATTGATAAGATATTGGATTTATACCATAGTAAGATCAAATAAAATCTGTAATTTGAGCAATCATCATGTAATAATGGATTTGACAGATTTCAATAGCATATTTCAACATCAATTCAAGGTAGGATTTCCAGGTCTCTTCTATCACACATGTAATTAATATTCTTTTGTTTCCATGTTGTATTATTTTCTAATGTTTCCATTTTTATCATCATAACTTGGTTATTTTTTCCATTTTGATTAGATTCTTTTTGATAGATTCCCTACTATATTTTCCTTGGATATGTATGATGTGATTCACTAGGGTTGTTTTTAAGAAAGTTAAGATTTTTTATGGGTTGTTAAGTAATAGGAAATTATTTAGTAATTAAGAATGATGTTTGAAAACCAAAAATATTTTTTCATAAATTTTATAAATATGGAAATAAAGAGGTGTAGTTTCTGAAGTTATATGATTGGTATAAGAGATGATAAAAGAGAGAGACCATGATAGTTAGTGTCTTGTTGAGTAATTTTGGGGTTATTAATTCAATGAAATAGGTTTAAGGGTGGGATAAAATTAATGTGTGTTGGATTGAATCCTTTTTCGTTAATGTGATTATTGTCAAATCTATTAGTTTGGGAAATGTGTGGTTTCTAGAAAAAGGATGGAAATTATGGTGGATAGGTTTTTATCTTCTTATTATTTTGGGTTGACATGTGGAAAGTCTGTGGAAATATATTAAAGGTAAGAGTTTTCCATGGTAGTGAGGTTATTGATTCATTATAATATTGTTCAATGTGGAAATATATTAACGGATAATTTGACTATGATATTTATTTTTGTGTAGTTTAATATTTTCTTTCATTATTTATGTTATATTGAAAAAGTGGTGATGAGGAGGTGTTATGGAAGTGGTGATGTTGGAGTGTTTTGAACATGGTTGCGTAGTTTTATTGAGAAAGAGCTATACAGAGGTTTTTTAAATCAAACAATGTGATAAAAATAGGTTAAGTTAGAACAAAAAATTTGGTTCTAATATGTGGTGAGAGGAAGAGGTGTTGGGTGTAATCAGGTTACTTGTTATTTTTCTCATATTACTGAATAATTAAGTGATGTATTGTCCTACAATGGATATCTACCTAGTGAGAGGGATCAAATTTTGAACTAAAAGGTAAGTGTAGTGTTAAATTAGACCTTTACTCATTTATTTTTGATGATCATGTTTTTGATGATGTTTCTCTTCTATTTTTTATTTTATTTTTTAATTTATGACCATGTAATTCATGGTTTTGGATCATGTGATTTTATTTTTTGTTTTTTGTTTCATGTTATTACAAATATGATACTGATTTTGGTTATAAATCATTTTACAGTTGATAAATTTGAGGAATTGGCATGTATTATTATTTGAAATTGTGGATTTAGTGGGTTGTTACCTTAATTATTGTTTGTATCATTAATGGTACATGGGAAGTAACAAATAGAGTTAATTATGAAAAATATAGTAGATATTTGAGTTTTTATTGATAATATAATTATACAATGATTTTTTTCTTTGATTTTGTTGATTTAATAAATTTTGACACTTGAATTTTTTATTTAAAATAGTTGCTAATTAGTTTAGAATATGATCTTTCTGAGTACTTGCAAACTATTATCCCCTATATTTTTATTTGAGTCAATTTTTAGCTTAGAGGCATTATATACTGGGATATGTTATTTAGGTACATTGAATGGGAATCACATGGATGATTTGGAGTCCTTGGTATAGGTAAATTACATTTTCTATGATTGTGGTTTCATTAAATGAAATATAGAAGTAATTGGGATTCTGAAAATTATTTATTTAATTATTCCTTTAATGTTTATTGGTAGATTGGTTTTATTTCATAGGATCTAAAAAGGTAACGCCTACCATATTATGAGTTTACACCATTGGGGATAATTAAAAACCTAATGCTTATTGAAGGTGGGCCTCAAGGGTCACTATAAATCTCATCACCAGCTTGGGTGGAGTCTTAACACAGTTAGGTTATAACAAAGTGGTATCAGATCTAAGTTTATATTTAGGTTAGTGTTTAGAGTTAGGAACTTGTGAGGCTTACATTGATTTTTTAGGGTAATGGTACCACATAAATATAGCATGTGATGTTTTTTTTAGAGAGACCACCTAATGTTTTGAGGGATATAGTGATCTTATGGAAGGAATTTTATATTATACTAAGAATGTTTAACCAAAATTATACTAATTAAAGGGTATAAAATTAGATATGTTACATGAATCATCATAAATTATGCTTACGGTTAAATTTTGACTTTTGAGAATGTGAAAAGAGTATTAGGATTACTTATTTTTATTTAAGTTTATATTAGTTTTATTTGTGCTAAAGTGCCAATGTTACTAATTTATGTTGACATTGATTTTGTTATATTGATGTAATTTTATTTATTTTTTATACTATTTAAAGTGAAGTGAAAATGGTAACTAACTAAAACAATGAAAGGAAATGGTCCCTATTAATGGTAATATTTAATAAAATAATCTTCATTGTTAAAATTAACTTAATAGTTACATGAATGTGTGATTATGTTCTTACCTAGGTGGGTTTCTCAATAACTAATAAATTATGAGATAAATTGATTGAGTAAAATGTTTTAAATTGGAATCATGTTTAAATGTAACACATATCATCCATAATTTCTTATTTTAAAAATATAATTCCATGTGAAAAATTAGTTTCATGATTAAAATTTTGATACATGTTTAAAATGATGAATTATTTGAAGGTTATAAACTAATTATATAAAAACTATGTTTATAATTATGGGTTATTGTTAGTTTTATTTTTCAAAATGAAAACATTCAAAAATTATATTAAAATATATAATATGTTATTTGAAAATTCCCTATTATAAATTTTTTAATCCATGTGTTAAATTAATTTGTTGATTAAAAAAATTATATAAGGTTAATATAATGGATTTTTTAGATATAAACAAAGAGAATGCTATAATTATGATTTTTTATTATTTATCTTAATTTAAAATTATATTTAATGGATATTGTTCTATTTCTAATTCCATAATATTTAGGTTATTAATAAATCATTTTGAACATGATGAGTAATAATGGTAGGTAAAAATTAATTAAGTGAAGTGAATATTTAATATTATGGGATATTTTAAGATTTTTAGGTGAATCGTTATAAAAGAATACTGAAATTTATATCATATTAAACCATTACTTGTGAATATCATAATATATTAGTTATTGATAATTCAATGTTATAGATGATTTTTATTTTATTTCATCACCCAGATTTAAATATTTTAAAATCTTGATCTATAATACTTTAAGCATGATTTATAAATAATAAGATGTTTTGGGATTTTTTTTGATAAAAATATTTTTAAATATGTAACTGAATCATGAAACAATTTATTTTGATAGTTTAAAATCATATTGTATAATTTTTATTGGTGGATTAGTAAGAATTATTTTATTGTGTTTAATTTTGAAATTTTGGTAGAAACAATCTAAGCCTTAAAATGATATATTGGCGAGGCAAGTTCCTTATGTAAATTAATGGCTATTAAAAATTTGGCATGTGGGGTTTTATTTGAAATATAATCATTCTAATTACATTTATTCTATATTTTAGTGATGTTTTTATAATGTTTATGTACCGATTTTTGATGACTAAATTGATTAATTTTAAATATTGGGAAAATTTATTAATAATATTCTTCACTTGAGTAGTAAGTTTTTTTGAAGTGAAATTTTTGATTTTATTTCAAAAGGTTTTGTAAAAGGTTTTATAACATGTTTCATGAAGGGTTTTTTGTTGGCATAAATATTTAAGTAAAGAGATTTAAATGTTTTATTTAAAATGGAAAGTTTCAAAATGTTATAGCCAAAATTGAATTTAAATGTTTTGAGTATTTGGTTTTAAAGAAATTTATGACATGTTGAATTGATGTTTTTGAGTAATAACTACTTCCAAATAATGTTTTTAATGTTATAAAATTTACATATGAAATATTCATGATAACATGGTAATTGGTATGAAGTAAATGAGATATTTACATTATTAAATGCATTGTGATTAATGTATGGTGGATTTGGTTTGTGGGAAGAATAATAAATCTTATTGATTTCTTATTTATGGTAAATGTATTTTTGATTGGTAATATGTAGAGAGGGAGGGGGTGATGATGTAACCATGATTTGGGAAGAAATTTTGAGTTGTGTTGGCTCGATAAAAGTGGGAGATTTTTGTGAGGATGACTTGGTGTGAAGGGTACTGGTATACTTGAAAATTAGATATATATACAAGGGAGATGTTGATGATTTCCATTTTGTATAATGTGAGTTAATTGTTTGTTTTAATATTTTTTTACTTTTAATGATTAAGTTGAAGATATTTCATCAAAGAATTTGTAGGATACTGGCCATGAGAAACAAAATGAGGAATCATGGAATAAAGTTCTATTGAAATTTTAATGGAAATGATTATTGAAGTTTCTTAGTGGAGTGTCAATTCATGATATAGATAAATAGAAAGAGTAGATTAAATTTTCATTTGAATTAGTAAAGAACCCATATTTATTCTAAGTTACTATGGTAGTGGGTTTGTTTTAAGATATTTCTTAGATGTGGTGTAGGTTGAATCATGATATCCCAGAATATATTCATTCAAAATAGCTTCTTTTTATTGTTCAATAATAATTTTATTCCTCTTAAATTAGTGGATAAATTTATAAAAATATGCAAGGATATTCAATAAAAATAAGGTTGAATTCATAAACTTGGAAATTTTTTCTTGAGATTGATCAATAAATATTTTTGTTTTCTAACTATTGATAATGTAAAAATATGACATTTTGTTTTTTTCTTTGAGGAAATAGATCTAATTAATAGTATATACCCTTCAGTTAAATCCTTGGAAGTAAATGAGTGGTTATACTGATGTTTAGGGGAAGATTTTTCTAAGGTATATGATTATAATGAAGGTCACTCTTATATTTTTAAGCGACTTAAAATAACTTCTATGAGTTATGGGTTTAATAGTTTATATCAGTAGAGACTTATTTAGTCTTTTAGAGTTTTTACATGATTTTGAGCTCTGGGTTTGAGTATATCATTGTTTTATATGATGGAAAATTTGATCTTTTTTCCATTGTAATAAAGTGATATGTTAACATTATGAATGTATTACAATTTAAATTGCTTCTTAGACATCAGTGGGTGTCTAGTTATGGTCTTGGTGAGTAAAGTGTGACATAGGTTTATGGAATTATTTCATTCACCAATAATCTCAAAAATGATTTTCAATTTGTAAATTAAAATTTATTCTTTATAGGTTAAAATGGGTTTGAAAGTGTGTATTGAAGATTTTCAATTAATTACAAAAGTTAAAGTGGGTTTTATAAAAATGCATAAAATTTTATTTTAAAAAAAGTAAAAGTATTTTTCATATTTATATAAACCTTTCATGAAATTTTCAATTAAATGCCAGGGTTTCTTGTGGTTTTTTTTAAAATTCTTCAAAAGTTTTGAATGTTCAATGACATGTATGGTTAAAATGTGGTCAATTATAAAATGATTCTCAAAAGTTATATACTTGAATTGTTTCAATAAAAAAATTAAAGGTTATTAAGGGGTAGAGTTATGGGTTAGAGTAATTGATGCTTTTTCTCTTCACTATTATGTTTGAACTTTTAAATGGAAATATTCTTTCTCAATAGGTATGTTGAATGATAGTTAGATTTTTGGGCATGTATTTATAGAGATGGGTTGGTGTTTTGGTGTGTATCTTTTACTTAGAGTGTTTGGTGTATATTCCATAAGTAATTATTTGTGTGTGGTTTTATTATTAAGTATGAGGGTTTATTAGTGGGGTGTGATGGGTGTGTTTTAATAGGGATGTGATGTGAGGGTCTAGTATTTTACTTGTCTACCCTACCTTTTTATTTTTGAGGTTTGGATTTGTTGATGTTTTTCCTAACCCTTTGCTTTGTGAGTTTTGGTGTGTTGAATGAGGAATGAGTAAGTTTATAATTAAATTTTAGAGTAAATTATAATATTTTATATTTTTAGGGAAACTAAACCATATCAATGGTCTTATTACATCATGGGTTGGTTAGTTCATCATGGTTTATTAGTCTCATCATGGTGGAGTGGTCATGGTTCTAGGTAAAAGGTTAGAGTTGCTACTTATCACCATAAAGAGTGAAATCACATCATGGTCTTATAATCCATGATATGATACATGGTAAATGATTATTTTACCCATAATTGTTTGAAAATAAATTTTTATAGAGCTCCTGGTAGAAACATGGAAGGGAACCACATCATGGTTTGAAGTCCTGGCTATAAATATGACATCGTCTGAGTAAGACACAAGGTTTAACTAATGATTTGAATAAGGTCTGATAAAAATATGTCATTGTTTGATAGGCCATGTCATGGTTTTAGAAAATGTGAATAGTTGGAAATAAAAATTAATATCTAGATCTTTGAGAGGTTATGATTAGGAATTGTAGTTTTTGGATCGGATTTGAATGATTAAAACAATGTCATGGTGTTTGATAAACTATGTTGGGGCTATGGAAAATTTCCTAGGTTATAAATTTATCTCTCAATTTAAATTGTTTGATCTTTATACTACCTTATGGGATCTTGGGAGACTTCATTGGGCCCATCAAAGTAGTTATTTGAGAAATAATCATGTAGCAGTAGTTTTGGGAGATTTTGATAGTAGATTTGGACATCAATTCAAGGTAGGTAATCCCAGAATCTTCTCTTATCACATGTAATTAACATTATTTTGTTATCATGTTGCATTATTTTATAAAGTTTCATTATTTATTATGATATCTTATTTATTTTATTTATTTAGAGTGTTTTCATTTTGATACTTTTAGTAATATATTTTTATCATGTTCCTTGGATGGGTATGATTTGATTTATTAAGGTAGTTTTCCAGGAATTTAGTTATTTTTGTAGGTTTCTGAGTAATGGTTGAGAATTTATTAATTGAGATTAATGTTTAAAGACCCTAAATTAATTTTCCCAAGTTTTTTAAATATTTCCATGTAGTGGGGTAGTTGTTTAAGTTATATGTTTATGGAAGGGATGATAAAATAGAGAGATCATGATGGTTGTCATATTATTGAAAAATTTGGAAAATATTACTTTAATTAAATAGGTTCAATATTGGGATAATGTGGATACATTCTGGATTTATTCATTAATCATTTATTTCTACATTGTTAAATATGTTGGTTTGAAAAATGTGTGGTGGCTTGAAAAAGGTGGGTGTTGGGGGGGATATTTTTTGTGAAATTTTATTACTTTAGTTTAAATAATAAAAATCCTAGAGAAATTGATAGTAGGGAATATGTTACCATTACAATGAGTTTTTTTATTTATTATCATATCATTATATATGGATATGTTTGAAGTGGTACTTTGAATATGATATTAAATTTTGTGTTGTTGAATATTTTATTTCATTTTTTACATAGGATTGTGAAAGTTATGAAAATACGGCATTATGGAAATGGCAATAATAGGGTGTTGTGAACATGGTCATGTGGTGTTAATGAAAAAGTTGTATGTAGAGGTTATATGAAGCGCAAATGTGATAAAAAGAGGTGAAGTGGTAACATACATTGTGGAAATGATATATAGTGAGAATAATAAGTGATGGTTGTGATGATATTACTTATTATTATTATTAGATTATAAAAACAATTATTGAGGGGTTATTTTTCCCTAGTTACCTAGCATGTGATAGGGATAAATTTATAATCAAATAAATAAGTGAAATATTAAATTAGGTCCTTATTAATTTTATTTTTTATGATAATATTTTCAAAGATGCTTCTTATCTATTTTCTATTTGTTTTTTTCTTATATTATTTCAATTAATTTGTTTTAGATCATGTTATATTATCTATTATTTTTTTTGATATTGATTTTGGTTCTAAATTATTTTTTTGTGGATTAATTTTAGGTATCGGCATAGTTTGTGTTTAGAATTGTATAATTAGTGGGGTTTTACCTTGATTTTGGTATGGAGGGGAAATGGTGTAGGAGATGAAATAAATAAAAGTGGTTATTATAATTATTGTGTAGGTTGGGTTGTTATGATGATATAATTTTACACTAATCTTTTTTTGTTTTAATTGATTTCATACATGTCCAAGCTTTCATATTCTATTTCACACATATATTTATTTGTTTATAATATGATATTACAGAGTATTTTTAAGTTCTCACCCCCTATAGTTGTGTTTGAGTTGGGTTTTTGGGTTAATACCAATATAAATTAGGATATTTTATTTATGTATTTCAAAGGGGAGTATTAAAGATTATTTAGGGGCATTTGAAGAGTGGAATTTCCATATTATTTGATTAAGGTTGAATGCAATTACATATAGCAGTGATCAGAATTATGTGATTATTTATTTAATGAATCCTTTAGTGTTGATTTGTTGATTTTATTTATTTAATATGATATAAAAGTGAAATTAATTATACATTATGATTTCACACACTTAGTTATATTCACCAATCCGGATCCCATTGAATCTAAGACTCGAGGGTCACTCTTAATATACTTGCTAACTTGAGTGGAGTCTCAATGGGGCTGGGTAGTCACATCAAGTCCCACCCATCACATATATCATCCAATGAATTCCATCATAAAATAAAATTATATACATAATAATTTGTATAATTTTTAATATAGAATAACTTAAATAATTGAAAAAATATTCAATGATCATTTTCATATAAATTTTGTTCTTATGGAATCAAATAATATACAGAGATATCAATAATTTTTCCTAATTAAAGGAATCATATAAATATATTGATAAATAATCATTAATTATACTAATAAATTATATGGTGTATTCATAGTGTAGGGAATAATATAAAACTAATCTATACAAAACCATTTTTTGAAAGGATCATACAAAATGATTTTCAAGGTATCAATTGAATGCATGACTATGAAAGGAGAAGCCAAAGTCATTAATCTAGAAGAGGATATAGTGAATAATGTATAGGATATGTGATATTTACTTGGTAAAATAAAAATTCTATGTGTCCCCTTATTTAATCAAAATTATAATTTTTAAAAAATAATCCTTAATTTATCTCTGAAATAGATATAAAGATTCTAATACAAAGAGATTATTATTATGAATAGATCAGAAGGAAAAAATCTTAGTTAAAAATTAATTATTATTAATGGTTTATAATTTTTAAATAATTATAATAAGGTAAGAAAAATTTAGAGATAAATAAATCTCATTTAATAATATGATTATATGATCCATACAACTTTTTTATTTTTAAGATATAGAAACCTTTGAGAAAGTACTCTTAATACTAAAAAAATTGATATTGAAGGTTTTCTTATGAAAATAAAAAGATAACTCTCATTGGGGTCCATATAATGGTTAAAATAGATATATATTAGTCCTAAATATAAAAATTCACTATATTGGATATTTTATATTCATAACACCATAGATGCATGGAATGTTTATAAATTTGGATAATGGAGCATGATAGAGTTTTTTGAGTCATGGGATTATTTTGATATAACAATGGATTATGAAAATGGTATAATGTGAGAGAATAGATAATATTACATAAATAATAGAACAATGAAATGATAATATAATGGACAAACTACTACAAATAATGCCTTTAGAAATGCTAAAATAGGCCTTTCTTAGCGCAAAAAAAGCGATGAAAATCCGAGCGCGACTAAAAGCCCTAGGATTTTATCAATGATAGAAAATTTCTGATAAATACACACTTTATTAATGATACAAAAGAACTGATAAAGGGCCCCCTTTATCAGTTCTAGAAAAATCACCAATAAAGGGTCCCTTTATTAGTGATACTAAAAGTGCTGATAAATAAACCCTTAATCAACAATTTTTATAGTGCTGATAAAGGGTTATACTATTACAATATACTCTTTAAATTACAACATACTATAGCATCAAAAAAAATATGTGTTGAAAATAAGGAAATTAATTGGAATAAAATTTATAACACAAATAACATAAAAAACATTATATTATAGACATTTCAAACATTGGTTTATATAATTACATGAGAAAGTACAAATTATCATAGAAATCCAAAAACATTAATGTTTCTTTGTCTTTGTCCCCCAAACATTGACCCCTAGTTATGCTATTAGATGCTAAAAAAATCACCCCAACTCAAGAATAAGAACACACCTGTATAATAAAAAAATTATTATGTTAGTTATTCTATAAAGAAACAAATAATGCACAAAGTGTCAATTTTAAATAAAAAACATATACTTTGAGTAATATGAGGCACAAAATGTATATTATCGAGTTGTGGTTGATTCTTACACATCACACCATTTAATATTGTTTTGAAAAACAGTTCCTCTTGAACTGGATATCTTCTGTGTTGATAAAAACTCACTTCGAATGTGAGCGAATTCAATGGGGCTTTCTTTTTGGGAACAAGACTTCAACTCTCACACTATTTCTTATCTGTCTTCAATAATTATCACTATTAAAATTAAATAAATAAGTATAAGATAAAAATGATATAGAAATTAATAAATTAATATTAGATAAAATGATGAGAAAACAATCTGATCTCATCTTCTCAGTTTTGGTGATTTGATGCATGTTTTAAACTAAAATGACACTTATATATTGAAAACACACACTTCGAGTCATACCGAACACATTGTGTGTAAGATTTATGTGTAATCAATTTCTATATATTATAAATTAATTATGAATTGTTTTTATGAATTATAAAGACAATCTAAGTGTGTTTTCTTGGTTTTCTTTGAGCATTGCACGTTTTTAACTAAATAATCAATTTTAAATTGATAGCAGACACTTTGAGTCATACCAAGAGCACTGTGTATCAGATTGAGCTGCGTTTGATTCTTATATTTCAAAAATGAATTATTGAACATCTTATAGAGTATCAAAACAATCAGATTGTCTTTTCTCAGTTTTGAGTATGTGACACATGTTTTCTACTAAAATGTCAATTTTAATCTAAAACCACACAATTTTAGTAATACTGGTCACATTGTGAATTAGATTGAGGATAGAGTAATTATTTAAAGTCAAAAATGACTTTTGGATTATTTTACTAAAGTATCAAATTAATCCAAATGTGTTTTCTCAATTTTGAGAATGTTATTTGTTTTTTTACTAAAATTTTATTTTAAAATGAAAACATGCATATAGAGTTATTCCAATAACATCATGTGTAGGTTTTTTGTGAGACTAATTCCTATATGTCAAAAATGAATTATGGACAATTTTCCCAAACTATCAATATATCCGATATTCTTCATTTGTTTTTTAGTGAGTGGTAGATGTTTTTATCTAAATTGTCAAATTTAAACTGATAACAGACACTTTGAGTCATACTGAGCACACCATGTATTATATGGAGGTGTAGATAATTCCTAAATTTCAAAAATGACTTATGTATTTTACCTAAATTATCAAAACAATACTAATGTGTTTTATTTATTTTGAGTATTTCACTTGTGTTTTTTTACTAAAAAGTCAATTTTAAACAAAAAGACACACTTAGAATTATATCGGGCACACTATGAATCTGATTGAGGATCAATCAATTTATATACATCACAAATGACATTTGGATCATTGTTATAAAGTATTAAGAAAATATGAATTCATTTATTTGGTTTTGAGTATGTTACTTGTGGTTTTTACTAAAATGTCATTTTAAATTGAAAACATTCACTTTGAGTCATATCGATCACACCGTGCATTAGATTGATGTGAGAGTGATTCCTATACATTGAAAATGACTTATGTATTTTTTTCCTAAAGTATCAGAACAATATGAATGTGTTTTATCAGTTTTGAGTATGTCACTTTTTATTTTACTAAAATATCATTTTAAACCAAAAACACACACTTGGAGTAATACGGTCACATAGTGTATTGGTTTCATGTGATACTAATTCCTACATGTCAAAAATGAATTGTGGACTGTTGTCCAAAATTATCAAGACAATTCAAGCATGTTTTTTTGGGTTTTAGTGAGTGATAGACATTTTTAACTAAATTTCCAATTTTAAACTGATAACGGAAACCTTGAGTCATACTGGGAACAATATGTATCAGATTGAGGTGAGGATGATTCCTAAACATCAAAAATTACATAAGGATCATTTTACTAAAGTATCAAAACAATATGAATCTATTTTCACAGTTTTGAGTATGTCACTTTTCTTTTTTAAAAAATGTTAATTTTAAATAAAAAGACACACTTGGAGTCATATCGATCATATCGTACGTAGGATTGTAGTTTGTTTAATTTTTATATGTAAAAAATACCTATGGATCATTGATCAAAAGTATAAGACAATCTGAATGAATTTTCTTAGTTTTGAGTATATCACTTGTAGTTTTTATTAAAATGTCATTTTAAACTGAAAACACGCACTTTGAGTCATACCGGTCACACCGTGCATCATATTTATATGAGGGTTATTCATACATAACAAAAATAATTTATTTATTTTTTTACTAAAGTATCAAAACAATATAAATGTGTTTTCTTGGTTTTTAGTATGTCACTTTCTTTTTTACTAAAATATCATTTTAAGCTAAAAAATGTACTTGGAGTCATATTGGTCACATATAATGTATGTTTGATGTGAGACTAATTCCTACACATATAAAATTAATTATGGCCCATTTTACTAAATTATCAAGATAATCCAAGCAAATTTTCTTGGTTTTCATTGATTAAAATATGTTTTGAACTAAATTATAAATTTTAAACCGATAATGGACAATTTGAGTCATACCGAGCACACCCTATATAATATTTAGGTGTGGCTAATTACTACATGTAACAAATGACTTATGGATCATTTTACTAAACTATTGAAACAATTTTATTATGTTTTCTTAGTTTTGAGTATGTCGTATGTGTTTTTTTTCTTCTAAAATGTCAATTTTAAACTCAAACCACAGAATTTGAGTAATATCGATCACATCATGTGTTATATTTAGGTGAATTAAATTTCTATATTTTAAAAATTACTTATGGAAATTTATTATAAAATATTAAAATAATCTGAATGAATTTTCACATTTTTGAGTATGTCACATGTGTTTTTACTAGAATGTCATTTTAAACTCAAAGCACACACTTTGAGTCATACTAGTCACATTGTGGATCAGATTGATGTGTGGGTGATTCCTACATGTAAAAAATGACTTATGGATTATTATTATAGAGTATCAAAATAATCTGAATGTGCTTTGTCAATTTTGAGTATGTCACTTGTTTTTTTACTAAAATGTCATTTTAAACTGAAAACGCACACTTGGATTCAGACTAGTCACACCATGTTTCAGTTTGATGTGATATTGATTTTTATATATCAAAAATAATTATAAACTATTTTAATAAATTTTCAAGATAATTCGAGAATATTTTATTGGTTTTCAGTGAGTGATATACATTTTAAACTAAAATGTCAATTTTAAATTGATAACAAATAGTTTGAGTCATACAAGGCACACCATATATCAAATTGAGGTGAGGATGATTCATACATGGCATAAATGACTGAGGGATCATTTTACTAAACTATAAAAACAATATTAACACATTTTCTCAGTTTTGAGTATTTTACTTGTCTTTTTTAATAAAATGTAAATTCTAAACTCAAACCACACAATTTGAATAATACTGGTAACACTATGTGTTGGATAGAGGTGAGGATGATTCATACACATAAAAAATGAATTATGGATCATTTCACTAAATTATAAAAAAACCCAAATGCATTTTCTTAGATTTGAACACGTGACTTGTTTTTTCATTAAAATGTCATTTTAACCTGAAAACACGCACTTCAAGTCATATCCACCACATTAAGTGCTAGATTAACATGAGGTCAATTCATACATGTGAAAAATTAATTATGGACCATTTTATTAAATTATCATGAAAATCCAAAAATGTATGTTTGGTTTTTAGCGAATGACACACGTTTTTAACTAAATTGTAAATTTTGAACTAATAAAGGACACTTTGAGTCATACCGAGCATAATTTGTATTAGATTGAGGTGAAGATAATTTTTATAAGTCACAAATAACATATAGATCATTTTCATAAATTATAGAAATAATATGAATATATTTTCTTAGTTTTGAGTATGTCACTTGTATTCTTTTTACTAAAATGTCAATTTTAAATAAAAAGACACACTTAGAGTCATATTGGTCACCCTGTAAATCGTATTGAGGTGTGTTCAATTTATTTATGTCAAAAGTGACTTATGGATCATTGTTATAATGTATCAAGACAATCTGAATGAGTTTTCGTGGTTTTAACTATGTCACTTGTAGTTTTTATTAAAATGTCATTTTAAACTGAAAATACGCACTTTGAGTCATACCGGTCACACCATGAATCAGATTGATGTATAAATAATTAATTCACATAAAAAATAACTTATGAATAATTTTACTAAAGTATAAAAACAATATTATTTCATTTTGTTGGTTTTGAGTATGTCACTGGTTTTTTTACTAAAATATCATTTTAAACTGAAAACACACACTTGTTTCCATATCAGTCACATCATGTGTCAATTTGACATGATACAAATTCCTACATGTCATAAATTAATTATGAATTGTTTTTATAAATTATTAAAACAATCCGAGTGTGTTTTCTTATTTTTTTAATGAGTGAAACATTTTTTGAAGTACAATCTTAATTTTAAACTAATAATGGACAATTTGAGTCATACCGTGAACAATGTGTATCAAATTAAGTTGTAGAAATTTATTACACATTAAAATTTACTATAGGATCATTTTACTAAATGACTAAAAAAATATAGATTTTTTCTTAGTTTTGAGTATGTCTCTTTTCTTTTTTACTAAAATGTCTATTTTAAACACAAACCACACAATTTGAGTAATACTAGTCACATCATTCATCACATTGAGGTATGGATGATTCCTACATGTTAAAAATGACTTATGGATCATTTTACTAATGTTTAAAAATAATATGAATGTGTTTTCTCAGTTTTAAGTATGTCACTTTTTTTTACTAAAATTTCATTTTAAAATGAAAACACACACTTTGAGGAATAAAGACCACATCAGGTGTTGTATTAACATGCAGTAAATTTATATATGTAAAAAATAACTTATGGATCGTTTTACTAAATTATAAAGCCAATATGAGAATTTTTTCTATGTTTTTAGTGAGTGACACATGTTTTTAACTAAATTGTCAATTTTAAATTGATAATAGATACTTTGAGTAATACCAGTCACACTACATGCCTGATTGAGGTGCGGCTAATTTCTAAACATCAAAAATGATTTATTGATAATTTTCCTAAAGTATCAAAACAATATGAATATGTTTGATGAGTTTTGAGAATGTCATTTATTTTTTTACTAAAATGTCATTTTAAACTGAAAACCTGCACTTCTATTCATACTGACCACATCATGTGTAGGATTGATGTGGGATCAATTCCTAAAAGTCAAAAATGAATTATGAACCATTTTATTGAAGTATCAAGAGAATATGAATTTATTTTCCTGGTTTTGATCATGTTATGTGTATTTTAAACTAATGTGTAAATTTAAAAAAATAAATATTAGTTAAAAATGCTAAGGAAATTAACTAAAAAATAGATAAAATGATGAGAAAATGAACTAAATAAGAATTAGGAAGGAACCTATTCAGGATGTATGTATACATTCAGACACCATGTATATTTCTCATTCATTTCTAAAAAAATATATTTCCTCTATTATACCTCTCCTTGAGAAACTGATAAAAAATACTATATAATTATTTTTATACTAATGATTTACACCCATAATATATTTCTAATGTCATATACCATACTAGATCACACACATAGTAGGAAATATCATAAATTTTATATCGCCAAACATTCCAACACAATATATGCTTCCCACTCATCTCAAAACAAATTTACTTCTTCTTTTGAGTATGAAAATTGTCATATTTATTCATAGTACTTAAAAAATATAGATGAAAAATTGATTAATAAATATTTTTAATGAAATTGTAATTACATTTAAAAATTACCTATTTGGGGATACTAGTCATTTTATGGTATATGACATATTTCATAAATTTAAAAACATAATATCCAAAATCATTGATGTTATCTTGATTTAGACATTAAAAAAACATTATCCAAAATAAGTAAATTGTTTTCAAATATGTTTTGACAGTTAAATATTTCTATATATACCCTAATACATTTCCATTTTAAGTAATCCATAGGTTTATTATTTTGATTCACTAACCTTATACCATGATTTATCCTATATTTAGAGATCACCCTATCAAAACACAATTCTTGTTAAAACTCAAAATGAAACATATAATTCAAATTTTATCTCTAAAATTTTGATTAGAGTGACTTAAAGTTTCACAATACACATCATGTGTGGTGGATTTGTTAGAAATCCATCCATTATATCCAAAAGATAAATATTTGGGGTATCTATATTTATTATGATCAACATCTAGTTCTTCATAAAAAAACAAAATCAAATAAGTAACGAAAAATAAAAATTTATTTTATATTATTAGATTGTAGTGTTTTACCCCTACATTGTAGGCATAAAAAAGAGTCTATTGTCAATTATTTTATTATCAAATTCTTATTTAGATCATATTTTTTTCTTATCAATTTATTTCAAATCAAATGAAATTTGGTTTATAGAAATGATATAGGGATTAATGAATCCAAACCGTGCTTTGCAGGGTTTCCCTTTATATAGTATTAATATAAAAACCAATAGAAAATATGAAAAGTTATTAAGTTTATTGCACATATTAGATAATTTTTTGGATAGATTTATTATGATTATGTACCTTATTTATGTATTCACAACTAATACTACCAGTTATTCAAACTTGAGAATCTCATTTATAATCTTGAGACCAACCACATATGTAATGATAGTTAAAATATTTATTCTTTATATTGAATTTAAGACAAATATACATCTTTTTGTAGGATTGGTTTGAAGGCATTCATTTTTTTTATTTTGATAATCCACCTTTCAAGGGGTGAGTTGGAACCCTTACAAGGCCCGAAGGCTTAGAGATAATTACATGACCTGTAGGTATTAGAGGGAATCACCCAGACAAGATAACTTGGAACTACTCCTCCCCAGCACATGTCATTAAATCAGCACTCCACCTTCACAGGGCTGGTCAGCTAGCTGTCCTATGAAAATCTGTACAGGCTTCGTACCGATGGCAAATCCATACCCTCTCATTCTTCCAATTATGGTTAGCTCTACTCTAGTGAATGTGCCTGCCCTGAATCCTCATCTGAAGCCTCGTCCCTTATAGTCTGACTGGTACTTCTTTATTCATGTGGACCAAAGGCCTTGGGGTGGACCTAAGGCCTTAAGATGACCTGAAGTCCTTGAGAAATAACTGGCCCGAAGGCCTTGGGTGGATCAAAATCCTTACAGGACCCGAGGACCAAACCGATAGCCCAAAGGCCTAGATGGATGAATAGTTCCTACTACTATAGTACCAAACAGTGGCTGCTATTGTGGCTGCCACAGTGTCTACTATAGTATTGCTTCAATAATACTACAGTGCTGCTACAGTACCGCTACAGTGCTGCTACAACACCCCCTGGAAATTTTCCTCCACCCGGATTTGATCTCGGGTCTCTTGAAGTGGATCTGGCAAGGTGAAGGTACTCCCAAAAGGTCTTTTTTTTCTTGATTGATTAAATAGATTGTATTAATCCAACATTCCATTTTCCCATTGTTTTATCCATCTAAAATACCATAAATTACTCATTTCCTTGATAATTTTAGTCAGTACTACGATATCACATCGTTTTTGTTTTTTCTAATCAACATGGTGTTGATCCCCTAATAATTTTGTAGTTTTAGCCTCAACCACCTATTATTACATGATATTGGTAAAATAATCATGTAAAAAATTTATTGTCTTCATAAGTAGTTAAACATTTAATTTATATTACATCAATATAGTATATAGCACATAATATTATGAGGAAAAGAATTTTATATTAAAAAACACATTAACCTACACATTGAACTCTATTTATTTTTGTTAAAGGTTGAAGGGATTTTTATCCTCTATCAAGAATATAAAGGACCTCTTTATGGTCCCCTATAATGTAAAAGTCATTGTCTATATTGGGACCACTATAAAATGATTGTGATTTAACAATGAAAGGGTCAACCTCGAATGAATTTTCATCTAACTCTATAGTTGTTTTAGTCTCTAACATGACAATTGAAAAATTCTTGTTTAGAGGATCTAAGACATAAAATATCTACACTAATTTTGTTTCCATTATGAATGGATCATCCTTTTCCACTTACACAATAAAATTTACCTTCACAAATCCCATTTCATCAAGTTTCAATGCACTTCTATTGGCATTCTATTTGAAATAGAAAACCGCCACTTGAAATGTCGTATAATACAACTATTATATATATTCAATGATACCAAAATATGACATATTCACATAAATTGGATTTTTTATAACTAGATATGTGCATCACTTCCACCACAATTGTAACTCCACTATTTTTTATTATACTACAATGGTTTTTTCTTTTGTATAGAACATATAACCATTAATTACAAAACTAGTGTAAGATAAAACATTTTTATTCGGTCCCCTGGATAGACCTCAAAGTTGTTCAGTAATTGAATTCATATTTTTAGATAAATCCTAATAAATATGATATCAAAACCATACTATAAACTATTAATTATGTGTATTTTATATCCATACTTCAACACTTGATGTATTTAAAAGTATAATTATTTCTTTGTGGGCTTGAATGTATTGATAAATATCTTTACTATTATGTAAAATGTAAAGGTGAGCTTTCTCCCACTCCATGATTATAATTTTAAGAGCATCCCTTCCAGAAATCCCTTCTCCCATAAGGCGTCTATTGTGAAGAGACTTTGGGAGACTGATTCTATAAATATGTGATAAGTAATCAGTATAGAATTCAATATCTTATTCAATAATATATTGTTCTACAATAAAACCTTCAGGAGGACTTCAATTCATGACATACCCTTTAGAAATCATCATATACCATTCAATGTGGTACATCCATCTATAATGGACAAGACCACATAGTTGAACCTATATAACTAAGTAAACCATTAAGTGTAACGTTATATCAAAGAATTATGGTTAGAAGAACATATGTAATTCACATAATATGACTGCAACATCCTTATTCATGATTGGAAAATTTTTCGGGTCTATAAATTTACTAAATATGACTTTTTAATAAAATATGTATTTGGTTAATTCATGTCGTACATTTTTAGGTAGAATGCAACGTAAATAGATGAGCATCAAATATTTCATCAAAACTTTTTATTCATGTGATTTTAGTCCTTGTAAATTCAAATTATTCATTGAAACGAGGTTCTTAATATTTGATGAATACCCCACTAAAACTTTTACACCATTAAGTAAAATTTTAATTTGAAAATTTTATTATTTGGAAAGAATGTATGATGATAGAGGAATAAAAGTACAACTTTTACCCTTCACGGGTTCCAACTCCACCCTTATCCACTATCAATCTTGTCTAGCCTAGCCTTGATTCCATCTTTTTTTTTTCAGAAACATTTAGTAACGTGCCATTAACACTATAAAATACATTTTTTCCTACATACATGACATTAAGAAAATTTAGAATGTACAAACAATTCTAGTATGGTAATTCAAAGAAAATTGATCTATTTTTCAAACCTGATTTCGTAAGGGTTTTCAAAAATGGTTTATCAAAAACAGTGTCAGTATATATTACTTTATCGAATAATTGATCACTAATTAGTGGAGATGGTGTTTTACCTTTTTTAGTATTCCCATTGAACACTATCATATAGGGTCAATATTTATAATGTCGATGTAAAAATTTTTGAAGTCCTAAAAATAAAGTCTTTGAGGAATGTCTCAACCAAATTGAGTGTGTGCATTCTTCACAAATGGGAGACCTCAATATTCATTTAATTCTATTGCCTATAGAATTTACATAATAAATTAATTCATTTATCATCTTGTACAACATGGACCTCAATGTGAATTCTTCACTTTTATGATCATCATATATTGCAATAGTTGTATCCCACATCAAGTTTAGATCTTCAATTAGTGGATCCAAATGGAAATAAATACCATTTCTAGGTTGTTTTGGACCAGATATAATTAGAGGAAACATAATGTATTTTCACTTCATGCATAATAATGGCAGAGTTATAATTTAACAACATAACTGGCCACGTACTATGAGTACTAATATTTACAAAAAAAGGATTTATTTCACTATAGATAATGCAAGATGGAAGTTTCTTATCTCATTTACAAATACAAGATACTTATAATAAATTTTCTTCCATTGAGGAGAGTCTATTAGATAACGTAGTTTACTATCTCTAATTCTTGTATATTTGAACCATGTAAATTGTCTCATGGTTTCCTAACATCTATATAACCTTATAAACTATGGAATGATAAGAAAGTACTATACAACTTTCAAAGGAATTAATTCATCTTTCTTATATCGATTCACACCACACTTATGGAATTTTATTAGTGATTCATATACCTTGTGAAAAAATATGAAATCATTTAGACAAGCATGAATTTTTTAGTTATCATGCTATTGAATGTAGAGTTAGTTTTTCATTATATGGTCAATAAATAAGATCATTTTATTCTGGTAGCATATCATTAAAGAGACCAAGTATTTCTATGAAGTTGGTTTCACTCCATCCCCTGCCATATTTCAAATTATATAACTTCAATACAACTAAAAATTTTGTGTATTTAGTACAACTAGTATATAATGGTATATTAGCATAGCTATTTAAATTCTCAATAAACTTTGGACAATCATGAAATTAATCTTCAATTTCCATTTTCATTTCTTCCATATGATCTCTATTATCATTTACACTAGTATTTATATCAAATTATCCATAAACCATAGTATCATCTCAATTAGTGTGCGTGTTAAGTTTTCCCTAATTTTTAGTCAAACATTTATATCTCTGATATATTCTATGACAAATCAAATGTTCTTCCAAATCTTCTGGACTAATTTTTCTTAAATAAAAATAACATAAACACAGAAAAAGGATTTGAGAAGGGTCTTATGCATTCTCTATTACAAACATAATGAACTCTTTAACACCATCTTCATACTATTTTTTAATATGATTATAGTGCATCCATTTTTTATCCATATTCATCTTATTAGGTTCATAAATTATTCATTTTGTAAAATAAATAAATAAATACACATAAGATATTCATAATCAAAGGATAAATTTATAGATAATTCTAATAAGGGGAACCCAACATTTGAATGTTATAGGTTTTGATTCCTAATAAGTTATCATTTTACATAAAGGTGACCTGATAAGAAACAACCTAGGGTAAACATGTGGCTTTTAGTCTAAGTTCTCGATTTCATGTTCTATGGGACAAAAAGGTGGTAATAAATATGTTGGTAAAAAAATGTATTTATTATTGGATGGCATAATTCCCTTAGTAATTCTTGTTCTTTATTTTCATTTATTTATGACATGAATTTCTAAATTTTTGTAAAAATATCTTTCCTTGAAACATAAAAATTCATTTAATCATTAGATTTTTACACATGGTCAAGGATCTTGGAATTTGATGAAACGAATGGATGAAACTATTATTGATGAAAAAATTGATGTTGGATTCCATGTTACTCTCTTTTTCTATAGATTATTCTAAAACATGTATTATAGGAATAGAAAAATATATATTTGTACTATAACCCATTAATGAAACCCTATTTCAAAAATATTATATTTATCAATCTTAAGTATATTTGACATATCCTACAATATCCAAAACCTCTATTCAATTTCCTTAAAAATACCACAAATACATTCCATTAATAAACATTCCAAAAAATTTAGTTAGAATGTATTTTACATCATTGAGATCCATAATATTATAATTCCACCTCTAAGAAGGACTCAAATCGCTATAAGATATCTCCCACACATGGTAGTCAAAACATCCACAGGTATATTCAAAAAAGTATACCGATTCTTAGTAAAATCCATACCACATGTATGGTTATGTGATATTATAATAAAATCTATAAAACTATTCCACTATCTTTTAATAATGTATGCGTTCGAGATAAATGTGTTTTAAATTATAAATTTTTATTGGTAAAACTCAAACCATTCCCAATGATACAAAAGAGATCAAAATAATAATAATATTGTTTATATAGATTCTAGGTTAAAATGAATTATATTTTATATAAAAAACATGCATATTCTATTTTAGTTATAATTAAAGGAACGTGAATTCAAAATATATAAATCCAAAAAACATAATAATTCATAAAATATTAATATAAAATTAATTCATAGAACATTGATAATGACATTAAAAAATTAATAAAATCACTAAAAAATAAATAAGAAGACCCCCTTTATTAATAAATCTTGAAATAATTAGTTTAATATAAACAAATGAGACTTTATTAAATAATAATTAAATTGAATCATTTTTAGAATCCAATTTAAAATTCAACTCAAGATAAAACAAACTTAAAATCTTTATTTAAAAAATTTCATTTCATAATAAGAATAATTTATTAAAAAATTTAAGTATCCTTTATACTAAAAAGTATCAATTTTCTAAAATAATGTTTATAGATACAAATTTAACCCAATATTATCACATTTAAAAATGATGAAACACTAAAATATTTTTTTTTATTTTAAATAAAATTTCAAAACATTAATTCTGTCATAAAACCTTAAAAATAAAGTGAAACTTAAATTCTTTTATATCACAAAATTTCAAATAAATCATTAAAATTTATTATTTTATTTTAAATATTAATAATCTCATTTTTTATTTTTTTTGGGAAAAACATTTACAACTATAAGTTTAAATTTAAAAATTTAAAAACAATTATTATAAGATAATTCATTAAATCTATGCATCCATAAAAATCATTCTATAGATTAATTAATAAATCAATCAATCACTATGCATATCATTGAATAAATAAAGAAAAGATATCAAAATAAATCAAGAAATGTTTCAATCGGTTAGATTATCAATGATAACCATTAAAGAAAAATAATAAATAATAACATGAAGCTTTATAACTCAAACACACTAAACAATAAGAAAATTTTGAGTTTTAAGTACACTTTTGAATAGTTTTTTAATGTTTTTGGTCTTTATAGTTATTTATTTATTTTTTTGATATCTCCCATAGTACTTATATTCCTTCCCCAACAATGAAAAAAATATTTTGATCATGTCATTGGACAATAAAAACTATTTATTACCTACACCAAACTAGTAAAGCAGTGGTAGGGTAGTATCCCAAGATGAAGGGAGGATGTGTTTTATGATTTTCAAAAATCTAAACAAAACAAAACAAAAATGAAAGTGTGTGAAAAAATGATGAGAAACATGAGAAATCAACAAGTAAAAGAAAACAATGGATCATAATAAAAAATTGAGGAGTTAGGGGAGACCAAATTGAAACTATAACAAAGTGAAGTTTTTATCACCTCATCATCATTTGAACAACTAACATTTATTCTATTATCTTTCATTAAACACTGATTTTTCAATCATTCAGTTATATTGTGAATCCTAGAACAACACAGTCTGAATCCAAGATATTAAACCTATAGATGATTCATGGTACGAAAACTTAGGTCATCTAGATAGACTCCCAAGAAGTAGTGTACCTAAAGACAGAAAAGCTTTATACCCTACCCTCCGTATTATGTCGAACCTCACACATACTCAAACATGCATGGGGAGAAGGAAGAAGTAAAGGATATAAGAATTTAACATGCTTCAAATCAGGGAGGAGGAGAAGAAAATAACATACCATGGATTTTAGGCTTGATTCGTCTGATAGAAGGTTGATGGGTAGTGGAAACAGAACTGGACTTCCGTAAGAGCTTGAACGACATATCCGAAATCAGTCCTATTAAGGTTCTTTTTAAAAGATCAGGGAGGGTTTTATCAGCACTTCTAAAAAATTCATTATAAAGATGTGTTTTATCAGTAATAAAATAATAAGTACTGATAAAAGATGGCTTTATGGGTGCTTGTTTAATAGTGATAAATAATTATAAATATAATTATAAATAAATATATTTATAAATATTTGTATATAATTGTAAATATATTTATATCATCATATATATTTAATAAATATCTATAAAAATGAATATAAATATATGAAATATATTAAGTATTTAAATATATTTATTATTATTTGATAATTATTTAAATATATAATTATTTACTTATAATTATATAAATACTTTTCTAAAAAAATAATATTTTTTATTTATAATTATAAATATATAATTTTATAATTATAGTAAATATATATTTATAAATATATTTATGTCATTATCCCAAAATAGTGAAGACCATGGAGAAACTCCATGGCCCCATAAATTTATTATATAAAACGAAGGATGAGTTTTACTCTCTGTATCTTGTGTTGGTGGTGTGATTTTTCACTTTTATATCATTATATATATTTATATAATTATATATATATATATATATTTAATATATAAATATAAATATTATAATTACATTAAATATTTAAATATATTTATTATAATTTTATAATTATAAATATGTTTATATCATTATATATATTTATATAATTATATATATCTATATATATTTAATAAAAAAAAATATAAAATTAAAAATAGAGTAAATATATTTATTATAATTTTATAATTATTTAAATATATAATTATTTTTTTATAATTATATAAATACTTTTAAAAAAATTATATTTATTTATTTATAATTATAAATACATAATTTTATAAATATAGTAAATATACATTTATAAATATATTTATTTATAAATATTTATTTACAAATATAATTTTAATATTACTAATGAATATATAATCTTAAATGCATGAATGTTAAAAATGAGTGAAATTGAATAATTAAAAATGATTAGACTTTATAAATATTGAAAAAATGGAAAAGTTTTTTTAATTATACAAATTATTAAAAAAAATAAAATATGAATATATATCTAAATGAAAATGAAGACATATGGAAAATATTGAAACATAATAAATAAATATGTATAAATAAATATTATAAAATGATTAAATTCCGAAAAAATAAAAAGAAAAAAATATTAAAAATGAATTAATAATACTAACTGTAATAATATTAAAAATCAATAAATAAAACTTACTGATTGAAAACAAAATATTTTAAATATATTATGTCAATAAATGAAATTCTAAAATGAATATTAAAATTTGAATAAATTACATAAGTATTAGGTGTATGTGTTTCTATATAAGATTTCATTAATTATGTAAATATTTGTTTGTGTGAAATTAATGTTTATATATATATACAAGTTGGATATATGTTAAATCAAACTATGAAATTATATGATATGTAGAATCTATTAATGAAATAAATAATAATAATAATGAATAAATTTAAAAAATGAATAACAATTATTAATTATATAGATAATTTCACAAAATAAAAAATGAGTATTTATATATGTTTAAATAGAAATGAATACATATTATGTCACGACCCGTCCTCGGGGCTCGTGCCTTGACTACCCCAAGCCCACCTTCCATCGGCCAGGGGCTGGCGACTAGCACCAAAGGTGTAAATCCTGATAAAAGGGAAGGAATTACCTTTATATAAGTAAACAAACACAACAGAGTACGCAAGATGAAGTAAACACTAAGTAAACTGAGTATAAAAGTAAGTGATGGAAAGTAAATGGGCCAGAATACAAACCCAACTGAAAGTACAGTACAATAGTTGTTTCCGACGCTTTCGCCGGGGCGCGACAGGCGCGGATTTTGTGTTGCCCTGCATTCCCGCTTTCCAAAGGCGGGCGACATCCGCTCCTTATTCAGGGACGTCTACTCCCTGATTAAAACCAGGATGATGGGATGTCGGTTCTTCCTTTCGTGGATTTCTCCTCGGAACTCGTCACCTAGTCCGGGTCTCCCTCATAGATTTAATATGTTGTTCATGAAACTCTTCCCAGTGTCATGTTTCCATGGACGCCAGTTAATTACACTGCTTCTGTGAGGACATTCCAAAGGGTCCAGTCCGGGAAGCAACCTTTAGTCGGGGGAGTAGTCACGTCGAGGCATCAGTAACGTGTCTGAACACTGGGGAATTGGCATGTCTGTCTTTTGTCCCTTATTATAGGGCTTCTCGAGGGTACGGAAGCCCAAGGAATCCCACATCGAGCGAGGGGAATCATATTCCCTAGGAATATATCTGAGGTTTTACTCATCTTCCCATGTTTAGCACAGGGTATGCCGTGAGTTTAACGTCTAGCGGAGACAGATCGGCCTGATCAGAACACCAGCTAGAGTGGATCAGATTGAGGAATCCCCCTTGAGGGAATGCCGATATCGGAGCCAGCCCATGGGCGGCTTCCCGAATGATGTGGAGGGGAATGGGGTGGCATGATCTCACCAGGATGTGGCGGCCCGGGTAAGAATCAGGATGGATGATGGATAATTACATAGAGTGAAGGAGGAATGAAATGGAACCGTCGTGGAGATGGCAGTGGTGATGGGATTGAGTCTCGAAGAGACTTCTTACGTATCCCCGTGGCAGGGAATCAAAGTCTACGTAGTTCGGGATGGATGTGTGGGGCTTACACTATAGGCTACCCAAGGTGTTGGAAGAACCGACGTGAATGCGGTCGGAACGACCAGGTGGTGGTGGGCTCAAAACTCGTGAGGCTTCCTACGTACCATGCCTTAACAAGGATCAAAGACCACATAGTTCGGGAAAAGGGGTTGTTATACTGACACGAAGGGGTATCAGAACAACTGGATGGCAGTGTCACAACGACTTACTACTGGATTGGGATACAGTTTAATGTCATGCGGGATGGGGAAGTGTCGGAGAACCGACGTGAAGAAGGACCTTGGCCCAGGTGGATGGTGGGCTTGAACCTCAGGAAGGCTTCCTACGTACCAATCCTTGGCATGGATCAAAGACCTCATAATTTCAGGTGAAAATGGGGGATTGTCACACCGACACAGAGACGGTCGGGGCCAATGATTATTGGTCTTGAAACTCAGAGAGGCTTCCTACGTACCATGCCTTGACATGGATCAAAGTCCACGTAGTTCGGGAGGAATGTGGGTGTCGAAGAAACGATGTGAGAAAGGACCTTGGTCCGATGGGTGACGGGCTTGAACCTCAGGGAGGCTTCCTACGTACCATGCCTTGACATGGATCAAAGACCACATAATTTAGGTGGTGGTTTTCGTCAGCGAACTGACGTGAAGGTGAACCCGTGGGTCCACTGGTGGTGGGATTGAACCTCGTGAGGCTTCCTACATACCATGCCTTGACATGGATCAAAGTCCTCATAGTTCTGGATAGTCACAACGGCTTACCACTGGACTAGGATGCAGTTTAATGTCATGCGGGATGAGGGTGAACCCTGACCTGAATAAACAACGGGCAGTGGGCTTGAACCTCATGGAGGCTTCCTACGTACCATGCCTTGACATGGATCAAAGTCCATGTAGTTCAAATGGATGTACAGTTTAATGTCATGCGGGACGAGGGCATGTAGTTTAAAGTCATGTTGGACGAGGGCATGTAGTTTAACATCATGCTGGACGAGGGCATGTAGTTTAATGTCATGCTGGACGAGGGCATGCAGTTTAATGTCATGCTGGATGAGGGCATACAGTTTAACGTCATGCGGGATGAGGGCATTTCCATGGTCGAAGCTTACTCTATGCACACGTGAGTCATGCTCGGTGTGAGAAATAAGAGGCAGTAGAGACCTAACGATCACGTCATGAAGGGTGCGTCCGTGAGAAGCGAAGAGAGGCTTACGTGTTAGGCGGCCCATGGTGCTGGGACTTACTCCAGGATGGAGGCCCAAAGTGCGGAAAAGCGCAGTGGGAGAGGGATTTGACCGAAGATGGTAGGTTCCTCCTTCCCTATCGCTCCCTCCACTGGCCTTGTCCATGGGGAAATACGGAGGTGCATGGGTGCTACCTTCCGTAAGAGAGGCTTGGGGATTATGCTCTAAGGAATCCCTTCCCCCGGGGACAAATGCCACTCCAAGAGGGGGGATATCATCCCATGTGAGGGTGATTCCATTCCCGTGGAGATGAGTGGCGTAAAGAATGTCCAAGCTAGGGGGACCCTGTGTGCGAGGCACGAGGTCAGGTCACAGTTTAACGTCATGTGTTGAGGACGAGGTTCTTGGCAGTTTAACATCCTGCATCTCGGACGAGGTGGTTTTACTCTTCACCCCCTGGACTTACATGACCGGTACCCTTTGCTCCTTGGGGGAGGGAAGGCATCGACAAGGCCGTGGAAAAGGGGGGTCGCAGAGCGAACCATCGAGGGGTCCACGTTAGCATGGCTATGTGAAGAAGCAATAGCCATTAGCGTGCCTATGCGAAGAATCATTAGGCGAAGCAATGATACAGGTGGTGTCGTCCAGGGGACTTTGAAGTCACATCATGAAAACCTAGAGGGTCGCACGGGAATAGGAATTTCCAATTAGAGGGCTCCACAGGCAGGGGCCTTGCAGAGCTCGGTTGCTTTGTGTAGTGGAGGAAACTTCTGATGGGGTGTGCTTCGCACAGTGGAGTTCCTTGGCCTTAGAATGGGGTATAGGTGCGAGTGGGAGGTGATTCTCGAAGTGGAAAGGTGTTCACAGAGCACCGCCTCGCGAATTAGAGGTGCCTCGCGAAGCAAGGTGCTGTGAAGTAGTGTACCTCGCGAAGTACAATGAACCTGCCTTGGCATGTGGATCACGTGTATAGGATCGATGTTTCGCGAAGCATAAACACTCTACGACTGCCTGGGTTCCCTTGGGAATCCCCTTCCTTCGCGAATTCCCTTAGGCTTTGCGAAGGGCATCCCTCTCGTAAGAGGGGCTCAAAACGAGACAAGGATAAGACCTCTCGCGAAGGAAAAATACCTCGCAGAGCTCATGATTCCCAGAATGAAGAGGGATTCACGATTTGGGAGTTGAGAATCCTAAAGGTCTGATTGTCCGTCCAGATATCTTAGGGGGAGCTCGGTATTTATAGGCAAGGGACGCCACGAAGCAGAGCTCACGCGGCGCGAAGGGGGCCTCAGTGGATCTGTGGTGGGTCACGAATGTCAACCAGATTCGTGGAGAGGTACCGCCTTATCTGCTTCGTGGTGGGTCGCTAACGTCAGGGCGTTCATGTAGGTTTACTGCCTCTAGTGCTTCACAACGGCTGTAGAGGTAGGGGGCTTTGCGTCGGGGCTTCGCGAGGAAGGGCACTGGGCCTATTTTTTCTTCATTCTTTTCATCCAATATTTTTGAGCCAAAAAATGCCCCCCTCAGACTTGGAGCCATGGAGGGATCAAGGGTCGAAGTGTAAGGGAAATCGCAAAAATTCTTAGCAGTTAACAGTGACGACTCACAAAGAAGTCACACGAGGTAGGCGGGGGCCGCGTACCCTGGATGCGCCGTGAAGCTCTGTGCGGGCTGGATGCACCACAAAGCTCCGGGTTCGCCGCCTATAAATAGGGGGCTGAACTATCTTGTATTTTTACTTCTTTAAAACTTTTTCCTCTTGTGATATCGATTCATGAAGCTCCACGTACTCCGTGTCTGCTCACCGCGAATCGAGCTTCGCAGTGAACCACGAGTCTCTGACTCTGCGACTATGCCAAGAGAACATATGCCTTCAAGATGAAGCCAGGCTCTGTGTCTTGGATTTGCGCCCGAGCTCCGCGAACGGGCTCCACGAACCTGCTTTGCGGCCAGACATGAAATTTTTCCATGTTCTAAAACCCGATGGCCCATCAAGAGGCTGTGCTGGGGGTGCTTGCGGATACTGCCCGGAGGGATGAGATGGCCAACTATCTGGGCCTGGGGGAGCTAGTACGAAGTCACTCAGATCATAATGATTTGACAGAACTACTATCAGAGAGTCAAAATAATTATCCACTATGCAAGAATCTTCCCTTGTATGGCTTCAGGCTGAGGGATGACGTCTTCATCCCTGAGGCGAGCAGGGATGAGCCAACTTGCTGGTTTAGGAGCACGTTGTTCCACCGGCAATGGTTCAGGGCGGACGATGGTCATGCGTGAGAGAACTTCACACCTGTCACCACCGACTGTCTGTACAATCATCTAAACAACATCAATGGGAAGCCACTACAACCGGAGACGTCCCCTCCCTTATACCGCACCATACTGAAGGCGGATTTGCAGGATTCGAAAAAGGGGTGGTCAGATGAGTGGGACCTGCACCAGGGCGGTAACTTCACCAACGACTAGGCATGGGCCTACTGGGTAGGTACCTCATGTGAGGAGTTTGGGGCCGAGCTTAGGAGAGTGGGTTTGTATGAGGCAACATGGGCCTCACAATTCCACATTTATCAACCGAAACAGCTGATGCCGGAGCTGCTGAGCAGATGGTCGTCTAGGACCAACACTTTTCCCCTGCACCATGGGGAGGTTGGCATCATTCTATGGGATGTACATCAGATCTCAGGGGTCCCGATCTTGGGGGCCATGTATGATGATTTCCTCCCCGTCATGAGAGTGTGGGAGGATCCGAAGCAGATGCCGCGGCTGGCACTGGAACTAATGGCACTGGTTCCCGGATAGGACAAGGAGGCGGTGAGAGATGTCCACTTTAAGAAGTGGTTAAAGCGGTTCTTGAACTTACCAGAGGATCGAGAGTTCTCTCCGAGGCCTCGAACTTGTCCAAAGGGGGCTCAACGAGGAAAGGAGCACTCATATTGGCGGATCTTGGAGGATATCCAATAGAAAACCTGGGGTTTCAGTGTCCGCACTGAACAACAGCCAATAGTTAGACTGGTGGCGTTTATCACGGCCCTTATCTGCAGTTGGATCCTGCCGATGAGGGATACCAACATGGGGGTGCGACCCAGCTCGTTCATCATGGCATACATGCTGGCCACAGGACGACGAGTCAATCTGGGGATTCCAATGCTCGCTAGATGGTACAAGATGCTGCGGCATGTTAGCGAGGGAAAGAAGCTACCAAGGATATACAGGCCCTTCCACCTTATGTATGGGTGGATTGCGGCACAAATCAGGGGGGTTTACGAATATCCAAACCCCATCTCACCACCGAAGTCGAACTTCCACCACTCCATCCTGAATGCGGCCGGGAGCTTCCCATTCAAACTAACCGTACAGATGGTGCTAAACCAGATGTGGAAGGCGGACAAATTTAACTTCCACCCATTCCCATTGCCGACAGGGGTACTCACCGATGATGGTCAGGGAATAGAAGAGCACCATGCTTATCTCCTGGCCTTTCAAGGAAGAGTTTTGGTGGCACGGGTGGACCGTGAGCCTCTCTGCGAGCCGTACACCCCACATCGGTTCGCGAGGCAATTCTGGTGCCTGCAGTAGATGACCCCACAATTCTACTGGGAGGTGCGTCATGAGGATCACCCGTGTGTAATGAGGCAGTTGTGGCTCATGTTCACACGAGAAGATAGGAAAATGCGAATTACATTGCCTCCGTGCACTACTGCCTTTGGACTGGTGAAAGATTATGCCATCAGTTGGGAGGCGACTTATCCTGGGGAAATGTTGAAGCACCCAACCATTCAGGATGGTGACGGCAGACCTCTCCTATCCTGAGGTCAGGGTCGGAGGGAAGCAAGGTCCGCTTGCAGTGGCGGGGTTTTCATGGCGGTGAGGCCTGCACCAGCTGAGGATGAGGCAACAACGACGGATCCAACAGTGGTAGTGGACCCTTTGGTTCCGGAAGAGCAGCGCCATCTGGAGGGGCGACCACCGAGGGGGTTTCACAGGATATCCACTCAGGCTCCGGGGAACCAGCTGCGCCATATCGACATGCCATAGAATGCTGTTTTCTCGGAGGCCTGGGACATTTGGGATGTCAACCGGTAGTTTCTCAGCCCGACCAAGATGTGGGAACACCTGAACCGTCTCGGGATGGTCCTAACAGGTATAGGCCCTGTTTGGTCCAGTTTTGCAGTATCTTCGGCGGAGGAAGAGCAACATTTGGCTGAGCTGGAGGACTACGTACATTCCAGTGGTGCCCTGCATTTGATGATGGACCGGGTAAGGGTGCTGCTGGATCGGACGGTTCCCCCACATCTATCAGCCGCCGAATTGAGAGATCGCTTCCCCATGCTGGAAGAATCAGACGAATCCTTTGGGGAAGACGAGGCCGAAGGAGGGAGCCCGTTGGAGGAAGGCGAAGTCGAAGATCAATAATCAGATTCTGAAGATTTCGTAGAGGTTCACGAGGTATCATTCCAAATTTATTCCCTTAGATTCCGCTATCAGGACATTATGGACCTCTTACGAATATTTGAACCGTGCAGAAGGTACTTTTACGCAGACCTCACTCCCGCCCCTTGGAGGGTGATGATGCAGGACCTTCAGAACCCGCGCCTGCGGCTGCATCCAGTTCTGTGTCTAGCATGGCTAGAGCACCCGAGGTGGCTCTTCCAGAATCTCCAGACCTTCTGACAATACACGGAGGACCATGCCTCAGGGCCGCATCAACATAGACTTAGGAGCAACACCAGGAGTTCGATCTCCATAAGTCTTCTCCACTGAATTCATTGCAGTCATATGTAGATCGTGCCGACTGAAGTCCATGCCCTTCCCTATTGCGTATAGTTCTATGACTGGCATGGGCCACTACGACAAGGATGGTTGGGATGTCTGGTGGCATCCCTCCTAGGGGCATGTCGGTGATCGTGGAGATAGTCACCCTGCCTACCCAAGCTGCATCACTCCCTATCGTCGGCGGGACCACCAGCAGGGTCGTGCCCAAGGTTATTGAGGTGGAGTCCGATGATGAGGATCGACCGACTGACCCGAGTCCTGCCATGCCTGCTCTGGCGTTGGATGTCGCATCAGATTCAATGCAAGATGCAGACCCTGCTGAAGATTTCCTGCAGGCGTATCCTGCATACGAGCCTTCCAATCGCGCAGACTGGGATGAAATAGCCTCTAATGAAGAGGAAAACAAAATAGTCCTCCTCCGATCATGGAAGTTGATCATGCACTTCATCAATGACACCCCCAAGTGCTCTGGATGAATTAAATGGACAGACTTCGCTCGTGGTTGCGCGAACTGTGCGCTGGGGGAGTGGATGCCCAGCATCCTCATATGCTCATCTGAGATCTCATGGCAGAGAAGATCCAGGAATACCATTGTGGGCTCAGTGTGGGTTGGAAGCAGAGGAAGGAAACGAATGTCAAGAATCTCTAGGAGGCTGAAAACAAGGTCCAACAGCTGCAAGCCCGGGCTAATGAGCACTCAGCCTCTCTTAATGCACAATATGAGCTGATCTCGCGATTGAAGGCCCAGCAGGCAGAGGCATAAGAGAGCATGAGGTAGGATTCCAGAGAGATGGATGCCATTCAGGCTGACATTGAGAGGGCCCGGGAAGGGGCCGATGAACTACGCCCCATCGCTGCTGAGGAGGAGCGGGAGCTAAGTCAGCGACAACAATTTCTGGACGCCACAAGTCAAAGGGTGGCGGAGTTGCAACACTCTTTTGATGGGGTCAATCCGTCCATGGGGGGAGTTGACCCCCGGGTACTGTAATGATTACAAACCCTTAAACGTACTTTCATGCTTTAATAATAATTTTTTTTGAATGTCGTAGCATGCACGAGTTTCATTGTTTGCACTAGTTCATTTTTCATCCTTACAATGTTTTTGGGTCATCCAGCAGAAATTCCCTAAGCTCATGTGGGTCGGACCCGATGTGAGAAACAAGACATAGTCGCCTCGACTTCCCGTCCAAACATAGGAGGGTAAAACAAGCTTCGGGCATCTGGGGTTCGGATAACCGGTCCAGATTTCTAGGAAATGGGAGAGACCTTGCTGGAGAAAAAAGTTCTCAGAATAGCCGAATTACCATTTCTCTAGTGTGCTCTTGTGCATGATCGGTGCAACGCCAAGGGCACTGAAATCAGTCCAAACAGATGGGAATGGGAAGTGTGAATCATGATACCCAAGATTAGGAACATTGTGAGGGTGTCGTGACAATGAATGACAACCATTAACCATGGAGGAAAGATGGTATCCTTACTGCGTTAGCCTGAAATGGGGAAAAAAATGAGGGCCGACCATTGACCATGTTCGCAACACGGGGCCTAACTCAAATATCGTCGATCAGTATTCCGGGATGTTGGCCTACGACAATAGGTGGACCATAGGTCGAGCATCTATACTGTTAGGGGGTCCCTCCAAATGTGACCAGTCTTCCAGAACATTGGCCCAGGACAACAGGTGGACCATAGGTTGAGCATCTGTACTGTTAGGGGGTTCCTCCATACATGAAAGGGGATGAGGGTCTGAATAAGGGGCACGCAAAGCGTGGAGTGTGGAGTGATGGTTTGTCCGAACAGAATCCAACACTCATGAAATTACACCACCGTGGTGGGAGTACCCTAGATGGGTGCATCAGTTTGATCATGGGTCATTCTTCTTGTTTTTAGATAGGGCCTCTCTGGCGAGGTGGTCCGTCGCTTCCCAACGTCATCTTGGGGCATCCTGAACTTGTTCAGGGTAGAGTTATAGTTACACGGTCCCCTACGAGGGGTCCAGTCAGGGGGACAGAAAGGGGAAGAACAATATTTATGATTCCTGTGGGCTAGACCCTAGGTAAAATACCAGGGTATCCCTACGTATCCCATGAGGATGGAAATCAAGACACACGTAGTTCTGGAAACATAGTTTAACGTCATGTTGGACAAAGAGAAGCCTGGTTGTGCTGGTACATATCCCACCAAAACTACTAAGCCCACGTGAGTCGTGCTCGATGTGGGAAACAAGAAGTAATGGGGAACTTTCCCGACACAGGAAGGGGTAGGTTAGGGCGAAGGGATGCTCGGTGAGTACTGACCTAATGACACTAACACTTCCATGTGGCACATCTAGATGCATGGAGAGGTAGAGTCGATTATGTTGGAATTCCACTTGAACGTGAGGAAGTGGAAATGTGTGAATCATGATGCTAGAGATTTGGATCACAATGATGGCAGCGTGACGATGGAGGATAACTATTAACTGTGGCAGAAACACATCATCCGTATCACATTAGCCTAGAATGAGGACAGATAAATGTGGGTCGACTGTTGACCATGTTTGAAACACAAGACCATGTCGCAAATGTTGTCAGAGATCCGTAGGGACGTTGGCCATAAACAATCGGAGGGCCCTTAGGTCCAACATCCATGGAGAGCCCTTAAGCCTTGTATCCATGTCATCCGAGGGTCCTTTCAGATGTGGAAGAGGATGAGGATCCCAAATAGCAAGCTCATGAAGCTTGGTCATGGAACGAGAGAATGTATCCATGAAAACCCCACACTTCAGACTCTTTGTCAAAACACATCTCAATTTGTTAACGAGACACATTAGATAGGGGGAGTTGAGTCCCTTCCCATAGGAAGATCTTAGTTTAGGGTCATAGAATTCAGACCATGGGTGGGGGGAAACACAGGATGCACACAGTGGGGTAACTCAAGTGCCCGACATGAATGGGAACAGGGGGTTCCGTCCACCGCGTGCTTCTCAGAATGTTTTAGGTCGAGGGACCGAAAACGAGAGTTGAGCTGGGCCTGAGGCAAAGTGAAAAGGTGTTCCTACATACCCCATGGGTATGGGGATCAATCCGCACATAGTTCTTGAAAGGGTCTTATTTTTAGGTCTATGAACTTGGACCATGTAGAGGTAAGGAGAGCAGGGGACACACGGTAAGGTGGTTACAAAACCCGATGACGAGGACATAATCCCTACTTACCATGTGTTCTCCGGGGAAGTGCTCGAGTCGAGGGACCGAACATGGAAGTTAGGCTGGGCCAGTGAGAAAGTTCCCGGGTGCTCCTACATATCTCATAAGGATGAAAATCAAGCCATACGTAGTTCTTGAAGGTGGCATGGTAAGGTACCAGTGCCAGAAAAAAGAAAAAAAAGGAAGTGCGGGCCTGACCCTCGCACCAAAAGAATCAGAATTTGATAAATCTTGTTTGTCCTTTTAGGTGAGTGTTTTTTTTGTGAAGCAATAGGCCTAGGGTTAGAAGCCCTGGTGTCGCCACAAGAATCAAGATGTGATAGGCATTGACAAATGGCATGGCACGTGACCAATACCCAACGTGATGTCCCCTATGATGGGGTCATCAAAATGCAGTTCCGTTTTTCATCGTGCGACCAGGATGATAATGTCACAGTTTAGGGTCATGTGATAGGACCAAGAATGAATTTTAACATCATGCAGCGCAGACTTAGTAGAGACGATGCTGGGTGGGGAATGTGTACGACACTATGAAACATAACTGACGTGGATGGGGACATGATCCCTCATCACACCGTATAAAATTCTGAGACAGGAACCTCTGGCCAAGGGGCCCAAATAGGGGTAAGAAGGAAAGAGGCATGAGGAACTAGCTCCCAGCTGAGCTGGACTCGGATAAAAAACGTCAAAGTGACCCATCGCACCCCATGGGGATGAGGATCAAGTCACACATATCCATTAATGAGGATCTTAGCTTATGGTCTTAGAGCTCGAACTCTGGGAGCCTCGAAGGACGTCGTATTGCATCTTTGTCCCCCTGACATGCAGAGGTGAACTGAGGGATAGATCCAAGAGTGTCGGGATTCTAACAGGACACGATAGAGTGGAACATAACGTGAATCATGCAACCAACATTCGAGGCTTGAATGGGCTGGCGTGACGACGAAGGATTACTACTGAACATGTTCGCAACATAGCATCCTGTCGCGTTAGCCTGAAATGGAGACAAACAAATGAGCATCGATAGCTGACCATATTCACAATGCGGGATTTGTATCAATTTTTTGTCCGAATCCCTTGGGGGAGTTGGCCCGTAACGGTAGGAGAGCCCTTGGGTGTGGTATCCAGGCCGTTCTTGGGGGTCCCTTTGGGTGTGAAAGATGATGAAATCCCGAATGAGGGAAACACGAAGCTTGAAAAGTGGAAGGAACTTGACCAAGTTGAATCTGACACTCTTGGCCCTAGACCAGAGTACTCTTAACTCTTGGGCGAACCACTGCAAGGGGTCAAGGGAATCAACTTAAGGGCGACCAAGAGATGGCGGATTCCTGGGGGAAGGGAGGCATGGTGCCAAAAATCCCTGTACCATACCTATACATCCCCCTCGTGGAGAGGGACAGGACAAGGGGCCTAGGTGACTGGGAGATCAGGAGATCCCTAAGAGGTGGGGCTAGACCTGAAGTCTAGACATCCGGGTGGTCCTACGTATCCCATGAGGATGGGAATCAAGCCACACGTAGTTCTGGAGGGTGCCTTTTAATGTCATGCAGGATAGGAAATAGGAGGGCTAATTCTTAGAACGGGGTGCATGTGGTGCAGCTATTTCAAACCCAATGTGAACGAGGACATAGTCTCACATCACACCACGTAGTCTCGTAGTCAGGGTCCCGAAGGCAGGATAGAAGAAACAAATTAGTTGAACTCAAGCTGGACCCAAAGACAGGAGGTCTGGGCATTCCTATGTATCCCATGAGGATGGGAATCAAGCCATACATAGTTCTTATAAGATCTTAGTTTATGGTCTTAGAGGATGGACCGTGGGTGGATGGAAACTTTCCAAGTAAGCGCAGACCTCGACCCGATCCCTAAGCCTATGCGAGTTAAACTTAGTGTGGGAAATAAGGGAGGAGGATCCTTATCGCAATACCCGGAACGTTCATTGAGGGGAAGTCAGTGAAGATCCCCGAAGGCCACCTTTAACGCGGATTTGTTCCCCTAATGTGCAGATGCGCACTGAGGAATAGTATCAATAGTTTCGAAGCTCTACTTGCACATGATGGGGATGGAGAGGGATGTGAATTGTGTAACTGACATTTTGGGATTAATGGGGTTGGCATGGAGATGGAGGATAACTGTTAACCATGGTGGAAAAACAGCCTCCATATCGCGTTAGCCTGAGGTGGGAACAAAAAATGAGCATCGACCAGTGGCCGTATTCACAACGTGGGATTTTTATCGATTTGTCGCCTAAAACCCTCGGGGGCGTTGGACTGTAATGGTAGGAGATCCCTTGGGTGTGGTATCCAGGCCATTCTTAGGGGTCCCTTTGGGTGTGAAATATGATTAATGCCCTGATGAATAGGAACACAAAGCTTGAAAAGTGGGTGCGGATGTGTCCGAATAGAGTCCGACATTCCAGGTAACTAAACCAGAGTACCCTTAGGCACATTGGTGAATCGCTGAAAAGGGTCGAAAAAGTGGCTCAGGAAAGGTAGGCCAAGGGGCCAAGGTGGGACGAAGATTTTCGGAAGATGGGGCTGGACCCAAAGCTTAGACATTCAGGTGGTCCTACGTATCCCGTAAGGACAAGAATCAAGCCACACATAGTTCTAGAAGATACCCAGGGGGAAGGATACCCTAACGAGGATGTGTACAGCGCGGCGAGTAACCCGACGTGAATGGGGACATAATCCCGCACCACCCCACATAGTCCCATAGGAAATAACCTGGTCCAGGGGCCCTGAAAAGGACAAGGGGCCTAATAGTTAGGTTTTGGTCAGGAAGGCCTGGCCTACTCACAGTTTAACATCTTGCAGTGAGGACGAAGGTCGGGGAATAGGGCTCCCTGGACAGAGGAGGTGTACGGTACGGTGACAAAACCGACATGAATGTGGACATAATCCCTCATTACACCATACACTCTGGGTAAGAACTTGGGCTAGGTCCCAAAAAGGACAAGAGGCCTGAGGCTAGGCCTCGGTAAGGGAATGAGTACGACATGGAAATTAGCCCGTGTGAATGAGGACATAATCCCACACTACGCCATAAACTTCCTATAAAAGAATCGGGGTCGTGCCCCTAACCATTGGCACCACCCAGAGGGAAGTTTGTCGCTTCGGGATGGGGCAGAAAGAATCACTACACTCGATTTTTGGGAAATCTTGGGGTGGACCTGAAGATCCGGGATGGTGACCTGACATGGGAGCAACAAATGAGCGTCAACCACTGACCACGTTTGAAATGTGGGACTTGTATCGGCTTGTTGCTCAACATCCTCTAGGGCGTTGGACCGAAGTGGTAAGAGGGACCTTAGGCCAAGCATCCATACCATTCAGGGGCCCTTCCGGATGAGGAAAGTGATGGAATCCCAGTTAAGGAGTGGGTGAAGCATAGCCGTACCCATCTACTAAAGAGGCTAACATCTCCAGGGGAGGGGATGTACAGTCGGGTCGAGGCTTGATTGACGTAAGTTGGGGAAAAAGTGTGCACCCTGCCATATGTCTTGACTCGAGGGGAAGATTTTGGATTTTGGGCTGGTCTAACAGATGAAATGTCCGGGTGTTCCTACATATCCCATGAGGATGAGAATCAAGACATACGTAGTTCTTGAAGGCCATGCAGTTTAACGTCATGCGGTGAAGACGTGGGAGGATAGAAGAACGAGAGTGGGCACATGGTGCGACCATTATAATCCTTGTATGAGTGGGGATAAGGAAGCCTACTCCTTATGCGAGGAACCTCTAAGAAAACTATACCCAAGGGGGACAGTCAAAGAGAAAAGCTCAGGGCTGGGCTCGAGACAAGACATCTGAGCATTCCTATGTATCCCATTAGGATGGGAATGAAGCCATAAATAGTTCTTGAAGCACATTTTAACGTCGTGCTGGATGAGAGATGCGTCTCATCTGGGGATATGTACAGTATGATGAGTAACTCGACGTGAATGAGGAAGTAATCCCACACCACACCATACAATCCCATAAGAGAGCCTGAGTCGACAAAGGCCAAGGGGCCTGAGGCTGAGCCTCAGTTAGGAAGGTCTGACTGGCTTGTAGTTTAACGTCTTGCAGTAAGGATGGGGGCCAGGGGCCCGAAGAGGCCAAAGGGCATGAGGCTGAGCCTCGGTCAGGAAGGCATGAGCATCTTTCATTTTAACGTCTTGCAGTAAGGGAGAAGGAGATCTTATTTTAAGGTCAAATAGCTTAGACCATTTTTCAGTTTATCGTCATGTAGGATGATGTTGCAGTTTAGGGTCATGCGGGACCATAGTGTACAGTTTAACATCATGACAGACGAAGATGAGAAGTTTAATGTCATGCAGGACTGTGGTGCAGTTTAGGGTCATGCGGGACCGTAATGTGCAGTTTAAGGTCATGAGAGACCTTACAGTTTAAGGTCATGTAGGACCAAGGGGCTCAGGCAAAGTACTTCTTGAGGAACTTGGCGTTGGTGGCCGGAGTTATGCGCTCACCGTCCATGGTCGCCAGAGAGTATGCTCCGTTGGGGTAAACCTTATGAATGATGTAAGGTCCTTCCCATTTGGGCTCAAGCTTGTGTGGTTTCCTTCCAGGGATCATTGGCGCTCGGAGGGCCAACACCAGGTTTCCCTATAGAAAAGAGCAAAGGCAGACCTTCTTGTTAAAGGATCTAGCTATCTTATTTTGAAGCCTTTTTAGATTGTGCAGGGAACAGAGCCTGTTCTCGTCCAGTGCTTCCAGTTCAGCTCGACAGATCTCAACCACCTTATTTAGCACCTATTGGTCATATACTACAGTACGTAACGATGGCAGCTGAATCTCAATGGGAAGGACGACCTCAGCCCCATACACCAGGGAATATGGGGTCACCTGGGTAGAATTGCGAGTCATCATCTGATAATCCCAGAGGGCATTGGGGAGCTTGTCCAGCCAACTCTTCTTGTTCTGACCAACCATATTTTTCATAATGTTAGAGAGGGTTTTATTGAATGCCTCGATCTGTGAATTTTCCTGTGCATGATAGTGAGAGGTATGGTTCGAACAAATATTGTACTTGGCATACAATTTCTTCAGCTCGACTGCTCGGAAGTTGGTGCTGTTATTGGTGAGGATAGCGTGAGGGACTCCAAACCGGTGGATGATATTAGAGCTCATGAAGTCAATGATGGAATATACCTTGACCTCTTTGAGTGGAACTGCCTCTGCCCACTTGGAGAAGAAATCTGTAGCAGTCAGGATGAACCTACATTGACGAGCTGTTGCCGGTGGGTGTGGTCCCACGACATCGAGTCCCCACACCGCAAATGGCCAAGAGTACTTGGTGGAGTGGAGAGGCTCTGGAGACCGATGCAGGAAGTTAGTATGAACTTGGAACGTGTGTCATCTCTTGGAAAACTCGATACAATCTTTGATCATAGAAGGCCAGAAGTACCCCAACCTCCGGATCTGATGGGACAGCTTGGGCCCAGCCTGATGGGCACTGCAGGAACCAACATGAACCTCTTGAATGACCTAAAAAACCTCGACTCCTTGAATGAAACGAAGGAGAACACCATAGAATCACCTCTTATAGAGGATCCACCCAAGGTTGGGACCACTCTAGAGAGTAAATTGCAGTGCGCAGCGTCAGATTCACTCGCGTTCAGCCTGATCATCCGGGAGGCAACCATTTTAGAGGTACTCAACAAAAGGTGCCCTCCAGTCGGGAGTGGCCTCAACCACTACATCTGAGGAACCTAGGAACTCTAACGTGGAGGGTCCGGCGGTAAGGTGGCTTATCCACATTCCGTCATTATCTTCTGGGGTGACAAGGGCGATGACTCTCCGATGTGCTATATGTATGATCAAATCATCCTGCTCGGGTTCTGCGAGGGACGCAACTAAGCCGGACAAAGCATCTTCTTGACCGTTCTATGACCGAGGGACGTGGGTAACCTCTGGTTGAGAAGGGAACTGAGCCATTAGATGGACGGTGCACTCCAGCAATGGCATAAGCTCCGGCTTCCTGACAACATAGTCGCCATTGACCTGCTTGATGACCAGTTCAGAATACCCTTTCACATGCAGATGGGGCACATCAATCTCAAGGGCCAGCTCAAGGCCAGCGATGAGAGCCTAATACTCTGCCTCATTGTTGGTGTATCCTTCTGAAAACAAGAATGAGTATGACAGAAAGGCTTGCACCGGGGTGATGAAGACGATACCCAAACCCACTCTGTTGATCTTAGGATCGTTGAGCCTCCTACCGGTGGGGCTTCAGGAGGCACCGTCGAAGTGCATTTTCCAGCATGAGATGACATGATCGACTGAGAGGATTGCCTCATCATGAAAATACAGATCCATGGATTGATCTGCGGAGGTTGTATGAGTAGCTAGGAAGTCTGCCAATGCATGTCCCTTGATATCCTTCTGAGTTAAGAACCTGATGTCAAACTGCTGGAGGATCACCGCCCACCGTGCTAGTCAGCCAGTTAACATAGGTCGGTTCAGGATGTACTTCAGTGGGTCTACCTGAGAGACCAACTGTACCTCATGGTGCTGCAGGTAATGCAACAATTTCTGTATGGTGAACATGAGCGCAAGGCAGCTCTTTTCGATAGGGGAGTATCTGGTCTCCGTGCTGAGGAGCATGTGGCTGAGGTAGTAGAGGCTATTATCTGTTCCCTCATTGTTCTTATGGGTGAGAAGTGTGCTGAGGGACCTTTCCAGGGAGGTTACGTAAAGGACCAAAAACTTTTCAAAGACAGGTGGCATCAAGACCAGAGGTTCGAGCAGATACTGCTTGATTTCCTCGAAGGCAGTCTGACACTCTTCATCCCATTCATAAGTGGAGCCTTTCTTCATGAGCCAGGAAAAGGGATTACACTTACCATCCAGATTCGCAATGAATCGGCATATATAGGCTAAGTGGCCTTGGAGATCTCGCAGCTCCTGAATATTTCTCGGGGGAGGCATATAGATGATGGCCTTGATCTTCTCCGGGTCGATCTCGATGCCTCGGTATCTGACAACAAAGCCAAGAAACTTCTTGGAGGTGACCCCGAAGGCACACTTTAGTGGGTTCATCTTCAGGTGGTGGGAACGGAGGAAGCCGAACACTTTCTCAAGGTCCTTGAGATGGTCCTAGCACTAGTGAGATTTGACCACTAGATCATCCATGTAGCATTCCACCAGTGTCCCGAGAATCAGCTTGAATATGCGATGCATGGCCCGCTGATAGGTGGCACCTGCATTTTTCAGGCCGAAATGCATGACCTGGTAATAGAAAGTACCTTGGGGAGCCCTGAAGGTAGTGGAATCTTCGTCCTTGGGGGCCATTAGGATCTGGTTGTACCCGGAATACCCATCCATGAAAGAGAGGGCTTGGAACCCAGCCGTGGCATCAATCAACAACTCTGTGACTCGGAGGGTAAAATCATCCTTCGGGCAGTGGTGGTTGAGATCGCGGAAGTCGATGCAGACTCTGATCTGCCCATTTTTCTTCCTGACTGGCACAATTTTGGCAAGCCACCTGGGGTACTGAACTTCTTTGACAAAGTTGGATTTGATGAGCTTATCAACTTCGGCCTCAACCATGGCACCGTGAGAAGGGTGCATCTTTCTGGGAGGATGTTTGAACCCGCGATGGTTTGTTGGGAGACCAAGACAGTGGACAACTACCTGGAGATATAGTCCTGGAATCTCATCGTAACTGCAGACAAACATGTCACAGTTCTGTTTGAGAAAGTCCATGTACTATTGTTGCTCCTCAAGGAACATGGCGACACCGATCAATGTGGGTCTCAGATCTGCCTCGCTACTAAGGTTCACCTATACCAGTTCATTAAACATGGTAGATATGCCTTCTTCAAAGGCAGGGGGAGCATCCTCCAGATCCTCTTCTCCACCCGTGGAGGGATCTTCTGTGGGGGGATCTGCTTCTGAGTTATCAAACCCTGATGGGCAGCTGGTGCTGGCCTGGGCAGCAGTGGTCATCATATCAGGAGACTCATGCACCACTGAGAACATAAAAATTAAGGTAGTCGATCTAATCCTATCTGGTCTTCGGCTAAAGGGGCCACGCTTGATGACATCAAAGTAGTAGTGACGTGTCAGCCTGAGTCGGTTAATTCTAGCCCGGCTGAAGAGACACGTATGACGTACCGCCATTTCCATGAGCCTGACATCCCGATACCGCACAGGGGTATGAGGTTCTGGGATCACCTGAGCCTAGTTGGTGTAGGAGTACGAGGTGATTTTCCTCCGTCGCTTGGACATGGGAACATGCCTCCCTCTTGTACCCGAAACAACAAAACACTACCCCATGTTGGGGGTCGTGGCCTCCAACCGATGGATCGAGAAGATGTAGGCATCGTCCAGGCCTGCCCAGGGATCACTTGTGACTGGGGCAGGTTCATCCTCACTTGCCAAGATTTGCTTATCCTTGCTCTTGTAATAGTCAGTATCCAGGTAGCGATCTTCACAAGAGGCAATGGGAGACGCATCTCCCTGGAGCATGCCTACCCGACCATTGAGGGAGTATTTGAGGCATTGGTGATACGACTAAGGGACCACTGCATGCAGATGGAGCCATGTCCGGCCCATCAATGCATTGTACATGGTGTCCTGGGAGACAACCATGAACTTAGTACTAAAAATTAGGCCACCGAACTGGGTCTTCAAGCGGATCTTGACGATCGGGGACTGCTCGGTCCTATTGTATCCCTGGATTCTGAGGTCCAAGGGAGTTAAATCATCCTCAGACAAACCCAGATTTCGTAGTGTCCGAGTCGGGATTAGGTTAATCCTAGAACTCGTGTCAACAAGGCAGCGGCGGACTTCCACGCCATTAAACTGGCCAGTAAAGTACAATGGGAGAATGTTCCCCTGTATGGGAGGTTCCTCGTCTTCTCTAGAGAACAAGATAACTACATGACATCTGGCATTCTCAATCATCTCAGCGTGGAAGGCTTCTGCATCTTCTACCTCTGTCTCAAACTGGAGGGGGCTCTTTAGGGCCTCGGCAAGTGCCTCACACATTTTAGATGATAGGCGAAGATCCTAAAGAATAGAAAGACTTGCTGGAATACCGGGAAGGTGCTTCAGAACATCATACTTCCATGCCAAACGGGAACCTCTGCTTATAGGAGGTAGTTCTGTAGTTGGAGGCTTGGCGGGCCCTACCGGATGGACCGACAGCTGGCTGGTACTGGGTACATCCCGCTGCCTGCTAGTTGATGCCTAAAGAGTAGCTGCTGGACGAGGACCAGACAACTGAGATTGGCCTGTAGTAGGGCAAGACTGGCTGCGGTATGGACGAGACATCTCTTCCTGATCTAGTAGGAAACAACGGTGTAGGTATATCTAAGGGAACCAGATGAGGTTGCGCGTGCTGAGCTCTGTGCTGGGCCTACTGTCTGGTTTCAGTAGCGTGCACGGCCTGACTTAAAGCACCTGCTAACGCGCCTTGATGACCCACGTGGCCGCGGTTTCATTGACGTTGACATCGGCTGGGGACGTTGGAGAGGTTCGCCTGGTGTTCCCCCTCGTCGGGAGTCATATAGGGATTTACCAGCTTCGCAGTATTAACCGAGGCGTACCCCTGACTGTCGCTTGATGAATCATCCACCACTGGGAAGATTCTGGGAGGAATCCTCATCACAGGGGGCATGAAGTCACCAAGAGTGTAGGATGGCGACGACATTGGGGGAATGCGTTTCTTCTTCTTGCGCCGCCACTGCTTGTCCTTTTGGGAAGAGGTCGGCTGAGATGACGACGCAGAGGTACTGGTCGCATCTTCTGAAGGCTCCAGCTGATTCAGACGTGCCCGAATGATACTATGGGCATGACCGATGGTTTTACGGGCCATCCAGTTGTCGTATTTCTGGGTCCCGCAGCTGGGAACCTGCTGCCACTCACCTTCGTCATCGCTATAGCTTTCTGACTTCACGAAGACACCCGCCACTTGTGCTGGGGCCGGGCCCAACCTGACTTTGTTGTTGTTGACCTTTTCTTGGAGACAGTCTTTAAAAACATAGCACTGCTTGAGGGTGTTCCCCAGAATCCGGTGATAGGGGCAGTAGTTGGGGCGATCTATGAGATTCGCCTCTGCTGGCCTTCTGCACTCGGGTAAGCAGACAATCCCCAACTCTAGGGCGCTACAGAAGTAACCGGGGACCTGATTCTCGTTGAACGAGTAAGTCTGGTGCCTTATTTATAGATAGGGGGCTCTGGGAGCCTGGCCCTGATGAGGGGCTGGAGGGGCCTGCCGAGGAGGCAGAGCCTGATTGTCCCGCCTAGGCGGTGGTGGGACATTGCGCGGGGGAACCTGTCAGTTCTGAGGTGGTCGCTGCTGGGCAGGAGACTATGCGTAAGGTGGAGGGCCTTTACGGGGTTACGGGGCTGGTGCCACTGTCAGTAATTCTAGCTACCTGGGGGCTTCTATTTGGGCCACCGCAGTGGGTTCGGCTCTGGCAGCCCTCCTGGCTGGGATCACAGGGGGCAGCAGACGTGCCTAACTAGCCTGTTGCAGAGCTTCCTCACGGTGCTGAGCCTTATCTGAGAAGTCCCGGAACCCTCCGGGGTAGTTCTGGGTGATCAGGGAAGGAACCAGTTCTGTTGTAACATTCCCTACGCACATCGTCAGTAATTTCTCCTAAGTCAGTGGAATGTCGAGGGAGTATGTAAGTCTTTTCCACCGGGCGATGAATTCCGTGACTCTCTCATCAGGCCTTTGTTTGCACTTGGAGAAGTCTGCGATGCTAGTCTTTCACATGGTGGAGCTGAACTGGTATAAGAACTGCCGATGGAGGTCCTCCTAGCCGGTCACCGATCTGATAGGGAGCTGGCTGTACTAGACAAATGCAGGACCCTCTAATGTCTGCACAAAACATCGGAGCTTGGCGGCTTCCTGCTGTTCCGGGGTCCCCAACATGGGGCCACACCTGGAGGAAAAGTGATCCAAGTGCTGCGGCAGGTCCCTAGTCCCATTAAAGGGCGAGAAAGTGGGATTCCCAAAACCCGGAGGTGCAAGAATATCATCCACCCATGCGGGATAGGGCTTGCCATCTGGTGGGACTGCCACCTGCCGCGTTTCCAATTCCTCGAGGTAGGCGATGAGTGCCGCTATAGGATCATACGGGTGGGTGTTCCTGTCTTGACGGGGATCCCTAACCATGAGTGTGTTTCTGGGCTCTTCGACCTGGTAAACAACTTCAATGGCTCGTGGAGTGACTGGCGGAATGACCCTCGAGGCGGCTGGGGGAACTCGGGCTGGATTCCTTGGATTGCCTCGCCGTTCAGGAGGGTTTGGCGAGACGTATTGCACCCTCTTACCATGAGTTCCAACTTCTGCCCTATCCGTGGGAGTAGCATGATCAGGGTTTCCTAGAGGCATCTCGCCAGGGGGAAGTTGTTCCTGCCCCTGCTGCCCCGGCTTAGGATCACCATAGTCGGGTCGCCTCTCTATAGCGCGCTCGGCTAAGAGTTTGTCGACCAGCCTCTTCTTCTCGGCAAGTTTCTGGTGCAATGCAGCCTTATCGGGGTCCTCGTACGTCTTCTGTACAGAGGCGGATGGGTCAGAGTGCTTGACAGTTCCGACATGTTCTTCACCCTTACCGACATTTTGATTGAGTACCAGCAACTCGGTAGGCGCATGGAGGCCCATCAGGTTCCTCTTTTGACGAGTAATCCTCCCTGATGGGTCCAACAATGGTGGTACAACCTTAGGGGGTAAATCTCCATCGAGAAACTCCAGCTCGTCCTCCTTGTCCACTATGTCAGCCATGTGGACTTCAACCCTTCTTGGGGGCATTTCCTCAATACCGCATAACGAATCAGGATGCTGCCGGATAGGATTGAAGAGGAGGGCGGCATACTGTCCCCAACCACGGACTTTCATGTGGGGGGTAGCTTCCCTGATGATTTTGCGAAGTACCTTGAAACTATGAACGCATTTTTGTTGGAGGGCGCTCTGGTGACATGGTGACTCTGGGCGTTGGGCCACGGGGAGCGTGACAAAATCGACCAGACAACATTGATCGCCGATTTCCTCAAAGTGCAATTGGCTCCCAGGGTACAACACCCATTTATTGAAAAGATGGAAGTGCGTCTCCCATAGGGTTTGATGAAAGCATTCGACTTCCTCCGAGGTGAGGGATTCCAATGCACAAAAGTTAGACGCAGCCTTGGGCCAGAACTTCTCCAGAAAGTGATCTGCCACAAGAATGTTCCAGAAGTTCCTGGGATCAGATTCAGGGTCTGGCCCCATATTGCCCCACTTGTCAACCGGAGGTGGCTGAGGAACCAGTAGCAGTACTGAGGCAGACCGCTGGGATAGTAAACTGGGTGGTGGAGAATACGACGAACGAGCCGACTAGCCACCGAATTCCGGGCCATCCTCTGAAGAGCACGACAACCTGATCACAATGTCACGATACGACGGGTTGATAGCCACAACCTCTTGTGTAGGGATCACGGTTACCAGCGATGGGTCACCTTGTTTCTCAAACACCATCGTTCCCCAAAATATCTCTCCGTTATCTCTGGTTGAGGTAGAGGGTGATTCCTGTGATGACGGTGGTGACTACATGGCCGGAACCTATGGGATTCCCACAATTTACTCCTCTTGGATATACCTGCGAAGAGAGGTGGGAATCTAGTGGACCTCGCATTCTGGAAGGATGAGGCTGACACGCCTTGTTCCTGCCCCGGTCCTTGATACGGAGGAACGAGGGGAGGGTTCCAATGACGAGTTGAATTCTGCTTCAGAATCCGAGAGGCGGGCCAGTTTGATCACCACCCGGGCTTTCCCAGGATTCTTCTTGTAGCGACGATGAACAGCCCTCCTGCCCCTAGATGGCTCTTCGGGACAAGGTTGATTACTGAAATGTAGTCTCGAGGCCGTGCTGGCGCCGGGGTGGAGAGGACTTCCGCTTGAGACAGCCGAGGTGAAAGGGGCACCGAGGAAAATGTCTAAGGGAACATGGGGAGGACCTCCATGAACAACACCTGAGCGGGAAAAACCTCCGTTGGAACCGGCGGGATCATGGGGAGGACCTCCATGCTTAGTGTGGGTGGAGCGAGGCTGACCTTCACTCCTTTGGTTTCCAGGGAGAGGTGGACCTTCGCCGACTGTGGAGAGAATGTAGGGAGGATCCCCATGTTGAAGAGGGAATGGATGGGAAATGCCTTCACATCGACGGTCAGGGGTAGGAGGAGGAATTCCATACCCAGTGTGATGGGCACGGGAAAGACTTCTGCGCCGAGTGTCACTGCCACGGGGCAGGTCTTCATTCGGGCCGGGGGTAGTATGGGGCATACCTCCATTAAAAACTTCGGGGCGGGGAAGGCCCGTGCTCTATGGAGTGGTGGTATGGGGAGGACCTCCGTACAGAGTGAAACCACCGTGGGTTGGTTCACATCGATCACCACTCGAGCCTGTGACCTGGAGAGTCAACCCAGCCTGCCCGTGGGGTGGTTGGGTCCTCGATCCCGGTCGGTCATAGGAGTTTTCTTGCTCAGTGTGTGCAGGGGCTTCATGATATACGTCAGCAGTGGCTCGGGCCACAGTAGCTGTTAACGTCGACGCCCCTTGGAAGGCGCCCTCAGCTCAGGCCCAACGCTGGCGTCGGGTCAGTTGAGCCGGTGCAGGTGGTGTAGGGGCATAGCCTACCTGCTCCTCTGGAAATACCAGACGGCGGTGCTGACATGGCCGGGTGGGGCCCTTTCTTGGAGTCCTTGGATCGGGACTCTGACCGGGCTGAGCCGGACATCACCCACCTCATCAGCGTAAGGCAAGGAGTCATCAAGGCGTTCCGGGGATAGGCTCCTGAAACGATTGAATGTTGGGGTTGGGAGCAGGGGTTCCCTGTGCGGACCTCGAGGGATGCGTTGACGGCGGGTCCTGGACACCTCCAGGTCCAGGCGGGCCATATCCCGAGTTGGGATTATGCCCTCCTCCTCATAACGACGTACAAGGTCGTTAATCACCCTTCATTGGATGACTTTCGATGGGGAGAGGGGGCGTGGGCGCCCCATTCTTATGGATGCAGATGCCATTGTAGCAGTAGTGGAGCCACGCGGAGTGGCTATGCTAGTATTTCCCCTGACCCTACGTAGGCGGGTGGGAGGCGATCGTGTCCCTATAGAAGCGACCAGATTCCTGGTAAGTTGGGAGATTAACTCATCAGAAATGCGAGGAAAATAAACCGACAACTAGTTCCCCAACGCCATTTCGTCTTCCGTGGCCAGTAATATGGATCCACGCCGACAACATTGCAGAACGGAATTCCCCACATTCTACTGCCCCAACTTCCATTGAGTTTCACGCCAGGCCCGCTATTTTCTTAGCGGGATCCGGCACCGGATATCTGGATCCGGTGACACATCAATCTACTGATGTATCGAATGCTACTAATATCCACATTGAGGATAAGAATTTCACATCAGGTTCACCATTTCTATTTCCGACAATTTCGCCGGGGTGCGTGCGTCCGTATGCTGGGGTGAGACAGGTGCGACTTTTGTGTTGCCCCGTATTCCCGCTTTCCAAAGGTGAGAGGCATCCACTCCTTATTCAGGGACGTCTCCTCCTTGATTGAAACCGGGATGATGGGATGTCAGTTCTTCCTTTCGTGGATTCCTCCTCATAACTCGTCACATAGTCCGGGTCTCCCTCATAGATTTAATACGTTGTTCGTGAAACTCTTCTCAGTGCCATGTTTCCATGGACACCGGTTAATTACAATGCTTCTGTCAGGACATTCCAAAGGGTCCAGTCAGGGCAGTAACCTTCAGTCGGGGGAGTAGTCACGTCGAGGCATCAGTAACGTGTCTGAACACTAAGGAATTGGCGTGTATGTCTTTTGTCCCTTATTATAGGGCTTCTCGAGGGTGCGGAATCCCAAGGCATCCCACATCGAGCGCGGGGAATCATATTCCCTAGGCATATATTTGAGGTTTTCCTCAGCTTCCCATGTTTAGCACAGGGTATGCCACGAGTTTAACGTCCAGTAGAGACGGAACGACCTGATCAGAACACCAGCTAGAGTGGATCAGATTGAGGAATCCCCCTTGAGGGAATGCCGATATCAGATCCAGCCCATGGGTGGCTTCTCGAATGCTATGGAGGGGAATGGGGTGGCATGATCTCACCAGGATGTGGTGGCCCGGGTAAGAATCATGATGGATGATGGATAATTGCATTGAGTGAAGGAGGAATGAAATGGAGCCATCGTGGAGATGGTGGTGGTGATGGGCTTGAGTCTCGAAGAGACTTCCTACGTATCACCATGGAAGGGAATCAAAGTCCACATAGTTTGGGATGGATGTGTGGGGCTTATACTCTAGGCTGCCCAAGGTGTTGGAAGAACCGACGTGAATGCGGTCAGAACGACCAAGTGGTGGTGGGCTCGAACCTCGTGAGGCTTCCTATGTACCATGCCTTAACATGGATCAAAGACCACATAGTTTAGGGAAAGGGGATGTTATACTGACACGAAGGGGTATTAGAACAACTGGATGGCAGTGTCACAATGGCTTACCGCTGGATTGGGATGCAGTTTAATGTCATGCGGGACGGGGACGTGTCAGAGAACCGACGTGAAGAAAGACCTTGGACTAGGTGGATGGTGGGCTTGAACCTCAGGAAGGCTTCCTACATACCATGCCTTGGCATGGATCAAAGAACTCGTAGTTTCAGTGAAAATGGGGGCTTGGCACACCGACACGGAGACGGTCAGGGCCAATGATTATTGGGCTTGAACCTCATAGAGGCTTCCTACGTACCATGCCTTGACATGGATCAAAGTCCACGTAGTTCAGGAGGAATGTGGGTGTCGATGAAACGACGTGAGAAAGGACCTTGGTCTGATGGGTGACGGGCTTGAACCTAAGGGAGTCTTCCTACGTACCATGCCTTGACATGGATCAAAGACGACATAGTTCAGGTGGTGGTTTTCGTCAGCAAATCGACGTGAAGGTGAACTCATGGATCCACTGGTGGTGGGCTTGAACCTCATGAGGCTTCCTACGTACCATGCCTTGACATGGATCAAAGCCCTCATAGTTCGGGATAGTCACAATGTCTTACCGCTGGACTAGGATGCATTTTAATGTCATGCAGAATGAGGGTGAACCCTGAAATGAATAAACGATGGACGGTGGGCTTGAAACTCGTGGAGGCTTCCTACGTACCATGCCTTGACATGGATCAAAGTCCACGTAGTTAAAATGGATGTACAGTTTAATGTCATGTGGGACGAGGGCATGCAGTTTAACGTCATGCTGGACGAGGGCATGTAGTTTAACGTCATGTTGGACGAGGGCATGCAGTTTAACATTATGCTGGACGAGGGCATGCAGTTTAACATCATGTTGGATGAGGGAATTTTCATGGTTGACGCTTACTCTAAGCCCACATGAGTCATGATCGGTGTAAGAAACAAGAGGCAGTAGAGACCGGACGATCATGTTACGAAGGGTGCGTCCGTGAGAAGTGAAGAGGGGATTATGCGTTAGGTAGACAATGGTGCTGGGACTTACTCCAGGATGGAGGCCCAAAGTGTGGAAAAGCGCGGCGGGAGAGGGATTTGGGACCGAAGATGGGAGGTGCCTCGTTCCCTATCGCGCCCTCCACAGGCCTTGACAGTGGGGAAGTACTGAGGTGCATGGGTGATACCTTCCGTAAGAGAGGCTTGGGGCTTACGCTCTATGGAAGCCCTTCCCCCGTGGACAAACTCCGCTCTGAGAGGGAGGATATCTTCCCATGTGAGGTTGATTCCATTCCCATGGAGACGAGCGGTGTAAAGAATGTCCGAGCTGGGGGGACCCTGTGTGCGAGGCACGGGGTCGAGTCACAGTTTAACATCATGTGTTGAGGACGAGGTGCTTGGAAATTTAACGTCCTGCAGCTCGGACAATGTGGGTTTACTCCGCACCCCTAGGACTTACATGACCGGTACCCTCTTCTCCTTTGGAGAGGGAAGGCATCGAAAAGGCCATGGAAAAGGGGGGTCGTAGAGCGAACCATCGAGGGGTCCACGTTAGCGTGGCTATGAGAAGAAGCAATAGCTGTTAGCATTCCTATGCAAAGAAGCATTAGGCGAAGCAACGCTACGGGTGGTGTCATCCAGGGGACTTTGAAGTCACATCATGAAAACCTGGAGGGTCGCATGGGAATAGGAATTTCCAACCAGAGGGGTCCATAGGCGGGGGCCTTGCAGAGCTCGATTGCTTTGCGTAGTGTAGGAAACATGAAAAGGGGTGTGATTCACGAAGTGAAGTGCCTTGGCCTTAGCATGGGGCACAGGTGTGAGTGGGATGTGCTTTGCGAAGTGGAAAGGTGTTCGTAGAGCACCGCCTCATGAAGCAGAGGTGCCTTGCGAAGCAAGGTGCTGTGAAGCAGTGTACCTCGTGAAGTACAGTGACCCTGCCTTGGCATGTGGATCACGTGTACCGGATGGGTGTTTCGCGAAGCATAAACACTTCGTGACTGCCCGGGTTCCCTTGGGAATCCCCTTCCTTCGCGAATTCCCTTAGGCTTCGTGAAGGGCATCCCTCTCGTAAGAGTGGATCAAAACAAGACAAGGCGAAGACCTCTCGCGAAGAAAAAATACCTCACAGAGCTCATGATTCCTAGAGCGAAGACGGCTTCGCAATTTGGGAGTTGAGAAGCCGAAAGGTCGGATTGTCTATCCGGAGAGCTCAGGGGGAGCTCGGTATTTATAGGCAAGGGACGCCGTGAAGCAGAGCTCATGCGGCGCGAAGGGGGCCTCGGTGGCTCCACGACGGGTTGCAAACGTCAATCAGATTCATGGAGAGGTACTGCCTCCTCTGCTTCGCGGCGGGTCATGAACGTTAGGGCATTAACAGAGGGTTACCGCCTCTTGTTCTTCATAGTGGCCGCAGAGGTAGGTGGCATTGCGTCGGGGCTTCACGAGGAAGGGTGCGAGGCCTCTTTTTTCTTCGTTCTTTTCGTCCAATATTTTGGCGCCAACAACAGTAAAGAAAGAACAACTGTAGTAAAGTAAACCAGCAACCACTGAGTCATCCTCCAGATATCCCACCTGAAGGGTGGGTACATATGGTCTCCTCAGCTCCTTGGGTCCGGCCGTCTGCTCCGTGTACGTCCCGCCAAGTGGTCCACCTACAGGTACCGTCCCACTCTACAAGAATCCTTCTCAATCAGTGTTGTCTAACGTCTGCATCCAAGACAACGTAGTTCAGGCATAACCCATGAAAGGGTGAGTATAAGATACTCAGTAGGGACCCCGAGACTTCTGAAGGTCTCCCAGAATCCACAAAGTATATACCACAAAGAAAAGATATAAAAACGAAGTATAAACCAAATCTACTTAGGTATATGCCCATACATATACCTAAGTCATCAATTCTAGTTCGGCTCCAACTCAAGAGCCTATGTACAACCCAGTCCACACAAGAAAGCACAACCCAATCCGCACAGGAAATTAAGTCAATCATATCGATGATATTGATTAAAAGTAAAGACTCAGCTCACACATGTATACTTCTCATAAAGAGGGGTGGAGATGATTAGATGTAGCCTCTGAATCATCTCCTCTGTCGAACCCACATAGGATCCAAGTACAGAAGTCGTCGCTGCCAAACCCACATAGGATCCAAGTACAGTAACCATCGCTATCGAACCCATATAGGATCCAAGTACAGTCGTCATCGCTGCCGAACCCGTGGAGGATCCAAGTACAGTCGTCCTCACTGCCGAACCCATGTAGGATCTAAGTACAATCGTCATTGTCGTCGTAGTCACAGCCATCTCTAGGGTTCCCGCACATAGCACACTTGATTCCGGGAGGGTCTTCTCCACGAGTAAAGGGAGGTTGATACATCAACTGTCATGAAGTACAGAGTTGATGTATCCCGAAGGTCCGCCTCATCATAGGGGGATAAACCAAACAAAACGTGTCCAAGACACTGAGCATAAGGTAACCAATCCATTTTCCAAAAAGTACACGACATGTTGCTATGGTTACACGCCGTGTATTTAGACCTCGGGTACTACCCGTGTACCACATCCCGTGTCAAAGGGCTGTTTGTGTAAAAAGGTAAGTACACGACGTGTGGTAAGGTTAAACGCCCTGTCCAAACATCTGGGGTCAGCTTTGTGTATGTTGTCCATGTGCCCGTACACGACCTCAACCCATGTTCTCAAACCCATGTAATTGGTACACGGGTTGGCCGTACCACTGGCCATGTCTGGCCCTGTGATAGTGTATATGACCGTGTACTCCACACTATGTTCGTGCATCCCCGGGTTACATGCCGAGTCTCTCTAAGATGTTTCTGCCATTCTATATAGAGAGTACACGTCGTGCCTCTTGGTCGTGTACTTCTGTCCATGTTTGTGTATTTCCCAAAATACACGCCGAGTCTCATGTAGCCACCACCTCCTTGCAATGTGGAAAGTACACGTCGTGTGACAGAGGTCAAACGCCGTGTGTTAACCGTCTGACATCCAAAACCCTTGCTGCAGAATGTCCGCACTACACGGTGTGTTCTCCAGGAGTACACACCATGTAGTCTGGAATTTTCCAGAAACAACGCCTCTGGCCAGCGCACCTCCCTTGATTCCAGTTCTTCATTCTGATCATTCGTTCATCATGAAACTTCAGACTTTAGGTCCCCCCATTGTACCGAAGTCAATTCCGTTGTTTTCGGGCTTCCGATCAGATCCGAAAACACGTTCGAATTCTCGCTTGAAGAACGGTCGAGGAACGGTCCATCCCATTCCAGTACAAACCGTCACCCGCTATCGTCGTCGCACCATCTCTAGGTTACCGTGATGTTGAGTCTTCAATTTTGGGATTGTTGCGTCGCTTAACGGATTCGTAATGATCCTTTGTTTTTAACCCATGAAGAACACGAAGAACCACCAACAATCAGAATATTGGAGGAGGATTCAGACCATGTTAGTTTGGTCCGGTCCCTCCGCATTAGTTCGGTAATAGGCGGTTAAAGAGAAAAAAACCAAAAGGAAAGAAGATTCAATCATTGATCCAATCAAAACACACCCTTAACTCGAAAAGAAGTTCGCGGTTGACAAGTTTCGTGAATGACGGTGTCGTTTCCGTCGTCGTCGGTGTCCACCTGAGGAAGTGACATCTCCTCTTTTGTCACAGAGAGAAGAAAACAAGGCGTGACGTCATTGGCGAGTTACCGTGTCAGCGTCTCCTCCCTTGTCACAGAGGAAGAAGAGGATGGTGAATTCGGGGTCACTGAGTCAAAGTTCTTCGTCAGAGAGTTGGCGTTCTTCAACAAAAGAGATGAAGCGTTCTTCAAAACTCTAGAGCTCTCTCCCCAAAATCTCAACACAACAAGACAACCAAAAATAAAATAAGGCTTCTCCTTATTTTATTAAATCATGCCATGCATTCAAAATTAAAAAATTCAAATTCCAATTCACTTAATTAATTAAACCATGACTTGTCTAATTAATTAGGTGATAGGTTGACAAGTTTTAATGAGGGAGAGAGGGGAGATGAAGAGTTACTCAATTAAATTCAAGGTGGGTGTCAACATTAAACAAAGGAGTTTAATGAGAGGTTTAAGGGGTTTATGGAATGTGAATGGTTGTGGATCGTGTGGGACCCACCTCACAATTATCCACACATGGGTTGTTAGGAGCTTGTGGGTCCCATCCTAACTTCCCCATGTAGGATATAACCACTTAAGATAAAGAATAAAAATTGTTCCACAATTTTTATTCACTTCTTATTTAAACCACAAAATTAAACTTCTCCTCCCGTGCAAACGAAATTGCGGTAAAGGTCCTCTTAAGAAATTACCGGCGTTGTAAGTTCATCGGTGCCCTCAGATTTCAATTCCGAGCACCGATTCAAATGATAGAAAACCCCGCTCGTTCGTTTACTGAACATACCCGAGCTAAACTTTGGAAATTGATTCTGGGCACACCAGGCCTCGGAATCAGGTGCCTTCGGAAGGCACAGACATGTAAAATTCTCAAGTATTTATGAAAAAAAAATTTCTTTGAAATTTATAGGTCTTTACATTACTCCCACCTCAGGGATTTACGCCCCCATAAAGCTACATCCTAAACTCGGGAAACAAATGAGGGTACTGTGCACGAATCTGAGCCTCTCGCTCCCATGTGCTCTCCTAGAGGTTCCTGTGCTGCCAACGAATGCGCACCAGAGGAATCGACCGTCCATGTAGGACCCGCTCCAGTTGATCCTCGATCTCCACCGGGACATCTGCAAATGTTGCCCCGTCATCGATGTCCAGCTCCCCGTGATCAATGATATGTGTCGGGTCATGCATGTATCTCCTCAGATATGATACATGGAATATGTCATACACCCGGTGCAACTGAGGTGGAAGGGCCAGGCGATAAGTCACCTCGCCTACCCGGCTGAGAACCTGGAATGGTCCGATGAAGGGCAGAGATAACTTGTCGCCCCAACCAAATATCCATAATCCATGTCGAGGTGAGATCTGTAAGAAAACATGGTCACCATCCTCGAACTCCAGTGGTCTCCGCCTCCTATCAGCATAGGACTTATCTCTTCTCTGTGCAGTCCTCATCCGCTCCTGGATGATCTGCACCTTCTCTGTCATAGCCTGAACCATCTCTGGTCCTACGAGTGCTGACTACCCAGGGTCAGTCCAGCACAGAGGTGATCTGCATGGTCGGCCGTACAATGCCTCGTATGGTACCATCCCGATGGTGGAGTGGTAGCTGTTGTTGTACGCAAACTCCACCAAGGGTAGATGATCCTCCTAGCTGCGACCAAAGTCGAGGAAACATGCACATAGCATGTCCTCGAGAGTCTGAATAGTCCTCTCCATCTGGCCATCCATCTGAGGATGAAAGGTGGTGCTCAGGCATAGCTACGTCCCAAATGCATCCTGCAACCCCTTCCAAAGCCGGGAAGTAAAGTGAGCATATCGATCGGAGACGATAGATGATGGCACACCATGAAGCCGTATGATCTCCTGAACGTAGAGGCTCCAAGCTCTCCACTGATCCCTGCTCTCTGATATGTAGGAAGTGGGTCGACTTGGTGATTCGGTCGACAATCACCCAGATGGAGTCATCTCCTCTGGAAGTACGTGGGAGCCCCGTCACGAAATCCATGGATATCCCGTCCCACTTCCACTCCGGGACCTCTAAGGGCTGTACCAAACCTTCTGGTACCTAGTTCTTCGCCTTCACCTACTGGTAGGTGAGGCATCGTGAAACGAACTCTGCCACAACCTTCTTCATACCTGGCTACCAGTGCTATCATCTGAGATCCTGGTACATCTTCGATACTTCTAGATGTACCGCCAAAGGGGAAGTGTGAAACTCCCTCAACAACTCCTCCTGTAATGCAACTGGTACCATGGTACGTCTCCTGAAGAGGATGACGTGCTCTGGTCCTTCAGAAAATCCATCAGGTTCCTGCCCTATGGAAATCTGAGCACATCACATCTCACAGTCAACGTCCCCATGCTGTGCCTCTATGAACCACTAAAGTAGTGGAGGAGTGACTGTGAGTGAATGTAGAAAGGCTTCTCCATCTCTATCCATGAAGGATATCTGTAATGCGGCTAGTTGCTCTGTCGCCTCTCCAAGTAGCTAAATGCCCGATCTCCTTCTAAGAGCATCAACTACCATGTTTCCCTTCCCAGGAGTATAGACTATCTCAAAGTCATAGTCCTGGAGGAACTCAAGCCATCACCACTGTCTCAGGTTTAGGTCCTTCTGCGAGAAGATGTACCTAAGACTTTAGTGGTCAGAGTAGACTGTAAAGCGTTCTCCCATCAGACAGTGTCACCACATCTTCAAGGCGAAGACCACTGCTGCCAACTCCAGGTCATGGGTAGCATTGTTCTGCTCGTGCTGCCTCAACTGTCATGAACCATAAGCAATCACTGCCCACTCCTGCATCAGGACACACCCGAGTTTGGTCCCTGATGCATCGCAGTAAACTATGTACCCGACGCCCTCCTCCGGTATCCTCAAGATGGGTGCACTGTTCAATCTCTATCTCAGCTTCTGGAAGCTCTGCTAACATCTATCTGATCACACGAAGGGTTTCCCCTTCTTTGTCAAAGCTGAAAGTGGTGCTGCAACTCTGGAGAAGTCTGGCACAAATCTCCAATAGTTCCCAGCCAGACCTAGGAAACTCCGCACCTCCGTCACACTCCTGGGTGACTCCCAAGCAAGTACTGCCTTGATCTTCACAGGATCCACCGCAACTCCTGCCCCAGATATGACATGCCCCAAGAAGTGGACTTATAGAATCCAGAAATGACACTTCGAGAGCTTACCATAAACCTGGTGCTATCGGAGTGTGTCCAGTACAACCCGTAAGTGGTAGGCGTGCTCCTCCTTAGTAATCGAGTAAATCAGTATGTCGTCGATGAAGACTATGAAAAATCGATCGAGGTAAGGCTGGAAGATCCTGTTCATGAGACTCATGAACACTGCTGGAGCTTTGGTTATTCCGAAAGGCATAACCAAGAACTCATAGTGGCCATAACGACACCTGAATACCGTCTTTTGCACATCCTCGTCTCGAACTCTGAGCTAATGATAGTCTGACTTGAGGTCTATCTTCGAGAACCATCGTGCTCCCTTGAGCTAATCAAAGAGGTCATCTATCCTCGGGAGTGGATAATTATTCTTTACGGTCACCTGATTCAGGCGACGGTAGTCGACACATAGTCGTAAGCTCCCATCCGCCTTCTTGGCGAATAAAATCATAGAAGCCCAGGGTAAAACACTGGGTCAAATGAATCCATTGCCCTGCAAGTCCTCCAGCTGTACCCGTAGCTCATGAAGCTCAGCAAGAGACATACGATATGCTAGAGTAGATATCAGGGTTGTCCCAGGGTACAAGTCAATGTAGAAATCTACCACTCTGCGAGGATGTAGTCCTGGAACGTCATTAGGAAAAATGTCCACATACTAATCCACCACAATAGGAAAACTCAGACTCCGCACATCAACCGCTCCGAGGATGAGACTAGCCAACTGATGTGTGATCGGCTGCCCCCTCCTTTGCGTAAGTCCATCCTGTGCTACAAAGGCTCCCTTATTGCTGGTGAAGGTGAACCTGCTCCCATATGTGCGAAAACACCACACTTTGCGCCTAATACAGTTGATCTGAGCATGGACTGTCGATAACCAATCCATGCCCAAGATGACGTCGTAAGGCCTCCACGCCGCTACAAAAAGATCCCAGCCGAAGCTCTTGCCTCATAGAGTAAGCTCACACTGCTAGAACCAGTGTGTAATCATCGAGTCTGCTCCCGTAAGAGTCTCTAGCCGTAAGGATCGAGCCAACGGCTCTGTCGGAATCTCTGAGCTCCGAACAAGGGCAACGACAATAAAAGAACGACTCGCTCCTGTGTCTATAAGAACTGCATCAAGGATGGAGTAGACGAAGATAGTACCTCGAATCATCTCAGGTGCGTCATGGTCATAAGCCTCCACTGCCTAAAGTTGAGCCTGCCTATGTCTGCCAGCTCCCTGTGGTCAGGGTGGACCTCCTGGCGGTGGTGGTGGTAGAGCCTCAAAGTGTCATCCACCACCCAATGCTTGGCCAGCTCCTCTACCTCGTCCACCTGCTCCCTATGAACCGCCACAGTCAAACCTCTACCTCTTCTTGGGTGGTCCCTCAACCATCTGCTGCTCCTCTGCATGGCGGGTCGGGCAGTCACGAGCCATGTGGCCCTGCCCGCCGCATGCATAACACTGCCTACCTCTCATATGACTGGATTTTCTGTATGTGCCCCACACCTCCGAACCAGTATCCTGAGGTCGCTCACCCGATGGCTTGGTCTGCTTGGACCTCTGCGACATCTGTCTACTGCCGGTTGCAGAAGACTCCGCTACGTGTCGCCCTGCGGTAGGCCTCGCTGTTGGCGTAGGCTCAGCAAGGAATCTCTCCACAAGTAGGGCTCTCTCCAGTACTTCTGCCTGTGTCAGAATTCTGAGGGAGATCATCGAAGCCCTAATCTCATGCCTCAGTCCCTGGTCGAAGGTCCGGGCCCAAAAGAATGGGTCCTGTACCATGTTCGTGGAGTAGCATGAGAGGTCGGAAAATCTTGCCGAGTACTGGGCTACTGTCATGCTGCCCTGTCGCAGTTGTAGTAACTCCTGGATGCGCACCGCATAGAGGGTGTCTGGAATGAACTCCGAGTAGAAGAGGCTCTCGAAGTCCGTCCAAAGTAGAGATACCTCACCGTGCACCTGGAGCAACAGGATCCACCATCTACCTGCTGCTGCGAGCAAGAGACTCACAACAAGGATCACCATAAGATCTGCTGGTGTCCCTACCAATATGAAGACTCGAACAATAGCCTCAAGCCAATCCTCGGCTACCTGAGGGCCCGTCTCTTCGCGGAACCTGGGTGGCCTCTATCGCTGAAACTCGTGCAGCGCACTCAAGCAGCGTGCACTCTCCGCTACTAGGGCTGGTGGTATCGGTGGGCCAACGGGTAGAGGTACCGCTGGTGCCTCCGCTGTAATGGGGCCCTGCACCGAGGCCTCGTCGCTCAGTGGGCTTGCCATCTCACACAAAGATCAGAACCCTAGCTGGCTGCCATCATGGGGCCATCCTGAAAAGAAACAGGTGCACCATGGTTAATATAGTATAGCTGGTGAGCTGACACAAAGTAACCACAAAGAAAACTTTTTAAACACACATGCAATCAGTGTTTTCGAGCACTGAGTCAGAAATCAGAAGTCAGGATCCTCGTGTATGGATACGTCGGCCGCCGCACCAACACTGATTTCCTGGACTGATAACCACACTCAATACCCTTAACACTATTGCTTCACAGGAAGAAATTATCAGAGTCCTATGTTCTGTGGTAGAACCGACTCCTCTGATATCAATTTGTCACGACCTATCCTCGGGGCCTATGCCGTGACTACCCAATCCCTGCTTCCATAGGCAAGGGGTTGGAGACTAGCATCAAAGGCATAAATCTCAATAAAAGGGAAGACATTGCCTTTATATAAGTAAACAAACACAATAGAGTACGCAAGATGAAGTAAACACTAAGTAAACTGAGTACAAAAGTAAGTGCTGGAATGTAAATGGGCCAGAATACAAACCCAAATGAAAGTACCATTACAATAGTAAAGAAAGAACAGCTGCAGTAAAGTAAACCAGCAACCAATGAGTCGTCCTCTAGATATCCCACCTGAAGGGTGGGTACAGATGGTCTCCTCAGCTCCTCGGGTCCGGCCGTCTGCTCCGTGTACGTCCCGCAAAGTGGTCCACCTCCAGGTACCATCCCGCTCCACAAGACTCCTCCTCGATCACTGCTGTCTGTCGTCTGCATCCAACACAATGTCATGCGGGCATAGCCCCTACAGGGGTGAGTATACGATACTCAGTAGGGACCCCTAGACTCCCGAAGGTCTCCCCAAATCCACAAAGGATATACCACAAAGAAAAAATATAAACACGAAGTATGAACCAACTCTACTTAGGTATATGCCTATACATATACCAAAGTCATCAATTCCAGTTTGGCTCTAACTCAAGATCCCAAGTACAACCCAGTCCACACAGGAAATCACAACCCAATCCACATAGGAAAGTAAGCCAATCATATCGATGATATTGATTGAAAGTCAAGACTCAGCTCACACAGGTATACTTCTCACAAAGAGGGGTGGAGATGATTATATGTAGCCTCTGAATCATCTCCTCTACCGAACGCACATAGGATCCAAGTACAGAAGTCGTCGCTGCCAAACCCACGTAGGATCCAAGTACAGTAACCATCGCTGCCGAACCCACGTAGGATCCAAGTATAGTCTTCATCACTGCCGAACCCATGGAGGATCCAAGTATAGTCATCCTCAATGCCGAACCCACATAGGATCCAAGTACAGTCATCATTATCGTTGCAGTTTAAGCCATCTCTAGAGTTCCCGCACACAGCACGCTCGATTCCAGGAGGGTCTACTCCACGAGTAAAGGGAGGTTGATACATAAAATGTCACGAAGTCCAGATTTGATGTATCCCAAAGGTCCTCCTCATCATAGGGGGCTAAACCAAACAAAACGTGTCCAAGACACTGAGCATAAGGTAACCAAGTCATTTTCCAAAAAGTACATGGCGTGTTGGTATGGTTACACGCCGTTTCTTCAGACCTAGGGTTCTACCCGTGTACCACGGCCCGTGTCAAAGGGTTGTTCGTGTAAAAAGGTAAGTACACGGCGTGTGGTAAGGTTACATGCCGTGTCCAAACATCTGGGGTCGGCTCCGTGTACACTGGCCATGTGCTCGTACACGACCTCAACCCGTGTTCTCAAACCCGTGTAATTGGTATACGGGTTGGCCGTACCACTGGCCATGTCTGGCCGTGTGAAAGTGTACATGCCTGTGTACTCCACACCGTGTCTATGTATCCCCGGGTTACATGCCGAGTCTCGTGAAGCTATTTCTGCCATTCTGCATAGAGAGTACACGTCATGCCTCTTGGTCGTGTACTTCTGTCCGTGTCCATGTATTTCCCAAAATACACACCGAGTCTCGCGTAGCTGCCACCTCCTTGCAGTGTGGTAAGTACACGCCGTGTGAGAGAGGTCACACGCCGTGTGTTAACTGTCTGACTTCCGAAACCCTATCCGCAGAATGTCCACACTACACGACGTGTTCTCCTGGAGTACAAGCCGTGTAGTCTGGAATTTTCCAGAAACGACGCCTCTAGCCAGCGCGCCTCCCTTGATGCCGGTTCTTCATTCCAATCGTTTGTTCATCACGAAACTTCAGACTTTAGGTCTCCCCATTGTACAGAAGTCGATTCCGATGTTTTTGGGCTTCTGATCGGCTCCGAAAACACATTTGAATTCTTGCTCGAAGAACGGTCGAGGAACGGTCCATCCCGTTCCAGTACAAACCGTCACCCGATATCATCGTCGCACCTTCGCTAGGTTGCCGTGATGTTGAGTCTTCAATTTTGGGATTGTTTCATTGCTTAAATAATTCGTAATGATCCGTTGTTCATCACCCATGAAGAACACGAAGAACCACCAACAATCACAATATTGGTGGAGGATTCGGACCATGTTAGTTTGGTCCGGTCCCTCCGCATTAGTTCGGTAGCAGGCTGTTAAAGAGAACAAAACAAGAAGGAAAGAAGATTTAATCATTGATCCAATCAAAACACACCCCTACCTCAAAAAGAAGTTCACGGTTGACAAGTGTCATGAATGAAGGTGTTGTTTCCGTCGTCATCGGTGTGCACCCGAGGAAGTGACGTCTCCTCTTTTTTCATGGAGAGAAGAAAACAAGGCGTGACGTCGTTGGTGAGTTCCCGCATCAGCGTCTCCTCCCTTCTCATGGAGGAGGAAGAGGATGGAGAATTCGGGGTCTCCAAGTCGAAGTTCTTCATCGAAGAGTTGGCGTTCTTCAACAAAGGAGATGAAGCGTTCTTCAAAACTCTAGAGCTCTCTCCCCAAAATCTCAACACAACAAGCCAACCAAAAATAAAATATGGATTCTCCTTATTTTATTAAATCATGCCATGCATTAAAAATTTCAAAATTCAAATTCCAATGAACTTAATTAATTAAACCTTGACTTCTCTAATTAATTAGGTGATAGGTTGGAAAGTTCTAATGAGGGAGAGAGGGGAGAGGAAGAGTTACTCAATTAAATTTAAGGGGGGTTTCAACATTAAACAAAGGAGTTTAATGGGAGGTTTAAGGGGTTTAGGGAATGTGAATGGTTGGGGCTCTTGTGGGCCCCACCTCACAATTATCCTCACATGGGTAGTTAGGAGCTTGTGGGTCCCATACTAACTTCCCCATGTAGGATATAACCATTTAAGATAAAGAATAAAAATTGTTCCACAATTTTTATTCACTTCTTATTTAAACCATAAAATTAAACTTCTCCTCCCGTGAAAACGCAATTGCGGTAAAGGTCCTCTTAAGCAATTACCGGTGTTGCGAGTTCATCGGTGCCCTCATATTTCAATTCTAAGCACTGGTTCAAAGGATAGAAAAACCCACTCCTTCGTTTAGTGAACGTACCCGAGCTAAAATTTAGAAATTGATTCCGGGAATACCGGGTCTCATAATCAGGTGCCGTCAGAAGCCGCAGACTCATAAAATTCTCAAGTATTTAAAAAAAAAAAATTCTTTGAAATTTCTGGGTCTTTACATATTAATTTTATAAATTACAACCATATTAAAAAAATTAAATATTATTGAATAAACATGTATAAATAATTAATGAAAATGGATAAAATTTAAAACTTATTGACCAATGAAAAATTGAAAATGGATTAATTATAAAAATATTAAAAAAATAAATAAGAATATTAATGAATAAATAATATTAAAAATGAATAAATTTGAAATAAATAATAAAAGTTAATAAATAGTATATATTGAATAAATATATAAATAATGATAAAATTTATCAATTAGAAATATAAAATATATAAAATATATTATGTTAATAAATATAATTGTAACTTTCATATTAAAAATTGAATAAATTACTAAAATATTATGTGTGTGCATTGTATATAAAAATGTATTAATTATTTATATATATGTGTGAAATAAATGTTACAAATGGTTGATATATGTTAAATTGACAAATAACATTTCATTTAATTAAATGACCATTACTCAATACAATTATTCAATATTTTTAATTAATATTAATTTTTAATTATAAACCATTTTCACTAAATATATGACTTATTTAATGAAAGCATAAATATGTTGTATCATATAAATCATATTTTAGTAAATAATTTATATATTTATATATATATATAGAGAGAAACATATGAATATATTTATATATTAAATTTTTTAAAAATATTAATGAATAATGATGTATAAAAACCATTAAATATGAATAAGACATTAATATGTTTTTAATTATTACATTTTAATCATTTTCTATATTTATATTTAACATACATTATTTATTACTAATTATAATTAATATATATATATATATATATATATATTAAATTTATCCATTTTTATAAATAATTGTTTCATTAACAATTTTTTTAATAATTTTGTAATTTATTCAATTTTAATTTTTTTGTTTAATTATTATAATTTATTCATTTTATATAATTGAATTTTATATATAATATTTATTAATATTTATAATTTATATATATATACATTTAATCGAATCATTTTTATTAATAATTATTTAATGAATATATTTTTAAATAATTTTTTAATCTATTAATTTATTAATTTTTATTTGTTTAATTATTTCAATTTATTCATTTTAAATATCTATATTTAATATATATTATTTATTAATATTTATAATATATATAAATATATATTAAATTTAATAATATTTATCTAATTAATAAATTTTTAATACTTTTTTTAATTTAATCATTTTTAATTTTTATTGGTTTAATTATTTAATTTTTTAAACAATTTTAATATTTTTATTTGTTTAGTTTTTATTGGTATATATTAAAAAAGGTTGGTTGGTCCGTGTATGGGTGTAAAGACCTGAAAAATCTCATATAATATTTTTTTTTTAAAATTACATGGAATTGTTCCGAGTCCGCAGTTTCTGACGGCACGTGATTCTGAGGCCCGGAGTGCCCAGAATGTTTTTTCGAAGTTTTTAAGTGCGTTCAATGAGATTTTGAGTGGGTTTCGGTAACTTTTGAACCAGTGCTCAGAATTGAAATCCGAGGGCACCGTTGAACTCATAAAATCGGTGATTGCTTAGTGAGACCTTCACCGCAGCTGCGTTTTACTAAGGATGGAAGTTGAATTCCCAACTTTTCATGGGAGAATGGAGAGGAAATAAAATTAAATAAGTTTTATTTTATTTCAAATCTCTTGGTTGGGACCACCCAATTTTGAAACACCCCATTTAATGAGGTGTAACTCTTGGAACTCCCAATTAATGAGCCAAAATTAATTAGTTGATTAACTCATTTTAAAGTGGGCTCTTCCTCTTGCATGGAGGATTGTTTTTTCTCTCTGAGGTTGGAGATGTGGTTGAATATAGATCTCCAATGAGGATCTCTTCTTCCTCGACGTTCTATCCTCTAACGAAGAACCTTCGGGCGAGTAATGAAACCGTCGCCCACGATGAACGCCGACAACGCCGTCTTCGACTTCATCTTCTCCGAACTCTCCTCTCCCCGTCAACGATTGACAAACGAGGTAGGGGTTGTTTTATGATTGAGTTTTACCCTCCATTCGTCATCATTAGTTGTACTCTTTGAGGTCGATTGTTACCACTCTAACATGGAGGGCGTGGGCCAAACAAACACGACCCAACCCCCTCCGTTTTTCTTTGTTTTGTTGACGATGACGGCGGAGCAACAACGGCCGGCGACGGGCCAACCGCGAAGGGAACCAGCGGCGTAAGGGCCGTCGGGTCATCGGAGGAGCGCGACGCCGTCACGCCGCGTGGAGAACCGGGTCACGACTAGCGTGGGACACGGAGGAGCAAGGAGGCCAGATGACTGTTGGAGGGGCGCGGTGCCGTCGCACCACGCAGGTGGAAGGGTTGCGGTTAGGAGGGTCACGGGGGACGGATAGGGACAGCCAACTGTGCCAGTTGTCCGACGGAGAACGCACCTGGCGGGACCCTGGGGGTCCTGCGGCAAACGAACCGGCACCACGTGCCGATTTTATTTCAGGGAGATGGGGGGGGGGGGGTTGAACCCCCCCGTCACTCGGTCAGGGCGGGATCCGTAGGATGCGTCCACCCACTGGCTTCAGTTGGAGGACCACCTCCCAGCCACGCAGGCCGGGCCGCCCGCCACAGGCCGGGCCGGTGCCGACGGGCCGGGCCGGTTCCGGTGGACTGGGTCGGACCCCGATCTGGATCCGGACCCAGTTTGGGTCAACCCGAACCGGGCGGGTTGACCCGAACCGGGTCAGGTCGGCCCAGACCGGGTCGGGCCGGGTCGGTCCGACGGGGCCAGACCGGAGTCGGGCCCAGGTTTGACCCAATTCACTTATTCGCCCATATCTTGGGCTACGGGTGTCCGATCGACAAACAGTCTACGGTGACAGAAATATTGGAACGAGAAGGTTCTTTTGAAATAACCCCCTCAAGGTTTGGACGTAGTTGAGGTATGACTGGGTTGGATTGTACCTAAATCCAACTGGGCCCTTGGAACGGAAATGCCAATAACTCACACACCGGGCGTCCGATTGACGCACCGTCTGTTGCGTTGAGACCTCTATGACGAGACATATATTTGAGATACTTATACTTGGGAATTCGTGACAGTTGGAGTATCAACCAATAGCTCATGGAGCGGATCCTTCCGGAGGCAAGTGGACAGAGTACGAAGACCTAGTAGCTGGATGAGACCTGACTACTGCTTGACTGATTCAACTCGGAGTGACTCGAATGGCCCAGTGGGAAGTGCCTCTGTGTGATAACGACAAAACCATGGTAGGGAGCACCTTTGTGTGAGCGCGGTAGACCCACGGTACTCGACAGGAGGAGTACCTCGGCAGGATACGAGGGGGAGCACCTCTGTGTGAGTGCAGCAGACCCATGGTGGGGAGTGCCTCTATGTGACGTATTAGACCCACGATACTCGACACGAGGAGTACCTCAGCAGTTTAAGTATAGTGGGAAGTGCCTCTGTGTGACACGGCAGGCCCACCGTACTCGATAGAGGAGGAGTACACCATCAGCCGAGGTTCCGACATTGTGACTGGGGATGTTACTTGACATTATCCCCTAGAATAAAATCCTAGTTTGAGCTGAGTCAATAACTTTAGTGTTTACTCATGATTGAGATGGGTTACTAGATAACTTAGGTATATGTATGGGCATATACCTAAGTAATGGTTATCTGTTGATTTCATACTTTTTGATTTATCCTTGTTAGATTTTGCGATACCTTGAGGGTCTCGGTGTCCCTATTGAGTTTTTTATACTCACCCCTGCACGGGATATGCCCGCACCTCATTGTGTTTGTTGAAGACGATGGAAAATGCTGACTGAGGTAGAGAGTAGTAGGACTGGACGGTACCCGGAGGTGGACCACTTGGCTTGACGGCACACAGAGTGACTGATAGACATGGAGTGTTTAGGAGGCCATCTGTACCTACCCTTCAGGTATGAACCCCAGAGGATGACCCAATAGCTTCTTTAAATCTTCTTTCAGTTTTACTTGTACGTTTCCGTTTACTTGTACTTTACTATTGGGCTTGTATTTCTGACTCCCTTTACTTTCAGCACTCTCTTTTGTATATAGTTTTACTTAGTGTTTTACTTCCAGTTGTGTACTCTGATGTGTTTGTTTGTAGTTTTAAAAGCAATGCCTTCCCAGTTTATGGATTTACACATTTGGTGCTAGTCTCCAGCCCCTAGCTTATGAAAGGCAGGCTTGGGGTTGTCACGATATGGGCCCCGGGGGGCGGGTCGTGAAAAATTGGTATTAGAGGAGTCGGTTCTACTGCATAACTTAGGACTCTGATCATTATTTTCTGTGAAGCAATAGTGTTAAGGGTACTAAGTGTGTTTTTCAGTTCAGGGAGTCCAGTGTTGGCGTGGGTGGCTGACGTATCCATACACCAGGACCCTGACTTCTGATTTCCAACTCAGTGCATGAAAACACTGATTGTGTGTGTGTCTTTAAAAGTTTTCTTAAGTCAGCTCAACCAGGTTAGCTCACCAATTATAATCTTTTGACCATGTCGCATCTGTTTCTTTCAGGATTCCTCCCTGCAGAGCCCCGAGAGTCATACACTCTGATAGCCCACCGAGCAACAAGGCCTCGGTACAGGGCCCTTTATCAGCAGAGGCATCAGTGGTACCACTTCCTATTGGGCCACCGATGCCACTAGCCCCAACAGAAGATGATGCACACCGCTTGAGCACATTCCATGAGTTCCATTTCCAGAGGCCACCCAGGTTCCAGGAAGAGACGAACCCAAAGGGGGCTGAGGATTGGATGGAGGCTGTGGTGAGAGTCTTCAGGCTAGTAGGGACACCAGCAGACTCCATGGTGATCCTTGCTGCGAGTCTCCTTCAGGAAGTAGCAGACAGATGGTGGAGCCTGATGCTTTAGGTCCATGATGAGGTGACACTTCTCTGGACAGACTTCGAGAGCCTGTTCCGGGAAGAGTTTTTTCCAGCGACCCTACGAGAGGTACAGATACAGGAGCTACTGCATCTACATTAGGGTAGCATGACAGTGGCGTAGTACTCAGCGAGGTTCATCGACCTCTCACGCTACTCCACAGATATGGTGCAGCACCCAGTCTTCAGGGCCCAAACCTTTGAACAGGGGCTCAGGCAAGAGATCAGGTCATCAATGATCTCCTTCAGAATCCCGACACAGGCGGGGGTGTTAAAGAGATCCCTCATAGTGGAGATTTTCCTTGCTGAGCAGTCACCAGTAGTAAGACCCACTACCAATCGACATGCAGCGAAGTCTTCTGAATTTGGTAGTAGATAGATGACGTAGAGGTCCAAGAGGACCAAAACCATGGATGGGCGACTGTAGGACTCAGGATCTATTGTGCGGGGCACCCGGGGCAGTGACTTACCAGCCAGAAGTTGACAGTGTTACTCATGCGGCGAGCATCGTCACATGGCTCATGACTGTCCGACCCGCCGTGCTGATGATCAGCAGACAGTTGAGGGACCTCCCAAGAAGAGGAAGAGGTTCGATTGAGGTAGTCCGCAAGGCACAGGTCGACGTGGTAGAGGATCTGGTTGGGCAGCTGGCAGTGGACGACGTTACGAGGTGTTACCACCACCACCACCAGGAAGACCACCCCGACCACGAGGAGTAGGTGGACAGGGGAGAGCTCAGCTTCAGGTAACTGATGAATACGACCATGGTGCTCCGGTGTTGATTCAAGGTATCATCTATGTCTACTCCACCTTAGCTGCAGTTCTTATAGACACTAGTGCTTGTCATTCTTTCATAGCCACTACCCTTATTCGGAGCTCGGAGATTCCGACAGAGTTGTTGGCTCGATCCTTACGACTAGAGACTCATACAGAAGCAGACTCGATGATTACGCACTGGTGCCAATAGTGTGAGCTTACTATAGTAGGCAAGAGCTTCAGATGGGATCTCCTCATAGTGGCATCGAGGCCTTACGATGTCATCTTGGGTATAGACTGGTTATCTACAGTTCACGCTCAGATTGAGTGTATTAGGAAAAAAGTGCGGTGTGTCTGCATAGATGGGACCAGGTTTACCTTCACTGGTGAGAAGGGAACCTTTTCAACACATGGCAGACTTACTTATAGGAGGGTGCAGTCGATCACTCACCAGTTGTCTTGCCTTAACCTCGGAGCAGTTGATGTGGAGAGTCCGACTTATCCTGTAGTGGTGGACTAGTATGCGAATGTTTTCCCTGATGATGTTCCCTGATTACCTCCTCATAGAGAGGTGGACTTCTACATTGACTTGTAGCCTGGGAGGACACCGATTTCTTCTCCAGCATATCGGATGGCCCCTGCTGAGCTTCTTGTTCCGTGGGTACAACTGGAGGGCTTGCAGGGGAAGGGATTCATCCGACCCAGTTTTTCTCCCTGGGCAGCCCCGATTCTATTCGCCAAGAAGGCAGATGGGATCTTGAGGCTTTGTGTCGACTACCTTCGCCTAAACCAGGTGACCATAAAGAACAAGTACCCACTCCTGAGAATTGACGACCTCTTTGACCAGCTCAAGGGAGCACGATGGTTCTCGAAGATAGACCTCATATCAGGCTATCACCAGCTCCGAGTTCGAGATGAGGATGTGAAGAAGACAACCTTCAGGTGTCGGTACGACCACTATGAGTTCTTGGTTATTCCCTTATGTGTAACCAATGCTCCAGTAGTGTTCATGTGTCTCATGAATAGGATCTTCCAGCCATACCTCGATCACTTTGTCGTAGTCTTCATTGATGACATACTGATCTACTTGACTACTGAGGAGGAGCATGACTACCATTTGCAAGTAGTACTGGACACACTCTGAGATCACCAATTTTATGGTAATCCCTCGAAGTGCCAGTTTTGGATTCCAAAGGTTCAATTCTTGGGATACATCATCTCGGAGGTTGGATTTGCAGTGGATCCAGCGAAGATTGAGGCGATACTTGCTTGGGAGACACCCAGGTGTGTGACGAAGGTACGAAGTTTCCTAGGCTTGGCTGGATACTACCAGAGATTAATTCTAGACTTCTCTAGAGTTGCAGCACTACTTTCAGCCTATACGAAGAAGGGTAAACCCTTCATGTGGTTGGAGATATGCCATCAGAGCTTTCAGGAGCTGAGGAAAAGGATTACTTTTTCCCCCATATTGAGGCTTCTTGAGGAAGGAGTATGGTACGTAGTCTACTACGACGCATCAGGGACCAGACTCGGGTGTGTCCTAATGCTGGAGCAAGCTGTGATCGCATATGGTTCTTGGTAGCTGATACAAAACGAGCAGAACTACACTACCCATGACATGGAGTTAGCAGCAGTGGTCTTCACCTTGAAGATGTGGAGGTGCTATCTGATGGGCGACCATTTCATAGACTACTCCAAGCACAAGAGTATCAAGTATATCTTCTCCCAGAAAGACCTAAACATGAGACAACGATGTTGGCTAGAGTTCCTCTAGGACTATGACTTCAAGATTACCCATACTCCTGGGAAGGGGAACGTTGTTGCAGATGCACTCAGTATGAGATCTGGTATACAACTGCTAGGAGAGGCGATAGAGCAGCTGGCTGCTGTACAGATTTCTTATGTGGACCAAGATGGAGCAGCTTTCCTTCAGTCTCTTACAGTCACTCCTCCACTTCTTCAGCGAGTCAGGGAGGCACAACGTGGAGATGCTGACTATGAGACACAACGTGCTCAGATATCCATAGGGCAGGCACCTGATGGATTTTTAGTAGGTGGGGAGCACGTCATCCTCTTTAGAGGACGTACCTTGGTACCTGTTGCACTTCAGGAGGAATTGTTGAGGGAGTTCCACACTTCCCCTCTTGCTGTATATCTATAAGTGGCTAAGATGTTCTAGGAACACTGATGACAACACTAGTGGCCAGGTATGAAGAAGGTAGTAGTAGAGTTTGTCTCTCAGTGCCTCACATGTCAGTAAGTGAAGGTGGATCACCAGGTACTAGCAGGCTTGGTTTAGCCCTTAGAGGTCCCAGAGTCGAAATGGGATGGGATATCCAGGGAATTCATGACAGGTCTTCCACATACATCTAGGAGTCACGATTCGATATGGGTGATCGTTGACCAACTCACCAAGTCACCCCACTTCCTATCAATCAGAGAGCAGGGCTCAGTAGAGAGCTTGGGACGCCTCTATGTGCAGGAGATTGTACGTTTACATGGAGTAACTTCTTCTGTTGTCTCTGAGCATGACACATGATTTACTTCCCAGCTATGGAAGGGGTTGCAGGAGGATTTCAGGGCACAGCTTCGCTTGAGCACCGCCTTCCATCCTCAGAAAGATGGTTAGACTGAGCGGACCATCAAGACCCTCGAGGACATGCTACATGCCTGTGTCCTTGACTTTGGTCACATATGGGAGGATCACTTAACGTTGGTAGAGTTTTCCTACAACAACAGCTATCACTCCACCATCGGTATGGAACCTTTTGAGGCCTTGTATGGCCGACCTTGCAGATCACCACTGTGCTGGACAGACCCAGGGGAGTCAGCACTAGTGGGACCATAGATGGTACGGGATACCACAGAGAAGCTGCAGATCATATAGGAGCGGATGAAGACTGCACAGAGCAGACAAAAGTCATATGCTGACAGGAGGCAAAGACATCTGGAGTTCGAGGATAGAGACCATGTCTTCCTACGGGTCTCACCTCGATGAGGTCTACAAAGATTTGGCTGAGGTGGAAAGTTATCTCTGAGGTTCATCGGACCTTTCCAGGTCCTCAGTAGAGTAGGCAAGGTGGCTTATCTCCGGGCTCTTCCACCTCAGTTCCACTGGGTGAATGGAATTTTTCACATATCACAGCTAAGGAGATATGTGCATGATCCGACTCACATCATAGACTAGGGAGATCTCGACATCAACGATGGGGAAAATTTTTCAGAGGTTACAGTGGAGATCGAGGATCGACAGGAGAGAGTCTTTAGTGGGCGGTTGATACGTCTTGTGCATGTATGGTGGCAAAACGTGAACCTCCAGGAGAGTACATGGGAGAGGGATGCTCAGATTAGTGCTCAGTACCCCCAATTGTTTCCCTAGTTTTTGATTTTTGGCTTTCAGGGATGCAAATCCTTGAGGTGGGGAGAATGAAAAAACCCAAAAAATCCCATGTATTTTTTTAAAAATTATATAGAATTGTTCTGAGTTCGCAGTTTCTGACGGCATGTGATTCCGAGGCTCGGAGATCCCAAATTTTTTTTCTGAAGTTTCTAAGTGCGTTCAGTGAGCTTTTGAGCGGGTTTTGATAACTTTTGAACCGGTGCTCGGAATTGAAATCCGTGGTCACTGTTGAACTCGTAGCATCAGTGATTGCTTAGTGAGACCTTCACCGTAGCTTCGTTCTACCGAGGATAGAAGTTGAATTCCCAAATTTTCATGGGAGAATAGAGAGGAAATAAAATTAAACAAGTTTTATTTTATTTCAAATCTCCTGGTGGGGACTGCCCAATTTTGAAACACCTCATTTAATGAGGTATTACTCTTGGAACTACCAATTAATGAGCCAAAATTAGTTGGTTGATTAACTCATTTTAAAGTGGAATCTTCCTCTTTCATGGAGGATTGTTTTTTCTCCCTGAGGTTGGAGATCTAGTGGAATACGGATCTCCAATGAGGATCTCTTCTCCCCCGACATTCTATCTTCCAATGAAGAAAATTAGGTTGAGGAACGAAACCGTCGCCCACAAAGAATTCGGACGACGTTGTCTTCGACTTTGTCTTCTCTGAACACTTCTCTAACCATCAGTGACCAACAAACGAGGTAGGGCTTGTTTTATGATTGAGTTTTACCCTCCGTACTTTGTCATTAGTTGTACTCTTTGAGGCCGATTGTTACCACTCTAACACGGAGGGCACAGGCCGAACCAACATGGCCCGCCCCCTCAGTTTTTATTCATTTTTTTGACAATGGCATTGGAGAAACAACATCTGGTGATGGGCCGGCCGTGAAGGGAACTGGTGGTGCAAGGGCAGCCAGGTCACCGGAGGAGTGCGGCGCGGTCTCGCCGCGCGAAGAACTGGGCTGCGGCCAATGCCGACCGCAGTAGAGCAAGGCGGCCTGATGACCGCTGGGGGGCGCGACACCATCACGCCACATGGGTAGAAGGGCCACAGCAGACGGATAGGGATGACCAGACCGTCCGGTGGGGAACGCACCAGGCGGGACCCTGGGGGTCCCGCAGCAAATGAACCGGTTCCACGCGCCGATTTTGTTTCAGGGAGACGGGGGGGGGGGGGGGGGGGGGGGTTGACCCCCCCTCTCTCGATCAGGGCTTCCCCCGTAGGGCGTGACCACCCACTGGCTTCGGCTGGCAGACCGCCTCCCAACCACGTAGGCTGGGCCACCAGTGCGGGCCACGCTGGCCGCCCGCCACGGGATGGGCCGGTTCCGACGGGCCAGGCCGGTTTTAGTGGACTGGGTGAGACCCGTAAACCGGGTCGGACCCCAGTCCGGATCCGAAACAGGGTCGAGTTGGCCCAGATCGGGTCGGTATGACTGCGTCGGACCGGACCTAGACCCAGGTTTGACCCAATTCACTTATTCGCCCATATCTTGGGCTACGAGTGTCCGGTCGACGAACCATCTACGACGATGGAAATCTTGGAATGATACGGTTTTTTTGGCATACCCCACTTGAGGTTTGGATGCAGTTAGGGTACGACCAGGTTGAATTGAGCCTAAATCCAACCGGACCCTCAGAACAGAAATGCCAATAACTCACAGACCGTGCATCCGATTGACACGCCTTCTATTGCGTTGATACACCTATGAAGAGGCAGATCTTTGAGATACTTCTACTTGGGACTTCATGACAGTTGGAGTATCGACTAGTAGCTCTTGGAGCTGATCCTTCCAGAGGCAAGAAGACAGAGTACCGAGAGCTAGTAGCTAGCTGAGACCTGACGACTGCTTGACCGATTCGACTTGAAGTGACTCGATAGGTCTAATGGGAAGCACCTTTGTGTGAGAGCGGCAGACCCACGGTGGGAAGCGCCTATATGTGAGCACGTTAGAGCCATGGTACTCGATAGGAGGATTACCTCAACAGGCTACGAGGGGGAGCACCACTATATGAGCGCGGCAGACCCGTGGTGGGGAGTGCCTCTATGTGACGCATCAGACCCAAATTACTCGAAAGTAGGAGTACCTCAGTAGTCCAAGGATAGTGGTAAGCACCTCTGTGTGACACGAAAGGCCCAACGTACTCGATAGAGGAGGAGTACACCATCAGCTGAGGTTCCGACAATGTGACTGAGGTTGTTACTTGATACTACCCCTAAAATAAAATCCTGGTTTGAGCTGAGTCAATGACTTTAGTGTTTTCCTTATGATTGATATGGGTTACTAGATAAATTAGGTATATGTATGGGCATATACCTAAGTAATGGTTATACGTTGATTTCATACTTTGTGGTTTATCCTTGTTGGATTTTGTGAGACCTTGAGGGTCTCGGGGTCCCTACTGAGTATCGTTATACTCACACCTGCATGGGCTATGCCTGCACCTCGTTGTGTTGGTTGTAGATGACAGACAACGCTGACTGAGGCAGAGAGTAGCAGGACTAGATGGTACCCATAGGTGGACCACTCAGTGTGACGGTACACGGAGCGGACAGAAAAACGTGGAGTGCTGAGGAAGCCATCTGTACCTACCATTCAGGTAGGAACCCTAGAGGATGACCCAGTACCTGCTTTACTTCTTCTTTCAGTTGTACTTGTACTTTTACGTTTACTTTTACTTTACAGTTGGGATTGTATTTTCGGCCCCCTTTACTTTCAGCACTCTCTTTTGTATATAGTTTTACTTAGTTTTTCTACTTCCAGTTGTGTACTCTGATGTGCTTGTTTACAGTTTTAAAGGCAATGCCTTCCCAGTTTTGGGATTTACGACTTTAGTGCTATTCTCCAGCCCATGGCCTATGAAAGGCGGGCTTGGGGTAGTCACGATATGGGCCCCAGGGGATGGGTCATGACAATGGTTCTAGATGGTGGGGCTGGTGGGCCGAGTCATCTAGGACCCAGTCGTATGCTGGTGGGCTAAAACACAGGAAGCAAAGGGTGAGCCAAGCTCTGCACAAGCCCATGGAACTATATGTATGTGTGTGAAGAGCGTATGAATGAGCCCATCTCAACAGTAGGCTTCTGATTTTGGGATACAATGAAATCGTATATAAGGAAGCGACCGAATAGTCGCTATTTCGATATAGGACTCATGCAATGATCGTGACCTTTATCAGCACTATAAATAAAACACTGATAAAGACACCCTTTATTAGTGCTGAAAAAATAACACTAATAAAGGCTAACATTGTATATTGTGCATTTTTTAGTAATGATATAGAAGCATAATTATATATAAAATAGAATTTTAAAAGAGATTATAACAAAGAACTACAATAGGAAATGAAGATATAGGAATATAAACCCCTATCTTATTTAATATTTTGATCATATATTTTCCTAGAAAACCTCCAAAAATCTTCCAAATTGAAAAGATAACTATGGGAGAGTATTATTAAATGAGATATCATTATATAACTCAAGATTTTTGTGAGGATAAATGAGATAATGTGTAGGTAGTTATTGGTGCGGTGATTGGAATTTAATTAAAAAATATTTTATTATTATATTTTATAATTGTCTCCTATGCTCCACTACACCACATAATGATCCACTACACTCCTTATTCCACCATTAATATTTTTAGTTCTAAAATTAGGCAAATTGGACTAACTTGGGTGGATCTTTATCTTGATTACACACCTATGATGGCATATTTTTCATATTCTATCACATTTCACATATTTGTTTTACATTATTTTACTTTTTATGCCAAAAATTATCATATTTCATCCATCACATAATTTAAACATCTTGATTCTAAATACACATAAAATTTATCTTATAATTATATAAAGTTTGGATATTAACTATGAATGATACATTTTAGAAACAATATTGTATTTATTTAAAAATATCATTGTATTATTAAAATAATTTACAAAAAATAGACATTAAATCCTATATATATATCCCCTTATAAAAAAACATAATTCATAATGGTAAGGTGTGAAATGGTGGTATTTTTATGTGATAGTTTGAGAAGTATTTATCTAGTAGATATTTTTATAAGCTTAAACTTCACTTATAGATAGTTTTATTTGAATCCAAGTTATTAAAGTTCGACATGAGCTTGGTCTAAGGAAAATCTTTGAGATACTACATCCTTTTTAAGATCCGATTTATGTACTTTAGATGAGATGTTCCTATTAATCAAAGCCATGGTTTCTCCCTTATGTACAAATTAACATATGTCATTATCTTCATCAATATATGAGAATTCTAATGGTCACTTAATATCTATGATATTACCAATGATCATAATGTTCAATGATCATAATGCCTATTAGTGATATAATAAATATTTTCCCTCTTCCTATTTTTTTTCTATACCAATACATCAAATAAAACTTCTCATTCTCAAGCTTAATATTCCTATAATGTTCATTTTGTGACTTGGTATTATTTTTAGTTGGTACTATACATTTTACACTCATGATATTTATTGGAGAATTAGATATAAGAGAGTTTTAATTTATACTCACATTATTCATCTTAGTCTATTATCCAACATAACCTATAACAATTTTCATGAACCAATATCTTTGATTTTGTATTACATCATGATATAGTAATAAAATATTAAATTAATTTATTACTAAAATTTCATAGGTATTATATTATACCCCCTAAAAAATTATACATTGATCACTGAAAAATGGTGAAAAATATTTATAATTACATATTTAGGTTTCTATGTTTCATCCTTTGGTGGGTTATTCCTTTAAAGAGCCATTACAAGTAAATTCATCCAATTTAATAATAGTTTCTTTCTCTTATCAACAATTTGAACAGACTCTTCATCATATAACAATTTACACTCCAAGAAAACTTCATCAATTTTGAGAACATGTGAGGGGTATAGCATATACTTTCTTAAAAGTGATATAAAAAATATTTTATGTAAAAGAGAAAGGTTGGGTGTTATGGATAGATGATATTATATAGATCATATCTATCTAATATTTAAAAAATCACAATATACCTTGGACTTAGCCTCTCATTATTTCAAAATATCACAACCCATTCTAATGGTGATTTCTTTAGAAAAAATGTTCCCTAAATTAGAATTCAAGATCCTTTTTATATTTATTATCATAAATTTTTTGTCTACTATACGCCACCTTGATATACTTCTTAATGTATCTTAATTTTTTTTATAGAACTTCCAAAAGTTCTATTTTTAATTAATTTTTTTCTTTAACTTCATCATAATTTGTTAGATTTTGACAACCCTTCTCATACAAGGATCCATAATGTGTCATTTATATATTGGAGTGGTAATTATTATTGTATAAAAACTCAACTAATGGTAAATATTTATAACAAATTACTTGTAGGTTAAGTGAGTGTGAGCATAAAAAACCTAAAATATTAGGAAAATCCTTTTATACTTCTCATTAGTTTGACTATAATTGGTTTCACTATGGTTAAACTATTATTTTAATACGATATGAATACTTCACTAATTTTTTTATTAAAAACTTGGATCATGATCTTATAATATTGATAATGGTATACCATGGAGTCTCAAAACATCATTTATATCCAACCTATCAATGATATCAGGAGAGAAATATTCTTGAATTACTAGAAATTAGGTTAAATTTACTAGATGATCTATAATAACACATGTTTAATTATTCCCTTTGGATGTATTAAGATTCCCAATATTTAATTATAGAGAAATATTATCCAATTTATAATCTATTATTGGTAAAGGTTTCATAACCCCTTTGGGAAGTTGTTTTTAGCCGTCACTTGCTGGCATGCCAATCACCATGCAACACAAGCCACAATATATAAATCTATATTATCTTTCTAGTAATTATCTTGGATATAAGTTCACATATTAGTGCTCCCATAATGTATAATGAAATTTTGACAATAATTTTTATCTAACATCTCTTTATTTACCTCTAATTTTGATGGAATACATAACCTCTTACCAAAAAGTAATACTCTATCTTTAAAAACATTAAGCATTGGATGCTTCCAAAATTGCACAACTTACTTATAATTTTGAAGAGTCTTATCATCTAATTGAGCCTTATTAATCATATTAAGTAAATTGGGTTGGGTAAATACATGAAATAAATATGATGTTTCCCCTTCCATTACAATACCTTGGTCTATCCTCACTAAATCTTTAATAATTATATCATTATCTACCGTTATCATGTATAATAAATCAAGGTATTTTATACCAAATGCATCAGATACATTTTTTTATTTAGTAGGATGATAATATATAACATAATTATAATCTTTAACTATCCCCACTCATCACTTTTACCTCATGTTTAACTCTTTTTATATAAATATATTTTCTAGACTCTTGTGGTTATTGTATATATAACATTTATCTCCATAGAGATACATCTCAATATCTTTAATGAAAATATTTCTACTTATATATCTAATTCATACATTGTATAATTTATCTCATGGGGGTTTAACCACCGAGATGAATATTCCAACACTATTATTTTACATTAAAACACATATAAGAGCTTTACTTTATGCATAATTATAAATCAAAACCCTTATTTTCTTGATAGAAGGGTTAATAAAGGTGTATTAACTATCCTTTTCTTAAATTCATCAATTATATCTTTAAATTACTTTTTCCATGTGGATTTTATTTCTTATATGTAAACTTGGTAAAATGATTAACCCATCAAGGCATGTTTTCAACAAATAACCAATAATATCTAGTTAATCTCGTGAAAAAACATAGTTTAGTTATATTTGTGGGCCTTATAAACTATTTGACTACATTTTTTAAAGGTGTAATAGATATAAAATCCTTATATATAATATGATCATTGAAAACAAATTTTTAAAGGTAAAATTCATATTTAATAAATTTATAACAAAAATATTTTTCATCAAGAGTAAAAAATAATGTTCATAAATGATTTTTATTCTCCTAGTAACTCTTTGATTATATAATAATATCATAAATCAATACTATAAAAAATTTATCAAGACAATCACTGAAAACTCTATTAATCTAATATGTAAACATCAAGGGTTTGTTTTTTAACCCAAAATAAATTTCAATGAACTCATAATGTCCATACCTTGTGATAAATTTCTGATAAAAATATCCCGTAAGGAAATACCATTATGGGATGTGTTTCATCACTCTATGGTTTCTCTTGAACAAAACTAGATGGTAGTAATGGACACTGGTTTATAGTTTAGGGCATGATAATTTATGTATTTGGAGATAATATATAAGTGTATTATTAATTCCATATATTAAATCATATATTGTATTTAAGGTAATTATATGATATCTTAGAATTTTTAAATATTCATATTAATTTTTAAATGTCAAATCATTAATGGATGGTTTGGTCACATGTTAAAAGGAGTTTTAATACTGTTATTTTTTTCTAAATATTTTGAATTATTATTAATATTTATTAAACATTAGGAGTCTAATGATTTTATTTGGGGGACTATATAAAATGGTTCAATATTTTTGTATGATTATGTAATTTGTTACAAATGTACATGATTCAATCACTATGTGAAACTCCAAGTCAAAGCCCTTATTTTCTATTTTCCTTTAACACAAAGGTAACAATATCCCATGGATAAAGGGAGAATAATTCCTAATAATTTGATGATTTATTAACCCATGGACTATCCTAGAAGGAAGGATTCTATTGAAATAGACCAAAGTTCAAATAATGAGGAATACTTGTTATTCATTTATGTTTTATTAAATTCAAATAAAATTTTCAATATTATAGAAAAATAGGATTTAATGGTTAATTTCTATTACATTTGGACACATGTTACCCCTATTAAAACTGATTAGTGATATTCAAGTAAATTTTAATGAGTTAACTGATTTTTGGGACTATTATGCATGAATGTGATAAAGCGTGTATCTCCACCCAAAAGATTAATTATTGATATTAAAAGTTTCATAACCCAAGGAGTTTAGGAAAATAATTTCTCTAATATATTCATATAGATTCCATGTTAGATGTGTTTATATAAGGGATATTATCTATACCTAATGGTGGTATCAAAGATAATCACATTTTATTTGTGTTAGAGTTTAATAATATTAAGAATATTAAAAAGGATTTTTTCTATAACTAAGAGATAATATATTTGAAAAATGACCATGGTTTATAAAATATTCCTTAGTTTATATAAAATGTATAAAATTACATCACAGTTTAAGAAAAAAAAATTATATAAAATGATTTTGAAAATAGAACATCATAAAAATTTGATTTTTATATCATGGTTCTAACAAAAAATAACCATGGTCTGTATGGAAATATGATTTCAATAAGGAAAAACCATTTCCTAGTTGAAAAAAACAAAATTTTGGTTTAAAATTATGACTTTTCAAGGCTCCACATCAAATTTATTCTATCATTGAAAAATATCTTAGTTCACTTGGAAATGGTTGTCATTTAAGAAGAACCACATTGAGATTACTAAATTGAAATGATGTTGTTTTATAACTTTTTATGAAATATTTTTTTCTTCAAATATTAAAAAAAATCACCAATTAGGGTATTTATTAAACATTTCCAAGAATTTTTTTGGTGGATGCGATCTTTGTTTAAATTAATTTATCATGATTTATTTTTTTATAAAGAATTTATAAATTATAAAATAAGGTTAGATATAGAAGATTTTATATTATTTCATGAGATGTTTAGAAATAATAATATGAATTGTTCATATTTAATGAATAATTTTAGAAATTTATTTTAACTATTATAAAATGGTTTTAGAGGATTTGATCAATGGTTTTAAAAAATATAAAATAAATGATATTAAAATAATTTTTTTTACATTATTATTATAAAGTGTTCATATATTAATGAATATAAAGGGTTAATATTTCTTTGAGAATCATATATTTTAATAGGAAAGAGTTTATATGCATTCCATGAATATGATAAAATATGAAGTGATCATTTTTGTGATATAAATATGAAGTGTTTATATTTATATGTTATCAAATGTCCAAAAAATCATGTCTATATTAAAAAATTTTATAATTTTTTTATTTATCAAATATTTATAAATTAATATCTCAAGGCTAAGCATTTGAAATATTCATTTATTTAGTTATTTCATACTTTTTTATTCATAGATATATAGTTTTTATAATATATATGGATTCAAGATTTAATATAATTTATTTAAATTATTTCTTAGAAATATCATACCATGTATATAAAAATTACATGATAGATTAAATATGAGATTTAGTTACATTAAGAATAGACTATGCTTTATTTTAAGGTTATGGTTTCAATAATAAAGTCTAGTCCTGATTTATTTATATTCAGTGTTAGGATTTAATTGGAATTGAATCTTATCTTGACTATTTATCTATGGATAATGGGACTTATGTCTAGAATTCTCACCAACATGAGAGCTTATGTTCTATTTAAAAATTGGAGCATGGATACCTATCACACTATACCTGCTCTTGTGGGGATTTTAGTTTCATATGATCCTGAGCCATTTCATGAAAGGGTTTCACATAACTTATTCATGAGATGCATTTGGATATATGTGAATATAATATATGTTTATTTTAGGATAAAAAACCCAAATCATTAGATGTATATTATAAATTAATATGTTTGGAACATATTAATTTTGTTTAATGTATAGAATAAAAAAACTAAATTGTTAGAATCATTTATACATAATGGGAATACATGTGATAAGATATAAAGATATTAAAAAGGACATTAATTTTTAAGTGTTAGATCCTTTATGAAGTAAATACTTTTCAAGACCATGATCATTCAATGTGGGTGAAATTGGTATTTTGGTGCCCATATATTAGCTTTTACAATGAAAGTAGGATATAGGTTACCCTAATGGTTAGGATTCCATAGGAATAGAGATGGGAAAATTTATATGATGGATTTGGGCAATGGGTTTTCCATTAGACATCCAAAATATATATATGATATGATTAACATGATTATCTTCCAGATATTATCCTTGATTAATTTAGGAGATTATATGGGTTATATAACTATGTAATATGTATCCTATCCCACTAATACATATAATGAAAAATTATAAATGGGTTTATAATTTTAGTGGGAGAATATTTAATAAAATTCCATATTAAATTATTATAAAACCTGATACTTGTATAATAAAAGATTATAATGTCGATAAAATGATATCAAATTCACTAAATCTAACTTTGAGATCAATTGTGGAAAAAGTTAAGCTTAATGGATGTAACTTATTAGGTTTTTATAAAATCATAAGAATATATCTTAATTAAGAGGAATAGTTTTATGTATTCTAGAAATCCATTCCTAAGAAATTAATTGATGAAGTTATTTAAAAAAGAGATTTAAATGTTCACTTTAAGAACATGAAGGATTATATTTATATATCCATTCTCATTCTTCTATCTATGGATAAATTGTTTTGAAAGAAACATAATAACATGGATGCATTAAATCTGATAAACAACCTAAAGAGACTATCAAGAATAAGAAATACATGAGAGATAAGATGTTTTAAAAGTATTTTTAACTGAAAAATTATTTAAGGAACTTCAATCTATACTAATGTAATCAATATTATTGTGTATATTAATAGAATAAAAAAGTTGGTGACTCCTTAATGGAATGGTTTGACTATGGAATTAATTATAATTTTTTTTATAAATATTATAAAAAAATTATTATAAGTTACAATATAATTTAGTTGAATAAAATTTTACCCAATATCCTCAATATATTTAAGATAACTGAGCAAGACATGGGATATCCAAGATCATGATCTCTATTGATTGAAAAATAGAATATAAGTTTAATCACAAATAATAATAAAGAAATTAGAGGGTACAATAGTTATTCTGGATATGTAAATCCTAAAGGAGGTGTTAAAAAGGGAGGGAAAGGTTTTAATTATTAAAAGCCCAAACATTAGAGACAAAATTACCCATACTACATGAAGGGGTGTAAGAAAATCCAGGGTTATTACATTCCATGTATTAATGTTATAGAAATAAATTCTTATATTTTTAAGGGCATATGATACCAACTATATATTAAGAAATTATTTTTAATATGTTTTGGAATTCAAAATTAATGAAATAGTTAATTCAGAATGATTTTTTCCTAAATAAAGTTACAATATTTTCAACTATAGAGTTTGGAATTCAATAGATTACTTTTAAGCTTGATAGATTTGAAAATTGTAAACATTATGAGTATTTTCATCTCATTTTATCATATATGATAAGATAATTTACTTGTAAATAATGATTGTTATTATTAAATGAGATGATGGTTTTATTACACATGATTTATAATTTGATCCATTTTATAACATGGTTTTAAAATAAGGGATAAAAGAAGTTTTATCTAGGATAAAAGTGTTTTATATAATTTATTTATTATAATACGAGGTCAAAGAGGTTTGGCCACCCATCAATGGTATATTTTAATAAATAAGAATAATATCTTCAAGTAAATTTCTCTAAACACATAAAATTATATATCATATAGGGTTATTGATATTTTATTTGTTAAATATTATCAGTAAATAAATAAGTGTTTTTTTAATCACTATTTTTTTTATGTATCTTACAATTATATTTTGGGAAATTATAATTTCTAATTGGATTATAAGAGTATGTTAGAACATAGAGTCATTAAAAGTGTAACATATAAATGATTTTAACCATCAAATTCAAAGTGAATGTCACTTTAGATCCTAAATGTGTTTAAGATATATTTTTTATAGACTATTTTAATATAAGGCATTACATTTAAATATGTTATTGAATGATATCAAATAAAAATTTGAACAAAAAGGTTCCAAAATGATGGTAGTATAAAACTTAATAATTTTTTTTTAAAAAGAAGTTATTAATATGGTAACATTAGATATTTTAAGGAAAAAATGTTTGAATATAATGTTCAAATATTAAATATAAGGATCATGAATCCTTATCACACCATTATTCAAGAAATAATTATTCTTATATGTTATCTCACTAAATGAGTTAAGTGAGATAATTTTATCAAATAGATACATTGAGTTATAGAAGGTGCTATATAGATATGTGATCACTATTTTATATGATGTCACCAGTTTAAAAAACCAAAAAAATCCAACAAAAATAAGTTCTTATTGGTCATTTCATATTGGATATGATAAATATTAATATATATTTATAGTTTTGTTAATTTTAATAAATGAGTTTAGTAATGTATAGAATTTATCATATTATTCAAAAAGAATATCTACATTATCATTTAATTATGAGAGATATATATTTAAAGTAATTAATGATAAGTAACCTCTTAAAGTATGAGTTTATGTTATTTATAATTTATGGTCATCATGAAGAATTATAGTTTATGATGACATATGAATACTATTGTGAGTTGGGTCTCATACAAAGAAATTTTGTGTCATGAACATGCTTGAATACCTTGGTAGCCTAACAACCGAGTTGGTCTTGACATAGCCAGAAGGGAGTTCCTGATTCCCAAAGGTTTATGACTAGCACCTAGAATCATACAAGATAAAACTGGGAATGGTTTTTCCACATAAACAGTATAAGAAATAGATACAATCAGTATAATCAAAGAAAAATCCAAAGGGAGAACTATACCAGAAGTCAAATAGGTAAAAAAACCCAAAGTACAACCACAAAGTACTAGAAAAGTTGACAAAAAACCCAACCCCCAACAGACATAGCATCTCAAATCTCAAATATCAATAGAAAATACCACCCAAAGTGGTGCTTTCCCCTTACTTGAACCCAGTAGGAGGAAATATACAAATTCTTAAAGGCACATGTAGGGAGTGAGATAAAATCTCAATAGTGTCTCAATAAAGATTCCATAATAAGATACCATAACTAATTAACAAGATAAAGATTTCATTTCTTAATAAATATGCATGTAATTTCAAAATCATATTTAAAACAAATCATTATTTACATTTGAAATGATGGAAATATTTCTAACAATGGATAAATATAAATTTTAAATAAAATAGTTTATATAAATTCACTAGGAATGCGTACAATAGTTTATAAGAAATGAAATATATTTATTAAAACATTAAAAAAAGAAACATGGTCATATTTTAAGAGGTATGATAGTTCCTGGTTAAGGGATCTTAAGACACTTGAATAACTGATCATGATAATATATGTATACACATCCCTATGAAACTAGTCAAAAAGGACCCATCACCATCCCATTTAGGATGTGACCTACTGCATATGGTTTTTACAGTTATAAAGCATCAATAGAGTGTTGTACCAAATAAATCAACAACTACCTTGGATTTCATGTGTATAACAATAATCCACAATGGGTAATTTATTTAAAAACTATTCAAAATAAAAATAACCCATTTGTTCCATTTAAATAATTCAATTTCCATTTAAAAACCAAAATGATTTTTTAATTAAATCATGCCTTTTTACCGGCTAAAACCACTAGGTTTCTATCAAAATAGTTTAATATATTTTATCAAATAAAAATTTGAAATTAATCTCAAAAATAAATTTCAAAATTCAATTTACCAATTTAAATTCCATAATTTAAATTCCACAATTTAATTTCCAAAATTTTTTATCGAAATAAATAAACACACCCCAATTCACTAGAATTGGGGGTTTTCCCAAATTTTATGCCAAATCAAATTCAAATCCCCAATTTATAAACAATCATGTTTTCAAAATATAATTGAAAGAAATTTAATTAAATTAAGAAATTTAGGGTTATGTAAATTTAAAAATCTCAAATAGAACCACTTACCTTAAGATCACAATATCCCAAAACACAACACCCTCAATGAGAAAATACAATGAAGAACATCAGAAAAAGAGATTTGAGAATCAAAACTACATTCCATATATAAAACAATATGGATTAGATCGTCCAAAAACATGGATATCTTAAAAACCCTATGGAGGAGAGATGAAGAGAGTGGGAGAGAAGGGATGATGATTGAAATATTAGCAAGAAGGGATCAAACAATGATATATATGCTTTGATTTTCTTTGGAAGGGATTTGGAGGAGCCAAAATTGTTCCTTTAGAGCTTTAATACCTAGGAAAATGTTCTAGGTAAAATTTGTATTGAGTGGGGGATACCGAGATGGGTTTAGGAATTTTTAATGAATATTTGGGTTAATTAAAAGTGACGCAAATGGTTTCCTAGGTATGGACGCACGATTGGAAGAATTGTGCACCCTAGCTATGTACCCCTATTGGTGGGATTTTGTGGTTTCTACTTATTGGGCGCACATTTTTTCAAACCGTGCATAAACCATATAAAAACTCAATTCTTGGGTTTTAATGGTTTATAATAGAAAGGCATATGGTTTGGTAAAACCATGTAGTAACTATGCACAAGCCAAGGGACCTTCGAAAATTAAAAATTATCACCTGAAGAATCCCCAAACAAAACACACCAAAGCACGATCAAAATAGAGGTTGATAAGTACCTAAAAATAGAAATACAATGTCATAAACTCCCCACTATAGAATATTTATGTCCCCATAAAGAATGTTAAGAAGCTTCTGGGTCAAAAATATGAGGCCAATTCCCTCTCATTAGTGCCTCTCTCTCCCAAGTATCATGAGTATCAGAACTATGCTACCATAGAACTCGAACCAAATTTATCTTCCTCCCATGAAGTACCTTGGTTTTAGAATCAAATTTCCTATCTGGATGATCAGTTACAAATAAAGTAGGTTCCATATCAAGATCACTCCATCTTAGAAAATGAGATGGATCAGATATATTCTTTCATAGCTGCAATAAATGGAATATTTTATGTACCAAAATCAACTATAGTGGTAGTTCTCAATGATAAAAAACTTTACCCACCTACTCAATAACCTCAAAAGGTCCCACAAAATTATGAGAAATCTTCCCTTGACACCTAATCCATTAATGACTTAATCTAGGTGAAAATATCAAGAACACCTGATCACCAACTGCATATTACAGTGGTGTATGGTGACAATCAACATAATATTTACATCGAATTTGTTCCATCAAAATTCTACAACGAATCAACTGAATCTTCACTATTGTATCTTAAACCAATCTTAGTCCAACCACAGAACTTTCACTGATCTCAGACCAACACAACATATATTTACAAAGCCGACCATACAAGTCCTCAAAAGGATCCATTATTATCACATAATGGAAAATATTTTTAAAAGAAAACTCAACCATCCAAAAATGGTAATCCCAAGCCCCACCAAATTCAATAATTCATGGATGAAGCACATCTTCAAGAATCTATATATCTCTTTATGTTTGGACATCTGATTGTGGATGGTATGCCATACTCAAACAAAAATAAGATCCCAATGACTCATAATGGACTCTCACAAAGTGAGAAAAAAACTAGGGATCTCTTTTAGAAACTATAAAGATGGAACACTATAAAAATGAACAGTCTCTTTAATATATAGATTTACCAACTCCTCAAATTTGGTTGTGTCACGAATGGGTATAAAGTGATCCAATTTTTACATCTTATTATTCACAACCGATATCAAATTATTATTTTTTTGGGCATGTGGAAATCCAACCAAAAACTCTATATATATCTCATACAACTTCCAAGTTAGAACTAGAAGTGGATGAAGCAAACCTGAAGGTTTTTGGTACTCAACCTTAACTTGTTAGAACTTATAATAATGAGAGACAAAATCATTAATTCCATGTATCATACTGAGCCACCAAAATCTATGCCTCATGTCATAGAACATATTTGTGGTTCCAAGGTTCACTTACCATCAAGAATTTTGGAAATACACCCTAACAACTTTCTTGATTGATAACAATACACCAAAATGATTATGATAACATATAATTCCCTTTATAGAGAATGACTAGTCTACAATGGTCTTTGCACCAAAAAGAGAGTCTCTAATACTAAGAAACTTTTCATCGAGCTACTATTCCTAAAGAATCATATAAAGAAGAGAAGAATAAAATTGAACACTGAAAAAAGAAACCTCAGCCGCTAATTCCCACACTTATATATGAAAATTTTAAAAAAGATTCACCAAGTTCCACTCTTCTGATGCTTCTTTTATAGCATGGGTCAGAAGTTTCCTACTCAAAGCATCTATGACTACATTCCCTTTACCCAGGGCATAGGTGATGTCAAAGTCAAAATATTTCATGTATTACACCCAATGTATCTGGAAAAGATTCAAATATATTTGAGAGAAGATATAACTCAAGCTGTTATGGTAAAAATAAACTATAAAACTTTCTCTAAAAAGATAATGACTTCAGATCATAAGTGTATAAATAACAACTAAAAGTTCAAGGTCATGGGTTGGGTAATTATTCTCACGTGTCCTAAGATTCTGAGATCCATAAGAAACAACATAATCACCCTAAATAATAACACATCCCAAACCTAAACCTGATGTATCATAGAAGACCACATAGCCCTACTTGGACTTTGGAAGAGTTAACACCAACAAAGTAGTCAAATTATGTTTTAGATCAATAAAATAACTCTGAAATTTTTTATCCTAAGAAAACTTTACCCCCTTCCAAGTTAGAGAAGTCATAAGATAATCCAACTTTGAGAATTCCTTTACAAACCAATGATAATACCTAGCTAAAAAAATAAGCTCAAAATCTCAAAAACATTTCATGGTTTCTCCCATGTCATAACAACTTTCAACTTTTCATGAACAACTAGCATACCATGTTATGACACCATTTCTCCCATGAAATTAACTTCCCAAAACCATAAATCAAATTTTTATAGCTTAACATAAAGTCAGTGATTCGTCAATAACTCCTAAACTAATCTCATATGACACACATGACCCTCCTTGGACTTAGAGTAAATAATGATGTCATCTATAAATACCATCCTAAAAGTATTAGGATACTCATGGAATATTCTATTCAACAAAGTTTTAAAGAATACAAGATCATTGGTTAAACCAAATGGCCTGATGAGTTACTCATAATGGACATACATGCTCCAAAAGGCAGTTTTTTGAATGTCGTATTATTTTATTCCCAAATTATGGTAACTAGCTCAAAGACTAATCTTTGAGAACCACTTTTATCTCTGTAAATGATCAAAAAAATCATCAATATATGGAAATAGATAATTTTACTTTACTACTAATCCATTGAGTTTTCAGTAATCAACCTAAAGGTAGAGTGACACATCATCTTTCTTAGCTTAGAGAATCAGAACCACCCATGGTGACACACTCTTGTTTATAAATCATTTCTCTAGAAGATCATCCAAATGAGTCTTAAACTCTTCAATTTCATCTATATTGATGTAGTAATAAGGAATAGATACTTGTTGAGTACTAGGAACTAAATCAATATAAAAATCTACTTCCCTTACTGGTGGAAAACCAGAGAAGTCTGAAGAAACAAAATCAGGAAAATCAACAAAAATTGGAGGGATATAATCGCTCAAAGATCCTCACTCTAGATCAAAAGTGTACAGTGATATCACTTTCCCCAACTCTGGATAAGAAGGTCTAGATCTACTCGAATTTGGGTCCCATTCTGCCTAAAAGATACAGTAGAACCCATCTAGTTTAGTGAAGGAGACCCTTAGAAGATGAAAATAAATTTAGACTTTATTAGTAATGATCCAATCCATCATGAATATGATGTCAAAAAATTTCATGTTGAGAACCAGAAAATCCCAAGCAATCTTTATATCTGATAATGAGAAAATGTAAGTAGGACAACAGAGACCCATCTCTCTCTTCATTTCGAGAGGTGTAGAAATATCTATCACAGAAGATAAAATCTCTATAAGAAGATTTAGAATATTGAAAATACTGGTTGAAATAAATTAATGAGATGCACCAGTATCAAATAAAGCAGTTACTAAAAATGAAGATATAGTGATGGTACCTCTCAATGTTATTGGGCCTGTATCTTCTTCCTCTAGTGGCTCTTCCACTCTAAGAAGAAGCTTTGTAGCACCACCAATTTTAGGTATGTGGACTTTGTTTATGAATCTTTATGTGTTTAAAGTGAATGGATGAGTTGGGAAGAGGTTGGGAGAGTTTGTAATGGTTTTGGATGAGTTTGGAGGGCTTTAAAGGGGTGCACTGTTAGAGTACGGTTAGTAGAAACCGTGCAGGTTCCCCAGGAAACTGTGCAGACCCTTGTTCTCGAGACAGTAGGCCTTGCATGGCCTGCGCACGGTTTTCCAAACCATGCGAGGAAACCGTGCTGACCTTGGCTCTCAAGGCAGTGGCGTATGCATGGTTAGCGCACGATTTTCCAAACCGTGCGGGCTAACCGTGTGACCACTTAAAGTTAGGGTTATAAGTTATGGGCTCACTCGGGATTGCCTCATTTCACTCCAATCTTCCTCCCACTTGATCCTCACTCAAGATTTTGGGTTCTCAAAGGTTAGGGGTGCTCTGCCACTCGGTTTGGAAGGAGTTTGAAGGGGTTTCAAGGTGGATTCAAGGTGGTTTCTCCCAGGTAAGTCTCTCCTCTTGGTTCCCTTGTGTTTTCCTCTAGATCTATATCCCTCTCTTTCTTGGTTTTCTAGATCTAAACTTGTTGTGTGTAGATCTAGGGTTGGGGTTTCCTTGGATGTTAATTTTATGTCTTGTGATGGTTAGGGAAGGTGATCTGGAGAGGTTTCGGTGGTGCGTTCGCCGGATTGGAGGTGCAGGGGTTTGTGGGTTGTTTTCTCAGAAACCCTAAAGGTAGGTGGATTCTCTATCGACTCCACTTGGATAGATCTAATAGTTTTGGTTACAATTAATTAGTTACTCTTTGAATTAATTGTGAATTGTTATGAGAAATTGTTCAGAAATTCTTTTTTTTGAGGTTTTGGGGATTTTTTTTGGAAAAAGGGAGTTTTAGGGTGAAATGATTTTCTTGTAAATTTTAAAACAGAGATTTTAAAATGGTTTAATGAGATTGATTTGGGAAAATGATTGATGTAAAGGGTTTTGAATAAAAGGGTTGTTTTATTGAAATGTTGTTTGGCATGGAAAATGGTTTTCAATAAATGGATAATTTATTGAAATGGATTGATATGAAATAGAACTTGGTTGATTGCATGATGTTATGACCTTAGTTTGTTATATGATTGGTTGGGTTTGTTTGGAATGTTGTGTGGAAGTGGCGAGAAGTACCACTATAAAAAGGGGATGGATTGTGGACGGAAGGGCCACCATCAAAGGATAAGTGTACGGAAGAGCCACTAGTTGTGAATGGGTGAACGGGTTGGACGGAAGATCCACCATTTGGTTGTTTGGTTGTTTTGGTTGTGTTGTTGTGCATTGCTTTCCAAGATGGAATTGTGGTGCTAGGGTGTAAATGATGAGATGGCTTGTGGCATTCTTGGTTGGATTTCCCTTGGTTTCTTGGTTTGGATGTGATGTCCTAGTAAGCGAACGTTTGGCTTATGGAAATGGTTGCACTTGTGTTTTATTTTATATAAACTGTTTTATATAAATGTGCTAACAGTTTTATCCTAGTGGAGTGTGTAGGGAAGTAATTTGGGGAAATCCTACGGAGTTTTAGTACTCAACCCCTTCTTTGGCACTGTGGTGTCTTTGGAGATATCGTGTACTGTGACGTGGGAAAAGGTAAGGCATCACCCTCTTTTAGTGAAGCTTTGTGATCCCTTGGTGGAGCTTGGAGCTTGGAGCTTGGTGTGGAGCTGTGGTCGTGTCATGGCTAGTGGTTTTTGGTTGTTTAGTTTCCGCAATGTACTGTGATGTTTTGTGGACATGTCAGGTTGTATTGATTTTGAGTTGTGTTGTGGAACAACTTAGTTGTCTTTTGGGAATGCATGGTTTGGAAATTTATTTTACATGCATCATATAGTGGCTGTTAGTGGATGGTTTGGTTGGTTTTGTCTTAAGGGAAAATCGTTCCCCAACTTAATCTTGAAGCCCTCGGTATTCATTTCCAAGCTTTGGCATCTTGGGAACGTCGCTTAAGGACAAGTAGCCCTCACTGCCTCCTCAAGACAATGAGGTAGGGGAGGGGTGTTACAAGTGGTATCAGTTTGTTTGGTCCTTTGGAGTTGATTCTCAGATTTGGTGTTGACATTCATTGTGGTATACTCCTTGAGTTGGGATAGTAGAAAGGCTTAGGAATGTCGGGACTTGGAATGTATAGAATAAAAGGAAATAGCTAACCCTTTTATGATGAAATTCAAGTTACCAGGGATTTGGGTACATAAGTGTTTTGGAGACACTTATAGGCATTGTATATCTCATTGTCATGGGTGTAGCCAATGAGATGAGCATGACATGCATGGTAGAAATGGATTCCCTCTAGAATGCATATTACATTTGGGTATAATGATTTATGATGTGATATGAATATGTGAAATTGTAATGTGAATAAATTGGTATTTTGAAAATGGTTTGGTTTTCAAAATTGTGAAACATGGAACATGTGTAAAAATGTTAACTGGTGGAAAGCCTTGTTGTGATAGTGTTGTGTAATGTGATTTGAAATGGGATTTAGTGATGTCTACGGAAGTGAGACTCATGGTTGTTTATTTTCTATTGATAGAAATGGCACCGGGTAGGCATCGTAGAGACCAACCGGAGGAGGCTGCTAAGAATGTGGTTGCACCTGAGCCTCAGGTGAACCAGCAGCTAGTGCAAAGTATAGTGCAAGCTCCCCAAGCTGTGGGAAGTGGAAATAAAGTAGATAAACCAAGGAATGTGGATCATGTGGTTTAGTTTCAAAAGTAGAATTCACCGATCTTCAGGGGTGATTCAGAGCTGGAAAGGGAAGAATCATGGTTGAATAGAATGAACAAGATCTTTGAGTTCTTGGGAACACCGGTAGAGCTGAAAGTGAAATTGGCCACATATATGTTGGAATATCTTACCCTTCAGTGGTGGGAGTTGGTAGTCCAAGCGGGGACAGATCAGGGTATGACGTGGGAAGTCTTTGAGGAATGTTTAACAAACAATTCTACCCACATACGTTTAGAATTCAGTGTACAACTGATTTATTCAGTTTGATACAAGAGCTTATGTTTGTGATGGAGTATGCAGCTAAGTTTATGAACTTAGTGCAGTTTGCACCCGAGGTGGCGGGTAGCACGTCGTTGAAGGCAAGGATATTTGAAGTGGGGTTAAGGTAAGAAATCTGGTCAAATATAGCAGTACTGTGTATAGATGATTACACAGAGATGGTGAATTGAGCCTCAGTGGCTGAGCGGGATCTGTTGGGAACTCCGGGCAGGGGAAGCATGGTGGTACCCATGGGGAATAGTGGGAACTCTAATGCTGGGTTCAAGCGAATGAGGGACACTTATTCTCAGGGTGTTAATATGACATATAATCCGATAGAAGGATCGATAAATCTTCCTCCGAAGCCCCAAAGAAAGACGGGATGTTTTCAGTGTGGTTCGACGAGCCACATCAAGCGGGATTGTACGACACAACCTTGATCATGTCATAATTGTAAGCAGATGGGGCATCTGCAACGTTATTGTCAGAATGATCTAAGGTTAGGTGCGCGTGACACTCCTCAGGGATCGCAGATATCGTATGCTTCGACGAGATAGGGGTAGCATCATACCCCTCATCAGCAGAGTAAAGTGGTTCATGGTGATTCTCAGAATACCACGACGCCTCAGCAAAGCAATAAAGGGAAGAGTGTGGCAAGAAAACATGTGTGTGGCGCTGAACAGGTTATGGTGGATGATCAGCCAGGACCATCCATGGTGTGAGGTTTCATTATTTTAAATTCTACCTTGATGCAAGTGTTTTTTGATACAGGTGCTTCACACTCTTTTATTGCTGCGCATCTGGTTGATTTGTTGGATTTAAGGGTAGAAATTATGCCCTCGGTTTTGAAACTTCAAACTCCTATGGGTTGAAGAGAGTGTCGAGCTTTCTTGTGTAGAGAATTTTGTATCATTGTGGGCGAGGTTCAGATAGTGTGGAACTTATCAATGCTTGAGATGGATGGTTATGATGTAATCCTGGGAATGGATTGGCTAGTGGCTTTTAAGGCCCACATCGACTGTGATGCATGGACAGTGGCTTTTACAACCCACGAAGGTATTAGACATCTCTTTAGAGGATAGAGGAATGAAAGGCAGGGTGCTATGGGTTTGTTGGAACCAGCAGTGGGTATGTTATCGTATCAGTTGGTGGTGTTGTCGTTGGAATCGGTAGAGGGTGTTGAGCAGAGTGTTCCTTCGGCTGTGGTGGATCAGTTCATGGATGTTTTTCCTGATGAATTATCTGGGTTACCTCCTGTAAGAGAAGTGGAGTTTACGATTGATCTCCTTCCAGGGACCAGTCCTATCTCACTTCCATATTATCGGATGGCACCAGTTGAATTGTAGGAATTGAAAATCTAGTTGGAAGAGTTAGAAAACAAAGGGTTTATCCAGCCCAGCACGTCTTCATGGGCAGCACCAGTGTTGTTTGTGAAAAAGGCGGATGTAACCTTGAGTATATGTGTTGATTATCATAGACTTAACCAAGTTAAAATAAATAATAGATATCCTCTTCCACAAATTGATGATTTGTTCGACCAGTTGAGGTGGTGAGAAAGGATAATTTTTTCTAAAACAGCTTTCAGAAGTAGATATGGCCATTATGAATATGTGGTTATGCCATTTGGTCTAATGAATGTGCTAGTGGTGTTTATGGAATTGATGAATCATATATTTCAGAGATATCTGGATTCATTTGTTGTGGTGTTTGTCGATGATATTTTGGTGTATTCAAAGACAAGGGTGGAGCATGAGCAGCACTTGGCGATAGTGCTGGGGATATTGAGGGATCATCAGTTGTATTCCAAATTGTCAAAGTGTGACTGTTGGATAAAAGAAGTTCATTTTCTTGGCCATGTGATTTCTTAACGGGGTGTTTTAGTGGATCCAGAAAAGATATAGGGTGTTATCTCGTGGAAACCGCCAAAGAATGTGTTTGAGATACAGAGTTTTCTTGGTCTAGCTGGGTATTATCGGCGTTTTATTCGTGATTTTAAATGTTTGGCTTCGCCAATGACAACTTTGACAAGAAATAATGTTCCATTCCAGTGGAATGAACAATGTCAGTAGTGTTTCGAAGAGCTAAAGGGTCATCTTACATCAGCACCAATCTTGGTTTTTCCAAAATCAGGAAAAGAGTATGTGGTGTATTGCGATGCATCAGGATCAGTGTTGGGGTGTGTTCTCATTCAAGGGAATCATGTGGTTGAATATGGCTCACGGTAGTTGAGAGTGCATGAGAAGAACTACCCAACTCATGATTTGGATTTGGTAGTAGTGGTCCATGCTTTAAAAGTGTGGCGTCATTATCTCTTCGGTGAGAAATTCACAGTATATACAGATCATAAGAGCTTGAAACACATTTTCTCACAAATGGATTTGAACTTGAGGAAAAGGAGATGGATGGAATATCTTCAGATATTTGATTTTGACTTGATGTACACACCTGGTAAGGGAAATTTAGTGGCAGATGCATTAAGTAGAAAATCATATGCTCAGGTGGTGAAACAGGCATCAGACCAGTGGAAGTTGATGTTAGTTATAGCTGATATACAGTTGGAATGTGAGGTCCCGGGTGATAGAGTGGTCTTCTTTCTGGTTTTGTTGATTCTTGACTTGGTTGTCCTGGTTAGAGAGGCACATATATCCGATTCTGAGTGTGTGACCATGGGGTTGAGACTCAATGGTGGGGAGACCATTGAGGGTTGGAAACTGAATGGAGATTTAGTTTTGTGTTTTTAGAATCAGATGGTTGTACCAGTTGCTTTTCAGGAGGATCTTATCAGGGCATATCATCATTCCAGGTGGGATGTTCATCCTAGAATTCAGAAAATGTATAAACTGCCGAAGGAGCAGTTCTAGTGGGCTAGTATGAAAAGAAGTGTGGCTGAGTTTGTTTCGAGATGCTTGACTTGTCAGCAGGTCAAGGCAGAGCATCAGAGGCCAGCTGGAATGTTGTAGTCTTTACCAATCCCTGTTTGGAAGTGGGATAAGATTGCGATGGATTTTGTCACAGGTCTCCCAATAATGGTCAAGAAGCACGATACCATTTGGGTGATAATGGATCGACTAACGAAGTCGGCCCATTTCATCCCGATTCATGAATCTCATATGGTGGAGGATCTATCCAAAATCTATATCCGGAAGGTGGTAAAGAGGCATGGTGTTCCATTTTTGATTTTATCAGATAGAATTCCATGGTTTACATCTCGTTTCTATAAATCCTTACATCAAACCCTTGGAACACAGTTGACGATGAGTACGGCGTATCACCCTCAGATGGATGGTCAATCCGAGAGGACTATACAAACTCTGGAGGATATGTTGTGGGCTTGTGTCATGGATTTTAGTTGCTCATGGGAGGAGCACTTGTTGTTGGTTGATTTCTCGTACAATAACATTTATCAGGCATCCACACAGATGGCTCCGTTTGAAGCATTGTTTGGGCGGCCGTGTCGTTCTCCACTATGTTGGGTGGAAACGGGTGAGTCTTTGATGGTTGGACCGAGTCTTTTACAGGAGACTACGGAGAAGATCAAGTTGATCAGGAAGAGAATGGAGATGACTCAGAGTCATCAAAAATCATATACGGATCATCGTCGACAGCCGTTGTCATTCGAGGTGAGTGATCATGTGTTCTTGAGGATCTATCCTAGGTTGGTACATCATCGATTTGGGAAGCAGGGAAAGCTATATACAAGGTATATTGGACCTTTTTATGTTCTTGAGTGGGTTGGTGAGGTGACTTATCATTTGGCTTTGCCACCATGGTTTAGTTTGGTACACAATGTGTTTCATGTCTCGTAGTTGAAAAAGTTTCAGCCAGATCGTGACCATGTGATTCGATGGGATCATGTTGAGCTAGAACCAGATGCTTCGTTGGTGAATGTGCCAATTCAGGTTGTGGATAGGCAATAGAAAGTCTTGCATGGTAAAATCATTAGTTTAGTTTATGTTTTGTGGAAACATGGTCAGATTCAAGAGGAGACATGGGAGTGGGAGAAAGATATGGTCGAGCAGTGGCCCGAGCTCTTTCGACCAAGGGCGAGTTCACTACTTTCCGAGGATGGAAAGTCCAATGTTGGGGAGAATTTAGCACCCCCAGTTCGAGGTATGTGGAGTTTTCTATTCATATTTATGTGTTTAAAGTGCATGGGATGAGTTGGTAAGAGGTTGGGAGAGTTTGGAATGGTTTTGGATGAGTTTGGAGGGATTTAAAGGGGTGCACGGTTTGAGAACGATTAGTGGAAACCGTACGGGTTTCCCAGGAAACCCTGCTGACCCTAGTTCTTGATACAGTAGGCCTCGCATGGCCTATTAATGGTTTTCCAAACCATGTGAAGAAACCGTGCATACCTTGGCTCTCGAGGCAGTGGTGTACGCACGGTTAGCGCATGATTTTCCAAACCGTGCGGGCTAACCGTGCGACCACTTAAAGTTAGGGTTATAAGTTCCGGGATCACTCAGGATTGCCTCATTTCACTCCAATCTTCCTCCCAATCGAGCCTCACTTAGGATTCTGGGTTTTTAGGGGTTAGGCGTGCTCTGCCACTCAGTTTGTAAGGATTTTTAAGGGCTTTCAAGGTGGATTCAAGGTGGTTTCTACTGGGTAAGTCTCTCTTCTTGGTTTCCTTGTGTTTTCCTCTAGATCTACATCCCTCTCTTTCTTGGTTTTGTAGATCTAGACTTTTTTTGTGTATATCTAGGGTTTTGGTTGCCTTGGATGTTAATTTTAAGTCTTTTGATGGTTAGGTAAGGTGATCTAGAGAGGTTTAGGTGGTACGTTCGCCGGATTAGAGGTGCGGTGGTTTTCTCAGAAACCCTAAAGGTAGGTGGATTCTCTCTCAACTCCACTTGGATAGAACTAATGGTTTTGGTTACAATTAATTTTTTGTGCTTTGAATTAATTGTGAATTTTTATGAGAAATTTTTTGGAAATACCTTGGTTGAGGTTTTGGGGATTTTTTTGGAAAATGTGGGTTTTAGGGTGAAATGCTTTTCTTGTGAATTTTAAAACGGAGATTTTAAAATGGGTTAATGAGATTGATTTGTGAAAATGATTAATGGAAAGGGTTTTTAATAAAAGTGTTGTTTTATTGAAATGTTGTTTAGCACAGAAAATGGTTTTCAATAAATGTATAATTTATTGAAATGGATTAATATGCAATGAAAATTGGTTGATTGGATGATGTTGTGACCTTAGTAGGTTATATTCTTGGTTTTTTTGTTTGGAATGTTGTGTGGAAGTGGTGAGAAGTACCACTATAAAAAGGGGATGAATAGTGTACTAAAGGTCCACCATCAAAGGATAAGTGGATGGAAGAGCCACTAGTTGTGAATGGGTGAACGGGTTGGACAGAAGCTCCACCGTTTGGTTGTTTGGTTGTTTTGGTTGTGTTGTTGTGCATTTATTTGCAAGATGTAATTGTGGTGCTAGGGTGTAAATGATGAGATGGATTTTGGAATGTTTGGTTGGATTTCCCTTGGTTTCTTGGTTTGGATGTGATGACCTTGTAAGGGCACGTTTGGCTTACGGAAATGGGTTCACTTGTGTTTTATTTTATATAAACTGTTTTATATAAATGTGATAACGGTTTTATCCTAGTGTCATATGTAGGGAAGTAATTTGGGGAAATCCTACCGAGTTTTAGTACTCACCCCCGGCTTTGGCACTGTGGTGTCTTTGCAGATGTCGTGTACCATGACATGGACAAAGGTAAGGCATCACCCTCCTTTAGTGGAGCTTTGTGATCCCTTGATAGAGCTTGGAGCTTGGATCTTGGTGTAGAGCTATGGTGGTGTCATGGATGGTGGTTTTTGGTTGTTTGGCTTCCGCAGTATACTCTGATGTTTTGTGGACACGTCAGGTTGTATTGATTTTGAGTTGTGTTGTGGAACAACTTAGTTGTCTTTTGGTAATGCATGGTTTGACAATTTATTTGACATGCATCATATAGCGGTTGTTAGTGGATGGCTTGGTTGGTTTTGTCTTAAGGGAAAATCATTCCCCAACTTGATCTTGAAGCCCTCGACATTCATTTCCATCCTTTGGCATCTTGGGAAGGTCGCTTAAGGCCAAGTAGCCCTCACTGTCTCCTCAAGCCAATGAGGTAGGGGCGGGGTGTCACAAGCTTTGTTCTGGATTCCAATGATTGGAACCCTTTTTTCAAGATGCAACTAATTGTACCACAATTTTATTAGGAAATTATGATCCCTTTGTACTATGCGGATTGTTATAGACATTAAATTTTTTTTCAAGTGACCTGAGCATCTGTAGGAACCACTTACCTTGGGTGCCTTAGTGCAAACTTGATTTAAGTTCCTAGGATTTCCACACTGGTAGAAAATCAAGGGGCCTCTACCAGACACTGTAGGAGGTATAAAAAAACCTGTTATCATGAACTAGCACAAGAATCATCATGCTTCCTCTTCCCTTTATGGGAACTCATAGAATTACCACAAACTAAAATAAGCCATAAATTTACTTCTAGGTCCATCACAACCATGAACGCTCAATCCATCACATCCATATAAGAATGGTGAGTTATCATGAAAAAATAAGAAATAATATCATATTAGAGTCCCATATTGAACATTTGAGTATTAATATTCCCATTCAACAAAATCTTATAGGAAAACTACAAAAATTTAGCAAATCAATTTGCATATCCTGTCACAGTCCTATTATCCTTCTTGAGTTTGAAAAACTCCATATCCTTGGACAACACCATTGAATCTAGATAAAACTAGTCATAGAAAAGGAATTTGAAGTCCTTCCACTCTAAGACATAGTTCTTCCTCACCATCAGCATCATGTACCACTATCTTCTGCTATGTTCTTCTAGCTTGAAGGTGGCACATTTCACCTTGATTTCATGAGGAATCTCCAAGAACTCAAATAGAAGTTTGATATCTCTCAACCAATCCTTATAATTTTGTGGATTATTTGAGCCTTGGATCACTAGAGGATTTTAGATAAAGATATCATAATCATAATTTCTTAAATAATCCCTTTGAGGTTCCAAAACTGGAGCCTGAATAGGAATGGGTGTAGGTGCCTATCCCAGATCTTGGACAACCCACACAATCACTTCAACAAAATTCTGATCCATGAGAGGGTTTTCTCACTGTAGTTTATCAACATCTTCTTCCTAGATCTAATTCACACGTCTTCTCAAAGGCATGATGATACAAAACATGAAAAAACAACATTGAATACATCATATTAAAACTCATACAGAGAAAAAAGGGAAATTATTCCCAATAGACAGACAAACAATATTTGGATTTCAATTTATCCAAATCAAAAGAAAAGAAAAACTAGAACTAATACTCAAGAAGTATTTCCCAAAACCACCCCTAATGAATTAAGGCTCATTATAGTGAGATCTAGTCAGACACTCAATCACAACTACCTCCTAAGACCATACAAGATTACTCAAATATATACTAACACCAAAGAAAGATGCTTAATCTGTAGCTCTAATACCACTTTGTCATGAACCATTTTGGATACCTTGATACTCTAATAATCAGGATAGTTTTGACATAGCCCAAAAGGAATTCCTAATATCCACAAGATGGATACTGTCACCTATAATCATACAAGATAAAACCGGGAATGGGTTTGCTACATAAACAGTGGAATAAACAGTTACAAGTCATTATGCTCAAAGAAAAATCCATAGGGAGAACTGTACCAAAATTCAAATAAGTAAACAAACCCAAATTAAAACCACCAAGTACCAGAAAACATGATAAAAAACCCAAGTACCAACAGGTCTAGTAAATCAAATCCCAAATATCAACAACAACTACCACCCTCAAGTGTGACTTTCCCCTTACTCGAACATGTATAGAGGAAATCTATAAATTCCCAAAGGCACAAGTAGGGTGTGATCTAAAACACATATAGGGTCTCACCAAGGATTCCATAATAAAACTCCATAATTAATTAACTAGATAAATATTTCAATTTTTAAAAAATAGGCATTGAATTTCAAAATCACATTTAAAACAAATCTTGCTATATATTTGAAATGATGAAAATAGTTCAAACAATGGATTAATAATAATTTTTATATAAAACAGTTTATAAAAATTCACAAGGCATGTTTATTATAGTTTAAATGCAATGACACACACACACACACATATATACTAACATTAAAAATAAAAAATATGGTCATCTTCTAAGAGGTATGATAGTTTTAGGTTATGGGATCCTCGCAAATTCAGATAAGTGATAACGACAATATGTGTACACACATCCCTCTAACACTAGTCAAAGAGGACCCATTACTGTCCCATCAGGGATGTGACTTCCTGCATTTGTTTTGTTAGAGTTGTAAAGTATTGATAGAGTACTGTCCCAAATAAGTCACTAACTACCGAGGATTTCATGTGATCTGACAATAATCAATAATGAAAATTTTATTTTAAAATCGTTGAAAATAAAATTAACCCATTTTTTTCCATTTCAATAATCCAATTTCTTTTTAAAAACAGAAAAAGGTTTTTATTCAAATCATGCTTTTTTTCTAGGATAAAACCATCAGGTTTCTATCAAAAAAAATTAAGAAATATTATGTAATACAAATTTGAAATCAATTTCACAAATCAATTTCACAAATCAATTTAACAATTAAAATTTCACAATTTAAATTCCAAAATTTAATTTCCACAATTTTCCATCAAATTAAATAAACACACCCCAATTCACTAGAATTGGGGGTTTTACCCAATTTCATTCAAAATAAAATTAAAATCCCCAATTTACAAAAAATCAAGTATCCACAATATAATTGAACAAAATTTAATTAAATCAAGAAATTTTGGGTTAAATAAATCGAAAAATATGAAATGGAACAACGTATTTTTGGATCACGAGATCCTAAAACACGAAACCCTCAATGGGAAACTAGAATGAAGAACATTAGCAAAGGATATCTACGAATCAAACTTAGATTCAAGATGTGAAACAATGAGGATTATATACTCCAACAACACATAGATGTAATGAACCCTATGGAGGAGAGAAGAAGAGAGTGGGAGAGAAGGAATGGGGATTAAAATCTTTCTAGGAAAGGATCGAATGACGACCACCATGATTTGATTCTCTTGAAAAGGGGTTTGGAGGATCCAAAATTGGTCTTTCACAGTTTCTAAGACCTAGGAAAATTTTCTAGGTTGAGTTAGGCCTAAGTGGGGGATAAAAAGTAGGGTTAAGAAATTTTTAATGAATTTTAGGATTAATTAAAAGTCATGTGCCTAATTTCTTGGGTAATACTGCACAGTTAGATAAAACACATTCCCTTGCTGTGTGTCCCTAATGGGGGGTTTTAGGTTCTCTCTTTGGTGGGAACATGATTTTTCCAAATGTGCGCTGACCGTGAAAACCTTCACTGCCTGGGTTTTTACAATTTGTACTAGTAGGACACACTGTTTTAGCAAACCATGTGCCAACTGTGCACAACCCAAGATCCCTTAAAAAATTACAAATTTTCACCCAAAGAATTCCTAAAAAATCCAAAGACAAAAAATGAGTTTTGTGTATGGGAATACCTACATTTTATACTATATGTAATGTCATAAAATTTAATATTATAATACTAAGGGTGAACATTTTATATCATTCCCAATTATTTGAGTTTTTGAATATAATCTCTTATGTGAACCTACAAACTTTGATACATTACTAATAGAATCTCTATAGTGAAGTTCATTAGTGGGTGGTTGGGTATTCTATTGATCAAATGGTAGGTTTTTATTAATCATAGTTTAATTTTACCTCTGATATTATTGGTGTGACATTTGGGCATCAATTAAGAAAGACTAAGTGTGTGGATATACCTAGATATACAGAATTTGATATGATTATATATATTGGAAAGTGTCATGTGATTTCATAATATACTTGGATGTATAACATGATACATGTTCATCTATATTATTATATTTTTATATAGATAATCAAGAATATATGAGAGGCTACATGTGTAGAAAATGAAAATTCATGTTCCTCAACATTGTGAATTTTGAAGCACTAATGGTGGAATGTTAGTGTTTGGTGCTAAATTGTGGAGGAAGTATTTAATTTTTAATTCTTAAATAAACTATTCCATGGATTAAGCCTACCATATCATGGTTTTACTTACTTTATCCAATTTTTTAGTTTTATCATAGTAAATAGGCCATGGTTTTTGGGGGAAGATTCTAGGACCAATTGGTCCCCATGAGGAGGAGAGCAATGTCATGATTTTGGCCATTATAATATGTTTTGATGAAAAATTTCCATATATCATTATGTGTATTTAAAGTATATTTTTTAAGATACTATTTAAAATTGGTAGATCATTATATCATGATTTTTATCATGGTTCTAGAAGTGTGATGTGTTTTTAAAGGAGGGTTATGGTTTTATTCTCATGGCTTATAAATGGGGTTAAGGAAAATAAATTTTGTTTTTAAGACGTGTAATGGATTTGGTTAGAATTTTATTTTTGGAAATAAAATGGTTGGATAGATTTGAGTTGTTTTATTTTTTTAAGTCAATATAATTTTTATACCGACTTTGATCAACCCAAACCATGACATGATTTAGGCCAGTACATCATGATTTAATATTTTTTATTAAATATAAATTCACTCATCTATAGTCCCTCTCATTAAATTCATTCATATCCCTTGAAAATTTATATTAAAGAGGAATTTCTTGGGTATTTTTTGAGTATTTTGGGTGAATCCTTTTGTTTAAGTTATCGTGGGATTGAATCCTCATGATCTGTACATACCATTCTCTCTCTCTTACACACATTTTTTCAACTATTGTTACTTATTAAGGGATTATATATAGTTGTTAATGCATTGTTATAGTGGGGGACTGATTTTATGTTGGTGGATTATAGGTTCAATATATAATCCTTATAAGAACACAAGAGTTTGAACTTTTGGAAGTTATTTTTTGAAAGAGTGAATATTGAATCATTGATTGAGGTAAGTTATTTTAAACATTCCTTTATTAATATTAAGTGAATTTTCATAGTTTATTTGATGTAATGATAGTTAATTGATATTAATCCCATGAATCTATAATATAGAAAAATTAAATCAATGACACATGGGTGTGGTAATGAGAATTAATTTAGTGTGGCATAAAAAATTAATTAGAATATCTAAATAGTGGTAATTGGATTAGAATTTTTCCTTACAATAATGTTATGTATGTGAAAATGGAATGGGGTAGATATGAATAAAATTAATTAAATTGATTCTTGATTTAGTAACCATAGGCAAGGTTATGTAGTTTTTGATTTATGTTAATTTTTATTGAGGGTAGCTTGAGAATTTTTGTTGACGTGTTAAAATTAGAGGAAAGTGGGGGATATTTTGATTATGAGCTGATACAAAATTAGTAAGGCCATATAGTTTGATGATGGTTTTATAAGGTAATGAATTGAGGGAATGTGTATGTTTTTGTAGTGGTTTAGGTATATAAATTGATATTAAAGGATGTTGATGTGGTTATTGTTTTATAATTATCATTTGGTGGGGGATTGTGTTTATTTTTTAATTTTCCTATGTTCATTTGATATGTTTTATAGATTATATGATATTGATGCAATGTTGTGGAATTGAGATAACCTTGGAAGGTAGGTTCATTATGTGGCTATTTTAGGGATATGGTATTACCTAATGATGAGGTGATGTGAAGGATGTGGTATTTCCATCATAGATATAGTCATTTTTATTGTAGTCAAATATCATTAATTTTTTTATTGTAGAAATATAGTCCTTGTTATGATGGTGGGTAGTTTTTATGGCAAGAAATACAGTTTTTAGTGGTTTAGATAACATGTGGTGATGTTTTTTCATTGGTTATAATGATGTGGATGAAGTAGTAGGAAATATGAGGTGGAGGTTATATATATTTTATTTCCATTTTTTATGCGGATTGATTAATATTTATATATATTATTCACTAAGTATTTTTTATGCATTTTCACCTGATGTGGGGGAGGTCAGTGGAGGAACCTACTGAGTATACCTGTATGCTCACCCTTTTATCTATTTTTTATTTTTAGACCTCTAGGATCTTATTGATGGTGGTGTTGAGTGATTTTAGTAAGAATATGAGTCTATCTAGTTAATAATATGTAGATACATCTATTAATGAATGTCATTTAAGGTTAACTGGGTTTTGGTTTCAGTTCACTTGTTTACATACTCATGCACATGTTTACTCATTTATATTAGAATCAGTTACCATACTTATTGTGGTAGTTATATTTACAATTTATTTTTTTATTAAAAATATGTAACACTTACTATAATATATATTTTACACCCTTGGTGCTTATTTTCACCTCATAGACTATTAGTGGTAGGCTTATAAGGCTAATATCAATTTTATTACCAACTTAAGAGGAGTTATAGTGAGGATGTTTCGTGATTAAGTGGTATTAGAGAAAGTATTTAAGGATTGATTTTTAAGTTGGCACTAGAGATGAATTATTGGTATGGTAATAAAAACCTATTTATTGAACTTAGTATGTGAAGTAGACTATGAAGACTGACTAGGTACACAAAGTACCCCTATGTCTCCAATCACGCACTCTGATAAATTATAAATCATTACTATAGGAATAGTATATTATCAATAGATTATTATACATGTCTTTATTTATAAATATTATATAATTAGTTCATGATGATTATATGTGTGGTGGGTTTTTGTTTTATTGTAATTGAAATTGAGATAGGGTAAGTATGAACATACACATTGTACTTTAGGTGATGTTCTTAATTTCATATAGTTATATCAATTGTGTGTAGGAATGACATGGTATATAGAGAAAGGTTTTAGATTCAAACATGGTTCTCTATCATAGGTTGGATCCACTATTGGAAAATATATGAAGATTTATTTTAAGTGAGTTTCAATTGTAGGACTTCCTAGAGTATGAGTTATCTATTTTTTATGAGGAAATAGAGAATTGTGCTGAGGAAGTAAAGATTTATTTTTAGTTCATTCATATATCATAGGATCATTATATTCCATTAATAGTTAGTCTAATATATTTAGAGATGGTATTTTAAGACCCTATACTTAGGTGACTATAACATATCTATGGTAATTTGGGATAAATTATGTAATTAATTCCAGGGATTTTTCTTGGATGCTACTATTCCATTTTAAAAATAATAGGATTTTTTTTTCAAATAAGGGAGATATTATATCCATTATTATAGAGTGAACTTAATGATCTTGTTACACTATTCTCTTAAATTTTTAGATATAGGAGAGTGAAGAAATTTTCACTTTGATAGGGGAAAATGAGCCGAGAATCAGTACTAGGTTAGTCAATTTACTCTTCATATGTATGTTGAGGTCCTTAGGAAGGCATTAGTCATTTAAAATACATTGACATAGACTATTAGAGAATCATATGATAGAAAATTATAGAGTTTGGTGTATAATAGAGTTATAAGATGGGGATTTCCAACTTTAATAAATTTGAGTAATAATTATATGACCCTTTATTCATGTTTCTCAGGATCATGTAGTCCCTGTAACTTTGGTGTGGGTAGTTACTTTATTTATAACTTATGTGAAGTTGTTGAACAATAATAGTGAATGTATCCATTATATCAAGGAGCTTAGCATAGTATAGAGTGCACTATAATAATCTAAAATACAATATATCAAAAATAGTGTCACCCTAAAGGGTTTTAAAATTATTATCCCAAATAAATACAATTTTTTTGATGCAATGTGGTGGTGGTAGAGGCCAACATTGTAATATTCCATATCCTCAGGGGTAGATGAATGATCACTAATGACTAAGTGGAAAATAGGAAGGACAATAGGTTCGGGGAGCTGGTTATGGTCAATATCATGAAGTATAGACTGATAAGCCAGTATTACCAAATATTATTCAAGTAAAATCATTTTAGATTCCATACTAGCTTATGAATTGATAGATACAGTAAGTTTAAATTCGTTTAATTCACTTGATCAGTTTAGTGTATTGTGGTTTTGTATGGAAAGTCTTCTTAAAGTCTTAGAGTTAACTATAACAATTGGGGGTCAGTCTATATTTAAGGAGGCTTGTCAGGTATGTGAGTTCATGATAAGGTGATATTGATTAATTTTATAGTTATTTATATTATAAATATAACTATACAATTTCATTAATATCATAGCTTGGTTTTACTCTATGAAGGTTATCAATGAATGTTATCAGAGATGGGTCATTTTCTGTAATGTGTAAGGTTAGCACACGAGATTTAATAAAGAGAGAGATACTTGAGTGGATGACATAGGTTTAGATCTTATTTCATTATAGTTTAAAAAGTTGATGTTGGACATGGTGGAGGAGTAATTGATTTATTTAAAAATATTTTTGGAGGAGTTATTGGATTTTTTTTTGAATATTTAATAACACTACCCCCATTAATTGAATTCATGTTTGATATAGAGTTGAAGCCTGGTGTTTATCCTATTTTCATATCCCATTATAAGATTATTCATTCATATTTTTAAAAATTATGGATTTAGGTTGATGATCTGTTTCTAACAGGGTTTATCTAATCCAATGTATCTTTTTGGAGATCTTTTGTATCATTCATAAACGAAGTGGTAGTTTATATATTTGTATGAACTATTAGTAGTTAAACCAAGTGAAAATGAATAATTTTTAAACACTTCCAAGAATAAATGATTTTTTTTATCAATTGAAGAAAGCTGTTTGGTTCCTAAAGATTGATTTGTGGTCAGGATATCATCATATGAGAGTGAAGGGGGGAGATATTTAGAAGACCACCTTTAGGTGTTTATATAGGAAAGTTTTGTTCATGTTTTGAGCCATGAATTATTAAAAAGTATTTATGAGACTAATAAACTCAAAGTTACATCAATTATTAGTTTAGTTCATGGTGGGTTCATCAATGATATCATGGTGTATTCAGGGATAGAGGAAGATAATTAATTGAATTTTGGGGCTACATTGGAGATACTTTGATGAAATTATTTAAATAGAAATATATCTAAGTGAATGTTTTGGATGCATAAATGTTACTTTTTTGTGAATGTTTTGTATTGATAGAGTGTGTCACTTGAAAATTCAATGATTGAGGAATTTTTTTTGGGAATAACCCAAGTACATTGTGAAAGTGTATAGTATTATTGGTTTAGAATATTTCTACTAGAAGTTTGTGTCCGATTTATCTTGAATTAAAAAACCTTTAACTGATTTGACCAAAAATAAGAAAGACTCTTTGTAGATGAATCCGTGCTAGATTATGTTCACATTCCTAAAATATAAATTGATCAATGATCAAATAATTTACTTTGTCAAGGAAGGATTCATTATTGAGGTCTAATGTGTTTCATCACATCTTAGTTTAGAAATTTTACTAATATAGGAGAAAGAATTAATATCCTATGGGTCTAGGAAATAATATCCCCATGAACACAATTATACAATCCATGATCTTGAGATTGTGGTAGATATTTTTACTTTGAATCTATGGGTGTATTACCTTTTTAGAGAGATATTTTTGGTTTTCATATATCAAAAGGGACTATGAAATATCTTCTCATAGTGAAAGCTAAAATTTCATCAATGGGGATTATGGATTCAAGATATCTTATAATACAGGTATTGGTAATTTGGAATCCAATGTTATAAATAGGAAGAGTTAGGATTAAGGAAACTATGCTCATACTAATTTAAGTTTACCAGAAGGGGAAATTTTAGAGAACCAATTTGGTCAGGTTTGAGCAGTGGCAATAGACTTCAACGGACAGAAGTGTGGTTAGTGGAAGTTTATGAATTTTTGATAAATGGATTCTTCATAGTTAAATCATTTAAAGTTTGGTAGATGATTCAATCACTGAAAGAAATAACGTGTCTACATTAGAATCACTATCAATATGGATTTTTTGGGGAATAACAAGGTATAGTAGAATTATTGTTCTACTGATGTTTGGAGGCCAGATCGAGTAATGGTAATGAATATTAATAGCTCCAAAGTTCAATAAATTGACTCCCACAAAAGTTGGAATTCAATGCAATTGGATGACCTAGTGGTAACCTCTATTGGGGTAACCACGTTGACGGTGTATAATGACCCAAGTATAAAATACACTGATATTACATCTTTTTGATGAATATTCAATATATATCTTGAATAAATATGCTTGATAATAGTAAATATTTAGTGTACTTAAAGAATAGATACATAAAAATATTTTTTTAATTATAATATCTATAATATCATACAACTTTCTCTATATAAGGCACCATTCTAGACTCATGATACTTAGTACCCTTCTTCACAACCTAGGGAATAAGAAAAACATAAGAAGGCATGAGCTTAGATGATCAGTAATGGTAAACGTGCAAGATATCAATCAATGATAATTTTAATAATATCATGAGAATAAGGGTATGAGGTAATGTGATTATAAACTATAAAAATATACCCAAAAATTCATATATTATAATCCTGATTCCTGGCATAAAACATTAGGATTTCACAAGATAAGGGAATCATAAAAAACTCAACCATGATCCATGAGTTCAAATCACAAGCATATAAAGATAATATAAGAGTGTTGTACTATAATAGGTATAGAAACCATAACATATTACAAGGTTAACTACCAAGACCATCATATCATTGTGGATATGGAATAACCACTAATTTCCTGTAGTATAGTAGATCAAGCATATCTACCTATTTTACATAGTGGATCGATCACATCAACTCATTTCCCATAATTATATCATGAGATATAAGGATTTACCCAATTCATTAGAGGGATATATGAATCTGGTCTCACTTATCATATAATGTAAACCAAATATGTGTTTCACAATATAATAAAACATTCATCATATTATCATAACATAACATGTATAAAAGACATGAGTTTCATAAACATCTCATCATGATAATAATAAATCATCTAGATAACGAATAATATGGTTTAATAGGATAATATCTATAGTAAATAATAATAATACTTAAATAATATTGACATAGATGAAAAATAATCTTAAAAGATAATTTGAACATTTCTTTGAAAACATGAGAAAATATCATTTTCCATTGATAAAATTTCAGCAAGAAATTCTCAGAATATTGAGAAAATACTATTATTAGAAAATAAAAAAGAAAACCTATAAAATAATATTCAAATTATATAATAGTCATGATGGTGGAAAAATCTATTCGTGTCATCTACATTAAAAGAAAACATTTTTTTCAAACTTTTTTAAATAGTCAAAAATGACTTGTTTAGAAAATATTTAGAAATATTAATTTTTAATTTTTTTAAATAAAGTCAATGGTTGTGAAAATTAACCTTTTAAAAAATTTCAAGTACAGGTAAGAAATTTCATAATTTTTTTGAAGAGCAATGACATGGATGTAAAATTTCATTGACCAAAGAAGAAATAAGGTTAGGTTTGCTTTAAAAAAATACTCTCGATCATTTTAAGTGCCGAAGGGAAAAAATGGAACCAATACTTGAAATTTAAAAGAATAAATATATTAGAATAAAATATATGAGTTTTAAAGGATAATATCCATAAAATTTACATCAATATAAATGTAACATAGACAATCCCAAAAGGAAGTGAGATTATGACACAAACCCTTACCTCATGTTTAAATTTCATGGTAATTTCTATAAAGAAATCTATAATAAATTTAAATTTATTATAATTATATAATATAATCATATACATACATATAATATCATATATTATCCAATTATATTATTTCATCACACATTTATTAACAATTCATAATTAAAACCATAATTTTCGAATGTTGACTATTTCATTTTTCTTGTAAATTTTGGTTTGACCATTCTACTCCTTGCATCTTGATCGTGGTTCCATCATCTATATAATATTAATGTTAATTTAAATATCATATATTATAATTATATAAATATTTATAACTATCTATAAATTTTATAAATATAAAAATTAATTACACAATTCATGGAGCCGGTAGTCTATACGTACACATGAGTGTTGTTTTCATCATATAAATAAAGAAATATAAATAATATTTTTTCATTATAGAATAATAATTATTTAATAAATAAATTATATATTTATTAAATATATCCTTATTACCATACATGTAAATCATAAGTGAAAAATGAATCACATCACAATATAGAGGTGGTAGTCCACATATACACAAGAGTGATGTTATCTGTTTCCAACAGATGGGAAGGTAAGAAGCTTGATAATATATTATAATTAAATAATAATAATTATGATTTAAATATCATATATAATTATTAAATAAATAATAATAATTTCTCATGAAAACTGGTTATGGGAAATAAATCATATCTCTATGTGGAGGTGGTAGTTCAAAAAAATAAGCATAAGCAATACTTCATTTTCCATTTGATGGAAAGGAGGTGTAAAATGGTTGTGAAATCATCATAATAACATATAAGGTTGTTAATAATAGATTAAAAATGTTAAAATTGATAAAATAGGTTTATATAAGGTTTAATAATTAATAAAATTTAAAGTAATCGGCAAGGTATTACACCTCTTCGTTGAGAAACTTCCTTTAGCTTACACCTTAAGCATCGATAGGATGGTATTATGATAAAAATAGGACCTATGGGACATGGGATGGGATTTTAGGAAAAAATTTGGTTAGGTATTTTCTAATATTATAGTTTCTTGAAGTGTGTGTAATAGAGGAGAGCAAGTTTCATTTTATAAGTGAGGGAGAGGACACACTTGAAATTTTTCAAAAGATTAAAATATATTAATGTATTAATAAAGAAAAATGGACCCAAAATGACGCATATTAGAATATGAGATGATATAGGGTTTATATATGACAATAAAATAGGATTTATATAGGTTTTTAGGTCATTATAACCTATACCATTTTAGTTTTAACCCTTTTAACATGTTTCAACTCTTACCATGATAATTGTATTTTTTCTACCAAAGAAACCATTCATAATAAAAAAATGAAATTGGATTCATTACCAAATATTAAAACACTAATTAAAAATATTGGTTAAATTTTATAAAATTAAATTTCTATATGTGGTAGAAATTATTTTAAAATCAATCATGTAAAACACATTGAAAAAGAATTTTTCCAGAACAATGTCTTCTTAAGTATAAAAATATTCTTATACAAATTTAAGGTGTAATGTTCATTAAAATGAAATTTATTGGTTTATTTTTAATAAAAAACAACTAATTAAATTTTAAAACCAATCCAAAATAGAATTATACTTTGTAAATACATTAGAATTAAAGGCAATTTTCATAAAAACAGGATTTTCTATTATTCACCCAAAAATCAACATTTTCAAAAAAATCACACGAACTCACCTAATTTAATATTAAAATGATGTTCTTAAAAATTAAATTAATATTTTAAAATAAAATTTCTATAAATTTACAGAAATTAGTTTTAATTTCCCATCACAAAATTGAATAAAAATGATTTTTGAAGAAAAAATATTTTTGAAGCATAAATTGACTTTACTAAAAATTGAGTACATATTTTTTTATAAAATAATTAATAAAATTTCATTTTATAAAACCATTATAAATATATTTCATAAATTTTTTCTTCCTATTCATATCTCCAATTTAATTATATGGTTATATTAGTATAATATATCATGGTTCATTTGAACTTATGGTTTCATGTAAAGTAAGCTATCAAAAAAATTAATTTTTTTAAGGAGAAATATATCATAAAACTTGAGCTGTTATGTTCTACCAAATTATAAGAATTTATCAATAAAAATTACATCACTCTGATGAAAACAATTGAGGATACTTCTACCTCATCAAATTCTCAGGTTCCCATGTAGCTTCCTCAAATTTATAGTTTCGTAAAAAATTGTGACCATGTGAGTGGTCTTGTTTCTACAGACTTTCTCTATTAGATACAGAATCACCACTAGTTATTCATCAAAAGAGAGATCATTATCTAATAGTATTACCTCTGAGTTTAGTACATGTGACTGTTTAATTATATACTTCCTCATGAGTGATACATGGAAGATATCATGAAATTGAGAGAGATTCGGTGAAATATCCAAAAAATACGAAACCGTTTCGATATGAGTAATAATTATGAAGGTACTGATACATTTAGGGCTCATATTTCCCTTATTTCCAAATATCATAACCTTACTCCAACTAGATATTCATAGGAATAACTTTTCACCAACTTTGAACTCAAAATCTTTACAACTATTTTCATCATAACATTTATGTCTACTCCAAGCTTCCCTAATGAATTGTTGAATGAATCTAGTATTATTTTCCAATTCCTTAACTAAATCAGGTCCCAATAGATATTTTTTATCTTTTTTTATCCCAAAATTTTTGAGTTCTATACTTATTTCCATATATTTATTTATAAGGATCCATCTAAATGCTCAAGTAAATGATATTGTTGTAAGGAAATTATAGCAAAGGAAGGTGTTAATCCTAAACACCTTTGAAATCCATAGAGAAACCTCTCAACATGTCTTATAGAGTTTTAATGGTCCTATAAGACTAAAAATATGTATGATGATGATATATAATTTTGAAACTCTACTCTATATCAAGATTCTACTAAATAATTATCCAAAACATAAAGGAAAACCTTAGATCTCAATCAAATATAATTGAGAGTGGTACTCCATGAAATATCACCACTTCCTTAATTTATATTTTAGTAAGTTGATAAATATATAAATATTATCTAATAGTAATTAAATTTGATGACTTCATAAGGTAATCAACTACAACCCAAATATAATTATACCCTTTAGATGTCTTAGGGAGTCCTGTAACAAAATCAGTGGTAATGTTTTCCCATTTCCATTTTGGTATGGTTAATGGTTGTAATATATCCTTAAAATTATATCACTCATACTTAACTTACTAAATTACAAGGCATATAGATACATATTTTCAATATCCCTTTTAATGTTTTCCCACTTGAAATACTCTTTAATATCTCTATACATATTCTTACTTCCAATATGAATAGATAATGATGAACTATGATCTTATCACAATAGCTCATTCTTCAAGTATAGTATGGATGGGACACCTACTCAGTTCCTAAGACTTATAATTCCTTCAAAATCATGGTTAAACTCAAGAACATTTTTCACATTCTTATTCAATTCCACATTTTCCTTCTATACATATATAATCCTCACATAGATGGATGGTTAAACATTCATATGAGAAAGTTAGGATATGTACCCTTTTATGAGGAATTAAAGTTATATATTATATAAATACATAGGTATTATATCTCTTTCAATCCTCATCTTGGCCAAACTAGCATGGTCTTTCTAACTCAGAACATCAACTACTATATTTGTCTTCCTTGGGTGGAAATGTATTGTGTAGTCATAATTATTAATTATCTCTAACCATATTTTTTGGATCATATTCAACACTTTCTATGTGAATATATACTTCAATATTTTTTTAACCATATATATGTCATGACTTTTAATAGAAATATAATTCCTCCAAAACATCAATGAGAAAATTACCACTTCCATCTCCAAATCACGATTGATGTAATTTTTCTCATGTATTTTCAGTTAGAAGGAGGAATATTCTCTCACCATAAAAATTTTCATGAGGATAAATCCAAGTCCCTTATTTGATGAAAAACTGTAAATAAAAAAACCTTCACTACTATAGGGTAGTGCAAACACATGTTCTTTGACCAACCCTATCTTCAGCACCTTGAAATTCTATTCACATTCATCTATCCACATAACCATAACTCCATTCTGAGTTAAATTAGTGAGTGGATTATACATCTGTGAGAAATTTCTCACAAATTATCAATATTATCCATCAAACTCAAGAAAAATATGAATCACGATTATCATAGTTGTTATACCCATTACTTAATAACTTCTATCTTTTAAGGATTCATCAATATATCCTCACATGAGATTATAAGACCTTAATATAACACTTTATGAAGCCAAAAATCACAATTGGTAAATTTTTCATACAAATTTTCTTTCATTAGGGACTTCACTATTGGAGAGGCTCCTTGAACAACTTTTATTATTTTTATAATTACAAATATTTTTCTATGTATTATTTTTTTGTTATTTATTTATTTATTATTTTTGGTTATTTATTTATTTATTTATTATTTATTATTTTGATAATTATAAATATTATTATTTTTATTTATAAAAACAATGTTGTTAAATTCAATTTTTTAGTTATTTATCTTTTATTATATTATAATTATAATTATTTTCATTTAAATCTTGTGAAAAATTACTTTTCTAAATTTATTTTTTACCTTTATTTAAGTTTTATAAATTTCTCCATATCCTTACACAAGATTTCAAAAACTGCCTTTAAATTTACATAGATTTTGTATTACCCTTACATAGGAATTCTAATTATATGTTTACTCTTATGTAATTTAGTTTACCCTTATGTATGTTCTATTATACACTTACAAAGTGTATATAAAGTATGAGTTTCCCATAAATAATTTTCTAGCTACCTTTACGTAGCGGATGAAATTCCTTATTACCATTATGAAAATTTAAAGATACCATTATGGAAACATGTTTAAATTTTTTTTCCTTTACACAATGCATGGTATCATATCATTCCATTTACAAAGAATATTTAATTTTCTATTTACCCTTACACATGAATAGAAGTACACTTACATAGTGCATGAACTTACCTTATTATCTTTACAGAAATTTTTTGTACCCTTACATAAGTTTATGATTACCCTTAAACAACCATTAGAAAGTGTTGGATGCAATTATGAAAGGTATGGAAAAAGTGTATTACTATTATATATCTTGTATAGAATGTAGTTTAACTTTAGGCAATGTAAATAACCCAACCCTAGTAGCCCAAAATTCATGGTTACTTTATTATATTGTCTCTAGATTCGAGGAATGACATCCTAAAGGACCAAATAGTTTAATAGTGTTGGTAAACTAGATACATACTTGAATATTTCATTACATTTGAAAACATAACAAAACATTGTATTTTCATTTATGGAACCATTATTCCCTTGGGAATATACCAATATATAAATCATAATACACTTCCTAGAACCTTGGGGAAAAATAAATATAAGAAAGGTGTGATCTCTGATGCTCAATATGGGTATGTTTACAGTGGAATGCAACATTAATAAATAAGGCATAAATAATATATAAAGGTAAATATTTAAAAAAAGTTTCAATTTAATCAATAACATAAGCATGAAGAATAATATGAAAAGAATAAATGATGATAAAATAATGTCATATAAATAATCACATGATACAGAAACATATCCTTGGATATCAATTCTAATCAAATAATCACATTGAAATAAATTAAATAATCCCATAAAGAAGAAATTCTCAATTCTAGATGTCATAAACATACCTTCAAGGCCTCATTCCAAGACATATTATATAAATGGGTAAGGCATCATCCAAATACCCAAGATAGTTTATCTCATGATACCTACCAATGAATCGAGAAGCTATAGTGGGCCTCACCCATCAATTACTAAGTATAATTCATTCCTTATATAAAAGGGGTGAAACATAATCAATATAATCATTAATATTAAAACTAGAAAATGAAATGTTAACAATTACCCCAATTAATAAACAAAATCATAAACCATCTAGAGTAATATGGTGAATGATATCAAAATAGTACATACCTAGTAAAATTGATTCTAATGAAACACCCCGACCCCTCTAGGCTAGAGCCGGTGCATTACTTGTGATATTGGCATGGTTATAAGGAATGAAAATCCCCAAGGAATGATCATTTTAGTAGTCTTGAAGAAACTGGATACGTTGATTTAATATAAATTACATTGGATAAGGTTACAAGACACAATCCATAATGAAAGACAAAAACTGCATCCACTAGCACTCAATAAATGAACTCCTCTTCATAATCTGTTGGAGGTAAAAAATGAAAGGGGTGAGATCAAATGCTCAGTAATGGTTACAAATAGCGGAAGAATGAGTATAATAATAAGTGAATCATAATCAATATGACATAATTAAAATGGCATAGTGAATAAATGAACAACTGATGCTATTAATAAACTGAGAATGAAACTGCATCCATAGATTTTGTCCTAGTACAAACCTCATGGATAATAATAATAACTGACAATGAATAAAGAGAATTATTATTAATTGGATTTAATGTATCTGGCACATGGACCATAATACCGTAAAAACAGTTTAGTTCTATGGGTAGAAACCCATCTGATTTTTTTAGAAACAAACTCGAACGGTCTGTCGCCAAACTGTTTTGTCTCATGAGACCTACTGATGCATCGAGGGGCTGTAGTGGTCCCCACCCACCTCTAAATCCAAGAATTATTTATAAATATATTCAATACAAGAGAAATATGTATTTAGATTATCCGTATAGAATAGAGGATACAAATTCATCAACATTTCCACAGTCAGAACAACATTCAAAATAAATATCGTATGTAAAATGGTATACGAATTAGACAATAATAATATCCATGATATGAGAATATGGATATTTAAATGTAATATACGTTCAATTTAAAATTGATATAAAATGGGCAGTAGGTACACCAAATAAGAAATAGTAGGTGCATAATTACTAAGCAAGTCACAGCGAAGTGAAAATTGAGACAAAGCTCGTTACCGTGTTGTATTCAATTGAGTTCTATGAAAAAGAGTTAATAACCACCAAAAGAGTCACAAAATACAATGAACATAATGATAAAAATGATAACATATGTCAAATGGTAGTACACCTATACCACATATAATAAATAAGAGGTGAACAATGGATATCCCACAGAATTGAAAGTGAGATGAGAAAGACCCCTTACAAATATTTCGGCACGGTAACGAGTGTTCTTGTGAGGGATTAATGAGAGATAAAAGGTTATCCCATGATTTATATATCACAATGGAAGTATGGGAAAGATTAGAAAACATACCCCATCATTAGAAATTAAAAATATAAGCACACAAGATAGGGTGGATTCTTGAATAAAAGTGAGAGAGAGGATCCCTTACCTTATGCTTGAAGGTGTTATTGACTTGTTATTAAAGACCTAAATAAAAAAAGTAGGATTTTTTTTCATAATTAAAGAACCTCTTCTATATTTAAATGATTTATTATAATCCTTTTTAGTTCATTCTAGGCCTTTTTTATTGGTTATAAGGTTCAATTTCATTGTTCGGGCTTGTTTGTTTACTTGGTTTTAAATGACTGGTTCACTTATATTCAAGTTTGGATAAATATATAAGATATATGTGGTTGTACAGAAATGAAGTTATATTATTTTAGTGAACATCCAGAAGATTACATGGTTTTAAATTTAATTTGGTTACTTAGAGTGAAGTCAAATTATTATATATACAACCTTAGTAACAACCGTTTTCGCTAAAAGGTGGGTTTGATTACAATGAACATGTTTTTCTTTATAACTTAATACCATTTTTACAAAAGGATTACAGAACTAAAAATAGGATATATTACATATATAATAATCTGTTTCAACCATAACATGAATGGTTTCATGACCAGAAATAAGGATTATAACAGGAATCGATAAACCGTTGTCCTTGAATGTCCTAAATTAGCACATCTCAAACAATGCTTTCATTTCTTTCAAATAAATGGTGGAGAAAGGAGAAGAGGCAATGAAATATACCATTAGAATGAAAAAATTACAGTACATGTATGTTACTGGATTTTTCATACCATTATGGTGAAGGGAGGTGAGAAAATAAGCAAAAATAAATGAAATTAAAAGAAAAGAAGGGATTTGAAAGAGGAATTTACCTCTTGAGACTTCCTCCTTTGAGAACCTATTAAGGGGAGAGGTTTTGGTCTTTTTATGAGACAAAATATTTCTGGACATGGGGGAGGAGGTTGGGAAGGTATTTGGACAGAATTTGGATAAGGAAAAAGTCTTGAGAGGAGTGAATGGAAGGGGGGGGGTGAGAGGGGGTTTTTATAGTGGAGGAGAGAGGAGATTTCTTAATATAAAAATCATTAATTTATTATTTCTCCTCAAGAAAAGAAATAGTGAGTATTACATGACCAAGACTAGTAAATGGGTCATGTGAATTCGAACAAAGTGGGCTTACATTAGTATATCATCATCGATGACTCAATTAATCCATTATTTAGCATTTATTGTAAATTATCAGATTCTACTATTCATAAAAAATTCAAGTATTTCAGAAAAATCCCAAAAATTCACCCTAACCATTTTTCGACATGTATAATATAAAAATTAATTCCATTTTTCAAAAATAATTTTCTAAATATGATAATTTTAATATTTAATTAAAATAATAATTTATTATCAAAACCAGTTTTAAAACATTCATTAACTCCTTATAAAATATAGGTATATCGTACTTCCAACTTGAAAATTATTTTTATACCACCATAGGGGAGGTTACTATTCATTAGGGTATATAAATATTCATAAGGGTATGTTACTATTCATTAGGGTAGGTTATTATTCACCAAAAATTATTTTTGTTTTATTAGACTCTAAAAAACTTCTTTAACACAACCGTGTATGCCTGATTTTTAAAATTCAAATCATAGAGCTGGTAAATTTAAGTTTAGTGGCTAAGTTATGGATATCTCCTATAATTAACCATGTTTTGTTCCCTAGGGCTCAGTGATTCATGAAATATATGCTACATAATGAATAGAGTGTATTTATGAGAAACATACCATAAAATGTTTGGGGTGCTACATCTAAACCATCCAATAAAACATGGTAGATAGTATAATATGAGAATAAACGCAGTAAAGAATAATATTCAAAAAATGATGTTGACATAGATGAAAATAATTTAAAATTTTCATTGTAAAATTATTGAGGAAAATACCCTTTTTTACTTTGGAAACACTTATTCATTCTTTAAAAAACTGGGCAATTATAAAGGGAAACATTTTATTTGAATTTTTTTTATAAAATTGTAAAAGAAGCTTAAAATAAATTATTATTTCTGATGGTGGGAAAATCCATTCATTCTATATAAGTTAAAAAACATTCCTTTCACACTATTGTAATAATGTTAAAAAGTACCTTATTCAGAAAGTGACAAGAATATTCCTTTAAGACCAGTTTTTAAAAAGTCAAACATGGGTAAAAATGATATTAATAAATCATATGAGAGTAATAGAAATATTCCTTAAATTTTTAAGGAAAATATGAGTGAGAAATAAATATATTCCCCTAGTAGGTATTTAAATATAAACAATCCTGAATAATGATGAGATTGTGAAATAAACCCTTATCTTAGGTTCGACTTCCTTTAAATGTGTTAAAAAATCCTCTTATTTGTGATGAATTCTTTAGATAATTTCTTAAGGAACTAAAGGTTGGTATTTTAGGTAGAACATCACCTACATTACTTAGATAAGGATGTTGAGAATAGTAATGGGCATGTGAAGCTAGGTTACTCAAAGTAGTGTAAATAAGTGAAGGAATGAGCGTCCTTTTATAATTGAGGCGAGAGGATTTTTTGGAATTTATCAAAATATTAAAATATAATAAGACTATTATAGATAAAAATTATTCCAAATGGTCATGAATTATAAGATAATGTTTGTATGGTTTAAATATCATTAGCTAATGAAATTTTGATAAGTCTTAATATCATTTTAATCCTTATATTTTTTATTAACCCCTTTGTTAATCATTTTTGATCTTAAATGAGGTGACCACTTATTTTAATGAAAAATTTTAAACTCTAAAATTATATTTTAATATCAATGTGTTCGATAGTGTATGTGACATGCAACACCAATCTTAAACAACCCATAAAATATATATTTTTTTAAATCTCTTCGATATCTTGTGGAACAATAAACCCTATGTCTAAATGAACTATAATAATGTATATCATTATTACCTAGCCATAAATATTTGGATAAAACTATTAATAACTGAACTATAAAAATTTATACTTTCAATTTATTATAAATAAAAAAAAATCTCTTAAAATAAAAAAGAAATGTTTTTTGAAAAACGGTTTAGTCACGCTTTTCAATCATAATTTAAAATTAATTTTTACCAATTTTATATTTTTTTGATAAAATTATATTAATTGTTGAAATCATAATATAAAAATTATCTTAGGGGTAATATTTGGTAATTTTATGAAATATTTCATTTTTGGATTAATAGTGAAAAAATAATGAATTTTAATTGAAAACATATTTTTTGTTTAAATTGTTTATAAATTTAAACTATTTTTTTAATAGATTTAAAAGTAAAATGATTTCAAATATATATATATTAATCCAATTTATATCATTATAATAATTTTCAAATTTAATTTTGATATAATAACTTTTTAAACTTTTGAACAGTTTCTCTTTGAAAACCAGCTTTCTCATCATGTCTGTTGGATTAAATTTAAATTAAAATTTACCACTTATATGAATAGAATTTGGAAAAATTTGTTACATATTTGTAATAATAATAATTTATATATTCTAATATGATTATATTAACTTTTTACTATAATTAATAGTAAAAACATGAATAATTATTTACCGTGGTTAAGGTAAAAATGTGTTTACCGAGGGTTAACCTAAAAAGATAAAGGTTAAAATAACCTAAAAACTTCTATAAAATATATTTTATGATTATCAAGTATAATTAACTAGAATAATCTATTTTGGACCCTTTTTCATTGTAAAAAAATGGGTATACTTTTTTCTTTTCATAAATTACAAGTGTACCACTCAACTCACTTATAAAATGCCACCCCTATCATCTCTTATTCACACCATTAAACCTTTTTAGTTTTAAAAATACCTAAAAAAATAGAGTAAATATTCCATCATATCATATTATAATACTTATTTTGGTAATAAATACAACCTAGGAAGGATCTTGGTGGAAAACTGAGGAGGTTACCCAAGGAAGAGGTAAAGTTCTTGAACGAGCATCTTTATTTTACTTCTTCCTCCACCTTTTTAAGATTTTATTAAAGAATTATGATTTAATAAACTCATTATATTAAATATAATGATATTATATTATGTTAAGGTAATGAACTTCAACCATCCACACTTCCATCAAATGGGTTAAAAAATCATTATTCATGTGTACGACGGACAACCGACTCATGAACTGATATCATTCAATTTTCCATTACCACCTTTAATGGTTGGGAATAATGATGGATATAAAGTATATATATGATATTTATAACATAATTATAACTATTTATTAATTATATAATATATAACTTTTTTTAATTTCCATTCTATAAGGGATATGATAACATCAATCATGTATATGATGGACTATCACCTCATGAAGCAATGTGATTTTTTTTCACTAACTCTTTACATGGAAGGTAATAAGGTTAAATATAATTAATATATGTTATATAAATGAAATAATTATGATATCAATTACATATTTATCATTTTGAAACTATAATATATCACTTTATTTTTTTATATATAAAAATGATAACATTGTTTCATGTATGTGTGGACTACCACCTTCATGAAGCGATGTGACTCTATTTTCATCACCACAAAAATGGATAATATATATAAGTATATTTAAATAAATGGTATGGTATATATGATATTATTATAGTTATTGGGATATAAAATATTACTTACCTCCTTCACATAATGATCATTGAAAAATGGAAACGTTACTCATGCATACATATGACACCCATCTCCATGATCACAATGTACTTAATTTCTCAAAAAACATATTTCATGAATGGTATTAAAATTAAAATTGATGTATAATTATGATAATTATGTCTTGGTTATTATTATAGAGATTATGGAACAATATAATAGGCACAAAAACCAGATCTTTCTTGATCAAACATGCATTAGAAAAGAAGGCAATTAACACCCAAAATAATGAAAATAATACGATATAATTAATGAATGGGTGATAATATGTTATAAAAGGATAATATATGATATTATAAATATTAATATGGATTTTTTATAAGTTAATAACATTTTAAAAACCACTATACGTGAGGATAAATCACGTTCAACCAAAATAAAGTGTGAGGTAATAGATTATTACTCAATTTTCTTTCATTGAGGCACATTTGTATGTTATGCACAAATTCCTTTTATATGGTTTGAACACTAATCATTTCACATATAATATCCTGAATAATTCATAATTCATGGTATTTTATTCTTTAATTTTAATTATTTCATCCAAGTGGATTTGGTTTGAATATTACCAAGTTGCAAGGGACTTCATCTCAATTTATCTTCATTGAGGTATATTGTAAGATTATGAATCTTATTTATTTTATATGATGTATATTCTACCCCTTTGATAAGTAATATCATGATTAGATAACAATTAATGGTATTTTAGGATTCAATTTTAATTATTTCATCTAATAGTATTTTAATTGAAAGTTACTAAGTGGTAAAGAATTTCATAAATCTACATATTTTAATTGGGTTATATTACTTCTTTGATGTATTTGATATTATAATATTACATGAGTAATTAATTTTTATTATATTATATTGTATTTACAATTATTTTATGTGTATTTACATTTTATATACATAATATATTCATTGATTAATTCTCACTTTCATGTTATGATATTTTTGAGGGTTTATTTCACAATATAATTTTAATCAGGTTTGTTTATAATTACATTTCCATTGAAGGAAATTATTTGATCACTTTCTAATAAAATATCTTAACTTTCCACTATTACAGTAATTTTTTAAAATTTTAAATTAATATTACCATTTTACCACTCTTTTGTACTTAAAATGATTGAGAAAATATTTTTAATAAAATCTTACATTATTTCTCCCTTCAGTTAGAAATGTTTTTTTTCATCAAAACCCTTTTTTTCTAAAATTTTTTTCAAAAATTATTTTGAAGTTTTAAAAATGATTTATTAAATAAATATTAAACAATTTTTTAATTTTAAAAAATGTTCTTTAATAAATCCTCATTTCATTTTCAAAATAAAACTCGTTTGGAATTTACCAAAAAGGTGAAAGGAATCATTGTTTTAACATGTGAAACATTAATGGAATTTCCAGCTATCATGAATAATCATTGTTTTATAATTTACATTATAAGTTTAAAAGGTTATTTTCAAATAAGTTTTTTTAAAAAAAGTTTTTATTACTTTTAGTTTTAAAACGTGACCTTCAAAATGAAAATGAAATTTTTATCGAGAATGTTTTTAAAAATATTTTTATGGAATTTTATTCATAAAGGAAAAAAACCCTTTATTTTACATATAATCCACTAGGGATATGTTGTATTGATACCATCCTTATTTTTCCTCCAAATGGTTTATGGTCATTTTTAAAAAGAAAAGTATAAAATTAATTTTCTTGATTCATTTTTGTAGTCATTAACTTTCTCTTGAAATATTCACATTCCTTTGTTCACTGGGTATTAAATTTCCCCTAAATATCTATATTATTAACATGGATTTTTTTATTTTTAAAAATTATATAATTTACACATAAAATATTCTATATTGAATTTTATTTGTTTATTTATGGAAATATTGATAAATTATTTATATTTTCATGATGATTTTATCTTTGGATACATTTCATTATTAGTTTATTGATTAAATAAAATGTGTTTTGAGTTATTTAATTTAACATGTTGATCATTACTTGCATAATTATGATAGAAAAGTTATTGATTAAATGAAATGAATGTTCAGTTATTTACATTACCATATTGATTATGACTTATCTTATTATCCATGAGATTTTTATAATGAGATTATATTTGGATGTATTTTATTCTCAATTTATTGATTAAATGAAATGTGGTTTTAGTAATTTACCTTTCTACATTGATTAAGCCTTATCTATTCATGATAGATAAGTTATTTATTAAATGAAATGTTTTTTATGTTATTTACCCTTCCATACTAATTATTATTTATTGATTCATGATAACTTCTAATACACTTAACCCTTACCGAGCATTTGATCTAACCCTTATTTTATTTTCTTTCCCAGGAATCTAAGAAGTTTACTATGAATGATATAAAAAGATATTCTAGTGGGAATAATGATATTCTCAAAAAATATATTGTAATTTGTGTTTTCAAATATAATGAAAGACTCAAGTTTGTATATACTTTACCAAGAATACTAAAGTATTCAGTACTTTAGGATTTAATTCCTTGTATCTTATGCCAATTTAATAAAACAGACACTGGTTTCAGGTTATTGGGGTTAGAGTAACTGAAATTGGTATCATAATAAGTTTAATAGAAAACTTGGAAACTATATTAAGGAAAATATATATATTTTGGAACATAATTCTATGATATAATTTTGAGGATAAGCATAGAAAAAAATCCTAAAGTTCTAGTAAGGAATAGATTTTTTTGGGTTTTCCTAGTAATACATCCATATATGGATAATAAAAGTGGATGTAGTTTTGGAAGAAAGATACCTAGGGGTAATAACTCTAAAAAGTGTATATTGGGATTGAACTAATATTTAACCATTGCATGAAAATTGGATTTACTACTCACCTGGTTTGACACTCTTGGGGGATATACTTAGGATAATTCCCATTTTCTTTACAAACTATTATGAAGCATTTAAATAGATGTTGAAAATTAATCACCTAGGTTAAACCTATGATGTCTTAGTGTGAAAATGATGTGTTATGATTTAAACATCCAAAAACTGATTATATGGTTTTTCCACTAAGATTATTGTTTCTCAAACTATGCCTTTTAGTTTTAGTCAATTCATGGAACCCAGAGAAATCATGTTAACATTTGACATGAAGGATAATGTGGTTACTATTCAAAACCAAATTGAATGATGATAGGTGTGAAATATATCATGATTATTACAAATAGGTTATCCTAAAATATGATTAAAAACCAATAGCTTAACCAACTCTTAGACTCACCAAATAATAAAAGGATGAAGTTTTCTAAGAGAGAGAGTAATGGAGACCATATATTAAAGGATGATTAGTTTCCTTCATGTGATAAATTTGAAAAGATTAACCCAGGAATATGTCTCAAAGTAATAGGAAAATTATTTATGTGTAGAAAATAAGTGCATAAAGTAATGAATTTCTAAGAAAAAGGGAAGAGTACAATAGAAGGAAATAAATATTATCATAGAGATCCAATTATTGTTCATTGTCTTAAATTTAGAGAACATGGGAATTATATGAGTTAATTCCCTCTTATGATGGTTAAAACCTATAATAAGGATAAAACCATGTTGAAATAAAATGGATTAAGTATTTATGTATCAATTATCAATAATTAAATTGTAGAAGTATTTTTACCAATGGTATTCTGGTTTTGAGAATCATTAACATTTGATGATTGTGTAAAATTTCAGAAGCATATACGTATTCATTAACTTCAGAGTTATGAACACCATTATTGGTTTATGAGTTCAAGACTGATCATAAGTTAAAATTTATAAAAATCTCTTTTTGGGTTTTAGGTGATGGGAGTTTACCAAGATTAAGAAAATTATGGGAGAAATTTATGGAAGGTATATAATTTAGTGAAAAATTTATTTGAGGAATAATTCTTTTGCAGTGTACAGACATGATTTTAAAGGTATTGATACCCTTAAGGGTTAATATGATCATTAATAAAATTTAAATAACAGAAAAATAATATAATTAGACTTTATGGAAAAAATAATTTCTATTGAAACCTTAGTAAAAATTTTCATTAATGTTTAATTTTATTTCAAGGATGTCAATTATATTTTTTAGAATTTTATAGAGATTATATTAATATTTTTTTAGAAAAATGAAAACTTATATTCTAGGTGACAACCATTCACGTCCAACAGGGCCTCGGGGCTAGAACCCATGACTGGGGGATGATGAGGGTTTAATTCCTACCATTAGCCTTTGTTATTTACTGGTCAATATGTTATTGTTTTTAGTAAAATGATTTAATGAATAAATATTAATGATGAATTGGTGGTGTTACTATTGATGTTTAAAGATCAATGTATTATATTTACAACTTTTTCTAACCATATTGGTCTTGGAAAGTAGTTAGGGAAATACATAGAGTTGTTACTCTTTTATAGATCTTATAATCTTTAAAAGTTAATTTTAGTGATTCGGGCATAATAAACTAATTTTTATAAATTCATTTCTTGGAGTAAGTGATGAATTGAAAATTTATCTAATAACAACAAAAGGTTGGAATTGTTCTTATATTCTTAGAGAGTAAAAAATATCTCAACTTTAGGAAAAATACCTTGAAACAAAAAAGTTATTCTATTACCTTCAAATCTAATGAATCAAATGTACTTTTAAATCATCACATATTTATTGTTTTTAGGTCCTTTACTTTCCATTTATCATTCACCTTTTCATGATAAATAACCTCTATCACCCATTATAATTATTTATTCTTTTATTCCATGTCCTGATATTCACCCACCACAATTGTTATCCTACTTATAAACCTAGTCATAAGTTATTACATATGACCATTTTACTTCCCTTCATCTCTTCTTAAGAGGACATTTTATTAACACTTTTTATGATGTGGGTTTTTAATAAAATAATGTAAAGACCCGTAAAATTCAAGGGAAATTTTTTCTTAATTTTCTTTAGAATTTTAAAAGAACGTGGTTTCTGACGACACCTGATTCCGAGGCCCGGAGTGCCCGGAATCAATTTCCGAAGTTTGGCTCAGGTACGTTCAGTGAACGAATGAGCGGGAATTTCTAACTTTTGAACCGGTGCCCGGAATCAAATTCTGAGGGCACCGATGAACTCGCAGCGCCGATATTCGCTTAAGGAGACCTTTTCTGAGGTTGCGTTTTATGCGGGATGAAAGTTAGTTTTGGGAGAAATAATAAGAAGTTAAATAAAAATGTGGAAACACTTTTTATTTTAACTTGTTGGTTAACTTCTCCCAAAGGGAGTTAGAGGTGGGACCCACATCCACTTAACCTCCCTTGGGAGGATTAAGTGTGGTGGGGCCCACACGATGCATAAATCTTCTCCTTTATTTTTTTAACTCCCTTAAACTCCTCTTTTAATGACATGACAACTTTGTTAATTAAAGGAGTTGAATTGTTTGAATTTCAAACCTTTGAAATTCAAATTGTTAAGTATGTGAATAAAATAAAACTTTAGCTTATTTTATTTGGGTTAGAATTCTCTATCCGCCTTGAGAGAAATTGGAGTTCTTCTTCTTCTTCTTCTTCTTCTTCAAGCTTTGACGAAGAACGCGAAGAACCTTCGAGCTCCGACGAAGAACGCCGCTCCTCTCTTCTTCGTAGCCGGTTGTTTCCGAAGATCGACGACGCCTTCCGTGTCAACGAAAGGGAACGCCGCTTCCTCCTCGGACTTCCTTTGTCGACTTATGAAGATTCACCAACGACGTACCTCTTCGGACGTACCTCTTCGTCAACGGAATTGACGAACGTTTACCGCGACGCCCAACCTCCGCGACGTTGTCTTCCGCGGGTCGTTGACGAACATCGTACTTGAAACCGAGGTAGGGGTTGTTGTTGTTTTATTTATTTATTCTCATTCTTGGTTCTAGCATGAAAAACGTGAGGATAAATATTTACGTGTTATCGTCTAACGAGAGGGGGGCCAGACCGCACAAACACGGCCGAATCCCCCCTCCTTTGTTCTTGAATTTTTTATTATTTTTCTTGTGGATGAACGAGATGGCGTGGTGCCGTCGCACCACGTGGGAATTCGCACGGTTGTATTGCGCGGCGCCGTCGCGCAACACCGTGGAAGGATCATCATGAACGCGACGCCGTCGCGCCGCGTCGAAGAAAACCGAAGACGCCGCGACTGGAGCGGGGCCGAGGCGGAGGGGCGCGGTGCCATCGCACCGCGCCGAACGACGAAGGCCGCGGCGGGATGAGAGGACCGGCGGCTAGCCGGGCCGCCGGTGTCGGAAGCCGGTAGGGGACCGGCTTTGCCGGTCCCGTTAAAGAAGAACCGGCCGGCCAGGTGGGCCGGCCGGAAGGGGAAAAACCGGGGGAATTTAATTCCCCCGACCAACATGAATGCCCCCCCAATTAAGAGGGGCGGGGGGTTCATAAAGGGGGGCAGGCGGCCCCCCGTTTCCCTCAAGGCAGGCCCCCACGAGGGGGGCCGGTTTTCTCCAAAGGCGCGGCTTCAACCGCGCTGCCAGCATGGAGAGGCGGGGGCTCTGCCCCCCGCGCGTGGCACCCGAGCAGCGCCAGGCCACGCCGCCAGCCGGGCCGGGTCGACCCGGGTGGGGGGGGGGGGGGGGTCGGGCCGGGCCGGGTCGGCCCGGACCCGGACCCCCCGTTTTCGTATCGATTTCGGTCTTTTGCCCATAACTTGAGCTACGGACCTCCGATTGACGAACCGTCAGCGGCGATGCGATCCTTGGATTGAGACGGTCGATTCTGTGTATCGCACTCAAAGTTTCGGAATACTTTGAGTTCGGCCGGGTTGGTTCGTACACGAAACCAATCGGGCCCTCGGAGCGGAAACACTCACATCTTGAGCTACGGACGTCCGATTGACGTGCCGTCAGCTTTGTTGTGTTCCTCTTAGTGAGAAGGATCTTTTGGCATACTCCTCCAGAGGATTGGACGCAGGTGGAGTACGGTCGGGTTGGTTTTACCTTAAAAACCAACCGGCCCCCTGGGACAAAAAAGCCAATAACTCTCAGACCGGGCGTCCGATCGACGCGCCATCTGTTGCGTTGAGTTCCTGTTGACGATACGGAACTTTTGGATACATCAACTCTGGACTTTGTGACAGTTGATGTATCAGCCTCTCGGCTCGTGGAGCGGACCCTCCCGAACGAGCTTGCTGTGTGCGGGAACCCTAGTGCTGGCTGCGACTGTGACTGCTACTGCTACTCCTACTGCTACTGTGACTGCGACGACGACAGTACAGAGATCCTGTGTGGATTCGACGACGACTACAGCACTCAGCGATCCTACGTGGATCAGTGCTACAGGTCCTGTGTGGGCCCGATCCTGTGTGGGTCCGATCCTGTGTGGGTCTTTGCGCTCAGCGGTCCTGTGTGAACCAGCACCTACAGGTCCTGTGTGGGCCCGATCCTGTGTGGGTCTTTTGCGGGGGTTAGTTACCTATCGATCCTTCGTGGGTCCGACAACTTAGATGGATCAGAGGTCATCTTTATCGTCCTTTGAAGAAGTTTACCTGTGTGAGCTGAATCCTGTTGCTTTCCTATGTGGATTGAGTTGTGTTATCCTGTGTGGATTTCGTTTTGCTTTCCTGTGTGGAATACGTTTACTTTCCTGTGTGGACTGAGTTGTACTTGGGCTCGGAGGTTGGAGCGTATTGGAATTGATGACTTAGGTATATGTATGGGCATATACCTAAGCAATGTCGGTTGTTACTTCGTGATTGTATCTTACCTTTGTGGTTTATCCTTTGTGGATTTTGGGAGACCTTCAGGGGTCTCGGGGTCCCTACTGAGTAGCTTATACTCACCCCTGCACGGGCTATGCCCGCACTACGTTGTGTTGGTTGCAGACGACAGACAGCGTTGATCTTGGCTGAGGCTTGCAGAGCAGGACGGTACCTGGAGGTGGATCACTGGGCGGGACGTGTTCGGAGCGGACGACGGGACCCGAGGAGCAGTGGAGCTATCTGTACCCACCCTTCAGGTGGGATTTCCAGTGGACGGCTTGGTGTAGCGGCTTTTACTTTACAGTTGTTGTTTTCCCTTTCAAGTTGTACTTTACTTTCAGTTTGGGTTTGTATACTGGCCCATTTACCTTTCTGCACTTTCATTTGTACTCTGTTTTTACTTAGTGTTTACTTTTCCGCTTGCTTACTCTGTGGTGGTTGTTTACTTATCAAAGACAATGCCTTCCCTTTTTGTTGGGATTTACGCCTTGGTGCTAGTCGCCAGCCCCTGGCCTATGGAAGGCGGGCTTGGGGTAGTCACGGCACGGGCCCCGAGGGCGGGTCGTGACAAATTGGTATCAGAGGAGTTCGGTTCTACCACGAACTCTGATCTTTTCTATGTGAAGCAATAATGTTTAGAGTATTGAGTGTGGTTATCAGTCCAGGGAGTCCAGTGTTGGTGCGGCGGCCGACGTATCCGTACACCAGGACCCTGACTTCTGATTTCTGACTTAATGCATGAAAACATTGATTGCGTGTGTGTTTCAAAGTTTTCTTTGTGATTACTTTGTGTCAGCTCACCAGGTATACTGTTTGACCGTGGCGCACCTGTTCCTTTTCAGGATGGCCCCACGACGGCAGCCAGCTAGGGTTCCGAGAGTCGAGTGTGACGACAGCCGACCGAGCGACGAGGCCTCGGTGTAGGGCCCTTTGTCAGCAGTGGCACCGGCGGTAGCTCTACCCGTCGAGCCACCGATGCTTCCAGCACCAACCGCTGACGATGCACATCGCCTCAGCGCACTGCATGAGTTTCAGTGCCAGCGACCGCCCAGGTTTCATGGGGAGACGGACCCCCAGGCAGCCGAGGACTGGCTGGAGGCAGTGGTACGAGTTTTTAGGCTAGTGAGGACACCTGCAGACCTCATGGTGATCCTCGCTGCGAGCCTACTACATGCAGCAGCGGGCCGATGGTGGAGCTTGATGCTCCAGGTGCACGATGAGGCATCTCTTCTATGGACGGACTTTGAGAGCCTCTTCCGCTCGGAGTTCGTCCCAGCCACCCTTCGTGCGGTGCGTATTCAGGAGCTTCTTCAGCTGCGGCAGGGCAGCATGATGGTCTCTCAGTACTCAGCAAGATTTACTGATCTCTCGCGCTACTCGACCGACATGGTACGTGACCCATTCTTCAGGGCCTGGACCTTCGAGCAGGGTTCGAGACACGAGATCAGGGCATCGCTGATCTCCCTCAGCATACCGACTCAGACAGGAGTACTAGAGCGGGCCCTTTTGATCGAGAGTTTCCTTGCTGAGTCTACACCAGCGCCGAGACCCACCGTAGGGCGGCACTTGGCAGAGTCTTCTGCAGCAGGCAGTCGACGGATGCCTCAGGGGTCCAGGCAGACCAGACCTTCAGGTAGACGACCTCAGGAAAATGGCTCAGCAGTGCGGGGCACACAGCGCAGAGCCAGTCTTTCGAGAGGCAGACAGTGCTACTCATGCGGAGGGCAGGGCCACATGGCTCGTGACTGCCCGACCCGCCATGCAGAGGAGCAGTAGACGGTTGAGGAACCACCTAGGGAGAGGCAGAGGTTCGACCGTGGCGGTCCACAAGGAGGTGGCAGACGAGGCAGAGGAGCTGGCCGAGCAGCAGGTGGTGGGCGGCGATTTGAGACTCTACCACCACCACCACCAGGAGGTCCACCCCGACCTCAGGGGAGAGTACAGCTTCAGGCAGCTGAAGCTTACGATCATGGAGCTCCAGAAGCAGGTGGACTAGTGCGGGACTAGCTCCAGGCATAGAGGCCTTTGCCCATAATGCCTCTAGCTTCGTAGTTTGTGTTGCCTTGTGTCCTTGTACTTTAAGTTGAAGTAATAAAAGATACCTGCCTTGGTGACTTTTGATTTCTTGTCTTTTGTTTGTTTTTACTAAGAGGTGCCGGTTAAAAAAAAATTGTGGACTTGACCCTCACTTGCGAGATTCTTACTGGAGGAAACCCAGTGACCACACACTGATGCTGACAGTGTGACTCAACCCTTGGAGGCGAGAGTAACGGTTGGATCTCTTGGTAGCAGCGTCGAGGCCTTACGACATCATCCATGCCATGAATTAACTAATCATGATGGGATTGACTGTATTAGTCAAGGAACATGGTTCATCCAGGGGATGAGACCAGATTTCACTTTTTGGCAAAGGAGAAATCTTTGCAGCTTCGCCGTACGTTAAGGAGGAAGGGGAAACCCTTCATGTGGTCAGATAGATGTCAGGAGAGCTTCCAAGAGCTGAGACAGAGGTTGACCAGCGCACCTATCTTGAGGCTGCCTGAGGAGGGAGTAGGGTACGTAGTCTACTGCGATGCATCAGGGACTGGACTCGGATGTGTTCTGATGCAGGAGCAGGCAGTGATCGCCTATTGATCACGTCAGTTGAGACCGCATGAGCAGAACTACGCTACCCATGACTTGGAGTTGGCAGCAGTGGTCTTCGCTCTGAAGACTTGGCAGCACAATCTGATGGGCGAGTGCTTTACAGTCTTTTCTGATCATCAGAGTCTCAGGTATATCTTCTCGCATAAGGACCTGAACCTGAGACAGCGGCAATGGCTCGAGTTCCTCCAGGACTATGACTTTGAGATAGTCTATACTCCTGGGAAGGGGAACGTAGTAGCCGATGCCCTCAACAGGAGGACGAGCATTCAGCTACTTGAGGAGGCTACGGAGCAGCTAGCCTCTTTGCAGATATCCTTCGTGGATAGAGATGGAGCAGCCTTCCTTCAGTCTCTCACAGTCACCCCTCCACTACTGTAGCGGGTCAGAGAGGCACAGCGTGAGGACGCTGACTGTGAGACACATCGTGTAAAGATATCCTTGGGACAGACACCTGATGGTTTCTCCCTTGGAGCAGAGCACAACATCCTTTTCAGAGGACGTTCCATGGTACCAGTCGCTTTACGAGAGGAGGTGCTGAGATAAATTCACACTTCTCCTTTAGCGGTACATCCAGGAGTGGAAAAGATGTACCAGGATCTCAGACGACAGCACTGGTGGCCGGGCATGAAGAAGGCTGTAGTAGAGTTCGTTTCTCGATGCCTCACCTGCCAGCAGGTGAAGGCAGAGCATCAGGTACCAGCAGGCTTGGTACAACCCTTGGAGGTTCCAGAGTGGAAGTGGGAATACATATCTATGGACTTCGTGACTGGACTTCCACGCACGTCCAGAGGTCACAAATCCATCTGGGTGATTGTTGACCGACTCACCAAGTCGGCACACTTCTTAACCATCAGAGAGCAGGGCTCAGTGGAGAGCTTGGGACGTCTCTACGTTCAGGAGATTGTGCGGCTCCACGGTGTGCCATCATATATCGTCTCTAATCGAGATGCTCGATTTACTTCCCGGCTTTGGAAGGGGTTACAGGAGGCGTTCGTGACACAGCTACGTCTGAGCACAGCCTTTCACCCTCATACAGATGGTCAGACAGAGAGGACCATTCAGACTCTCGAGGACATGCTCCGTGCATGTGTCCTTGACTTTGGTCGTAGCTGGGAGGACCACCTACCCTAGGTGGAGTTTGCGTACAACAAAAGCTACCACTCCACCATCGGGATGGCACCGTACGAGGCGTTGTACGACCGACCTTGTAGATCTCCTTTGTGCTGGACATACCCTGGGGAGTCAGCACTTGTGGGACTGGAGATGGTCCAGGCCACGACAGAGAAGGTCCAGGTCATCCAGGAGCGGATGAGGATAGCTCAGAGCCGGCAGAAGTCATACGCTGACAGGAGGCGAAGGCCACTAGAGATCGAGGATGGTGACCACGTCTTCTTGCGGGTCTCACCTCGACGTGGTATATGGAGATTTGGACGAGGCGGCAAGTTATCTCCGCGCTTCATCGGACCCTTCCAGGTCCTCAGCAGGATTGGTGAGGTGGCTTATCGCCTGGCTCTACCACCTCAGTTGCACCGGGTGCACGACGTCTTCCACGTGTCTCAGCAGAGGAGATACGTGCACGACCCGACGCACATCACTGACCATGGGGAGCTTGACGTTGACGATGGGGTGACCTTTACGAAGGTCCCGGTGGAGATAGAGGATCGACAGGAGCGGGTCCTACGTGGGCGATCGATTTCTCTTGTGCGCATCAGATGGCAGCACGAGAACCTCCAGGAGAGCAATGAGAGCGGGAGGCTCAGATGCGTGCTCAGTACCCTCATTTGTTTCCTTAGTTTTTGATGTATCTTTACGGGGACGTAAAGACCTGAGGTGGGAGTAATGTAAAGACCCATAAAATTCAAGGGAAATTTTTTCTTAATTTTCTTTAGAATTTTACAAGAACGCGGTTTCTGACGGCACCTGATTCCGAGGCCCGGAGTGCCCGGAATCAATTTCCGAAGTTTGGCTCGGGTACGTTCAGTGAACGAACGAGCGAGAATTTCTAACTTTTGAACCGGTGCCCGGAATCAAATTCCGAGGGCACCGATGAACTCGCAACACCGATATTCGCTTAAGGAGACCTTTTCTGAGGTTGCGTTTTATGCGGGACGAAAGTTAGTTTTGGGAGAAATAATAAGAAGTTAAATAAAAATTTGGAAACACTTTTTATTTTAACTTGTTGGTTAACTTCTCCCAAAGGGAGTTAGAGGTGGGACCCACATCCACTTAACCTCCCTTGGGAGGATTAAGTGTGGTGGGGCCCACACAAAGCATAACTCTTCACCTTTCTTTTTTTAACTCCCTTAAAATCCTCTTTTAATGACATGACAACTTTGTTAATTAATGGAGTTGAATTGTTTGAATTTCAAACCTTTGAAATTCAAATTGTTAAGTGTGTGAATAAAATAAGACTTTAGCTTATTTTATTTGGGTTAGAATTCTCTAGCCGCCATGAGATAAATTGGAGTTCTTCTTCTTTTTCTTCTTCTTCAAGCTTTGACGAAGAACGCGAAGAACCTTCGAGCTCCGACGAAGAACACCGCTCCTCTCTTCTTCGTAGCCGGTTATTTCCGAAGATCGACGACGCCTTCCGTGTCAACGAAAGGGAACGCCGCTTCCTCCTCAGACTTCCTTCTTCGGCTTACGAAGATTCACCAAAAACGTACCTCTTCGGACGTACCTCTTCGTCAACGGAATTGACGAACGTTTACCGCGATGCCCGAACTCCGCGACGTTGTCTTCCGCGGGTCGTTGACGAACATCGTACTTGAAACCGAGGTAGGGGTTGTTGTTGTTTTATTTATTTATTCTCGTTCTTGGTTCTAGCATGACAAACGTGAGGATAAATATTTATGTGTTATCGTCTAACGAGAGGGGGGCCGGACCACACAAACACGGCCGAATCCCCCCTCCGTTGTTCTTGAATTTTTTATTATTTTTCTTGTGGATGAACGAGATGGAGTGGTGCCGTCACACCACGCGGGAATTCGCACGGTTGTATTGCGCGGCGCCGTCGCGCCGCGCCGTGGAAGGATCATCATGAACGCGACGCCGTCGCGCCGCGTCGAAGAAAACCGAAGGCGCCGCGGCCGGAGCGGGGCCGCGGCGGAGGGGCGCGGTGCCTTCGTACCGCGCCGAACGACGAAGGCCGCGGCCGGTTCCGGGCCGCGGCGGGACGAGAGGACTGGCGGTTAGCCGGGCCGCCGGTGTCGGAAGCCGGAAGGGGACCGACTTTGCCGGTCCCGTTGAAGAAGAACCGGCCGGCCAGGTGGGCCGGCCGGAAGGGGAAAAACCGGGGGAATTTAATTCCCCCGGCCAACATGAATGCCCCCCCAATTAAGAGGGGGGGGGGGGTTTCATAAAGGGGGGCAGGCGGCCCCCCGTTTCCCTCAAGGCAGGCCCCCACGAGGGGGGCCAGTTTTCTCCAAAGGCACGACTTCAGCCGCGCCGCCAGCATGGAGAGGCGGGGGCTCTGCCCCCCGCGCGTGGCACCTGAGCGGCGCCAGGCCACTCTGCCGCCGGCCGGGCCGGGTCGCCCGGTTCGGGCCGACCCAGGGGGGGGGGGGGGGTCGGGCCGGGTCGGCCCGGACCCGGACCCCCCGTTTTCGTATCGATTTCGATCTTTTGCCCATAACTTGAGCTACAGACCTCTGATTGACGAACCTTCAGCGGCGATGCGATCCTTGGATCGAGACGGTTGATTCGGTATATCTCACTCAAAGTTTCGGAATACTTTGAGTTCGGCCGGGTTGGTTCGTACACAAAACCAACCGGGCCCTCGGAGCGGAAACACTCATATCTTGAGCTACGGACGTCCGATTGACGTGCCGTCAGCTTTGTTGTGTTCCTCTTAGTGAGACGGATCTTTTGGCATACTCCGCCCGAGGTTTGGACGCAGCTGGAGTACGATCGGGTTGGTTTTGCCTTAAAAACCAACCGGGCCCCTGGGACGAAAAAGCCAATAACTCTCAGACCGGGCGTCCGATCAACGCACCGTCTGTTGCGTTGAGTTCCTGTTGACGATACGGAACTTTTGGATACATCAACTCTGGACTTTGTGACAGTTGATGTATCAGCCTCTCGGCTCGTGGAGCGGACCCTCCCGAACGAGCTTGCTGTGTGCGGGAACCCTAGTGCTGACTGCGACTGTGACTGCTACTGCTACTGCTACTGCTACTGTGACTGCGACGACGACAGTACAGAGATCCTGTGTGGATTCGACGACGACTACAACACTCAGCGATCCTACGTGGATCAGTGCTACAGGTCCTGTGTGGGCCCGATCCTGTGTGGGTCCGATCCTGTGTGGGTCTTTGCGCTCAGCGGTCCTGTGTGAACTAGCGCCTACAGGTCCTGTGTGGGCCCGATCCTGTGTGGGTCTTTTGAGGGGGTTAGTTACCTATCGATCCTTCGTGGGTCCGACGACTTAGATGGATCAGAGATCATCTTTATCGTCCTTTGAAGAAGTTCACCTGTGTGAGCTGAATCCTATTGCTTTCCTGTGTGGATTGAGTTGTGCTATCCTGTGTGGATTTCGTTTTGCTTTCCTGTGTGGAATACGTTTACTTTCCTGTGTGGACTGAGTTGTACTTGGGCTCAGAGGTTGGAGCGTATTGGAATTGATGACTTAGGTATATGTATGGGCATATACCTAAGCAGTGTCGGTTGTTACTTCATGATTGTATCTTACCTTTGTGGTTTATCCTTTGTGGATTTTGGGAGACCTTCAGGGGTCTCGGGGTCCCTACTGAGTAGCTTATACTCACCCCTGCACGGGCTATGCCCGCACTACGTTGTGTTGGTTGCAAACGATGGACATCGTTGATCTTGGCTGAGGCTTGCAGAGCAGGACGGTACCTGGAGGTGGACCACTGGGCGAGACGTGTTCGGAGCGGACGACGGGACCCGAGGAGTAGTGGAGCTATCTGTACCCACCCTTCAGGTGGGATTTCCAGTGGACGACTCGGTGTAGCGGCTTTTACTTTACAGTTACTGTTTTCCATTTCGAGTTGTACTTTACTTTCAGTTTGGGTTTGTATACTGGCCCATTTACCTTTCCGCACTTTCAGTTGTACTCTGTTTTTACTTAGTGTTTACTTTTCCGCTTGCTTACTTTGTGGTGGTTGTTTACTTATCAAAGGCAATGCCTTCCCTTTTTGTTGGGATTTACGCCTTGGTGCTAGTCGCCAGCCCCTGGCCTATGGAAGGCGGGCTTGGGGTAGTCACGACACGGGCCCCGAGGGCGGGTCGTGACAAATTGGTATCAGAGGAGTTCAGTTCTACCGCGAACTCTGATCTTTTCTATATGAAGCAATAATGTTTAGATTATTGAGTGTGGTTATCAGTCCAGGGAGTCCAGTGTTGGTGCGGCGGCCGACGTATCCGTACACCAGGACCCTGACTTCTGATTTCTGACTTAATGCATGAAAACATTGATTGCGTGTGTGTTTCAAAGTTTTCTTTGTGATTACTTTGTGTCAGCTCACCAGGTATACTGTTTGACCGTGGTGCATCTGTTCCTTTTCAGGATGGCCCCACGACGGCAGCCAGCTAGGGTTCCGAGAGTCGAGTGTGACGACAGCCCACCGAGCGACGATGCCTCGGTGCAGGGCCCTTTGTCAGCATTGGCACCGGTGGTAGCTCTACCCGTCGAGCCACCGATGCTTCCAGCACCAGCCGCTGACGATGCACATCGCCTCAGCGCACTGCATGAGTTTCAGCGCCAGCGACCGCCCAGGTTTCGTGGGGAGATGGACCCCCAGGCAGCCAAGGACTGGCTGGAGGCAGTGGTACGAGTTTTTAGGCTAGTGAGGACACCTACAGACCTCATGGTGATCCTCGCTGCGAGCCTACTACACACAGAAGCGGGCCGATGGTGGAGCTTGATGCTCCAGGTGCACGATGAGGCATCTCTTCTATGGACGGACTTTGAGAGCCTCTTCCGCTCGGAGTTCGTCCCAGCCACCCTTCGTGCGGTGCGTATTCAGGAGCTTCTTCAGCTGCGGCAGGGCAGCATGATGGTCGCTCAGTACTCAGCAAGATTTACTGATCTCTCGCGCTACTCGACCGACATGGTACGTGACCCATTCTTCCGGGCCCGGACCTTCGAGCAGGGTTTGAGACACGAGATCAGGGCATCGCTGATCTCCCTCAGCATACCGACTCAGACAGGAGTACTAGAGCGGGCCCTTTTGATCGAGAGTTTCCTTGCTGAGTCTACACCAGCGCTGAGACCCACCGCAGGGCGGCACTTGGAAGAGTCTTCTGCAGCAGGCAGTCGACGAATGACTCAGGGGTCCAGGCAGACCAGACCTTCAGGTAGACGACCTCAGGAAACTAGCTCAGCAGTGCGGGGCACACAGTGCGGAGCCAGTCTTTCGAGAGGCAGACAGTGCTACTCATGCGACGGGCAGGGCCACATGGCTTGTGACTGCCCGACCCGCCATGCAGAGGAGCAGCAGACGGTTGAGGAACCACCTAGGCAGAGGCAGAGGTTCGACCGTGGCGGTCCACAGGGAGGAGGCGGACGAGGCAGAGGAGCTGGCCGAGCAGCAGGTGGTGGGCGACGCTTTGAGACTCTACCACCACCACCACCAGGAGGTCCACCCCAACCTCAGGGGAGAGCACAGATTCAGGCAGCTGAAGCTTACGATCATGGAGCTCCGGAAGCGGGTGGACTAGTGCGGGACTAGCTCCAGGCATAGAGGCCTTTTCCCATAATGCCTCTAGCTTCGTAGTTTGTGTTGCCTTGTGTCCTTGTACTTTAAGTTGAAGTAATAAAAGATACTTGCCTTGGTGACTTTTTATTTCTTGTCTTTTGTTTGTTTTTACTAAGAGGTGCCGGTTAAAAAAAAATTGTGCACTTGACCCTCACTTGCGAGATTCTTACTGGAGGAAACCCAGTGACCACACACTGATGCTGACAGTGTGACTCAACCCTTGTAGGCGAGAGTAATGGTTGGATCTCTTGGTAGCAGCGTCGAGGCCTTACGACGTCATCCATGCCATGAATTAACTAATCATGACGGGATTGACTGTATTAGTCAAGGAATGTGGTTCATCCAAGGGATGAGACCGTATTTCACTTTTCGGCAAAGGAGAAATCTTTGAAGCTTCTCCGTACGTTAAGGAGGAAGGGGAAACCCTTCATGTTGTCAGAACGATGTCAGCAGAGCTTCCAGGAGCTGAGACAGAGGTTGACCAGCGCACCTATATTGAGGCTGCCTGAGGAGGGAGTAGGGTACGTAGTCTACTGCGATGCATCAGGGACCAGAATCGGATGTGTTCTGATGCAGGAGCGGGCTGTGATCGCCTAAGGATCACGTCAGTTGAGACCGCATGAGCAGAACTACGCTACCCATGACCTGGAGTTGGCAGCAGTGGTCTTCGCTCTGAAGACTTGGGGGCACAATCTGATGGGCGAGCGCTTTACAGTCTTTTCTGATCATCAGAGTCTCAGGTATATCTTCTCGCAGAAGGACCTGAACCTGAGACAGCGACGATGGCTCGAGTTCCTCCAGGACTATGACTTTGAGATAGTCTATACTCCTGGGAAGGGGAACGTAGTAGCCGATGCCCTCAGTAGGAGGATGGGCATTCAGCTACTTGAGGAGGCGACGGAGCAGCTAGCCTCTTTGAAGATATCCTTCGTGGATAGAGATGGAGCAGCCTTCCTTCAGTCTCTCACAGTCACCCCTCCACTACTGCAGCGGGTCAGAGATGCACAGCGTGAGGACGCTGACTGTGAGACACATCGTGTACAGATATCCTCGGGATAGACACCTGATGGTTTCTCCCTTGGAGCAGAGCACGACATCCTTTTCAGAGGACGTTCCATGGTACTAGTCTCTTTACGAGAGGAGGTGCTGAGAGAAATTCACACTTCTCATTTAGCGGTACATCCAGGAGTGGCGAAGATGTACCAGGATCTCAGACGACAGCACCGGTGGCCGGGCATGAAGAAGGCTGTAGTAGAGTTCGTTTCTCGATGCCTCACCTGCCAGCAGGTGAAGGCAGAGCATCAGGTACCAGCAGGCTTGGTACAGCCCTTGGAGGTTCCAGAGTGGAAGTGGGACGACATATCTATGGACTTCGTGACTGGACTTCCACGCACGTCCATAGGTCATGACTCAATCTGGGTGATTGTTGACCGACTCCCCAAGTCGGAATACTTCTTAACCATCAGAGAGCAGGGCTCAGTGGAGAGATTGGGACGTCTCTACGTTCAGGAGATTGTGCGGCTCCACGGTGTGCCATCATATATCTTCTCTAATCGAGATGCTCGCTTTACTTCCCGGCTTTGGAAGGGGTTACAGGAGGCGTTCGGGACACAGCTACGTCTGAGCACAACCTTTCACCCTCAGACAGATGGTCAGACGGAGGGGACCATTCAGACTCTCGAGGACATGCTCCGCGCATGTGTCCTTGACTTTGGCCGTAGTTGGGAGGACCACCTACCCTTGGTGGAGTTTGCGTACAACAAAAACTACCACTCCACCATCGGGATGGCACCGTACGAGGCGTTGTACGGCCGACCTTGTAGATCTCCTTTGTGCTGGACAGACCCTGGGGAGTCAACACTTGTGGGACTGGAGATGGTCCAGGCCACGACAGAGAAGGTCCAGGTCATCCAGGAGCGGATGAGGACAGCTCAGAGCCGGCAGAAGTCATACGCTGACAGGAGGCGGAGGCCACTAGAGTTCGAGTATGGCGACCACGTCTTCTTGCGGGTCTCACCTCGACGTGGTATATAGAGATTTGGCCGAGGCGGCAAGTTATCTCCGCGCTTCATCGGACCCTTCCAGGTCCTCAGCAGGATTGGTGAGGTGGCTTATCGCCTGGCTTTACCACCTCAGTTGCACCGGGTGCACGACGTCTTCCACGTGTCTCAGCTGAGGAGATACGTGCACGACCCAACGCACATCATTGACTATGGGGAGCTTGACGTTGATGATGGGGTGACTTTTACGAAGGTCCCAGTGGAGATAGAGGATCGACAGGAGCGGGTCCTACGTGGGCGATCGATTTCTCTTGTGCGCATCAGATGGCAGCACGGGAACCTCTAGGAGAGCACATGGGAGCGGGAGGCTCAGATGCGTGCTCAGTACCCTCATTTGTTTCCCTAGTTTTTGATGTATCTTTACGGGGACGTAAAGCCCTGAGGTGGGAGTAATGTAAAGACCCTTAAAATTCAAGGGAAATTTTTTCTTAATTTTCTTTAGAATTTTAAAAGAACGCGGTTTCTGACGGCACCTGATTCCGAGGCCCGGAGTGCCCGGAATAAATTTCCGAAGTTTGGCTCGGGTACGTTCAGTGAACGAACGAGCGGGAATTTCTATCTTTTGAACCGGTGCCCGGAATCAAATTCCGAGGGCACCGATGAACTCGCAACGCCGATATTCGCTTAAGGAGACCTTTTCTGAGGTTGCGTTTTATGCGGGACGAAAGTTAGTTTTGGGAGAAATAATAAGAAGTTAAATAACAATTTGGAAACACTTTTTATTTTAACTTGTTGGTTAACTTCTCCCAAAGGGAGTTAGAGGTGGGACCCACATCCACTTAACCTCCCTTGGGAGGATTAAGTGTGGTGGGGCCGACACGAAGCATAACTCTTCACCTTTCTTTTTTTTAACTCCCTTAAACTCCTCTTTTAATGACATGACAACTTTGTTAATTAATGGAGTTGAATTGTTTGAATTTCAAACCTTTGAAATTCAAATTGTTAAGTGTGTGAATAAAATAAGACTTTAGCTTATTTTATTTGGGTTAGAATTCTCTAGCCGCCTAGAGAGAAATTAGAGTTCTTCTTCTTCTTCTTCTTCAAGCTTTGACGAAGAACGCGAAGAACCTTCGAGCTCCGATGAAGAACGCCGCTCCTCTCTTCTTCGTAGCCGGTTGTTTCCGAAGATCGACAATGCCTTCCGTGTCAACGAAAGGGAACGCCTCTTCCTCCTCGGACTTCCTTCGTCAGCTTACGAAGATTCACCAACGACGTACCTCTTCGGACGTACCTCTTCGTCAACGGAATTGACGAACGTTTACCGCGATGCCCGACCTCCGCGACGTTGTTTTCCGCGGGTCGTTGACGAACATCGTACTTGAAACCGAGGTAGGGGTTGTTGTTGTTTTATTTATTTATTCTCATTCTTGGTTCTAGCATGACAAACGTGAGGATAAATATTTACGTGTTATCGTCTAACGAGAGGGGGGGCGGACCACACAAACACGGCCGAATCCCCCCTCCTTTGTTCTTGAATTTTTTATTATTTTTCTTGTGGATGAACGAGATGGCGTGGTGCCATCGCACCACGCGGGAATTCGCACGGTTGTATTGTGCGGCGCCGTCGCGCCGCGCCATGGAAGGATTATCATGAACGCGACGCCGTCGCGCCGCATCGAAGAAAACCGAAGGCGCCGCGGCCGGAGCGGGGCCGCGACTGAGGGGAGCGGTGCCGTCGTACCGCGCCGAACGACGAAGGCCGCGGCCGGTTCCGGGCCGCGGCGGGACGAGAGGACCGGCGGCTAGCCGGGCCGCCGGTGTCGGAAGCCGGAAGGGGACCGGCTTTGCCGGTCCCGTTGAAGAAGAACCGGCCGGCCGGAAGGGGAAAAACCGGGGGAATTTAATTCCCTCGGCCAAAATGAATGCCCCCCCAATTAAGAGGGGGGATGGGTTTCATAAAGGGGGGCAGGCGGCCCCCCGTTTCCCTCAAGGCAGGCCCCCACGAGGGGGGCCGGTTTTCTCCAAAGGCACGGCTTCAGCCGCGCCGCCAGCATGGAGTGGCGGGGGCTCTGCCCCCCGCGCATGGCACCCGAGCGGCGCCAGGCCACGCCGCCGCTGGCCGGGCCGCCCCGCCGTGCCGGACCGCGCCGCCGGCCGGGCCGGGTCGGCCCGGACCCGGACCCCCCGTTTTCGTATCGATTTCGGTCTTTTTCCCATAACTTGAGCTACAGACCTCCGATTGACGAACCGTCAGTGGCGATGCGATCCTTGGATCGAGACAGTCGATTCGGTATATCGCACTCAAAGTTTCAGAATACTTTGAGTTTGGCCGGGTTGGTTCGTACACGAAACCAACCGGGCCCTCGGAGTGGAAACACTCATATCTTGAGCTACGAACATCCGATTGACGTTCCATCAGCTTTGTTCTGTTCCTCTTAGTGAGACTGATCTTTTGGCATACTCCGCCCGAGGTTTGGACGCAGCTGGAGTACGGTCGGGTTGGTTTTGCCTTAAAAACCAACCGGGCCCCTGGGACAAAAAAGCCAATAACTCTCAGACTGGGCGTCCGATCGACGCGCCGTCTGTTGCGTTGAGTTCCTGTTGACGATACGGAACTTTTGGATACTTCAACTCTGGACTTTGTGACAGTTGATGTATCAGCCTCTCGGATCGTGGAGCGGACCCTCCCGAACGAGCTTGCTGTGTGCGGGAACCCTAGTGCTGACTGCGACTGTGACTGCTACTGCTACTGCTACTGCTACTGTGACTGTGACGACGACAGTACAGAGATCCTGTGTGGATTCGACGACGACTACAACACTCAGCGATCCTACGTGGATCAGTGCTACATGTCCTGTGTGGGCCCGATCTTGTGTGGGTCCGATCCTGTGTGGGTCTTTGCGCTCAGCGGTCCTGTGTGAACTAGCGCCTACAGGTCCTGTGTGGGCCCGATCCTGTGTGGGTCTTTTGAGGGGGTTAGTTACCTATCGATCCTTCGTGGGTCCGATGACTTAGATGGATCAGAGATCATCTTTATCTTCCTTTGAAGAAGTTTACCTGTGTGAGCTGAATCCTGTTGCTTTCCTGTGTGGATTGAGTTGTGTTATCCTGTGTGGATTTCGTTTTGCTTTCCTGTGTGGAATACGTTTACTTTCCTGTGTGGACTGAGTTGTACTTGGGCTCGGAGGTTGGAGCGTATTGGAATTGATGACTTAGGTATATGTATGGGCATATACCTAAGCAGTGTCGGTTGTTACTTCGTGATTGTATCTTACCTTTGTGGTTTATCCTTTGTGGATTTTGGGAGACCTTCAGGGGTCTCGGGGTCCCTACGGAGTAGCTTATACTCACCCCTGCACGGGCTATGCCCGCACTACGTTGTGTTGGTTGCAAACGACGGACATCGTTGATCTTGGATGAGGCTTGCAGAGCAGGACGATACCTGGAGGTGGACCACTTGGCGGGACGTGTTCGGAGCGGACGACGGGACTCGAGGAGCAGTGGAGCTATCTGTACCCACCCTTCAGGTGGGATTTCCAGTGGACGGCTCGGTGTAGTGGATTTTACTTTACAGTTACTGTTTTCCCTTTCGAGTTGTACTTTACTTTCAGTTTGGGTTTGTATACTGACCCATTTACCTTTCCGCACTTTCAGTTGTACTCTGTTTTTACTTAGTGTTTACTTTTCCGCTTGCTTACTCTGTGGTGGTTGTTTACTTATCAAAGGCAATGCCTTCCCTTTTTGTTGGGATTTACGCCTTGGTGCTAGTCGCCATCCCCTGGCCTATGGAAGGCGGGCTTGGGGTAGTCACGGCACGGGCCCCGAGGGCGGGTCGTGACAAATAATTTCTTACATATCAAACCCTTAATTTCTAAGTGAAAGATCATTATATAAAGATGAAATTTAATTAAGGTGTGGGAAATGTAACACCATGAAATTATAAAAGAATAACATTGTATACAATATCATATGATTTAGGAAACACTGAGCTTAAAAAACCCACAAAATATATTTCTCTGAATCTCTTCGATGTATTATGAAACATAAAACCCAAAGAGTAAATACACCATGAAATAGAACACCGTTATAACCTAGATATTAAATAAGATGGTAGTAATAATACTAAATAAATTATAGAAATTATGGTTATATATTAATTATAAATAAAATAATAACCATTTAAAAGAAAAATAAATGATTTTTGAAAAACATTATTTTTTATTCTAAAAGATGGATTAATTGTTCTTTTCATACAAAATTTAATTTTTTTTTCTAATTTTAGAAAATTTATTTTATAAAAATAACTTAATTTTTAAAATCTTAATAACAAAATTATCTTATGGTGAATTTTTGGGTTTTTTATGAAATGTTTCATTTTTCGATGAATAGTGAAAAAATACTAAATTTTATTTGAAAATTGACGTTTTGTTTAAATTATTTTTTAAGTTGAATTATATTTTTAATTGTTTTTAAAGAAAAATTAGTTCAATTATATATCTATTAATACAATTTAGTTCATTTTAATTATTTTTATATTGATTTTGGATATAAAAGCTTTGTAAACTTTTGAAAATTGTCTATTTGAAAACCCACTTTCGCATCACATCTTCAAGATTAATTTAATATTAGATTTCCACCTTATTTTAATAAAATTTAAGAAAAATGATTTCATATTTGGAATCATAATTATTTATATTTTATACTAAGGACAACTTAATTTTTTAATGTAATGTAAAGTAAAAACAGTAAGAATCATATACCGCTATTAAAGTAAATATGGGTTTACCGGGGTGTTAAACTAAGAAGTTTAGGGTTTAAATGAGATAAAAAATGTATAAAATATTTTATCTAGAGATATATTTAGAAATTATCATTTATAAGTATCTATAATAATCCATTTTGGACCATTTTTTCAGGTGAGAAATGTGGGCACACCTTTATCTTTTAAAAAATTACAAGTGTGCCACTCACCGCACTTATAAAAGGCTACCCCACTACTATCTTATTGACACCTTAAAAACATTTTATTCAGACTATACATACAAAAATCACTTAAAAAACACTAAATTCATACTATAAGCCTTATTTTGGTATTAAATCCAACCTATAAAGGCTTTTTGTGAAAACATAAGGAGGTTAACCAAGGAAGAGGAAATGTTCTCCAACAAGTATTTTTATTTTATTTATTCATCCATGCCCTTAAATTATTATTAAAAAATAATTATATAATAACCTAAATATATTACAGATTTTATGATTATGTTATTTTAAGTTCATTACCGATAACTATCTCTACTCCCATCCAATGGATTATGAAATTATCATTCATATGTACGGTAGACTCCCGCCTCACAAAACAATGTCATTCATTTTTCCATTACCGCCACTCACGGTTGGGTATGATGATGGATATATATACATATATATTATATTTATAACATAATTATACCTATTTAGTAATTATATCATATATAATTTTCTTTACCTTTCTATTCCATAAGGGATATGATAATGTCACTCGTTTATATAACGGAATACCACCTCACGAATCGATGAAACTCATTTCACTAAAGATTTACATGGAAGTTAATAATGATAATTTAATGAATATATGTGATATATATAAAATAATTATTATATTCATGATATATATATAATTCTAAAAATATAATATATCATTTTAGTTTTTACACTCGAAAAGGATAACATTGTTCGTGTGCGTGTGGACTACCGTCTTCACAAAGAAATGTGACTTTATTTTCTTCAACACACGACATTGATAATATATATTTGTATATTTAGAGAAATAATATAGTATATATGATTTTATTATCATTTTTGAAAGATAAAATATTACTTACCTTCTTTCTATACTGATTATTGAAAAATAGAAACGTTACCCCTGCGTATGTATTACCTACCTTCTCCATGATCACAAAAGGCATAATTTATCAAAACCATATTTAATGAATGGCATTACAAGTATAATTTATGTATAAATATGATAATTATTTAATTATCATTATTCCATATATGATGGAACTATATAATGTGCAGAATAACCAGATCCTTCATAAAGAAACATGCATAAGAAAACAAGGCAATTAACATCTAAAATAATGAAAATAACGAAAGATAATTAATGACTGAGTGATAATATGTTATAAAAGGATAATATATGATATTATAAATATTTATATGGTAAAAGACATTAAATTTTTTAACAACACTATACTGGTGGTTAAAACACTTTCAACCAAAAGGAAGCATGATGTAAGGGATTATATCTCAATTTCCTTTCATTGAGGAATATTTGTATACTATGCACCAATTTATTTTATATGGTGTATAAATTAACCATTTTACATTTAATTTAATAAATACTTCATAATTAATGTTATTTTATGTTTTAATTTTAATTATTTCATCCAAGTGGATTTGGATTGAATATTACCAAGTGGTAAGGGACTTTGACTCAATTTCATTTCATTGAGGTATGTTGTAATTTTATGAACCTAATTTATTATATATGGTGTATATAATTCGCATTTGAAATATAATATCATGATTCCTTAATAATTCATGTTATTTTAAAATTCAATTTGAATTATTTCATCTATGAGTATTTTAATTGAAAATTACCATGTGGTAAAGTATTTCGTGACTCAACTTCCTTTTATCAGGTTATATTAATTCTTCATTGTATTTAATATTCTAGGATTATATTTTTAAGTATTTTTTATTATATTATATTTTATTTCTACTTATTTTATGTAGATTTAAATATGATACACATAATCAATTCATTGATTAATTCTAAATTGCCCCGGTCCCCGATGGATTCAACAATGGTTTTTATCAACACCACTGGGATGTTATCCATACTGATGTTTGTAATCTTGTCAAATACTACTTCTCCATTGGTGTTATTCCCCATGGTCTTAATGCCCAATTTATAACTCTCATTCCCAAAGTTCCCAATGCGTCTGAAAGTCATCCTTTTAGACCTATTGCTCTCATCAACTCTCTATAAAAAATAATCAAAAAGTTGTTATCCATTAGACTTTTCTCTCTATGATAAAAAACATTTCTTGGAATCAATTTGGGTTCATCAAAGGCAGGTCCATATAGGACTGAATCTACCTTGCCTCAGAATGCACCAATTCTCTTAAAAATGTTTCTAGAGGAGGGAATGCGGCCATAAATCTTGACATTAGAAAATCCTTTGACACCATGGAATGAAATTTTATCTTTAAAGTTATCCAGAGTTTTGGGTTCAATGAGATCTTTATAAAACGGATCCACTATCTCTTCAAATACATTTCTCTTTCCATTCTTGTTAATGGATCTCCTAAAGGTTATTTTAAATACACCAAAGGAGTTCATCAAGGTGACCCCTTATCTTTTATCATTATTGCCACTGCAAAAGACTACCTTAACAGACTTCTTACGAGCCTTATTGAACAAAATAAACTAAAACCCATTCAAGCGGCCCAAAATCTAAATGTGGTAACCCATATTATATATGATGATGACATTATCCTATTTCTTAATAGGAGTAAAATAAATATTCTCAATCTCAAAATGGTTTTATCCCACTATGAGGAAGTCTCTATAAAAAACATCAGCTGGAGAAAATCATCTATCTTATTTGGAAAAAGTTTTTTCACCAATAGGAAATCTAACATTATTGAAAACCTAGGTATAAAGGAAGGTCCCCTCCCCTTCACTTACTTGGGAGTGCCCTTATTCTTGGAAAGACCTAAAGACATCTACTTCACTTTTGTTGTAGACCATTTTATCAGCCAAAATTCCTCCTAGAAAGGAGAATCTCTAGCCATGAATGGTAGGGTTTTCCTTGTTAAGTCTTCCATTATCTCCAAAATGGTTTACTCGCTTATGATCTATAAATGGCTGACTTATCTCTAGAAATTAATTAATGGGTACATCAAAAATTTATTTTGGACTCGTAGCATCCTTGAAATAAATCTTGTCACCATCCCTTGGTCTACCTTCTGCAAACTGTTAGAGAATGGTGGTCTAGGCATAAAGTATCTCAAGCTCTTTAATGCAGCCCTAAAATCCAAAATTACTTGGAAATTTATCAATCATAATGATGAATCCATTGATTTTCTTCGGAAAAAAATCCTAGAAAAATTAAAAAAAGGAAACCTAAGCTATGCCAACTCTTCGATCTGGCTCTCTATTAGAGACTCTTTTTCCAACATTATGAATAACTCTACATGGATGGTCAGTATGAATTCCTCTCTTAATTTTTGGAATGATAACTAGTCTGAAACCCCTCTCATTACTATGTTACCTCCTAAATCCCATCCTGACAATATCAACTTCACTATCCAGAAGGTGATTCACTCCCATAACCCTAACCTCCCTGAGTCCATTATTCATGTTGTTGATAATCATCCCTTCTCTAATGCGGATTATTTCCTCATTTGGGAACCATATCACAATGGTATTTTAGATTCTAAAAGTTTTTACAATCACAATTTTTATAACTCTGACCCCTTATTAATTGGTTGAAACATTTTGACAATGCTTGGATCAAACCCTCTATATTAAACCTTATCTGGCGCATTGCTCATAATCGCATTCCTACTGAAGTCTTCCGGAAACCTTTTGGTATCCAACTCTACTCTCAATGTTGTATGTGTCATCAACATAGAGAAGATACTAACCATATGTTCTTATCTTGTGCTACAACTTCTGCTCTTTGGAATTATATTACTAACCTGTTTGACTATAGATGGCCTCATTCTAACTCCATTCTTGCTCAACTAAAGTGGTGCGTGGAGTTTGATTACTCGCGACAAATCAAGAACCTATTTCTTTCTGCTGTTGATGAACTCCTCCACATTATCTGGTATGATAGAAATAATATCATTCATCATAAACACTCTTTAAATCTTAATTTAGGTTGTACAAGAATTCTCATCACTATCCAAGATGCTGCCTTGATTCAAAAATCTCACTGCGAAAACTCCGTTGGGGATTTTGTGATCCTTCGGCGTCTCAGAATTGAAGGCATATACAAAAAACCGAGGCATTAAATTGAAGTTTTTTGGTAGGCTCCCATTCCTGGTTGGATCAAGGTCAATGTGAATGGCACTTCCAAAGGAAATTTGAATCCAACAGGCTTTGGAGACGTTTTCAGAGATTTTCTGGGTCACTACCATGGATGTTTTTATGGAAGCTGTGGTAACGCCTCTTCGCTAGAAGTCGAAATGATGACTGTAATCCAGACTATTGAATTTGTCAAAATCAATGGCTAGAATGACATCTGGATTGAAAGTGACTCAACCACCATTATTCAATCCATTTAGAATAGAGTGGTACACCTTGCCTGGATGCTTACTTCTCGATGGATGAACTCTCTAGACTTGCTCCGTGAGATCAGATTCATTGCCACTCATACTTATCATGAATAGAATATGGTAGCTGATGGGCTTGGCAATAAGGGAATCAACCAAAGTGTTACTTTGCGCGAGGACCTCCCAGCTAAGCTTCTTACTCTCTATGATAGAGATTGTAATAAAATCCCTTCTTTCAGACTCTTGTAGTTTCCTTCTTTTTTATAATAAATTGTGCCTTGGTCTTTGACCAAGGAATCACCTTTAAAAAAATTGATTAATTATAAATTTAACGTTATGATCTTTGTGAGGATTTATTTTACAATCTCATTTTAATTTGGATTTTTTATGAATTAATTTTCATTAAAGGAAACTATTTTATAATTTTATAATAAACCCATTTTTTATCCTTTGGTTATTAATGAAAATTTTCATGTAATAGTACCATTTTCCAACTCTTTTGTACTTAAAATGACTAAGAAAAATATTTTTAATAAAATTTGACTTTATTTCAATCTTAGGTCAGAAAACCTTTTTCATCATAACCCATTTTTTTAAAAAATGTTTTTTAAAATGTATTTAAACTTTTCAAAATGATTTATTAAAGACATTTTTACCCATTTTTTCTTTCTAATTTTTTTCAAAAGGAATATTCATTCCATTTTTAAAACAATGTCCATTTTGTTTTTACCAAAAAGTGAAAGGATTATTTGTTTTAACATTAATGACATGAATATTATTTCCAGGCATCATGAAAACACAATATTTTAAAACGTAATTTATAAGATTAATATTTATTTTCAAATAATTGTTTTTTCAATTGTTTTAGAATTTTAGTTTTAAAAATGATTTTTAGAATGAAAAGGATATTTTCCTTAGAATTTTAAATTTATCCTCACACTGAAATATGATCAATGGTTGATTTTTAATATAAAATGTGATTTTATTATTCTATAAATTAAAATGTGATCACTGTAGAGAGATATTATCAATGATCAAAATCACATAAAATTCCACTAAAAGATGAATAATAAGATTTTCATATAGAACATTATTACAAAAATTAACATGATATCCCAAACTCTATTTTGGATGATAAGTGTTCCTTAACCATAATTACCCATTCATAAAATAACATATCAAAGGACCTTAGCCTAGTAGTTAGATTTATAGATTAGGGAATCAACATGGATAATGAGCATGTTACCCACATATAAGACATTGAACTATAAATGATACTGTAGGATGTAATTTATTTCCATTAAAATAACTCTTCATTTTTACTCAGAAATGACTAAATTTATCCCCATATTTTCCACACATAAAACATCTTCCTATTCATTTGAGACAATTTAATAGGTGATTATTCTAATATTTTTTACATGTAAGAAGTTGGATCTTCTTTACATCACAGTCTTTCTCAAATGAACTCTCATGAAACTATATTTTTATATTATTATATGTGGTATAAAACTCTACAAAGTTGAGGTTATTAATTATATATCAATATAGATGGTTAGGGATAATCATAAGGTTCCATATTCCAAATCACATTTCATTTTCTTTTTCCTTAGGAAAATCATTACATTGACCTTCATATTATTTTTAAAATAATTTATTCTGGTTAAAGCTATTAACTAAAACAAAAAATATTAGTGTAAGAAACTATAATCATAATGAGAAATGAAAAAAGCATTAATAGGATATCTAAATCATGATACTTTTTTTAATCTATGACACCTTGGGTTTAACCTAGGCTATTCATGGTCATTAGCTATTCAAATATTTCATAATGGTAAAAAAATGTGAATTAACCCAGTCATATCTCCTTGGATTCTCTAGAAAGGTTTTTAGTCTTAGCCCCACTAATCATGCATCAATAGATATTTAGTTAATGAAAAATCTTCCCAATTTAGAGTTGTCACCCCAAGGTATGTCTATGATACAACCACATCCAATTTCACATATCTAGAAATGGATTTGTTTTCTAGGAAAACCCGATAATCTCTTTTTTACTAAATTTTCAGAATGTTATCCTATACTTAAACTTATCCCCAAGGTTTTAAATAAATTCATCTAATCATTATCTAAAAAAATAACTAAACCCCAAACTGATACCAACTATAGTGACCAATGAATAACATACATATATATTATAAATTTTTTATAGAATATGAAAAATATCTCCTAAATTAACATACCGAAGAACTATAAAGGTTTAGTTCACTTAGATACTAGATACATAAAAATATTATTTAAGTACAATATTCATCTTATCAAAAAAAATTATTTACCTAAGTAACCCTTCTGGACTCATCATACTTAGTACCTTTCTTCATAACCTAGGAAAAAAATAAAACATAAAAAGGGGTGAGCTCAGATGAACAATAAGGATAAATATGGTACATATCAATCAATGATAATATATAAGAATATATTGAGCATAAAGGTATGATAACATGTGATTATAAATATAAAAATGTACCAAAAAATTCATATATCATAATCATGAGTCATGGAATAAAAATTTAGGATATCACCAGAGTTGGGAATCATCAAAAAATCAATCACGATCCATGAGTTCAAATCATAATCATATAAACATTTCATAAGATTGTGGCACCAAAAGAGGTATATAATCTAAATCATATATCGCGGATAAGTATAAATATACTCATATCATAGATAATTATTCATCACTAACTATTTCCCAAATCATAGTGGATTCGATATCCCAACCTATTTTCCATAGTGGACCGAGCACATAAATTCATTTCTCATAATTATATCATAAATTATAAATCTTCACCCAATCCCTTATATGGTAGTATACTTCTGATATGATCTATCACATAAAGATAACCATATTTTTGTGTTCTATAGGATTTTAAAATATTCATCATATCATCATAGGATAACCTTTAGAAAATATAGGGTTTCTGTAAACATCTCATCACCCTAATAATAAAAAATATTGTGGAATAATAAATATGATATAATTGGATCATATACCCATTAAATTATAAAAACCTTCAAATGATACTGACATATTTGAAAAATAGCTTTAGACAATCATTTGAACATTTCTTTTAAAACATGAGAAAATAACATTTTCCATTGATAACATTCTTACTAAAAATTCAAAGAATATTGAGAAAATCAGTTTTTTAAAATAAATAAGGAAACATAGATAGTAATATTCAAATAAAATAATGCTCACGATGGTGGTAAAACCTGTTCATTCTATATATGTTAAAAGTAAACATTCCTTTTACACTTTTATAAAAAGTCAAAAATGACTTTTTTTGAAAGATTATATTGTAGAACTCTATAAATAAAGTAAAATGCGTTGAAAATTTATTTTTTAAAAAATTTATATTATAGTTAATATCTTTTATATAATAATTTTTAATAGCAAGGAAATGGAATAAAAATTCTTTGATCAAGCAAGAAATAAGACTTACTTAAAAAAACTTTCTCAATCATTACAAGTAACAAAGTGAAAACATGGAAATAATACATTAAAATTCATCAAAAAAATAGAGTATAATAGAATATATCGGGTTTAAAGGATAAAATCCAAAAAATTTCCCTTAATGGAAATTTAGTATAAATAACTCCAAAAGAAAATGATTATGTAATATAAACCCTTACCTGAATTCAGACTTGTTTCATAAGAACTCTAGCATAATATATAAAAAATTTAAATTTATTATAATTATATAATATATTAATATACATAAATATAATAACATATATGATTCACTTATAACATTTTGTTACCCATTTATTAATAATTCTTTATTAAAATCATCTTTTCTAGGTGTTAACTATTTTGTTTTTCAGGTAAGTTTTGGTTTTGCAGTTCCAGTCCTTCCATTTTAATCAGGGTTAGATAATATCTATAATTTTGACCATTATATAAATATCATATATATTCATTATATATATATATATATCACCATCCATAAAAGATAAATACAGGGAAATGAATTACACTATTCAAGGAGACGGTAGTCCGTATATACACATGAACGTTATTTTCATATTCTAATGAAATAAAGATAAATAATATTTTATTATGAAATAATAATAATTATAACACAAATATAATATATTTTCATTAAATATATTCTTATTATAAACCATGTAAATCATAAATGAAAAAGTATGCACGAGGGACACTATTATTTTCTATTGAATGAGAAGGTAAAAATTTAGATAATCTATTATAATTATAAATTCAAAATTATGTCATACATATCATATATAAACATTAAGTAAATCATAATAACCAACCATGAAAGACGATGAAAAATGAATCACATCTCTACATGGAGGTGGTAGTCCACATGTACGTAGGAGCGATACTTTTATCTCTCATTTAAATAAATGGTAGAAAATGGTTGGGTAATCATCATAATTAAATTGATTTTTATTTTTGATGCTATATTAATCATGTTATTATGGATAAATTAGTTTTATATAAGGTCGAAAAATAAATCAAACTGAAAGTACTCTCTTAAGAGTCACACCACTTCATTGAGAAACGTTTTTTAGCTTACACCTTAAGTCTGGAAAATATCATAATATAATAAAAAAATAACATCTTGGACATGGTTTGGGATGTTAGAAAATGATTTTTTAGGAATTGGAAAATATAATAGGCTCGTTAAGTGCGTATAATAGTGGATATGTGGTTTCCTGTTATAAGCAAGAGAGAGGACACACTTTGATTTTTTAAAATATTAAAATATATTAATTTTTTACTGAATAAAAATAGATAAAAAAATGAATCATATTAGAATATGATATGTTATAGGGTCTAAATATTACCATAAATAGTATTTATATAATTTTAGGTCATTTTATCCCTTATAATTTTAGTTTTAACCCTTTTAACCTGTTTTAACTTACCATGACTACTCACTTTTTTACCAATATTACTATTCATAATGACCAAAAAATAAATGTGGAATAGTTATTTTTTTAAATTATTATTAAAAAAATGAATTTCATTATATAAAAATAAAATTATATAGGTGGAATAAATTAATTAAAAAACAAACCTTCAAAAAATAATGGGAACAATTTTTCCCAAAAAATTACTTTTTAAGTATAAAGATGTTTCTATACAAGAATAAAGTGTAATATTTATTATAATAAAATTTATTGGATTATATTTTATCAAAATTAATTAATAAAATTTTTAAACCATTACAAAATAGAATTTTATTTGGTAAAAATATGAAAATAAAAGACAGTTTTCATAAAAAATGATATTTCCTACTATTCACCGTAAAATCAATTTTTTCATAAAAATCGAAAGAAATTTACTAATGTTTATATTGAAATTATTATTTAAAAAATTATATTAATTTCCTCAAATAAAATTTATAAAAAATTTCTAAATTAATTATAATATCTTTTCACAAAATTTAATAAGAACCATTTTTGAAGAAAACATATTTTTGAAGCATAAAAAGACTTTACTAAAAATTAAGTGCTTATTTATTATTTATTAGTCAATAAAATTTCATTCTATAAAACCTTTATACATATTTTTCATAAATTTTTTATTCCTATATATACTATTAATTTAATAACTAGGTTATAAAGTTATATTATATAACAGTTCATTTATACTCGAGGTTGTTTGTAAACAAATATATTAAAGAAATTAAATTTATTTAAGGATAAATGAATCATAAAATCTTAGGGTGTTACATGTGTGTTTAATATATACTTATTTTAGTTATCTATGTGGTTGGATATTCAAAATAGATTTTAACCTTTTATACTTCCAATATAATGAAAAGTGGCGCTTCTCCCCATAGATGTTGGATGCAAGTCTGAACAATGTTAACCTTGTTATTCACTTTTACGTTAATTAATTTAATATTATAATTATGTTTTAATGTTTTTATATGTTAGATCTAATAGGGTTGGGTAAGTGAAATTTATTGAGGTGATTAAGGTGAATGGTTTTTCTTCCTAGTTTCTATACATTGAACTTGCAATGATTCATCCAAGAATCTTATTTTTTCTAGTGTAGTCTTATGGTGTTTTAATTTCCAGTGTATGAATTTAGAGAGGAATTCTAAACAATTGGTATCTAAGTATAGATATGTTTTCTTATAGGCTCAATAGTTTTCTCAGAACCAACTCAGGTAACTTTCATTCTTACTCAGGTGTTTTTTAAATTTTGTGTAATTTATTTTTTCAAATGGTTATCAGGTCGGAGGATATTAAGTTTCAGACCAATAGATTCCATGTAAAGGATTTCAGTTGCTATAGGATATAGATATATGATTATATTATCTATAAATATTTGGAAGTTCCATTAAAAGGTGCTAATATAGAAATAATATAGAAATGAGAATGAGAAAAATAGGATAGAAAAGACTTTTGTTTTGTGTCAATGATGTTAGACCAGAATGTGATGCTAAAAATCGCAGATAAAATGACTATAATAGAGTTAATGTCAAATCTTGAAGATATATATTAGAATCCAATAACACTCAACAATGTGTTCTTAATGCGATGACTATTCTATATGAGGCTATAAAATTGGTGATCTATAATGGATCATGTGAATGATTTCAACATGATATAGAGATAGATCAATTATGGTAAGATAATATTCATAGTTGATGTTTGGGAGATATTATTTTTTACATTATTTCTAGAATCATGGGATGAAATGTTAACAACAGTAAGTAACTCTAGAATAAAAGGTGTCCTGAAATTTAATGATGTCCAAAACTTGATTCTAAATAAAGTTATCTAGAAGACGAAGACTTAACCACCTTATAGAAATTATTTTATAATATAAAGAAGAGAGTGATTGCCTTATCATATAGGTTAATGATGATTAGAAGATAATTTTAGGGAGATTAGTAGAGGTAAATCTACTAGACATGACCTAGTGTGTTGGAATTTTTGTAAATGGGGTCACCTCATAGTGGATTTCCATGAGTTCAAGGTAAATTTTGGAAGACTATCTTTCAATGGTTTATGTTCCATTGGTACAACTAGATAAAGTAGTTCAAATCTATTTATGAATTTTAATACTCTAATGGAATCCCAGATCATATATTCTGGAGCATATTTCTACTCCACTAGTGAAAAGGGATATATTAAAAAGTATGTGCCTCTAAGATTTAAAACTGTGCATCTTGTTGATAATGATGCTCTTGATATTTTGGGGAAGGTAGATATTAGGTTTAAGTTGAAGAATAAAAGTGTCCTTATGCTAAAAAAAGCTAAAAATATTCTAACAATTCATAAAAATATGATTTCAGTTAGTTAGATAATTCCAGATATGGAACTACCATTATAAATAGGTTGTAGAAAATCAATGGGGGTTCTCTTGTCATAGAAATATTTGTAAGTGATGGAATGATATATATAACCAGAAGCTTATTGGGAGCTATACTCACTGGAACATCAATTTATGGAAATAAAGTTCCATGGAACTTCCATCTTGGTAACCTGAGTGGTAATGGTATGAAAGTTATAGTTGAATAAATCATACTAAATATGGAACCTTCATACTTTGTATGTTCCAAGAGTTCAATAATTGATAAGAAATGAAAAGTGACATTTAACTTGAATTGAATGACACTAAAAGGACAGAAGCTAGAGCTTGTATATAAATTTTTTTGAGCACCTGCCTTAGTTAAGTCTCATAGAAGTTCATAATAATTTGAGATTTTTATTTTTTAAACCATTATTAAAGTATGGGTCTACTTTATTAAACATATATTATAAGTTTTTGGAGTGTTCATTCCATAAAAATATATGGTTGTTAGGTATATGGTTTGAAAGCTAAAATTCTTGATATCCTAAAATAGAGGTGATTACATCAGAATAACTTTCCAAAACATCTATAGGCATTGAGACATTATGCATGAGAAGACTGTACCTAAGGCTCATAATAAAAATATAATTTATAAATGGATGAATTAGAATTTGATGTGGAGAGGGAAAATTTTAAAGCTACATGTAGTAATAACCGGATTTTTTGGTGGAAGTAGTATGTACCATAAAATACTTGATCAATTGAAAATTTTCAGCACCAATGGGACATAATCTAAAAAAATATTTGTGGATAAAAAAGTCACCCGATTTTTCTTACCACAAATCATTTGGAAGTTTATACTGTTGGGCGGAAGAGTGATGGCAAGAGGGGGGGGGGGTGAATTGCCTTTTAAAAAATAATTAAGAATTTAAAACAAAGTTAAAGGTGCAGTAGAAATAAAAGTAGCAAGACACAAAACTTGATAACGGAGTTCGGCTTAAACCAAAGCCTATGTCTCCGCTCCCAACTCAACCGTTGAAAGATTTACTACCGCTTGCTTTTTAATGGTTTTAGCAAGAAACCCACTAGATTTTAAGGTAGTCTAGAACCTATTACATCTTTCTTTTAATGGTTGAGCAAGAACCCACTTGCTTTTAATGGTTGAGCAAGAACCCACTAGCCTTCTTACAGGTGAAGGCTAGCTCACCTATGACTCAAGCCTTTTAAAGGGAAGGCTTGACTAACCTCTTCACACCTTGAAGGTGGTGTGAAAACCCAAAAAAAGAGAGGATGAGAGAAAGAGGGGTTTGTAGGCACAAACCCAAATTGATGCTCAAAAAGATAAAATAATAAAAACCGTAAAGAGGAGAAGTCTTGGGCGCCAATGGATTGATGAAGTTGATGAAGAGCGCTCCCAAGCTTCTTTGATGGTGCTCCTTGGATGTGGAAATGGGTTGGAGCAATTGAGGTTCCTTGAAGGAATCCTCCGGAGGTTTTCCAAATGATGAAAAATGTGTTTGTTGGCTTTTTTGTGTTTCCGGGGCTTCCTAGTCCTTTATTTATAGAGGGGGAACCCTCAAATGGCCTTTGGGGGTCTTCGGAGCCGTTGGAGAGGCCTTCGGAGCCGTTGAGAGTCAAGTGGACAAGTCTGGTCAAAGCCCAACGACTAGTTTGACTGGCTCTACCGGCTGACCGGTGCTAGGCCACCGGTTGGCCGGTGCTTGGAAAAGGGAGAGGCTTTCTGCCCAGGCACCACCGGCTGGCCGGTGAGGAGGCCACCGGTTGGCCGGTGCTGAGACAGTAGCTGTCTGGCCTGTCTGGGTTCCACCGGCTGGCCGGTGGTGGGACACCGGTTGGCCGGTGGTCTGGACAGAGGGGATGCCTTCTGTCCAGGCTCCATCGGCTGGCCGGTGGTCATCCACAGGTTGGCCGGTGGACTGAAATCAGTCCACTTTCAGTCCTTCTTGGCCCAATTCCTTGGCAACCTTTTTCCTATCAACACAAACACTTAAAACAAGATTAGATAAATAAGAGAGTGATTGTGATCATGAAAATTAAACCACGAGGGGTACGAGAGGTACAACAATCTCCCCCTATTTTGATGATCACAATCACCAAAACAAAGAATGTAAAAGACTGAAATGAAAGGCATGCTTTAAAGGATAAATTGAAAAGTAAAGCAAAGCATGAGAGAAAGATTTGTCCCCCAATCAACCAAGAATTTCTCCCCCTTTGTGATTATCAAAATAGCACGGGGCATAAAACTTGATTGAGGGAAAGGATTGAAAAACAAGATAGAGATTTTAAACCAATTGAAATTTTTGAGATTTGAATTGAAAGTTTTAAATTTAAAGTTTTGAATTGAAAGTTTTGAATTGAAAGTTTTGAATTGAAAGTTTTGAAAATGAAGCAAAAAGGCTTAAATGATCCTAACTCCCCCTAAATAAAAACAACAAATCACCGGGGAGAGGATTTTTGAAACTGAGACAAATTTTAGCCCGGAGAGACTCGCTAAAAGGGAATTTTCAATCCATACTTTTCTAGTGGCGGGTCTTCTCCTATGAAATTCATCGTTAAAGAAAAAAGTTTTGGGCCTTCCATACCGGGCATTTTTGCAATTGCACTCATAAATTAAGTGCCCGGGTTTTTTACAATAGTTTCAAAATTTATATTGGGAGCTCCCCCTTACAAAAATAGTAGGAGCATGGGAAGAGGAAGCTTGCTTGGAATAGCCAAGCCCTTGGGTGGTTCTAGATACGCATTGGGAACCAAGGAGCTTCGAAAGGTTATGTTCACCTTCGGTGAACTTAGCTAGGGATTCCCTTAAATCCTTGATTGTTGATTCCATAGAATCAACATCGGGAAGGTTTTGGATCTTGAGGGACAACTCTTCCTTTTCTTTGAGAAGTTGTTCCTTTTCGGAAGAAAGTTATTTGAAATTCTTTTTTAAAGCAATAAATTTGGAAGAAAGTTCATGAAAACCTTCCTCCAATTGATCTCTAGCATGTTGGAGATCCTCGTAAGATAAATGACTGAAAGAATTTGAAGAACTAGAGGATGAGGAGTCAGAAGAGGTTACCTCATGGAATGACATTAGACATTTTTTACCGTTGTCACTTGAGGAGGAGGAGGAGGAGGATGTGGAGCTATCAGTCCATGTGGCCTTGAATGCCTTCTTCTTTTCCTTTTGCTTGGCCTTTTTCTTGTTGAGTGGACAATCGGGCTTTTAATGGCCTTTCTTGCCACACCCGTAACATGTTACCTCGGGCTCGGATTTTTCGTTGGGTTGAGCCTTGCGGGATTTCTTCTTTTTGTTCTTCTTCATGAATTTGTGCATCTTGCGGGCAAGATTCTCCATTTCTGAATCGCCGCTTGAAGAGGAAGAAGATGAGGAGGAGGAGCTTTCTTCTTTTTGAACTTTGAAGGCGATATTTTTTGGAGTTTTGATGAGATTGCCTTCCTTTTCAGCTTGCCTCCTCATGGTGATCTCGTAGGTCATGAGGGATCCGATGAGCTCTTCGACCGACATGTTCTTGATGTCTTTTGCTTCTTGGATTGCTGTGACTTTCGGTGCCCATGCGCTTGGTAAGATCCAAAGGATCTTCTTGACCATTGTTTCTGCAGACACATCATCACCAAGGGACTTTCTCCCATTGCAAACATCAGTAAAACGTGTAAACATTTCAGTAATTGATTCGTGTGGGTGCATGGTGAAACTTTCAAAATCTTGGCGATACATATCCAATCGAGTATCCTTAACTTTGTTGGTCCCCTCATGGGTAACCTCCAAAAGTTTCCAGATTTCATGAGATGAGGTGCATGTGGAAACTCGATTGAATTCATTATGATCAAGGCCGCAATGTAGAGCGTTCATGGCTTTGCCATCAAGCTCGAAATTTTTAATATCGGCTTGAGTCCATTTGGATTCATCGGGAGAAGAGAGAGAGTAACCATGCATGACAATTCTATAAATAGGATAGCCAATACTTCTAAGAAATGTAATCATGCGAGTTTTCCAATAAGTATAGTTGGTTCCATCAAAGAATGGAGCACGACCCAAAGAATAGCCTTCGGGGGCGAAAGAAGTTGAAGCCATCACAAAGGATCTTGAATTTGAAACCGGTGAAGGTATTACTCAAATTTTGCCTCTGATACCAATTGTTGGGCGGAGAGTGATGGAAAGAGGGGGGGTGAATTGCCTTTTAAAAAATAATTAACAATTTAAAATCAAAGTTAAAAGTGCATCGGAAATAAAAGAGGCAAGACACAAAACTTGATAACGGAGTTCGGCTTAAACCAAAGCCTACGTCTCTGCTCCCAACTCAACCGTTGAGAGATTTACTACCGCTTGCTTTTTAATGGTTTTAGCAAGAAACCCACTAGACTTTAAGGTAGTCTAGAACCTATTACAGCTTGCTTTTAATTGTTGAGAAAGAACCCACTTGCTTTTAATGGTTGAGCAAGAACCCACTAGCCTTCTTACAGGTGAAGGCTAGCTCACCTATGACTCAAGCCTTTTAAAGGGAAGGCTTGACTAACCTCTTCACACCTTGAAGGTGGTGTGAAAACCCAAACAAAGAGAGGATGAGAGAAATAGGGGTTTGTAGGTACAAACCCAAATTGATGCTCAAAAAGATAAAATAATAAAAACCGTAAACAGGAGAAGTCTTGGGCGCCAATGGATTGATGAAGTTGATGAAGAGCGCTCCCAAGCTTTTTTGATGGTGCTCCTTGGATTTGGAAATGGGTTGGAGAAATTGAGGTTCCTTGAAGGAATCCGCCGGAGGTTTTCCAAATGATGAAAAATGTTTCCGTTGGCTTTTTTGTGTTTTTGGGGCTTCCTAGTCCTTTATTTATAGAGGGGGAACCCTCAAATGGCCTTTGGGGGTCTTCGGAGCCATTGGAGAGGCCTTCGGAGCCGTTGGGAGTCAAGTGGACAAGTCTGGTCAAAGCCCAACGGCTAGTTTGACTGGCTCTACCGGCTGACCGGTGCTAGGCCACCGGTTGGCCGGTGCTTGGAAAAGGGAGAGGCTTTCTGCCCAGGCACCACCGGCTGGCCGGTGAGGAGGCCGCCGGTTGGCCGGTGCTGAGACAGTAGTTGTCCGGCCTGTCTGGGTTCCACCGGCTGGCCGGTGGTGGGACACCAGTTGGCCGGTGGTCTGGACAGAGGGGATGCCTTCTGTCCAGGCTCCAGCGGCTGGCCGGTGGTCATCCACCGGTTGGCCGGTGGACTGAAATCAGTCCACTTTCACTCCTTCTTGGCCCAATTCCTTGGAAACCTTTTTCCTATCAACACAAACACTTAAAACAAGATTAGATAAATAAGAGAGTGATTGTGATCATGAAAATTAAACCACGAGGGGTACGAGAGGTACAACAATCTCCCCCTATTTTGATGATCATAATCACCAAAACAAACAATGTAAAAGACTGAAATGAAAGGCATGCTTTAAAGGATAAATTGAAAAGTAAAGCAAAGCATGAGAGAAAGATTTTTCCCCCAATCAACCAAGAATTTCTCCCCCTTTGTGATTATCAAAATAGCACGGGGCATAAAACTTGATTGAGGGAAAGGATTGAAAAACAAGATAGAGATTTTAAACCAATTGAAATTTTTGAGATTTGAATTGAAAGTTTTAAATTGAAAGTTTTGAATTGAAAGTTTTGAATTGAAAGTTTTGAATTGAATGTTTTGAAAATGATGCAAAAAGGCTTAAACGATCCTAACTCCCCCTAAATAAAAACAACAAATCACCGGGGAGAGGATTTTTGAAACCGAGACAAATTTTAGCCCGGAGAGACTCGCTAAAAGGGAATTTTCAATCCATACTTTTCTAGTGGCGGGTCTTCTCCTATGAAATTCATCGTTAAAGAAAAAAGTTTTGGGCCTTCCATACCGGGCATTTTTGCAATTGCACTCATAAATTAAGTGCCTGGGTTTTTTACAATAGTTTCAAAATTTATATTGGGAGCTCCCCCTTACAAAAATAGTAGGAGCATGGGAAGAGGAAGCTTGCTTGGAATAGCCAATCCCTTGGGTGGTTCTAGATACGCATTGGGAACCAAGGAGCTTCGAAAGGTTATGTTCACCTTCGGTGAACTTAGCTAGGGATTCCCTTAAATCCTTGATTGTTGATTCCATAGAATCAACATCGGGAAGGTTTTGGATCTTGAGGGACAACTCTTCCTTTTCTTTGAGAAGTTGTTCCTTTTCGGAAGAAAGTTATTTGAAATTATTTTTTAAAGCAATAAATTTGGAAGAAAGTTCATGAAAACCTTCCTCCAATTGATCTCTAGCATGTTGGAGATCCTCGTAAGATAAATGACTGAAAGAATTTGAAGAACTAGAGGATGAGGAGTCAGAAGAGGTTACCTCATGGAATGACATTAGACATTTTTTTACCGTTGTCACTTGAGGAGGAGGAGGAGGAGGATGTGGAGCTATCAGTCCATGTGGCCTTGAATGCCTTCTTCTTTTCCTTTTGCTTGGCCTTTTTCTTGTTGAGTGGACAATCGGGCTTGTAATGGCCTTTCTTGCCACACCCGTAACATGTTACCTCGGGCTCGGATTTTTCGTTGGGTTGAGCCTTGCGGGATTTCTTCTTTTTGTTCTTCTTCATGAATTTGTGCATCTTGCGGGCAAGATTCTCCATTTCTGAATCGCCGCTTGAAGAGGAAGAAGATGAGGAGGAGGAGATTTCTTCTTTTTGAACTTTGAAGGCGATGTTCTTTGGAGTTTTGATGAGATTGCCTTCCTTTTCAGCTTGCCTCCTCATGGTGGTCTCGTAGGTCATGAGGGATCCGATGAGCTCTTCGACCGGCATGTTCTTGATGTTTTTTGCTTCTTGGATTGCTGTGACTTTGGTGCCCATGCGCTTGGTAAGATCCAAAGGATCTTCTTGACCATTGTTTCTGCAGACACATCATCACTAAGGGACTTTCTCCCATTGCAAACATCAGTAAAACGTGTAAACATTTCAGTAATTGATTCGTGTGGGTGCATGGTGAAACTTTTAAAATCTTGGCGATACATATCCAATCGAGTATCCTTAATTTTGTTGGTCCCCTCATGGGTAACCTCCAAAAGTTTCCAGATTTCATGAGATGAGGTGCATGTGGAAACTCGATTGAATTCATTACGATCAAGGCCGCAATGTAGAGCGTTCATGGCTTTTCCATCAAGCTCGAAATTTTTAATATCGGCTTGAGTCCATTTGGATTCATCAGGAGAAGAGAGAGAGTAACCATGCATGACAATTCTATAAATAGGATAGCCAATACTTCTAAGAAATGTAATCATGCGAGTTTTCCAATAAGTATAGTTGGTTCCATCAAAGAATGGAGCACGACCCAAAGAATAGCCTTTGGGGGCGAAAGAAGTTGAAGCCATCACAAAGGATCTTGAATTTGAAACCGGTGAAGGTATTACTCAAATTTTGCCTCTGATACCAATTGTTGGGCGGAGAGTGATGGCAAAAGGGGGGGTGAATTGCCTTTTAAAAAATAATTAACAATTTAAAATCAAAGTAAAAAGTGCAGCGGAAATAAAAGAGGCAAGACACAAAACTTGATAACGGAGTTCGGCTTAAACCAAAGCCTACGTCTCCGCTCCCAACTCAACCGTTGAGAGATTTACTACCGCTTGCTTTTTAATGGTTTTAGCAAGAAACCCACTAGACTTTAAGGTAGTCTAGAACCTATTACAGCTTGCTTTTAATGGTTGAGCAAGAACCCACTTGCTTTTAATGGTTGAGCAAGAACCCACTAGCCTTCTTACAGGTGAAGGCTAGCTCACCTATGACTCAAGCCTTTTAAAGGGAAGGCTTGACTAACCTCTTCACACCTTGAAGGTGGTGTGAAAACCCAAACAAAGAGAGGATGAGAGAAAGAGGGGTTTGTAGGCACAAACCCAAATTGATGCTCAAAAAGATAAAATAATAAAAACCGTAAAGAGGAGAAGTCTTGGGCGCCAATGGATTGATGAAGTTGATGAAGAGCGCTCCCAAGCTTCTTTGATAGTGCTCCTTGGATGTGGAAATGGGTTGGAGCAATTGAGGTTCCTTGAAGGAATCCGACGGAGGTTTTCCAAATGATGAAAAATGTGTCTGTTGGCTTTTTTGTGTTTCCGGGGCTTCCTAGTCCTTTATTTATAGAGGGGGAACCCTAAAATGGCCTTTGGGGGTCTTCGGAGCCGTTGGAGAGGCCTTCAGAGCCGTTGGGAGTCAAGTGGACAAGTCTGGTCAAAGCCCAACGACTAGTTTGACTGGCTCTACCGGCTGACCGGTGCTAGGCCACCGGTTAGCCGGTGCTTGGAAAAGGGAGAGGCTTTCTGCCCAGGCACCACCGGCTGGCCGGTGAGAAGGCCACCGGTTGGGCGGTGCTGAGACAGTAGCTGTCTGGCCTGTCTGGGTTCCACCGGCTGGCCGGTGGTGGGACATCGGTTGGCCGGTGGTCTGGACAGAGGGGATACCTTCTGTCCAGGCTCCATCGGCTGGCCGGTGGTCATCCACCGGTTGGCCGGTGGACTGAAATCAGTCCACTTTCAGTCCTTCTTGGCCCAATTCCTTGGCAACCTTTTTCCTATCAACACAAACACTTAAAACAAGATTAGATAAATAAGAGAGTGATTGTGATCATGAAAATTAAACCATGAGGGGTACGAGAGGTACAACATATACTATGCAAATGAGGATACTAGAGATAGATAAAAGCTAAAATAATATTCTTTCACATGTTTTATTACAGTCCATGAAAATAAAGATATATGAATTAGATGTTGGAATGATGGTGATAAGAAGAAAGTTATCAAAAATAAGAATGAGTTTGTTAATGAGAAAATCCTTTGGAAGGATAGTAAATTAAAGGAATATGAAGTTAAAAGTATATAATTAACGTTAGTTCAAGTTTATTTTAATGGAGTCACCATAAATTCAAAATTTTTGGAGAGTTTAGATAAATCCAAGTATTTTATATGTTTGAAAACTATGAAAGAAAATTTTATAGGATAATATTAGGTGTTTTAGGATGATATAAAATAAATATATGCTAAAAATATTGAGAAATAGTGAGATTTAGTACAAATTTACAGAGAATAAAATTTTATAGGTTTTAGTTTTGGAAAGATTAGTGCCGTAGGTAGTTTTGTGGAGATATAAAAGGGTTGGAAGATCAGTACATAGGTTCTTAACTAGCCTAAAATGCATTATTTGAATGGATAATAGAGAACTAAAAATATCAAAATAACGGGATTCCCTTCGTGATTCATAAAATTAGGAGTTTTCTATACATGAGGTGTTGAATTCCATCCACATAAATAACACCTAGGAGCTAATAAATTTACATATTGGAAAATAAAACTTGAAAAAAATGTGTCTTTTGGTTAAAATAATAATCTATTTAATATAATAGGTATTAGGGGAGTCTAGTGGTCCTATGTTTTAACAGAAGGAGGGCATCAACTTTTCTAAAATCTTCTCTCCAATATTTAATCTTATATCCATCTAAACCATGATCATTTTAGTTACATATATAGGTTTAAATCTTGGACAAATGGATGTGAAGATATATTTTTTTCCTTGGGATTTAAAGGAGGAAATTTAAATGAATAAAATATTAGTTTTTTGGATCAAAGAAATAAGGATTTTCTGTGTAAACTCAAGAAAAGTATCTATAGGTTAAAATATGTTCTATGATTGTAGAACAAAAAATTAAAATCATTTATAGAAGATAAATTATTCATTTAGAGTAACTATGATCATTTTTTCTATCAAAAGGAGAAAATTTATGATAATTGCATCCTTATACTATTGTATATGGTTAACATACTTCTAAAGTGTCCATAGATTAAATAGGTTTTGTAGATAAATAAATAATTATTTAGGAAATTTGAAATAAAAGATCTCAGTGAAGTAAATTATATCTTGTGTATGAGGTTTGAGATAGATAATAACATCAAAATATTGGTTTTATCTTAGAAATATTATATCCTAATGATCATATAAAAGTTTACGATGAACACATGAAATTTTTTTAGCTTTACTCCTCAAACACTTAAAAATCATAAAGGAACTAGCACCACATATGTAATAAGTGGAAAATAAAATGGTAAGAATTATATATGAATCAGTGGAATGATGTCTCAAGTATTCCATGGTTTGCACTTGACTAGATGTTACCCATGTAGTGGGATTTATTAGTAGGTTTATGTTAAATCTAGGGAAAGAACATTAGTAATCTATGAATTGGATTATGAGATATATTAAAGTAATAGAAGATACAACCCTTTTATTTGGAGAATATGATTTTTTATTTGGGTATGTTGATGTAGACTTTAATGGAGAGTTTTATTTATTGAAAATCATAAACATGTTTGAATTTACCTTTGATGTAACTTTAAAAAACTGTATTTTGAGGCTATAATAGGTGATTTATATCTCCATAATGAAAGTATACTATGTTTAAAAAATAGAATAAGGAAAGGAAATGGTGTGGTCAAAGAATCTGATTGAGGATCTCAATTGTATCTTGGAAAGTGATTTATTCTACTATGATAGTTAGATTGAGATACACTTGAAAAAAAATCTAGTGTTCTTTGTAAGGATAAAGCACATCAACCTTAAGTACCATTATATCCAAAAGTTGTATGAAGATGGAGTATTAGGGTTGTTGAAGATATCCATATGATATAATCCAATAGATATGCTTACTGAGGTTTTATTCTAGTATATTATAAGGTGAGTTTCACCTTTATTAAACTTTGGTAAATGTAAAGATAAAAAGGAGATCTGTACACATCATAAGTATGGGGGTTGATGTTTTATCAAGTGTTGAATGATGCCATAAAATTCTTGAAGTAGTATTTAAGTGAGATAGTTTTAGGATTTTGGAGGCCCTTATCATACCAATTTAAGTTTAATTGAAGGATAAATTCTAGGAAACCACTTTTTTTGTTTGAGAAGTGGTACCAAGATTAAATGGATGACAATGTGGTTATCAAAATATGGTGAATTCATGAATAATATCTTCATGGTGGTTGGATCATTTAACGTTTTGTATATGATGATATCTCTGTAAAGAAGTCTAGTTTTTTATTTTAATCACTCTAAACTTTGAAATTATGGGAAATAATGATATTTAGGATTACTTTTGTTTTATTTTCATTCAGAGGTCGATCTGAGGAATTCTACTAAAGATTGGTGGTTGCACTATGCAATAGCGGGACTCCTAAAAAAGTAGGAAGTCAATGAAAATGGATGAATTTTTGGGATTTTCTATAAAGGGGGAGGATAACTTTATTGGTTCATCATATATTTAATTATTTTAGTAATTTATGTGGATTTATAGTCACTATATATAGTAACCTTTTTGACTTAAAATTTAATGAAAAGTGATGCTTCTCCCCATGGATGAAGGATGAGATCTAAACCATACAAACTTTATTATATCTTTTACTTTATTTTATTTACTTTAAAAATTATAGTTTCATATTTATATTAGTTAGAGTTAATATTATTGAGTAATTGAAATTCAGTGCACTGATTAGGTTGAATGGTTTTTCTTCTAAGTCCTAATACATTGAACTTGGGAGGATTCCTTCTAGAAACATGTTTCATTTTAGTGTTTTCTTCTGGTGTCTTAAATTTGGGTGTCAAAAATTAAATAAGAATTCTAAATATATGACACATAGTGATGTGTTTTTTGTGAGGTAAAGGTGAGTTTAGGATGATGTAGGATATTTCAGAACTATATTTAGACAAAGAAGTGGTCAAAGATAAAGTGTATATATATTAGGTAATAGCGAAGCCTCTATTTTTTTAGTAGGTGGAGTCCTCACAACTAGGGAACCTTAAAGTAAAAGTATGAGAGATCATGATATTAATGAAGGTGCTTTAGATGAATAGATAGAGGATGGTGTCAAATTCTATTTCATGAGAATCCATTTGTTTAACCGGTGATGCCAGAAGTTATTTTTTATAACCTTTATAACTTACCTCTAGTGGTGTATCCATGTATCTTAAAGATATATTATACCTTAATATGATTTTTTGGCCCATTATGATGATGTTAATGGTAGAGTTTATGACTAAATTAATTATTTTTTTGCATATTAAAGCTATGAATTGAGTTCCATCTAGTCTATTACATCCTTAAAATGTTCTTAAATTTAAATGAGAAGATATATCCATGGATTTTGTGATAGATTTGCATTATGATTTTGAAGGACATGATGCTATCTAGTTTTTTATAAAATAATTGATAAATTATTCATGTTTTTGGATTTTAAGGGGTAGATTATGGTGGATATATTTCTTAGTCTTTATTTGAGATATGTGGTAAGGATTAACATAGTTATAAGTATAATCATATTTAACAAGGATCCTTTCATTAATTTATGAATACAATGATAGGTTTCTAATCATAGATTAACATTTAATCTGAATAACATAAGCATATAAAAACCAAAAAAGAATGAAATTAATTTATTTAAAACTGAAATTAATTATAAATATAAATGAAGAATATATATACCTTTCACCATTGAATTACTTATACTATCTAGTTCGATATGTGTTTTATGGAAATAACCAAGGAACAACCAAATAGTTCTTCCTCTCAGGTGTATCCATGGGTTTCTATGAATATCCTAAATGTTTTGGGATATATTCTTTAAAACATAAATTATATTCTAATGCCTCGAAAGAAATAAGGTAGAAGAAATATATATTTTTGATGATGAGGGTTTCATCTAAATGAAAGCATAATAATCACACACAATAAACCATGGCCAAGACTCCTTTATATAGGCTATGGGGGACTCCCTTATCCATGAACCTAATTTATGTATTTATGCACATGTTTAGTAAATGTATTAGTAAATCCTTTTAATACATACCATATAACTCTTGAACATTAAAAACCTTCTATCCATTTTATCATATTAAAACATTTAATTAATGATAGTCAAATAAATAGAAGATTCATTTAATTGAATGAGTTATGGAAGTGACTTCCAAATGAATCTAACTATTATATTCATTGTGAAATAACTATGTCATACGATACAACACATCCATACAGTCATTATATGATATCTTATATCATAAAATAATACCATCCACAGATGATCCTATGATAACTCTATATCATTATATACAATATAGCCTCAGGTATATAAATATTCTCTTTTACTATATGATTATAATACCCCATAATAATCCCTATTGTATTATATGATATCATATGGATTTAAGGAAAATTACTTTTAATCTCTTACTTTCACTAAATCATAATATAATTTCATGCCATATCACCTTGTACCATATCAAATATGATAACTTTTGAAATCATATCTGAAAAACTTTTGGATATCTTCCAAATTTTTTATGGGAATCTCTCATTAGCTTCACCTTATATTACATTGTATTCAATAGCTTGTAAAAATACCATCCAAAATTCTTTTAGATAAAACTCTAAATTTTTTTTAGAGAAAATATTTGATTCATACTTAATCCACCCATGTTTAACCATAAAGTGTGACCCATATGAAATTTTAACATTGAAAAAAATATGAGTCACCATATTTTTAAATTTAAGTAAAGAGTTCAAGTAAATAATCAATGTTACTAAAGATGCCAAATCAAATGTTGATATACATAAAAAATGTATATTTATACCTATTTTTACTAGTCACATCATATTCTAGCATATAGTATTTTACGTTCCTTTTTTCCAAGACAAAAAGCAATTAAGTGACATAATGTATGTCATTATAATATATTCTCTTTAAAAATTCTTGATTCTCTATATATATCTAACCAGGTAAATGAATACATCACATTTCATTCATCTAGAAAAATATCACATCACATGTCCCTCATACAAGTAAAGAAGAACATCATATGTACCTCTAAAGTATTCCCATAAATTTCCTCAGTCTATCTCAGTCAAGGAACTAGTATCATACTCATCATATGAGAGAAAAATACCATCTTGGTTGGGCTCCAATAAATGACATAATCACAAAATTAACCAAAAACCACTGATTATATAAGATTTAAGGCTTATGGAATAAATTTATTAAAATTTTAAGGTTTTAATACTTGGTATCTCAAAAAAATAAAGTGTGGGGACATAAAATATGAATAATTTATCCCGGATATACTAAAGGCATAGTGTATGTCATTCCATGTGGTATACTTAGTATCCCATCTAGTGCACAAAACCTTTTTATGCCTCAAGAGCATATTCCATATCTATATACAAGAATTATATTCACACTAACCTTAATATTTATTCATTACCAAAAATAATCCAGGAAGAACATTAGTTAAGGATAACTCAAAATCCTACTTTCAGAGGTTAATTATCTATAAATTTTAAAAAATTTATATATATATATAAATACATATATATATCCAACATGAATGAATTATAAAGTGGATATTTCCATTTATAGGATAAATTTTATATTCTTAATACTCTTTTAAGGATTCATAACAAAACCTTAAATAAGAACCTATCTAACATATTATATATGACATACTTCTAGGCTAACCTTATGTTTGATTAACTTTATAGGATTTTTTTAACTCATTACATCTATATATAATTACTATTACACCAGTATGTTACCATTGGATAAATATCTCCCACTAAACTATTTTGTGAGTAACATCCATGAACTAAGCTAGTTTGAATAATGGTGAGACATAGTAATTATATTCCTAATTTTCAACTCCTTAAACGTATTCAAACTCACTAATTTGACAACATCTAATGTTATAATATTAATAACTTATGTTTTCTCTATAAAACATTTCTATGTACATCATCATAATTCTTGTAAATATTTCTATAATAAATTTCCTTTAAATATATTTATAATTAATATAACTATTACATCATATCTTTACTAGAATATCTGAAAATTTTTAGAATATCAAGTGGAATATACTATATGGTGGTAACTAATGTAACTTTTACATTATTTATTTACCATTACATCCAAAAAATTAAGGATGTATTAGTGAAATTAATTATGATATTTGACGAGGATAATATTTTATTAATTTACTTTGAACTTCTCTAAGTTCAAACATACCCCCTCTAGCCTCTTGGGCACTATATTCTCCTTAAAATATCATGCTAAGATACAAAAATACTATATGTTTAGGAAATAACTCTTATATGCTTTGTGTTTAGAAAATAAATATTATTTATTTTCTAGTAGTAATATTCAACAAAATGAACTGTTATTTCCATACCATATATGGCATTCTATGTGATTGAAAATCTTGTTGAAAATAATACTTTTTCAAATGCATTGTGGTTGGTGGTGGAATCATGATCTCTCATATTCTTGGATACAAACTTTACCTTGGATAAAACTTTTATTATCCTTTCTTACTTTTTAAACAAGTTATATATTTTTGATGAATCATAAACCATGTGTATAGAAAAAAATCATACAATTCACTTAAAAAATGATTGTTTATAATTGGTTCTTAAGAAAAAAATGGGTCAAACAACACAATTTGTTTTAAAATTCATCAAACTTTAAATTGCACCCTATATCAAAGTCCTAAATTAAGCAACACCATGCTCCATTATTTATAAGAAAACTCCAAGACCCTATATTCAACTATACTTCTGAACTTTTAAATATTTTATGAACTTGTAAAAATAAAGTTTTTATCATATACCATGTATAGTAAAAGTATAAAATTATATAAAATTAAAAATTTAGATGGAATCTCCACAACGTTTGTTCAAAACCTTCAAGTATTTTAGTAAATATTTCTTACGATGGATAGGTTTTACACAATTAAATAACTACCCCTCAATAATATTCTCTAGTTTAGTGGGCATTACCTATTTTATTCTCTATCTAGATAAAAAATTTACCCTTCTCTTTCTATACCATCATCATGAATATTGATCCTGTAGCACCCTTGTCCTTTTCAGATATCCTCAACATATTTAAGAGATTTCGTAAATATTTATTGATTTTCTTCATATTATAATTCAAAATAAACTATCAAAATTTTTCTATAAATGATTTTAGACTAAATTACATGTCTTTATTGAGACTAAGATGTGAACTTAGAAACTCTTGGTTTTTAAGATACCCAATCAAATTGAGCACATGAGTTGAGAATGGGGATCCTTCTTGTTTTTTACATTGAAAGAGATCCTTCAATACCTCATACCTTTTATGTATATCTAGTTCTTGATAGATCGTTTTAATGTTTTCAATAATTTTATAATAATCCACGGTCTTATGTTTCTTTTTCAACTTAACTTATATGGTCACAAAAATGAGAATAGATACTTCCAGTGAATCATCAAAATTCTTATCATAGGAATATAATTTCATTTTTAAGTGGCTTCACCATTCAGTTTCTTAGAAAGGGGTTCCTCCAATAAATATAATTTTACCTCATTCACAAGAACTATTCTCATTTTTTTAATACCAGTCAAGGGAATTTATACCATTCAGTTTTTATTTATCCAAAATAAATATCAAGTTCAATATTTATGATGTTAATTATATTGTCTATAATATAAGTTTTTTAGATGTTTACCATTTTTACATTTATTTAATTAAGAATTTAAAAAAATCTCTCCCATGAAAAAATGATAACCCTTTACATCATATCCACTTTGTGGGAAAAAACCCATATTTCATCATGAATTACATGAAGTATCATGTCAATAAACTATAAATATATTTGGTAGATAACAATTTTCAATTATATCAAATATGATTATTGGATACCTAAGTGGATGATTCTTTATCCAAAATCTATCATATAGATTCATTCAACTCTTTCCTCTCATATCATAACAATTAGGGTTTCCTAGCTAAGTGTAACCCAAAGCTAACATCAAGAACATGGAACCTAACTATTATGGTTACCTTGTAACTTTGTTACCTTACACAAGATAATACATGGATTCCTAATGGTTATGGTCCCTTATATTAAATGATTAAGGATTGGAAACGTGGTACTTTAGAAGGAATCTAACATTTGGTATTCTAATGGGGTTTTAATATCACAATATTATATTATCTTATTGCATTTATGTATGCATTATTCTGATGAATCAGTTTTTTAATCCTTATTCCGACCACTAAATTAATATGTTCATAGAATTTTAAAGTGTACCACTTTACATAACCCCTGAGTTTGTGTTACTCACCCAAAAATAGAATCCAAACATATTCATATATATCAAAATGCATCTCACACATTAAGTAAATGATCAAATACGGTAAATGTTTAGGATTATATGATATTGAAAATCTTTACAAGAGTAAGACTAATACCATATATAGCCAACCCCCACCTTTATAAAATAAGGCACAAGCCTCCTACCCAATGAGAAGTTCAACCCATTGTCCCTCTATACGGGGATACTTTACTCAATGGAGAATTAAATTCATGATATCTCTAAAACCTAATATGTATAAACTATATTTAATAATTAAATTTAAGATTATAACTTTGTTAATAAACTGAGTCCAAGGTGGATTCAAACTAATTGGTATGTTGTTGTGATTAATATAGTATGAAAATATATAATAATCTATTTATCTCATAACTTAGAGAATACTTAATAATTCATAATATATTAATTTTATCTATGAATAAAATGTGAATAACAAATAAATGAACAAGTCAAGAATTTAACATAAGATAAAAATTTATAAAAAAATTAAAAAATAAATAATTATAACATTTTATAATTCATGTTTTAAATTTTATAATAAGATAAATATAAACACTTTAGATTTATTTTCAATATGATATCCTTTATATTATTCACTATATTTCATTTTATTTTAATAAAAGATGATATTCTATGAAATATAACATTTTTATATTTTAAAATATATTATGTAAAAATTTTAAGAAATCTAAATATCATATATTAATATTATTTAAACCATTTACGACTTCATTTATCAATTTTTTTGATAAGGTTCAAATAACTTCCAAATAATGATCTTTTAATTTGAACATTTAAAATTAATTATTATGAATGATTTATAATATTCTAAATATAAACACTTCATATTTTTTCTTATTTTTTAATTTATAAACTCTTAATATATTTTATTTATAATTTTTAAATAAACACTTTATATTTAAATTATAAGATAATCCATATAATGTTGAAAATGAAAATTTTAATATTAACACTTTATATAATGGAACATTTATTAATAAATGTTTCAAAATAAATATAGTTAATTAATTGTAAACTCTAAATAATTAATTGATTTATATTTTTTATAAGTAAATAAATATCCCAAAATAAATTTTATTAGAATTTATACAAAATTTATAAAAAATATTGATCAATTCATATTTGAAAATCAATATTTTTCTTCTTAAACACATATTATATTATGATATAAGGGAAGTCATAGAATATGACTGATATGAAAGTGGTTCATAAACCCTTTATGCAGTATCAATCATATTTGATGATTGATAATCCAATCATTAAATATAATAGGAAATTTTATTTAATCATATATAATGTTTTAATAATAGAAATACGACACTCTATTTATGAAACATGGAATAATACAATCATCAAGTATATTACCCGATGTCGTATGCTATGACATAGACAAAATTAGAGGAGTGATATTAGATTGTGGGTTAAGATATCTCAATCCTAAGATCAAATTCAATCAGGTAGAATAATTTTACATTATTTTTAATGACTAGTATTTTGAACTTCAATATAATATCTAAAAAATTCATTACAAAAGTGATTATATGGATCAAATAACATGAAAAATCTCTAACACCATTGATAAATTTCTAGTCATTGATTGTTTTTTAATCTAAATAATAGAATCACATAGAAACCATAAAACCAATAACACCATGAATATAAAATTTAAACTGTATATCAATAGAAATTAAGAATGAGTCTACATTTTCTTAGAGGAGGAGGATTTTTGATTCATCTACTATGAGGTTTTTCAGGTTGTTTGACTTGGTTTTTCTGGTTTTTATCCAATTGGATGTGAATCTGGTGGTTTTTGGGTGTTTTTCCTTGATGCGGTTGGTTCTCCTCTTCATTTTCACGTTGATTTTCTTGCCATCATGTCTGGCCTGCTTTAGATTCGGTGTGGGTTCTTCTGTTGTATGGCTGGAGTAGATTCATGCACTAAGCAGCATTTCTAGTTTAGGATGATTCAGATCCCCCCATCGATGATGCTCCCTTGGCATGATGCTGGGCCTTCTAGTCGTAGGTGACGATGGATCAGATTCATGACCCTTAGAATGTCTCCCAGGTCTCTACGATAGAGGTGGCAGGATTTCTCATGGCATGCAATGAGATGTCCAGAATTATCATTGATGGTGGTTTCATGGACTCGTGTTTTCTTGATGCTGGGGAACCCAGATAGTATACAATATTTTATTCAGATGAAGATAGAGTTGGTTTCTTTAACTATGCGTGGCTTTTCAGATTTAAATGATTGAGAGGTTATGGCGCTGGCATCAGTATGATGCCCATGCACTTTTGTACGGGACAGTTTGCTGAGAATCTATGTTCTAGTGGAGGCAGGCCTTAACAATCTTGATGCTGGTAATAGGTACTTCTTTGTAGTTTACTTTCAGGTTTCAACCCTATTTATTTTTGGATTTTGTTTAGGTCCTATGTCCATGATGTCTTTGTTTTTCCCCCTTTATCCTTAAAAGAGTGATTATCCAAAATCAATAAAATTTTTGTCTTTAGGGCCATTCATTCAAGTGTACATTTCACCTTTGAATGCATGTTATTTTCACTTTCAATCTATGTTTGATGAAGATCATCAAGGAATAAAATAATTCTTCTTCCTTCTAAGTTGAACTCACATGTTTCTATGAATCTCTGAAACATTTTATGAGATATTTTTCATGAAATCATAATATACTAATATTTTAAAGAGAATAAGGTAGAACTAAGAGAGTTTTAGGATTATGAGGGTTTCAACCAAATGCAAGAAGAAACATCAGACAAAAAAACCCATGGGTGAGCCTTCATTATATAAGCTTCGAGGATTCTCCTTGAGCCATGAATTTACTCATATATTTTATAAATGTATCTATAATTCCTTTAGTTAAACCTCATGTAACTATTTTTCATAAAAAACTATTCTATTAGTTTCATTCTATAAAAATGATTAATTATTGATAATCAAATTTATAATATATTTGAATAACTGAATGAGTCATGGTATTGAGTACTAAATGAAATAAACTATTTGATTCATTATGAATCATCTATGTCATATGATATGGAACATCCATAAGGGTAGTATATGATATCTTATATAATTAAATATTACTGTCTAAGTATGATTGTAAAATATCTCTATATTATTGGATATGATATAGACTTACACATGAATACATGCCTTTTAACCATGTGATTTTTGTACCATATAATAAGACCTATCATACTATACAATATCCCATGGATTTAGGTAATATTCCTTAAAAATAGTGGGGATTTCAATAAAATTTTGTCTCTTATTTATTCGTTGTCATTAAATTTTATACTCAGATGGTTGGGCAGATGATATTAATAATCTATACATTAAAAGACATGTTGTGTGCATGTGTTCTTAATTTTGAAGGTTCATAAGTGAAGAATCTACCTTTAGTTATGTTTTCATATAATAATAGTTAAAAATAATTAATTATAACCAAAATATTTGAGGAATTTCAGGAGAAACCATTTGGTTCATGACTATATCAAACTATGGTTTGAGAGTCGGTGATCATTAGACTAGATTCCCTGAAAAATACAATAAAAAATTGAAGGTGATTTGAGATAAGGAGAAAGTTTTTCTGGATTATCAAAAGTATAATATAGATTAGGGGATGAGAAATTTAGAGTTAGTGGTTTGAGATCATATGTTGTTGAAGGTTTCTTCTCATCATGGACAATAGAGGTTCAGTAGTGGTAGTAATATTTGTCATTGATTCATTGGACTACGAGAGTGTTGGGGAAAATTTTCAAGGTGGAATATAGGTTAGCATATTCAACTAAGATGGATTGATCTCATGAAATATTATATGTATCCCAACTCTAGATATATCTCTATGTTTACTCCCTTATCATTTATTAGTGTGAGAAGAATTTTATGGATAATATAATATTCATAGAGAGAACAATGGAGATTCAGAATTGTCTGGATAAATTTTTGTATGGATGAGTAATTACTTTGGTGCATTGATTATGGAGGAATGTTGGATAATATTAATGTAAATGGGAGTGATGGTGGAAAATATGGGTTTAGTTACAAGATTTTTTTTAATCATTTATTTTTACAGTGAAGTTGGGATTTAAATATTTTAACAATCTAAGGTTTTTGAAGTTTTATTTTAATGCAATTTTTGATATTTAGGTTAATATTTTGAATTATTTCAAGTTAAATTTGGGGGATTGGGATTAAAGAGAGGGAATATAGTTTTTAAGGTGGTCTATCTAGTACTATTGGGTGCACATCTAATTTAAAGCAATTATGGGAGGTTTGTGGGCATTTTCAGGATGCCCGCCTACACAAATTGTTACCCACATGTCGTCCCCTTCCTAAAATAGTACTGCATTTTACTCATGATAAAACAACCTCTAGATGCATCCACCCACCCACAGGCCATGTGACCAGCACACCCCTACCCTATGACCTGTCTTCTCACACACAAAAGCGTCAACACAACCTTGAAATTCCTAAAATTATTTCACTAAGGCAGGGATTTGATCTCCCTCTTGGGCGTACACATACTAAGACCCGAATCAACTAGTCTAGGAAAATTTATATTAAAATCATAATATATTTATAAATATAAATCTATACAAGTATAAATAAATAGATGGATAAGTATAAATATAAATAAATATTACACACACACAGGAATAAATTCGTTTTTTATTTTTTAATATAAATTCACAATATATATAATATAAGTTTTTTTTAATATTATATAATAAAATTATATATATGTATTTGTGTGAAAATTTACTTATATAATATATATTATTTAAAACAAAATTTTATTTAGTATAATGTAACATTATTATTTAAATGTAATAAAATTTTCATTTATTATATTTATATATACATGACTCTCTCTCTCTCACTCTCTTGTATATATAATTAATATATTTTATTTTTAATATTATATATATATAATAATATTATATATATATATAATTTGAAATATAAATTTCAAAATATAAATTTATAAAAAAATATTTATGTGTATGTAGATATTTTAAAAGTTTTTGTGTGTTTATATTTAAATATATAATTAATATATTTTATTTTTAATATAATATAATAGTATTATAATATGTATATATATAACTATATTTACATTAAATATATATTTTATTCATATTTGTAGATAATAATTATTAAATTTTATTATTTATTAAAAATTATTATATTTTAAGATTTTAATTTTAAATTTATATTTATTGAACAAAAAGACACACAAATTTAATATTTCATAATTTTATTATTTATATTCTAAAAATGTGATGTGTGTGTGTATATACATATATATCAGCTATGTTTTTAAGAAAATGCACCTAACTAGCTACAATTTCTTAAAAACTATCCTAAATTGGATTATATTTTAAAAATAAATTTGTAACCCATACTCACACAAAACCACACCTACAATCATGAACTTCTGTATATATATATATATATATATATATATATATATATATATATATGTCTTTAGGAGCCTAAAGACAATAACATTAATGCATAAGGTCGGTCAGTTTGTTAGAAAGATCCCAAGATTGATCTTAAACTTAATAATGATGGATCCTCAGAAGAAAAAACTATTAGAGAAGGTGGGATCATTCAAGATCCATATGGGTCTGTGGTGTTGGCATTAATTTCTTACTATAGACTTGTAAACCCTCTTATATGTGTTTCTAGGGTGATTTAGATTGAGTTTTTCTTATATAGATTCTTTTATATCTAGTTGATTGAAGTGGAAACAGACTTTGCAACAGTTCATAACTATCTTTTTAGGAAACGTTCACCCCACCGATCCATAGCTTACTAGATAAAGTCTTATAAGAATGATATTAAATAGTAGTTCGAGATATTTCCCACTTGGAAAGAGGTAAATATGGAGACAAACATTCTTTCCATAAAGTGATGACTGGAAGATGCTCTCATTTTATATTCATTTATGGGGTCTCTTCCTCTCAATTATAATGTCACTGTAAGAGAGAATGCTTTGGCGTGACACCACTTTAGGATGCTATAACATTTTTTTGGAAGTCGTTTTTCTTATAAACAAATATATAGTTTTCAAACATTAGTGATATATATAAATACGTATATGTAAACATTCATGCATGCATGTTTAATTTTTTTGTTATAAATTTCTAAATATAAATTTATAATATGATTATATTTTTTAATATTAATATATATATTGTATATATTATTAAAGTATATATACTAAATGTAATTATTGAATACATGCATTACGTATAGACACAAACACACAAACACACAAACACATTATTTAAATTAAAATTTCATTTAAAATTTAAATTTATTATGATTTTATAAATTATAAATTATACATATATATGTGTTTATATATGTTTATATATATATATTAACTAAATTCTTATGAAAGGGTGGATAAATTAGAGATGTTTTCTAAATAATGTATCTAATTAGTTATGTATTTTTGAAAAAAACTTCTAATTAGTTAGGTTTTAAGAAAACAAGGATTGTTAGCTATGTTTTCTTAAAAAATTGTCTAATTTTACTCATTTTTTTAGAAAATATGGTTAATTAGCCACATTCCCTATAAAACGTCACTAATTTAGCCACATTTTTAAATGTTGTGGATATTTAGATTCTTTTTTAAATACATTGCTAAAGATATGTCACTAATTACAATTATTTATAGTCTTTCTATTTTTTATTCTAATGGAGGTTCTTGTGAATTTCTTTAACCCTATTCTATATCCTTCTTCCTTTACCTTCAAGTGATGATTTATTTCAGGTTTCTAATTAAAATTTTGATCCATCAATGATTTTGTATTTTTATTGATAAGAGATACAATAACTTTCTCCTTCTGTGATAAGGTGTATAGTTTTGTCTCTCCCAAGTTCAAAATCTCCTGACTTCTAGTTTGATGATTTTATGGATTTATTCTACTCTGGAAGGAATTAATATTCCTCTATTATTAGGGATTATCCAATTTATATGAGATAGGAGACATATTAATTTCTTTAGAGGTTAATCATGTGATTTTATATAAACTATGCTATTCAATTATGATTTAATAATCCTTATGAGTTAATTAACTTGGAAAATTAGTTTAAAAGATACATAAATTTTTTCATGAATTATTATGTGATTTTAAAATTTTATAATTGTGGTTTAATGATGAAATTATATAATTTCATGTTTAAAATTAGGGTATGATGAGGAAAATAAAATAACATTTTATGAATTTAATATAATAATTAATGATAGTATTAATGATTATTATGTGAGGAATAATTTTTTTTGTTTTTGTAATAGTTTAATGTGTCAAAATGTTATTCTATAATTTATGGTTCAATTGATTGAGATTTTGAGTGTTCAATTTTGATTAACTACTGTGATAAATATATTTTAAGATAAAATACATTATAAAGTGGGACTAATCACATTTAATGAATTGAAGCATCAAATGTGAGTTTTGATGATTTTTGTTATGAAAATATTTTTAAGAAAATTGATATTTACTTGTCCTAAATTCATTATTTGATGAGATAAAGTCATAGTAATTTTTTTTAATGATTTATTGAGATTATATTGATTTATAAATTGATATAAGTGGTATATAATATTGGTTTTGGATTGAAATATGCTTGTTTGAAATGGTATTTTAAAGTTTAAAAGTGTAATTGAATTCAAATGTGTTAGATTCCATTTTTATAAAGTGAATGAGTTATTGTTCTCGGGTAATTAAGGGTTAAATTTTGATATTTTGGGATTAAAATAATTTTGTTTTGATATGTTTTACTTTATTTAAAAAAAACTGTTATGAAGTGGGCGCCCACAGTATAAGTACCTGATCTTTATTCAACCAATAATATTTAGTTTTAATTCAATAATTAATTTTATTATATTCCTAAGGACCTTATACAATTTAAAGTTATAGATAATTAGGCCATAACTTTTACATAACAAACCTGTACATTAAAAATTTGACACTCCACGCAGTATCAATTTTTTTTCACAAAACCATAATTTTAAAATGAAACATGTTTTATTTTCATGAAACATATTAATGATTTTAAACTTGAATTGATAATTATTCCTACGCATACTTAAAAACTATGAAAAAACTTGGAAAAATGGTATAAGAACAAAAATATTAGTATGGGACCTATAAAATAGAATAAAGAAACCTATTAGTCTATTTCAAAACTATGTGGTCATATAAGAGAGTTTTATTTTAATATAAAAAACTTTAAGATCAAATATTAATTTTCCTACACATGAAATTAGATTTACTACCCAATTTTTTTTCTTTATAAAACACTTTATAAGAAAACAAAAAGGAAAAATCATAATCATTAGGGTTTCTTAGAAAGCATGAGAACCCATGAAAATAATTTTACAAAAAAATAAACCTTTTTACCCTTAAATGGAATAATCATTACTTTAAACAAAAAATAATTATCTTAACTTATTAAATCAAAACAATTCTGTGAATATTCATTAACATTCATATAAAATTCTTATGGATACCTTGGGATATCATCTTCATTGAACTATTACAAGAACCCTTGTAAATGGAATAACCTACTCAACTCATTTCAACATAATTCTCCAGAGAACATAATCATTAATCAATTAATTAGAGAGATATATCAAGCCCAAAAATAATCATAAACAATTTAAAAGGAATATAAAATACATAAAACACATATAATCTTCAATTATCATCATAAAACTCACAAAAATGTACTTTTTAACTTATAAGAACAATTTTTTTGGATATTAAAATATCCCTTTCCTTGAATAACCAACTTCTAAAACTAAAATAACAAGAACAAAGGTAAGGAGGATTTTTTGTGGATGAAAACATCTAATATTTTAAATTAATCAATATATTAATAATGGTTATAGTGTTGGGAAAATTACTCTATGGTGTATATGTTTAAATAGAAAATTACTTTTTCTTTTTTTTTTGTAAAGAAAGTCAAAATGTTTCGTATAAAATTTGTAAAATATTGTTTTAAAAAACATTAAAATAATGTAAAAAGATATATAAAATATAATATATAAGTTATTTATATATATATAAATAATTCTGTAAAATAAATTTTATTAATATGTACATGTATGAAAAATATTTAGAAAATAGATACTTAAAACATTTAAAATGAAGCTTTATGGTAAAGTGTCCCTTACCTTGAGTCTGAATTTTCTTATAAGTTATTTATCTTCATGAATAATAGAATTATGTTAAATATTTAATTTACTAATAAACTATTTCATGTTTATTAGTCCTTTTATTTCACTTATAATCACATTCTACTTAATTACTTAATCGATTAAGTTCACGTCTTCTGTTTTGTGAACATTCGACTTATAAATCAAAAATGGATTAGAATGGTTGATTATGGTAAAATGGTTCATGATTATATAATTTTAAAAAACTTAAACATGTTATAATTATAATTTTTATATATTATTTATACTTTTATAACCAAACATGTAATATGGTTATGAAAAATAAATTAAGTTACAACATAGGGATGGTAGTCTATGTGTATGCATGAGTAATGTTTCCATTTTTCAACGAACATGTTGTAAAGAATGTAATTATTAATTTATATTTTAATAATTATAATTATATCATAAATAAAATATTATTTATTTATATCCACCTATATGAACAAGAAATATGTGGTAGTGAGGAAAAATAAAATACATCAATTTATGAGGCGGTAGTCCGCACATACATATGAGCGATATTTTTATTTTTTATTCGATGGTAAAGAAAGATTTATAATTTTTATTACCCATTATAGAATTAAATTTAAATAATATATATAATATTATTTCATTTATATCTATTTAATTACCATCTATAAGGGTTAGTGATAAAAAATTAAATGCATCTTCTCACAAGGCGATAGTCCGCAAGTATGCAAAAGTGATGTTTTTATTTTTCTTACGATAGATAATTAGATTAAAAGGATTATAAAAAAACATAATAATATTTCCGTATATGGGAGATATTTATGTTATTATATCAAACTTTTTAGGATAGGTTTGACAGAGGTGAAAGAAGAAGTAAAAATGAAAACACCCAGTTAAGAATTATAGAACGTTTTCAAACAACCTCCTTAGGTTTATACCTAGAGCCTTCTTATGATTTTATTTTTATAAAAATAGGATCTATATAAAATGGAAATATTTTTTAGGAAGTTATTTAGTTATGTATTGGATGATATAATTTGATATTTATGTTTGGATAAGTGTAGATATGAGGTTTCCTTTTATAAGTGTGGGAGAGGTCACACATAGAATTTTTCAAAATATTATAATATATTATTATATTACTCAAGAAAAATGGATCCAAAATGAACTATGTTATAATAAGGTAGGGTATAGGTTCTAAATATGACAATATAATATGATTTATAATAGTTTTTTACTCATTTTAATCCTTATAATTTTAGTTTTACCCCTTTAAACCCGTTTTTACTCTTATCGGGGTAACTGACTTTTTTTTTACCGAAGTTTCTATTCAAAATGAACAAAAAAGAAACTATACTCATTAGTAATTTTTTAAATTACAATTTAAAATATGGAGTAATTTTATCAAATTAATTCTCTATAAGTGGTATAAATTACTTTTAAAATAATCCTTCAAAAAATGATGAAAAATGATTTTCTGGAAAAATCTATTAATAATTGTAAAAATGTTTTTATATGATAATTTTACATAATTTTGAGTCCAATGATTATATTTGGAATATTTGTAATAAAAAAAACTAATTAAAATTTTAAATTAATTCAAAAATGGTACTTAATAAATTATTGAATGGAAAAGACAGTTTTTTTATAAAATTTGTATTTTTTCACAATTTATTAAAAAATAAATATTTTCAGAAAAATTAAAAAATTTCACTTTAATATAATTATGACATGGTATTTTATAAATTTATTTCATTTTCATAAAATATTTCTTTAATGTGTTGTAAATTAATTATAATATCCATTTAAAAAATGCAATAAAATCATTTTTTGAAGAAAATGTAAATTTAAAGCATAAATGACCTTATTCTCATTCTATTCATAATAACCATAATTAAATGAATTTTAATTGATTTAATTTAGAATATTAGATAATTATTTGATTATAATCATTTAAAAATAGTGGTTAATTTAATCTATTAAGATAAAAGTACACTGTGAATATAAAAACTATTTTATTAAAAATATCTCTTTTACCTTCCAATGATTTTAACTTCATTTCTAAAAAATGATAATAAATAAATAATTGAATATTTATTTTATTAAAGAAGAAATTTATATATATATTTATTAATTTGGTTATTCTTATTTGTACCCACCAAACCAATGGCTTGGTCGCAATGGTTTTATTTAAATAATAGTATATCATGGTTCATTTAGGTTTGATATTGCATATACCAAACATAATAAAACATATTAATTAAGGAAAATAAATTATTAAATACTATTTTATAACATTATACCCCATTAATGAAATTTATTCCTCATAATTTTTTCTCATGCTTGATAGATTGGGTTTAAAACATTTTGAGAATACTTTCCAAGGAGTGGAAGATAAGATATACAATCATAAAATGGAAAACATTTTAATATTTTAAAATACCATTATTAAAAAGAAAAATCATAAAAAAGGATAATAAAACATAATTTTTAAAAGAGAATAAGGAAAATATGTCAGTAACTAGAAATAAAACATTATCAGGTACCCAAATAAAGAGATCATTGTTGTAAAGTAAAAATATATACATAGAGAGAGAACATACTATCTAAGGAATTATAGAGAGTGATTGAGAACACAATCATAATAAAGTTGATGTGCAAAAAACCATAAATAAATAGAGGATAAATAAGACCATAAATTCATCAAAGAAACAATATATAAGGACAAATTTTTTTATTTCAAATTAATATTCCAAAATTTGAGGGATTTATTTACTGTAATGATAAAGAACTTGAGAAAATATATATACTTGAATAATTTGAATTTCATAATCAAAATTTATTCAATTGGTTGAGATTTTATAAATTTATAATTCGTTATTATCTCTTACTCTAAGAAATGATTTTTCTAGTTGTTTTTTCATGCCTGAAGGAATAAATTTAACTTTTAACAGATCACAAGATCCTAAAAGAGATGAAAATTTATTTCTCATACTTTTATTCATTAATTGAAATAAAAAATTAGCTAACAAAAGGTAAGAAAATATCCAATTGAAATAAATAATAAATTAATCTCAAAATCATCAACAATAACATCGAAATTTAATATTTAAACATTCTATAAATAAGTAACAGGAATTTCTTTCAAAATATTCCAAACTAAGTTCAAAACCCAACAATCAAAAGGACTTAATCTCATATTATTTCAAGATAAAGTTCATATATATTTATAAATAATATTAGTCAATCATAAATTAATATACCCATATATATATATGTATGCATGTATATATATTGTGTAATCACATAATCTAAAAAATATGCTAATATTTTACTTAATAATTTGAATCACTATAAAGAAATTATAAAATAATATATACATCCAAAAGATAATTTGACCTTTATTCCAAAAATGAAATCCCATATTAGGCAAAATAATTTTCATTTTCCTTAATCATTTAATGTTCCCAAAAATAGAGAACTCTCTAAAAATAACATTAATTACACATTCACCAAATCAAATTTAATTCTCATAAAATATATGTTCCTAAAATATAATAACACTTAATCTCTGTGAAGATAAGGGGGGGGGTCCCTTTTACTAGAACTCAAAAAAGTGCTGATAAAGCCCCCTTTTATCAGTGCTAAAAATGCGCTAATAAAAGGGGTCTATTATCAGTGCTAATAAAAAACATGATAAACAGGTCCTTTATTAGTGATTTTTAGCGTTGATAAAAGACCCCTTTTATCAGTGATTTTTTAAAAGCACTGAAAAAAGTTAAAAAAAATTAAAAAAAATATGAAAATCCGGGAGGGTCTTTAACAGTGCTTAAGACCACCCTTCAATAGTGCCCCCACCCTAGCCCGCACGCCGCAACCACCCTACCCCATCCCACATGCCCTAGCCTTTAATAGTGCCCCCACCATTTAACTACACTATACCTTATTCCACCCACGCGCGTAACCTGCCTCCCCATGGATTCGAACTCAGGACCCACCGCCTCTGCACCTAAGACTTTACCACTCCACCATATTTCTTTGATCTTCATTTATTTATATATATATATTTAGTTATATTTACTTGTATATTAATATATATTTATATTAAAACACACACACACACATATATATATTAATATATATATATATATATTTAGTTATATTAATATATATATAGTTATATTAATATATATATATATATATTAATACATATATATAGTTATATTTATATATTAATATATATTTATAAGATCAGTTTTAAATACATTTATAAAATATGCTTTTTTGTGTGTGTTTATAAAAAATAAATACATATACACAACACACACACACACATATTATATATGTATCTGTAAGTTTAATTATTTATATTTATATATATTTACAAATATCACATATTAAAAAAGATTTGATATGATAGGTGGTGGAGGCTGAACTAATAGGCAGATCATAAGTTACAGCTGTTAAAAAAAAACAGCTGATAGGCCAAAATTTCTAGAAATGGGGTTTGAAAAACCTAACAAACCGCAGTCACTAAGATATGTATAACTTCTGATCCGGATGTTTTTTCAGATCTATTACTAGTAAAACTGAATCTCATGGAATGAAATACGATATAACATGTGTTAGGGGCCAAACAAACATACATATCCTGACTTATTACCATTTTTAGAAAAATTTGTCAGGGCACAAGACACGAAAACCAAGTTTTAGAGGACTTATGATTGTTTTCAGGGGTTTTATGGTTTATTAAATGAATTAAAATTTGTTTTAGTCATATTTATGTCTATATATATTCAATTCTTTCAATTTTATATCTAGTAGAGCTCAAACAGACACTTAGAGAAAAAGTTATGGTTGTTTGAAGTTGGAGTTTTTTAGAGTGGTATAACAGATATATCTTACGTTTATTTGATCATATCATATTTTTATTGGAATTGGTACTCAATCATCTCAAAAGATTTTTTTTACTGGTTGTGGTGCTAAAAAAGACACCCAGATTAGAAGTTATTGCAATTTTAGTGAGTTATGAGTTTCTTAGGTTTTTAAGCACTAGGAGGGTTTCTCAATTTCAAACAATAATAACTTATGCTATGGGTGTCAGTTTTCACTCTACCATATATAAAATCTAATATTTCAAAAATATCTACACTCTAGTGACCACTGAAACCCTTTCTCACATTCTTTAAGGGGAAAAAGGCCCATAATTCCTCCCAACAATCATAAGTTCTGCTCCAGGTGTCCGTTTTTCCATAACTTCTGCTCTGAGTGTTTGTTTTACCTCTACCACATATAAAATCAATTCTTTAAAATAAACCTACACTCTGGTGACTACTAGAACACCTTCTCAAATTCTTCATGGCTCAAAATGGTCCTTAATCCCTCCAAATGGCCATAAATTCTGCTCGAGGTGTCCGTTTTACGTCTACCACATATCAAATCGATCTAAAACATATTTAAAAAATATATATTATATTTATGTCAATATAAATTTATTTATATATCAATATTTTTTTTATGAAATATTTTTTTTGAAATATAAACTTTATTATTTCTAGGAAAAAAGTGCTGATAAAGCCCCCCTTTTATCAGTGCTACTAAAAAAAGTGCTAATAAAGGGGGCCCGTTTAACAGTGCTAAAAAAGAACTGATAAAGGGGTTTCCCTTATTAGTGATTTTTTAGGGCTGTTAAAGGGTGGCGTTTTGGAAACACAGTTTTGTGGTAGTGGACCTTTTATCCCAATTAACCATAATCACATCAAAAAAAATCATAATAACCCTAAAGGTTTTAAATATATTTTAAATTATTTACATTAAATATAAAATTATTATTCATAAAATATCTTTTTCACTAAATCACAATTTAAACATAAGGGAAGAATATAACTCAAACATTTATTAAAACTCAATAAATGTCTCGCAATATTATCCCATAATATAAAACTTCAATAGTTTTATTGGATTTAAAATTATGATCATCCATAAATTTATCACAACATAATAACCCTTAAATACCTATTTATAGACACCCAAATCCTAAATATAAATCATAATGGATTAATAATGTTTTTCTATCTTATTCCTAAAAACTTCCTTCATAAAATAAAAAATAAGAATCTTGTCATAATATATTAATCAATATCAAAAATTGAGTAAAAATATAATCCATACCTTTTATATATCATTCAAAGTTTTATAATCTTCACCTAGAATTTAATTATACATTGATAAAACATTATCTATATGGTCTTACTGATCCCCTTCTTAATATTCACCCCTAATTCAACCATTTAAATAATTCCCATGCTCCCCACATTTAAAGAATTCAATTAATACTTTGGGAAGAACTTTATTCTCCTTCACGGAGTTAACCAAAATATTCCTTTTATTTGTTATTTTATTACATTATTACCTCCTCTACCGTATATAGAACATTTTCACATTCATTTAAGACATTTCCATGGGTTATTCTTATGAAATTATTGACATACAGGACATTGAAACTTTTTACCTTCATGATATTTACCACCTTAACTTCCATTGAACTCAATTATTTTCTTATTTGGTGCGTTAGAAAACAAAGTTAGGTTTAGTTTTTTAATAAAAAATCATGATAGATGGTTAAAAATAACCACTATATTTTTCACTATAAATACCATTCATTTACTAAAAAATGTTCATTGTGAGTATATTTAATAAAATCATAAAAAACCATATTATGAGGAGGAGAAAAACTATCATATCCTTAACCATTTATATTATATTTAACTCTTTTTTATCTATACAAAAAATAACAATAATTATATAAAACATAATAATTGTTGTGCTTATAGAGTACTTTTAACATATTCTCAAATTACATAATAACTTCTAATGTAATCTAAAACCTTGATCTAATTCCAACTTTAAGGATACTATCCTTATTCAACCCATAATCATGAGTTTCTAATCAATAAATAATATAATTTCTTTTTTGAATACATTTTTTGGTTAAGAGTTTTAGAGAATATGGTCCTAGCTTTTATATAACAAACCCACAAATTAAAAAAAATGAAAAATCTCACTTAGTATCAATTTATTAAAAATAAATATTTTTAAAATGAAACATTTTTTATTTTTATGTTAAATATTTATTTTTTTTCACTTGACCTAGTTATTGTTCCTACTCTTCCTTAAACCCTATAAAAACATATGAAAATAAGGGACAAGCACAAAAAATGAGTTAGTGACATATGAAAAGGAAGAATGAAATAAGTCAGTCCATTTCAAAACCATGATATCATATAAGAGAGTTATTCTTTCACATAACAGACTTTGAGCTAAAATAATAATTTACCTATACCTGAATTTTATTTACTACCCTATGTTTTTTTATAAAAAAACATTATAAGAAAACATAACGGTAAAATCATAATCATGAGGGTTTCTTACAAAATATCTGAAGCCATAAAAAATATTTCCTTAAAATCGTGCCTCTTTACCCATAAAGAGGGTGATCATTCTTTTAAACAAAAAAGAATTATATTAACTTATGAAATTAAATTATTTCCCTAAAAAATCATTAAAAAGAATTTAAAATTCCTGTAGGTTTATTAGGACATCATCTTCGTAGAACCCTTATAATCAGAATTACCTACTTAGTTAATTCCAATATAATTCTCTAGAGAACATAATAATTACCCAATTAATTGGAGAGCTATATCAGGATCACCCATCATCATAAAAAATGTACAAGGACCATAACATACAAAAACCACAAATACTCTTGAATTTCCATCATCAATCTCATAAAAATATAGTTTTTAATCAATAAGTGAAACATTTTTGGATATTGATATATACATTTCCATAAAAACCCTATTTAAAAATTAAAACAGCCAGAACAAAGGAAATGAGTGTTTTTATGTGAATAAAACAAGGGATATTATCATAACCTGGTTTTTATTTTTCTTTTTTATCTTAGGTTATCTCTTTGTCTTAGGATCCTCTCTTTAGTTTTGGAGGTTTTGGATTAAAATTATGAAATTTAAGATATTTTTCTTATGCTGCATGGTTAAGGGGGAACTATATGAACTCATGATACCAAGTCCTTTTTAGTTCATTTTCTTCTTGCACAGTTTGAGTTACATGGGTTTCACATGGTTTGATCAATATTGTACGGCTCTAAGGAGAAACTATGTGAGTACTTGGGTGTCTTTGGTCAAGGGGGCACGACCTGAACATGGTTAGAAAAACCTTTCCAATGGTGTGCACTTGGTTCTTATATTTTTGAAAGATAAATATTGTATGTTTGGTGCATGTTATTCTAAATCATGCATATAAACCGTGCGAGAGCGCAATGTGTACGTAAAGGGATGCACAATTGGCACATAGTTTGGGAAACCGGGCGACCTAACTGTGTGCAGTGTCTAGGTTCATATAAATGGATTTTTACCCTTTTTACACTCTTATATTTTAACCCAAAATCACCCCTCTCACCCCCCATTTTTCTTATGTGACACTAAGGGAGCTTATCCCTTCTTCTCAACACCTCTCGCCTCATCCAAGGGTGAATCCAAGTGATTTATTCAAATATTTGGGCAATTTCTTGAGGTAATCTCTTTATTTCTTCCTCCTCTCCCTTATGCTTATATTTTCATTATGGTTTCTCTTATCCCTTGTACTTTTGGGTCTAGGTTTATCATTTCTTTGGGTTTATTATGGGTTTTCCCTTGTTAAGGTTCCTTGTGGGTGTTCTTGCACCTTTAGACCCTCCATGGCATTGTTTCAAGTTGTCGTCAGTTGCTTGTGGTTTGAGGTTGTTTCCCTTTCATTTGGAATTAGAATTTAATAATAATTTATTTATTTTCATTTAAAACATATTTTCATTATAAATAGTGATATATTATTTTTTTGATAATTGTTTGATGTGGAACAAGGTGATTTCCTTCTTTTTTTGAAGTGTATGGGGTTGTTTTATTGAATATCTCACACTAAGTGCTTGTAGAAATGAAAAGTTGGCCTTTAAAAGTGATTTTTGGTTCTTAAATAATGGATTTGTTTTGGTAAATATGTTTTGGTTTATCAAATGAATTTCAATGTGGTTTTTGATTTACAAATGATGTATTTGATTCTTTTTGGAAATGTTTTTTCGTTCGATGGTTTCTTAAGGCCCATTTGAAACTTTTATAAAAAATTTTAATTTAAAACTCTCCTTGTGATGCACATATTTCCTTGTTGTATTCTAATAGTAATGGGAGGTCCTCTGATGGGAATTCCCTCATGTGTTAATGACTGAATAAAAGAGGGGTAAAATACCTTGGAGTGGCTCATGGATGACTCTTGTGTGTGTTTCTTATATGCAGTGTATGTTTATGTGATTGGTTTCTTGTTTAGAATTATCTTGGATCTCCCCCACTCTAGTATTGACATGGAAAACTCACATAACTAGAAGATTTTATATGAATGGTTGCAACACCAGCTTAGGATTTCACTCTGGCTAGTGTCCCTTAGTATGGTCCTTGATATACTTTTGGATTATGCCCCTTAGTTAGGCCAGGTACGGTAAGACCTATCATGTGGGTAGATTCATGTCATCGGGAGAGGCTTGCCTATGGGATGATTCAGGTATTAGTATATTCTAGATTATATATTGAGCTCTTAATTACGCCCATGTTACCTTGGCATTGGTTTGTCTATGGATTATAAATTAGGTTATTTTTTGTTTGGTTACTCATATATGATATATTCCATTTCCCTTGTCATGTTATCATTGATTTTTCCATCTCGTATAGTGTACCAATTTGTTAAAAAGTGATAAAGGGTTTTGAAATTTTTTATAGAAACATTTTAAGAACTTTTTACACATACTTTTCTTTTTTTATTAAGATTTTTATCCCTTCCTATCATTCAATATTTCTTTTGAATGCTAAAGCTCCCATCATTGAAAATAATATAGTTTTTAAATGAAAATTGAAATAGACTGTGTTTCACTTTAAATTGAAAATGTGTGAAAATATAATTTTTATATATTTTATTTAATACATGAAATTGATGTTTCTTTTGTTTAAAGGTAACTCATTGAGAATATATTGTTTGGGGATGAATACTAAGTTCTAATACTTATTACTACACTTCCTTCTTATTTTTAGTCTTAGGTGCAGGTTCCTTATTGGTTCCGATAATTATGGGTGATGTTGGGATTTGGGATCAAAGAGTGAATGTCAGGGTCACATAGAGATTTAGTGTTCATCGGTTTCAATTGTTAATTGATTCTATTTGGTTTTATCTCCAGTTTTCTTATAGATGATCAATTTAGTTATTGTATTTAGTTTGGGATAATTTTTTTATTTCGCTTGTTAGTTTTATTTTTTTGGTGAAATTGTTCCTATTTATTTAATTTTGATTCCTTTGGCTCTTGTCTCTAGCCTGGGAGGATCGGGAATGCCCCTCAGGCTTTGTCACATGCCGGCTCGGGTGACCGGTATGAGGTGGAACTGGGTTGTTTTGTGACAAAATGGTATTAGATCCTAGGTTCTTTAGAAGAACTATCATTCATAGCACCCTTTATTATTTGGAATGTCTAGGTAGATGGATTAGGACTGTTGGAAATTGGGGTGTAGGTATGGGGAAGTTTCTAGCCAAAACTTTCTGTGATGAACCTTGAGTTACTATGGGAATTCAGGTTTTGTTTGGTTTATTTTGTTCTTGTAGGTTGTTTGGTATTTGGGTAAAATAAATGAGAGTTAGGTCGATTGTCTCAGTGAGTTCACAGGGCCTTAAAAGCCATGTGAAGGTAGAGATATGGTCCTGAGAAAATCTTTGTGATAATGGTGTGATTGGAATATGGCCTCCAATTATATGGAAAATTCGCCCATCAAAAATAGTTTACCCTTTCATGATATTTTTTTGAGTCTTCTTGATTTTCAAGTCCATTTTGGAAACCCTTGTTTTTAAATTGTAAAAAATTGATTTCAAGTGGTAATGGTTTAGTTTTTGGAATATGGAAAATGGGTTTTCAGATTTATTTTAAATATATCTTTATAAAATGGATCTTTAATAAGATGAATTTGTGTAAAAAGGGAATTGGTTTATCAAAATTGGATTTATATAATAAAAAACTGGGTTTTATCAAAGTTGGTTGTTTTGGAAATGAAAATTTATTTTGAAATGGAATATTTTTGGGAAATTATTTTGGGGAATTTTTGGGAATTTTTTTGAAATTTGAAATGGGAATTAGATTGAGAATTTAAAACATGGTAAAAACTTTTTGTTTCAAAATTGGAAAATTCATATTTTGATATTTGGTATTCTTTTGAGAACTCACATGTAATGATTTGTGTGTAGAAGAGGATGATTTTTGGCATGAGTGGATGGGTGCCCTAATTAGTATAGGAATATATATGTGTGAGGCTTTATGGAATACCATTGGTGAGTGTGAATCTTATCAATTTCTTTTTTTTTATTTTCAAAAGTAAATTTAAGAGAAAAAATTGTGATATTTTGAGTTAGGGTCTCGTTACCTTCAGCCGAGGAGAACTCATTCATTCCTAGAATTATTATTTCCCCAAAGGTTTTATGGGTCCTTTAAGAAAAACCCGTGGTCCCGAGTTCTTTGTAGAAGTTCAACGTAGCATCCACGCTTCTCTCGTCGTCTCTGGTGGCTCGGTTCATTCGGCGTTACCCGCCAGTAGAGTTGTTTGACAGGCTTGTGAGTGAAGAATGGGGATTAAATCAGTGTGCGGTTTTCGGCTTGCTTGGGCGTCGACAAATTCTTCTCAGCTTATCGAGAAAGGAAGACCTTGTGCGGGCGTGGTCTCATCCTGGAAGATCTACTCGAGGCTTTCATTTTCATCTGCTTCGCTGGTCGTTCAATCTCCATATGCAACGAGACCCTTCTACCACTGTGATTTGGATTCAACTTCCTGGGCTTCCGCTTCCTTTCCAAAATCTAGTGCTTCTCCCTTCGATAGGTAATTACATAGGATGCTTTCTTTGTGATGATAGGCAGAATTCCTCTCTGAAGCATCCGATCATGGCACCGTTATGTGTTGAAATGGATCTCTCTCGGCTCCCTCCCGAAGTCATGTGGATTGTGATTGAGGGGGAGTATCGGTATTGTCAACCGATTCTCTATGAATCATGGAGTAAGTTCTGCTATTTCTATAATATATAGGGCCATTGCTCTCTCGAATGCCGGAAGAAGGTTTCAGTCTCGGATGAGGTCGATCCCATGGGTCTGTCTGGTGGGCTTGGTTCCCTGGAGGATGTTGCAGGGGATGCTTGTATGGAGGGACCTTCGGCTATCCAGGATAAGGGGGATCCTATCTCCTTGGGGGAGGACCAGCCTAGATAGGGCCTATTGGGCACAGGCCAGGGGCTATCCTCGGATGCATCCAAGGAAGGTGGTTCAGGGGATTTGGGGCTACTTGTTTCACCAGTTTTTAGTCAGCTACATCGTGATCGGGGTGCAAGCAGCTCATGAATCGACATGAAGGGGTGCGAGGCTGGGCAATAGGAGAGGCCCATTCTCACGACTGCGGATCAGAAGAGCCAAAGGGTGGAGCGGCTAGTGAGTGAGGCCTCCCAGGGTTCTCCACAGGTTTTCCAGGAGGTCTCTCCAAAGACAACTGTTGGTTCTGTTTTGAATGTGGATAGCAAGGGTCATGGTTCCTTTGAGGGATCTCAGTGTCGGGATCTGGAAGGCAGTCCCAACCTTTTCCAATATATGGGTCGTGGTCCTGAAGAGATAGGAGTCCCAACCAAGAAAAAGAAGTCCCCAAAAACCTCCTCTTATGCTGAGAAGCTTTTAGCAGGGAGGCCAATCAGGCCCTCCCAAAACCAGTATGCAGTGCTAGGTGCAGAACAATGCCTTAGCAGAGATGAAACTATCAGGGTGGATTACGGTCAGGACTTATTGGTCAATGCAGAAACATCTCAAGAGGAAATGGTCGAGTCTTTGGACTGTGATGAACCCAAGGAACTGGTCATAGAGGAGGATTATCTTAGATCCTCTAAGTGGAAGGTCAAGAACAAAGTTATTGATTCTGATGGTTTCATTTCGAACAACCGGAGGGCGCACAGAAGAAAGGATTACTCCAACCTCCCTAGCCCTCCTATTACTAGATACGCTGGCAAGGGCAAGTTATCCCTGAAGGCCTCTTCTAAGGTTGGTAGCCCAACCATGAACAAGTCCAAATAACTTTTCCAACAAAAGGTGTCTGCCATCTCCAAGAGCCTGGTTGTGGTAGTAGTGAGGCTGCTCCTTCAGACTCTTCTTCAGGCGGTGTGGAGTTGAGGGGTCGAGAGTAGCAACATGAAGGTGGTTCTAAAGCTAACTCACAGTGACAAATGGTATATGTGATGGAACATAGGAATCTTCTCCTACATTCGGATGAGGAAATGTTTGAGGAAACTCTGGATATCAAATCTTTGAAGAAGATTAGATCGATCCAGGTGGCCACTACAAAGGAGTAAGGCGAGTGGGCTGACAAGAAGGTGTGCATCTTGCTTAGAGGATTCAACATGGGGAAGATTAGTAAAGAGGAGTACAAGAAATCCTAGGAAATCATGGCTCTTAATTTCTTTGGCACCTTGAAGGATTTCCCCGGCACAAAGGTAAGCGATACTCCCTGGGTTTTGTTCTGGGAAAATGATTCCAAAAAACTCACTCTTTTCTTTAATAGATCTGTAGTTTTTTTGGATCTAAAACTTGTTAGTTGTGAGGGTTCCCACTTTCCCCTTAAAAGTGTTTGATCTTTAATAAAAAATTAACATTGGATGGAGTTATTATTAGTGAATTGATTTTGATTGGGTTCTTGGTTTACTTATTGTTTAATGTATCCCCCACCAAAGGTTTAATAGATATTCATGGTACAACTATGGTTAGTTCACCATTAGTGGATCCTCTAGTTGATCAACCCAAGTACTTGCTTATTGAGTTTTGGAAGCTGAAACCTCCTCTATTTTATGGTCAATATAATCATTTTTAAGCACAAGAGTGGATGTGAGAAATTGAGATGATATTCAGCTTCCTTGAGTTTCCTGAGTCTCTAAAGGTAAATTTTAATACCTTTATACTCAGAGGTTCGAGTTGGAAGTGGTGGAAGTCGATCATTTGTACCAAGACATGGGAAGAACTATCTTGGGAATTCTTCAAGGCTTTGTTCATCCTACAATACCTCTCAAAGACTGTGAAGGTATGGAAGGTGATAGAGATGCTTTGTCTGCAGCAAGGTGATTGATCAATATTGGAGTTCATTCATCATTTTATGGATCTAATTCATTATATTTCAGAGTGTTCCAAGGATGATTCCCTAAAGACTCAACATTTTGAGAACTAGTGTTGTCCCGATCTGTAGTTGATGGTGACAAAGTTTGGTCTAACCTCTTTTTCTGACATGGTGAGGAAAACTTTTCAGGTTGAAGCTATATTGGTATAGGTGATTGAGGAATCCAGTCCTCCTTCTATCTCTAGAAGTGGTGAAGGGAGTTATAGAGAAAATATTAGAATGTGGCCTGATGTGGGTGATATTTTTATAGGAATTAATAGGCCTTCTGACCTTTATTTAGCTTCTTCTAGGCAAAGGAACCTGGGGTGTCATCAATGTGTCAACACAAGTCATAAGAATCCATAGTTTCCAAATGATCTAAAGACCTGACATACCTACAAACTCCTAATTCATTTTCAATGGTTCTATTGGTGTGTTTCTAGGATGTGAAATGGATACAGATCCATCCCTTTAGAAAATAACCCCACCCATTTGAAAGAGTAGGGCTCTTGTCTGGATTTATTTTGCAATCCCTTTTGATGTAAATTTTTTCTTAGTTATAATAGTGGTGCCTCATAGTGTTGTATTTTATTTTTGATGTAAGAGGATATTGTGTATATTTTTGTAATAGAATTTTTAATGGAATCACATTTTTAGAATTTATAAATTTAATTATCTCAGTACGAAGCATGTATCTTTTTATGTTGTGTTCATTTAATTCATCCTAGGGGTCTAAGGTGACGGTTCAAGTTTTTTGGTTCAGTTTTGGTAGATAGTGATTGGTTTGGAATCCGATCATACTTTTTAATGTTGGGGAGTCCATTCTGGCCTCCATTTTTGAATAGAAATAGCCTTCATTACTATTAGTGTTATTCTAGTTTTTCCTCGAGGTGTTGTCACATAGCTTCCCTGTGTTTTGAGGTTTTCTAGTTTTTCTTATTATTTCCTTGGTAAATGTTGGGACCACAGAGTAAGCCTAGTGGTTTTGGTTATGTAAAGTGTTCAACTTATTATTTTAGGCTTTTTATGGTTCCTTTAATAATGTCTTGTGTCTAATAAGTTATTTCATGTAAGAGGTGTGAGTTTTTTTAGAGGTGGTTAATTTTCATTTTGGTTTGAGGAATAAAACTGTGAAAGTATGTAAACCTTATATTTTTCTTGATCAAATGGTGCAGTTGAGGATTTATAGGGATACAAATCATAATGGTGGGAAGAATTAACACACCATACTTCTTATTTCTCTCTTTTATTTTGTTTTATATATTTTTATTTGGATCCACTCTTCAGTTTTGGAGGTTTCAGATTGAAATTAAAAAATTCAGGCTATTTTTCTTCTATTAAATGGATTTGGTTCATAGTTAAGGGGGAACCATGTGACCTCCTAATTTTGAGTCTCTTTTTAGTACATTTTATTATTTCATGGGTTGAGTTTGATGGGATACACATGATTTATTCCAAACCATGGGGATCCAAGGAGAAAATGTATAGGTACTTGGGTGTCTCTGGTAAAGGGTGCACAACTAGAGCATGGTTAACTAAACTTTGTGGAAGGAATGTGCTTAGATCTATAATTTTTGATAGATCCATGTCACATGGTTGGTGCATGGTTTTACAAACCCTTCCGCCAAACCGTGTGGGTGCCCACTATGTCCAAAAATGGGCGCATAGTGTGCACATAGTTTGGGAAACCATGTAGCCTAACCACACACAATTTACAAGTTATTTAAAAATGAATATTTAAATTTTTACCCTCTTAGTTTTACCCCAAACTATCTCCTCTCTCTCTCGATTTGGCTCGTGCACCACCAAGGGATCTCCTCCCTTCTTATCCAGGCCTCCCTCCTCTTCCATGAGTGAATACATGCGGATTTATTCAAGTTTTGGGGAGATTTATTAAGTAAATATCCTTCTTTATTCATACTCTTCCTTCTCCTTCCATTTTCATCATGGTTCTTCTTCTCCATTTATATTGTGGTTCTAGGTTTACTATTTATTGGGGTTTAAATTGGGGGGGGGGGGTTTCCTTATTATGGTTCCTTTTCGGTTTTCATTCTCATTAAAACCCCCTTGGTGTTGTTTCAAGTTTCTATTATGGAAGAACCTATGTTTTGAGGTAGGTTTCCCTAATATTTGGCAATTAATTTTTTTTCTTTAATTTCATTTCGTTTGAACCTTATTTTCATACTAAATAGTGATATACTTTTTTGAGATAATTTTTTGATGTGAAACAAGGTGATTTACTTCTTATTTTGAAGTGTATGGAATTTTTTTTTATTAAATATCACACACCAAGTTCTTTTTGAAATACCTATTTGGCCTTTAAGAGTGGTTTTTGGTTATTAAAGGATGGATTTGTATTGGTAAATGCGTTTCAATTTCTCAAATGAATTTCTATGTGTTTTAGGATTTATAATTGATGTGTTTTATTATTTTTGGAAATGGTTTGTCGTTCAATGGTTTCTTGAGGACCGTTTAGAACTTTTATAAAATATTTTTCTTAAAAACTTACCTTGGGATTCAACTATTACCTTGTTAGATTCTAGTGGGAATGGTTGGTACTTGGATGTGAATTTTCTCATGACTTGATGGTTGAAGGGAAGAGAGGGAAACCCCTTGGAGTGACTTGGGGGTGAAACTTTTTTATGTTGATTTTATGTGGTGAAAGTATAGGTGATTGGTTTCTTATATAGAATTTGATTAACCCACCCAAACATTATTCTTGACATGGGAAGCTGGTGTAGCTAGTGGATTTTCTGAGAATTGTTGTTGTATTATCTTACAACTTTAGTCTTTATAGTGGACCTTAGTATAGATCTTACTCTACTTTTGGATTATTCCCCCCATTTAGGCCAGGTAGGGTAAGACTAAGCATGTGGGTGGATTGATGTCATTGAGTGAGGCATGCCTATAGGATGAGTCAATTATTAGTATGTTCTAGATTATCCACTGATATCCTAGGTACACCCATGTTACCTTGGAATCAGTTTGTCTATGGAAGATTACTTTGGTTCTTTCTTGGTTGGTTACTCATATTTTCTATATTCTATTACCCTTGTTCTGTAATCATTGATTCTTCAATATTGTATGGTGTACCACTTTGTTAAAATCTATTTAGGAGTTTTGAAAGGATTTATGGATTTTTTTGGAAGATTTTACACATTATTTTTGTTTTTATATAATAACATTATCCTTTCCTCACTTTTTATCTTTATTTAAAATTCTAAAGCTCTCAACTTTGAAAATAATATTGTTTTTAAATGAAAAGGGAAATGGACCGTGTTTTAATTTAAAGTGTAAATGATTGAAAATATATGTTTTATATATTATATTTAAAAACATTAATTGATGTTTCTTTTGTTTAAAGTTAATCAATTGGTAATATATTGTTTGGGAATGCCTATTGAATTTTAATACTCATGCCGATACTTCCTTATTGTTTTTAGTCTCAAGCACATGTTCCATCATGGTTCTGATTACCATGGGTGACATTGGGTTTTTGGATCAGATAGTGACCATCAGGATCATAGGGAGATTTAGTGGTCATCAGGTTTAGTTGGATTTTTTTTCTGTTTGGTTTTATCTCCATTTTTTGTATAGATGTTCAGTTTTTTATTGTATTTAGTTTGGGATACTCTTTTTTTATTCTGCTTATTTGTTTTTTTGGGTGAAATATTTCTTTATATTAATAAATACTAAAATTATATTAATTATTTTCTTACTTAAAAACAATTTTAAAGTATATTATTCTTTTTATTTCACTTATAATCATGTTATACTTAATTACTTAATCGATTAAGTTCACGAAAAACATTTTGAGATCATTCAACTTTTAAGTCAGAAATGGATTAGTTAGGTTGAATATGGTGAAATGGATACTATTTTCCTCATTTCAAATATCTTAATAATATCATAATTATCATTTTTACACATTATTTATGATTTTATGACCAACCAAGTAATCCAGTTATGAAAAAATGAATTATGGTACAACATGAAGACAATTGTCTATACCTACACTTGAGTAACGTTTCCATTTTTTAATAAACATGAAGGAATGAAGGTAATTATTGTTTAATATATCCATAAGGATAATTATTTCATAAATATAATATTATTTATATAAATCCACACATATATAATCCATGTGAGGTGGTGATGAAAAATAAAATAAATCAGTTCGCAAGGCGGTGGTCTACACATACACACGAGCGAAGTTTTTATTTTTATTGGATGATAAATAATGAAGTATAATTTTTATTTAACATTAAATGAAATTAATATCATATATATCATATTATTTCGTTATTATCTATTAGTAAGACCATATATAAGAGTCCCTAATCAAAAAGTGAAATGCATCATCTCGTAAGGCTGTAGTCCGTACATACACACAAGTAAAGTTTTTATTTTTCATAGGATGGATAACTAAATGAAAAGGGTTATAATATAAAAAACAGCATTTAAATATATTTTATATACTGAATTTATTATATCATAAAGGTTAGTAGAGGTTTTAAGGAGGTTAATGAAGAAATAAAATTAAAACACTCAATTAAGAACTATACCTCTACTTCAAACATCCAGCACATGTTTACACCTAAAGACTACTTATGGATGTATTTTGATAAAAACAAGACCTGTAGGATGGGAAAAGGGATATTATTAAGGTATTTTTTCAGGTATTGTCTGATACAAGAGTCTATTTAAGTGTGGATAAGAGTGGATAGGGGGTGTCCTTTTATAAGTGAGGGAGAGGTCACACTTGTAATTTTTCAAAAGATAAAAATATATTAATGTCTTAATCACAAAATATGGATCCAAAAAGAAACAATTTTGAATAATAAAGGATACATGGTTGAAATATCACAATAAAATAATATTTATATAAGTTTTTAATTCATTTAAACCCTTATAATATTAGTTTTACTTATTTTAACCCGTTTTAACTCTTACTAGGGTAACTAATGTTACTATTCATAATGACAAAAAAATAAAAATGGAATCATTAAAAAATATATAAATTATGATTCCAAATATATATTTTATTTTATATAATTCGATATCTCTAAGTGGTAGGAATTAAATTTAAAATATACCAAAAAAATGCAATGAAAAACAGTTTTCAAGAAAATTGCATTTTTAAGTATAAAGATATTTTATTACCAAATTTAAGAATAATGTTGATTAGAGAGAAATTAATTGTATTATTTTTTAATAAAAATTAACTAATTAAATTTTAAAATAAATAAAAAAATGGGACTTTGTAAATCCCTGAATGAGAAAGACAATTTTTTATAAAATTGGTATTTTTTCACTATTCACTGAAAATAAATCTTTTCATAAAAAATAAAAAAATTTAACCTCAATATAATCATTATATGGTGATTTGAAAAATGATATTATTTTTATATAATAAAAATTATAAAATTTTCACATCTTAATTATAATATTAACTCATAAAGTGTAATAAAAACCATTTTTGAGGAAAATGTATTTTTGAAGCATAAAATGATTTTATTCCCATTACTTTCCATATATGCATAATTAAATGAATATCAATTAATTAAATTGAATATATAATATAATTATTTTATTATAATATTTTATCAACAGTGATAAATTTAATCTATTAATATAAATATACACTACACACATAAAAACGATTTTTTTTGAAAATGTCCATTTTTTTCCTTCAAATGATTTTATGTTCATTTCTAACAAATTGGTAATAAATGTATATTTTAATATTCTTTTTATTAATGAATATATATATAGTTCATATTATTATTATTCTTATTCACACCCCCAAACCAACATCTTGGTCACAATGGTTATATCTAAATAATAGTATACCATAGTTTCTTATAGTTTGATGTTGCGTATGCCACACAATATCAAATATATTATTTATAGAAAATAAATTTTAAATTTTTTGGTTGTTACACAGAGGGTTTATTGGGTCAGTATGGGAAATAGAAAATAAAAATATGACCCATAAGTTTGTCTAGACCTTGAGTTAGTCTAGGTTTATATTATATTCCACGTGTTTGACATATGAGATGATATGGGCTATGTGTTTAGGTATCCTGTTACATGATTGATATTATATGTTATACCAACATTTTACGAAGAAGGTATAAAAATATTTAAGTTTATTTTATAACATCAAATACTTTATTTTCATACTAAAAATGATAGTGTTAAATCATTTAAAATCTCTACACCATTTATATATAATCACTTGAAACTCATAGGGATATTTGGGGTTTCAGTAGAATATATTTAGGATTTATTCTCATTCCATATACATATACACATATTGTGAATAAAAATTATATAGTTGATATTTATTGTAAATGAAATAGGTATATGTAGATGGGAGGTAATATTAAGATGCATCTTGAAGCTATTTATGTGTGAATTTGGAGTCTTGTGTTGGGAATATCCACATAATGAATTATTTATTTTATTAGATGTAATGTTTATAATTTGGTACATGGATTTTATTATAAAGTCTTGTTTTGTTGCATGACTCATATGATTATTTTTGGGATATTAACTTTAGTTTTGAGAATTCCATTGATGGTATCCACTACTAATTATTATTATAATATTTATTTTTTAATTTTTATTTGATTAACTATTAGAGGGGAAACAACTCCCAAAGTGATATCCTTAGGCTTAATGTGATATTTTCTTGTATTCAGTAATCATGAACCAAACCTGAGGAAATTTTATAGTTTAACTCAATGGGATTATCATTATATGATGGGAAATTAAAAAAATAGTATCAGTGTAGTTTCTTTTCTAAGGTATTGACATTTTGAAAGTTGGTTGATTAGAGAATCAGAGTTGGGAATTCATATGAAAGTTTTATATGTGTTCATAGCCAAAACAAATATATTAGAATTCCAAGTTACCTGGTAAGTATGGATTTCATTTTTGGGATTATAGATAATATTTTGGGTCTTGATTATTGCTCATTTTTGGGCAAGTAATGGGTTAATCATGCATCATTTTGACATGTGAGGACATAACACATGTTTTTGAACTTGTGTTTGTACATGATTAGTGATTTAAATTTCAATTAAATAATAGAGTTACTAATTAAATAATTAGTGTTTACTCAAATATATTATTAGTAATTTATTAATTATATATTTTTAATAAATTTATGATATAATAGAGTAGGTTTGATTGAATGATTACTTGATTATTATGTGCAAGAGTTGATTTTTGGTATTTTTGTTTGCTGAAAATTTTGATGTTAATTGGTTATATGTGATTTGTTTTTCATAAAATTATAGAACTTAATAAGTTAGTTGACGAACCTCATGGGAATGAGTTTTATAAGGAGTGTTATGATGGGGGGGGGGGGGTATATGTAAGGATAAGTTGGGAATATTTTATTGGTGGGAAATCTTGAGATTCCAGTGGAGAAGAAGGTTACTATGAGTTTTCTTAAGAAAATTTTGAATATATATATGGGAGACAAACATAGAAAATAGTGGTGATGTCTATTGTGGTTTTATATTTTCAAGAACAAAATATTCTTATCATTAGAGGATATTATTGGCCTCATGATATGAGTAATGATTAGAGGGGATGAATGAGATCATGGATTTAACTAATATTTGGGAAGGGGAGAATGTTTAGCATGCTGTTTTTAATATTTAAGGACCAAATTAATGTTGGGGGGATATATTGAAATAGGGAAATAGGAATCCGAGATTATTATGGAAATCATTTTTGGATCTCATATTTAAGCATTTATACCCATAAACACAAAGGGTATATAGAGTCCAAATATTTCATGGAGTTAAATCTTATGAGTATTCCCATTTTTTATTATGATTCTATATTTATGTAATTGCATCACTTTTCCCTGATCTTTTAATGTGATGAGACTTATATGAATTGATGATTTGAGTATACAAAAAAATTAGAGATTTAATGGAAAATTTATCTCTTTTAATTACATACTTTCATGGAAATAGTAAAAAAATATATCTTAGAAGAGAGGGAAATTGAGGAAGAGAAGAGAATTCAATAAGAGTGGGTGGATCTAGGTATGAAAAAAATTATAAGGGAGATGAATATCTTTGGGATAGTGATTGTTTAGTTGTCCAATAGAAAAACTTTTCTTCTACTTCATCCTACGGAATCTAATCATTGTATTACTATTAGTGTGTATTAAGATTCTATACTTGATTTTTTATCCTACTGATCCAAAAGAGTGTAAATATTTTGAAAAAATATGATTTATTTAAAAGTTTCATAGGAAAGAATCTCAAAGTGGGAGAGGTCATGATTTATATTTTACATAAATATATTAGGGATATTCTAGTGTACCATAATATATAACTTGTTGTATGTCACTAGGGAGGACTGGTCATAGAGGAATCATAGGTTACTAAGGATAGTCTTAGTAAGGGCATGCTATACAAGGGTGACTAAAAACATAAAGGTTGGGTCAGGGTATAGGGTTATACCAGTTATTCACTATTGAGTTGGTGAAAATTGATCTTAGTAAGTGATATTACATGGTTATAGGTATTATTATTTTTTCCTATACTATGGTCAATATATTATTTGATTCTAGTGATTTTTATTCTTTTATTATATCTTATTTAGCATTTAAACCAGGTTCAAATGTTGTGTTTTTATCTATGAATACCCCATTAGTAGGAATAAAGGAGCCTATAAAAATATGTCTAGTAAGGGGCATTGATATATGAAGATATAAACATCTATGGTATTTATTTAGTATTGATATGGATGTATTTGATATGATTATTAGCATATATTGATTGTAATTTTTTTAGAAACATATAAATTATTATCAGGGACAAGTGACATTTTTCTATATTGGGATGAATCATATTTTTTTGGGAGAATGAAAATATCACACTAGTAGACCTAGGTATGATTTTGGGTAGCTAAAGAAGAATATATATTAGGTATAAGGATTATTTCTTGAAAAGTTTGAGGGTATTTATATTGTTTTTTATCCTCTTATGATTGATCAGTATTAATATGGGTTTCCTAATATTTGACAGGGTTGCTACAAGTGTGGGAAGTTGAATTTCTAATTAACTTAGTATCATGTATTGATCTCATCACAATAAATCCTTATCATATAACTATATCTAAGGTTATTGAGGAAAAATATCTATTGTTAGATCTTAAAATAAAAGGACTCATCATCTAAAGTGTGTCATTGTGGGATTCTATGATGTTTTTTTTCCTAAGAAGGCATATGAGATCTTGTGATTATATTTTCATTATCCAAGATTTAATTATATTTCCATAATTAATCAATATCGTTTCCCATAGACTGATGATTTTTTGAACAATTGAAATAAGATAAATGGGTTTAAAAAATGATCTTCAATTGGGATATCTTTAATAGTGAGTGTGAGATGAAGATGTTTCAAATATAATATTTTGGAATTTATAAGGTTGATTTAAATTCTTAGTAATGGAATCCAAAGTACAGAATGAACAATTGTGTTTTAAGACATGATGAACTATGTTTTCCATCCTTATATAGTATCTCTATTGATTTTTTAAATGATATATTGATATACTCAATATACTCTAAGTAACATGGGGATTATTTGATATTGTCTTGGACACATTGAGAGATCATTATTTATATTCCATGATATTGAAGTGCATTTCTAGATCTGAGTGGTGAAGTTTCTTAAACATGTTGTCTATGAATATAGTGAATTAATGGATTTTAAGAAAATGTATACTCTAATTTCTTGGGAGATTCATAAGAATGACTTCATGATACAAAGTTTTTTTGACTTATAGTTTATTATAGTTTACTTATCCTAGAAATTTTCTGCCTAACTTTATCAATGATAACATTGATTAGGAAATGGGTGAAGTTTAAATAGAAAAACAAATAAAAGGATTTATTTCAATATATAACGAATAAATTAACATCATCACCTATTATCATTTTATAATAACTAGTAAATAATTATGAGTCATATTGTTTGTATTTTGGTGTGGAATTAAGATGTGTTCTGATGTAGGAAGAGAGAGTAATGTCATATGGTTCTCATCAGTTTATGCTAAGAAAAAAGAATTATCCTACTTATGACATCTTTTTGGTTATGGTTGTGAATGAACCTAAATGATTGAAGCATTATTTTTTAGTGAAAATTTTATGGTATTATCCAATAAAATATCTTTAAGTATATATTTTATCAGAGGGGTTTGAATTTACAGTAGAGGAGATGGGTTGAATATCTAGAGTTGTTTTATTTTTAGAAGATATGTACTCTTAGAAAGGGAAATTCCACTACCAATGATTTAATAAATAAGTATTTAGTGATTTTTTTTCATTATTTGAAGGATAAATGAAAACTTATATCACTTTTCCTAGATATTTATCTTGATGTTTCCATGGATGAAGGTCTTGTTTTCCGGGAACCTTTGACTATCACTTCAACATTAAAGGAAGTAATAATGGAAGGTCAATGTTTAGAATCTGAATGTGGGGTTATTTATAAAATATTATATAATGGGGTTTAAATAACCAAGGTGTAATCTTGATATATATTATCTATATTTATATGTGTGGATTTAAGTTCTATTGTCCTTGTGGGAGGTAGTGATGAGAGATTTTCATATTTTGGGATGTGTCGTTTATCTTAGTTTGAAAAAGATATACCATAATGTTTAGTGATATTTTTGGTGTCCCTATATGAATCAAGACATGTATATTTTATTTCAATATATTTAACATGCCAATTAGTGACAGCTTAACATCATAGGATAATAGATAAATTTTAGTCATTTCATATACTAAATTGAAAATGAGATGATGTTAGTATATATTTTATGATGGGTTTACTGAAATTATAGAAGGGGAAATATATAGTTTGGGTTGTTATTGATCTATTGAAAAACTTTTTTATATTTTATTTTAATTATAAGTAATCAAATAGATTCAAATATTGGAAGGATTTAGGTTAGTGAAATTGTGTTACTTTGTGTGTTATCCAATAATATTATATCAGATCATGATTAGAGATTTACCTCTTGATTATTTCTGCGAAAATATTGGGTTATAAAGTTAATTTTAGAACAAAAAACATATATAGAAAGAAAACCTATAAGAGTGTACAATTTTGATTCTTGATGATATGATTTAGGTTTGTATTATTAATTTAGAACTAGAAAAAAGATCTATGATCATGGGTGAATACCATGGTTTTAGACCTAAATACCATGGCTATATGATACACCTTTGAGCATTACTACTATGGGTGATATAGATTTTTTCCATAAGTATTGGGTCTATATCCATAAGAACCTACCCATGTCTATAATCATATTTCCATAAGAAACCAATGAAAAACCTATTTCTATGGGTAGATCTACTAATTGTCGTAGGTCTATATCCATGAGAACTACCCATTGTAAGAGCTTCATACCTATAGGTAGGTGGTCATGGGTATGTGGTTTTTTTTAAATTATAAATCGTGAGCTTCGATCCTAGGAACTTTTAATTATATTATAAGGACTTATTTCACTTGGCTACAATGCATTACACACATTGTAACACCCCAAAATTATAAAAAATAATATTGTATTCGATAGAATGGATGACATGAAACACCACAATTAGAAGAAAATATAACACCATGAGACTTAATGATATAATTATTTTTAAATAAATTCAATCTATTAAATATATTTCACTACATAGAACATAGATTTTCGCTTGCATTACATGCAAAACTGAGATTATCTTGGGTTACACGCAACACCGAGTTTAAACAAAACATGAAATATTATTAAAATATTTATATTTAATATGATAATTATCACCCAGCTAATAAATTTGTGGGTATGAATAGTAATTACTAAATTTTAAAAAATATAATTATGTATTGATTATAAATAAAATAAGAATCATTTAAAAGGAAAATAATTTTTTTTTCTGAAACATTGTATTCTATCTAAAGTACAGTTTAACCTCCCTTTGCACACATGATTTAAAATAATTTTTTTCAAATTATATAAAAAATTTTTGTTTAATGGAAATTAATTTATAAATAATAATATCAGAATCATATTTGGGTTATTTTTTTATAAAATATTTTATTTTTCTATGAATAGTTAAAAATACTGAATTTTAATTGAAACCACCGTTTCGTTTAAATTATTTGTAAATAAAAATTTTATTTTTATTAGTTTTTACAGTAAAATATGTTAAATTATATATTAATTAATACAAATCAGTTTATTGGAATAATTTTCATATTGAATTTTGATATAAAATCCCTTTAAAATTTTGAATATTTTCTCATTAAAAACCCATTATCTCGTCATGTCTACGAGATTAATTTTTAATTTATTTTTTCCACTTATATGAATTAAATTTTAAAAAATGGATTCCAAATTTTAATAATAATAATTTTTAATTTTAAATAATTTATAATTATAAATAATTTGAACTTAATTTTTGATCAAAATAAATAGTAAAAACAATTAAAAGTAATTTCCACGGTTAAGGTAAAAATCGATTTACCGGAAGTTGAACTAAAAAGACAAGGGTTAAAAATGACCTACCAAATTTCACAACACCCAATTTCTAGAAATAGTTCAGCCTTATCTATTATATTTCGTATAATGGACCATTTTTGTAGATTTGTTCATGATAAAAATGTGAGTATGATTGAATCTTTTCAAAGAATTATAAGTGTTACACTCACCTCGCTTTTTAAAGGCCACCCTCTCCTCTATTTTTCACACATTAATAGAATTTTGGTTCATAAAACAAATAAAAAAATCACTTAAACAATTACGTAATATCATCTTAGAATAATTATTTTGGTCTTAATGTCAGCCCAGGAAATCTTTGCTGCAAACCCAAGGATGATACCTGAAGAAGAGGTAACATTCCTCAACAAGTTTTTTATTTTATTTGTTACTCCTCCTTAATTTTTTTATTAAACCATGATGATATAATAAAAATAGTATATTAAATATAATTTGATACTTTTATGTTAATTTCTGAAATAAAACTGTCCCCACTTTCATCAAATGTGTTATGGAATCATCATTTGTGTGTACGTTGGACTACCGCCTCACTAACCAATGTTATTCATTTTTCAATTATTACTTACCACGATTGGGAATGATGATGGATATAAATTATTTATATTATATTTATAAAATAATTATTCTTTTTGATTCATTATATCATATATACATTTTTATAACCCATTCCTTAGGGGATACAATAATGCCGCTTGTGTGTATGATGGAGTACCCCCTCGCGAAACGATGTGATTCATCTTTCACTTATGATTTACATAGAATTTAATAAGGATAATGTTAATAATTTTATGTGATATAAATTATATAATTATGATACTAATGACATATTTATCATTATTAAAAGACAATTTTCTTTCTTCCCTTTTCACTCACTTAAATATGATAACACTATTCTTGTATGTGTGGACTACCACATTCATGAGGCGATGTGACTCTACTTTCATCAAAAAACAATATAAATGATATATATAGGTATATAATATAGTAATTATGAAATTATTTTCATTATGGAATGATATAAAATTACTTACCACCTTTTCATAATGATTATTGAAAAATGGAAACGTTACTCATGTGTACGTACGACCTAACCTCTCCATGATTGTAACATATTTCATTTTTCATAACCATATTTAATGATGGTTTTAAAATTATAATTGATGTATAAATATAATAGTTATTTCACTATTATTATTCTTGATATTATGAAATAATATAATACTCACAAGAACTAGAACTCTATGACAAAGCATGAATGATAAAACAAGGCAATTAAGAGAAAAAATAATGAAAAAAATGAAATATTATTAATGAAATAGTGATAATATGTTATAAAAGGATCGTATATGATGTTAATATGGGTTTTGAAAATAACATTTTTAAACCATTATACAGGATTTTAATTCACATTCAACCAGAAGCAGGCAGGAGGCAAGGGATTTCATCTCAATTTTATTTCATTGAGGAATATTGTAATGATATGTACCTAGTTTCATTTATATGGTGAATATATTTCCCATTTGACATGTAATATCATGAATAATTAATTCTTCATTATGTTTTACTTTTTAATTTGAATTATTTCAACCAAGGGGATTTTAATTTAAAATTACCAAGTGGTAAATAATTTCTTAACTCAATTTATTTTAATCGAGTTATATCACTTATTCATTATAGTTTATATTATTAGATTCTGTGTATAATGAATTTTTATTATCTAATTACGTATTGAAACTTATATTATGATTATTTAATGTCAATACACATAATTGATTCACTAATTAATTTCCACTTCAACGTTATGATCTTTCTAAGGGTTTGATTCAAATATCATTTTAATCCGGATTATTTGTAGTTGAACTTACACTAAATGAAATTATTTTATAATTTCTAAATAAAACATTTATTTTTATTCTCTTATAGTCATTAATTATATTTTCAAGCAACAGTACCATTTTATAACTATTTTATTCTTAAAATTATTGAGAAAATGTTTCTAAGAATAACTAACTTCATTTCTCTCTTAGATATAAAAGTTTTTTTCTTACAAAACCATTTTTTTAAAATATATTAAATTTTATTAACCTTTTAAAAATTATTTTTTAAAGAAATTTTTACCCATTTTTACTTTTAAATTTTTTTTGGAAAGGAATATTCTTTTCATTTTCCAAATAAAGAACTTTTCTAATATTTTTATAATGAAAAAGGAATGTTCTTTTTAATTTATATGACATGTTCAAAATTAATTTCCATTATTGACATTATTTATTTAAAGCCTCCTTTGAAATTTTATAAGGTTATTTTTATAGAAATTTTTTTAAATAATTTTTTTGAAAATTATTAGTTTTTTATAAGTGATTTCAAAATAAAAGGATTTTAAAAATGTTTTATGTTTTAAAAAAGTGAATTTAAAAATGAAAAGGGTATTTTCCTCAAGAATATTTTTAAAGATTTTTTATTCATCAATGAAAAAAACCATCTATTTTACATATATTACACTGGGGATATATTGTATTGATATTATCCTTATTCTTTCTCTAGATGGTTTATGATTATTTTTTGACCAAGGATAATATTGACATTTATATCCTTATTTAATTTTGTAGTCATTAACTTACCCTTGAATTATTCACATTCATGTGATAATTGGACATTATATTTTCCTTAAATATCCATATTTTTTTATCATGGATATATTTATTTCTTAAACCATATATCCTTTATATATATAGTGTTCATCATTAAAAGTAATTTATTTTTCTAGGGAAATATTGATAAATCCATATTCTTTACTAAATACAAATATTTGATGATAAGGCACATTGTTTATGATTAAAATCATTTATTAAATATATGAGGAATTCTTTAGACATGCATGACATGGGTGGGACCCAGTTAATGATATCCCCTAAATGCATCGATAATTTCATAGGATTAATTAGTTGAATGGATTTAGTTAAATGGTTTTATATCCAGTAGTTTTAAACTATATTGAGAACAGATCTTGATTTTAAAGATATCATGTGACAGGGAAACATAAAATCCAATAATTAAGTCTTTCCTTCATTAAGAATTAAATGATTATCATCCATGATATTTCCACAATGATATTATCTCTAAATTCATTTCATTCTTATTTTATTATTTAAATGGAATGTGTGTTCAATTATTTACATTTCCATATTGATTATGAATTTTATTTAAATGATAGTCAAGTTATTTAAATTGAAGGTGTTGAATATTATCTATGAAATTTTCACATTAATATTATCTTTGGATACACTTCCTTCTCAGTTTACTGATTACATGGAATGCGTGTTAAGTTATTTACACTTCCCTATTGATTATTCTTATTGGAAAATTATTGATTATTCTATAATTATCCCTTAATAAGATTTTGAGCACACCCTTAATTTGGTTTCCTTCATAAGAATCAATTAAGTTTACTATTAATGATATGTATGAATATTCTAGATGGAATAAAGTTATTCTAAAGAAAATTATATTTTAATTTGTGTTTTCAAATGTAATATGGGAATCATGTAAATATCTATTTTACCCAAACTAATAAACTATCCGGTATTTTAGGATTCAATTACTTATATCTTATGAAAATGTAAAAAATCAGACACTGGCTCTGGGATATTGAGGCTGGGTTCGCTAGAAACACACATAAATAATTTTTAAATATTTATTATTATAATTTTTATAATAATTATAAAGGGACTTATGGCCATGTGACACCTACCTGTAGTTGTTGGGAGATCCCTAGTTGGTATTTGTACAATGGGAAGAGCTGTCTATGGGGGAATGGGTCCCTTGAGTGAGCTATGAACACAAGAAAGTTTTCCCATGGTAGTAGGGGTTCCCTGATGGGTCTATCACCATGGGAGACTTTGTTCATTGCTGTATGGAATTCCCACATTATACCTTCTCTCTCATGGTTCCGAAAATGATTTTACAACCTCATCCCATGGTCATGGTAAATATTTAATGTGGAAGTATATTCCCTACAACCATATTCAACTATGGCCTATTGACACAGACCAACCTTTAACTATGGTTCAACTGACTGTGGCTATAGAACTGTGGTCGTAGGTTAGTTTTTTAGTTGTGATTTTGGAGATGCATCAGAAAATAATATAGAATTAGTAGCTGTGGATTATAAAAATAGGTAATAATATATATATATATATATATATTATTTTTTAAAGATTTATATGTAAGGTAATTTCCATCACCCTTATGTTAGATAGATGTTGGTAATTATTCATTATTTAGGAATTATTTATCATAATATACTTTAGATAATATGTAAATGATAAACTAGAGATAATTATTACTCTGATTATGGAAAAATAAAATTTGGATCACAGGAATAACCATATTTAGTTTGATGTTGGAGATTATGTATTTATTTGGGTCTTATATCATTTGGGTCATCATATAATTTTCAATTAAAGGATGTTGGTACTATGTTTTTTCATACTACTTGATATTCTATAAAGAATCAGGGAGGTTTCTTTTTGATTTGAATTACCTTCAAAGTATAATGATATGTATGAAATATTATATATATCACAACTGAATAAATATGAATCAGATTCACCACATGTTATTAATTTTGATGATGTGGAAGTAGTTATAGATTGCATATTTTATACAAATGGTGGTCTATATTGTTGATCATGGTATGAATAGTTTTCAAGAAAAATCCAGGCCACTAATACTTTTTCTATGATAACATAGACTTATGTAAGAGTATACATTGGAATGAGAAGCTAAAATAAAGTCTTAATGGATATATTTATTCATTTATGATTTTTGATAATGCGTTTTTGAGATGATATGGCTTATGTTTGGGAGTTTGTAATGAACCAAATTGTTTGTGGTATGATTTTAATCATATTTTATATTTTTTTGGATTCATAATTTTTTTTAAATTAAATTTGGGAAATTAAGATAAAAAATGAGAGGGAGCTATTTTTTGAGGTGGTATATGATGGAATATCCTAGAAAGTACCAAAGGGTACATAGTGGTAGGGTACCAGGTACCTAGTAGAGGAGTTAGAGAAGTGGGTGATGTAGACTATATACTTTCTACCCAAAGGCTATGTATAAGGTACACAATCACCATTTTGGAGGTTTTTTTAAAGAATACATTTTGGTAATTGTGTTTTTATGGAATATTGTTGAAATTATGGGATTTATTTTCCCAAATGGAGAATCATATGAATTTATATCACCATAATCCATATTTTTTAAACTCTTCATACAAGTGGTGATTTCTATACCAGGTCTATCTAGAATCATGATCTATCAATGGTGTTGGGTTTGTCACAAACTGAATCTGGTCTCCATAATTACTGGTACCAAACCCAGCCCATTGAAAGGAACAAAGGGAGTTACCTATTCCCCAAGACTATAACAAGTTCCTGGGTATCATGTATTATGGTTTGGGAATGATTTACCTGAGTTTAGAATCATTTAATAACAAACAAAATCGATAAAACAAATCTGAACATTTATGCCAAAAATGCCTTAAATAAAATAAAGAACTGAAAAAATAGGTTTATACATAAAAAATAGGTCCAAATATACATAAAAGTATAATAAAAACATCCCATGGGACTCGACATGACAAGGGGTTACCACCCACAATCTCTATCCACAACACCGCACCAAGGGAAGAAACTAGCAACCCGAACCGCCATCACCCAAGGGATTGCCTTTACCCGCGTCAAACATGATCAAGTGTACTTACACCCAAGGAGTGTAAGAAGGCTGTGAGACTAATCCCAATATTATACCACCAAAAGGATTCCATATATCTAGTAATACAATATGAAAAGCACGAATGTTTTTGATAGACAAGAAATAGTGACAATAAATTCTAAAGAATGAAACTTTTAAAGGTAAACAATTTTTAAAATAAAATTTCAAAGAGTGAACATATTTGATTAAAACACGTAAGATAATGTAGTTTTTCATCCAAACACACACAAATTAAATGATAAATACAAAGATTCAATGAGCGAGAATCTCTGGAACACCCTTAGGAACTAGTTAGTTTTGGGCCCCATGTACCTCATATCTCAGTGTAAAGTAACCATAATAATATATTTTCTCAGGCACTAGACATTATTAGGGAACATAACCATAACATAGTGGTCCCAAAAAATCATCTATATAGTTTTTTAGTGTTGTAAATATCCAAATTCCTAAGTAAAACAAGGACAAAACCACTCCAGATCACTAGCATACCAGTACACATTCACCCATCTATATACCTGGGTCTTCCCCTTTGTGCTCAAACAAATTCCACATGTTAAAAAAAGGAAATTTCACATAAAATCATCAATTCTGGTCACACACATTAAAAATATTATCTACACATGTTTTCACCACTTATATCACTCAATAAAACTTTAAGAATTTCTATAAAACAACATCACAAAAATATAACAATGTTTTGCAAATGGAATCCATTAAAAACCCCACTTTGAACACCATGTGCATACCCATATTTGAACAAAACAGAATCTACCACACTAAATCATTTTAATAAAACCATTTCATTAGTTATAAAACAACCCCAAATGATCCAATATAGGATATCCATGAAAACACCCATTTTTACACAAAAATGCCATTTTAGCACCACTCACTTACCAAACGCCACCAAAAATAGTTTTCTCACTAATTAACAAGGAATATGAACACAAAAAAATTAAAAAACCATGAATTATAAATTATCCAAGAGTTCTTACACATGTAATCACCTACCACAAGTGTCAAAACACCAAATCTTTGTGCAAAAGTTCACCCGCACCTCTTCCGCACAACAAGAGAGTTCAATCAAACCTAAAACCACAATATTTGACCAAGAAACCCAAGAAAAAACCCAGGTTATAATCCATACTTGATTGAAAATATTTACTTTAAGAAGAAATAGAAAAAACCCTAAGAAAATGAAAGAAACCCTATGCAAATGGAAGGAGGAAGGAAGGAAACCCACTTACTAGAGAGATCTTGAATAAATTACCACAAATCCACCAAAAGATGAATCTACAAGAAACCAAAATAGATAGAGAGGATAGAATGAGGACAAGGATGTAAAGTGGCCACTAAAATGGGAAAAAATAGTGAAAATTTAATGATTTATGAATGAAACAAATTACCTTCCTAAATTTGGATGATTTGAGAAACCCTAAGAAAGTTTTCCCTAATCCATGATGAAAATAAGCTCCAAAGAGGAAAAATAGATAATGGGGGTGAGACGAGGGTTTTTGGGCTTATATTGGGAGCTGTAATCACTAAAAAACATTAAAAATGAATGAGATATTAAGGAATTAATTTTTTTAAAGCAAGAAATGGGATCATGGGTTGGAACAATACCTAACTGAATCACCCAAATAAAAAATGATAATGAGTTCATAAGGGGTAAAGATAGACATGGTGGTTATAATAGGTTAGGGGAGGCCATGTGGGAAGTTTAATGGGTGAAAAATGTTAAAAAATGAAGGATTTATAAAAAAATTGTTTTTAAATCTGGAAATGGGATCACAGTTTGGCCCAAATCATGATGAAAACCACCTTTCTCCAAAAATACATGGGAATGCCAAAAAAAATCAATAACAAAAATTAAATGAAAAATATCTTTAAAATAAGTCATGGATTTGAAAATTCTTCCCACCATAAAAACATTCCGCCCTCAGAAAGTAATCTTGAAGCCTGATCAGATAAGAGAAATGGAAAATGCTCTTCGACCCCGGACTTCTTCTCCCATGTCTAATGATCATCAGTCCCATGCTGCCAGAGGAATCAAACTAGAGGAGTATCCTTACCTTGAATATTTTTTTGGGAATCCATAATTCGCACTAGCTGCTCAAACACCGATAAATCAGGCTCTATCTTCAGTTCTTCCCAATTCAGTACCTGGGATGGATATATGTTGTACTTTTTCAACTGGGAGACGTGGAAGATATAATTAATGGAAGTCAAACAAGAATCCAAGGCCAACATGTATTCCACCCTTCGAATAGTCTTGGTGATCTCAAAAAGATCGATATACCGTGGCATTAGATTTCCTTTTTTCCCAATCGACGATCACCCAGACGAGGGTCCGCTTTCAAGAGTACCCTATCACCCCTAGAAAACTCTAGGTATCAATGCCTCTGGTAAGAATAATATTTATGATGAATATGAGCAATAGAAAATCATTTCATGATCAAATTTAACTTTTTAGATATCTCCTTCACAAGGATCATCCCTAATAGTGAAGTCTCACCTAAATCAACCCGATATAGGGGGGACCGACATGGCTGACCACAGAGCAACTCAAAAGGAACCATTCGATTTGAGGATTGGTAACTATTATTATAAGAAAATTCATCCAATACCAAATAGATTTTTCATGAACCTACAAAGTTCAAAACACATGCACAAAGCATGTCCTCCAAGATCTGATTCGCTCGATCTATCTGACCATCCATTTGAGGATGGTAAATCATTCTCATCTTAATCTGAAACCCCAAGGCCTTTTGACGGCCTTACCAAAACCAAGAAGTGAAACATGGGTCTCTATCTGAGACAACTCCTAACAGTACACCATGAAGACTTAGCACCTCTTGGAGATACAAATGGCCCAACTCATCCACTTTAGAAGTATCTTTAATCAGAATGAAGTGGGATGATTTGGTCAAATGATCAATTACCACCCAAATGGAATTCTTACCCTGCGGTATATGAGGTAATCCAACAATTAATTTCATGGTGACCTTATCCCACTTTTAGGTAGGAATGGGTTATGGATGGAGAAAACATGAGGTCCTTTGGTGCTCCTATTTCACCTACTGGCATGTGTAGCATTTCGACATGAATTAATCTATTTCCTATCTCATACTTGGCCACCAAAACTATCAATGCGCATCACAATACATCTTTGTGACACTCAGACGAAAATTCCACTGGGACTAGTGGCGATCCCACATCACCACATTCTATAGAGACGATGACACTAACGAATAGCCCTTGAAGGACAAGATGTCGTCAGGAGACGATGGCCAAACAGAAGACTTCTCCCCACCATAAATAAATATCCTTCACCACTTAAAAATCTCATCACTGGGATTTTCTTTTTGAATCGACTCCAAAAGAGAAGGAGTCAACTGAATGGTCACCAAGAACACACTTCCACTATGCTTATTGGTCTCCATAAGAATCTAAGAAAAGATCCCCATCAGAGTCCACTCATCACTATAATTCTTCAAGGCATGCACTGGTACTTTTATACTAAATGAATCTGTTAAAAAATTACCCTTTCTCGGGGTATAAACAATGTCAAATTCTATCCCCTTAAAGTACTCTATCCAATTGAGTTACCTTAGATTGAAGTCTTTCTGTGAGAAGATGTATGCCGAGATTTTGTGATCAGAATAGACTATAAAATTCTCCCCAAAGAGGTAGTGACACCAAGTCTTCAAAGCATGTATCACCAATGCTAACTCCATGTTGTGGGTCAGATAAATATTTTCGCGGGATCAGAGTTTGAGAGAACCATATGCCACCACATGATCACCCTGTACAAGCACACACCCAAGACCCATACCTGAAGCATTAAAATAAACCACATACCTCTTTCCAGCCTCTAGAACAATCATCATGGGGGCAGTATTAAACCACCACTTTAGTCCCTCAAATGATTCCGAACACTCTGGACCCCATAAAAACTTCACCCCTTTCAGGGTGAGTGTGATCATGGGTGAAGAAAGCTAAGAGAAATCCCGAACAAACCGCCTATAGTAACTAGCCAGGCAGAGGAAACTTCTAATCTCGAACACATTCTTTGTATTTTCCCATGACATAACCACATTGATATTCTCGGGGTCCACTAAAACCCCCTGCTCTGAGATCACATTCCCCATAAAATTTACCTCCCTGATCCAGAAAGTGTACTTGGACAACTTTTCATAGAGGCGGTAATCCTACAAAGTGCCCAATATGATCCGCAGATGATGCTCATGTCCCTCCTCGGATCAAAAGTACACAAGGATGTCGTCCACAAAAACCACAAAGAAAGAATCAATATACTGGTGGAACAACCTATTCAAGAGTTCCATAAAGACCACTAGAGCATTGGTCAATCCGAAGGGCATGACCAGATACTCAAAGTGGTCGTACCTGCTTTAGAAGGCTGTCTTTGGGATATCTTCCTCTTTCAACTTGAGTTAATGGTATCCCAAATTCAAGTGTATTTTCAAGGACCAATTTTTACCCTTAAAATAGTCAAACAAATCATCTATTCAGGGAAAAATATATTTTTTATTGATGGTAACTTTTTTCAGCTTTCGATAGTCAATGCACAACTGGAGGGACCCATCAACCTTCTTCACAAAGAGAACATGAGCTGCCCAAGGAAAGATGCTCAGGTGAATGAATCCTTTGGATTCTAATTAATCTGTCTAAATATTTAATTACATTAATTCAACGGGGTCCATACATTATGAGGGAAGAGATACCAGCTATGTTCCTAGCACCAAATCAATCGAGAACTCCGCATCCCGCTCTGGAGGAAAGACTAAAAAATCATATGGTAATACCTTTGAGAAATCATCCACTACATGAGGTAACCCACCCTCAATAACATGAACATTGTCCTCTATAATGAGCGACGATAAATAGAATATAAAATTCCCCAACTCAGGTAGTGGAGGTTCCACACGACCTGACCAAGGATCCCATTCCCCATAAAAAAACTGCGGACTTCCATCTGCTGCCGTGAAACTCACCCACCACCTATAGAAATCGATGTGCGCCTGAAATTGTAAATTCCAATCGATGCCATGTATTACATAAAATAGATACATATCTAATACCTGGAGGTCCCTCTATATCTCCACCCCTGACACGGAAAGCCCACATAATGGAAACCTAATACCCTGCTCCTTCTTTCGCAGCTGCGCCACCAACTCCATCACAAAATATGAAAGCTCAGTTGTAAAATTCATCATGTTCACAGTATGGGAAGAGATGAATGAAATAGAAGAAATTGTACCAAAAGAGAAGTATCTATAAAAGAGGGAATCATAATGGTACCTCAAATAGACAATGGTCTCACCTCTGATTCTCCTGGAGCATGATCCACCGCTTAAAGATTCTTAGTCATTTCTTGAGAACAACCACTCACATGTGGCTCTTCCCGATAATGGATCTTCCCAGAAGATGATCCAACCCTATCACCACAATCACCAAACTGAGATCCCCCTATCCTCGATGGCTCTGAATGGGCTATCACTCCCCTAGAATCCACTGATCCTACCCCACTTTGGAGTGGACGTGCCATCCTAAAAAATCACTACAACTGTCCCATACCACCACACTAATAACAAGGCTTCATAGTAAAAGTGAATACTGGTCGGATGTGCCCTGGACTCCCACACTGGTGGCATACAGTGGTCCTCTAATCAGAATCCACTGAAGAAAACTGTCTGGAAGGATGGCCTGAGCTTCCACCCCCTTCTTTCCGTACTCCTCTCGCTTCCTTTTCTTCCCAAAATAGATTCCACTACCCAGAACTGATATCTTCCTAGAAAATCCATCCCCCCCTTGTGGTTGATATCCACCATACACGCTCAATCAACTAAATATTCATAGGTTTTCATCTTGAACATGAAGACTTGGGAATAGATCTTTGTCCGTAGGCCTCTCTTGAACTTGTGGGATTTTATCTACTCATTAGAGACCATTTCCAGAGAATACCAGAACCACTTAGAAAAATAGTTGGGGTAATCAATCACAAAAATATCCCCCTAAACAAGCTCCATAAACTCTTGAGATCGATAATATGACAAAACTTCATGGTAGTACTGGTCGTTGAAGATTAAATTGAATTTATTCCATATCATATGCTCGTGCTTCCTAGCTTGAAGCACTCATTGCCACCACCTGTGGCTGGTACCCTCTTACAAGAAAGAGGAACACTTCACCCCGAACTCCTCAGGTGTGTCCAAGAACTCAAACATGCACTCGATATTTTTGATCCACTCCTCCGCTTCTTGGGATTCTGTGATACCTCCAAAAGTAGGAGGCTAGTTTTTCAGAAACTTCTAGGATTTTTACTTCCTAGGACATGTCTCATATTCCCTAAATAGGGATAGAATTGCAGACAGTCCTTATCCTAGATATTGGACAACCCAAACCATAACCTTTACTAGCCTCTGATCAAGCGATGTGGGAGAAATCTCTTCAGCTTCCTCCCGTGGGTACATGGGAGATTTTTGGGGGGGCATGTTGCTACAAAAGACAACAGTCATTAAAAAAATCAGTAAAACAGTTCTGAAAATTTTATCAATAACATCACATATAAATAATCAAAACACATTACTGTAGTAAAAGAAACAACTACTCCACCCCCACCCAATGTCCACGTGTAGTCTTCATCCCATACGTCTCACCTAGAAGTGAAGTCAAACAAACAATTATAATCTACAATAGTGACTGTAGGTATACCATGAGAGGTGTGGGCTATTCAACCTACACACAAATAAAACTTTTATCCCCGATAGTCCTAGATCTTGTTTATCCCGATTCATCCCAAAATATTAATTCAACACAAAAAAATTAACCTGCCTTTGATACCATTTTTTCACGAACTAAATATGATCTCCATAATTACCAACACCAAACCCATCCCATAAAAAGGAAAGAAGGGAATTTTTTATCCCATGGGCTGGAATAAGTGACCATTTATCATTATGGTTTGGGAATTATTTACCATAGTTTAGAATCACTTAATAACAAAAAATAATCAATAATCCAAATATGAAAATTTATGCCAAACATGCCTTAAATAAAATCCATAACTGGATAAATTAGTTTAAACACGACACAATAGGTCCAAAGATACATAAAATTAGCATCAAAACATCCCAAGTGACCCCACACGAAAAGGGGTTATCACCTATAAGACTTCTCCACAACACCACACCAAGGGAAGAAACTAGCAACCCGAACTGCCATCACCCAAGGCCTTGCCTTTACCCGTGTCAAATATGGTCAAGTCCACTTACACCCAAGGGGTGTAAGTAGGGTGTGGTCTTAAGAACAATATTACACCACACAAATGATTCCATATATTAAGAAACACAATATGAAAAGAATTCATGTTTTTGAAAAATAAGAAATGGTGGCAATAAATTCTAAAGAATGAAACTTTTAAAGGTAAAAAATTTTCAAAGGAAAAATTCAAAGAGTGAACACATTTAATTAAAAAATATAATATACTGCATTTTTATATCCAATAACACCCTAGTTCAATGATAAATATAATGATCCCGTGAGCACTAATCTCGGGAACACCCTTAGCCACTAGTTAGTTTCGGGTCCCATGTACCTCGTATCTCGGTGTTATGTAACCATAGTAATATCTGTTATCCTACACGATCAACTAGTAGGGAACATAAAAATACCTTATTGGTCCCCAAACACCATGAATGTAGTTTTTTAGTGTTTTGAATTTCTAAATTTCTAAGGGAAATAGGGACAAAACTACTCTGGATCACTAGCGTACTAGTACACGCTCGCCCACCTAGATACCCGAGTTTCCCACTTTATGCTCAAACGAATTACACATGTTACAAATATCCAATTGCACATAAAAGCATCAGTTTGGTTCACACACATTAAAAAAAGTATCTACACATTCTTTTCACCACTTATATCACTCAATAAAACATTTAGAATTTCTATAAAACAACATCACAAAATATAACAATGTTTTGCAAATAAAATCCATTGAAAAACACATATTGGACACCATGTGCATACCCATATTTCACCAAAATAAAATTTAACTCACTATAAAATTTTAATAAAACCATTTAATCAATTATAAAACAACCCCAAATGATCCAATATGGGATATCCCTAAAAAACACCAATTTTCACACAAAAATGCCATTTTAGTACCATTCGCTTAACAAAAGCCACCCAAAATAGTTTTCACACCAATGAAAAAAGAATATGAACATGAAAAAAATTATAAATACAAAAATTATAAATCATCAAATATTACACATGGAATCCTCTACCACAATAGTTAAAAGACCAAATCCTTGTGCGAAAGTTCACCCGTACCACCGCCACACCACAAGGGAGTTCAATCAAACCTAAATGCACAATATTAGACCAAGAAAACCAATAAAAAACTATAGGATAGAATCCCTACATGATGGAAAATAGGAACTTCATTAATAAATGGATGAAACCCTAATTAAATGGAATAAACCATAAGAAAATGGGAAGAGGAAAGAACGAAACCCACTTACTTGAGATATATTGAAGAAATAACAACAAATCCATAGAAGGTTGAATCTCAAAGCAACCCAAACTAGTATAGAGGCTCTAATGAGGCTTATTAGGTCAAGTGGGGAATGAAATGGGAGAAAAATAGTAAAAATTGAATGATTTATGGATGAAACAAATTACCTTCTCAAATCTGAATGATTTGAGAAACCCTAAGAAATTTGACCCTAATCCATGATGTAAATGAGCTTGAAAGAGGAAAAATAGATAATGGGGATGATACTAGGGTTTTTTTATTGGATTGGGATGTAGAATCATTTAAAAAAATTAAAAAATCAATGATATATTAAATAATTAATGTTTTTTAAAGTAGGAAATAAGCTCACGGGTTAGCCCAATACCTAAGTAATCACCCAAATCAAAAATGATAATTGGTTCTTAAGGGTTCCAAATAGGAATTGTTGTCTGAATAGATTAGGGGAGGCCAAGTGGTAAGTATAATGGGCGAAAAATCTTAAAAAATGAAGGAATTATAAAAGAAACAAATTTTGTTTCTAAATTTGGAAATGATCTCACGGTTTGGCCCAAATCATGATGAAACCCCATTTCTCCAAAAATACACGGGAAATCCCCACAAAAAGAGAAATAATATAAATTGAATATTTTTTTTAAAATAATTCATGTAAGTGATAGGATTTATCTTAGTAAGATGTATAATAAACATATTCTTTTGTGAGAAGGAATTTAGTTTAGTTTCTTACAATTTCTAATTGACTTTTTTTCTTCTTGTTTGATATATTTTTGGTTTTATTTCATTCTAGAAGTAACTAATATTATTATATTAGTTTATACTATCTATTTTGAGTGTGTTAGTAAAACTCCTAAAATCATTAATTTTTAATCATGTTATTTTTTTCGAATTTTTCAGTGCCTTTAGGATTTAAAAAATCATGTGTTTTAAATGACATGGAAAATTAGTTCTAAATAAGAAAAGTAATTTTTTTATAAATTATTATGTGATATTAATATTTTATAAATGTATTCTAATGTTTAAATTATAGAATTTTATACTTAATTTTATGGGTTAATGATGAAAATTATTAAATAATTTATGAATTTAATTTAACCATTAATGGTGGAATTATTTTTTAATATACGAGGGATGAAATTGATGTTTTAGTTTCATTTTGACATTCCAAAGTGTTGTATAGTGCTATATAAATTAATTCAGTGAATTAATGAATTATGGTGAATTATTTTTGTTTAATAGATTGATGTTATGAGTGTTTTGGTTTCATTAACTACTATAATAAAGAAATCGTTAAATAAAAATACATCTAGAAAGGGATTTAAACAAATCTAGGTAAATAAATGTGTCATCTATGTGTTTTCATGATTTTTATTTGGAAAATATTTGTTATTAAAGTTACATTTACATGTTTTAAATTACTTTATTGATAAATTTAAGTGATAAGAAAAAGTGGAAATGATTTTTTGATGTCAGAGTTATTTAGAAATTGGTTTAAGTGGTTTAAAATAAGTTTTTTTGAAATATGTTTTTTATAAATGATATTTCAATGTATAAAATTTTGATTAAATTTAAAGGTGTTATCATGTGTGTTTAAAAATTGAATGATTTATTCTTATTAGATAACTAAGGGATGAATTGTTATATATTGTACTAAAAATAAAGTTGTGCTTTGGGTGATTTAATCTAACTCTTTTATTGAGTAATGTGACATGAAGTTAGTCACTCACAAGAATCCTTAGGTTATGGTGAGAAATATGAAATTAAAATGTGAGGCAAGAGTTTAGATAGAATATAACCTAGGTTTGGATTACATGATATGCTATGTGTTTAGAATATTAGAGGAAATGAGCCAAGTGTTTAGTAATCTTGTTATACGGTTGATATCGTAGGTCATACCAGCATTGGCCAAAACAAGTACGTGACTATTAATTTTATTATATAACTCTTCAATTTTATATATTTTTTATTCTTAAGATAATACCTTTTTTTATCTAGGGTTATATGGAATTATTACTTGGCCTAAATTCTTATATGAACAAGGGCCTTACAATTACATATACTGTAGGCAAAGAGGCACAATAACCTTATATGTTTTATTTAGATCCAAATAAAATGAAACAAACCCTCCCCATAACCTTCTTTAAGACTGATCCTTGCTCACCACCTAATGTTTCTATTGGATTATAGTGCCTTGTGTAGAGTCGTACTAGCCAATGGCATAAACACCATACCCCTCCTATCAATTCGGGGTTTGGTTTGCTCTATCTAGTGAAAAATGTCACTTTGATCCATTATCCTTGGGTTGATCTAGTATTTTCAAACCTAATCAACTCCACGGTCTGAATACCCTATTTCTAGAAGGTTTGTGATGGACCAAAGGCCATGTCACTTGATGTCTCCTTTTAAAAACCTAAAATACCTTTTAGGCTGCAAATTAATACTACTACACTACCCCACTACAGTAATCACACCGATACATTTCTGTAGTAAAATACTAGATCAACCTTTTAGAAACCTGAAATACCTGATGTCACCTTGGGTTGATCTAGTATTTTAAAATACTTGATGTCGCCTTTTAAAAACCTAAAATAACTTTTAGGCTGCAAATTAATACTACTACACTACCCCACTACAGTAATCACACCGATACATTGGTATAGTAAAACCATAACATCTTCTATAATACTTACTACTTTATTTTCATACTAAAAATAATATTGTTGAATAATTTAAACTCATTAAACCATTTATATGAGACCACATTAAATTCAAAGGTAGGCATAGAATTTTAATAGGTTTTAATAAGTATTTATTATCACTCCATGTATATATACAACCCTTGTGAATAAAAATTATATGTATTCTATTGAAGGCAATGGTATGAGGCCTTAGTAGTTAAGAGATAATAACAAAATATTTCTTGGTGGTGTTTGTGTATATATTTGGATTCATGTGTAGGGGTTATCCATAATTTCATTTATTTCCATTTTCCATTTTAATGTTCATACATTGGTAATTGAGTTTTACTTTAAATAACTGTTTGGATTTATGAATCTTATGTGTATTTTTTGGATTCTAACTTTAGTTTATTAAGAATGTTAGCTATGTTTTAATCTAATGATTGTTATTGTAATGATTATTTTGATACTTTGATGCAATATCCTATAGGCGATAAATCTACCCAAGAGATATTCGTGGACCCTCGATGATAATTTTCAACCTCTAGAGATCAGGTAGACCACTTGATGCTATGTAACATTTTGAATTGGAATCATGTTCATGCTGGGGAAGGATTATACAATTCTTAATTAAAGTGATTAATTATATCATTTTAATTTCTACATTATTCTTTATTTATTTGATAGTGAAATTATTTTTTTGATAAGGATATCATTTTGTAGTAATGTTTTTCGGATGTATTTAGTTTCTTATTTCTTTTTTGATTTATGAGGATAAAAATATTTTAAGAGGTATTTAATGTAGTGGAATAAAAATTATTGGTATTTTTTGTTGTGATTTTTTGTGGTGTATATAGAGTAAGGGTTAATTTTTTGGGCTAATTATAGAACAAGTTCTTAATTATAGATTATTAGATAAACCATTTCATGGGTTAGACCTACAACGTAATGGATTTTTCCTTCATCATGGTTTGTAGGTTTATCACATTATAGAGGTAATGTATTGTGAGGGAAGACTTCCATGGATACTACTCTCCACAAAGAGGATAAATATATCATGTTTTTGGTCATTATGATGTGGTTGGAATAAAATTACCATTTATCATATCAATGCTTGAAATTATATTTGTTGGAGTTAATATTTTAATATAGAAAAAATTAAATCATGGTTTCTCTTTATGGTTTGGGAAAACTTTGTTTAAGGAAAGGTTCATGATATTGGTCTCATGGTTTTAAATTTATTAAAGGATAATTAATTTTAGTTTTTATATACCATAATGGTTTTTATTAGAATCATATTTCAAAAATAAACAAATTGGAGATATCTAAATGTTTAAATAATTAAGTCACTGTGGTTTTTGGATTAGCATAGACTAGACTATACCATAACTTAGTTTAGCTCAACATGCCACAAATTTGTTTCTTTTTAACTAAATATAAATTTTATCATCCCTCATATATCACAATCAGTAATTTTATATCCCATGTAATTTATTATAATAAATGACCCTCATTTGGTGGTTGTTGAGTGTTTTGGATAGATCTAAGACTTCATATTCTCATGGGATTCAGTCCACATGATCTAAAGGTACATTTTTTAATTTCCAACTTATTTAACCTATTATCCATTCTTTAGGGCTTCCAAAAAAATGGTTGATGCATTAGTATTCTTGGGGGTTGATGTAACATCCTGTTTTTTAATAAAATATATATTTACTTTATTATTAGAATTTTAATTGAAAATAATTCAATGTTTGTAGTATTAATAAAAGAAAGATGTAAGTGAATATTAATTTTTTAAATAAATAAATATGATATAATAAAAATTACTAAATAATATTTTTACTAGTGGAAAATAGATAAAATATGTTTTAAAATAATTTTATTTGTTTAATTATAAAATTATTTACATGAAATAATATAAAATATTTGTTTTAATAATTAAATTTATGGAATTATAATTTTACTTTTGATATAAAAATGATTTATAATTATAAATAATTAACTTTATATGAGTCAATTTTGTTAAGTAACTTTTGCAATTAGTTTTATACAATATTTATAATTATAATTAAAACTTATACTTATATATACATAAAGTACTATTTAAAGCATGTAAAAATAATTATACTTCTACAAGAATAATTAAAGATAAGTTGATTTCTGAAGTATATAAATAAAATTATGACAATTATAAAAATATATATGTGTATTATTTGAATCATTAAAATTTAAGTAATATATTTTATTATAAAAAATGATTTATGACACTTAAATTCAAATAAATAAACTATTTTTTTCAAATTATTAATTAAAAGTAAAATATAAAAATATAAAAATTATTTTAATTGATTTATATGAATATAATTTTTTTAAACAAATTATAAAAATGATAATGTAAATTGAAATAAATAAAATTTTAAAACATTAAAAGAAATGTTAAAGATTTATAATTTTTTATAATATTATGATAATAATGAAATAATAAAAATTGAAAATCAAAAACATGAAAATGAAATAAGGATAAGGGTTTCTTTTCTTAGGGTAATCCTAAGCAGTGGATTGGGATAAGTCGAGTGAACTGAAGCGCTGAGGTCGGGTGATTGATCTGAGAATCGAGCAGAGAGGTTGAGCGTGACAACCCCAGTTGATGTTTGTACTCAAGTTAAGCTGACTAAAGGGGATAAAGGCCATCACGAATGAGGATGAAAGTTTGAACTCAGATTGAGGGAAAATGAGGTGTCCAAATGCCATATCTAAATCATGAAGAAGATAGATAGGTGTTCTTCATTGTCAATGTCATCCTCCTTCTTCATATTTTTCAGATCTGTAAGTAGGCGTCAAAATTTAATTTATAGGTTTTTAAATCCTCACAAAAATCTTTTCTATTATAATTTTTAATGCATTAACTCACTGATTTGTCGTTTTACTTAAATTTCTTCATCTTTCACTATTGACAATATCATTTTGATTATTTTTTGAATTTTTCTACCTTTGGATGTTGATTTTAAACATTGATATTAAATCTACAGCATTTGATACACCATTTTGACAAGGCTTTCAATCTGTTTTGGACATTTCAGTTTATGGATGTGGTTTAATGCATCTTGATGAAGACTTTACCAGTTGAAATCTATATTTGAATATATTTTGATTTTTTTTTGTAAATTTCATTTTGTATCTATCAACTAAATATGAAAATATATCTAAATATAACCTATAAACACAATGAAATTAAAATATATGTCTATACTATAGCTTGATCAAAAACCATCACCTCAAAATCAGAAATATTGAGATTGGGAAGTTTTTATATGGCCAAAAATAAAAATAATAAATATATAAAATTCCTTTTAAATTCTATCAATAGTATTTGAAACTAATATATAAGGTAGTGATTCTTTTTTTCTTGGGGGAATCCATCCTACAAGTTCGGATTGATGTGCGCAGAGAGGTTTTTATGGAAAGTCCATAGTTGCTTCCCTTTGCTTTGGTTTCTATTTTAAAGAGAGAGAGAAATTAAATGAATCCAAGAAAAGTTTTTGCAAACAAATTTATAAGAGATCAATTTATTTTATTTAAAGTATATAATTTGTGTTTATATGTAAAAAAGTTTATCTATTTATTATGAAAGTTTTCAAGAATATTATCTTGTGTACAAATTTATTAACAATAAATTTATTATTATATTTCCATAAAATTTTAATATTGAAAAGGAAAATAATTATATCTTTTTAAATAATTATTTAATTGTGGTTATAATGAAATAAATTACTATCTATCAATTATTCCTTCAAAATTATAATATAACAAGTAATTATTATGATTTATGTTATTATATGATTTACTTATTATTATATCAAAAAATAAAAAGTATCATTTTAAGTACAAAATTAAATGTACAATCTTAAATTTCAATTAATATATGGCCATAATCTCTAAATTATGACATTTGAAATATATATAGTACATAATATAATTTTATTAATTATTTGTGTTTACTAAATTATTCCTTTGAATGTAATAATCAATAAAAAATTATTTTTATGAGTTTTATGAACTAAAATTTTATTATAAGAATGGAAACTATTCTATTATTAATATTTAATGTATTTATGAGATGTCTAAATGTAGATATATTCAGTGGCTCCAATTTATCATAAGATTAATTAATTAATTTAGAAGTGCAAATTATTTTATAAGCATATGTGAATATGATGTAAATGTTTTTTAAGTAAAAAATAGTGAATAATTTAAGTATTTGTAAATAATTCCTAACAAGTTTTTATAAAAATTAGATACTTGAATATTGTAAATATGGTAGGGAATTGGGTACTGAACCCATGCTTCATAAAGTGGATAAGCCCAATACATCCTTTAATGTTTCAAGGGGCATCACTATTTTGTTTTCAAAATCTTTCATATTGTTTTCATAAAAATCACTATATTACTTTTTTAAATAATTTTTGGGCATAAATATTTTTAAAGTGTTATTGTATTTTCATGGTGTAATTAATTTCAATGATATTTTCAAATGGTATTACTAATGGTATTTTTGAATGTATTACCTAACGAATATTCCAAAGTACACTAAAATATTATTTCAAAGGAGATATCATAAAAGGTATATCACAGATTTTAAAACCCCTTACTGGGTAATTAAATAATCATCCCATTATTTAAAAACTATTTTCATAGGTATTATAGAAATTCTATGTCACACAAAGTTGTATGTGTAGTTAGTGCACATGAAGAAAATCATTTTATCTTATTAAAAATCTGAAAAACTATAATATATTGTCTATTTCTCAAGAAACTAGAAAAGAAAAGTTTTTAGAAATCTAAAATGATTTTTGTATTATTTTGTTTCTTTTATAAAAAAAATACGCAGCATTTTAAAGAACCGAATCCATAATCACGAGTTTGAGTTTTTTAATTGGTATAAGAGAAACAATCTGGAAATATTTATAGATTAGATGTTATATTTTGAGGAAAATAAGAATTATGCAATAAATTTTTCTAGGTAACTAAATTTTCATAGAATCTCTAGTATTTATTAATTCTGAAGATGGAAAATTTAGAATTTTCTTGAGTTTGATGAATGAATTGAGAGGGAACAATTCATTTAGTGGGGGGGGGGGATTTAACATCCCTAGTTTAAAAAAAGAATTATTTGTTTTATTATTTGGATTTTAATTAAATAATAATTCAATGTAAGTAATAATAATAAAAGAGTATTCTAAATGGAAATTAATTTATTAATTAAATAAATTATTTATAATAAGAAATTATTAAATAATATTTTCACTAGATGAAAACAGTTCAAATATATTTTAATGTAACCAAATTTATTTAATTATTAAATTATTAACGTGAAATAAAATAAAACTTTGCTTTAAAAAATTTAAGGAATTATAATTTAACATTTGAAAGAAAAATGATCTAGAAGTATAAATAATTAAATTTATATAAATAAATTTTATTAAGTAACTTTTATAGTTAGTTTTATAAAATATTTATAATTATAATTAAAATTATATACGTATATATATAATGGTTAAAACATGTAAAAATTGTTATACTTATATAAGAAAAATTAAATATAACTTTATTTCTAAAATATATAAATGATATTATGGTAATTATAAAAAAATATATGAGTATTATTTTTGGACTTTAAAATTTAAGTAATATATTTTATTTTGAGAAATGATTTTTGGTACTTAAATTCACATTTATCAACTATAATATAAAATAATGAATGAAAGGTAAAATATAAACATATATAAATTATGTTTAATATATTATATGCATATAATTTTATTAAAGAAATTATATAAATGATAATATAAAGTGAAATATGTTTTTTAAAACAACAAAAGAAATGTTAAATATTTATTAGGTTTTATAATATTAAGATAACAATGAAATAATAAAATGAAACCAAAAATTGAAAAAATGAAAATTAAGTTAGGATAGAGGTTTCTTTTCATGGAGGAAGCATGAGTAATGGATTGGGATAAATCCAGCAAACCAAATGACTGAGGTTAGGATCTCGAGTTGAGAATCGAGCAGAGAGGTCGAGCATGACAACACCAATTGATGTTCGTGCTCAAATCCGAGTTGACCAAAGTGGATGATGGCCATCATGAATGAGGATAAATGTTAAAAATATGATCAAGAGAAGATGAGATGTCCAAATTCTAGATATTAACCACAAAGGTGATATAGAGGTGTTCTTCATTGTCAATGTTATCCTTCTTCTTCAATTTTTTTCAGATCTATAAGTTTGTGTGTATATTTAATTTCTAGGTTTTTAAATCTTAACGAAGATATTTTCTATTATAATTTTTGGTTTATTAACTCATTAGTTCATCATTTTCCTTTAATTACTTCATTTTCACTATTGATGATCTCATTTTGATTCTTTTTTGAATTTTTCTACCTCGAGATATCGATTATAAACATTGATATTTAATTTATATAATTACATATACAATTTTGACAACATTTCTAATCTTTTTTAGGTCATTTAGTATATAGCTTTGGTTTGATGTGTCATACAGAAGTCTTTACTAGTTGTAATCGATATGTGCATCTATTTTGGATTTTTTTCATCGATTTCATTTTGTATCTATCAAATGAATGTAAAAATATATCTAAATCAAACCTATAACAATTATAAAATTAAAATATTTTTCTATACTATAGCTTGATCGACTAGCATCACCTCGGAACCGGAATTTTTGAGATTAAAATGTCTATATATGGTTGAAGATAAAAATAATAAATATATACAATTATTTTTAATGTCTATCAATTGTAATTGAATCTACTATATACAGAATTTCTTTAGTTTTCATCGGGGAATATATCCTTATTGATTTGTTGAATGTGAGTGGTTTGGTTTCTATGGAAAGTCCATAACTACATCCCTTCATATTTTTTCTATCCGAAAGATCAAGAGAAATTAAATGAATCCAAGAAGAAGTTTCTGCAAACAAATTTGTATAAGAAAAATTTCTTTTCTTTAAATTATATAATTTTTATTTTATATAAAAGGAATCTCATCTATTTACTATTAATGTTTTCAAAAATATTATATTTTGGTCAAATTTATTCGTAATAAATTTCTTAATTTATTTCTTTAAAATTTAATTATTGAAAGAGAAAATGATTATTTCTTTTTATATAATTATTTACTTTTGATTATAGTGAAGGAAATAATTATTTTTCTATTATTCATTCAAAATAATAATATAAAAATTAGTTCTTATGATTTATGTTATGATATCATTTTTTGATTATCATTTTAAATAATAAAAACTATCATTTTATGTTTAAAATTACATATACAATCATGAATGTTAATTACGATATGGCCATAATCTCAAAATTACAAAATTTCATGTATTTATACTACACAATATAGTTTTATTAACTATATATGTGTATTAAATTATTTATTTGAAGTAAATACTCAATAAAAATGATTTTTTATGAGTTTAATGAATGAAAATTTTAATATAATAATGTTATTTATTCTATCATTAACATTATATGTATTTACAAGATGTTTAAAAGTGAAGAAATTCAGTTACTTCAATTTATCATAAGTTTTTTTAATTAAGGTATATGTATAAATTTGTTTATAAATCTATATGAATATGATGTTAATGTTTTTAATGTAGAAAACCCAGTGAATAATTTTTTTATAGCTCAAGATGGCTTAAAATGTTTTTATAAAAATTAGGCACTTGAATGTTGTAAATATGGTCAGGAATTCGGATGTGAACCCATCTCTCCTTATGTGGGTAGACCAAATATAGCCTTCAATATTTCAAGGGTCCATAATGTTTTGTTTTCAAAATCATTAATATTATTTTCATAAAAATAATTGGATTTTTTTTAAACAATTTTTGAGCATAAGAATTTTTAAAGTGTAATAGTAATTTCAAGGCCTCATTAATTCCAATGATATTTTCCAATGGTATTTTCAAAAGTATTATCAAAAGAATATTCCAGAGTATAGTTAAATATTATTTTACAAAGGGATTTCATAAAAGGTATATCACTAATTTTAAATCCCCTTACTGAGAAATTAATTTATCACCCGATTTTTTTTAAAAATATTCTCACACGTATAATAGAAGTTATAAGTCAAACATCATCTCACGTGGATTTTGCGAACACAAAGAAAATTTATTTATTTTATAAAAACTATGATAAATGGTGATATGTTGCATATTTCTTCAAAACCTACACAAGAAAAGTTCCTAAAAATGTAAAATTCTTTGTGTATTTTGTAGTTTCTTTTAATATAAAAAATATACAACATTTTAAAGCACTAAATTCGGAATCATAGGTTTGGGTTGTTATAGTTTATTCATGGTTGGTGGACTATATGTTCAATGAAGGATTCTTGTAAGCACATAAAATTTTGAATTTTAGATAGAATGTGGTGGTGTTTATTTGGGTTGGATATGGTGATGCGTATGAGGTGGTGGGTAGATATAGTGGAGGTTGCTTATATTTTATAACTCTTATTTTATTATGTTAATTGATTAATATATATATGTAACAGCCCAAGATTTTATAAAAAAATATTCTTTTTAATTTTATTAATGTCTTGTGTTGTACGCTACACCAAAAGGAGCTTGCACAACACGCATCCTTGACTTGCCTTGCATTACACGCAATCACGACCTTCCTCGATAGCGTGTGTAATACGCAATACCGAGTTTCACTAAACAACGATATGCTATTAAAATATTATTAAAACTAGCCGGTATGAATAGTAATAACCACTTTTTAAAATTCTGTAAATCTTATTTTTCAAAATGAACTTCATTTTTGGATTCGGAGTATCGAATTTAGCCTAAGGTGAAATTTTGGTACATTTCGGATAACTTTCATATTCTGATGAATAGTGAAAATTACTAAATTATAATTAAAAAACAACTTTTTTAATCGAAATAATTAATAGTGATAAATTATTAATTGGAGTAGTTTTAAAGTATATTTAGAATATATTTTTACAATTTAATACAATGTTGGTCATTGGATGTAATTGCACATTTAAACCAGACATAAACAAGTGTCAATCTTTTGATAGATATTGTTTCTTAAAAACATGCTATTTGTTTTAACAGTGGGATTTAATTATAAAATTAATTAATGCAACTTCTATGTTATGAATTTGGTAAAATAGACTTCATTTTTGAATTCGGAATATGAAATATAGCTTAGGATGAAATTTTGGCATTTTTCTGAAAACCTTCATTTTTTGATGAATAGTGAAACTACTAAGTGGTAGTTAAAAAAAATGAATTTTTCATAAAACTTAATTTTGCCGCTTCTGTGAATGGAATTTCAAAAATCCGAGAGACACGGTTGATGTCAGTAAGTAAAATGTGGTTCAATGAGATGAAAATAATTTTTGGTGAATAGTAACTTTTTACTTTTATTTACCACGGTTAAAAGTAAATAGGGTAATTAAGGGTAATAATGATATTAATATTACCCTAACACATGTCCTAATTCTATTGGACAAGTTTATCTCGACCAAAAACAACCTTAAGTGTAAAATATTATCATTTAGGACCACTTGGATTAGATTAGGACATTTATTATTATTTAATTCAAAGAAGAGTTAAAAGAGTTAAAATCAAAGTTTATTCACTAAAACATTTTTAATATGGGGTTATACATAAGATAAATTCGACTATAAATATTCATTAGAAAGCTAACAATATTTCCTATATAATGATATTTTATTTATAATTTTTAGACTTTAAATAAATTAATTTATTTATGACACAACGATGATGCAGTAATTACCCTTTTAAGGAAATATTAACATAAGTGATGTTATAAATACTCAAATGAATGTAATTTGAGACTTTTTATGAATTACACTAATTTTCTAGGTCACTATGATATATTAGTGTTGATTTAATCAACTTGGTTCGAACATATAATTCTGTTATGACTTTCACAAAAATCATATATCAAATAGTGTCAAAATTGACACAAAATAGTTTTTAAATAAACTATTATATTATTAATTGTTATTTTATTCCTAAAAATCTAAAGTTCGGCCAAATGACTTAGATAAGGATATATATATTAATAATAAACAATTTGGGGTTCGTTTGGCATGTTATAGTAAGTGTATTAACCATATAGTGAATGAAAACAAAAAGACACGGTAAAAGTTAAATTATTTAACTTAGAGTTAAATCTAATTGATAAGGTTAAAATAAGAACCTAAACTTGTCTAAATCCTATTGGTTGATAGTATTTCGACCCATCCCCACTTTAGCTTCGAAATAAGACCCTTTGGAACCATTATAAACCGATTTTTACTTTAATATAAAATAATATTTTGAGATATTCCTAAGGTGCCCCTCTCCTCCCTTATAAAAGGGCACCTCCTCCCCCTCCTCCTCACACCAATTTGAGCACTCAAGCTCGGCCAAACCCTGCCAAAATCTCTTCTCCACTTCCCTAGCAACATCCTAGAGGTTCTTGTCTTTCTCAAAGACAAATTTTAGTTCCCTAAGAGGAGGTCTCCAAAAGGCGCTTCAAAGAAGAGGTAATTATCGTTACCAATTCTTTCATCTTTATTTCTTCTTCTACTTCTTCTTCTTAGGTTGTTTCATTATGAAGTAATAACATCAGTATCACTCATATACTTATATGTTATTATAAGTATGAAACAACCCTATTTCACCATCTATCTATCCTACGGAAAAAGAAATCACTACGCCTGCGTACGTACGGAATACCGTCTCCACGCCGTGGTGTAATCTATTTTCCACCACCACCTTACATGGATGGGTATAATGGTGTAAAGAATAACTATACATAGTTATTAAAACATCATATTGATTCTGATATATTGTATAATCCACTCCAATTCAATTCAATATTTATGGAAATGATATCATCGCTCGTGCGTACGTACGGACTACCGTCTCCACGACGCGATGAGATTCATTCTCCATGTTAACCATTTAAGAATGATTATAAAGTATATATAAGAAATAATAATGAAATATATGAAATTATAAAGCTACTGGATTTATGTATATATATATATGTATGTCATCTACTTACTTCCATTCAAGACAATAGGGAAAGGAAAACAGCGTTCATGCGTACGTACGGACTACCGTCTCCATGAACGGTGTTTTTCATTTCATTTATCTATCTATTATATATATATATATACTGAATATATATGATATATAAATCATAATTTATATTCTTTAAGTAAGTAAATCATGATATAAGTAATAATAATGTCAAGAACAACAAGTCAAAACACCTACGATAAAAGAAACGATTTTACCCAAAACGCTTCTTTAACATGGAATTTACAAAAGAACGGGTAATATAATGTCATAAGTGAACCATATATGATATCATAAAAATGAATATGATTCTTTAATAAGTCAATGACATTATTTAAACCATTATACAGGAGCTTCGGACACGTACAAAGCAAATCGGACCTAAGGTAAGGGGAAATATCACAATCTCATTTTTATCCGAGATTGTTTATTCGTAAGTATTTACTGGGGTGTATTTTATCATCCATGTCCATGTTTCATCAATATGTAATATTAATTCCATCCACCTACAATTGTTTAAATCAATTTTTACCTTCAGTAAGTTTTTAGTAAAAGATATGAAAGGAATCTTTTGTCATTTTTCATACGAGGTACTTTTTGACTTTTCCGACAAAAGTACGAAGAATGTTTTTTTTAACTTATACGGCATGAATGGATTTTTAAAACATTATTTCCAAGAAGCTTACTTTACAAGTTTTCAAGTTTATTTTTAATCAACTTCTTTTATTTTAAAGTCGTATGACATGTTATGAAAGGAAAAATGTTTTTGAAGAAGAAAGGATATTTTCCTCAAGAATGGAGTTCAAGTGTTTTATCAAAATTATTTTCCATCTAAGATAATAAAAGGGTTCCGTTTTTATCCATATTATTACATTGGTTTGATTATGTTGTGATGAAAATATTTTTTTATGAATTCCTTTATCGTATATGAATTGTTTTATGATGTCATGTTGTTTAAGAATCCCATTTTTATTACATGGGTTACGCTATGATGTATGGTTTATGATTATGTGGCACACATAAGAAAGGATTCATTATAAGATGGGTGGGACCTATATCTCCCTCCAATGCATTGGGTAAAGATTTTATATCTCATGAGATAGACAGGGCTGGAACGGTAGGTTATACCGGTTCAGTGAAACAGGACTGAAACGAGGGTTACTCGATTCAGAAAGGGACTTTGTCCACTAAGATAGTCTTGGCAATTAGTCTTGACTAAAAAGAAATGATTCTCTATGATTATGTGTGTATGCCACAAAGTTTCATGTTTTAAGTTATGATTATTGATATTACTTTTTCACTGCCATGATTTATCCCATGATTGTGAAATTATGCTCTCTTTTGCAGGTTATGATTTCCAAAATGTTATGTTCTTATGAATATAATGTGATTGATATTTTTTTTGTTTACCCTTACTGAGCATTTGAGCTCACCCTTTTATGTTTTCTTTTCCCCAGGATATAAAGAAAGGTTTTAGGTAAAAAAAAGGAAGATCTTTATGGGAGATTTTGAAGAACTTTCACCACGATTAGAAGATTATAGTCCGAGTTTCCAAAGACACTAAACTATTACGGTCCTTATGTGTGTGTGTTTTTGTAATGTACTAAGTATTCCGAAAAAGTAATGTAATGTCAATGTACGTCAAGATACGGGTCTCTACAGTTGGTATCTAAGGAAAGGTTTAGTCAACCTTTGGAAACTAGGATGCGAAAACGTTAGTGAGATCCCTAGAGATATTTCTAAGGTATGTCTAGGGATGTCTCTAAGGTTAAGTATACGTATAGGTTATAGTCCTATAATTTCTCTAACGATCTTAGAATTTAACCTAAGATGTTATTGAGGGTACTACCCCTTTATTATGTTGTTTTCCCTAGCATGATTTTTGCCTCTCACACTATTCTTTTGGGGTTTTAGACGATGGCTGGAACCCGAAGGAACCGTGTTGATCAATGCAATGGACAATGCAATGATTGTCCCCCTGAGCAACCAAACGATATGGGAGCTGGAATGAAAAATCTTGTAGCCATGCTCACACAACTTTCTCAAGCTATGAATCATGCAGGACTTCCAAACGAGCAAAGTAAGGAGCAACATTCTGTTGAATCTTTCATGAGGCAGCGTCCGCCTTCTTTCAGTGGGTCTACTGATCCATTAGTTGCTGAACAATGGATTAGTACTACTGAAAAGATATTTTCAGTTCTTCAATGTTCTGAATATGATAAAGTCATCTTAGCAGTATATCGTTTGGAAGGTGAAGCTGATCAATGGTGGAATCTTATCAAGAATACGAGGCAAAGAGATGAAATTGATTCCATGGAATGGGACGAGTTCAAGAACTTGTTTTTCAGTAAGTACTTCCCTCATATTCTTCGAACGAAGATGGAGAAGGAGTTTCTTGAACTAAAGCAAAAGGATGATGAATCTGTTGGTATATACGAAGCGAATTTTACAAGACTTGCAAGGTATGCATCTGGCATTATCATCCAACCTGAAAGTAAAGTTGATCGATTTTTCAGTGGCTTAAAACCAAGTCTTCGAAGGGCATTAGCTATAAGAGACTTCAGTAGCTATGAAGAAATTGTGCGTTGTGCTATCAAGGTAGAAATGGAAGTTGGTGTTACATATCCATCTCATGGTTTTGATAAGAAACGAAAGATGGAGTTCAAGGAGAAATCTCAGAATAATGGTGAAAAGAAGATGAATGTTTCCTTATGCACAAAGTGTGGAAAGAAGCATGGTGGAGATTGTCTTAAAGGGACTAGAAAATGTTTTAAGTGTGGAAAAGAAGGTCATCGAGCAGCTGAGTGTCGAATTAATGGAAAAAGGTATTCTAATGAAGTGAATAAAGCAAACACTGCAGAGAACGCACAACCAACACTTCAATGCTTCAAGTGCAAGGAGATGGGACATTATGCCAATAAATGCCCTAATCCAAGGGTTAGTGATGATCGACATGAGCAACCGCTTAAGGCAAAGGACAAAGGGAAGTCACATGCGATCACTATTGGCAATGTTGAATATGACAACGATGTGGTGGAATGATTATGTTTTTATGTAATGGGATTCCAAAATAATGTTGTATCATGGAATATTGGAATATTTATGTATTGGTCTAATGTGGTATTCAAAGTGATTGAGATATTATGCGCATAATGAAGGGAAAACGAGAAAATGAAATGTTTAACAGTATTTATGAGCTCATGATTGATATAAGGACTAAGTGATATCATGGTTTGAGTATATAGAATTTTGAGGATTTTGGTATATGGAAAGTGTTAACTTTTAACTGCATTCAAGTTTTCACTAAGGTTCAATGGGTATTCAAGAGAGTACAAGATTAAGGCCTTTGAATGTTTGGAATGTGTCCAACAAGATATATCTTATGATATATGGGGATCAACGATGGTATTAAATCTCTGGTAATCGTTTTCACTATGTTATGAGAATGGACTGCAGTATTATGGATAGGACTAAAGATTGGAATGGATTATGTTGGACATAAGTTAGTATTGTTTAAGGATTAAAGTTTTTTCGATATTATTTATGGGATGTTATAGTAATAAAGTTTTAGAAAAAGGACAACCTGCAGGACGGGCGATAGCCCATCGCTTCGGACAAGGCTGTGGGAATCGAACCCACAACCGAAGTGCGAATGGCCTTTATCGCCTACCACTGGCCTACAGGAAGTCCCTGTTTAGTAGAAACTAGTTTTATTATATTAAGCAGTATGATATATGAAGTATAAGTCCATTTTAGGAACTATATATGATTAATCTCACTATAGATCGAGTTATGTATATAATTTTTGCTAACCTTTTGTTTGAGACAGATGGAATGACCCGTCATTCTATCACATGATCTGCTAACACTTCACGAATAACAAATTCAACTTCATTTATTTAAGAGATGAAGTGGAAATTGTTCTAGGCACGAACAATAGTGAGATTGTACCAAAATAAAGAAAGTATTTATTCCAATTCAAATTTTCAACTTTAGGGAAATGATCTTGAAAACCAAAAATGTTGTCCTAGTGATCTTATACCTGATGAATCAGATGGTACCTTAGATCGTCACAAATTTATGGATTTGTGATTATTGGCTTTTCCATAGCCATGTTCTCTACCACTCTCCATCAGAACATGATGGTTAGATTTCTCTTCCATATCCATATTTTCACCTATGTGGAAACCCAATGATTAGTTTATTTGGGTAACCGTTACGTTTCATACTTTTGTTTTTAAAGATTGGTTTTGATATTCCTTTTTACGATGTGGGTTTCTATTAAAGAAACTTTCAAATAGTAAACCATTTATAACCCCGGCGAATTTCGAGGGCGAAATTCATTTTAAGGGGGGTAGAATGTAACAGCCCAAGATTTTATAAAAAAATATTCTTTTTAATTTTATTAATGTCTTGTGTTGTACGCTACACCAAAAGGAGCTTGAACAACATGCATCCTTGACTTGCCTTGCATTACACGCAATCGCGACCTTCCTCGATAGCGTGTGTAATACGCAATACCGAGTTTCACTAAACAACGATATGCTATTAAAATATTATTAAAACTAGCCGGTATGAATAGTAATAACCACTTTTTAAAATTCTGTAAATCTTATTTTTCAAAATGAACTTCATTTTTGGATTCGGAGTATCGAATTTAGCCTAAGGTGAAATTTTGGTACATTTCGGATAACTTTCATATTCTGATGAATAGTGAAAATTACTAAATTATAATTAAAAAACAACTTTTTTAATCGAAATAATTAATAGTGATAAATTATTAATTGGAGTAGTTTTAAAGTATATTTAGAATATATTTTTACAATTTAATACAATGTTGGTCATTGGATGTAATTGCACATTTAAACCAGACATAAACAAGTGTCAATCTTTTGATAGATATTGTTTCTTAAAAACACGCTATTTGTTTTAACAGTGGGATTTAATTATAAAATTAATTAATGAAACTTCTATGTTATGAATTTGGTAAAATAGACTTCATTTTTGAATTCGGAATATGAAATATAGCTTAGGATGAAATTTTGGCATTTTTCTGAAAACCTTCATTTTTTGATGAATAGTGAAACTACTAAGTGGTAGTTAAAAAAACTGAATTTTTCATAAAACTTAATTTTACCACTTTTGTGAATGGAATTTCAAAAATCCGAGAGACACGGTTGACGTCAGTAAGTAAAATGTGGTTCAATGAGATGAAAATAATTTTTGGTGAATAGTAACTTTTTACTTTTATTTACCACAGTTAAAAGTAAATAGGGTAATTAAGGGTAAGAATGATATTAATATTACCCTAACACATGTCCTAATTCTATTGGACAAGTGTATCTCGACCAAAAACAACCTTAAGTGTAAAATATTATCATTTAGGCCCACTTGGATTAGATTAGGACATTTATTATTATTTAATTCAAAGAAGAGTTAAAAGAGTTAAAATCAAAGTTTATTCACTAAAACATTTTTAATATGGGGTTATACATAAGATAAATTCGACTATAAATATTCATTAGAAAGCTAAAAAGATTTCCTATATAATGATATTTTATTTATAATTTTTAGACTTTAAATAAATTAATTTATTTATGACACAACGATGCAGTAATTACCCTTTTAAGGAAATATTAACATAAGTGATGTTATAAATACTCAAATGAATGTAATTTGAGACTTTTTATGAATTCCACTAATTTTATAGGTTACTATGATATATTAGTGTTGATTTAATCAACTTGGTTAGAACATATAATTCTGTTATGACTTTCACAAAAATCATATATCAAATAGTGTCAAAATTGACACAAAATAGTTTTTAAATCAAATATTATATTATTAATTGTTATTTTATTCCTAAAAATCTAAGGTTCGGCCAAATGACTTAGATAAGGATATATATATTAATAATAAACCATTTGGGGTTCGTTTGGCATGTTATAGTAAGTGTATTAACCATATAGTGAAAGAAAACAAAAAGACACGGTAAAAGTTAAATTATTTAACTTAGAGTTAAATCTAATTGATAAGGTTAAAATAAGAACCTAAACTTGTCTAAATCCTATTGGTTGATAGGATTTCGACCCATACCCACTTTATATTCGAAATAAGACCCTTTGGAACCATTATAAACCGATTTTTACTTTAATATAAAATAATATTTTGAGATATTCCTAAGGTGCCCCTCTCCTCCCTTATAAAAGGGCACCTCCTCCCCCTCCTCCTCACTCCAATTTGAGCACTCAAGCTCGGCCAAACCCTGCCAAAATCTCTTCTCCACTTCCCTAGCAACATCCTAGAGGTTCTGGTCTTCCTCAAAGACCAATTTTAGTTCCCTAAGAGGAGGTCTCCAAAAGGCGCTTCAAAGAAGAGGTAATTACCGTTACCAATTCTTTCATCTTTATTTCTTCTTCTACTTCTTCTTCTTAGGTTGTTTCATTATGAAGTAATAACATCAGTATCACTAATATACTGATATGTTATTATAAGTATGAAACAACCCTATTTCACCATCTATCTATCCTACGGAAAAAGAAATCACTGCGCGTGCGTACGTACGGAATACCGTCTCCACGCCGTGGTGTAATCTATTTTCCACCACCACCTTACATGGATGGGTATAATGGTGTAAATAATAACTATACATAGTTATTAAAACATCATATTGATTCTGATATATTGTATAATCCACTCCAATTCAATTCAATATTTATGGAAATGATATCATCGCTCGTGCGTACGTACGGACTACCGTCTCCACGACGCGATGAGATTCATTCTCCATGTTAACCATTTAAGAATGATTATAAAGTATATATAAGAAATAATAATGAAATATATGACATTATAAAGCTACTGGATTTATGTATATATATATATGTATGTCATCTACTTACTTCCATTCAAGACAATAGGGAAAGGAAAACAGCGTTCATGCGTACGTACGGACTACCGTCTCCATGAATGGTGTTTTTCATTTCATTTATCTATCTATTATATATATATATATACTGAATATATATGATATATAAATCATATTTTATATTCTGTAAGTAAGTAAATCATGATATAAGTAATAATAATGTCAAGAACAACAAGTCAAAACACCTACGATAAAAGAAACGATTTTACCCAAAACGCTTCTTTAACATGGAATTTACAAAAGAACGGGTAATATAATGTCTTAAGTGAACCATATATGATATCATAACAATGAATATGATTCTGTAATAAGTCAATGACATTATTTAAACCATTATACAGGAGCTTCGGACACGTACAAAGCAAATCGGACCTAAGGTAAGGGGAAATATCACAATCTCATTTTTATCCGAGATTGTTTATTCGTAAGTATTTACTGGGGTGTATTTTATCATCCACGTCCATGTTTCATCAATATGTAATATTACTTCCATCCACCTACAATTTTTTAAATCAATTTTTACCTTCAGTAAGTTTTTAGTAAAAGATATGAAAGGAATCTTTTGTCATTTTTCATACGAGGTACTTTTTGACTTTTCCGACAAAAGTACGAAGAATGTTTTTTTTAACTTATACGGCATGAATGGATTTTTAAAACATTATTTCCAAGAAGCTTCCTTTACAAGTTTTCAAGTTTATTTTTAATCAACTTCTTTTATTTTAAAGTCGTATGACATGTTATGAAAGGAAAAATGTTTTTGAAGAAGAAAGGATATTTTCCTCAAGAATGGAGTTCAAGTGTTTTATCAAAATTATTTTCCATATAAGATAATAAAAGGGTTCTGTTTTTATCCATATTATTACATTGGTTTGATTATGTTGTGATGAAAATATTTTTTTATGAATTCCTTTATCGTATATGAATTGTTTTATGATGTCATGTTGTTTAAGAATCCCATTTTTATTACATGGGTTACGCTATGATGTATGGTTTATGATTATGTGGCACACATAAGAAAGGATTCATTATAAGATGAGTGGGACCTATATCTCCCTCCAATGCATTGGGTAAAGATTTTATATCTCATGAGATAGACAGGGCTGGAACGGTAGGTTATACCGGTTTAGTGAAACAGGACTGAAACGAGGGTTACTCGATTCAGAAAGGGACTTTGTCCACTAAGATAGTCTTGGCAATTAGTCTTGACTAACAAGAAATGATTCTCTATGATTATGTGTGTATGCCACAAAGTTTCATGTTTTAAGTTATGATTATTGGGATTACTTTTTCACTGCCATGATTTATCCCATGATTGTGAAATTATGCTCTCTTTTGCAGGTTATGATTTCCAAAATGTTATGTTCTTATGAATATAATGTGATTGATATTTATTTTGTTTACCCTTACTGAGCATTTGAGCTCACCCTTTTATGTTTTATTTTCCCCAGGATATAAAGAAAGGTTTTAGGTAAAAAAAAGGAAGATCTTTATGGGAGATTTTGAAGATCTTTCACCACGATTAGAAGATTATAGTCCGAGTTTCCAAAGACACTAAACTATTACGGTCCTTGTGTGTGTGTGTTTTTGTAATGTACTAAGTATTCCGCAAAAGTAATGTAATGTCAATGTACGTCAAGATACGGGTCTCTACAATATATATATAATTCACTATGTTTTTATTATATATCTTCAGTCGATACAAGAGATGAAACATCCATGGACCATGATCAAAATATTTTATTTTTTGGGTCCCACCATCCCTCATAGTTTTGTTTTTCCAAGGTACTCCTAGAAAAGGCCTTATGATGGGAGATGCATCCATTCCACATTATAAATGGATTCTTAGTTATACTCTACACCTAATATGGGATTGAAAATTAGGATTGTACCACCCCCTAAGGAGCATATCATCCTTACTAATACACTAGTTGGGACCTAGACCAAATATCTTTTATAACATCATGGGCCCATGATCATAACATTATCTACTTTGGGTCTCACTAAACCACATTATTTTGTTTTACATAGAAATTCCATGAAAATACCTATTGATTGGATAGATATCCACACCACCTTATAAAGAGGTGCTTCATTCCCCACCTTTTACTTTGATGTGGGATTTAAATTCTAGACTATCCTTATAACAACTGTTACCTGATTATCGAGTTCATACCTAGATCAAAATATTACAAGACCTTAGCTATACCTCCCAGTCACAAGAGGCAGGAGTAAATTATGGGGGTTTAAAAATACCCAAGTTTGAGGTAGAAATTTCCTTAAAGATAAAAAATGATAAAGACAATTTCTTGTATAAATTTCATTATGACCCATTGTTTGCTAGGAATACCAACCAAAAAGGTAGCTACCCACCACTGTCATACCAATTCATCAAACCACATGGACAATAAAATATATAAAATCTATATAAAACTTGCATTCATACCAATATAGTCCATAAAATCTCAAAAATTCCAAAATGTATGAGAAAAATTATGAACACAAATAATAAACCAAACATAGCATAAGGGAGAAGAGAGAGTGAGATCACTTGTATGGAATCCTGGGAAAGCAACCACTGAAAAATCTATATACATTTTCTCCACAAAACCACCAATACTCCATAAATAATTATTATATATCACATAATACTAAAAGATTTATGAAAAACCCATTTCTAATATGTTATAAAATATTCAACACATGTTGTTGCATGTCTATTGAGGTATCCATATGGGATGTGAGCCTATTAATAATCAGTAGGGAACTAGAAACATTCCTTGAAACAATTTAGAATAACTATGTGTATTCAAGAACTTGATTCAAATTTGTATAAAAATATAATAAAGTAATTTATCTAAATAGACATAAAAAAATGGAATTAAAAACATACAATTAGTGGGTACGTGAATAACAAATAAAATGAAATAAATACTTATATTGGGAGGGTCCATACCTATAATGCATACCTTGGGTTTAGCTTGTTGTTGATAACATGGATAGGGGAAACGAGATCTTAAAAACCATTCCCATTATAAGTAGCATATATTAGGGTTAGGGAACAAGCCCATTCCATGGAAAAGGGAAGGTATATACAATTTTTAGGGAAAAATATTTCCTCATGTAATAAGGGAAGGGGTATATAGTAGTCAAGCTCAAAACCCATCTTATTAAACCCTATAAATTGATTTATGGCATACCTACTTTAACAATTTATAATAAAAAGAATAGATATACAAACACCCCTTATATCATTCTCATAAACCTATCAAGTAACAATCATACTACAAGTGAATGTTAAATATAAATTTCACAATACTTATCAATTCAAAATATAGACACATATCTCTATGATACACTATTTATCATATCAATATTTAATGTTTGAAGCTGTATAGTTACATGGAATGAATCATAAACATTCTAATAATAATCTAAAAGTAATTCCAATATTTTCTACAAGCTATAAGAAAATAATGTTTCAATGCACTAGGTATAAAAATGGAGTTAAAAATATCAAACATAAATTTAGGCATGATTGATATTCTATCATTTTATTCCTCCTTTCCAAAAAAAGTACTAGGTATCATACTAAAGTCATAAGTGTAATATTGGAATAAAATATGTATGGAAATAGTTATGGAATCAGTCATAACCCATTCCTAGTTTGAATAATCCCAATAGAGGGTAAAACATGGTATAATAGTAGAGTTAAAACAATGATTCAAAAGTAAAGTTATTTACAAAATAAAATTCCATATTTGATATCCCTTTTAATATAAATTGATTTTTTTGAGAGAAATATTAATTATGAATTAAAGTTTTAAACCTTATACTTCACCAATAATAAATAAAATTTTTCTTTAGAGAAATGTGTTTTTATTTAGTAAGAACCTTAACTTTAAATTTTATTATGTAAATAGAATTACACTTATTTATCATTGATAATAGTTAATTGTTTAAATTTGAGAAGGGTTTAAGTTTTAATAAGTAATAATAGGTTTTATAAAGATGAATCACTAGTTCAAAATTTTTAATAAACTATTATATGGTTTATTTCTTTAAAGAAAACATTCATTTATTAATTATTGAAAGAATTATTTTTTTATGTGTGATGCCCTAGACCTGGATGCCACTTAATAGGTGCCCTGAGCCTGGTGGGCTATATGGCCTCAATCACATCTCCCTGAATTACAGAGGATGCTGACTAGCAATGAGGGCCTAGGGTGTGTCCGTGGGGAGACTATTCCATCATTACCAGAGTGTAGCACATCAGATAAATATAAACATAGGTTAATAGAGGAATCATTATAATTAAATAGTGGAGGCAGATAAAATTAAACAATAGAAAAGGATAACAATCACTGAATCAAATGGAATAATTAATGATGATATGTCTTGTTACTAGAAAACTAGAAAACATGGGTACAAGACATCAGGCCTAACATGTTCCACAAAGTATAATTGAAAACAAAATACTATCCCAGAATCCCAAGCTCTAACTCAGTCATCTGTTATCAATCTCTATCCTAAAAAGAAAGCAATCAAGTGTTTGAAATTTTATGGTTCCCTTTGTCAAAACCTTCACACATGTAATCTACCCTAGGAACCAAATGATGCCTGAAGAGCGTGTGAGATAAATCTCAGTGGTCCACCAATAATGATGTCTATAACATCCAACCAATGTAATGGAAATGTATATGTATTCATGCATAAATATATATATAAAATAATGTAGTAAAATATAAATAAATACCTAAGTACCTTCTTCGGCCCTTGGTTAGTGTCTGAACAAGTGACCAGTTCATTATTTTATATTTACCAGTTTATAATAAGTCACATGATATCCATAGTGAAGGTTCTGATATATAACAAAAAAATGTAATGATATTTAATAACAAAGTACCAAGGTAATAACCAAGGCAACACAGAACTTAAGGTTCACTAACAGAGTAATTACTGTAACCTAGCTAAGGTTATGAGTGTAATCCATGGAGCATAGTTCAAGACATTCCACAATAAGATGCCTACTGAGTCCAAGGACTTCATCCAAGGTGAAATGAGGCTAAGCAATGACTGGAATCGATGGGATTTAAACATGGAACCTACTTTTCAATGCTCGATCCAAAGAGTGTATCCAAGGAATTATGTAGTACTACGTTAGGGATCATGTAGTGTTATACTGGTCATCCAAACTTAGAAAAATATTGGGTTATAGGTGGGTCTCAGCCTAAGAGATTCATATCCTTGAATTCGGAATGGGGTCCTCAAGTGCTTAAGGAATTCCCTTGGAATCCAAGGCGGTTTCGATTCTAGACACCCCTATTTTGATAAATAAGTCTTATGTAATCCATAAGGTTCAATCCATTACCCTTTATTAGTGTGACAAGGCTAATTGATCATGCAACCATTTATTCAATTCATAATTAATCAATAAGTCAATTTGGTTCAAGCCTTACCTTTCATTAGTGTGATAAGGCCAAGTAGCAAGAAACCATTCATTTACTCCATTTAAGTCACTGTCAATAGTCAAGGTTCACTCCACTACCTTATATTAACATGGTAAGGGGTACTATAGACATGAAACCTATTACTCAATTATATTTAATAAGGCTAAGCCATATACTTAGTATGATTCCCCATTTCCATTTCACATTTAATTATAAATTGAATCACTTAACTTAGGCGGGTCCAGTGGTGATCGTATATAGTACTTTCAATCATGTAATTCACAATATAAATCAATACATTTAATATAGAAAATCTTACCCTTAAGAAGGTCAATCTAAGGAAGATCTGATAGGTATCTCAGACATGTCGTGAAACTAAAATAAAAATTATGGAATAACATCCTACAAGGGATGGATGGAGTTGTGGGTATAACCACTAAAAAATAATCCCATATTTGGAAAGAGAATAACCATATATTTCTAATTATTATAAGAATGGAATATAAATTCAATAACTGGAACCCGATGAAATCGGCAGGCCCCACATGACAATTCCAAAATCAACAGACTTGATGGATGAGTTACAGACTACCCACCCTAGGCCCGTAAAACTATCCTCATATAGTATCAGCCTCTGATTTATCTTGGATCAGATTAGTTCTGAGAAAAAGGTAAAAATTATAACACATTAATAACTAGGTTTAGGGAAAGAGATATTAAGAACGACTCAAACGGACTCGAGTACTTAATGTTGTGAATCCAATGTAATGAATGAAAGCTCAAACATATCTAAGAAAAAGGAGATCTCTGGATCCCTATATTAGGCCTTCAAAAACTCCAAAATGAGAGAAAATGGAGTTCATCGTACTGGAAAATTGTATAGGAGGAATGAGGATGTTAAATTATATCATTAAGGTTAAAATGGTAAAATTATCCAAAATTTAGCCTATGCACGAGTTTTTTGATCAGTTTTCCAAAATGTACAGAAACCATACACTAGTACCTAGAGAAAGGGATACACCACATGGTTCAGTAGCATAGTAAGGGAAACTTTGCACCAACCATGAGAGATAGATCTTTCTGAAAATGCAGACAATCCACATGGTTATATTTAATCGTGTACCCTTCCCAAACAATTTACTCTAACTGTGCGACAGGTCCATTTTTCCAAAAATGATGGTTTTTGGGATCAGAACAAGGCCCTAGCACCCTCGGGACCTTCACTAACCCACTAGGTATCTATATTAGGTCCAAAATAAATAATTATCTCTAAATTGAAAGGATCCATACCTGAGTGAAAAACCAGGTTCTTACAGTCTTTCCTCCTTAAAATAACTCATCCTTGAGTTCACTTTCCAAAGGTGGGGAAATACTGTCTGAGAACAACTTTGGAAACTTGCCACATATTCCAACCTCATGCTCCCAAGTCTCATCCTTCATGCTTCTGTTCTGCCATAACATCCATACTATAGGGAAAAAAATGACCTCATAGAGCCTTCATACTCTGTTCAATGATGCGTATGAGATACTCCTAAAAGGTTGAATCGATATCTAACTCAACTTTCTTGGGATCAAAGGTATGAGATGGTTCAACATGATACTGGAGAAGATGTAAAACATGGAAGACATAATGCATGACACGATACCTCTAAGGTAGTAGCAACTGATAGGCTACCTGCCTGACTCACTCTAGAATCTCAAACGACCCTACATAATGTAGTGATAACTTCCCTTGATTTCGTAACCGTCTATGACCAAGATTGGGCAATAGCCGAAGGAAAACATGATCCCCAACATCAAACTCTAGAGGTGGTCTATAGTGATTGACATAAGATTTCTATCTAGACTGATCAGTAGTAAAATGCTTTCGGATCAGCTGAACCTGCTCAAAAGTCTCCTAAATGAGATGAGGACCTTGTAATGCAACCTCACCTACCTCTATCTAGTATAGGAGTGAATGGATTGAACTGCCATATAATGTCTCTGATGGATCCATGTAAATTATCATATGAAATCTATTAATATAGTTTAAGTCAATAATAGGGATATGCTTCTCCCAAGAACTACCAAAATTAAGGAAACTTTCTCAGAGCATATCCTCTAGGACCTATATCATCTGTTCTTATTGTCTATTGGTCAGAGGTTGAAAAGTTGTGCTTAGAATCACCTATTTACCCATAGATTTTTTTAAAACTCTTTCATAATCATAATGTGAAATACAAATCCTTATACGAAATGACAGAAGAAGGGACCCCATATAGTCATATGATTTCATAGACATCTAGTCTTTCTATCTTATCAATTGAAAAAGTCTCTTGAATAGGAATGAAATATGCTACTTTTCTTAGTCTTTCAATAAATACCCAGACAACATCCCCACCTCTCAGCAACCTAGGAATGTTGACTAAAAAATCTATATAAACATCTTCCCATTTTAGTTATGGGACTATAAGCAACTATAACAAGACTACATGTCTCCAGTGATCCACCTTCACCTATTAGCAGGTGGAACACCTAGTGAAAAAACCTGCAGTCTGATATTTCACCCTTGACTATCAATACCAGTGTCACATATCTAGATACATATTTTATATTCTTGGATGAAAAATCTAATGAGAAGTCTGGGACTCACACATAGACTACTCTCTCATATCTATAGGAACCTATACACATACGTGAACATGCAAGATGTTGTCTCTATCCACAGACCAATCTGGAGGCAGTTTATCTCTAGATATACTCTCATGGATAACCAAACCCTCAGGATCTATAAATTATCTACCCTTTACCTTTTCAAGGAGGGAATAGGTAACTGTTGAAGATGATGGGCAAGAATACTTGTGAATATCATGAAACTCTAGATGCAGCTCATAGAAGGGGGATATTAATTTACATTCATCAATGGATTCCCGTTAAACTTGTGATTGACTTTTCCAACTCATCACATCTACAACCACATTTCCCTCCCCATTTGTATAGGAAAGATCAAAATCAATGTATTTTAGATACTCAACACATATTCAATGTATGAGGTTGAAGTCACTTTGTGAAAAGATATATTTGAGGCTCTTGTGGTTTGTGTACACTATAAAGCACTCACACAAAAGGTAATGTCTCCAGAAACACAAGGAATAGAAAATTTCTTCTAGATCAAGGTCGCATGTCAGATAGTTTATCTCATGAGGCCTCAACTACTAAGATCTATATGCAATAAATCTATCCTCATACATTAGAACTTCCCCTTAGGTCAATGCATCATGTATCATAGAAGAAGATATAACCTCTTTGTAGCTCTGAAAAAATTAGAATAGGTTCTGAGACAAGCCACCCTTTCAACTCTTGAAAGGATTTCTCACACTCTCCTAATAATAGGGACTTTCACCCTTCTTTGTAAGACTAGTTATTTGTGAATCAAGGCGTGATATGTATTGTATGAAATTCTTATAATATCCATCAAACCCCAAGAAATTTTTTATATCAAACACGTTCTTGGGATTCTATTAGGAAACTACAACACTAACCTTTTATGGGTCAACAGATACTCATGATTCTGATATGATATGTCCCATGAAGTGAAATTTATCTATTTAGAAGTGTCCCTTAGAAAGATTTTCATAAAGATGATTCTCTCTCAGTGCACTCAAAACGATCTCAAGGTGTTTTTCATGCTCTCTATGAGTGTGAGAATACACCAAGATGTCATCCACAAAGACTATGATAAAATAATACAAATAGGGGGGGGGACACCTTATTCCTTAGAGCCATGAAAATGGTGGGCAAGTTTGGAAGACCGGATGACATAATAAGTACTCATACAAACCATACCTACTACAAAATTCTCTGTGGTATGTCTGACAGCCTAACCTGCACCTGATGATAACCTGATCTTAGGTGAACCATAGAGAAGATTTTTGATCCTCAGAGCTAGTTGAAGAGATCATATATTCAAGGAAGTGGATACCGATTTTTCACCATAAGTCAGTTTTAACATTTTTAATACACACTTATATGTAAGGTTACATCATACTTCTTGACGAAAGGAATGGGTGAACCACCAGAGGATGTACTGGGATATATAAAAAAATTGGACTCCAGATCCTCTAACTACCACTTATGCTCCTGGAGATCAGTAGGTGCCAACATATATAGGGTAATGGACACTATAGATGCACCTGGAACCAGATCGATCATAAACTCTACCTCTCTATGAGGAGGTAATCCAGAAACATCATCAGTAAATATGTCTCTGAAACGATTCACTACGAGAGATAAATGAGCTTGATATAAACCCTGAACCTCCAAGAAGAGATTTTCAATATAAACAGTCACCCCACCTAGCCTATAATGATTTGTTCTAGAAATATCATCCTGGAAATCCCACTCAAGCTTATATAGATAACTGCTTCTCTATGGTGATGTAAACGATACCATGCATGGATAACAATATACAAAATAATGATACCAAACCAACCTGTCCATCTCGGGAATGAAATTGATGCCAGTTACTTTGAGAACAAAGAGGTTCCATAAGAAAGTTTAATTTCATTCCTCAAGGGGAAAATCCCTAAATTAGCATATTCTATCTAGCCTTATCCCTAATGGTGTATCTAAGGTCATTAAACCATAGTAATACTATATTTATATTCCAAGACATTCCAAAATAGATAAAACTATAAAAGAGTTGAAAGCACCTATATCAAATAAAGAAGATACTATGGTAGATGACTCTAGAATATTACCTCATACTTTAGATGGTCTTACAACCTGATCCTCAAGTATCTCCTGTAGTGCATGAAACTAGCCTGATTCACAGCCTTGTGCAAGAGATGGACTACCATGATCAAAATTGTTCTACTGGTGGTACTGGTGATCTGGGGTCTGGCTATCATGTCCACAACCTCCTCCTCATCTAGACCTTCACAGTGCTATTCCAACTCCTCAGCTGGCATGACACAAAAGAACCCACTTCTGAAGGTGGAGATGGGGCAGATCCTTTTCCACTTGAAGCTAGTGGAAAGGTCCTGTAGAATCACTAAAGATACCCTATATAGCTGCAAGGTTTACACGCCATTGGGTCTCTATCATAATGAGTCTTATGGTTCCCCCATCATTCACACTGATGAAACACCACATAATTATCAAAATGGTCACTCTAGTTGTCATTTCCTTGATGATAAACCTCAAGGGAATATTTCCTAACACTGGGAGAACTGTTGGCCTACTGCTATATTGATCCTTTATGCCTGATACTATTGACATCCCTCAGGTTTCCCTTAGTGATAATAGCCTGATTGAATATTTAAAAAAAAGAAGGTTAGAAAAATACATTCACCTGGGTAAAGATGGCTTACTTTATCCCATGATCAAAAAATCTAGCATGTGAAATCTCTTCGCTGGCTAGATGTGGTGAAAATCACTGTAACTCCATGAAACAAAATGAATAATCCATAACTGATATAGATCCCTGCTCAAAATGCATGAAATATTTAGATTTGTCTAATCTTATCATATTAGGAAAGAACTAATGATATATAGTAATCTTCAAGTCATCCCATATCATATCTTGATAGAGATCATCCTAGTAAACCACATCCCACCAAATCTTGGACAAATCCCAAAGCATACATGTAGAAATCATGAACCGCATCTCTGAAGGAGTTTCCAAATGATCAAAGATAGATAGAATGTACTCTCTCCAAGACTCAGTAGCTTATGGAACGTCATCCACAGATAAAGTAGGAGGATGCTGCTACTGGAACATGCGATTCACATCAATCATCATAGGTTCAATTCATGGAGCACTATGCATGGACTGCATCAGACATAAGAAACTATCAAGAACTTGGGCATCAATTCCCAGATCAGGTACAGAAGGTGGTGCCTCAAGTGACACTCATAGAGGTAAGACTAGTTCCTCAGGGCCCACCACCTCTAGAGCATGGTCATCTCTACCCTCATGGCATACGATATGAGGACGTCGTGGTGGAATTGGTCTAAAAATTCCAAGGACACACCTTAGAACAATATTTAAGTATATTTAGAAAAACCTAATGGAATCTAAACAAAGAAAAAAATCAATACCCATTGTATACTACCCCAACTACCCACTTAGATGGCCAGGTATCAGTAAGTTCTCAAGTATAAGTTTCAGTTCATTTTACATTTAATTACCTGGTTCACTCCTTTACCTTTCATAAACATGACAAGCAAGGATAAGGATGTGAAACCAATTTATTTTAGATGTCATGTTTCAATTTATAATGGAAATATATTCACATTTTATCAGTTCCCATACACCTTATCAATGAAAACAACACCCATTTATTTATAAAATAATGGATGGACTCAGTAAATTACTCATCCCAACCCACGAGAGCCCATAAAACTCATGAATTGAGATAGATAATCACCAAATCCCAACCAAGAGAAATACAAAAATAAGATAACTATAACAACATCACTCAATAATCACAGGTATATCAAGAAATGAAAAGTAGAGAAATACACCTATATGGCTTGGAAATATGCATGACATGGAAATTGTACCTGCCTATATGATGCATGTAACAATACTCCTTGCCCTCATCTCATCAGGCCACAGATAAAATAGAATCTTAATCAAATAAGTAATTTAAAACAATATACAACATGCGCGACACCCAATGGTGAAATAATGTCAACTATAATAGGCCAAACAACACAAAAATTGTAGTTTGGGAAACTTGGATTTTACCACGAACATGGGTTCGCGACTCCCAAGCATGACTTATGACCAAGTCCCAAGCATGACTCATGACCAAGTCCCAAGCATTCCTAGTCTTCTGAATATTATCACCAAATAGTAAAGAAAGAAAGGAAACCTGCTCTTATACCACTTTGTGATGCCCTAGACTAGGATTCTAGTTAATAGGTGCCCTGAGCCTAGTGGGCCACATGGCCTTAAGAACATCTCCTCAAACTTTAGAGGAATCCGACTAATAGCGAGGGCCGAGGTTGTGTCCGTGGGGAGACTATTCCCTCATTACCAAAGTGTGGGGTAGTGAATAAATATAAACATAGGTAAATAGTGTAAGAAATATAAGTAAACCATGGAAGCAGATAAAACTAGAGAAAATGTGTACAAGATAGAAGGAATAACATTTTCCACAAATTATAATGGAAAAAAATACTTTCCCAAGCATCCCAAGATCCGTCTCAGTCATCTACCATCAAGATCCACCCTAAACAACAAGAAATCAAGTTTTTAAGCTGTATACTTCCCTTTTTCAACACCTACACACATGTAATATACCCTAGGTACCAAAAGATTCCCAAAGAGGGTGTGAGATAAATATTAGTGGGCCACCCCCAAAAACTTCTATAATATCCAGCCCGTGTAATGGAAAGGTAAATGTGTGTAAGCATTCGTATATTTAAAATAAAGCAATAAAATGTATTAAACAACCATGTACCTTCATTGACACTCGGTTGGTGTCTGAACTTGTAACCCTTTTTTTATTTGATTATTACGAGTTTATAATAAGTCACATGATATCCATAGTGATCGTTCTGAGATATAAAAAGGAAACCTGTAATGATATTTAATAATAAAGTTCCATGGTAATAAATAAGGCAATGTAGACCTCAAGGGTTTCCAACTTAGAAATGACTATTGCTTATCTAAGGGTATGACTATAATCCAAGGAGCATATTCAAAGGCATTCAATAATAGGATGCCTACCGAGTCCAAGGATTTCATCCAAGGCAAAATGGGACTAGGTAGTGACTAGGCCCGATGGGCTTTAACCATGAAACCTTTTTGTGAATGATGGATCCAAGGAGTGTATCGAAGGCATCCCATAGTAATACATGAGGGATCCAATGGTGTCATGCCAGGAATCCAAAGTTAGAAAAATATTGGGTTCCCGGTGGGTCTCAACCTAAGTAATATATATTCTTGAATTCATAATGGGGTCCTGTAGTACTTAAGGAATTACCTCAAGAATCCAAGGCAGTCTCAAATCAATCCACTCATATTTTGATAAATAAGTAATATATAATTTATAATGATCAATCTATTACCTTTCATTAGTGTGAAAAGGATAATTGATCATGTAACCATTTATTCAAGTCATAATTAATCAATAAGTCCATTTGGTTCAAGCCTTACATTTCATTAGTGTGATAAGGAAAAGTAGAATGAAACCATTCCTTTAATCCATTTATGTAATTTTCAATAATCAAAGTTCACTTTGATACCTTCCATTAACATGGTAAGGGGTGATACAGACATGAAACCTATTATTCAATTATATTTAATAAGGCAAATTCATACATTTAGTATGCTTACCAATTTCCATTGCATATTTAATTATCAATTGAAGCACTTACCTTAGGCGGGTCAAGTTGTGAGGATACATGGTACTTTACATTATGAAATTCACAAAATAGATTAATCCATTTAATGTAGGAAATCTTAACCTTAGGAAGGTCAATCCAAGGTATACCCAATCAGTGGCTCAGACATATCAAAACACTAAAACTAAAATTATGGAATACCATCCTACATGGGATAGATGGAGTTGTGGGTGTAACCACTAAAAACTCATCACATATTTTTAAATAATATAACCATATGACTTTAATGATTAAAAGAATGGAATATGAATTCAATAAATGACACAAAATGAAACTGAAAGGCCCCACACAACAATTTCAAAGTCAACAAGCATGAGGGATGAGTAATAGAACAATAACCTTAGGCCTATATGAATCACCTCATATAGTATCAGCCTCTGATTTGGCTTGGATCAAAGTATATTTGAGAAAAATATAAAAATAATCACACCTTGATAACTTAGTTTAGAGTAAGAGAGATAAATAATGGCTCAAACATACTTGAGTACTAACTGTTGCCATCCAATGTGACAAACGAAAGCTCGAATAGATCCTGAATGAAGGAGAGCTCCTGATCCCTATCTTAGGCCTTCAAAAATTTCTAAAATGTGATAAAATGTATTTCATTCCTCTAGAAAATTTTATAGGATGAAGGAGGAGGTTAAATTAGATCATTAAGGGTAAAATGGTAAAATTACCCTAAATTTATCCCGTGTTTGGTTTGTTCGCACGATTTTCCAAACTGTGCACAAACCCTTCACAGATATGTGGATAAAGGGGTGTACCATACGGTTAGGAAAAATGGTTAGGGAAATCATGCACCAACTGTGCAATATGGATCTTCCTGAAAAAAGACCATCCACTCAGTTATATCTAACTATGTGCCCTTCCCACATAGTTTACTCTAACCACACGACATATCCATTTTCCCAAAAATATGGTTTCTGGGCTCAGAACAAGCCTCATACACCCTCAATACCTTCACTAACCAACTAGGACTCTATATTAGGTACAAATTTAATAATTTTACAGAAATTTAAAGGATTCATACCTGAGTGAAAAATAGGGTTCTTACATTATCTGGTAACCTAGTTTAGGAAACAAATAATACACAAGATCTTGACACTTCATTCCAATAACTAGAGAAACTTTCATCTGTCCTTTGATGAAAATATTAACCAAATTTAAGTTTTGATCATTGAATTATTTTCCATTTAGGATAAAGAAAGAATAAGTGAGCACCTTTGTAAGACATTTCAAGGGGACACATAAGTGTGCCTAAATAAACAATGGTTGGGTTGTTCAAGCTTTAATGTAATGGTCCTAAAATGTTCACAACTAAGAACCTATATTTGTATAACATGGTCATCACCATTTATATAATACTCCATATAAATCATCATATAAAATTACATGATATGAAAGAATTTATATGGAAGAATAACATGACTAGGGAAAATATGAAACGATCGAAAGTATACAAAACTATAGAAATAAACCAATTTATCATGTTTAACAAAAATTATAAATGTATTGAAGTAAATAACCCAAATAAAACAATGAAAGAATTCACAATTAAGACCTTATCAAAAACCATTTCTTCATAAAACCAACAAAATCATAGGTTATTCCAATAGTTTGGATACTATTTTATAAAATATCATAAAATATCAATAAAATTATTCCACTTGATATAGTTAAATAAATTAAGAAAAAATCAATTCATATTTTTAAAATAATGTTTAGGATTTTTTAATAATATTTTAGAAAAATGTGGTAGGAATGACCCAGGGTTATCCTGGAAATTCACAAAAGGGTTGAGAACCCTCTACCTTATTCATATATAAGGTTTAAGAATCCAATAATCCTCAATGTACACTCCAAAAATATCTAAACAACCCATATCAAGCTTTATAAAACATTCTATAAATAAAAAATACAAAATAAACATCCACTACAATAAAAAAACCACACAAACCAATGAAAACCTAGGCATATAACTCTAAAAAACAATTCAAGCCCACACCAACCTAAATCCACTACAAAAACAATTATATTTAACAGTAATTTTTTTTGGATTTACATAGCAGTTTAAACCACCACTAAATGATTCACAACAGTTAGCCAAAACCATAATATATGCTTGTCTCAGGGATTGTTTCATGATGATTTTAGAAAAAGATTTCGAATCATTTTATGATATTTTTTAACGGTGATTTTAAATGTTTAGTGGAAATATTGTATTTTCAATTTTTTAAATCAATATTTTAAAAATAAAATATTTAGGGAGGAGTTTTTTAAAATTATTTAGTATTTAGTATTTAATTATTAATATTTATTTCATTATTTCTAATTTATTTTTTGTAGAATTTAACATATATGTGTAGGGTTAGATTTGAACCTCTTACCTCTAAGCTATTCTATATAACATTTATCACTCCACTACACCCTTTATGTGGCGACTTTGTAGAATTTAATATGTACATACATATATAGATAAAACATATATATATATATATATGAATACATATAATTATTCATAATTTATAAATATATAAATATAAAAATACAATTAAATATAAATTTATATAAATATAGTTATATGTAACTTTATAAATATATGAAAATATATATAAATATAAAAACATTTACCTAAATTTACATAAATACATATATATAATTAAATATAATTAAATATTAATATAATTATAAAAATAAATACATATAAATACATAGACACATAAATATATGTGAATAAATAAATAAATATACATGTGGATTATATATATATATATATAAGTACAAGGGTATATATGTAAGAACCCGATTCTTATTTTAGAGGTACATGCTTCTTCTTTTCCTTTTCCTTAGGTGTTTTTGAGAAAATATAGAAAATGGGAAAAATCATAAATTTTGGAACTACACGCCGTGTACTTTATCCACACGCCGTGTACTTTTGGCCGTGTTGGGATGAGTACACGGGGCGTGTAGCCATGCCGTCGATGAAGGGTGTAGGAACTGACTACACGCCGTGTAGTGGTACCTTACACGCCGTGTAGTCAGTCAGCATGCTTGAACAGTAAGGCGGTGGTGTTGCCGCCAGCTGGGAGACAGTACACGCCGTGTACTTGAGAGTACATGCCGTGTAATCATGTCGATGTATGAATATTGTGGTGGTACCGCCATTTGAACAGTTAAATGAAGGGAGTACACGCCGTGTACTTTGAAGCACATGCCGTGTACTTTTTTTTTTGGCTTAAAACAGGCAGTAGCCTCCTCATTTGGCAGAGGAGGCACTTGAGCCATTTTGGAGCCAAAGGAGGAGGCCAGATCTTTGAAGATCCACCGGGCGTTCGTCTGGAATCCATTTCGGCTTCAGACGATCTCGTTGGAACCACACGGGTGAGCCCTCTCCCCTCCTGGTACCGTTCTTGCCAATTCTTCTCCTAACGTAAGTCATTTACGTTTGAATGAGTTTTGTTCTTCGTTAGATCTACGCTGTTCTTGGGCGTTTCTGGAGTCGGAATTTGAGTATAACGCTCATTGACGTATAAGGTAGGTGGCTTTGTGTTTAGTTTTCCAACTGCTATGTGTTTTGTGCGTTTTTGTGCCAAGAACCCATGTTGGGGTGTTGTGTGGCTGAGGCCGTTGCTATGTTTAATGCCTAGAATTGCATAGGTGATTAAATTGTGATGTTAAAATTCTGGTTGGGAATGTTGCTTGGATCTGGAACCACCCCTGGGGTGTGTTTCTCTGTTTAGCCGTTTGGCCAGGATACCCAAGGGTATGCCTTCAAAGTAGTAATTGTAGAATTGCCTTGAGAGGAATTTCTTGTTACTGCTTGTTTACCTATTGGGCATGGCCCGATTACCTGTTAGCTTGAGGGCGTTTTTGTATTTATCCTGAGGGCATTGTTGTGGTTAGCCTAAGGGAACTACACTATTTAGCCCGAGGTCTGTAGTATTTCTCCTGAGGGAAACCTTTCGTGCCTGAGGGCTTCACTTCTATGCCTGAGGGCGACACTTCCTATGCCTGAGGGCAATTTCTGTTACACCTGAGGGCTATACCTGTGGGTTGGATTCTGCTTACCTGAGGGTAAGGTTTTGTTTGTCTGAGGACGTGGACTGTTTACCTAGAAATGCACTGTGGTGGTTTCTAATATTTAAATGAATTAAATGGATAATGAAATGGCAATATAACTGGTAATTAGTTACTTTTGAATACTGCTTACTTTATTGCATTTTACTACTGCACACTGTTGTTTCATGCTTACACGCAGTTGGGCACGGGCCTTTGGTGGGTGCCTACTGAGATATATTTCTCACAGCCTGTTTTGGTCACGCTTTTCGGCCCAAACAGATTATGTTACTATAGGTGTAGATAGGGGAAAGAGTCCCTATACAGGTACTTGACTGTTGTTGAGGAGTAGGAGGGCATGAGACCGAGCCTAGGCTCGCGATGCCGATGCTAGCTGTTTTGCTTGTTTTGCTGTACTCTGTTCTCTACTCTACTGTATTGATGTATAACATGTTTTGGCTATTTTCTTAGAACTTGAAACATGTAGCATCATCACTTATATACTGTTGGTTATACCCACTACTGTAGTTATTTCAGTTGTGTATGTTTACTGCTTCTACTGTTGTTGTATGTTTATTTTGGTATTCTGCTGTGCTACACTTTGACAAATGAGGGCATAATTTCCCCACTATCAGACCTGGGCCCTCGCTGCTAGTTAGCAGCCTCTGGCATTTAGGGAAATGCACTTGAGGTCACGTGGCGAACCGGGCTCGGGGCACCCGTTGCGTGGCACCCGGGTCCGGGGATGTTACAATATATATACATATATAATTAAATATAATTATTTATAAATATAAAATATATATAAACACATATAAATACAGACACACACACACACATGTATATAAATATATAAATATAAATACAAACACACACATATATACAGATATATATATATACCCACATAATATATATAAATATATGTAAATATACATACAAATAATATATATATATATATAAATATATATAAGTATAAATACATATAAAAACATATAAATATTCATCATTATTGATAAATACATATAAATATTTAAATTGATATATATATATATATAAATATGCATAAACACACACACATATAATCATATATAATTATTTATATATATATATATATAAACATATATAGATATATGTACATACATACATATATACTTACATACCTACACACACACACATATATATGTATGTATACACACCCACATAATATATATTAATACATGTTGTTAAAGTGGGTGCCCAATACCCAACTTGAGTAGTAAATTTGATTACCATATCATGTATAAAGAAATTTATTCATGATGTATTATTACCATAATAGTGTTGATACTTATGTATCCACTATTTACATGATAATGTCTTTAGATTATTTCCCATATTAATATGTTATAGCTGTTCCCAAATATAATGGCGACCTTGAGATAACATGACAATAATCATAAAAATATATACTATAGTGTCAACAAATCATAATGATGAGGCGTTGATGATGTATTAATATTAAGTTATCGGGGCTCATAAGCATCAAGGATTATTATCATAAAGTTTTCAGTTGGTGATGTTTAGTACAAGAGATCATGAGGTTTGACCTATCAATTGGAACACTATATGTTCAGGGTATCACTGGTTATTCCTATATGTGAACATGTGTATTATTCTCCTGACTAAATATTATTATCAAGGTGTTCCATTTGATCATTTACTTTGATGCATTATGAAACCTATGACAATTATATCATGGTGAGGTAGCATCTGTTGGGGGTGTCATTGTTTGTATGACATTTATTTAATGATTAAGTTATGATTTTTTACTACTTTAAGGAAGAAATATCCCAAGTACAACTTACCCAGATGATAAAACCTGTATTAAATCTATCACCATGGTAGATGAAGGTATGTTTGCCTGGTAAGGTAATAAAATTATAAATTAATAATGGTTAATGGCAAAAGTGTGTGTCCTACCTTATGATATATCATGAGGAAAATAGATTATGTCATATAAGGAATTTTCTTAAGTGGATGTCATAGTTATGAATTATCCTCATCTCTTTAGGTTCCACTGTGTGTTTCTATATACCACTTTTGGTCTATAAATAACACTCACTACTACCAACATAAGGTCTTATAGGGTCACACACAATGTGTATCCATAAGTTTAACATATTTACAAAATATGAGTTTAGGATGAATTGGAGGATGGATAATGTTGTAGTGTGAATTACCATATGTAAATTAATTCAATTATATTATTTTACTTGAGAATAATAACTGAATTCATTTCTCAAGGTATTCATAAGTTAATTAATTATAAAAATTCTTACAAGAAAAATATTTTTTTGACTGAATGTAATGCATTAAAGGTTTATTAAATTATTAAGGGGAGATTATTTTCCAAGTGAGTGTTTTTAAATTTATCACGTTCTAGGTTCTGAATTTCAAAACATATTGATTTAATATTCATGAAATTTATGACACACCTACTTAGTTATTCATGTTTTTCAGCTAGTTTAAGAGGTTAAACTTATCTAGGGGATTAAATAATTTTTTTGAATGTTTTTCCCAGAGAACACCAAGATTTTATGGTATGTATCTTTTTAAATTTAATGTCTTAAATATCATCTGTTTCACATAACACCATACTTAAACAAATAATGTTATACAATTAAATATTATTATTTTAACATGAACGTTACAAGTTGCTGTTAAATTGGATGAAATGAATAATATTAACCAAATTATAAAATTTATATATTATATATTTAATCAAATGTTTTTACATTAATAAAAATGATTTTACTGGCATAAGATAAGAATAAAGCAAATTTTACACATAAAAGACTATTTTTCTAAAGGGAGTTTTAACTCATTTTAATGGAACACTTGTTTTAAAATTAAAATTTGTCACTTTTAAAAATTATATAGAAAAAATAAAATTAATTTTCAAAAGAGGTATTTCAAAATTATTTTATAGTGAAATTTTGGTATTTCATCTGAAAAAATATTTATTTTTCAATGAATAGTGAAAAATATAGATTTTTATTAAACTATCAATTTTATTATATTAAAATTCTATTTATGATATTAATTAGATAATAACTATTAGATTATAAATAAAATTTTCTGTATCTCATAAATTAAAATATAATATATTTATATCATGGAATACTTAAATAATTGTTTTAAAAATGATAAATTATATATTAGTGTCTTTGTGAGACTTAAATGTTTATTTAAAATTTTATATTTAATTTAATGATTTAAAAGAAAATTTATTTCCAAAAAATAGATTCATAAATTATTATTATTTTATCTAATGTTTATAAGATAATTTTATGAAACCTTAATTAATTTTTTAAAGTGTCATAAAATTAGTTATAATTTTAAAATTAGTATTTTTTTCAAATAAATGATGATTTTATTTAAAAGTTAAATTTATCATATTTAGAAACTTTTTTTTTTCAAAAAATGGAGTCCATTTTTGAATTCTAAATGTTGAAAAATAGATTGTGTGATTTTTTGATATTTTATAAAATAGTTGAAATTTTGGAGAATGGTGAAATACGATAATTTACGATATTTAACATTATAAGTAAATAAATAAATTATTGAGTAATGGATTATGTATGGACAAGCTAAGTGTAGAGACCCAAAACTTGACGTACATGGACATTACATTACATTTGCGGAATAATTAGTACATAACAAAAAACACACACACAAGGATCGTAATAGTTTAGTGTCTTTGGAAACTCGGAACGTAATCTTCTAATCGTGGTGAAAGATGTTCAACATCTCCTATAAAGATCTTCCTTTTCTTTACCTAAAACCTTTCTTTATATCCTGGGGAAAAGAAAACATAAAAGGGTGAGCTCAAATGCTCAGTAAGGGTAAACAAAAGAAATATCAATCACATCGTATTCATAAGAACATAACATTTTGGAAATCTTAACCTGAAAAAGAGAGCATAATTTCATAACATGGGATAAATCATGGTAGTGAAATGTATTCACAATAATCATAACTTAAAACATGAAACTTTTTGGCATACACACATAATCATAGAGAATCATTTCTTGTTAGTCAAGACTCATTGCCAAGACTATCTTAGTGGACAGAGTCCCTTTCTGAATCGAGTAACCCTCGTTTCAGTCCTGTTTCACTGAACCGGTATAACCTACCATTCCAGCCATGTCTGTCTCATGAGATATAAAATCTTTACCCAATGCATTGGAGGGAGATATAGGTCCCACCCATCTTATAATGAATCCTTTCTTATGTGTGCCACATAATCATAAACCATACATCATAGCGTAACCCATGTAATAAAAATGGGATTCTTAAACAACATGACATCATAAAACAATTCATATAAGATAAAGTAATTAATAAAAATATTTACATCACAACATAATCAAACCAATGTAATAATAGGGATAAAAACAGAACCCTTTTATTATCTTATATGGAAAATAATTTTGATAAAATACTTGAACTCCATTCTTGAGGAAAATATACTTTCTACTTCAAAAACATTTTTCCTTCCATAACATGTCATACGACTTTAAAATAAAATAGGTTGATTAAAAAGAAACTTTAAAACTTGTAAAGGATGTTTCTTGGAAATAATGTTTTAAAAATCCATTCATTCCATATAAGTTAAAAAAACATTCTTCGTACTTTTGTCGGAAAAGTCAAAAAGTACCTCGTACGAAAAACGACAAAAGATTCCTTTCATATCTTTTACAAAAAAACTTACCGAAGGGTAAAATTTGATATAAAATATTGTAGAAGGAAGGAAATAATATTTCATATTGAGGGAACATGGATGTGGATGATAAAATACACCCCAGTAATTACCAAAGTAAAAACAATCTCGGATAAAAGTGAGATTGTGATATTTCCCTTACCTTAAGTCCGATTTGCTTCGTAAGTGTCCGAACCTCCTGTATAATGATTTAAATAATGTCATTGACTTATTACAGAATCATATTCATTGTTATTATATCATATAAGGTTCACTTATGACTTTATATTACCCGTTCTTTTGTAAATTCATGTTAAACTAGCGTTTTGGGTAAAATCGTCTCATTTGTCGTTCGTGTTTTTAACTTGTAATTATTAACATGATTACTTGGATCATGATTACTTATATCCAAAATGTAAAACAAGATATATATATAATATATATATTCAGAATATATATATATATATAATATCGATAAATGGAATGAAATACACCGTTCATGGAGACGGTAGTCCGTACGTACGCATGAACACTGTTTTCATTTCCTTATTGAATTGAATGAAATTAAGTAGATAAAATACATATAAATATACATAAATCCAGTATCATTATTATGTCATATATTTCATTAGTACTTATTATATATACTTTATAATCATTCATGAATGGTTAATCATTGAGAATGAATCTCATCGCGTCGTGGAGACGGTAGTCCGTACGTACGCACGAGCGATGATATCGTTCACATGGTCGTGGAATTGTGTTGACGTGTATGTATACTATTTTAGTATCAATATCACTTTATAATAATCATATATAGTTACTCATTACACCACTATACCCATCCAATTAAGGTGGTGGCGGAAAATAGATTACACCACGGCGTGGAGACGGTATTCCGTACGTACGCACGCGCGGTGATTTCCTTTTTCCATAGGATGGATAGAAGGTTAATTAGAGTTGTTTCATATTTATAATAACATATAAGTATATAATAAATACTGATTTTATTACTTTATCATGAAACAACTAAAGAAGAATAAGTTGAAAAAGAAAGAAATTGAAAAAGATCGGTAATGGATATTACCTCTTTTTGACGCGCCTTTTCTTAGCCTCCACTTAAAGAACTAAGGATGGTCTTTGAAGAAGACCAGGACCTCTAGGATGATACTAGGGAAGTGGAGAATGGATTTTGGCAGGGGTTGGCCGAGCTTGAAGGCTCAAAGTTGTGTGAGGAAGAGAGGGAGGAGGTGCCCTTTTATAAGGGAGGAGAGGGGCACCTTAGGAATATCTCAAAATATTATTTTATATTAAAGTCAAAATCGGTTTATAATGGTTCAAAAGGGTCTTATTTCGAAGATAAAGTGGGGATGGGTCGAAATACTATCAACCAATAGGATTTAGACTAGTTTAGGTTATTATTGTAACCTTATCAATTAGATTTAACTTTAAGTTAAATAATTTAACTTTTACCGTGTCTTTTTGTTTTCTTACACTGTATGGTTAATACACTTACTATAACATGCCAAAAGAACCCCAAATTGTTTATTATTAATATATATATCCTTATCTAAGTCATTTGGCCAAAAATTAGATTTTTAGGAATAAAATAACAATTAATAATATAATATTTGATTTAAAAACTATTTTGTGTCAATTTTGACAGTATTTGATATATGATTTTTGTGAAAGTCATAACAGAATTATATGTTCGAACCAAGTTGATTAAATCAACAATAATATATAATAGTAACCTATAAAATTAGTGAAATTCATAAAAAGTCTCAAATTACATTTATTTTGGTGTTTATAACATCAATTATGTCAATATTTCATAAATAAGATAATTACTGCATCATCTTTGTGTCGTAAATAAATTACATTATTTGATGTCTAAAAATTACAAATAAAATACCATTATGTAGGAAATATGTTTAGCTTTCTAATGAATATTTATAGTCGAATTTATCTTATGTATAACCCCATATTAAAAATGTTTTAGTAAATAAACTTTGATTTTAACTCTTTTAACCCTTCTTTAAATAAATTAATAATAAATGTCCTAATCTAATCCAAGTGGGCCTAAATGGTCATATTTTATTCCTAAGTTTGTTTTTGGTCGAATTACATTTGTCCAATAGAATTAGGACATGTGTTAGGGTAATAATAATATCATTTCTACCCATAATTACCCTATTTACTTTTAACCGTCGTAAAAAAAAGTAAAAAGTTACTATTCACCAAAAAATTATTTTCATCTCATTGAACCACATTTTAGTCCTTGATATTAACCGTGTCTCTCGGATTTTCGAAATTCCACTCACAGAAGCGGGAAAATTATGTTTTATGAAAAATTCAGTTTTTTTAACTACCACATAGTGGTTTCACTATTCATCAAAAATTGAATGTTTTCAGAAAAATATCAAAAATTAGGCCTAAGATATATTTGATATTATGAACTCAAAAATGATTTCTATTTTATAAAATTCAAAACATATCAGTTGCATTAATTAATTTAAAAATTAATTCCCGTCGTCAAAACAAAAGGCGTGTTTTTAAGAGATAATAACTATCAAAAGATTGAGACTTGTTTATAACTGGTTTAAATGTGAAATTATATCCAATGACCAACATTGTATTAAATTGTAAAAATATATTCTAAATATACTTTAAAACCACTAAAATTAATAATTTATCACTATTAATTATTTCGATTGAAAAAGTTGTTTTTAATTAAAATTTAGTAATTTCCACTATTCATCAAAATATGAAAGTTATCGGAAAATTACCAAAATTTCACCCTATGCTAATTTCGATATTCCGAATCCAAAAATTAAGTCCATTTAAAAAAAATAAAATTTACAAAATTTCAAAAAGTGGTTATTACTATTCATAACAGCTAGTTTTAATAATATTTTATTAGCATATCGTTGTTTAGTGAAACTCGGTATTGCGTACTACACACGCTATCGAGGAAGGTCGTGATTGCGGGTAATGCAAGGCAAGTCAAGGATGCGTGTTGTGCAAGCTCCTTTTGGTGTAGCGTACAACACAAGACATTAATAAAATTAAAAAGAATATTTTTCATAAAATCTCGGGGTGTTACATTCTACCCCCCTTAAAATGAATTTCGCCCTCGAAATTCGTCGGGGTTATAAATGGTTTACTATTCAAAAGTTTCTTTAATCGAAACCCACATCGTAAAAAGGAATACCAAAACCAATCTTTAAAAACAGAAGTATGAAACGTAACGGTTACCCAAATAAACTAATCATTGGGTTTCCACATAGGTGAAAATATGGATATGGAAGAGAAATCTAACCATCATGTTCTGATGGAGAGTGGTAGAGAACATGGCTATGGAAAAGCCAGCAATCACAAAGCCATAAATTTGTGACGATCTAAGGTACCATCTGATTCATCAGATATAAGATCACTAGGACAACATTTTTGGTTTTCAAGATCGTTTCCCTAAAGTTAAAGAATTTGAATTAGAATAAATACTTACTTTATTTTGGTACAATCTCACTGTTGTTTGTGCCTTTAACAATTTCCACTTCATCTCATAAATAAATGAAGTTGAATGTGTCATTCGTGAAGTGTTAGCAGATCATGTGATAGAATGACGGGTCATTCCATCTGTCTCAAACAAAAGGTTAGAAAAAATTATATACATAAGTCGATCTATAGTGAGATTAATCATATATGGTTCCTAAAATGGACTTTATACTTCATATATCATACTGCTTAATATAATAAAACTAGTTTCTAATAAACAGGGACTTCCTGTAGGCCAGTGGTAGGCGATAAAGGCCAGTCGCACTTCGGTTGTGGGTTCGATTCCCACATCCTTGTCCGACGCGATGGGCTGTCGCCCGTCCTGCAGGTTGTCCTTTTTCTAAAACTATATTACTATAACATCCCATCAATAATATCAAGAAAACTTCTATCCTTAAACAATACTAATTTATGTCCAACATAATCCATTCCAATCTTTAGGCTTATCCATAATACTGCAGTCCACTTTCATAACATAGTGAAAACGATTACCAGAGATTTAACACCATCGTCGATCCCCATATATCATAAGATATGTTTTGTTGGTCACATTCCAAACATTCAAAGTCCTTAATCATGTATTCTATTGAATACCTTAGTGAAAACATGAATGCAGTTAAAATTTAACACTTTCCACATACCAAAATCCTCAAAATTCTATATTCTCAAACCATGATATCACTTAGTCCTTATATCAATCATGAGCTCATGAATACAATCAAACATCTCATTATCTTCTTATCCCTTCATTATGCTCATATCATCTGTCTACCAAAAAATGTCTCAATCACTTTTCATGGTTACCGGTACCATAAAATTATTGAAAACCACAATAGACCAAAACATAAATATTCCAATATTCCTCAATACTATATACAACATTATTTTGGAATCCCATTACATAAACACTTAATCATTCCACCACATCGTTGTCATATTCAACATCGCCAATAGTGATCACATGTGACTTCCATTTGTCCTTTGCCTTAAGTGGTTGCTCATGTTGATCATCACTAACCCTTGGATTAGGGCATTTATTAGCATAATGCCCCATTTCCTTGCACTTGAAGCATTGAAGTGTTGGTGGTGCGTTCTCTGCAGTGTTTGCTTTATTCACATCATTAGAACCCCTTTTTCCATTAATTCGACACTCAGCCGCTCGATGACCTTCTTTTCCACACTTAAAACATTTTCTAGTCCCTTTAAGACAATCTCCACCATGCTTCTTTCCACACTTTGTGCATAAGGAAACATTCATCTTCTTTTCACCATTATTCTGAGTTTTCTCCTTGAACTCCATCTTTCGTTTCTTGTCAAAACCATGAGATGGATATGTAACACCAACTTCCATTTCTACCTTGATAGCATAACGCACAATTTCTTCATAGCTATTGAAGTCTCTTATAGCTAATGCCCTTCGAAGACTTGGTTTTAATCCACTGAAAAATCGATCAACTTTACTTTCAGGTTGGATGATAATGCCAGATGCATACCTTGCAAGTCTTGTAAAATTTTCTTCGTATATACCAACAGATTCATCATCCTTCTGCTTCAGCTCAAGAAACCCCTTTTCCATCTTTGTTAGAAGAATACGAGGGAAGTACTTACTGAAAAACAAGTTCTTGAACTCGTCCCATTCCATGGAATCAATTTCATCTCTTGTCCTCGTATTCTTGATAAGATTCCACCATTGATCAGCTTCACCTTCCAAACGATATAATGCTAAGATGACTTTATCATGTTCAGAACATTGAAGAACTGAAAATATCTTTTCAGTGGTACTGATCCATTGTTCAGCAACAAGTGGATCAGAAGACCCACTGAAAGAAGGTGGACGTTGCCTCATGAAGGACTCAATAGAATATTGTTCCCTTCTCTGCTCATTTGGAAGTCCAGAATGATTCATAGCTTGTGTAAGTATAGAAATAAGATTTTGCACTCCATCTCCCATAACATTTGTTTGTTCAGGAGGGAAATCATTGCATTGTCCATTGCATTGATCAACACGGTTCCTTCGGGTTTCAGCCATCGTCTAAAACCCAAAAAGAATAGTGTGAGAGGAAAAAATCATACTAGGGAAGACAACACTATAAAGGGGGAGTATCCTCAATATCTAACTTCTTAGGTTAAATTCTAAGATCGTTACCGTAGTTATAGGACTGTATCCTATACGTATACTTATCCTTAGGGACATCCCTAGACAAACCTTATAAATATCTCTAAGGATCTCACTAAAGTTCTCGCATCCTAGTTTCCAAAGGTTGACTAAACCTTTCCACTGATACCAACTGTAGAGACCCGAAACTTGACGTACATGGACATTACATTACATTTGCGGAATACTTAGTACATAACAAAAAAACACACACAAGGATCGTAATAGTTTAGTGTCTTTGGAAACTCGGAACGTAATATTCTAATCGTGGTGAAAGATCTTCAACATCTCCTATAAAGATCTTCCTTTTCTTTACCTAAAACCTTTATTTATATCCTGGGGAAAATAAAACATAAAAGGGTGAGCTCAAATGCTCAGTAAGGGTAAACAAAAGAAATATCAATCACATCGTATTCATAAGAACATAACATTTTGGAAATCTTAACCTGCAAAAGAGAGCATAATTTCATAACATGGGATAAATCATGGCAGTGAAATGTATTCACAATAATCATAACTTAAAACATGAAACTTTGTGGCATACACGCATAATCATAGAGAATCATTTCTTGTTAGTCAAGACTCATTTCCAAGACTATCTTAGTGGACAAAGTCCCTTTCTGAATCGAGTAACCCTCGTTTCAGTCCTGTTTCACTGAACCAGTATAACCTACCATTCCAGCCATGTCTATCTCATGAGATATAAAATCTTTACCCAATGCATTGGAGGGAGATATAGGTCCCACCCATCTTATAATGAATCATTTCTTATGTGTGCCACATAATCATATACCATACATCATAGCGTAACCCATGTAATAAAAATGGGATTCTTAAACAACATGACATCATAAAACAATTCATATAAGATAAAGTAATTCATAAAAATATTTCCATCACAACATAATCAAACCAATGTAATAATAGGGATAAAAACAGAACCCTTTTATTATCTTAGATGGAAAATAATTTTGATAAAATACTTGAACTCCATTCTTTAGGAAAATATCCATTCTACTTCAAAAACATATTTCCTTTCATAACATGTCATACGACTTTAAAATGAAAGAGGTTGATTAAAAAGAAAATTGAAAACTTGTAAAGGATGTTTCTTGGAAATAATGTTTTAAAAATCCATTCATGCCGTATAAGTTAAAAAAAACATTCTTCGTACTTTTGTCGGAAAAGTCAAAAAGTACCTCGTACGAAAAACGACAAAAGATTCCTTTCATATCTTTTACAAAAAAACTTACCGAAGGGTAAAATTGGATATAAAATATTGTAGAAGGAAGGAAATAATATTACATATTGAGGGAACATGGATTTGGATGATAAAATACACCCCAGTAATTACCAAAGTAAAAACAATCTCGGATAAAAGTGAGATTGTGATATTTCCCTTACCTTAGGTCCGATTTGCTTCGTAAGTGTCCGAACCTACTGTATAATGATTTAAATAATGTCATTGACTTATTACAGAATCATATTCATTGTTATTATATCATATAAGGTTCACTTATGACTTTATATTACCCGTTCTTTTGTAAATTCATGTTAAAGTAGCGTTTTGGGTAAAATCGTCTCATTTGTCGTTCGTGTTTTTAACTTGTAATTATTAATATGATTACTTGGATCATGATTACTTATATCCAGAATGTAAAACATGATTTATATATAATATATATATTCAGAATATATATATATATAATATATCGATAAATGGAATGAAATACACCGTTCATGGAGACGGTAGTCCGTACGTACGCATGAACGCTGTTTTCGTTTCCTTATTGAATTGAATGAAATTAAGTAGATGAAATACATATAAATATACATAAATACAGTATCATTATTATGTCATATATTTCATTAGTACTTATTATATATACTTTATAATCATTCATGAATGGTTAATCATTGAGAATGAATCTCATCGCGTCGTGGAGACGGTAGTCCGTACGTACGCACGAGCGATGATATCGTTCCCATGGTCGTGGAATTCTGTTGAAGTGTATGTATACTATTTCAGTATAAATATCACTTTATAATAATCATATATAGTTACTCATTACACCACTATACCCATCCAATTAAGGTGGTGGCGGAAAATAGATTACACCACGGCGTGGAGACGGTATTCCGTACGTACGCACGCGCGGTGATTTCCTTTTTCCGTAGGATGGATAGAAGGTTAATTAGAGTTGTTTCATATTTATAATAACATATCAGTATATAATAAATACTGATGTTATTACTTTATCATGAAACAACTAAAGAAGAATAAGTTGAAAAAGAAAGAAATTGAAAAAGATCGGTAATGGATATTACCTCTTTTTGACGCGCCTTTTCTTAGCCTCCACTTAAAGAACTAAGGATGGTCTTTGAAGAAGACCAGGACCTATAGGATGATACTAGGGAAGTGGAGAATGGATTTTGGCAGGGGTTGGCCGAGCTTGAAGGCTCAAAGTTGTGTGAGGAAGAGAGGGAGGAGGTGCCCTTTTATAAGGGAGGAGAGGGGCACCTTAGGAATATTTCAAAATATTATTTTATATTAAAGTCAAAATCGGTTTGTAATGGTTCCAAAGGGTCTTATTTAGAAGCTAAAGTGGGGATGGGTCCAAATCCTATCAACCAATAGGATTTAGAAAAGTTTAGGTTATTATTTTAACCTTATCAATTAGATTTAACTTTAAGTTAAATAATTTAACTTTTACCGTGTCTTTTTGTTTTCTTACACTCTATGGTTAATACACTTACTATAACATGCCAAAAGAACCCCAAATTGTTTATTATTAATATATATATCCTTATCTAAGTCATTTGGAAAAACCTTAGATTTTTAGGAATAAAATAACAATTAATAATATAATATTTTATTTAAAAACTATTTTGTGTCAATTTTGACACTATTTGATATATGATTTTTGTGAAAGTCATAACAGAATTATATGTTCTAACTATGTTGATTAAATCAACACTAATATATCATAGTAACCTATAAAATTAGTGGAATTCATAAAAAGTCTCAAATTACATTTATTTTGGTGTTTATAACATCAATTATGTCAATATTTCATAAATAAGATAATTACTGCATCATCTTTGTGTCATAAATAAATTAAATTTTATGATGTCTAAAAATTACAAATAAAATACCATTATGTAGGAAATCTTTTTAGATTTCTAATGAATATTTATAGTCGAATTTATCTTATGTATTACCCCATATTAAAAATGTATTAGTAAATAAACTTTGATTTTAACTCTTTTAACCCTTCTTTAAATAAATTAATAATAAATGTCCTAATCTAATCCAAGTGGGCCTAAATGGTCATATTTTATTCCTAAGATTGTTTTTGGTCGAATTACACTTGTCCAATAGAATTAGTACATGTGTTAGGGTAATAATAATATCATTTCTACCCATAATTACCCTATTTACTTTTAACCGTCGTAAAAAAAATTAAAAAGTTACTATTCACCAAAAAATTATTTTCATCTCATTGAACCAAATTTTAGTCCTTGATATTAACCGTGTCTCTCGGATTTTCGAAATTCCACTCACAGAAGCGGGAAAATTATGTTTTATGAAAAATTCAGTTTTTTAACTATCACATAGTGGTTTCACTATTCATCAAAAATTGAATGTTTTCAGAAAAATACCAAAAATTAGGCCTAAGCTATATTTGATATTATGAACTCAAAAATGATTTCTATTTTATCAAATTCAAAACATATCAGTTGCATTAATTAATTTAAAAATTAATTCCCGTCGTCAAAACAAAAGGCGTGTTTTTAAGAGATAATAACTATCAAAAGATTGAGACTTGTTTATAACTGGTTTAAATGTGAAATTATATCCAATGACCAACATTGTATTAAATTGTAAAAATATATTCTAAATATACTTTAAAACCACTAAAATTAATAATTTATCACTATTAATTATTTCAATTGAAAAAGTTGTTTTTAATTAAAATTTAGTAATTTCCACTATTCATCAAAATATGAAAGTTATCCGAAAATTACCAAAATTTCACCCTATGCTAATTTCGATATTCCGAATCCAAAAATGAAGTCCATTTAAAAAAAAATAAAATTTACAAAATTTCAAAAAGTGGTTATTACTATTCATAACAGCTAGTTTTAAGAATATTTTATTAGCATATCGTTGTTTAGTGAAACTCGGTATTGCGTACTACACACGCTATCGAGGAAGGTCGTGATTGCGGGTAATGCAAGGCAAGTCAAGGATGCGTGTTGTGCAAGCTCCTTTTGGTGTAGCGTACAACACAAGACATTAATAAAATTAAAAAAAATATTTTTCATAAAATCTCGGGGTGTTACATTCTACCCCCCTTAAAATGAATTTTTCCCTCGAAATTCGTCGGGGTTATAAATGGTTTACTATTCAAAAGTTTCTTTAATCGAAACCCACATCGTAAAAAGGAATACCAAACCAATCTTTAAAAACAAAAGTATGAAACGTAACGGTTACCCAAATAAACTAATCATTGGGTTTCCACATAGGTGAAAATATGGATATGGAAGAGAAATCTAACCATCATGTTCTGATGGAGAGTGGTAGAGAACATGGCTATGGAAAAGCCAGCAATCACAAAGCCATAAATTTGTGACGATCTAAGGTACCATCTGATTCATCAGATATAAGATCACTAGGACAACATTTTTTGTTTTCAAGATCGTTTCCCTAAAGTTAAAGAATTTGAATTAGAATAAATACTTACTTTATTTTGGTACAATCTCACTGTTGTTCGTGCCTTTAACAATTTCCACTTCATCTCATAAATAAATGAAGTTGAATTTGTTATTCGTGAAGTGTTAGCAGATCATGTGATAGAATGACGAGTCATTCCATCTGTCTCAAACAAAAGGTTAGAAAATGTTATATACATAAGTCGATCTATAGTGAGATTAATCATATATGGTTCCTAAAATGGACTTTATACTTCATATATCATACTGCTTAATATAATAAAACTAGTTTCTAATAAACATGGACTTCCTGTAGGCCAGTGGTAGGCGATAAAGGCCAGTCGCACTTTGGTTGTGGGTTTGATTCCCACATCCTTGTCCGATGCGATGGGCTGTCGCCCGTCCTGCAGGTTGTCCTTTTTCTAAAACTATATTACTATAACATCCCATCAATAATATCGAGAAAACTTCTATCCTTAAACAATACTAACTTATGTCCAACATAATCCATTCCAATCTTTAGGCTTATCCATAATACTGCAGTCCACTCTCATAACATAGTGAAAACAATTACCAGAGATTTAACACCATCGTCGATCCCCATATATCATAAGATATGTTTTGTTGGTCACATTCCAAACATTCAAAGTCCTTAATCATTTATTCTATTGAATACCTTAGTGAAAACATGAATGCAGTTAAAATTTAACACTTTCCACATACCAAAATCCTCAAAATTCTGTATACTCAAACCATGATATCACTTAGTCCTTATATCAATCATGAGCTCATGAATACAATCAAACATCTCATTATCTTCTTATCCCTTCATTATGCTCATATCATCTGTCTACCAAAAAATGTCTCAATCACTTTTCATGGTTACCGGTACCATAAAATTATTGAAAACCACAATAGACCAAAACATAAATATTCCAATATTCCACAATACTATATACAACATTATTTTGGAATCCCATTACATAAACACTTAATCATTCCACCACATCGTTGTCATATTCAACATCGCCAATAGTGATCGCATGTGACTTCCCTTTGTCCTTTGCCTTAAGTGGTTTCTCATGTTGATCATCACTAACCCTTGGATTAGGGAATTTATTAGCATAATGCCCCATTTCCTTGCACTTGAAGCATTGAAGTGTTGGTGGTGCGTTCTCTGCAGTGTTTGCTTTATTCACATCATTAGAAACCCTTTTTCCATTACTTCGACACTCAGCCGCTCGATGACCTTCTTTTCCACACTTAAAACATTTTCTAGTCCCTTTAAGACAATCTCCACCATGCTTCTTTCCACACTTTGTGCATAGGGAAACATTCATCTTCTTTTCACCATTATTCCGAGTTTTCTCCTTGAACTCCATCTTTCGTTTCTTGTCAAAACCATGAGATGGATATGTAACACCAACTTCTATTTCTACCTTGATAGCACAACGCAGAATTTCTTCATAGCTACTGAAGTCTCTTATAGCTAATGCCCTTCGAAGACTTGGTTTTAAGCCACTGAAAAATCGATCAACTTTACTTTCAGGTTGGATGATAATGCTAGATGCATACCTTGCAAGTCTTGTAAAATTTGCTTCGTATATACCAACAGATTCACCATCCTTCTCCTTCAGCTCAAGAAACTCCTTTTCCATCTTTGTTAGAAGAATACGAGGGAAGTACTTACTAAAAAACAAGTTCTTGAACTTGTCCCATTCCATGGACTCAATTTCACCTCTTGTCCTCGTATTCTTGATAAGATTCCACCATTGATCAGCTTCATATTCCAAACGGTATACTGCTAAGATGACTTTATCATGTTCAGAACATTGAAGAACTGAAAATATCTTTTTAGTGGTACTGATCCATTGTTCAGCAACAAGTGGATCAGAAGACCCACTGAAAGAAGGTGGACGTTGCCTCATGAAGGACTCAATAGAATATTGTTCCCTTCTCTGCTCATTTGGAAGTCCAGAATGATTCATAGCTTGTGTAAGTATAGCAATAAGATTTTGCACTCCATCTCCCATAACATTTTTTTGTTCATGAGGGAAATCATTGCATTGTCCATTGCATTGATCAACACGGTTCTTTCGGGTTTCAGCCATCGTCTAAAACCCAAAAAGAATAGTGTGAGAGGCAAAAATCATACTAGGGAAGACAACATTATAATGGGGGAGTATCCTCAATATCTAACTTCTTAGGTTAAATTCTAAGATCGTTACCGTAGTTATAGGACTGTATCCTATACGTATACTTATCCTTAGGGACATCCCTAGACAAACCTTATAAATATCTCTAGGGATCTCACTAAAGTTATCGCATCCTAGTTTCCAAAGGTTGACTAAACCTTTCCTCTGATACCAACTGTAGAGACCCGAAACTTGACGTACATGGACATTACATTACATTTGCGGAATACTTAGTACATAACAAAAAAAACACACACAAGGATCGTAATAGTTTAGTGTCTTTGGAAACTCGGAACGTAATCTTCTAATCGTGGTGAAAGATGTTCAACATATCCTATAAAGATCTTCCTTTTATTTACCTAAAACCTTTCTTTATATCCTGGGGAAAAGAAAACATAAAAGGGTGAGCTCAAATGCTCAGTAAGGGTAAACAAAAGAAATATCAATCACATCGTATTCATAAGAACATAACATTTTGGAAATCTTAACCTGCAAAAGAGAGCATAATTTCATAACATGGGATAAATCATGGCAGTGAAATGTATTCACAATAATAATAACTTAAAACATGAAACTTTGTGTCATACACACATAATCATAGAGAATCATTTCTTTTTAGTCAAGACTCATTTCCAAGACTATCTTAGTGGACAAAGTCCCTTTCTGAATCGAGTAACCCTCGTTTCAGTCCTGTTTCACTGAACCGGTATAACCTACCATTCCAGCCATGTCTATCTCATGAGATATAAAATCTTTACCCAATGCATTGGAGGGAGATATAGGTCCCACCCATCTTATAATGAATCCTTTCTTATGTGTGCCACATAATCATAAACCATACATCATAGCGTATCCCATGTAATAAAAATGGGATTCTTAAACAACATGACATCATAAAACAATTCATATAAGATAAAGTAATTCATAAAAATATTTACATCACAACATAATCAAACCAATGTAATAATAGGGATAAAAATATAACCCTTTTATTATCTTAGATGGAAAATAATTTTGATAAAATACTTGAACTCCATTCTTGAGGAAAATATCCTGTCTACTTCAAAAACATTTTTCCTTTCATAACATGTCATATGACTTTAAAATAAAATAGGTTGATTAAAAAGAAATTTTAAAACTTGTAAAGGATGTTTCTTGGAAATAATTTTTTAAAAATCCATTCATGCCGTATAAGTTAAAAAAACATTCTTCGTACTTTTGTCGGAAAAGTCAAAAAGTACCTCGTACGAAAAACGACAAAAGATTCCTTTCATATCTTTTACAAAAAAACTTACCGAAGGGTAAAATTGGATATAAAATATTGTAGAAGGAAGGAAATAATATTACATATTTAGGGAACATGGATGTGGATGATAAAATACACCCCAGTAATTACCAAAGTAAAAACAATCTCGGATAAAAGTGAGATTGTGATATTTCCCTTACCTTAGGTCCGATTTGCTTCGTAAGTGTCCGAAACTCCTGTATAATGATTTAAATAATGTCATTGACTTATAACAGAATCATATTCATTGTTATTATATCATATAAGGTTCACTTATGACTTTATATTACCCGTTCTTTTGTAAATTCATGTTAAAGTAACGTTTTGGGTAAAATCGTCTCATTTGTCGTTCGTGTTTTTAACTTGTAATTATTAATATGATTACTTGGATCATGATTACTTATATCCAGAATGTAAAACATGATTTATATATAATATATATATTCAGAATATATATATATAATATATCGATAAATGGAATGAAATACACCGTTCATGGAGACGGTAGTCCGTACGTACGCATGAACGCTGTTTTCGTTTCCTTATTGAATTGAATGAAATTAAGTAGATGAAATACATATAAATATACATAAATCCAGTATCATTATTATGTAATATATTTCATTAGTACTTATTATATATACTTTATAATCATTCATGAATGGTTAATCATTGAGAATGAATCTCATCGCGTCATGGAGATGGTAGTCCGTACGTACGCACGAGCGATGATATCGTTCCCATGGTCGTGGAATTGTGTTGAAGTTTATGTATACTATTTCAGTATCAATATCACTTTATAATAATCATATATAGTTACTCATTACACCACTATACCCATCCAATTAAGGTGGTGGCGGAAAATAGATTACACCACGACGTGGAGACGGTATTCCGTACGTACGCACGCGCGGTGATTTCCTTTTTCCGTAGGATGGATAGAAGGTTAATTAGAGTTGTTTCATATTTATAATAACATATCAGTATATAATAAATACTGATGTTATTACTTTATCATGAAACAACTAAAGAAGAATGAGTTGAAAAAGAAAGAAATTGAAAAAGATCGGTAATGGATATTACCTCTTTTTGACGCGCCTTTTCTTAGACTCCACTTAAAGAACTAAGGATGGTCTTTGAAGAAGACCAGGACCTCTAGGATGATACTAGGGAAGTGGAGAATGGATTTTGGCAGGGGTTGGACGAGCTTGAAGGCTCAAAGTTGTGTGAGGAAGAGAGGGAGGAGGTGCCCTTTTATAAGGGAGGAGGGGGGCACCTTAGGAATATCTCAAAATATTATTTTATATTAAAGTCAAAATCGGTTTATAATGGTTCCAAAGGGTCTTATTTCGAATCTAAAGTGGGGATGGGTCGAAATCATATCAACCAATAGGATTTAGACAAGTTTAGGTTATTATTTTAACCTTATCAATTAGATTTAACTTTAAGTTAAATAATTTAACTTTTACCGTGTCTTTTTGTTTTCTTACACTATATGGTTAATACACTTACTATAACATGCCAAAAGAACCCCAAATTGTTTATTATTAATATATATATCCTTATCTAAGTCATTTGGCCAAACCTTAGATTTTTAGGAATAAAATAACAATTAATAATATAATATTTGATTTAAAAACTATTTTCTGTCAATTTTGACACTATTTGATATATGATTTTTGTGAAAGTCATAACAGAATTATATGTTCAAACCAAGTTGATTAAAGCAACACTAATATATCATAGTAACCTATAAAATTAGTGGAATTCATAAAAAGTCTCAAATTACATTTATTTTGGTGTTTATAACATCAATTATGTCAATATTTCATAAATAAGATAATTACTGCATCATCTTTGTGTCATAAATAAATTAAATTATTTGATGTCTAAAAATTACAAATAAAATACCATTATGTAGGAAATCGTTTTATATTTCTAATAAATATTTATAGTCGAATTTATCTTATGTATAACCCCATATTTAAAATGTTTTAGTAAATAAACTTTGATTTTAACTCTTTTAACCCTTCTTTAAATAAATTAATAATAAATGTCCTAATCTAATCCAAGTGGGCCTAAATGGTCATATTTTATTCCTAAGTTTGTTTTTGGTCGAATTACACTTGTCCAATAGAATTAGGACATGTGTTAGGGTAATAATAATATCATTTCTACCCATAATTACCCTATTTACTTTTAACCGTCGTAAAAAAAAGTAAAAAGTTACTATTCACCAAAAAATTATTTTCATCTCATTGAACCACATTTTAGTCCTTGATATTAACCGTGTCTCTCGGATTTTCGAAATTCTACTCACAGAAGCGGGAAAATTATGTTTTATGAAAAATTCAGTTTTTTTAACTACCACATAGTGGTTTCACTATTCATCAAAAATTGAATGTTTTCAGAAAAATACCAGAAATTAGGCCTAAGCTATATTTGATATTATGAACTCAAAAATGATTTCTATTTTATCAAATTCAAAACATATCAGTTGCATTAATTAATTTAAAAATTAATTCCCGTCGTCAAAACAAAAGGCGTGTTTTTAAGAGATAATAACTATCAAAAGATTGAGATTTGTTTATAACTGGTTTAAATGTGAAATTATATCCAATGACCAACATTGTATTAAATTGTAAAAATATATTCTAAATATACTTTAAAACCACTAAAATTAATAATTTATCACTATTAATTATTTCGATTGAAAAAGTTGTTTTTAATTAAAATTTAGTAATTTCCACTATTCATCAAAATATGAAAGTTATCCGAAAATTACCAAAATTTCACCCTATGCTAATTTCGATATTCCGAATCCAAAAATGAAGTCCATTTAAAAAAAAATAAAATTTACAAAATTTCAAAAAGTGGTTATTACTATTCATAACAGCTAGTTTTAATAATATTTTATTAGCATATCGTTGTTTAGTGAAACTCGGTATTGCGTACTACACACGCTATCGAGGAAGGTCGTGATTGCGGGTAATGCAAGGCAAGTCAAGGATGCGTGTTGTGCAAGCTCCTTTTGGTGTAGCGTACAACACAAGACATTAATAAAATTAAAAAGAATATTTTTCATAAAATCTCGGGGTGTTACATTCTACCCCCCTTAAAATGAATTTTGCCCTCGAAATTCGTCGGGGTTATAAATGGTTTACTATTCAAAAGTTTCTTTAATCGAAACCCACATCGTAAAAAGGAATACCAAAACCAATATTTAAAAACAAAAGTATGAAACGTAACAGTTACCCAAATAAACTAATCATTGGGTTTCCACATAGGTGAAAATATGGATATGGAAGAGAAATCTAACCATCATGTTCTGATGGAGAGTGGTAGAGAACATGGCTATGGAAAAGCCAGCAATCACAAAGCCATAAATTTGTGACGATCTAAGGTACCATCTGATTCATCAGATATAAGATCACTAGGACAACATTTTTGGTTTTCAAGATCGTTTCCCTAAAGTTAAAGAATTTGAATTAGAATAAATACTTACTTTATTTTGGTACAATCTCACTGTTGTTCGTGCCTTTAACAATTTCCACTTCATCTCAAAAATAAATGAAGTTGAATTTGTTATTCGTGAAGTGTTAGCAGATCATGTGATAGAATGACGGGTCATTCCATCTGTCTCAAACAAAAGGTTAGAAAAAATTATATACATAAGTCGATCTATAGTGAGATTAATCATATATGGTTCCTAAAATGGACTTTATACTTCATATATCATACTGCTTAATATAATAAAACTAGTTTCTAATAAACAGGGACTTCCTGTAGGCCAGTGGTAGGCGATAAAGGCGAGTCGCACTTCGGTTGTGGGTTTGATTCCCACATCCTTGTCCGACGTGATGGGATGTCGCCCGTCCTGCAGGTTGTCCTTTTTCTAAAACTATATTACTATAACATCCCATCAATAATATCGAGAAAACTTCTATCCTTAAACAATACTAACTTATGTCCAACATAATCCATTCCAATCTTTAGGCTTATCCATAATACTGCAGTCCACTCTCATAACATAGTGAAAACAATTACCAGAGATTTAACACCATCGTCGATCCCCATATATCATAAGATATGTTTTGTTGGTCACATTCCAAACATTCAAAGTCCTTAATCATTTATTCTATTGAATACCTTAGTGAAAACATGAATGCAGTTAAAATTTAACACTTTCCACATACCCAAATCCTCAAAATTCTATATACTAAAACCATGATATCACTTAGTCCTTATATCAATCATGAGCTCATGAATACAATCAAACATCTCATTATCTTCTTATCCTTTCATTATTCTCATATCATCTGTCTACCAAAAAATGTCTCAATCACTTTTCATGGTTACCGGTACCATAAAATTATTGAAAACCACAATAGACCAAAACATAGATATTCCAATATTCCACAATACTATATACAACATTATTTTGGAATCCCATTACATAAACACTTAATCATTCCACCACATCGTTGTCATATTCAACATCGCCAATAGTGATCGCATGTGACTTCCCTTTGTCCTTTGCCTTAAGTGGTTTCTCATGTTGATCATCACTAACCCTTGGATTAGGGCATTTATTAGCATAATGCCCCATTTCCTTGCACTTGAAGCATTGAAGTGTTGGTGGTGCGTTCTCTGCAGTGTTTTCTTTATTCACATCATTAGAAACCCTTTTTCCATTACTTCGACACTCAGCCGCTCGATGACCTTCTTTTCCACACTTAAAACATTTTCTAGTCCCTTTAATACAATCTCCACCATGCTTCTTTCCACACTTTGTGCATAAGGAAACATTCATCTTCTTTTCACCATTATTCTGAGTTTTCTCCTTGAACTCCATCTTTCGTTTCTTGTCAAAACCATGAGATGGATATGTAACACCAACTTCTATTTCTACCTTGATAGCACAACGCACAATTTCTTCATAGCTACTGAAGTCTCTTATAGCTAATGCCCTTCGAAGACTTGGTTTTAAGCCACTGAAAAATCGATCAACTTTACTTTCAGGTTGGATGATAATGCCAGATGCATACCTTGCAAGTCTTGTAAAATTTTCTTCGTATATACCAACAGATTCATCATCCTTCTGCTTCAGCTCAAGAAACTCCTTTTCCATCTTTGTTAGAAGAATACGAGGGAAGTACTTACTGAAAAACAAGTTCTTGAACTCGTCCCATTCCATGGACTCAATTTCATCTCTTGTCCTCGTATTCTTGATAAGATTCCACCATTGATCAGCTTCACCTTCCAAACGATATACTGCTAAGATGACTTTATCATGTTCAGAACATTGAAGAACTAAAAATATCTTTTCAGTGGTACTGATCCATTGTTCAGCAACAAGTGGATCAGAAGACCCACTGAAAGAAGGTGGACGTTGCCTCATGAAGGACTCAATAGAATATTGTTCCCTTCTCTGCTCATTTGGAAGTCCAGAATGATTCATAGCTTGTGTAAGTATAGCAATAAGATTTTGCACTCCATCTCCCATAACATTTGTTTGTTCAGGAGGGAAATCATTGCATTGTCCATTGCATTGATCAACACGGTTCCTTCGGGTTTCAGCCATCGTCTAAAACCCAAGAAGAATAGTGTGAGAGTCAAAAATCATACTAGGGAAGACAACATTATAATGGGGGAGTATCCTCAATATCTAACTTCTTAGGTTAAATTCTAATATCGTTACCGTAGTTATAGGACTGTATCCTATACGTATACTTATCCTTAGGGACATCCCTAGACAAACCTTATAAATATCTCTAGGGATCTCACTAAATTTCTCACATCCTAGTTTCCAAAGGTTGACTAAACCTTTCCTCTGATACCAACTGTAGAGACCCAAAACTTGACGTACATGGACATTACATTACATTTGCGGAATACTTAGTACATAACAAAAAAAAACACACACAAGGATCGTAATAGTTTAGTGTCTTTGGAAACTCGGAACGTAATCTTCTAATCGTGGTGAAAGATGTTCAACATTTCCTATAAAGATCTTCCTTTTCTTTACCTAAAACCTTTCTTTATATCCTGGGGAAAAGAAAACATAAAAGGGTGAGCTCAAATGCTCAGTAAGGGTAAACAAAAGAAATATCAATCACATCGTATTCATAAGAACATAACATTTTGGAAATATTAACCTGCAAAAGAGAGAATAATTTCATAACTTGGGATAAATCATGGAAATGAAATGTATTCACAATAATCATAATTTAAAACATGAAACTTTGTGGCATACACACATAATCATAGAGAATCGTTTCTTTTTAGTAAAGACTCATTTCCAAGACTATCTTAGTGGACAAAGTCCCTTTCTGAATCGAGTAACCCTCGTTTCAGTCCTGTTTCATTGAACCAGTATAACCTACCATTCCAGCCATGTCTATCTCATGAGATATAAAATCTTTACCCAATGCATTGGGGGGAGATATAGGTCCCACCCATCTTATAATGAATCCTTTCTTATGTGTGCCACATAATCATAAACCATACATCATAGCGTAACCCATGTAATAAAAATGGGATTCTTAAACAACATGACATCATAAAACAATTCATATAAGATAAAGTAATTCATAAAAATATTTCCATCACAACATAATCAAACCAATGTAATAATAGGGATAAAAATAGAACCCTTTTATTATCTTAGATGGAAAATAATTTTTATAAAATACTTGAACTCCATTCTTGAGGAAAATATCCTGTCTACTTCAAAAACATTTTTCCTTTCATAACATGTCATACGACTTTAAAATAAAATAGGTTGATTAAAAAGAAACTTTAAAACTTTTAAAGGATTTTTCTTGGAAATAATGTTTTAAAAATCCATTCATTTCGTATAAGTTAAAAAAAACATTCTTCGTACTTTTGTCGGAAAAGTCAAAAAGTACCTCGTACGAAAAACGACAAAAGATTCCTTTCATATCTTTTACAAAAAAACTTACCGAAGGGTAAAATTGGATATAAAATATTGTAGAAGGAAGGAAATAATATTACATATTTAGGGAACATGGATGTGGATGATAAAATACACCCCAGTAATTACCAAAGTAAAAACAATCTCGGATAAAAGTGAGATTGTGATATTTCCCTTACCTTAGGTCCGATTTGCTTCGTAAGTGTCCGAACCTCCTGTATAATGATTTAAATAATGTCATTAACTTATTACAAAATCATATTCATTGTTATTATATCATATAAGGTTCACTTATGACTTTATATTACCCGTTCTTTTGTAAATTCATGTTAAAGTAGCGTTTTGGGTAAAATCGTCTCATTTGTCGTTCGTGTTTTTAACTTGTAATTATTAAGATGATTACTTGGATCATGATTACTTATATCCAGAATGTAAAACATGATTTATATATAATATATATATTCAGAATATATATATATAATATATCGGTAAATGGAATGAAATACACCGTTCATGGAGACGGTAGTCCGTACGCACGCATGAACGCTGTTTTCGTTTCCTTATTGAATTGAATGAAATTAACTAGATGAAATACATATAAATATACATAAATACAGTATCATTATTATGTCATATATTTCATTAGTACTTATTATATATACTTTATAATCATTCATGAATGGTTAATCATTGAGAATGAATCTCATCGCGTCATGGAGACGGTAGTCCGTACGTACGCACAAGCGATGATATCGTTCCCATGGTCGTGGAATTGTGTTTAAGTTTATGTATACTATTTCAGTATCAATATCACTTTATAATAATCATATATAGTCACTCATTACACCACTATACCCATCCAATTAAGGTGGTGGCGGAAAATAGATTACACCACGGCGTGGAGACGGTATTCCGAACGTACGCACGCGCGGTGATTTCCTTTTTCCGTAGGATGGATAGAAGGTTAATTAGAGTTGTTTCATATTTATAATAACATATCAGTATATAATAAATACTGATGTTATTACTTTATCATGAAACAACTAAAGAAGAATAAGTTGAAAAAGAAAGAAATTGAAAAAGATCGGTAATGGATATTACCTCTTTTTGACGCGCCTTTTCTTAGCCTCCACTTAAAGAACTAAGGATGGTCTTTGAAGAAGACCAGGACCTCTAGGATGATACTAGGGAAGTGGAGAATGGATTTTGGCAGGGGTTGGCCGAGCTTGAAGGCTCAAAGTTGTGTGAGGAAGAGAGGGAGGAGGTGCCCTTTTATAAGGGAGGAGAGGGGCACCTTAGGAATATCTCAAAATATTATTTTATATTAAAGTCAAAATCGGTTTATAATGGTTCCAAAGGGTCTTATTTTGAAGCTAATGTGGGGATGGGTCGAAATCCTATCAACCAATAGGATTTAGACAAATTTAGGTTATTATTTTAACCTTATCAATTAGATTTAACTTTAAGTTAAATAATTTAACTTTTACCGTGTCTTTTTGTTTTCTTACACTATATGGTTAATACACTTACTATAACATGCCAAAAGAACCCAAAATTGTTTATTATTAATATATATATCCTTATCTAAGTCATTTGGCCAAACCCTAGATTTTTAGGAATAAAATAACAATTAATAATATAATATTTGATTTAAAAACTATTTTCTGTCAATTTTGACACTATTTGATATATGATTTTTGTGAAAGTCATAACAGAATTATATGTTCAAACCAAGTTGATTAAAGCAACACTAATATATCATAGTAACCTATAAAATTAGTGTAATTCATAAAAAGTCTCAAATTAAATTTATTTTGGTGTTTATAACATCAATTATGTCAATATTTCATAAATAAGATAATTACTGCATCATCTTTGTGTCATAAATAAATTAAATTATTTGATGTCTAAAAATTACAAATAAAATACCATTATGTAGGAAATATTTTTAGATTTCTAATGAATATTTATAGTCGAATTTATCTTATGTATAACCCCATATTAAAAATGTTTTAGTAAATAAACTTTGATTTTAACTCTTTTAACCCTTCTTTAAATAAATTAATAATAAATGTCCTAATCTAATCCAAGTGGGCCTAAATGGTCATATTTTATTCCTAAGTTTGTTTTTGGTCGAATTACACTTGTCCAATAGAATTAGGACATGTGTTAGGGTAATAATAATCTCATTTCTACCCATAATTACCCTATTTACTTTTAACCGTCGTAAAAAAAAGTAAAAAGTTACTATTCACCAAAAAATTATTTTCATCTCATTGAACCACATTTTAGTCCTTGATATTAACCGTGTCTCTCGGATTTTCGAAATTCCACTCACAGAAGCAGGAAAATTATGTTTTATGAAAAATTCAGTTTTTTTAACTACCACATAGTGGTTTCACTATTCATCAAAAATTGAATGTTTTCAGAAAAATACCAAAAATTAGGCCTAAGCTATATTTGATATTATGAACTCAAAAATGATTTCTATTTTATCAAATTCAAAACATATCAGTTGCATTAATTAATTTAAAAATTAATTCCCGTCGTCAAAACAAAAGGCGTGTTTTTAAGAGATAATAACTATCAAAAGATTGAGACTTGTTTATAACTGGTTTAAATGTGAAATTATATCCAATGACCAACATTGTATTAAATTGTAAAAATATATTCTAAATATACTTTAAAACCACTAAAATTAATAATTTATCACTATTAATTATTTCGATTGAAAAAGTTGTTTTTAATTAAAATTTAGTAATTTCCACTATTCATCAAAATATGAAAGTTATCCGAAAATTACCAAAATTTCACCCTATGCTAATTTCGATATTCCGAATCCAAAAATGAAGTCCATTTAAAAAAAATAAAATTTACAAAATTTCAAAAAGTGGTTATTACTATTCATAACATCTAGTTTTAATAATATTTTATTAGCATATCGTTGTTTAGTGAAACTATGTATTGCGTACTACACACGCTATCTAGGAAGGTCGTGATTGCGGGTAATGCAAGGCAAGTCAAGGATGCATGTTGTGAAAGCTCCTTTTGGTGTAGCGTACAACACAAGACATTAATAAAATTAAAAAGAATATTTTTCATAAAATCTCGGGGTGTTACATTCTACCCCCCTTAAAATGAATTTTGCCCTCGAAATTCGTCGGGGTTATAAATGGTTTACTATTCAAAAGTTTCTTTAATCGAAACCCACATCGTAAAAAGGAATACCAAAACCAATATTTAAAAACAAAAGTATGAAACGTAACGGTTACCCAAATAAACTAATCATTGGGTTTCCACATAGGTGAAAATATGGATATGGAAGAGAAATCTAACCATCATGTTCTGATGGAGAGTGGTAGAGAACATGGCTATGGAAAAGCCAGCAATCACAAAGCCATAAATTTGTGACGATCTAAGGTACCATCTGATTCATCAGATATAAGATCACTAGGACAACATTTTTTGTTTTCAAGATCGTTTCCCGAAAGTTAAAGAATTTGAATTAGAATAAATACTTACTTTATTTTGGTACAATCTCACTGTTGTTCGTGCCTTTAACAATTTCCACTTCATCTCATAAATAAATGAAGTTGAATTTGTTATTCGTGAAGTGTTAGCAGATCATGTGATAGAATGACGGGTCATTCCATCTGTCTCAAACAAAAGGTTAGAAAACATTATATACATAAGTCGATCTATAGTGAGATTAATCATATATGGTTCTTAAAATGGACTTTATACTTCATATATCATACTTCTTAATATAATAAAACTAGTTTCTAATAAACAGGGACTTCCTGTAGGCCAGTGGTAGGCAATAAAGGCCAGTCGCACTTCGGTTGTGGGTTCGATTACCACATCCTTGTCCGACGCGATGGGCTGTCGCCCGTCCTGCAGGTTGTCCTTTTTCTAAAACTATATTACTGTAACATCCCATCAATAATATCGAGAAAACTTCTATCCTTAAACAATACTAACTTATGTCCAACATAATCCATTCCAATCTTTAGGCTTATCCATAATACTGCAGTCCACTCTCATAACATAGTGAAAACGATTACCAGAGATTTAACACCATCGTCGATCCCCATATATCATAAGATATGTTTTGTTGGTCACATTCCAAACATTCAAAGTCCTTAATCATGTATTCTATTGAATACCTTAGTGAAAACATGAATGCAGTTAAAATTTAACACTTTCCACATACCAAAATCCTCAAAATTCTATATACTCAAACCATGATATCACTTAGTCCTTATATCAATCATGAGCTCATGAATACAATCAAACATCTCATTATCTTCTTATCCCTTCATTATGCTCATATCATCTGTCTACCAAAAAATGTCTCAATCACTTTTCATGGTTACCGGTACCATAAAATCATTGAAAACCACAATAGACCAAAACATAAATATTCCAATATTCTACAATACTATATACAACATTATTTTGGAATCCCATTACATAAACACTTAATCATTCCACCACGTCGTTTTCATATTCAACATCGCCAATAGTGATCGCATGTGACTTCCCTTTGTCCTTTTCCTTAAGTGGTTGCTCATGTTGATCATCACTAACCCTTGGATTAGGGAATTTATTAGCATAATGCCCCATTTCCTTGCACTTGAAGCATTGAAGTGTTGGTGGTGCGTTCTCTGCAGTGTTTGCTTTATTCACATCATTAGAAACCCTTTTTCCATTACTTCGACACTCAGCCGCTCGATGACCTTCTTTTCCACACTTAAAACATTTTCTAGTCCCTTTAAGACAATCTCTACCATGCTTCTTTCCACACTTTGTGCATAAGGAAACATTCATCTTCTTTTCACCATTATTCTGAGTTTTCTCCTTGAACTCCATCTTTCGTTTCTTGTCAAAACCATGAGATGGATATGTAACACCAACTTCCATTTCTACCTTGATAGCAAAACGCACAATTTCTTCATAGCTACTGAAGTCTCTTATAGCTAATGCCCTTCTAAGACTTGGTTTTAAGCCACTGAAAAATCGATCAACTTTACTTTCAGGTTGGATGATAATGCCAGATGCATACCTTGCAAGTCTTGTAAAATTTGCTTCGTATATACCAACAGATTCATCATCCTTCTGCTTCAGCTCAAGAAACTCCTTTTCCATCTTTGTTAGAAGAATTCGAGGGAAGTACTTACTGAAAAACAATTTCTTGAACTCGTCCCATTCCATGGACTCAATTTCATCTCTTGTCCTCATATTCTTGATAAGATTCCACCATTGATCAGCTTGACCTTCCAAACGATATACTGCTAAGATGACTTTATCATGTTCAGAACATTGAAGAACTGAAAATATCTTTTCAGTGGTACTGATCCATTGTTCAGCAACAAGTGGATCAGAATACCCACTGAAAGAAGGTGGACGTTGCCTCATGAAGGACTCAATAGAATATTGTTCCCTTCTCTGCTCATTTGGAAGTCCAGAATGATTCATAGCTTGTGTAAGTATAGAAATAAGATTTTGCACTCCATCTCCCATAACATTTGTTTGTTCAGGAGGTAAATCATTGCATTGTCCATTGCATTGATCAACACGGTTCCTTCGGGTTTCAGCCATCGTCTAAAACCCAAAAAGAATAGCGTGAGAGGAAAAAATCATACTAGGGAAGACAAAATTATTAAGGGGGAGTATCCTCAATATCTAACTTCTTAGGTTAAATTCTAATATCGTTACCGTAGTTATAGGACTGTATCCTATATGTATACTTATCCTTAGGGACATCCCTAGACAAACCTTATAAATATCTCTAGGGATCTCACTAAAGTTCTCGCATCCTAGTTTCCAAAGGTTGACTAAACCTTTCCTCTGATACCAACTGTAGAGACCCGAAACTTGACGTACATGGACATTACATTACATTTGCGGAATACTTAGTACATAACAAAAAAACACACACACAAGGATCATAATAGTTTAGTGTCTTTGGAAACTCGGAACGTAATCTTCTAATCGTGGTGAAAGATCTTCAACATCTTCTATAAAGATATTCGTTTTCTTTACCTAAAACCTTTCTTTATATCCTGGGGAAAAGAAAACATAAAAGGATGAGCTCAAATGCTCAGTAAGGGTAAACAAAAGAAATATCAATCACATCGTATTCATAAGAACATAACATTTTGGAAATCTTAACCTGAAAAAGATAGCATAATTTCATAACATGGCATAAATCATGGCAGTGAAATTTATTCACAATAATCATAACTTAAAACATGAAACTTTGTGGCATACACACATAATCATAGAGAATCATTTCTTGTTAGTCAAGACTCATTTACAATACTATCTTAGTGGACAAAGTCCCTTTCTGAATCGAGTAACCCTCATTTCAGTCCTGTTTCACTGAACCGGTATAACCTACCATTCCAGCCATGTCTATATCATGAGATATAAAATCTTTACCCAATGCATTGGAGGGAGATATAGGTCCCACCCATCTTATAATGAATCCTTTCTTATGTGTGCCACATAATCATAAACCATACATCATAGCGTAACCCGTGTAATAAAAATGGGATTCTTAAACAACATGACATCATAAAACAATTCATATAAGATAAAGTAATTCATAAAAATATTTCCATCACAACATAATCAAACCAATGTAATAATAGGGATAAAAACAGAACCCTTTTATTATCTTAGATGGAAAATAATTTTGATAAAATACTTGAACTCCATTCTTGAGGAAAATATCCTTTCTACTTCAAAAACATTTTTCCTTTCATAACATGTCATACGACTTTAAAATAAAAGAGGTTGATTAAAAAGAAACTTGAAAACTTGTAAAGGATGTTTCTTGGAAATAATGTTTTAAAAATCCATTCATGCCGTATAAGTTAAAAAAAACATTCTTCGTACTTTTGTCGGAAAAGTCAAAAAGTACCTCGTACGAAAAACGACAAAAGATTCCTTTCATATCTTTTACAAAAAAACTTACCGAAGGGTAAAATTGGATATAAAATATTGTAGAAGGAAGGAAATAATATTACATATTGAGGGAACATGGATGTGGATGATAAAATACACCCCAGTAATTACCAAAGTAAAAACAATCTCGGATAAAAGTGAGATTGTGATATTTCCCTTACCTTAGGTCCGATTTGCTTCGTAAGTGTCCGAACCTCCTGTATAATGATTTAAATAATGTCATTGACTTATTACAGAATCATATTCATTGTTATTATATCATATAAGGTTCACTTATGACTTTATATTACCCGTTCTTTTGTAAATTCATGTTAAATTAGCGTTTTGGGTAAAATCGTCTCATTTGTCGTTCTTGTTTTTAACTTGTAATTATTAATATGATTACTTGGATCATGATTACTTATATCCAGAATGTAAAACATGATTTATATATAATATATATATTCAGAATATATATATATAATATATCGATAAATGGAATGAAATACACCGTTCATGGAGACGGTAGTCCGTACGTACGCATGAACGCTGTTTTCGTTTCCTTATTGAATTGAATGAAATTAAGTAGATGAAATACATATAAATATACATAAATCCAGTATCATTATTATGTCATATATTTCATTAGTACTTATTATATATACTTTATAATCATTCATGAATGGTTAATCATTGAGAATGAATCTCATCGCGTCGTGGAGACGGTAGTCCGTACGTACGCACGAGCGATGATATCGTTCCCATGGTCGTGGAATTGTGTTGAAGTGTATGTATACTATTTCAGTATCAATATCACTTTATAATAATTATATATAGTTACTCATTACACCACTATACCCATCCAATTAAGGTGGTGGCGGAAAATAGATTACACCACGGCGTGGAGACGGTATTCCGTACGTACGCACGCGCGGTGATTTCCTTTTTCCGTAGGATGGATAGAAGGTTAATTAGAGTTGTTAAATATTTATAATAACATATCAGTATATAATAAATACTGATGTTATTACTTTATCATGAAACAACTAAAGAAGAATAAGTTGAAAAAGAAAGAAATTGAAAAAGATCGGTAATGGATATTACCTCTTTTTGTCGCGCCTTTTCTTAGCCTCCACTTAAAGAACTAAGGATGGTATTTGAAGAAGACCAGGACCTCTAGGATGATACTAGGGAAGTGGAGAATGTATTTTGGCAGGGGTTGGCCGAGCTTGAAGGCTCAAAGTTGTGTGAGGAAGAGAGGGAGGAGGTGCCCTTTTATAAGGGAGGAGAGGGGCACCTTAGGAATATCTCAAAATATTATTTTATATTAAAGTCAAAATCGGTTTATAATGGTTCCAAAGGGTCTTATTTCGAAGCTAAAGTGGGGATGGGTCGAAATACTATCAAACAATAGGATTTAGACAAGTTTGGGTTATTATTTTAACCTTATCAATTAGATTTAACTTTAAGTTAAATAATTTAACTTTTATCGTGTCTTTTTGTTTTCTTACACTATATGGTTAATACACTTACTATAACATGCCAAAAGAACCCAAAATTTTTTATTATTAATATATATATCCTTATCTAAGTCATTTGGCCAAACCTTATATTTTTAGGAATAAAATAACAATTAATAATATAATATTTGATTTAAAAACTATTTTGTGTCAATTTTGACACTATTTGATATATGATTTTTGTAAAAGTCATAACAGAATTATATGTTCTAACCAAGTTGATTAAATCAACACTAATATATTATAGTAACCTATAAAATTAGTGGAATTCATAAAAAGTCTCAAATTACATTTATTTTTGTGTTTATAACATCAATTATGTCAATATTTCATAAATAAGATAATTACTGCATCATCTTTGTGTCATAAATAAATTAAATTATTTGATGTCTAAAAATTACAAATAAAATACCATTATGTAGGAAAACGTTTTAGATTTCTAATGAATATTTATAGTCTAATTTATCTTATGTATAACCCCATATTAAAAATGTTTTAGTAAATAAACTTTGATTTTAACTCTTTTAACCCTTCTTTAAATAAATTAATAATAAATGTCCTAATCTAATCCAAGTGGGCCTAAATGGTCATATTTTATTCCCAAGTTTGTTTTTGGTCGAATTACACTTGTCCAATAGAATTAGGACATGTGTTAGGATAATAATAATATCATTTCTACCCATAATTACCCTATTTACTTTTAACCGTCGTAAAAAAAAGTAAAAAGTTACTATTCACCAAAAAATTATTTTCATCTCATTGAACCACATTTTAGTCCTTGATATTAACTGTGTCTCTCGGATTTTCGAAATTCCACTCACAGAAGCGGGAATATTATGTTTTATGAAAAATTCAGTTTTTTTAACTACCACATAGTGGTTTCACTATTCATCAAAAATTGAATGTTTTCAGAAAAATACCAAAAATTAGGCCTAAGCTATATTTGATATTATGAACTCAAAAATGATATCTATTTTATCAAATTCAAAACATATCAGTTGCATTAATTAATTTAAAAATTAATTCCCGTCGTCAAAACAAAAGGCGTGTTTTTAAGAGATAATAACTATCAAAAGATTGAGACTTGTTTATAACTGGTTTAAATGTGAAATTATATCCAATGACCAACATTGTATTAAATTGTAAAAATATATTCTAAATATACTTTAAAACCACTAAAATTAATAATTTATCACTATTAATTATTTCGATTGAAAAAGTTGTTTTTAATTAAAATTTAGTAATTTCCACTATTCATCAAAATATGAAAGTTCTCCGAAAATTACCAAAATTTCACCCTATGCTAATTTCGATATTCCGAATCCAAAAATGAAGTCCATTTTTAAAAAATAAAATTTACAAAATTTCAAAAAGTGGTTATTACTATTCATAACGGCTAGTTTTAATAATATTTTATTAGCATATCGTTGTTTAGTGAAACTCGGTATTGCGTACTACACACGCTATCGAGGAAGGTCGTGATTGCGGGTAATTCAAGGCAAGTCAAGGATGCGTGTTGTGCAAGCTCATTTTGGTGTAGCGTACAACACAAGACATTAATAAAATTAAAAAGAATATTTTTCATAAAATCTCGGGGTGTTACACTAAGAACCCATTGGTTCAAACTAAAATTTACTAGTTAATATATTTAGTCACAAGAACCAATAATAATCATAGTCTTGAGGCAAAATAATAAACAAATTAATTAAATAATCAAAAAACACCCATCTCTTCCACTATAAAGACCACCCCTCACCACCCCTTCTCCTAAAATATCAAAAGCCTTAAAATTCTCTTATATTATTCCCATATCCTATCGCAAACCTCTAGAACATGTTTTTTTATTTCTGGTGTCATCAAAAGACCATTTCTAAATCCCTTAAGGAGGTTCTCAAGGACGTGAAATTGAAGAGGTAAAACCTTATATATATATATATCTCTTTCAATTTATTTTATTTTCTTACCTTTCCCTCACCTCTCATTTCCAATGTGAAATGATACATACAATATATTCTATATACTAAAATTTTATTGTTTTAATGTTATAACAACCATATATTCTATTCTATTACACTTTTTATTCTAAAAATGAAAACATCATCCGTGAGGTGCTAATTTACCTCTTTCATTTACGACGAGTTTTAGTTTTTCAATTCCACCTTCAATTCTAGTCATAAAACCATTTTTATGGTTAAAAAATGATTTAATATATGTAATAAAACTTAATTAATGTTATGTACCTAGTATATATACATTATAATAATTTTTAAGATAAAACTAGTTCATAATGATAAAAAATGACAAAATAATCTAAATGGTTTTCCTTAATGCTTTATATATTGAATTCATAATATTAAAAAAATGATATATAAGACAATTAAATATTCTATAATTTCATTAATAAAATATAATTTTAATTTTTTATAACTATTCTCATTTTACATGATCTTTCATACACGTATACAAGTGAACCAATCATGAAAACCAGGAAACAAACAGCCCCAAACGAAAAAATTGAGTCTTAAAACTTATAAAAAGAGAAATAAATGAACATAATAAAATTTTTATATATAAAATATATATTGAATAGGTAATTAAATAAATTATTAATTAATCCAATTTCATTATTCAGGAAATTAAGTGGAAGTGAAGAATACATTCAAACACAAGGTAAGTGTTTTATCTTCTCACTTTTATTTCTATGAGATATGCCTTATTACCCATCATTTATTTTTTGTGGTGTATGTATTATGAACTTTTATGTATCATATCATGAATTTGTTTATCTTCATGGTATTCAATATTTCATTTTATGATTATTAATTTTCTAGGGCACACGATTCGATGGATTACAAATTGGTAAGGATTCTCCCAAAACTTCCTTTTTTTCCTTCAGGTTACACATTCACTATCATTAACCCTATGTAATTATTACTTATTATTATGAAATCTTCCTAAATTATTATTGTTTATATTAAAAAATATTTACCTTTCTCAATTATTATTTCTTTTATGGATAGTACATGTTTTATAAGGTACTATTTTTAAATCCTCCCCATAAGAAAGCTCGATTAAAGAGAACCTTGCAATTTCATATCCATTTTAGGAGCAATCCATAATATTTTATAAGAAAAATATATTTTTGTAAAAACAATATTTTTATCATGAAAAATATCTTTTTTATTTTCTGGTTTTAAGTAAATAATTAATCATTTTTCTACTTTGATGACTTATTTATATTTTCCGTCAAACCACATTGAAGTGGCCCATTTATGAAGTTTCTTAAAATCTCCTTTAACATGTTTTCATTCCAGTTGGATATAATTTATGAATTAAAGAAAAATTAACTATCCTTCCATTTTATTTTTTGGGATATACATGTTTATAATCTTAATTTATAACAAATAAAAATGATTTTTCCAAAAGATCTCTTCTTTGAAAATTAAGAAGGGTATTTCTCTCCAGAATTCCTTGATGATTTTATTAGAATATTTTCATCTATTTAAACACCCTTTTTTGAATATTACGCTTAATTGTAATTTATCTTATATGATATAATCTACTAAATTTTATAATATGGTTTATGATTAGTTTTACTGTGGATGTTCTATCTTGATACCATTCACCATATTACTCAGAATGGTTAGTGATTATATCTACTGATTGGGGAAAGTTATTTACATTTCATATGTATATGTTGTTTATTTTACACTACATTAATTTTAGGAATTAATTAGACTTATTAAGTAATGGGAGGGTCCCTCTATAGCCCCTCTATGAATCATTAGGTCTCATAAGACAAAACAGATATGGACTTGGTCAAGGCCTTACCCATTAATTGTTAGATATGGATTTGGCTGAATCCTTCAACATTTTTTTTCATATCCCTTGGATAAGGCCTAAAATATATGTTTTAGATGTCCAAAATTATGCATTCCATCATTATTATGTTAGTAATTTACAATCCTTGTGATTATTTGACAAGTATATTATCTATGGTTAAGTTTCATTCTCATTATATTATTTATATGGTATTATTTAAATAGATTTTTTTCATACCATATTATACTCAAGATTAGGTTTTAATAGCATGTGTTTTTAGTTATTTAACTTGCCTTATTTTTTATAATTATATTATCTTCCACTATATTTCTTACCCTTATTGAGAATCTGTGATCATCCCTTTCTTATGTTTTATTTTTCCCCAGTAAAAAAAGATGTAAATTATGAAAGACTTTTAAGGATATTCTTGCTGTTTATGGGTGTTTCTAATTTAGTTTATATGTTTTATTTCCTTTTAAATTGTAATGTAAATATTATCTATGTATCCATTTTTCTATAGCTATTAAATTATTTAGTCCTTTGAGAAGTGATCATTTTTTATAGTACCAATGTAATTATGTAAGGAACTGGTTTTGGGAAACTGGGGTTGGGGACTTTACAATTCATACTATTTAATCTCAAATTTGATCCATGAATTTTATTCCTAACATTTAACCTGAATTTGAGATCTCCTAAGATCTATGTTAATATTCTAGAGAGAGGCATATCGAAAGGAAGAACAAGAGTTGATAAATTTCTTTGATCATATTGATTCCAGATTCTTCCTATAATCGAAAAGGCATTGAAAAATTATTTGATTTCCCATGATAGTATGAAAGAATAAAAGAACCAAAATCCAAGATCTATGGTGAATATGTAGAAGATCTATGTAAAATCTCTCTTGATGTATTCAAGCTATGTCACACTAAAAATGAGCAGATTAAATTGGGATTGGTGAACAAACAAGGTAACCTGACAGTTTTGTTTGATATTTTTTCTTGGTACTTAAATAAATTCCACATAATCCATGGGAGAATCTAGGAACTGGTATACAAGATTAAATGTTAGGACACTAATCTGGTTGCAATTTTAAAAATATGGATATTTAAATATTCCACTATATCCATGTTCTTTCAATTGGCATCAAATCAATTGTACAAATATTAAAATCAGAATTTCAATTAAATTTAAAAGATTCAAAAAGTGAGTTTTTGTATGATATCAATTCAACTAATGGAAAATCAATAAAATTTCATATTACCATGATATATCTGTTCAAAGATCGATATTTTTTTGAAAATATAAAATTGAAATTATGTTATATATATATGTATATATATATATAGTTCACGGGTACAAGGTGCACATCATTAAAGATATTTTCACTAGTAGACCCTTCACACATGTCTCCAGAGAGAGGAGCGATGGTGGGGGTTCATGTGGGTGATGTTAGGTGCATATGTGGCTTGGCTAGATAAGACCAAAATTAAAAAAAGGTTAATAGGAAGGTGATATAGCCCCCAATGTTGAATTTGAACAACTTACTTTGATGGGGTGTTAGATGAAATAGACAGTTCACTATATGGGGACCTATTCCTATTGAATTAAAAAACATATTTTTTATAATGTAGTGCCCCACTTGTGGAACCTATTTATCCATGTGTTCCCAATATAGAATGCGACCCTACCTTGACCCGACTTTAAGTCGGGTCACCAGAACTAGGATGGGCTAGGTTGGGGATGTTTTGATCTACCTTACAAATTTTTTTCACCAAATATAGTTTTATTTTTAGAGATTTTTTTAGGCTAAAAGGACCTATAAAAAACCTAAAAAAAATTCATTTTTTATTTAATTGTATATAATGTTCTATTTTTTTTCTAGAAGTACAGGATTTAATACTTAATAATTAAAATTATTTTAATGCAAGTTTAATGCATTAAAAATACATAAAACTATTCTCATTGTAAATATCAAAAAATATAATAAAATATAATTAATTTTTTAAAATGAGAGAAGATCATTTTACATTAGGTATATGCATCATTGTATGTGATATTTTTATTTTACATATTGAGTATTAGATACAACATTTAACTCATCGAACTGTATCCAAATATAGGAACTAAGGAAGTTTATAAACATCATAAGATTGACGTGGATCTTCAAGTTACTCATAGTTAATGAATAAAAAATTTTCTAGATAAGATCATTACTTCATAATACCCAGTGGATAGATTCTTGTATTTTAAAACTATCACTATGTAATGCATGTTACCAAAAAAAAATCAAGCACCACGTTTATACATCATATTATTTGATATCAATTTTGGAATAATGTATTTTTATTATTCCATGACTCATTAATAGTTTAAATATGTAGGTTTAAGAAATTTCCAATACAAGTAATTAAGGTTAAAAAATAAATACAATGCTCAATATTTCCCAGTTGTGGAAAGATACTATTTTTCAAGAAAAACTGAAAGTATTTTTCAAGGGTATACCTAGTATATTGTTTATACACTTTGGAGCTAAAAATATTAAGTACTTCTGACACACTTACTTCTCAGGTTTTCGGAAAAGAAACCCTTAGTGGGAAGAGTAATAAAGCTACATATATTTTAGAACTAATTCAATAAGATGAATGTAAACTATTTCATGTAAAAGATAGAGGTAAAATTTATAAACTTCGTGAGATTAATTTTTTTGTTTTAGGTATGTAAATTTGAAGTAAATAATATGATTTATTAGATGATATGATATATTTTAGGCAATTCTTATCGAATAATATCTTCACCATGAATTCATCAATCATGAAAATATAAAGTGTATTTATTCCTAAAGACATATTTACTTATACACACAAGATCCATGATGTAAGCACAAGGAGGACCAACGACAAGACTTATAACTCAAGAAAAGTCTTCTGTTATGTTTTTAAATAATCCCCCACAAATAGTGTAATTACCCCATAATTATATTCCAAGTATAATAACTAATGGATGTCATATGATTTATAGTAATTAAATAATCCTTTATATTATCCACTATGTATTTAGGTGGAAAGAGAATGTTAAGGTCTAGTCAGTAAACAAGCTTGTATTAAAAAAATGAGAAAATTAAACTCATTAAATTTTTCAAAAGTTTTCTAAGGATTTTACACAAATATATAAGATATAGAAGTTATAGTCAGGTGAAAAAAAATGTTTCTATAAAAGTATGTATATCTCTATTTCGATAGTGGGAGAAATATCTACTAAGATAAAGTCGAATATTGATATGCATAGGTAGTTTCCATAGGACAAAGTTCCTCATGATCTTATAGAATATGAATTGTTCTAAAGACACATACTATTTAGGAAAGTATAAAATAAAGTTATATGGTTTAATATTCACCAAAAAGGGTGTTATATTAATCATTAAGAATAATGTATCCTATAAGGAAGTAGTATAAGGAAACATCCAACAATTGGAAAGTTTATAAAAATTTAAATATAGGTTCTATATTCCAAAACCAAGTCATTATTTATATAGTTTCTCTATTTTATTTAGATTCATTGGCATGTATTCATAAAAAACTAAGCATGGATGGATAGGTTTTGTACAATAAGGGATTTATGTTTATTGGAAGGTTTATTTCATTTATATAAATTCTATGGAAATACCTTCTCACTAATCGTCATAAAAAATATAACGAAATTATATTTTTCTTATTATTTTTTCAATGATCATTATATTTAGAATTTTCATGTCAATACCAACTTCTTTATAGAAACTATGTGGGAGAAATCCATATGATACAACTAAAAGGGTTGGTTAAATTATATAATGGAAATATGCTAGAAAAGTTTTGAAAATTAATTTATAGATTGAATAAAATATAGTGATCATTGAATATTAATTTATAACAATAAATTTTCATGTGTTTAGAGGAGGTTAGTGGGAGTGACTTTGTTTTAAAAGAAAAATATATTAATAACATGTGGGAAAAAATTATTAATCTTACACTTAGTTAATACTAGTTTGAAAGAAACTCTCCAAATATTGGCTTAAAACAATTACTCAAGTAATAGGGAAAAAAATCTACTAGGGTAGATCATATGGGTTACTTGGACCATGTCAAAATACATATATTGATAATGTGGTGAAAAAATAATGTTAGGGTAATTTGAGAGATAATTTCTTCCCATGTCCCATGACATAAATCTCTTAGAGAAGACATATGTAAGACATAAGTGGAGATTAATATGGTGACTAGAACTTCATTTGATTCAGTGAAAGATCTATCACCTATTCCAGGATATATATTGAATGTGTATTTCCAATACATACTTTATGGTAGGTAATTATTGGAAAATACATAGAGAAATATTTGAGAAGTAATCATAGTTACCCAATAGTACATAATAAAGTATAAGGTATATGTTCCTAGTACTTTTAAAAGATGTAACACTAGTTATGGAGGGGATATAAAACTTGTCTTTTTATGGAAAAAATGATCTTACATAAATGTTGTACTAAGAAAATGAGAAATATAAGATCATTGAAGCTAGTGGCATACATATCTATAAATATAGTGTATGTTGTGGATTATAATGAACTTAAAGAAGTATTATAAAATACAAAGTGATTTATTTCAATTATTAGAATCATACTTAAAAAGTAAATTATAATAATAATATAATATATGATAATATTAAGAAATTGGTACTAGACAAAAAGTAAATACTATGTAAGAGGGAAAAAGGGATATACTTAGGGATATCATTACATATAGGGTTTTAATCAAATAGGTGAAGTAACCAATAATATAGTATCCATTTAGGAAAATGTGGTAGACCTAGTGAATAATTCCATAAATTAGAAGAAACATAATCTTATCTTGTGAGAGCTAACATGTTGGTTTTTATCATGTTGACTTTAATGAAAGTGAAAGTGTTGCGGAAGTGGTTTCTCTTAACCCAAATTTTGTAGTAATTTCAATTAAAATATAAATATATAATGAGTTATAATTCATGTTTTCTTAGCATAATAGTTCTTATACTTACACATCAACTATTTACTTGGTAATATCCATAGATTATTTTTCATATCAACAAGTTATTATAGTTCCCATCTATAATAAAAGTCTCAAGATTCTATGAATGTAATCCTAAATATATGTCATATTTTATAGATAAATCAAAATGATAGTACATAAATTATATCTGACTATCATGTTTCAGGGGATCCTTAGTATTGATACTTGTTCCCATGAAGTTCTCACTTGGTGATATCAATCAGAGGAGATGGTGAGGTCCAACCCACCAATAGGAACACTAGATGCTTAGGGTTTTATAGGTCATTCTTATATATGAACATGTGTATTGGTCTCTCAAATTGAGATCATTATAAATGTGTACAATTTGATCACATATTTTAATTAAAGACAAAATCCATGAGATTTATGATGTTTCGTGATAGCTTATGCTGGGTTCATCATTAGGGGTATGATATTGATTAAATAGTCAAGATAAGACTTTTCACTTCTGAAAGGAAGAGATATATCAATCTTAGTTGACCATGATAGTACTACCATTATTAAATCTAAGGACATGGTAGAAGAAGTTAAGCATGTCTAGTAAGATCATAAAATAATAAAGAAAGGTTTTATAGTGACATAATGTGTGTATCTTTCTTTATTATTTGTCACAAGTGAAAGATATTATATTACATTGTGTATGATCATAGGAGGTGGTCATAACCATGACTTATCCTTATCATGTTAGGGGGGATGATGTGTTGTTAGATACCACTCTTGGTTTGTGAGTATGACCGACTGCTATCGAGATAAGGGCTGAGAGGGTTACACACAAATTGTATCAAGAAGTTTCATCTATTCAGATGAATAAGAGCGTAGAAAAAAGTGGGACCCATGTGTTGGGGCTGGTGAACATTTGAGTGTGAATGATTAGAAGTAATTTTATTCAATTTTATTATTTTATTTTAGACTAATAATTGAATTTATTTATATATGTATTCACAAGTTATTTAATTATAAAAGTGAATACAAGAAAACTGTTATTTTTCAAATGAACATAACATGTTAAAGGTTCATTAAATATTTAATGGGAGCTTAAAATATGAGTGAATTATTTAAATTTTTAAAAATGACATGATATTAACGTCGTAAGACAATGATAAAATATTCATGACATTTATGACACATATAAAAATTTTATCATGTCTTTTGGGACGATTTAAAAGGTTAAACTTGTCCAGGGAATTAAATGAAATTTTGTAAAGTGTAACATACTATTTAAGATCAATTTTGGGCCATAAATAGGCGACCTAACCTTTTTAAAATATTATAGAGATCCCAATCTATCCTTAATTGATATATAGAGAGAGAGAGAGAGCTTGAAAGGATGAACAAGAGCTGATCAATTTCATCGATCATTTCTACTCTATGTTCCTCCCATGATTGAAAAGGCATTGTTAAGCACTTTGATTTCCCTCTATAGATCTTGATAATCAAAAAAATACAATCTAAGAGTTGTGGTGCATGTGTGTATTATCAAAATTAAACTTCTCATGTAACATCCCAAGTAAGTAATGAATAATAGATATTTTTATCCATGTCTATTAATGATTAAGATAGTGTTTTAGAGGCTTAAAATGAAAATAAATACAATCTTATGCATGGAATAAACTAATATTCTTAAAAGATTGTTTTACTGCCTTTTGATGGAAAACCATTTTTGAATCTATCTTTTGAAAATTTTATAAACTATGTTTGTCAAAATAAACTTATTCTTTATGATTGGGACATCAAAATTTACCTTTTGTGAATTTTTGGTATTTTTCTGACAATGTTCATTTTTTAATGAATAGTGAAAAATACTGCATTTTACGTCAAAACTGCTTTTTAATCTAATTTATTTATATGATTAGATTATGTTTTGAATTGGTTTTGAAGTGAAATTAGAATATATTTTTACCATTTTATCCAATGGTGGTCATTGGAATCAATTTCACTTTGAAATTAGACTTAAACTGGTGTCAATCTTTTGATACTTATTGTTTTGTAAAAACACGCTATTTGCTCTGGCAGCGGGAATTAATTATTAAATTAATTAACGTGACTTATATGATTTGAATTTTGTAAAATAGACTTCATTTTTGAATTCGGAATATCAAATATAGCTTAGGGTGAATTTTTGGTAATTTTCTGAAAAACTTCAATTTTTGATGAATAGTGAAACCACTAAGTGGTAATCAAGCAAACTGATTTTTCAGTTAAATGAAAGTTTACCACTAATGTGTATTGAATTTTGAAAATCCGACATACATGGTTTTCATTAAGAAGTAAAATGTGGTTCAATGAGATTAAAATAATTTTTTGGTGAATAGTAACTTATTAAGTTTTTAATAGCGATTAGTGGTAATTAGTGTAGTTTAAGGTATAAATAATGCTTTAATAATATGAAATGACCTAGAAACATGTCCCAACCTTATTGGTTGTGTCATGGCCGACCAAGAAAAGCCATGGGTCAACTTGGGGACCCCATGGAGACATTTTGGTTGGGAAATGACATAAATAACGTTTTATTAAATGTTAAAGTAAAAATGACACAAATATAATACGTTTTACGAAAAAAATTTCACATGGGGTTATAAAGATCAGATATTTGATTATAAATAGTCATTGGAAAGCTAAAAATATTTCCTACATCATAGTATTTTTTTATGATTTTTAGACATTAAATAAATTAAATTATTTATGACATAATAATGATGCAGCGATGACATCATTATTTGACGATATAAATAAAATGGAAAGATAATGTAAAATATATGAACTACACATGGCCAAAACCAATTGGATGAGTGGATTTCGAACCCTTATCACCTTATCCACGAATTATATCAATGTGGGACCTTTTGAAACCGAAAAACATTTTCAAATAAAGTAATATTTCCTTACTTTCCAAAAGTGCCCCTCCTCTCCTCTTATAAAAGGCCCCCACCTATACCCCATTTCACACACTCCTCAAGCCTTTGGCTCGGCCAAACCCTGCCCATTTACTCTCTCCACATCCCTCTCCTCATCCTAGAGGATTCCCTTTGGGCAGAATCCTTTCAAAGGAAGCCCTTAGGCTCAAATCAAAAGGAGTTACACTTTTAAAGGTAATTCATTCTCTCATGTTCATTTGTTTTATTTTGCTTCTCCAACCCCCTAAACTCTTTTTATTTACTTATTTTGTAACAAAACCAGTATCTTCAATATACAAGGATGTTGTTATAATATTTATTTGAGCTAAAATCTCACACAACTACATCAAATGGTTAAAGAACATATGGTTTCTGTGGATGGCGAAATCCTGCCTCCCGAAACGATGATTGTTCAATACTCATTTAACACCTTCAAAGGTGGCCATTATGATGTCACTATTTTTATATATGATATATAATATGTTTATTTTTTCCTTAAGCTTCTGTTTTTTTTTTCATTTTGGTCATACCTTTATGGTTCCCTTTATGGGTAAACATGATATCTTCATTTTAGGAAGTGCGGACTACCGCCCCCTGAAAGTGATTTGATTCGTTAATACCATATGTGGGATTTGTAAAGGATAAATTTAATGATATTATATATGTTATTATACTGTAATTATAATATACTCTTATATCATTATGATTCCATTCCAGAAAATATGAAATAGAAATGGAAGTAGCATTCATGCGTACGTATGGCTTACCGTCTCCATGAACGGTGCATTTCATTTCTTACCTCTAAATGTGATGTAATATTATAAATACATGTATATGATGAATATATATGTTATATATGTTATCCAAATCATTAATATCATTCTGGATATAATGAACCTATGACCAAATTAACAACCTGTAAGTGTAAGAAGTCTATTTTTGACTTAAGAACCAAATACCGACAAAATGAAAATTATTAACTTAACTGATTACATGATGTTCATAACATGGTATAAAAGGAATAATTAACTTGAAAAAGATTCATAAGAAAGTAGAGATTAACTCAAGTTTATTATTCAGGAGATTAAAGAACGGTCGGCTCAAGTCGGATACGAGGTATGGGACTTTGTCTCAATCTCCTTTCATTGAGGCATATTTTATTTTATACACAACTTTCTTTTATACGGTGTATAAACCCCTTTGACTTTTACATTTATTCAAAAGGAATCTTTTTATAAGAAGCATTTACTAAACAACAAAAGGGAATGTTTTTGTCATACGTATGCGGTGACAACGACTTCTCCGCCGTCGTGGCCGTTATTTGAGTTTCGGCTTCCTCTACAAGCCATACCTTCTTTTTAAATGAAAAATAAATACCATGTTTTACTTTTCTTTTATTTTGGTATCGAAAATGGTTTTCATAATGTTTTATATATCAATTTGCTGTATTGATATCTTATGATTGAAAGGTGGGAATGTTATGTTTCATTTATGCATGTTTTATTTGATATGATTATGTTGAGGTTCTTGGGCATTATTATGAAAACGGGTGGTTCCGTGATAAACTAAAGGCGGGTGAGCCCGATATAGCTCTCCAATGCATTGGGTAACGCGAAGGAGTGAAACGTTAAGGTTTCTCCGAAGATATTTAGGGAATATACTGTGATGGGTATTCCAAACGTAACCAAGAGGGTTACTCCCTACGTAAGAATGTTATGAATGCCTCAAGTTACCTTTATGTCTTATGATTTCTATGATTTATTCATGATTTTATGAGGTATGTTAAAGTGCCTATGTTTTATGGGTAAAGTATGATTTCAGTCTTATGTATATATGAACTCATGTTTCCTTTCCATGTTTTTATAACCCATACTGAGCTTTTTATGCTCATCCCATGTTTTTTTGAAATGTTTTTCACAGGTCAAGGGAAAGGTACATGATATGATGATAGTGTCAAGGAAGTGTCAAGAAATAATCCATGTTTTATTTTAAATGTGTTTCCATTGATGGGAATGAAGAATACTATCTTTATGTAACCACTTTGTTTATATGTGGAATGTAATGCAAGTTTTATGATCTAATTCTCTAAAACTCTAAACCCGAAAAGATCCTCAATGTGTAATCTTGTAATAACCCAAGATTAAGTAAGGTTTAAGGCTGGGGCCTTATAGTTGGTATCAAAGGTCGGTTTAGATAAATTTAGGAGTTAGAATTCTATTAAATTATTATCCAAAAATATTTTTTTTCGAAATGATATAGCATTTAAAGATTATCATGTTGCTTCATCTAAGACATGTTTGTTCAGAATGGTTTTCCGCAGAGGAAACAGGGAAGCAGTGCTGGGAAGGCATACAGAAGGAAATAACCTTCCGAATCAGCATCCAGAAATGGTCGGAATTGGAACTGAACAGTTTTTTGCAGTAATGGCGCAGTTGACTCAAGCGATAAATGGCGGTGGTATCCATACACGAGATCAGCCAGACCAACCGCAGAGGAACATGTCAGTGGTGGAACATTTCATGAGGCAACATCCACCATCATTCAGAGGATCATCTGACCCTGTGGTAGCTGAAGGGTGGATTAAAGCACTGGAGAAGATTTTTGATGTCATGGGGTGTTCAGACAATCAAAAGGTTAGTCTTGCTATTTACCGTTTGGAGGGTGAAGCAGATCAGTGGTGGTCTATGGTTAAAAATATCAGGGATGCCGATGAGATTGATGCTCTTGACTGGGATTAATTCAAAGGTATGTTTCTTGAGAAGTATTTTCCTAAGGCTGTTCGACTTAGGATGGAAAAGAAATTCTTGGAATTGAGGCAAGAGGAAGACTCAGTGGCTGCCTATGAAGAAAGGTTCACTCGATTGGCAAGGTATGCTCCAAATTTTATCCGGGACCTTGATAGTAAAATCAATCGTTTTTACTCAGGATTAAAGCCAAAATATCGAAGGGCATTAGCTTCTCGTGAGTTTAAATGTTATGAAAAGCTTGTTCGATGTGCTGAGAAGGTGGAAATGGAGTTTGCCGATGACCAAGTTTTCTATAACAACCAGCAGAAGAAGAGACCGAGGTGGCAGGAGAAAGGTAAGAATTCTTCAAAAAAGTCTGATGGTAAGAGAACTAAGTTTCCAGTTTGTGATAAATGTGGCAAAAGGCATGCTGGGGAATGTCTTCTGAATTCTGGGAAGTGCTACCGATGTGGTAAGATGGGACATAAGGCTCGTGATTGCACTGAAAAGGATCAAGGTAAAGGTAAGAACAAATTTTATTTACAGTTAGTGAAATGTTATAAGTGAAATGAGATGGGTCACTATGCAAACGAGTGTCCGACAAGGAGCTTGAGTGATGGGAAGCAGTTAGACTACAAGTAGAAAGGGGTGGTGAAATCCTTTACAACTACTTCAGCAGATGTAGGGCCATCAAATGAAGTTGTATCAGGTACTTTGTTTGTTTTTTCAGATTATGCCAGTGTGTTGTTTGATTCGGGGTCTACACATTCTTTCATCTCTGAAACCTTTTCTAGTAAAATGGGAATACCATCTCAAGAAATGACTCCTGAACTTTTGGTAAAAACACCTGGGGGAAATGTCGAGGCAAAAAGAATTTATAAGAATCTTCCTATCCTTATCTGTGGAAAGAACCTACTTGCAAACCTTATTGTTCTACCTCTATTAGAGTTTGATGTTATCCTGGGTATGGATTGGCTCTCTATTTACCATGCTAAGATTGACTGTAGAGCTAAAGAAGTTTCTTTTCAGAAAGACTTTCAGTTTGTTTACAAGAATGAACCCTTACTTTTGATAATATATCTAGAGGCCGAGAAACATGTAAAAGATGGAAATGAATGTTACCTTGCACACGTCGTTGAAAATAAAGGAACTGTTCAGATTAATGATGTGCCAGTGGTAAATGAGTATCCTGATGTTTTTCCTGATGAGTTGCCTGGAATAATACCAGATCGGGAAGTTGAGTTTACTGTTGACTTAGTTCCTGATGCTAATCCAATTTCAAAACCCCCTTATCGAATGGCACAAATTGAACTTTTAGAGTTGACGGAGCAATTGCATGATTTATTAGAGAAAGGTTTCATTAGACCTAGCACATCAACATGGGGTGATCTTGTTTTATTTGTTAAAAAGAAAGATGGTTCTATGAGACTTTGCATTGATTATAGAGCCTTGAATAATATCACTGTTAAGAACAAATATCCTTTGCCTCATATCGATGATTTGTTTGATCAGCTCCAGGGAGATCAGTTTTTTTCAAAGATTGACTTGAGATCGGGGTACCATCAGCTGAAGGTAAAGGAGGCAGATATTCCAAAGACCGCGTTCCGTACGAGATATGGCCATTATGAATTTGTAGTAATGCCTTTTGGGCTAACCAATGCACCTGCTGTATTCATGGACTTAATGAATAGAATTTTCCATGAGTTCTTGGATAAGTTTGTGGTGGTTTTCATTGATGATAATTTGGTGTTTTCTAAAAGTAAAGAGGAACATGAAAAACATTTAAGGCTTATCTTGCAAACCTTAAAAGAAAAGAAACTGTATGGGAAATTTAGAAAGTGTGAGTTTTGGTTGCAACAAATTTCTTTCCTTGGTCACATTGTTTCTAAAGATAGAATAACTGTTGATCCTGAAAAAACAAAAGTTGTGGAAGAATGGCCAAGACCCACAAATGTAACCGAGATTCGTAGCTTCCTTGGTTTGGCGGGCTATTACCGAAGGTTTGTTAGAAATTTTTCACGGTTATCTAGTCCAATGACTAAGCTAACTCGGAAGGGTGTTAAGTTTATCTGGACAAAAGAATGTGATGATTGTTTTCAGGAATTGAAAAGAAGATTGGTGAATGCTCCAGTTTTGGCACTACCTTCCAGGAATGGTGAGTTTGTTATATACAGTGATGCTTCATTGAAAGGAATTGGTTGCGTCCTAATGCAGAATGATCAGGTAATTGCTTATGCTTCACGACAGTTGAAAACTCATGAGGTAAATTACCCTACACATGATTTGGAACTAGCTACTGTTGTTTTTGCTTTAAAAATTTGGAGGCATCATTTGTATGGAGTAAAGTGTGAAATATATACCGATCACAAAAGTTTAAAGTATATATTCACTCAGAAAGAGTTAAACATGAGACAAAGGAGATGGCTGGAATTAATCAAGGATTATGATTGTACAATTCATTACCATCCGGGAAAAGCAAATAAAGTGGCTGATGCTTTGAGTCGAAAAAGTAATGCTTCATTAACAATGTTGCGGTTGGAACGTGATCATTTGGTTAACGATTTGATGAACTTTGGCATAGAAGTTGTTGGTACAGGAAGTCCTTCTGTTTTGTTTCAGGTATCAGTGAGATCTTCTCTATCAGATAGAATCAAGCAAGCACAGAAGCAAGATAGTGAGTTGCAGAAAAAGGTAGAGCTGGTTCAGAAAGGTAAGTTGCCTGAATTCAACATTGATAATGATTGTGTTTTGAGATTTGGGAAGAGATTGTGTGTGCCTTGTGATTCACAGTTGAAGAGAGAGTTGTTATGTGAAGCTCATAGCTCTCCGTTTTCAGTTCATCCGGGCAGTACTAAGATGTATAGAGATCTGCGGGAGTATTATTGGTGGGATGGAATGAAAAGAGATATTGCTGATTTTACTGTGAAGTGTTTGACTTGTCAGCAGGTTAAAGTAGAGCGGCAGTTACCGAAAGGGATGCTTCAGCCTTTACTGGTGCCGGAGTGGAAATGGGAGAATATATCCATGGACTTTGTTGTTGGATTACCGAAGACATCTCGAGGTAATAATGCAATCTGGGTTATTGTTGATCGCTTGACCAAATCTGCTCATTTCCTTGCTATACGAGATACTTTCTCTCTTGATCAACTTTCCCGTTTGTATCTTAAAGAGATAGTCAGGTTACATGGAGTTCCTCTCTCCATTGTATCAGATCGTGATCCCAGGTTTACTTCTAACTTTTGGAAAGGCCTTCAGAAGTCGTTGGGTACTGAATTAAATTTTAGTACAGCTTTTCATCCTCAATCAGATGGGCAGTTAGAACGAACAATCCAGACATTGGAGGATATGCTACGAGCTTGTTCTATGGATTATCAGGGAAGTTGGGACCAACATCTTTCTTTGGTTGAGTTTTCATATAAAAACAGTTTTCATTCCAGTATACAGATGGCACCATTTCAGGCATTATATGGGAAGCGGTGTCAAACTCCAGCTTTCTGGGATGAAGTGGGTGAAAGGAAGTTGATGGGACCAGAATTGGTAGAAGAGATGGCAGAAAAAGTTCAGCTGATTCAGAAACACATGAGAACAGCTCAGAGTAGGCAGAAGAGTTATGCGGATAACCGGAGGAAGGATCTATCTTTCGAGGTAGGTGATCATGTTTTTCTCAAGGTTTCTCCTTGGAAAAGAGTGATGAGATTTGTTAAGAACGGAAAGTTGAGTCCAAGGTTCATTGGACCATACAAAATTCTGGAGAGAGTTGGATCAGTTTCATACCGAGTGGCTTTACCTCTGAGTTTATCGCAGGTACACAATGTTTTTCACATTTCAATGTTGAGAAAGTATATGCCAGATCCATCTCATGTTTTGAGTCCAGAGGTAGTTCAGTTGGAAGAGAACCTATCTTATGAGGAACAACCGGTCCAGATTCTTGACCACAGGGAGCAAGTGTTACGGAATAAGGTGATTCACCAGGTAAAGGTTTTGTGGAAAAACCACATGATTGAAGAGGCAACATGGGAATCTGAAAATGCAATGAGGGATAAGTACCCCCATTTATTCGATAAGTAAATAAATTGCGGGGAAGCAATTTTCTAAAGGGGGGAAGGATGTAACATCCCAAGTAAGTAATGAATAATAGATATTTTTATCCATGTCTATTAATGATTAAGATAGTGTTTTAGAGGCTTAAAATGAAAATAAATACAATCTTATGCATGGAATAAACTAATATTCTTAAAAGATTGTTTTACTGCCTTTTGATGGAAAACCATTTTTGAATCTATCATTTGACAATTTTATAAACTGTGTTTGTCAAAATAAACTTATTCTTTATGATTGGGACATCAAAATTTACCTTGTGTGAATTTTTAGTATTTTTCTGACAATGTTCATTTTTTAATGAATAGTGAAAAATATTGCATTCTACGTCAAAACTGCTTTTTAATATAATTTATTTATATGATTAGATTATGTTTTGAATTGGTTTTGAAGTGAAATTAGAATATATTTTTACCATTTTATCCAATGGTGGTCATTGGAATCAATTTCACTTTGAAATTAGACTTAAACTGGTGTCAATCTTTTGATACTTATTGTTTTGTAAAAACACGCTATTTGCTCTGGCAGCGGGAATTAATTATTAAATTAATTAATGTGACTTATATGATTTGAATTTTGTAAAATAGACTTCATTTTTGAATTCGGAATATCAAATATAGCTTAGGGTGAATTTTTGGTAATTTTCTGAAGAACTTCAATTTTTGATGAATAGTGAAACCACTAAGTGGTAATCAAGCAAACTGATTTTTCAGTTAAATTAAAGTTTACCACTAATGTGTATTGAATTTTGAAAATCCGACATACATGGTTGTCATTAAGAAGTAAAATGTGGTTCAATGAGATTAAAATAATTTTTTGGTGAATAGTAACTTATTAAGTTTTTAATCGCGATTAGTGGTAATTAGTGTAGTTTAAGGTATAAATAATGCTTTAATAATATGAAATGACTTATACACATGTCTCAACCTTATTGGTTGTGTCATGGCCGACCAAGACAAGCCATGGGTCAACTTGGGGACCCCATGGAGACATTTTGGTTGGGAAATGACATAAATAACTTTTTATTAAATGTTAAAGTAAAAATGACACAAACATAATACGTTTTACAAAAACAATTTTCACATGGGGTTATAAAGATCAGATATTTGATTATAAATAGTCATTGGAAAGCTAAAAATATTTCCTACATCATAGTATTTTTTTTATGATTTTTAGACATTAAATAAATTAAATTATTTATGACATAATAATGATGCAGCGATGACATCATTATTTGACGATTTAAATAAAATGGAAAGATAATGTAAAATCTATGAACTAAACATGGCCAAAACCAATTGGATGAGTGTATTTCGAACCCTTATCACCTTATCCACGAATTATATCAATGTGGGACCTTTTGAAACCGAAACACATTTTCAAATAAAGTAATATTTCTTTACTTTCCAAAAGTGCCCCTCCTCTCCTCTTATAAAAGGCCCCCACCTCTACCTCATTTCACACACTCCTCAAGCCTTTGTCTCGGCCAAACCCTGCCCATTTAATCTCTCCACATCCCTCTCCTCATCCTAGAGGATTCCCTTTGGGCATAATCCTTTCAATGGAATCCCTTAGGCTCAAATCAAAAGGAGTTACACTATTAAAGGTAATTCATTCTCTCATGTTTATTTGTTTTATTTTGCTTCTCCAACCCCCTAAACTCTTTTTATTTACTTATTTTGTAACAACACAAGTATCTTAAATATACAAGTATGTTGTTATAATATTTATTTGAGCTACACTCTCACACAACTACATCAAATGGTTAAAGAACATACGGTTTCCGTGGATGGCGAAATTCTGCCTCCCGAAACGATGATTGTTCAATACTCATTTAACACCTTCAAAGGTGGCCATTATGATGTCACTATTTTTATATATGATATATAATATGTTTATGTTTTCCTTAAGCTTCTGTTTTTTTTCATTTTGGGCATACCTTTATGGTTCCCATTATGGGTAAACACGATATCTTCATTTTAGGAAGTGCGGACTACCGCCCCCTGAAAGTGATTTGATTCGTTAATACCATATGTGGGATGTGTAAAGGATAAAGTTAATGATATTATATATGTTATTATACTGGAATTATAATATACTCTTATATCATTATGATTCCATTCCAGAAAATATGAAATAGAAATGGAAGTAGCGTTCATGCGTACGTACGGCTTACCGTCTCCATGAACGATGCATTTCATTTCTTACCTCGAAATGTGATGTAATATTATAAATACATGTATATGATGAATATATATGATATATATGTTATCCAAATCATTAATATCATTCTTGATATAACAAACCTATGACCAAATTAACAACATGTAAGTGTAAGAAGTCTATTTTTGACTTAAGAACCAAATACTGACAAAATGAACATTATTAACTTAACTGATTACATGATGTTCATAACATGGTATAAAAGGAATAATGAACTTGAAAAAGATTCATAAGAAAGTAGAGATTAACTCAAGTTTATTATTAAGGAGATTAAAGAATGGTCGGGTCAAGTCGGATACGAGGTATGGGACTTCGTCTCAATCTCCTTTCATTGAGGCATATTTTATTTTATACACAACTTTCTTTTATACGGTGTATAAACCCCTTTGACTTTTACGTTTATTCAAAAGGAATCTTTTTATACGAAGCGTTTACTAAACGACAAAAGGGAATGTTTTTGTCGTACATATGCGGCGACAACGACTTCTCCGCCGTCGTGGCCGTTATTTGAGTTTCAGCTTCCTCTACAAGCCATACCTTCTTTTTAAAAGAAAAATAAATACCATGTTTTACTTTTCTTTTATTTTGGTATCGAAAATGGTTTTCATAATGTTTTATATATCAATGTGCTATATTGATATCTTGTGATTGAAAGGTGGGAATGTTACGTTTCATTTATGCATGTTTTATGTGATATGATTATGTTGAGGTTTATGGGCATTATTATGAAAACGGGTGGTTCCGTGATAAACTAAGGGCGGGTGAGCCCGATATAGCTCTCCAATGCATTGGGTAACGTGAAGGAGTGAAACGTTAAGGTTTATCCAAATAGATTTAGGGAATATACTGTGATGGGTATTCCAAACGTAACCAAGAGGGTTACTCCCTACGTAAGAATGTTATGAATGCCTCAAGTTACCTTTATGTCTTATGATTTCTATGATTTATTCATGATTTTATGAGGTATGTTAATGTGCCTATGTTTTATCGGTAAAGTATGATTTCAGTCTTATGTATATATGAACTCATGTTTCCTTTCCATGTTTTTATAACCCATACTGAGCTTTTTATGCTCATCCCAAGTTTTTTTGAAATGTTTTTCACAGGTCAAGGGAAAGGTACATGATATGATGATAGTGTCAAGGAAGTGTCAAGAAATAATCCATGTTTTATTTTAAATGTGTTTCCATTGATGGGAATGAAGAATACTATCTTTATGTAACCACTTTGTTTATATGTGGAATGTAATGCAAGTTTTATGATCTAATTCTCTAAAACTCTAAACCCGAAAAGATCCTCAATGTGTAATCTTGTAATAACCCAAGATTAAGTAAGGTTTAATGCTGGGGCCTTATATCTCATGGCACCTTCAAGATATGAAACACTGAGAACGAGAATATTAAATTAGAATTGATGAATAGTTAAGGTATTACTGGAAATTGCGTTAGATTTTTTTCTTCATGGTTAGATTAAATTTCATAAAATAAATGGGATAATCTGAGCATTGGTATACGAAATTAAATAATACAATAACTATCTAGTTGAACATTTTTAATTATATGCACATTTCTCAATTCCCCGACGCCCACATTCCTTCAATATAATTATTTATATGTATACATAAATGCATATAAATATTTATATATATATATAATTATAAATAAATAAATAAAAATAAAAATAAAAATATATAAAAATATATATACACATACCTAAATATATATAAATACACTAACACACACCCACATAATACATATAATTATATATGTATATATGTAAATATACATAAATACATATAAATATATAACTCTATATAAATTTACACAAATATATGTAAATACATATAAGTATTTATATAATTGAATATGATTATATATAAAAATTAATATATATATATATACACACATATAAATATATATATATATATACCAACATAATATATATAAATATATTCAGGAATATATAAATAAATAAATAAATAAATATATATGTAAATATTTATAAATATGAAAAAATATATGTAAGTACAAATGAATATCTATAAATATATAAAACTATAAATAAATTTACATAAATAAATATAAATACATATTCATATATATAAATAAGTATACTTAAAATATAAATATGTGGGTATATATATGCACACATAGATATACCTAAATACATATAAATAAATAAATAAATATAATTTTATATAAAAATATAAATACACACACACATAATATATATAAATGTATATAAATTTATTTAAATAAAAATAAATATAAACATATAAATATATATAAATATAGACACACACACACACACAATTCTTTACCATGAACTTCCCACCATAAAGAGTGTCTATAACCATAAATAATTTTCCAAGAATTCTATCTATATTCAAGCCTTATAATTTTGTTGAGATATGTATATAGAATTTACCATGATAAGACATTAAATCTGACATAAGGAGCATCAGAAAAATAAATCAACAACATAGAAAAAACACTACAAATCAGACATTGTATTATCAATATAAATGAAACCCCCAAAGAATAAATTTATAAACCACCAAAAAATACAAAAATACTCTCCTAAACGTAGAAAAAATACCATCAAAAGATCTAAAATTTGAATACCTCAACTTAAAAGTCTGTTTTAGAGACCCTGAGGGCCTTTTATACAAAGAAAAAACGAGTTACAATTTCATCCTAATAATAAGAGTCATAAATATCATTGTAATCCTGAATTTGATTGGTAACATAGCCTAAACATACACCTGGATCAAAAGTTATAACCATTTGAAGTTGAAGTACACTTTTCCAAATTCTTTTAGAACATTAATTTATTATTGTTATTAATTACTACCAAATTATTATCCAATATGATCACAGTTCTCTTTATAATATTTGATTTAACTATACAAGTTGCACAAATGGGTAGAAAAATCAAAAGTTGTGGTTACTTTAAGATGAAGTCTAGTTTTCATCTTCATTTAGAACATCAGTTACTTAAGTAAGTTTCAAACGTGATTTTAATATATATATATATATATTTTGTGCATGTGTATGTTTATATATATATAAGTAATTAATAATTAATAATTAATAATCAATAATAAATTTTACTTCAATATAATTAAAAACTAGGAATAATAAATAATAAATAAATACTAAATAAAAATTAATATTGAATTAAAAATTTAAATAATAAATAATAAATGATTATAAATAATAAATAATAAATAATAAAAAAATTAATTTCTAATAATTAGTAATTAACAGTTAATTAATAATTATTAACATGTAATTAAAATTCTAAATATTTATTAATTATAATTATTGACTATCATTTATTTATGGTGGTATTTTAAAAAATATTGATAAATTCTATAATTTTTTTTTCATATTTAGTGACAGTTTTAATCGCTTCTAAAATTTCATGGCTAATTGACGACATTTTTTTTAAAAACTAATTTGAGTTAGTGATGGTTTTCTAAAACTGAAGCGAAATATACAAAAGAAAACATTTAGTTATTGTTTTAAAAACCACAACTAGAAAATCTCCACTTAATGCCTTTTTTCTAGTAGTAATCCTAAATAAAAAAATATTTCTCTATTAATTTCAACTCAAAATCATAAAAACCCTACATTAAATCACATATTATTCTCTCTATAACAAAACAATGATCAATAGGAGAAAAAAACTAATATGGGATTCATTTGGATAAGGTAGAGTCCCCATTATTAGTATAGATTTTACCATTATATAGTGAAATCATAGTTAAAATACCCATCCAATAGAAGTGAAAATAATGAAAAAGGATGAAGGAAGGGAGAAGAGTCGAGATTCGAGTGATTACATTGGATTTAGTTGAACAAAATAACCTTGTATAACCCTTAAACAATGAATATTGAGGGGAATAATAAGACTTAGATGATCCAAAATAGAAACTCTCAGTTTATTAGTGGAAGGATGTGACAAATAAAACTTCCTTTTTGCTATTAAATGATGGATTTAAAATGAAAAAAATAGTTTTCAGTAATTGGAAAAATTAACCTAGTCCTATAAGGTACCCAATGGCACCCCTAGGTTCCCATATCCACTATCCATCTCACCCTGTGCCTGGTGTACTCCCATTAAGTACCTATTTTAACATGAAATCATAGGAATTTTGGTGGCACCCCCTCTTATAAACTAACCCCGAACCTCTAAATGAACCTTAAATCATATCTAAAGGTACTAAGGATTTCATCTTAACACTTCAAAAATAAAAATATGTATCCCAAATTGAACGATGACTTCTAATCTAAAACTAAAAAAATCTAAAAGGGACCATATCTCAATTGATATTTTCTCCAAATTTCACCTTTAATTAGATCCAAAAGTACATATATGTTATAGGTGAGGTTGTAATAGAACCAAATATGTATACTTCTATACTAAACCTATTGTCTCTTTATTGTTTTTTAGACTAACAATATTGGGTTTAGGGTTATACTAAATGATGTTGATTTGGTAACAAGTGAATCTTGATAGGGGTATATGGTGTCATTTATTGGTGTGTTTCCATTTTAGTTTACAACCCATATTTTTTGTTTCGGTTCACTTATCAATAAACTAATGTATTTTTTTACTTAGTTATATGGGAATCAGTTGTGTTACTCATTTAAAGAGTTATATTTTGGGTTTTTTATTTTTATTCAAAAGGAAAATTAATCCAATAATTTGTGTTTTAAACACTTGGTTTTAGTAACCACCCCATGACCTATTAAAGGTGGCCTTTGGGGCCACTCATGATCTTGTTTCTATATTAGGAAGAGTCCTAGTGGGGATGGGTAGTAATAATATGATATTTATATATTTAATGCCTCTTGGAAACTATAGGTCCTGGAAAAATGAATAATAATATTATTCTTGATTTATGTGATATATCTTGGAGACATTGGTATAGTTATATTTATGTTTTATAGAGATAACACCTGATCAACTTATAGATTGAGTAGTGATAACAATTTTTTTGGGCCCACTCCTCATTTAAAATGATATATTTTAGAATTATTTATTAATTTCAATGTTATAGAGGCATATTTCTTCCCACTTAGTAGTTTAATGAGTGAGGATGAATTTTATTTAAAAGTGTATACACAAGACATTGAGAGTAAAATGAAACATCATTTAAAAGGAGTTTTAGAGGATATCCAAAAATATTTTTCTATATGGTTTCACAATTTGTTACATATAATGGGATATAATGGAAAAACTTTAAGTATATAAGGATTTAGTTCAAGTGACATACTAATAGAAATAATTACAAAATAAAAACCAGGCATTATGAATGTCACTATGTTGTGGTTTTTACTGAAGAAAACCACATCGTAGTGAAGGTTACTATGTTGTGGTTTCATACATGAAAGTTGAAACATTATGAGATAACACACTACTCGATAATTAATTCCATGTTAGTTATCATACAATATTTATAATACCATTGGATGATATTCAATGATTCTCTAATTCTTATATTAAATATATAAAAAATAAACAATTAATGAAATGATGAACCACATGTTAAAAGGATTTGTAATGATATGAAACATTTATGAAATGTTTTGAGTTAATGCTTCAATTTATGAAATTATGGGAGTCTAAATATTGTATTTATATGAATTTATAATATGGTTTAAGAGTTGTGGATGAGTATTTAATTTTTTGTAGATGTGAGTGATTCAACCACTATATGAAAATATAATATATATCTCTCATTATATTTTTCATTTTAATATAATATTTCTATAAAACCATGTATAAATAGAGAATACTACCTAATCATTAATTGATTTATAAAACTCATTGACTATCTTAAAAGGTTGGTGTCTTTTTATTTCTTCTAAGGTATCTCTAACAATTTTGTGTAGAGGAGCATGGAATATTTTTCCTAAAATAGCAAGGAATATTTAATTTTCATTTATGTTATATTCAATTAAACTTAAGTTTATAATACCCTACATTATTGGGTGTAGGTGTAATTAATAAATAGTCATATTTATGTAAACAAATCTAAGAGAACTTAAAATTTTGAATTTGGATCAAGAGAAGGATCATTTTTAGTCTTTTTAATGGTTTAATGTTAGTGTTTAGACATATTTAATTGACTAAAATATACTAAAAATTCTATTTGTTGATATTTATTGTAAAATAGAAATGATATTTGGCTATAGGTAGCTACTAGGAATCCGATGGACAACCAAAAGTATTTTATAACCTATTTTCCACTAGGAGGAATGTTGACTTCCACCAGTTACCTAATGAGCCACTTGATAATTAGTGGGAGCACCAAGTACCTAGTGGTGTCCAAAAATGTTTTCTATGAGGTTCATAACTTTATTTAAATGGTTACTTCCACTTAAATTTAGAGTTATATGGGCACATGGGTTCAACCATTTTTTCTGATATCTCCACCTATTTTCACCCATTTAAGGTCTCTTTCTTCTATCTCAATAAAAGTGTATTTTTGTGGTTTTAGATAATTAATATATGGAAATATTCCATTATTTTATCACTTTTTATAAATTATTCCTCTTTAATTGATTTGGTTTTTTCAACTAGCGATTCAAGGAAACATTTCTTCACAGCCTGGTGAAATATCTCTTTGATGACTTGGATTTCATGTGTAGTGGAAAAATAAGTCCAAGAAGTCTAAATACATGAAATTGAACACAATTTAAATGGGAGTAATTAGTCTTGAGTGGTTTTATTTGAACATTAATGAAATATATGAAATTTTGGGGATTCATTCAATAGAGGATCAAGTGTCTATTATGCTTCTCCAGAACCACGTTTCTCATGTTTTTAGTGTCACGACAACACTCGATGAGTTTTTTTATCAATTTCTAGATATTTTTTATTTTTATTAATATAAAATGGATTATATATTTATGAGTATTTTTTAATAGTATAGGATCATTTCTATTTATGTTGGAATATATGAGTGTAGATTAATAAATGGATTGTGATATCAGTTAGGTACACTTTACTCATTGAGTTAATTAATGATGCATATTTTTTTTATTTCCTTCCAGTCATTATATGTTTTATGTAATATTATTATTATGACCAAAATGTTTGTTTAATATTTTTTAACATCATAAAATGGGATATCTAGTGACTCCATTAATTTAAATGAGTTCATGGGACCTTAGAAGATACCCCTTGGGATTGAGACTGAGTGAGGTTATCATGGTTTCATAATTGGATGGAGTAAAGTATTAGATCCTAATTAAACATAGTATGTGATCCTGAACAAGTGTTCATTGTTTTATGGGATAACCTTCATAACTGTGTGAGAAACTATGATATATTTTAAGGGATTCTGGGTGTGTTTTTATCAACCTTGAGGTAAATATTTCCATGTTGTATGTTTGAGATATTAGTGTTTATATTTATGATTAAGGATGAATGGATATATAGTCCTAATATTATTTCATTAACTGTTTAGGTCAAGTATCTCAGGATAGGGCGGGTTTAGGTTCTTTTACTATTATGGCTAGATTTTTTAGAGTGAGATAGTTCTACAAGAGATGTTTCCTTCAAGAAAAATATGATTTTTTATGGAATTTATATACAAGGTTGATATCTAGGGAAACCATGGGGATTATGATCAGATCATGATACCTGAATTATATTATTATTTGGTTACATGCATCTATGGTGATATAAACCATTAATTACTGGTACGTCATGCACCATAAATCTTCCTCATCAGTGACTAGACAATGTAAAGTAAAGGATTTTTCTTAGATAAAAAAGGGTAAATCCACTAATGAATTTGGTAATACCTACCTTAGAGGTGTTTTTTCCTCTAACAAGTAGAAAAAATGATAATACCATGTCCATGAAATGTGAGATAACAATTTCAGGGAAAATATATATTTTTAATCTAATGAATTAAAGTGTAGATATAATTCTACATCATTATACAATGGGATATATCACCTATATTTATATACAATGAACAAGATAGATCATGAACTATTCTATGGATAATTATTCCGTTTGATTCAATAGGGATCAGTGAGGTGGCATAGTGAATAACATGGGAGATGAGATATCATTTATCTGATGTGTTTAGACTCATTAATTATTTTTCCATTTTTATCTTTGGATTGATGTTTTGGTTTTTGTTACTTTAAGAAAACTTTAGCCTCCATTCATGTGTTTATTATTATTTTTCATTAATAGTTGTTCCTAATTTATTTTTGAATTTTTAGTTTTCATATTACAATTATTCTGTTCAATGATATTTCACATTTTAGTTTTTGATAGATAGTGAGATGAGTAATGGGTTTAGTGGAACAGTATTGAGTGGGAGTTATTAAGGATATGATGTATGAACTCTAGATGATAGAGTTTTATGAGCAGATATTGTACTTATAGTATAACCATTTTGCGATATGAGGGTATGCATATTTTATTTTAAGTAGGTTATAATTGGCCTGGGGATGGGTAGTGCTGACGCACCTTGAGGTTGAGTGTGTATTCTATTACGTGATAGAATATTAGAATGATGATATTTAATGTGCATGTATGGGACATGTTTTTAATGAAACTAATAATATACATGTAAATGCATCAAGTTGATCACAATAACTTAGTGATCCAAGGAGATTGGGGAAATCCTACTGGGTAGTTGGACTAACCCTCATATATATATACATGAAAAGAGTTTCAATGTGAAAGGGTGGAACTTAATGATTCATTACAAGTTTATGAATTATTTAGGATTAGTAAAGATGGATCAATAAGGTTAATGTTATAGAAGATTATTATTTGGTATGAGATTATATAACGAGTTATGTTGGAGGTCAGTTGTAACAGACCAACATGATATTATATATGAACTAACACCAGACTGAGTCCACCATTAGAACGAAGGTAAATATTGATTTCTATAGGCTATAAACTAGTGTCTCATCATTATAGAACACCTAAATTGGAATGATTTACACCTTAAATTATAGTTAAAGAAAAACGGGACTTTCACCGTAAAATCTGGAATGACCCATCCATAAGTCATACTTCCATTCAAAAATAAAATATACAGTCCTAAATAAAACTCAAACACAAAAATAAATATAAACAGTTTAAACAATTTAATGATAATATATTCCATCAGATCACCTTCCAAACCCCCATATTTGCAACGAACTCAAACTCCAAAAGTGACCTCTCTATATATAATACAATCCACTAATAACTATAACTAAAAGTAGTGAATGCCTATTTTTACAATATAAGGAAAAAAATTAATACAAAACAGACTACTAACCTCGAATCCCATTGGTTACTAATTGACCTTGACACCAGACATGACCCATGAGCCAACAATAATGAGTATAAACCTTAAACTAAAATGTGATATAAGCATAAGTATAAACATGCTCAGTAGGCCACCACCTGCCTTTTCACATTCCCAACCTTTAATTAAAGTCTCATTTTCAATCTAGTTATAGTTAGACATTAATTAAAAAATATATCTTTAACATTGATTACCTTTTTAAAAACTAATGTAAAAACCATTATAAATAATTGACCCATTGAGCCTAACATGACACTTTAAAACCAATCATTGGTTTAAATATTTTCCCTTGAAATTCCTATAAAAGAAAATAGAGTCCAATGTTTAAAATCCAAAACAATTTTATTTATTTATTTACAAAACAATATAAAACTATTTGGAAAAAAATATTTTCAGACTTGGAAGAAACACATTTTAAACCCATATTAAAACAATTCGAAAAAAACCACACTTATATTACTCTTTATTTCAAAACCATTCACAAATTACCTTTGAACAAAAAATTAAAAGTAAAAAAATATATGAGCAAGAAGGAGCATAAAGAAGAAATAACCACAAGGTAAATGTCACATGATAAAGAGGAATAAAAAAACCATATAAGGGTCCCATTTAATGAAATCACAGTGGATAAAAATGAAGAAAATAAGGAAATACCCTATAAAAATCAATAAGAAAAGGATACATGTTATTGGCCACATCCTAGGGTCTATAGTAATATTATCTTAGAATTTTCCAAAATAACTTGGTCAACTGATGGTATTTGTTGTGTCCTAAATAACGCTTAGATACCCCATATTACCCACAAAATACTCATTGGGGAACTCCCTTATACATAGAAAACTGGTCAACTAGGGGTTAATAGAGGGAGTAAGGACTTATTATTAGACTATAAATCATGGTCTCCCACTAGGTTCCCTAGTTACCCATTACTAATCAAAGGATTTGATGAGAATACAAATCATAAAATAGCAACACATAAATTTCAATAAATAATAACATAAATCTTTCATCATCTCTGAAGCTCCTACAAGAGATCAACCCTTTGGAAAACATACAACCAACATATAAATAAAGTGCATCCTCAAAGGAATTAGTAATAATCATATATAAAGGGAATATAAACACAAAGGGCCTCAATAGTGTATCACACTCACCAAACCATTTTAAAAAAAATTAAAAAGTGAAAATCATGCCTTATATTAAAATGGACATTTAGTTACAAGTTAGCTCTGGTTGTTTGAATTATAATTTAGTTGAACCTTTAAAATAATTACATTATAATTCATTTAAAAAACATATTATAAAAGAATTCATCAAGGAAATTTTGAGACCAACTCAATTTTTCACTTGGGAAAATTTTCCCTAAAGGTTCAAACTTTAATTCCTTATGTCCATGACCAGAATAAGGTAAAAACAGTTAAAATGTCACATTTCACTTAAAACAAAAATTTCAATAATTTTTAGAGTCTTTTTTTCAAGATCCACATGAATTTATAAGTAAACACATTATTACAAAAAGGAAAATCAACTTGAAATAACTTTAAAGAATAAGAAACTTGATTTAAAGCATGTTTTCTTTGTAAATAAATTTTTAAAGAAATTCCCAAAATAATTATTAAGATAAGAACACCCTTATGTCCACGTAAAATATTTTAAAATTCACCATAATGTCCAAGAATAACTTTTTCAATCCTAATAGATTTATCTAATGAAAAACATTAAATATAATAAACCTTTTGTGTGTCTAAAAACAAATAACTTGTTTAGGAAAACCATTAAAATAATAACACCCTTCACTTTATTATAAAATTAGTGGACAACCTAGTTTTCCTCTTATAATTTCAATAAACACACATAGTACCATAATTTGAAAATTAAGGTAAAACTTTAGATATAAATCAATAAAAAATTCAAGATTCAAACATTTATGGCATGGGAAAAACATCAAAAAATAAATTTAATATTCTTCAAAACTTGAATATAGGATTAAAAAATCTAGAAGAAAACATATCACACCCTAGAAACTAAAAAGACCAAAAACTAAGGTCAAAATAATACCCATATGGTTTGAAAGAAGTGGGTGCAATGACAGGGTAGGAGAAAACATGAGGAGAAAATTAAGAGTGGGTAGAGGAGTTTATAACATAGTTGTTTGAACAGGGATCATGAAGAAACTACATTCAAATTAAAATTATAGAGGAGTCAAAAAGAGGAGTGGCACATACAAGGGGTTAGTATGGGGGTCACGAAGAGAAGGATGAGAAATAAAGTAAAATAGGGTTTTAATAAAATTGATTGAAAAAAATAAAAATCAATATCCAAATTTTAATTCATGGTAAACTTGTAAGGTTTACCGAAATATTTTATAAACCATGAAATAACTATGTGACACTCACTAAACCCCCCTAATTCACACCAAAAGGTTTCCCCTAAGACCCCACATGGTTTAAGAAGTTATGAACTAATAATTCCAAAAGTCACTATCCAAACTAGATCCCAAAAGCACGACTTTCGTACAACTACTCCTAACCATTCCCAGCTCATTTATACTCATGAAATTTTCATAATTATAAAAAATATGTCCCGGAACTCTAGTAATTTCTTGATGACACAAAATAAAAAAAATAAAAAAAACTCCACAGTGACATGAATGGTGTTATAATTCTCACTTTCTGCCCCCATAGTGTCTTCAATTAAAGCAAAGGTGATAGAAATAAAGTGAAAAAACCGAGGATACTCTAATACAAAGAGGAAAAAATAAAACTTCCATATCCTAAAGGTTTATAAAAAACCTCAAAAATGTACAACAACATTGACCATGATCCAAATTATAACCATTCTAAAAGAGTCATTAAAATAATGGATGTTGATTTATCTCGTTAATTAATAATTCTATTGATCTAATTTAATGATTATTTTATTGATAATTGTCCATATATTTTATGATAGAAACATATATTTATATAATTTACATGAAATTTAGTTAAGTGTGGTTTGCAACTCTAAGAATACATTTGTGAGAATAAGAATATTTCTACATCCATAAGATGGAATGTGCGACCATGTGAAGATGTTTTTTCAATAGTGAAAAGAATCCTATAACCATGAGAAGGATGTTAAACAATGAAAAGGATGTGAAACCATGGGAAGTAGTGTTCTTGAGATATTAAGAAGGAAGCACCACCATGTATAGGATAACATGATTATGAGATGGATTCTAGGAAACAATGCCTTACGATAGCTTTACTATGCCACAAGTCTTCCTTAATGAGTTATCTTCTATTTTGACTAAGTGAAGACCTAGTGGATATGTTCTTATCTGAGAATAAAATAATATTTTATTCCAATGTCTATTTTTTGAGGAATTAAAATCAAGTCAAAGAATTCAATTTCTTGAGATTAGTTTCTCAGTATGGGGATTTAATAATCCTTATTCTAAAATGGATATTTTGGATATGAGTGATTTATAAACTCAAAAAGATCCCCATACATATATCAAATGCATGAAAGAAAGAATAAAATATTAGTATTACATAATTTCTTACGTACTTTGTTTTTATATGCTCCGTTGTCGTATCTGAAATGAGTTCTTGTGTGACTTTGATCTTTATTCATTGAGCCTACTACCCATTTTTAGATATTAAATAAATATACTAATCATCCAAAATCCATTAGAAGGGAAGAACCATAAAATTATCACATTATTTCTCTCTTATTTTTTGGTTTATTTAAACCTTGAGTAGTGCTTTTATTTGTTTCTTATCAATTAACACTTCTGTTGTAATATTAGTACAATTAATCAGATATTTATTCATTCTTCTTTTTTCTCTTGTTATTCAACATACAACTATAGGGGATTCTTGGTTAAGCCTCTACAACCATATGATTTTTTTTGAAAAAACTAGTCTAGTTTGTGGATTATTTTATTTGTTTTAATAAAAATTCTAAGATGTGGATTTACTATCATGTAGAGAGGATTAGGTTCCATCTTTCAACTGAACCGATAAAAATTTTAAATTCAACTATGTGATATTTATGTTTTTCTTACTATGTTGTTAAATTATTTTATATTCAAAATTTTATTTTTCAATTTTAATTTTTGAAAGTATTTATATATCAAATTATCAAAACAATACTAGAATAATTGGTTTTAATAAGTTTTATATATATGTTTTTTGGTGCGAGAGTTTTTTTACAAAAGTTAATGTGATTTATTTTAATTTCCTTGTGATCGAGCCCTTGAAATAAAAATAAAAATAAAAATAAAAATATATATTTACATATATATATACTTTTTGGTGAACTGGGATCTTTTATAAATTTTTGGATCTGGTTTTAATATTATTTTTAATAGAATTTTTTATCCACCCCCTCTTGAGAACTCCTCTGCAACCAACATTTTGTACCAGGGAATTTATTTATTATCCTTAATGATTTTCATTTATTATATCAATCCATGATCAAGTCAAATAGAAAAGATATTTATTTATAGGTTTATTATTTTAATTTAGTACTTATGGATCCATCAATATGTGAAGTTAAAATACAAATTCACCATCTTACTTTATTGGACATAACTATTATTAGTGGAATATTAAGATTAAAATATATTTTAAATGAATAGGTATTTACATAGATAATGTGATATGAGATAAATATGAATAACCTAAATATCATAGAGATGTCCTAAGTGATACTACTAAATATATTTATTACTTTAAATTCAAAATAATTAATGATTCATATTGTAATTTAGGATAGGGTGAGTTCAATAAAATATATTCTTTTGATACTGCATTAATAATTTGAGATTCTATTTTTGTATCTAATGAATGAAATTCAAAAGTTAAAGAAATTATATTGAATAAATAAAGTATTAAATTTTATACATATAAAATTAGACATGATGAATCTATTTCTGATATGAATCTTAGGATCAATGAAATCATAAATAACACGTTTTCACTAGGATTGATTGTAGATAAAAAATATTAATTACTGAGGATATTGATATGTCAAACTCATTATTAGAGAGGCATTATGTCTTTCTTATAGAGTCATGTGACATTATAAAACTTATAGTCACAGAACTAGTTGTAAAACTAATGATTTATGTGGAATAATTAAAATTAAAAAATAGTGAGGTTTCTAAACCTAAACTATATATTACCTTCAAAGTATCCCAATATAAATCAAGGGAATTTATCAAAGAGAATAGAACTAGTAGAGATGAATTTTTATTTAATATTTATGAATAAATTGATCATATAGTTTTAAGGTTTAAGAAATTTTACAGGTAGAAAAATTTCTTCAGGAAATTCAATTACAAGGAAAAGTATGATATAGTGGGAAATTGGAAGAAAGATGACTATTTTGGGGAACCTGCTATGAGTGTAAAATAAAAGGGTATATTGAAGAATATTTCCCAATTTTTAAATAAAATAAGTGTGATTATAATGGGAATAAATGTAACATCCCAAGTAAGTAATGAATAATAGATATATTTATCTATGTCTATTAATGATTTAGATAGTATTTTAGAGGCTTAAAATGAGAATAAATCGAATCTTATGCATGGAATACACTAATATTCTTAAAAGATTGTTTTACTGCCTTTTGATGGCAAACCCTTTTTAAAACAAACTTTTGACAATTTTATAATATCTATTTGTAAAAATAAACATATTCTTTATGATTGGGACATTGAAATTTACATTGGATAAATTTTTGGTATTTTTCTGACAATGTTCATTTTTTTAATGAATAGTGAAAAATACTGCATTTTATATCAAAACTACTTTTTCATTTAATTTAATTATATGGTTAGATTATCTTTTTAATTGGTATTAAAGTGTAATCTGAATATATTTTTACCATTTAATCCAATGGTGGTCATTAGGATTAATTTCATTTTGGAATTGGACATAAACTAATGCCAAACTTTTTGTAGATATTGTTTCAAAAAAACCCGCTATTTGTTTTGACAATGGGAATTATTTTTAAATCAATTATTGAAATTTATGTGTTTGGAATTTGGTAAAATGGATTAAATATTTTGAATCAGAAGGTCCAAATTATGTAATCAAGACTATTTTGATTTTGGACATTATGAATAGTAACAGCGGTAATTATCTTTAATTATCTTGATTAATGAGTAATCGGGTAGTTAAGGATAATAAAATAATATCATAATAATAAAAAATGACACCAAAAGGTGTCCTAATGCTACTGGTTTTCTCATGGCCGACCATGGTATACCTTGTGCCAAACTTGGGGACCCCATGGAATCACTTTTGTGGGAAAGTGACTTGTTATCTTTTTATTTTTTTAAGAAAGTAAATATAACAAGAATGTATCACCTGATTAAAACATTTTTAATTTTGTCTAAATAGATGCTATTTTGGACTATAAATATTCATTGGAAAGCCTAAACGATTTCCTACATCATAGTATTTGTTTCATAATTTTTATACACTAAATAAATTAAATTATTTATGACATCATGATGATGCAGTGTTTACCTCATTATTTGATGATTTAAGTAAAATGGAAAGATAATGTAAAATCTAAGACCTAAACATGTCCAAAACCTATTGAGTGGGTATATTTCTAACCCTTATCACCTTACCCTCGAATTATATCAATGTGGTACCTTTTGAATCCGAAACCCATTTGAAAATAATGTAACATTTCTTTACTTTCCAAGAGTGCCCCTCCTCTCCTCTTATAAAAGTCCCCCACCTCTACCTCCTTACCCACACTTCCAAAGCCTTTGGATCGGCCCAAACATGCCCATTTTGTCTCTCCAAATCCCTATCTTACTCCTTGAAGCCTCACTTTGGGCAGAAGTCTTCCCAAGGAAGCCTTTGAGCTCAAACCAAAGGGAGTTACCCAATTTTAAGGTAAAGTCTTCACTTGAGTCCTTTTGTTTTATTTTACTTCTCCAACCCCATAAAATCTATTTATTCATTTCTTTTGTAACAAATCCAGTATCTTCAATATACTAGGATGTTGTTATAAGAATTATTCGAGCTACACTTACACACACCTACATCTAATGGTTAAAGAACAAACTGTTTCCGTGGATGGTGAATTTCTGCCTCCCGAAACGATGATTGTTCAACATTCTTTTTACACCTTCAAAGGTGGACATTAAGATGAAACTATATTTATATATGATATATAATCTGTTTATGTTTTCCTTAAGCTTCTGTATTTTTCATTTTGTGTATACCTTTATGGTTCCCATTATGGGTAAACGTGATATCTTCATTTAAAGAAGTGCGGACTACCGCCCCCTCAAAGTGATTTGATTCGTTAATACCATATATGAGACGTATAAAGGATCAAGTTATGATATTATATATTATATTACACTGGAATTATAATATACCTTTATATCATTATGATTCCATTCTATAAAATATGAAATAGAAATGAAAGTAGCGTTCATGCGTACGTACGGATTACCGTCTCCATGAACGGTGTATTTCATTTCTTACCTCTAAATGATTATGTAATATTATAAATGCATGTATATACTGGATATATATTATATATATGATATATACATCATGATTATAACTCTGGATATAATGGATACATGAATAACTTGTAATTATAAAGGGTTAATTTTTGACTCAAGTACCAATGATCGTTAAAACGACTGTTATTAACTTAAATAATTACATAATGTTCATAACGTGGTAATAAGTAATATAAAAGGAATAATGAACTTGATAAAGGTTCTTAAGAAAGTAGAAATTAACTCAAGTTTATTATTCAAGACATTAAAGAACGATCGAGTTAAGTCAGACCCGAGGTATGGGACTTCATCTCAATCTCCTTTCATTGAGGCATATTTTATTTTATACACAACCTTCTTTTATATGGTGTATAAAACCCTTTGACTTTTATGTTTATCCAAAAGGAATCTTTTTTATGTGAACCGTTTTACAAAATGACAAAAGGGAATGTTTTTGTCATAAGTATGCGGCGACAACGACTTCTCCGCCGCCATGACCATTATTTGAGTTTCGGCTTCCTCTACAAGCCATAACGTTTATATTTAAAAGAAAAATAATTACCATGTTTTACTTTTCTTTTGTTTTGGTATTGAAAATGGTTTTCATAATGCTTTTTTATCAATGTGTTGTATTGATATCTTGTGATTGAAAGGTGGAAATGTTATGTTTCCTATATGCATGTTTTATGTGATACGATTATGTTGAGGTTCTTGGGAATTATTATGAAGACGGGTGGTTCCATGATAAACTAAGGGCGGGTGAGCCCGATATAGCTCTCCAATGCATTGGGTAACGCGAAGGAGTGAAGCGTTAAGGTTTCTCCGAAGATATTTAGGGAATATACTGTGATGGGTATTCCAAACGTAACCAAGGGGGTTACTCCCTACGTAAGAATGTTATGAATGCCTCAAGTTACCTTTATGTCTTATGATTTATATGATTTATTCATGATTTGATAAGGTATGTTAAGGTGATTATGTTTTATGGGTAATGTATGATTTCATTCTTATGTATATATGAACTTATGTTTCCTTTCCATATTTTTATAACCCATACTGAGCTTTTTATGCTCATCCCAAGTTTTTTTGAAATGTTTTTGACAGGTCAAGGGAAAGGTACATGATATGATGATAGTGTCAAGGAAGTGTCAAGAATTAATCCATGTTTTATTTTAAATATGTTTCCATTGATTTGAAAAATGAATACTATCTTTATGTAACCAATTTGTTTATATGTGGAATGTAATGCACGTTTTATCTTCTAATTCTCTAAAACTACAAACCTGAAAAGATCCTCAATGTGTAATCTTGTAATAACTCAAGATTAAGTGTGGTTTAAGGCTGGGGCCTTATAGTTGGTATCAGAGGTCGGTTTAGATAACTTTAGGAGTTATAATTCTATTAAATGATTATCCAAAAATATTTTTTTATGGTCAAATTGAAATGATATAGCATTTGAAGATTACCATGTTGCTTCATATAAGACATGTTTGTTCAGAATGGTTTTCCACAGAGGAAACATGGAAGTAGTGCTAAGAAGGCATACAGAAGGAAATAACCTTCCGAATCAGCATCCTGAGATGGTCAGAATTGAAACTAAACAGTTTGTTGCAGTAATGGTGCAGTTGACTCAAGAGATAAATGGTGGTGGTATCCATGCATGAGATCAGCCAGATCAACCGCAGAGGAACATGTCAGTGGTGGAAAATTTCATGAGGCAACATCCCCCATCATTCAGAGGATCATCTGACCCTGTGCTAGCTGAAGGGTGGATTAAAGAACTAGAGAATATTTTCGATGTCATGTGGTGTTCAGACAATCAAAAGGTTAGTCTTGCTATTTACCATTTGGAGGGTGAAGCAGATCAGTGGTGGTCGATGGTTAGAAATATCAGGGACGCTGATGAGATTGATACTCTCGACTGGGATGAATTTAAAGTTATGTTTCTTGAGAAGTATTTTCCTAAGGCTGTTCGACTTAGGATGGAAAATCAATTCTTGGAATTGAGGCAAGAGGAAGACTCAGTGGCCGCCTATGAAGAAAGGTTCACTCGATTGGCAAGGTATGCCCCAAATTTTATCCGAGACTTTGATAGTAAAATCAATCATTTTTACTCAGGATTAAATCCAAAATATCCAAAAGAATTGGCTTCTCGTGAGTTAAAAAGTTATGAAAAGATTGTTCGATGTGCTGAGAATGTGGAAATGGAGTCTACTGATGATCATGTGTTCTATAACAACCAACAGAAGAAGAGACCGAGGTGGTAGGAGAAAGGGAAGAATTCTTCAAAAAAGTCTGATGGTAAGAAATCTATGTTTCTAGTTTGTGATAAATGTGGTAAAAGGCATACTGGGGAATGTCTTCTAAATTCTGGAAAGTGCTACCGATGTGGTAAGATGGGATATAAGGCTCGTGATTGCACTTAAAAAGATTAGGGTGATGGTAAGAGCAAATTTGATTTACAGTTAGTGAAATGTTTTAAGTGTAATGAGATGGGTCAATATGAAAACAAGTGTCCGACAAAGAGCTTGAGTGATGGGAAGCAGTTAGACTACAAGCAGAAAGGGGTGGTGAAATCCTTTGAAACTACTTCAGCGGATGTCGGGCCGTCAAATGAAGTTGTATCAGGTACCTTGTTTGTTTTTTCAGATTATTCCAGTGTGTTGTTTGATTCGGGGTCTGCACATTCTTTCATCTCTGAAACCTTTTCTAGTAAAATGGGAATACCATCTCAAGAAATGACTCCTGAACTTGTGGTAAAAACACCTGGGGGAAATGTTGAGGCAAAAAGAATTTATAAGAACCTTCCTATCCTTATCAGTGGTATGAACATACTTGCAAACCTTATTGTTCTACCTCTAGTAGAGTTTGATGTTATTTTGGGTATGGATTGGCTCTCTATTTACCATGCTAAGATTGACTGTAGAGCTAAAGAAGTTTCTTTTTAGAAAGACTTTCAGTTTGTGTACAAGAATGAACCCTTACTGTTGATAACATATCAAGAGGCCGAGAAACTTGTAAAAGATGGAAATGAATGTTACCTTGAACACATCGTTGAAAATAAAGGAACTGTTCAGATTAATGATGTGCCAGTGGTAAATAAGTATCCTGATGTTTTCCCTGATGAGTTGCCTGGAATAATACTAGATCGAGAAGTTGAGTTTACTGTTGACTTATTTCCTGATGCTAAGCAAATTTCAAAACCCCCTTATCGAATGTCTCAAATTGAACTTTTAGATTTGAAGGAGAAATTGCAATATTTATTAGAGAAAGGTTTCATTCGACCTAGCACATTGCCATGGGGTGATCCTGTTTTATTTTTTAAAAAGAAAGATGGTTCTACGAGACTTTTCATTGATTATAGAGCCTTGAATAAAATCACTATTAAGAACAAATATCCTTTGCCTCATATCGATGATTTGTTTGATCAGCTCCAGGGAGCTCAGTATTTTTCAAAGATTGACCTGAGATCGGGGTACCATCAGTTGAAGGTAAAGGAAGCAGATATTCCGAAGACTACGTTTCATACAAGATATGGCCATTATGAATTTGTTGTAATTCCTTTTTGGCTAACCAATGCACCTGCTGTATTCATGGACTTAATGAATATAATTTTCCATGAGTTCTTGGATAAGTTTGTGGTTGTTTTCGTTTATGATATTTTGGTGTTTTCTAAAATTAAAGAGGAGCATGAAAGACATTTAAGGGTTATTTTGCAAACCTTGAAAGAAAATAAATTGTATGGGAAATTCAGCAAGTGTGAGTTTTGGTTGCAACAAATTTATTTCCTTGGTCATATTGTTTCTAAAGATGGGATAACTATTGATCCTGCAAAAACAAAGGTTGTTGAAGAATGGCCAAGACCCACAAATGTAACTGAGATTTGTAGTTTCCTTGTCTTGGCAGGCTATTACCGAAGGTTTGATAGAAATTTTTCACGGTTATCTAGTTCAATGACTAAGCTAACTCGGAAAGGTGTTAAGTTTATCTGGACAAAAGAATGTGATGATTGTTTTCAGGAACTGAAAAGAAGATTGGTGAATGCTCCAGTTTTGGAACTACCTTCCAGGAATGGTGAGTTTGTTATATACAATGATTCTTCATTGAAAGGACTTGGTTGTGTCCTAATGCAGAATGATCAGGTAATTGCTTTTGCTTTACGTCAGTTGAAAACTCATGAGGTAAATTACCCTACACATGATTTGGAAGTAGCTGCTGTTGTTTTCACTTTAAAAATTTGGAGGCATCATTTGTATGGAGTAAAGTTTTAAATATATACCGATCATAAAAGTTTAAAGTATATATTCACTCAGAAATAATTAAACATGAGACAAAGGAGATGGCTAGAATTAATCACGGATTATGATTGTACAATTCATTACCATCCAGGAAAAGAAAATAAAGTGGCTGATGCTTTGAGTCGAAAAAGTAATGCTTCATTAGAAATTTTGCGTTTGGAACGTGATCCTTTGGTTAAGGATTTGATGAACTTTGGTAAAGAAGTTGTTGGTTCAGGATGTTATTCTGTTTTATTTCAGGAATCAGTGAAATATTCTCTATTAGACAGAATCAAGCAAGCACAGAAGAAAGACAGTGAGTTGGAAAAAAAGGTAGAGCTGGTTCAGAAAGGTAAGTTGCATGAATTCAACATTGATAGTGATTGTGTTTTGAGATTTGGGAAGAGATTGTCTGTGCCTTGTGATTCACAGTTGAAGAGAGAGTTGTTATGTGAAGCTCATAGTTCTCCATTTTCAGTTCATCCTGGATGTACTAAGATGTATAGAGATCTTCAGGAGTATTACTGGTGGGATGGAATGAAAAGAGATATTGCTGATTTTACTGTGAAGTGTTTGACTTGTCAGCAGGTTAAACCAGCGCGGTAGTTACCGAAAGGGATGCTTCAGCCTCTACCCATTCTAGAGTGGAAATGGGAGAATATATCCATGGACTTTGTTGTGGGATTACCAAAGACATATCGAGGTAATAATTCAATCTGGGTTATTATTGATCGCTTGACTAAATCAGCTCATTTCCTTCCTATTCGAGATACCTTCTCTCTAGATCAAATTTCTCGATTGTACCTTAAAGAGATAGTCAGGTTGCATTGAGTTCCTCTATCCATTGTATCTGATCGTGATCCCAGGTTTACTTCTAACTTTTGGAAGGGCCTTCAAAAGTCAGTGGGTACTGAATTAAATTTTAGTACAACTTTTCATCCTCAATCAGATGGGCAGTCAGAACGAAAAATTCAGACCTTGAAGGATATGCTACGATCATGTTTGATGGATTATCAGGGAAGTTGGGACCAACATCTTTCATTGGTTGAGTTTTCATATAATAACAGTTTTCATTCCAGTATACAGATGGAACCATTTCAGGCATTATATGGGAAGCGGTGTCGAACTCCAGCTTTTTTGGATGAAGTGGGTGAAAGGAAGTTGATGGGACCGGAATTGGTAGAAGAAATGGCAGAAAAAGTTCAGTTGATTTAGAAACACATGAGAACAGCTCAGAGTAGGCAGAAGAGTTATGTAGACAACATGAGAAAGGATCTATCTTTTGAGGTAGGTGATCATGTTTTTCTCAAAGTATCACCATGGAAAAGTGTGATGCGATTTGGTAATAAAGGAAAGCTGAGTCCAAGGTTCATTGGACCATATGAAATTCTAGAGAGAGTTGGATCAGTTGCTTACCGAGTGGCTTTACCTCCGAGCTTATCTTAGGTACACAATGTTTTTCATGTTTCGATGTTGAGAAAGTATATGCCAGATCCATCTCATGTTTTGAGTCCAGAGGTAGTTCAGCTGGAAGAGAACTTATCTTATGAGGAACAACCGGTCCAGATTCTTGACCACAGGGAGCAAGTGTTACGGAATAAGGTGATTAATTAGGTAAAGGTTTTGTGGAAAACCACATGATTGAAGAGGCAACATGGGAATCTGAAAATGCAATGAGGGATAAGTACCCCCACTTATTCGGTAAGAAAATAAATTGCGGGGAAGCAATTTTCTAAAGGGGGGAAGGCTGTAACATCCCAAGTAAGTAATGAATAATAGATATTTTTATCTATCTATTAATGATTTAGATAGTGTTTTAGAGGCTTAAAATGAGAATAAATCCAATCTTATGCATGGAATACACTAATATTCTTAAAAGATTGTTTTACTGCCTTTTGATGGAAAACCCTTTTTAAAACAAAATTTTGACAATTTTATAATCTCTATTTGTCAAAATAAACATATTCTTTATGATTGGGACATTGAAATTTACATTGGATAAATTTTTGGTATTGTTCTGACAATGTTCATTTTTTAATGAATAGTGAAAAATACTGCATTTTACATCAAAACTGTTTTTTAATTTAATTTAATTATATGGTTAGATTATCTTTTTAATTGGTCTTAAAGTTTAATATGAATATATTTTTACTATTTAATCCAATGGTGGTCATTAGGATTAATTTCACTTTGGAATTGGACATAAACTAATGCCTAACTTTTCGTAGATATTGTTTCAAAAAAAACCCCGCTATTTGTTTTGACAATGGGAATTATTTTTAAATCAATTATTTCAATTTATGTGTTTGTAATTTGGTAAAATGGATTACATATTTGGAATCAGAAGTTCCAAATTATGTAATCAGGACTCTTTTGTTTTTGGACATTATGAATAGTAACGACGGTAATTATCTTTAATTATCTTGATTAATGAGTAATCGGGTAGTTAATGATAATAAAATAATATCATAATAATAAAAAATGACACCAAAATGTGTCCTAATGCTACTGGTTTTCTCATTGCCGTCCACGGGATACCTTGTGCCAAACTCGGGGACCCCATGGAATCACTTTTGTGGGAAAGTGACTTGTTATCTTTTTATTTTTTTAAGAAAGTTAATATAACAAGAATGTATCACCTGATTAAAAAATTTTTAATTTTGTCTACATAGATGATATTGTTGACTATAAATATTCATTGGAAATATAAAACGATTTCCTATATCATAGTATTTTTTTCATAATTTTTAGACATTAAATAAATTAAATTATTTATAACATCATGATGATGCAGCGTTTACCTCATTATTTGACGATTTAAATAAAATGGAAAGATAATGTAAAATATAAGACCTACACATGTCCAAAACCTATTGGGTGGGTATATTTCAAACCCTTATCACCTTACCCTCAAATTATATCAATCTGGGACCTTTTGAATCTGAAACCCATTTGAAAATAAAGTAAAATTTCTTTACTTTCCAAGAGTGCCCCTCCTCTCCTCTTATAAAAGTCCCGCACCTATACCACCTTACCCACACTTCCAAAGCCTTTGGCTCGGCCAGCCCCTACCCATTTTGTCTCTCCACATCCCTCTCTTACTCCTTGAAGCCTCACTTTGGGAAGAAGTATTCCCAAGGAAGCCTTTGAGCTCAAACCAAAGGGAGTTACCCGATTTTAAGGTAATGTTTTCACTTGAGTCATTTTGTTTTATTTTACTTCTACAACCCCCTAAACTCTTTTTATTCATTTATTTTGTAACAAATACAGTATATTAAATATACTAGGATGTTGTTATAAGAAGTATTCGAGCTACACTTACACACACCTACATCTAATGGTTAAAGAACATACTGTTTCCTTGGATGGCGAATTTCTGCCTCCCGAAACGATGATTGTTCAACATTCTTTTAACACCTTCAAAGGTGTCCATTAAGATGATAATATATTTATATATGATATATAATATGTTTATGTTTTCCTTAAGCTTTTGTATTTTTAATTTTGTGCATACCTTTATGGTTCCCATTATGGGTAAACGTGATATCTTCATTTAAGGAAGTGCGGACTACCGCCCCCTCAAAGTGATTTGATTCGTTAATACCATATATGAGACGTATAAAGGATAGAGTTTTGATATTATATATTATATTACACTGTAATTATAATATACCTTTATATCATTATGATTCCATTCTATAAAATATGAAATAGAAATGAAAGTAGCGTTCATGCGTACGTACGGCTTACCGTCTCCATGAACGGTGCATTTCATTTATTACCTCTAAATGATTATGTAATATTATAAATGCATTTATATACTGGATATATATGATATATATTATATATAAATCATGATTATAACTCTAGATATAATGGATACATGAACAACTTGTAATTATAAAGGGTTAATTTTTGACTCAAGTACCAATGATCGTTAAAACGACTGTTATTAACTTAAATAATTACATAATGTTCATAAAATGGTAATAAGTGATATAAAAGGAATATTGTACTTGAAAAAGGTTCTTAAGAATGTTAAAATTAACTCAAGTTTATTATTCAGGACATTAAAGGACGATCGAGTCAAGTCGGACCCGAGGTATAGGACTTTGTCTCAATCTCCTTTCGTTGAGGCATATTTTATTTTATACACAACCTTCTTTTAGACAGTGTATAAACCTCTTTGATTTTTAAGTTTATCCAAAAGGAATATTTTTTATAGGAAGAATTTTACAAAATGACAAAAGGGAATGTTTTTGTCATACGTATGCGGCGACAACGACTTCTCCGCCGCCGTGACCATTATTTGAGTTTCGGCTTCCTCTATAAGCCATACCATTTTTATTTAAAAGAAAAATAAATACCATGTTTTACTTTTCTTTTGTTTTGGTATTGAAAATGGTTTTCTTAATTCTTTTATATCAATACGGTGTATTGATATCTTGTGATTGAAAGGTGGAAATGTTATGTTTCCTATATGCATGTTTTATGTGATACAATTATGTTGAGGTTCTTGGGAATTATTATGAAGACGGGTGGTTCCGTGATAAAATAAGGGCGGGTGAGCCCGATATAGCTCTCCAATGCATTGGGTAACGTGAAGGAGTGAAACTTTAAGGTTTCTCCGAAGATATTTAGGGAATATACTGTGATGGGTATTCCAAACGTAACCAAGAGGGTTACTCCCTACGTAAGAATGTTATGAATGCCTCAAGTTACCTTTATGTCTTATGATTTCTATGATTTATTCATGATTTGATGAGGCATGTTAAAGTTATTATGTTTTATGGGAAATGTATGATTTCATTCTTATGTATATATGAACTCACGTTTCCTTTCCATTTTTTTATAACCCATACTGATCTTTTTATGCTCATCCCATGTTTTTTTGAAATGTTTTTCACAGGTAAAGGGAAAGGAACATGATATGATGACAGTGTCAAGGAAGTGTCAAGAATGAATCCATGTTTTATTTTAAATATGTTTCCATTGATGGGAAAAATGAATACTATCTTTATGTAACCACTTTGTTTATATGTGGAATGTAATGCAAGTTTTATGTTCTAATTCTCTAAAACTTTAAACCTAAAAAGATCCTCAATGTGTAATCTTGTAATAACTCAAGATTAAGAAAGGTTTAATGCTGGGGCCTTATAATAAATCCAATAATGAAATAAAATCTACCTATAGCACTTTTGAAGAAAACTTTGGTGACTCAGATCATTCCTAGGATGAGGCAACTGTGAAATTGAGTCTCTATTTTATGGATACATCTATTGAGTTAATAAATACTTATTTGATAATTAATAAATATGAATATCATGTGTACTATAATATAAATAATGAATAATTATTTTAATACTAAAGTATTATATAAAAAAGAATTAAAAAACTTAAGGATTAATATAAAAATATGCAAATACAACATGTTTTGTGTTCTAGTGATATAACTTCTATTACCGTTGAAAAGGAAAATAATGTATAATTTTGATGGAAGAAAATGAAATTTAGTTTTATAATGAGTATATTAATAAGAAACATTAAATTTTTACCCATAGAAGAGAAACTTTGAATATTATTTTGGGTAAATAGACTACACCTAAATATAAAATTGTAATTGGATACTAGCCGAGTCAAAGGAAATTTTATAAAATTAATTTTCTTCCTAGTTTTAGATAATCAAGTTATGGAAATACTTTATGTTCTTATTCCCAAAATAATAAATATATTTTTGAACACTTAATTTTTCTATTTATATACTAGTTAATCAAGTTTTTATTCCTAATATTTATGTTCTAACATTTTTTGACCAATGAAAGTATGGGTACAAAAGTCATTGGATAATTAATTATGTGTGTGTAAAATTGTTGGATAAGACTTTTAAGAATTTATATTAGTTTTAAAGTGGATTTTACAAACATATTACAATATTATATTCATGTTTTAAGAATATTGTTAATGTGGATAGTGGACATGTCACTTTTGTTGACAATGCTAAATAAAAAATAATTAGGATATGAAAAATTATTAACTCTGAATCCATTATAATTTCTAGAGTTTAATATATCAATATTTTAAAATATAATTTTATAATAATTTATCAATTATTTGAGGATTTATTTTATGTTATGTTTAAAAATAATTCCTATAATATTCATGATTCAAAGTATAATTTAGTATTTACAACTTTAAGGAATTATAATGTGTATCCCATTAATCTAGATTCTTTGATTTCTCAAAATGATTATTATTTATGTTCCTTTTATAAATAATATTGTTTATTCCTTCGGATATTAGATCACTACAAAATATACTCAGAAATATTAATAATAAAGGTTCAGAAAAAGATGTTCCCAAACTATAATTTTCCAGATAAAAATTGTGAAATACCTATAAAGGGAAAGAAACAAAGGGTTTCTTTCAAACCAAAGAAAGGGTTATCAACCAATAAAACCTGAGAAATGGTTTTTATAGGCTTGGATTGACCATATAGAGTTTTTAGTTTATCTGAAAATAATTTTTCTTATCTAATTGTTAATGATTATTGACAATTCAGATGGGTTTATTTCATGGTTTACAAAAGAAAATCTTGTAAATTATTTTCAAAATATTATAAGTATATAGAAATCCATAGTGGAATTAACATCAAAACCTTAAGAAGTTATCATGGATGTGATTTTGAAAATCAAGACATTGATACCTTATGTTCACAATATGGCTATAATCACAACTTCTGTACTCCTAGAACTCCCAAAAGATGGATTTCTTAAAAGAAGAAATTTGAATTTTCTAGAAATAGCATAAAAAATTATTAGTGAATATGCATTACCTATTTAATATTTTTTTTAATCTGGAAAGTATTCTTATTATATCATCAATAGGGTTCTCATAAAATATATTATAAATAATACCCCTAATAAATTATGGAATGTTATAAAATCTAAGGTTAATTACTTTAAAGTCTTTGGATGTAAAGTGTTTATTTTTATAAAAAATAGAATCAATTTTTTTTTACCCCAAGAGTGATTAAGGTTTTTCCTATGTTATTCAAACATTAGAAAATTTTATAGAGTCTTCAATAAAAGAACCAAAGTTTTGGAACAATCTGTACATGAAACATTTTATGAAAAAGATATACATGAGCTTAAAATATCTATAGAATATATTGAGGATGATATGCCTAATTTTAATATCAATAACACATCCAAAACTAGTGTCTATATTTCATATCTACTTGAAAAGTCATCATGTACATACCCAAATGTTTAATCATAAATTGAATAAAATTTAGAAGAAACAAATTAATATATTCTTAGAACCATTAGATCCCATGGAAACCATATTTTGTATAATAATTTTTAAGATCATAAAATATGTAATCAAACTAGATATTCTCTAAAAAATGAAGTTAAGCATCACGATTTATTATCACAACTTTAACCTAAAAATATCACCCAATCTTTCGATGATGAATTTTGGGTAATGGATATGCAACAATAGTTCAATTGTTTTCAAAGGAATAAATTATTAGAACTTGTAGAGAGACATGAATACTAATAGAACATATTAATTTAATTGGTGTTTAGAAACAAGGCTGATGAATCGAACACCGTATTTAGAAATAAATTTATATTTGTTTCAAATGGTAATAATCAAGAAGAAGTTATCTAATATGATGATAACTTTACACCTATATATATATTTGAATCCATTAGAATATTTTTTTCTTATGTTGCTTATCAAAATTTAAAAATATATCAATTTTATATCAAAAGTTAATTCATGATTTGTTATATTATTGAGTATGTTTTTTCTTTTAAAGGCCTTGTTTTTTGAAATAATATTTTCTTATTCATGTTTTAAAATTTTCTAAATACCTTTACAAGTTAAAATATGATCCCAGGGCTTGGTATGATAAGACTATTTCATTCTTGATTTCAAAAGGCTTTTAAAATGAACAGTTGATCCTACCATTTTTATAAGAAGTATTTTTGAAGTTGTTTTGGTGTTTCAAATCTATGATGATGTTATTATATTCATATCCTCTTAAAACTCCTAGTGTATTTAATTTTCTAAAATTATGTAGTGTGAATTTGAAATGATTTTAATGGGAGTGGTAAAGTTCATCCTTTCTTTTTAGTTTTTTCAAAATATGAATGTAATAATATTAAATCAAATAAAATATAAAAAATATATATTAAAACGTTTTGGAATGGATATTTAAATATTTAGTAACAAACTTATGAGTAAAAATTGTAAATTATATTTGGGTGTAACTAGAAAGATGGTTGACAAAATTAGTTACAAAGGTATGATTTGGAGTTTACTATTGTTAAATTCTAGCCATCTAGATATTATGTGTAGTGTATGTGTTCATATTTTTAAGAAAAACATATTGAATATCAATTAAATGTCATTGAAATGATTTTTTAAGAACCTCAAGAGTACAATTAATTTTGTAAATTTTTTACTCTCAAGTACATGATTTTGAAATAGTTAGAAATTTATGATGCTAGTTTTTGTGGATTTAATTTGGATAGAAGGATAAACTCTATAACTTGTAACTTTTTTGGAAAGTATATAGTATCTTGGTTTAGATAAAATAACAATTCTATTCCATTAAAAACTACTAAAGTTGAATAAATTGCTATAGGTAGTTTTTGTGCACAAAATCTATGGGTGAAAGGGATATTTCTAAATTCTGGATATCAATTTAGCAATGTTTCTATAAAGAATAACAATATAAGTATTATAAATATTTCTAAAAATCTTGTATTTCATTTAAGAAAAAACCACATTTATATAATACATCACTTTTTGAGAGATTACTTTAAGAAGGGTGATATAACTCTTGAATTCATCATCATTGAACAATATCTGGATGATATTTTCAAAAATTGTATGAATGTTGAGAGATTAATCTATATTAGTCCCAAACATGGAATGATTAATTATCCTTGATATTTTACTATTTCAACTTATGAATTATTTTAACATTCTATAATTTTTTAATGATTTATTCAAATTATACTTGATTGGAATTATATTAATTTTTAAATTACATATGTTTTAGGATAAAATAATAAAAAATTATGTGATAAATGATAAATTACTAAAAATAAATGATATCATAGACACACTACTATGGAATTACAACCATATACTAACTTCTGTGAAGACTTAAAACTATAAAGAGTTTCTACCTTGGAAATTCTAATGTGAAAATTCTTCTATGAACATACTACCATGTAATTTCTACCATGAAACATAGTACCATGGTCATGCTACTGTAAACATAAGATTAATTTAGTATTTTTACTTCCATCTATAATTTAGGAATTTATAATTATTTTATTCCTATAATTCATTTTTAAATTCAATTATTATTATTTTATTTATTTTTCTCCCTAAATGACTTAAAGCACCAAATATGAATTCAAATCACACCTTCCTAAACAAATAATCATCATGAATATTGTTTAAACATTTTCTTAAACTCTTTCAACTAGACTAGATCATCTAACCTATTGATTCTCTATTACAATGGAACAATGAAGAGGCATCATGTTTATAGGTCACCTGATAAGTCAAGGCCTCATTAGAAATCAAGATCCAAACCAAGTGGTTATGTTGAACCTCAAAATCCACTTTTATCAAATCATGGAGTAGTTACTATGAAGTAAATGAAAACTAATTAGATATAGACCTATCAATAATTTATGTAGAAATCCATATATTATCAAGGATGGGATTAATGGTTTATTATAAATGAAAAAAACATTTTATCCTAGCTGTTTTAATATTTTGATCTACTTTATAAGTATGTTTTTGGTGATAAGAACTATTTTATGAGAATTATTTCGAATAGATAATTATTTTTGATGAAATTAGTGGGTGGAATTCTTGAAGGTACCTTATGAGGGTGAGTTTGAGGACTGATAATGTTATTACCGTATCAGTTACTTAGGTTTTTTAATCAAAAGTTCTATTATTATCTTACAATAGCTTGAAATTATAGGATACTATGCTCTATATAATTGGATGGTGAGTGCAGACAGTTGCTGAGGTTTATCTAGAATTTAATCTACCATAGAAATGGGGATTTGAATTTTATGATACACCAAGATTTATTTTTCCTATATCTCTCTAAGAATATTGTTGAGGGGAATTTGAGTTGATATTTTATAAGGCATATGTGAGTGTTTTTTAAAAATTATTCCAAATTCAATTGAATAGAATATAAAAAATTTATATATGCACGCTTTTTGTCTAATGATATGGTCCTTAAACTGGAGTATAATTGTAAATCAACTAGTGGAAATTGTTTAAGACCTGATATATATAGAAGAATGAAGGTTAATTGGAACTCTTGGTGAAAATTTTGGGTTGTAGACAATAAAAACTTTTAGAATATTTTTAACGCAGTTGAATAACCATATAAGACACATGAATTGGTTGAAACTAGTTTATAACATAATGCGGTTCACGTATATTCTTATAAGGATTAAATATTGGTAGTGCTGGTAATGAAGTTGAGCCAATGGAATTGATTTAAGAGGATAAAAATGTTCTTGAAAAGGAAGTAATTTTAGATTCTAAACAAGTGGGATTTTATAATATATCTTATGGATATATATAATATCCATTTTATTTATCTTTAAATAAAATTGAACAAGGTGATGTTGAGTATCTGATACCATTATTTCCATTGAGAAATCATATTTTGAATATAATGATGATGATGATGGAAAATATTAACCAATTAATTCTATTTCTAAATTAGTTAATGACACTTTAATTAGTAAGGCATGTCATTCTAGAGATTTTTCTATAATCCTTGACATTAGATTCTATTTTAAACAAAAGAAAAAGTAAGCATCATCTAAGGGAGAGAAATCCCCATGCTCTTCTATTCATAGAATTGATTACTCACATTTTGATAATGATAATGGAGGTAGTCCACCTAAAAATTTTGGACATTCCATTACATATCATGATAAGAACATATAAGGATATCTTATTTCTAGATTATACTAGGAAGATACACTTAAACATGTTTCTTTTAGTGAAATTTATAGAGATGAATCCTCTCTAAGAGAGATGAAAGTTCCTAATTCTGGTGTGTCTATTAAGATAGAATTGGTTGATACTGATAAATCTATATATATTAAAAAACCCATTGGATGATGTGGATGAAGTTATTAAGGATTCCTGAATAGGATCTCCTCTAAGTTTTATAGCATCTACAACTAGATAAGAAAGGTATCAATTTCATTATCATACTCCTCACTCTTCTTATCCCACCAAAAGTTATTTGGATGATTTTAATGCAGATTTAATATTTGTAATTAAATATATACCTGAGAGACATCCTAACAATGTTAATTATTCTATACATGAAGAAATGCCTTTGATTTTGTATCTTTTTTTCACAACTATAACCCACGTTTTCTTTGAGGATCATAAATTTAAAAGAGAAAAATAAGAGTCTAGTTTTTCAAATTCGAGTGGTTTATAGAGAATTAGAGGACATGATACTTCATCTAACTAAAAGACAACAAAAAATCTTTGGTCACTTAGGATCTATTTCATCTAGATCTACTACCTCTTCTTTTTTAGCTCCTCCTATTCTAGCCCTTGCTGCTCATGTTTCTCCTCCTTTTATCCATATTGACGTTAAATAGATTAGAATAATAATAATAGAGTAATTAAGAATAGTAATGAGATAATTTATGGATTTTTATGAGGTATATCTAAATGAATTAAATCCATGTGGGAAATATATTTATAATCTAGTTATTGATCATTTATATGAAACCAAAAATGATAGGGAGGTGATCCTAATTGAAATAAAGTATTAGATTTACAAGATATTCACCAAAGATGATCTCATATATTATTTCAAATACTTGGTTGATAAAATCAAGGTACATACAATAAGTATATATTTCAAGTAACAAATGTGTTAGTTAAAGTCTCTATAAACTATCTTGAAACTATTTATGGTAGATAAGAAACTGTTTTTTAAGTGATAAAACATTGGGGAAGAGTCATCAGTCAGTTTTTTGGGTTGATAGATCCATATCTCTAGACTAACTAAACATATATTACTCCTCATTTAGATGTATACATAACTAATTCAGTTTTAACTATTTTAGTTTTTGTTATAGCTTCCATATTGTCTATATCTTTCAACTATTTTGGCCTTAATCTTATTCATCCTATGAGTAAATTCAAGCCAAAATATTTAGGATTTTTTAGGAATCCTACACCTATACATGAATCTCAACCTACTTTTGAAGAATATACCTATAATTATAGGACACATTTTTGACTAGATTAACCCTTATATTGAATTATATTAGTGATAATATAGGGAATTTATTTTATTGTACTAATTTTCACTAAACTGAATTCATTATTCTTGGAATTTCTTTTTTTCTTGTCATTCATTCAGACTTATTCATGTGTAGTTTTATTTCTATATATCTCTTTTCAGTAATCCAAAAATGGGGATACTAATTTGAAAATTAAATATATTCTAGAAAAATTATAACATTAAACATAATCTATTTTTTAATGCTCATATTATAAGCTATCATATTCTTTGAACACTGTATATTCATTTTTAACTTTGAATTTTGATCATAAAAAGGGGGAGAATGTTGATGTAGTCCAGAAATTAATTAACTTAATTTTCTCAACTTATGGATATTTTATTACTAATGGTTTATTTCTTGTATGTTATAAAAATATATTTTTATCATTTACATGAAATTTAGCATGTACTGTTCGAAACAATTAGAAGACCTATATATATGTACTAATAATTTTTCATCTTCTATATAAAATGTGTGACTGTGTGAAGACATCTATAAAACCATGAAAATAACTGTGAGACTATGATATATATGTGTAGCTATTAGAATGAAGTTTGACCCTAAAATTTAGTGTGCATGTAACTATAAAAATGAAGTGTGACAATGCATAGAATAATGTGACTATGTAATGGAGGATATATGACTGTGCCTTATGAAATATTGACCATTCCATTAGTCTTCCTCCCTGATTTGTATTATTCTATGCCTAATTGAAAATATAGTGAATCCATGTATATCCTATAATAAAATGATATTATATTCAAATGTATAGTTTTGGAGGAATTGAATGAAAGTTTGACTATTTAATTTTACAAGGTCAGTTTTTCGGTATGAGGATTTAAGAATTATTATTCTTAATTTTGTATTTGGATAAGAGTGATTTATAAATTCAAAATGATCCTCACATGTGCATTATATTTATGAAAAAAGAATAACATATGAGGAATACATTCCTGCTTGTATACTCTGTTTTTATGTGCTACATTGTCAAATCTGAAAAGGGTACTACTATGACTTTGATCTTCATACAATGAACCTACTTCTCATTCTTGGATGCTAAAGAACCTCATTGATGAGACTAAATACATAAAAATAGAAGAACCACAAAATTCCAACATTATTATTATCTTTATCTCAGTTTTATTTACACCTTGAGTTGCGATTTTATTTATCACTTATATCTTATTACTCATCCTATAATATACATAGAAGTACTAAGATTCTCTTCACACTTATTTTTACACTTTTTGTCCCATGTAAAAATATAAAAGAGGCTTGTGGAAGCTTAGAACACCATGTATGATGTTTTTTAGAACCTGATTTTTACTATGGATCAATTTATTAGTCTAAAAAATATTCTTGGTAGAGGGTTTGTTTTTAAGTGAATAGGGATAGGTTCTAGATTCATACTAAATCTATTGAATTTTTAAATTTCACTACATGTTAATGAAGTTTTTATTACTCTATTTTGAATTTTTTATAATCAAAATTACATGTTTCCAATATTAATTTTGTAAGAATTTAATAATCACATTATCAAAACAAAACTTAGATAGCATGATTCAATTATTGTTATATATATGGTGTTTGGTTTGAGTAGATTTGTTACAAAAGTTTGTGTTATTATAATTTTTTTAACTAGGTTGTAATTGAGCCATTGAAAAACCTCTCAAAAATATAAAATTATATATATTTACTCTATTATAGTTATCTATGAATTTTTTAAAGTTAGATAATTTTTTAATATGTTTTTAATAGAAATTTTCATTAGATAACCAATTCACCCCCTATTGAGTACTATACTCCATACAACAATAGTGACCCAATAGGGGTTTCCCCACCATTTATTAATGAACTAATATGGTAAATAAATGATAAAAAAATAAAAAGGGGTAAAAAATACTAAAGAAACAAATTTTTTTCCACAAACCAACAAATAATGAAAATAGATTCGATTAACTACAGACATACATAAAAATAGCTCAACTACAAAAAGGGATCACCATCCAAGATACATCAAAACATTATGAGTCCAAGTTTCTAGAACCCTATTATGTGAAAAAACCTAAAGTGAACAATGATTAAACACATGTCTTAATCATGTAAATAACATGAGCTCTATCCTTGGATCAAAACCAAAGATAAAATAGAAAAAATAGGACCTCACACCTAGGATACCCTCTCATGGTGAATCCAACAAGATCTAAACTAACACCAGTTATTTCCTAATGTCAAATAGTGAAATATATGTCCTAGCCACATGATAAACCTACCTAAGGCCTTATCCTATCCAAAAAATATATTGAAACTCATGAAATGTCCTTACCATGAGACCAAAAGTTCTAAAATCCATAACATAAGGAACAAAACTGCAAGTGGCTTGATTAAATTCAAAAAACCATTTCTCAAATAGAGAAACTAGAAAGATTGCCCAAGGGAAAAAAAATCCACCCAAAGTCTAAAATGCTCTAAATTCATTAAGTAGAAGTCCTAAAAAACCATCATCCAACGATAAAACTTACACCTAAAAGATCAAGAAGACTGATCATCATCAATTAAACCATATATCTAACCAAGGATCTCCTATCCTAGTCTCCAAAACATGAAATTATAAATAAAAAAAATTCAATCTGCATGATTTTCAAGAATACCATGAGAGAATATAGCCTTGGAAGATTATAATAAATACTAGTAAAAGGAGGAATAAACAGCATAACTTCACTTAAGCCCTTTCTAAGCATTATAATTTTTAAAAAATTATTCAATAATCCAAGTTAGGCATGTTTTTGAAAAATAATAAAAAAATCCCACGGTTAATCAGGGAGAAAAAAAAAATCCAAATTCCAATTCACCAAAAACATGTGAAATATTTTCCAATATTTCATTTCTAAATTCACAACACCATAATTCAGAGTCCCAAATCACATTTTAAAGGAAAAAAATATTTTAAAAAAAGGAAAACATTTAAATAACCCCAACTTATTTTGAAAGAAAATCACATTTTAAAACAATTCAAAACTACATTTTTCTTTAATTCAGAGCATTCACATAAAATTAAACCTCTTTATAAATTACAATACATAATTCAAAAATGTTTAAAGAACCATATAACACTTCTTTTTCCTTAAATGAAAATCATTAAAAATGAAAACATAACCCAAGAGTGTTAAAACACCTTTCACTTAAACCATCAACCATTTTTGAAAGTCCAAACATTTTCTGGATTTCATAACAAAATAAACTAATTTTTGAAACCAAAACATTCCCTAATACATATGTAGAAAATGAATTCCATTTTATAAGTTAGCCCAAATGGTCATTTTTATAAAAAAATAATTTTCCATCAAAATCCACCCTTTTCACACAAAAATTTATTTTTTACAAAAATCACACAAATGTAGAAACCCCTTAAGTCCAAAAAAGTGAAATCAGCATTATCAATATAACATTATACCTATTAGTTTTATTTCCCACTATTTTAAATTCCCGAAGAGTAGTCTAAATAACATGTCAAATGGTATGTGGAACCATGCATGTTAGGGACACATTGTTTTATTGACTATGGGTAATCTACACACAAATTCATAAGATGTCTCAAGATCCTATGTTTTTTCATTTCACGATTTATTAGGCCCTACAAAACAACCTCTCTCCCCTAACCCATTTTCCATTTTTATCCAAAAATACAATGGAAACCTCTAAGGAAACAAAACCATTATGATGAGGATCAATAATTAATAAAAAAAATTAAAAATGAATTTCAAAATTCAAATTTAAAATCTCAAATATCCTTGGTTACTAAAGCATTGTTGTGATATACAGTCACAAGGCAACCATTAAATACTGACATCCTATGTCCTAACAATCATACTATTTTATTTTATTCCTTAAAAAAAATATGGATACGCAAGAACCTAGGATCCCAACTTTGAACCTAGGATATAGTACCATTTATACTGATCCAGACCAGGACTCCATCTGAATCGAAACCTGAGCTAGTCTACAACAGGCCTAAAGGGTTTACCCACTCTACACGGGCTGGAAACTAGTGTTTGGGAATAAAAGAAAAGCTAAATGGGAACAATTTTTCACTTAAATCAGAGTAAAAAACAATAGAAATTTCAATAGAAAATATAACATAACCGATATATAAGTTATATGTCCATTCCAAAATAAAATTTATAATTTTAAATAAAAATAAACAAAATAATAAATATAAACATTTTGAACAATTTAAAGTAATTGTAGATCCTCCAATAAACCTCAAAACTCTTTTACCTATAAAATTCTCTAAGTTACACTATTACCACAACAAATATAATGAAATCCACTAATAACTATAAATGAAATAATTAAAGGCCTATTTAGACAATGGAAGAAAAAAAATAAAATAGAACAAAAAAATAACCTTAAATTCCCATCAATCACTAATCAGCCTTGATTCTATACATGCCCCATTAACCCTCAAGTACCGAGTTCATGTATGAAACTGAGGTGGGTATTGTGACAAGGGAGTAGAATACAATATGAAACAAAGAATATATGGGAGGTGAGTTCATACCTCAATAGTTCAACCAAGGAACATGATGAAATCATGTGAAAATATTAATGGGAGTGGGGGATTGATGAGGATAACTTTTACAAGAGGTTCAACCTTGAGCGTTAATTAAAAAAAGGGGATAAATAATGGGGAATAGGATTTTAATAAATTGGAGGGAAAAGTGTAAAATCCGAAAATTTTAATTCCCAGGAAACTCACATGGTTTACCTACAGAGTTTTCCAGACCATGAAGCAACTGTACAACACTCACTAGAAATCTAATTTCACCCCACACATCTTCCCTTAGAACCTTCAATGGTTTAACAACCCATTCACTAACTATTCCAAAAGAAACTTTCCAAAAATAAACCCCAAATTCATGGTTGCCTCATGGTTACTACTAATAATGTTAAACTTAGAAAATAACTAATAGTGTTTCAAAATTTTAAAAATTATACCCTGAAACACAAAAAATATATATAAGACTCAAAATAATATAAAATATTATAAAATAAAATCCATAGTGACATGGTGGGTGTCACAAAGTTGTAATTTATTTCATTTATTACACTACCTATTTATCATCTATAGGGATATACTAGTTTTTATATTTACGCACCGTGATGTATATTGTTATACAATTTTACTGTATATATAGGCACATATCATATATAATATTTAATATTATATATTTTTTGGAGATATTCCATTGTGGATCCATGTTATACTTTTCCGCAGGTTTTAGGTATATTTGATGTATGTAAAAGTCATGCTAAATGTTTAGTAGATTTAGGAATGATTCTTATGAGTGATACTCAAGGGAATATTCTCCCCATGGTTAGTTTGAGACATCTCTTCTGGTTGGTAGGTTCTGAAATATGGTGATGTGAACCAAAATAAATATATCATTTCTCCATTTTGGATGAACACAAACAGATGAATAGGTGAATGTTACAACCTATTATTAAAGAATTTGGTTTATTTGAATTAAGATAGTTGGATATATATATATAGTATTTTATAATATATTATGTAGACCATGATCATTAATGGACATCACAATAATTTTTGAAGCCCAAGTCTTCATGGGATGTACTGTGATGGGTGTAATCATTCAATATATGAGTGAGGTTTTCTTACGGAAATTCTAGGTTCAAAATGGGTAGTGCTTAAGATGATTAATTGGGCATAATGTGGAGCTAAGTTTTTTATTAGTTTATGAATCATGATCATGTCATGTTTAGAGCATGGTATACATAAATAATGACAGTGTTTATTATAATAATTTTGGGCATGATTTCAAATTAATTAAAATACACAAGAAATATGTTTGATATTTTATAAAATAGATTACTTTTGGAGAATTTATTAATTTATATTAATTTCATTTCCTTTTTGATGTGAGTGGTTGACTATGAATGTTTATATTTTTAGGGAAATATTTTTTATCATTTCATAGTGTGTATATAACGGTTTTATGGGATGGTTTTTTGGGAAATTAACAATGAGGACAAAGTTTTTTGAATTTTCATATTTCAAGACATCCTAAGAAAAAGTCTCTGAAATTTTCTTTCAAAATATCATAATTTTTTTTTCAAATAGTAATTTTTGTTAATAAAAAGACTAATAAGGGAATAGTTGTTAATATTTACAATTTTGATATAAAAACATTATACTCTAATGGGTTTTTTTGGTTTTATGAATACTACTTTTAGTAGTTTTGGGTGAATTAAATATATTTCATTGTTTTTTTTGGAAAAAATACCTCAAGTCCTACTATTGATGTTTTTGGGTGTGATTGTTTTTTTTGATAATTTCAGATGATCGTGGATGAGTTTGGTTGGGGTTTTATGATGTAGGTGTTTAAGGTTGCACAATTTCCCAATGATTTCCAAATTTTTGGGCCTAAAAATTAGGAGTTTGTTTTTTGGAAAAGGAAGATTTTACACATTGGAGTAATATTTTCACTAAATCTAAAAGATAGTTTGTGGAATACAAAAGGTGGTACATGGAATTACTTTGATAAATTGGTAATGGTTGATTTCTATATAACAATGCTTTGTGGACAACGAAGCGCAACCCGCAGACCACGTAGGGAAAATGGTTCACGGGAAGGATTGAAGTTCACTAGAGGAAAGAAGTTCACAAAATTCATACGGTATGTGGGATGGATTGTTGTTTTTGGAAGTGAGGTGGTGTTTTTTGGAGATGTGAAAGGATTTTTTCATAGAAGATATTGGCTTCCACATATAAGAAAAGGCGCTACACATACTGCGTAGGGGAAAAATGGTTCATGGAGGAGCATAATATGTGAGGAAGGATGTACCATACCAAATATTTAATAATAAAAGACTATTATATTATCCATAAATATTTTACTATATAAGTAATGCTAATCCCATCATTAAAGTGTGCGATTTCCATTAGAAAATATCATTGATTCAGGACGAATTTGGTGAATTATGAGAGTAGTTCGCAATGGAGGATTCCATGAATGGTGAAGTAGTTCACATGAATGGTCCATGAAAGTGTTGTTATGGGAAACTAAATCTCAAAAAGGAAATTGGACCATGGAGGGGGAGTTGGTCTGTTGAAGAAGAAGCGGTCCATGAAGAAGTGGTCCACAGAAGAAGTAGTTGACAAAATAAGGAATTATATAGAAGTGGAGGTTGTGATGTAGTCGGTATGCGGAGGAGGCATGTGGAGGCGGTATGTAGATGTAGAAGATATGGTATACAAAGAATACATGATACACAGTGCAATGCAGTTCACAGAGGAAGTAGGTTGTTCGGGAAGGGACATAAGAAACCCACAAAAGCAACTTCCGCTGACTAATAATATGTGGAAAGTGGATTTAATGTACAAGTGAAATATGGTATTCAATAGAGAATCAATTTATATTTTAGGATATGTTATTGTATATAAATTAAGGGAACTATAAGTCCATAAGCTGTGAGTAGACCCCTTCTAAGAGGAGTGATCAAAGGAAGAGGAATACAATGATCCTTTCCACCAACCACGATCTAGAGTAAGAGACATAGAGAGTGACCCTTGGAAGTGTAGGGAGTAGACCCTAAATCTTGTAATGGTAGTGACCCAAGGCATAGAAGTGATCTATCCCAAACCTTGTAATATTGGAGTAAGGCTTAGTGGATTTGTTATGATCCACACATTTCTATTGTATTGTTCTTAGATATAGCCAAGTGAGGGTGAAATAAGTAAAAATTGAAGTGTATTGTTAATGATTTCATATCTGTTCATATATTTATATAAGAAGAATAGAGAAGAGTGTTTTGTTTTACAAAATAAAGATATGAAGGGGTAGTTGTTTAAATATTTCATACCCTAATTTACCTCATCTTCGGGTATTTAACATAATTGTCCTAATAGTTTTTAAAACAGTCTCTCAATAATGTGTAACATGGTTTTATAGATCTTAAGGATTTGACTTGGTCTGACCTAAGTGTTTTGATTTTTTTGTTTTGAGATTTGTTCTATAAATAGTGTAAGGGATTTTTGTGATTAGGGATCAAGGATAAGGTTTTTTTTTCAGGGAATGAGTATTTGATTATGGTAATTAATAATTCTATAATTGGGCTATCTTCAATGTTTTTTTGTAGATGAATCTTGTAGCGGTCAGATCCCTTATGTGCTATTGGATTGGGTTAGATATTTCATATGATTGGGAGTACAATTAGTATAAAAATTAATTCAACATTAATATTTTAGTAGTGAAAAGTTATTAGAAAAATCTATTGGAATCATGGTGGAAAATGTGAGTAAGTGGGTATGGATAATTGAAATCATACTACAAGAAATTTTATAAAAAAAATTTCAAAAAAAATGCTTGTGAGGAGATGGTGATTATATAAAATTAAAAGGACTTTAAATGATCAGTTGTCATGATATTTTTGTGGAGTAGTGGTATCATGTTTTCTGGAGTTATGCATCAGAAATGAAATTTCCAATATGATATTAAAAACAATAAGTTAATGATGAGATGATGATTGAGAATTACACGTTAAAACTGGATTGGTTATTTGAGGATGAAATGATTTATAGTGTTAAATTTTCCTTGAATTATTTGGTATCTATGGAATTAAAAAATATCCATATTTTAGTGGGGTGAGATCCAAATAATCTTGGACTTATGGGTTTAGATTCAGAGGGATATTTTTTTTTGTTTTTGGATGTTTAAGATGAGTTATTAAATATAGTTAAAGGATTATAATTGACCATAATATGTAATTATAGAGTTTTATGGAATAAATAAAATAGAAGGAAGCTATTGGAAATCATCATGTATCTACTATAGTGACATCAGGTATCTAATGACCAATTACTGGTGTGACACCCCTTTGTTTTTCCAATAGGTGGCTACTGGACTTCCACTGAGTACCCACTGAGACACTTGGTGATATGTAGTAGCCAATAAATACCCAATGGTTTCATGATGTGTTTTTAGTGGGGAAAACTATATTTAACCAAAATTCCCCATTTTATTTTAGGCTATAGGGTTTTATGGGGGGGATTTTAGATAGTCACCCCCACTATTTTCTTCTATTTAGTTCCCCTCTCTCCCCATTGATTTATGAGTATTTTAGGAGGTCTTTGACCATTGATCCGAGGTAATATTATCATATCGTAGACACTAGAAACATAGAGATGATAGTAATATTACATTAATTGTTAAAATAAAAAGAGTTCCTGAAGGATAAAAAGGTTTATTAGTCTTGAAATACCATGTACATATATACATTACACTTGAAAAACATAAGATAAAACATGAACATATTGAACAAACATTATTATACCTTTCATAATATCCCATAAAATTAGGCATAGTCCTCCTATAGGTTACCTGATGAAAGGAAAACAAATAAGGGTGTGATCAGATGCTCAAGAAAGACATACAATAGTAACTAGCATAACAATAACATGGCATAAGTGATATGACTAGAATAAGTGAACAACATGAAGACATAATCAACTGAATTTGATGGCAGGGTATATGAATGAAAATTAATGAAAATAAAAATAAAAATAAAAATTGATCTCATAATGATGGAATGAAAAATTACAGGCATCGAAAACATGCTTTTATGTCTTTATGTGTAACACATTGAGTTTTTAAAAGAGAAAACTATGTTTCCTGGTGTATTTAATACTCACTATCAAACCCAAAAAAATGATTATTTGAATATGATGGTTTTATCCTTTCAATTATTATATTTTTATTTGTGTTGGATTAACTAATTCAGGATATATATATATACACACATAATTTATATATTGATATATTCATAGTAAATAATCAATCAATTTTTGGTAATGTCTTTTTATTCATAAAAATATGTTTTATTCAAAAATGTTTTTTATTTATTTTTATGAAAAACATATTATAATTATTTTTTAGAAAATTAAGATTTTTTTTACAAAATGAAATTTATTTTTGATATCATCATATCAAAATTTTCTTAGGGTAAATATAGATTTTTCAATAAAGAGTGAAAAATACAATTTTTAATTAAAATTATCATTTCTTGGGATAAAAAGTAAAATTAGTCTTTTAATTTTATTTCAAGGTAACATAAGTATAATATAGTTATATTTATTTCAATTAATTACATTTGAATCATATTTATACTAGATTTTATTATAAGTGACATTCTAGGATTAAAAATAGATTTTTCTGAAAACTATTTTAAAATGAATAATATTCCGGTTTTTTAATTAATTAAAATAAAAACTTCAGAGAAATGATCTAAATTAAAATTTTAGTATATTTGTCTATCTTTATGAATTGAAATTCATATAATGAAGATCAATAGTTATAGAGTTAAAGTAAAATCCTTTTTTCCTTAAAAAATGTTTTTTTGGAAAATCGATTTCCATCTTGCTCTTGGGTCTTATATTATTTTAATTCTTCCAACTATATGAATTTATTTACATATAATTAATTCCATATATAGAATCATCATAATTAGTATTTTTTAATGAGGTCAACATAATTTTTGAACAATATAAATAGTAACTATAGTGAATATTTATTACAAATGTAAAAGAAAAATAGGTTAATTAAGGGAACAAGTAAGTTTAAAAATACTAGAAACAAAAAAACCCTAATAGTATGAATATTTATATTTAATTTTCATAGAAATTAGTATTATATTTATTCATTAATTTTTATTAATTTATAAAATATCAAGTAATCAATTTGATAAAAATTATATTTTCATACGATAAAAAAAAATTGTATTTTTAAGGAACATGAAATTTAAATCATGGAATTAATTTATTTGAATTAATGTATTTTTTAAATATATTTTATTTAAAAAAATTTTATTATTAAATTATGATTGATAAATTTAATTTCTAATATAATTTTTATAATGTAAAATGTAATTTCTAAAATCGTTCAAAATACGTTGTTTTAAAAAACCCTGCATTTCCCAATAAATATAGATTATTATTTTAAAAGTGAAAATACACATATTTATAAAATTATTTTGATAAAATGAATATGATTTTTGGAATCACACTCTCAAGGAAAGGGAAATTCCTCTCATTCTTTCAATTCAACAACCTTCTTTAAAATTTGACTTTTTAATTTCAATTAATTATATTATCATTCATTTATAAACATTACATTACTATCCAGTTGAAGTAATTTTAATGATATACCATTTATCCTCTATCATTTTAACCCTTACCTAAGCCCTTACTATGCTAAAATTTAGGAAGTGATTTCCCTCTTCACATTTCCATTCGAGCACCACTTTTATGTTATGCCTTTTAATGTCCCTTTGTTCATGATGTGATATGTTATTACACAATCCCATTACTAGAAACTTTATTTCTAAATTATGAGATACCCCACTCACCATCATCAATCCATCCCATTGTCCTTTTTTACACCCGTTACAAGGCTGGAATTTAGTAATGGATTTCTCTATTATCATTTTCATTCAAGAACATATTTTATGTTATTCCTGTTCAAGTCCATTTTTTTCAGGTTGTGATATGTTCATACATATCCTCATTACTGTAAATTTTATTTTTGAATGATTTTATACTCCTTTCACTCTCACGAATCCATTTCATGATCCTTTTTATACACCTGTTACTATGATGAAATTAAGTAATGGATTTCTATCTTCTCATTTCCATTCAAGCATATATTTTATATTATGACTCTTAATGTCAATTTGTTCATATTGTGATATGTTCTTACATATCTGCATTATTATAAATTTTATTTCTATATGATGAGATACCCATTTTACTCTTATTAAGAACTCCCATGATTCTTTTTGTACACACATTATCATACTGAAATTTAGAAGGGGATCCTTTACTTCTCCTATTTAATAAAGTATCTTCATTATCTTATATATTTTATCTCCAATTCCTAATAATGGGATCTGTTCTCCCATATCCTTATTGCTGAAAATATTATTTCTATATGATGAGAGACCCATTCCACTATCATGAAGTCCTTCTCTAAACATTTATATGCCCCTGTTATGTTGTCAAAATTTCACCGTGATTTTTCAGGCCAAAAACAATTGTGTAGTGAATACCATACCAATTTACTATCAAGGGTGTCCACCTTTATACATTTATAGTTACTTTATTTGGGGGTTACATGTATTTATTTCACACTCCTTAATCATGAAGTAAAATAAAATGATGAATTAATCCATGTTTTATGATATATGTGGCACACTTAAGCATGAGAATGAAATGAATTTTATAGCTGTGCCCAAAATTATATAGCACTACAATTAATTGGGTAATGTTTTAGACTCATGAAACATCATTCAAAGGATTAAAGAGTGAACCTAATCTATTTTGGGAATTCTTCCATCATGATGTCTTGGATGTTCTCTTTTACCTATATTTATGAGGTAGTGTTTTATGTTTTTTCTACATTTTCCATCTTGCATTTATGTTATCGCTCTATATCATGCCACATTGTTCATGTTTATGATTATAAGTCCTTTCATTCCATATTGATATGCCTATTTTCTAATGTGTATTACTTTCATCATGTTATTCCATGTTTATTCCTTTAATTAGATTTATAGCACATTCATTTCATATGTAGGTACCATGTTATCCCATGCAGTTTTAAGTACGAAGGAATATTATGATCATATTAAAGAATTTTTCAATACAGATGATTTATTCCTTGTTTTAAGTTATTAAATATATATACTTCCAAAAGACAATATACTTATAGATCTTATGAGTTGTATTATCTGTAATATCGTGTTATAAATAATTAAGAGAAGTGAAATAAAGAGAAAAATTATTATAATTATTATCAAAGTAATGGTTTATTTTTTTTCAGGATTATTATTAGAAAACTTTAGAGGAATACATAGGGATAATAAAAATATAATAAAACATCCCTAGATTTTGGTAAGTATAGATTAAGTGGTTTATTAAGAAAATATATCCATGTCTGTATACTACAAGTGGATGTGGATCTGTCACAAATGTACATATAGTTAAAACCGAAAAATACTGCGTTGATCTAGACTCGATTGGGAACTGGTACCTGGAAATGGGTGTTAATGCACACCTATTTTGACAATCCCCGGGGATATTCTTTGGTAAATTCGCAATCTCATTATTAACAATTATTAAAAGAAAGAAAATGATCTTAATGTTCCTTGATATCAAATTTATAATGGATAAAATAGTCTGAATCCTAGAAGTTCATAAGTTAAGGAAAAAATGTTATTTATAAGGTATCAATTAAATGTTAATTATCCTCTCATTTTTGTGTTTCATAGTTTAAAAGTACTAATAGTTTGAAGAAAAGATGAGATTATAGTAGAAATTAATTAAATGATGAATTTATACTTGAAAATAAATAATATTTATTTATTTACATATTCATGATGATAAAAAAATTCACTAACTCTTGTAAAATAATATAGGTTTATTTTCAAATTATGATCATTTTTGATGAATTGATGGTCATTTTACCCATCATCGATTTATGGTTTTTGAAATTATTCTGACCATGTTCTCTATCAAACATAATTAGTTCTTTGATGTTATATTTCCCTTCAATTTCCATGTTTTCTCTTCCCAGTATAATTATCATAATGTGAAACCTAGTTACGTGATGATATTCATACTTCCCTTTTCTCTCTTTTCAAGAGGATGTTTTATTAACACTTTTAGGATGTGGATTTCCAGTAAAGATATTTTTAAGTTTTAATTTTTTTTACCGAGAGCAATATTAAATTTAGAGGATTCAATTTATTAAAGTGGGAGGAATGTAACACCATTATTTAATTAAATAGAAAACAATGTTTTATAGAATATGCGATACACAACACCAAACCCAAATAAAAAATTGTTATTTGAACATGATTGTTTTTAAATTTCCATTAAATTTGTGTATATGATTAGGATTAAATACTTTATGAAATATATATTTCCTAAATATATGGATAAATTTTTAGTAAATAATCAATCATTTTTTTGGTAATGTCATTTGGTTCTTCAAAATATGTTTTCTTCAAAAACAATTTTTATTTATTTTTATGAAAACATATTTTAATTATTATATAGAACATTTATGAAGAATATGTTATAAAATTAAATCAATTTTTAGTATCATTATATGAAAATTAACTTACGGTGAAAATTTGGGATTTTTTGAAATGTATAGATTTTTTAGTGAATAGTGAAAATACCATTTGTAGGTAATATTATCATTAATTTTGATAAAAAAATCCATTTATTATTTTAATTTTATTTCATCATGACATAGGAACTATTTAGTTATATTTAATTCCATTAATTTAATTTAAATAGTCTTTATATCATAATTTATTATAAGTGTATTTTTACTATTAAAAATACATTTATCTGAAAATTGTTTTAAAATGCATAATGTTTATTCATTTTAATTAATTAAAATAACCACTAATGAGAAATTATCTAAAATAAATAAATAGATTATTTTTCTATATTTATTAATTGAAATTCATATAATTTATATAACTAGTTTTAGAGTTAAAGTAAAATCATCGTTTCCATAAAAAAATTATTATTCATAAAATTGGTTTCTATCATGCTTGAGGGTTTTACATTAAATTAATTATTCCACTAATGTGAATATATTTTTATAAAATGGATTCTATATATATAATAATCATAATTAATATTTTTTATAAGGTCAACATAATCTTTGAACAATGTGAATAATAACTATTGTAAATATTTCTTACCACGATTAAAGGAAAATAAGTTAATTAAGAATAAAAATAATTTAAGAAAGACAAGAAAAAAGAAACCCTAGTTGTATGAATATTTATATTTAAATATAGTTTTGATTGATATCATTTTTATATGTATTTCTTATTTTTTTAGTTTATAAATGAATAAGTAATCAATTTGATTAAAATTCTATTTTGATTCAATAAAATAGAAATTGTATTTTTATGTATTATGAAATTTCAATTAAGAAATTCCTTTTAATGAATTAAATTATTTTAAAAATAAATAATATTTTAATAAAATATTATTATTAAATTATCACTTTTAAATTTAATTTATAATATAATTTTTATGATGTCAAATGTAATTTCTCTAACGGTTAAAAAAGTGTTACTGTTAAAAAAACCCAGCATTTCTCAATAAATGTTGATTCTTATATTAAAAGAGAAAATACACATATTTAGAAAAATATTTTGATAAAATAAATATTATTTTTGGAATCATACTCTCATGGTAAAGGACCTCTGTCTCCTCCTTTCAATTCAAGAACCTTCATAAAAATTAGACTTTTTAATTTCAATTGGTCATATTCTCATTCATTTATAAACATTCCCTTACTATCCAATTAATTTTATTTAAATGAGATACCATGTATAATATTTCATTTTGACCCTTACCCAATATGTTATTATGCTAAAATTTAGTAATGGATACCTATCTTCTCATTTCTATTCAAGCACCTCTTTTATGTTATGCCTCTTAATGTCCATTTTTTCATGTTGTGTTATGTCTTACATATCACCATTAATATCCATTTTATTTAATAATCATGGGATACCCATTTCACTTTCATTAATCCCTCCCATGATCCTTTGTATACAATAGTTATAATACATAAATTTAGTAGTGGATTTATCTCCTCTCATTTACATTCACGAACCTCTTTTCTGGTATGCCTATTAATGTATTTTTTTTAATGTTTTGATATTTTTTTAAATATCCCAATTAATACAAATTTTATTTTTAAATAATGGGAGAAACCTTTTAATCTCATCAATCCCTCCCATTATCCTTTCTGTACACCCATCACCATGCCAAAATTTAGTAATAGATTTTTCTCTTCTCATTTCAGTTCAAGAACCTCTTTTATATTATGCCTCTTAATGTCTATTTTTTCATGTTGTGATATATTCTTACATACCACATTTACTAGAAATTTCATTTTAAATTATGAGAGACCCCTTTAACTCTTATTTATCCCTCCCATGATCCTTTGTGTACACCCATTACCATGCTGAAATTTAGTAAGGGATTATTTCCTCCTCTTTAATCAAGTTTTTTCATTGTATTATATCTTTTATATTAAATTCCTAATTATGGTATATATTCTTCCACATCACCATTAATGTAAATTTTTTGTCTATATGATTATATACTCCTTCCAATATCAGTAATCCCTTCCATGAAAATTTATAGGCCCTCCATTATGCTATCAAAATTTCATAGCAATTTTCCATACCAAAAAAATTGTGTAGTTAATACCATTCTGATTTCTTATCAAGGGTGTTCAAATTTATACACTTATACTCAATTTATTTGGGTATTACATATATTTATTTCTAAATCTTTTATCCTAGAATAAAATATGATTATGAATGAATCTAGGTTGTATGATCAATGGGGTACAACAAAGATTGTGAATGAGATGCATGTGATGAGTGAGCTTAGAATTATATTGCCTTACAATAAATTAGGTAATGTTTTAGGCCCATGAGACATAATGTAATCTATTAGGGAGTGAACCTAACACATCATATGAATTTTTCTGTTATGATTTCTTAGTAGTTATCCTTTACATATGTTTATGATGCAGAGTTTTATGTTGTTTCCACATTTCATAGGTTTCCTTTATGTTATCATGATATATAATTCCTCAATGCTCAATAGATTTCATAGAATTTCCTTAGGAACCTATTACTAAATAATTGGATTTCTATACAATGAGAAACATGGATATCAAATACTTCTCCAATCGATAGAATAATATTTATTTCTAGTTAAACATATCTTAACAAAAATAGAATCCATGAGGTATTATAAAATTCAAATGAGGTACCATTATAAAATAATATAATGGATATGGTACTAAAAATATTATAGTATATCCATGGAAGATAGTAATTGGATTCAATAGATTGCATTTACAGGTGACCAAGTCAATGGTAGTAGAAATCCATTATCATGGTTGATTGAGAGCATGTGAGTATTCCAAATCATATCCCCTAGGAGTGTATCAATAGGTGTGTATTGTTTGGAATAATCATCGTACACTAAAGTGACGATTTAGTCATAATAAACCATCCTTTTTTGAGGTGAAAAAACCATGGTTAATCTGTTCAACAACCATATCCACTTTATAGTATTTAGATATTAACTTATTTTCTAGGAAATTACACACAATTTTACATTAGCAAAACATATGATTTTTTTCCAAAACGAAAAAGGTAACTCTGGGATCAAAATAAAATGAGAGATGTATAATAATATATACTTTTAAATCCCTTAAATTTCATCAATACATTGTAAAAATGACTTCGATGGAAATGTAATCACCACAAAAAAGAGAAAATTAGCAGTGATTACAACATGAGTCCCTAAGATTGAAAATTGAGATAGAAACCAGACTTATGGATTTGGTATAAATTTAATCACAACCTCTTGAAAAAAAGTGTTTTAGCTTTATCATGAAATACCATAAATTTATCACCCATGATTTCAAGTTAGTAACCCTTTATTTATGATTTTTCGGTATGTAAAGTTTCTGGGTTATGTTTGGCGTGGGGGGGGGGGGGGGTGGAAGAGTTTTATAATGCTTTGGGGATTTTCTAATGGTGAAAAATTTGTGTAAATCCTGTAACTCCTACAAGAAACCTTGCATAGTGATATATGGGCTAAGAGTAAGGCACATGGTTAGATGCATATTTTTTTTTGTAACTATGAGGCCACCCAAAATAAACTATGAAAAGTAGGATAATGAGGTTTTCAAAAGTTGGTGTATGGTTTATCTAATAGAGTGGGCCAACTCTGAAAGGTTCTTGTTTAGGTAGAGGCTGAGGTATGTTCATCACACAGTTTTTCCCAGCCGTGTGACTAACCATACACAGTTTAAAAACAATATCTTTGAAAGTGTATCTAGGTTGGGATTAACATTAAAACCCTTATTTTTTCTCAATTTTATCCTTAACTTGAGAATTTTTCCTCCCAAAGATTTTGGAACAGTTTCCCATTTAATCAAAAGAAATCCATAGGATTTTCTTGGTATGTTGAAGCCTGATTACCTTAGTAAGTCCTCATTTGTGGTAGTCTTCAAGGTTTTTCTTAAATATACATTCTTCCCTCTCCATATTTCTTATATCTAGTCCAATATGTATAAATATAATGTTTTTGATTCTAATCAAGGTTTTTTTTGGGACTTTTTGATGTTAGGGAAAGATATCTAAGTTGTGTTTTTGGAGATTCAACCCGATTTAGTGGGAATTTTATAGACATTAGTCGTTTCTACCATAATTCCTCAGGTAGGTTTCATTACTCTCAACTAATCTTCTTTGAACATCAATTCTTAGTTTCAAATTGTTTAAATTGATTGAAATTTATTGTGATTTTTTTGTGAAATGCATGGTATAGACCCTTTTAGTGATGGTTTGTGGATTTTTTTGGAATCATGGTATTATTGTGAAAAGTGATTTTATAAATGAATTTAAAATGATTTTAAAAAATATTACATTGTTTAACTCATGGAAAAAGGATCATAAATTTTTTTTCCAATAAAATTTTTTTTTTATTGAAATGGTTTTTTGTATAATTTTATTGGCATGGTTTTTTGGAGTACTTTGTGTTGTGTTTTCATGTTGCATTTTATGAGGCCTTTTTGAAATTTGGCTTGGTGCTCGATGTCGAAGGTGTAATGACACTTGGGACTTTGGTTTACATGTGAGGACTTAGTATATCGATGAGAAAATACTCATGAGTATGGAACTATCACATGGTTATGCATGTGTGGTTGTGTGTGTTTTTAGATAGGAATGTGATATGAAAAAGGGAATATGAAATTGTTTCAAATAAATTTTTTAGTTGCTTCCCTGGAAAATGGTTTTGGTTTGGAAAACCTTTTAGTAGAGAAATCAATTTTTTTATGATAAACTATTTTAAATTGTTTTATTTAATTGTTTTATATATATATTTATTTATATAAATATGATAAAAGGTTCTATATCTCTAGCGTGATGAGGGAACTCATTTGGTAAAAAACTACTAAGTTTCATTACTCACCTATTATTTGGAATTCTAATGATTTTTTAGATATTTTCTATCAAGATATAGTTATAGGTAAAGCATCACTTTCATTTTTGATGGTTTTGATGTTTTCCTCACAAATGCATGTATCCTCGCCCCCAGGTGATCATCTGAGAAGCCCTAAATCCAACCGCTGATACTTTGCTGATATTTTTTCCGGATAGAATGTGAAGACTAGTGAACCTCTTGGTGTGGGTTGTTCTATGGATGATGAATTTTTTTTGATCTAATGATCTTTCTTCATAGATTTTTTTTTGGATTTCCTTTTATATAAACGAGTTAAACCTTCTCTCATCAGATTTGTGCTTTGTTCTTGTTGGAAATTTTAGTAGGAATACACTGTCACTGATCTTTCAAAGTAAATATTTAAAATCTATTTGGGTTATTGGATTCTAAATTGGCTTGTTAAACTCTTCTAATATCAATTTTGATTCTCATATGAAAATGTGTATTATAGAATCTGGGTGAGGAAATCATGGGTTTTTGGTGGTTGCATGATGAAGGTCCTTAAATGGACCCATGATTTCAATCATGATATTGAATCACCCAATGTTCCTACCTGGGTAGGTTTCCCTAGACTACTACTTCATCTTTTTATGTATATTTCCTTATTCCCGATTTCTAGCCATATTGGTTAACCGCTGAAATTGGATCTTACAACTAGAAAACTCCCAAGACCTTTGGTTTTTAGGATTTTCACAAAGATTGATGTCTCTAAACCTCTTCAAAATCAGATTTGGATTCAAAATAGAAATTTTGGTTTATTTTCAAGAGGCAATTCATGAAAAATTTACTGCTTATTTCAATGATTATTTTAAAATTGGTCACTCATCCAGTGAATGTGGAAGGATAGTTCATCCACTGGTCAATAATTTGACATGGGTTAAGAAGAGAAATAGAAGACGGAATTCGAATATTTAACTAAAGAGTTAAAGACATCGATGAAATTTTATGGCCCTTTTGGAAATAAAGACTTTTTTAGAGGGAAAAAAATAAGCTTTTGAGAAGTATGTTGGTAATCAGACATAAGTCATTACAAATGAGGATAGTGGTTCCCATCCTGAGATGGTTAATGTCTTCTTAGGTTTTGTTGATACAGTTCAAAGTGCTTTGAGTGGAACCACTGCTGTCCCCCCAACATCGGAGAAGGATTGAGACGATCCCATTGACTCCTCTAATGACCTAAAGGATGTATATGATAATACCCATCAAGATGAAGTGGAATTTTCCCAATCATGTTATACGAAATGTAAGAAAGCATTGGTCGACTCCGAAGGGTTCATTACCCATCATCCTATGAAAACAATTAAGTGGAGGGATTATCCCATGTTGTAGAAAACCATTGATACTATATCCTTGGGACTACATGATGCAGTGAATTTGGGCCTTTCACAAGATGAAGTAAATGAATCAGTTCTATTTATTGATGTAGGAATTTTTGATGAGATACGTAAGCATAAAAATCATCTTTGGACTAACTAGGAGGGTCTTAAAAGGGATATTTACTCATGGATTCAAGATAATGACTCCTTGATGTTTCAAAGATATCAAAAAGGGAAATTACCTTCCATGAATATTCTAAAATCAGGGAGCACGTGATCTCAAAAATTCTTTATAATTTTGAGTGGAATCCCAAATTTTATAATGGGACACAATGATTGATTTTTGATTCCATGTGCTGGGAGATGTGTGCTGAGATTGTGTATGATCCAAACTCTCTTCTTTATGTGAGACTATTTAGTAATGTAGGATGTATTCTTCGTTTCGTTATCTTTGGTGGTTTTTATATGATGTTTGCTGCTGGATGATGCATGTTTTCACTCACCACTAATTTGATGCTTGAAGAAGCTTGAGGTACCGAGTCTTCAAAATTTGATGTATATAGGTTTTAATTGGACTGTGAGGGAGGATATTCTTTATGTAACTCCTTGTTTTGTTGTATCCTTCTCTAACTTGATGAAGGATAAAATACTTTAGAGATGGTGAGTTATCACAACCAAGTGGATTTAACCTTGGAAATGAAACGTTTGGTTTGAATATGGCTTGATTCCGAATAACTCATTACTTCATTAAAGAACATATATTTTTATGAAGGATTTTTCTAGAAGCATCAATAACTTCATGGTTGTCTTACCTAATCTATTTCCACTCTTGAATCTACAGATGTAAAAGTGAGCACACCCATGTTCTTATCACTTGTGGATATTTTTTTCCAACCTTTTCAAGTGCCTTTTCTTTCAATTGGGCCTTTTTATACCACGACAAGTTTGTAAGTATCTTCACTGATTAAAAACATTTATACTATAATACTGAGAAAAGAAACATTTTATATTGGACATTTATGAGTCCCTAATTATGAAAAAATGTTCTATAAATGGAACATATATAGAAGCTTTATTTTCTTAGGCTTGCAAGTCTTTGAGGTCTTGTAAGATCAACTGTAAGATGTTATTGTAATTGAGAAAAAGATTCCATCTGATGAATTAGGACAAGAATACACAACAATAGTGATGATAGGTGAAATATGTGATCTACTGAGAGGCTTCTATATTTCACTATCCCAGATAATGAACCATTTTCTCTTCATTTTATACCTCCCATATGGTTACCTCTTTAACCTCTTAAGTACTATATGGTTCAAATACTTTGCACCTAGTGTAATCCTTTTGTTACTTATTTTCACTAATAAAATGGGGTATGAGTTGGTCCCAACTCATACTCGAAATTTTTTGATAAATAATAACACTTATTTAGTGGTGATTCATGATAATTGGGCATGGAGTTGGAGTTTGAGCTTGCATTTATGCCTTGGAGTATTTGATTTTTGTTGGTTTTTCTTCTACTATGTACTTTGATGTTAGTTGTCTTCTACTGTAGTACTCTATTGTACTTTGGTTTTGATATCAAGTGCGTTAATTTGAGTTTTTTTAAATTGGTATCATGAATAAATTATTATTTTTTCTATTATATAATGTTTGGTTGGGTTGTTTTATTTTCAAATATAAAATCGTCCCCCACCTGTTAATGAAGCACTTTGTATTTATTATTGGCCTTTATCATTTTGGGGATGTCGCTTAAGGCCAAGTATATATTACATATTGAATAAATCCATTGATTAGTTGTAGGATGTTATAGTGAATATTTTTATTTAATGATATAACATCTTAAATTGTCAGTATATACACTACATAAGGAAAATTAGGTGCATATTTCAAAACTTGTGTCAAGGAGAGGAATTTTAGATGACCCTTAAATATTGTCCTCATATCCTCAAATGTGATTTAATATCAATTATCATAAACATATATATTTTAATAAATTAATTAATATCCATAAAATATCCATTTTCATTCATAATCTTCATAAATAGTCTTTCCCGACATGAATTCTTTCAATTTTCGACATCTGGTTTTTATAGTTTTGATTGTTTTTACTAGTTTCATAATAGCAGTGTTCGAATTCTTTCATAATCAAAACTAAATTATTAATAAGACATTAAATATACTATTAGGTATAATTTATAAAAATTTATGTTGTTTTAAATTACTTTCATCAGTGTTTTAGACCTTATCTTTGAAGACAAAGTTGATGATAATCATGTTTTGGTGATTTGTGATAAAATTAGGGTGTTTCCTTAATTGATTAATTAGATAATAATATAATATCCTAATGATAAAAAAATAATGATCTTGAAATTTATATCATATTATATCATTAAATAAGTTCTAAAAAAAATCCATGACATAAATTTATAGTATTGTTCAATAAGATGGTTAAACCGACCCAAACATGAACTTACCATGAGTAGTGGATGATCATGAGATGATTTAGTTGTATTATAATTGTAATTGTATTATAATGACACTATTAATTATTTATTAGTTTTATATATCAAAATTTTATGGAATTATATGAATAAGTAAGGGATATAAGAACATTATGCGTTTGAATAAAAAATTATACTCTCGGTATGCTTATTTGAAATTTTTAAACTAATGATGATTATTTTTTTGGTCATATAATTAATATATACTTAAATATTTCCCACAAATACCTTAATGTTATAATAAAAATCATATTTATCTTTTAACACCATCCTTATATTCAACCTTCCAAGGTTGTGAAGGGAAACTAAACACGTTACATGATTGAGGCGGTAGTCCACATAACACAAGAACAACAATTTTGTTTTACATATTTGATAGGGTATAAGGATAAAAAAATATAATTACATAATTTTTATAATTTTAAATTATATAAATTAACATAATATACATATATTAGTGTATGTATAATAAATTTTAAAGAATACAATCAAGAAGAAAACTAAGTAGTTGATAATACTCATGTTGGGGAATTGATTTTCCTTGGAAGTCTCTTTGAATTTGATGGGAATATGATAACTATGAGTGAAAAAGGGATAATTTTCTTGGGATATGTTTCTAAGGATATAATAATTGAATATTTTTAGGGAGAAATTGTAATTTTTTGTGTTTATGTAATTGGTGAAGATGTTCCCCTTTTATATGTAAAGGGAAGGGTAGTTTTGGGAGCACATTTACATTTTCAATAATTTTATAGAACTATTTGTGGTTCAATGAATCAAAAATATTAAAAATTGTAGTGTTAAAATGTATTGGTATATCAAAATCTCAAACATTAAATCATAGGCATGTTTTTTAAATGTTGTTGGACTTTTACACTAGGTTAAACTCAATTTACCCATTTTACATTTACGTTGGTAAATAACATTTTTATGCTTTAAATTTGTATATAATGTAAAATAATTTTGGTTAAAAAATTTAATGAAAAAATTTATTTATTATAAAAAAATATATTTTATGGGTATTATATGTAAATCCCAAACTAAATATACCTTTAAAGTACTTGATTCAATGAAAAAAGGAAAAAATAATTTTTATATTAAAGTATCATTTTAATTTGTTCTAAAAATGCATCCCATAGGTTTTATATGATTAAAAAATATTATAAAATGTATATTTTTATTGATAAAATTCAGATTTGATTATATAAGTGTGTTTCTAAACTTTTAGTTCATTCTTATATAACAGTAAATTCATACAAATTATAACTTTTTTGAAAACCATAATTTTCAACAAAAAACCACCCATTTCTGAAAAGGATACAAAATTCATACTAAGGTAATTTTGATATTATTAATTGAAATTTGTAATTATTTTATTAAATTTCAAAGTCTGAAATGTAAATATTAAATAAATTTTTGATTAAAGGATCTTTAAAGGGTGAATTTGTGCAGTAGTTCATGCTACAATGTTTACATGCCACAGTAGAGTCTCTGGTGTCACATTCTCCCACCTTAAATAATATTTTCCTATAAGTTTGGGTAAATATAAACTTTTGAAAATATAATGATACTCATTCTTTATTTATTCTATAGGATCCTAGGTTTCCCGTTCTAGTTTGTTTTTTCTCCAAAGGACTTTCACCAAATGAGTTGTCTTATTTGATAATTCTTTCTCTCTCATGTCAAGAATCTATATTGTATCATCATTATAAGATAGGTCAATCAGAAAATATATTCCCTTTGATGAGATCACATGTTTTGTATCTTGAATATATTTACTTAGTAATGAAATATGGAATGCATAATGTACTTTATAGAGGTTGGGTGGAATAGTAAATTGATAAGATACAACCCCAATTTTTTATAATATTCTAAAAGGCCCAATGTACTTTCTTCTTAAATTTATATTTCCACCAAATCTAACAACTCTACTCAATGGTGAAACCTTTTATAATACATTATCTCTAACTTTAAATTCCTTTTATTCCCTCTTACTATCAGTATAAATATTTTTTTAATTTGGGATTTTTAATGTGATCTTAAATAGTCCATACTTTAATAGTATTCTTCCCCAATATCTCTGGGAAAACTAAAATTATTTTTAAATTCTACTCCCAAAAATTTGGAGTATAAATCCTTTTCTGATATAACTCTTTATATGGGTTTATCTAGTTTCTCAAATGAATGATATTATTATATACAAATTCTTAAAATGGTAGATACTAATCATACATACATTGTAAGTTAATAGAACATGATCTTAACATGTCTTACAATGTTTGGATAGTCCTTTCATATGGTCTATTGTTATGTGGATGATAAGTAGTTATTAAATTAATCTAAGTGTTGAGAACCCTTTGAAGACTCTTTTAGAATTTTTATGTGAAACAAGGGTCATGTTCAGATACAATGGGTAAATGTTCCCCATGAAGCCTTATGATCTCATTAATATAGATTTGGGAAATATGATTAAGGGGTATATCTTCTATTATTGTAACACCCCAGGTAAATAAAGAATATGAAATTTTTATATTTATCCATATTTTGGAATAAAATATTAATATTACTTTAAAGGGGATGCTATGATCGATGGCGTACCCAACACGCAACAACGAGTTTCGTGGGAATCTTACGTTGCACTCTAATAATAAAATAATATTATTTTAAATAGTAGTTAATGCCTAGCCATTGTAATGGCGGGAATGAACAGAACTAACTACAAAATGATTATATATGTTTGTCAAATATTTTTACTTTTTACAATAAATGTTAGAGGATTAAAAAATGAAAATGAATCCAATTTTAAGCGTAAACATTCTAATATTCTTTAAAAGGTCGATTAACCGCCTTTTGATGGCGAACCTATTTTAAATCCACTTTTGACAATTTATGTGTTATATTTGACAAAATAAAATTCTTCTTTAGAATCGGGACATAAAAGTTTACTTTGCGTAAATTTTTTGGTTTTTTTTCCAAAAAAGTTCAATTTTTAATGAATAGTGAAAAATGTTGTATTTTAATTCAAAACCTCTTTTAATATAATTTATTTATATGATTATATTATCTTTTGAATTGGTTTTAAAGTGAAATTAGAATATTTTTTACCATTTAATCCAATAGTGGTCGTTGGAATTAATTTCACTTTGAAATCGGACTTAAACTGATGTCAATCTATTGATACATTTTGTTTCATAAAAACACGCTATTTGTTTTGACAGCGGGAATAAATTATTAAATTAATTAATGAATCTTATATGTTCTGAATTTTGTAAAATAGAAATCATTTTTGAATTCGGAATATCAAATATATCTTAGGGTGAACTTTTGGTAATTTTCTGAAAAACTTCAATTTTTGATGAATAGTGACACCACTAAGTGGTACTTATAAAAACTGATTTTCCGTTTAAATGAAATTTTTCCATCATTGTGTTTTGAATTTAAAAAATCCGACATACATGGTTGTCATTAAGAAGTAAAATGTGGTTCAATGGGATTAAAATATTTTTTTTGGTGAATAGTAACTTATTAAGTTTTTAATCGCGATTAGAGGTAATTAGTATAGTTTAAGGTAAGAATAATGTTTTAATAAAATGAAATGACCTAGACACATGTCCTACCCTCATTGGATGTGTCATGGCTGACCAAGAAAATCCATGGGTCAACTTGGGGACCCCATGGAGCAACTTTGGATGGAAAATGACATAAATATCTTTTTATTTAATGTTAAAGTAAAAATGACACAAACATGAGATGTTTTACTAAAACAATTTTTACATGTGGTTATACAAGTCATATTTTTGACTATAAATAGTCATTGGAAATATAAAATTATTTCCTACATCATAGTATTTTTTTTATAATTTTTAGACATTAAATAAATTAAATTATTCATGACATCATGATGATGCAGCGATGACCTCATTATTTAACGATTTAAATAAAATAGAAAGATAATATAACATCTAAGACCTATAGATGTCCAAAACCTATTGGATGAGTGGATTTGAACCCTTATCACCATATCCTCGAAATACATCAATGTGGGACGTTTAAAATCCGAAACACTTTTGAAAATAATGTAACATTTTGTAACTTTACATGAGTGCCCCTCCTCTCTTCTTATAAAAGTCCTCAACCTCTACCTCCTTACCCGCACTCCCAAAGCCTTTGGATCGACCAAACCTTGCCCATTTTGTCTCTCCACTTCCCTATCTTACTCCTTGAAGCCTCAATTTGGTCAGAAGTCTTCCCAAGGAAGCCTTTGACCTCAAATCAAAGGGAGTTACCCGATTTTAAGGCAATGTCTTCACTTGAGTCCTTTTGTTTTATTTTGCCTCTCCAACCCCCTAAACTCTTTTTATTCATTTCTTTGTAACAAATCCAGTATCTTCAATATACTAGGATATTTTTATAAAGATTATTCGAGCTACACTTACACACACCTACATCTAATGGTTAAAGAACATACTGTTTCCGTGAATGGCGAATTTCTACCTCACGAAATGATGATTGTTCAACACTCATATAACACCTTCAAATGTGGCCATTAAGATGTCACTATATTTATATATGATATATAATATGTTTATGTTTTACTTAAGATTCTTTATTTTTCATTTATGGCATACCTTTATGGTTTTCATTATGGGTAAACGCGATATCTTCATTTAAGGAAGTGCGGACTACTGCCCCCTCAAAGTGATGTGATTCTTTAATGCCATATGTGGGACGTATAAAGGATGGATTTAAAGTTATTATATATGATGTTATACTGGAATTATAATATACCTCTATATCATTATTATTTCTTTCCATTAATGTATGAGATATAAATGAATGTAGCGTTCATGGGTACATACGGCTTACCGTCTCCATGAACGGTGCATTTCATTTTTTATCCCCAAATGTAATGTACTAATAAAAGTACATATTTATAAGGGATATATATAATTTATGTTACATATAAATGATGAATATAATTCTGTAATTAAAATATACATACCTCTCATTTAGTTTTAATTCCATTAATATGACAAAGAAATGAAAGTAGCGTTCATGTGTACGTACGACTTACCGTCTCCATGAATGGTGCATTTAATTTCTTACCTCTAAATGATTATGTAATATTATAAATACATGTATATGATGGATATATATTATATATTTGATATCCAAATCATGAATATCATTCTGGATATAATGAACCTTTGACCACATGAACAACATGTAATTGTAAGAAGTTCACTTTCGACTTAAGAACCAAATATCGACAAAACAAACATTATTAACTTAAATGATTAAATAATGTTTATAAAATGGAAATAAGTGATATAAAAGGAATAATGAACTTGAAAAAGGTTCTTAAGAAAATAAAAATTAACTCATGTTTATTATTCAGGACGTTAAAGAACAATCGAGTCAAGTCGGACCCGAGGTAAGGGATCCTACTCCTCTCTTTCTTTTTAAGTACACTCTTTTATGAAATTACTTTTAAAGCTCATATTTCTTGTTATTGGGATGTTATTTTATATTACTCTTACTGAAATTTTTATTTTCATATGGTGAGAGACCATATTCTCTCTCATCAATCCATTTTGGAAGTTTTAAGTGGTGCCGTTAGGCTGCCGAATTTTCGTAAGAGATCTAAACTCTCTCTTTCTTTTTAAGTACTCTCCTTTATGTCACTTCTTTTAAGAAATTATTTTTTATGTTGGGGGATGTTCTTTTATATTCCTATTTCTGTAAACTTTATGTTAGTATGATGAGAGACCCTATTTTATCTAATCAATCCATTTTGGAAGTTTTAAGTGGCGCCGTTAGGCTGGTGAGTTTTCGTAAGGGATTTTTTTTCATCTCACTTTTATTCCCGTGAGATTTATGCTACATTTGCCACAATTTCCATTGAGTGGTGTATGTACTGCCCATTATTTTACTCATTGTGTAATATACTTTCATTTATGAGTATTTACATCAATGTTGTATTGTCCTTCTTTCACGGGGTGCATGTCTCAAAAGATACCCATGTCGGTAAGGGAACCTTTCACCCTCCTCTTTTTGGTAAAAAACTTCTTTTGTTATGTCTTTTCACATAATATTATGTTGGGGTATGTTCTTCTATATCCTTATTGATTTAAATTTTATGTCCAATTGATGAGATACCCTTTTTATCTCTCTTCAACTCATTTTCTGAATTTTGTAGTGACGCCGTTAGGCCGTCAAATTTTTTCAAGGGAACTTCTTAACCCAATTTTGATTCTTTGGGATAAGATTGTACTCCTTGAATATTTCATTCTATGAATATGCGTGAATAACATCTGATTGTTTTACACATAATATCCACTTATATTTGGTGTATTCATTTGTCACACATAATTATGTAATTGATTTATCCTTAATCCAAGGATACCGTCTTTGTAAGGGACTTCGTCTCAATCTCCTTTCATTGAGGCATATTTCGTTTTATACACAACTTTCTTTTATACGGTGTATAAACCACTTTGACTTTTACGTTTATTCAAAAGGAATATTTTTTCTACGAAGTGTTTTACTAAACGACAAAAAAGAATGTTTCTTTTTACGTACGTGGTGACAACGACCTTTACCGCCGCTGCGAGTATTATTTGATCTTTTGCTTCCTCAAAAAGCCGTAATGTTTTTAAAATAAAATAAATACCATATAATTTTTTTGTATTATGATATTGAAAATGGTTTTGATAAAGGATTATATTATTTCAACATATTTAAATGATATATTGTGATTGAAATGTGGAAATTTTATCATTCCATTATGTTGGTTTTATGTGTTATAATTTTATAATGGTACTTGGACCTTTTACGGGTGGTTACGTGATAAACCATATGACGGGTGGTGCCATGAATACCAGTACGGGTGGTTACGTTATAACCTCCAATGCATTGGGTATGGAAGTCGGCCGTATGGATATTCCATTATGTATGTATGGAAGTTGGCCGAATGGCTATTCCATTAAGTGATATGTGTGGAAGTCGACCATATGGTTATTCCACTTAAGTATGTTTATGTCCCAAGTTACCTTTATATGTTATGTGATCTTTATATGGGTTTTTTGGTAATATTTTGGTTACAGAAGGGTAAGTAATGAACTTATATTCAGTGAGGAGTTTTTACTACTTCAAAAAGGTGAAAAGTATTACTTTGTTGAAGTATACATAGTTTAGTTGTTGTTTTGAAAAACTAACAGTTTTCATTCTTTGTGTATCCCTTACTGAGCCTTTTATGCTTATCCAAAGTTTTTGAAATGTTTTTCACAAGACTTAACGTGGAATAGGTTCAAGGATGAGATCAAGGGAAAGTCATGCTACCTAAAACATGGAACTAGACATGTTTCTTTTTAAGAGTTTTTATTTTATAGAAACTTAGTATAAGTTTCTACATTTTAATCTTTTGAGATGTAATAGTTATGTCCTAATTCTCTAAAACTCTAAACCTGAAAATATCCTCAATGTGAATTATTCATTTAATTCAATATTAAGTAAGGTTTAAGGCTGGGGCCTTATAGTTGGTATCAGAGGTCGGTTTAGATAACTTTAGAGGCTAGGTTATTATTTAAGCATAAGTGACATGACCATAATGGTTAGGATTTCATAAAGAGTCATAGTTATTAGATAAAGTTAATGAGTAAGTATATCTTCCTCATTAGTACATGATGGTTTTGTTTTTATACTCACACTGACCCTTTTTTGATTTAGTAAATGGCTGGATCTAGCAGGCACCAAGGTAACGGTGGATGTGAAGGAAACTGTGATAGTTTTCTGAGCGAGCAACTGAATGATATGGGAGCTGCAATGAGAACTCTTATGTTTATCCTCAACCAACTATTTGGGGTCATGATTTACCACCTAAACCTTGGTGATTTCTATAAGGCATCATATATGCGAGAAACAAATCCCTACAGAACTACAGGTAATAATCATAAAGGTAAGTGTGTTCAAAAACCAATGTGTCATAGATGTGGAAAGAAACACCTAGGAAAATGTTTCAAAGGGACAGAAATATGCTATAGATGTGGAAATGAAGGTAATAAAGCAAGAACCTGCCATGGAAAAAGGAAGCATCCAGTTGACTCGAGGAAAGGGAATGAAGTTCTTTCTGAGGGATCAATTGAATGTTTTAAATGTGGTGTGCATGGTCATTATGCAAACACATGTCCTATGAAGAAGTTTCGTGAATGGGATCACCAAGATCATACAAATACTCGTTTACCAATACCTAATGCCATTCTGATTGAGGATGAAGAAACGGACAATGACCAATCAAAGGTATGGATTATTTCTTAACTTTTGTTTTCTATTTTGTAATCTTAATATATGATTCATGATTTTGTTTGTAGGAAAGAAGTATTTCAGAATAAGTTGGAAAGAAATAGTTAATGGATCATGAAAAATGTTGAATGAGTAAGAAGTCAACATATAAGGGATTCAAGAGTTATGGTGAAATTCTTAAGAGTATTAAGTGTCTTTTGATGATGGGGTACATTAGAAGACTTTTTATAGTATGTGTACCATTGATGTTTAATATATGAAAATTTTATTCAATGAATAGTTATATTTTCTTTTGTGGGCATAGTTATAAAGAACCATTTGGGTTTATATGATCCATACTTTTGAGGTAATTATGGGTTACTATATGTTATGATGGAAGTGAAAGGCTTGAGATAAAATTCATGTTAAATTATGTTATGGTTTTTTTTGATGATTTTATCTCTTTTTGGGGAATGATTTGAGAATTATATAGTTTTGGAAAAAGGACAACACGCAGACCGTGTGACAACCCTTCGCGTCGGACAAATCTGTGGGAATCAAACCCTCAACCAAAGTGTGACTGGTATTTATCACCTACCACTGGACTACGTGAAGTATCTGGTTAGTTTGACTGATTCTTTTTAGTTATATGATTTTATGAATTAAGAGTAAGTTTATTTTGGGTTATTTATGAAAATGATTAACCTATCATGGATGATATGTGATTAGGTTAATTACTTTTCAATACGAGACTTTAAGAGTAACTAATGTTATTTTGAGATAGGTGTTAATTTGTACCTTGGAAGACTATGCGACTAAATCCTTTAAATATTTGGGTTTCAATATTAGTTTGGTTTACTTTGAAGTATTTTATGGACAATTTGTTTATCGAATAGTCCTCATTGGACATTGGATTTTTTTGGACAAATTTTGGAGATTAAGCATAGATTTTCTTTTTAAAGGGTTATCCTTTTCTGGATTATCGGACCTTGTACTAACCTTTTTGGTTTTGGTTTTGGTTAAAGCATAAAGACATGGGAAGTATATAGTTCTCTTTGGTGGATTAGGTGATTCTCTAGAAGTTGATTATAGTACTCCTAATGCGAACAAGTCTTCCTAAATACTCGTCTTTTGGAAAAAATATGAGTTTGATTAAGGAATCTAGTAAAAGTTGAAAGTCAACATAATAAGTGAGTATGTTTACTTTTGAATAAATTCTTCAATAAAAAGTAACTTAAAACAAAAATGTTGTCTATTAACTTTTCCTACTGGGGAATCGAATACCGTTTAACCCATGACAAGTTTGTGATTTTCTTATGGTTAACTTTCTCCTAGACATGTTTACTATCACTCTCCCTCAAGAACATGATCCTTTGCTTTTTCTTCCATGTCCATGTTTTCCTACAAGGAATCCTATTATGGGTTAACTCGAGTGACCTCTGTACTTATCTTTCTTTATTTTAAAGTGATTGTTTTACCGACTCTTGTTCCGATGTGAGACTTTCAAGAATGTTTCCAAGCTTAATTTTAAAATTGTGAGGATGCAATTCCCAAAAGGGGGGAAGGATGTAACACCCTAGGTAAATAAAGAATATGATATTTTTATATTTATCCATATTTGTGAATAAAATATTAATATTACATTAAAGGGGATGCTATGCTCGATGGCGTACCCAACATGCAACAACGAGTTTCTTGGGAATCTTACGTTGCACTCTAATAATAAAATAATATTATTTTAAATAGTAGTTAATGCCTAGAAGTTGTAATGGAGGTAATGAACAGAACTAACTAAAAAATGATTATATATGTTTGTCAAATATTTTTACTTTTTACAATAAATGTTAGAGGATTAAAAAATGCAAATGAATCCAATTTTAAGCGTAAACATTCTAATATTCTTTAAAAGGTCGATTAACCGCCTTTTGATGGAGAACCTCTTTTAAATCAACTTTTTGACAATTTTATGTGTTATATTTGACAAAATAATCTTCTTCTTTAGAATCGGGACATCAAAGTTTACTTTGCGTAAATTTTTGGTTTTTTTCCAAAAAAGTTCAATTTTTAATGAATAGTGAAAAATGTTGTATTTTAATTAAAATCCTCTTTTAATCTAATTTATTTATATGATTAGATTATCTTTTGAATTGGTTTTAAAGTTAAATTAGAATATATTTTTAACATTTAATCCAATAGTGGTCGTTGGAATTAATTTCACTTTGAAATCGGACTTAAACTGGTGTAAATCTTTTGATACATTTTGTTTCATAAAAACACACTATTTGTTTTGATAACGGGAATTAATTATTAAATTAATTAATGCAACTTATATGTTCTGAATTTTTTAAAATAGACATCATTTTTTAATTCGGAATATCAAATATAGCTTAGGGTGAACTTTTGGTAATTTTCTGAAAAACTTCAATTTTTGATGAATAGTGAAACCACTAAGTGGTACTTATAAAAACTGATTTTCCGTTTAAATGAAATTTTTCCATAATTGTGTTTTGAATTTCAAAAATCCGACATACATGGTTGTCATTAAGAAGTAAAATTTTGTTCAATGGGATTAAAATAATTTTTTGGTGAATAGTAACTTATGAAGTTTTTAATCGCGATTAGAGGTAATTAGTGTAGTTTAAGTTAAGAATAATGTTTTAATAAAATTAAATGACCTAGACACATGTCCTACCCTCATTGGATGTGTCATGGACGACCGAGAAAATCCATGGGTCAACTTGGGGCTCCCATGGAGCCACTTTGGTTGGAAAATGACATAAATATCTTTTTATTTAATGTTAAAGTACAAATGACACAAACATGAAATGTTTTAGTAAAACAATTTTTACATGGGGTTATACAAGTCATATTTTTGACTATAAAAAGTCATTGGAAAGATAAAAATATTTCCTACATCATAGTATTTGTTTTATAATTTTTAGACATTAAATAAATTAAATTATTTATGACATCATGATAATACAGCGATGACCTCGTTATTTAACGATTTAAATAAAATGGAAAGATAATGTAATATCTAAGAACTACAGATGTCCAAAACCTATTGGATGAGTGGATTTAGAACCCTTATCACCTTATCCTAGAAATACATCAATGTGGTACTTTTAAAATCCGAAAATCTTTTGAAAATAAAGTAACATTTTGTAACATTACATGAGTGCCCCTCCTCTCCTCTTATAAAAGGCCCCCACCTATTCCTCCTTACCCACACTCCCAAAGCCTCTGGCTCAGCCAAAAAATTACCATTTTGTCTCTCCACTTCTCTCTATTACTCCTTGAAGCCTCAATTTGGGCAGAAGTCTTCCCAACTAAGCCTTTGAGCTCAAACCAAAGGGAGTTACCCGATTTTAAGGTAATGTCTTCACTTGAGTCCTTTTGTTTTATTTTGCCTCTCCAACCCCCTAAACTCTTTTTATTCATTTATTTTGTAACAAATATAGTATCTTCAATATACTAGGACGTTATTATAAGAATTATTCGAGCCACACTTACACACACCTACATCTAATGGTTAAATAACATACTGTTTCCGTGAATGGCAAATTTCTGCCTCACGAAACGATGATTATTCAACACTCATATAACACCTTCAAAGGTGGCCATTAAGATGTCACTATATTTATATATGATATATAATATGTTTATGTTTTAATTAATCTTCTGTATTTTTCATTTATGGTATACCTTTATGGTTTCCATTATGGGTAAACGCGATATCTTCATTTAAGGAAGTGCGGACTACCGCCCCCTCAAAGTGATGTGATTCGTTAATGCCATATATGGGACGTATAACGGATGGATTTAAAGTTATTATATATGATGTTATACTGGAATTATAATATATGTCTATATAATTATTATTTCTTTCCATTAATGTATGAGATAGAAATGAAAGTAGCGTTCATGCGTACGTACGACTTACCGTCTCCATGAACGGTGCATTTCATTTCTTATCCCCAAATGTAATGTACGATTATAAGTACATATTTATAATGGATATATATAATATATGTTACATATAAATGATGAATATAATTCTGGAATTATAATATACATACCTCTCATTTAGTTTTAATTCCATTAATATGACAAAGAAATGAAAGTAGCGTTCATGTGTACGTACGACTTACCATCTCCATGAACGATGCATTTCATTTCTTACCTCTAAATGATTATGTAATATTATAAATACATATATATGCTGGTTATATATGATATATATGATATCCAAATCATGAATATCATTCTGTATATAATGAACCTTTGACCACACGAACAACATGTAATTGTAAGAAGTTCACTTTTGACTTTAGAACCAAATATCGACAAAACAAACATTATTAACATAAATGATTAAATAATGTTTATAAAATAGAAATAAGTGATATAAAAGGAATTATGAACTTGAAAAAGTTTCTTAAGATAATAGAAATTAACTCATGTTTATTATTCAGGACGTTTAAGAATGATCGAGTCAAGTCGGACCCGAGGTAAGGGATCTTACTCCTCTCTTTCTTTTTAAGTACACTCTTTTATGACATTCCTTTTAAAGCTCATATTTCTTATTATTGGGATGTTATTTTATATTAATCTTTCTGCAATTTTTATTTTCATATGGTGAGAGACCCTATTCTCTCTCATCAATCCATTTTGGAAGTTTTGAGTGGCGCCGTTAGGCTGCCGAATTTTCGTAAGAGATCTAACCTCTCTCTTTCTTTTTAAGTACTCTCCTTTATGTCACTTATTTTAAGAACTTATTTTTTATGTTGGGGGATGTTCTTTTATATTACTCTTTCTGTAAAATTTATGTTAATATGATGAGAGACCCTATTTCATCTCATCAATCCATTTTGGAAGTTTTAAGTGGCGCTGTTAGGCTGCCGAGTTTTCATAAGGGATTTTTTTCATCTCACTTTTATTCCCTTCAGATTTATGATACATTTGCCACAATTTCCATTGAGTGGTGTATGTACTGCCCATTATTTTACTCATTGTGTAATATAATTTCATTTATAAGTATTTACATCAATGTTGTATTGTCTTTCTTTCACGGGGTTCATGTCTCGAAAGATACCCATGTCAGCAAGGGAACCTTTCACCCTCCTCTTTTTTGTAAAAGACTTCTTTTGTTATGTCTTTTCACATAATATTATGTTGGGATATATTCTTCTATATCCTTATTGATTTAAATTTTATGTCCAAGTGATGAGATACCCTTTTTATCTCTCATCAACTCATTTTCTGAATTTTGTAGTGACGCCGTTAGGCCGTCAAATTTTTGCAAGGGAACTTCTTAACCCAATTTTGATTCTTTGGGATAAGATTGTACTCTTTGAATATGTCATTCTATGAATATGTGTGAATAACATCTGATTGTTTTACACATAATATCCACTTATATTTGGTGTATTTTTTTGTCACACATAATTATGTAATTGATTTATCCTTAATCCAAGGATACCGTCTTTGTAAGGGACTTCGTCTCAATCTCCTTTCGTTGAGGCATATTTCGTTTTATACACAACTTTCTTTTATACGGTGTATAAACCCCTTTGACTTTTACGTTTATTCAAAAGGAATATTTTTTCTACGAAGCGTTTTACTAAATGATAAAAAGGAATGTTTTTTTACATACGTGGTGACAACGCCCTTTACCGCCGTCGTGAGTATTATTTGATCTTTTGCTTCCTCAAAAAGCCGTAATGTTTTTAAGATAAAATAAATACCATAATTTTTTTTGTATTTTGGTATTGAAAATGGTTTTTATAAAGGATTCTATTATGTCAACATATTTAAATGATATATTGTGATTGAAATGTGGAAATGTTATCTTTCCTTTATGTTGGTTTTATGTGTTATAATTTTATAATGGTACTTGGACATTTTACGGGTGGTTACGTGATAAACAATATGACGGGTGGTGCCGTGAATACCAGGATGGGTGGTTACGTTATAACCTCCAATGCATTGGGTATAGAAGTCGTCCGTATGGCTATTCCATTAAGTATGTATGGAAGTTGGCCGAATGGCTATTCCATTAAGTGATATGTGTGGAAGTCGACCTTATGGTTATTCAACTTAAGTATGTTTATGTCCCAAGTTACCTTTATATGTTATGTGATCTTTATATGGGTTTTATGGTAATCATTTGGTTTCAGAAGGGTAAGTAATGAAATTATATTCAGTGAAGATTTTTTACTACTTCGAAAAGGTGAAAAGTATTACTTTGTTGAAGTATACATGGTTTACTTGTTGTTTTGAAAAACTAACAGTTTTCATTCTTTGTGTATCCCTTACTGAGCTTTTTATGCTCATCCCAAGTTTTTGAAATGTTTTCTCAGGACTTAACGTGGAATAGGGTCAGGGATGGGATCAAGGGAAATTCATGCTACCTAAAACATGGAACTAGACATGTTTCTTTTTAAGAGTTTTTATTTTATGGAAACTTAGTAGAAGTTTCTACATTGTAATCTTTTGAGATGTAATAGTTATGTCCTAATTCTCTAAAACTCTAAACCTGAAAAGATCCTTTATGTGAATTATTCATTTAATTCAATATTAAGTAAGGTTTAAGGCTGGGGCCTTATAATTATCACTATGAAATGAGATGAATTTGTAATATAATAAAAAATGAATCATATAGAACCATTATTCCTTATAGTATTTGGGAGTATAGTGAAAATGTCCAACATAACATTGTCCCACTTCCATAATATTGTAGAAAGTAGTTACATAACCCCCTTAGGATTTATCCTTTACCTGTAACCATAATAAGAATCAAGACATATAGTCCACAATTTCCCATTTTTTCCAGTTGAATAGAAGTTTTCTTTGAAATACCTTTACGTCATTGTGAAATTAGGTTGTATCATAAAATTTATCTATTTACATTATCTATAAATTCCCTATCCAAATCCGGTATAGAAGCAACACACAACATCTTTCTAAACATCATCACTTCATCTTTATAGATGAGGTTTTTAAATTTCCACTCATTACAAGATTTAATATCCCTTCTAAAGTTCTAATCATCCTACTAGGACCTCTGATCATTTCTTATAAGTATGATTTAGATTTTTTTGAAAAATGAAAGATAGAGTCCCTTCCCTATAAATTACAATATCTATCATTACTAGATCCTTATTTATGGGATCATTGTTAATCCTAATTATGATCAAAACTATATGGTCTCTCTTAATAAATGCATTACCTACCTTGTTTTTCTTACTAGGGTGGTAGTGTATCTAAAAATCATTCATTGAGTAGTTATAACCATCTTCGTTTCCTCATGTTGATCTCTTTCAGAGAGAATATACTTCAAACACTTGTGGTATATATATAAATCACATCTTTCCCCAAAGAGATAGTGTCTCAAATTTTTAAAAGAAAATATTATTACTAACCGATCAAGGTCATGAGTTAGATAGTTATGTTCAATTATTTCAAGTTACCTTGATTTATAAGAAACCACCAAATTATTCTTTATAATAAAAATACCAAGTCCTTTCTTCGACATGTCACTATATATTACATATCCTTTCTGACCTGATAATAGAGTTAATATTGTTTTATTAATCAGTATCATATTCTTCTATTCATAAATTTCCATACATTTCCTTGATTATGTGAATTAAAAACCTTTTCATCTTAACTTTATTAATGGGTTGGAAAACAAGGTAAAATATTGAAAAAACAACCAATAGTAACCTACAAAGCCCATGAAACTTAAGAATTCAATCATATTCATCAGTTTAATCTATTATTCAAATAATTTTTTTGAAGGTTAAAAAGATATATCATCTTTTTAGATATTGTGGCCAAGAAAATAAACTTCATTGAACCAAAATTCATACTTAAAATACATAAGATATAATTTTTTTATAAGGGTATCAATAATTATTTATAGATCACTCTCATGATCTTAAAATATATTAGATCATGTCAAGATATCATTAATTAATACCATAAAAAGTTTAACAAGATACTCCATGAAAACTCTATTTATATCGTATATGAATACATAAGGTGAATTAGTTAATATAAATAGAATTTCTATAAACACATAATGTCTATACCTTTTTCAAAATGACATATTTGGTATATTTTTCTTAGTCACCCTTATCTATTGATGACTATAGTTAATATATATCATTGAAACTATTATGTTTCTTGAATTTGATCAAATAATTCATCAATATATGGAAAAAAGATACTTATTATCTGTAGTGATGCCATTTATCTCCCTATAATTGAAGAAAAATCTCATGGACCCATCCTTATTTTTCATAAAAAACAGGGGCTCCCCATGGTGAAACAATAGGGTGTATAAATACCTTATCACTTATCTCCTGCTATTATTTCTTCAAATTCCCACTAGTTACATTATATTATGAGTTTTATATATATATGCCTTTAATTAAGAATGCATTTAATGAAGAACTCAACTTCTGAGTATGGTGAATGTCTAGGTAATTCTTCTGATAAATAAATAATGATTTTTTATATTATAGGCACATCTTATAATATTATGATATCTTCTTTATCCATAGGCCACACTTCATGTTCTTTTATATCCATAATTTCATTAAGTAGAGCTACATGGGTTTATCTTAAAAAACATTTGGTAGATGAAGTATCATTTTCATATGATAGTCAACCATTATGATTTTTTCCTTTTAACTACTTAAGAAAGAGAGTGAAATAAATTCTCTAGTGACTTGATCCATTGTTAAGATTCTAAAATATTATTATTTTTATTGAATATTGGAGTTTTTTTATCACATAACGTGGTTCAACATAGTTACATCATATTTTAGATCAATAGTCCACTTCATATGGGTGAGATTATTTGTCATAAACTGGGTCAAATACCTTAATATTTTCATGAATAGATTAGCCTCAAATTTTTATTCATTAAATTTCCAAGGGGGTACATACCTACATTGAATATTCCTGTTTACATGATTATTATTACTCATATTAGTCTCTATCTCACAACAATATAATTCAAAAAAATAACTCATGATATTGAACTATAAAATACAATACTTATTATGTTCTTCAAAGTGTTACATAGAAATATTAAGGGACTTTTATATTGTTTTTTCTATATTTTTGGGTTTTTCTATATATAATCCCTATGGTTGCTACTAAAATTATTTTATTACCTACTATAATATCCTAGACACCAAAAACCCATATTTAGTAGTTATATTATATTTTTTGAACAATTTAAATAAGTTCCTAAAGGATAAAACATATTAGTAGTGTTGGAAAAAATACATATAAACATTAAAATTTAAAGAAATAAAATAAAACATGATCGGATTGAGAGAAAATGATTATCCCTTCCCTCACATCTTTCAAAATTTCACATAATCACCCTATAGGTTTCATGTGGAATGAAAAACCAATAAGTGTGATCTCAGATGATCACTAAGGATTAGTATACAATGAAAAATTACATAAAATAAACATGAAAAAAGTGATATGGAAAGAATAAATAAATAAAATGAATCGATTTTCATATGAATTTGAGGTCATGGTATATCAATGATAATAAATAAAAAGAATGAAAACAATAATCATTGATCTCATACTGATGAAATGCATAATTCTAGAAATAAAAAACATGTTTTTAAGGCCTTATCCTAAGACATTTTACGTATATTCATGAAAATTTTCAAGACATTATCCTATTATGGGAATATTCATACAACAAAAAACAACTTATTTTTTCTCACGAGACCTATCATTGCATCAAGGGTGTATATAAATTTGTACCCCAACTATCACTTGATTAATTCCAACACATTCACCATAATAGTCATCATGACCTTTTATACCATTCCCCAAGGATACCCTTACTAAGAAAAACATGGAAATTAATATAATGAGTAAAAAAGTATCAAATAATTCCCCATTAAATATAATAACATGGATGTTTAGGAGAACATCCTTTAATAAACCTGGAAGTAATGGGGTATCAACAAAGTAACATGAAGTACCCTTATTGAAAAAATATAGTGGAGTGCGTACTTAAAATTTTCTAGGTTATCCATGGAAGGTTATATATTTTTTCAATATATTTCATTTATAGGAGGAGACTAAGTAAATGGTAGTAAAAATCCATTATCATGGGTTATTAAGAGAATGTTAATACTCCAAAGCATATCCCCTAGTAGTGTCTCGCCTGGTGTAAAGTATTATTCCCACTCATAATGAATTAGGGTGGTAATCAAATAAATGATAAAATAATGCATTTTTGTGTGATTAAACATAGGGGAATATATTCCATAACCATGAAAACATTCCAGTATCTAGATATATATGTATTTTCTGGGAAATTACACACACTTTTATTTTATGAAATCATAGGAATATCTTCCACCATTTTAAAGGTAACTCTTGAATAAAAATAATATGAGAGAGGCGTAATAATATTGAATTCAAAATATATTATATTTCATGTGTAAGATGGTACAAATTATTCCTTGTAGAATTATACACCACACAAAATAAAACTGGAAGCGATTACAAAATGAGTCCTAAAAAATTAAAATTGAGATGCAGAACCATAATTATGGATTGGGTATCAATTAAATCATAAACAATTGAAAAAAGTGGGCTTAAATTTGATATCAAAATACCAAAAATGAAATAATTTCATGATATAACATTTCAAATAGGAATTATATATATAAAATAAAGGATATTAGTTACATATTAAAAAATATTTCTAATGGAGAGAAATTTGAGATAGAAAACCCTTGCCACTTATCGTGACTTCATTAAACATAATTTAATGTCATATATCATAAACATATATATCTTAATAACTTAATACATAACCTGAATAATATCAATTTTCATTCATAATCTTTATAAATAGTTAATCTCTATAATAATTCTCTTTATTTTGAACATCAATTGATTATAGTTTTGATCCTTTGTTATATTTTCATAATAAATACATTTTTATCACTTATTTTTCCAATGTATATTACTTTTAAGTCATTGAATATACTATTAGTTATGATTTATAAAAATTTATAATGTTTAAAATTTATTTCATGAATGTTTTAAACCTTATCCTTGAAGGTAAAGTCGATAATAAGCATGTCTTGGTAATTTTTGATAAATAGTGGGTGTTTCATAAATTGATGAATTAAATATTGATCTAATATATCCAAAAAACAAAAAAAAAATTATTTTTAAGTTTATATAATATTATAGCACTAAAAAATTTCTCATAACCACCCATTATATAAGTTTATTGTATTGTCTAAGTAAATGGTTGAACCGACTCAAACATGAACCTACCATGGTTGGTAGATGATTATGATATATTTTTTTAAAATAATTATAACAAGATTATATTTATATTATTTTATTTTTATTAATTGAAAATATCAAAATAATAACTAATAATAATAATAATTAATTAATTAATTTGAAGACATTATATAATTTTAATAAAATATTTTCCTCTTAGTATGATTATTTTAAATGACTAAACTAATGATGATTTTTTGTTGGTAATTTCTTTATTATTTTATTAAATTTGTCACAATAAAACCTTAATTATATCATGAAAATCATGTTTATAATTTAATATTATCCTTATATACAACATTTTATGGTGGTGAAGGAAAATGAAAAATGTTACATCGTGGAGGTTGTAGTCTGGGCAACGCACAAACAACAATTTTTTCATTATTAATAGATAAGGTATAAGAATATAAAAAATGAAAATTCCATTATTATAGTAATATAAAAGTATATAAATTGTTATAATATCATTATATTAGTGTGTAAAGAATAAATTTTAATGAAAATATGTTATAGGAAAACTAATTAGTGGATAATATTCACATTGGGGACTGAAATTTTTCCTTGGAAGTATCCTTGAATTTGAAGGGTGTAGGAAAAATATGAGTGACCAAGGGATTATGTTGTAGTGAAATAAATTTATTATATTTTTAAGGATAAATTATAATGAGATGTGTGACTTAAATGTGTGAATATTTTACCCTTTTATAAGTAAAGGTATGAGTTATTTTTCAGATACCTTGACATTTTTTAATAATTTCATGGACCTATTCAAGGGTAAATGAAAAAAATGAAACAAATTGAAGGGTACACATATATTGGTTAATGAAAAGATCAACCATTCAATTTTTGGGGATGTTTTAAAATGTTTGAGGACTTTTACACTAGGTTTAACAAAATTTACCCCTTTTACTTTTACCTTGGTAACTAATTTCTAATCATATTAATTTATTTTAATGAAAGATATTAAAATTTAACACTTTACCGTAGTTTATAAATATAATTTAATAACTAAAAAAATTTATAAATTAAAATTTCTAAGGGTATGAAAATTTAATTTTAAAATAAATACAGTTAATTGCATAAAACCCATTTCAAGAGAAGTAATGTTTTTAAGATTTAAATTTATATATAATGTAAAATTATTTTATTACTAATTTTAATTAATTAATTTATTTTATAAAATATAATAATTTGATGATGTTTTAAGGGAATTAAAAAACTAAATCACCCCTAAAAATAGTTGATTCAATGAAAAGACAAAGAATGTTTTTTATATTAAAGTAAAATTTTAACTAGTTATAAAAATGATTTCTATAGGTTTTAAAAGTTGAATAAAAATTTTAAATTCAAATTTTATTAATTAAAATAGATTATAAGATTTTATGTTATTATTATATATAGATATAGTCATACAAGTTACATGTTTAGGGAAAACAATAATTTTCAACTTAATCCATAATTTTTAGAAAAATCTAAAATATTCATACTAAGATAATTCCATTATGATAAATTAAAACATGTAATTATTTTGGAAAATTTATAATTTTAAAATTTAACTTTTAAATAATTTCTTGAATGAAGTATCCTTAAAGGTAGAATTTGTGAAATAGTTTATGTTACAATATTTACTTACTACTATAGAGTCTTTGGTGTTACAAATCTTCCTCTCCTATACTCATTTTCTTCTCCTTAATCCTCATATGATTTTTATTTTTATGATTAAAAATTAAATAGAGGGTTTCACAAGATTTTTTAAGGCTTTGATTTTTAGTGCACACCTTATATCACATGTTTCTAATTTTTTGAGTTGTTGGACAAGAAATTTGTATGTTTAAATGTGAATTGTGAAGTAAAGTATTAATTTTACTTTAAGGGATAAATAACACAATTATTTATTCATTTCCATTATTGGTTTCCGTAACTTGTTCTTGGTTCTTGTACTTCATCATTATGGAGAGGTCCTGATTCTAGGAAGATAAATTATAGGTTCTATTTATCTTTTCAAAGATAAAACTCGGTGGTGATTTTATTTATTATGATGTGATTTGATTAAAAAAGTTTTTTGTCATGTTTTATTTGGGAAATGTAGTTTGGTGACATATTTTATGAAAACAAGGCTGAAAAAATTCATTATTTATTATCATTATTTATAAAATGATGTGGTTAATATATAGGAGTTCATGTTTTCATTTCATTATTTTATAGGAAGTTGAGGAATGCACATATCAGTTCTTTTTCCACATCATGTATTTGATTAAAGATTTATTTTAGAAAAAATAATAGTCTAAAAGAATTAAGTATACTATAATTTATGTTAGTGAGGGTTTTTAATAATATTATATTTACCCAAACCAAAATTCCATTTAAGAAACAATATAAAGGTTTAGTTCATCTATATTTAATTTTTAATTTAAATTTATGAATTTTCTATCATTTAGTTCATAATCCTTGGTGATCATTGTAAGCTTATTGAATCTTATAAGAATTTTTTATTTATCTTCGATGAATTATTAATCTGTCATCCTCATGAGATAATTTATTGGAGAGTTAATATATTTTATCTATCTTCTCTCCCTTCTCATATTATTCCATATTTTTGATTATCTATGGATAATGGTTAGTGTGTTGTTATGAATGAGGATTAACATGAAATTTAAAAAATATTTTGTATGAGGATTTTTGCATTTGAGAAGTGAAATGTATCTTTTTTAAAATGATGGGTTGATATTTATTTTGAGATTAATCATTTGAGAAATCTCTCTATTTATTTATTTTTGGTATTGATTTACTATGATTTAGGTTTCTTTGAGTTGATTAATGGGAAAGATTAAAATATTTAAAATAAACTAGAATTTTATGATAGATAAAAAAGTGTGGTGGTATATTATATAAATATAAATATAAATAAAACATCACCTTATTGAAAATATACAGTACCCAAATGTTTTTTAATTAATGATAAATAGTTTTAAAGATATCAAGGAAGAGTGTTTCAGACAATACATTAGTACAAATAGTATTATACAAACCCACAACCTAGTTAAAAAGAATTTGAAAAACCTTTTTTTCTCTACTCTAGGTGTGTGAAAAAACATAATCAATGTGTTTTTATTAGTTCATGTAAACTTCCCAAGATTATTTTAGTCTATAATAAAGAGAGTTGATGTTGAGATTAATAGCATGAACCATGAGAGTAGAGTCCTCTTCAAGTCCTCACATTCTCCATTTTCAATCATTCAACATGAATCTTAAGAAATTTATCATATATATCTGATTAATAAGACAAAAATAGTCCATGGTCTTTAAATAAGTTTCAAAGATGTCATCATTTAAAATAATTGAAAACCCCACAACATCTTACTAGACGTAGAATGCCTTCTGCCATTCCATCAATGTTAATTTTGATCCCACCTACACTAGTATTTTTCCAAACAATAGTAAGATAAAAAATATATTTCTATAGTTAAATTTAATTAGAAATCTATTAAGGATAGTTTTATATTAAATAGAATCCCAATTTGTTCTAGGTTGAATGGAATTGGTTATTTTAACTGATGAAAACATACTATTTAGCGAATGTTAGAGATTGATGTTTTGACTGTTGAACCTTTAAAGGTTGTTGTTCCACTAAATAATGTCCTTGGTTTTTTGAAATTTCATCCATAAAAAGGATTTTAATATATACATAATTAGAAAATCTTTAAAATATATAGGTTGTTTCAAAATTGACTGAATATTATAGTGATTTTTTTAAAGTAATTAATGATAAAATACTATAATGAAAATGGAAAACAATAGTGAATGATGAGTTTATTAGTATACTGTTCACATCTCTTGAAAAACACACATTGAGAATAAAGTAGTTACATTTTTTTAATATAACTGTTAGTAGTTAGTTTGTTAAAAGAAACTATTTATAATAAAAATTTTTTTGGAAGGAAAAATACAAAGTTTGAAGAACTTATAAACAGATATGGAGATGGTAATAGGGTTTCTAATGTTGTGATGATAAATAAATTTTAATTTTAAAGTTATTTGTGTAATTTTATCCTATATTAGTAAATAATTTTTAGGAATAAAATTTTAATAGGATATAAGCTCCCATTTAATTTATCAGATAAGAGCCTCCAAATACATTATACCTGATTGGGTTCATTGAAATATCCAAGATGTTTTTATACCTTTTCATCCATTCATGATATATTTAGAGTAAGTTATTTAATAAATCATGGTTTCATTCCTATAAAACATAATTCCTATCTATATGATGTTTCTAATAAGAGAGTTTAGTATTTTGATATGATAAGTGGTTGATTTTTTGATCATAATAGAATAAAAAAAATCTATTAGTGACTAAACATTATAAAGGATAAATTATTCCTACCAGATAAAATATTTTTTTATCTATATATACATATATAATATTTGATTTTAGAAAAAATTTCATTAAAGAATGTGACTTTTTGTGTTCCCTAAAATAGGGTATTCCTAATAAATTAATAGATATCCTTTCTTCTTAAATGATAATTTTCACTGGAAAATATTTCTATTTTGACTGATAAAATTGTGATTAAAGAAGATGAGAGACTTTGTCCAGTTTATAGCCTATCAAGAAAATTCTACATTCATCTTCAAAAAATCATTGATATATTTAATGATATCAAGACTACCTTATAAGAATATAATTAGGTATTCAGTATAAAATATGTAATTGTGATCTTTTAAGTATATCCTAACTTGAATTGGATATATTAAACATTACTCCCCCAAATTGAGTATATATTTACCGAGGTAATCTTTAGTGATTTTGAAGAGGGTAGTAAATCATTGATATCACTTCCTTACACCACATGATCAAGAAAAGTATCCTTTAGTGGTATAAATAATCAAGATACACATCTTTGCAGTGGTAAAAAGAATCCTTAAACACTATATGAATGAGTCTTTAAATATACTAGTATCCATACAAGCTTCATTAGTCTCTTAACAATAATATTGGTAATATAGGTTCTAGAATGGAGAAATCTAGTGTTTCATATTATTATCCATTGATTTAAACAAATAGTTGATATTATTTAACATTGTTCCTAAGAGGGAGTTAAATGATCATTCGCTCGGGAATGATATATGTTATTGAGTATATATGTTTTGCAAAATTAATCCTATCCAATAAAATGATACAAAACAAAATATATACACATGGTTAATATTTGATACTTTTTCATGGGTCCTTTGTTAGATATTCTCTCTAATATATTCCCCATGTATAATAAAAATAATATTATATCAGTAGACATGAGAATATTTAAATAAAAATCATTAAATAAATAAATAAATATTTAATTAAATGATATTAAATAAAAATATATCATTTTTATTGAGATCTTAACTTAGATCATCAATCCTCCCCATAATTTAGTGAACCTTAAATAATAAAATTGTTATTTAAATAAAAAATAAAGGCATATTAATTATTCAATAAATAAGTTAATATTATATTCAATAAACTCATAAAGAAATATTTATTTTAACATTCATGTTTCCTAATATATATTTAAATTAATATAATCAATAAATAGTTGAATAAATAAATATTTATCCATTACCTTAGGAATAATAAACAAGAGATAATATTCAGCTCACATATTCTAATATCAAATATCTCTTGATTTAATTTATGAGTTTTAAAATACATGAATAATTATTATTCAACAAACTAAGAATAATATTTATAAATATTATTTTCATTCAATATAATTTAATGAGATTATTGATACATTTCATGTGTGTGAAATGCACATCCAATTTTTGTATATTATATTACATAATTTTGTGTTTTTTGACTAATTTTAGCCATTACATTATTTTTTCAGTTTTTAGGCGGTCCCAATGAATTATATATCTAGATTGATGTTGGTATCACCCTAAAAATGGTTTCTTATTCCATGATCCATCCTTTGTTTATTTAATAATTTTTAGACTCACGATGTATGATACCCCGATGAAGGTCATCCCACTATGATTGATTTTACATAGAAATTTATTTTTCAAATTTATTATTCTACCATTTTCAATATTTATGAAGTCTTAGGATTATTTTATCCCCTTTTCATTTGAATAAGTCTAGGGCACACACATGAGGGTGATCTTCCTCTTTTTACCTTCAATTTTGAGCCTATAATGCACCGATACCCTACAAATTTGCATGTTTAACGCCTCTTTATCCCTCTTTCTCACCTCTCCTTTCCCATAAACTATTTTACTTTTCCCCAAATACCATAAACCATAGGGGGTTTTTTGGATGAAAATAGGGTCTGGGTGTCCATGTTTTTGTATAGGGTGTATCATTTCTTTTTTTAGTCTTCATCATTGAATGCGATGTGTTGTGACTTGATTCTGCTGGATAATGGTACATGTTTTTGTGAATTTCCATTAATTGACATGTGATTGAGTACTTTATTTTTCTCAATACATTACTTAATAAAATTATACTGAAATGTGATAAACATGGCATATTTTAAAGTGGTTTTATGTTATTTCAAAACATAGAATAAACATTATTTTAATTTTTTTATTTCTAAATTGATTTTTGAAACCTAAGTGTTTGTGAAAAAAATATGCAAATTATATCACGGGATTTTTATGATCCATGGAATTTGACCCCATTTGGGTCTTGGAATGGGCAGAGGCATTATTTTTAGAGAATTATTTGAAATTAAAGCAGTATTTTCAACTTTAAAAAAATTTGAATGAAAAAGGAGGATGGTTATTCAATATATTTTATGTTTGGTTTTATATAGATAGGTTTTAAAGGATGATTTAAAATTGGATTTAAAATGATGTAAAATGGATTATAACCTCAATTTTGTTTTTGGAGAGGTTTTTTAGAACATTATGAGAAAGATTTCATGATGAGTATTAGAACCCCAATTGAGCCCCATTTTCTTATTTCACTTGATGTGGATTATGGAACCTGAGGGGGATGTTGGTTATTTTTATGATACAGATGATGTAAAAAGGAGATGTTTCTAAACAGTGATTTTTTAGTGTGGTGAGATTTATGATCATGTTATTAATTTTTATTGGTGTTTTGATTATGTGATACATTTTTACACACCAAAAATTGATTGATTTAATGGTAACCCAAATAAATGAGAGACCTCAAGATATATGGCGCACTAGGTATCTCATACACTATCTAGTATCCCCTCGTTTTATACTCCACCCTAGTTTTGGGAGTTCCCCCAATGAGGCTGGTGTGTGAAAGTTAGGGGGGTTGTGTTATTTTTGATAGAGAATAGGCCTATAGTTGGTCCCATATTTATTACCTTGTCAGACCATCACACCTTAGAACCTAGTGAGTCATCTACAATATCTAGTGAGTTTCAATGATATTATAGGGGATTTCTATCCATTGTTTTAATATCACTACTACAAATATGGTCATTATCTACACTATAAACATGCATTAACATTACTAGAAAAGCGATGTTAATCAAGGTGAAGATAGGGGGTACCTTTTATCGGAACTATAAAAAGCACCGATAAAAAGGTCCTTTATCAGCGCCTTTTTAGCGCTGATAAAAGACCCCTTTTATCAATTCTTTTTTTAGCACTGATGAATGTCAAAATAAATAAATAAATAAAATGCTTGCAGAGCTTTTAACAGCACTTGACACCCACTTTTATCCGTGCTAGGCATACCCCCTCCTACTCACCCGCATGCTGCACTTGTCCGCATATCCCGTACTTGCCCGCACACCCCTCCCTACTTCCACTCGAACTCGAACCTGAGACCTCCCCCCTTGCACTCCTGCACCTTTACCACTAAGGTATTTAGTTTTTTTCTCTATTTATTGACACATATATTTATTTTCATATATATATATATATTTATTTTTATTTGTATATTAATATAGTTATATATTAATATAAATATTTTTATTTATATTAATACATATATATTTATTCATATATTAATTTACATATATTTATTCGTATATTAATATATATTTATATATATATTGTTATATTTTTTTGTATATTAATATAGATTCATATTAATATAAATATATTTAGTTATATTAATATATCTATATTTATTCATATATTAGTATATATATATTTGTATATTAATTTATATTTATATATATTTATACATGTATTTTTAGTTATAATTTTTTATCCGTATATTTATTTGTATATTAATATATATTTATAAGACTAGTTTTAAATAACTTTATAAAATATTTTTTTATGTGTGGTTATAAATAAATAAATACATACATATATACAACACACACAGAGATATATATATTTACGAATAAATATATATATGTGTGTATTTGAAAATCCATAGAATGTTAAAACGACCATAACTTCTAATACAGAAGTCCGTTTCCACTCCACGACTAGTCAAATAAAAGATAATGAAACAATATTCGATATGATATGTAGTACAGGCCTAGAAGATATCTAGATCAAAAGTTATAACCAATTAAATGTAAAAACATCAGGGTATCTCGACTGAAAACATAGTTTTGGAAGCCTTCTTGGCCTTTTGGGCCTTGAAAAATGTGACAAAAGGTTCCCTTGGGTCACTAGCATGTATAGCATGTTACAATATTCGATTTGATATGCAGTAGAGCTCAAAGGGTCACCCAGATCAAAAGTTATGGTTGTTTGATGTTTGAGTTACATTTTCAACTTATTTTAGATCTTTTATTAATTTTTTTTTTGATTTTTTGTGTCTTTAAATTGTTATTAAATGATTATTAATAGGTGATAATTTAAAAATTATTATTTAATAATATTTTTTAAAATATTTTAAAGCCATTTTCACTAAATTTCTTATATATTAAATGTAATAGTCTATTTATACTTATCTAAAGCAAAATTAAAAAATACATATTATATTTATATCAATATAAATATACTTATAAAATAATATATTATATTTCATGATTTCTTTTGGAAATATAAACTTTATCAGCGCTAGGAAAAATCACTCATAAAGCCCCCCCCCTTTTTAGTGATGCTAAAATAAGCACTAATAATGGGGTCCCCTTTAACTGCGCTAAAAAAGCGCTGATAAAGGGGTCCCCTTTAACAGCGCTAAAAAAATGATAAAGGAGGGGCCTTTATCAGCCCTAAAAAAAGGGCTGATAAAGGGTGAATTTTATCAACGCTTTTTTAGCACTGTTAAAAGATCCCTTTATCAGAGATTTTTTTAGCGCTGATAAATTCCCCCCCCCCTTTATCAGTGCTTTTCTTAGCGTTGTTAAAGGGTGGCATTGCAGAAACCCTTTTTTTGGTAGTGTATATTCTCTATCCTAATTTAATTATATGGAACACTTCATTTTTTTGTCATTTTATTATTACTTTTATTACATTGATGGTATGGTGTGTTCTTTTGTTATGTTTTATATTCTTGTAATTTGGATTTTTAATCTAGATTGTTTTGAAAATTGTATTTTGAAATAGTGTTTCAATGTAATAAAAGGATTTTTTATGTTTTTAAATTTTTTTGGTAAAATTTTTATATGGGGAAAAATAATTGTTTTTCATTCAAAAATATTATAGAACCCATTTTCTAAAAATTTAAATGTTTATTTCATAGTGGTTTATTCTAACCTTATATTACTTAAAAAGGGGTGGAGGTTTTATATATGGTGGTATGAAATGATATTTAAAAAGCGTTATTTTCTATTTATGGTTCAATTTAGAATTTTTTAAATGTATTCTGAAAGGAAATTGCATGAACTCTTTGGTGAAATCATGCTTGGAAAGCTTAGCTCATGCCCTGTATACCGAAAAACATGTTTATGAAACTCACATGTTTACTTTTGAGGTTTCTGATAAATGATATCTTTCGTAAATTATGATCTTGTCGGTTCAATTATAGATGATATAAGATGTGGTGGGTGACTGTGGGTCACGTGGAGATGGTTAGTAATTATTTAGGATCACTTTTATTTTGGGATGATTATGTATCAATATTTTCATCCCAACCCATACTTGTGATATATTTTAAAAATGGTATATTGATAATCATTTTACATTTATCTCATGTGATGGTGTGTTTTATGATTTTTTTGATTACATATTTTGAATTACACTATGTTTGGTTTTTTCATTTTTAAGGAAACACTAATTTTGTGCATGGTAATTTGATATGCTAATAGGCCATGTTAGATTTCTAGTTGGGGTCTGTGTTGTGGTTATTTGAATTGTGAGGGTAAAAGCATTCCACAATGATTTTATTTTGATACCTTGGAACTTATCTCCATCCTATGGTGATCGGGAATACACTTCAAGCCTTGTATAAAGTTTGGTCAGGTGATGTGTTTGATAAACTACGGTTTTTTATAGCGTGTCACAATTTAGGATTCTGTCATAGTGTATTTAGGTGATTATACATAAAGTACAAGAACATCATATAGTAATATTCCAAGGTACCCATATAAAGACGTTAAATTTTTTATGAAAAATTCCCACAAATTATACTACATAAAACAATCTCTCTATCTTGATATCTCATCAAAAAAGTTGTATACTTGTTTCATCACTCTATATGCTTGATTTATATTTATTTGAATATATAAAATTCACTTTTAAATGAGATACCATGGCCATGAAAATAATTATAAAATTCAATTTCAATCAAAAAGAACATATATATCATCTTCCATTAACACAAAATGAACAAACCCTTATTTAATAATTAAATTAATTACATATCACTTATGTTGCACCGAATGCATGCTACCTCCTCATGAGCATATATCATCATGGTTTTCATCCATACATCAAAATATCTAATTCAAGATACATAATATTTATAATTTAAATTATAAGGAAAAATGAAAAAAATCTATAGATAAGAAGTTCCATTATTACATAAACATATGGTGTTCTTATTAGTGAGTATATCGATATAACCTCCCTTATTTTTGACCAAAAAGTGAAAACTTTATGAGAATAAGTCTCAGTGTCTTATAATCCTCTAGAACATGCTAATCAAACATCATTTTTTGTTTTCAATAAAATGGTATCTAGATCATATGAAACATGTTTTATTATAACAACTCGAACACACATGCATCACAGTTTCCTCAAAGACACATGTTGTCCCCTCTATGGGGCCCACCAACATGCTCAAACGGGTTATCAAACTCATTATTCTTCATAAAAACCAACACAAGTTTGTTTAGTGTGCTTTTTTCTCACTTATAGACACCCTGGAGAACTTCCCAAGAGGTCACCCATTCGATCACTACTTTAAGACAAACCTCATTAACAACAGAGTCTTAATCAAGTAGGAACCTGTAAATAGAGGTATGCTTGTCAACATGGTTAATAATATTTATATTTTTAACCCTTTAATATTATAGGGGTGTTATATTAACCACCCTTTTAGAGAAAAAAATTCTCATTAGGGACCCTATATCTTAACATAGACAGTGCCACTATACTTCTGCTTAGGTTCCTACTATAATATAAATGTAACAACTAGGCCCCATAGGCACCCTTGTTGACTCGAATACACATTTTTTCCTCCCTAGGGCCCAACCATATGGCCTAATGAGTTACCATACTAATTAATATTCCCATAAGATAACTCATGTTCTTTCGGTGTTCTTTTTACTCACTAAAAAACACCCTTGGAAACTATACATGAGGCCACCTATCCTAATCACCACTCTAGGAAAAACCTCTTTAACTATGTATTTCTAATCAGGTATTCTCCCAAAAATAACGATTCACCTTATTGACATGGGTAGTAACATTTATCCTTTTAAACCATTAAAATTCTTGGGTGTTACATTAAGAATATTTTCATAGAATCTATAGGTTCTCATCATAGTAGGGAACTACTATAACTTTTCAATATAATAGATACTATAAAAAATTATCACATTAGTGTTTCATAGAATAATTTTTATAATATGATAATATATTCATCAATATGCCAATAATATAAATGATAAATTTAGTTGGTTATAGCGACCCAATTCCAACAAACTCTTAGTTACATTAGAGTCGGTTACTAACACATGAACTGTTATTTCTCATATCATAAAGAAAATTATCCTGAGTAATGTCTTTAACTGTTGGGAGTTTCATGATATCTTATGACTATTATTTTTCCATTACTTTATTCCTATTCCAAACTCCCTTAAGAATTCATATCAACAAGTATTTAACTTTTTTCTTATGTCATAACCATGAAATTTAAGCTAATAAGATAAAGATATGTTTCTCATAATATATATATCATGATAATACTTTACCATCTTGATATAAATTCAAAATATAGAACAAATAATTGTGTAAAATAATTTTAAATCTATAAAGGAAACCATAACACACTTGGTCTATATAGATATGGCTACCACTGACTTTAATATGATTCCCTTTCTTATTTACTTATACTTTCTGTGATATTACATTTATTTGTTGGATAAATAGTTTTTATATCCCGTTTATGGCTAGTATTCCCACCTATCTATATATGAATATCTTATCCTTTTCAATTTCTCAAGTACTTTCAGTCAGTTCTGACAACTTCATTGAGTACTTCTCCCAGTTCTATTTGATATTTTTCCACAATGCTTTATGAATAAAAAATATCAAAACCTAGTACATATCCTACCATTTGTGATAGGTTAAAAACTACTATGAAAATGAAATTAGATTTATATAAGAACTTATGTGATAGAATCAAATTTCTAATCATATAAAATTCTATTAATCAAAATAATATCTTCAAATGTCTCAATATGTCAAGTAAGATATATTTTATATAATGTGACATATGTAACAATTATATCATGAATTTTACCGTCTTTTATTTTTAATACCTTTTAATGAATATAACATGAGTTGATATAAGAAACCACACAGTTCAAATTTATAATATCTTATTCTTTAGAACCTATATTTCTATTTTAAGTCATTCTTAGAGGGGAATTTTTATCACAGTCATAACTAAAAGTAATACTAAACATATGTTTTCCATATATCATAAACATATTTAACATGGAAAACTATTACACTCAAATTAATCTCTTATAGAAACATGGAACACATTCATTCTTAATAACTCAAAACTCTATTATTGATTCATTAAAGTGAATAATTATTATTATGATTATTACATCACTACAAAATATATTTCTACAATGAACATAACCTATTGGAATTCATCATCATCACCAGCCATTCTAGTTACACCATATAGACAAATTCCCAAAGATTACAATTTAGTAACGTGGTCTCAACACCCAATTTACATATTACATTATCATAGGTGGTTTCTATGAAATGTTAAATTATAATTGATTTTAGGTTAAAATTTGGTGAAATGGTTTAATCATTGAGTTTTCTTTGACATAGCTTAGAATGTTCAGTAACCAAACGATCATCAAAGGAACCAAATTGCACTAAAATGTCTACTTTCTTCTTAAATACTCACAAATGGATTTAGATTGAATAGAGAATCTAACATAATATAGAACCATATTTTGGTATATGAAATCCATTTTTGAATTTTTATAAACTTGAAAATCATAGCTTTTTTCCTTTTACTACTTAATTATTGGATCCACTATTCCTATAAAATAATATTTCACATTACTTAGTGAGAATAAAAACATCTATATGATATCAAATTTCCTACATAATATGTTTCATTAGAGAAATTCCTCCTACAAAATCTTATAGAGTTATGTGTTCCTATGCCATATCATTTTCATATGGAGCCTTGAATTCATTAAAGTTCATATTTATCCCAGTATCTCATAATGTAAAAGATTCTATATTATATAAATATATTGAATAAATTGACAAATGACTTTCAATATTAGGAATAATTATGTCCTAATTAGCTTTTAGGACACATAGCTATGATGCATTATGTGTTTTCTTGAAGTATGTTTTATTATTAAAACTGAATTTTATCTAATTATTCTCATCAAAACACATGAATCTATGAAATAATGGGTTTCTATCATATTATAAATTATATAATACCCATTTCTAAATTTAGATATCACATGGTTAGGTGTTACACTATAATTTTCTAAACATGTATTTGAATTAATTAAATAATAAATGTGATAATTATAAGTTTGATCATCAATCCTCTTTTTAATACCATCATTACTCTAATTTATATAATGAAAAATGTTGTAATAGTTCTTATTTATATTTAAATGATTGATTGAATTATTTTTTAATATATTATCTGGATGACATTCATTAAGGATATTATACCTTTTAAAAAATTTATTTATTAGTTCAATTTCAAATATTATAATCTCTTAAAATAATCCTAAGAAGAATATTAATTTACCTTTATCTTCTACTTAGAATAGTTCACACATAACTTAATGAAAAAAATTTAGATGCTTTGTGACATTTCAAAATTTAATTCTCTAAAGTAATATTTTTATTGAAAGTTAATAAGTATGTATGTAAAATACCTAAGAGTTTTATCTTTAAAATGTTTGATCACACTTATCGATATATCCTTGAAAATTTAAGAAATGTTTTATTGAAAAAGAATTATCTTACCACAAAAGGTATGATTCAAGTCTTATAATTTATATTCATCTTTAATTTATAATATTGTATATTTTTTATTCAAGTATAACACTATTAAAAGTAGGATATACTATAACAAAATTTATTTAAAATTTTAGATAATGTATAATTGTGTCAAGAACATGACACTAAGATAAAGTTTTATGTGAGATTCAATATTTTTTTTACAAAAAATATCTACCTGTAAATATTGAAACCATGATATTCTCTTATCTAACTTAGGAATAACCATCCTTCAACTACGTAGATGTTCACCATAATTATTATAATCTTTAAAAATTCATTGGTACCTTTAGATAAAAATATATGAGTAACATATTGAATTTAATGTCCATGCAGCTAAAAATACAAATATTTCTTGAAATTATGAATATAAATAAATTATAATATTGTGATTTATTTTTCATTTATTTATTTTATTTACTCTTCCAGTGACTATTCTTGTCACATGTGAAGCTTATGGCCATCTCTTCATTTATATCCCCCTTAATATTTTATTTATTTTAATTTAATTTTTAAAGAACCCTTGAATATAAAAATTTAATAGGATTTTCAACCTTTTTCTTCACTTTACTCAACAAAAAGGACAAGAAACCAAATTCCCATCAATCATTATCTTCTTGGAGAAGTACATGTAAAGGATTTATGAGAATATTATTTATGATGTTAATTTTTTAATTAATAATGAATATAGAGAGTATGGTTTGAAAGGATATAGTATAAACTATTCTCTAATTGATCAATATAATTTAGCCTCTTTAAGTTAAGATCATAATTAAGTACCCATATTATTATTTCCACTTTTATTCTGCAATTACAATTTCATTTATCTTTAGCCTCTATTTATCATTTTCTAGTATTATGACATGGGTTATCATAGTGTGTGAATCCATATACTTTTTTAGCTACTCCATCACTTCAGGAATTGATGACAACATGCTGTAATATTAATTTGATGAAACCGTCATGTATATCCAAAAGGAATCCTTTTCACCTTACCTGTCTCATCGAGGTGGATGATTTGTAATGTAGAATTCTAGTATACAATATAAAATTTTATATTATAGTGAAATATACAAGAGACTTTACCACTGTTGAAAATTTGTTATTGTGAATTTTTTGTCAAATAATAACCATAGTTTACCTATGGATTCACATTCAATTTTCTATAAAAAATGTAAGTAAATATTAATACTTTTTTCTTGATTTTAGGTTAAGTGGTAATAAATTAATTTTGTTAGTCTCCCACCATTTTATCAAGCCCTAAACACCATAACCATTAGATTAAAAATATCCCATTTCTTGGATATTATAATGGAATGGATCTATATTCCAATTTAAATAATACAAAGGAGGGTCTAAAAAACTGTTCCAATGCCTTTTTTGTAGGATTTTCGTTCCAACTAATTTATTTTAAAGTTTATTGATTTATTAAGTGGAATACCCAATTAAAATAATCATATATTAATATTTCCTCATTGATTAAATCTAAGTTACATAGATTTTGGATAAGGCAATAAACCAATATTTCATAGAAGGTTAAATTTAACTAAGACCTTCATTAGAACTCTTTGAAAATTGAAAACACCCCGATGAGGGCCAAAAAATTACTTTTAACTAAGGATATATTGTAACTCAAATTCTAGAAGGTATTTTTTGATTTAATATTTTTTTAATTGATTTAGTTAATCGTATGTGTAAATATTCTATATTTTTTTATTCGCAATCTTGTTAATAATACATTGATTTTACACAATAAACTCGTTATGTATGATAAATTATATGCATATAAAATCATTTTTTAATTCATTATTAGAATGCCTAATAATTTAATTATTTCATGTGATCACGATTAATTATTCAAATAAATATACATCACATATATAAATAAAAAAATAACAATACATAGATAAATAAAATAAGTATGTGATATGACCACAAGATTCTATCTACTAGTTTGTTTATTAGATAACCCAACCATGGCCCTGAGTGAAATAACTCCTTGATCCCTTTTATAGATTTATTTTTAGCATTACTCCATTGAACTACATATTTCTTTGGTTGGGTTTCATGTTAATTTGGTTCCTAAACTACCTCCTTTCACTGGTAACTCTATTATTTACAAATGTTTTATCATTTAAAGGTGATAGGTATGAGGGGTTTTGGTTTATATAAACATAAACTTGGACATATAGTCCTATACAATATATTATTTTAGAGAATTATTTAAATATTTATGTATTTAATTTATTATTAATATTATCACTTAAAACCATGTAATAAATAATTCAATTAAATAAATCCCACACATGCAAATGCCAGTCAGGATCCTAATCAATCACAACATGTAATGACTTCACATTTAATCTTTCTTTAATTCATTTCAATGCATTATTTTTATGATAAATGTAATCAAATTGACATATTAATGAACGAATTTATTAATTATTTTTCTTAATAATATGTCCAAATTGTCCTTGTGATACCCATCCATTATTATTTTAAATAAATAAATAAATTTAAATTATAATTTAAAATACTGAAATACACGACAAGTAATAACATGGTTACATTATGTGTGACCACCTGGTAAGTTTAAATTAATTAGTTTAATATAACATATATAGGCCATGTAATGAAGAAAACATAATAGAGACCATTATGAATTAGACTAAATCAATTTACAGAATTTAATTATTACATTGTGTGTTCTGTCTGTCAAAATGTCTTGTGACTTACACTGTGTATGATTCATGTCATGTATTGTGTAATTACATGACTTTTATGCCCACACACCATGTTTTGATATACACAGAATACTTTTTTTGGGTGAAGCTTCATAGTCTACATGACATATATGACCACAAAAAATGAAATAAATATACAGAGTTCATACCATTGGAAATACTTGTTAAGTAAATGAGATATATGATAACTGGTACATGTCATGTAGTTGTAGAATTTAGAGTATAATAATTATTAAGAATTTATATCCACGCAATAGGTTGAAATTTACTAGGTGTTTACCTATTATAGAATTATACCTATTACATTGTGTATATAACCAGCTACAAACCATGTATTATGGTCTCACTTTTAATTATCAGTGTTTTGAATCACAAAACACACTTCTCTCATAGTGTACCTTGAGTGAGTTATCAAGAGTTACATGATATGCCCAACTAGCTAAATGCCATGTACTCTATCTAGTCACCCCACTAAAATGGTATTCAATAAGTGGTGTGTAATGATACCACATAGTTGACCACACAACATGCGATGATTTATGAGGGAATTCAAACCATGTGTTGTTTCATGGAATATACACCCTCCAGAAATAATAAAATCCCTATGAAACCACATATCAGGATAACAGTTAGTTATTTTTTGTGAAATAACACTATGTATTGATCCACATGATGTGAAGTGATTAGAATAACTTATTCCTTGTGTAGTGAAGTACAATTACACAATTTGTAATTAATAATTACACACCATGTATTCATATCGTCTAGACAAATACTTTATCACCTATGGATGGGTTCTTTGAGGATTATTCAGCTGTTCTTTGGTATTATTAATTCAAACCATCACATTATCTCAACTTTTTGGATTAATTATTTTTTTTGAAAAATAAGAAAAAAATGAATAAATTTATCAATAAATAATGAATAATTATAAATTATAATATGAATACATTGATATAACTTAAAGGTTTAAGGGAATATTGGAAGTGGTGGGTCGGATCCCAAAAATGAGTTTTCATTAATTTAAATTGATAATATCTGAAGATCATGATGATGGAAACCCCATAATATCATAGTGGGTATCTTTCCCATTAAATTGATAATTAATCTAAAATAAGAATTACATAGAACAAGATACATATTTATGACTAATTTCAATGTCCCTCTTTTTGTAACATTATTGTATTTGAGAATAAAAATTTGGATTCCTTCAGTTTCATGCACATACACTTGATGAATCTATAAACAATTCCCTTGGTATTTCAGATGTTAGTGCAGAGAAATATAGTGGTTCACATTGTACGCCATCGATCACTACAATTAATGTCTATTATTATCTCTTGTTCTTGATAGAGAGAAATATATACCTCTAGGGATTGATGGAATTTATTAAGCCTCTCTGTTATACACAATTAATCATCTCCCCTAAAACAATATAAATTAAAAAATATATAAAAAATTAATATTTCATAACTATGCAAATGTTCTTTATAAAATATTATATCTAATATATTACCAATGTCTATTTTTGTTGTAATTATTTTATAATAACACTTGGATTTTCTCATATTTAGATATAATTTGTAAAATAAACAAATCAATATTTATTTAAATGATATTAAATAAAATATGACATTTCGATCACACCCTTAACTCGGTTAGTCAATCCTCCTATGAATTTATCAAACCTTGAATTAAAAAATATTTATTTAAATGAATATGTAAATAAATGATATCAATTTAATAAAAAATAAATATTATATTCACAAAAGTCATAAATAAATATTTATTTTAATATTCACATAATTAAATAATTTTTTTAGTAATATATTTACTGAACTAGTGAATAAATAAACATTTATTTATTACCTTGGGAATAATAAATAAGTGATAATATTCATCTCATACATTTTCAACATGAATATATGGTGATTGAATTTATACGATTAAAAATACTTGAATGATCATTATTCCACAAGTCAAGAAGAATATATATTCTTATTATTTAAATTAAATATAATTAAATGATATTTTGGATATACTTAGTGTGTGACCCTCTAGGAATTTTTCTCAGTGGAATTAAGAGAACATACATATTGTCCAAGATCAGTGTCTAGTATTATGTGAATACAACTATAGTGAAAGAAGATAATGGTTCAACACTAACAACATCCACATGAACAATATGGTGTTATATAATCCCTTTGTATCAATATTTCATCAAACATGATTCACAGTTGTGTCATCACCATGTACACTTAATTAAAATTTATTTTAATATCCTAAATAAACTCATCAACTAAATTCAATGGAAATTTATTTAATCAAACATTTTCATTTTAATAAAATTTCCAAAGATAACTTTATCTATTATCTCTAAAAGGGAAAATATTTTCTTGACTTATTCCATTAATTCCATATCACTTATGACACACCCAATGTAAGCTACCTCCCCTAGAACGCAGGTCATAATAGTTTTCATCTGTACATAAAAGTAAAATATTCATGATACACATTAATAACATTCTTAAGACCAAGGAACAATACACACACCAACCGACATGATTATTAAATGACATATAAACTTATTGAATTTATATTTTAATATTTTTCTCTGTAACATATCTTCTTGGATATTACCAAGTGGGAAATTTATTATAATATGTTTTAATGTCTTATGATCCTCTAAAACCTAATTTTCAAATACAAAATGTGTTTCATATGACATATGTTATCTTTTGAGCATAAGAAATATGTTTGATAATGTTGTCCCAATATATCTAGGATCTCATTATAGTGGGAAAATACTCTAACCTTTCAATTTTAAAGATACTCTAAGGAACTTATCACATCAATGTTATGTGTAAGAACAATAATCAAATAATAGAATATTTATCGAAATTATGGTAATAAAAATTAAAAAGTTAATTAGTTCTATAGATCTAACTAAAAACATATTGTAGTGATGATCTTCTTATGGAATGTTTCTATAGGTTTATTGATAGGAACTAATACCTAGGATGATATTTGAAATATTCCATATATCATTTTATATGTTATTATTTCTTATTCACTACCAAATGAGTCTGATAACCTATCCAATTACTATATAAGATTATTGCGTATCAGGTTCAACCCCAATATCCATGATTTTGTTTGAATGGATGGATGAGAATTCCTAATCTTTTATCTTTTTTTTATGGCCACAACTATTGTTATATTTTTGCGGTAATGTGGTGTGGTTATAGGTGGATGTAACATGTTGTAATTTTAAGAGGTTATGGTATAAAGTTGTAGTTTTGGTTTGAGTAATTGTAAGGGATGATAGTTCCATTATATATATTTTTGGAATAAGAGAGTTTCTAGATTAGTTTGGAAGTGGATTTAGGGTACCTCATCTATTATTTTTCATGATTTATTATAATTATATTGATTATTGTTATAGATAATATAATTCTGGAGAGATATGCTAATAGATTGGAATAAGATGGTAACAAAAGTTAGTTTCATTATTTATTAATGGAATATTTTGTATAATTATCCTACATTTTCATTAGTGTTGTTGGGGAGAAATATATTGAGTATATTTGTTTTCTTACCCATACTTTTATATTTTTTTGTAGATTTTCAAGATGATGTTGGAGAATGTGTTAGACCTCACATGCTCGTGGTGTGGTGACGTTAAAATAGAATTCCTATCTTTTTAGTAGTACCCTTGTTTTATTATATTATTGTAGAGAAGTAATGATATTTTAACTTTATATGTAGTCATAGGAATTTTAATATTTTTGGGATATTGGGCTTATTTCTTCTACGGTGTTTAATATTGATTGGTTGGTTTCTTTTATTTTTATAATTTGAAGAGTTTAATGCCCCCATATAGAATTTCATATAATATTTACACTAATCATTGAACAATGACATATTATTGGTCAATTTTAAAGGTTAAAATAAACTCAAAAACTCACCTTGGAGAGGATAAAGTGAAGTTTGGAAAAAAATAATGATTTTATAGCTATTTTTTCCTTAATATATAGTTCATAGTATGCACTTGTGAGGAATTTATTATATTTGTAGATAAATGATTTTATTTTAATATAACATGTGATATAGGCTAGAGAGACCACAAAATTGATTCAAGGATCCTTGTGATCCAATATAATGACCCTAAAAGAATATTAAAAATATCTAAGCAATAGTGCACTGATTGTGGGTTAAAAATTAGTTTATATATATGTGTCATCATTTATTATTATTATGATTGAAATTAGATTTTTAAGGATGTGATGATGTTATTATGATTACTTGTGCTATTTTATGTTAATATAGACATTGTTTGTCTTGGGGTTCTTATATTGTTGATTTTTTTATATTACTTGAAACCATAAGGGAAAATTGTTCATAGTAAGGAAAAATTCATAATGGTCAATGAAATGATTGTGATTATTATATATTTTTATCTTAAAATTCTATAATTATGTTCTTAAAATAGTGTATTTATTTATGATTAATTACACATTGTTATGCTGTGAGACATTTAACCTTGTGAAAATGGATTATTTTTTAAGCATGCTTTTTATTGATATTGTTAATTATTTATAATATACCATTCCATGTGATGTGTTAAATTAATTATAAAATTTTATAGGTTTGATGCACAAATTATATGATGAATAATATAATAAATACAAATTAATTTTATGAAAAGAATGCATTTAATTAATAGTTATTATTATCAACGTATTTAAAATATAATATTTAAAGATATATTGAAATATATGACAAGTTAAAATATTATTTTTAAATATTGTGGTATAAGATTTATTTATGATACATTGTTTATCATGATATTTTTCGTTATTATAAAAGTTTGATTAAATGTTTTTGAAATCCCAATATATACCACTTTACCTCACTTTTTTAATAATTAACATGTTTGTTTGGGCATGATAACATGAAATATTGAAATTAACCATGTGATAGGTAAAATTTCATCGACATTAATAAAAAGGCATGTTAATTAGTTTTAATAAATAGATTAGTAAAATAAAGTTTTTTTTTCTTGTCTTTTAAAAATATATTTTCCCATAGGATCAATGCGTCCACATTGGGGGGGGGGTAAATTAGTGTGAACAACTATTTATTAATTAAAAATCCTTTCTTTTTCCTTTTTACTTTTTAGAGTGAGTGGATCTTAATACATAATATCACACATAGATTTCATGCATTTAATAAATATAGAAACAAAAATTAATAAAACCCAAAAATATTTATGTGGCCCACTCACAATTTTTAAGATAGAACACAGGGCGTGGTAGTTATTATCCCACACATATAACTTGTTTTTTATTATTAAGAACAAGCAAATTAAAAAGAATTTTCTTGAACCTATGTACCTAACACCAACTAGATTACAATGAATGAGACGAATTGGATCTATAATAACCCACTTTCATTTATTCATAGACACTAACACCAAATGATCCTTTCATTAAAATATATTTTTTTGGTTATTATTGATAAAATGTATATAATAAAACCATGAGCCTCTATTAGAATAAATATATATGATCTTCTTCATTATATGAGTAACAATCTCCTCATAACTATAAATTTTATTCTTTTTCTTGAAGAATTTAAACACACAAGGTATTCAATAATAGTAGTGTTGACCTCTCAATATTTATATTTCCATAATAAAGCATCAATGTCCAATTGATATTCATAATTTTATGGGGTATTATATCTTATAAACACACTTAACTTATTCTCTTGAACTACCAAAGTATTCTTTAAAATATGGTACAAACACTAGTATATATCTTTACTTTTTATTCTTTGTCCCTAAGTATATTTAGATGTTTTAGGATGATACCTTCCACTCACTATGATTTAAATCACCATTTAAATTTTATAATCCTCACGAACCACATAGATATTTTACAACACTTTTGAACAGTCCAATGTTTATGAAATATTAAAATCAGATATTCATTCATAATATCTTTTCTACCAGTTAAGTATCATCCAAGAATAATTTAAAAACAATCATCTAAGATATTTAAACGTATTATAATTTGTAAACATTCTCTAATATAATTCAAGTATATTCTCATATCTCTATGATCTTATAATTTAATTCTCTATAAATCTCTGTAGTTTTTTCTTTCCATCAAGATACAAAAAATTCCAATTCATCTTTACTATTTGTGCATGCATACAAGAAAAATTTATTGTGGTGAAAAACTATTTCTCCATACATAATATCCTTCTTAAAATCTCAGTACTATTATTAGTTGTAATTCTTCCTTAAAACTCTACATAGTGATATTTATTCACTAGATAAAATCTTATCATCATCACATTTTAATCTTACATTCATATATAAAAAAATATTTTAATCTTATTTGATATTGATAGGAATATTATGTATCAATTAAAATCCTATATAAAATCTTAAACATTATTAAATTTAATTTTATATGAGCCAAATATCTTCTTATGTATTCTTTCAAAAAATAAAAATATCTCTCATGTATCCTAAAAATTAACATTGCTTATGCTATGAATTTTTTTGTTAATATTAATCATCACTATATTAATATCATGTATTCTATGAGTTATTTTTACATATTAAAATTTAGATTCGGGGTTACTCTTATATATCCCAATATTTTTCAAATTATTAATCTGGGAGCTCTTAGAAATTCCTTTTAAAATTTTTTCCATTACCTCCATGATATTATCTATGAACTACAAATAAATCCAATCATTTTAAAAACATGTATATTGTAATATTTAGATATTTTTTGGATCTAAGTCAAGTTAAATTTAGGGTACTCTTTTTTCTTTGTATTGATTAATTTTCATTTGGGTTTTACATTGTTGTTTGTTTATTTAAAAAATGAGAAAATTGGAAAAAAAGTGGTTGTGCATGGTTGGCGCATGGTTAGGGAAATTTGTGCACCCCAACCCATTAAACCATGAAACTATAGATTGAAGGGAATCACATGGTTAGAGAAAAATTAGCAAAACCATGTTCCCCTGCAAAAAAAAATGTGCGTGGGAATTAGAGTCACATGAAAATTAGATTTTTAATTAACCAAACCCTATAATTAATCCCAAATCAACCCTCATTTGACCCTAGGACCTATTTCATGATTTTGGAGCTCCCCCAATACTTTCCAATCCTTCTCAAACTCTATTATTTGTGATTTAAATCCTGAGTTGAAGATCCACACCCCCTCCCAGTAAGAGGATCCTATCCCATTGCTTTTCTATTCCTCCTCCTTTGTTTACAGTTTGTTTCGTTGATAGTTATCATATATTTTTTTAGATCTAGATCTAGATTTGATAAATATAGATCTAGTCTTGTGGATTTATATCTAGACCTAAGATATCTTTAATTATTAAATCTTGATTAAGGGTTATAGATTCATATCTAGATTTTTGCGATTATACTGCTCAAATATTGGGGAATTATGTTGGGAGAATTCTCGTTAATGAATTGAGGTACGTAGTATATAATTCAAATCCCAAATTATTTATTTAAATTACATGTATGTAGTTATAGTATTTATATTTTATATTTAGCAATTGTTCCGTTGATAAATAAATTAATTTGGAGAATTAATTAATTGAGAAGATCTAAATTGGGGATTTTAGGAATTATGGATTTGGAGACAACTAATTGTAGAATTAATTATGAGATGTAGAGATTTTTCACTTGGAGATAATTAATTGATGAATTAATTATGATTTTTTGATATTGGGAATTAAGGTAATTAATTATTAAATTAATTATGGTATTTTGAGTTGTGAATTTTGATTAATTAATTTATGAATTAATTAATGGTTTTGATATAATTAATTAACTGAGTAATTAATTTAGGGGATTTAGGTGATAAAAAAGTTGTTTAATTAGTAGTTAAATTGATATTGATAATTAATTGTTGAATTAATTATGCGATGAATGGTAATTTGGCCATTTAGTTGTAAAATATAGAATGGAAACATGGTCATTCAAAAGTGTGATATGTGAATCGTAACATGGGAATTCATGTATGAATGATAACATGGTCATTTAGTTGTAAATTATAGAATGGGAACATGGTCATTATAATGTCTCAAGTATGAATGCTAACATGGTCATTTAGTTATGAATTAAATAATGGGAACATAGTCATTCAATTGTGTGATGTGTGAATAGTAACATGGGAATTCAAGTATGAATTAAATTATGGAAACAGTGATATTATTTTTTAGATATTATATTATTGGGGAATACTTCAGGATCCAGCATGAGCCAAATTAGGGATTGAAGAATATGTTTTTATGAGAATCTAGTAGTTATGTGGTTAAATAAATATTATTTGATAATGTGAAAACTATTTACTTATGAATTTTAATTATTTTATTTATACAAATCAATACACTATTATTTTGATGGATATTGTTTCATACATAGTTGGTGGTGGACTATTGAGTTTTACTCCCACCCTACTCAGGCTTCTTGATCGGTACCAAAATAAACTTTATGTTTTCTTTATAGGTTAAGGGCAACCGAACTGAGTTAGGTGGCTAAGTTGGGATGAATCATGGATCGGGAAGTATGATGCACTTTGAGGTCTGCTTAGAGAGTCATTTGTGTCTTTATTTTGAGTTTTGTTTTACACACTTGACACATAAATTAACATTAAATTTATTATTCTTTAGTTGGATATTGTATTTACTACTTTGATTATCCTGAGTTACTGGTATTGTTATGGATATATGTTATTACTCTATTTTTTAATTATTTATGCTAGTGTATTACTCTAATATAAGAGGGTATAATATCCCCATTGTTAAATTATTAGACCCTAAATTCTATTAGACATCATCTGGCATATGGGGTGGTACTCTTGAGGTCATGTAGTGAACTAGATTGGGGCATCAGGGCGTAGAACCTAGTCTAAGATGTTATAAAGTGGTGTTAGATCTATGTTTTATTTTCTTTTTATTTTTTATTACTATTCGGGAAAGGTATAAAAGATACTAGGATGTGTCAATCCTTGGTTATAAGCTCGTGAATTGGAGTAGATAACCCATGCATGGGGGAGAACCCAAGTACCCAGAGTCGAATTGTTGTTTTTAATGATTTCAGATACAACTGAATATTATTTCACCATGTGTGATGCACTTGTTGTGTGCAATTATTAATTATGTTGAGATTTTATGATATTTTACTTATGGAATAGAATGGAATGGTATATTAGTTTACATGAATCATTCTAGGAACATAAGGTTATTATGACATGAATCATTTTAGGCATGCACAAAAATTAGGTCATGGGTAAGTTGTTGAACTTGAACTATTTTTTCTTTCTTGTTAAATTGAGATGAAATTGGTGCCAAAAATGAAATTGAGAAACTTTTTAAAATGATGAAATATGTTAATTAATGGGTTTCTAAATGAGAAACTTGAATAAAGAGATTGTTTTTACCCTTTTTAACTAGGACCTAGGTGTAGGATGGTTAAGAGTAGTGATAACACCTCAGTTTTGGCCATGTGGCAAGGGTTTGGGAAAATACTACTGTGGCTTTAGTTTTTCTATCTTAGATAAACATGTTGATTTTTTGAACTATGTGCTTAGGTGAGTGTTTGGAATTGTAGAGAGTATGCCTCTATGATGATGCTTATTGAGAGGAAGACCCGAGGGCATGTCTATGAGTGATCCTCTAGTGTTGGAATGTGTAGAACAAATTGTGCCTAGGGAGGATGTAGGGGATAATTTTCGATAGAAATTTCCCCAATTCATGAAATTAATGTGAAGAGACCCATGGTGGGTTGTGAAGAGTATTTCAGATCTGAAAAGGGAGTTCCAGTTGACACACCCTCAAAATTTTACTTGAGAGGGTGTACTTGAAGGATCTGAGTTCTGAGTTGAGTCCTTTGAAACTATACTTCACCACTTAGATAATTCTTCTAAAGGGGATGGTCAAGTTTTTGGCTTATATGATACAATTATCAGTGTAGCACTAGTGGGAATTTCAAGAATAGACTATATAGGCTGATGGTATGTTATGGAAGTAATTTTTTAAGAGTTTCCTAATTAAATTCTATCTAGAGACAATGAGTTTATAGAGAGCTCTTATGTTCATGAGGTCGACTATAGGAATATGTCCATGATGGACTATGATGTGAATTTTAATGATTTTTGATGCTTTACATCAGGGTTGGAAGGGGATGAGACAGCTATGAAAAGGCATTTTTAGGATTAGCTTAAATATGAGATTAAGTCCCATGTGAAGCATTACAGTTAATGCAGTTTTATAAGGTGGTGGATTAGGCTCTCACAGATGAGGGAAACTTGAAGGAGGATTCCAATTAAAGACATATAGTTTCATCCAGATTATTAGGAGGTATAACTTCAAAGAGTAGGAAGTGTTTCTACGATAGTGTCATCTAGGGAAGTTTTAAATAGAGTACCCCGATAGAGGGATCAATCGCACATGACCTTGATCGAGTGATCTTTCACAAGTGCGGTAGATCAGGAAGCTTTCACAGATAGAACCCCCAAAAAATAAAATATTTGAATTCTTTTGGATTTATAGGACATCTTTAGAGGTTATATAGGACCTATTAATATAGGGAATGTGAGGGTGTAGATAGGAAGGATTAGAGTGTGGGAAGGGGGTCCTCAACACCATATTGGTCTGACAGCTTGAGTTCTACAAGGTGAGATAGTATAGGTTGTGGATGTGGTGTTTTTGGGTAAGAGTTCATATATCATAAGGGTAGTATAACTCAGTGGAGTAAGATGAAATCACATGGAAGAGGGTAGGGTATTTTCATGTGGTGCATCTTATACTTGTGGATAGTGAGGCTGGACCGTTGACAATGAGAGGTACTATTCTTCTAGCTTCTACTTTAGTTAGTGACTTATTTTATATTGGTTCCTTTTATTCTTTTATATCTGAAAAACATGTTAATGGTTTCAACATAGATATAGAGTTTTTGATTATGGTTCTGACTATAGATACACCATTGAGAGTATGGTTTAGAAACATCTATTAATGAAAGGGGATTTCTACTGATATTGGTGAGTATCATTTTTGTTGGATTTATACATCATTGACATATTGATCTTTGATCAAATTATGTATATTGATTGGATAGTCACATAACAAGGCCACGTTGATTGTTACTAGAGGAGATTAAATTTTACATCTCCTAAGGGTGACACATATAGTAACTGTGTAGAGTGGGATATATAGGTGGGATGAGTAGGGCTAATTACTCAATAACTAGCAGAGATCACAACCCATGATTCTAGTCTATGGGTAGATGATGGAGGTGTAAAGGGGGTTGTATTTACACCAATGGTGGACCAATTTTAGGATGTATTTCTAAATATTTTTTGGATATTCCACCAGAGAGATATGTGGAATTCACCATTAAGGTCATGTTGGGGGAAGATCTTGTTTCTATTCCACCATATATAATGGAACCTATAAAGCTTCAATAACTTAATACATAGTTGGAGGAGTTGGATGATAATAGGTTTATCCAAACAAGTACATCTTCCTGTGGTTAAAATATGCTATTTGAAAATCTATTTGTTGAGAGTTTGTGCTTATGTGTTTATTACCCGATGTTAGAGCAGATGACTATGAAGAACTAGTATCCTCTTCCACATATCAAAGATTTGTTTGGCCTGTTGATGGGAGATTTTATCTTTTCCAATATAGACATGAGATTTTGGTTCCATAATTCATAGTTAGATTTATTATTACACTAAATAGCTCATCAAATTTTCTCACATCCAACTTCTTTTACCTTATATAGATTAATAGATAGATTCTGCAAATGATGCATCAAGTATAAATATAAACTCAATTTCCCACTTTATATAAATTCTTCATTTTCATTCCTAAAAAATTATATACTCTTTGAATTAAAATCAATGGAAATATCTCACACGTTAACCTCTTAATATAAGAATATATATAAAATAGAAGCTCTCAGTATCTTTACAAATTTCTCAATCTAGTGAGTTCTTCTATCTTCCCATTCAATTATTTTTTCTTCTTTACTAAACACATATTAATATCCTTACTAGGATAATACTATCTCCATCGAACATTATAATCTCAAAAAAATATTAATATCATTTATTATTGGAAATGAATTCAAGACATCATCATACAAGGGACTAAAAAAATAATGATATGAATGATGTAGGATTTAATCTTGTTTATCAATAATATAACTATAATTTTTAATTAATTTTCCAAGTGATAAATATTTTTTTGAAAAAAAAATAAATATATCCTAAAAATATTTGTTTAAAATATTTTATTAAATGATATTATTTTAGTTTTTAATTATATGAATTGATGTGCTATTTGGTGGTGTTAAACGTTTTTGATTTTACTATTATAAACAATTTTTTATATGATTTATTCTTGTAATAAATATAAAGTGGAATGTTTTTTAATGTGAATATTTTAATTTATTTTATTGTCTATGATAGAAATTGTGATGCCTTGATTTCAATAAATATTAGTTAATTTTTTTTCTTTACATGGATGTTGAAATGGAAGATTTTAATATTTTATGGTTTGAAGGTGAATTTTTTTATTTGTGGTGGTTTTCAAATAATGTGTGGTGTATAAAACAAATTATTTACAAGATATTATGAAATTAATTTTTGAAAATAAATTTCAATTTTTAGGGATTGATGTGTAGGAACCTTAGGATAACATGATGAGTCGGTTGTAAAGTGGATTATTATTTCACTGAAAGGACTAATTTTAAATATTTTCATGATTTCATGTTATTTTCTTTAAAAATTAGCCTGGTTGATGAGTGGAAAATGACTTTACTTATTTTTTTGTGATAAATAATTTATTGATTAGAATAAATATTGAGAGGAAATTTTTCTGAATGAAATTAATTTATATTTTGGTGAAATATTATAATAAGGATTTTAGTTAGTTTATAAAGATAGTGGTATTCTTAAAGGTTTGACATGTTTTTTATAGGATATGGATGATATTTTTAGTTATTTTGATGATATTTAATTATATGTGTTAATGTTTATTATGTTTTACATTTTTTAATGAAATATTGATAATATTCATTTATAACACAAGGAATGAGACAAGAGAGTATAATGTTTTTCATAAAGTTCAATTGGATTTCCAAAAGTAATAAGAATAAAATAATATTGGAATGTAATAAAAAATTATCTGAAGATACTAACCTAAACATAAATTTGGTGAAAACCTTTTGAAATTTCCATGTTTATTTGGAAACAAGTTTTCTTTACGACATGGAACAATTATGGTTGATGATTAATCGTGGCATTTAAAATGGGATTTCTCAAGGAGGGTTTCTTTTTTCATTAAACACAGAGAATATTTCAAACACATAAAAGGGTGGAAACAAGGAAGAGTTTTAAGGGTTTTATTAAGTAGGGTTTATTGTGTAAAATTTTGGAACTTTATTCTAGATATTGATTTTTCAATTCCCAAGTTGATAAATATGTGTGAGAGTGATATTTTCAGTATTATTTTATGAAATTGATCTAATAATGGGTATTTTCTCTATATTTGAAGGATTAAGATGTGCTAAGAGAGCATGAAAAGAGACTAGGAGTTAAAATATAGCCATAAACTAGGTTATAAGAAAGGTTATGTGATTGTTTTGAGTTTCATGGAATTTGATTTGGGTTGGTGAGTGGTGTGATGTTCTTTTAAGAATATTATATGATTTTGGGATTTAGGTGTTAGTGAATTTGGATGCCCAATGACAATCTAGTTAATTTTTTTATTTAATATTACAGAAGAAAATTAACAACATGAGTTATTCAATGTTTTTAATGTTTGTTGAATATATGAGAGGAATTTATTTTTTATAGTGGTTTAATGGGAAAATGATGATTGACGAGTTATGATAGTGAATATTTTATTTTGTTATTTAAGTATTTTATTGTTATGAAATCGTATTCTTTTATTAATAATTTTTTAAAATTATTTTGAAATTATAATTTAATATATAAATATTTTTGAGTGTATTAGTTTTTAAAATCTATTTCTTGAATATAGCTAAATAGTTTGGAAATATCGAATTTTTTTATATTTGAAAATTCATGGTTGCATATTTTTTTTTGATTCTAAAATTAATTTCCTTTTTTTACTTGCACTATAATTTAATTTCAAATGAAAATTAAAACCATTTATCATATTTTCCTGAATATAAAAAGTAATTTTAACAAATGAGAATGATTAAAAATGGAATATAGTTTTGAAAATGATTTAATTATTTAATAATCTAATGAAAATTTTATATAAGGATTTAGGTATTTTGAATATGTTTCTCTTCAGTTTCTTACATGGAATGCTGTTTCCAAAATAGGTGGGGATACTAATTAGTCGAGTTATGGGTTTGTGTATATAAATATATTTTATACGACCATTTTTAGAGTTTGTTTAGTTTATTGATATGAATATTATATTAAGGGTGTAATATTATATCATAAAGTGGGTTTTTTATTTGTTATTGGGAGTGAGAGAGTTTTTTGGTGGAGTATAATCATAAATTTTAAATGTATAATATGAGGGGAATATTAGTGTGATTTGAAACCATAATTTGTTTACTGTTTTTTAGTTTGATTTCTTGGGACATGATCAGGGATGAGGTATGAAGTATATTGATTGTATTTATATAATATGATAAATAATTAATCACGGTCGGTAGTGTGGTTATATTTTAGATTGTGTTTTTAATATTTAAAATACGATTTTTTAATCATGTAATTTAAGGATCATGTATTTTAATTATAGTCCTTATTGTTTTTGAGGTGCCTATTTTAGGTTTCTGATATAAAGGATCCTGTTTTAGAGGTATCTCATGTGTTAGTTTGGATTTGAGGTTTTATTTTTTTTCTAATCATATGATTTATAATGATTTCATATGTTTAGAATAATTTAATAGGTGTCTAATATAATGACCTAGATTTTTTATAAATTACATATCAAAGAGTTTTGAGGTTTATGTAACACCCTGAGTTTTTTAAAAAGGAAACTTATTTTTATATACGGCTTACCACACTGAACCTAAATAAACCATGATTATTTAAATATTACCATTATAACTTAACAGTTAAGTTAGAAGGTATGAATACTAGTTTACGAAAAATGTTCACGATGGACCTAATTGATATAAATTTATTAATAAATGGTTTGGAAAGAAGTAATTATTTTCTAGGAAATACATTTTATTCTTTAAAAATACATTTCCTTCAAAATGTTTTTTATTTATTTTTGTGACAAAATTTTATAATTAATGTATATAAATTTTAGAATTTTTATTATATAAACTTAAAATAGGTTTTTAAATCATTATATTAAAATAAAATTAGAGTGATTTGTTTGGATTTTTCTGGGATTTGAGTAAATTACCAATTTTTTCAAATATTATCATTTATTTTCATTAAAAAAATTATTTTAAATGTGGGAATATATTTTTGATTTGGTATATAAGTTACATGAGAAAAAATTTTATTTGTATTAATATACATAATTTTATTTGAATCATTAATTTTTATGATTTTGATATAAGTTTGTTTTTATGCTTAAAAACATGGATTTCTGCAAACTATTTTTATATGCATAACATTTATTAATTTTAATTAATTAAAATAAGACCTAGTGATGAAATATTTGAATCTAATTTATATATTATACTTATTTTTGTATGAAATTAAATTTATATAATGATGATTATTAGTTATTGAGTAGATATAAGAGCATCCATTTCTTAAAAAAATTATATCTTGAAAAACTGTTTTCTGACAGATTTTACAGGATTAATTTTAAATTTAATTCTCCCAATTATATGATTTAAATTTGAAAAAATTGATTCGATATTTTTAATTAACATAATTAATATTTAATTAGTAAGTTCAACATATTTTTTTTTCATAATGAATATTAAATAATAAAAAAACTAGTTACCGTGGGGAAAAAAATTTAAAAGTGAGAAACCTTAAAGGAAAATAGAATATTTGTTTAAACAATATGTATTATTAAATGGTGGAAGTTTGGATCTAATATATCAAACTTTCACTCTATTATTTATCAACTATGGAGGCACATGTCTTAAGACTGACTTCCCATTATTGACCTGTTTTGGGTATTGACAACAATTCCACTCCATCTCACTAATAAAAGGTAACCTCATCTACTTTTTCTTTATACATAAAAAGATAACTAACTTAGAAAATACCTACGAATATTTTTTTTTTCTTCCTTACCCATGAGGATTTTTTTGATTAGAAATCCAATATAGGGAGGCTTCAGGTATAATCTTAAAGAGGTGGTCTGAAGATGTTGTATCATTCTAAACCAAGAATCATTGATTTATTTATTCCTACACCCCATTAAAATATTAATAAATATTAATGATATAACAAAATAATTATATCCCATATACTTTGATGTTATTATGTTAATTTAATAACCTACATCCATCTATTCTTCCCTCAAATGAGAAACAAATCCATCATTCATGTGTACGAAGGACCATTGCTACATGAATCGATGAAACTTGTTTTCCATAATCACCTATCATGTTTGTTCATGATGATTTATTTAATGATTATAATTAATATTAATGAAATATTAATAATTGTTTAAAATAAATATATCATAGACGTTATTTCATTACCATCGATTGAAAAATGCTAATGTCGTTCTTGTGTATGGAGAACTACCACCCCATAGAGATATTTGATTTGTTTTTTTACCGAATCACATCGATAGAATATATAAGTGTATTTAAAGAAATAATATGATATTTATTATATAATTACCATTATTTAATTATAAAATAACACTTACATTCTTCCTATTATGATAGTTGAAAAATTGAATTGTTACTCATGCTTACGTACGACCTACCGTCTCTGTGATTGTAATGTAGTTCATTTTTCATAACTATCATTCATGATTGATTTTAAAAGTATAATTGATTTATAAAAATGATAATTATTCTCTGTTTATTATTTTTGAGATGATTAAGTAACAATCTATTTGACCTCAGTTGATTTTCCAATGTGACTTGGACATATGATTAGAACATCATCAAAATGTCCGACTTGAACCTAAATGATTAAGTAATTGAATATAAAATGATAATAATTAAAATAAAATACACCAATTTATTTGGTTTATGACCATTATCTATCCAAATAAATCTCTCTATCTCTTTAAAGTCATGCAATATTTCTGAATTTTATATATGTCTCTCACATATGTCATTGTATTTTCTTCTATTCCTCTAATAGGGTATACATGCCTTATGTTCATATCTTAAATGTATTCATTTTGAAATTTTCATTGATTATTACACGAGGAAAGATTATGAAACCCATTTTCTTTCCAATGGTAATTATTTTGTTTATTCGTTATGATTTATTTAAATTTTTTGGAACACATAATCATGAACATTTTACGTTGGGTTCTCCCAAATATCACTCCAATGAATTCGGTAATGCTTTAGTCTCATGATATGCCATTCATGGGATTAGGGAGTAATATTAATCCATTATTGGACTTTTTATAAAATGTGATATTGTATAGGATGTTATCCTTGATACATTTTTATGTCTTGTCTTGTGTTGATGCAACATTTATTATGGTATAATGATCTTTTGATACCATGTACCTTATGTTATGCTTCCATTTGAATACTCAAGAGCCTTATATTTTATGATATCATGTCTTACCCTAGTCTCACATGTTATGTTTCCCTATAATGTTTATTCCATTATTGGGATTTTTGTCTCACCCCTTTCTTTATGTATTCCCTAGGTTATCTATTGTAGTTTTAGAATGTCAAATTGATTTTGGAGATCATAATAGAATATAAAATATAAATATAATGGTGTGTTTACATTAAATGTATTATAAACCTTTTCTTCCAAATACAATAGGCCTCACAATACATATTTTGTATTAATGTATATTATTGTTAATATCTTTTCAAAAATATGTGTAAATGTCTTGGGTCCCTAAAGTTGGTATCAGAGGAATATCTAGTTATTTTTTGAGGATTAAGATTAGAAAAATTTATTGAAATCCTTAGGGATAATAATAAAAATAAGGAAACATTCATACATTTTGGTAATGTATAAATTAAGCTTTTTCCATAAAAATACATCCCTATATGGATAATTCAAGTGGATGTGGATCTAGAAAAATTTTACCTAGGGGAAATAACCTCGAAAAGTCAGAATTGTTCTAGACTTGATTTCCACATCGTGCATAACAATTTGCCTCATTGTGCACCCAGTTTGACACTCCCAGGTGATATAATTTAGAAATCCACAAAACATATTATGAACTATTATGAAGGATTTTAACAAGAAGTTAGGTTAGAAAAACTAATAGAAAAAATTATAATGGATAACCTATATTGAAACCAAGAGACTCATAAGTCAAGATATACATATTATTTATATGTTATTCCTTCTACGTTTGTAATTATCCCTTTCATGGCTAATGTATTCTTATCTTGTTTTTTAGTTAGTGGATTAAAATAGAAGAAACCATTCTAATAACGAACATGATAGATAGTGTGATGATTTCCCAAATGATATTCCTAACCTTTTGTGAGTGAAATATGAGATGTTCATGGAAGTACTAGCTTAATTATCTCAAGTTATGAATAATAAATTTAATCATCTAGAACACACACTTCTTCTTAAGAAAGATAAAGTTGTAATTGCGAATTTTATATTATAAAGGCCCCATAACATTAGTAGATATTATCATCCTCTCATCAAGGAACAATGAATAAAATAAATTTATAAGATATTATTTATCATCCAATGCATAGATAAATAGAAAGTCATGTTTTCCATTTATCACATTGAGGTAAAATATAATCCAAGGTAGATGCTGATTAAGAACACAAAGTCCAAAAAATGATGTTAATTACATGGAATAATAACATATAAGTTAAATGTTTTTCAATTAATATATTCCATGATCTATCCATATTAAAATTGAGTGGTAGTTCCCCTGTATGAAGAGAAAGGAAGATGAGTATAACTTGGCATCCCAGGAAAACCTTTCTAGGATTTCATGGTATTTATCTAGCTTTGTCACTAACACTAAATGTAAGGTGGAATGTTTCTTTAGATGGTGAAATATGAGTATGAAAGTAATTAGATATTCAAGAATTTGGAAATTATAAAGAGATTTCTCATTTTACCTCAATGTTTATATAAAGGTCAGTGACTCTTAGTAGTCTCGTTGGACCGGAGGAAAAAAAATTTAAAGTGGAGTTTTCCTTATGAGTATAAATAGATGAATCCCATCAAGGAAAGGGACCCAAAAATAAAAATTTTAAAAATAATGGGAATGATTATTTTAGAAAATTTCTAATGGTAACTGAGAGATGATTCAAATATAGAAAATAGAGGCACCAGGCCTATCAATTCTAGAGGGAAATGAAGAATCACACTAGTATAGAAGAAGAAAAGACTATCAAAATCAACAATTATCCTATAAGAATGTTTTTAGATAGATAAGAACATGGGAACTATGCCATAAAATTCCCTAATACAAGGTCTTCCCAAGAAAATCAAAAAATACAACCTCTAAGGCCTAGAGAGAAAGGAAGGGTATATGCTATCACTATTGCTCAGGTAGATCCAGAAAATGATGTAATGATTGGTACTTATTCATTCAATAATAATTAATGTACACTTTGACTCTGTTTATTTGTATTCTTTCATATTTTTCATGTTTAGTTGAACTATTCACATACCACCACAAAACATGTGGTTGAGCTATCTATTAGACCAGAAAGTAGGGAAATGGTTGCATCCTAAGTATATAAATCCTCACCAATAGTTTTTTTAGAATACATATTATAGATAATATCATTTAACATACTTTTTTATATTTTTATTCTTTTTTAGGAATGGATTGGATATCCTTATATAAATACAATATCAATTTTTTAGATAGAAAGATCACTCTCCACAACCCAAGTCATCCCCTAATTCAATAAAAGTGTTAGGAGGAGGATGAGACCCCCTATAATATTCTAATCAAGAATGGATATTATTGACTTATGATCAAGAGTATCTTACCAAATAATTGAAAAAAGGAGAGAATCATTCTTTAAGACATTCCCATTATTAGGGATTATACTAATGTATTCCTCAAAGAGTTTCTTGGAATTCCTCAGAAATGAGAGGTTTTGTTCTCAATCATACATATACCTATATTTTATCTGATATTGAGTAATCCTTATATAAGGACCTTATTTAATTTGGAAGAGTTGAAAAAGAAGTTATAAGAGAATCTAAAAAATGATTTTATACATCAGTGTTTTTCATTGTGGGGTTCTCTGGTACCCTTCTTCATGAAGGATATGTCAATATACCTTTTAATTGATTATCATGAGTTTAATAAAATCATAATTAAGAATAATTATCCCCCTATGGGTATATAACTTGTTAGATCTACTATATGTCGATGAATATTTGTATAAGGTGGACCTTCGACCAGGATATCACCAATTAAGGGAGGTGAATGAATATATTACAAAAAATTCCTTTTGAACTAGGTATGAACACTATGAGTTAATAGTCATACCTTTAAAACACACTATTTCTTCAAAAAGGTTTATAGAATTTGTGAATAGAGTCTTTAGAGATACCACAAAAAATTATGTTTCGTTTTTAGGGAATATTATCACCATAAAAGAGATATTTTTAGACCATTTTAAGAAAAAGGAAATTAAGGATTGACTTATACAAATATTTGTGATAGAATTATGTATTTTACTTGGAATAGATTTATATTACGAATGATATGTGAGAAACTTCTTATAGTTGTAAAACCCATTGAAAATCTAACATGAAAGAGAGTAATGTTTTTTATACCAGCAAATGTGATAAAAACTTTACGGAGCTAGGAAAGAGGATTATCATTGCACCAATCCTCACACAACCATTGAGTGGTAACATTTCATGGTATATAATGATGCTCTGAAGAAGGGAATATGATTTTTACTGATGAAAAATGATAAAGTGATAGCCTATGTAACATGGTAGTTGAAATTTCATGAGTATAACTATCTTAAGAATGACCTGGAGTTAGCCATAGTGATATTTTCATTGAAAATATAGAGAAAATATCTATATGGGGAGATCTATGAAATATATGTGGTTCATCAGAACCTAATATATATATATTCACATAAAAAGAACTTAATATTTACCACTAGAGTTGGTTATAGATGATCAAGTCTTGTTGGAAGAAATCCATTAAGGTAACTTTGTAGTGTGACTGGGTTGATTGTTTTTGTTCAAAAAGGAGGTTAAAAAGATAGTTTTAGAGTTCCAATATCATTATTGACTATTTATATTGAAAAATATTCAAGAAAGAGGTATAGAATCACAAGAAGTGGTACATAATTATTTTTGGTACAAGTTAGAATTGTTTCTACGCGTTTTATAAATTTTTGGGTCCAAAACATTGGAGGAATGGAAAATTTGTTTTTAATAAAGGAAGGATTTTCATAAATATGTAAAAGTTACATGAAAGGGTGAAGGTGTTTTAAAATAGTGCACATAGGTGAAGAATCAGGTCCATTACAAAAGAAAACATGTAAAAGGTTCGTGTTTCATGAATATTCTGAAACTTCTCTAAAGTTAGAGTTTTACAACATATGGATAGTTGTTAGAGACCATGAAATAGAGATACGGTTATGAGAAGTTGATAAATTGCATTCTTAAGGTGATGTTAAATCATTAAAATTATGTTCACAAGGAAAAGGTCACACATATTTGAAGGTGCATGAAGTATTTGCATAAAGGGTCGACCATGACTTTAAATATACGACCATCCTCCACATTTTATTAGATAAAACCTTATATAATATCAAGTATATGAATCATATAATAGTTTCCTAAATCCATTTCTTGCTTGAAACAACAACTCAAACATCAGTTGCGCAGAGAAAAGGTACTCCTGTCTATATTCTCATGTGAGTTCCACGATAATACAAATCTTGTGTGAAAATATAGAGCTTAGATATTATATTAATAGTTCCATTAAAGTTAATGTTTTGTGACAACACATAAAATTTATGGGAAATTTTGTAGAGTTATGTGTAATTCCTGAAAGGGTTTCATGAAATATAACATTTTCCAAACCAAAAAGGATTTTACTAGAGCTTCTATTATAAATTGTTATTCATCAATTAGATGAATTCTTGAGCTTCGTGATTCACCAAATGAGGTGTAAAAAATATTTATTAAAGTGATAAAAATAAGAATCTTTTGAAAGAGAAGTGAGAAAACATTAGAAGAGAAAGTAGAGATCCCTAAAATTGGTATTGTTTTTAAACCAGGAAGGACAATGAGTTCTCTGTAACATTATAATAGTTGTGGGAATTGGTTGATTTGGATGGAAACTATGCATTTTAATCTATTATAACATAATTCACCCCTATAATGGAATTTAACCATGTTGGTCTAACGAAGGATATGACTGATCAAACCCCAACTTTCCTAGGAATGAAAACAAGGTGGAAGTTTCTCTATGTAGAATGGATTGATCAATTTTATCAATGCTAAGAATTGGGGAGGATGCAATATTATTAGTCATTTAAAGGATAGACATGGAAATTTTAAAGAAACATCAATATTACTTTCGCAAATAATTTATTAACTATCACTTCTGTATAGGATAATGGATCCTCACAAAGATGAGGTCGAAATTAAAAAAATGGTAGAAGACATAAGGAAAGGAAGATCCTAAGAGTTCAAAATTGATAAAGGAGTTGTAATATTTGGGAATGAACTTGTGTACCTTCAAATCATGATATAATTAAATATATATTTAATTATTACCAATTCTCGACCTTATCCATCCACCTAGGTAGGGTGAATCTATATCAAGATCGTTGATAGTAATACTTATAAAAAATATAAATAAGGTGATCACATATTAAGAATCATAGTGTTTGTTATGTTAGCAAGTGAAAGATAAGAGGAAAATTTCTAATAGTATGATGCAACCATTCACCATGCCTCTAAGGAAATGGGAAAATAATCATATAATTTTTTTACTAGTCTTAAAAATAAATTAAAAATAAATAATTCCATATGAGTTGTGGTGGATCATATTACAAAGACTTCTAACTTCATTCAATTTGAGAGGAATTCTCACTTCACAAAATTTCAAGGATACACACCATAGAGGTGGTGAGGTTATATGGAACCCCACTATTGAATATATCAAAAAGAGATCCTATATTTAACACCATGTTATGGATGATCCTCAAACATGATCCTAATATTGAGTTGAACATCCATATGGCTTATCACCCCCAATGAAATAGTCAATCTAAGTGGACTATTCAAACAATGTAAGATATTTTAAGAGTCTGTTGGAATTTGAGGAGGATCAGATCAATAGATTTATCTAGTCAAGTTCTCCTATAATAATTTTTTTCACTATAGAATCCAAATGGATCCATATGAATCCATTTATGAGAATGTATGTAGAACACAAAAGTATTGGGATGAAGTTGGTGAATGTGATTTTTTCGGACCCAAAATTGTTGAGGAGAGGGTAGAAAAGGTCAAGACTATTCAACAACCCATCAGGACTGATCCCAGTATAAAAAATATATATGTTTACAATTTTTTATGAGAATCAGATTTTGAGGTTGGGGATAAAGTTTTTCTCCATATATATCCATGGAATAGAGTCATGAGAATCTAGAAGAAGAGAAATATAATAAACAAGTACCCTTAACCATTTTATATTCTTGTACACATTGTATTAGTTGCTTATCAACTAGCACTCCCATCATCCCTTTTCAAGTACATTAAAAATTTCAAGTATTCCTCTTTGGCATTCACATCATAGATACAAAAAATGTACTAACCCCAGAGGTGGTACAACTAGAAAATTATTTCTCTGATTAGGAGTATCTAGTGAATAACATTGACTATATAGATAATGTTATATGCAAAAATATAACTCACATGGTCAAGGTATTATGGAGGATCCATAAATATAAAGTGGAAACTAAAGAATTGGAGGAAGCTGTAAAATAAAAGTACCCTCATTTATTTTCACCGTAGTATTCTATATAAAATTTTGATAGTGAAATTATTTAAGGGGGAAGAATTTAATAAATTTATATTTTAAAAAAGGATACTATTTTAGATATTGTATATGAAATAAAACATCGAGATTAAATGAACCATTATTTTTCCAATATGACAATTATAACCTAGATGCTAAATTGGATGGTATGAATAGGATTAAATATTTTATAAAATATTAATACAATGTCCCTAATAAATATGAATTAATTTATAAATTATTAGTAAAGAATAATTAATTTTTTAATAAAGAAAATTTATTTATGAAAAGTAAGTTTCCTTAAAAATGATATTTATTTATATTTGTGAGAAAATATTATAATTAATATATGGAAATTTTAGAAATGTTAAATTATAAAATTATTTTTCTTGGAAACATCATATAAAAATAAATTCAGGTTGAATTTTGTGATTTTTTTAAATGTTTTATTTTTCAATGAATACTGAAAATTACAGATTTTTTTAAATTCTATCATTTATTTTACTTAAATAAACCAATTTAAATGTAACATTATAGTTTATATTTTATCTTAAAGTGAAATATGAACCATTTTATTTATTATGTAATTTATTTCATTTGAATCATAAATTTTATGATTTTGGTATAATTTCATTTTTAGGATTAAAATGCTGTTTTCTTCAAACGTTTTTAAGTGCATAAAGTTTATCCATTTTAATTAATGAAAATAATCCTTAGTATGGAAATATTTAAATTAAATTTATGTATTATATATATATATATTAATTTAAATTTATATAATGATTTTTTCTAGCCTTATATTTAATATAAGAAAATCTATTTCTCGAAAAATACATATCATTAAAAATCATTTATTGACACATTTGTGGGTTTTATTTTAAATTGAATTATTCCACATCAGTTATTTTAATATGATAAAATTGATTACAAATTTTAAAATAATAATAAGAAATATTAGTTAATAATTTCAACTTAATTTTTGGTAATAATGTATATTAAAAATAGTAAAAAATTAGTTACCATGGTGAAAACTAAAGCGATATAAGTGAGTAAACTTTGAGGTAAATGAAATAAAATATTTAAACCACGTAAAATTTTGAATTTTGGTGGATTGAATAAAAAATGTAAACCCTTAACACTATTATCTATCAATTTTTATGTCACGTTTCTTGAGAGCGACTTCCCATAATTGGATAGTTTTGGGTATTTACAAAAATGCCATTTCCTCTCTCCTATAAAAGAGAACCTCCTATCCTATAATTTAAATAATTAAAAACCTTGTGGTTTAGAAAATATCTACCCAAATAAATTCATTAATTACCTCCCATGTTTTGGAGGCCTTGTAATTATCATAAATACTATCCTGAGATGCTTTAGGTATAATCCTAAAGGGGTGGTCAGAAGAAGAGGTATCATTCTCAACCAAACATGTTTATTTAATTTATTCTTCCAAATAATTAAAATATTACTAAATTACGATGATATAATAACATAATTATCTCCAATATAATTATATATTGTTATTTTAATGGAATTAACCACATTCATCTTCTCTTCAATCAAATAGGGAAAGAAACTATCGGTCACGTGTACGAAAGACTACAACCTCATGAATCGATGTAATGCATTTTCCATCATCGCCTCTCAAGAATATTCATGATGATGGATTTAATTTTTATGAATGATATTATTTAAATATTTATAATTATGTAAAATTATATTCATATAACTTCTTACTTTACCATCCATTGAAAAATTATAACATCATTCGTGTGTATGAAAGACTACCACCTCACCAAGCGACATTCTTTATAGTTTTATTACAAAATCACATATATGATATATATAAGTGTATTTAAGGAACTAATATTATATTAATTACTTTTAAATATAAAATAACACTTAAATTCATTCCATTATGATGGTTGAAAAATGGAAACACTACTTGGGCATGCATATGACATACCATCTCTATGATTGTTACATATTTTATTTTTAATTACTATAATTAATGATTGGTTTTAAGGTATAATTTATTTATAATAATAATAATTATGTACTTATTATTATTTTGGATATTATGAAATAATAATCTCTTTGACCCTAGTAAAATTTCCAATTTTATTTTGAAAATTTGAACTGAACATCATCAAAACATCCAACATGAACCTAAAAGATTAAGTGATTGAATATAATATGATAATAAATATAATAAAAGTAATAATCTACATTAAAAGTTTATTATTAAGTAAATAATAAATATAAATATATTATTAAGTAAGGTAAAGAAATCACATGATAAATCAAGCTCTAGGTAAGGGATATCTTTCTAAACCACCCTTTTCTTTAGGTTATGACCATCCTATCTCTAAATCACTTTATATCTCTCATTAAAGTTATATAATGATTCTAGATTATGTTTATATTTCTATCACATATATACATATATATTTTCCTTTATTTTAATGGGATAATACATAAATTATGTGAATATCTCAAATGACTTCACCATGAATTTCCTTTGATTATGATATAAGGTAAGATTATGCAGCCCATTTTCTTTCTATGGGTAATTATTAGTTTCAAAACGTTTGATTTATTTTTTTGGTGAAAATTCTCATTATCATGTTATTATGGGGGTACCCAGATATATCTCTAAAGAATTTGATAAATCATTACACTCATGAGACATTTAGTATGTGATTAGGGGGTAAACCTAATCAATTATGGGAATTTTTACACTATTTGATACTGTATAGGAAGCTGGATTTAACTCTTATTTATATCATGTTTTGTTTTGATAATACATTTCCTATTTTACCATGATATCATGTTAACATGTTTCTTATGTAATGATTTTTTGTGATTACACATGAACCAACTCTTTTATGATATGAAGTAATAACTTTATCTCACTTATTGGGCTTCCTTATCATGTTTATTCCCTTAATGGGATTTTTAGATCAGCCCTTTTTTTATCTATTCTCTAGGATATTGAATGTAATTTTACATGCTCAAATGGATTTAGTATATCATTATGGAGAATAAAATATAGTTTTCATGATTAATTCCCATTCAATGTATTGTTAACCTAGTCTTCCAGACACACTTGTTCTCAAAATCCTAGTTTCATTATTAACATAGGAGTGGTTTTAGTGGAGTTACTTCATGGTATAAAAATGATGAAATCCATTATTAATGTTATAAATTTTATTCTTGGTTTTTATATATGTTATAGGAAGAAAGAATGTAGTTTTTTTTTCACTGTTTTAGTGGATGCATGTGTCTTGGTATATTTTGGTTTAGTAGGGTCTCATTGGAATTGAGAATGGACTATACAAGAATAGATAATAAATTGATTTTTTTCTTAGGTATGTGGACTTTATAGATTGAAAATATTTTAATCATGGAGTATGTTTCATTTCTTGCTAGTTATTTAATTTTATGTTGTGATATTTTTTTATAAATAGTATTTTTTAAGAAAATGATTGAATGTAATGATATATTTTTGATTTAATAGTAAAAATAGAAGAAAATACATAGACTAAACAATTCATTTGGTGGTGACCTCATTGAATCTGTTTCAGTGATACATATTATGGTTTTCATGGGTGGTATGAGTTGATTATTGGTCAGTTTTTCTATGATATAAATTGTGATTTAAATTGATATTTGATAGTAAATGTGTGTTTTTAAATGGAATTATAAATTAAATAAAAGTTTATTTAGATTGATGTTTTTAAAATATGATTTAAAAACAAAATGACTAGTATTCCCAATGGATGTTTTCACATGATTCTGGCCAAGGTCTATAGATGAGTAAATATGACTTCTGATTTATTTTTTAATAGATTATAAAGATGATTTATTATATTTATTTAAATGAAAATGATAGATAAGATTATTTTGAAAAAATATTTTGGCTAATTAACCCTGTAAGGGAGGTAACCCAATTTTAAAAGATTTTATTTTTATGTTATCTCTCAGTTGATAGTTTCTTTATAAGAAATATATTATTTCATGATTATATAAATATGACACATATTTCAATTATTTTATTTATGGGTTTTATTGTCTTGGATGTGGATTATGTTGACATTATTGATGGTTGTGTGTCTGTGAGTCCCTTAAAGGTAACCATTGGGAATGATATTGAGTATATGAATCTAAGTTTCTTAATTACTTGGAGTTAATTAATGAAATCCAAAATTTTCATCATTAATTATCACATAAGGGAGTTTTTAGTTTTTTATATAACCTTTAGAAGGGTTTGAGATACATTAAAGTAGTTTTAGATATGGAAATATGCTCACTATCAACCTTGAATATAGTGTTTCCATTTTATGGGTAAAACCAAAAGGTGTTTCAATTGTAGACTATGTCTTGTTAGTGAGATAGTATTAAGTTTCTTATCCTTGGCATGATCAAATATATTGGAATGATAGTGTATTTTTCCCCTTATTTTTTGTGATTGAATTTTACTAGAGTAAGTTAGAGATACTGTTCACCATGATTACTATGTAGGGATGATTTTACGATAGACCTCAGATGTGGAGGTTATTTCTAGGACAAACACAGGGATTATAACTATCTTGAAAAGTGTGACTAATTTTATTTTTAAGTAATATAAATGATTTATTGTGTTTATAGTTGATAATAATGCCTCCCTTAGTTATTATCATAACTTTTGGTGATTGAACATGTTGTGGTGAATAAATTGGCATTATGTTAGAAGGGTGATTACACTAATAAATAGGAAATTACCGACTATAGATGAGGTTTTTCTTCCGCCATTAATTACTAATGGTATGAATATATCCATGAAACATGAGATGATTTTTTTGATGATGATTTTTTATTTTCAATCCAATCGATTTGGGTGTATCTATAATGATATAGAATCATATAGTAGAACCCAACCATTCTGATGACTTACGATGCATGGGATAGAGGAGAAGCTTCTTTATGGGAATTCTTGGAAGAGATTTAGTGAGGTGAGATAGGGAATGGTGTGAGTGGTGGGATATCTATTATTTAATAAGGTTAGGACCAATTATTATTATTTGTTTTCTTGTCAAGGATTGTTGAATAACTTTTATTTGTTTTCTAGGTCCTCTTTATCTACACATTAATCCTTTTTTTGTTTGAAATTTTCATTGATGGCCAGTACCAATTTTATTTCCCATTTTAATATTTATTATTATGATACATATTTCATAAATATTTATTGTTTTGGTTATCAATAAGAAATGAATTGACTGATTGGTCAGATGAGAGTTTTTGAGAAAGTGTTATTTATTATGTTTTGTGAGACCTATAAAAGATAGTGTTTAATGAGATAAGAGTAACCCTATAGTATCATTTACTAGGATTTGAGGGTATACATAATCAATTTAAAAAGGTTTTGTATGCAATGGGGTATGGTATCAGTGATGATTTTACACAAAGTTTTGTGTGTCTTTAATACCAAGATGGAATATACATTTGATTGTATTTATTTTTGATGCATGGGATATGTTTTGGGTGGGTTGATTGAAACTCACAATAGACTTTCATAATAATATACTTGATCCCTAAAACATAGTGAGTCTAGGTGAGTGTGGAAATCCTATTAGTTTATTGGTGTCATCCTTTATCTTTGTATAAAAATGGGTTTTAATGTATGTGGGTATTCATTAATTTTTCATTTCATGTATAGGTACCATATTGGAGTTCGAATGATTCCTTGATATGAGAAAAGTTATAGAGGATGATGAATCAACAACATATGACATAGTGATCTAGTTCAGAGGATAATGTAAGTTATTTTATCCACTATACTACATCAATATTAGTTATGGGATATGAATATTTATTGTATTTGTTTATTATGATGTATATTGTTCTACTATTATTCATCTTTTTGGTTGAATATCATATAAACTATTTACTTTTTTATATAAGATGATGGGAGTCCATTATTTCATTTAGTCTTATTTTATAACAAGATTTGGTTAAGTCAAATGTATGGATAGGTCATGTTAATTTTTTAGAATATTTGGTCATGAACCTTATTGGTTATATTTGAGGTAATATCCACACTTCAATCATTTTTTCCCTTATTTTTAGTCGATATTCTTTGGAGTATGAGGAGGAATTCCTGAGGTCTTGTATAATATCATAGTTTGGGTCCAATGATGGCATATGGGGTGGGAATATTTTAAATAGGTGGATATTATAGATAAAAAGAATTTATTTGTATGTTTTTAAGGTGTTTGGATAATGTTTTTCTCAACTATAACCCAATGATGTTTTCTTTAGAATATCATCATATATAACCTTTAACTGATGATAATAGGAATAAAGATCAATATTGGTAAGTATTGATCCACTTGAAGTTGATCATAAAAGTCATTAATACATGATAAGAAAAATATTTTATTTAAAGAAATGTTATTAATCTTCTTAAGGTAAATTCATAACCTAATTAATTTATCCTTTTTGTTAAAAAAATAAAAATTACACTCCAAAAGGTGAAAATTTTGATAAAACAAATCTTTTATCAAATTAAACTTCTAAATCATTCTTTAACTCCATTGTTTTTATGAAATAAAAATTATATGGTGGATTAGATATGATTTTTTCACCAGTGATTGAATCAATATATATTTTTTCTTCTTTTTAGTGTGAAATATAGGTAACTCATTGGGATATAAATCATTATCACATAATAGGTACATCTTTTATTCATAAAAACATTGTATCACCCTGACATTAGTAACTCAAATATGGTGGTCATCTTAATACATTAGCATGAAATACAAGGGTTGAAATCCTAAAGGGTTGAATAGTTTAGTAGTCTTTGGAGACTATATAAATATACGATTCTCACATTACATATGAAAACAAAAAACACAAATTAAAAATTATTATGATTACTTTATTATTTATTCTGTAAAATTCCTAAAATCATCAATATTTTCCCTTTTAATATACTAGGGATTGAAAAACTTAATAAAGGGTGAGCTCAAATGATCAATATGGGAAAGTTCTCAATTAAAGAGGCCATAGAATAAATAAAAAATTAATAATATGGAAGAGACAAATGATAATAATATATACCATATAACTGATATCATTATAAGAAGACTAAATCCACGGATAACATAGGATTGTAAACAATAGAATGGATAAAAATGACAGGTTTTGTAATGATATAATGAATAATAATGGACATCATAATCTTACCATCAAGGCCTTGTGTAAAGACATTATACAAAAATAGGTAAGTAATAAACAAAATACCAGAACTATTTTTTCTCATGAGACCTATTAATGCATGGAGGGGATATAACAGGCCCCACCCATAACTTACTAAGTCTAATTAATTCTTCAAATGAATGGGGTGAATAAAAATTCAAAACATAATAAACATAAACATAGATATTGAAAAACATACAAAAAAATGTTAATATTTTTCCCAACTAATAAATATAATATTATTTTTCTTCCAAAGTGTTTATTTTGTTCTAAAGGAGAAAATATGTGAATGAAGAAGAATAGGTTGTTTCAAGAGAATTTTTATTGATTAATTTTTTGACATTGGATGTAGTGCTCAGACAATTCTCCATATTTAACTCTAATGACTGTTTGTTCCTATCTTAAATTTCCAAGAAATGTGATAACAAGGAAACATTGTATACAATAATCTGTTGAAGATTAAATAAATCAAACAATATGAATTTCATACTAAATGACTTAATGAAGATATTAAAATGTGGCCTTGTAAAATACAATAAGAGATTAAAAGATGAACATGAAAAATACACTTAAAATTTAAATGAAGTTTCAAAATCAAGAAATATGAGAAGAGGAAAAAAATATTCTTGTAATTTAATTCATTCTATAATTAGAATTTTTAGGAATTATTATTTGTGGCATCAAATTAAAAATAGTCCAACTCACTAGCATTGAATGCTCGATGAGGGTACGTGTTGGACCAGAGTTTACCACCACCAAGGGAATGATCCTGGGGATATAATTATGGTGGTAGAGGAGAATGCATCCACACATAAAGCATAAGAGTAGTGGAAGATCCATCACGAGGGGTGGCACAATGGAAAGGTGATTTGTCATGGGGTGGGTCTAGCAGGGGTTCGGGATTTCGGGTAGTTTAGCGATTGTGATTTACAGATAAACCAAAGTTCCTACCATGGATATGTTCAATGTGGGAAAAGTGGTACCCAAATACTATTCCATTATAATTAAAATTATGGGTAGAACTATGGGTATTCAATATAGATGATCTAACCTGTCTGATTAAGCTGTGAAAATTTTCTTCTTCCTGCCTCATTTAAGGGATCTATGTAGCACGATTCAACTACTATTGATGATAAGAAAAGATAATGACCGAGAAACATTGGATAACACCATGTAAAAAAATGAATTTAATATGGAATCATTTAACTCTTATGATCTAGGAAAGTATGATTCATCTATTTCTCATGCTTTTCATGAATTACCATGCATATAAATAGTTCCCAGTACGTAATGACAAGCTAATAATTCCAAATTCTTGGAGGAAGTAAAATATAATACCATTTGTAAGGTATGTTGTATATTATAATTCATGTATATCTATATTTAATTCAGGATAACTGAATAAATATTTCACGTGAAACAAAAACCACACATATTTCAAAAAATTTATACTGCCAAAAGAAATCGAGAACCCAATTCTATTGATTTTAAGTGGATATAATTGATATATTTGAGTTTCATGATATAAATTCATGTAAATAGGTTTTAATGCCAAATGTTTTAACATAAACATGATCACAAGAATTCTTTGTAGTTTTGATGACTTATCCACATATAGAATGCAAGAACTTGAGAATCTTAGGTATTTGAGACAATGTATTTATCTGCAATAACGAGTTTCATGCGCATAATGAATACATTATATTTGAGACATGGGTGATAACTTATACACATGAAGAAGATTAAATACTCACTACCAATGGAAATTTTTATTTGAGATGTAAAAGGAAATAATGAACTTTTGGGTATTTCAAATGAGAAATGAAATACCCATGTTTTGGGGCATTCAAATGGAAAAAATTAATACCCAAAAATAATATGGTATTAAAAGATGACGATATAAATATAATACTCATATTCATTCATGTATTATTATTTAATGAAAAAAATTAAACTTGTTTATTTATTAACATGTTTAATTGAGGATTTAAATGGTATAAATTAAATCATAGAATTATTAAGATCCCATGCACCATATTGTTTTGTGTATAAATATGTGCATTCATGTAATGGGAACATAACACCTTATTATAAAATAATTTTGAGACTCCTTTCATCCATTATGCATGAATAACATTGAAGTGATCCAATGATGGGTAATTTTCAAAGAAGATGATTTCATGTACCCATGAATTTGAAGAAGTATAATTTAGATCATTCAATATTTGAAAGGTTATTTGATGTCAAAAATATTGATAAAATCATATATTGAATACCTCGATGATTTTTACATAAAGAAGGGCCATCCAGATTTATTTTGGAGGATGACAATATGAGAAGATCTTTCCAGAATTAGATCAATTGAAGAGGAATCATGTTGTTGGGGGTGTTAAACTTTCTACAAAAGTCATTTGATTTACCATTACTTGCTCTTTTGTGTATGTATCAAACTTCTATATCAAAATAAGGGAGTTGTGGAGAGATTTTGGATCCATTTCTACTCAGGTGCATCACATTTGGGTTTCCATGGGTGACATTAATACAGTTCTTCAGCCTGAGGAGAAAACGGTCACCCATTTTAATAGGTTGGAAGCCACTGATCTCTCCTCATTCATTGACAATTGCCATCTGATTGAAGTTCCCATTGTGGGTGGACAATTTACATGGAGAAGGTATAACCTAAATAGGTATCATGCTAGTAAATTCTATATGTGTTTAGTAAATATTTATGACATTAATGACGCTATTGTTGTCTTAGGTATGACTTTACCCAAATGTCACTCTGATCATAGTCCGGTCTTAGTGGATGTTTACACCAGTCAGTAGTGATCCTCCAACCTTCCCTTCAGATTCAACAATACCTGGATGTTCACTCATGGTTGCAGGAAAGCCATCTCTAATTCTTTAATGATTGAAACAATTGGAACCCCCTTTTAATTCTAGCTAGTAAGATGAAACATGTGAAGAAGAAGCTTAAGTATTAGAGAAATGTGTCATTATATGATCTAGAAAGTGAAATTAAGGCGACTGAAAACACTTATTATCTTGCCAGAATGCAAGTAAAAATCATTATGTCCCAACAGGGGATGGGATTTAGTACCTCTCGTGTCATGATAACTTTCTTGCACTTCAGTAAAGGCTTGATAAAAGCCAATACAACACTAAATGGCTGCAAGAAAGGGACATGAACTCAAAGTATTTACAATATTTTCTTTGAGAGAAGAAGACATGTCGAAGTATCAATGATATTGAAATCAATGGTTGATTATATAGCTCAGAGGATGAAATATCTAGTGTTTTTGTTAGCTATTTTGATTTTCTATATTCAAGGAAAGGGAATCACAATTTGTACAACCTGCTAGACAATATGTTTGACACCATAGGTGCTCAACACAACCAGATGTTGGTGGCGGTACCAAAGGAGAAGGAAATCAAAGATGCATTATTTTCCCTGAATATTGACAGTGTTTTTAGGACTGATGTTTTCCCTAAAAAATTTTTTATGTTCTACTGGGACATTTTGAACCTTGAAGTGATTAGATATGTGGGTGAATTCTTCAAAAATGAATCCATGTATTATGAGGTTAATGCATTTTTTATTGCCAAAGAAGGAAACTTCCTTGGATATTAAATACTTTAGGCCAATTACTATTGGGAACATGATACCTAAAATCATAAGAAATATAATTACCTAAAGGCTGAGTAACATTACTAGTGAATTAATCACACATAATAAATTTGAGTTTGTGCCTAGGAGGAACATTCAGATCTATCTTTTCATGGCATTATAAAGTGTTAATGTCATGATAATTAAATGCAGGAATGGAAGTTATACTCTTAATATATATATCTCCAAGGCTTTTTGCACCATTTTTTGGAATTTTTTATTTTGGATTCTGCGGGAACATGTATTCTCTAAGCCATTTATGAAGATGATTTCTATAATTTTGATTAGTTCCAGGATGACAATTCTCATTAATGGGTCGCCTAGAGGGTGATTCACAAGAGTTAGAGGGGTCAGACAAGGGGAACCCCTCTCTGGACTTCTTTTTTCTAATTCTTAAGACTACCTATGTGTGTGCCTAAATGACCTTGTGCAAGCTGGTCTATACAGAATAATCAGAGTTGGAAGGGATTACTTCACACCCACTCATATCTTTTATGATGACGACATAATTATTTTCAGGAAAGCTAATAAAAGGAAAATTTATTGTGTTTAGAAACTATTTCCCCACTATGAGGACATTTCGGGGCATGTGATTAGTTGGAATAGATCTTTTATTGTGTTCAAAAAAGGCATGACTATCTCCAGATAGAACAGAATAGCTTGGAACCTTGGGGTGATGAGGGAAAACCATCCTTTCATTTATCTTGTGGTGCCTCTTTTTTGGGGAAGAGTCTGAGATGTTTATCTTGAAATTATTTACTACAGAATTATTTCTCATATGGCGGCATGGAAAAGGAAATCCAACCCCCATGCTGGTAGAATTTGTTTGGTGAATTCTGTGATTACCTCCATGTTTTCCTATGCCTTCATTGTTTATAAATGTCTCAACAACCTCATTAAAGAGCTTCAAGTTCTGATAAGAATCTTTATTTGGACTGTCCGCATTTATTAGAGGAAGCATATCACTGTTTCCTTGAAATAATGCATCAATCCAGTTGACATGGGAGGTATGGGTGTTAAGGATTTGAGCTTATTCAATGATTCCCTCATTAGTAAGTTCACATGGAACCTAGTTTCTGGCAGTGATATATCACTAGAATTCCTTTCACAGAGGTTTCTGTCTAAGCTGTACAATGGGAATTCATTGTATATTGCTTCCTCTATTTGGCCTTCCATCAAACATTCTTACCATGGCATTATGAATTGCTCTATCTGGATGGTCTTTCGAAGATCTGGTCTTAATATATGGACCACCCGGTGGCTGGACATACCCATAAGTGAGATAGTGGATGTTCCATCTCCATTGAAAACACTCTCAATTTTTGATTTATTCCAACATCACGATCATCCGGGATGTCTACCCAGTCCTATCTGGTTGTAGGTACAACATTGAAGCTACAATGCATATGATTTTCTGGCCTGTACTCCTTCAGAGAAGGGGATACTCACCTATAGGGATTAATATAGGCACCTGCGTGGTGGTTCTACCACCAATCCTTCTTGGTTACGTTTCATTAGAATTCCCTTCATTCCTCTTTCTTAGTACCTCCTCATATGGAGGGTCTGGAAATGCAGGCTGCCTGTGCAGAGCATGCTGCAGTGAACTGGGTTGCAACACGCACATATCTTCTATTTTTACATGGAGACCAATGAAACTATACATCATATATTCTTATCATGAACTTATTTATTTCAAATCTAGAATATGTTGTAGGCTCTATTTGGAACCTCCCTCTAGGAGGACAACATTGATAGGTTCATGTGCTCTATATAGGGTTCCAGACATAGTGAACAAATATATCCATTTTTTGCTGTCCGCTGTTGCTGCTGCATATGATTTTATATGGAAGGCCCAAAATAGCATTGTATTTGACAGCAAAAGGCCCTCTTTGAAAGCTGGGTTGAATGTGATTTATAGGGTGGTGTTAGTAGCCTGTAAAATTCAAAGAGGTGTGATGAATAATTCTGTCTGGGACTTGATTATTCTGAAGACTCTCTGTGTGCTTGGCTGGGTCAAGAAGCCTATGGTGCTAATATCTATAAGATGGATCTACCCCATCTGCCCATGGTTGAAAGTGAACGTGGATGTGGTGGCCTCGAGTGTGCCTGTACCGTTAGGCTATGGTGGAATCTTTCACACCCATCAGGGCTTCATTAAAGGCAAATTTTACCACTACATTGGAATTGGATATGCTATCAAAGTCGAGATCTGGGTGATGATCGAAGCCATCAATTGTGAAACTCAACACGGTTAGACGTATATCAGGGTGGAATATGACTCTACCAAAATGGTACAAATTTTGAAGAACCGTTCTAATAATGTTCCTTGGAAAGTGATTTTGTCATGGAGCACTTGTCTCAGTGCTCTTGATCACTTGCATTTGGATGTCACTCATGTCTATAGAGAGGAAAATCAATCTACATATGCTCTTTCTAAGAGGGCTATCATGAAGGTCTCCCCGATATGGTCTTTTATTACTCTAGATTTTCTCTCTCACTTTGATGATTTGGATATGCATGGTGTGTGGTATTCGGGTTTTTGTAAGCCCTCTTGCTCTTCCACTTTTTCTATTTTTTATTATTTTGATAGGGACAGGTTTCGCTCGGACCCTGAACTTGTTTGATCATGATGGATGGTTTAAATATATTTTATCTTTAGTAAATCATAATATTTATCAAAGGATATTGATACAAATCAAAATTCATTAACAACATCACCAAAATACTTATTGAATAAAACCCCATTTTTATTTGGAAATCACTTAAGTTAAAATATAAAAATTTACAATATATTTTTAAAATTATTTTATTTAAAAATAAACTTAGATAATTTTAAATGAGGCTTCAAAGTATAAAAATGTCTAGATTGTAGGAAAAGTTGTTCGTGCAGTAAATGTTATTACAAATATTATGTTCATAATTTGGGTAAAAATTACATTTTCAGAAAAAATTAGTATTAATTTTAAAACTTTTTCTAGATAGTTAAACATGGGAAAAATTAATTTTATCAACAATTGGAGAATATTTAAAACATTTTTCAAAATGAAAATATAGATATGAAAGAAAAATATTCTGATCGAATTAGAAAAAAACTATTTTTTGTTTACAATAATATTTTAGTATTTTTGAGTAAAAAGATGGTAAGAATGAAAATAATATGTGAAAGACTTCAAAATAAACAGTTTATAACAAATTATATTGGGTTTAATATATAATCATTAAATAATTTCCCCATTTAAAACATAAACATAAACAATCACGAAAAAGGATGAGATTGTGAAATAAACCCTTATCTCAAGTCTAACATTCATCTTAATTTATTTTAACATATTATATAAAAAAATAAAATTTATTATAATTATATACCGAAAGCATACACATACTTATAACTTCATATATGATCTGAAAATATCTTTTCAATTCCAATTTATTAATTATTCCTTATTAAAATCTGTATTTCTGATTGTTAACAATTTCATTTTTTGTGTAAGTTTCCGTTAATTAGTTTTAATACTTAAATAATTATCATGGTTAAATCATATAAATAATTTTTAAACATGATATTAATATAATATATATTCATCATACACATATTTATCATCATTCTTGAATGGAAGACAAAAATGAATCATATTTCTTCGTAGAGGTGGAAGTCCACACATACACACGATTGGCATTATCATTTTATAACAGGTGTAAGATTACAAAGAAAAATTATAAATTATATTTTAACAATAATTATTATGTCATAAATATCATATATAAAAATTATATCCATAATAATAACCATCCATGAATGTTAGTGATAAAAAACAAAATACATCACTTCCCGACGAAGTAGTCTGCACATGTACATGTATGATGCTTCCATCTCCCATTTAATGGATATATATGTGAATAATGGTTTCAGCATTGACAAAATAACATATGGGTATATGGTAGATACATATATTTTTATATCATCATGGTTAGGATATAATTAGTTGTGGTATAATAAGAAATATAATGAAACACTCGGTTAAGAGATAAACCTTTGATTTGGATGGCCTCATTTTGCTTACAAATTAAGCCTTCTAAGGTTGGTATTTCGATAAAAAACATGAAATATAAATCATGTGTAGGAATTTTAATAAGGTATTTTTCTAGGTATTCTATGAGATATAAGTATTAGAAGTTAGTTGAAGAGAGGACATGGGTTCCCTTTTATAAGGGTTGTAGATGACACAATTAGAAGTTTTCAAAATATTTAAATATATTACTGTATTACTCAAGCAAAATGGGTCCAAAATGGCTCAAATTTGAAGAGGATATGATATAAGGTATTAATATGACAAAAAATATTATTTATATAAGTTTTAAATTAATTTTAATCCTTATTATTTTAGTTTTAACCATTTTAACCCGTTTTAACTCTTACCTTGATGAAAGATTTTTTACCAAAGTTACAACTAATAATGAACAAAAATGAAAGTTTCCAAATTAAAAAGTATGGATTAAATTTTTTAAAATTACATTCTATAAGTGTTATAAATTAATCTAAAAAACACACAAAACACATAGAATTTTTTTTTCAAATAAAAATGTTTGTTTCAAGCATAAAAATGATTTTATAGAAAAGTAATGTATAATGTTGGTTATAATGGAATTAATTAGATTGTGTTAAATAAAATTAGTCTTGTTTTTCTTTAAAACCAAACCCAAATCTAAAGTAATATTTTTTATTTTTTATTATGATGTAATATCTAAAAATAGTTTATAATTTGAACAACAACATTATCTATATTTCCAAAATGATAAACTTATATTTGTAAGTTCAACATTGTAATGATATAGATCCTTATAACCATTTAATTTTTAATTTGTTAGTGTTGGAGGTACCCATATAATGTTATAATGCATTCAAATGAAATATATACCCTCAATGTTGTTCCACTTCAATTTTTAGCTAGGATATGACATGGATCCTTAAGGCTGCACCCCTAGAGTGTGGATGATGTAGCATAGTAGGGATGATTGAGTCATAGGTTCTAGTGTGAGAGAATTACAGGATACTACCTTTTAATTTATGACTATTCCATAGTGGTTTTATGTGGTATATAACCTTCATTTTTTTCAATCATTCTGGTATGGAGAAAGGATAATGTCTTCTCCCAAGTTCTAAGGCAACTACCAAATCAGAGGGTATATTCTTTATGACAGTTGGGTTGTAGTTTTTCCTCCTTGATATAGAGGGGAATCTCTGATATGGTGATTAAGATTGTGAGATAACCCTAGATACCGTTTTTAAGATCTTCCTATGGATATCGAACACATGATTGACCAAGGGTGGCTATAGTCCTCTCCTTTATCCTATGATATAGAATTCCCAATATCAGCTAGTTCTGTGGTGTAGTCCATGGGTCAACTTCATAAACCTCTATTTATTAGTGGTTCTATATATAACTCAATCCCAACCGAACGTAGATTTCTCGTAATTATACCACTCGAAATCTTGGCACCCTGAAATGGGTTTTGTAGGATTTAAAATACCCTTTAGATAAGTATGTAGCCTTAGCTTCTATGGATTAATCCTAGGTGATCTGAGATAGGTTATTACTCATTTTTTATAGTAGTTTATCTCTATTTAATCATTTTTCCACTAATTACATCGATCTATGTTATGGAATTTATTCTTCATCACTTTAATAATGTTTTCCTTATCTTTTTCGAGAGCATTCATGGGATCAAATTCTTACGGGATCATAGTTTCCTCGTAGGAGAGGGGTTCGAAGAACCAAATTGGCAATCCATTTCCATTTCATTAAATTTGGATATTTTAGACTGGGGATTCATTGATTCTATTTTTTATAGGGAATTTTAAATTTATAATGATTTTTGTCTTTTTATTGAAGTAGAATTAACTTAATTAAGATTAAACCAGATTAAGGAATGGCATTGGGTTATGGTTGTAGTGATTGAATGCTATTTCTTTTCCCCATGATAACAATTCAACACTTGATTCACTAGATAGGGTTCTATATATATTTTGATTTTTTATAATGTTTTAATTATTTATTTAACATTTTGAAATTGATGGAATTGGATAAATAATATATATCAATTATTAGTATACTTATTGGTTAAATAATTAAAGAATATGCATGTTTATTAAATCCAGTGTTTTTTATAATTTAATAGTAATTAAGTTTATGAATGTTTTCATATTTAATTTAATGTTTCATTCCATGTGTTAATTAATTTAGTGAATGAAATTGAAGCTGTAATTATTATTGAGAACATTAAGGACTAAAGGCATTTTAAATAATTTTTTTCTTCACTAAAGATGGTTCAAGATGGAAAATGTTTTGAAGCATGTTTGGTTAATTTTGATAGCATTGTACAGTGGATTCTGTAGGATTCTCAGAATTTAAACCCATTAATAATGAATCATGTAATTCAATATGAAATAAACATTGGATGTTTTGATAAATATAAATTCATAGGTCTAATAGTGCATGTTTTTTTAAAAAGGTTCGACTCCTTGTGTTGGGGTCCATAAGATCCCATTTTTATATGAAGTTTAAATGACTTGATTTTTGGAAAAGTTTCTATGTTTAATATTCTTGGTCATTTTATAATTTTTGTGTTCTATAGATTTGATCCTTGCGATGTTATGTGATCATAGAATGAATGAAGACACATTGGAAGGGAGGCCCAGATGGTTGTTTCACTAGTTGATTCCCGTGATAGAGGGATGCATGGGGATAAAACTGAGGGTACAAAAGATGGAAAAAGGATGATGAATTGAGTTGAAGATGGTCTTTACCATTTATGTTATAATGTTGTAATTCTTTCTTTTAAATGAACCTGTTTAATTAATGGATGATCAAGATTTTTGTTTTAATTTCTTTCTTTTCCCCATTAATTATGGCAGCTAGAATTTTTCCACTATATCTCTTTGTGGTAGATTAGGATATTTTCCTAGAATACTTATAATTATGGAATGGTAGTAATGTTTAACAATTTTCTTAAACATTGGGGTTATTTTATGCAAGAATTAAAATGTTAATGTTACTCTTGAGAAATCATGGACCTTGTTGGATTATTCCTGGAGAGAATGTATTTTAATTGGATGATTAATGAAATAAATAAGAATAATTTCAATTAACAATTAAGTAATTAATTAATTTTAAGCATAATTTTAAAATAAAATAATAAACATAATGTATCTCCTAATATTTTTATGTGCCTATATGATATATAGTACCTACTAGGTGGAGTCGAGTGTCTCAGTGAGGATAACTATATTTGATCTTAGGACAAGGTTATTTACCATGGATTGATTGTGACATATATTATATCCAATATGTATTGTGATTTGACATGCTACCCCACCTATGTTAGTAGAGAAAATAACACCTAGTTGACTTTTGGAAGGTGTTTCCCCCCATATCCCATTTGTGAGGATGGGTCATTGACTACCCTTATAACCCCACCATCTTATCTTGGTTATATAATGTGATGGTATGACTGATAAATAGTTTCCCATAAATTTTTATTAAGGGATTCAATGGATTTTATTTATTTCATACACATGTATATTCATATATAGTATCCCAAGGATTATTATAGGTATGACTTGTATAGGTTGTGATGTCTTGAGGTACCTTACTCGATGTATAGGCTATAGTGGGTTGAGTTATAGTACTCTATGTATGATACACATAATACAGGTATTGGTGGGTCCTAAAAATGACTTGGTTGCTATATGTTTTTTAGAGATGTTGAGAATATGTGATACATGAGACGAAAGTTGAGATACTTAGTCTAAGTGTCTTCATGCTGCCTTCCTTTGGAGAGAGATGGTTCAAGAAATGAAATGTTGGGGTAGAGTGACTAATGTGTCGGGAAGAAATAGTGGGGTAACCTTTTTTATTTATTATTATAAAATAGGATCTATCTTGTATGCGTGACTTGGTGAGAGATATCCATCGAGATGATAGGAACTTAGTATACCTATTCAGGTGATAATTTAGTTTCACTTGTTTTTATGTGGGATTAAGTATGCTTTCATTATCTTTTTCAAGAGGGGATCTTGGGAGGATTATATTGAGAATACTGTTATACTCTCCACATGTATATATAAACTATGTTTTAAGTAAGTAGGGGAATGTTTGAGATCATGATTGATATTTCTAGGTCATAGTTTTATAGGAGCTACTTATGCTTCATGATCACTTCTATGTTTACTATTTCCATACTTATAGTTTTACTTTTTGTTGTTTTAGTACTATATGACATTACATGTATGCACTTTTGATTTATTTTTATCTTTATGAGTATAATTTTATTGGTGTATCTATCTTATCTATCTATTACTCATGTTTTTATTTTAGATTAATTCCCCACATTTATATTATTGATATACCCTCAATGATAGTCACCAACATGGGTTCTACAAGAGGTGGGAGTTGGGTGATCACGTGAGAGATGTTTAGGGACTGGTTCTAAGAATAGTTTCTTTCAATGGATATGAAGGTGGATAGTCACTAGAAGATTCATACATTTTTACATAGGATTTCAAGTGTGTTGGAGTTTGGGATATGTTTTAGGACCCTTCCATGATATGATCTAGACCTATTGATAGATGAGGAGGCTAAGGTGAGGTATTTAAAGGAGACTTTTCATCCATAGATCTAGCACCAAGACACTCCATTTATATTGAAAATGTATCCAGAGGTATTGGAGATGGAAGATGTTATTGAGATAACACTATATAGAATGAGGTCATCACCATTGGGATGTTTTCAGGATTCCTCATGAAGTAGATCCATGTTCTATGGTTCCTATCTTCCTGGAAAAAAGAAATTTTGGTCAGAGTGGGGTAGGTCATAGCCCTCATTATATAATTTATCAGGGGATGGAAGATATCTAACCTTCTATAATGGATCAGATGAATGTTTTTCTTTTAGAGGGAAAACTCATAACTGGAAAGAGTTCCTAAACATTATTTGATGTTTGGTTGCACTAAGTGTTCCACTTTTGGTTCCTCCGTTGAGGCTTTTTAGCCGAGGAAGGAACAATAGTTTTCTCCATCTTGGTACACGAAAATATGTGATGGGGTAGGTAGAAGAAAACCCCATGATGATCATTTTAATTAAAGAGCAGAGTGAAACCATAGGGGTGGTCATCATGTGGGTTAGAGAGGTTACAGAGTAGGTCATGGTCAACTTAATTCTCTAGCATTTCTAGTGCTAAGAAAGTTTGAAATTTTTTGAGGTACCATTTTATTGTATTATACGTGGGTTCCTACTTTTTTTATTTAGGATCTACACACTCCTTCATATCACATACCCTATTCCATTATTTAGGACTTGAGTTAGTCTGGATTATAGTTCACTAGAAAATGACTATGACAGTTAAAGGTTGAGCTTATTAGTATAAAGTATATAGAGACTGTGAGCTAGTTCTAGGAAAGAACATCTCTTTGGATGAATTCTTATGTTTATGGATACAACCCAACAATACCATCCTCAGTATAGATTAGTTTTATAGTTGAGGCTATTTTGGATTGTTTTGGATACATGTTGCTTTCTACGATTCTATTGGAGATCCAACAATGTTTTTTTTGAGTGAGGCCCTGCCATGGGTTAGTGGTGTGTTCAATACTTGACTTCCTTGTAGTTTGAGTTGATGATAATTTGATTATAGATCTACCCATTGGTGCTTCCTAATGTTGTTGAAGAGTACATGGATGTTTTTACTAAGGAGGTTGTAAAACTAGCTCTTGATAAGAGATTGAATTTAGGGTCAAGTTACAACTGATCATATCTCCTATATCAATGTCTCAATGTCACCGTACACTACAACCTATTAGTTTTCCTACCTTCCCACATCACACACCCATTGAGTTCCCCTATTTCATCCCCACATTTAGTTCTCGTGCAGTGTGTCATCCGCGCCCACCACGCCTTCACAAGGCGACGGTAAAAGTTTCTCCAGGTAGTTTCGAACCCCTCCCCTCATATGCATTTCCGAGCGATTCTTCCAACATGGTAAGTAGACTTTAAGGTTTATATACACATTAATATATATATATATATATATATATTAGTAAGGCAATTTAAATAAATATCATTAGAATAAAATTTTATGTATATATTAATAAATAACCTACATATATATTTATATCATGTGTTTATATATATATAATATAATAAATTTTTATTATATTCATTTTATAAATTTATATAAACTATATGTTTTATATGTGTATTTAAATACATTAGATTAAATATATTTTATAATTCTATTTATATTATCTATATGCACATATATTTAATTAAATTATTTATAAACATAAATACATATTTATATATTAGGTACATGTTTATTTAAATAATATATATATATATGTATTTATTTAATATATTTATATAATGTATTTCAATACATATATTTATTATTAACATAAATATATATTTATTTTTATAAATTGTACAATATTATAAATAATTTATATATAATTAATATTATATGAAATATATATATGAAATAAAATTTATACAAATATTTATATTATATTTAATTAATATTATATCAAATATAATTTATATCAATATTTTTTATAGAATAAAACTTATACAAACAATTAATTAATAATATATGAAATAAAATTTATAGAAATATTTATATAATGTATTTTAATACATATATTTTTTATTATCCACATTAATATTAAAGTATTTTAATAAATATAATTGTATAATATTTTGTATATTAATATATATGTATTTTAATAAATATAGCTGTATAATGTTGTGAACATTAATATATATATATATATATTTTTATAAATTGTATATCATATAATATTAATTGTATATAATATAAAATCATAAAAATATTATTTCTAAAATATATATATTATTATTATAATATAAATTAAAAAAACGACAAGATTGAGTTTTTAAGGTATATTTTTTAAATAAATTATATATATATATAATATTTTTATGATTTTTGGTTATATATAATTAACATTTTATGAAATATAATTTATAAAAACAAATATATGTAAATGTACATAAAACTATAAAATTATATATATGTATACATATAAATAAAATTTAATGCAATCATATAATTGGTAATATATAATATAATTCAATGATATAAATATATTTACTGTATTAATTTTTAATTAATATGGTATAATGAAATATATATAAAATAATTATATAATATATATAAATTTATATATAATAAAATAATTATAAAATTAATATATTCAATATAAATATAATATATAATATATATATATATATTTATATTATATTTGTTTTTATGCATAAAATAATATAAATGTATTAATATATAAATATACATCAAAAATGCATTTATTATAATATATTTATAATATAAATCTTAATATAAATGTATAATTTTTATAAAACCATATATAAATTTTATATATTTGAATAAATATGTTTATAATTACATTTATACTATATATACAAACATTTATATTTGTATACATTTTTTATATGTTTATGTATTTATTTAATGTATTTATATAATATATATATATTTATGTTTATGATAAATTTAAATACATTTATATAATGTGTTTATGTAATATATATATATATATATATCTGTACACGCACACATGGGAACCTATACAGATATATTATAAAATTTGAATTTATATGAGTTTTAGTTTCAAAATAAATACAAATTTAGAGGGGGTTAAAAAAACCCGTCTAATAAAAGGGATTAGTGGTGGTTAATGAACCCCCTAAAATGTTATAAATTATGGGGATGGGGTTTACAGACCCCCCTAAATATCTTAAATTATAGGGGGTTCAAAACCGCCTCTAATTTTTTGAATTATATGTGGTTGAAAACCCTCTCTAATATAAGGTTTTAACTTTAGTTCATGGACCCCCTCAGTTTAAGAGACTAGAGGGGGTTGCGGACCCCCACTATTTCCTAAAATAAAAAAATTTCCATGTTATATATATAGCCTCTAATATCCATATGAATATATATATATATATATCACCTCTAAAATCCAACCTAATATACAGGGCCAGTAATTAATAAATTAGTAGTGGTTTTGACACAACTGTCTCTAAAATCCAACCAAATATTACAATGAAAAAATGATAAAACAAATTAGAGGGGGGTTGTGCATTACCCCATCTAAAATGAATTTAGAGGGGGTTGTGAAGAAGCTCCTCGAAAAAATCTCTCATATATAGTTTTTTGTAGTGATATTGGATAAAATCTTATAAATTTTGTGAGTTATGGGTCTAACTAGATGAGTGATTAAAAAAGAGTTTTGTTCGGTCGAGTGTGTTACCTTGGGGTGCACCATTTTTGTTAGTGAAGAAGGGAAATGGTAGTTTTCACCATTGTATCAATTATCATCATTTGAACTAGGTTATAGTGAAGAACCACTATCCTTTTACCTAGATTGATGGCTTAATTTTTCATTTGAAAGCTGATCGTTGGTTCTCAAAGATCGATCTATGGTTGATATATCATCAGATGTGGGTAAAGGATGCATATATTTTAGAGACCTATTTCTTTTTTCATCCAATTAATTATTTTTTCATTATAATGTAGATTGGTGTGATTAATTCTCCAATAATGTTTACTGGTTTGATGAATGAAATGTCCAGGGAATTATTGAATCAGTGTATAGTGGTCTTCATCGATGAAATCCCTATGTACTTTGTATCTGAGGAGGATCATATAGAGCTTATTCATTACATGTTGGGTGTTATTCATCATCATTATCCATTTTTATTGTTTTCTAAGTGTGAGTTATGGAATTTTGAAGTTTGTTTCTCGAGGAATGTTCTGTACCATTAAGGATTAGTTGTGGATCCATCAAAGATAGAGACAGTTGTTTCTTGGGAAACCCCTAGGACTATTAGAGAGGTGTAGAGTGTCTTTATTCTTGACTGATATTATAGGAGGTTCATAGATTATTTATCTTGGGTTTTAAATCCTTTTATATGTTTTAATATAAAGGATAAAACAATATTTCCGAATGAACAGTTTCAGGAAGATTTCATGTACTTGAAGGAGAAATTGTACAAAACTCCATTTTTTTTCTAGTAGTGGGAATTTAGTTTAAGGGTTTTTTGTGACTCTTCAAATCCTGTCTTATGTTGTTTGTTAACTTAGAATAGACCATTTGTCTATTCTGGGTCTAGATAGAAACATACCCATGAGTTTAATAATTCCACCCATGATCTTGAGTTCGTGGCGGTTTTTTTCCTTGAGGTTTTAGAGACATGACATCATCATTGAATGTTTTACAGTTTTTACCAGTCATAAGATAGTTTGGTTTGTATTCTCCTAGAGTGAAAAATTCTTTTTAAAATGATGGAGGAATTAATTATTAAAAGATTATTTATTTTATATTTCCTATACAATAGGAAAGGGTAATTTTGTAGTAGTTGAACTAAGGAAAAAGTCATGTAATGAAGTTGTGGGTGAATTTGGAGATTCTCATAGAGTGATAGAAGATCTCTCAGCGTTGCAACTTAACATGAGAGAGGTTGGAGGTAGTGGTTGAATTTTGTAGATTAAATTATAGTCTTATTTGGTTTAATATGAGGATGAGTCCCATATAGAGGATTCTGAGGTAGAGGTCTGGAGTGACTGAGTTGTTTTTGGGGATTCCCCTGATGGTTGGTCTGATGATAGACAACACTGAGTATTGTTGAAGGGAAATATTTTAACCTCTTTGGTGATGTCTGATATAGTTCTTAGTGAGTTCCAAAGATCACGATTTTTATTACATCTTTGCATGAAAATATGTACTAAGACCCGAGAGGTCAGTATTGGTGGTCTAAGTAGAAATGTGCAGTTGAAAAGATTCTGTCATGATGCTTGATCATTCAGAATGTGAAGGATATGCATTGTGTTCTTAGTCGTTTGATACAAAAATAAGATGTTCCATTGTGGAATTGGTAGGTATCTCTATAGACATTTTTAATGATTTACCTCTAACTCCGGGAGGCCTCAGATATATATGTGTGATAGCTTACCATATAATGAAATCATCTCACTTCATAGTAACTAGGGATTCAAGATCCGTGGATGTTTGTCATGTAAGTACCTAGTGGAGGTGGTGAGGCTCTATAGAGCCTCACAGATGATCATCTCCGATCACGATTATTTTCTTACCTCCAACATGTGGATAGGGTTTCTGTCACACTCTGATTGACACTTTATTTTAATGTAATTATCTTGAGTTTCACTTTTGATCTTTAGTTTAAACCAGTTTTGATTTAGAAGAAATTTGGGTTCATTTATGGGCGTGCGGCTGGGTGCACGACTGTGCACGGTGTTAGGAAATATTAAATAATGTTATTATTCAATGATTGATTTTATTATTTTAGTTTTATTGTTATCATTAAATTTTTTATTTCTTTTATGATTTATTAGGATTTTAGTTTATTCTCTATTTTTATTTTTTATTTCTTTTTTTATTTTTATTTATTTATTTTTATTTTATTCTACCCCCTCATTATTTTTACTCCCGCTTCCGCCCCCCTCAATTCCATCACACCACTTCCCAAAACCCTACTGTCAATCCCCATGGCCGGCACCCCTTCCTCCCCATTGCATTCTCACCTTCCGATGACCCTACGACCGGCGACCTCGCCCCACCGCGCCTTACTACCCTGCGCACAGCCCTCCACCCACTAGCCTCCTTACCTTCATGGCTCACCGAACCCCCCTTCGTCCATTTCGCGAACCCCCATCATAGGACCCGTTTTCGACACATCGAACCCACTGGCCTCCCTCCACCAGTGACTGTGATCTCTCTGGCATCCTACTCCTCCAATGACTCCCCCTCCAGTAAGTATTTCTTCCTCCTTATATGGTTTTTGTTTAAGGTACCATTTTTTTAAGGTCTGATTTTGATATTTTTTTGGTTTGAAATCTAGTTTTAGGGGGACCATTTGATTTGTTTGAGGTGTGGATTGGATGCAATTGAAATTTCACACAATGTTTTGGAGTTTCTACTTCGGGGTAGGTAGTTTGTGTGAAAAAATTGTTTGATGAACTAATTTTATTTTTTAATTTATTTAGGATGTTCTTTAATTAATTTGTTAATTGAAAATTTTGGTTATTTTGTGATTTATATTACTTTATTAAATAAATTTGGGGTTCTGTGATTGATCCTTTTGGTGAGAAATTAGTTTTAAAGAAGTTTAGTATAAATTTGATATTTTATAGAATGTTTTTATATAATAGGGTGTGTTTTGAGGAAAACTAATGTTGTGTTATTTAATGTTAATTCATAAATCTTGAATTTGGTTATTGAAAATTTTGTAAGTGATGCGAATGACGTTTGGAAAGATTTTTAGTGTACATTTTATTTTAAAAAGAAATGGAATTTAGGTGTCTTTTTATGTAAGGCTATGTAATGCTTCTTTGGTCTATTTTTATAAATTTTCAAATGTTTTAATAAATAATATTGGTGGTGAAAATCATTTTTCTATGCATATGTGTTAGGTGGTTATTTCTAAAAGAGTAATTTATAATGAAATTGGGTGTATTTTTAGGGAAAACATTTGTTGTTTCATTTGATAACATTTTACAAATTACTCAAGGGATTTATTATATTATTTGTGTGGAGTGTAAATCATTTTTTATAGAATTGATGATGTGTTAGAATTTTAGAGTTCTTGTTCTATATGAAATTCGGTGTTTTGAGGTCTGTCCTATGTTGCATCATTCATGGTTGTTTTAAGACTTCTGGAATTGATTTATTTAAGGACATTAAGGCTGTGAAATCTGGTTGTGTGTGGTATTGTTCAACACTATGCCTTAAAAAGGGTATGTCGAATGTTTTTTTGGTTCAAACCCTTGATGCGTTATTTTGAAATGTTTTGAAGATTGTTTAAGTGTTTAAATTGTTTTATTAAATTATTTTTGTAGTGCGTGGACCTCGCTACGATGGTTTTGGGATGCGGGTGTAGAGGTATGATACATGTAAAAGCATAGGGTTATGAACATATATATATATTCCCTCTTTGTAAATATTCCCTCATGGTGTGGGGAATATGTGCAATGAAACTAAGGGTGTGTGTATATATATGTATAAATTCATGTGCGTGTATGCACCAAGTGTCGGTTCCAGCGGTCGTCGACAAGTAGGGACATGTTTGAGGTAGGTCCCCTATGACTTGATCATTAATTAGAATTTCCATAATTGCTTAGCATTTTATTAAAAGTGGATCTTCTTCTTCTACTTGAAATACCTATGGAATATATATATATATATATATATACATATATATATATATATATATATATATATATCTAAAAATGTTTTTGGTTCTTGAAAAGGGATTTCTTTAATGTTCCGAACATAAAGCGGGTATTTCCAAAGACGCATGGTCTTTTGACCGAATTTGTTGTAAAAGTGAAATGGCACGTTGTTTTCCAAAAATTTCCAAAATGACCTCCAAAATGGGTTTTGGGTGAACAAGTTTTCTAAAGAAAAATCATTCTTGTGGAGTAATGAAGCCCATTTGGCAACTTATAAATGAAGAGTGAAAGTAAAAAACCCCTCTTAAGGCATGCCCCATTATTTTAGAAACATTATGTGTATGTTAAATGTTAGATTTGTGATACGTACCTAATAAAAAGGCTTATGTGATGTTATATGACATAAAACGGGGAATGTGCTTAATGAGGGAGAACAGAGGTGAGAGGTTGAATGGATTTTGGATAATGAAAATGTTATGTTCACTAATGTGATTTGATAAAACCACACCACCCTTTGAAATAGATCACAATAGGAAACCTAGGTATCTAGGTGGGTGACTAGGACTAGTACGCTGGATAACACGACAGGGGTTCATCCCGGTTTGTCTAGCATGATTGATGAAACAACACTATCTAAACATATGAATTCTGAGGGTCGTGGTCTTCTAAGACATGTTTTCTGAGGGTCATGGTATTCTAAATCATGTTTTCTGAGTTTCGTGGTTTCTATGACAGGTTTCACCAAGGTATGAGGTCTATATGGTCCCACTTTTTCTAGTTCCCTATAGGGATTACCCATGGTGCTCATTTGCGACATGTAGCTTGTGATGAAATTTTTATTTCAGTGTGTTCATATTTGATGTCTTATTTGTAAAAATCATATTTCAATCTAAACTGGTTTCTTTTCATTTTGGAAACATAAATGCATTCATGGAACCAATTTTGAAAATGTAGTTGGATTGAAATGCTTTACTTGAAAATGAAAACTCATTACTTGAATTGGGAAAGAAGGAAAAAAATTATCTTATTATATCTTATTTTCAAAACAGAATGATTGGATTTCCTACCAAAGGAAGGGGTATAAGACATGGTTATATTTTGACATTCATACTAAGCATCTCGGTGCTCACGCCTACTTTACTTTTTAGCTTCAGGCTTCAGTCTTGGATCAATTTTGGGAGAAAGTGTAGTTTTGGTTCCGTGGTGACCCAAGGGGTAACCTAAGGTATCTCACGTTGCTTCATTTATTATTTTTCCACCATCATGTTGTTTGGATTATTTTAATTTATTTATCTACTTATTTATTTTATGTTTGTTTGTCTCTGTTATGGACCAAATCATTCCCAACTAGTTTATTTTGATGCCCGACACTAGTTTCCAGCCCATGGGGATCGGGAACATCCTTCAGGCCACATCGCGGACAAGCTCGAGTGACCGGTTCAGGGTCGGCCTGGGTTGGTTCGTGAAAAAATGGTATCAGAGGCAGTTTCTTGTTATTTGGGGTGTCAGGTATCTTGGTGATTAGGTGTGTCGGGACTCGAGAGGTAGGTGTGAGAAAGACTTCATGAATCCTTTCCCGTCCCGAGACTCGAGTTTACAGGGGTAGTTTGGGATTCGATTTTTTTCTTTTTCTTAGTCTGTGTGGATGAGGGATGGAAAAGGAAGTTATCTGGTGTTACACGACGAGCTTTCATGGAGTAGCGACCCATGTACGGCCTGAGTTCACGGTTCTAGATACTTCCTGTGGTGGATGCTCCCTCAGACCATGGTCTGCTAAGCCATGTTACTGGGTTTTCATAGCCACTAGTACCTTATTTATTGATGTTTTGATGTGAGTTATGTTCGGGATTAGTTTTGACTGACCATAATGGATTTCAAAAAAGAAAATGGTCCATATAAATAGGGGTTTTCAAAAGGTAATGTGGTTTTGAGGTGGAAAAAGTGGTTTTGAAATGGAAATTGTTTTCTTTTAATGATCCGTTTTGAAAATGAGATGTGTTTTGAATAAACCCTTGGTATTTCTATGAGGGCCCACATACGTAGAGGTACGCATGTGGCACAAGGATAATTGGTGGTATGTGTGGATGGGAGGATGATCTAGCACAATGGTATATTCATATGAGAGAATTCATGGGTTACCAACGGTGGGTATTAATGTTGTTTTGTTTGATGAAAAAATGGTTTTCCAAATAGTTATTTCAAATGTTTGAAAAGTGAGTGAGAAATAGTTTAGTGTTCTCTGTTCGTGTTGGGAATATTTTTCTGTGGGTTCCTGGTTTGACATATTGAATTATGGTTGGAATAGTCATTTTATTTTGAGCTTTATTTGTGATTGAGGTGTGAAATTTTGATTTATTATGAGTTTTCATTCATATTTCTACCTTTGGTTTTTGAGTATGCTACCAAGAAAAATACCAGAGGTTTCTAGTGAGTCTCTTCTAGTTGTTGGTTATACATAGACTCTTAGCAGAGTGGCAGAATTGAATTCTTTTTTATTGTTGTCCATATTCTATGGTGATCGGGATCTATCAAAGGTAGCATACTGGCTTGGTGAAATCGTTGGTGTTTTCAGGTTATTGGATACTCCCAAAGTTATGATAGTCTGTTCTGGTTTGAGTTCATTTGGTGGTTCAACTTTGGATTGGTGTGGGAGAAAATACAAGCATCATTGCACGATGGGATGTCTTGGAATGTGTTTAATACCACTTCTGTCAGATGGTTTATACCTAAGGGGTGAAAGAGAGGAATGTGGCAGAGCTCGTGATTGTCGAGCAGGGCCAACAGATAGTGAAGCCTTACATCAGGCATTTGAAGTGGTTGATTCCCTTTTCATTGGAGGTTATTTCATGAAATTAGTTAAAGTTTCTCTTGTGTGGGGTATTTGTCTAGATTTCAGGAACCGATTATTTTCAGTGTTTAGGACGGTTCCCCATTCGGTGATAGAGAACCTGAGGAACCTATCTCATACAGTTTTTCTTTTCAAGTCCATATTCCATTATTTGGGAAACTCTCTTGTTCTCTTTTTTTGTGTCTGGTTTGGGTACTTTAAGTCTCCTTGACATCATCTTCTAGAGGCTTGTTATTAGTGTGGCCGTTTCGGAAACTTGGAGATGTTATGCTAGTGACATCATCAGAAAGAGTCTCGATGGGGCATCAGATGCTTCAAGACATTAAAGCTCCATCCATAGGACTCACAGTGAAGCCTTTCACACAATCAAGAATCATGGGGTGTGGCATGCCTTGGTCTAAATTTTTTCTCTACTGTTGAAATAGGGCTAATTTAAATTTCTATTTTCAAGATCCCTCATCTCTGAAGGTTCTGTTCTGCTGTAAGTGGAATAGAGGTCTCTTTTTCTCGTTGTGGTATTCATTCATTGAATACCCCACTTTGGTTGTAATAAGGAATGCTGATTTCATTTTCTTGTAATTCCAGTAGTTGTTCCCCCTCAAATGTGATCTTTGAAGGTTTCCTCTTTATGGCTATGAGTCTCAAGATGGTTGTCTCTCTTGTGTGGCTAGCTCCTTTGGTTACCTACTCCTATTTTAGGATGCACCCTTTTGGGAGACACAAGCATCTTGGGAAGTAATGAATAGGGGTTTGGTCCGCCATTCGGCTTGGCGTCTTTCGTCTGGGACCCATGTGGTGGGGGTTTGGTTTATACGGAGAGTTCACGGGTCAGTTGTGATGGTTTTCTCATGTCGGCCCATGCTAATTGGCTTAAGCCGGTCAGTTGTGCTAGCTTTCGATTGGTTCGTTTTAGTTGTTCTATAGTTAGCCCGTGCTGAGATGTTCAATGTTGGCCATGATAGTTGGGTTCTTGAGGTGGGGAGAACCTATCTCTTTTCCTATTGGTTCTTCTCATTGAGTTTTGCCTTATATATTCTTAGGTGTGACTGGTAGAGTGAAATGTCACATCGAGTTCATGATTTCATTGGACTCATTCAGTTTCAAACTCGAGTTTGATTCCTTGTCTAGTTGGGTGACTTTCTGGGGGAAGAATGTTTTTGTTGTGGGGAGAATTGTCACACTCTGAGTGAGAATTTATTTTAATATAATTATTTTGATTTTCTCTTTTGAGATTTTGTTTGAACTAGTTTTAATTCATAAGAAATTTTGGTTCTTTTATGGGCATGCGGCTGCGTGCACGACCATGCGCAGTGTTTAGCCTCATTAAATAATGTTATTATTTAATGGTTGATTTTATTATTTTAGTTTTATTGTTATAATTAAATGTTTTTTATAATTTATGAGGACTTTAGTTTATTCTTCATTTTTATTTTTATTTATTTGTTTATTTTATTTTACCCTATGTTTTTTTACTCCCTCTTCCTCCCCACCTTAATCCCGTCGCACGACTTCCCCAAACCCTACCATCGATCCCCATGGCTGATGCCCCTTCCTCCCCTTTGCCTTCTCTTCTTTAGGCTGCCCTATGACATATGAACTCACCCTGCTATTCCCTGCTACCCTGCGCACAACCCTCCACCCACCGACCTCCTTGGATTCATAACTCACTGAACCCCCCTTCGTCCATTTGGTGAATCCCCCTCATGCGACCCATTACTAAAAAACCAAACCCGCCGGCCTCCCTCCTCCAGTGACCGTGATCTCTCCGGCGTCCTCCTCCACTGATGACTCGCCCTCCATTAAGTATTTCTTCCTCATTGTAGGGTTTTGGTTTAAGGTACCGTTTGTTCAAGGTCCGATTTTTATGTTTTTGGTTTGACCTCTTGTTTTAGGGGGTCTGTTTGAGTTGTTTGAGGTATGGATTGGATGCGATTTGAATTTCACACCAAATCATGGAGTTTCTTCATCGAGGTAGGAGTTCATGTACAAAAATTGTTTGATGAACTAATTTTCTTGTTTAATTAATTTAGTATGTTCATTAATTAATTTGTTGAGTGTGAATTGTGTTTATTTGGTGAATTATTTTACTTGATTAAATAAATTTGGTGTTCTGTGACTGATCTTTTTGGTGTGAAATTAGTTTTAAAGAAGTTTAGTATGCCTTTGATATTTTATAGCATGTTTTTATATAGTAGGTTGTGTTTTTGAGGAAAACTCATGTTGTGTTATTTGATGTTAATTCATAAATCATGAAATTGGTTATTTAAATTTTTTTAAGTGAAGCGAATGATGTTTAAGAAGGTTTTTAGTTTTCATTTGATTTTAAAAAGAAAATGAATTTGCGTGTGTTTTGACGTAAGGCCATGTAGTGCTTCTTTGGTATATTTTTATTAATTTTCAAATGTTTTATTGAATGATATTGGGGGTGATATTCATGTTTTTATGCGTCTGTGACGGGTGGTTAGTTCTAAATTAGAACTTTAAAATTAAATTATGTGTATTTTTATGGAAAACATTTGCAATGTCATTTGTTAACGTTTTACAAACTACTCAAGGGATTTATTATATTATTTGTGTGGCACGATAATCTTTTTTGATTGCATTGATGAAGTGTTAGAATTTTAGAGATGTAGTTCAAAATGAAATTGGGTGTTTTGAGGTGTGTCTTTTGTTTCATCATTAATGGTTATTTTATGACTTCTAGAATTGATTTATTTAAGGACATTAAGGCTGTGAAATCTGGTTGCGTGTGGTATTGTTCATCACTTTTTCTTAAAAAGGGGATTTGAATGTTTTATTTATGAAAACCATTGATGCGTTATTTTGAAATGTTTTTTAGATTGTTTAAGTGTTTAAATTGTTTTATTAAATTATTTTTGTAGTGCACGGACCTCACTGCGATGGTCTTGGAATGTGGGTGTTGAGGTATCATACATGTACATGCATAGGGTGAGGCATATATATATATATGGCCTCTTTGTACATATTCCCTCATGGTGTGGGGAATATGTGAAATGCATCTAGGGGTGTATATATATATTTATAAATGCACGTGCGTGTATGTGCCAAGTGTCGGTTTGAGTGGTCGTTGTCAAATAGTGACATGTTTCAGGTAGGTCCCCAATGCCCTGATCTTTAATTAGAATTTCCATAATTGCTTAGCATTTTATTAAAAGTGCTTCTTCTTCATCTACATGAATTACATATGCAATATATATATATTCATATAAATATTTATATATGAAAATGGTTTTGTCTCTTGAAAAGGGATTTCTTTAATGTTCCGAACATAAAGCGGGTATTTCCAAAGATGCGTGGTCTTTCGACAGACATTGTTGTAAAAGTGAAATGGAACATTTTTTTCTATATAAGTTCCAAAATGATCTCCAAAATGGGTTTTGGGTGAACATGTTTAATAAAGTAAAATCATTCTTGTGGAGTAATGAGGCCCTTTTGGCACCTTGAAAAAGATGAGTGAAAGTGAAAACCCCCTCTTAAGGGATGCCCCATTATTTTAAAAAAATGATGTGTTTGTTAAATGTGTGATTTGTGATACATACCTAACGAAAAGGATTAGGCAATGTTATGTGACATAAAAATGGGAATGTGCTTAAGGAGGGAGAACGGTGGCAAGAGGTTGAATGGATTTTGGATAAAGAAAATATTATGCTCACTAATGTGCTTTCATAAAACCTCACCACCCTTTGAAATAGAGCACAACAGGAAACCAGGGTATCTAGGTGGGTGACCAGGACTTGTATGCTAGATGATCTGGTAGGGGTTTGTCCTGGTTTTTCTAACAGTATTGACACAACAACACTAACTAAACATATGAATTCGAAGGGTTGTGGTCTTCTAAGCCACATTTTCTGTGGCTCGTGGCCTTCTAAGCCACTTTTTTTGAGGATTATGGTTTCTAACCCACATTTCACCTAGGTAGAAGGTATCTAGGGTCCCACTTGTGCTTGTTACCTATAGGGATTATCCATGGTGCTCATTTGCAACAAAATTCTTGTGATGTAATTTTCATTTCAGTGTGTTCATATTTGATGTCTTATTTGTGAAAACCATATTTCAATCCAAACTGGTTTCTTTTCATTTTGTAAATGTAAATGCAGGCTTGGAACATATTTTGAAAATTTAGTGGGAGTGAAATGATTTACTTGAAAATGAAAACTCGTTACTTTAATTGGAAAAAGAAGGGAAAAAATTATTTCATTATATCTTATTTTCAAACTAGAATGATTGGATTTCTTACTAAAGGAAGGGGCATATGATGTGGTTATATTTTGGAATTCCTACTGATAATCTCGATGCTCACTCCTACTTTACATTTTAGTTGTAGGATTCAATCTTGGTTCACTTTTGTGATTGAGTGTAGTTTATGCTCCGGGGTGACCCACAGGGTAACCTAAGGTATGTCACGTTGCATTATTTATTATTTTTCCACTGTCACGTTGTTTGGTTTATTTTCCTCTATTTATCTGCTTGTTTATTTTAGGTTTTTTTTACCTTTTTTATGGACCAAATCATTCCCAACTGGTTTATTTTGATGCCCAACACTAGTTTCCAGCCAATGGGGATCGGGAACGCCCTTCGAGACACGTCGCGAACTGGATCGGGTGACCGGTTCTGGGTCAACCCGGGTTGGTTTGTGAAAAAATGGTATCAGAGGCAGGTTCTTTTTATTTGGGGTTTTAGGTAGCATGGTGGTTAGGTGTGTCGAGACTTGAGAGGTAGGTGCAGGAAGGACGTCATGAACCCTTGCCTGTCCCGAGACTGGATTTTCCAGGGGTAGTCTGGGATTTGAGTTTTTATTTTGCTTAGCCTATTTGGATGAGGGATGACAAAGAAAGTGATCCGATGTTATACGAAGAGATTTCATGGAGTCACAACCCATGTATGGCCTGAGTGCACGGTTCATGATACTTCCTGTGGTGGATTCTTGCTCAGAGCATGGTCTGCTAAGCCATGATACCAGGTTAGCATAGCCACTAGTCCCTTATTTTTGTAATTTTTGATGTGATTTATGCTCAGGATTAGTTTTGGATAACTTTAGTGGATTTCAAAAATGAAAATGGTTCATAGAAAAAGAGGTTTTCAAAAGGTAATGTGGTTTTGGAGTAGAAAAAGTGTCTTTGAAATGGAAATTGTTTCTTTTGATGGAATGTAGTTTCAATGGAAAAAATGGGAGGTGTTTTGGATGCTGTTTTGGGATCTTGGTAACACTTTTTGGAATGTGAATTTGAAAATGTTCAGGAAATTGGGAATGTATTTATTTAATGATAAGTGACTTTTTCAAATTGGTTGTGAATGTGTTTTTTTCGTTGAATGATCCGTTTTGAAAATGAGATGTTTTTTGAATAAACCCTTGGTATTCATATGAGGGGCCACATACGTAGAGGTATGCATATTGTACAAGGATAATTGACGGTACGCGTGGATGGGAGAATGATATGGGACAATGGTATATGAATATGCAAGACTTCATGGGATACTAATGGAGAGAACAAAATTTGTTTTGTTTGATGAAAAAAATGGTTTTCAAAAAGGTTATTTCAAATGTTTGAAAAGCGAGTGAGAAATTGTTTTGTGTTCTATTTTCATGTTTGGTATCATTTTTCATGGGTTCTTGGTTTGGCATACTAAATTGTGGTTGTAAAAGTGACTTGATTTTGAGCTTCAATAGTGATTATGGTGTGTAATTTTGATTTATGATGAGTTTTGATTCAGATTTTTGCCTCTTTTTTTTGAGTATGCTGCCCAAAAAAGTCTGATAGGTTTCTAGTGAGTCTCTTGTAGTTGTTGGTTCTACCGAGACTCTTAGTGGAGTGGTGGAATTGAATTATTTTCGATTGTTGTCCATCTTCTATGATGATCCTGATCTATCTATGGTAGAAGACTGGATTGGTGAAATCATTGCTGTTTTCAAGCTATTAGATACTCCCAAAACTATAAGAGTCCGTACTGGTTTGAGTTCGTTTTATGGTTTAACTTTGGATTGATGTGGGAGAAAATACCAGCGTCATTTCATGATGGGATGTCTTATAAGGTGTTTGAGACCACTTCCATCAGATGGTTTATTCATAAGGGGGTGAAAGTGGTGAAAGTGACACAGCTCGTGAGTTTCCATAAAAGCCAACGGATAGTGAAGCCTTACATTGGGCATTTCAAGGGGTTGATTCCCTTTTCTTCGGATGTAGTTTCATGATGTCAGTTAAAGTTTCTCTTGTGTGGTGTCTTTGTCTAGGGTTCAAGAACCGATTCTTTTGGGTGTTTGTGATGGTTCCCCATTCGATGAGAGAGAACCGGAGGAACCTATATCATACAATTTTTCTTGTGAATTACATCTACCATTAGTCGGTCCACTCTCTCGTTCACTTTTGGTGTGGCTAGTTTGCATAATTTAAGTAACCTTGTCGTCATCCACTGGAGGCTTTTCATCCATGTGGCCATTTGGGACACTAGGAGAGGTTCTACTAACGACATCATTAGAAGGAGTCTTGACTGATGTCAGCTCTTGACTACGGGGTAACAGATGCTTCAAGACATCAGAGCTCCAGCCATAGGTCTCAGAGTGAAGCCTTTCATGCTGTCAGGAATCGTGGGGTGCGGTCCAACACTGTCTAAATTTTGTCTCCAGTGTTGAAATATGGACCGTTTAAATTTCTCTATTCAAGCTTCCTCATCTTGGAAAGTTCTGTTTTTCTATAAGTGGCATAGAGGTCTCTTTTTCTCATTGTGGTATTTGTTCTTTAAATACCCCACTTTGGATGTAATAAGGCATGGTGATCTTGTTTTCTTGTAATTTCAGTAGTTGTTCCTCCTCAAATGTGAGATTTAAAGTTTGTATATTTATGGATATGAGTCTCAAGATGATTGTCCCTCTTGTGTGGCTAGCTCCTTTAGTGACCCGCTCTTATTTTTGGACAATCTCTTTTGGGAGACACATGCGTCTTTGGAAATAAAGAATAGGGGTATGGTCTGCCATTCAGTTTGGGGTCTTTTATCAATGACCCATGTGGTGGGGTTTGGTTTATACAGAGAGTTCATGGGTTAGGTGTGCTGGTTTTCTTGTGTTGGCTCAAGCTAATTGGCCTAAGATGGTCTATTGTGATGACTTTTTCTTTGGTTATTTCGGTCATTCTATAGTTAGCTCGTGCTGAGAGCTTCAATGTTGGCCCTGCTAGTTGGATTCTTGTGGTGGGGAGAACCTCCCTCTATTCCTCGTGGTCCTTCTCATTGTGTTTTCCCTTAGATCTTCTTAGGTGTGACCGATAGAGTGAAAGGTCACATCGAGTTTGTGATTTTATTGGCCTCGTTCAGTTTCAAACATGAGTTTGATTCCTCGTCTGGTTGGGTGACTTTCTGGGGGAAGAAAGATTTTGTGGTGGGGTTAATTCTCACACTATGACTGATAATTTATTTTAACCTAATTATTTTGAGTTTCTCTTTCAGGCTTTAGTTTGATCAAGTTTTAATTTAGAATAAATCTGGTTTCTTTTACGGACGTGTGGATGCATGCATGACCGTGCGTGGTATCTGGCCTCATTAAATAATGTTATTATTTAATGGTTAATTTTATTATTTTAGTTTTATTGTTACCATTAGTTTTTTTATGATTTATTAGGATTTTAGTTTATTCTCTATTTTTTTATTTTGTTTTATTTCTTTATTTTATTTTATTCTAACCTCTCATTTTTTTACTCACTCTACCTCCCCCCTCAATCCCGTTGTACCACTTCCCCAAACCCTATCATCGATCCCCATGGACCGCACACCTTCCCCCCTTTTATTTCTCACATTCCGGCGGCCCTATGACCGGCGAGGTCGCCCCGCCGTGCCCTGCTACCCTTCACACAACCCTCCACCCACTGGCCTCCATACCTTTGCAGCTCAACTAAACCCCCTTCTCCCATTTGGCGAACTCCCCTCGTGCAACCCATTTCCGACACACTAAACCCACCAAACTCCCTCCTCCGGTGACTGTGATATCTCTAGCGTCCTCCTCCTCTGATGACTCCCCCTCGAGTAAGTATTTTTCCTCCTTGTAGGGTTTCGGTTTAAGGTATCGTTTGTTCATGGTCCGATTTTGATGTATTTAGTTCTACCTCTTGTTTTAGGGGGTCTGTTTGAGTTTTTTGAGGTGCAGATTGGATGCGATTGGAATTTTACAGAAAATTTTGGTGTTTCTAAATCAAGGTAGTTAGTTCTTGTAAAAAAATTGTTTGATGAACTAATTTTATTGTTTAATTAATTTTTTATGTTCTTTAATCAATTTTTTGAGTGAAAATTGTGTTTATTTGGTGAATTATTTTACTTGCTTAAATAAATTTTGTGTTCTGTGATTGATCTGTTTGGTGTGAAATTTGTTTTAAAGAAGTTTATTATGCCTTTGATATTTTATAGCTTGTTTTTATATAATGTGGTGTGTTTTTGAGGAATACTCCTTTTGTGTTATTTGATGTTAATTCATAATCTTGAAATTGGTTATTTAAAATTTTTTAAGTGATGTGAATGATGTTTTGAAAGGTTTTTAGTGTGCATTTGAATTTAAAAAGAAAATAATGTTGGGTGTGTTTTGATGTAAGTCCATGTAGTGCTTCATTGGTCTACTTTTATAAATTGTAAAATACTTTATTGAATGATATTGGTGGTGAAAATCATGTTTTTATGTGCCTTTGTTGGGTGGTTAGTTCTAAATAAGAACTTTAAAATGAAATTGGGTGTATTTTTAGGGAAAACATTTGTCGTGTCATTTGTTAATGTTTTACAAACTACTCAAGGGATTTATTATATTATTTGTGTGGCATGAAAACCATTTTTGATAGCATTTATGAAGTGTTAGAATTTTAGAGTTGTAGTTCAATATGAAATTGGGTGTTTTGAGGTGTATCCTATGTTTCATCATTCATGGTTGTTTTATGACTTCTGGAATTGATGTGTTTAAGGACATTAAGGCTGTGAAATCTGGTTGCGTGTTGTATTGTTCAGATCATTGCCTTAAAAGCGTATTTTGAATGTTTTTTGGTGAAAACCTTTGATGCGTTATTTTCAAATGTTTTATAGATTTTTTAATTGTTTAAATTGTTTTATTGGATTATTTTTCTAGTGCATGGACCTCGGTACAGTGGTCTTGGGATGCGGGTGTCACGGTATCATACATGTACATGCATAGGGTAAGGAACATATATATATGCCCTCTTTGTACTTATTCCCTCATGGCGTGGGGAATATATGAAATGCAGCTAGGGGAGTATATATATATATATATATATAAATGCATGTGATTGTATGCACTAAGCATCTGTTCGAGTGGTCGTCGAAATATAGTGACATGTTTGAGTTATGTCCCGTATTCGCTAGTCATTAATTAGAATTTCCATAATTGATTATCATTTTATTAGAAGTTCATCTTCTTCTTCTACATGAAATACATATGAAATATATATATATATATATATATATATATATTTGAAAATGGTTTTGGTTCTTGAAATGGGATTTCTTTAATGTTTCGAACATAAAGTGGGTATTTCCAAAGATGCGTGGTCTTTTAGATGACTTTTTTGTAAATGTGATGTGGCACATTGTTTTGCAAAGTGGTTCGAAAATGATCCCCAAAATGGGTTTTGGGTGAACAAGTTTTATAAAGAAAAATAATTCTTGTGGAGTAATGAGGCCCGTTTGGCACCTTGAAAATGAAGAGTGAAAGTGATAAACCACTCTTAAGGAATGCTCCATTATTTTAGAAACATGATGTGTAAGTTAAATGTGTGATTTGTTATACATACCTAATGAAAAGTCTTATGCAATGTTATATGACATAATAAAGGGATTGAACTTAAAGCTGGAGAACAATGGTGGGAGGTTGAATGGATTTTGGATAAATAAAATTTTATGTTCACTAATGTGCTTTGATAAAACTTCACTACCATTTGAAATAGAGAACAACGAGAAACCTGGGTATCTAGGTGGGTGAACAAAACTAGTATGCTGGATGACTCGGCATGGGTTCGTCCCGGTTCGTCTACCAGGATTGACACAACAACACTAACTAATCATATGAATTCTGAGGGTCGTGGTCTTCTAAGATATGCTTTCTGAGGGTTGTCATATTCTAAGAAACGTTTGCGGAGGGTTGTGGTTTTTAAACCCCATTTTACTGAGGTATGAGGTCTCTAGGGTCCCACTTGTGCTAGTAACATATAGGGATTACCCATGATGCTCATTTGCGATGTGATGCTTGTGATGTAATTTTCATTTCAAAGTGTTCATATTTGATGTCTTATTTTGGAAAACCATATTTCAATCCAAACTAGTTTCTTTTAATTTTGGAAATGTAAATGCATGATTAGAACCTATTTTGAAAATATATTTTGAGTGAAATGCTTTACATTAAAATACAAACTCTTTACTTGAATTGGAAAAGTAGGAAAAAAATTATTTTATAATATCTTATTTCCAAACTGGCATGATTTGATTTCTTACTAAAGGCAGGGGCATATGACGTGGTTATATTTTGGCATTCCTACAGAGCATCTCGGTGCTCACGCCTACATTACTTTTCTGTTTCAGGCATCAGTCTTACATCACTTTTGGGAGCGAGTGTAGTTTACATTTCATGGTGACCCACAAGGTCACCTGAGGTATGTCATGTTGCTTCGTTTATTCTTTTTCCACTGTCAAGTAGTTTGGATTGTTTTCCTTTATATTTCGTCTTGTTCATTTCATGTTTTTATATATTTTTTAAGGGCCAAATCACTCCCAGCTGGTTTATTTTGATGCCTGACACTAGTTTCCAGCTCGTGGGGATTAGGAACGCCCTTCGGGTCACGTTTCACACTTGCTCGGGTGACTGGTTCAGGGGTGACCCAGGTTGGTTCCTGACATTTTCAATATGCGTTTGGCACTCAGTTATGCGTTAATTTTTTTTTCTTAAATAGATGAATTTTAAAACTTAGAATAATATCTATAATATCTAGTATATTTTGTGTTCTTGTGTCATAGATTTTGGAGGTTTGTGGATGAGTCACTTTCCCTTGGTTGAGTTTTCTTACTATAGTAGTTCTCACCCACTATTGGTGTGGAACCATTTGAAAATTTTCATGTAAAAACTCATTTTTATTTATTTTGATGGACTGGGGATAGAGATTTCGAAATTTTCAAGCTGAAACAAGTACAAAATAAAATAGATAAAGATCATGTGATACGGTGGAGGTTGAAAGCAGCCCCAAATCTTTGGAAAACATATACTGGTAATATTAAGAGACCTATGGAGTTCGACATTAGAGATAATGTGTTCTTCAAAGGTGACTCCTCATCATGGTAATTAAAGTTTTGTTCATGGGAATAATATTTCTCCTTAGTTTTTTGGTTATTTTGAGGTGTTGGATCATGCTGATGTCATGGCACATAAGATATCACTTCCCCCGTAGATGTTCCTGATATATAATTTTTTTCCAAGTGTCACAATTCATACATTAATTTAATGATAACTCACATGTTATATGCTGGGGGAAGATCTATGTGGATGATGATGATACATTCTAGGAGCAGCTTTTGGAGTTCTTAGACCACCAATAGAAGGTGTGGTAAAGGGATGCCATTCCCTTGTTTTGTATCATGTGGAGGCATAGTGGTGTGGGGAAGAGTACCTATGAACATGAGTCAAAGATATTCACTCACCACTTTATGATATTGGTTTTTTATGACTTAACTTATAGTGATGATTGTTTGTGAATGTTGGCCTTTTTTGTTTTATGAGAGGTTTTCTCTTGATGCCTTTTTTATGGGTAACCTTTTTATCATTTGAGAGGTATCTCTCTGAGGAGAGACTTTTAGAGATATTTTTTTACTATTTAATGGTTTCATTTTATTATTTTTATGAGGTGGTTGAGATCTTATGAGGGAATGATTCTTGAGAGGTATCTCATGGGGTGGTGTATGGACAACCTTTTCTATATCCTTCTCTCTAGGTGCAGTTTTTAAATTCTCAAGGACGGGAATGGTTTTCAAGGTATCCGATGCATGTTCCCAAATCTTGGCGACACTTACATTTCTTATTTTTGGGTTTTTATGTTGATAGAATAATGTTCTAAAGTTTTAATAGGAAATTTAGGGGCTCAAAGGGGTTCCACATCCATTTTTTTCTAGGTTACAGTGTGAATCCTTGAGGCTACATCGTGGTGTGTGGTTGCTGAGGAGTAGTAGGGATAATTGTGGAGAAGGATCAAGGGAGTGGGAATTTAGAAAATTTAGGGGCTCAAAGGGGTTCCACATCCATTTTTTTCTTTATTGTGGTGTGGATCCTTGAGGATATATCTTAGAGTGTGGCTGCTGAGGTGTAGTGGGGATGGTTGAGGAGTAGGTTCAAGAAAGAGGGAATTCAGAGTTATATCCTTTTATGGAATAGATATACCATAGTGGTTGGATGTGTCATAGGACCTTCCTTGGTATTGATAACTACAACATAGAGCAAGGTGGTTTTACCATAGCAGGTCTTGTGGCTACTTCCAAATTAGGGGGATGCTAAATCGTTGTGGTTGGGTCACACATTCACCTCTCTATTAGTGAAGGGGTTTTATGTCATGGGGTTTAGTGAAACAATGTAACCCCATATCCCTTTTATTTGTCTCTCCACATGGATCTTGCACATGGATTTGACCAATGGTGGATTTAGTGTGGTCCCTTTTGATGCACTGTAGAATCTCCATTGTTAACTAGTTATACAATGTGGTCCATGGGCTTGCACTCTGGACCTCTATTTTTAGTGGATCTATAAATACAACCAATCCCATCCAAAATCAGTTTTCTCTAGATTCTTCCACTCAACCCATAGGTTCCCCAGAGTGGGTTTCAAATGCTTTAAAGCACCCTTTAGATAGGTATATAACACCGACTCCTAGAGATCAATCTGTGGTGATCCGAGGTAGGTTATTTTTAATTTTTCTAGATATTTCTCTTCATTTGATCCCATTTCCTTAAATTCCTTCATTACATGTTTTGTATTTATATTTCCATCATTATAATATATTTTTCTTTTTTGTTTGAAAATGTGTTCATGACATGATGTCTTGGGGGGGGGGGGTCTTGGTTTCCTCATAAGATAGGAGATTGAAGATGTGTATTGGTATTCCATTTCCATTTCACGAACACCAGAAGTTTGAGGTAAGGGATTCATTATTTCTATTTTTATTTATGTTTAATCCTAAATTGTCCATATTTTATCACATTATTTAGTATTATAACTGACCTAATAATGAATAATTCATTTTAAATAATTAAATCAGTTTATGGTTGTAGTGATTGTATATTTTTTCTTTTCATGATGATAAAGGTTTTCCTATTGATATAATAGATAGAGTTCTATCTATAATATTTTTTTTTGAATATGGTTATGATTGGTTTAGGATTTCAAAATTGATGGATTTGGGTAAAGAACATATAGCTTGTAATAACTTATTGGGTTGATAAAGTTTTAAGTAAGAGGCTTGTTTATTAAATCTAGCAATTATTGTAATTCGATAGTAGTAAAACTTATTCCAGTACACATGTTTAATAGAATGTGTTATTATATGTGATAGTGTAATTGGATAGAGAATTATAGATGGATTTTTTATTGATGATATTAATGATTAAAAATTGGTTACATGAGATTTTATCTTCTCTAAATCTTGTCAAATATGGAAAATGGAATGAAGCATGGTTAGTTAATTTTGATACCTTTTGATAGTTGATTAATTAGGTTTTCCATATCTAGAACATATGAATAATGAATTAGTTAATTCAATATCGAGTAAAAAATAGTTGTTTTTTTATAATGATAAATCCTTTGGCTAAAAGTTCTAATTTGTTTAATAATGGCCGGATGCCTTATGTTGGGGGTCATGAGAACCCAATTGCATGTGAAGGCTAAATATCATTATTTAATTATAATTTTACCTATTTACAACTATTTTATGTTTTTTTATAATAATTTTGATTTGATGTGAGTATATAATGAATAATGATATTTGGGTGGGTTGGCTTGAATGTTTGTGGCCGTAGTTGATGCCTATGATGGAATGATGCATGGGGATATTCTTAAGGGTGTTGGGGATGGATATAGGATTATGGAATGTTTTGAAGATGAGATTTACTGTTAAAGTGATAAAACTTAGATTCTTACTTATTAATTGATTTTTTTAATGGTTAGATGATATGGTATCATGTTTTATCTGTGTTCCATTACCCATTGCTTGAGGCAGCTGTATATAGTTGGTTGAATCTATTAGTTGTTGCTTATGATGTTTTTATTGAATAAATATAATAATAGAATGATACTAAAATTTAATAAAATGTTTAAACCATGGGGTTGGTTATTCTTGGAATAAAAATATTATTGTTACTGGTGAGAAATCGTTGACTCATGTATTTTTATTTTGATTTGATATGATAACCACCCATGTTGGTAGGGTTAATGACACCTAATGGACTCTAGGATGGTGTTTACCCCAATATCTCAGATGTGAGGGAGGATGGATTACTACCACATCTGGCCCCATTATATTCTCTTGGTAGAATGATTTGTTGGTATGCATGGTGGTTAGTTTCCCATATATGTATGAATATGGTTATAATAGTTTTTGGTTATTTCAAACACAAATATCTCCCGTTATAATATCCAAAGTATTATTTTCGGTATGCCATGTATATTCTGTGATATATTTAGGTACCTTACATGGTGTATGGGATGTGATGGATTGAGGTATAAAACCCGATGTATGATATAAATCAAATAAGTTATGGTGGATCTCAAAAACATCATGGTTACTCTAAAAAGATTTTATATGGAATGATGAGATGATTTAATCACGATATGCATATAGTGGTTCTGAACCCCAGTTTCTTCAAGCTAGATTATTTTATAGAGAGATGGCTCAAGATGTACTATACTAGGTTAGCGAAACACCAGTAGGGATGTGGTAGTGTAGTGCACTTATTGACATAATATTATAATATAAAATCTCTCTTGTATATGTGACATGGTGAGATATTTCTTTGGTGATTCTGGAAACATAGTTTACATGTTTATGTGACAAGTTAGTTTCACTTGTTATTTACAGATCTTTAGTATGGCATCCTTATATTTTTCATAAGCTGCCCTAGGGAAGATCCAAATGAGTACACTTTTATGATCACCCATGTATATATAAACTATTATCCAGGTCAACAAGAGGAGGTTGAAGATGAGGTTAGATATTATTAGCTCATGACATTTTAGGATCTGTTTGGGATTCATGGTTACTATCGAGTTTACCTTTTTAGTACTTGTAGTTTTTAGTTCCTTTGTTTTAGTGCTATATGACATTACATGTTTACACTTGCGATTTATTTTATTTTTATGATCAGAAGTTGTTTGGTGTATCTATCATATATCTCTCTTCTACATGTTTCTCTTAGAGATTAATGCCACATATTAATAGGTATGATATACCCACTATGTTAGTCTCCAGCCTGGGGCCTATTGGAAATGGGACTCAGGGAGTCACCATCTCTCATCCCCCATTAATGGCCTATGATGGGTACTCTTTGGGGGGAGGTGGTCGTGACATAAATTAATTTTAATATGAATTATAATACTTATGTAATATTTTTTTTCAAGAGTAAATTATTTTAAAAATTTCAATTTATTTATATATAATTATAACATTATAAAAGTGACAAATTATGCAAAATCAAGATTTTCACTATTCACAAAAATAAATTATTTCTAAAAAATCTCAAAAATTCACTCTAAGATAATTTTGACATGATGAGTTCAAAAATGATATTCATTTAATCAAATTAATTTTTTTTAAAATTTTGATTTTTTTTTAAAATTCATTGAATAAATCCATATACATTATACCATTGTTTCTATAGAAATAAATGATTACTATAATTGATGATATGGTGTTAAAACCATATTGTACTTCATATATTATACTTAATTTACTTATTTACAATATTTTTCAATAATATAATCTACTGATGGTAGTACTTTACTTGATTCCCGTAAAGAAGTCTCAAATCTAAAAACAAGTAATTTTATGTCAACCACCCAAATTGAAACTTCTTTCCCTTTTTAAAAATTGTTTTCCTTATATCATTATAATAATTTGAAAAGGGTTATAAAAACCTTGGTTTAAATGTTTATTTATTTCCCCACTAATCACTATTAGAGTCACTAGGACAATATTGATTCATGACTAGAAGTTTTGATTAGAGGATGAAAATTTTCAAAACCGTGAGTTGGTACAATCTCTAAAAAATAATATTAAGTAGATATGATTAGAGGAGTGTAATGAAAATGTTAAAGTAACAATTTTTTGTTCGTAATTATTTAAGGAGTGAGAGAAGGGTTCCCAAAATGGGTAATCTATTTAGTTTCATATGAATATCTACACAAAGATTTCCCAAACCATATATATATATATCTGTGTATGCCATCACCACTCAACCATTTCATGAAAACTTATGGGAATTTTTTCAAGACATATAATATACCCCAGAATTATGTATATATCTATAAAAATAGATATTTAAGTTATTCAAGGGCATGAGTTGTTGAGTGGATCCTTTACTATTTTTTTATAATTAAAAAATTCTTATTTATTCCATCTAACATGATTTTTAAAATGAAACAAATGATTTAAATTAATTAAGGCTTGCAGTACTTGTAGATGGAATTATTTATATCAATTTTTTATTGTTTATTATTCAATTACTAGTATTTTATATTTTTTATGTTTCTTTTGAATTTATTTTAGAATTAAATTCACCTCAGTATGAGTTATGACACATAAACTGGAAGAACTTTTTGGATTTTTTCTAGGTGTAAAAAACATAAACACATTATAATTACACAAATATTTCACACATACACACTAAAACCATAAACAAATTGTAAATGGATAACAAAAAGTCTATTTTCTCAAAATATTTTTAATTTTTAGATGACATATATGAAGAACTATTTGACCTATAAGCAGACAATAAAATGATCTTATAGAGTCTAAATGACTCACACACAAGTCCAATGACTCATATGATTACAAATATACAGATCAATGAATCATACAAAGAAAATTAAATGACTTTTACATAGAATTTTTTTTCACATTAATTGAGAATTTATATTTTTGGATCCTATAGAGAAATAATTCATTCCCTTGGAGAAATGAATCGTATGCACAAGTCATAGATTTTTCTTACTCTTATGGATTTTTTTTTTGTTTATTTTATTAATAAATTTTTATCTATATATTTGTTTAAATTGAAATATTGATGGATATTTCATGGAATGTAATTATGCATGAAATATTACAAATATTAATAATATTGAAGCTATATTTGTGGGATTATTTATTATTAATATTGATTCATTTATTATTATTATATACAAACAAATTTTTATCTATAAAATATATAAAAATAAATATGATATGCGAAAAATATAGGAATGATAAATGATATGAAAATTTTGAATGACTCAATGTAAATATTTTCAACAACTTATTCCATGAATTTCTTTATTGGACTTCATTGTTCTATAATCTACTTCTTATAGTGTGATCCAGGCATCCTTAACATTTATAGTTTTTTAAATTTCAAATAATTCTTTGTGGTGTTGTATTTTTTTATTTTATTTCTTTGTGAGTTAGAGTTAGTTTATGTTTTTCATTCCAAGTAAGGAGTTGTGGGTTATAATAGCCATTAAATGGTACATTGGTTAGTGGATCTAGTTTGAAAAATTATCACTTTTCAAGTGGTTTCACATGGTATAATATAAGAGGTATTTATATTGTACCTATAGGGTGAAAAAAGAAGGGTTATTTGGGTTGTTACTCTTGGTGTGAAAAATTTAGTTTTGATGGGTTGTGACTCCCCATTAAATGTCAAGTCACTTTATTGCAGTTTTCATACTCTCCCATTGAGTGTTTCAAGAGTATACTTAGGATCACTTTGATTTGAACTAATATAAAAATATAATTAGTTATTTATTTAAATTTTCACTACTTTAATTATTTAAACTCTTATATAATCATTATATTTTTTTTAAATTGGTCAATTCACCCCCTCTTGACTATTACATCATTTTAGTATCTCGGAGAACCAATTGATATTAGTGTAGGTACTTGAAAGGGTTATTATCTCCTTCATATATGACATGACCTGAATCATTAGGGACATTCTTGGGCCAGTTGTGAGCTTAGTGTTCCACCCTAATACAACAACTAATAGGCTTAGTGCTGGGTACTAGCACCGAGTAATCATACCACCGACATGGGAGGCCTTAGACCAATGTACCCCCTCCCCCCCCACACACACATACCCATCTCTATACATACAAGAGTAATGTATAATTGTAATAAATGGATTAATAAATGCATGAATAACCTATAAAAATAATAATGGTTTACAATAATACACACCAAAATATTGATTGGGAGAAATATGATCCAATTACCTAGAAAATAGATCTTAATTAACAACCCATAAAAAGATTGTATCCATACACAATAACAATGTCTGATCATAGTCTAGATGATACTGACACCATGCACCAAAATGGACCACCCACACCCAATCCACCTAGTTCACTATAGAATTTATTTTCATCTACATAAGACATAACACATGTGACTATATATAATACCTAATTGGAAACCCCAAATCCTCTAAAAAAATAAGGAATGAAAATAATATTAATCTCTAAAATGCAATCAAGAGGGTTGAAAAAGAATCACCAAAATATGATCAAAAGAAGGACTAAACTCATAGAGTAAGGTCTCATTCCCCCCAGATCCAACCAAATGAATTTTTGATTACTTTTAAGATCATTGATCCAACAAAAACTATCATCTTGCATAACCACACTATTCCTTTAGTATATGATCTCACACCACTTGTAGTGAAGGAGAAATACTAACTCTAGGGGAGTATTCTATGCCTTTCTCATGATTTTTTGATTGGGGGATTTTATAGTGACCCATAATTTTCAAACATAAATATTACATCTTATTATATAAATATTCAATGCATAACATTACAATTCATTCCAGAATCATATTGGTCAATTAAATTTGGATATATATATATAACATATTCATAAGAGATCTATATCATATACCACATAGTTCTTAAAAAACTAGAACCCTTATTAGACACATCACACAATAAATAATTCTTTATATCCTTTAGAAAACAAATATTAGATAATATGAGATTATATTCTCAGTATAGGTAAACAAGGGAGATATATATGATCAATTAAGACTAACATGAGAATATGTGAATGAAAAAAATAAAAATAACAATTAAAAATAATTCCCAACACATCACAGATCAGAAACATGAACCAATTTATAATTCATGGTAGTTAATAAGAAAAGAATTATAAAGTAATCAAATAACATGATCTATGGGAGAAGAACATTGGATTAAAACATAGATTTAGGGAATACACATAATCACAAAAAACCAATTCCATAGTAGTCAAGTATCACTACCAAGACTATCATAATGGATTGGGTTAACTCTTAATTCCATCATATTATTCAAGGTTCACTCCCAATATTGTCATAGTTAGAAGATTCCATTACTAAATGGTGTTAAATCCCCATTTCAGTCTTATTTATCTCAAGAGATATATTTATTTATTGAATGAATTGGAGGGATATATAATTCTGACCCCACTGATAAAAAAATGAAAACCATATAGATGTGTTCCATAAGATCTTAACAGTTTAATATTATCATAAATTGTGAAAAATAAATAGATTCATAAAAAATTTATCATAACATAGTCTTTGGAAATGAAATGGGTTTCATAAAAATATCATCAATTCATCATACTGTAACCTATGGAAAAGAAAGGGGTTTTATAAAAATCTTATTATTATAATTATAAACCATCCATATTTTGAATAATTATGGTATTATTTTGTTATAACACTAATAAATATTACATAACATCAAAGGATGTCATCCTAAATGGAAAAATCCTTTAAAATATCATTTTGAATATTTATTATGAAAAATACCCTTTTAAATTTGAAATCAATTTGTTAAAATGTTAAAATTTAAAATATATTATGTATAAAATTTTCATTGAAAAGAACCATGAATAAATTTATAGTAATATTCAAACCATTGATTGGTCATGACAATTATAAATTCCATTCATTTCTTATAATTTAAATGAAAACATTCCTTTCATTCTTTTGTAAAAATGTGAAAAAGTGTATTTTTCATAAAATGACTAGGATATTAATTATATATCATGTTTTAAAAATAAAATCCTGGGTAAAAATAACTTTAAAAATTCCTAGGATGACATTAAAAAATTATTCTAAACATTTTTAGAAAACATGGATATGGAAGGAAAATGATTTTTGATTGAAGATAGAAATAAAGTTGATTTTCCCCAAAAACACTCTTTCAATCACTTGAGTACTTAATAAAAATAAATAAAAGGGAAAAAACATAATTTCCATAAATAAATAGTAGATAATAAAATTAATGAGTTTTATGAGAGGTGTAATATAATATATCATCATTATAACTTAATCATAAAAAATCCTAATAAACAAAGACATTGTAAGATAAATATTTACCTAAAGTCTTGTATTTCTTCGTACGCTTTTAAAACCACTTTATAATATGTTTAGAATATTATAAATGTATTATAGAACCATAAAAATATATATCATGACAAATATTATCTATTTATAATATATTATTACCCATTTATTAATAATTCTTTATTAAATTCTTAGTTTCATGTGAAAACTATGTCGTTTTCAAGCATGTTTTGGTTTGAAAGTTTTGATCTTTATAATTTGATCATAGTTAAATCATATCCAGAATATTAACTATGTTATTAATATCATATATATTAATTATATATATATATATAGTTATCAATATCAACTATAGATAAAAAAAATGAATCACACTATTCATAGTGACGGTACGCCATACTTACACATGAATGCTATTTCCATTTTTCGATGGATGGAAGAAAAGAAATGTAAATAATAATTAAATTTTTAGATTATAATAATAATATCACATAAAAAATATATATTTATTAAATTCATCATTATAAAAATCCTTGTAAAGTGCTAAAGAAAAATGAATTACACTGCTACTTGGAGACGGTAAGGCGTATGTACGCAAGATGCTTTCTCTTTCCATAGGAATATAAGAAAGTGGATAATGATTGTTCCATCATCTTAATAAAAATTTACTATATCAAAGATAATAATGTTGTTAATTTATAATGGTTACCATGGATTTATAATTTTTTTGAGAAGAAATAAAATTGAAAATGTTTGGTTAAGAGTTATAACTCTTTGTTGAGTACCGTCTCTTGGATTACACCATAGACCTTGAAGGGGTGGTATTTTGAAATGACCATAATCTATAGGATGTGGTGAATGAATATAGGGAGTTATTTTGGTAGGGGTTGGATAATATAGAAGGCTCAAAAGTCACAAGGAAGTGAAGAGAAGAGGTACCCTTTTATAAGCAAGGGGAGGGGCACTCTTGGAATTACAAACAAGGTGAAAATATAATTGATCAATTCTCAAGAAGATTAATTCCAAATGGTCATATATTCAAATAAAAATAGTATAAGGTAACAATATGATCAAAATATTAAATTTTAACTATTTTTGGTATCATTTTACACCTTATATTTTTTATGAACCCCTTTGTTATCCAATTTTAAACTTAATTGTGGTAATGAATTTTCAATATTAAAGGGTTATAATTATAATTATAAGTTCAAAATTGGAACATAAATGTAAAAGTGATGAAATTTTAAACCATATATTATCCAAATAGAACTATTTAATTATTTTTATGATTTTTAAATAATTTAACATATTAATTATTTCATAAAATATCAATATATTCATTTTGGAAACAATTCATTTAATTTGAATTTAAATACAACAAGATAGACATTTAAATTCAATATTAATTTTTAAAACCACTATATTATGTTAAATTAATTTATAAAATTCACAGGACACAACAAAACACCCAAATTAAGTTAGTTCTATTGTTAGTAAAATCATTTATTTTATAAATCCATTAAATAAATAAATATTATGTCATCCTTGTGTAAGTATTTAAGGTAATTATTCAATTAGTAATAATTATAAATAAATTAATATGATATAAAAAATTAATTTATCATCAAAATAAAATTTCCTAAATGAAATTATCCTCTTTTCATCCTTATTTCAATATTTTGTAATTATTAAACATAAGAGCGTGACATTTTTGTCGTTATTCTATTCTTAATTTAATATAATAGTCATAATCAATGAATTATAGAACCAAGTGACTAAATATTAGATAAATTTATGTATAGGTATAAAATACACTCATATAACAGGATAATGGAATGTTTTATAGACATTTTAAAGCTGTATCTCTATGTTTTAAACACATTTTACCCGGTTTACCCATATGAGGGTGTATAAAATTTACTATTGTTACTATTCATATAAATAAAAAAATAAAAGGGAATTATTTTGAAAATATTATCCTCATAATTAATAATAACTAATAAATTTTTAAAGAATCGATTTCTATATGTTTCATAAATCCACTTCAAAATAAGTGTGAAAAACATGTGAAAAATATTACTTTTTTTTTGAGAAATTCATTTTTAATGATAAAATTAGATTTACTATTATCTCATGAATTGGAAAAATATTTCATTAATGGTCAATTTTTTTATTTAATATATAATACTTAAATTATTTTGAATCATTTCAATGATAGTGATTAATTTTATTTATTACACAATATACACATTGCATGCATAAATATATTTTTTTAGAAAAACTCCTCTTCTGCTTTCAATTAATTTTTTATATATATAATAAATTGACAACTAATGATTTTATTTTAAATCATAATATTATTATAATTTAGTTATTCCAATTCATTACTCTTAATTTAATGGATTTTGATAATACTATACTCTATTATAGTTCATTTTTATTTAGGGTTGTGTGTATCATAAACTCATGAAGAAATATTATTTAATGAGAAATATATCATAAAATATTTGGGGGTTACTTTATATCCACAAAATATGAATTTTGACCTAAAAATTCCATCAATAATATACAAATAAATGAGAATATATCTATTTCATCACATCCTTGTTGTCCCAAGATGGTTATTCAGTTTCTAATTCCTCTTGATAACTTTATGCTTGTGATTAATCTTATTTTATTTTAATTTTTCTCTACATTCCAAGATCTGTACTAGTTTTTTATAGGAATGATCATACTATAGTTAAAAAAACCAATGATTTCAGTACATGTGATTGATCAATTACTTACTTCCTTAGAAGAGATACATGCCACACATAGTGACCTTGAGGGATGTTTGGTGGAAGAACCAAGCAATAAGATACCATCCCTAGTCAAAAAATAATATCGAAGTGACCAATTTACCCTGGGCTCAATATTCCCTTCCTTATGAATATAATTACATTATTACATATATAAATTTTTAGACATACCTTTTCACCAACATTGAATTCCATATTTCACTAATTACTTTCATCATAACTTCTATGTCGACATTGAGCTTCCTTGATGTATTTATGATATAATATAAATTTCCCTACCATTTCCTTATCTATCCAACAACCTAATTATTCTCTTTATCCAAATTCATCCAACCATGTTGGTGTTTTACAGTTCTTTCCATAGAAGGATTTATAAGAATCTATTTGAATTATTTTTTGAAAGCTATTGATTAAACAAAACTTATTTAGAGAAACGTATTGGTCACATATACTATTGAAATCCAGAGATAAATAACTCAAAATATCCTATTATGTATGAATAGTTATATTATTTTAACTGTCTATTTAATGATGATAAACAGTGCTGAAACTCAACTATGTATCCATAGCCTTTTGAATAATTTACTTGAACCTCAAGGTAAACCTCATATCCTAATCAGATACAATAGAATGTGGTTCTATAAACTACCTTACAACTTTTAAATGCTTATTACAGTAAAATAATTAATAGGAAAATGGTCTCTGACAGTAATAAAGTGTGTTAACTTTTTAATGCAATCAACCACAACCAAAATATTATTATGGCCTTTAGATGTTTTTTTGTTTCTGATGAAAAAATCTATGGCGGTGTTTTCCTATTTTCATTCTGGTTTGGGTAATGATTGTAACAAACCCTAAGTATTATATCTCTTGGACTTAACTTTCTATCATATCATGCTTCAAGATAAATTCTATGAAATATCCCTTATAATTCTTTACCTCTAGAAATAATCATTTATATCTCTATACATATTTATACTTCTAGGATGAATGGATAAGGATGTACTATGATCATCATGCAATAAATCCTTCTTCATGTCAAGTATTGACGTGAAACAGACATGGTTTCTGAACCTTATCATTCCATTACTACCAAGGTCAAATGTATGAATTTTTTTCACTTTCTTCTTTAGTTATTTATCTTAATTCTACATTTCTTTAATCTTCAGTTGGATTGATGGTTTGACACTCATTCGAGATAGATATGATTTCTCCCCTTCCATCAAGAATTCTAGTTCCTTCCTTTGAAAATCCAGAAATATCGGATCTTTTTTGATCCACATAACAGATGATATAGCATGATCTTTTCAACTCAAAGCATTGAACACCTTGTTTTATTTCCAATGTTGGTAATATATTTAGTATTAAAAATCATTAATATACTCCAACCATCCACTCTAGTGCATATTGATATTTTTTTTTGAGAATATATACTTTAAAATTTTATGATCAGTATATATATCACACCATTCTCCATAAAGAAAATTATTTCATATATTTAACAAAACAATTACTATATTTAACTCCAAATAATGAGTTGGTATTTTTTCTCATTAACTATCAATTGAATTGAGGTATATGATAAAAATGTATCATTCTACATTAGGATTCATTTGATTCCCTCAATTTATGAATGAAAAAAGATAAAAAAACCTTCTATACTATAGGTTAGTGTAATCATATGTATGATGAATAAACTTCTCTCTTGGTCCTTGGAATTTTATTCATATTCATCTGCCTAATTGAACTTGGATCCCTTAAAAGTTAACATGGTGAACAGACTCCGCAATCATGAGAAATTATCCATAATATTTTAATAATATCCATAAAAATCAGGAAAAATATGGAACTCAGTCACCGTGGTTGGTCTGGGACAATGCTTAATAAATTCAATAGTTAACGGATCCACCAATATACCCTCGATTGTGATTATATGACCCAAAAATTAAACTTTATTAATCAAAAAGTCACACTAGGTAAAATTTTCATATAAATTAATATTAATTAGGGTTTTAATTAAAATCCTTAAGTGATATCAATTCTCTTACATTCTATTATAATATATAATTATATCATCTATAAAGAGTTCCATAAAATTATCAAGGTAATTTCTAAATACTCTATTTATTAAATCCATGAAGATAGTTGGGCATTAAAAAGAAAAAATTGAATCACTATAAATACATAGTTACCTTACCTTTTATGGAATGTTTTATTGATTATATACTCCATTTTACCCTTCATTGATGATATTCAAAACAAAGATCAATCTTGGAAAAGTATTGATCTATTCACATTTGATGAAGCAAGTCATAAATATGGGGTAGTGGATACTTGTTAATTTTGACATTATTCATATCTCAATATTTAATGCATAGTAACATCTATATGTCATTCATTTTAGTAAAAAGAATAGGTGCATCTTATGTTTACACACTTGGATGAATTAGTTCCTTATCAAGATTCTCATCGAGTTGCTTCTTAAAATTTTGACAACTCAATTGAGGAAATTCTATATGGATTCTTTGAAATTGGTGTAACATCGGGTATGGGTATTGTTGAAATATAAAATTTATTATTTAGAGGAAGACATGAAAATTATTTAGTGAAAACATTAAAAAACTCATATACAGTAAGAATATCCTTGATGTTTATTTTATCCCTAACCACTTAAGATAAACAACCCTTTTAGATAAAAATAATGACCCATATAATGGATGTCATTTCCATCAGAATTTCACATTTATCAACTCAATAATAAAAATAATAGGGTTGGTCATAATATTAAACAAGACTTAATTTCCTTGTAAATTTATGGGGGTATTTATGTAAATAAATCCAATCCATACGTAAGATAACATAAAATTTTACTAGAGTGAGAATAAAAATATTTTTATGAACAATATTACCAAAAACACCATCTAGAGAAGAATAATAGACATGAGATGTGATCATCATACCATTAGGGGTTTTACTGTTAATATAACATCTAATCATTGATCCAGAATTGTGATACCCTTAAAAATATCTTTATTTACATTAGAGTGGGTAGATACAAAATAAAATAAGGCTTATAGAGTGGATGGTAAGTTCACCTTTCACCACTTTATTATCCACTTTAATAGTAGTGACCTCATGAGATTTCAACTTTTCCCTCGTCTTAAGCGGTTTGTGATGTTAATCATCATCAGTATCATTCAAATTTGACCACTGTTTAGCATAATTTTTGCACTCTTTTTCATTAGAAAAATAGGTGGGTACATTCTGGGGTGATTTTTCTCCATCATTAGCTAATTTTTTTCTTCCCATTAATTTGGTATTTGATTGCCTAAAGAAAATCCTTTCCAGACTTAAATAATTTAGAAATTTTTCTAAGAAAATTTCCTATATTTATACATACACACTTAGAGAATAAAGTAAATCTCATATTCTTATCTCTATGGTTTTTATGAATTTCTTTGAATTATATATATTTTTTCTTTTAAAAACAATGGGATTGATGGGTAACATCGATCTCCATTTCCCCCTTGAGAGCAAATTGATCAATTTACTTATATCTAATGATGTACCTTATGGATAACACCCTTTGGAGAGTTGGTTATATACTAATGAATAATTGATTAACCTTACATTTTTTTGTATTATAATAAAATAATCATACCTCACAAGTCTAGTAGAATGTTCCTTATAAGAACTAACAGATTCATCACACTTATATATTATCTCAAATAATTCATTATTTTTTTCAAATGAGTACTGTGAGGAAATTAATTATTAAAAAAATAAGAACATAAACACATCCCATTACATGGATTAAGTAATCTTCCTATTAACTCATGTTCATGATAATCACCCACCATTGACTTGCTTCAACTTCCAAAAGATAAAAAGTAAAAAATACCTTTTTTATGTTTTGAAAACTAAGGAATGGAAGATATATTTTTAGTTGTACTAATACATTTCTTAGAAACTGTTGGATCAACATACCCACTAAAATAAGCTATATGTTTCGTTAATAAGGACTCATCAGAACATTGTTTACTATTTTTAGTTTTTGGAAGCTTATCATGATTCACATGTTAAGAAAGTAGGGTTAGAATAATAATAATTTTCATTCTGAATCTTATAAAATTTAGTTTTATAGAATTAAAATTATTAAATTTCCCACCAAATTACACATTAACGTATTTCCTTTGAGTTATATCTATTGACCAAAACCAAAATCATATTGTGGGAAACCATAATCAAAGTGCGGAACCAAAAAATCCTGAAACATAATTTATTAGATGTCTAAAAAATGACACATTCATTTCAACCTATGAAACATTTGGTTTAATCTTGGTTATCCTTGGTTATTATATATTCAAATCCTTTGTAATGGTTCACAATGAAAATGAAAATCAACCCTTGCATATCCACTGGCAGTGTCAAAACAATTGCACGACAAGGGTACACTAAGCATGTTCTATAATTAAATATGATATATGCTTGACCAAATATTTTTGGGGTTATTACCCATAGACGAATTTGTTTCAATACAATGTCCACTTGTAGTATCCATATATAGATTTTTTTTTTGGAAATTCATGCTCCTCTCTTTTTCATAACTTACGATATTCTCTTATACAAAGGATTGAATTAAGGGTATTTTCTAAATTTTTCTTACCATAGCTTCCAATGGTTCACTAAAACATTATCTGAAACTTTATATAGTGAACCATAATTTTCATATGTAAATATTACATCTTATTTGATGAATATTTAGTGCTTAAATTTATGATCCCTTCCATAATCGTATAGTTATACTATATTTGGAAACATAGATACATAAAAATACTGTTCATAAGAGTACTACATCATCTCCTTATTAGTATTTTACAATTTGAACCCTTCTTATATATATCTTACTTAAAATCCTTCTTCATATCTAGGAAAAAAAGGAATATAAGGAAGGGTGAGCTCATATGCTCAGTATGGGTAAAAAAGGAAGATTTCAATGATCAATTAATAATAAGATGAGCATAAGGGTATGTAAACACTATCCTAACATTTGAAAACCAAACCCAACATATCAATGATCATTAACTTTAATCAACGAATAAATCTTGGTAATTTTTAAGAAATGAATCGTAACGTAATAAAAGAACATAGGTTATGAGAGTATGACATTAACATAATACATAGATTTTTGGCATACACATAAGAATATAAAATGATTTTTTGAGTAGTAAAATCTCATTACTAATACTATAATAGTGTATTGGGTTCATTTATCCTTCAATAATATTAGTCAAGGTTCACTTCTAAGACACACCTATTTGATTTTGAAAACATTCATTTCATACTTTTGTAAAAAAACCAAAAAAAGTACCAATTTCGAAAAAAGTCAAGATTAATCAATTTTGAATATATTTTTTAAAAATAAATAATAGATAAAAATAAATTTAAAATATAACAATGGAATATTAAAAAAAATTCTTGATATTATTTTTAGAAATCATGGATGTGGAAGGAAAATGATCTTTGACTGAGTAGAGGAAAATTCATTTTTCCTTAAATATATTATTTTTGTCTCTTGAGAACTTGAAAAAATGAAAATGGAAGGAACCATTTAATTTCTAGAAATAAATATAGGATAATAATATTCAATAATTTCATGAGTTTTTGGCCATAATATTTCATCATCAAAACAAAATTATAAACAACCCTCATAAACAACGAGATTATTACTTTAAACCCATACCTAAAGTACCATATATCTTCTTACAAATTAAAAAATGTTATCTAATTAATATATATTTATTATAAATATATTTAATAAACATAATATATATATATAATATGATATATTATTTTATGGTAACATATTATTTCCCATTTATTAATATTCTTAAATTAAAATCACTATTTCGGGTGATAACTGCTTTTATTTTTCTTACATGTTTTAATGGGTTGTCTTGATATTTTCACATTTAACATAGTTCCATCATCACAAAATAATAAAAAATATATTAATATCATATATTTTTATTATATATATATTTATATGAATCAATTAATGTTAGATAAAGAAAAATGAATTACACCATTTATAGAGACGGTATGGCGTACATACACATGAACATTGTCTCCATTTATCAATGACTGAAATGAAATAAAGGTAAATAATATATAAAATTTAAGGAATAAAAATATAATAAATAAAATCTATATTTAGTAAATCCATCACTATAACCATCCAATTAAAGTGGTGTTGAAAAACCAATTACACTACTACATGGTGAAAATACATTGTACATACGCAGGTGAAGTGTTTTCTATTTTTGTTGGTAGGAATGATGATAGGTAATGGTTGTTAAATCATAAAAAAATTAAATATATTTAATAAACATAAATAAATATTTTATAATTGAAACCATGAATTTAGAAGAGGTTTAAGAAGAAATCAAATTGAAACCACTTAGTTAAGAGTTATACTTCTTCAATGAGAACCCTCTTTTGGATGACACATTAATCCTTAAAGGGATGTTATTTTTGGAAGAATGGAATATAAATTATGGGGTTATGGAATACTTAATGGTATTATGATTGGTATTATCCAATATAGAGGTATGAAAATGTATGATAAATAGAGGAGAAGTTGTTCTCTTTAATAAATGAGGGGAGGGGTACTCTTGGAATTACAAAAAATATTAAAATGTAATTGTGTATTTTCAAGAAAATGATTCAAAATATAAAAATATTTGGAAAAAAATGTATAATATTGAAATATGACCATCCAATAATATGTAGATAGTTTTTGGTTCCATTCTAATTTTTTTTCTTTTCTATTAACCCCTTAGTTAAAAAAATTTAACCCTAATTTCTATAACGACTTTTTCAATATTAAAGGGTTATAATTTTACATACAGGGTGAATTATTATTCATAAATGGAAAAGGGATGAAATTTTAAAACATTTTTTATCCACCCTATTCTATATTTTTTTATTTTTTTGAATTTTAAATAATTCAATAAAATTTTATATTCATAAAATATAATTAATTTCATTTTTGACACAATTGATTAAATTTGAAATTAAAGAAAAAAATAAAGTAATTAAATTAGAATATAAACCTTTAAGACAACTCAAAATATGTTATATTAATCAATAAAATTCATGGAATAAAATAAATAACCAAAATTATTCTATATCTAATATTTTTAATATCATTTATTTAACTGTAATATTAATATAGTAAATTTTGTGTTGGAATTGCATAATCTTTTAAAGTAATTAATAAATTACTAAAAAATAGGAATAACTTACTATGTTAAAATAAATAATTTATTTTTAAAATAAAAAATTTATAACTGAAATTATCCTCATTTTATCCTTATGTTATTTTTTAAGATATTAAACTCAAGAGAGGGACAATTTGTAGTTATTTTTTTTATAAATTAATATAAGGGTCATAATATAAGAAATATAGAACCATGTGACCACATATTTTATAATTGGATGTATATATACTAAATAATATCCTAAAATTGGATAAATTCATGTTTTATTGAAATTTTAATTACATATCACAATTTTTAAACACTATTTAATGCATTTCACCCTTACTAGGGTGACAAAAAATTTCTATTATAGTTACTATAATAATTGACAAAAACATAAAAAAAAATTTAAAAAGATTTATTCCCTTTATTTAAAATATGGATTTAATTTTTGAAGATTCAATTTCTATAAGTATAATAACTTATTTATAAAATTAGTTCACAAAATGTGATGAAAACCTTTTTTTGAAAAAACATTTTTAAGAATAAAAATGGATTTTTTTATTCCTAGAAAAAATATCAATGTTAAAAAAAATTATTTAATATATAATATATAAATTTTCTTAAAATAATTCACCAATAGTGATTAAATTAAATTATTATGAGAAAACACATCACACTCATAAAAAAGATTAAAAAACACATCTTTTATATTCAAATGATTTTATTTTTATTTATAATAAATTTATAAATAATGAATTAATTTTAAATCCTAAATGCTTTCCTAATTTTTTAATCTTATTCGTTCCTGCCAATTTAACATATATGTTGTAATGGTATACTATATTATGATTCATTTATACTCAAGTTTGCATGTATCACATTCTCTCAAAGAAGTTTTATTTAAATAGAAATGTATGATAAAATATTGGGGTCTTACAAAAATAAATCATATAGATAGAGTATCTAAAGGGAAATCATAGTGGGAGTATGGTGAACCTATCTAATATAGAGGTAGAAGACCTCTCACAACAATCCCATGTTGTGGGGGGACTACCAACCATATATAGGGATGGTGATAAGAAACTACGACCTAATATAAAGATATCATCCAGATGGTTTTCTTTTTACCATGAATCTGTGAAATATAAGACTAATATCTGTAATGATGTTGGGGGTAAATCATGATCACTTAACCCCATTCTATATCGTTATCTCCAAAAGCTGGGCCACCATCCCATCCAACCTGAAATAATACACATAATGTATTTCTCGTAGGTCATGGTCTGCCTAAATATGGAGACTTGACTAATATGATGTTTTTGAAAAAGTAAACATTAGGTCAATATGTACACAAATTATTTCATTTGAGAATAACTGTTACTATGTCCTATCACCTAATACATTATGTGTTAGGATTAATACACATGGAGTGTGAGATGAGTCACTCAATATACGGGACCAGAAGGGGTATATGGCATGTCCCATAGTGTTAGAGCCACATTACATTGAGGAAATATGAAATGTGGTATTAAGAAAAATAGTGTAAGAGGATGCTATGGTTCTAGGGAATTTACCTCCTATACACATTGAGTTTTCTGGAAAGTGGAATTCAGTGTGTGGGCAAGGCCACACAACCTGTGATATTTTTATTTTACCAAAACCCTAACTATTATAACACCTGGGTGATATGATGTGTGTTATTATAAATTTCATGTCGTATAGTCAAATGTTTTCTAGAATATTAATATTTATCCCGAATCTTCTCTATGTGTGTCAGATCTACCTCCCTCTTTGTTGATACTCTCATCCGTCACATTGATCATGGATGAACACTTCAACGAAGATCTGATCACATCCACCACTCATTGGAAAATTTATCATCATCACCACCTTGTGTTGACTATATGTACCATCTCATGAAAACCACAAATATATCTATCCTTTATTCCACTATCATTTAAGATCCTCCATTATATTGTAGCTCCCTTTGTTGGAATAGAAATTATCGTATATGAAATTTGATAATAGATCAATCAATGAATTGGTTTAGAGAATGGTTAAATCATAGGATAAATCAAATGCTAGATATGAACCCAAAAGTAATCATGGGGGAAAATAATAAACATTAAAATTAAAAAAATATATAATGTCCATTCATTATCCCACCATCGATCATTGGATAGAAATAGATAAGGCAATAAGATAATATAAAATTCTAAGACCCAATATATATCAAATAAAAAATCCCTATGTTAACGGGTACATGTTATGGTCTAACATACATTACATTCAATGGTAGTTTATCCAAGTTCATGAAAACATTATAAATTAGTTAAATCCATTACTAAAAAAACAACTACATAAAATGTTCATTCATTGATGAATAAGAAGAACATTCTTTGTCATTATTGTTAATCTATAGGGAATTAATTGTTGAGGCCATCAATTTATTGCTGATTATTACTATATATAAACCATGAGGCATTCCTAAAATCACTAGGGTCATGTGGATACACCTATAGATTAACAGAATATGGGTTTATATAGACAATTAATTAGGTTAAATGTAATTAAATAATATAATTTAATTATTTAATTAATATATTTTTATACAACTTGCAACTATCATCACTGGACCCAATGTGAATGAAACCTATGTTTCACCATGGGTAACACTCATTTTCTATATTCAACCATGGTCTCAGTTTTCCCATCCAATACCCTTTATAAGAGGTATAAAATTATTTTTGAAGATGTCCACATGGAATTAATAAAATATTATTATTATTCTACTTAGTCTATATTGAGGTTCCAATGTTTCCCTATATCTATATGAAAACCACAAATAAATACAAGGGTATATCAATTAATATTAAAAGAGTCTTAAAAAAATTACTCGAGTCATTACAACCTCCCTAATTTAAAGTATTTCCACCATAAAAGGAAATAAACTACTCAAAATGATGAGGGTACTGACATAAAATTTGTTTCTTACTCTCCCAAGATATATTTTGAAGATACTCATGTTCCTAAATAATTTTTAATATGGGAATTAATATTCCATGTAGTGACTTCTCTTTCCGATCCTTGATATCCACCAAGCAATCTAAAAAGGCGGCCTATGCTTGAATTTTAGCTCACCCTAGTCAATAACGTATACTATATCATCCACATATGTCCTTAATTTTGACACATAGAAGACATCATTCACCAGATTCAATTACAAAGATAAATAGAAGAGGTAATATAATTTTTCAACCTTGTGTAAAACCTATAATGAACCAAACCAAACCAAATCTCAATGAAAGTTATTGTAGAGAAACCTTTAGAAACACATGATATACCTACTCAAACTAAAATGGTAGAAAAATTCAATTCATGTATGATTTATGCTAACTCTGAATGGTCTTTATCAACTATTAGATCACCTCAACATTTTCCATTATCGTCTTCACAAGGTATTGCCCCATGTGTGAAGAGTCCCAAATCTCCCTCCAACATAGGGGTGAATTATAGGGACTCATATACAATGTCCCAAATAGAACCATGTGAATGGAGGAGTGATAGATTTTGTTGTACACAATCTCAATTAATGGAAAGTGATCCTACAAACTTCAACCAATATCCATCATGCAAGAAATAAACATATCTTCAAGGACTGAAATAGTCCTCTAGATCTAGTTATTCATCTCATAGTGGAATTTGGTGCTCATCCACAATCATGTCCCAAAATAATTTTATAATCCTCTCTATAATAGGGATGATAAATGAGATTCAGGGTTAAAAGTAATAATTTATAGTACTATATAAAGTCATATGATCTCCTGTACCTACAAGCTCTTGGATGTACACTAAAATATACATATATTATATAGATTTAAACATTAATATGATGAATTTTAAATATATAATAGGATATCATATATAATTCACATTATATATATATGGTGCATGAATTTTTAGTGACATAATGCATGAATAATATATATGTATATATTATATAATTAATTTTCTCTCACATGGTTTATTCATCAATAAATTATGAAAGGATTATTTTATATACATTAAATTCATTTAAAACATTCAAGAAAATATAGGAAAAGAAAAAATTTAATATAATGCATTATGAATTTGAGGATCATTATGCTTCAACTATATAAGATGATGTAGTACCCTCCTATTTAGTGTGGCATGTGTTTTGATATTTATGGGCCTCTACAAACTTTATACCTCTTGATACTCAATTTATATATTTTGAGAAGGTGTTGTAACTCCTTCATAATTTGAGAATCATCATGAATCTTTCATGGATCCATTGGCTAGTTTATCACCTCATAGGATGGGTGCCTTAGTTAACTTCCCCATACGATCTTTCTCAAGAATTATTATTTTATGAGAAGAAAATTGTTTCTATAAATTTTGAATAGTGAGTACTCTATTTTTTGGGTTATTTCATGCATTAAATTATCGATTATTGAACTCTTATGTTTTTGGTCTGTGTTATACTACAAATGTTCATTAGATGATAATACAAAATCCATTTATGGAACTAGATCTTGATTTTTCATGTTTTTAACTATTTAAATCACTATTTTTTAAAGAAAAAGGGAAAATAGTGTTTTCATGAATCATATATAGGTTTCATACACTTACATTAGCTATGTAAGGGTAAATTTGATTTACACTTATAAAATTCAGTTATGTTATTGTCACACCCTTATAAAAAAGATCTGCATATGTGTAACCTTAATATTATCTTTATAAAAATGGTTTGTGTAAAGGTAACACCTCTATGTAGTATAGCCACGTAATGTTAAATATGATTTACCTTTACAAGATACCCTTATGGAATACCCTAACACAGTGTATGAAAAATTGAGATCACCATTCTCTAAACGATTTAAATAAACGTAGTTACTTTGTATGAATGAGACCCATAAAGGTAATCTGTGTATTACCTTTACATAATGGGTTTCAAATTAAGTTGTGTAAAGGTATGATGTTTAAAGTTAGACATTATATTTCAATTATAATGGATTTTGAAATCCTAAATTATCTTTATGCATGGAATCTATGTAAGGATAAATGGGAAGATACCCTTACACCTAATTAGGGTGCTATGTAAGGGTAACCATAATATTTAAATATATATTATTTTTAAATATTTAATGGTTTTTATGATTTATAAAATATTTATAAATATTGTTAAATGGTAATATAGGTATTATTTAATTAATAGGGATTTTATAAATTAAAATATTAGTTATAAATTTTTATAATTAGTTAAATAATTTTTTATGAAAATGTTTCCCAAATACTAAAGGTTAATATTATAAAATCTATTTTGATTAATTAAATTGAATCCCCTATAACCAGAAAATAAATGTTTATTTTGAAATTATAAGTAGTGATTTTTAAAGTGTTTATAAACTTCAATATATATTACATTTAAATTATATTAATTATTTATATAATTTATATATATTTATAAAATATTTGATATTCATAAAATAACAAATAAATTTCATTTTATATAGAAACATGAAATGGTTGATATTGGAATTAATATAAAATATTTACATTCGTGATATATTATAAAATGAATATAATTAGCCTTTATTGATGAATAGTTAAAAATGCCATATGTTATGAAATATAGATAAATTGTTTATTTATTTTTAAAAATTTCCTTAATATTCATGTGATGCAAATTTTTTATGGAATTTTATTATTTTTATACACATTTATATGATAAATTTATTCTTTGATAGAGCAATGAATACCATTCTAGGTTTGATATAATAAATTCAGTTTTCATCAACCTTGACCTCGGTTTGTATTTTTAGTTACTAGCTTGAGAATAGTTGTTGGGAATAGTTTTTTCATATTTGGTGTTAAAGTTTTCATGATTTTAATTATCTCTTAAGTAATGTCTCCTTGGGTAGAGGAACATGGGGTTGGACCACCAACTTTCATGCTGGCTTTTGTTGGCTTGTTAATTTAATGGTGTTAGATATTTATCTCCACATGCTTACTCATGTGAAGTTTTTCAATCTCATATAACTCTATGAATATAAATGAAGTGTTCAGGTACATAATACATATCATGTATCTGAATATGTATGAATATACATGAGTTCTATTTCTGGGTGATTAATATATACTTGTGCATTGTATATAGAGTTACACAATAATATATTGTGAACTTGTTGATTTTTTTTGGAATGTGGATATAAAAACCTAAATGGTTAGAAGCATGAACACACAAAAGGATATAAAACACGAAGAGATAATAATTGAATATGATGAAATGAATTTATTATGCATATGATGAATATTAAATCGATAAGACTAAAATCCCCTCAAATACTTAGTGTGAGACTCCTTTTGATAAAATACTTCTCAAGTCCTTGATCACCCATCACGGTATCTTAATTTCATAGTAGGGTAACTTTAGAATATAATTTTTAAGGAAAAATAGAAATGAGTTACCCAAGATTATTCAATATGTACTTTACTTCTATAATAGCGTTCACTTGGATTCTATTGTGTCAGCTTGTTTTTGTTGTTTTCTTTGGGTTACACTTATCTAGGAAGCCCTAAGGGATGGGACACTAGAGGAATAGAGTTGAGTGAATCCAATTGATGGATTTTTATAAGTGGTTATTCACTCAAATATCCAAGAATCAAAACTACTATTATTAGGACAAATCCTTACCTCAATAACTAATTTAATGAGTTTAAGTCCATAGTGGGGTCATTTCTTTGTGAAATATGGTCCTTGTATCTCAAAATAGATATAATGTATGATTCCATCATTTTTAGTGGGATCAATTCCATTTAAAGTACTTAATGAAAAAAATACAATACATGATACTCACATATTTATATGTCTTTATTGTATATTATGTCATACTCCACACTAATCATATTAAGATAACTAATATGCATGACCTATAAAATAGATTAATATTGGTATCTAGGATTGAGAAGTGTTCTCAAAGAGAAACAATTAGAGTAAAAAATGGGATTTTTATTGAAATCAATTTCTCTAACTTTTATGAATGGGTATTATATTTTGGGTGTGCATCACCCATTTGTGTATAAAAACACAGACTCAAATTTATGTGTGATTTGATGAAGGGTGAAGTATATACTCATGCTTTTATTGGATAAAATGTTACTACAACATGGGTTGTCACTTATGATCCCATTTTTCTATGTGGATTGATCCAAGAATTGAAATACTTTTATTATGTTATTATAATAAATATGAATTGGATTTCTATATCTTTTTTGGACAAGAGGTGATTTTCATTCATTTTTAATAACAATAGTTTTTCTATATATAATAATTTAATATTTTATGTGATTAGGAATATATTTAATTGTTTATATATTCATGATATGGATAATAGTATTTATATAATTCACAATAAGAAAGTCAGAATGGATTTTAATCCCACATACCATTGGAATTACTCCCTTGGACATATAAATAAGAAATGCATTCAAAGACTGCATATGGATTGACTATTTTTCTCATTAGGTTATGAATCATTTGATATATGAAAATACTATTTCTTTGTATAAAAAAAATGAAAAAGTGACCTTTTGGGTGAAAAGTTAATAAGGCTACTGTACTATTCTATCTCAGACATGGTGATGTGTGTGGACTAATGATTACTCAAGAAATTGGTGGTTTTATGTACTTTTTTAATTTGTTCTATGACATTATTCAGCGTGGGTATGCATTTCTGATGAAACACAAGTATGAATCTTTTGAAAAGATGAAAGAGTTTTAGAAGAAGTAAAAAAATTAACATGGGAAATTTATTAAAGTATTATAATCAAATCTTGTTGATGAATACTTGAGCTAGGAATTTAGATATCATTTTAGATGTTGTGGAGGTTTTTCACAACTCACTCCTCCCAAAACACTATAATTTAATGGTGTATCTGAAAGGATAAATCATAACTTTTAAACATGGTTTGATTGATGTTGAATTTATATAAACATGGTATCCCATTTTGGGGGAATGATCTGAAGACTTATAAATCCCTAGTAAACCATGTTCCATCAAATTTATTCATAAAGATACCATATGATATATGTTATGCGAAACATCTTATTTTATCTTATATGATAATATAGGGTTTTGAACCACTCAAGCGATGATTGGATTTTGATAAACTAGTTCCCATTTTAGAAAAATTCTTATTCTTTTGATAACTTATGGAATCTGAATGAAATTATTCCTACCACCTTATTTAATATAATGTGTTTTTATCTCTAGATGGTACTTTCTTAGAAAGGAAAAAACGTGGATTGAGTATTTTGTGGGAGAAAAACTAAACATGGAGAAGTTTAGGCCAAAAAATTTGAAGGAATCCTGATATAAAAGTTGATATGGTTATATAAGGAGTTATTGAAGAAGAAAAAACTAAAGTTACACAAGAACATAAATGGTCTGGTGGATTTGTCAAGAACCCAATAGATATGGATTTTGGATTATGATTAAGAAGTAACATTTATATAATATGAACTTACTTCATACCGAGAGGCTATTGAGAGATATTATTTGGAGAAATGATTATAATGTATAAAATAATAGATGGACTCCATGTACACTTACCATGTTTGGAACTTAGTAGATGCATGAGAAAGGTTAAGAACTATAGTATGCGAGTTGGGTTTTCACAATAAAAATTGATATGCATGATAGACTGTCTTACAGTAATAATGTCATGATGGTAAAGGGATAAAAAAATTTAAGGTCATTAACTATGATGACACCTTTTCATCTATTCTGATGATAATAATATATTGTTATTATTTTGAGATATTTTAAAGTATATCAAAACAATATTCCTTAAGGATAATTTAGTCAAGGAAACGATTAAAATACAACCCAATGGTTTTTAAGTCCCAAATAATAATTACATGGGTTTCAATTTTTTGTGGTCCATTTATGGACTGATGAAATATTATTGTATTTAGAATATACAGATTGATAAAGCAATAAAAGTGTTTGGTCTCATAAAAAAATGGGTGATTCATATATATAAAATAATATTTTTGGGAGTGTAGTAGTATATTTCACACTGTATATGGATAACATTATATTCATTTTAAATGACATCTTGAATCTTTACTCTATTAAAATGTGTGTCAAAAAATATTTTTCCAAGAAATAAATGGGTTAAGGAGATTAAATACTTGAGATGAAAATCTCTATAGATAGATATAATAAGTTTCTTGAACTATGTTAGAATGAGAACATTGGTAGTGTTCTAAATTAAGTTATCATGGTGAAATACAAGAAGGGTTCATTACCAGTATTAAATGGAATGAATCTTATTATGATTTAGGATCTTTCTAAAAAGTTATATAGGATGGATATGGCTCTTTAGCATCTGTCATAAGATATTTAATGTATTGTACATTGTGTACTCGACCTGATGTCTCAGATACTTTAATCATAACAAATATATACCAATACAATCATTGTGAGAGTCATTGGATTACATTGTGGAATATCCTTAAGTACACGATAAGGAATGAGGACACATTCTTCGTATTTTTAGGAGAGGATTAGATCTATGTAAATGGTAACACATATGTTATTCTCTAATCCAACAAATATGATATGAGATCTCAATATTTATTCATGTTTTCCTAGAATGGTGGAGAAATTGGTTGGGAGAGTTCCAAACAAGTAACCATAGCAGACTTTACAATAGATTCATTATACATCATTGAATCAGATGTTGTAAAGGAAGCTATTTTTATCAAGAAGATCATTTGCGAACATGGAGTGGTTCTTATTATAAGGGGATAAATTGAGCTCTATTGTCACAAAAATAGTGTTGTTACTTAGGAAAAGGAACCCTAGTATCATTAAATAACACACCACATACCTCAAAAATACCATCTTATATGGGATATCATTGAGAGTGTTTATGTATATACTAGTTGGCTGGACACATTTAAGATTATATAAAATTTATTGATTAAAAATTTAAATAACAATAACTTTAGGGTAATGTTGAATATATGGGTGTCAAAAACAAGAGTGATTGGTTGTAATGGTTGTAAAGGTATCATGTTTTTATAATAATTTTAATATCCATTTATAATTCATTCATTTGTATTGTAGATTTATTTTATATAAAAAATTGAATGATAATATCCTTTCAAAGTATGGCTTTGATTGGTCCCTATCCAATCATCATTATGGTGCATTGTTAGTTTTAATGATATGATAAGGTTATTATGAATAGAATATTGTATTCATTCCATATATTTGTATATTATATATGAAGAATATATTCATGAGTTAATAAGTAGATACTTAATAATTGGATTTATCCGCTAAAATATATCTCAGATAATATCATATAGTAATTGATTAAATTAATGTTGTATACTTATTATAATTTTTTTACCTATTTTTGGTAATATAACTAGAATTAAAACCATCATAAATTTATAACCTACATACACTAGCCAATATATGAAGTTTTAAAATATGGGGGTGGTTGGGTATGTTACTGATCATGTCATTAGTTGGAGAGAAACCAAGAAAAAAAATTTACACTTGTATGAAAAGTTAAATAAATCTAACCCTTGATTGAATTAAAACGGGGAAATTCATGACCATTATTATTTGTTTTACATGTGTTTTTTTCATCTATTTTGATAAGTTACATTTTCTTTACTTATCAGATATATGATGTATGGATCGACTTGGTCAATCTTTTCTAGAGAATCAAGAAATTATGTGAGGCCAATACTATATTGATATATTCCATGTCTAGTGGTCACTCTATTTCAGGGAAAAAGGTATTAACTTAGTGTATATATGATTAAAATGATTCATCTTGTGGTGGACATGTTTCTATAGAGATATCAGTATGCTTTATGAAGATCACACCATATCCTTTAGTATCGTGAGAATCACTAATTATTTGCTTGAAGGCACTCTTTTCTTACATTTATGAAATCAATATTTCAAAGTTTTTCTCAATCCTACTAAGGATAATAGAGTCATAGAGTTAGACGTTTGGATGAAAATAATGTTTATGAAAAATTTGTTATTCAATGTGAATAGATTTTGATGCAAAAAAAAAACATATCCAAAAGAGTTTGGATGGATTTACAAAGGGTTGGGAATTTTTTTAATATTGTATTAAAGGGATTTTATTACACATAGTATATTTTTGGATGTGTAGTAATGTGTACATACATTAGATGCATGTACATATTAATTTCATTTATATGATATATATATATATATATATATATAATATGATAATATATATATATAGTGAATGTTTATTATTTGTATACGATGCGTGTATTTTAATGAATTAAATGCACGAATAATATATATATATATATATATATATTATTCATTTTATCCTTAATGGTTTATTCATCATTCCATTATGATTTATTAAAGTATATGGTTTAAATTCATTAAAAACATTTAATTAATTATACACAATTGATATAATTGAATACGATGCATTATGAACAAGAGGTGCCTCAAGATTTAGCTATATAAGTGGATGTAATCCTCTCCTCTTGGGCGTGGTGTATTGTATGATGTTCTTGAGCCTCAAAAAAATATCTTCCCCATAATAATTCATTTATCTATTTTGATAAGGAAATATAACTCCTTTAATATTCAGGTATTCCCATGAATCTTTCATGGATCCATTAGATGGAGTATCACCTCATAGGTTGGGTGTGTCCATTCATTTCTCATTGTGATCTCCCTCAAGAATTATCTTTTGAGGATATGAAAATTGATTCTACAACATTGAATAATAGGTAATTTGGTTTTGGAATATTTCATTAATTATTTTTCTGATGATATATATACTCTATTTTTGTAGTTATAACATAGAATCTTGGGTTCAGAAGAGAGAATGAAATTCTCACCTTGAAGGTAGTGTCACCAAGTCTTCAATGTGAACACTATAGTTTTCTGCAAAAAATCATGGGTGGTATAATTATAATAATGGATTCCCAACAATAAATATTTTTATGAAATATTTTTTAACCAATTTATCAATAAAATATCCCATCCTAGATATATTGGCATTATATAACACCACATACTCAACTCCCCCTTTTGGTAGTCTTAAATTGGGATCACATAGTAATTTTTTCCATAAATTTTCAATACTATCGTAGGTTTTATTAGACTAATGTAAAGGTTGAACTTTATAGGCCAATTCATTCAAAAGAACATCAATTATTTAGAGTTACTCTATAAACCTCTTGTAATAGCTATCCATATCAAGGAAACTCTGCACCTCCATCCCACTCTTGGATTCATCCCAAGATAACCCTACAATGATATTCACCAGGTACATGACAACTCCCTTAGGGATAACATGTCCCATGAATTGGACCTCTCTAATCCAAAACTATAGCTTCATGTGATTACCACACAATAGATTCTCTCAATGTATGTCAGGAACTATACTCAAATAATCTATATGATGAGCCTCCAATATAGAGTACACAAAGATGTAATCGATGAAGATATCCATAAATCCATCTAGGAAAGGTATAATATTTTGTTCTTGAGTCCCATAAATATTTTTGGGGTATTAATTTATGAAAACGAAAACAGTAAAAAATCAGGATGACCATGGAAACTTAAAATTCCATATTTGGTATATCCTCTAAATGTGCCTATAGATGGTGATAGACAAAACTATTGTTGACATTAGGGAACCATGTTTCCCTATTCATCCGATCAAGGAGATATTTTATTTTTAGTAACGGGTATTCTTTATTTACTTAAACCTTTTTTTGGAGAAAATAGTCAATGCACAACCTCAGGCACCCATCCACTTTCTTGATAAACAATACTAGAGATTCCTAAGAGGACATAATGTGTTTAATAAATACCTTCCTATGAAAATCTTCCAATTTCACACTCAGTTCATGAAGAATTATTTGTGCCATATTATATTTTATAGAATTCATCAAAATGGTATTATGGTGTATGCCAGTACAGAAATTGGTATCCTAGTGATGAGGTAGACTGGGTACAACTATGTGGAAAATGTCAAAGTATTTCTCCACCAATCCCACAATGTAAACACCAAATAAGTATACTACACCAAGGGTTATAATATAGTGACCTAAGTATTTTACACATATTATTACATGATTTTTAACATAAAAATCCATTAATTACAACCAAATGATTGGGATGAATAGGTTCTTTGAAAGGCTAGGTTCATAATACATCAAAGTGTGACTAACAAAAATATTTTTATGTTTTATTCTAAATAATGAGATCCTAAATTCTTTAGAGATTATAAACTCTATGGTATAAACTCTAAAGGACACAGAAAAAAGGATAATTTAAAAAACCTTATAAATGAATTAACATGATAAGGATGAATAACTTCTGAGTCAAATGTATAACATGATATCATAAAATAGAAGGCTCAAGAGTAACCACATTGAAGCATAACAAAAAAATATGGAATCCTAAGATCATTTCATAATTATAAATTTGGCACTATCATATAAAATGACATTATATAAGTCAAGTATAACCGCCTAGACAATATCACAGAGTGTGAAAATTCTGATAATGGATAATGTTTACTCCTTAAACCCATACATGACATCTCATGAAACTAAATATATACCCAACACATTGTATAAATATCTGAGTTTGCCCATAAAACTTATTCATGATTAGTTCTGAAAAAAATTAAATCAATCATAATGAATGGACATAAAAATTAAATATGAAAAGATATGGGTTTCATAATATTGTCCCATATCATGATCAAAATAATTTTTTTAATGAAGGTATTTGAGAGATGAATATAAGGCCAATTTTACCCCATCAATGTAAAAGATATTAATCTAGGTATATATGTGATATACACATATATATATAATTTAGACGCAATCTATAACATGAAATGTAACATCTTAAATTTCTCCTTGTACCATTCTATGATATTTATTATTTTATTTTGAGAACAGGTGCTAAGATGGCGTGCGTTCATGATGTCCAGTGTGCATGGAATATGTGTTTGAAAAATGTTAAACCTTTAATAGAACATGTGAATGGTTTTTCATAAAAAGAGAAATAAATCTTAAATGGTTGCACATATAAAAAACATGAGGGTATATTTGAGCTCATAATGGATGATTTACATCAGAAAAGACATAACTTTAGATGACGTGGGTCATTTGTGGAAAATGTTTCACGTGATGTAATAGGAATAAAAAAATTTAATAAAAATTATTTTGATTTCGCAATGGCTGACAATATTTAAAAAGATTGTTATGGAGAATTTCCAGGGTTATCTACATACCCTTGGAAAACATAGAGAACTATTGGAGATATATTTGTGGATTCTCTCTCAGGCGAATGTGACAGATCATGGATCGATGATATACTTACCTCAAATTTTAAGGATCTTTCCTAAGACAATGATGTGTGAACTGTTCTTCATCAGTTAGAGATCCGAATCTAGGTAAGGATTTTTATCTTGATTTTATTTCCTCATTCTTGAATTCCACGATGAACACAAACCAATCAAAAAACATATTGACCCGTAGTTTAGTCATATTTGTGGGATGGCTTTGATTGTGGGTTATCAGGGTTTATTAAATCTATTCCTCCAACCCCAAATCCACCATTCTTGATCATTGTCCAAGAATGTGGGTCCAATGATGTTAAACCTTTGATTGTGTTAATTTCCCAATATTTTATTGTTGTTCTTCACCATTGGAACCTCATAGTCTATTTAATGACATTGCTGGGTGGTTTTGAGAAATATTAGACCCCCCAGATCCAAGGTGTATTGAGAATCGAGGATGAATCTATGTAGATCGAGACACGAGGAGATCAAATCTATAACAGTTTTATTTTTTGGGCATCAGATGAGGTGAGGTTGTCCACAGAAGGGACCAATAGTGCAGAAATGGTGACCGAATGTGATGGAATGGGTCAGGATAGGTCGGGTTAGATAAGTCGTTAGGGTTGGACCGATGGGCTGGGCTGAGCAAAGAGGACCCAGGTCAGATATGGGGTGACCAATGCAGAGACCTTTGGTAGTCGACTGTGGGGTCATGGTAGCCTGAGCTACCATGGGTACACTATCCATGACAGTCGACCATGAAGGTTTAACATGGGTGCAGTGACCATGTGGGTGATTTTTATGGTGAATCGACTAACAGCGACGATTGATTACAGTGGTAGGTTGGACCTACCATGATGGTAGGTGTGGTGGTTTGGGTAGGCCTACAAGTAGATTCTCTCAAATTATAATATCTCTTAAAAAAGCATTAAATCGATGATACATATATCACATTGAGACAATAATGTTTAGATGGTCATTTTGGGCTAAGTGGCAATTTTTTAGTTAGACCAGTGTAGGTTTATAGCATTCCCTTAGTCCTTTCCTCGAGGGTTAAATTTGGTATTACATCTGCACCACTAGATTGTAATCCCCTCTAAAGGCTGAGTCTAAGATAGAGTATGAAATCCATCCTTGATACTAGAGTGTTATCCTCTATCACCCATAGTGGTGTTTGTGGAAACACGTAACCACCTTAAGTAAGATACTAATCCTCCATCTAGTAGGCTGCATCAGTAGGGTCAGTGGTATCCCCCAATGTGTCTGGGAATGATCCACTATGTAGAAGGTTGATCTAGATTGTGAATTTAGTTTCCCCAATGAGTCTGGGCATGATACATGGTGTCCCCAGGTCAGTTTTGGACATGAAAACCTCTCTATGTATCATAATATTTACTGACCAATAAGTTCTCTTTGGACAAGTCCCAAATGAGATAGATATCTTTTTGATTGTCTATGATGATATCATGGATCAAGTATTATGTTCTCCTAGAACATGCATTATTTGAGTATAATCATCTGGTTGGAATTTGGTTATGAACACCTACTGTAATGTTCCCTCTCTATTAAGTATATCATAATATCCTTGTTTTATGTTTTGTAGACATATACCTGTGTATAGATGATTGTACCTTTCTTTGTGGTGTTCCGTTTTGGTATTTCTTGTTGTTTTAGGGTGTCATACTGAGTATTTTTATACTCACCCTTGTTCATTATTTTCCATCACATGTCATGTATTGTGTATACGATAAACCATTTGTGGGAGTCCTAGGCGGACTAGGACCAAATGGTGCCTAGTGAGACCAAACAGACTGAGGTGTGTTCCTATGGATTTCAGATAGCATCTCTGGTACCTCTACTTAGAGGTCGGAATTATGTTACAAATTTTTTTATGGGATTGAATTTGGACCTATTTATCTTCCTATACATTTAATGTCATACTCTTTTGTGATATCTTAGTAGTATTCATGCATTTGTTACATAGTTAATTTTTACATTTCATCATTTTTTTTCATGGAGATGTGTGTGTGTATATATGTACTTAGGATAATGCCTCCCATTTATGGGATATACCTACTCAGTTCTAGTTATCATCCCCTGGCCTATTTGTTGTGGTCATAGGGTAGTCAAGAACAAGTCCCTTTGGGATGGGACATGACATCAAATGAAATTTTCATTGATGAAAATGTCTTTTAGTTATTATTTGGAATATTTTTTTAGAAAATAGTGTTTTCAGTTTAAAAATAACCTTTTAAAAATATTTTTTTCATTATATATGAATTTTTTCCTATGAAATGAATCACAAAAGTTTGTAAATTAATCTTTTATAAAATGAGTGGTCATAAATCTGAGAAATTTTGTTCATACATGGTATGCCTATTTTTTTCCTTTCATATTTTTGATAAAAGATAAACAGAAAATGACAAGAATATTCCATTAACAACATTTTGAAAAAATTATACCATGGTTAAAAAATAACTTTTAGCAATCATTGTAGAATATTAAAAACAACTTTTAAAACATTTTTTTAGAAAACATGGACATAGAAGAAAAAATAAATTTGACCAAAAAGAGGAATAAAGTTAAATTTTCTTGAAAACCATTTCTTGATCATTTTAAGTACCAAAGAGAGGTAAATAATAATATAAATTTAAAACAAAATTACTAAATAATGGAAAAAATATTTTAATGGGTTTATTTTATAATGATCAAATAATTTCTTTCAATGAAACTTCATTCAAAAGAAATCCCGAACAATGATGAGGCTGTGAAATAAACCTTTATCTCTTTGGTAAAATTCAGATAAAACCTCTAAGAATGAAGTAAATGAATTGAAACCTAAAATAACATGAATTATTAAGTATTCATGATATAATCTATAAAGGTTCAATATGTACTCCATATTAAATAAATTAAGTGCATAAAAAATCTTGTGCTGCAATGAATGTAGATTTGAGACTAAAACCCTTACCTCGATTCCATACCTTCCACGTATGTCATTTATATAAGGCACCAGCCTTAAACCTTACTTAATATTGAGTTATTACAAGATTAAACATTGAGGATCTTTTCAGGTTTAGAGTTTTAGAGAATTAGATCATGAAACTTGCATTACATTCCACATTTAAACAAAGTGGTTTCATAAAAGACAGTATTCATTCTTCCCATCAACGGAAACATATTGAAAATAAAACATGGATTCTTTCTTGACACATACTTGACATTATCATCACATCATTTACCTTTCCCTTGACCTGTGAAAAAACATTTCAAAAACTTGGGATGAAAATAAAAAGCTCAGTAAGGGTTATAAAAATATAGAAAGGAAACATGAGTTCATATATACATAAGAATGAAATCATACTTTACCCATAAAACATAGGTACTCTAACATACCTCATAAAACCATGAATAAATCATAGAAAACATAAGATATAAAGGTAACTTGAGGCATTCATAACATTCTTACGTAGGGAGTAACCCTCTTGGTTACGTTTGGAATACCCATCACAGTATATTCCCTAAATATCTTCGGAGAAACCTTAACATTTCACTCCTTCGCGTTACCCAATGCATTGGAGAGCTATATCGGGCTCACCCGCCCTTAGTTTATCACAGAACCACCCGTCTTCATAACAATGCCCAAGAACCTCAACATAATCGTATCACATAAAACATGCATAAAGGAAACATAACATTTCCACCTTTAAATCACAAGATATCAATACAACATATTGATATAAAAACATTATGAAAACCATTTTCAATACCAAAATAAAATAAAAGTAAAACATGATATTTATTTTTCTTTTAAAAAGAAGGTATGGCTTGTAGAGAAAGCCAAAACCCAAATAACGGTCACGGTGGCGGAGAAGTCGTTGTCGCCGCATACGTATGACAAAAACATTCCTTTTTGTAATTTTGTAAAATGATTCGTATAAAAAAAATTCCTTTTGGATAAACGTAAAAGTCAAAGGGGTTTATACACCGTATAAAAGAAAGTTGTGTATAAAATAAAATATGCCTCAATGAAAGGAGATTGAGACGAAGTCCCATACAAAGACGATATCCTTGGTTTAAGGATAAATCAATTACATAATTATGTGTGATAAATGAATACACCAAATATAAGTGGATATTAAGTGTAAAATAATCAAAGGTCATTCACACATATTAAAAGGATGACATATTCAATAACTACATGTTGAACCCAAAGAAATCGAAATTGGGTTAAGAAGTTCCCTTGACAGCCTAACAGCGTCACATAAAAATAAGTTGATGAGAGATAAAAAGTGTATCTCATCACTTGGACATAAAATTTACATCAATAAGGATATATGAGAACATATCCCAACATAAAAATATGTAAATTAAAAGACCCAACAAAATAAGTCTTTTAAAAAAGAGGAGGGTGAAAGGTTCCTTTACAGACTTGGGTATCTTTCAAAACATACACCCCATGAAAGAAGGACAATAAATCATTGATGTAAATACTCATAAACGAAAGTATATTACACAAAGAGTAGATTAATGGGCAGTACATACACCACTCAAAGGAAATTGTGGCAAATTTAGCATAAATATCACAGGAATAAAAGTGAGATGAAAAATCCCTTATGAAAACTCGGCAGCCTAACGGCGCCACATAAAACTTCCAAAAATGGATTGATGTGATCAAATAGGGTATCTCATCAAATTAAAATAAAATGTAAAGCAAGAGTAATATAAAAGAACATACCCCATCATAAATAAGAGGAGCTTAAAAGAAGTGACATAAAGGAGAGTACTTAAAGAGAAAGAGAGAGGTTAGATCTCTTATGAAAATTCGGCAGCCTAACGGCGCCACTCAAAACGTCCAAAATGGATTGATGAGAGAGAATAGGGTCTCTCATCACATGAACATAAAAATTACAGTGAGTTTAATATAAAATAACATCCCAATAACAAGAAAGATGAGCTTTATAGGGAATGACATAAAAGAGTGTACTTAAAAAGAAAGAGAGGAGTAAGATCCCTTACCTCGGGTCCGACTTGACTCGATCGTTCTTTAACGTCCTGAATAATAAACTTGAGTTAATTTCCACTTTATTAAAAAACTTTTTCTAGTTCATTATTCCTTTTAGATCACTTATTTCCATGTTATAAACATTATGTAATCATTTAAGTTAATAATGTTTGTTTTGTCGATATTTGGTTCTTAAGTCGAAAGTGGACTTCTTACAATTACATGTTGTTCTTGTGGTCAAATGTTCATTATATCCAGAATTATATTCAGGATTTGGATATCATATATATCATATATATCCAGAATATACATGTATTTATAATATTACATAATCATTTAGAGGTAATAAATGAAATGCACCGTTCATGGAGACGGTAAGCCGTACGTACGCATGAACGCTACTTTCATTTCTATGTCATATTAATGGAATTAAAACTAAATGAGAGGTATGTATATTTTAATTCCAGAATTATATTCAACATTTAGATGTATCATTCATCATATATATCCATTATATACATGTACTTATAATAGTACATTACATTTGGGGATAAGAAATGAAATGCACCATTCATGGAGATGGTAAGCCGTACGTACGCATGAACGCTACGTTCATTTCTATTTCATATTTTTATGGAATGGAATAATAATGATATATAGGTATATCATAATTCCAGTATAACATCATATATAATGACTTTAAATCCATCCTTTATACATCCCACATATGGCATTAACGAATCACATCACTTTGAGGGGGCGATAGTCCGCACTTCCTTAAATGAAGATATCGCGTTTACCCATAATGGAAACCATAAAGGTATGCCCAAAATGAAAAATAAAGAAGCTTAAGGAAAACATAAAAATATTATATATCACATATAAATATAGTGTCATCTTAATGGCCACCTTTGAAGGTGTTAAAAGAATTTTGAACAATCATCGTTTCGGGAGGCCGAAATTCGCCATCCACAGAAACAGTATGTTCTTTAACCATTAGATATAGGTGTGTGAAAGTGTAGCTCGAATATATCTTATAAAAACATCCTAGTATATTGATGACACCGGAGGTGTTACAAAAGAAATGAAAAAAGAGTTTATGGGGTTGGAGAAGCAAAATAAAACAAAAGGACTGAAGTGAAGACATTACCTTAAAATAGGGTAACTCCCTTTGGTTTGAGCTAAAAGGCTTCCTTGGGAAGACTTCTGCCCAATGTGAGGCTTCAAGGAGTAAGATAGGGAAGTGGAGAGACAAAATGGGTAGAGGTTGGCCGAGACAATGGCTTTGGGAGTGTGGGTAAGGAGGTAGAGGTGGGGGCCTTTTATAAGAGGAGAGGAGGGGCACTCTTGTAAAGTTACAAAATTTTACTTTATTTTCAAAAGAGTTTCGGATTTCAAAGGTCCCACATTGATGTATTTCAAGGATAAGGTGATAAGGTTTCTAAATACACTAATCCAATAGGTTTTGGACATGTTTAGGTCTTATATATTACATTATCTTTCCATTTTATTTAAATCGTTAAATAATGAGGTCATCGCTGCATCATCATGATGTCATAAATAATTTAATTTATTTAATGTCCAAAAATTATAAAAAAATACTATGATGTAGGAAATATTATTATCTTTCCAATCAATATTTATAGTCAAAAAATCTGATTTTTATAACCCCATGTAAAAATTGTTTTAGTAAAACATTTTATGTTTGTCTCATTTTTTACTTTAACTTTAAATAAAAAGATATTAATGTCATTTTCCAACCAGTGGCTTCATGGGGTCCCCAAGTTGACTCATGGGTTTTCTTGGTCGGCCATGACACATCCAATGAGGTTAGGACATGTGTGAAGTTCATTTCATATTATTAAAACATTATTTTTCCCTTAAACTACACTAATTACCTCTAATCGCGATTAAAAACATAATAAGTTACTATTCACCAAAAAATTATTTTTATCCCATTGAACCACATTTTACTTCTTAATGACAACCATGTATGTCGGATTTTTGAAATTGAAAACAAAAAGATGGCAAAATTTCATTTAAATGGAAAAATTAGTTTTTATAAGTACCACTTAGTGGTTTCACTATTCATCAAAAATAGAAGTTTTTCAGAAAAATCCCAAAAATTCACCCTAAGCTATATTTGATATTCTGACTTCAAAAATTAAGTCTATTTTACAAAATTAAAAACATATAAGTCACATTAATTAATTTAATAATTAATTCCCGCTGTCAGAGCAAATAGCGTGTTTTTGTGAAACAATAAGTATCAAAAGATTGACGTTAGTTTAAGTCTGATTTCAAAGTGAAATTATTTCCAACGACCACTATTGGATTTACTGGTAAAAATATATTCTAATTTAAGTTTAAAACCAGTTAAAAAGATAATCTAATAATATAAATAAATTAGATTAAAAAGAGGTTTTGAATTAAAATACAAAATTTTACACTATTCATTAAAAAAATGAACTTTATCGGAAAGATACCAAAAATTTACACAAAGTAAATTTTGATGTCTCGATTCTTAAGAAGAGTTTTATTTGGTCCAATAGAATGTATAAGAGTGAACAAAACTATATTTAATGATTGTTCTCCATCAAAAGGTGATAAGTGAACCTATATTGAAAACTAGGGCATATACGCATAAAATTGAAATCTTTCAATATTTTAAGACTTTATCTTTTATTGGATAAATGTAAAAACATTTAAAAACATATATAATCATATTTTAGTTATTTCTATCCATTCCCGCCAATACAACAGCTACATGTTAACTACCATTTAAAATAATATTATTTTATTATTAGAGTGCAATGTAAGATTCCCAAGAAACATGTTGTTTTGTGTTGGGTACGCCATCGAGCATAGCGTCCCCTTTAAAGTCATATTAATATTTTATTCACAAATATGGATAAATATGAAAATGTCATATTTTTATTTACCTGGGGTGTTATATCCTTCCCCCGTTTTGGGAATTGCGTCCTCGCAATTTTTAAAATTGAGCTTGGAAACATCCTTGAAAGTCCCACATCGGAACAAGAGTCGGTAAAACAATCACTTTAAAATAAAGGAAGATAAGTACAGAGGTCACCCGAGTTAACCCATATGTAAAAAAACATGGACATGGAAGAAAAAGCAAAGGATCATGTTCTTGAGGGAGAGTGATAGTAAACATGTCTAGGAGAAAGTTAACAATAAGAAAATCACAAACCTGTGATGGGTTAAACGGTATTCGATTCCCTAGTAGGAAAAGTTAACAGACAACATTTTTGTTTTAAGTTACTTTTTATTGAGGAATTTATTCATAAGGAAACATAATCACTTATCATGTTGACTTTCAACTTTTACTAGATTCCTTAATCAAACTCATATTTTTTCCAAAAGACGAGTATTTAGGGAGACTTGTTCGCATTAAGAGTACTATAATCAACTTCTAGAGAATCACCTAATCGACCAAAGAGAACTATATACATCCCATGTCTTTAGGCTTTAACCAAAACCAAAACAAAAAAGGTTAGTACAAGGTCAGATAATCCAGAAAAGGATAACCCATTAAAAATAAAATCTATACTTAATCTCCAAAATTTGTCCAACAAAACCCAAAGTTCAACGAGGACCATCCGATAAACAATTTGTCCATAAAATTCTTCAAATTAAACCAATCTAAGATTGAAACCCAAATATTTGAAGGATTTAGTCATAGAGTCTTCCAAGTTAAATCGTAACATTTATCTCCAAACAACATCAGTTGTTCCTAAAGTCTTGTATTGAAAAGTAATTAACATAATCACATATCCTCCATGATAGGTTAATCATTTTCATAAATAACCCAAAATCAACTTACTCTTAACTCATAAAATCATATAACTAAAAAGAATCGGTCAAACTAACCAGGGACTTCACGTAGTCCAGTGGTAGGCGATAAATACCAGTCGCACTTTGGTTGTGGGTTCGATTCCCGCAGCTTTGTCCGACGCGATGGGTTGTCACACGGTCTGCATGTTGTCCTTTTTCCAAAACTATATAATTCTTAAATCATTCCCCAAAAAGAGATAAAATCATCAAAAATTATCATAACATATTTTATCCTCAAGTTTATCTCATGCCTTTCATTTTCCAGCATATCATATAATAACCCATAATTACCTCAAAAGTAAGGATCATATAAACTCTAATGGTTACCTTTATAATTATTACCTAAACTTCCACATCGATTGGTAATCTCTTTCATGATGCATTACAGAACATACCAAGGTTCAAGTGGTTGATCCTGACTCCATGATATTTGGTTTAGAACAACCACAAGTTTCCTCATTGAATCCTCCATTTTATCATGTATCTTAATCATAGAACCACCACAGTTTCCTTCAAACCTGTTGTCTCTTTGGTGCCTACTAGATCCATCCATTCACTAAAAACAGAAATGTCAGTGTGAGTATATCAACAAAACCATCATGTACTAATGAGGAAGGTAAACACTAAGATACACTTACTCATTCACTTTATCTAAAACTAGGACTCTTTCTGAAATCCTAACCATTATGGTAATGTCACTTATGCTTAAAGAATACCCTAACCTCTAAAGTTATCTAAACCGACCTTTGATACCAACTATAAGGACCTAGCCTTAAACCTTACTTAATCTTGAGTTATTACAAGATTACACATTGAGGATCTTTTCAGGTTTAGAGTTTTAGAGAATTAGATCATAAAACTTGAATTACATTCCACATTTAAACAAAGTGGTTACATAAAAGACAGTATTCATTCATCCCATCAACAGAAAAATATTGAAAATAAAACATGGATTATTTCTTGACACATCCTTGAAACTATCATCACATCATGTACCTTTCCCTTGATCTGTGAAAAACATTTCAAAAACTTGGGATGAGCATAAAAAGCTCAGTAAGGGTTATAAAAATATGGAAAGGAAACATGAGTTCATATATACATAAGAATGAAATCATACATTACCCATAAAACATAGGCACTCTAACATACCTCATCAAACCATGAATAAATCATAGAAAACATAAGACATAAATGTAACTTGAGGCATTCATAACATTCTTACGTAGGGAGTAACCCTCTTGGTTACGTTTGGAATACCCATCACAGTATATTCCCTAAATCTCTTCGGAGAAACCTTAACATTTCACTCCTTTGCGTTACCCAATGCATTGGAGAGCTATATCAGGCTCACCCGCCCTTAGTTTATCACGGAACCACCCATCTTCATAATAATTCCCAAGAACCTCAACATAATCTTATCACATAAAACATGCATAAAGGAAACATAACATTTCCACCTTTCAATCACAAGATATCAATACAAAATATTGATATAAAAAAATTATGAAAACCATTTTCAATACCAAAATAAAATAAAAGTAAAACATGATATTTATTTTTCTTTAAAAAAGAAGGTATGGCTTATAGAGGAAGCCAAAACCCAAATAACGGTCACGGCGGCGGAGAAGTCGTTGTCACCGCATACGTACGACAAAAACATTCCCTTTTGTCGTTTTGTAAAACGCTTCGTATAAAAAAGATTCCTTTTGGATAAATGTAAAAGTCAAAGGGGTTTATACACCGTATAAAATAAAGTTGTGTATAAAATAAAATATGCCTCAATGAAAGGAGATTGAGACGAAGTCCCAAACAAAGATGGTATCCTTGGTTTAAGGATAAAAAAATTACATAATTATGTGTGAAAAATGAATACGCCAAATATAAGTGGATATTAAGTGTAAAATAATCAAAGGTCATTCACACATATTCAAAGGATGACATATTCAATAACTACATGTTGAACCCAAAGAAATCGAAACTGGGTTAAGAAGTTCCCTTGACAGCCTAACGGCGTCACATCAAAATGAGTTGATGAGAGATAAAAAGTGTATCTCATCACTTGGAAATAAAATTTACATCAATAAGGATATATGAGAACATATCCCAACATAACAATATGTAAATTAAAATACCCAACAAAAGAAGTCTTTTAAAAAAAAGGAGGGTGAAAGGTTCCCTTACCGACTTGGGTATCTTTCAAAACATACACCCCATGAAAGAAGGAAAATAAATCATTGATGTAAATACTCATAAATGAAAGTATATTATACAAAGAGTAGAATAATGGGCAGTACATACACCACTCAAAGGAAATTGTGGAAAATGTAGCATAAATCACATTGGAATAAAAGTGAGATGAAAAATCCCTTACGAAAACTCAGCAGCCTAACGGTGCCACATAGAACTTCCAAAAATGGATTGATGAGATCAAATAGGGTATCTCATCACATTAAAATAAAATTTAAAGCAAGAAGAATATAAAAGAACATACCCCATCATAAAAAAATTATCTTAAAAAAAGTGACATAAAGGAGAGTACTTAAAGAGAAAGAGAGAGGTTAGATCTCTTACGAATATTCGGCAGCCTAACGACGCCACTCAAAACTTCCAAAATGGATTGGTGAGAGAGAACATGGTCTCTCATCACATGAACATAAAAATTACAGTGAGTGTAATATAAAATAACATCCCAATAACAAGAAAGATTAGCTTTAGAGGGAATGACATAAAAGAGTGTTCTTAAAAAGAAAGAGAGGAGTAAGATCCCTTACCTCGGGTCTGACTTGACTCGATCGTTCTTTAACGTCCTGAATAATAAACTTGAGTTAATTTCCACTTTATTAAGAACCTTTTTATAGTTCTTTATTCCTTTTAGATCACTTATTTCCATGTTATAAACATTATGTAATCATTTAAGTTAATAATGTTTGTTTTGTCGATATTTGGTTCTTAAGTCGAAAGTGGACTTCTTACAATTACATGTTGTCCGTGTGGTCAAATGTTCATTATATCCAAAATTATATTCAGGAGTTGGATATAATATATATCATATATATCCAGAATATAAATGTATTTATAATATTACATAATCATTTAGAGGTAAGAAATGAAATGCACCGTTCATGGAGACGGTAAGCCGCACGTACGCATGAACGCTACTTTCATTTCTATGTCATATTAATGGAATTAAAACTAACTGAGAGGTATGTATATTTTAATTCCAGAATTATATTCATAATTTAGATGTATCATTCATCATATATATCCATTATATACATGTACTTATAATAGTACATTACATTTAGGGATAAGAAATGAAATGCACCATTCATGGAGACGGTAAGCCGTACGTACGCATGAACGCTACTTTCATTTCTATTTCATATTTTTATGGAATGGAATAATAATGATATAGAGGTATATTATAATTCCAGTATAACATCATATATAATAACTTTAAATCCATCCTTTATACGTCCCACATATGGCATTAACGAATCACATCACTTTGAGGGGGCAGTAGTCCGCACTTCCTTAAATGAAGATATCGCGTTTACCCATAATGGAAACCATAAAGGTATGCCCAAAATGAAAAAATAAAGAAGCTTAAGGAAAACATAAAAATATTATATATCATATATAAATATATTGTCATCTTAATGGCCACCTTTGATGGTGTTAAAAGAATGTTGAACAATCATCGTTTCGGGAGGCCGAAATTCGCCATCCACAGAAACAGTATGTTCTTTAACCATTAGATGTAGGTGTGTGAATGTGTAGCTCGAATCCTTATTATAACAACATCCTAGTATATTGATGATACTGGATTTGTTACAAAAGAAATGAAAAAAGAGTTCAGGGGGTTGGAGAAGCAAAATAAAACAAAAGGACTCAAGTGAAGACATTACCTTAAAATCGGGTAACTCCCTTTGGTTTGAGCTCAAAGGCTTCCTTGGGAAGACTTCTGCCCAAAGTGAGGCTTCAAGGAGTAAGAGAGGGAAGTGGAGAGACAGAATGGGCAGAGGTTGGCCGAGCCAAAGGCTTTGGGAGTGTGGGTAAGGAGGTAGAGGTGGGGGCCTTTTATAAGTGGAGAGGAGGGGCACTCTTGTAAAGTTACAAAATGTTACTTTATTTTCAAAAGATTTTCAGATTTTAAAGGTCCCACATTGATGTATTTCGAGGATAAGGTGATAAGGGTTCTAAATACACTCATCCAATAGGTTTTGGACATGTTTAGGTCTTAGATATTACATTATCTTTCCATTTTATTTAAATCGTTAAATAATGAGGTCATCGCTGCTTCATCATGATGTCATAAATAATTTAATTTATTTAATGTCAAAAAAATATAAAAAAAATAATATGATGTAGGAAATAATTTTATCTTTCCAATTAATATTTATAGTCAAAAAATCTGATTTTTATAACCCCATGTAAAAATTGTTTTAGTAAAAAATTTCATGTTTGTCTCATTTTTACTTTAACTTTAAATAAAAAGATATTAATGTCATTTTCCAACCAAAGTGGCTTCATGGGGTCCCCAAGATAAACCATGGGTTGTCTTGGTCGGCCATGACACATCAAATGAGGTTAGGACATGTGTCATGTTCATTTCATATTATTAAAACATTATTTTTACCTTAAACTACACTAATTACCTCTAATCGCGATTAAAAACTTAATAAGTTACTATTCACCAAAAAATTATTTTTATCCTATTGAACAACATTTTACTTCTTAATGACAACCATGTATGTCAGATTTTTGAAATTCAAAACACAAAGATGGCAAAATTTCATTTAAATGGAAAAATTAATTTTTATAAGTACCACTTAGTGGTTTCACTATTCATCAAAAATTGAAGTTTTTCAGAAAAATCCCAAAAATTCACCCTAAGATATATTTGATATTCCGACTTCAAAAATGAAGTATATTTTAAAAAATTCAAAACATATAAGTCACATTAATTAATTTAATAATTAATTCCCGCTGTCAGAGCAAATAGCGTTTTTTTATGAAACAATAAGTATCAAAAGATTTACATTAGTTTAAGTCTGATTTCAAAGTGAAATTAATTTCAACGACCACTATTGGATTTACTGGTAAAAATATATTCTAATTTCACTTTAAAACCAATTAAAAAGTTAATATAATCATATAAATAAATTAGATTAAAAAGAGTTTTTGAATTAAAATACAACATTTTACACTATTCATTAATAAAAATGAACTTTATCGGAAAGATACCAAAAATTTACACAAAGTAAACTTTGATGTCCCGATTCATAAGAAGAGTTTTATTTGGTCCAATAGAATTTATAAGAGTGAACAAAACTACATTTAATGACGGTTCTCCATCAAAAGGCAATAAGTGAACCTTTATTGAAAACTAGGGCATATACGCCTAAAATTGAATTCTTTCCGTATTTTAAGCCTTTATATTTTATTGGATAAATGTAAAATCATTTAAAAACATATATAATCATATTTTAGTTATTTCTATCCATTCTTTCCAATACGACGACTACATGTTAACTACCATTTTAAAATAATATTATTTTATTATTAGAGTGCAACGTAAGATTCCCAAGAAACTCGTTGTTGCGTGTTGGGTACGCCATCGAGCATAGCATCCCCTTTAAAGTCATATTAATATTTTATTCACAAATATGGATAAATATGAAAATGTCATATTCTTTATTTACCTGGGGTGTTACAATTTATCTCGAGTATAATTTTTTTTATCAATTATTTTTTTATGATAGAATTTTTCATTATTTAATACCTTATTCTTAACCCATTTAACTGAGTTATTTTAATGACATATTTAATTACATAGCCAGTTATGTTCACATTGAGTGTTTTGAGGGCGTTCAATTCATAAATTCAAATTGTCATCGGTGTGTTGACCATGGTCAAAGGTATCATTGTTACAATATATCCATAAAATTAATAGAAAATAATTATGTTTTTTATACATAAATTATACTTTTAAAACCTACCTTGAAATATGGTTACAATAAATGAAATATAATAAAATCATGGAGATGGTAGGCCATACGTATACATGAGTAAATTTTCAAATTTTCAATGATCATGATGGAAAAAAGTTTAGCATTATTTTATTGTTAAATAATTATATTATTATAATAAATATCATATAATTTCTATAAATACACTTACATAAACCATCCATGCAATTCATTAATAAAAAATAAATCCCATATCTTCATGATGTGGTAGTACACCGTACTCACGAACAAAGTTATCAAATATCAATGGATTGTAAGGTAAGATATTATATTATTATTAATTTTAAATAATGATTAATATATCATTTGTATCACATAAAAACATTAAATACTTTATTATAAAAATTTGTAGGAGGCGATTATAAAAAATGAATTACATCGGTTCGCCAGGTGGCAGTTTACCATTCACACAATTGACGGTTTTGTTTCCCATTTGATGAAAGATGAGAAGGATTAATAGTATAAAAAAAATAATTAAATATCTATATATAGGATATACTATTTTTATTATATAATTTACGGTGAAAAAAGAATAAGCAAATAGAAGGACCTCAGGGAAGAAAATTACCTTTTCTTAGAAGAACCTTTTTTGGACCTTTTATTAAGGACCATAAGATTGATCTTTTGGGAATACCAGAAGCACTAAAACGTGGATAATGATGTTGGAAAGATATTTTGGTAGGTTTTTTTCATGAAATGTATCTTTGGAAATGTTTAAAGGAGAAAATAAGGGGTTACCTTTTATAAGGAAGGAGGAGTGGAATTTTTTTGTAAATACCCAAAACTATTCAATAATGGGAAGTCACTCTCACGCCAAGAGCCTAAAAAATTGTTAAATAATAGAGTTTAGGGATGATCTGTCATTGAAAAACCACCACCATTCAAAAAAAATAAAATATTTTAAACATTTTATTCAATTTACCTCTTTATTTTAACCCTCGGTAAACCAGTTTTAACATTAACCTCAGTAACAAATGTTTATTGTTTATACAATTAATTTTGACCAAAAATTAAGTTGAATATATTATATAATGCTCATTATTTTAACTAACAACATTAAATAAATTTTATCAGATTCTATTAAAAAAATATGAAATATGAAATTTGAAATTTAACCCAAAAAGTGTTCTGAAAAACTATTTTCCAAGAAGTGTATTTTTCAAGTAATGCATTTTTCAAACATAAGATGATCTTATATTAACTATATGACTAGTGATCATAATTATATGAATTTATAATCATATATATAGATATATATTCTATAAATTTGATTTAAATCACTTCTTACTATGTTTTATTTAAATTAATTAAAATGGATATACTTTATGAATTTAAAAACTTTATGTAGAAAACCGTTTTTTAAGTATAAAAATAATATTTTACCAAAATCATGAAAAATACTGATTTAAATGAAATAATTTAGATTATAAAAATAAAATATTTTAAATTTCACTTATTAAAAATATAAAATATATTGTGACTTTTTATGTTACATTACTAAATAAAAATAAATTGCTATATTTGATAAATCAGTATTTCACTATTCATTGAAAAATAACTATTTTTAGAAAATACCCAAATTTCAACCTAATTTTAAATTGATATAAATATTTAAAAAATTAATTTAATTTTATATAATAATAATTCTGAAGTTTCTAAAAATTAATTATAATATTTTCTCACAAAAAGATATAAAAATCATTTCTGAAGCATGAAATGAATTTATTGAAATTTTAGAATTTTTCATGAGGAAAGAATAAATAAATTTATATTGAATAAATATTTTTGAGATATTTTTCATTATATGGTTATTCTTATTAATACATCTAAATTGAATGGCTAGTTTATAATAGTCATGTTTAAATAATAATATTTAAATAATATATCACAGTTCATTTAAACTCAATATTTTGTGTTTATTATACTATCAAACATAGTGTTATTTTAAAATCTAAGGCTGTTATACATACTACCCAACTGATGGGAAATAAGATGCAATATCCTATAAATGATCATGAATTATCCATTCTAGAAATAATTTTCTATAGTGATGGAAAATCTCAATCCATTCACACACATGAATATAAATTTAGATGGGAAACAATAAATATAGGATTGGTTTACTGAAATATATTCCATACAAAGAATGAAATAATACATATTCATCACAACTACTATGGTTTCCCACATGAATGTCTCCCCTTTGAAACCTATGACACACTGCTGATAGATGAGTGTGATCACAAAATATCCCAAATATAAGTCTCTATCCATAAGGGTCATGATAAAGAATCTAATAGAATATCAAGTTCCTAATAAAGGGATAAGGAAATTAAAAAATGGGTATCACCTATGTATACTAATAATAATTAAAATTTGAAGAATACATAGATCATACCTTGAGTCACGTCATAAGATTCATGTTCTTATCCCTCAATAATTTGATTTTATTATTGTACCTAGATTCCAAATCTCTATTCCTAGAGTGGATAACCAAGGGGATTTTGGAGGTGGTATCAAGTCATAATGTTGACCACCACATACAGCTCCTCAAACTTGTATAGCATAGACACCACCCTAAGGGTATCTCCGATTTCCATCAGGAGGCTGCTAATTGTGTCTCTCTAAATATCTCAGTGACCACAAACTATCTTCCCATCTGTTGTCTTATGGTGGGTCAGTATGTCTTCTCAAAGATGGACTTGACTCTTATATGTACAACACATCATATCCCTTGGCTTATTAAACCCCATTTGGGATCCCTACATAGTTGACCCATGTGTCTAAGCCTGAGCATGTGAATATCTCCTCTATTATGATCCATTGACTTATCACTTTCTAGACATGGTTTGTGACTCAGCTCAATGGTGGATACAGAACCCACCCACAACTTTCTAATATGATGATATGAAGTTCCAAACCACAAAGGCTCACTCCAATAGTCTAGCATTGATTGGGATGTATAGAGGAACCACACTAGCTCAAATCTCCCAACGAATCTATCACTTTAATTTATATTCCAAGAATAACCCATCATGAACCATATTTAAGGAATATCATTCGATTTCAACAAACCTTAAATAATACTAATTTATTTTCATGCTTCCCTTCGGTAGCTGGAGAAGCTCATTTATACACACAAAATGCAATGTCACTAGAAAATACACACCCATAAGAGGTGATCAACCCCATTCCATGGAGGTGTTTCCTCTTCATAAATTATAGTAAAAAAACAAAAAAATGGACTACTATTATATTAATAATTATGGACACTGTAAATACCATCTACACAAGAGTGGTCTAAATAAGGAAAAACACTCAAGGATACAACTCAATCCAGTACTCCACTACCTATGTGTTTATATTTACCTAGAACATGGGTGGATAATATATCTAGAACTCATGAAGTGAATTCATCCAACCCATTTAATTATCCTACACCTCTATGAACAATAAAATATTGAACTGATTTAGGGGATTCACCTAATCCACTGAATATGTATCTGCTTACTACTTAATGGGTGGAAGTTTTCTCAATGGATTCTCGATGGAAACACCTCATTGACTAGACCTAGAATGGAAGACTTACCAATAATCTATTTATCATCATAGACTTACAAAAGAACTACCACTAGATTTTGGAATGGTGTTATCATAGAGTTTGATAAGATGTATCATGGTATAAAGAGAATATCTTGGGAAATGATTGAATAAGGGCATGGAAATACAAAAACCATTCATATATGAGACATGAAATATTGTATTACCTAAAATCAATGCCTCCATATACAAAGTCAACAAGTATGTTTCTAGATCCTTGGTGTATGGATACATCAAACATTACACCATTAATCAGTTTATTGGCCCGAGAGCTAAACTTGAGACACTGAAACACTGTTACCCCAATTATCCAAACCAATCATTGTAATTAAATTACCTCCAAAATCCATATCTATGATAAACTAGGTTTTGATACCCCTCCTACATGACTCAACCCACCAGGGACCCACTTGGACCTTTGATAAACCGAATGTGACACCCCAATACCACCTTAAAAAGTATAGGGTTGGGTGACCAACACGAAGTTGGGATATCACACAGAAGGGATAACTTAGTGTATTTTATTTACACACACACAACCATCACCATATATTTCAGAATAATAAAGAATAGTTTTAAATTGAGTAATAAATAAATTCATAACATCTACGATAAAATATATAGTATGAATATAGATTAGAAAATATAATGGGTAAAATTCAATCACAATAACCATAAAATAGATCCATCGCAACAATTTCTAATAATACTCTCCTCAAATGTATCCTACAGGGTTTGACAATGGTTTAGCTAATACCTCCAGCAATTCCACTATGCCACACCCACACTTGGTCTATATTGATGATGACTGAACTTCTTGTTGTCTATTTAAAACATGACATGTGTGGGAAGAGCCCGTGTATGGGTGAGTATATACATACCTAGAAGGATGAACCAAAATCACTTAATAAATAAAGAGTTTAAATAATATTCAGCTACAACCCATTATCAAGTGGGTGGAAAAAGAAGAAACATTATAGGATCATAAGAAGGATGTAGGTCAGAGAGTAAGGTGTCAATCCTCCCAGCCATCCCAATGAATTACGCATTCCTTCCAAGATCCCCAAGTAAACCAAAATTATTAACCAACATAACATATATGTACCAATTGTGGATGATATCAAAAATTTAGTTGTGAAGGGGGGTTACCAAATCATGTGAATGATCCCACACCCCACCAGATCACTTTAGATGGGGATACTAACTCTACCGTTAAAGGATCCTGAACCTATTAGGTGGGGGGGGGATACTGACCCTATATGATATATAAGAAGATGATCCCAAGACTCAAAATCATGGTGTGGTGGTATTACTAGCCCTTCCTAGGGTTGGTGAGAATAAACTATACCCTTATATAATTCTATCATTAGGGTAGGTTTTCATTTACCAAGAATTCATGAAATCTAAGACTGGTATCTGTAAGGATGATTCAGTTGATCATGTTCACTTCACCATGTTCCATATATTTGTATTCAAAAGTAAGTCCCCATTACATCCATCTTGTAAACACACTTAGAAGTGACTTCTCAAAAGTCATAGCCTGATCCTAAATGAGGATAAACTTCCAATAAGTGGTTCTAGAATATGTACGTGGAATTTCTAGGCACCACATGTTATGTAACCTTTAAGAATTAATCTTACCATAAGCCATAACATCCCATTGAGTGTGAGAATCAATACAGAAGGTGTTTGTATTGAGTCATATGGCGTATGAGACCAAAAAGATAACATGGTGTGTCCCATGATTCTCAAGTCATGTTACACTAAGGACACACAAAGTGTAGCCTTGATGTACTTGGTGTGTGAGGCCACATGGGTTCTTGGCTGTGTACCTCTCATACTTTTCGTGTAATCTAGCTCATGGTTAACAACATGTGGTGCATGAGACATGGTGTGGGATTATTTTCCCCACTAAAAAATCTTGATACCCTATTATCCAGGTTGCACGAAACTAATTATTCGAAAAATAAACACTGTATAGTTTTAATTTTTCAATAAATTCAATATTTATAAAAAAAATTTCACTATATGAAAGTGACTTTTCTCCAAATTTTTCAATAACCTTAGCCATCATTTTAATCACAGATAGAAATCCTGTTAGAGGTTTAATAATATACATTACTCTTTGGAAAAATTTTCACAATTGATTAATGATTCCTACACACCCAATCCCATGAAATATCCAATCATCTGTCTTCCCATTATTCTATCATTATTGATGATCCTCCCATGTGCCATAATCCACGTTGTTGGACTAGGAAAAAATGATCCATGAAATCCAATAATCAGTCATTAAATGAATCAGTCCATGGATTGGTTGAATAAGTATTCAAATTGAAAGTTAGTGATGAACACATAAAGAATAGAGGGGTAAAACTTTAAAAACATAAAAGTAAACAATATATGATTTCCATGTATTCATTTTTCATTTATTGTTATAGATAAATCTAATAATAAATAAGATAATTTCAAATGTAAAAAAAAATATCTCAAATCATAATTCCCCAAAAAATATGAGTTGAAAGGCCATGCCAGTGTCAAATTGTAATGCCCCGACCCTAGTTACCGAAGGTCGGTGCGTTATTTTAATACATTGGCATGATTACAAGGAATTAATTCCTGAAGTATAGATCGATTTAGTAGTCCTAGAAAATAGATTACATACATGAACATTAAATTACATTATAAAATGAAAAACTACAACAAAATTGTCTCCATTGACCACAATCATATCGCTCAAATCATCCTTGCAGGTCAATCATAATATACATATTTGCATCCTGGAAAAAATAAAATATAGAAAGGGGTGAGCTCAGATGCTCAGAAAGTATGAAAATATAGTGTAAACTTTCATAAATAAGCACAAACATTTAAGACAATGTATAAGACTAAAACAAAGGCCTTTTAAACTTAAACATTAGTATAATATGGCAAAGATAAAATCAAATAATTCCATTTACTTATTCACATGGTTATTCCACAAGTTGAATAATCACATGAAATATCAAAAACCACTTTCCTAATGATGGAATACATAATGTCAGACTTCATAACTACATAGTCAAGGCCTTATGCCAAGACTACAAATAAGATTTTGTCAAAGCATTGTGCCAAACACTAGTTTGTCTCATGTGACCTACCAATGCATCAAGGAGCTATAGCGGGCTCCACCCTTCACTTACTAAGTCCAATGCATTCCGCATATGAAAAAGTTTAACCATAACATAAACATTCATATTAAAACTAGCATACGAAATTTAAATACATTATCTATAAACCATGAATGGTATAAAACTAACACATACACAGTCAAACATATCAAAAAACATTCAATAAAATATGGAATATTTGTATAATAAATCAATATTGGTCAAGAATAACATCTCATAAAGGATGATGGTATAGTTTAAAAATGATCAGTAAAAATATTTGAGAGAAATATCCCTTTTTAATGAAATCATTTAAAGTAATATAATTTATAAAGGAAGTCATTTAAATGATAGTTTTTAATAAAAGTGTCCCATACCAATTTGAAACTTTTTAAAGGAATTAACATTTTAAAACATTCAGGTCCATATAAATAAATCCTTAAAACCATTTTGGAAACATAGATATTAATGAGAAAGGTTGAGAAGAATAAATCTTTAAAACATTTAAAATGATGTTTTAGTTAAAGAGTAACTTAAAATAATCATTTTGAAATGTATTTTATGAAACATGGACATGTATAATAAATATTTCCTAGAAAATACTTACACATAAATAATCTCAGATAATAATGATATTGAGGAATTAACCCTTACCTTGCACTTGCCTTTGGTCGAGGATACTTTTAAACTCCTATATAATGAACATAGTATGTTATTAAATTATAATAGAACCATATTAATATTTATTATATCATAAATGATTCATGTATTACTTTATAAAACCCATTTAATAATTATTTCTATGTTAAATTAGTATTTTGGGTAATAATCACTTTTTTATCGTACGTGTTTTAACTTGATATTCTTGATTGTATCATTTAGATCATGAATTAAATACTTACAAAATATAAAAATTGATTTATAGATCATATATATTTATAATATAAATATTTATAATATAAATATTTATAATATATATATATATGAAATGGAAGGTACCGTTGATGGAGACGGTAGGTCGTAAGTATGCATAAACACTGTTTCCGTTTTCATATCATATTGAATAGAAGTAAGTGAATAAGATATATGTAAGTACATATATATATATATCCAGTAGAATTATTATATCATATACTACATAATTAGTAATAATAAATATTTTTATAATCATCCTTGAGTAGTGAATGTGGGAATGAAACTCATCACGTCAGGGAGACGATAATCCGTATGTACGCATGAGCGACAATATCATTATATTGATGGTGAAATAGTATGTAATAGGATGGTATATCATATATAAATAATAATAAAAATTTATATTTATTATTTACATCAGTTATACTCATTATTTTACCAATCCAAATATTTAAGTGATTGAATAACAAACTACACCACGACGTGGAGAGGTAAGACGTACGTACGCACGTATGGTGACTTTTTCATTTATAAGATGGATAGAATAACGAATATGGTTGTAAAATATTTATAATAACATAACCGTATATAGGAGGTACTGGAGTTATTTTTTTTATAGAAGCAACAAAGAAAAAGGAAGTGGAAGAAGAAAAGAACATGAAACAAGGTGGTGAAATTATTACCTATTCTTCGAGTGTTTCCTTTTGATTTGATCAAATGGGTTCCTTAGGTTGGATTTATGATCAAATTAAGGACTCTAGGTTGATGTGATGGATGTTGGGAGGATATTCAGGTAGGGTTTGGCCGAGCCAAATGTCTTTGGAGGTGTTATTTTGAGATAAGGGGAAGTGCCATTTTATAAGAGCGGTAATGGTAATTTTAGGAAAAGATTAAAATATTAATTTATTATACAATCATATTAAGTTTATAATGGCTCCAAATGAATTTATTTAGAGACTTAGGTGGTTAGGGGTCTAAATACCCTCAACCAATTGGTCTTAAACCAGATTAGGTTAACATTTTAACCTTATCTTTTAGATTTAACTCTTAGTTAAATAGTTTAACTTTTATCGTGTCTTCTTGTATTCTTACACTATATGTTTAATAAACTTACTCTAAACATCCAAGAGAACCCCAAGTGGTTTATTAATGACATATATAATATTATTTAAGCTCTTTGGCCGAACGATATATTTCGTGGAATATTATATCAACCAATAATATAGTATTCGTTTTAAAAACTAATTTATGTCAATGTTGACAATATTTGGTATTTTGTTTTTGTGAAAGTGATAACAATATTATCAATTCAAATTTTTTTATAATAAACCCTAACATATCAAAAAAACCTATAATTTTTTTTAATTCATCATAAGTCTCATTTTAGTTTTTTTTGGATATTTATAATATCGATTATTTTAATATTTCATTAATAAGGTAATTACTACCTTATCATTGTGTCATACATAAATTAAATTATTTAACGTATAAAAAATATAAATAAAGTAAAATTATATAGGTAATTTTTTTTGATTTCTAATGAATATTTATAGTCTAATTTATATTTTGTGTAGCCTTATATACAATATGGTTTAGTTATTAAAAATTGAATTTAACACTTTTAACTCTTCTTCAAATAAAATAATAATAAATGTCATAATATAATCCAAGTGGACCAAATATGATCATATTTTATTACTAAGGTTGTTCTTAGTCTAATTACAGTTATCTAATATAATTAGGACATGTTTTAGGGTAATTATAATATCATTTTTACCCTTAATTACTCTATTTACTTTTAACCGTGGTAAAATAAAGTCAAAAGTTACTATGCGCCAAAAATTATTTTTATCTTATTGAACCAAATTTTACTTAGTGATGTCCACCATGTCTCTCGGAATTTTTAAATTCAACTCACATAAGCGGTAAAATTATGTTTTATGCAAATTTTCAAATGCTCCTAGAAGGTGGGTAAAAAACGTTAAATAGTTCAATAAAATTTTTTACATCTAATTTTATTATAAAATGACTCCAATGAATTACATTGAACTTATATAGGTATTATATATCTATTTTTACTTAAAATAAATTGAAATAAAATAATCTATTATTTAAATATAATTCGGTTTTAAATAATAACGCAGTGTTTTTCACTATTCATCAAAAATCGAAAGTTTTAATACAAATACCAAAAATTTACCCTAAGAAAATTTTGATATTCCAAATATAAAAATGGAGTATATTTTACCAAATTAAAATCATATAAGTTTCATTTATAAATTTAAAATTAATTCCCGTTGTCAAAACCAAAAAGTGGGTTTTTAAAAAGTAAAAACTATCAAAAGAATGGCATGTGTTTATGTCAACTTTAAATGTAAAATTAGTTATAATTACCTAAATTGTATTAAATGATAAAAATATATTCTAATTATACTTAAAAACCATTCAAATTCATAAGTTAACATTATATATTATTTCGATTAAAATAGTTATTTTCAATTAAAACATAGTATTTTTCACTATTCGTCAAAATATTAAATTTATCATAAATGTTTCAAAAATTTATCCAAACTAAATTATTATGTCCCGCTTCTAAAGAAAAATTTAATTTTATTAAATTGAATATATAAAAATATCAAATATTGGTTTAAAAAAGGGTTATCCTTTAAAAGGCGGTAAAATTTTAGTTTTTTGAAAAATACTTCTTTTATCTAAAAAATGAATTTGTTATTATATTATGTCTAAGAAACAAAAAATATGTATGTTAAAAATTATAGAGTATATAAGATTCAAAATGTAGTTAATACTATTCATAACCGCTTTTTGAATAGCTAGTTTGGTAGGTTGTGGTGTGATCGAACTCGATGTTGTGTCTAGCGCAATCTATTGAATTACTTTAATGAGATAACGTACTCTGGAATCTTGGGGGGTTACATTCTCCCCTCCTTAAACAAATTTCTTCCTTGTAATTTGAAATTTTTCTTCGAAAATAAATGGTTAAAAATTGAAAAATACCTTTGTGGAAAACCCACATCGGAAATTAGTTTAATAAAATTTAGTCTTATTAAGTTTGAAAGAGAATAAAAAAGTCACCACCAAATTATGATCTTGATTAGGATAACAATGGTTGAAATTAGAGACTCTTAATTGGAGGAGAACGTAAATATTTATAGTGAGCGATTGAGGTCATAAATCAAAAACAATTATAAAATTGAGGGTCTCAAATCCATCAATCTATGTTCCTTTAAAACATCATTAGTTCAACAGAACATATGGTATTAGGATAACACATTTTTTAAAGATACCTTATCTAAAGTTTAAGAATTAATTTATTCATTGAATAAGAGGAAAAAATATACATGACAAGTAGAGTTTCCTCCTTCAACTAATTCGTATCACAAACTCATCTTTCACTCCAAATGATAATAGAATTAGAAAATATTATATTTATCCTAATCGCATAGGGTTCCAAAAATAATGAATTTATAATTCATTTGTCAGACTATTTAAAAAAACTACATTATAAAAACCATGACATCACGTATGCTAGTGGTAGGTGATCCACCCTAGTCACCCTTCGGTTGCAGGTTGAAGTCTTACGGACTTTCCAGATGCGACTGGTTGTCACCCGACCTCCAGCTTCTCATTTTTATAATAATCAAAAAATAATATTAAGAAATTATTTAACCTTAAAGATAATATCCAATGTCATACTTAATAAATTACACCCTTTAGACTTTTCCAAAATACTTATGTCCAAAATCATAGTCCAAAATTTATAAGGAAGGTAAACATAATGAAGATTCTTTTCGCCACATAATAACATGTGAATACCTTCATTGTGTATACTTTTAAAACTCGGTAACACCCTGAATTAACATAAAACCTTATTGATCACATCAATTCTCCCATATTCTATATAGAATACTGGATATACTCCTTCTATCCAGAAATGTTGTAAACTCCAACAATGATGGAATATATAAATCATTAATCAATTTCAAGATAGTCAAGAATATCCAATATAATTTATCCAAAACAATCATATCTTATTCCAAAATCACTACCACAGTATCAGAACCATATTATTGTTTATCTTTCTCTCAAACATATATTTTCCAAAAAAAATAACCCACTATTGAGTCACTTTTCTTGGTTCCACACAATCTCAAGTTCTTTATGAAATAGTACTACAGTACAATCCTTCTATATTCTATAACATGTACGTCATTAATACAATACTCAAATGGCACAATACTTTAATAACAATATAAGAAATATAATCATTCTTCTTCATCTTTGATTGTATCATAACTTGATTATTATCCAATAGTAGCACTTGGGGTATACTCTGATGATTTGGACATTGCTTCGCATAGTGTCCCAACTCCATACAGATGAATCATTGTACATTTGAAACCTTTTCCTCACCCTTTCAATGACGTACTTGGTGTCCTTTTTCTCAACACTTATAAAAAACTCACCTTACCTTCAACAATTTACCAAGGCGATTTTACATGGTTATCACAATTGGGAAAATCCATCTTTCCCCTCTTCCCTTTATCCATCATTATCTCTTCCATACTTTTCATAGATTACTTACCTTCAAAGCCATATGACTCAAATAATTATTTACTTCTCTTATTAACACATGATACTATTTCTTTATATGATGAGAATAAATGGGAGACTATTTACCATTTTAAATGTTTGATTAATACCATGAAATATATGATACTTATTAATCTTTCGATCATGCATATTGATGGAATTCTCATTCCTTCTATTAAGCACCATTTCTAAACAATGGCATGCACTAGGTTAGTTTATGAATCGCAATGCATAATTCCAAACGTGTAAAATACCTAACATAAATTGAAAGGATTATACATATAATATATAAATATAAAATGTTTTATTTGAAGAAGTATTTACTCTTAATTCCTTCATAATGGCTTGTAATGAAAATGTGAATTATCCTAAGCATATCCCCCAAGAGTGTCATAACCAAGAGTGAAACAAGGATGGTTGTTGTGTACTAGGATACCCAAGGTCAATCCCGAAACTCATTGTCAGAGTTTTCACTCCTAGGTACATCTGTGCCAGAGCCACCTCTTCCTAATCATATCCAGACATGTATTTATTGCTTGGAAAATACAAAAAATATTTACATTACCAAAATTCTAGGAAGTTCTTCTATACTAATCCTCAAGGTTTATCTTAGGGTAATGTTCTTTAATAAGATTTTATCTAAATATATTTCCAAGTTTGTTGCTAAACTTTCTCTGATACCAACTGTAATTCCCTGACCCTAGTTACCCAGATTAGGTGCACTATTTTAATACATTGGCTTATTACATGGAATAAAGTCTTGAAGGACTGATCAGTTTAAAAGTCTTAGAAAACAGATTACATACATGAACGTTACATTAAATTATAAAATGAAAAACAACAAAAACATTTTCTTCATTGACCACAATCATATCCCTTAGATTATCCCTATAGGGTAGTCATAATATACTTATTCACCTCCTGGGAAAAATAAAATATAGAAATGGGTGAGCTCAGATGCTCAGTAAGGATAACAATATAGCAGAAACTTTCATAAATAAGAATAAACATTTAAGGCAATGTATTAGACTAAAACAAAAGCCTTTTAAACTTAAACTTATTCATAATATGGAAAATATAAAATCAAATAATTCCATTTACTTACTTACCTGGATATTATACTAGTCGAATAATCACATGCAATATCAATATCAACTTTCATAATGATGGAATGCATAATTCTAGGCTTCATAACCACATAGTCAAGGACTTATACCAAGACTAAAAATAAAATTTTTTCAAGGCCTTGTTCCAAGATACTAGTTTGTCTCATGAGACCTACTGATGCATTAAGGAGATTTAGCGGGCTCCACCCACCACTTACTAAGTCCAATTAATTACTCATATAAAAAGGTTCAAACATAACATAAGCATTCATATTAAAACTATCATTCGAAATGTCAATAATTTATCCACAAACCATGAATGGTATAAAAATAAGACATCCATAGTCATTCATATCATAAAACCTTCAAAAAGATATGGTATATTTTTTTAATAAATCACCCCTGATGAAGAATAATATCCCGTAAAGTTTGTTGACATAGTTGAAAATGATCTGTAAAAATCTTTGAGAGAAATATCCATTTTCCATGAAATCATTTAAAAGTCACATAATTTATAAATAAAGTAATTTAAAAGACAATTTTGGATCAAAGTGTCTCATACCACTTTGAAACTTTTGACTGGAATTAACATTTTAAAACATTCATGTCTATAAAAATAAATACTTAAAACCATTTTGAAAACATGTACATTAATGAGAAAGGTTTAAAGAATAAATATTTAAAACATTTAAAATGATGTTTTAGTTAAATATTACCTTAAAAGAATCATTTTGAAAATCATTTTATGAAACATGAACATGGATAATAAATATTTCTCAGAAAATACTTATACATAAATAATCTCGGATAATAATGAGATTGAGGAATTAAGCCTTACCTTGAACTTTCCATTGGTCAAGGGTATGTTTAACCTCCTATATAATGACCATAGTATGTTATTAAATTATACCAGAACCATATTCATATTTATTATATCATACATGATTCAGTTATTACTTTATACAACCCATTTAATAATGATTTCCTTGTTAAGTTACCATTTTCGGTAATTATCGCTTTCTTTGTCATACGTGTTTTAACTAGTTATTCTTGATCTTATCATTTAGATCATGATTTAAATACTTATAGAATATAAAACATTATTAATATATCATATATATTTAGAATATATATATTTATAATATATAGATAAATGGAATGGAAGGCACTGTTTATAGAGATGGTAGGCCACACGTACGCATAAACACTATTTCTGTTTTCATATTCTATTGAATGGAAGTAAGTGAATAAGATATATGTAAGAACGTAAACATATATATATATATATCCATTATAGTTATTATTTTATATATTACATACATATTAATAATATTTATTTCTATAATCATCATTGAATGGTGAATGTAGGAATAAATCTCATCGCGTCGTGGAGATGGTAATCCGTATGTACGGACGAGCGACAATATCATTATATTGATGGTGAAATAGTATGTAAATGGAAGGTATATCATATATAAAAAATAATTAACAAGTTATATTTATTATTTACATTAGTTATAATCATTATTATACCCATCTAAATAATGACGTGTTTGAAAAACAATCTCCACCTTGACGTGGAGACGGTAAGCCGTACGTACGCACTTATGGAGACTTTGTCATTTATAGGATGGATAGAATAAATAATATGGTTGTACCATATTTATAATAAAATCACAGTATGTAGAAGGCACTGGAGTTATTGTTTTGGTATAGAAACAACAAAGACCGAGGAAGTGGAAGAAGAAAAGAACATGAAAGAGTGTTGTGAAATTGTTACCTCTTATATGGGTGTTTCCTTTTGAGTTAATCAAAAGGGTTCCTTAGGTTGGATTTATGATCAAAGTAAGGACTCTAGGTTGAAATGAGGGAAGTTGGGAGGATCTTTGGTTAGGTTTTGGCCGAGTCAAATGGATTTGGAGGTGTGATTTTGAGAGAAGGGGAAGTTCCCTTTTATATGAGGGTTGAGGGTCACTTTAGGAAAAGATTAAAATATTAATTTATTATACATTCATATTCGGTTTATAATGGCTCCAAATATACTTATTTCAAGACTCAGGTGGTTATGGTTCTACATAATCTCAACCAATAGGTTTTATACATGTTTAGGTTAAAATTGTAACCTTATATTTTAGATTTAACTCTTAGATAAATAGTTTAACTTTTACAGTGTCTTCTTGTATTCTTAAACTATATGTTTAATAAACTTACACTAAAATATCAAGAGAACATAAGGTGGTTAATTAATTACATATATAAAATTATTTAATCCCTTTGGCCTAAACATTGATTTTTTAGTAATATTAGACCAACCAATAATATAGTATTTGTTTTAAATACTAATTTATGTCAATTTTGACACTATTTGGTATTTTGTTTTTTTAAGTCATAAAAACCTTATCACATTGAATAAAATTTATATAATAAACCCTAAAATGTCATATTAAGCTATAAAATTAGTTTATTTCCTCAAAAGTCTCAATTTTAATTTATTTAGATATTTATAATAGAAATTATTTTAATATTTCATTAATAAGGTAATTGCCACATCATCATTGTGTCATAAATAAATTAAATTATTTAATATTTAAAAATTATAAATAAAATACCATTATTTAGAAAATCTATTTAGAGTTTTAATGAATATTTATATTATAATTTATACTGCGTGTAACCAAATATAAAAAATTGTTTAGTTATTAAACATTGAATTTAACACTTTTAACTCTTCTTTAAATAAAATAATAATAAATGTCATAATCTAATCCACGTGGACCAAATAGGATCATATTTTATTCCTAAGGTTGTTTACTTCAAATTAAACTTATCCAATAGAATTAAGTAATGTGTTAGGGTAATTATAATATCATTTTTACCCTTAATTACACTATTAATTTTTAACCGCGGGGAAAAAAGTCTAAAGTTACTATTCACTAAAAATTATTTTCATCTTATTGAACCAAATTTTACTTACTGATTCCAACCGTGTATCTCATATGTTTTAAATTCAACTCACAGAAGTAGTAAAATTATGTTTTATGCAAATTTTAAAATGCTCCTAAAAGGTTGGTAAAAAACGTTAAAAAGATCAATACAATTTTATGCATCTAATTTTATTATAAAATGACTCCAATGAATTACATTTAACTTATTTTTGTATTAAATATATTTTTTTATTTAATATAAATTTAAATATAATAAAGAATTATATAAATAAAAATTTTGTTTTAAATAATATCGTAGTGTTTTTAACTATTCATCAAAAATTGAAAGTATTCATAAAAATACCAAAACATTACCCAAAGCTAATTTTGATTTTCTAAATTAAGAAATGAATTCTATTTTACCAAATTCAAAATATATACGTTGTATTTGTTATTTTAAAATAGATTCCCGTTGTCAAAACCAAAAAGCGGGTTTTTGAAAAGTAAAAACTTTCAAAAGATTGATATGTGTTTATGTTAAATTTAAATATGAAATTAGTTACAATGACCTAAATTATATTAAATGTTAAAAAATATAATCTAATTATACTTCAACACCATTCAAATTCAATTTTTAACACTATAAAATATTTTTATTAAAAAAGTTGTTTTCAATTAAAGCATAGAATTTTTCACTATTCGTCAAAATATGAAAGTTATCAGAAAAGTACCTATAAATTTTCCAAAATAAATTTTTATGTCCTAATTATAAAGAATAATTTAATTTCATTATTTTGAATATATAAAAGTGTCAAATATTAGTTTTAAAAAGGGTTCACCATTAAAAGGAGGTACAATAGAATTTTTTGAAAAATACCTCTTTTATCTGAAAAAATGAATTTTTTCTTAAATTATTTATTAGAAACACATAATATGGATGTTAAAATTATATTGAGTATATAGTATTCAAAATTCAGTTAATACTATTCATAACCTCTTTTTGAATGACAAGTTAGGTAGATTGTGGTGCGGTCGAACTCAGTGTTGCGTGTAGCGCAAGATATTGAATTACATTAATGTGATAACGTACTATGAAATATTGGGGTGTTACACAAATAAAAATTCAAATCCTGATAAATTAATAAATTTTTTCAAAAACATTATAAATGTGGTAAATCTATTGATAAAGAAATACTTACCTAATAAAAGTATTGTTCATTGATTATGGAGAATAACCCACTTTGTTTTCATTGGAAATTTTTGATGTTTTCACCGCAAATCCCATAAATTTACTATAAGTCAACCCAAAAGATCCACCAGTGGGTATTCCTCTTATCTCTTGTATTAAAAGGATAACCATAGTGAATTTTATAAGGAGGGTTTATATAAATTTTTACTTATTTAAAATCCAATTAAATAATTTAATTTAATGATTTAATATATTAATTTTTAAATAGCCTATGACAACGCACCATCAAAGGGAATTATATAAACGAAAACTATGTTATTCCTAAGGATAAATTGGTGTTCCATATTAAGAAGTGGTCTCAATTTCCTTATATGATACATTGTTCAAGATATTAAAAATTATTTCTAAAAATTATCTCACAGAATTAGTAAAATATAAATAATAATTTTGTTTTCTCAATAGTGGGGTTCCAACAACAGTTGACATCCACTCCAACAACAAAAATAAATTCAACCGTGGCTTGGCATCGACAGTCTAGATCCCACCTCGGCATCGGATTGGCCAGATGATGAAGGATCATAGCTGGTGCTGGTGATGTGAGATTCAGATTCTTGGCTCGGGGCATCAGCTGTCTGGATCTCTGTTGGATTCCAGCGCGGGTCAACATCAGTGTAGTGTCGACCAGGCTTGGATATGGCTTCTGGATTTGGGATCTGGTCTCAGCTGGCCCTCGGCTTCGGGTGTTTTCTGGCGTGACTCGGCGTCTGGTACGAAGTGGCTTAGAGGGGGGGGGGATTTTCTTGTTTTTGGATATTGAAGGTGGATTTATGGATCAGAGGTTTGGGGTTCAGTTTCATTTCTGAATGTTTTCTGTTATGGATGTTTATATTGTTGTGGTGGTGCATCACCGGAGTGGATCTCTCCTTCCTAGCTAGTCCCTTCAGCTTCTCGTGGCTTGTCTAACTCAAAAGATAGTGAGGGTTCTTCTGTGGATTTTTTCTGATCAGCTCCAGCCTAGAATGTCCTTGTTGTCCTAGTTCACCTTGGTTCCCCCCAACAGTGATGCTCCATTGACCTGCTGTTGATCTTCTAGTCTTGGGTAACAAAAAATCACCTCCATGCTACATGGTTCATCCTCCCCTTTGGATTGCTATATATGTCATTGAAGTGTGCCTCGTGGATGCAGATGAGTTTTTTAGTTCCTGTGGTGCTTTGCAGCGGGGGAGTTCAGATTTTTAGCTTCACACTTTAAGTACCTTTTTAGTGTGAATCTATTTTGGTTAGGTTTGTTGATTTGAAGAGTTTCGATTGGTTCGTGGTTGCGCGGCGTCTGGACGACTTATCTTTCCTCATTCTAGTCTATTTGTCTCCCTTTGTGGATGAGCACTTTGGGTCATCTCACTTCGATGGAGGGTTGGGCGAAATCCGACTAGAGTTTGCCAGTGGGGTTTTGGATTTGGGCTGGTGTCGATGGTCGCACTGGTGGGCACTCGAGGAGAACAATTATATGGTTTGACCTGCTTTGCAGACATTTGTGTTCCGTGATTCTTGGTACCTCGATATTCTCTTGATGATTTCGACTCCAGCTATAAAGGTATGTCATTTTGAATGATTGTTTGGATTATCGATCCATTATGTTTGAAGGTTGTTTGTTGTGAAGCATTGTATTGTTTTTTCTGGGGAAGTGATGAAGTGAGGTAGTGAGGAAATGGTGAAGTGAGGAAATGGTAAATTCATGTATGGTTTCTCACTTTTTCCTTAAAAGTGTTGACATTTTAATAAAAAAACAATTTTCAGTCATTTCTTATTGATGGAAAGATTCATTTTTGGAAACCTTTATTTGATGGAAATGATTATAAATATTGGAAATCTATGAAGAAATATTATGTTAAAAAATATTCATTTATCATTAGACTATAATAGAAAAACCCTAAAAACATCGATAAATTTATCCTCACTCTATTATGGTGTCGATGAATTAAAATATTTCATTAAACATAAAAGAATGAATATTATTTATTATGTTGAAATCTAAAATATTTTTTTATTATATTTATTATTTTAATGATACTCATGATATTTAGATAACATTAAAAAATAATCAATATAGATATAATAATTTCATTAGCACAAAAATTGGAAAGTTTAGAGATAAATATCACATATTAAAAATGTATTAGAATAAAGGTATTAATTTTTTATTTCATCAGTTCACTCATATTGAAAGTCTAATGTGTGAATTATGGTAATACATAGATAACACTTCTCTTATTTAAGGAGTAATTATATATTTACGAAATAAAGGACATTCGAAAAATTTGGTATTGATGAAATAAACTTTTTTTAATTATATACTCTACATGATCTTGTTAGTTTATTATTATATTATGAATTGGAATTGATAAAATTGATGAAGAATAATATAAAAAGAAAAGTAGAGCTTCTATCAAATAAAAAAATAATTTTAATACTTACTCATCTGATTCTAAGTTAAAATAAAATGATTGAAATGAAGTTTCTCATGTAGAAAAAAGAGTGTGTAAAATAAAGAAAATATATTCAAGAAAGAAAAAGGGGATCATTTTAGAGATGATAAAAAAGGAAAAATAAAAGATAATGTTGATTCAAATGAAAACCATTATGTTATCTATTATGACTATAAAATAAAATTCCATATCATTCCTAAATTCTCAAAGCTATGATTTAAAGGATAAAAATGATGCTAAATAATCAAAAAAGCACTTCAAACTAGTCAAAGATACATAAAGGATTCAAATTCAAGGGATAAATCTAGAATATAGAAAGAAGAGCCCAACTTGCATATTACGGATTATATAAAACATGTTAGTGATATATATTATGATTATTTTGAATCTAATTCTTAGATACCCACTAATGATGAGTTTTATAATGAGACTGAATGATTATAAAATTGTTTCATTAAAATTTCTTATAAATATATGGAATATAAATAAGATAATAAAATATATTATGAAAAAAATAAAATTATTTCCTTATAGAAAAAGTAACATAAAGAATAAAAATAAAAATTTAATATTTTTTATTTCAGTGGTATTTCAAAAAAGGAATGGAATTTTAAAAACTCATATCCTGACTTTGACATGGTTTAAAAGGAAAATGAAAGGATTAACATTGAAAATGAATGTATAATGTATAATGGATCCATATTAATTCAATTAAGTGAAATATATGACAAAATTATGTGTATGAAGAAAATGATTTTTTTTACATTGATATGATAATAAATTAAACAAAATGTACAAAATTTCCATTATAATAATGTTCTAATGGAAGTGTTTCTATAATCATATGTTGTAGATATAGGATAATATATCATTATTAAAATAAATTTTCCTAAATATATCCTCAATACATGGAATACAATAATTATCTCATTTATAAATATTTATCGTCAAGTTTACCAAGGAACACAAGTTTGAAATCAATTTAGTTTATTAAAAAGTACATTTTCAACTGATTGGACCCAAATTATAATGGGTACTAAAACAATAAAATATTTTGTCTGCTTGAAATATTCCATGGAAGTCACAAAAAGGACACTTGGTACATGGATAATGTATTATATATGAAAATGGAATGATGTCCTCTAAATTATTTATCATTGAATATATTTGAAGGACATGAAGTGGCTTTTGGATAAAAATAAACACGTAAGGTAAAAGGATTTTGAGAAGAAGGAATTTCAAATTATCCTAGAATTTGTAAGGTTTTATGTGTAAAAGGATTAAAATAATTTTTTATAGTTTTTATCACCTATATAATAATGGAATGTCTGATACATTTTCAAATAATAAGTGAAATATTTTTAATGATAAATCAGTTTTGTTTTATGCTCACTGAAAATACAACATTTATTCCATTATTTTTTTTAAAATAAAAGAAAAAATATTTTCTGTTTTTCTGTTTTATTTTTAGATAGTGATCTATAGAATATGAGGCTTGTTAATGGAAATTTAGGCTACTACAGAAGTGTTCAAAGCACCAATAAATTCTATAGCCACCTGAGTTAAAACTCGATAACAATCATTTTTGTGAATATTGAATGAATCGTAAACAGAATAGACAAAATTTTACATATCAAGGAATTTTAAACTAAAATATCATTTTTTTCATCTTTACATATTTGGAATTATACAAAAAAATCATAAGTGGTATGATTTTTTTTGTTTTTTATCATTTTAGTAGATTTATGTGGGCCTGTTTCCTTATAAAAAAGTCAAAAACATTATCAATTTTTATTAGTTATTGTAAACTAGTATAAAATGTGAAAGGTTAAATAATTTTATCAATTAGAGGTTGTAGAGGTGTATAATTATTAGATATGGAATTTGACAACATTTGTGAATAAATTTGTTCTTTTCATATGTTTTTATCCCATAGAACTCTAATATAAAATGATACAATTAAAAACAAACATGATTATTTTTTAAAATTGATTGAACCATGTAAAATTAATTCAAAACACCGATATATATTTTTAGCATAAGCAATGAATTTTAATTTATATGTTTATAATATAATTAATTTTAGGTTTTATTTTGATGAAAAACCCATATTTCATATAGAAGATAAAGAAACCAAAATTTAGATATTTAGTAGATTTTGGATGAATTTTTTTATCATTTATACTAAAGAACCGTTAGATAAATTTGATGATAAATCTTATGTAGGAATAAATTTTAGTTATTAAAATGATAGTATTTTTTATAGAATTTATAAAAAATTAACCCTATTTATTGATATTTATATTTATGTTATGTTTGATAAAAATAATATGAATGAAATTAATGATAATTTAGATCATATTTTGGAAGATGCTAGAGATTTTTAATTTTGGGGGAAAAATTAAGAATTAATTAGAAATATTGGGGGCATGAACCTCCATCATAAAATACCTTTAAAAACTAATAAATATAATCCTCTAGAAATTTTTTTAGATATATTAAACCTAACATTAAAATGGGGATTTTTTTTAAAAAGAATTGTGGCCACCAAATTTTATTTCTCATTTTTTACCAAAAAATTACAATTTTGAAGCCTTGAATGATTAAAATTGGATTTTAGCTATCGAATAAAAACTGTTTAGATTTTTTCAAAAATAATGATTATATTGAGTATAACCACCTAAATATCAAAAGATTTTTTTTACCAAATATATATTTTGAAAAAATAATGATGAATTTTGGTAAATTAAAATAAATAAGTCTATATCAGTTTCATATGGTTATTTAAAATAATAAGTCATTTATTTTGAGGATAATTTTTTACCTGTTGCTAGATTATAAGAATTCACAATTTAATTATATTTTTCTACTCATCGTGGATTTAAAATATATCTAGTGGATGATAAATTTTATTTTCTCGGTGCATTAATTTCCCAAAAGGTATATTCAATGCATCATTAAGGTTTTAAACTTGAAAATAAATATGAACATGTTTTAATACTATTAAAAGAATTTAATTGACTTAAACAATTTATTTGAACATGATATGATAGAATATATCCATTCCTTTTGACAAATATATTTATGAATGAAATATATATCTACCTTTATTTATTAATAAATTTTTAAAATAAATTTTTATTATTAAAAAATATGTTAATGATATTATTTTTCCATTTTTGTGTGAATTTATGTTTACTTTATTGAGACATAATAACTACTGAATAATACATGATTCTTCTGGTTGAAATAATATTCTTTTTCATACCTGAAATGTTTCAAATTAATGATTTGGATTTTATTAATAAATATAAATATTCAAATGAATCAGTTAAAATATTTGGACTTGATAATATTAAAGGTTTATATGATCTAATGGGTTCTTCTTTGTATAATTGATTATTATACAATCATAGAATCAATGGATAATATATTTTTTAGAGTTATTATTGGTAGTTTTTGGTATTTAATTTCTTATAGACCATATTTTATGTTAAGTGTATATGTATGGGTTACATTTTATGATGACCCTAAAGAGAGTCACTTAAAGGATGTTAAGAGGATTAAATATCATAATGGTTCCATAAACCTTTTATTTTATTTTATCCCATTACATTTTTAATCAAAGTTTTTTTCTAATTAAAATTTTAGAGGATATAAAATTGATATAAAATCACAAGTGGAATGGTTTAATTTTCAATAAAAAGTTTTTTTATTGGATTTGAAAGAATCAATTTTTTTTCTTTATCAAATGATGAAATATAATAAAATACTTATATAAGTTATTGCATAAAATATTTATGGATTAATAAATATTTTATTGTTTTTAATTTTTATATAAAATTTTCCTATTTTATGGGATAATTCATTTCCTATTTCAATTTATAATAACTATTTACAATATTTTAGAAGAAAGAATATTGAAGTTAGATATAACTTTGTTAGAGATCAAGTTAAAAAAACATGTTGATTTGAAATATGTTTCAATAGATGATCAATTATCACACATGTTTTCTAAACTTATAGACTCAATTAAGCATGGTAAAATTAAGTATGAACAAAGTATGATGAAAGTTTGAGAAGAGTTTATTATACACTTTTTTATTTCTTTTTTCACAATGATAATTTAAAATAAATTTTTTATCTCTTTTACTAGAATATTCATTAAATTTTGGCTATTCATTAATTCATTATAAATAATTTTAGGATTCTTTGAATATCATAGATTTTTTCATAGATCCTTATCGACATTTAAGTGTTTCTTATAAGGAGTTCTCATAGTTTTATAAAATTTGTTTTTAAATATTTATACAATATATTATAACATTTATTACATAATTTTAAATATCATATTATTTAATGAAGAAGGGAAAGATAATTTTCTAGGGGAGAATTTATGAATTTAATATTTATGTTTTTTATTCTTTAGTTGGTATCTATTTTAAGGATTCATAAATATAAGGGTCATTATTTTTTTTTAAATTTTTAATATTTGAAACACATTTTTTATTTAAATGTGATTTTACTTCAAAAAATTATTATTCAATTGTCAATTTTTTGATCATTCCATATTCACCATAGTTTTATCATTATTTGAAAAAGTTATTTTCTTTCTATTTCAAAAAAATATATTCTCTTTAAAAATTGGATTTATTTTGAAAACAAGATATATATATTTTTTGATTATTTGATAGAGGGGGATAATTTTTTAGGGAGTTATTTTAGTTGTAATTATCAAAATTTTGGATATTTTGTTTTTGGATCCTTTGAAATTTAATTATTTTTTTTGATAATTTATTTTTTAAAGTAACTCCTTAAAATTTATTCTATTTATGTTTTGATAATTAGAATACTTATATATTTATTGTTTATACTTTCTCAAAAAAAAAATTTCAGTCCTCTATTCCCTCTAATATAAGTGGGTTTTTTTTGTTAATATTACTTACAATTTAAATTTTCATTCTTTTCATTTATATTGAGAAATAATTTTAGAGAAAAATACATCACTATATAGTTTTATATCACCTATAATGTAAGTTTTAAATTATTATTATTTTTAATTTTTTGAAAATTTTTGAATCGACCATGAGTGTTAAGTGAACATTAGTCAATCTTTCACATAAAAAAAATATTTATGACAATAATATTATGGATTGAACATAATATAGGAAGTCATAATTTTACTGATCGATGAAACAACTATATAAATAAACTAAATCATCCTCAAGTTATTCAAGGGACCCAATTTGAAAATCATGAAAAATATAGAACAAGAATTCACATCCAAGTTTCCACATGCAGGAATATCAATTAAGAGAACGATCATTTATGATCAACAATAATGTAAATGTTTCTAAGTGTTGAATCAAATGCATGAAGAGTTTAGATGGACCATACTGAACTGAACATCCGAACGCTAAAAAAATGATCGACTACACATTATAAAACTGATAAAACAGACATTTTAAATCTAATTGACCTTATGTTTTAAAACAAATTGACCACACATTGAAGCTGACCAACCCCATGTTTATGCCAAATTGTTGTGTTAGGAAAATACCTAACTACCATAATGAGTGTCTTATCATAATATTAGACCTATCACCTGTCATTAATTACCATGATATTTATCTACCATTCCTTAATCGAGTATTTTATATGATACCCTATTTTTATTATTCATATATTTTATACATTTTGATTTTGTGAAATTTTGTGTTAAGGGTTGTCATTAAAATTATGATTTCTTAAATACTTATTAGTTATTTCAATGAAAATGACTATTTATTTGATGAATTATATAGAGTTATAAATAATTTTTACATCTTCTAATGTATAACAATGGGTTTTTAAAAGAATGTGTATTTTTAATTCATATTATTTATAATTTTAATAGATACCTTAGATTCTTAATGGGATTATTTAAAGGGAATTTAATGTTTTTTATTAGGGATTACCTTTTCTATATTAATTATAATAACATATCACAAAATGAATCATATTTTAAATTTTATTGATTAATGAAGTGAACCATATATAAATATTTTCATGTTCATTCAATGATGAAATATTCAAATATTTCATTGGGAAGGATGAAGTTTACTAGATATATTCTTATGAATTTACCATATATGAAAGAACTCTACGTATTGATTTCAACATAACTAGTGAAGTTATGAGGTTGAGGATATTCTTGAACATTAATTTTCAACACACCATAGATACTTATTATAAATCTTGGCTAAACTTAAATCATTTGATCCATTATTAATAGAGAGAATCATACTTCCTCAACAATCAAATTGTCTCTTGTTCTCATAGTTTCTATCATTATTACTTCTTTATATTATTCGAGAAACTAAATCAAATTGGGTTATACTACCAATGAATGTTAGGTAATAGATTATACCACCCCATATAATGTTTTTGGGTTCTCCCATTCACAACAAAGGAAAAGGGAATCAATTATTCCTCATTCTGGATAAAGGAAGGGTTGGTTTCTACCACCACTATAAAATATAGCCTTTGGGTTGTCCCTCTATGTGTGAAAAAGGTAGAGTGATAAGATTAATTCCCTAGGTGTGAAAAATATTTTTTGGGCCATTACACTATGGATTCAAAAAGACATTGTAAATGGTTCTTATATTACTTCAAAATTCAAACATTCCATTATTTATTAGTTCCACATCTCTATGTGTTTGAGTTGGGTGAATTTTAGTATAAAATAATTTAGATATTTTCTACTAAACAATTGACTATGTTTATTTATTTTTTATTTTAAATTTAATAATTATTACCTTTAATATTAATTTATTTCATATTTTAATAGGGGAAATTCACCTACTCTTGACCTTTCAACCATGATAAAAATATGACTTAGAAATTGGTATCAAAAGAATTCCCCTAGCATTGGAAATTTTAAATTCTATTTGTGAGAATAAAATACTTACTTAAATAGTTTAGGGGAATATTTATATTTGGGGGTTGAATTAATGAATTAAAATAGTGGATGATAAATTCAAAGAACTTAATTCTTTGATTAAAATAATTATGGTTGTTGGAAGTCTCACAAGGAATATTTTCATAATAACTATAACATTAATAGTTATATAATCTTGGTGAATCATAACTACTACCTACGTTTGATCTAGAATAATTATCTAGTAATAATGTTTTAAGATATATTTTGAATTACAAGGAAATTAATCTTTTATATTGTGAAATTTATATAAATTTATAATACCATGTCCAGGTATATAAAACAATGTACAAGGTAAAATCTATTTCTCAAATTACTCATTTAGGCCCAAAAAATCATATGAGAACTAAAATGACCATGTTAATGGATTTTGATAAAGATTTTGAAATGGGGGAAGATGAAATATTAAATAAAATAATATAAAATATTTTTGTATTGTGAATGGTATGAGATAATTTAGAGAAATTCTAGATAAATTTTGCAACATGAATGGACATGATGCAATTAATTATTGAAGGAGGAATGGAAATGATTAAATTACACCTCTCAGAAGAAATTGAAACATTACCTATGGAACCTAGAATTCATACAAGATGGGTAATGGTCCTATTGAGAGAAAATTTGTGGAGTACACCTGTGGATATTATGATTTCCCCCTTTTTTCCTCTGATGACACCCACACTTGTATCATTGAGTTTTTTTAGGCTATCCATCAAAACATCCCTACAGACATGGTGGGGAATATCTCTATGGAGGGAACCAATAGAAACTCTGGTAATCTTTACCCTACCTATATTGACACTCCCATTGGTATTAGTGAGTTTGTGGAGGCTTTGAATGTTCATAAGATTCATGTTGAACAGAAAATAAAAGACAAACTTGAGAAACATGATTCTAGAACTGATGTGGACATATGTTTATTATATTAAAAATATGATGGAGTTACATATGTCAATAATGAAGGTTCAAAACAAGGGATTAATTAACCAATTTGAACTTATGTATATACTCTTACGATAATTCTTCTTGATGGATTTCTTAATGCTCTTACAGAGGAGGGATCTTAGGAGTAGAATGTGAAAATTGGTAGATTAATGCGAACAATAGATAATACATGAGACACATAGTCTTTCCCATCATACACTCCTAGAAAGTATGTGAACCCTTGATATGTGCATTTCAGCACAAATGAATGTTCAATGGTTAGATCTAAAGGAAATGCAGAGGATAATCCAAAGGAAATTATCTCGCATTGAGATATGGCTGGACCAATGTTTCGTAATGGAACTCATAATATTATTATAGGAGAAGGGAATCAATATAATAATTAAACTGGTTGTTTGAGTACACTTGTTAGTGTTGGATATAAATAGGTGTGTCTAGTGGAGACACCACTTAGTTCTGGGTATAATATTGATAATTAAATCCATGATACCCGACAATCTTATAATAATAATAATAATCTTGGAGTGTAATTTTAACATGAACCTTAATCTGAGACTACCAAAATATAGATATCCAAAACCATAAAAATTGAGCCTATTAATTATAAAAACATATTCACTTCATTGAGGGGATGTTTATTGGGCTGATGAGGCTGAGGATTCATTTCTCTCTCTGCAGACTGAGATCCCTGAAGAAAAGAATGGTGAATTATTAGTCGTTGATAGTCAAAATAACACAAAGGAAGTTGGGGTTATAGAGGGATCAATAATGTAAGTAAATCCAATGTATGTAAAGAATAAAATCAAAAGGATAAGAGGTAAGGGTTGTGTTAGCATGTCCTACAATGGAGGACTTATGATAAGGGGAAATTCCCTCAAGCAATGTGGATCATTTATTGGAATTTACAAGGGATATGGAAACGTTTATTGTCATAGATCTTAGGGAAATTATTTTGGAAAATACATTTTATTAATAGAAAATAAGAAACCAAAAATGCTATTTTGGAATTGGAATACTTTCGAATGGGCATCTATAAGGTATTTTTTTTTCAGAACCTCCACTATTGCCACATGGATCACTTATGGATTATTAGGCTTGAAAGCTTTGAAATAGTCACATGCATTAAAAAATATCATAGAATCATTATCTCTTTCAAAATTTAATTCCATGCTATTCATATTTATTTTGTGTATGCATCTACATTTTATATATGGAGAAGAGATATATGGAGTGAAATTGAGGCAACTCCAGGAATGTGGTTAACAAGTGAGTTATTAGGGAAGTTTTTAATATAGTATTGACACTTGAATAAAAAAACACATATAATTTAAATAGGATAACAAATATTCAATTCTCATATTTCATTTATCATTGCAATCTTGTTGATGTTCTAATCACTAGAGAAAACATTACATGGAGTATCTACTGTAGAGACCCAAATCTTATCGTACATAGACATTACATTACTTTTGCGGAATACTTAGTACATAACAAAAACACACACACAAGGACCGTAATAGTTTAGTGTCTTTGGAGACTCGGAATATAATCTTCTAATCATGGTGAAAGATCTTTAGCATCTCCCATAAAGATCTTACCTTTTTTTACCTAAAATATTTCTTTATATCCTGGGGAAAAGAAAACATAAAAGGTTGAGCTCAAATGCTCAGTAAGGGTAAACAAAAGAAATATCAATCACATAATATTCATAAGAACATAACATTTTGGAAATCTTAACCTGCAAAAGAGATCCTAATATCATAACATGGGATAAATCATAGTAGTGAAATGTAATCCCAATAATCATAACTTAAAACATGAAACTTTGTGGAATACACACATAATCATAGATAATCATTTCTTATTAGTCAAGACTCATTTCCAAGACTATCTTAGTGGACAAAGTCCCTTTCTGAACCGAGTTCACTCCTCGTTTCAGTACTTTTTCACTGAACCGATTTAACCTGCCGTTCCAGCCATGTCTATATCATGAGATATAAAATCTTTACCCAATGCATTGGAGGGAGATATAGGTCCCACCCATATCATAATGATACCATTCTTATGTGTGCCACAAAATCATAAATCATACATCATTGCATAACCCATGTAATAAAAATGGAAATCATTAAACATCATGACATAATATAACAATTCATATAAGATAAAAGAATTCATAAAAATATTTCCATCGAAACATAATCAAATCCATGTAATAAATGTGATAGAAACAGAACCCCTTATTATCTTAGATGTAAAATAATTTTGACAAAACACTTGAACTCCATTCTTGAGGAAAATATCTTTTCTACTTCAAAAACATTTTTTCATTTCTTAACATGTCATACAATGTTAAACTAAAAGAAGTTGATTAAAAATAAACTTGAAAACTTGTAATGGAAGATTTTTGGAAATATTTTTTTAAAAATCCATTCATGCCGTATAAGTTAAAAAAACATTCTTCTCGTACTTTTTTCGGAAAAGTAAAAAAGTACCTCGTACGAAAAATCGACAAAATATTCCTTTCATATCTTTCACTAAAAACTCACCGAAAGGTAAAATTGGATTTAAAAAATTTTAGGTTTATGGAAATAATATTACATATTAAGGAAACATGGATGTGGATGATAAAATACACCCCAGTAAATTTCAAAGTATAAACAATCTCGGATAAAAATGAGATTGTGATATTTCCCTTACCTTAGGTCCAATTTGCTTCGTAAGTGTCCAAAACTCTTGTATAATGATTTAAATAATGTCATTGAATTATTCCAGAATCATAATTATTTTTATGATATCATATATGGTTCACTTATGACTTTATTTTACCCGTTCTTTTGTAAATTCCATGTTAAAGAGCGTTTTTGGTAAAATCGTTTCATTTGTCGTCCGTGTTTTAACTTTTAATTATTCATATGATTACTTATATCATGATTACTTAATTCCAGAATATAACACATGATTTATATATAACATATATTCAGAATATACATATATATAATAGACCAGTAAATGGAAAGAAATACACCGTTCATGGAGACGGTAGACTGTACGTACGCATGAACGCTGTTTTCGTTTCCTTATTGAGTTGAATGGAATTAAGTAGATGACATTAATATATATACACATAAATCCAGTATCATTATTATGTAATATATTTCATGATTACTTATTATATATACTTTATAATCATTCATGAATGGTTAACGTGGAGAATGAATCGCATCACGTCGTGGAGACGGTAGTCCGTATATACGCACGAGCGATGATATCATTCTCATGATTGTGGAATTGTATTGGAGTGTATGTATACTATTTATGAATCAATATCACTTTACAATATTCATATATAGTTATTATGTACACCATTATACCCATCCAAGTAAGGTGGTGGTGGAAAATAGATTACACCACAGCGTGGAGACGGTATTCGGTACGTACGCACGCATGGTGATTTAATTTTCCATAGGATGGATAGATGGTGAAATAGGGTTGGTTCATACTTATAATAACATATAAGTATATGAGTGATACTGATGTTATTACTTCATAATGAAACAACCTAATAATAATAAGTGGAAGAAGAAATAACGTTGAATGAATCGGTAACAGATATTACCTCTTCTTTGAAGCGCCTCATTGAGTCCTCTTCTTAGGGCACTAAAATTGGTCTTTAGAGAATACCAGGACCTCTAGGATGTCTTTAGGGAAGTGGAGAAGTGAATTTGGCAGGGTTTTTCCGAGCTTGAAGGCTCAAAGTGGTGTGAGGAAGAGAGGGAGGAGGTTCCCTTTTATAAGGGAGGAGAGGGGCTCTTTTGGAAAAACTAAAACTATTCTTTTATTATAAAGCCAAATTCGGTTTTAAATTGCTCCAAATATATTTCTTTCAAAGATAAGGTGGGAATGGGTCAAAATAATCTCATCCAATAGAATTTAGACAAATTTAGGTTCCAATTTTGACCTTATCATTTATATTTAACTTTAAGTTAGATAATTTTACTTTTACCGTGTCTTTTTGTGTTCTTACACTATAAGGTTAATAAACTTACTATAAGATGACAAAAGAACCCCAAGTTGTTTATTATTAATATATATAACCTTATATAAGTCATTTGGCCGAACCTTAGATTTTTAGGAATTAAAATAAAATTAATAATATAATATTTGTTTTAAAAACTATTTTATGTCAATTTTGCACTATTTAGTAATTGATTTTTTTGAAACTCATAACAGAATTATTAGTTCGAAAAAAGTCAATTAAATCAATAATAACATGTCATATTAACATAGAAAGTTATTTTAATTCATAAAAAGTCTCAAATTACATTTATTTGGGTATTTATAACATCAATTATGTAAATATTCTATTAATAAGATAATTACTACATCATCATTGTGTCATAAATAAATTAACTTATTTAAAGTCTAAAAATTACAAATAAAATATCCTTATGTAGGAAATAGTTTTATATTTCTAATAAATATTTATAGTCGAATTTATCTTATGTATAACCCTATATTAAAAATTATTTACTTATTAAACTTTGATTTTAACTATTTTAACCCTTCTTTAAATAAATTAATAATAAATGTCCTAATCTAATCCAAGTGGGCCTAAATGGTCATATTTTATTCCTAAGGTTGTTTTTGGTCTAATTAAACTTATCCAATATAATTAGGACATGTGTTATGGTAATAATAATATCATTTTTACCATCAATTACCCTATTTACTTTTAACCGTGGTAAAAAAATAAAAAGTTACTATTCACCAAAAATTATTTTCATCTCATTGAAGCACATTTTACTTACTGACATCAACCGTGTCTCTTGGATTTTTTAAATTCCACTCACAGAGGCGGTAAAATTATGTTTTATGAAAAATTCATTTTTTTAACTACCACTTAGTGGTTTCACTATTCATCAAAAAATGAAAGTTTCCAGAAAAATACAAAAAATTAGGCCTAAGCTATATTTGATATTATGAATTCAAAAATTATTTCTATTTTACCAAATTCAAAACATATGAGTTGCATTAATTAATTTAAAAATTAATTCCCGTCATCAAAATAAATAGCGTGTTCTTAAGAGATAATAACTATCGAAAGATTGACAGTTGTTTATGTCTGGTTTAAATGTAAAATTACATCCAATAACCAACATTGTATTAAATTGTAAAAATATATTCTAAATATGCTTTAAAACCACTCATATTAATAATTTATCACTATTAATTATTTCTATTAAAAAGGTTGTTTTTAATTAAAATTTAGAAAATTTCACTATTCATCAGAAAATGAAAGTTAGCCGAAAAGTACCAAAATTTCACCCTACGATAATTTCAATATTCTAAATCCAAAAATGAAGTCCATTTTGAAAAAAAAATTTACAAAATCTCAAAAAGTGGTTATTACTATTCATAACGACTAGTTTTAATAATATTTTAATAGCATATCATTATTTAGTGAAACTCGGTATTGTGTACTACACACGCTATCGAGGAAGGTCGTGATTGCGTGTAATAAAAGGCAAGTCAAGGATGTGTGTTGTGCAAGCTCCTTTTGGTGTAGCATTCAACACAATACATTAATGAAATTAAAACGAATATTTTTCATAAAATCTGGGGGTGTTACATTCTACCCCCCTTAAAATGAATTTCACCCTCGAAATTCGTCGGGGTTATAAACAGTTTACTACTCGAAAGTTTCTTTAATAGAAACCCACATCGTAAAAAGGAATACCAAAACCAATCTTTAAAAACAAAAGTTTGAAACGTAACGGTTACACAAATAAACTAATCACTGGGTTTCCACATAGGTGAAAATATGGATATTGAAGAGAAATCTAATCATCATGTTCTGATGGAGAGTGGTAGAGAACATTGCTATGGAAAATCCAGCAATCACAAAGACATATATTTGTGATGATCTAGGGTAGCATCTGATTCGTCAGATATAAGGGCACTAGGAAAACATTTTTTTTTGGTTTTCAAGACCATTTCCCTTATGTCGAAGATTTTGAATTAGAATAAATACTTACTTTATTTTGGTACAATCTCACTATTGTTCTTATTTTGAAAAATTTCCACTTCATCTCTTAAAGAAATGAAGTTGAATTTTTTATTCATGAAGTGTTAACAGATCATGTGATAGAATGATGGGTCATTCCATCTATTTCAAACAAAAGGTTAGCAAAAGTTATCAAATATACAAAAGTCCATCTATGGTGAGGTTAATCCTATACGATTCCAAAAATGAACTTATACTTCATATATCATACCGCGTAATAAAATAAAACTAGTTTCTACCAACCAGGGACTTCCTGTAGGCCAGTGGTAGGCGATAAAGGCTAGTCGCACTTCAGTTGTGGGTTTGATTCCCACAACCTTGTCCGACGCGACGGGTTGTCGCCCATCCTGCAGGTTGTCATTTTTCTAAAGCTATATTACTATAATATACCATCAATAATATCGAAAAAAGTAATATCCTAACTTATGTCCAACATAATCTATTCCAATCTTTAGGCTTATCTAAAATACTTCAGTCCAAGCTCATAGTATAAAGAAAACGATTACTTGAAATGTCACATAACAATCACTTGAATGCCCTCATTTATCCCCCATATATCATAAGATATATCTTGTTGGTAAAATTACAAACATGTGAATACCTTAATCATGTATTCTCTTGAAGAATGAATACCCATTGAACCTTAGTGAAAACATGAATGCAGTCAAAAGTTAACTCTTTCCACATACCAAAATACAAAAATTCTATATACTCAAACCATGATATAACCTTCTCTTTATATCAGTCATGAACTCATGAATACGGTCAAACATTTCATTTTCTCATTTTCCTTTCATTATGCGCATATCATCTTTTTTTCCAAAAATATCTCAATCACATTATATGGTTATCGGTACCATTGAAAACCACAATATACCAATACATAAATATTCCAATATCCACGATACTATATACGACATTATTTTGGAATCCCATTACATAAACACTTAATCGTTCCACCACATTTTTGTCATATTCAACATTGCCAATAGTGATCGCATGTGACTTCCCTTTGTCCATTGCCTTAAGTGGTTCCTCATGTCGATCATCACTAACCCTTGGATTAGGGCATTTATTAGCATAATGCCCCATTTCCTTGCACTTGAAGCATTGAAGTGTTGGTGGTGTGTTCTCTGCAGTCTTTTCTTTATTCACATCATTAGAAACCCTTTTTCCATTACTTCGACACTCAGCTACTCGATGACCTTCTTTTCCACACTTAAAACATTATCTAGTCCCTTTAAGACAATTTCCACCATGCTTATTTCCACACTTTGAGCATAAGGAAACATTCATCTTCTTTTCACCATTATTCTGAGATTTCTCCTTGAACTCCATCTTTCGTTTCTTGTCAAAACTATGAGATGGATAAGTAACACCAACTTCCATTTCTACCTTGATAGCACAATGCACAATTTCTTCATAGCTACTGAAGTCTCTTATAGCTAATGACCTTCAAAGATTTGGTTTTAAGCCACTGAAGAATCGATTAACTTTACTTTCAGGTTGGATGATAAATCCAGATGCATACCTTGCAAGCCTTGTAAAATTCGCTTCGTATATACTAACAAATTCATTATCCTTTTGCTTTAGTTCAATAAACTCTTTCTCCATCTTTGTTCGAAGAATACGAGGGATGTACTTATTGAAAAATATGTTCTTGAACTCGTCCCATTCCATGGACTCAATTTCATCTCTTGTCCTCGTATTCTTGATAATATTCCACCATTGATCAGAATCACCTTCCAAACGATACACTTCTATGATTAATTTATCATGTTCGGAACATTGAATAACTGAAAATATCTTTTCAGTAGTACTGATCCATTGTTCAGCAACAAGTGGATCAGAAGACCCACTGAAAGAAGGTGGATGTTGCCTCATGAAGGACTCAATAGAATATTGTTCCCTTCTCTGCTCATTTGGAAGTCCAGAATGATTAATATCTTGTGTAATTATAGCAATAAGATTTTGCACTCCATCTCCCATAACATTTGTTTGTTCAGGAGGACAATCATTGCGTTGTCCGTTACATTGATCAACTCGGTTCCTTCGGGTTCCATCCATCATCTAAAACCCAAAAAGAATAGTGTGAGAGGCAAAAATCACGCTAGGGAAAACAACATAATAAAGGGGGAGTACCTTCAATATCTAACATCTTAGGTTACCGTAATTCTATTACTATAACCTATAATTATACTTAACCTTAGGGACATCCCTATACATACCTTAGAAATATCTTTAGGGATCTCACTAAAGTTCTCACATCCTAGTTTCCAAAGGTTGACTAAACATTTCCTCTGATACCAAATGTAGAGACCCAAAGCTTAACGTACATAGACATTATATTACTTTTGCGGAATACTTAGTACATAAAAACACACACACACAAGGACCGTAATAGTTTTGTGTCTTTCGAAACTCAGAATATAATCTTCTAATCATGGTGAAAGATCTCCAGCATCTCCCATAAAGATCTTCCCTTTTTTTACCTAAAATCTTTCTTTATATCCTAGGAAAAGAAAACATAAAAGGGTGAGCTCAAATGCTCATTAAGGGTAAACAAAATTAATTTCAATCACATCATATTCATAAGAACATAACATTTTGGAAATCTAAACCTGCAAAAGAGATTATAATATCATAACATGGGATAAATCATAGTAGTGAAATGTAACCCCAATAATCATAACTTAAACCATGAAACTTTGTGGCATACACACATAATCATAGAGAATCATTTCTTATTAGTCAAGACTCATTTCCAAGACTATCTTAGTGGACAAAGTCCCTTTCTGAACCGAGTTCACTCCTTGTTTCAGTCTTGTTTCACTGAACCAGTTTAACCTGCCGTTCCAGCCATGTCTATCTCATGAGATATAAAATCTTTACCCAATGAATTGGAGGGAGATATAGGTCTCACCCATCTCATAATGATACCATTCTTATGTGTGCCACAAAATCATAAATCATACATCATTGCATAACCCATGTAATAAAAATGGTAATCTTTAAACATCGTGACATCATAAAACAATTCATATAAGATAAAAGAATTCATAAAAATATTTCCATCACAACATAATCAAATCCATGTAATAATAGGGATAGAAACAGAACCCTTTATTATCTTAGATGGAAAATAATTTTGATATAACACTTGAAATCCATTCTTGAGGAAAATATCCTTTCTACTTCAAAAACATTTTTTCATTTCTTAACATGTCATACAATTTTAGACTAAATGAAGTTGATTAAAAATAAACTTGAATACTTGTAAAGGAAGATTCTTGGAAATATTGTTTTAAAAATCCATTCATGCCGTATAAGTTAAAAAAACAATCTTCTCGTACTTTTTTTTTGGAAAAGTCAAAAAGTACCTCGTACGAAAAAATGACAAAAGATTCGTTTCATATATTTTACTAAAAACTCACCGAAAGGTAAAATTGGATATAAAAAATTGTAGGTGGATGGAAATAATATTAAATATTAAGGAAACATGGATGTGGATGATAAAATACACCCTGGTAAATTTCAAAGTATAAACAATCTTGGATAAAAATGAGATTGTGATATTTCCCTTACCTTAGATCCGATTTGCTTCGTAAGAGTCCGAAACTCCTGTATAATGATTTAAATAATTTCATTGACTTATTCCAGAATCATAATTATTTTTATTATATCATATATGGTTCACTTATGTCTTTATTTTACCCGTTCTTTTGTAAATTCCATGTTAAAGAGCGTTTTTCGTAAAATTGTTTCATTTTTTGTCCGTGTTTTGACTTGTAATTATTTATATGATTACTTAGATCATGATTACTTAATTCTAGAATATAACACATGATCTATATATAATATATATTCAGAATATACATATATATAATAGATCAGTAAATGGAAAGAAATACACCGTTCATGGAGACGGTAGGCCGTAGGCACGCATGAACGCTGTTTTCGTTTCCTTATTGAGTTGAATGGAATTAAGTAGATGACATACATATATATACACATAAATCCAGTATCATTATTATGTCATATATTTCATGATTACTTATTATATATAGTTTATAATCATCCATGAATGGTTAACGTGGAGAATGAATCTCATCGCGTCATGGAGATGGTAGTCCGTACGTACGAACGAGCGATGATATCATTCTCATGATTGTGGAATTGTATTGGAGTGTATGTATGCTATTTTAGAATCAATATCAATTTACAATAATCATATATAGTTATTATGTACACCATTATACCCATCCATGTAAGGTGGTGGTGGAAAATAGATTACACCACGGTGTGGAGACGGTATTCCGTACATCTGCACGCGCAGTGATTTCCTTTTCCGTAGGATGGATAGATGGTGAAATAGGGTTGTTTCATACTTATAATAACATATCAGTATATGAGTGATACTGATGTTATTACTTCATAATTAAAAAACCTAATAAGAATAAGTGGAAGAAGAAATAAAGTTGAAAGAATCGGTAACAGACATTACCTCTTCTTTGAAGCGCCTCTTTGAGTCCTTCTCTCAGGGCACTAAAATTGGTCTTTGAAGAAGACCAGGACCTCTAGGATGTTTTTAGGGAAGTGGATAAGAGAATTTGTCATGGTTTGGCCGAGCTTGAAGGCACAAAGTGGTGTGAGGAAGAGAGGGAGGAGGTGCCCTTTTATAAGGGAGGAGAGGGGCTCTTTTGAAAAAACAAAAAATATTATTTCATTATAAAGCCAAATTCGGTTTTAAATAGATCGAAATTTATTTATTTCAATGATAAGGTGGGGATGTGTCTAAATAGTCTAATCCAATATAATTTAGACAAGTTTCGGTTCATATTTTAACTTTATCATTTATATTTAACTTTAAGTTAGATAATTTTACTTTTACTGTGTCTTTTTTGTGTTCTTACACTATAAGGTTCATAAAATTACTATAAGAAGCCAAAAGAACCCATAGTTGTTTATTATTAATATATATAACCCTAACTAAGTCATTTGGCCGAACTTTATATTTTTATGAATAAAATAAAAATTAATAATATAATATTTGTTTTAAAAACTATTTTATGTCAATTTTGACACTATTTAGTAACTGATTTTTGTGAAACTCATAACAGAATGATTAGTTCGAAAAAAGTTAATTAAATAAATAATAACATGTCATATTAACCTATAAAATTAGTTTAATTCATAAAAAGTCTCAAAGTAAATTTATTTGGGTATTTATAACATCAATTATGTCAATATTTCATTAATAAAATAATTACTACATCATCTTTGTGTCATAAATAAATTAACTTATTTAAAGTCTAAAAATTACAAATAAAATATAATTATGTAGGAAATGATTTTATCTTTATAATGAATATTTATAGTCGAATTTATCTTATGTATAACCCTATATTAAAAATTATTTACTTATTTAACTTTGATTTTAACTATTTTAACCCTTACTTAAATAAATTAATAATAAATGTCCTAATCTAATCCAAGTGGGCCAAAATGGTCATATTTTATTCCTAAGGTTATTTTTGGTCGAATTACACTTATGAAATAGAATTAGGACATGTGTTAGGGTAATAATAATATCATTTTTACCCTTAATTACCCAATTTATTTTTAACCGTGGTAAAAAAAATAAAAAGTTACTATTCACCAACAATTATTTTCATCTCATTGAACCACATTTTACTTACTGACATCAACCGTGTCTCTCAGATTTTTGAAATTCCACTCACAGAAGCGTTAAAATTATGTTTTATGAAAAATTCATTTATTTTAACTACCACTTAGTGGTTTCAATATTCATCAAAAAAATGAAAGTTTCCAGAAAAATACCAAAAATTAGGCGTAAGCTATATTTGATATTATGAATTCAAAAATTATGTCTATTTTACCAAATTCAAAACATATTAGTTGAATTAATTAATTTAAAAATTAATTCCCGTCGTCAAAAAAATAGCGTGTTCTTAAGAGATAATAACTATCAAAAGATTGACAGTTGTTTATGTCTGGTTTAAATGTGAAATTACATCCAATAACCAACATTGTATTAAATTGTAAAAATATATTATAAATATACTTTAAAACCACTAAAATTAATAATTTATCACTATTAATTATTTCTATTAAAAAGGTTGTTTTTAATTAAAATTTAGAAATTTTCACTATTCATCAGAAAATGAAAGTTAGCCGACAAGTACCAAAATTTCACCCTAAGCTAATTTCAATATTCTTAATCCAAAAATGAAGTCCATTTTTAAAAATAAAAATTTCAAAATTTCAAAAAGTGGTTATTACTATTCATAACGACTAGTTTTAATAATATTTTAATTGTATATCGTTGTTTAGTGAAACTCGGTATTGCATACTACTCATGCTATCGAAGAAGGTCGCGATTGCGTGTAATGAAAGGCAAGTCAAGGATGCGTGTTGTGAAAGCTCCTTTTGGTGTAGCGTACAACACAAGACATTAATGAAATTAAAAAGAATATTTTTCATAAAATCTCAGGGTGTTACAGCTACAACTTAAATGGGAGGAAAGTAATCATGTTTGACAGATGATTTGTAAAAATGAATGATATGAGTGTTGACAAGGGAAATTATGGTCACAACCTTCCCAAATATCACTCATACCAAAACCCATAATTGGTGATCTCCTCACCAGAAAAGGGTATACCCTCCCCCTTTTCGTTTCCATTGTGGATGGGTTTATATTCATTGATGTAGGGAAACTATTTTTAGGCTTGTAATATAGTTCCAATAATAATACCACTTTAGATACCTATTGTGAAATTAAAAAAAACTAAGAAACATCTAAGGGAATAGTGTAAGAAAGAATTTCTATAACCTGACCTTGAAATTAAGGATGTTGAACAACATCTTTCATGTAGCCTAGTTAGAAATCAGAATTAGACTATCCCCTCTAGAAAAGAAATGCAAGATTATTCCATTTTGGATGACATTTTAACCATCAATGAATAATTTTATAGGAATCATCTAAATGTGAATTTTTTGAAATAGATAGAAATTGTATATTATTTAACATATTATATATGGAGAAGAGAGAAAAAGTCAAAAATAATTTCTTTAGTAATAATGGAAATTCATGCACATTTGAGAATGATGTATCAAAGGTAATGGTTTAATACATTAGTGGGATGTATATAGATTATTGGCTGGAAAACACATAAACGATGATTGAAAATATATTTCCCTATATTGAGAAAGAGAATAATTAATGTCTAATCATAACACTATATAAAGATGAAGTCATAAAATCTATATTATCTCTTAATATGGAAAGTTTTACCGGACCATATGGATTAACAGATTATGTTTTCATGTTTTATTTTGAAATTGTATAGGATGAATTGGTAAGTGTATTAAGGGAATTCTTCACTCATTCTTAAATGAATTATGAAATCAATTAAAACGTTAGTTATTTGATTCAAAAAATAGTAAATACCAAGGACTTTAAACCAGTCTCCCTTTGGAATATTATTCACAAAGTCATTAGTAAAATCATGATATCCAATATGGGGAGTAATTGAGGCCCAAATTATTTCAAACCAGTTTGGATTTTTTTCTTGGAAGATGCATTTAGAATTTCTTATTCATGACCTTAGAAATTGTTAACATAATGAAGAGAAAGATGAAAGAATAGATTTTTCTCTAATGATTGATATATCCAAGGCATTAGACACTCTAAAATGGATTTTTCTACTCAAATTCTATAGGATATATTTATTTTCAAATAATTTTTTTAGATTAGTTAAAAACATTCTATTATCTACATGATTTATATTTTAATCAATAGTGACCCAGAGGAGTTTTTCAACGCACTAGTGCTGTAAGTCAAGGAGATCCTATCTAGGATTCCATTTAAAATTTCTGAATATTATCTAAGAAGATGTATCAAATATATCTATTAGGTTATATTATATAAGAGAAAAATACTATGAGGGTTTAATTCACTCCATAAAATTTGTTATATGCAGATGAAATTGTCCTATTTAGGTAGGACTCAAAGAGGACAATATCTACTATCAAGGCTCTGTTTACACAATTTGAGGATGTGTTTGGGTAGAATATTAGTTGGGAAAATATTTTATCATTTTTATTGATGGATTATTTGTTTTATAACAAAATAAGATCACCATAATACATGAATTGAAAATGGGACCAATACCATTTAAATATATTGATGTTCCATTTTTTCGAGGAAATGTGAATGGACAATCACATAGGGGTATAAACTATGTCATTAACAATACACTGGCTAGATGAAATTGAAAACACATGTGCCAGGTTGGAAGGGTGTTACATGTCATATCAAGGATTACATTTAAATTTTCATACTCCTTAGCTATCTATAGGTGGAAAAGAAGTCTCATAATGGTGATTTAGTGTATGATCAGAAATTTTATTAGGACTCGGTTAGTTCAAGAAAGGAACCTGATAACTATCTCTTGGAAAGAGTGTTTCAAATCCATTGAAATAGTGGGAAATGGAATCTCGGATCTCAACATCCTTAATGATGTCCTTATAAGAAAATACTCAGGGAACCTATTAACTACTAATGATTCATCCTATGATTTTTTATTTGAAAAGTTCAAAATAAGGTTTGATGGATGGGCTTCCACACTATATGGGGGCATCAATTTCGCCCTTAGATAATAATTGCTTTAATGATATCATGAAAAATACCATATGGATGGCTAATAAGAAATATGATATCAATTTTTGGAACATCTATTTGATTGAATGACCATTCGAAGATAGCATGACAACCCATCCTCAATGATTGTAGTTGTCTATAACAACCAAATACATTTATATATAGATATTACATATTTTTATATTAATATTATTTTGTGTATACAAATACACACATGAGAATTATAAAGGTATAATTCTTTTGTAAAATTAGAAACATAAAAACTTGGTTCATAAAATATGTACATTTTCTCCCACTTATTTATAAATAGACCTATTTTTCATAATACACATAACACATTTCTTTCTAAACGTGGAAAAGAAAACATAAAAAAGAAGGGTGAGAACAGATTCTTAGTAAAATTAATCATAGAAGATAAAATTTTATTATCTTATGAAATCACAATATTAGAAATATGGTTAGTGATTATAAAAATAACATAAAATGTTTGTACACAATTTTTCATGGATCATAAACATGATTTATAACATAAAACATTAACATGTACCATAAAAATTAAAAATTATCATAATTCATTATAAAAACATATATTCAATTAAAAAATGTATGTTGAATAATAATTAGTAGAGAATAAAATTTCATATGTCAAGGTTAACTATGAGGACTCTCAGATCACGTCTTATCACATATTTCCATTAACGGATCAAGTACATCTTCTTATTTCCCATCATGGATCAATCCCACCTACTTGTTTCTCTAAGATATATCATGAGATATATTTCATTACCAAATAAATTATATGGAGATATAAGACCTACCCATAACATATGTAAGACCATACATTTGAGTCCCAGAGAACATAAATCATTTAGCATCTCATAACCCATGTAAAGAAATGAGTTTCATAAACATTTCATCATCACAAAACTATTGGAAAAGAAATATGTTTCCCAAGTATCATTACATAATAAACATAAACCACTCAGGGAAAGAATATATACAGTATACTTGTGTAACATCCTAATTAAATAATTATTAATCATAAAATAATTTTTATTTATATGTAAAGTGAATCTGAAAGACTACTTGAAAAAATAATTGAAGAACATATCCTTTCCTTTATGAAATTAATTTTTTAAGGTACTTTAAAATTATAAAAGAAGTAATTTTATTTAAAAATAACTATATAAGAATGAAAATAATTCTATAAGGAATTAATTATTAATGAGGCAGGAAAGGCCTATCATGTTTTATAAGTTAAAAAAATACATTCCTTATGTATATTTTTGTTAGAAAAGTCATTAAGAGCCTTGTTTAGAAAACGACAAACATATTCTTTTCAAATTGTTTCAAAAAAAGAAAAAAATGGTAAAAATTACTTCAAATATTCATAAGAGAATAATAAAAACCTTTTTTATTTTTTAGAAAAAATGTATGTGGAAGATAAATATTCCGAAATGGGGATTTAAAACAAAACAATATTGATTATTGATGGGATTGTGAAAAATATGTTATCAATTTAAAATCAGATGAATCATATTCTGAATCAAATAAATAAAATTATATGGATGTTAAAATACCATAATATTATATATAAGACTCATAAAAAATATTTAGGAGAAATATATAAACCACTCATAAGAAACAGGTAGGGTATAGGGATTGTGTCCCTAAAAAGAATAGTGAGTCAAAAATTCCATACCTTAAGAATAACCTTTACTTATTCATGTTAAAACCTAATGTATAATAAATATAAGTTTATTATAACTTGATTACATAAAAATATTTAAATCATACCTTTTTTATAACCTTTAATACCCATTTATTAATAGTTAAAATCACCATTATAGGGGATATCCGTTTCATTTTCCAAGCATGTTTTGGTTCGATAGTCTCGGTCCTCATACATTAACCACAATATCATAATTTAAAAAATAATAATTTTTTATATACATATATATCATATATATTCTTAAAATTCATCTTTATTACCACCCATGTGAAATATAGATGACAAAATAATCACATCGTATCGTGGATATGGTTATCCATATGTACGCACAAACGACATTATCATTTACCAAAATATTTCATGGTAGAAAGGTAGATATGGTATTAAAATTCCAAAAATATAATTATTTCAAAAATATAACATATATACATTAATCCAATCATAATTACCACTCATAAAACATGGTTATGCAAAAATAATCATGTCGCTAAGTTGATACGGTAAGCGGTACATACACACGAGTGATACTTTCACTTCTTGTTTGATGAGAAAAGGGATGTAAAATGGTGTGATCGTAATCATAATAAAATGTAATAAAAATTATTTTTATTAATTTACAATTTTATGAATTAAATCATTGATATATATGAGTCATATAGGAGTAGAAAAAAATATTGATTGGTTAGATCTATTACCTCTTCTTCAAAATGGCTTCTTTAGATGTCTTATAAATGACTCTAGAGTTGGTACTTTATGATGATCAGAACCTATAGAATTTGGGTTGGGAAGTGGAGAAAATAATTTGGCACATTGTTTATAAGTTAGTTGAATAAAAGTAGTAAAATGATACGAGGGATGAGGTATCCTTTTATAATGAAGGTGATGGTTACTTTTTGAATTTCTAAAATGATTAAATTATAAATAATTAAATTTCAATAAAAATACATTAAAATGGAGTGGTATTAAAATAAAATGTGGCATGGGGAGGTAGTAGAAAAGATATAGATTATATAGATGTTTTTGTGTAGTTTAAAACTTTATCATTTTGATCAACCCTTGATTCACCTATTTTAATTTTGACTATGGTAACAACATTTTCAATATAAAAAAGTGGATTTTTTTACTTTTAAGGTGTAAAATTGACCATAAATGGTTAATTTATGATATGTTAGAATTTAAATTATCCCCATTTTCCTTATTTATGTTTTATATGATTTTAAATAATTTAATAAATTATTATTTTCATAAAATATCATTAGTGTAAATTTTGAAACCATTCATTACATTGACTTTACGATAATTAAAAAAGTAAGATAACTTGGAAATAATTCATTTAATACAATCCTAATACGTCATACTCACCATTAAAGTTCATGGATCAATTAAATTAATTAAAATTATATTTATTTTAATATTTATAAAACACTTAATTGAGTTTTTCATGAATTGAATTATTACTGCAACATCCTTGTGTAATTATTTTCGATAATTAATTCATTACATAAAATTAAAAATAATCTTAAATGATTCATATAACCCTTTATTATTACAGAATAATATTTATAGTATGAAATATATCCTATTTATACACATACTAAAAATATTATACTTACTAAAGGAATGAGTGGATTTTTTTTCACTCTCATTGATTTTAATAATATTGAAGTCATTTTCATGGAAAACCGTCCATAAAAATATTTAATTTTGAACCTTATGTGTTAAATTGAGATCTAAATTAATCCAATAACATTTAGTCATGTGTTAGGGTACTTTAATATTATTTATAATTTTTTTGACTCTTTATTCACAGATTTCTCATTAACCTTAGAAATAATAATTATTAATGTTACTCTTCACATTGTCTAATAATAATATGTAAATATTTAATAAAATTTCGAACTTCTAATTGCAAATATGGAATCCATTTAAAAAAAATATAATTAGCTAAAATTATTTTAAAATCAATCCCATTGACAGAATGAAAAAATGGGTTTTTAAAGGGAAAATGTTCAAAATATTGAAATGTATTTATATCGAAATTCAATGATAAAATGATTAAATTAACTTAATTTTATGAATAGATGTATTATTGATATAATTTTTAATTAAAAACAATTTAAAATATATTTTGACATTTGAAATTATTTAGATAAAAAATCGGTTTCAATTAATATGGAGAATTTTTCAGTGTTTATCAAAAAATGAATCTTATCAGAAAAATACAAAAAAATAAACAAAATTGAAATTTAATATTATTATTTAAAATAAGAAGTTTATTTTTTCAAATTGTAAAATTCTAGATCTAAAACAAGTGCAACATCAAAAGGTGGAAAAATTACCTTTTGTGGAAATTAGCCCTTTTATGCATAAAATTGGGTTTATTTTTTATAATATCTATAAAACACATAGGATTAATGTTAAACATTAGTTTAAATATATTTTATATAATATATTACAATAATAATGTTTTGTTTTATTTATTGGTATAAAATACTTTTACACTAATAAATATTTTTTTAGAAGAAGGATTTCCTTTTATATTCTAAAATATTTTTACTTTCATTTATAATTAATTGGTGACCAAGAAATTAATTACACATACACATATAAACCATATTTTTAAAATTCAGTTAATACTATTAAAACCTATCATTCTTACAATTATGTTATAATTATCTTTTTTAAATAAATATAATAATTAAATGATGTTTCATTGAAACTTAGTGTTACATGTAACACAAGCTAATCCGGTGTTGCGTGTAGTGCACGATTACTATGGTTTAGTGTATAGAAGAATACATAAAATAAATTTAATTTATTCAAAAAAAGAACATAAAAATTGGTGTGTTATATTCTACCACCATTAAAATGAATTTCTCCTACATAAATAGTCACTCAAATACAAACAGATAAATATACCTCTGCAACATCACATCCACAATTTTCAATATAGCTTCCCCAAATTGGTGGTTTCTCCACAAAACATTAACAAGATGAGTGGTCTTGTTTTATATAACTTTTCCTATACAATCAAAAATCTCTAATGGTTTTTCCTCATAAGAAGGATCTTGTTTTAGTGGTATGAATTCTGAGTTTAGTACATATGATGGATCAGGTATGTACTTCCTTATGAGGGATACATAGAACACAACATGAATTTGAGTGAGATTTGGTGGAAGAGGCACTTGATAAGCTACCATCCTAATATGATACATAATTTCAAAAGGAATGATATTTCTCAAGCATATCTTTCTTTTATTTCTAAATATCATTACTCTCTTCTAGGGATATATTATTAGAAATACCTTATCACACACTTCAAACTAAAGATCTTTCTGGAAATTGTTAGCATAACTTTTTTTGGGTATTAGTTGATCTTATGTGTTGTTGAATGGATCTAAAATTTTATACCATTACTTTATCTAGATCAGTTCCCAATAGCTTTCTTTCCCCAAACATCATTAAAGCATGTTAGAGTTATGCACTTCGTACTATAGAGGGCTTTATAAGGATCCATCTGAAAGATAGATTTAGAAATATTGTTATAGGAATATTATACCAAAGGAAGGTATTTATCCTAAACACCTTATAAATCCATAGATAACCCTCTCAGCATATATATTAGAGTTTTAATTTTCATCTCAGATTGACCATCTATTTTAGGTTGATAAGCAGTGCTAAAATATAACTCGATATCTTGACACCGCTGAAGAGTTCACTCAAACTTTTGAGGTAAAACTCAGATCCTAATCTGATATAATAGAAAGTGGGACTCAATACAATATTACCAATTATTTAATATAAATTAGGTCTATATGATAATGATTGAAATATTCTCTAATAGTAATGAATTGTTAAGACTTTGTAAGGAGATCCAATATAACCTATTTATCATTATAGATTTTAGATGTTTTGGGATGTCCGAAGACAAAATACAAGGTGATGTCTTCCCATTTCTATTGTGGTGTGGTTAATGGTTGTAACATCACATTATATTTATATCTCCTAGAATTAACTCACTGGCAACCCATCCACTAAGATACATACTCTGCAATATCTCCACTCATTCCAAACCACCAAAAATATCCTTTTAGGTCACTATACATATTTGTGCTTCTAGAATGAATAGAGAATGATGAACTATAATCATAATTAAATTGTTCTTTCATAAGATCTAGTATTGGAGTTACATATACAAGGTTCTTGAACATTATTATTCCATCATAATCAAGGTTAAACTCTAGATCACTTTTCACCTTCTTTTATAACACCATATCATCCTTCTGTTTCTCTTTAATCATTACTAGTATAGATGGTTGAACATTCATTTGGGCCAGATAAGATTTATCCCCTTATTTTATGTTTTCTGGATCCATTCTTTGTAAATCTAGAAATATTAGATGTTTTATTAATCTTTATCATAGATAAGATCTCATGGTCCTTTTGACTCAAAGCATCTACCATATTGGTCGCTTTCCCAGGGGGGAAATTTATTAAGCAATCATAATCTTCATTGAGTTTTAACCATCTTTTTTGGAACATTTTAAACTTCTTCTATTTGAATATATTCTGTAAGATTCTCTGATTAGTATAAATAACACACTTTTATCTATATATATAATACGTATATATATATTTAATGAAAATATTATTATAGGTAATTCCAAATCCTAAAAAATGTAATTTTCCCCAAAAATAGTCAATTGTCATGAGGCATAAGCCATAAAAATGTCATTTTTCATTAGAACATATCCCAATCACTTCTTGGATGTATCACTATAAATTACATATCCTTCTTAACTATATGGTAATATATGCATAGAGGTCACTAAATAATATTTTCTTTAGTTCCTTAAAATTTGATTCAAATTAATTTTTCTAGAGGGACTTATCACACTTCTTACTTAACCTGGTGAGTGGATGGGATGGTTCGGAGAAATTCTCCACAAAGTGCTGATAATATCCATCAAAACCAAGAAAACTATGTTTTTTAGTTATTTTTTTTTGGTTTAGTCCATTTTTCAATAACTTCATTCTTTGAAGTATCTACTGATATAGAGTCACATGAGATTATATGTCCTAGAAATGAATCTTTTGGAAACCAAAATTCACACATGGTAATTTTTCCTCAAGATTATCCTTTCTCAGGGTTTTCAGTGAAATCTATAACTGATATTCACGTTCTTCCATTATCATTTAATATATAATAATATCTCCTATAAATACTGCCACAAACAGGTCAAGATAGTATCTTATGACTCTATTCATCATGTCCATAAAGATAGAGACATAATTAGTAAGACCAAAAGGAATCTCATTAAATTCATAGTGTCCATACCATGTTGAGAATACCATATTGGGTATATCCTCTTCTTGAACATTAATTGATAATATCTAGAACGAAGGTCAATATTAGAAAACTATTGAGATTCACATTGTTGATCAAATAAATCTTCGATAAGGGGAAGATGATACTTGTTCTTGATTTCAATTTTGTTACGATATCTATAATTAATTAAAAGTATCATCTATATATATTTATTATTAAGAAATAGAATAGGTGAAACCTAAGGTGATGCACTAGGGTATATGAATCCATTATCAAGATTCTACTATTTTTGCTTCTCTAATTCCAACAACTTAGTTAGGGCTATTATATAAGGATTCCTTTAATTAATTATATCACCATGTATGATTTCTATCAAAAATTAAAATTTTTGATTCAGTGGATGACCTGGAAAAACTTCCATAAAAACATAAAAAGATCATGTGTAATAGGTGAATTATTAATTTTGAGTCTCTCCCCAAACAACTAAGATATATAACATTCTTGTATGAGAATTAAGACCCACAAGATGGAAGTCATTTCCATTGGAATTTCAAATTAATCCTTGCATCGATAAATGGTTATTGGTTCATTTGGAATACAGAATGTGAATTCCCTTACTAAAAAATTAATATAATCTCTATATAGAGAAATCAATTCCATGCAAATAATTACTTCAAAATCAACTATAGGGATAATCATGAAACTTATAGAAGGAACTTTACGATAAACTTCAATCAGAGACTAACTATAACCATGATATGAGACCGTTGTTCCATTAAGAGTCTTAACAACTAGCTAATAATCTAATTATCACACCGATACTATGATAAAATTATCAAATTATTCAAAAATAAAATAGTGGGTGGATCCAGAATCAAATAATACATTAACTATTTTAGTGTAGATGACAAGTGTAACTTTAACCACATCGTTCTCATAACCCAATTCGATAGTCATGATCTCAAGAGGTTTACCTTTTTTATTTGGGATTTATAGGTTGTTTTCATTGATCATAAAAAACATTTAGATTCCTACACTAATTTTCAAAACATGCATACACCTTAAATTAATTTCATTGGATTATGGGTGGTTCATTAGTTGGTGTCTTCTTTTCCACCATTGCATTAACTGTCCCGTTTATTTCCTTTTGACATCCATTGGATTTATGAACAATCTTTCGACATTTAAATAACCTACCTATTCCATTTAAAAACATTCCCTGATGTTTCTTCCCCCATTTTTGGCATGTAGATGTCTGGAAATTCATTCCACTAGGTGATTTACTCAACATTTCATTAGACTCGAGCTTTCTTTTCTTATCAAAATGATGGGAATAGTGGGTATCCACAATTAACATTTACACCTTAAGAACACATAGAACAATTTTTTCATGTCTACAGATGTCTCTTTTGGATAACTACATTTAGAGACTCGATTTTAATCCCCTGAAGAATTAGTCAATATTATATTCAAGTGGGATAATAATACGAGAAGCATACATCAAAATTCTTGTAATATTTTACTCGTAGGTACCTATGAATTCATCATGTTTTTTTATTTTTCTTAAAGAATTAATTCCTTATATTTTTATGAAGAATATTAGGGAATTAATTATTGAAATACAAGTTCTTGAACTCATCCCATTCCATGGATTCAATTTCTTCCTGTTGCCTCATATTCTTTACAGGATTCCCTAATTGATCTAAATAGACTTATAGAGGATAAATAGCTAAGACAACCTTTTTATATCATGAGAATTGAATAAAAAAAATATTTTATTAATGGTATTAATACATATCTCATCCACAAGTGGGTCAGAATATCCACTAAAAGAAGGTGGATGTTTCCCCATGAAAAATTCAATGTACGTTGTTCCATTCATTGATCATTTGGAAAATCAATACGATTCATATCCAGAGAATGTCGTGATAACATATAATCAATGTTATATATTCTATATCCCTTTACATTTGGTTTCACAGGTGGAAAATAATTACATTTTCAATCACATTTGACATTAGCATGATTCCTTTGAGTCCCATACATTGACCAAAACTAAAACACATATTGTGAGAAATACAAATCCTAGTGAGGAATCATGAATAAGTGTTTAGAAAATTTATTAAATCGTGACACCATATATGAAATCTAACCTAGTTAGTTCATAATAATTAAAAAACTGTAGGATTTTATCCTATACATAGACTTATAATTAAGGTTCTTTCTATGGTTTTCTCATCCCAGTTTCCAATGGTTAACTAAATCCTTTCTCTTATTCCAAATATAACCACAAAATATTTATATATTTACATATTAAATCTTTTTAGATGAATATTTATTTCATTATTGAAGTAAATGACCAATGTTCATAATGTTATAGTGCCTTTGTAAACTTGGAATGATAAATAAATAGTTTATAAAATATCTACATTATCTCCCACTAATTTTTTCATAGTTAAATCCCTTTTCTTCATATCAAACATAACACCTTTCTTCATATCCAGTGGAAAATAAACAAAAAAGGGGGGATCTCAGATAATCAGTAAGGGTAAAAATGGAACATATCAAATTATTAGCTTATGAATGAATAAGATAAGAGATATGTGTATTTGATCACGATCCTAACATGATAAATTCCTACCAAATATTTATTGATCATATAAACAAGTCAGGGAATACAAAATTTACATTAACCATAAAAATTAAACATTATCACAACATATTATTAAACCACATAATTAATTCATAAATGTCAATAGAATCATAATACGTATATAAAAAAAATCATACATTATGGTTAACTACCAAGACACTCAAATTTGGCTTTATCACCTTTTTCCTTGAATAGATCATGCCTATTGACTTGTTTCCTATCACAGATCAAGCACATCAACTTTTTTCTCTAAATTATCTCATGAGATATAAGTCATTACCAAATTAATTAGAGGTATATATAGGTACCTCCCATAAAATAATGAAGACAATACATATGTGTTTCATAAGAACATAAATCATTCACCATCTCAGATCCCATTTAAATAAATGAGTTTCAAAAACACTTCATCAACAAAAAACTCATGAAAAAGAAATAGGTTTCGCAAGTATTATTATATCATAAAGATAAATAACTAATATAAATTATTATAAACGTATAATTAGTTAATATCTCTAGTAAATCCGAAGTAATCATCAAATAATTGTTTTCTTATAATTAAAATGGGTTTGAAATATTACTTGAAATAAATCTTGAGGAAAATGTCTTTCTTATATTATGAAATAATTTTTTTTAAAGATAAAAAATTATAAAGGAAGGAATTTTATTTTAAAATAAACTTGTAATAATGTGAATTATGATTCAAGGTATTAAGGATTCAACATGGTAGTAAATAATGTGTATGCCGTATAAGATAAAAAGAATTCCTTCTGTATATTTATTTCAGAAAAGTTACAAAGATCCTTATTTAAAAAATGACAAAAATATTAATTTCAAACCATTTTGTAAAAATTAAACCTTGGGTGGAAATAAATTTTAATATTAATAGGTTAATAATAATTAACTTTTTGATTTTTTTTTCAAAAAAATGACATGGAAGTTAAATATTCCCCAATGGGGTTTTTAAATAATGCAATGCCGATTATTGATGATATTGGGAAATAATCCCCTACCACTTTATAATATTTTGAATAGTATTACCCAAGAAATAAATAAAATTATATGGATGTTAAAGTTTCATATTATTTCATATAATAAACCTGAATAATATTCTGGAGAAGCATATTCACCACATCGAAAAAACATGTATTTTATAATCCATGTGTCCTGCAGAATAAAAGTGATACAAAAGCCCATACATTAAGTATCACATTTCTTTATTCATGTTCGAAGATATTATATATTAAATAGGTATTTATTTTTCATTTATTACATAATAATAATGAAATAATATATTTTATGACTTTTATATCATCTTATCACTCATTTATAAATCGTTAAAATCACTGTTCTAGATAATATTTGTTTAGTTTTCCAAGCATGTTTCGGTTTGGTAGTCATGGTCCTAATACATTAATCCTGGAATCATCATTTATAGAATAAATATTATGTTATTTATATCATATATATTCATAAAATTTATTCTTATCACCAACCATGTCAAATATAGATGAAAAACAGATCACATCACGCCGTGGAGATGGTAAGCCATGTATACGCTTGAGAGATATTATCATTTCCCAAACAATTAGGTGGTAAAAAGTTAGATATGGTATTATCATTAAATAAGTATAATTATATCATAAATATAATAAATATAAATTAAAAAAATAATAATTCCTAGTCAAGAAATTTGGTTATCGAAAACGAATTGTATCCCTACGTGGAGACGGTAAGGCGTACGTACGTACGTACGAGCGATACTTTCACTTCTTGTTCAATTTGAAAGGTGATGTATAATGTGGTTGTCATAATCATAATAAAATTTAATCATATTTAGGTTTATGAATTTAATATTTTATGAAATATATCATAGATTTAAAATAATTATATTAGATTAGAAAAGAGGGTGATCGATTAGAGCGATTACCTCTTCTTCAAAACAGCTCCTTTGGATCTCCTCTATTGAACTCCAGAGTTATTCCTTTGAAAGAAAAGAAACTCAATAATGTGAGTAGGTAAGTGGAGAAGATAATTTTTTTGAGTTTTTCTGAGTTATTGGACTCAAAGTAGTGAAATTAGATGAGGGGAGAGGTGTCCTTTTATAGAGACGGTGAGTGGAACTTTTTAAATTTCTCAAAAGATTACATTATATAAATTTAATCTTAGTCCAAATGACTTCAAATAGAATATTATTACAATATAATTTGGTATATGGTAGAAATATAACAAAATAATAGATTTTAGACAAGTTTTGATTTAATTTTAAACCATATAATTTTAATTGACCGAGGTTAACCTATTTAAATTCTAATTTTGGTGACAACATTTTAATTATTAAAAAGTGAATATTTTTACTTTTAAGGGGTAAATTGAACCAAAAATGGTAAATTTATGATAATTTAGGACATGTTTTACACACTTTGTCCTTATTTATTATTTCAATGAATTTTAACCAATTTAATAATATATTATTATCATAAAAAATCATTAGTGTTAATTTTGACACTATTCATTACATTGACTTTCAGAAAATAAATAAAGAAAGATAACATAGAACTAATTCATGTAATAAAATATTAATATTTCATATTCTAGTATAAAATTCATGTATCACATTATTTAATTTAAAAAATAATTATTTTAATAATTTTAATATTACTTAATTATGTTTTTCATTATTTGAATACTTATAGAATCATAATTGTGTAAATTTTTATAATAATTATTTATTTACTAAAAATTTAAATAAATTTACATGATATATATAAACCAATTATATTTCATAATAATATTTATAGTCAAGAATTTATTCTATTAATCCTTATACTTAATATTTTATACTTATTAAAAGTAAGAGTGTGAGATTTTGTTACTCACTTTGACTTTAATAATATCTAAGTAATTTTCCTGGAAATGTGTTCACTAAAATATTAATGACGAAATTTTTTGTGTTAAGAGTAGAATTAAATTCACCCAATAACATTTTGGAATGTGTTAGGTTATTTTTATAATATTCATAATATTATTTGTACTCTTTATTACCCAATTTACCATTAACCATGGCAATAAACATTATTATAGTTACTATTAATATTGTGATAAAATGAAAGGGACTTGTTTAATAAATTTTAAACTTATTATTAAAAATAAGAAATCCATTTTTCAAAATAAAAACACATATTTTGAAAAAATTAAAATAAAATTGATCCCACTGACAGAATGAAAAAAATGAGTTTTTAATGTTAAATTGTTGGAAATATTGAAAGATTTTTATATACAAATTCAAAGTGAAAAAGATTAAAATGGCCTTATTTGAATTAATATATGGCTTATTGTATAATGTTACTTTAAAACAAATTTAAAATATAATTTAACATTATAAATTATTTAGATGAAAAGTCAGCTTTCAATTAAAATGTAGTATTGTTTTACTATTTATCAAAAAAATTAAACTTATTAGAAAAATATCAAAAAAGATTTATAAAAGTTTAAAAAAAAATTTAAAAGAATTGCACCATCAAAATGGGAAAAAATTTCTTTTTACAAAAGTACACCTTTTATGCATAATATTGGATTTATTATTAAATCTTTTCTTAAAAACACAGAAGTCATATGTTAAACATTATATTGAAAAGATTATATATAATATAATCCAAAAATTTTAGTTTCTTATTTTTTGGTATAAAAAAAATTTCACAATTAAAAAGTTATTTATAAAAAATAATTTTTTAATTTAAACGAAATTTTATTTTGATTTAGAAATAATTAGTCAGCAAATAATAAATTATATATAAAAATATTAACCATATTATAATAATTTAGTTAATTTTTTTATAAACATCATTCTAATGTCTATGTTATAATTATCATGTTTAATTAATTACAATAATAAAATAATATTTCAAATAAACTCAGTGTTGCATGTAACATGAGCTAAGTTGGTGTTGTGTGTAGTGAAAGCCTAAATTGGTGAATCATAAACAACCATACATCAAAGAAATTTAATTTAATCAAAAAGTCAGAAAAACTTGTGGTGTTATAATGACCATATATGATTTATGAAACATTTCAACAACATTGATTTTGTTCCCATGCATGATGTGTTGGAAATCCAAAACTATGCATTCATGGACACTAAAAAACTGTTATAGAAGCCTAGTAGTAATGGGTAGTTCAATTTCAAGGATTGTAACAAGATGCGATGTCAGATATCCATTATGATACCATCATGGAAATCCAAATTTAAGCTATATTTTATAGAACCCTCTAGGTTTATTCTTCTTTATAAAATTCAGTGGTTGCCAACACATGATGAATTGTTGAGGGATTCACACCAAATAGTTTCAGTCTAATTTTTTTTATTAAAATCTGAAAAAATCTAAAAAATAACTTTATTATCTGTGAATATTAATGGAAGATGTAAAAATATTTATTTCAGTTGTTTTTCCTTAATATAGATGCAACCAGGAAACTTGAAGAGATCATGAAATTCATTAACAACACTAAACAGAGTTAAGAAAATACCGTATCATATTCTGGATGTTGTGGAATCTAATTTTTCTTAATTTTTTTGTAATGAAATGGAATACTGCATGATTATCAAGCACCCTACACCCATTTTAGAATAGTGGACATGAAAAACGAGGTTTACGCTTCTGAAAAGGTGAAAGTGAGAGAGATGCATAATAGAATTAGTGATCTAAAAAATCAAAGGATGATAGGAGTTGTAAGTAGGTAAAAGAAGCCTCTTGTACATAATATTATAAGTTGTATTCCTATGTTTATTTATTGGACAAACTAAAAAGATGATGGTTCAGCCTCTACAATTTAAGGACCTTCATGTTGTGGAGGTATTTTTTAAACCTATCATGGATTTTTCAAAAGATTTTTTCATCAATAGATCAAATATGAAATTAAATATAATGTAGAGTTATGATTGATGATTTGTGATATTAAAAATTCCATGAAACACAAGTGGACTACCCTATGGATAGAATCTGATTATGAAACTACTGTCAAGTATTGAAAGGCAAGAACCAAGAATGTCCCATGGAAACTTCTACCTCATTGGATTGATTATATTAATCATTCCAATCAACGTAATCTGATTAGTTCACATGCATACAGATAATCCAATCAGGAAGGAGATTCTTTTTCAAATAAGGAATCATCGAAATGAATATGATTTGGTCCTTTATATCCCATTATTATTTTGTATCATTGCTGGATAATGACATGTGAGTAGTGGTTTACTCCCATTTTTGTAAACCCCCATGCAATTCCTGATCATGTCTATTTACTTTTTATTAATATATTTTATGACCAAATTTTCCCAGAACCTAGATATTATTTTCATTAAATGAATTTACATTTTATAAATGAATGTTTTTATGATATCCAAGATCTCTTGGTCACCCCAAGACTTTTATTTCTATATATGTTTCTTCTTGACTACCAGTGAAGAAATTTTTTAAATCTACATGGGTTAATAAAAACTCATAAACTAATACCATAGAAACCATGATATCATGTGTGCTAATATTATTTTGAATCCTTTTTTATTGGATGTGTTTCATATAATCATAAAAAATGATGTGTGGTATATGGATAGATTGTTATCAAGACTTATAGATGGTGATATCACAGTGTTTTTATCTTTTTATAAATTAGATTGGGGTAGCTTTATGTTTAGTAACAACTCAAATTGAAAAATAAAATGATTTTAGAGAAGTTATAATTTAAAATTATATTTTTATTTAATATGTTTTATTTGATGAAGTATTAAAACATAATTTAATAAGAATATCATAATTATGTAAAGATAATATTAATATATAATAAAAAATGCATTACTTTTTAAAATATAATATATCTTATTTCAGGAAAAAATAAATGTCTATTTTTGATTAATCAATTTTTCTGAGTTGACTAAATATAATATAAAATGTTTAAATGTTTTATGATATGATATTTTTTTAATAGAAAATCTTTGTCAATAGAAATTTCTAGTTTTTACCCATTCTTTTCAAAATGAAAATGATTTTTGATCTGGTTAAGAAGAAACTGGAAAACAATTACTTATGTGATTCATGATTAAAATGTGTGAAAAATAGTTATTTAAATATTCTCATGAGGAATGAACACCTTGAGTCTATCAAATTTTACAATTGTTTTTATTTTTTCCCAAAAAAATTGTATGTCTTCATGAAAAAATGTATTTATTTTTTATTGTTGATGACTATAATATATTTTCATAGACATATTTCCGGGATCATAAATATCTGACTCTATAAAAATTTATCACCTACAATAAAATGGGTGAAAATATATTTAATTTTATATATTAAATGTGATGTAGTTGGTGAGTTTTTAAGTCTTCAATTTGATAAATTTTATAAAGATAATGTGTATAATTATAATTTTTCCATCGTAAGACCCCAAAATTAAATGGTCAAGTAGAAATGAAAAATAGAACACTATATAAAATTTCTTGGACAATGTTGAATTTGTATTCTTTGAAAACTCTTTTCTAAGTAAAATATATAAACTAACACTGTCATGTTTCTAATCAAATTATATGTAATAAATTTTCGAAGAAGACCCCTTATCAATATAAAAATAATGGATTACAAGAATTATATAGTATAGAGTATTTGGTTGTTAGGTTTTCATTTTTGACATTAAATATTCAATTGAAAAGTTTGATTTCAAATATGATGAATTGAATTTCTAGGATATTATATTTAAATAAATGAATATATATTTTATAACAAAATAATATTAACGGTTCATGGATCCATGCATGTTAAATTTTATGAAAATCATCTAATGTAATGTAAAAAAGATTAGTAAAAACATGTGGAATATTTAAAATAGTTTAACTTAGGTGAACCTAATAATTCATAATGGGAAGAATATATTAAAGAAGGAGTTTCTATATTGAACAAACTATAAAATTCAACATAAATTATGCATTTGATAATATTTTTGGTGATATAACTAATGGTGTTAAAATTTAAAAATATTAAATAAATTTATGTTATTATCATGATTTTATTTTATATTTTTTACCTCAAAATGTGGATAATAATTTATTTAAATCAAAATGGGTTACGTCAATATATGATTAATTTAATCGAGTTTCATTTAAATAATGTATGGACGTTTTTTGAACCCCCAGTGGATCAAAATATCACTTTAACTAAATAGATATTTATAAATGAGTTAGATGAATCTTGTGAAAAATTTTATAAAACAATCCACAATTTTTGTTCAATGTTATAATTAAGGAGTAAATTTTGATGAATCATTTTCCCCTATTCATCGATTAGAATATATAATAATTATTTTGTAATATGAATTTAATTATTATAATAAACTCATATAATTAGATTCCAAAAGTTTATTTTGGTGTGGATATATTTTTAAAAATGTTTTTGTAAATTATCCCTTTTTCTATTGATAAAAAATTTATGAATTTATAGGGGGGTTAAATTTTTTTATTTTAACATTTGAAGGGATTGATTCATTCCTAGAAATAATTTAGGAAGATATTTCTATGTTTTATGATAACATAATATGGGTTATTTTCTTTACTTGTAATTTTTATCTATCGTAGTGGTGTTATCATTAACCTTAAACCATTGGTACATTAATGAATAAGGAACATGTTTCATTTTTTTTGAATAATTTCAAAAGAGTGGAGGGGGGATTTTGATTTTATTTTTTAATTATAAAAAAGGATAATATTTAATTGGATCCTTAGAAAATTTTTATTTATGTTTTGATAATTACAACACACTTATGTTGCTTAATTATAACTTATATAATCTTTTATTTTAATCCTTTATTATATTTATCATAAGTGATATTTTTATAATATTATTTATTATTTTAATATTGATGTTTTTCATGAATATTTGGAAATTATTTTCAAGAAAAATGAATCACTATATGGATTAATATCACACGTTCTATAAGTGAGAAGATTAGTGTTTTTTAAAAATTCAATAAAAGTCTTGGAATGACTATTAGTTTCAGGTGATTTCAAGTCAATTGATCTAATGATCAAAAGATGACTCACCATGAGACTATGGATCAACCATAATATAGGTAGATGTAAATTTTCAAACCAATTATCCGAGAACATTAAGAATCTATATTGACTACATGACATTAAATCAACTATAAAAAAATCACAATTTCATAGACTAATTGCGCCACTCAATGTGACAACATTATGAAATATAAATTGACTATAATATCATATTGGATTAATCAGAATATAAAATTTTCAAAGTGTTGACCTGAGCACATGAAAAGTTTTAACCGACCATTCTAAACTAACTGAACACATGTTAAGAAAAATTAAATAACCACACATTAAAAAACTGGTCAACCACACACTATAAATATGATCGAACACATGTTGTAAAACTGTTCGAGAATACATTGACACTGATCAAACACATGTTGAAGTTGACCATACATATTAGGAAAATACTAAATTACCAAAATGAGTTAGTGTAATCTTGGACCCACTAATAGTCATTACACCCCATTATATTAGTCTACCATTAACTTAGCAGTTTTTTCTTTGATTCTCAGTTTTTATTACATGTAATATTTTATAAATTTTTATTTACTATAAATTTTGGTTAAGGTTTTTCATTAATCTTGTAAGTAACCAATTTATACAGTACATATTATAGTTATTTTTAAAGCTATAAATAAAATTAATATCCCAATGGCCATTTAGGTTTAGTGTAATAGAGAATTAGAAGAAACAATTAAATAGTAAACCCATGCATTAAATGTATAAACTTACACTAAGTATATATTATTTTCATTAAAGGAAAACATTTGTAAATAAATCATGGTTCCTCTTTATGAAAAATATTCACAATTTTCCCATTTATCGCATCCTTGTATCAAATCATCATTAAAACCCATGAAAAACCATTGAAAAATTTGGATGAGCCCAAAATATTAGAAATAAAATAAAATAAAGGAAACCATTAGTATAATGAAAACCCACAATAACATTTCCTTAAAACATACCTTTTTATCTAAAAAAAGGAATAATCATATTAAAAAGTTCATTATTTTTCCTTTTCAAAATAAAAACATTATTCCTAAAAACTCATAAGCAAGAATATAATATATAATTAGGTGTCATAAGACATTATTATACAAAAATGAAATAACAAAGTGGTAGACTTCCTTACATGTCACTCTTACAAATGAAATAACCTTACAATTGACTCCATATATGAAACTCTTACAAATGGAATAACGATAGAACTGACATCCATACACAATGCATGGGTGTCCTATCATAGACCCACCCATATTTAGTTTATTATGGAACTACCCATCATTGTTTTATCACATAACCACCTTTCACATTTCCAAGTACCTATATATAATCACAACCCTTAAAATCATTCAATTTACAACATGTGAGTATTAAATTTCTTTTCCACTCATAAAGAATCATTTCATGTTATTAAAATAATCAATAAATTTATAAAACAAGTTTAAAAAACCCCATAAAAATGAAAAATGGGTTTCGTTTCCTTTTAAAATCATTAGGTATTTTCAAGAAATCAAAATATAAAACAATTTTCTCAGTGGTGGAAATTTTTTTGTCACCATATACATTAAAATAACATTCCTATTGTCTTTTTTAAAGAAACACAAACATTCCAAACTTAAAGTATAAAAAGATTCATTTTTGAAAGACATTTGATGATATTAAGAAATAGAAATAAAATTCAATTTAAAATTCCAAATTAAAATAACAATAAAAAATAATATCAAGGTTAGTATCATGGAGGAGAATATTTTAAAATTAAATCTTTAAGCATTAAAAAGAGAAGTTTTAAATCAAAGTGCCTTAGAAAAATTTGAAAAATTTGAATCATATGAACAATGAAGGAATAAAATTTATAAAAACATTAAATAAATAAATTCAAGATATGGTATGTAAAATTTTCTATATATACATCTCAAAAAGTAATGTGGGTATATAACATCAAAATATGCCTCAATAAAAGGATATTGGGATGAAGTCCTCACCTTGAGTCCAAATTATCACCTAAAATATTTATATTCATGAATATTAAACATAGGTTAATTATTTAACTTATTTAGAACCCCATTAAATTTTATTATTCCTTTTATATAAATGATTATCAAGTTATATCAATTAATTAATTATTCATGTTCAGGTCAGATGTTTTGACGATATTCAGTACATGAATCCAAAATGAATTTGGTATGATGTCAATTGTAAAAGTGGCCATAATTATATCATCTACAGAATAATATTGATGACATGATTATCATAGTTATAAATCTATTATACTTTTAAATCAAACCATTAATTATGGTCATGGAAAATTAACCACGTTATGATCATGGAGACGGTAGGTCATACATACATATTAGTAACATACTCATTTTTCAATTTGATTATGGAAAAAGTTAACTATTATTTTATTTTTATAGAATGATAATAATATAATTAATATCATATTAATAATTTAAATACACTTCTACATATCATCTAGATGATTTGGGTATGATAAACGAATCACATCACTTCGTAGAGGTGATATTTCACATGAACTTCCGAACGACATTATCATTTTTTATTTGCGGAAAGGAAAGAAATAAAATGATATATTATATTTTAGTAATTATAAATATTTTATGAATTTTATATATAAATATTAATTCCATCATTACAACTAATCCTTAGATATGATGATGAAAAACTAATTATATCGGTTCGTAAGGCGGTAGTTCGACACACACACACGAAGGATAATTATTTTTCTATTTGATAGAAGTTGAGACAGATTTAGGTGATAATATAAAAATAAAAAATATAAATTTATATAGGATACTGGATTTATTATTTCATTATGGTTGTATTATATTTTAATAACCCAGAAGAAGAAACAAAACAGAAACACTAAATAAAAACAATACATTTTCTTTAGACAATCCCTTTTCATAACACCTTATGACCACTAAGGGTGGTGTTATTAATAAAATAAGATTTCTATAATGTGGGTAAGGATTATAGGAATGTAATTGGGTACATATTTTTCAAAACAATAGGGTATTATGTGTAAATAGAAGAGTTTAATAGGTTCACTTTTATAAGTGAGGGGAGGGGCACTCTTGAATGTTTTCAAAATATTAAATTAATATAAATTAATTTTATATTAAAAATCGATCCAAAATAATTAATATAAAATATATTACTATTAAGATTCAAATTAATTTAATTAATTAAAAATTATAAAGATTAGATTATTTGTTTATCCATATCTTTTTGTTTTGACCCTTCTTTAACCCCTTTAATTATTACCGCGACAAAATGTTTTTTTACTCATTAAGGGTTAATATTGTTACTATAAAATGTAAAACAAACCAAAAATGAATCATTTATGAAATTTTAAATATTATAAAATTAATTTTAACAAATATTATATTTTTTTAAATTTTATAGCATTTAATAAAATATTATTTATCATAAGATATCATTTATGTTAATTTTAACACTATTCATTACAAGACTTTTTAAAAATATCATAACAAGATTTTATATCCTAAAAATCTATATTAAATTATCAATAAAATTCCATATTAATCTATATAATTGACTAATGACTTTAATTATATAAAATTATATTTATCTAATATTCTTAATAACATTTCTTTGATATTTTCATTAAATAAACAATTGTTGCATCATTATTGTGAAAGGATTTAATTAATTAATTTATTCCATAAAATTAAAAATAAATTTCCATGATTAATGTAAAATTTTTATTTTTCAAAATAATAATTATAGATGAAAAATCGGATTCATAATCCTATATTGAAAATATTTCTATTTTTAAAAACAGTAGTATGATAAGATTGACTTTTCAATGAATAAAATACTATAAATGGATTAAAGTCATCCAAGTGGCTCTACAAGATCATAAAATTTACCCAATGATTATTTTGTTCCACATTAACTTATCCAATCTAATTAGGACATGTGTTAGGTTAATTTTCTATTAGTTATAATATTATTGTTTTCCTTAATTACTCTATCTACCCTTAACTATTGTAATAAATATTAACAAAAGTTACTATTCATATTGTCCAAAAATAAAAGTGAAAAATTTAATAAATTTAGACCTTATTATTCAAAATATATATTCCACCTATATAAATTCAAATCAAATAATCGGCCGAAATTAATTTAAAATTAATCATATTGACAGAATAAAAAACGTGTTTCTAATGTGAAAATATTTAAAAGATTGAAATGTTTTTAAATCCAAAATCAATGTAAAATTGATTAAAATGACATAAATAAGAGTAAATGATATATAATTTATATAATTATATTTAAAAACCAATAAAAAATATAAATTAACACTATAAATTATATAAATGAAAAAACTGTTTTTAATTACAATTCTTTATTGTTCAATGTTCATCAAAACATGAAACCTTTCAGAGAAATAACAATAATTAAACAAATAAAATTTTATATATTTATCACTAAAATAAGAATTTTAGTTTTTAAAATATAATTAATAAAAGTTTTAAAATATGCATTTAAAATAAGTGCACCATAAAAAGGTGAAAATAATTATTTTTTTAGAAAAATCCCTATTTTATGCATAAAATTTGATTAGTTCTTATATCACATATAGAAATCACATAGTATAAATGTTAAAAATTATTTGGAATATATAATATTTATATTTGATTAATATAATCCAAAATTGGTTATTTTTTTATTTATTGGTATAAAACACAGTTGTGCACATTTTAATATTTTTTTATAAAATAATTTCCTTTTTTTTAAAAAAAGGTTTTACATTCACTATATTTAATTCGTCAATGTATTATACACACATACATAAATCATATTTTTGTGATTCAATTAATCCTATTCATACGATTCATTTTGATGACAAGGCTATAATGGTAATATTTATATAATTATATTTGTTTATTTATTTAAGCTCAATGTGGTGTATTATGTACGCCGTTGACCATAGTATTTCATTTATAAAAAACTAGAATGTTAAATTATCCCATACTGTTGAAAATTGAATCCTCTCAATTTTGAATCTAGGCTTGATAGTTAAGGTTTCATTTTTCAAAATACCTTTATTGAAATCCCACTTCGAAAAAAGGATTCGTGGGATATCCACTTTAAAAGAATCAATGGGATGTACAAAGGTGACCCGAGATAACACATACTTGGGTTCAATATAGTAAAACATGGTCATGTAAGAGAAATATGATATCATGTTCTGATGGAGAGTGATTGTGAATATAGACATGATAATGTTAAGAATAAAAAAACTACAAATATATGATGGGTCAATGAAGGTCATTGATTTCTCAGTAAGAAAAGTAAATGAATAAAGTTTTTTTCAAGATTATTTTCATAGAGTTAATGAATTATTTTACTACCTGGACAAATATCATAATAAAATATACATTCTTGACAAGTAGAGTTTGATATTTTAATCAATTTCCACCACAAACTCATCTTTTTCTCTAAATGATGAGTATTCAAGATGATGTTTTCCCACATAAAGCTCTAGAATCAACTTCTAGAAAATAAAATAATACAAAAAATATTAACTATAAATTTTTCCTATCATGAAATATTATCCCAAATCAAAATGCTTTGGATAATATAAGATGATTCCCTAAAATGAATAAACATTTATATAATGATACTTTAATCTCATAAATTAAACATTAATACCCAAAGTTTAACATATTGCATTTAACAAATAACAATTCTCAAAATTTATCAAAAATTATATAGTATTATTTTGAACTTTATCTTATCGGATTCCCAAAATAGTGAATTTATTTTGAAATAACATTAATCACTTAATCCCAAATTCATTTCCAATCCCATAGTTATTTATAAAACATATTTTCCCAAAATAAACTAAGTATTTTTCTATCTGATGGTTTAAATAAATTTTTTTTATAATAACCTCGAAATCATACAGGCTAGGGGTGTAATATTCACCCTTACCACCGTTTAGTAGTGGTTCAATACCTACGACCTTTCCAGACATGATAGGTTTTCACACATCCTGCTGGTTGTCCTTTTTCTAAAACTATACTAATATATTTCTTGTAAAATTATATAAATCTGAGAAAAATACTAAAAATAATCCCAATATGTCTTAACCTTAATGTTTATCTCATTACTTTAATTTTTTATCTCAAAATATAATAACCCATAATTAATTCAAAAATGAATGTCTCCAGAAATACAATTAGTCACCTAAAATTTTCAGAACTAAAATCCTTAAAAGGGGTCTTTAAGACACTGAACTTATGGTGAACCTAATAACTATAAACCCATGATGATATCTATATCTCTTAAGAAAACAAATTAATTTACCAATTTGTCAATACTCTCCATTGATACCAATTGTATGGACCCAACCTTAAACAATACATATTCTAGTCATTTTTAAAAATATAAATCAAATTATTTCCTGAATGATTTTTTGGTTTATACATATAAAGGACTATGAAAATGACATACATAGTGATCCCATACATTAAAAGTATATAATTATACTATTTATCCCTTTTATAAAAAAGGAATGACTTATGAAAATAAATCATGGTTTCACTTTATGAAAAATATTTACAATTTTCCCCTTGATCTCATCCTTGTCCCAAATCATCCTTAAACCCTATGAAAAATATCTAAAAATTAGGATAATTCCAAAATCTTAGTAAGGGAAATAAAATAAAGGAACCCATTAATCTAGTGAAAACACATGAAAAATTTTCCTTAAAGATTACCTATTTATCCTGAAAAAGGAATCATAATATAAAAAAGATAATTATTTTACCTTTTGAAAGTCAAAGGATTTTCATGAAAACTCCAATGAAATAACGTAATATATAATTAGGTAACATGATACATAATTATACTAAAATTTAATAACCATGTGGCCAACTTACACACATTTCAGTCTTACAAATTGAATTACCACACAATCGACTTCCATACATGTCACTCTTACAAATGGAATAACCATATGATCGACTTATATATCCAAGGAATTGAAGGGATATCACAAACCTACCCTTAATTATTTAATAAAATAACTAAGAATAATTGTTTTATAATATTAACACACTTCACATACCAATGTTCCATTATATATTCATAACACATAAAAGAATTTAATTTCTAACATGTCACTATTACATTTCATTTCCTCTCACAAGGAACATTTTATGTTATTAAAATAATCAATCCACTTCCCAAAAACATTTTTTTAAAAAATATACCTAGAAAAGGGAAAATTAGATTTATTTTTATTATAAAAAATTTAAGGTTTATAGGGGATTCCAAATATAAAATAATTTTCATGGCATTAGAGAGGTTTTTGTCTTCATAAATGTTAAACTGAACATTCATTTTGTCATTTGTAAACATAGGAAAAAGTTATGAAAAAAAACCATAAAAAGATAAATTTTTTAAATAATTTTGATGAAATTAAATAAAATTAATAAAATTTAATATGTAATTACTTTATTAAATAAACATATAAAATAATATCAACAATACTGACAGGTAGAAAAGTATTTTGGAATTAAATCTTTAAACAATTAAAAGAAGATTTTTAAATTAAAGTGTCCCATACCAGTCGAAACATTTTAATCATAAGTTCCATGAATGAATAACATGTAAAAATATTAACTAAATAAATTCATGATATTATATGTCAAATGGGCTATATATACACACACCATATAGTAAGGTGGGGGTATATTATCAAAATATTCCTCAATGGAAGGAGTTTGAGATGAAGTCCCTAAAGTTGAGTCCGACTAGTCACATAAAATATGTATATTACAGAATAGTAAAATAATATTAATTATTTAACTACTTGAGAAATATATTATATTCCACGATTAATTTTTTATAACATCTTTTCATGTTATAACAATCACTTAATTATTTATGTTCTTGTCAAACATTTTGACGATATTCGGTACTTGAGCCAAAAATAAATTTGGTATGATGTCAACAGTAAAAGTGGTCATAAGTACACCATCTCTAGAATAATATTCATTATATGATTATAATTTTTTTTAAATAAATCATAAATTTAAATAAAACCATTAAGTATGGTTATAAAAATTAACTTCATATTATAACCATAGAGACGGTAGGTCGTACGTACGCAGGAGTAACATAATCATTTTTCAATGATTATTATAGAATGAAGGTAAGTATTATTTTGTCTTTAATTAATTATAATAATATAATTAATATGATAGTAATCATTCAAATATACTTATATATATCATCCATATGATATGTTGATATAAAAGGACTCAAATCGCTTCGTGGTGGTGATATTGCACACGTACACACAAACCACATGACCATTTCTCTGTACATGGAAATTTAAAGATAAAAATGATATATTATATTTTAATAATGATATATATGTCATTAAAATAGTATATAAACATTAATTTCATAACTATAACCTATCTTGAGAGACGGTGAGGGAAAATAAATTATATCACTTCGTGAGGCGTTAGTGTGCCGTACACATGAATGGTAATTATTTTCCCATTTGATTGAAGGGGATATGGATTTACATGATTATATTAACATAATAACATATAATTTATTTATGATATTGATTTTTTTTATTTCATCCTATTTTAAAAATATTTTAAGGAGTTGTAATAAGAAAAAAATAGAAACAGTTAATTAAAAAATATACATTTTCATCGAACAATCTACTTTTCTTAAAACTTTAAAACCACTAAAGGTGGTGTTATACCTAAAATAAGAGCTATATAATATGGGGAGGTATTATATTATGTGATTCTTGAAGATCATGGTTTAACCAAAGTTTTTTTGAAGTGTGAAGAGAAGATGAGAAGAGGATCGCTTTTATAAGAGAGGGGACACAGAGTCCTTGAATTCATTAAAATATTAAATTAATATAAATTTATTATATATAAGAATGGATAAAAAATGATTTATTTTTAATATAGTCTTATTATGGATCTAAATAAATTTATATAATAAAAATTATAAATTTTTTGATTATTTTTTATCCTTATCATTTGGTTTAATCTCTTAATTACCCATTAATTCATACTTTGACATTTTGTGTTTTTACTTTATAAGGGTTAATATTGATTCTATAAAATAAAAAATGGGCTTAATATATATCATTGATGAAATTTAAAATATTTTCCCAATAATTTGACAAAATTTTAGATTTTTATGAGATTTATATCATCTAAAAAAATATTAATTATTTTAAGATATCATTTATATCAATTTTGACATCATTAATTACTTGAAGTTTTACAAATATCATTACAATATTTTATCTTTTAAAAACACTTCTAAATTATCAATAAGTTGTTAAAATATTCTAATAATTTTTATGGCATTACTTATATCAAATTATATATTGTTTAATATTTATAATAACATTTCTGTGATATTTCCTTTAATTAAATAATTACTGCATCATCATTGTGCAAGCCTTTAATTTCATTATATTTTCCCTAAATATTATCAATAAATTATCATTATAAAGATAATAATATTTTATTTAAAAATAATATTTATAGTAAAACATATCTCATATATAACAACATATTTAAAATCTTTCACTTATTAAAAATGAAAGTATGACAGGATTGACTATTTTTTGAATAAAATACTTTAAATAGATTAAAATAATGCATGTGGATCAAAGAGCTCATAAAATGAGACACATAATTTTTTTTAATTAAATAATAAAATATAAAATGGATATGTTTTAGGAAAATTTTATATTACTTAATATATTATTTTTACCCTTAATTACCCGATTTACCCGTAACCATGGTAATAAAAATTTCCAATAATAATATTCATATTGTAAAGAAATAAAATGAAAATATTTCATAAATTTGGATCTTTGGATTCAAAACAAGGAATCCATTTTTCAATATTTATAACACATAATTAGGTAAAATTAATTTAAAATTAATTTTGTTGACAGAACGAGAAAATGGGTTTTTAGAGTAGAAACGCTGAAAAGAATGAAATGTTTTTATTTCCAAATTCAATGTAAAATTAAATATAATGACAAAAATTGGATTAAAATATATAAAATTTTTCTTTATAATTTAAAAAAACAAATATATTATTTAGTAATATAAATTATTTAGATGAAGAATCTTTTTTCTATTAAAATTTAATTTTTTTTTCTATTAATCAAAACATGAAAATTATCATAAAAATAATACAAACTAAAGTAAAAAATTTGATATTCAAAAGTCATATAATAAGTTTATTTTTTCAAATATAATTTATATATGTTTCAAAAAATATATTTAAAAAAATTTGGCTTCAATATGAAGAAAAACATTATTTTTAGAAAAATACTTCTTTTAGGCCTGAAATATTATTTTTTTGTGATATCATGTCTATAAAAACATAAAATGGATTTTAAACATTAGATTGGATATATATATGTTTAATATAATCCAATAAGAATTATTTTTGTTTATTTTCTTGTATATCACACAGTTTCTCACATTAAAATATTTTTTTTAGAAAAAAATTCACTTTTATTTTTCAATTGGGTTTTACATTCATTTATAATTAATAGGTAAATGGAGTATATATACATATCTCAACCATATTTTCATAATTATATTAATATTGTTTATACCCATAATTCTAACATCTAGGTTAAAATGGTATTATTTAAATAATAATGTCTAGGAGTTCTTTTAACCTCGATGTGACATATCATATATGTTATTGAACATAATATTTCTTTTTTTAAAAACCCAGGATATTACAAATATAATGATTTATTAAATACCCATTAATTATTATGATTATTATGAATTATATTAGGAATTACTGTATACATTATTAATTTATGATCATGTCGGTTAAAGTCTAATTTGTATATATAGGAATAACATAAGTTTCAAATTCGAATTAATTTGTATTTGAATTTATTATCCCGAATTCATAATGGGAATATTATAAGGCTTTTTAATGCTATTTATTATTAATTCATAGTGTTATATTATTTGTAATAACATTTTAAAATGGATTTTTTTAATTTTACAGATTAATAAAGTGAACCACATAAAAATATTTTCAATGAAAATAAAATGAAGATATATACCTGTATTACATCAGAAAGGATGAATGACAATGAATTTATTCTATCGAATAAGTTTTTCCTGAAAGAACACTATATATAGAGTATGGTAGAACCAGTGACTTAATGAGGTTGATGATTTTCATAAATTATACTATACGATATACATTGATAATATATTACTATTATTGGATGAACTTCAATCATTTGACACATTACTTCTGGAGAGAACCTTGCTGCCTCAACAATCATATTATTCATTATTTATCTATTTTGATTAGCTCTAAATTCAATCAATTATTTTATATACATAACCTTGTTTTTTTATACTACCCATAAAAGCTAAGACTCAGGTTATACCACCCCATATAAAATGAATGTCTCTACTATTATTGGTAATAAGAAATGAAATCAGTAATTCCTTGGACTAGATAATGGCAAGGTTTGGTTTCAAAAACTACTATAAAAAATAAATGTTCTAGTTTTTTCCTCCATGTGTAAAATAGGTAGGATGATTATGTTAGTCCACTAACTATGGGAAAATATTTTATTATGTAATGACTCAAGGGATTTAAAAAGGGATTGTAAAGTGTTGTGATAACCCTTACAAAGTTAGAGATTCTATTATAGTGGGTTTAATTTGTCTCTAAATTTAAGAGGGGTGAAGAGTGGAGTTATATAATTTATATAAACTATTATAACAATCAAAATAATCATTCTTATTTTATTTTTGATGTAATAAATATTAACTTTGGTAATATATCATGAAATATTTTGAAATGGCCAATTCACCCCACCTCCTGACCTTTTGTCCAACATCACGTTGAGAACTGACAATAATATTTTTATTCGATCTAGCATGAATTTTTAAAGAAAAAATGATTTTAATAGATAAAAATAAATCTCAACTTATATAACTAAGGATTATGGTTGTATTACCTATGATCAGATTACTTAACTGATAGGGGGGATGAATCAATGGATACAATTTGTTATAATTTATTATTTTAAAATCAAACCCTATTATCTATTATAATTCAATTCAGTCAAGTATAGTGTCTCAATCTCACTCGTGTATATTGAAAATAAAAGGATAATGGGAATGGTTATTTTTACTTGGTTTATCCCCTTTTAGAGTAACCCAATCATTTTCCTGGTTAGATTCCATCTAAAAATGGATTCTCCACTATAATAAAAACTAATTAAAATCTTACAATTTTTATTAGTGTGTAACTATATGTGTCCAGAGTCACACAATATGATGCATCTTCAAGAATATTTTATCACTTCATGTAGATCATATTTTGAACTGCTTATTATTCATTTAGAAAAAAACTCAAAACCGTGAACTCAGAATAAAATTATATCTTCAAGTAAATGTTTTGTTATTTCCATGTTATCGTACATTTTTTTTGTTTCTGTTCAAAAAATATTTGTACCCCTTTCAAATAACTGGTGATAATCTTATTATCTCTTATCTCCAAATATTTTCAAGCCTCAGATTTCCCAAAAGAGCTTCATTTTTTGGCATTAAATTTCTCCCACAAGGACTAGTTCCCTAAATAGAGAAAATTATGAGACACAATTTTCTACCATGAAAATGGGTCATTATAAAAAATATTTTCCTATATAATCATCACATTTCTATGTGCTTTAATAAAAATATAACAAACCTAAAAAGTGTGTTTATTCTTTTTTACTAAAATTCACATATATATTTTATATTCTCATACATCTAGATTATTCCAATATTAAATAATACAACTATTTTTAATTTCTAGTAATATCCCTTTTCATCCTCATTATAAGACATTATTAAAATCAATATATTATTTATCCTACTCTCAGGATAAAACAATAGTGTAGAGTTACTAATCTACTCAAACATTATATCTAAAAAATATTCCTGAAATAATGTATAATCAGATGAAGGTGTTTATTTGAACTTAATGGTGGCATAATGTCATCACAATGGTTTCCAGATTTAATATCTATAGCTTCTTCATTAAAAACATTAACATCATGAAAAATATAATTTTTCAGATAAAATATCTTAGAACATATAAAATTTAGGAACAATTCTCATCATTTTTTAACTCCCATAAAAAATAGATTGAATAATATTTTAAATGGGATGTATTGGATATTGAAGATCACTTATTACATCATCCATTCTTATTCCTTCAGAATAGATGATTTATTGAAATATTATTTTCTACATAATTTAAATTTTCATACATGTATATCTAATGAAAAATGCACATTGTAGATCCAAATAAATGGGAAAATATGATACGTTGGAAAGAAATAGGTACAGGGAGAAAAATTCCTATATGAATTTTCATACAAGGTTTGAATAATAGTACACATTAGAAATCAGTTATGTTGAGGCATTCAACTATGTTATAATTTTATGTATGTTTATTTATCTTATATAGAGTCATTATCATATATGTTTTTCTATAAACATGATGAATTATCTTATATTGACCAAAAATCTAATTTAGATTTAGTCTAAATGTTTTTTTCTCTTACATGAGTCTTCATGTTTCATAATTTTTCCCTATTCATAAATACTCATTTGTGAATTTAGAAAATAGTATCCTTCACTGTAATAGATTTACCACTGCTTTATAAATGAAAAAAATATAAAAAATATAATAATAATCAAGAAATTCAACTAATCAATGTTACTAAAAAAACATCAACGAGAAGGATGGAATGTAATGAAACTTTATAGAACATAAAAATACATTGGGTTTTTCAATACACCCATGATGTTTTTTCAAACAAACCTATCAACTATTTCACAACACTACTTAACATGAAACGTCAAACCACAACCTATATCTAAGATATGTATCTTGGAACCAAACCATAATAAAGTGCAGTGTTTTTGAGAAAATTTTATCCCTCGGTGGTGGAAATAATATATTCTAAAAGTTATATAAATGGGTCGCCATCAAATCATTAATAAAATATCACCATAAAAAACTACCCCATTCAACATAATCCAAAATTTTGGATTTCATGAAAGTGGCTATAATTCCCTACCACGAGATCCACTGAACTGGTGGTATGGGATGGAACAACACATTGTATAATGAATAACTCCCCATACACCAGAAGCTTGATTATGAACAAAAAATGTGGAATAGTGGTATTCTTATACCCACATACCAGATGTAATAAATTATAATGAAAAATGATTAAGATATAAACCAGGTCAAGAAATATCATTGAAAAATAGGGAAAGTGATAAGATAACTACTGTAGGAAATGCTACCCTAATGAATAATATTGTACATTTCACAATTGATCCCCCATGTGTGGATAAAATTCAATGGTAAAGAGAATTAGAAAACAAAAGGTAAACTCATCGCCATCTTGGTCTAAATTATTTCTTTACCTCCATGTCCATAACCCACTACGAGTATAGAATGTAAACCAATATAGCCATTAATACCAGAAATTTTCACAAACATATCCTTGAAATGTAGATATTATTCTTCTTGGTTACCCAAATTCCATGTAAACCCATGAAGGATGCAATAAAAAATTATTAGACCACCACCAATGATGTCCCTAATATAACAGTCTATAAGAGTTCATGCAGAAGTGGTTTTAATAAACAACTACTAGATTCGATGTTTAATAATTTAATAGTTTAACATTCTATATAAACTATATGTAAACACCACTAATGCCCGATATTTATTGTGAGACATAGTATTCATCTATACCCACTTAGACCATCACTAGGGAGCCCCTGATCATAGGGTCTACCATGTCCCAACTAGTTCTCAACTATTCAATTACAAAAATCATGGTTGTACCATATGAGGGATCACACAAAGCTCAAGCAGGTATCCCCTCATGACAAATCCCATTAGAAATCTCTACTAGGGGAGTAACACATGAAATTATACTAGTATGATCTTATAGTATTATCTTAAGGAATAATATTTTATATTCATATGCAATCCCTTATAAGAATTCTTGACTTACACCCAAATCATTCCAATCAACATAACCAAGAATAATTTGGGGAGCTATTCTCATGGAATTCACTAATATACTTTTCAAGAATCCTTGGATTTAATATATAGTATTCAAATTATATAGATGTTACCCAAATACAAAGGCGAGCTACCCAAAGTCATTCAAGATAAGTAATATTTTAAAACCCAATAGATCACTCAATGCATTCCATAACATTATACCTTTATGAATCCATGTGTTTCATCACACCATGGAATTTATAGGGGCCCCATAATGGAATCTAATGATTTGTCACAATAACATAAAAAATTAATGGTCTATATAGACCTTAATGAATCAAACAAATGAATTCCAACCCATCAACATATCAAGAGTCAAACATTTAATAATTATTTATTTTTTAAAAATCTGCTTTCCTACATAGAAATCAAACAATAACAAACTAAAAGATCATCTTAATGGATGGTTTCCACCAATCATAAATAAGAACCAAGCCATCTAGTAAACCCCATACGATTAAGAAAATAACTTACCTATTTAGTTTTTAATTATTACACTCAGTAAAATCTAATAATTCATTTTTAAATCTATATCTAATTTCATAAAGGGGTCCCTTTTTTTGTTTACCAAAAAATATACTAAATGTGGGTTCCAATTTTATTTAAAAAACTGATAGGTGTGAAATTCCATTTCAAATCCATAGAATCTACTCCCAACCCCTATTTAACCATTTCAATTACCTCCCCATAGAAAACATTCCTTTACAATAAAACATTATAAGACCAAATTCATTTATAATGTTCTCCAATAGGGGTTATCTTCCTATAGTACTAAGCATGGAATATTTCATTAAAAAGACAACAATACCCATTTAGAAAAATTACCATTAAAATTAGGTAAATATTTTTGAAGTTGACATGATTTCACATATTAGGAACTTGAACAAAATGCAAGAATATGGTATAATTTAATGGGACCACCAATCATAAGTTTACTGATGTCCACTCATCAAATATCGGTCCCCTATTTTTCCTAAAATGGGTGAAAATGAGAAATGAGACTAATGAATTAAAAATAGGGAATATTTGATGTAATCTTTGGGGGGAGAAATATAAAGAAAAAGAAACTAAGAATAATAAGATATGGGCATATATAATTTACTCAGGCTTGAAGTCATATCCATTAGAAGTTATATCAGACACAAGGTAGAGGATAACCACCAATGCGAGGAGAATTCTGTAGGTACAATATGATAGTTCTACTGAACAATTATGGACCAAAATAGTTTATTTGAGAGAGATATTGGGAGGCCCCAAATAAAATCATATTTATTACCCTCAATAAAAATCACCAAAAGGACACATGATTGCCAATAATGATCCCCAATATATAATATGAACCTCATTCCATGGACAAAAATATCTTTTAAGGGTATCTAAACCTTATAATTCGATTCTTAATTTTGAAGGAAAATTTATCTCCTATACTAATCAGAAAGGGTAGAATTATCATTTAGACTCAAAACCTGACCATACACCCACGACTTACAAACTCTCCATCATAGTACTTCTCATGGTTGAGAAGTCCTCATGGTCATCTAAAAAAATTATCCAACCTACATCAGCTATCTGTTCAATTATAAACAATCATGCTCCAATTTTCGAATACCTAATGTGTTTCAAAGATGAAACTGCCAATCAAATATACCAAGATTTATTCCTAATCCATCACACTTATTTATCATTGAAAACTAAGAAAATTATATAAGGATTCCATATAACACGAGACAACTATATGTCATCATCCGACTGAGTTACATGGTTTATGGTGCTCCCAACCATTGGATATAGCTCATGTGGACAGTTCAGAACCTTAACACCTTCCATTTTTGGAAATTAATTACTCATTATATGTGATTACCAATTAATCATAACTCAACAAACATAAGTTCATTTGAAAATTCTAGTACTAACCATTTTTTTTAAAATTAATCCAAAATGAAAATTTGTACAGTATTCAACCATAACCTAAAAATGTGAAATTTTCCAAAAAAAATTATCCATCTATAAAACAAAGTCTGTTGGATCCCCATAACCATGTCTGGTGTGGCATTTAACCAACCCCATAAAATTCCACACTATATCCTATGGTGGACCTTCTCATGTTGACTAGATTCAAAAGGTTTAGTTTCCACTACCACTTTGCTATCCCACTTTCGATCAGGATGCCTAGCTCTTATGGTATCCCGAAACATACCAACCTTGAAAATCATAGTCTGAACCTGACTCTAGATGTCATTTTTTATTAAAACCACAAATATCTAACTTAAGGATGCTCATATTCCACTTTTTACACACTATTATATTACTATATCATGATACATTTGTAATAAAAGGAACCTTAGTACCATCCAAACACATTGAGGTGAAAACTAGCATCTGATGTAATTCCACCATCAAACAATGACCACCTGAGCTATCCCCAGTTATCTACACAAAACACCAACATTATATCACACTAAACCAATATATCATCACCAATCCACACTAATCTATAAACAAATCCTCAAAATCCATTAAACTTCATAAGAATATTTTCCTCTAGCATTCCACTGAGGAATCCATATTATAATAAAGGCACATGCACACTTACATTAAGTACTATCACAACAATACATTGATTGATCAGACACTCCATAAACATTTTCCAATATGAGGGACACAAACTCAAAACCTACAAAAATCTCCCTACCAATGGATATACCTTTTCAGCAACCCACAAATTCAACACCCTAATCATAATATCTCACACTATTCCCATCACCAAACACAATGGTCAGAAGTGGCCCAACCCTCCCACTCCCAAGATCTAATCCATCTGTTGAATAGTATCTTCTTCCAGATCTTGAAACCCTATTCTCATTACCCTTAAAATTTCAACCAAGGTGAATATCACACCCTCAATAGACTATGGTGGTCTCCCACACAATATTTCATTCCTTACACTACTCTTAAATCAATGACTGCAATAGGTCCTGTATTTTCCATATGTTTGTTTCCCCTCTCTAGACATGACACATTCCTATTAAAATATTACTAGGATTGATCTCTAGGATCATATATTTCATAGTACATCGATCTAAGACAAACGAAAACCCATCACCAAGGTTTCTTTTCCTTCATCATTAAAACCTTGAGCATCCATGCCCACAATTCCTCATCAATGTCTTCTACCCTCATATCCTGCATGACCCTTAGATGATCCAAAACATGTTAGGAATAATGATAACAATCACACATTACTATGACACAATGAATTATAATAAACAAAAACTAATTCACCACATAATCACATTTCCCAAATCATGCTCCCATGAGTCCCATCACCTCCAAACCAGGATTACACATGAACACTATGGACCTTGATCACATGCAAGCTAGGCTTACACAACTGAGATGACCCATGTAATTCTCTTAAAAGGTAAGAATTTCACTTCTTCCAAGATAAATAAAAAACCTACCCCCATATAAAATCATCTCAAAACAACAATCATTTATCATTATTCTCCCAAAAATACTGGAAGAATACCACTAACTTGACAGTTAATGGCACTTGACCACTTCAGCCCTTTATCACCAACTTTGACTCCAAGAACTAGACCTGAGGTGTTTTCACCTTCAAAAAAATCAATGATATTACCTCATGTATTTCATAAACCCGATTTTTCCACATGTGAACTGAACCAAAACTTGATTATAGATTTAATTGCATCCTAGAAATGAGTGCTCACTCTTTAACTTCCTGATCTCAATTAGACCCAGTGGTTGCAACTCAACTGTAAATAGTTCACTGAATCTATGTTATCATTATATAATCCCTATGTCACTAGTCCAAGTCTCACATCCCTAACCTTAAAACAAGACATTCTCTTGTAATGTCACCTCTACTAACTAGAAGGATCAATGATTCCCTCTTATAGTTGGGTTGACAACCTACATGCATCAAAACCCAAAATTTGAACACCCATCATATTGGGAGCCTTTTTAAGAACCCCAAACTACTTACCTAGATGTAACTATATAACCCTATGACATCCACAATCAATATGGTTATACATTAAATATTCATTTTCTTTGAAACTAGCCTAAACACAAGGACCCTTCACCATGAGTTATCAAATGAAACTATATCACCACTTGAAACCGTAAAACATACTCCGAATAAACTATAAAATGAATATATCCCTACCTCAAACAACTATGTAATCTTAGAATATAAGTTAAACCTCTCTCACATGTTACCTTTGAATATTACAAGGCATAAACTCACTTAACATAAGTCATAACTAAAAGGCCACTAAAACTTACCACCCACCCCTACCCAAGACTCAAAAAATCAGTTCCTCCTAGAATGAAACTCATCCTTACCTCATGGTCACCCAAAATATATCATTCTATCACATAATTTATTGTTCTCAAAAACTAAGATCTTAGGATTATTCCCACTCACCCTCTTCATGGTTAATCCAAACAGTCCTGGCCTCTAAACCACCTAATCCCTTAAGGTTCACCATTTTTTCCAATATAAATTTTGAACTATTTACCATTTAACAAGGGATACAAAGTAGGGTTGAATAAATTGAATTCTGTTCAGAATATGTAGAGTAATAATATTTATAAGTTACTTACTATGATTTTATATAATTCAACTATCATTTTCTAGAATACACACATATTATAAGATATTTCTATTAAAATAATCCATTGAAACATTCCAGGGTTTATTGAGATTTTCAAATCCCCAAGGATTGATTCAATATGGTTTCATTGACTATATAACTAGGAATAAAATTTATAGGTTGTTTATTGGAACTCTATCTAAGAGACTCCATCATTTAATAATTCAATTAAAATTTCTAAAAGTTACAATTTCCTTTTATGAAGTAAAAAAACCAAATTTCCAAGGCTTTTTTACATAATGTTTCAATCACATTATATGAGGTGAAATTATTTTTAGGATGCGTACTGAAATTTTATCGAATCAATAACATCATCATTCTATTTTTATCTATATATACATTAATGATCATTCTAGGAATTTGTCAGGTAAGATTCCACAATTTCTCTTTATGGAAAACAACATATATATGTCGACGAAACTTTAAATATTATCCACCTTTTTACCAGTAGAAATATATACAACAAATATATATAAATCAAATAGATATAATTAGGAAAATATAATCACAAGGTAAAAAAACAACAATAAGAATTAATTAATCTTCTAAAACCCATGTCCCTAGTATGATGAATGCCACATGAATCCCTAAATAACAGAATGATTCATGAATATAGGTATGAACTTTATCCATATTTTTCCAATATCCAAAAATAACACATATCAAATCATCACTAATGAAGTTCCATATAAAATGTGAATGTTAAATACAACAGTAATAATGAATTTGAAAACAACAAGTCCCATCCCTAGAAACATAGGTTTTCCCCTATGTGTGGGATGATCACTCCCATACACGATCTCATTAATAAACCTCAACCCACAACTAGTGTCCTATCCACCATGAAAAAATGGAAAAATAAAAATAGACTTGAAACCATTTTGAAATTCTCCAACCTTGGATCTACTAAACTGATCCTCCAAGGTGATTTACCATATCACCATAAGCATGCCTCTCTATATTCCAAAGGCTCACAATTAGAAGCATGTTTCTATGAAGATATAGTTGGGATATTATGACCACATATCATAGTCAATAATGTAGTAGAAAAATAACAAATATAATAATTAGATCTACAACCATCATAAAAAAAGGGAAAGCACACAAAATACTTTTATTTCAAGTACTACCACAATGGTGAATGTTGTACATTACATAAATTATACCCTATGGGTGATTCACATAAAAAGGTAGAAAAGAATAAATAACACAAAGGGGACACTCACTTACTATGTGTTCCCGAGTCATGTCTAGTACTGACATCTATATCTCACACTAAACATGCCATATAAACTAAAACAACCATTATTTGTGAGATCTTTCCCAAACTTGTCCCGGGAATGCAGAGAGTTTTGTACTTTGGTACTTAAGTTCCATGGAGTCCCAAAAAGGGTGAAAGTAAAACTTAATAGGGTTCAACTAATTATTTCCCTAAAATAACAATTTTATGTGATTGAATACCAGAGTTCTATGAATAAATAAATATCAGTTTATCAGTTTATAAATTCACCAATTTCATATTAAATATGAAATGGAAATAAATAACTACTAATGACTGAGCTACAAAGTGACCCCAGACATCATTTTATACCAACTCCAACCATCATCAAAGAGTCTCTTATGAATGTGTCCACAATTTACTAACTAGTTCCCTAGTATATTACTATGGAATCTTTTTTTTTGAAACTTGCGGGATCCCACATGGCTCCACTGTGTATCCCATCAGGAAAATTACCATAAGGAATTCAAGGGAGGGGTAACTGTTGGAATTGATCTAATATAGGCTAACACTCTGAATTCAAGGAATTTACCTTGACATTTATATTCCTGATTAGATGGGAATTCGTAACTTACACCTACGTAATTACAATAAACATCACTAGGCCAAATATTAGGATCTCATCCTGCTGCATTCACCAAGGCACCTCACTTGAATCCACATATTTAATTCATGATGTCTGAATGATAAAGAAATTAATTAATTATATGTGGTATCTATCAAAAGTAAATCAAGATAATGAATAGAGAGGAATAATATTTCTCACTCAAGGAATTATATAACATTATACCCCTATGAATCCTAGGGTGTCATTTCACTGTGTCATTCCCATGAGTCCCCAAATTCTTTGAAAGGCTTCTTCATAATATCCCTCACATGTCTAGTTCTTTCAAGACCATGAGGAATACTCTCATGGAATTACAACCCATAACCATATCAAAAGTATTTTATTTAATAAATCTTTATTTGTCAAGTATTCAATTTCCAAAAAAGGATATTAATTAATAAGAAAATCCATGATCCTTTTCCTTGACTGTGACCATCAATTATCAATAAGATACAAACAAACCAATAAACCTTATCCTAGTAAAAAATGATTTACTTATTTCATTTTTAAAAATTACACACACTTCTAAAGGAAAAAATATTTTAAAAAACATTTCTCATTTCATAGAAGGCATCAATTTTTGTATTTACCAAAAACATCTACCTATGTGAGGTTCTAATTTTATTTCTAAATTTGATGGTTATGAAATCTAATTTAATAACCACAAGGTCACTTACCAAATCATCTTTGACTATTACAACTCACTCTCCATAAATATATTCCTTACGATCCTATAATGATACAAAATTAATTTCTATGGCGCTTCAATGGGATTCATTTATTAAGGCTATAAACCTGAAAAGGGGTATTAAAAATCGACAATCCATATTTTAAAAAATTAAATTTAAAATTTGATCAATGCCTGGGAAATTGACATGACCACAAATACTAGGAAAACAAATAAAAATATGAGACTATGAGTTAATTTAATAGAACCATATACCTTAATCAAAGAGATGTGTAGTCATCTTATATCACCTCCAATTCAAATTGAAATAGGAGAAAATAAGAAACTAGGGAAATTCCATAAAAATTGTGAATATTATACATAATCGACAAGATGTATATTGATATTTAAAGAAACTAATAATTAAAGGTAATTAATAGTTATAATTTTTTCATTCTTGTAATCATATCTAGTTGAAGTGAAATTAGACATTGGATTGTGGAGAAACACCGATGGGAGAGGCCTACTAGACATTCGAGGACCAAAATTATAGCAAATAGGGATATGGGAGGCCCTATGTAAAATGAAAAGTAACCCCTCATTAAAAATATCCCAGGGGTCCATTAGCTAGTATGTGGTCATCCACTGACTAAACGGTGTGACCAGTAGGGATGTTAGGCTTCGGGAAAGGCCATCTGCTTGCCGATGTCTACTTCAACCACCCAACCAATCATATCTTACATCTAGATACCAAATGAACTATTGATATATTATTAAAACATTATTACACATAGAAAATTTATCTTATAAGATATTCTAACCCTAAGATTTTAGTTCTGTAAATTTATGTAAAATCAAACCCATCCACTAATCAAAAAGGCCAAAATTCTCACTAAGAATCATGACTCGTCCTTACACCTGAGGCTTACAGTGACCAATCATCCTTCTTTCAACTATTCAATTAACTATTAACATAGAGTCGTGTCAACTTATATCCCAAATTTTAAACATAATCTGAATACCATGGGGGGGGGGAATGGAGTTCAATAAATCCACAATTAAGGGGTAAATGATAACATGTAATTTCTACCTAAATTTTTTTCTCTAGGAATAAATTAAGTAAAGATATCAAAAAATTAATATTTTATAAAAATATGTTAAGTTTTAATCCCACCAATAGCCAACTTTTCATTTATAAAGTGATATTGAATTCCATTGTCTTTTTTATAGATAATATTGAATTGGATTTTTAGATAGATCAACAGTACTCTGATTATTACAGAATATTATTAAGGTATTTTTAACATAAAACACAAAATTAGTAAGATATATATATATATATATATAAATAACATATGTTATTTCGTGTGTTGAAGGCACATATTCAGATTCCATTATACTCAACATCCATGAGTGTTTTCTCTTCATGTACCAGTTCACAAAACCATCTCTATAAAATAAAACACCACATGAAGTCAATCTCTCGATGGTATAGTCACCAGAATAGTCTGCATTAGTGTAAAAAAGAAATCAAAGATCATTACTATATATATATAAACCATTCCATATTCAATTTATGTTTTCACATACCTCATGAATATATTTTTTTTCAATAATCTGTGATTTTTTTTGAGTCAATGTGATTTCATGTACACAAGATCGCAACGTAATAAATGTACAGTTTAGAATTTGTAAAAAATAACTAGACACCAACTACAATTTCAAATTAATTATGATGAAACATGGTCCCTTATGAATCTATAAAAAATTTAATTCTAATTAAAATAGTTTTAGAATTCTCCCTAACCTCATTCATTCCAAATTTTTATGACAATTCTCAACCATTTTTTTCAAGGGATTGAATGATATAGCCATATTTTTTCTCAATATTTAATCCAAGAAAATAATTCCACTCTCCATGCATAGAAAAATAAAAAATAATCTTTATCTAAATATAAAATTCCTCACACATGTATTTTTTCATTGGAAAAAATTATATCATCCTTAGAGAAAATTAATATCAATGTACTTATGAGAATTTATTTTATATAAAAATTGTAGACAACAATTCAATTAGAAAATCCAATTTTTATTAAGTTGTTATCAATATTAGATTATAATGATATAGGTGCCTATTTAATTCCATACAATTATATTTTTATTCTATATAACATATTCCCATCATGATCATGAATGAATTCATCTTTTCTCTCAATAAATACTTCTTCCTCAAGTTCACCATTTATAAATACCGACTTCACATCCATATGATAAATTTTTCAGAGTTTATATGTAGTAAATTTCAAAAAAATCCATATATTTACAAGACTAAAAATTGGATAACATTTTTAATCAAAATAAATTCTTTTAATCCATGAACACCCATTGTAAACTAGTCTTTTTTGGTTTCTTATGAATTAACCATTCCCATTCATTTTATTTCAAAAAACTGATTTTTTCCAATTTTATTTCTACCTTTTGGTTTAGGAAAAATTTTCTATATGAAGTTATACTCTTTATTATTGATAAATTCATTCATATGTTGAACCCAATCTCCATGTTCAATTGATTCAACAACTATTCTTCATTCAATTTTTGATATTAGAGCTACAAGATTCTCAACTCTTATTGATCTTTATGGTTAAATGGTTCATTCTCATTTTAATTATATTTCCATTTCTATGTGTATTTTAAGTCACTAAAATTTAATATGGAAACAAAAAGTATCATACTCATCATCACTAGTATTTTCTGAGTCAAAATAAGTAGTTTCTTGTGTTATTTCAATCACTTTACTAGTAATAATTTTTAAGATATGGTCATTATCTTGTTCTGATATATTGAAAACTACTTGTACAATTTGGATTATTTTTTCTATATTGTCATATATTTTCACGTAAAAAATATAAAACATTTTAATAAAACCCTTTTTATAAAATTTATATCTATTTATAATTATAGATATCCCATAAATTCAACCTCATTAGATTTTCTTAAAACTTACCCAGCTTATTATATTTGATTTTTATATAACATGGACAACCAAAAACTTTTATGTAGATTATTGTATTCTTCTTCTAGTACTAAATTTAATATGGTGTAGCATTTTTCAAAGCTCTCAAGAGTTATATATTCTAAGTGTGTTAATTAGTACACATAACTTATCTCCATAATTAATTGGATATTTTTTTAATATGCATAGATATACCCATTTATACTCTGATAGTTTTATTTCTTTCTGAAATACTACATTTTTTGGGTGTATATGGTGTTCTATATTGATTATTGATTATATGATTGGAAGGGTATTCCTCAAATGCATTACAAGTGTATTCATTAATATTATTATATCTTAGTTTTTGATTAAAAATCCTAATTCATTTTAATACTATATAGTATAAATTTTAAAAATCTCAAAAGAAAAAAATACCCTCCAAAGAAATTAACACATACCATTGGAGTGTAATAGTCTATGAATGTAATGAAATAAATATCACTACAGGAATTACTTTTCCTTATTGAAATAAAAATATATATATTTATGAATATGTCTAATGGTATTGTAGACTTAATACCCCAACTCTTATGTGATTTTTATAATAATTTAACTTTAACAAATTTTCTACAAAACCATTAATATTTTAATTTCTTAATACCCCAATTCCTTTTATTAATATTTTTTGAATATCAGTACATTCCCATCATTAAAACGATGTCCAAAACCTAAGAAAAGTTTCTTTTTTCTTAACAAATAAATAATATCATTAGAGTTAAATGTCTAATTTTCAATTTGAGAATAAAAAATTCCCTAAATTTTTAATGAACAATCATTTGCAAATGTCATATCACATCCATCTTGTTTATTAATTTTTTTTAATATTATTATATCACATGTATTGTGGGAGTAACACCCCTATCAATTATTCATTACTTTTTGTTCCATATTTCATTAATATAATCATTTTTAAAGAAGGAATTTTTATCATTAGGAACCTATATGATCTTTTATTTCTCAATAAGAGGAATCTAAATGGGGTAAATTTAACTAATGTTTTCATCATTGTGACCTTGTTTGTCACGTACTCCAATCACTACTTTAAGGATTTAAAATATTTCTTTTTTTTCATATAAGAATTATTGTTAATTTCTACAAGATTTATTCTTGTATAATATTAATTATCCTTGGGATTTCTTCCCCTAACATCCTCTACTATAAAAGGGAATGGAATATTGTACCATAATGTATAGGATTTTTCCCAAACACTCCGAAACACCATTAGTACTCTTGAATCCTGAATCTATTTGGTTTATAAAATTTATTTTTGTTGAATTGTCAATATTTTATTTCATATTGTGTATTTTTATTCAATTTTTTTTTATTTGGTAAAAAAATCCCTTCTAGAGTATATTCATTATTAAACTGAAGTGGAAAAGTATTTATTCACAATGTTCTTGTCCCTTTCAAGATATGTTTTTTAGTCATAAGTGAATACTAGATTACAAATATATTTACTAGGTGAATTTGTTACATGATTTTTATGCATGATCTCTCAACTGATTTTGACAATTCACGTCCAGTTAAAAATAGTTTTTGAAGTCCCCCATTAACATCTTCAGTTCAATCTATAATTCCAGATACATTGATTAGGTATTTGCTAATTTATCTTCTTTTAATTTTTTTTTCTTTTTGATCCCTTATCATTTTTTCATATTCAAAAGTATTCACCTCAAATTTATTAATCTCATAAACTAGGGGTTCTTATTTGTTTTCATAATATTTTTTATTGAATTATCTTCTTGTTTTTTCTTTGTATTTTTAATTTATTTATTGAGCATGGGTTTCTACCCATTACAATACTCATCATCATTGATTGAGTTGGTTTAAAATGTAGTTTGTTCTAAACAATCCTCATCACTGTCTGAAGTGTCAAAACCTTTTTCAACATGAGATATGAAGTTGTTGAATTTCTAAAAAAGAATCACATTAATCTTAACTGCATGATAATTTACAAAAATCTTATTATTTATTGAGAAGGTTTATTCTCTTACATCTAGATAATAATTTACTACTTTTTTATCCTTGAAGAAATATCTTGAACTTTTATTCTACTTCAATTTATAACGTATCTCAACAATTTTATATTTTTAATCTAATTCCATATTTCTAGGGTATATATGATAAATATCTATATTCAATTACATTTGTATCATCTAAGAGGATATTTTCCATTCCATTTATTTTTCCTTTTTTAATCATTTTTAGATGAGAGAAATGATTCTTTAAAATTATCAATAATCCTATTCATTTATTGGATCACATGAATATGAACTATTAACATGTTATTTCACAGTTTCTCATAGTCTCAAATTCCATTTAATCATTTACTTTTTTCTTAAAAGATATAATTTTTCTCAACTCATAAGCTGTGATAATGTTATGCACGTTATCCAAGGAAATATCCTCTGTATCTTCCAGAGATTAAATAATAAGATCAAACTTATTATTAAACTTCTTCAGGGGATTTTTCACAATTTTAGAGTCTTTATGTTTTTCACCAAATCCTTAGATATTACAAATAACATCATTCACCTATATTATGTAATTATGAGTTTTTTCTTCCTTATCCATCTTGTTGACATTAAACGTTCTCCTCCAAATTTATAGCTTATCTTCTTTGACATTCACATTCATGTCATAGGTAATTTAAATCTTCTATTCGATTTAATTAACAATTTTAAGTCCCATCACTTTTTTAACCTTTTTTGACATTGATATAATAATATATTTATTTTATTTTCCATCATTTTCTATATTTTTTTATTAGTTTGGTTCGTTTGGTGAATGCCCTTAAATGGGTTAAAAATCAACGATAATAACATCTCAAACATATAAGCTAAGTGATATAAGATATAGATACATTACTCTATTCCAAACTGATAATTTTTTTACATATAAAGGAGGAACAACCCTATTATTCATAGAATTATGATTTTCTATTATAAGAACCTGAATGAATCAAATAGATGGAAGGGGATCTGATACCAGTTATAGTGACCAAGATTAGATTTATCTACTATGAATAGGGAATGAATATATAGAAGAAATTTTTTTAAAACATAATTATTAAAATAATCCCTTAAAATATGTGGATATTTGAATCACTCAAGAAGAGAGTGTCAACATCACACATATTTAAAAAATTAATGGACAATAAACCCAAATATTTTTACAAGGTTCACCCCTTCCATGATAAATATCTCCTGGTCCTAGTTTTTTTCTACTAGAAACCATGAATTCATAAATATAATCACAACTCATTAAAATATTATAGTGATGGAATAGATTCACAATTTTTGTGTCTAATGTCACACTATGTGTGTCTAGAGTCACACATGATGACCAAAATTCACACTACCTCTATAGAGGATATGTAACCAAGATGAGATAGATCTTATTGAATTCTTGGATTCTTTAACAACCGTAGAAATATATCTCCCTTATTGAGCCTTTATAAGTATTGAAAAACTAATTCCTGATTTATGAATAGATGATGTAAAAAAAATTCTTATTTATTTCTCATAAACACAACCCTATGAACACAGTAAACAATTAGATATTTATATGAATTAAGCCTTCGTTCCATGATCTCACACATTTTTTGGTTTCTACTCAATAATTCCACACAACCTATGAATAGTAATGGTGATAACCTTATTATCTATTATATAACGTTATTGGGAATCCATAGATCTACCAAATGAAATTCATTTATGAGAATTGAATTAGTCCCATAGAGATATAGCCTGCTAAATGAAAGAATAATGAGACCAACTTTTTATACCACCGAAAAGGCTAATTATAAAAATAATTATTATGGAAACATCAATTAACTATGTGTGTTTTCAAAATATCTCAAATGAAAAAGTTATTTTTAACTTGACTTACTCATATTCTATTCTTCATGGTATCTTATCAACTCCTTAGCTTCTTTTAATATTCATACATATCTCAATTATTAATTTATAATAATATCTATTTTGATACTCCTGTTTGAACATTATTGATATCACCATCATCTTAAACCATATCTCATGATATCAAAATAGTAAAAATTTACTCTACAACTCAAAATTTTCCCACTCAAAACCCAGATTAAAACATTACATAATTAACTATAAGTCATTATTTGAACGTAGAAGTGACACCACATAATCCCAATGATGTAAAAATTTAATATATAGAGTTTTTTATTCATATATTCATTTTTGAGAAAAACATCATATTTTAAGATTAAAATTATCAAAACATAAATCATATATGAATTCTTTTCATCATTTAGAAATATTACATTAAAAAGATTAAATAAAATTTTTTATGTGAGTTTATGGATTTTTACGACCGGATCATTCAACTTCGAGGATGATTCATCAGGAACACATGAATTCTAGAAATATTAGTTTTTATATAGGTAAAATTTTCATATGCGGTTGTATAATATAAAATCCTTTAGAAATAGTAAGTGTAGAGGACTAGTTTTTTACTTATATAATTTTGAAATATTTCTAAATATTATTATATTTCTTGGAGATGAGATGTTGTGAGATTTTGAGGCCCCGTGTTCCCATAATTAAATCTATAAAAATATTAAAAATATTTTATATTGTGAGTGTTTGAATAATTAAATAAAATAGTATAAAACTTAAATGGGTGATCAGATTGGAAATCTAAGACCATGGTTGGGTTCATAATAGGTTTTTCCTTAGGCAAGAAATAAAATGAGTTGGAACGAGATGTTTGGACCCCTCGCTAGTTGGAGGTGAGTTTAAGGGGATAAATAATTAATTAATTTCATTAAGTAAATGAATGATTAATTATGTGAGGATCATTAAATATCTCAATATAGAGATTTTACAGGGTTTTGATAACCCTGACCTCTTCCAATAGTTACTACCATATTCTCCTCTTTGTTGGTGAATGAAGAACAAGAAACGAAGAATGTAGAACCTTGGATTCAGTGCAGATTGAAGCACATCATACCCAACAACTCCTTTTGAACCCATAGGAAAACACGTTCTCCACCAACAATAGATCCAAGTGATGGTCAAACTCGTATTTGGTGTTTTTATGCTTTTGATTTAATATATGATCATGTTGAATATTTATTCTTCAATTTGTACCCCCATTTCATGATCATAATTGAAAAAACATACTATTCACAAATTTTTCATCTACACCGGATGCTCATTCTTGATCAGTTGGAAAAAAATGCTTGGCCAATGATCCAAACCCGTGCTTATAGTTCTTTTATCCATCAAATATTTGTGCTCCTTGATAGTGAAAACCTTTGTTTCCCAACTCGAAAATTTCCAGGAGACTAGAACTCAATTAGGCAACCAGATTCTAGACAGATTTTTCAAATGGTGAAAGAATCGTTTGAAAGGATTATATCCAAAAATGGCATGATGCAAGGATGAAGAATCCATAGGCTTCACGACAATCCAATGAGGATTGAAGCTTTAGTGGCGTGCAGAAGATCCTACAAAACCCTTATTTATAAATGATGCCAATTCATAAAGAACGATGCCAAAATCCAATGATATTTTCTATGATTTGAATTTTTTAGACCAGATTTAGGCATCCTTAGCTGTGATTAGAGCATATTTGGAAGCGATGCCTGAAAATCAGAGAAACCTTAACGTTTATGAAAGAACCCAACTACAAACCAGGTACCATATAAAGACATGGTGTGAAGCCTCCCTCAATGGGGACTCTTTAGATTCATGTTAGTTAAATAGAACATAGTGTGTACCCCCTTGACACACCGTTTATCCTCCTTCCCATGTGAAAAATCCATATAAAGGACCACATGGTTAGCTAACATGGCCCGATCTCTAGATAGGTGGGACACATCGTGTATTCCACCTACATAGCTTGTAACCTGACAGAGATGGGACAATGTACTGACGAGAAGGCACAACCAAGAAGTGGAGAAGGACCACACATCGTGAGGTTCCCTTACACATGATGTCCTTATTGGGATCTTCCGAGAAATCTTTAAACCCTCTTATCTCCTCTATTTCGAATTGGATTTTTTTGTGATATGTCTATCCTGATTTTTTTTCTGTGTAGAATGCAATGGTCCACTATGAATATTATTATGAGATACGAAATAAATTTTTTGATTTAGAATTACGGGAGATAATTTATGATGACTAAATCATTTGGGTAGGCTTACTAGACATGTTTCGGGATCAACCTTTAGATGGGATGGACTGTGTAGTCCCTAATGATTTCTTCCAAACCCTATAGTTGGGTGGGGAAGTGTAGTCCTTGATGATTCTGAGTTACCCACCAGTAAGATCTGGGTTGTGGGGTTCCTCGATATTCCTAGATGACCAACCATCCATGCTGGGCTGTGTAGTCCCCAATAACCTTCCAGGTGTGACCCTTCTGCCGGGCATGACAGCGACATCCCCCTGAAGACTCATGGGATTACCCTCCAGTAGTGTATTTGAAGTGGAATTTCCTAGTTACTGTATGGAGTGATACTTTACAGTAGTACTAGATAGTTTTGTTCCTTTGGGTCTATCAGAGAATACCCTTGATGGTGTGACATAATGGCGAGGTGTGGTTCAACATAACTTTGGACTCACAAGGAAGAGGGGTGCTTTCCCCACCAAGAAGAATTACTGTGACACGATCTTAAAATGTGAGAGTGATTCAATGCCATCCAAATTGGATAGAATAGAGGTGTGGTGATTTTATCCCATTTTAATTTGTCCTCTTGGGAAGATGTATGAGGTTCTAGGCATCACGGTCGGTTTTACATGGAATTGTCGGCTACTCACTTTTGTGGGTTGAGCTGTGAGATGGAGATCCCCTTACTCTCTCATTTGGGATTGTTTATCTATGAATATATATATATATATATATATATATATATATATATATATCCTATTAAATCACCTACTCCTTGGGTCTTGGTTACTCTCCATCAAGGAGAGGTGAAGACACACGGGGTATGCCACATGCTTTCCATGTCAAGCTTCTCATGGTTGGAAAAGTCTACTCTCTAGCTATAAGTAGAGAAGCCTTGATGAGGAGTTCATCTCCACACCATTTCTATCAACATGTGTTTTGATGAGTCTACCTTCGCTCTCTTTTTGGATTGAGATGTTCTCTTTCTATTCACTTTTACTGTACGTTGTTCTCTCTACTACTTTTTTTATGTGTATCTCTTACTGCTCCCCCATAAATTTTTGGGGATTTCTACTTGGTATGTATGTACTCACCCATACATGGGATTTGACCAACAAGCTTCATGTATTTTGAAGAGGTCGTACAAGTTGATCGTGATTTCAAAAGAGCTTAGGGATACAGGCTATGTGGACCACTTAAAGTGGTGAGAGTTGGGATTCCGAAGCATGGATATCTTAAATGTCACTCTTTTTCAATTTCTATTAGGTTGGGATATGATTCTAGTTTGGGTGTGTGTGTTTTTCCTTTTAATTTTTATTTTACCCTACTGTACTCTTATACCATCTAGAGGTTCTTGCAGGTTTATTTTACTTCATAGCAGTTTTCACTTTATCTACTTTTCCTCTTCACTTTTGCATTGAGTGGATTGTGTGCATGTGTATGAGTTTTAGAAAATGTCCTCCATGAGTTTTTTCTTTCTTTAGCACTTTTCTCTAACCCCTGGCCTTTGTAGGTGGGATTGGGTTAGTTGCGTCTTGAGGCCGTGCTTAGGTCGGTTCATGACAGAGTGGTATCTGAGATAGTTTGAACCTTGGTACATTGTTTGGACATTTCCCTAAAAATGTATTGTTTGGGTTTAAGGAAACAATGTCAAAGGTTCTCAAGAGTGGCTATTAGGTCAGGGAGTCCAGTGATGGTGTGGGAAGCTAACATAGACATTCACCAGGACCCTAGTTACCTGCGTGTCTACTCGGCACCCTAAGACATTTGTTACATGGATCAATGATACATGAATAATATAGTGCTAATTATTTGACTATACTTCTTGATTCATCTTCACAATGTCTTTATATATATATACACACACACACACATATATATATATATATATTCTCATAAGATAGAGGTACTCCTTGATAATTTTCAAGATTCCTTCCGATGACAGCCATCCATGATACCAGCTCCAGTTCATGGTGATGGCACCATGAGGGATGAGGCATCATGCCATAGTTCATCTAGTGATACCCTCCCTCCTGATGGGCATGTAGTGTCACTCCAACCCATTGAGTAGTAGATAGTCGATGTAGAGAAGGTTGAGGATAGGTGAAGGCCTAACATCCTCAGTGAGTTCCAGTTCCAGAGACTACTAAGGTTCCTCTGCAAGCCCGATCTAAGGCATTAGAGGATTAGAGAGAGCTAGAGGTCTATTTCATCGAGATTGCTTAGAAAATGGTAGATCATATGGTGGATTTAAAAGAAAGTATTTTCCAAGGAGCAGTTAGGCTATGGTGGAGTTTATTTACTCAGATGCACGATGAGTCGACACTCTCAGGGGATGACTTCCATCATCTCTTTTGTGAAAAGTAATACCCATAAAGCCTATGCTCCATTCAGAATCATGAGCTTCTGTAGCTTCATCATTGAGGGATGATATTTTAAGAGTATGTGGTGAACATAAAATACCTTACATGCTACTTCCTTGACAAGATCATCTTTGGCTACTTCAATGCACATATGTTCGAGAAGGGACACCGTAGATGGATCTGTGCTAGCATGGTGCCATTATGCATCCCCACATATGTTGGGGTCTTTGAGTGGAAACTTGTTATAGAGATATTCCTAATAGAGGGATTTTAGATATCTGGAGCTAGTGGTAGGACAAATAGAGATGAGACATCAGAATAATTAAGAAAACTCCACATATATTTGAATAAGATACCCTTTCATTAACAAACTCAGAGACATGTGTGTGGCATAAAGGGTTAACATAGAGCATTAGGGAAACTCAGAGAGGGAAAATTATATATTTATTAAGGGTGTGGTCGCACGGCATGAGATCGACTATCTATTTGTGATGAGCTTACCAGATGGTAAGCAGATGGACCACCATGACAGAGACAGTGCAATGATCAGGGATTTCCCAGGAAGGGATAAGTTGGTACCCTAGGAGTTGGATCTGGAAGAGGAGAAGTATGAGCTATAGGTGAGGGATGATGATATCGGGTTCTTACACCACCACCACTAGGTGACCCACATTAGGATAAGGGAGCTGTAGGCTGGGTCTATGGGCTATTACAGGATTTGGACCTCTATGATCTTGCTATGCACGAGATGATTTGAGGTACAATATTTGTTTACTTTAATCTTTCCTAAGTGTTAGTAGACATAGTTTATATCCACTATTCTATCTCTCAACTTTTGGTGTGGGAGTTAGAGCTCCCAAAAGAGACTTTAGTACAATTGCTATGCCTTGAGTTTCCTATAGGGAACAATTACCCAGTATCTTTCATCTGCCGGTTGTGTGAGCTATCACTTCGAGGAGAGAGGTTCACAAGGGACCTACTAGTCATCACAATGGACCCCTAACATGTTATCCTTGTAATGGATTGTCTTTATATGGTCTGATACTTGATTTACTATTACCATAGGCTAATCAAATGTCTACACATTGAGGAAAATAGGATCTCCTCTATCGGCATGAGAGACCTCATATCTGGATGAACAAGAGATGTGAGCATGGGGTTACCACATATTACTCATCATCAAGTGAGTATGAAACATAGTGCATCAGACTCTTTAGGTGTCTGTTTTCTGTTAGTCGGGGAGGATTATATGGACGTCTTTCTCGAAGATGTTTGAGGACTACCTTCGAGGAAGGAGTTGGAGTTTTGCATAAACTTGCAATCGGGGACTGCTCTGATATCTCATTTAGCATATCATATGGAACCCCTTAAGCTCTGAGAGTTAAGGTTATAGTTAGAGGAACATGTGATAAAGGATTCATTAGACCCAATGTGTCCCCTTAGGTACCTCCAGTTCTATGTGTGAATATGTCAGATGGGATCCAAGAACACTTTGTAGATTATCATAACCTGAACTAGGCCATAATAAAAAACAAGTTCCCCTTGATGAGGATTGAAGAACACTTTGATAAGATGGGAGGTGTGAAATGGTTTTATAAGATCTATCTCATGTCTAGATATTAATAGTTTCTGGTTCATGTGGATGATGTTATTAATTTTACTTTTTTGATGTTGATATTGTCATTATGAGTTCCTAACGATTCCTTTCGGTGTAAAAAATGCCCCCACAATTTTCATGGCTTTGATGAACCAGATCTTATAGCCTTACATGGACTAATTTTTCATTACCTTCATCGATGACATACTCTTCTACACTATGATGGGGGAGGAGCATGGAGAGCATTTGAGGATGGTCCTTGATTTACTATAGAAGCACCATATTTATGAAAATCTATCAAAATTCCAGTTTTTGATATAGGAGGATCACTTTCTAGTGCATGTCATTTCCAAAAAAAGTTTATCCATGGATTTGAAAAAATCAAATTAGTTATTTCTTGGGAGCCACACAAGAATGTGTCAAAGGTGTGAATATTTCTTGTCTTAACGGGTTACTACATGTGATTTAAGGAAGACATCTCCAGAATCACATCCCCTTTGAACAATTTGACATGGAAGGGACAACTGTTTATCTAGTTTGATTAGTGCTATAAGGTCTTCAAGGAGTTGAGGTAGAGGTAGATGAGTGACCCAATTTTGAGACTACTAGAGGAAGGATTTGAGTTTATGGTGTATTATGATGCCTTAGGATCTAGGATTGGTTGCATGTTGATGCAATGATAGGTGGCCATCACATAAGGTTTGAGGTAGTTGAGGCCCTGTGATCCGAATTATGCAACTGAAGATATAGTGCTCGCATGGATGGTTTTTTCATTGAGGATATAGAGTAACTACCTTTTGATATAAAACTTTGTGGTATACTTAGACTACAAAAGTCTTAGGTACATCATCACATAGAGAGACCTAAACCGGAGGCAGTGACAGGGGGTTTGAGTTTCTGTAGAACTATGACTTTGAGATTGTATACACTCTAGGTAAGGGTAAAATTGTTTGATATTCCATTATCAAGAAGTCCTAGGCTCACCATGTAAGGGATGATTCAGAATAGTTTGCTTTTATATAGATGACCTTGGTGGAGCATGATGGTAATGTTTTCTTATAGTCAACAGTGTTAACACCTTCTCTCCTTGATCATGTGAAAGAGTCTCTGCTAGGGGATATAGACAAAAAAGTTTTGTGTGATTAGATATCCATAGGTGATGCACTATATGGATATTCTAAAGGAATAAATCACAAGATCTTGTTTGAGGGGTGAAAAATGGCTTCAGTCGCATTTCAAGAAGAGGTGATGTAGGAGTTCCAAACCTCTCCCTTATATATACATCCTAGAATGGGGAAGATTTACAGGGAACTACAACAATAGTTTTGGAGGTCTGACATGAGTTGACGACTATCTGAGTTCATCCCACGATGCCTTAGCTGTCATTAGGTGAAGGCCAAACATCATGTTTTGGCAGTTTTGTTTTTGCCTATTGATATTTTGGAGTGGAAATGGGTAGTCATATACATGGAGTTTTCAGGGGGAATCCATGTATAGAGAAGGAACCTGACACCATTTGGGTGATAGTAGACCAACTCGCAAAGTCAACATAGTTCCTTTCCATGGGGGATAAATTTTAGGTGGATAGGTTTTGGAAGCTATATTAATGAGATATCCTCCACTGTCATGGGGTCCCCTCGATGATTTTCTTTGATCATGACGCGTGTTTTATGTCACAATTGTGGAGAGTCTTGCAGGATACATTCGAGACTGATCTGGTGATGAGTGTATCCTTTCACCCCCTAGATTGATGAGTAGACTAAGTTCACTATCCAGGTTTTAGAGGATATGATGAGGGCCTACATGTTGATTTTCAAAGAGAGCTGGGAGGATCACCTTCCATTAGTGGAGTTTTTGTAAAACAATATCCACTACCCTACAATCAACATGGAACCTTTCGAGGGCTTGTATGGGATAACATGGGTGCCATCCTTGTGTTGGAAATAGATTAGAGATTCATCTATTATGGGCCTAGAGAAGGAGTAGGGAATGACTGAGAAAGTGAAAAGCATTCGTGAATGGATGAAGACAACCCAGGGAAGATAGATGTCCTTACACAGATCACCATTGTATCCCCTTGGATTTCGGGTAGGTAGGACACTTCTTCACGAGAGTCTCCCAATGATGTGGGATGTAGAGGTTCAGCCGTGGAGGCAAGCTATCCACCAGGTTCATCAGGCTGTTATAGACAGTGCAGAGGGTTTGAGAGGTTTTCTATCACATCATTTAACCCCCAAAGTTGGAGAGGGTGCACGATATTTTCCACATGTCACAGCTAAAGAGATAAGTGAATAACCCCACATACATCATTGATTAGGGAGAGTTGTACATCGAGGATGGATCCAACTTCATGGAGCTCTCTGTGGCCATTGAGGTTATAAATTAGCGGACCTCGCGAGGATGATAAATCCCTTTATTTCGGGTACTGTGGCATCACAGAAACATGCAGGATGGTACCTAGGAGTAGGAGATCCTGATTTCGGCTTAGTATCTCATGGTTTTTTCTTAGTTTTTTTGAGGAAAAAAATCTTGATTGCGGAAATGGTGTAAAAACCTGGTTTTTTCCTTATAAGACTTTGAAATATTTCAATATATTATTCTAGAGCTAGGCCCCGAGACACCTTGTAATTCCAAGGCCAGGTGTGCCCAAAATAATATCTTCAAATATATGAAATATATTTTATATTTCCTTCACATGTAAAATTAAGGAAACCATGAAAACTCTTAAATGAGTGATCAAATAAGAAATGTGAGACTATGGTTGGGTGCGGAACATGGTGATTTCCCAAGGCCCGAAATAAAAATAGTCTGTGTGGGATGTTCCAAACCCTTTCTCATTATCATTGCATTTAATTGGTTAAATAATAAATTTTTATAAGTAATTATATGCGTGATTTAATAATTAGGATATTTAAATATATTTTTTTAGAGATTTTCTAGGGTTTTAAAAACCCTAAGCTCTACGAAAAGTTATTCCCTTCTAATCCTCCCCATCAGAGATTGAAGAATGAGATATGATGAATGAAAAACCTCTAATTCAGTGTGGGTTGAATCATAGAGAATACATCGACTCCTACCAAACACATTACCATGTGCGTTATTCACCAACAATCAATCTATGTAGAGGTTGGAATCTTATTTTTTTTTGTTTTTAAGCCCTGGAATAAATGCTCGAGCATGTTGAATATTGATTCTCTAATATGCACCCCCTTTTCAATATCCTAATTATTGAAAAAAACCATTTATCAATTTTTTATATAAACCAAATTCTTATTCTTGATTGGAAGGCCACCAAATCTTGGTCAACAATCATAACCCTTGCTTATGGTGATTTTATCTCTCAAATCATCATGTTATTTGCCAGAGGAACCCTCTGGTTCCTATCTCGACAATTACCCAGAAACCTGAGCTCAATCCAGCACCAGGATTCGGGGTGAATTTTCAAAATAGAAACATAATCACAAGAAAGTCTTAGATCGAGAAAAGGAACAATTCTAGTATGAATAATCTGTAAGATTTTTGATAATTTGATGAGGATCGAAGTCATGGAAGCGTGCAAAAGATTCAGTCAAACCCTTATTTCTAAATGAGTCTAATTCATGATGAAGTAGAAGAAATCCCATTATATTTGGCATGATTCAAGGTTCTCATAGTATATTTTGGCATCCTTGTCTATGGTTGGAGAAGATTTGGAAGCAGTGACAGAAAATTGGAGAAACCGTAGAGTTTTTGGAAAAACCCGGCTACACACCGTGTACCCATAAGAACAAATGGCGTGTATCCTCCTTTAATGGTGGTTCATGGGTTTCATTTTAGTTGAAGAGGATATATTGTGTACCCCCTTGACATGCCATGTATCCCTCTTACCATGTGAATAGGACGTGTGAAGGACCACATGTTTGGTGGACCCTTCCAGATCCCTGGATAGGTGGGACATGCCATGTAGTCCACTCACACGGTGTGTAAGCCTACAAAGACAAGACCTATGTACCAGCCAGAAGATAGGACCTGGAAGTTGAGAAGGACCACATGACATGTGGGGCCCATACACACCATGTTCTTATTGGTCTCTTTTGAGTGATCTTTAAACACTTGTATCTACTTTGTTTGGAATTGTATTTTTCCCTATGAGATACATATCCTATTTTTTTCTATGTAGAATGTGATGGTGAACTCAGAAGCAGATTTTGAGATAAGACTTGAATGTTCTGGGCTGGAATGCATAAATATGACACTCGATGACAATAGCGATCATGATGTACTACCAGAGCAGTTTCGGGATGACCCTCCAGTTGGGATGGGTACTGTAGTCCCTGATGATTCTAGGATAACCCTATTGCTAGGATGGGAAGTGTAGTCCCCAATGATTCCGAGTTACCCTCTAGTAGGATATGGAAAGTGGATTTATTCAAAAATTCGGGATGAACCTCTAGCTGGGCTAGGTTGTGTTGTCCCCGATTACCTTCCAAGCGTGACTCTCCAGCCGAGCTGGGTAGCGACATCCCCCTAATGACTCACAAGATTACACTCTAGTAGTCTCTAGGTAGTGACATTCCCCAATTTCTATCCTGAGTTGTACACTCCAGTAGTACTTGGAATTAGCCTTCCTCAATGACTACCAGAGAAGGCCCTCGACTATGTGGCATAGTGAAGAAGTGCGGTTCACATTAACTTTGGACTCATGTGGAAGATGTATAATTTATTCATCGAGACATGTTCTTGTGATTTGATCTAAAATCATGTGGGAGAATCAGTTCTGTACAAAGTGGATAGTATAAAGGTGTGGTGATTTGAGACCCTTTAACTTGTGCCTCATGGGTAGATGTATGAGGTGATGGGAATCACATGTGGTTTTACATAGAACTGCGGGTTACTCACTTTCTTGGGATGAGCTGTGAGATGGAGACCCCCTTACTCTCTTAGTTGGGCTTCTTTGATTAAGTATATATATACATCTATCCGGTAATAGTACCCACTTTTTGGGTCTTGTTTACACTCTTTCCAGAAAAGGAAAAGAAATGCAGATTATGCCATGTGATTTTCATGTCTACCTTCTCATGGTTGGACGAGTATAATCTCTAACTATAGGTAAAGAAGACATGACAAGGAGTCCATCTCTTCACCATTTCGAGGTCCTTGTTTTTGGATGAGACTATTTTCACTCTCTTATTAGGTTGAGTTTTACTAATTCTATTCACATTTACCATACCATATTTTCTCTAGTGCTTTCCTTTTTAGTGTATCTCTTACTGCTCCCCATCACCTATTTGGGGCATCTTACTAGGTGTGTATATAATCAACCCTATATGGGAATTTCCCAACCTGTGACATGACTTTTATAGATTGAAAATAGGTTGATTAGGATCTAAGAGGAGCTTATGGGTATGGGTGATGTGGACCCTATTTGGTGGTCGGAGTTGGGATTTAGGTGCAAGACTCTCTCGGTTATTACTCTTTTTTAGTTTTCTCTAGGCTCGGACAGGTTTCTAGTTTGGTCTTGCGTTTTTTCCTTTTAATTTTTAATTGAAAATACAATACAATTGTACTATCTAGAGGTTCATGCATGTTCATTTTACATTATAGAAGTTTTAAAAAAATTTACTTTTCACCTTCACATTTCATTGAGTGGGATGTGTGCATGTGTACTGGTTTCAGGAGAAGGCCTCCTTGGGTTTGTGGTGCATTCGGTGGATATCGCCAACCGCTGGCATATAGAGGTGAGATTTCGGTAGTTCTGGCTTGAGCCCAGGAATGGGTCAGGTCATGTCATTCAGAACCATGAAAAAATGATATTTTTATTCCAAGAAATAGATACATATATAAGAACTTCAACATGAATTTGAACACATGGTAATAATCTCCATACATTGTAGAAATTATGTATGTTGAGGCATTTTCATATATAATAATTTTAATTACATATAAATATCTCAAATGGAGTCATTCAAATATGTGATTTTTATATACATGAGGAGTTATCATACAACATCCAAACCTCTTATATGGATTTTGTGTGTTTGGTATTTTTCATCACATAAGACTTCATGTAATTGAATATTTTCATGGGTAGATAAACTCATACGTGTATCCGTAAAACTATTTCTAGGACTCATGGTGCTTTAACACCTCTTTAGACTTTGCATGAACATCGCAATCCACTTCATTATTAGGAAATTCAAGTGACTTAATCTTCTCTAATATATATTAATGTGATGGTTAACAACATACAAAACTTACCAAAACATAAAAAATTCATAGTGTTCTTGAATTATTACAATTTTATATTTTATTTATTGATTAATAGTTTTCAAATTTTTAGTACTTCTTAAAAACTAATTTTAGAAAAATAATACACATCAGTTTGATTTATGAATAATAATATTAGAGAATATAATGAAATGTTTTATAAGAATCCAATGACCCATACACAGTTTTGAATGACTCAGAAAAATATTTTAAGTAACTCAAATGAAGTATTTTGGCTCAATTTTTTTTGAAGTGTCAGAAGAAACAAGTGAAAGACCCATATTGTATGTACAAAGATTTTAAAATTACTCATACACAGTCTAAATGACTTGTATGGAAGTAAAATGACTCATATTATAACACAAAGGGGGACCAATGACTCTTATATAGAAACAAAACGACTCTTATGAAATAAAAATCAACACATACATTGAGAAATGAATCATATATTTAAACCTACAGAGAAATGACCCATATTCTATATGAAATTATTCATATACACAAAAGAGTTTGAAATTTTTTCATCTAGTTATTTTTTATTAATTCATTAAATAGTTTTTTTATATTTAAATGTTTGGGGGAATATATGTTTTAACTCAAATATTGATGGATATTTCAAGGAATTAAATTATGCTTGTATTGTTACAAATATTGATATGATTAAATCTAGAATAGTTGAAGTATGTAATACTTTAATTTTTTATTCATTTATTATAATCAACAAATTTATATATAGTCCATTTATTCTTTTATAGGGTATCAAATAAAAATTAAAGATATGGGTAATATGGGTATTGTTATCTCTAATTTATGGAAATAAAAATTGTGATCATCAAGGAAATTATTGGGAAATATCTATGGATATCTATACAGATCTGATGTTGATTTTTATCTACACATTCTTGATTGTTTCATGGGGAATTAGGAACAAAATTAAACTAGAATATTTTATGGTTTTGTGAGTTATGTTTTGATTTTTTATGTTTTTTGTGCATGAAAAAAATCTATAAAAATATTTTATAAATCCAATACAAGTGTGGAATATATAAATGGACTATTTAATGTGTAGAAATAGATATGCTAAGTGATGTGAAAAAATTGAAGGAATCAATGTACATATTTTTAGGTCAGTACTATTGAAAATTTCAATTTTTTACATCATTCTAATATACATTACTACTCATAGAATTATCAATGTTTCTTCAACATTCAAAAATTTCCCCGTTATTAATTTTGTTTTATTTTTCTATATTTTTATATCTTATTTTTATGTGTTTTTTATTTATTTTATACATTTATATTGAAAACATGGAATTTTGGTATATAATTCCAATTCCAAAGTATGTTGGGTTGTTCCTCATGTTAGAAAAGGTAGGACTATTATGGTTATGCCTTCAGATAAGAAAAAGGCATTTCATTTTATTGTCCCTCCTCAGTGAAAAATTTATGGTTATTTGGGTTGTGAGACTAGGTGTAAAAAAGTTAACTTTAATAGTTTTATGATCCCCATCAGAATTCAGGTCACTTTATAGTGGGTGTTATACTCTCACATTGGGAGATCAAAGAGTAGTTATAGGATCAATTTGATCAAAACCACTATAAAAATATCTTGTGTTATTTATTTCAATTTCCAATAATTAAATTATTTTGACTATGATATAGTCCTTAAATTTTTATTAACTGTGAATTCACCACCATTATGACCATTCTACCATCTCACTATCCTGGACATGATGTCTGTACATGATGCCATCAATGGAAACTCCTTGACAAGTACTTTAATCTCACCCATAATGATATTATATTGTATCCATGATATCAAATAGTTAGACTTTAGAACAATATATCATTATTTGTAATATTATTATTATAATACATCCTCACTAATATTAATTTATTATCATAATATATAAATTTTAGAGATTAAAATGTGTAATGCATGGGGATATAAGATTAGTCCAAATATGGTAGATAGAATAAATAAAATATATGTTTTCCTCCAATATATTTTTTAATTTTCGATAAAAACAATGGTTTCAGATTACAGGGAACCCTTAAACCATTTACTAGGGACCAAAAAATTCCATAATTCCAAACATATATATATATTATTATGAAAATACATCACATAGAAAAATAAAATTTCAAAAATGTGGGAATCCTCAATAGGAAATCCTCAAACCTATTGTCTCTCACGAATTGAGACCACATCACCCATCACGCCATCAAAAACCACTACAAAATGTGAATGATTCAATTTTTGTTGGGAGAACAATCACAAAAAAATACAAAAACATAGATGAAAAACTATTGGATCTTCTTTACCAAAATCAAGGAAGAAACACATCTAATATAAAACAATATAAAATGAAACAAAAAATAACCAAAACAATAATATCACACCTCAGAACTCACTGAAATATGATATTCTTAATCGACGTGATACACCAAGAGCCTCATTTCTTCTTCCACCATGAACATCATCATCATTGATGAGTAATTGAGTAAAATAACTAAATAAATAAATGAAAAAAACCAAGTTATCTAAACCAATACCACATTTGAATAGAAAAAAAAAAGAATAACTCACACCATAATTCCCCCGAATTCACCATCATGATGAAGACTCAGGCCTCCGTTAGGGAAAGGGTTATAGTCCAATGACACATTGGGATATAAGATCCAACACCCATAAATAATATTATAACTGGAGACACTATCTGAAATTTCGATAAGAAAGGATACCCCTAAATAATATCCTTGGGATTTAGAATAAGGTATAAATAATAAATTTGGCAGATACAGAGTTCATGAATCATACATTCGAGAGGGAATTCAGTTAACAAAACACCAAATGTGGTTAAGAATAAATGAAATGGAGGGGAGTGTATTAAAAGAAAATGAACCACACTCTATGAAATCTGACACAAAAGATAAATTCATGTGAAAAAAATCCAACAAATCAATATGAAGTTTGAGGAAATAGGATCACCAATATAGAGTGTGAGAGGAGTCAATCTGACATAGGGAACAATGAATGAGTACTTAGAAATAATGATCATATTTCTTATTAAGAATCAATATAATATTAATAATATGTATGTCATTATATTTATTTTATATTTTCTGATAATGATACAAACTCATAAGTAATAGTGGTATTTTTTTATAAATGTTTATTTATTTATTATATATGATTTGGATTTTCCATTGAGTGTGTTGACTAAATCAATAGTATAATGGTGGCTCTAAGATTTTTGTTCTAATATGCATTAGATAAACATTAAAACACACTTGGATTTAAAATATAGGGTATATAATTTTTTGTAATATATATTAATCATTATAATATATAGGAAATTGTATCTCATTATGTTTGGTTTTGATTACCTGTATATCTACTAATTTTCATCAATAGCATATAAACTAGATGGTTTTGTACTTTTAGGTTTTTACATCTCATATATAATAAATCCATTATATTCTAGATAAAAAACTACATAAAAGTATTTTTTAGAAATTTATTGTTGAAACAAGTCATTTATAATCTTGTGAGAATTAAAATTACTCAATTTTTATTACTGACTAAACATAATTTGTTTATGAAAGAATAATTTTTTCCCTTTATAAAATTAATTCATAATGAACATAGATTCACCTATGAATTTTATGTCAAAGTTTATAAAAACCACATGATATGTTTTATTTTATTGTTTTATATAATTTCAAAAATTTTACTTTTTATAAACATATATGAAAAATAGACACCGTGATTAGTTAGGAACTCACTTTATGTACATCTATTAGTTTGATTTTTGTTATCCCCATTTGAAACACAAATTCCATTAAACATATAATGTCACTAATTTATATCATTTTTTAATTCATAGAAAGCTAAAACTAATTTAAGAAAAAACCATTATTTGGTACCACATACCTTTAAAAAAATATAAGTTTGAAGGAATATATTTATTCAAATAGTCTTGTTATGTATAAATTTGGAGATATAATTTATTATTTATGATTTTTTTTATATTCATTTTTTTAGATATTATTTTTTCCAACGTAAGTAGGCATCTAATAGAGGTTAGCCTAGCTAAAGTGACATGTATTTAAAAATAATTTATCCCTTTATTAGTAAGACCTTTATGTACCAATGTAAATTTACCTATTTTTTAATGTAATTAGATTTTATTTTTCTTCTAAATACCTATTTACAATGGGCTAGTTATGATCCATGTTAAGGACAAAATAAAATAAAAGTTTTCTTTACTAAATATAGAGTTAATTTAACTAATTTTAACATAATTGAAAATATCTATATTAGATACTAATTTATTTATTTATAGCATTGAGAATAAAATTCTATATCCAATTAAACCAGAATTTTTAGATAATATTTTTATTTTACTTTCCATGAAATAAGTTTATAAGTAAAATTCAAATGTCTTGGTTACCTATGGTTTTTTGTTTTAATAAACCTTATGATTAATATTATCATGATACAAGACTTTATTAAAGATATATTCCTTAATAATGAATTCCTTATATATATATTAAAGATAATATTCATTTAATGAAGCATCACTTGATTAAATATTGTTATTAACCTTTATTAATCCATATAATTGTATAACCATGAATTTAATGTTTTACTATGATTTACATATCTTAAAAATATGTAGTTAAAACCACTTGTTTGTAAAGATTCATTTTTTCATTCATATACACTTATCACATTGTGTCAACCTAAATCCTTATAATAATTAATGAATTTATTCACATACTTTTAGAATTCATATGAAGATATAACATTCACATTTTTAGGATCCTTATCTCAAATATAAAAAGTAACAAAAAATTCATATCCCAAAAATTCTTATAACATTCTTGATACAAACATCATAGAATTAATAACTTATACTAGTTCATTTTTCATCATATCAAATATAAAAATTTATGAGGGTTTATTTTAATATTTAACATTATTTATTATGCATTGATATTCAAAGAATAAAAACTACAATAATCACATATCATGTCATTTATAAGGCATTTAATGATTATTTAAATATAGTGTTTGCTGTATTTTTATAAATAATAATCTTTTTATTGAATCATTTAAATCTAATAACTAAGTTTGGAGAAAATATTGATTAATCATTAATAAATGTGAAAAGAATATTTGTTTCTACATTAGGTTTTTTTGGGAATAAAATTAGATTCATTACTATCTGTGAGTGAAAAAGTTATTTTTTTCAACATTGGTAAAATATTTTATATGTATTTTGTTTTCCATGCATGTATAAAATTTATTATCATTTCTATTCATACATAGTTTCAGGGGTGGTTTTCTTTAAATCATGCATTTTTAATAATTTTTATGTACTCAGTGATTATACATAAAGTCAAAATATTTTAGTGAGAAGAAGAAAATTATTATTGAAATTTTATATTAAAAAATTTATATAAATATTAACCTCACCAAATAAATACTATACTATTTATATGATAATAGTTATCCACCTAAAATACATATTCATAACAATTTTTATTGAATAATCTTACCAATGCAATGTTCTCATAAACTCTAGGTACATATAAGAAATTATTCAAAAAATAAATATTTTCTAATAAACTCAATATTTATTGCAAAAATCCTTCATCTGTTTTGTTTTATATGTATTTAATGTAAAGGGATGTCCCATTGTTGGTCACTTATAAGATATTGGGTTCATTCTTTTTACACACATGTCATGTTTCACTTGAACAAATCCAACAATAAAAGGCCGCTTCAAGAATATTTTCTTTTGGGTTCATGGATTCAAAGTTTTTCTAAGGCATATTTATGAAACCTTTAAACTTTTAGATATTAAAACATAAAATGTAGTTAATTATCTTAAAACAGAAATAACAAACCTTTTATTGCTTGTTAAATCTATATTTCCCCTTTATATTATAATGTAGATGTTTATAATTCTCTTTCAAGATCCTAAATGGTCCAAATCATTAAAAAATACATTTGATTCAAAATTATTTCATTTGTTTCAATTTTTAGATTTCTCACATTCATACTAATTGAAAAGATAATTGTATTATTTTTTTAGGGAAATAAATTCCTTATTTTATCTGAGAGAATGTTTAAAATTATTCCAATAAGACTAGACTTTATGTTCAATGGAATTCACAAATCCATAATCATCCATGTTCATGCCTTTTTTAGGGTATTTCATTATACTATAAATATCATAATTTTTTTAATGATAGATTTATTATGTACCATTTTGTATGAAAAAAATATTAATAAGGAAATTATTATTTTTAGTGTTTTTGATGATGTAATTCTGACATAGTGATAACAAGTATTCTTTTTTGATTTCCAAATATTTTTAAGATTCAATGGTGTTACTTACCTTGGGTCTAATGACATGGATTAAAGTCATAAAAACATCATAATCTTATTTTTATATCATGTGAGAAGTATTTGGTGACAAATCACTAGTTTTATCACTTTATGATATTTTAAGGGTGGAAAGAACATTCATCGTAGTGATTTTTACAAGAAGAATGTGTTATTATATTTACTCTTGTGATATTAGTTTAATAAATAAGTAAATAAATAAATAATAGTATCTTGTGAGATAAAATTTTCGAATATATGCAATTTTTTAATTATAAAATCACAATTATTAACATTTTATTCAATTTTAAAGGTCTATATCTTTTTCTATTAAGTACTAATTAATAAATAAAATTAATTTTATCAAATTTTATCAAAATAAGGAAGGGTAAAAGGAAAAAAATTGTTTTCTATAGAAGATATATCCAAACATGTTAGTGTATCAGGTTTTTTTGTTATGGTTATTAGAGTGACTCCTTAGTCATTATTCTTTCTGATTTTATAATTAAAATATATAATATTTATTATTTATAAATATACATTAAAATTTCTCCTTAATATTTTTTATAATTACCTTAACTCTAAGGGGATTTTAAATGATGGATATTTATTCATTTTCTTCTAATATTTTTAAATTAATTAATTAATTTTTATATTTATATTTATATTAACTTTAAATAATTTCTGAAGTATTGATGTTTTTTGTTTTTTTGGCTAGGAATAAAAAATATGTACTCTATTGGTGTTAATAATTTATCTTATATATAGGGTTTTTTAATAACTTGTAAAACTCAATTATATTATGTATCCTGTTGAAAGATTTTATTTTTATTTCATATCTCATTAATGGGTTTTCATTTCCATAGGTGTCATTATTTTTGAAAGTCAAATATCATATTCTTTTTAAAACTATATTATGAATTGAAGTGAAGCGAACCATTTTCTTAGACATAATTTTTTAAAAAATATATTTTCTTAAAATGGGGATTAAATATATTATTTATTAATTATATTAATATTTTTTCTCTCAATTTCAAATAACTTTTGTATTCCTTGAATAAAATTTTGTTTATGTATATTATCCCACACTGAAATCACCATTTGGATAAGTTCTGGAACCTAGGTGGATTGGGTGTAGCCTATTATTTCCCAACTACAAATTCTCTTCAAACAATTCACCCCCATTGGAATTTAAACCCTCATTATAGTTAGTTAATTTGGTTCTATTTATTTTTTCTAGGAAACCATCAATCACGTGCATACAAGTAGATAAAATGAAGGTGATATATTTCTAAAGTTCGGCTCAATGGCCTAGTCATTTCCATGATATGTTATTTACCCCAATAATGGTTTCTTTATTATTTTAAAACATTGAATACAATGGTTTGTGATTAACACAACTTCATATAGTATCACAATGAATAAATTTTCCTTCTTATCATAGGAATTCTTCGCAAAACAATCCCAATTTCATGTATAGAGTCACACTATGACCTCCATGAATAATCTAAGTACCACATGTACTAAAAAATTGTACCATATATATCAAAATTTTATATTTCATGTTATCTTTGGATGTTGTTGACTAGGTCTACATGAAATGATCATACACTTGAAATATGGATATACTTATCATATAGAGTCTTAGATTACCATATAGTCTTGAAAGCATATTACAAATAAGTCTCTGTTTTAGCTTATCCTCAAAGATCAATAATAGAACCTAATATGAAAACCAAATGAACTTTTCAATCTTTAAGAGGCTTTACAATAATAGATAAAGAGATTTCATAACATATCATTATCTTCTCTTTTTGTTTTCTTATTAATTTGGCTCACCTGATCTGATCTCAAAATGATTCTCTATATACATTTTTATCATTGATCTTTGATACCCAATGATCTTTAGTTGAATCTAAATATGAGAAAATCCTCTCTTATACTGTCTTTGTTGAATTGGGTCCTCTTCCTTATTCTCCATAGAGATCTCATGGTCCATTTAGATGAATCACACATCTCAATACAATGGGTTTTACTTCAACTTATTCATTATTACTCATTAATATTTTAATATACACATGTTCATGGGATGCTTTATTAATTTCCTCATTTTTTTCAATATCTATAAATGGGAAATCGTGTGATCTAGATCACTTCCACCCAAAATTACCATTATAGAATACCCATTTTGGGTTACTAACATATTCAATACAACACTTTTTTAACTCAATGGATATTCAAAGAATACTGTAATTAAAATTTTCTCATTTTTAAAACTTGTTCACACACACACACACACACATATATATAATAGTATAAAGTTTATCTTCTCAAAACATAACCTTTGAAAAAATCATACACTCAAAATCATCAAAATTATTATGGTTTGAAATATTCTCCTATAGCATAACCCATATCAAAATATTATTCTTTTTATGAATAATTTTTCATTTTTCATATTTATATCATTAAATAAAATCCCATATACCATCGGATATCTTGTCCTCTTTATCTGAAATTAATTCTAGAAACACAACATACCTTTATCTATCCTATACTTTGTTTGTGTTACACTTATATAGGTATTGATTACCATTAATTGTTTAATATAACCAAGTAAACCTTTAAAAAACATGGCGTAACATCTAAGTAGTTTAGATGAAACTTTATACAACACCTATTGTAGCTTTATGCATCATTTGGAATATAATATCTTCTTTATATAACTACTCATATTCTACAAATTAACTGCATAAAACTAATTATTTTAAAGTAGTTATTAGATCAAGAATTTTTAAATCATCATAATGTTTTTATCATGATCGAATAGATCAAGAATCATTAAAAAAATATATTTATCCAGATATTAAATCTGGAACAATATTATATCATCTTGTAGTAATTCACAATTCATCTAAATACTTATTTCACAAGCTATTTTTCACATGTGTATCAAATTTATATATATTTAAATTCATACAATATTCAATTCATATGTCAAATTCTTAATCTATAAGATTCAAATAATTATTTTTGAAGAAGTAATATGATCTGTTCAATGATTTAAGTGATGTTATATGCATAAAAAATTCATTTTTCTTGAATTCATACATTTCTAGTTTATGAAGTCACAAAATTTTAGAAGAAATTTTAGGAGGTTGAATTATATTTCTGTTGCAATAATTTGGTCTCAATAAAGTCTTTAGATGATGTTTTATCATCAACATCAATGTTTATGCTTAGTAGTGAAGTCATATGATTTTCTTAAAAATATACGATGAATCTATACTATCCTGTACGAATTTATAAAATCTAACTATGTTAAATTTATGAAAAAAATCAATGTATTAAAATTTTTTTATGTCATATGATCAATCCGAAGACATATTATTAGTTGGTAAAGTCATAAAATTATTTAATTTTCAATTTTTCATCTCTAACACGAAACTAAAAGTCTTATTCAAATGTCTCCATAATAATAAAAATTTAAATACATCCTTCATAATCCTTTCTTCAAGTGTTTATGAACAATACATCCAGTATCTAACATGCTATTAAATCACAGGGTTGTTATAATAACTCATTGGGTCTTCAATATCCCCATTTAAACTACATTTATCCTTTCTGAATAACATCCCACCATATTAACATAGTATCCAATAATATGATATTTTTAAAAACTATTGTAGACTTTACTAGATAGCTTCATTAATATTTTTCATGTTTTTCCATAATGATCAGAATACACAATCATCTAATACTATATCAACAAACTAGAATTTTTCTAGAAATATATTTATTGGTAGTAAAACAATTTACATACACCATTTCTAAAATGTGAATGTTACTTTTAAAATCTAATTGTATTCAAGACAGTATTCTTTTCCAATAGTTCATGGGTAGAAAATTCATTATGCATGATGAAGATATTTCAATCTATTATCTAAGTCTCCATGGGAATACATTGACATTATTTTTTAAAAATAAAAACCATTAACAAAAATTATAATCACACACACAAAAGGGAACATCAATACAACCTTTTAGATTTATTATCAAGACAATAAATGTCAAAATACACATAAATTTAGGCCAATATTCAATTAAAAGGTCACTTTTATTCCCCCTAAATGATAATAAATACAAATCTGGAATAAAAACCTCTCTCCTTGTCTCTATAGTAGATACATGGGAAGTTCTTTTAGGAGAAAATTATTCTCCCTCATAATCATCTAACACTAAGAACCATCTTCTTCAATCATTTTCTTACTCTTTCTTTGTTCTCCACCTCAATAGAGATATTTTTTTCAATTAGTTTTAAGAGAAGGATGATAATACATTTTATTAGAAATGAGATTTAGGTATCATCTCTATGCCTATGTGTGATTACCCCTTAAAAAATAGAGATTTTAACAAATAATTTAGGTTTTCCATTCATACTAATCATGGCATAACCGAATTGATTTTTAACTATTTTTTCATTTTTAAATATATTTTAAAACTATTTCAAGAACAAGCACTCATCTTAAAGAGTAAACCCGAATATTCAATTAAAATTTATCTCAATTCTTTTTTTGTTAAACAATCACCCCCATGATGATTATATAATGCATGATACAAAACAGTGATGGGAGAGTGATAACCATATATAAAACATCATCTTTTGACAGGGATATCAAGATTCCTAGTTTTAATAATAAATAACGAATGTCAGGAAACAATACCTTATTTATTACCATCTCAAAATGGAAGATACCCATCCATATTCACCCAAAAAATAATATTCTACAAACATTATCTAATAAATCCTAATCCCTATCTAATGTATGATTAAAATTAAAATCTTAGAACACAGTGATTGGTAAATATAAACCATCTTCTCCTTCAGTTCACCCTTCAATGGCCAAATAAATATGTTCATGAATAAGGTGGCCTTCTACTATTCCTCAGTTGTTGCACTGGGGATAATACTTCTTCCTCAACCATTGAATAATTTCTTTGAATTAATAAAATATATGTCCTTTTTTAGTCATGCTTCCTTCATTATTTTCCAACACTATTCTTGCTTGTTCATCATGGGTGTCTTTTCATTTCATTCTCTCTCCTATCTGGAAAAGAATTATTTTCCTTACCAAATATAACTATTTTCCTCTTGGGTGATTGATTTATCTTTTTTCATTTTCTTATATATCTAGAATTATAACTAAAGAAACTTTTTAAATATTCTCCACCTTCATATTCTATGAATTTATTTTCTTTATGACAACAATTTTAGAGTATGAATCCACATATGTTTTCCCCTTGTAACTTTTCATCTTATTTTCGAAGTAAATATAATCATAAATCTATTATCATAGATCCTACTAGGTTTCAACTTCCACACTAATTTCTTACTAAATTTAATCCACCCATTTTTGGTATCCTCTATACCTCTTCATATAGAGTATAAACCACCAATTTAATAAAAATATCACTCTCTTATATAGGATATATTATAGTGTTTATATTGATCCATAACTTCTTACAATTCAATGAAATTTTTAAATGATCTATGATGAAGAATAATTCCCATAGTTTAAGAATCTATTTCCTACGGGTTATTCTCCTGGATTACCTTTCTTCATGGTCTTATAAGGTATACTCTTCTTCACTAATTTAGATCCCATGCAAAAAACATTTTCTAACATAACATACTTATAGGGTTGTTGGGGTTATTTTTTTATCTTTAGTATAAGAATGATACCTAGTACAGTTATATAAAATTTCATAATATTTGTGATCATAAATGTTTAAAAAATAATATAACCATTCAACTCTTTCATATATACTATTTTAAGGATATATTTTTCATTCTCTATATAATAAAATTCAATACTATAGGTTCACTCTCAACTTCCTCCACTGTTTTTCATTCTTATGAAACTATTCCATTTATATGAGTTAACATATTCTAAGGATAATTTATGGTTATATTCACAAATCTATAAAAACACTAATACATCCCAATGAATATCCTTCTTTTGTGTGGTCGTGTAATCTTTATAGATTCATATTTTTTCTATCTTTGGGATCGATTTCAAGATTTATAATCTTATTTTATGTGGAAAAATTTCTATTTAATTCTAATATCCTTCCTTAACATATTTGTGGCTGTACAAGATTTTTTTATTCATGATTTATATATATTTTGATAGATGTGTAGCACTTATAGAACGAACCGATTTAGAATTAACATATTTATAAGGATAGTAGGATAACATTCTTTTTTAGAATGAGTTGGATGATTATACAAAATTTGTCAAAACTTATTTACTACAGACATGAATTTATTGATTGGAGGGGGACTCATCAGTGAGAATTGATTGCTATCAATCCTTCTTGATAGTTTTAGAGAATTTCGGTTAACCAATTTCTATATTTCTCAAATTTTTCAAATATATAAAAACACCCCATTGACGGAATATTTATCCTCAAAAAATGACTTCATTATAGTATTCCATTAAAATTTCATCTTATGATATATTTTATAATTATATTTTTGTTAACTACTATAGTGAACTATTATGTTCTTTCACTATTTTAGCATTTACATCTTGCTATGCATCTTTGGAACTCACTCTGACATTATGTAACTTTTATAATGAAAAATGTACATTATTGGTAGAATATTTTAATAGTTACTTCTCACAAAACATTAGTTTAAATTATTTATTATCTTGAAAATATCTATTATTTTAATTTTATATGGTTTCATAATTTTCCCTTTTTGACGTCCCAATAAAATAAAATAAGAACCTTGTATTCGATAGCATGTATGACATGAGACAACAAGAACGTAATGTAATATAATACCTAGATAGTTTATAAATTGTTTAATATTTAAAATAGTTTCAATTTATTTAAATGTAGGTAACACCTATTTTTCTTACGTTACACACAAAAGAGACATTCTTCAATGGCTTTCCCTATACACAATATTCTTTCTTACTTAGAAATAATATATAATTAAAACATTATTATTTAATATAATATTATATAAACTATCCATTTAGAATATTATTATCCAACATAGGAAAATATAATGTTTAGACTGCTAAATAATTTGTTACAAATAAATTAGAAATTAATATAAGATCCAATTAAATATTAAAAGGATATTTTTTATAGAAAACTATTTTTATGATCACAAATTAGGTTTACCCTATTATATTAAATTAATTAAAATTAGTGAGGGATATCAATGTTATAAATATGTCACATATTCAATCAATTATTTTTTATAATCATCTATTATATTTGGTAAGAATAATATATGATAAAACCCAATGTCTCACATAAAAACCTATATTTTTATTAAAACAATTTTACCACCTTTTAATAAAGAACCTATTTTAAATATTCATTTTTACACTTTTATGAATTTAATTTGATAAAATAAACTTTATTTTTGAATTCATAATTTCAAAATTATCTTAGGATTAATTTTTTTGGATTTTTTAGAGAAACATAATTTTTAGTGAATACTGAAAAATACCATGTTCTAGTTAAAAACTGCCTTTTCATTAAAATAATTATTAATATTAAATTAAATAATAAATTTGTTTTAAACTAAAATTGGGTAAATTATAAATATATTAATTAAATTTAGTTCATTACAATCAATTTACCATTTTAAATTTAATATAAAAACATAACAATAATATAACATTTTTATACTAAAACCTTTTCATCCGTCTGTCTGCGAGATTAGTATTAATCCTAATTTTGGTGCTTCTTTCATTTAATTTTTGAAAATAACATGTACAAACTTGTAATAAATATAATATATTCGGTCTACTAATTTTAAGATAATTTTTTACAACAATGACTGGTGAAATTGAATAAAATTAATAATAGTGATTAAGGTGTAATTAGGTTGAAAAATTGACTGTAAACCTATGTTTAAGGGTCCAAATGACCTATCCACTTGACGAACACCCATTTTATGGAAATATTTAGTCCATTAACCTTGAATTAATTAGTTTTGGTGGGTTTTATGAAATATTTAGGTAAGAACATGTGCATGCCAAACTACTTTTCAAGAATACCAAGTGAGTCCTTTTCATCCCTTATAAAATGCCATCATCTCTATCCATTCCTAACACCTGCCAAAACACTTATGTTTGGCCAATATATGCCCAAATGGCGTCAAAAAATCCATCCACTATACCTATAAGACTCCATTTGGGATGAATAAGTTCCATGGATTCCTTTTAGATTAAACCAAAAGAAGTTACCTGATTAAAAGGTATTGTTTTTTCTCAATCTCTATAGTTTCATTTACATTATCCATCCGCTAAAATCTATTTATTATGTTCTTAAATAAAAATAACCCATATAATAAATATACTAGAATGTTTTTACACTAATTTTTATACCTAAACGTACACAAAAATTCTTCTAATGGGAAAAAAACATACTATTTCTGTGAATGGAAAATTACTGCCTCACAAAATGATGATTGTTCAATTCTCCATTATTGCCTCTTATGGTAGCCATTATAATGGAATAAATTGTTATATATTTTATATATTTTATTTATAATTTTTTATCCTTATCTATATTTTAATTATAACATAAATTTATGCATTCCTTGTTGTGTAAATAATAGAATCTCATATGTGGAAGTGTGGACTACTGCCCCCTCAAAATGATGTTATTTGTTCACACGATACAAGAAATGTATAAAAAAATTGACATAATTAAACTTTAGTGATAGAAAAAAATAAATAATATATCCATGAAATAATTATATTTATATAAATAATATATATGTAATTATATATATCATCTCCATTATTACCCCTTCACACACTATAAAAGAGATAACGTTGTTTGTGGACATGTAGACTACTGCCACCTCAACATGATGTGATTCCTTTTAAATAAAAAAATTCTATATATAAGTATATATTATTAAATAATATGTTATTTCTTATATAAATATCATTATATAAATATTTGAGTTATTTTCCTTATTTCCACAATGATCACTTAAAATGGGAATATTACTCATGCATACGTAATACCTATCGTCTCCATGATTGTAACATATTATCATTTTCATAACCATATTTAATGACTAATTTTAAAGTATAACTGATGTTCAAATATAATAATGACTTCATTTTTATTATTCTGGAGATGTTATATAATGCATCCTATGACTATAGTTTACCAATAATATTTCTTTTGACACATAAACCGAATTTGGCCAAAACACCCAATGTAAACTTAATAGTTTAAGTAATTGTATACACCATGGTAATTAGTGAAATAAAAGTAATTATAAACATGAAAAAATTTACGAATCAAGTATAAAATTAACAGAATATTATTATATTTTAATTTGAATGATGTTAACCTGAAATGAAACACAAGGTAAGAAATTCTTGTCTCAATTTTCTTTCCATGAGGCTTAATTTATTGTTGTCCACCAATTGTCACACACACACAAACAAACAAACACACACACACACATATATACATGGTGTACATACTTCCAAATTGAAATATAATTTCATTAAACCTATTAAATTAATTCTATTTATATGTTTCATTTTATGATTATCACTTTTGGGTGTTTCGATTCAAATGTAACGGATTTTGTCTCAATTTCATTTTATTGATACACATTATATTGTTATGCCCCTAGTTTATTCTATATGGTTTATAAATATCCATTTAAATTATATATAATGAATTCCTTTTCCTTCATTCCATTTAATACATTAATTTAATATTATTCTTTCATGAGTTTTATGATTTAAAATTGTTTCTAAGTGGCATGGGACACTTGGAATGTTTAAAAATTATTTTCCTCAAGACTATTTATAATAATATTTCAATTGAATTTCTATTCAATGAAAATATATAAAAAATTTTCAACAATCCCTTTCATTATTTTCCAGTTATTCATGACCAATTTCATGTATTTGTAACATTTTTCCACCCTTTCTAGTCAAAGTGCTTTAGATAATATTTTTAAGAAAACCCGACATTATTTTCATATTTAGTCATAGAACTTTTTTTCTTCTAAAGTCCATGTTTTATTAAATTGTTTCAAAAATTATTTTAAAATGATTTATTAAATAAAATATTACCCTTTTTTCATCTATAAATCTCTTATATGTAATCTTCTTGTGTCTTTCCAAATAAGGCATTTTTAACCTTTTTTCCATAAAAAATAATATTTTTTCCTCATAAGACATGTATTTATTTATCCCATATCATTTCATTGATTCTTCCTTCTAAATTTCAAAAGGGTTATTTTTTATGAATTTTATTTAAAAGGGGTTTTCATTGAAAATTATTATCAAAATGTTTTTTTAAAGTGATGGATATTCTCAGAAAAAATATTTTAAAAAGTGATTCTTTTATTTCATCGACATCAAGAACCCTCTATTTTACTCCACATTGGATTTTTTGTATTGATAACATCCTAAATACTACTTTGGATGGTTTAGTATTTATTTGGAAAAGGATATTATTGACATTTACTTCCTTGATTTATTTTAAGTCCCCATAAAATATTCAATCCCCTATGAACATTAAACATTGAAGTTCCCCTAAATTATCCATTTCATTTATGATAAATATTACTATTGCCTAAACTATATTCCATTTTACATATGGTGTCATATTTTAAATTTAAGTGAAGAGAAATATTAATAAATATGTATACTTTATTCAATACAAATATTTGATATGGAACATATTTCATTAGATATATGAGGAGTGTGTTGGACATGAAATAAATAGGTTGGGGACCGTTTAAGGAAAGCCCTATGGGTTAGGGACTGGTGAATGAAATAACCTTGATGCATTAGTAGTCTCATGGGAGGAAATAGATTCGCAAACGGGAATGGTTAAGATGTATTTTGATGGTAAAGGTATCATGTCACTGGGAAACATGACGTCTGACAGATCAACATTTCTTTTATTCAGAATTCACTTATTATTTATCCATGTGATCTTGAGTGATCATATATATAGATACATTTGATTTTAATATATCTAGACATATTTTGGTTTAGTTTCTTACCATTACATATTTATTTTTCATTTTCTAGTTATTTATATGGAATGTGTGTCTAGTTATTTACATTTCAATATTGACTATTCTCATTGATTCATTACTACTTCCACTATATTTTTCCACTACTGAGCATTTGAGTTTACCCGTACTATATTTCTTTCCACTATAATCCAAGTAGCATACTATGAATAATATACATATATTTTACTAGATGAATTAGTGTTATCATCAATATAGTTTATTTTTTCTTAATTTTTTTAATGATAAAAAATAGTCTTTTATTTAGTGTATTTATTTTTAAGAAAAGGCCCATTTATGTAGCTGGTTTACTTAGAATAATAAACTGATTGGTCCTTTGGGATTGATTCCTTATAATATTTCCAATGTAATTGATAGATTACACCGTCTTTGGTCTATGTTGGAATGGGTCTCTAGAGTTATTATCAAAGGAAGTTTTGTGGCAAAATTTGGAACTGGATTTAGTAAAACCTAGATTAAAAATCAAAAACTTAAGGTAAAATTTAAAAAAGTATAGATGGAAACCCTATAATTTTAGAATATTATATATTATATGGGTATTCCTATAAATATATTCGAATCTAGATACTAAAAGTTGATGTCATTCTGGAACTGATGTAACAAGGAGTAACAACACCAAAAATGTGTTTTGGGCTTCAATTGGGGAAATCTGGTACATGACAATGGGCCTTACTGTGCAACTGGTTTGACACTCTCGGGGGATATGAACATGTTAATCTGATTTTCCATTATAAACCATTATAAATGATTTGGACACATAACAAGTAACATAGTTTAAACCTAAAGTGTTTTAGATTGAAGATAAGGTGACATGATTTTTAAATACAATTAATGAAATTATTGATAAACCCTAGGCCACATAATGACCTATGTGGAAATAAAATGGATGAGGTATTTATGTATTGTGTTTGTAATGAAATCCTTAGTCGAAATGCTACTTATAGATTAACCTAGTTTCACATATGGACATCATATTTATATTGATAAGTTATATTAATATAGTTCTATAAAAGGACATCCTATAAACGTGGTAACAACCAATAAAATCTAGAAAGGCCCCAAGACATGAACCTGTGATCGAAAGATGATATGGGTTTCATGGAAACCATTAACCTAAAAAATTCTCTTCATAATTTTTATTGATTATAGTTAATAAATTTGAGAAAATAAATCTTATGAAGGATCCAATAGGAACAATTTTGAGGATTAGGACTTAATATAAAATCCAAATTGCTTTGGAATATATTTAAGGAAAAATATTTTGACTTGTGAATCTTATGATAATTTAAAAGTTAATTTTAGGCATCAGGCATAAAAAAATAATTATTGTTAATTAATTCTTAGTAGTAAAGGAATGAATTAGAATTTTATCGAAGAAATACCAAAAGATAATATTGTTCATATTGAATTAAAACTTACCATGTAAGATTGTTTTCTTAAATTCTTGGTCAAAGTTACCAAACATTAAGAAAATGAATTTGAAATAAAATTGTGTCATAATACCTTAATTTCTATTAAACTAATGGTCTTAAAAATCATCCCAGATTTATGGATTTTAGGTCCTAAAAATTTCAATTGATCATTAACTTGTTTGTTATTAATGACATAGTTCACTATTTTTAAATATTTAAACCATTCCTATAATTACATATCTCTACTTTCCACTAATGTTCTCCAACTTATAATCATATTTACTTTGTAGTCCATGTGACCTTTGTAATTTCCATTAAATCCTCTATAGAGGATTACTTATGAACTCTTATCACAATATGATATTTCAATAATAGGAACTATTAAACAATCTATCACCATGATTGAGTGTAAATTATGAGGACACAATCTAAATAAGATGTGGAGAATGTGATGCCCTATGAAAACTAATGAATCTTGTATTCGACAGTGTGTATGACACTTGACATCAAGCGCATAATGTAATATAATAGCTAGATAATTTATTATATATTTACTATTTAGAATAGATTCTATATATTTTAATGCACATGAAACTGAGTTGTCTAGTGTTACATGCCAAAGTGAACTTCTTCGATGGCTTTCTTTATATGCAATATTGAGTCTTACAGAGAAAAAATATATAATTTTAAAATTATTATTTAATATAATATGATATAAACTAGCTATTATGTATAATACTAACTAAATTACCAAACTATATGGTTGATATAACTAAATAATTGGTTAAAAATAAATTATAAATGAATATAAGATCCAATTTAATATTAAAAGGATATTTTTTTTATTGAAATCCATTTTTATGTTAATAAATTTATTTTACCCTAATATATTAACTTAATTATAATTAGTGATTTATATTTATATAATAAAATAGTTACATATATAAAAAATATTTTTTATATTCATCTAGTAAATTTTATTGTCATTACATATGAGCAAACGTACTGTTAAAAAAACAAATATTTTTATTGAGGCAGTTTTATCGCCATATAATGGTGAACCAATTTTAAATATTAATTTTGATACTTTCATGAATTTAATTTTATATAATCAACTTTTATTTTTCAATTCATATTGTATAAATTATCTTAGCATGAATATTTGATATTTTTATGAGAAATTTCATTTTTTAGGGATTAGTGAAAAATACTGTGTTTTAGTTAAAAACTGCCTTCTGGTTTGTATAAATAGAAATGATAATTTATATTATAATTTTTTTTCAAAGTCACATTAGATCAATTATAAATATATTAATACAAATTTGTTCATCATAATTAACTTACCATTTTCAATTGAATAAAAAAATATAATAATCTTTTAAACATTGTTTTACTAAAATGTGTTAATCCGTTTGTTTGTGAGATTAGCATTAATCTTAATTTTTTCACTTATGTGATTATAATTTTTAAAATCCAACATAAAGAATTTTAATCAGAATAATATATATTTTTTCAAATAAGATCAATTTAATTTTTTACAAAAATGATTAGGGAAAGTGATTATAATTAATTACAGTGAGGAATTTGTAAATAGACATAAAAATGGAATATAACCCTATGTTTAAGGTAAAAAATAACATTTTCATTTGTACCACACACATTTTATGGCCATATTTCCAAAATTAAATTTCCATTCATAAGTTTGGATGTTTTTTATGGCATATTTTGTGTAAGAACATGTGCACACATAACAACTTCTCAAGAATACAAAGTTAGTCAATTTCATTCCCTATAAAATACCACCACCTCTACCAATTCTTCACACCTCTAAAGTATCTTATCTTTAAAAAATCTCACCCTAATGTATCCCCAAATTCCCTCCACTCTACCTATAATACTTCATTTGGGAATAATACCTTTCTTAGATGCATTTTTATTTAAACCAAAAGAATTTACCCGCCAACGAGCCCGTACCAGAGTGGTAAGGGCTCCTTCTTGGTATCCAAGAAACCCGGTTTCAAAACTAGGTAGAGGCGAATTTTTGGGTTACTGTGGCAGTACTATAGCAGGAACTATAGCAGTTAATGTTTAGTACTGTAGTAGCCGGAACTATTCACCTGATTTGGGCCTTCGGGCCACCGGTTTGGGCCTACGGGTCTCTAGGGCCTTGTGGTCATCAAAGGCCTTCGGGTCACAGGGCCTTCGGGTCACGTAGACCATGGAGTAGCCCAATTCACACAGAAAAGGCCCCAGAAGAGGATCAAAGCAATAGGAGTAGCAGCCAACAGATGCAGAGCTAACCAGATTGGAAGAATGAGAGGGTATGACAGCCGCCATTGGGACCAGGCACCGTGCAGATTTGTACAAGGCAATGCTAGCCGATCAGCAATACAAGGTGGAGAGATAAGGATATCAATGATGCAAGATGCTGGGGAGGGTAAGTTCTATTAGGCTGGGCCTACAGGTCATGTAATGGGCATGGTATGCCTCTGGGCCTTCAGGTCATGTATTGCAAGTCATGTTAGGCCTTGTGCCTTGGGCCTATGGGTCATGTATGAGTTCCCCTTCAACCATTAAAAGGTGTATTATCTATAATAAAATAAAAAGAAGGCCTTCATGCCATTCAGGTAAAAGAATTTACCCAATTAAAAGGTCATGTCTTTTTTCATTCTCTCTTGTTTCATTTCCATTCTCCAAACCCTACAATATCCTTTTATTGTTTTTACATAAAAAACTAATTATCATAAATATAATAGAATTTTTTCTATTATATGGTTTACTACTACACTCACACAGACCTCCATCTAATGGGAAACAATCATACTATTTCGGTGAACAACGAATTACAGCCTCACAAAATGATGATTATTCAATTCTCCATTACCACATCTTATGGTGGCCATTATGATAGAAAATATATTTATATATGATATATATGTTATTTATAATGTTTTAGTATTATTTTTTTTATCACATACATTTATGATTTCCATGATGTGTAAATATGATACTCTAATTTTATGAAGTGTGTGGACTTCCACCCTCTCAAAGCGATGTGATTCCTTCCCACGATACCTGGAGTGTATAAATCAATAGGAATAATTAATAATAAGTGACATAAAAACCATTAATAATATTAGCATGAAATAATTATATTTTTTGAAATATATATATATATATATATATATATATATATATATTCATATCATCTCTTTTATTGTCCCTTTACACACTTTAAAAGACATATCATCGTTCGTGGACATGTGGACTACCTCCCCTCAACATGATGTGATTAATTTTACATCTCATAATTATAGATAATAAAATAATATGATATGTTTTATATAATGATCATTATGGAATGATTTGAGATACTTACCTTTTTTCGACAATGATCATTTAAAAATGGAATGTTACTGATGCGTACCAACATCCTACCATATCATTGATTGTAACATATAGTCATTTTCGTAAAAATATTTATCAATAGAATTTGAAATTACCATTAATGAAAAAATATGACAATTATGTCATGGTTTTTATTCTCGATATGTTCTATAATGAACTCTATTTCCACAGTTTAGCAAATATAGTTGATTTGACACATAAACATAATTTTATCAAAACACCTAACATAAAATTAATTATTTAATTATTTGTACAAAACAAGGTAAAAAGTGAAATAAAAGTAATAATAATCATGAAAATTGTTCAGAGGAAAGTATAAAATTAACATAAGTTTATTATAGAGGAATTAAATAGATGTTCACTTGAAAGGAATCACAAGTTAAGGAATTATTGTCATAGTTTTCTTTCTGTGAGGCATAATTTATTATTGTGCATCTAATTTCATATATTTATTTATGGTGTAAATACTTCAAAATTTATAGATAATACCATGCAACCTATTATATTCAGAGTATTTATATGTTTCATTTTATAATTACAACTTTTGGGTCTTTCGATTCGTATGTAATATATTTCATATCAATTTCATTTCACTGAGGCACATTCTATTGTTATGCCCATAGTTTCTTTAATATGGTTTATAAATTGGCATTAATATTATATATAATGAGTTAAATTTCATTCATCGGGTTTAATACTTTCATTTAATAAGATTCTTTCATGTGGTTTATGATTTAGAAAGTGTTTCAATCTTGCATGGGACACATTGGAATATTTAATGGTTATTTACCTCAAGACTAATCCTAATGATTCTTCAATGGAATTTATATTCTTGGAAATGATATAACCATTGTTCAATAATAATTTTTATTATTCCTATTTTATTCCAGACCATTTTCAGGTTTTTGTGCTATTCTCTTTGGTACTCAAAGTGTTGTAGATAATGTTTTTAGGAAAACCTGACATTATTTATCTCCTTAGTCGGAGAACCTCTTTTCTTCTAAAAATAATTTTTATTTAAATGTTTCAAAAACAGTTTCATAATTATTTAGAAAATACACTTTTAACATTTTTTGTTTTACCAATATTTTAGATGGAATCTTTTTTTCACTTTCCGAACGAGGCATGTTCTAAAAATTTTTCATATAAAGGAATATACTTTTTACCTCGTACGACATGAATCAATTTACCCATCGTCATTTTTTTAAAGCCTCATACTAAATTATAGAAGGTTTATTTTTAGTGAAAATGTTTTTAAAACATTTTTTCCATGAATGATATTTTCATAAGTTTTTTTAAAAGTGAAGGATATTATCCTTAAGAAATTTTTTTAAAATTTAATCTTTTATTTCATCAACGACAAAAACCCCCTATTTTACTCTACATGGGATTTGTTGTATTGTTACAATCCATAATATTCCTTTAGATGGTTTATGATTTATTTTTCCAAGGATGGTATGCACATTCACTTTATTTATTTGTTAGTCCTCTTAAAATATTCAATCTCCAATGAACATTAAACATTAAATTTCCCCTAAATTATACATTTAATTTATCAAGGATATTACTATTGCCTAAACCATATAAAAATTTACATACGGTGTAATCTTTGTCATTTATTTTATTAATTGGGGAAATATTGATAAATACATATAAATTATTCCATACAAATATTTTATAAAGAAAATTATTTATTTGATATTTGGGGAATGCTTTGGACATTTAACAAATGGGTCGGGGACTATTTGAGGGATGCCCTACGGGTTGGGGACTGGTGAATGAAATCCCTTAGAGGAAATATTTGTATCATGTGAAAAGTTAGTGTCACCATTTGGAATGGTCATACTGCCTTTTGATAAAAAGGATATCATGTTCCTGGGAAACAGGACATCCGACCAATAAACATTTTTCTAATTGCGAATTCAGTTATTATTTATCCATAAGACTTTGAATAAATATATTTGTGGATACATTTGATTAACATATATGTATATGGCATGTTTTTTAGTTAATTTCATTGACTTATTTATTTTCCATTATCAAGTTATTTACATGGCATGTGTGTCCAATTATTTTTTCATTTCATATTAACTATTCTCATTGATTTGTTACTGCATCCACTATATTTTTCCCTTACTGAGCATTTGAGATCACCCTTATTATGTTTCTTTCCTCAAAATTCTATGAAGTGTAATATGAAAGATATGAATGGATTTGAATATATGGATTACAGTTATACTCAAAGTATATTAATTATTTATTTTTTTAGAAGTAAAAAAATTGTACTCTAATATATGAATTCATTTGTAATATAAGACCCATTTATGTATCTGGTTTACCAAGACTACTGAACTGATAGGTACTATTATGCTTGATTCCTTGTAATCATGAAAATATAATGGATAGAAGACACAAAAATTAGGCTATCTGGGGCCGGGTCTCTACAGTTGGTATCAAAGGATGTTTAATAGAAAACTTCAGAACATGATTTAGGAAAACCATGATTAGAAAACATAATCCTATGGTACAATTAGAATAAGTATAGATAAAAACATATAATTATGGTAAAGTGTTTATTATTCAAGTTTTCCTTGAAATACATCCATTTCTTGATACTACTACTGGACATGGTTCTATCAAAAATTTTCCTAGGAGTAAAATCTCCAAAAAGGTTTTCCAATCTTGACTCGATGTAACCTAGTACACAACAACATGTCTTACATTGCACCTGGTTTTCCACTCAAGAGGGTTATCCACAGGATGATCCACATTTCTTTTACAAACCATAATGAAGGATTTGGATACATAATAAGTAACCTTGGTTAAACCTAATGAGTTTTAGATTTAATATCACGTGTCATGATTTATAAATCCAACTAATGATATTATAGATAAACCCTAGAACAAATAAGGGCCAATGTGGAAATAAAATGAATGAGGTATTTATATATTTAGGTTATATTGAAAACAATAGTTAAAATTCTCTTTATATATTAACCTAATTTCAAGGATTTCCACCATTTTAATATTTGGAGGTTATATTAATATGGTTTTAGAAAAGTGCAACCTATAATCCAGGCAACAACCAATAAAATATGGAAAGTCTGTGGGAGTTGAATGCATGACCAATGAACGATAAGGGTTTCACACCTACAACTAACCTCCGCAATATCCTTAATAATTTTCATTATTTTTAGTTAATAAATTTAATAAATAAATGTTCATAATTAACTAGTAGAATAACTTTTTAGGATTAGGGATTAATTTAATATAAAAATTGGGTTGGAAGATATTTAAAGACAAATAGTTAGATTTTTCACTCTTACGATCATTTAAAATATAATTGTTGTCCTTCCGGAATAAAAAATAATTAATGGTAATTAATTCCTAGTAGTAAAGAAATGGATGAGGATTGGATTGAATAAAAATCAAAAGATATGATTTTTCATATGAAATTAAAACCTACCATGTAATAATGTTTCCTTTTATTCTTGGTCAGAATTACCTAACATTGGTAAAATATCATTAATATGGAATGTTATCCTAATACATATATTTATATTGAACCAATGGTCTTCAAAATCATCACTGATGTATGGATTTGATGCCCTAAACATAACATTGATCATTAAATTTTTTTGATTGATTAACTCATCCACTCTATAAATATTTAGGGTTTTTTTTCAAATAAATATATATACTTTACACTAATGTTCACCGACTTCGAAACCTAGTCAAATGGTAGTCCATGTGAGCTTTTAACTTTCCATTCTCTCTTTTATAAAGGATTACTTATGAAACCTTCCCAAAATGTGGGTTTTCAAACATAAGAAGTATCAAACAATCTATCACCATGATCAGTTTTAAATTGTAAGGATGCAATTTAAATAAGGTGGGGAGAATGTGACGCCCTAAAAAAACTAAACAGCCTTGTATTTGATAGCATGCATGAAACACATTAACAAACGAATACGGTAATATAATAACCATATAATTTATAATATATTTATTATTTAAAATATATACTATGTATTTCGACGCATAGAACACTGATTTGGATTTCATTACACGCAAACTCAACCTTCTTCGATGGATTTCTCTATACACAATATTGAGTCTTACTGATAAATAATATGCAATTAAAACATTATTATTTAATATAATAAGATATAAAATACTCATTATGAATATTATTAACTTTATTATGAAAATATATGGTTTATAAAACTAAATCATTGGATACTAATAAGTAATAAATGAATATAAGAACAAATTGAATATTTAAAGAATATTTTTTATAGAAAACTATTTTTATGTACACCAAGTTGTTTTACCATAATATATTAAATTAATTAGAATTAGTGGGTGATATTAATGTAATAAATAAGTTAAATATTCATCAATAATTTTCTATATTAATCCAGTATATTTGGTAACCAAAAAATAAGATCAAACCCAATATTTCACAAAAAACCAATATTTATATAAAGGCATTTTTACGGTCTTTAAATGGAGAACCTATTTTAAATATTTATTTTGAAAATTTGATGATTTTAATAAGATAAAATGATTTTATTTTTGAATAAATCACTTCAAAAATATCTTATGATGAATTTTTGGGATTTTTTTGAGAAACATCATTTTTAGTGAATAGTGGAAAATACTACGTTTTTGTTACAAACTACTTTTTAGTTTAAATAATTATAAATATAAAATTATTTTTTAATTTATTTATTATTTTAATTTTATAAATTATAAATCTATTAATACAATTTATTTCAATATAATCAATTTCCCTTTTTAAATTGAATATAAAAACATAAACATCTTTGGAACATTTTTCTACTCAAACCATTTAATTCACCTCTTTGCGAGATTAGGATTAATGATATTTATTACACTTATGTGATTTTAATTTATAAAATATTACATAAAACATTATAATAAAGAAAATATTTTTTTTCAAACAATATAAACATAATTTTTGACAAAAATAACCAGTGAAACTGATTAAAATAAATAACAGTGATTTATGTGTAATTAAATTTAAAAATGGACTATAACCCTATGTTTAAGGGCCCAAATGACCTATACAGTTTTACAATACCCATTTTATTCACATATTTCATACATTAACCTTCTATTAATGTGTTTGGGTGTCTTGGTATGAATTTGTTTATTTAAGAACATGTGTACACCTTACTTCTTTTGAAGAATACCAAGTGCTTCCTATTCCTATCTTATAAAAGGACACCACCTCTACCCATTCCTCACAGTTGTAAAGCCTCTTATTTTCGGATAAGAGCTGAAAAAATGGCCTCCAAACATCCCTGACCTTGAAGTAGAATCCTTTTTGGGAAAAATTCCATCCATGGAGGCCTTTTGGTTTAAAGCAAAATAAGTTATTCGATTAAAAGGTGATGTATTCTCTCAATATCTCTAGTTTCATTTCCATTCCATAACCCCTAAAATATACTTATTCGATTCATAAATAAATAACCCATTATAATAAATATAATAGGATATTTTTATAATAAGGTTTATACCAATACCTACACACACCGTCATCTAATAGACAATGAACATACTATTTATGTGAATGGCGAATTATTACCTCAAGAAATGATGATTGTTCAAATCTCTATTACCGCCTATTATAGTGGACATTATGATGTAAAATCTATTTATATGTGATATAAATTTTATTTATAATGTTTTACCATTATTGAATATTTATTTATAACAAACATTTATGCTTTACAGGTTGTTTAAATACGATAATCTAATTTGAGGAAGTGTGGACTACCTCCCCTCAAAGCGATGTGATTCGTTCGCACGATACATGGAATTTATTAATTAATTGAAAAAATTAAATATAAGTGAAAAAAACATAATTAATATATTAAGGACATAGTTATCTTTCTATCATATATATATATATATCACCACCTTTATTACCCCATTACACACTTTAAAAGAGATAATGTCATCTGTGGACATGTGTTCTACCACCTCCTCCACATGATGTGATTACATTTACAAATAATAATTCCATATATATGTATATATGATTTTATAATATGGTATTTATTATATAATTATGATGCTATAAAGATTTTAGTTACTTAACATCTTTCCACAACGATCATTTAAAAATGGGAATGTTACTCATGCTTACATATGACCTACCATCTCCATGATTGTAACATATTATAATTTTCATAACCATATTGAATGATTGATTTTAGAAGTATAATTTATTTAAAAATATTGCAATTATTTTTTTATTATTATTATAGAGATGTTATATAATGAACCCCATGACAATAGATGACCAATAATAGTTGTTTTGACACACAAACCAAATTTAGTCAAATCACCCGATGTAAGCATAATTGTTTAAGTCGTGGTACAAAACATGGTAATGAGTGAAATAAAATAAATTATAAAAATGAAAAGTGATTTTAAGCAGGTGTGAAATTAACATAAGTTCATTATACCAGAATTGGAAGGACTTTCACCCGAAAGGAAACACAAGGTAAAGAATTATTGTCTCACTTTTCTTTCCATGAGACATAATTTATTGTTGTGAACCAAATTTAATATATATATATATACATGGTGTAAATACTTTCAAATTGAAATATAATATCATGAAACCTATTATTATCATAGTATTTAGAAGTTTCATTAGTTTATTATCACTTTTGTGTCCTTCGATTCATATATAATGGATTTTGTCTCAATTTAATTTCATTAAGGCACATTCTAATGTTATGAACCTAGTTTTTTATAGGATGTAAACATTTACATTGAAATCATATATAATGAATTCCTTTTGCTTCATGGTATTTAATACTCAAATTTAATATTATTATTTCATGAGGTTTAGGATTTAAAAATGTTTCAAAGTGGAATGAGACACCTTTGAATGTTTAAATATTTTTTTCATCAAGACTAATCCTAATGATATTTCAATGGAATTTCCATTAGAGGAAATTATATAATAATTTAACAATAATAACTTTTATTATACACTAGTTATTGATGAACATTTTCGGGTATTGTTACCATTTTTCCACTCTTTGGTACTCAAAGTGTTTTAGAAAATGTTTTTGATAAATGTGGACTTTATTTCTAACTTTATTCAGATATTCTGTTTTCATCTAAAAACCTTGTTTTATTAAAATGTATAAAAAATGATTCAGAAATATTTTTGTAATGACACATTTACCCTTTTTATCTTTTACCAATTTCTTTGATGAAATCTTCTTTTGGCATTCCAAACATGGAATTTTCTAACCTTTTTCCCATAAAAAAGGAACATTCTTTTTACCTCATACGACATGTATGGATTTATCCATAGTTATTCATTTGAAACCTGCATCTCAATTTCAAAAGGATTATTTTTAGTGAATTTTTCTTAAAAGGGGTATTCAATTAAAAATATTTTCAAATGATTTTTTAAAAGAAAAACAAATTCTCATCAAGAATATTTTTAAAAGTTAATATTTTATTTCATCAATGAAAAAAACCCTCTATATTACTCCACTTGGACTTTTTTATTTATATAATACATAATATTCCTCTAGATAGTTTATGATTTATTTTCCAGTCCCATTGAGATATTCAATCTCCTATAAACATTGAACATTGAATTTACTATAAATTAACCATTTAGATTATCATGAATATTACTATTACCTAAACGATAAAGAATTTTATATATGGTTTCATCTATGAAATTAATTTGATTATTTTGAGGAAATATTGATAAATCCACATAGTTAATTCAATACAGATATTTGATAAGGAAAATTATTTATTTGATATATGAGGAATGATTTGGACATGCAATACATGGGTTGCGGACCATTTAAGGTAAGCCCTATGGATTTGGGACAGGTGAATGAAATTCCCCTAAATACATTAGACATCTCATGGGAAGAATTATTTGTGAAAATTAGAATGTTTAAACTATCTTTTGACAGTAAAGGAATCATGTTCATGATAAAAATGATGTCCAAAAAATAAGCATTTCCTTTATTGAGAATTCAGTTATTATTTATCCAAGAGATTTTCCATCAAGATATCTATGGATATATTTGATTTCAATTTATTAAGATGGAATTTGTTTTAGTTTCTTACTTTCCATATTTTTTTTTCATTATCAATTTATTTACATGGCATGTGATTCTAGTTATAAACCATTCCATATTGACTATTCTCATTGACTCCTTATTGATTCAGGTATACATTTCCCTTAATGAGCATTTGAGATCACAATTATTATGTTTATTTCCCTAGGAATCCTAGAAGCATAATATAAATGATATGTAGGGATTTTACTAGATAAGAAAGAGTTATCCTAGAATCAGTTTATTTATTTATTTGTTTATAAGGGAAAAATTATGTTTCAATATGTGTATTCATTTATTGTAAAAGACCCATTTATGTATCTGGTTTACCGTGACTACTAAATTGATTAGTCCTTCAGGTCATGATTCCTTGTAATCATGGAAATTTAATTGATAGAAGACACCAACTTTGGGATATCTAGGGCTGGGTCACTATATCTCTCACTAGTTTTATTTGTGTTTTGTAATAGCCTACTTTCTTAGATATTTCATCTTCAAATTCATTAGTGTTTTCCTCTTAATGTGATTTCTCATCAAAAAGTTGTCATGGAAAACCAAGAAAATAATATAATATTTAAGATGAATCCTTCATCAGATAATCCCCATGCTGATATTTGATTTGTTCACATCTCTTGATCTCTTAATACTCCATATATCTTATTCATTATTCATTCGATGAATAACAATGAATAGATTTAGCTAAAAATACCACTCAGATTACCTTAGGTTAGTGATGATTCTGCTTTATTTGGGGAGATTTTTCTTATTTTCTTTGCCTATTTAATTATCCTTTTTTGGAAATGTCTTGTCCAAAACTCCCATTTTTGATTCAGTAGGAGTAGATAAACAATTTCTTATCACATATTCTAATTAAGAAAACTAAAATATGTACTATATTAATCTCTGATAAAAATGAAAGGGAATGTAGAATAAGATCCAATGATAGGGAACCTAGATATGATTCCACATGACCTTACCTTTTATTTGGTGTAATATATTTAGCACAAATATAAAATTTTCACTGAAACATTAATAGAGATTAGAATTTAATTGTTACAACTTATTAGTTCATATTAATATATATACTTTTTTATGAATAAAATATCAACCAAATTCATTAATTTAAATTAATAAAATAAATGTTGTATTTTTATAATGTCTAGATCAATGGTCCACCTATTATCATAAATGCATATTCACCCAAATTATGGATTTTCCACTATAATCAAATATTGACAATAATGGTTGGTACTTACCACAAATGAATAGTACCATGTGTACACATTATAACTCATCATAGAACTTCTTGAAAAATTTATTCTCACTGATTTTGTAGAGTCACATAGTGAACCCCTACATACCTGGAGTCCCATTAGTTCTATGTGTTGTTTCTAAATCCGATTCCACTATAAAAAAATAACTAGACTATAGAGATACTGAACCATAGGAATTCCATCATGTATTCCATAGGTTACAGAATAGTAGTATGGGCCTTGGGTTTTACATTAGGTATACTCTAATCAATACCATAGAGCAAAATAGAATATTAAATATACCAAAAAATCATCCCTAACATTAAAATAATCAGTGCATCTTAATGTAACAAACATATCCTTAATCAAATAATGTGAAATGATACAATAGGAAATAAAGACTAATCACCCATCGAACTAATAAAATATGAAAAATGAAATTGAAGATTAAAATTAATATAAAATTGTATCTATTTCCTCCCATATCCTCACCTCATCCCATTATCCAAACTCATTTGATCTATCCTACTCGATAGAACTACACTGGGACTTTGCCAAACCTAAACCTGAAATATTGAAGTAATCTCAAGCACCTAATTACCATGGTCACCCAATCAGGGTGTGAGTACAAGTAAGTAGGGAACCCCAAATGATATGTTGTATATAGTTATTAAATTAATCATATAAGTGTGACATGTCCAAGAAATAAATAAATAAATATGCAGTGTGGAAAACAAAATAAATGATGATTGTCGATCCTCAGGTTCTCAGATATAACATGAGATTGAATTAAACCTACTTTAGCCAGCATCAAAGTGTATCAGAGGACGTCATATAATTATTCCAACAAAATATAGTCCCAACAGAAAAAATATAGTAGGCATAAATGTTGTATCATGTGTAGTATCTCAAATAATCCACATATTATCTTGAAAAACCGTTGGATCTATCTTTCATGTACAGGGATACCATAGTAGCAGATTGTAAGTCGAATTTTTAAGGTAATAATAGGTGATCAATATTCATCAGGAATCATCTCTAAACCCCATGACATCATCCTCAAAAATCTATAGTCAGTATGCCTTATTTTTAATCCTCATTATATAATCTTAATAAATCCACAATGGTAAAGAATAAATTTTAAACCTTATGTGGTAAGCCTGATAAATCCATAGTCATTATGCATAATAATGGAGCACCGTGAGGTAATCTAGAGTGTTCCGTAGTTATTTAAAATAATATTCAAATCCCAAAAGTTAATCATGATAATTTTATAGTCACCGAGATCCAGGAAAATCCATGGAGGTAATTATAGATGACCAGAAAATCATTAGGCATACAAGATAGATCTTAGGATTCCTATGAATCTATTACCAAGATATATATATATATATATATATATATATAATTGGTACTAATTTCATCATGTGATATCACGTGATAGGAATCCCATAAGGGTTTTCCAACTTCACAATCCAAAATCACATAACTATGGTCATCCTCTCACAACTACACCTTATAGTAAAAACACAACCATATAAGGACTACATCATCGATTCAAATTATAAGGTTTCATACTCAATTATCAATACCCATTACCATCACGCACTATGTCTAGGATCAATATATCACTAGGTCACCCACTGGGGTCGTTGGGGCCTCAACATATCTAGGGAACACATCATGGGTATTCTTATCTCAAATGTTTCTCTTGATTTAAAAAAATTCACTTAGAGAGAATACAATCCCTTTTAATCATCAAGTCTCATTGAATCCTTGATATAATCCTATGAATTTTTCATAAAAGGAGATATCCTCAATCACAGTCCCTCCCAAAATAACAATTGGTTGGTCCACACCTAACCTATCCATCTATCACCTATAGTCTGACCACATATTCTATCACATCTTAGAGTGGGAGGGATGATATCCTCTTTTTCATAATAATAGTTAAAAAACTATAAGGCATCTCAAGGTTCTCACATGGTGAGTCCGTTGTCCGTTCATATCAATTAATCAACAACCCATTCTTGGAGATTCCTTAGGGATGCAACAGATGGTCCACAATAACACATTCATTGAATTCAATTTAACCCAAATTAGGGTTCAAATATTTCAAGGAATAATAATATGATCAAGGACTTACACATTAATTTATAAGCAAATAAAGGTAGTTCCTAAGGGTTCATCTTGATCATATGGACTTTTTCTAATATACAATAAATTCATTTAAATAAAATGGTTCATTTAGTTTTTAAAAGGTTAAATCACCATTGTTGGGGAGACGAAAAAATTCATTCTATAAATAAAATATAAAAATAGTATAGAGTTATTAAAAAGGGGAGAATCGCATAAATAGGGAATTTTGTTTTTTAAGTGCATGACATAAACTCTTTACTATGCTCAACCAAGCCCATCGAACCACCTCCCATCAGCCTGAGGCCTAAAATCACATCAGAATAAGAAAATTATTTAATTATAATAATATTATAATTAATTTATGGACTAAATTTAATTTTATACAATAATAATATTTAATTTGAAAATTTATAATGCATATATCATACTACCCAACCTCATCACATCAAAACCACAAACAAAAGTGTTCATTCAACACTTAATACACACTCTGGATAAGGTCATAGAAAATCACCAATCAATATCATCAATTCAAGGAAAAAATAATTTAATTTTGGTCTAAAATACTTGAATAATCTATATGGAAACATAAATTTTCCAATAATATGTGTGACTGTGAACATAAGTTGTCTTAAGTCCTCCTCTATGAAATTCAAGTAAAATACCCATTTGAAATGTCAAATTAAACCATTCTATAGTGTAATCGATACTTAACCACAAAATACATACCCAAAATAATAGGCGATGAATGGAAATAATCATAAAGGGATGGGAGAGGAAAAACATACCAGAAATGAACATTGAACTACATTCAATATCACCCTAAACAAAGGGATGAATGGAGAGGCAGAGGTTTGGAAAAGACCATACACACACATGAATCTATTCCAAAATTGGGGGTCAAGAAGAAATTTTATAATATTTTTGTAAAAAACAATCTAATATCATATCCAAGAATAAAGCCCTTATTTATTCTTCAACCCTTTAAGGAAGAAGTTTCCTCACTATATCCAAAAAAATTCACACTATGAATCCCTACTTCATGACATGAATGGTCTTCAGTTACTACCAAACAAACATCCTTCTCCCAATTATCTCTTAAACCCTATGAGCATCCAATAAGCCTTAATCCATATCCTTTGACAACCATTAGGGATGTATAAACTCTCAATAACCCATTCTAGGAATTCGTTCTCAGAAAAAACATCCAACAACAAAATAATTAATATTTGCCTTGAATTTCATATCATGTCCAGAAAAGGGTGTTATAATATCCTTTCCATAGAACATGTCTTACCTAAATAACATCATAAAACATTCTAATATAGACTATATCTAATCAGATAACTAATCTATGATCAATTTTCCTTATCTACTTCAGAACATCGAACAAGAATTCACTGTGAAACTCCTAAAATGAGGCACATTTTCATCAAAAACTAATCCACTAATCATCACACACATCAGTAAACCATTATGGTTCACACTATCCCCATTAACCATGTGAAAATATAACAGCATTAACAAACTCATAATCCATATTATGGTTATACCCACCACAAGCCTCAGCTCATAATAACCAATCACAATTGATGGTTCTCCCCACTATCTGAATCGCTTACTGAAGAAAACTCTAAGTGGTATAATGAACATATTGATGTGGTTTCCACCTAAAAACACTCAAATATTCTTGAAAAAACTGTTCAATAGAAGTTAAAACCCACATCATTTATTTCAAACCGAAATAGACAAGTATCTACTACCTGTGATAAGGGACTATATACTTCAGAATTTCCATGAAAGGACCTGAAGAATGTTGAAAATAAATTGGTTTACCAAATATTATATAATCAATTTGGTCTCCATTCCTCCACATCCAATATTATGAAAAAATACTATCAGTAAATTTCATTACATGATTCATCTAACGAATTAGGTTTAACCCTAAATCATTTTATTAATTAGGTGAACCCCTAAATCCTGTAAAGAAATTATTATACACCCAAATCAATTCATGAATCACTGGTTCCAGCAAAACCATCTAAATTTTTTTTCATACCTCTCGAATTAGATCATGAATCAATATTTAACCCCATAAACAATGTCATGAATCAGTTTCACCCCCTGAAATAAGAGATGATCTACGATTCTACCCTGAAACACATAATGGACTACATTTAACCACCTAAACCAACTTTGGATCATAATAAAATTTTACTAATATTTATTCCAAAACACTAAATCGTCCAATTATAATTTGAATATTAAATCTAGAAATTACTGGGGACTAGATAAATAAGATTTACCACTCATCAGTATTCAAACACCACCTTAAATGTCTAATGACTAGTTTCCCCACACCAATTATCCTAATATAATGAGGTACATAATTCCATATACCTTTTTCCAACTATTATTTCATGTATCGACTGGATGTGGATTTCACACTCCTAACCAAGAACCAATGAAAATAACAATTTATAACAATTCATGGCTCACAGAAACATCACCATCATAACAGAATATAAATTCTATGTGTAATTATTGTAACAACCTCAACTAACTAATGGTACAATTCCCACTATATGGATACACTTTTAATTATCCTCATGTTCCACCTTTATAGGTTCCATCAGTGTACACATGTCTAGCCTCTAAAGCCACACTCAACCATCCTATCAATACCTGACTATGATCTACTCCTAGATCGATCATTTCCTCACAATTGAACCCTTCTGAAATTCCCCTTTTCTATATAGAGACATTTATAATTGTCATTAATATCTTGGTAGACTATTTAGACAAATATATCACTAAATATATCAGTCCTCATCTCACACATGGTTTCTCACCAATCCATGATTCTACAACATCACAGAAAACCATGTTGTACAACCTTGATCTGATACAGACACAGTGGACATGTAATCCAATATCAATCAATCACATAAATAGGCTCACAATCCCATGAGTTACACCTCACCAAAAATAGGATCACATTCTTATAAAAATTTAAAATCCCCACCACATATCAATCTTATCAGAACATAAGCACCCATATCCTTCCTGTTCAAAATTAGCAATCTCACCTATGTTATGATCTATCATACTATCATCCACCATTCAAAAATAAATACAAATATACAAGATTACATCCATGATCTAACCATGTTTCAATAATAATATATAAAATACGTAGGACTAGCAATCCAACTTATGCTTCCCTCACACTCTTTCTTTGATACAAAAGAAACAACACTCAGGGTTCTCTCCTAATAAAGCCCCAAGTAATCTCTATTCCTATAAAATATAATTTATAGAACATTTATTCACTTATCTTATAGAAATACACATTACTAGGACTTCCAAATTCATAAAATATATGGCACCACCATGCATGTATCTCGTACCTAGTAAAATCTCACCGATAAAGATCCCATAACTTGAAGCACCTACTCATGCTTCTGTCTCTAAGGGAACCCACAAGCTCGAGTTATCCCCTCACCCTGGTAACCTTTTCATATCAAAAATAATTCATAATATATGGATCACCAATATATTAAGTCATTTATAAAAGCATTGGGATATTCCACATATCCTTATGGTCACATATCTTATAAAACATAGTGCGAGATAAACACCACTCTATTCCCATCTAGAATATCACAAGGCATGTTAGGTTAAAAAAGACTAACTATAGGGTCAATTTAATATATATTAGGAATCACATGATAAATTATCAGTCTACTCATATGCATTTATTCTCACCAAGAACTCTTATACGAGATTGAATCCCTGATAGTTATTAATATCACCTAATTGTACACACACTGGAATCGCATACCAATCCATTAATGTACTAATGGAAATCATAATATGGGACCACCCACTCAAGAATCACAATCTCACATTTTTGTATATACATATAAATATCAAATACAAAATTTTTGGATTTAGAGGGAACTGATTCTCCTCATGCTTCCACATATGATACTACCCCTCAAGAATCACAATTTTAGGCCGATCTTCATCGGGCCTCCCAATATAGGAATCACCCATGATCTATGACAATAATCATACTCTAGTACAAATAATATAATAAAATCTACCTATCATGATCCATTTCAGGTATCCCATTGACACATGGATCATTTAAATATAATTCCACAACCAAGATATATGAGAAAACCTTTTATAGGTTGTAAGTAACATTTTAAATAAGTTTACCTCAATTATTTTTATAAATAGTACCATGAAAACCATCAAAGGGTTAAAATATAAGGAATATCATTCCTATACTGACCAAATAAGGTTTCGATGCATCTTATACACTAAGGTAAAATATATTAATCATCATTGAGAATACCATCGTAGACCCACATGACCTGTTATCTAAATTAAAACATATTAGGGTTTAGTTGTGTTGAATTTTGTTCCAAGTTATATAAGAAAACAACATATAATTTATTAAATACATTTTAAATAGCTAAACACACTACCTTCAGTAATATCAATCACACATAGTCAATCTTATTTCATATGAATCATTCAGGATGAATATGATGCATATACATGATCAGTTTACAATTGTCCAAGGGAAAAAGAAATAATAAAATATCAAAATTATAAATCTCATGCATACCAAGATAGGAGAAAATAATACAATTTATGTTCAAAAACCAAGATTATAAATCCCATATAACTTGAAAAATTGAATTCTTATCAAAAAATGTGTTCTTGAAACATTAGTTTGATATCCATAACAAGATCCAACACATCCACATGTCACCTATGGATCATGTCCCAAATTAGTAAGAAATAATAAATATCTAATAAATCCAATGATATTAATCACATAAGACCTCAGTTAAATTAGTAACATCCACACCCCCTAGTCTACAATGAAGAATGAATTGATAAGAGTGTTACTAAAACTCAGGCAGACATCCCTGTATGCTTGAGTTTTTGACTATCAATGGTGGTTAATGGTGTCATTATTGGGTGGATATACCCCCACATCAGAATGAAAAATATTATTTAAAATAAACAAAACATAATCCACAATAAAAAAATTATTAGATTACATGGAAGTAATAAGTATATAATCAATCAAATGATGTGAAATCATGATGTAATATGTCACGAATAATGACCAATGGGCCAATCAGATAAAAAATGAACTAAAAATAAAATAAAAATTTTTTATAGGAGGCTCTACTACATCCCCAACACTCACCTCTTCCCAGTATCCAATCTCATACAAGCTCTACATGTTAATGTATTTATGTCAGGTGTAATGGACCGGGTTTTTGGGGTCTATTACTTGGTAAACATCTCATGTTTGAGGTGTTCGGGGTGGTCTGGAATGCCATCCTGGCTTCTCGGTGACTCCTAGCAGTAGCCTTGGTGCTAGTCGCCACTTCGGGGCCTATTGGAGGCAGGACTCGGGGGTCATTATCTCATCTTCTACTGAGTAAGGTACCACCAAAACAGACCCATATACATCTAATAAATACTATGTATACATGTGATTTTTGTATCAAATAGTTGAAAAGTGAATGTTTTAATAAACAAGCATTGTCAATCCTCAAGTTCTCATAGGAAACCTGGGATCGACCCAAACCTTCTTATTGAGTGCCAATGTGTCTCTATAAATGACACATAACTCTTCCATTGTAAACGAGGCCTAATGACTATATATAAGTAGGCCTAGATGTCATATACTAGGTATTACCCCAATTTACCCATATAGTATCAAGCATAACTAATGGATCCAAGGAGATTTTTCAAAGTATCCCATAGTACCAGGTTTTAGCCGATTCCTAGGGGTTAATCCTTAGTGATTAATGTGGAATTATTTTTACATAGTTTCCACATCTTTTTATCTATATTTTGAATATTTAATTAATTATATTTACACTTTTTTGTAAATATAATTTTTTGTGTATTTTTATAATAAATATATTAATTAATCAGTTTTTATAAGTAATATTTTATTTTTATCTTTTTCAACAATTATTTTAGTTTTACATTATTTTTCTTGTCTTAAATTTTTTTTATTAGTTTTGTGGTTTTAGTTCTTTTCATTCAATAATGTGACTTTTTTATTAATTAATTGATTAAGTATTTTTATTTTCATTTAAATAACACAGTTTTTTATTTCAACAACTCATCCTTCATATATAAAATAATTAAAATAACATAAATTTAATTTTTTAATCTAATTTTTAGATACATTTTAACAATCTATATAATTTTAATATAATTTAACAATTATTATTTATTTAAAAACTTTATTAAAAAGATTCTGTAATTAATCTATGAATTATTATCCCATAATTTAATTAATCTAAATATTAATATTATTTTTATTTTGTTTTAAATCATTTAATTATTATTTTTTCAATTTTTCCCAACAAATAATTTACATTCCTCTATAATTTATGTAATAAAATTTGTTGAATGTATTTTAATATTACTTTGTGATTTTTTTAAGACTTTATTTATTTTAATCATTATTATTAATTATTCATTTAGTTTTAATTTTATTAATTAATTAAATAATTTGTTAATGAGTTTTTACTTTAATTTTTATTTTGTTTTATATAATTTCTAATTTTATAACTTTCTGTTTTATAGTGCACCATGAAAAAATTCACTATTTCACTTGAGACCGTTTGTTGTTTCTCACTATTTCACAAGTTACTGTTCCGTGGTGTCACTGTTTCCACCCCCTTGTCGTTCCATAGTAATCCACTATAATTGTATCATCATTGACATTGTTTCACTCACTATCACACCACTACTCATCCCTTGGCACTATCACTTTGCCAAAGTGTTTGACCATTTCTATTACAGTTCCACAACAAAACCATGGCACCACTTCCCTATTCACATCAACCATTTCCTTCACTCGTTTCTTTAACAGTGCCACAAAAAACCATTGCACCATCTTTACTTTACGATTTCATTCCTAGCTACCACAACAGACCGCTTCACCTTCATCCTTTAACCCATGTTCTCAACATCACTCAATCCTTACACCATTCCTGGACTCAAACTGACGACTCTACAACTGCCACACCCTCGTTAGAGTGGTCCAATACCAAGCCTCACCACCGTAAACCCTTTTTGAATTGTCATGCTTCTGTCCCCAACCTACAACAAACCTTTTCTCACACCACTCCCACACCACCTTGACTCCAGATACGCCTCACCTCATCATTGCCTATTTTGTTTTCCACTATGATGTTGAAGGAGAACTATGGACAACTGGTTGTGGCTTTATGAACATGGAGGAGGGTCGCCCCTAGAAGAGATTTATTAAAAATAAAATAAAATAAATTAAAACATAAGTAAATAAACTAAAATACAATATATAAAAAATATGTAAAAATAAAATAAATATTATTAAAAAATAATTTATAATCATAATTAAATAAATTATAAAATATAATAATTTATCAAAAAAATACGTTAAACTAAAATATTATTTTTATCAATTAAATTAAAATAAACTAATAATTAAATTTAGATTAATACTTAATTTATAATTTTACTTCTTTTTAAATAAAATAATTACAATTATAATTGTAAAAGTAATTAATAAAATAAAAACAATTAATTTAATTAGAAATAAAATATAATGATAATAAAATAAATATTAAATATTAATAATTTAACATAATTATTGTATATAAAATTAATAAATAACTATAATAAAACTATTTAATTAAAAAAAAGTAAACAATTTTAAAAAATAAATACTTTTAAAAAAATCATAAAATATATTAATTTCAATAATTTAATCAAATAATTTTATAATATTAATTAATAAATACTAAATATTTTACCCTTATATTAACATAATAAATATATTTAATATTTATCAGAGTTAATATTTATTATCTCTTAATTTTTTTACGACAAATTGTTTAACCCATTTTCTGTTCTATTTTGAAGATTCATGTAGGTATCTAGAATGAGGTCTAGGATCATTTTAATTATGTGTAGAGAAGTTATTTATTAGGGTTAGGATAGAGGGAGGTGGGATGTAGGAAAATGTTCACATGTGTGGTGCAATAATGACGGACACTTGAAGTTGGTGGAAGACATGCAGTGACTTACATAAAATGTTGGAGATATAAACAAGAAAAAACAGAGCAAGTGGGGGGGGGGGCATGACACAATTCATTCCGGATTCATTTACACAGAGAACAAGAGCAGATCCAATAAAACTGGAGAGCGGCAAGTCATGGAGTTAAAGGAGCCTGAGATCAAGGCATCATTTGGGGAGTTCTTCATCTCCCCTTTTTATTTATTGTACTTTTTTCTATGATGCTTTCAACATCTTTAATGAACATGATAGTTGGCTAAATAATTAGAGTTTGGGGAATTTATACATCTACTAGTTATCCTTTTTATTATCCTTTTCACATTTTCATTATACTGTGTACAGAATTGATTAGTGAGATCAACTATGAACTCATTCAATCGCATCATTCCACTTGATTTCAATTTCCTATTACACAATCATTTAGTGAGACTTATTGTTGATACATTTTCTAGAAATTTTAACTCTAAAAACATCAGAACTTATTAAGAGTTTTTTATTTCATCAATTTTAAATATTAATCTCTTAGTTGAAATTTCTTGGAGTTTTTCTCTCCAAGATTGATTAATCTATATGGATTATCTCTTATTGTGGGAAGTAAGTTTTTCCTTTTTCAGTGACACATTGCATTCACATTTGAGGCATTAGGAAATCTTTTCAAAACTAGTAGAATAGTTTTTCCCTGTACATTTCTCTTTATTTTTTATCTTAGAATCTACTATTGTGTATTAGTTTAAATACCACTTAGTTAATCATAGTCTATATATGAATTAGTTACTTAGAATAAAAATATTTAAAAAATATGATGTTTAACCCATAATTGACAACATTTGGGTGTTTTTAAGATAACTAGAAAAAAGTTTTTCAATTTACCTTCCCTGTGGGTTCAACCCTGCTCACCACATATTCATCAGTAGTAGAAAATCATAAATATAATTAAATGTCGACCTCATTAGATGACGGTTTGGTCAGTTTTGGCAACATTGATGGGGAAGGAACGATCGACTACATTTCGAATTTTTTTAAAACTCACATAAAAAACAAAAAAAATGAAAAAATGAAAACATTAAAAAAATCCTATTTCATTTTACTGCTGAATTGCTACTTCTCTATGTACAAATGAGTAACTATTTACTGTTTTTGTACTAAACATTACCTTTTATCACATTTTACATGAACACTAGGTCTACTGCAGATTGAGTAGATCCCCTGAACATGGAATTGGATAAACACCTCATTTCTCCTAAAAAGAAAAGTAAATATGAAATGTAGAATTTAGATAATAGGGTTACTCTACCTGATAACATCCAAAACCATCGAGAACACCTAGAGAATGAGAGACCTTGGAAAAGGGAGTTACAACTCCCTTAGGTGTCATGTAATCCCTATTCAATCTGACTTTCACCTAGATCCTAAAACTATGAGTTGAAACTACCCCATAGTTCACTACATCCAGTATTTAATGGGATCTAAAATAATGGATCTCTTGCATTACTTATATAATTCTATAATACTGTATAGTAGTTACCTCTTATAGGACATACTGAAAATCAGACAAGAATTACGGTCTTTCCCTTTTTCCGTGAAGGGAATGCTAGGAATTGGGTTTTAACACCATATGAAATTTTTTTTTGAATACTGTGACCATTTTTATAATTATTTAATAATGAAATTATATCCCCAAAGACTAAAAGGATAACTGAGAGAAAAATCACTAGTTTTTATAAAGACGATGGTGAATATTTTCACGAGGCTTGGGATATTTTAGGGATATTATTTGGATGTGTCCCCATCATAAACTCCCATCCCACCTTCTCATGGATAACTTCTACGAAGGGCTATCCTTCTCTGGTCGGAACCTAGTTTTCAAGTTTTTGGGGGTAACTAAAATGATAAAACTGATGAAGAACTAAGAAATATCTTTAATAATATTGCTTTTAAACTCACAACCTAAAAATTGATGATGAAAATGAGTCAATATAAATGTTAATGTTAACTTTAGTTCAATTAATGAAACACAAGCACAATTTTCGGAAATCAAAAACCTACTTCAATCTTCAATGAACCAGAATTCAAATCAAACTGTTAATCAATTAGGTAGAAAAACAATATCTAGTCATTAAGTGAATAGTGTGAGTAGTGTGTAATGTTTGGGAATACTAAAAATTTCTTTACTAATTTTGACATGCTAGCCCATTGAAAAGAAAAATTAAAATCTTTCCATTTTGATCCTAGGATGACTCTTAATGAAGATCCATTTTTAAAAAATTACAATAAGCCTATATGAACCCTCTCAATATTTCCTAGAATGGTTTAGTCGAGATTAAAAAAAATGCTTCCCCTAATTATCAAAACCAATCAAGAAAAAACATTCAAAATCAACAAAGGTGTGAATCTTCAAACACACAAGGAAATAATGATGGAAAAATGACATCTATGTTAGATCAAATTCTGAATAAAAATAATTATCACGAAGAAAGATTCATGAATCTATTAAAGAACGTCAAAATCAATATGAGCTTGATTAAATGAAAAATTATGAAAGAATGAATAATATAGAAACATAATTGGGCCAAATTTCTAGAGAGTTTACAACTAGAGATAAAGAAATATTTCCAATCACAACTGAAATTAATACTACAGTGAAATCTATGGATGTTTTCACTATGTGCAGGCTTAATAATCAATTTTAATTTGAAGAAGACTTTGAAAATTTCAAAAATTAAAAACTGATTGAAACTGGAAAGAAAAATATTCTTTATACCCAATCTATAAATCAAGTTAAAACTATTGTAAATGAATAGAATCTGATTTTTCCCTTGAAAATCATGAAAATATTCTTCTAAAAATCCAAATAATAAAGGAAAAGAAAAATTTGATGATGATGTAATGGATATTTATACTGTCCTAAGAAACATTTCTGCACCCATCCCTTTCCTTGAAGAAATTAAACCTCAAAGTAACACCAAGGTTGAACTTCTTCAGTTCCTTGACCTATTGTCAAAACATCAAGTGAGAATTCCTTTTATCCAATCATTAATTAAAATCCAATCTTACGTGATTTTTCATAAAAAATTGTCTCAAAAAAGATAACTCTTGAATTATTTTTCTACCGGCAGCCTCACAGAAGAGTGTAAGTATGTGCTCGAAAAAAAAAATTCTACCCAAACTGAAAGACATAGTTTTTTTATCATCCCTTGTACCTTAGGAAATTATGATCAGATCAAATTCCTTTATGGATTAGGTGCTAGTATTAACCTTGTACCATACTCACTGTTACAACAGTTCAGATTGGGTGATCTTCATCCAACAACTATCATACTCTAGTTGGCTGATCGTTCTTTCACCCATCTTGTGGGGAGGGTAGATGGCCTGCTAGTTCGGTTTGGGAAGTTGTTTAACCTAAATAATTTTTAGTCATTCATATGGAGTGTGATCAAAAGTTTCCCATCATAGTGGGTAGGCCCTTATTGGTTATAGGTGGGGATGTAATTGATGCTTCTAAATGTCAACTTATCTTTAAAATTTGGGAAAAAAAGAAGAGTTTAATGTGTTTTAAAATGCCAAAGGACCAACCATTCCTGAAAAATATACAATGGTAGAGCCTATGGAAGATGAAAAATGAACTCGAATCTTAATAGAATCTGAAAATAAGTCCTCTTATGAAGAAATAAATCAGGAAGCTAAAAATATTGATTCTCATGTCTAATAAGTTGAAATTAGGCTCAAATAGTGAATCTAGAAAGTTTTACAGATCCCGACAACTATCTAGTTTCTACTGTAGGAGAGTCCCCTATTACTGAACTTAGGGTCTTTTTCAGTTAATTTGAGGTGTTTTTCTATCAACAAAAATAATTCCGATCACTTTGATTATGTTGAGGGAGAACTATTTAGACAACTTGATGATCCTTCTTTAACAAATCTATTAAATTTAAATTTGGGAAATCAAGATACTGAGTTGTCCACTTTGGACAATAAATATATAAATTCTAAATCTAAGCTAAAAATTGAAAATCTTTTACCTATTCATTCCTTTTATAATAGATATATTAGAGATCTTGGACCATATAGGACCAAGAGTCTTCCTTCGAGTGAGAAACCACCCTTTCTAGAACATAAGCCACATCATTCTCATTGGAAATATTAATTTTTGGGTGATAATTCCACACATAATGTTATAATTTCTACTAATCATAATTAATATCAAGAAGAAAGATTGTTAAATGTGCTTATGAAAATCAAATCATCCATAGGATGGATCATAGCTGACATTAATAGAATTTGTCCCTCATTATGCATGCAAAAATTTTCATTGGAGCCCAACCATAATCCTAGGGTAGAGTGTCAAAGAAGATTTAATCCGAAAATCAATGAATCTGTGAGAGAAGAATTCATGAAACTATTGGATACTAGTATCATTTATCCTATTCTTGATACCACTTGGGTCAGTCTGATCCAAGTAGTTCCTAAGAAAAAAGGTTTCACTATTGTTAAAAATGAAAAGAATACAGAAATTAATGTTAAGAAATCCCCCAAATGGATTGTCTGTAAATTTTTTAGAATTATTAATGCATCCAATCAGAATGACCCTTTTCCAATGTGCTTTCCTGATCAAATACATGATATGCTTGTTGAGAATGAATTTTTCTGTTTCCAGGATGGGATTATTTTCACAAGCATATTCCTGTAGCTCTAGAGGATTTGGAAAAGACTACTTTCCCATGCCCCTTTGAGACATTTTCCTCCTGGTAGATGCCTTTTGGGTTGTGTGGAGCCCATTCTACAATATAAATGTGCATGATGGCAATAATTTCTGAAATAATTGTGAGGATTATTGAAGTATTCATGGTTGACTTCTATATTGTGGGTATTATTTTTATACTTGTTAAAGAAATCATGATATATTTTTGGAGAGATGAATTAAAACCAACCTTGTTCTTAATTGGGAAAAGTCTCAGTTCATGGTTGGTGAAGGAATTGTTTTAGGTCATAAAGTGTCAAAGAGAGGTTTATAATTTGAAATTTCTAATATTAATGTTATTCAAAAAATCGACCTTATGAAAATTTAAAACATGTTAGATGTTTTTTAAGGAATGATTGTTTCTACCAGATGTTTATAAGATATTTCTCAATAATAACTAAACCCTTGTGTTCTTAGTTATTTAAGGATGAACCTTTCAATTTTGAAAAAAACTTTTTGAAATATTTTAATATGATTAAATAAAAACCCAATACATCACCTATCACCACTTTATATGAATAGAAACTCCATTTTGAAGTTATGTGTGATGCTAGTGATATGGATGTTGGACCTATCCTAGGAAATAAGAGTTAGAAGAAGCTGTATTTGATTTGTTATGCTGGTAGACTAATAGATGAGGCACAATGTAACTATACCTTTAGTGAAAAGGATTATTTAGATATTGTGTTTTCTCCAGTGAAGTTGAGACAATACCTTTTTGTCCGTAAAGTAACCATATTTACTAATAATTCTACAATAAAGTACTTGTTGTCTAGGAAGGAAACCAAACTCATGCTATTTAGGTGGATTATTTTGTTGTAAAAATTTGATTTAGAAATTAGGGATAATAAGGGATATGAAAACATAGTTTCTGATCACCTATCTAGGCTTCCCCACATTCATTTTGATAATCCAAGGGAGATTAACTCTTCCTTTCCCAATGAAAAGATGGACACTATGTCAATTTGGTAGTCTGCATGGTATGCAGATTTTGCTAATTTCTTGGTAGTAGGAGTGTTTCCCAAAAAATGTTTCTAATAACGAAAGAAAAAAACTCATATATGAACTTAAGTATAACCTTTGGGATTACCCCTTGTTGTTTAAGACACATGCTGATGGAATTTTTAGGAGTTGTGTGATTGAGGAAGAGATGCTGCTTATTCCAGAGAGTTGTCACTCCTCACCTTGGGAATGTCACTGTTGAGGTGAAAGAATAGCTTAGAAATTCCATCAATTTAGTTTTTATTAGACCACCATTTTAAGGATTCTAGGAGCTATGTGGTTGGCTGTGATAAGTTCCAAAGGATGGAAAATTTTGGAGTCCCAAAATCCTTTTCACTGATAATGGAACACCCTTTATGAACTAAAAAATTTAAGGATTTGATGGAGAAGTATGGTTGTGTTCAAAAAACTGGAACTCTATATCATCCACAGTTCAGTGAAAAAGTGTAAATTTCTAATAGAGAGTTGAAACAAATTCTTGAAAACAATTTCTCATATCCTACAAAAGCCTGCTCTCTTAAATTTGATGAAGTATTACGGGTATATAGAATAGATTTGAAGACCCTAATAGATATGTCTCCATGTAGGCTCTTCTTTGGAAGGTGTGGTCATTTTCATGTGGATTTCCAACACAAATCATTTTGGGTAGTTAAGGATCTAAATTTTGATATTACGAGTGCTGGTGAAAGGAGATTACTTGAGATGAGTGAGTTTGATGAGTTAAGGAGAAAGATTGAGTTATGTTAATTCAAGAATTTATAAATATAGGACTAAAATCTTTCATGATTCTATAATTCAAAAAAAATAATTTAAATATTGTTAGAAATTTGTTCTCCTTATTTTTAAACATAAAATACTTATTGGAAAAGTAAATTCCAAGAGGTCTGGACCTTTTACTTTTTATGAGTGCTTAAGAATGGAGCTTTAGAAATTTCATGTGAAGAGAACAGTCCCATGCTAGTTAATAGGAAGAGTGGTAAGTTATATTTTGATGGAAAATAAAAAGCTTGGCATCTTTTACTATGCTTAAAAACAGATTTTTAATAAAGGATGGATGAAGAATTTAAACATAGAACCATATGGGAGGCCAGCCATGGTTCTTGTTTTTCCCCTTTCTTTGTTTAATTTCCAAATTTGAATAATGTGATGCTACATGATCTATTTTTGTTCAATTATTATTTATCCTTCCCTTAGTTCTTATTTTCAGAGTTATAGAGTATGCTATTGTTGTGTCATTTAAGGATTGTAATTGCCATGATATACCTTTAATGAGAAACATTAATTCAGGGAAGTGAATTAATCTCTCCATTTTTGCACTTATTTAAATTAAAATTTTCACTATTAAGTAATAATTTTAATGATGTCGGGGATTCAGAGAATTTCAACTGCATAAAAAAACAATTTTCATATTTTCTTAATGAAAATTCTACTACTTATTACCCTTTATTGGATATCCAAATTGGATTTCTATTAGAAATATTTTTACTTCATGTGCTGTTGTTTTAAAAATAAAATTCTACATGTTTCTCCTTGCATAAAATTGATTTTTTTTGTTATCAAAGTCTTTTCACTGCTTGAAATTAATTGTGTGGGGATACATATGAGCTAGGAATTTGGTATTTAATCTATCTGTATCTACTGGGTGTTAAAAATAAATTTTTCTACTCTATTTAACATCTTATTGTACCTAATCTTTTAAACTGCTACACCCTATTCACTATACACCTACTTGTCTCACATGCAGCTATTTGAACTGTATTGAAAATTTTTTCCACTAACATTAATGATAATTCATGTAATCTTATTTTAAAATAATATTTGTGGAAAAAAAATATTTTTTAACTTCAATGTGACTCTTTACACGTGTCATTAATTTACTAAATTGAAAATATTTTTTGAACTATAGTTTTTAAATTGTTCTTCTCCACATTGGAATTCAATTTGGGGAAAAGGTTTTGTTCTTTTTTTGTGGGGGAGGAGGTCAATTCATAATTGAGCTAAATTTTATTAATTGAAATCCATTTAATTACCACTTCCACTTCAAACATTTTGTAAAAATGGTCAATTTTTTTAGAATTCCTGCACAACATTAGTCTTTCACTATACTAAAATGGGTCTTTCCTAAGGACAGTGCCTCGCTGGTAGTTAAAATTTCTTTTGAGACTGAGACTTATGTGGGTGGATGATTGTTGAGTGAACATTCATTATGTTTTTATGAAAATTTGGTTTAGGAACTATCTTTGAGAGTGATATGTGTTACATTTTTGTGGAGTTGAGATCAAAGATCTAGGAACTGGAAGATTGAATTTGATCTTAGTGGAATCACTTTTAATTATTTAAATCAACCACCTTAGTGAGACAACGAAATTTTTTTTCCGTATAGATCTTTTGAAACTAGAGTAGTTTGGGCATTTGGGATCCCATAGTAAATATATGAGACCCTAGGGGTGGGAATGTTTCTATTTACTAAATCCCTCTTTACACGTTGAATTAGTGCATATGCACAGTGGTCAATATATGTTACATGGAATGGGAAAAATTGAATAAAGTTTCTAGGTTCAAAAACAAGTTCATTAAGGTGAGGGGAATATTGAATGATAAATGAAGAAAGCGACAATTGGTTTATATGAGAATCATTTAGGTTGTATCAACAAGGTGATTCATAAAAATATTTATTTTTGAAACCTAAGTGAAGGTTGAAGTTCAAAGTTCCTCATGTTAAGTTCTTAGTTCCATGGACCATTAGTTTTTTTATCACTCTTGAATTTGGATCATAGATTTGAATTGAGTAAGTCATTAGGTAGATTCATATATGAGGCATGACATCTTTATTGGTGGATGATTTATTACTCTTTTGATTACCCTTGAGTACTTGATTTTAGGAAAGACTTGATTTGATCATTTTATTTCTAAAGCCTTTTATCAATTTTGAGGTCTTCTATTTTATACTGCTGAACATGTTACTATTTGAGCTGAATCAATAAAAAATTATATTTTTCAAGGTTAATAAATCATGAGATTATTTGAGGAAAAAAATGTCTATGTGTGGGGTAATTTTATCTGGAATTATTTTAACATTGTTTCCACAACTTTTTAATTTTATTTTTAATAATTTTATTAATTATTGTTACACTTTTTTCAAAATATTAATATTTTTTATTTTTATTATTAAATCTATTAATTAATAAATTATTATTATTAATATTATGATTTATGCCTTTTAAATAATTTATTTAATTTTACTTTATTTTTATAGTATTTTAAAATTTAAATTAGTTTTTGTTGTAGTTTTTTTCATTTATTAAAATGAAATTTTTATTAATTAATTAATTATGTATTTTTATTTAAAATTTAAAAAAATTAGTTTTTTGTTTTAACATCTCATCCGTTAAATATTAAATAATAAAATATCATAATTTGAATTGTTTCAATATAATTATTAGATGGATTTTAACAATCAATATCCATTTAATATAATTTACCAATTCTTTTTATTTAATAAATTTATTAATAAGTTTCTATAATTAATCTCTAAATTTCTGTCAAATTGTTTAATTATTATAAAAATTATTCTCAATTTTTTTATTTCACCACAAATAATTATTATTTTTATTTTCATCCCAAAAAATATTTTAAATTCCTTTTAATTTTATGTTTTAAAAATTATTGAATGAATCTTAATTTTACTTTTATTTTTATATGACTTTATCGATTTGAATTATTATTATTAATTATTTATTTAATTTTAATTGTATTAGTTAATTAATTAGTTGGGTAATGATTTTTTAGTTTAATAATTATTTTCTTTCTTTAATTTCTTATTTTAGTGCTTCTTTTTTTTACTGTGCACCGTGAAATAGTTCTCTATTTCACTTGTGACCTTTGTTGTTTCTTACTATTTAAAAAGTTTCTATTTTATTTTGGAACTGTTTATACCCCTTTCTGTGCCATAAAAATCCACTAGCACTGTTTCATCCTTGACAATATTGTTGGGCATATATTATCTCAAACATAATCTCTAAAGATTATTTATTTTGGTGGTCACTAATACCCATAATTTTTTTACAAATGATAATACATTATGTTTATTTCAAGAAATTAATATTCTTGATATTCCTAATTCTAGAAATATATTAAAGATTATTATTCATGTGGAATATTCGTCAAAGTGTTTAGAAAGTTCCTAACCGTATTCATGAAACACTATTCATAATGTACATTAAGGAAACATAACGTAAGGAACAAAATTGATTTTTTTATTATACCTTATGCTGAAAGATCAACACGTATGGTTAATCAACCCAACATTGACAAAAATGTATAAATTAAGAACCTTACATTTGGATGAATCCTTATGTTTGGAAAATAGAAAAATTATGGTTATAGAACCCCTCATATGTATGGAGCCTTACATTTGAGAAACAAATGTATGGATCATCAACCTTATTTTTATGATCAACCTTACATTTTCAACCTTATATTAAGAAAATGAATGCTACTTAGTTGAATCCCACATTTGGTATTTTGTCATTTTTTGAAGGAAGCATACGTTTGACTTTTCAACATCAATGATTTGAATTTACGATTTTGTCGTAGTTTTCTGTAATGGTCGTTATAGAATATAATGCTAAATTAAAGGTCATTTTTGAACAATTAAAAGAATGTTATGGGTAATTCAAATAATCATATTTAGTTTAAAAACTCTCTCGTATTCTTAAATAAAGGTATAACTACCCTGAGCTCTCTCATTAATTTAAATTCGTATAATTAATCTGGCGATTTTCTTGGATGTGGAATTAAAAGGAAGACTATCCTTTACTACTTCTATATACGTATTTGTTATATATAAATGTCAATGAAAAATTTATGTTGAGATATATATTATGACATGTATTCCTGATTGAAACTATATTCATGTGAAGTTATTTTAAAGATATACTAGAAAATTTGACCAGAATCTGTCTTTCTACAGAAGATGCTATAGTGGAAACATACGTATTCAAAATTTAGTATTTGATGTATGTTTGTGGGTACTATTCTTTGCTGCTTTTATTTTAATAATCTATTGCAACTTAATCGCTTCATAACCTCTATTTCACGAATAAAATCTTTTTGGAAGAAAAAGATTCCTCTAATTCTAGTTTTTGTTCAACTGTAAATGTCAACCGGAACCATTTGTAATCAATATCGGTTTATAGAGAGTTTCAACTGCTCGTACTCAGTTTTGGTAGAGTATCAGCTTCTCGGTCTAATATGTGGTTTATCGGTTCTCTATTATAGAACTAGAATACTATGTTTTTAGTCTTGTTTGTAACAGTCTGATATTTATACACTCAGTTTTGGAATGGTCTGAAAAATACGAGGACCCAACATGTGAAATTCACCAAACTTTCTGAGAGAGTAATTGGTGGAGTGGACTTAGGGATCTTTATGCCTCGAACTCTTATAAACAACCATGTTCTTTTTATCTGTTTTTATCCACAACTCATAAATTCATACAGAAGACAAACATTTCTCACCTGCATAATCATCAGTTGACATCAAGAGGAAGAGTTGTGAAGGAATTTGATAAGGCACAATTCACCCTCACGTGTGTATATTTGTATATTCCAACAAAACAATTGGTATCAGAGGAGAGATTTTGGAAAATGATTTTACAATCTAATAGTATATGGTCTATACCAAGATGGGAATAGATGATCAAAGATAAGGAATTTCAATTGTTCTTCATCCTTATTTCAATGGTGAAAATGATGGATGTTAGAAATCACAAATGATTATATATTTGAAGAATATAGGATTCAAAGTATACTCTAACATCTTTACTCCATATATAATTCATAAAAATCATGTAACTTGGACTATTACTATAGAGACTTAGTATGAAATGAATTATAAAGATATGAACACTATTATATGTGGTCTTGGACTAGATGAATTAAACTCTATCTCATAATTTCCTACTGCTTATGAAATGTGGCAGACCATTGCAGTTTCCTTTGAAGGAACAAATAATGTAAGACAAATGTGGTTTTCAAAAGCAAAACTAAAATTTGATTCTTTCATAATACTTGATGGTAAATGTATCACTCATATGAACGAATGTATTATAGAGATTTTAAATAAAACTACAGCCTTAGGAGATCCTATCAAACAATCATATCATGCTTTTAATGTACTAATATTTCTACCTACTAAATGGAATGTTGTATCAATTGCAATTCAATAGTCATCACTAGTAAAAAATCTAACAATGAGAGAACCAACTGAGACTCTAATGATGAATAAAGATGAAATGGAAGATAAAGCGAAATATAATAATGTATTAGCAAAAAATGATCATACTACCCTAAAGGTAACATCTTAGAAATAGAGAAAAAAATACAATAAGAAGTTCGAGTGGAAAGGAATTCTTATACATATGACTCTAAAATGGAATTGGATTAATTAGCCAAAAAGTTCATCTATTATTATAAGAGGAAAAGAGTATTTAGAAAACATTTAAATAGGGACGAGAAGGACTTTTGGGAAGTATGATGCTATGAACGTAAGAAATTATGTCATGTAAGACCTGATTGTCCCAAGATAAACGGTGAAAAGAGAAATACTGAAAAGACATATAAAAAAATTCTAATTCTTAACATAATTGGAAAAGAGAAATGAAGGAAACATGGAGTGTCTCTAAAGACCCCAATAGCTCAACAAAATCAGATTCATAAAAGGAAGAATCACATTTGGAAGAAAATATGAGCTTCATGGTAGAAGAAGATAAGGTAAAAAAAACTATTATTATTATGACTCTAATTCTAATTCAAACAATTCAAATAATAAATTGGCTTCCTACTGAAAAATTCTAGATGGTAAATATGACTCCTTAATAAATAAATACAAACCTTTAAAAAATATTCACAATGAAATTTTGGGAGAAAGATATTCCATACATGAACGTCATCAATAGTTAATTGAAAAATTAAACTCATCTAACAAAAACTGTGTTGACCATGAAAATAAGATTAAAGAATTGAAAGATGAAGTAAAAACATACCAAAGTGATATTATATTCTTTACAAAAATAGAAAATATTCTGAATTAGATTCTGGGTAAAAATGATATCAGAAAGAAAATTGTTGGCATAGGAAGTAAAATTGAAAAATCTAAACTATATAATAATTATTTTGTTCCCAACTAAAAAATAATTACCTATCATTTTTTGTGGAATAGAAGGTCATATTCAAAAAATTGTTATTTATGAAATCCTAAAATTAGTAGAATTAAAATGGAATTTATTTCAAAATGTTTATTTTATGTAAATATGAGTTATGAAAGAAAAAAGCATATCTAGATTCCTGGATCTTTACTATCTAACACTATTGGAACCAAAAGAATATGGGTACCAAAACAAACTCTTGTTTAAATTACTTTTATAGGAAACATGACCTAGGAAACGAAATTATATATGGTATATGGATAGTGGTTGCTCCAGGAATATGAGTGGAAACTCATCAAACATCAATACACCAACTCAAATGGATAGAGTTCCAGTAACCTTTGGTGATAATTCTAAAAGAAATATAATTGGACATGGAACTGTTGGACATCCAAAAACATTCTCAATCAACAAATTACAATATGTTAAAGGGATAAAGAATAACCTGATATGTATCTCTCAACTATATGATGATAGATATTATGTTGATTTTTCTAAAAATTCTTGTTCGGTGATTGAAGAAAAACTGCTTACGTTTAAAGCATCTAAAACTGATAATGTTTAAACATTGGATTTAAATTCCTTGTGTAAACAGAAATTGAATTGTTTAAATAATAAGATAAATGATTCTTGGATATGAAATATAAGTCTTGGTCATTTTAATATTTATGTTATACCTAAATTATCTAATAATTTGTTAGTTTCTGATTTACCTAGTCTAACGTTTGATATTGAATGATTTTGTGATGCATTCCAAATTGGAAGGCAACAAAACTCTTCCTTCAAATCTATTAACAAAATTGCTACATCAAAACCTCTAGATTTTTTCCTCATGGATATGTTTGGACCAACAAGATTAGAACGTTTGGATGGAAAAGTATATGTATATGTTTAAGTTGAATATTACTCTAGATTTACTTGGATTTATTTTATAAAACTAAAAAGTGATGCTTTTACTGTTTTTGATAGTTTCTGTAAATTTTGTCAAAAAGAAAATGTTTTACGATAATTTCATTAAGAAGTGATCATGGTGGGAAATTTGAAAAAATAGGAATTCAGTTATTTTTGTTCAAATCTATGTATTAAAATCACCTTATCTACACAAAGAACTCCTAAACAAAATGGATTTGTTTAAAGAAGAAGAAAAACTATTCAAAAATGGCTAGGACTATGCTAAATGAATACAGTCTACCCACCAACTTCTGGGAAGAAGATGTAAGCACAACCTTATTTTTGATGAATAATCTTTTAATTTGGCCTATTTTCAAAAATACACCTTATGAACATTGGAGTAATAGAAAACATAAGATAAGGTACTTTAATGTTTTTGGATGTAATGTGTATGTCCTAAACACCATGTATAATCTTGGTATGTTCAATCCAAAAGCTAATTATGGAATTTTTTATGATATTATACTACCTCTAAATACAATAGAGTGTTTAATAAATAGTCAAGGGTTGTTGAAGAATTAGTTCATGTGAATTTTGATGAAACTGACTATTTTATTAAAGAGAAAGATCAAACCGATGAAACTACTAATTCCTCTAACAACATGAAACTTGAAAACCTGAAAAATGATTTTGAAAATAACTTAAATAAAATTCATTCATTTACAGAAGAACATGATACTGATGAACCTAAAAGTGTTTTACCTAGAGAGTCTAAAACCGAAAAAAACATCCATTAGAAACTATAATTGGATATATAGACATAGGAATATGAATTAGAAGAAATATATGAAACCTTGTTGAATTCTCCACCTTTCTATCTCGATTAGAACCCAATTACTTTGAACAAGCCTTAGAAGATGAGATTTGGATGTTAGCTACACAATATGATCTAAACCAATTCAAAAGGAATGATGTTTGGGAATTAGTTGAAATACAATAAAATTATATTGTTTTATGTAGTATGTTGGTCTTTAGAAATAAAAAATATAATCAAGGGATTATAACTAGAAACAATTCTAGATTAGTACCGAAAGGATATAATTAGGAAGAAGATATAGATTATGATGAAACATTTATCCCGGTATTAAGATTCGAATAAATTATAATTCTATTTGATTATGTATCATATATGAACTTTAAATTAAATTATATTGATGTTAAATCTTCTTTTTTAAATGGATATTTTATGGAACAATTTTATATTGAACAACCTACTTGTTTTAAAAACTCTAAAAGAACCGATTCTGTTTTTAACCATACTAAATATATCTATGGCCCTAGACAAGCACCTAGATCATGGTACAAAATATTAAGTTATTTTATTTTAAAAAATGTATTTTCTATTGGAATGGAAGATCCAACTCATTCAAACAAAACCATTTATTATAATATATTTGTAGATTAAATCTATGTTGATGATGATTTTTTTTGGTTCAACCAATAAATATTTTTTAATGATTTTTTAAAAAATTATTCAAAAAGAATTTGAAATGAGTATGATGGGGGAATTGAACATATTTTCAGGACTTCAAATTTAACAAAAAGAGGGGAAATGTTTTAAACCAAAGTAAATATATTACTTATTTGTTGAAAAAGTTTAGTCTTGAGAACAATAAGAAATATACAACTACCATGTGTAGAAATATAAAACTTGATATGGATGAATATGGAAAAGAAGTGGACAACAAATTATATTGAGGTATGATTGGTAGTTTACTATATCTTACTATTAGTAGACCTAAAATTAGATTTTTAGTATGTTTATGTGCTAGGTTTCCAAAAAATCCAATATAATCTCATCTTTTTTACTCTCAAAAATATTTCTAAATATTTAAAGGGAATTTTTTTTCATTCTTTTATTAATAAAAAACATATGATTTTAATTTAATTTCATATTCATATATTGATTTTTGAGGTTGTAGATTATAAAGGAAAAATATTTCATGAAACTGTCACTTTTTAGGAAATATTTAGTATCATGGTCAAGTAAGAAAGAACACTCAGCTTCCCTGTCAAGAGCCAATGTAGAATATATATATGCAGGTAGTTGTTGTGAACAAGTATTGTGGATGAAAAACACAATAATTGACATTAGACTAAATTTTAATGGTACCCTAATTTTATGTGATTATATGAGTTCTAGAAAGATTTCATAAAAATCCAATAATTATTTCAAAAACTATGCATATTGATATTAGACATCATTTTCAAAGAGACCATGTTCTTAAAGAGGAAATATCTTTTGAATTTTCATATAATGAATATCAACTAACTGGTATTTTTACTAAACCACTTCCATAAAATTTTTTTGATTTTATTAATATGGAGTTAGGTTTATTTAATTTTTAAGGTTAACATTTTTAATCATTTTAATTTTAAATATTTATCTTATTTTGTTTTTCTAGTTTATTTATATTAAAATTATTTACTTATTACTTTAAATCTAATTTTTTTGAAATTTCATTTTCTATATATATTTTAGTTAAATTATTTTAAAAACAAATTTATTTGTGCCATGTGCTTTCAATGTTTTTAATGATTATCTTATGTAATGGCATGAGAAACAATGGATTGTCAGTAACATTTATAACTCCAAACCCATTCAACTCTCAAACCCTTTTCGAATACCAAAACACTCATTTTACCCTTTTTTTTTACCTTTTTTACCTCTATTTTATATCCAAAAAATAAAAACCCCAAAACCTCAGAGATTTCATTTCTTAAAAATGAAAAGAACTAAGAGAACTGATGAAGGTGAAGCTAGAAACTAGAAGCATTAGAAAGTTTCTAGATGAAGGATTTTGTATGGTAAACTAGTTGATTTTGAATGGATATTTTATAAAAATTTACATCTAAAGAAATCACTAGACTTTAAAGGATTGGAATCGATGTTCAATGAGGTGAAATCAGAAATCTTTTATAAGATAAAACTGAAGTCTTTCTATAATTGTATTCAGTTTAATTTTGGTGATACTAAAGACATAGTTTTTTCAAGAATAGAAGATTAGGACTTTTCTGGTTCTTTGACTAATATTTTTCAAATTTTGAAATGTCCTCATGAGAGAGTGTCTCATTTCAATATATGTTCTATCGAATATAAGGTCTATAAATCTGAAGACATATTGATTTTTTTGTTTGGCTCAACAAACGTTAGAAAAATGTTTTTCAAGGATCTTGAAGATGGCCATAAAATCTTACTTAATTTTATTCAAATAGGAATAGCTCCTAAAATGGATAAGATTGATAAGATTATATATCTAGACACATATATCATGTTTCTGTTTATGAGTGAAATAATGTTGAATTTTCCATGGTATATGTTCAGGTATTTAAATTACTGTTGTCAACCAGATGCTTGGATGATGTTTTATCCTTATGGAAATATAATTTATCGAATTTTCTTTAACAAATGAATGATTCGATTGATAGATTAATTAATTAATGTTCATTACAACAACATGATAAATATGGGAAAATTGAGGAAATTTGGTTTTTTACTTGAGTACAGTAAAAGAAAAACTTTTACAAGTCGGTGTAGACGACCAAAAAAGATCACGGCGTTTTTCATAGGGGAAAAAAGTGCAGTTGGGAATGGAGGAATTGGTGAAATCTATGGTAAAGGACATTCCAAGACATCCCATAGAAAATTATGTCCTGTTGAAGAAGAAAAAGAAGAGGAAGAAGAGGATTCACAAATAGAATTGGTTGTAAAACAAAGAAAACGAGTAGATCCACCCGCTATAGAACCAGTGCTGGGTTCATGTGAGGGTACCGGGTCAGTACATTTAGAAGAGAATTTTCTTGAGGAATATCAAAAGGTGGAAATCTAGATAAGAGATATGCAGACTTTTGATTTACTAGTTGTTCAAGAGGATGAACTGAATATTCAGGTAGAACGACAGTTGATCAGAAATGAAAATTTAGATACATAGATTTTTGATAATTTTCTTTTCTCTATTTTTGATCATGTGGATAACTGTAAACAATCAGAAACTGAAAACAAAAATAATTTTCTTTATATTTTTTCTTATTCAAGTGATAAATAAATTGAAAACCCAGTAGAGAAGACAATAGAAAAATCCCCTCTAAATTCTGAAGAAATTATGGCATTTGGTCAATCACAGTGTCAGGATGAAGGTACATATGATTCTCTATCAAATCAGGTAGAGGATCTTGTAATGAAATTTAATAAGTCTCAAGAAGAGAATTAAAATATTTGAAAATATATTTAAGTTTCATAGAATTTGTTACAGGATCATCATGAATATTCTGTTTCTAAGAACAAATTTTATGCATTCATGAGAAAGATACTAAATGAAGTTGGAAAGATAAAACCTGAAGTTGTTTCTTAGACATACATTTTTTATCTAAAGTGGTATTTGTGGTGTTAGTTTGAATAGATCAAAACTACTATTGGTTTGACCAGTACATCTACCTTTTCTTCTACTACCAGTCTAGATTTGATTCGATGATTTTAGTAGATCACCTATGTCACAGTTGATATGAATTATCATCTTAAAAATTTCAATTAAATAGTGAACCTATGTCTATTCTATTGGAAAATCAGAAATTTCTAGTTGAACAATTGAGAAAAAGTGAACCGGGTATCTGATTTATACTAAATAGATTCATAGATAAGTTAGATCAGTTTATGCCGTAAGAGGAGAGTTTTCATGACTTTTTTTAAGTCAATTTGGTTTAGAATTTATATATCAGTCAAGATTCTAGAATTTTAATTAAGAAATTGGGGAATAGTCTGATGAAGAAGTTAGGGTTACATATGTCTGATTTGAAAGATATGTTTGAATATTTTAAAAATCCTTAATCCCTTAACTGAGCCAAATCATAAAAAATCATTTGTACTGAAACCATTACAGTTGACTAACCTTTTCTCCCAGTCAAAATGCTTCTTTTATTTAAAAAAACAGTGATCAACAAAATTTACTTATTTTTATATTTTATATTATTTCATATTCTTATTGTTTATGCCTGAAAGCCAAAAATTCAGCGTTATTTATTTAGACAGATTATTATAACATTCACATACAGATCTATGCAAAATTAAATGTGTTCTATTCATTTCTGAACTTTCTTTTTGATATCACAAAATGGGGTGAAATTTGGATAAGAGAATATTTATGATAATAGAAATAATTCTATAAAATCGAATTTCGAATTGTTTTATTTTAAATTGTTTTCAAAATTCTAAATTCTATTATTAATTTTATAGTTTTTGTGACCATCAATGATGGGGAGAAGTTTAGATAACACAACATTGGTATTTATAGAAACAATTCTCTAAAATCGAATTTCAATTTTTTTTCTTTTATTTTGTTTTTAAAATTATAAATTCAATTATTAATTTCATCAGTTTTGTGATCATCAAAAATGGAATGATTGTTGAGAATGTATTGTCTTAACAATACACTATAAATTGTATTGATCTTGATGCTCATAAATACCCATGTTTTTTTACAAATGATATTAGTTTTATGTTTATTTCAATAAATTAATAATCATTATATTATTTTTTCTGGAAATATATTCAAGATTATTATTCATGTGAAATATTTGTCAAACTGTTCGGAATACCCTAAACCATATTCTAGAAACACTATTCATATCATACCTTAACAAAATGAAACGTAAGGAACAAACCCTACATCTGTATTATACATTATGCTGAAAGATCAGAATTTATGGTTAATCAAACCTACATAAACAAAAACATATGGATAAATAACCTTACATTTGGATGAAAACATACATTTGAAAAAGGGAACATGTTGGGTTAAATAACCCTACGTAAGTATGTAACCCTATGTTTGAGAAGAAAACATATGGATCATTAACCTTACATTTGTGATAAACCTTACATTATCAACCTTATGTTCGGATAATGAACTCAAAATAGTTTAAACCTAAGTTTGGTATTTTAAAATTTTGTGAAGGAACCTTTTGTTTGACTTTTCATCACCGGAGATTTGAATTTACAATTTTATCAGAGTTTTGTGCAACGATACTTACAAAATATCAGGCATATTTTAAACTCATTTTCAAACGATTCAATGATCTTTATGATTAATTAAAATAATAATATTAAATAGAGAAATTCTCACATATTATTAAGGAAATATATGACTACTGTGATCTGTCTCAATAATTTGAATACTTAGGATTAATCAGGTGATTTTATTGGATCTGGAATTAAAAGACAGGCTCTCTGTTTTACTTATATCTATGTATTTTTAATATATATATAATTCAATGAAGAATAAATGTTGAGAAATATTTTGTAATGCGTATTCACTATTGATATTTCATTCTTATGAAGATATTTTACAGATTTACTTTAACAATTATCTAGACTATGTTTTTTTAAAAAAATATGCTTCAATGGAAATATAAACATTCAAAATTTAGTATCTACCATATGTCTGCTGCTTCAATTCATTGCAATTTTATTTTAAAGATATATTGTAATCAAATCACTTCTAAACTATACTTTCATGAAGGAACTATTTTACGATGAAGAAGAATAATCTATTGCCATTTTCTATTTAACTACAAAGTTTAACCAGAACCCATTAAGATCAATATATTTTTATTGAGAATATTTAATTTCTCGTAGTCAATTGTGGTGGAGTATCAGTTTCTCTGTCTATGATGTGGTTTATCGGTTTTCTATTATAAACCAAAGGACTCTTTTTTTAGTCTTGTTTGTAAATGTGTCAAATGGATGCACTCAGTTTTGGATTGGTCTTATGATATGAATACCTAACTAGTGAAATTTACCAAACTCCCTGAGAGAGTAATTGGTGGAGTGGACAAGGGGATATTTATGCCTCAAACCACTATAAAAATATGTGTTCATTATTTATATTTTTATCTGCTACTCATGAATTCATACAGAATACAAACACTACTCATTAGTATAATCATCAGTTGACATCAAGAGGGAGAATTTTAATTGAATTTGAAAATACAAAATTCACCCCCTCTAGAGTATAATTGTATATTCTGACCTAACAACCGTTTTAATCACTATCCCACTACCTCTCATCCCCTGTCACTATCACTCTACCAAAATGTGTGACCATTTCTCTTATGGTGTGACAACAAAACCAGGTCACCTTTTCCCTTTCCCTTCCATAGTTTCCTTCTCCGGTATCACTTATAGAGACATAACAACCCCTTGCACCGTCTTTGTTTCACAATACCATTCCCTACCACCACAACACACCACTTCACCTTGGCCTTCGACATGCATTCTCACTATCACTCTACCATCACAACATTCTAGGATTGACATCGGTGACTCCGCAGTGCCCGCGCCATCGTGAGTGTGGTCAGAAGCCCTACCTAGACACCGCAAACCATTTTCGTATTGCTATGCTTCTCTCCCCAACCCACTATGAACCTTCCTATATAACTCTCTTGCACCACCTTGAAGCCGGATTCACCTCACCTTATCACTGCATATTCTGATTTATGATGTTTTGTTGAAGGAGAACTATGGATAGCCGGGTGTGGCTTTATGAATGGGTAGGAGGTTCACCCTTGGGTATTTGGAAAATGAGTCGCAATCTTCCTCCCCTGAAGCATTGGAGAAGATGGGGTGGGGGTGGAAATTAATTATAAAAAGACTAAAATAAAGGGAAAAATATGTATGAAGTTAAAAAAATATATATATAAACAAAAAATAAAATAAAAATAAATAAATTATAATAAAGAAATAATATATAATAACAATTAAATAAATTATAAAATATACTAATTAATTAATAAAATACATAAAAATATAATATAAAGTTTTCCTATTAAATTAAAATAAAAAAATAAATTTATATTAATATTTAATTATAATCTAACTACTTTTTAATTAAAATAATTATAATTATAATGATACAATTAATCAACAAAATAAAAAAAATTAATTCAATTAATATTAAAGTATAAATTTAATAGAAAAATATAAATCCTAATAATTTAACATAATTATATAATATAAACATAATAAATAATTATAATAAAAATATTTCATTAAAAAAGTAAAAAATAAAAAAAATAAAAAAAATATTATAATTTATTATTTCTCAATAATGTAATAAAATAATTTCATAATCATAATTAATAACTTATAATTATTTAATCCTTACATTAATCTAATACTCATTTTTACTATTTATCAGAGTTAATATATATTTAATCTTATTTTTTATGTCAAATTGTTTAGCCCATTTTCTATTCTTTTTTGCAGATTCATGCAGGTATCCAAAATGAAATCCCGGTTCATTTTAAATTTGTGGAGAGAAGTTAGTTAAAGGGTTTATGATAGACTGACATGGGATGCATGAAAACGTGCACGTGTTTAGTCCAATAATGAGGGATAGCTGAAGTCGGTGGAGGACATGTACTGACTTGCATCAAATTATAGAGAGGTAAAAAAGGAGAAAAAGAAAGCAAGTGGGGTGGGGGTTGGATGAAAAAATTAATTCATGATTCATTCACATAGAGAATGAGATAAGATCTAGTAAACATTGGGAGAAACATGTCCTGGAGTTGATGGAGCCTGAGAGAAGAGCATCATTTGGGGAGTTTTTCCGCCCCCTTGTTCTAATTCTTATACTCTGTTCTATGATGCTTTCAACTTCTATAATGAACATGATAGTTATATAAGTAATTAGAGCTTGGATAATTTATTCTTCAACTGGTTATTATTTTTATCTTCCATTTCATGTTTTCATTATAATGTGTTCAGAATTGATCGGCGAGATCAACTCTGAACTCATTCAATCACATCGTTCCACATGATTTCAATTCTCAATACCACAATCATTCAGTGATACTTATCATTGATACATTTTAAAAAAAATTTAATTCTGAAAACATAAGAACTTATAATGAGTTTGTTTTGTCATCACTTTCAAATATTATTCTTGTAGTTTAACTTTCTTGGAGTACGCCACACGAAGATTGATCAATCTGTATGGATTATCTCATTGGGAGGGAAGTAAGCAATTATGTTTTTAGTAATAAGTTGTATCCACATTTGAGGGATTAGGAAATATTTTCAAAACCAATAGAATAGATTTTCCATGGACATTTCTATTGATTATTTAACTTAGCATTTGTTGTTTTGTCTTATTTTACTTACCTTTTAGTTCATCATAGTCTAGACAAGACTTAGTTACTTAGATTTTTTTTAAAAAATATATAAAGTTTACCCAATTGTTGACAACAATGGGGTGTTTTTAAGATAATTAGCGAAGTGTTAGTCAATTTATCTTCCCAATGGGTTTGACCCTGATAACCACATACACAGCTATAGTAGAAAATCATAAAAATAGTTAATCTTTGATCAACTTCAATGATAGTATGGTGAGTGATCAATTGTAATTATGAGTCATTATCATCCCCTAAAAGGTACTCGTAATCCTTCCATAGTCATCAGATGTCACAACCAAACGCCATAAGATAATATTATGTGTTCCATAGTCAAGAGGAACAATCCTATATCCACATGAGGTAGTCATGAGTGTACAATAATCATTAAGTCTAATCATCAAACCCCAAAAGGTAATCCTAAGTGTTCCATTGTCATTAATAACAACCATAACTCAGGAGAATCCAAGAAAATACCTATAAGGAAATATTAATAGATCAATAATTCATCAAGAATGTATTATAGATCCTAGGAATACCTGGATCTTAATAGCTGCATAAAATAATTCAATAGTCCTCAGAAGTCATCAATGAAACCCATATAATAATAATATGTGTTCCACAGTCATAAAAAAAATCCTCAAACCCTCAGAGGTAGTAATGAGTTTTCTATAATCTTCAGTTATAATCATTGAACACCGGATGGTAGTCCTGGGTGTTCAAAATTCATCAAATACAATCATCAAACCCCAAGAGGATATCATAAGAGATTTATATTAAATAGACTGAAAGATGATCCCATGTAGGTAATAATAAGAGGTCAATAATTCATCAGGCAGGAATTCTAGATCTTAGGCATCACTGTACTATATATATATATATTAGAGGGTGGAGTAGGATCCTACCATGATATCTAAAGATATGAATATAATAATGGATGGCCATTTCAGTAAACCCCTCTCACATAGACGAGTTCAACCAATAAAGTTATCGACCTATAATTAACAACATTAACATATAAATCTAACATTATTGATTCAAGTTATAAGGTGAAATAAATAATCATCACTCTCTTTTGTAAGAAAACACCCTTAAGATGATCAAAAAATCACTTGGATGAACATTAGGGTCCCTTGGGTCTCATCATATCCATGAAATCCCTCATGGGCCCTATGATGTCAAACATGTCTCTCAAGTAAACACATGTCCCTCAGAAGGTATATTATCCCTTGACATCATCATGTCTCATTGAGGCCTTTCTAGTATCCTAGATATGTTTCAAAAATTTATATGACCTTAATCCCTTTACCTTTGGTAACATCCTGACCAAGGTGCCACACACCGGTTCCTTGAGTCAATCAGTCACAAAAAGGCAAGAGAACCTAGCCATACACTAGAGACTTCCGACTAACTATGAGGGTATGATATATCAAAACAGGGGACCCTATCCTCTTTATCAAAGTAGCACAATAGCACATATAAATAAATAATAACCAAATGATATAAAAAATAATGAATCAAAAATAGTACAACCTAATATCCAAAAAAGTAATTGGAATATCAAAATCTAAATAATATATATGTTATTCCAAGTATGTTCCAAGTTTCATCATGAAAAACCAAAAATATATAAAGACACAGAAAACTCCCAAGAGGGTCCCAAATCACATATTTTTTCCTCACCCATGCTCCATCCTAACTCATTCATCTAATATTGGTATATTTCACTTATCCTGTCATGAAAGCATGAATTTTATTTAGGAATTGATTAGAAAGACTGAGTACGGTGTGATTAAAACTCAGTAGGACACCACAAATGGTTCCTAGAACAAAATCCAATCCATAACAATGTATGAAGTTGTATAAATATTAAAATAAGATAAAAAAATAGTTTACATATATTCAAATCTTATTTAATCAACAAAAAAAACCCCATGGTTTTTGAGGCCACCAGAACCCTCAATACTTTCATTGGATTGTTTTGAAGTATGAACCACATCACATATTCAATTCAAAAATCATTCTGACATAGGAGATTTGATTATCAATTTCATTTCCATTCATAACACATTTAATTGGAACCATAACACAATGACAACATTTGGGCCTATAACACCATGGCTAAGACCCCATTGGTTTTTGTAGAATCAGTCTGTGTCCCAGAAACCTGTTTATCAAATAATCACAAAAGTTTTATTTTGAATAAATAGTCAACGTCCCACACTCATTAACACATGCATGACATTGGGTCTGGAACAACATTTCTCAAACTCCATTGGTATTTGAAACATTAGTCTATGTACTGAAACCCATTTATCAATAAATCAAACAATTAGACTTTTGAAGCATGAATCCATGTCCCACACACATATAAATAAATCACATGTATCACAAAATCACACATATAACAATTTCATAAACATCTATGTTAATCCAACCATATCATAATTAAAATTTTCAATTAATTATTGACCACATAAATTGTACAATCATACAGTCCTTTAATTAATCAACCAATTAATTAATCCAATTCCAAAATAATAACATTCCATCAATCAATTAATTAATTTATTAATTCAATTCCTTAATCATAACAACCCATTTATTGATTAACCAATTGATTAATTCAATTAAAAAATCACAACAACCTATTAATTATTAAACAAATTAAATAATTCCAATTCCATAATTTCAATTTCCTCGATTTAACCCAATTCATTATCATATTGAAATTAAATTAAATCCATTTTATCAAAAATGAAATTTCCCAATCATGGAAAATGAATGCTTACCATTTACATACATGTAATTAAATCAAGACCATGGGATTGAAATTTAGACCACCTAAATCAATATTTAAGAAGAACCCTCACCAAAGGAAATCCCCAATTATAGAAGAACAATCAAGAACATGACAAATAGTGTGATCTAGATCCGAAATATAAATCCACATTCAAACAAATCAAGATCCATCAAACCTAGATCTTTATCCAATACCAAATAGATGAAAACATCCCTTCCAAGTGTGAGACAAGGTTTGGAGAGAGAGGTGAACTAATTGGGATGAGAATCTCTTACCAAGAGAGGTGTAGATCATTAATTTTGGTTTTCAGTCCATATGTACAAAGGTCTGAAGGAACTGGAATCCAACTACTAGCCTCTAAAAATTAGAGAAAAAGGATTATTAGTGAGATATGGTGCTTGGGGTAATAAAACGAGGGTTATAGATTTTATTAATAATTTTCTTGGGATTAAAAATCAGCATTCATGGATTCCTGTATTGGGCCCATAGTTTCTACTAAGCCTATATTCGATCATGTGCCTCCTCCCATGGGGACACACATTTACTACTAAAATAGCACATGGTTTGAAAAACATTGTGGAAATTGTGAAAATCCCATCAATTTGGGTTCACAAGGTTTTTTTGGGCTCATGTAAGGTTTGGTCAGCCCCTTTTCCAACTGTGAACTTCCCTTGTTCCTTCCAATAATTTCAAATTTCTCCCAAAATGACCCTAGATAAAACCCAAACGTAGACTAAAAACAAGGAAAATGTGTACTTGGAAAACAGATGGACAGATCATTAGAAAATTTTGTTATCTTACAATATCTTCACCATATAACAAATCATACTTGATCTGTACCTCCATGAATCTCCACAATTATAAGGAAAAAATATTGACCCACTGAGACTGCAAATCCTTTTCTCATTCTCATGTTTCCTCTTGAACACAACCATGTTTCCATAATACATGAACTATTAGAAGTCATTATCTATAATACTTTTTATTTAATTCCAACAAATGTATCAATTGGTCCTCATAGGACTCAGTAGTCTCAAGATCAACATCATCTACATCTATCAACTAAGAAGGGTCAGGGTGATACCTATGATGTTTTGACACCTGAAAAAAATCATACATAACATTTTACCATTGTAGAAGAACCAATTAATATTCCACTAAAACAATTCTCTCTCAAACATCAAATGGTCTAACATAATTGGGTGCTAACATTCCTTGTATTTTTATCCCATGATTAAACAATCATGTAAACAACTAAAGGAATACATTTTAATCCATTGAAATCTCTAGGGGTCATCAGAATTTATTAGCATACGAACTCTGTCTAGTCTGAGGTGTAGCCATACATTTCCAAATCTACCGAACCTGCTCAAACATCTCCTGCATGAGACACAAAACCTACAACTCTAACTCTGCTACCTCTATCCAACATAAATATGATCTTCATGTCCAACCAAAAATTTCCTCATACGGTCCCATCTATATTAGATCATAATAACTTTTTATATATGAAAACTCCCACAGTGCTTCATGATTCTACCAAGACACTCCAAAGTCTATAACACATGCTCGAAACATATCTTTAAGAACCTATATAGTATGTTTCGACTACCCATCTGTCTATAGGTGGAAATCCATACTCTAAAAAACCTATGATCCAAGTGATTACTAAAATACCTACTAGAATCGTAACGTAAAACACAATTCATGATATGAAACAATATATTGTGGACCTGATGTATATGTACTATCTCACAAAAATATATGCCTCCCCATCGATCCACTAAGAAAGTCTCATGCATTGGTAATAAATGTTCAACCTCTGTAAAATGATCCAAAACCACCCAAATAGAGGCATTCATGTGACGTGTCCTTAAGAGACCCACCAAAAAGTCCATGTTAACTTCACCCCACTTCTATTTTGGAATGGGAAACAGTATTATTAAACCACCTGGTCATTGATGCTCATCCTTCAACCGTTGGTAGGTGTAGCATCATGTCACAATCCCTAAAAGAATCCATTTCATTGCCATCCAACAAAACTATTATCGTAGGATAATGATAAAATTTTTTACACTTGAATACTCCACACACATTGAGGAATTAAATTCATGAATCATCTCCTCCTGCGTGTTCGTTGGTACAACAACCCGATTCCAGACATAGATGACATCATCCCCATCTATGTTCCAATTTGATGGTGACTCCCCACATACATGGATTTCATTCATCAGAAAACATTCCAAATTCACATATTTTATATCCCAAATCTCTCTTAGAATTATATACTCCACTAAAATTGATATGAGATTCAGTTTATCATGACTTTATTAAACCACAACAGGCATCTCATCCACTAGAGTTATCATTTTCAGTCTGCACGAAACTCTTGAACTACCAGAGTATGAGTTCTCCTTTTAAGAGAGTCAAAAACATTGTCTCCCTTCTTGGGTGTATAAAAATTCTCAAAATGAAATCAATTCATATCATATTCCCATCTACGATGTCGTAGATTCAAATATCTATAAGTAAAGATATACATTATGCTCTTGCGATCAGTATACACTATAAAATGTTCTCCCAATAAATAATTTTTCCAACACTATATTGCGTAAGAAACTACTTCTAGATCGAGGATATTCCTAGGATAATTCCATTCATGTGGACTTATCTTTTATGATTCATACACTATAAGTCAATCTCCCTAAATCAACACTGCTCTAAGACTAATCTATGAAGAATCACAAAACACCATATACTTCTCACGGGGATCAGGTAGGATCAAGATTGGTCCCATTTTCAAGAAATTCTTCAACTCTTAGAAATCCTTGAAATTTTACCCACTCTTCATCTATATCTAAAGGGGTTATTCCAATCAGGAAACATACTAGATAAAACTATGATAATATCATTCTCACCGTAGAAATCTAAAAATATCAAAAAAAATTATTGGGATGCTCTAAAGATACAACTTCATAAACATTATTTCAGTCTACTAAAACTCCTTTATTCAAGATGATGTGACTCAACAAGAGTACCTAATCAATCCAAAATTGACACTTTGATATCTTGGAATATAACCAATTCTATTTCAGTGTACTCAATATGATTTCAAGATGTTGGACATGATCATCACAATTCTTGGAGTACACCCAGATTTCATCCAAAAATAGAACAAAAAACCGATCTAAGTACCAGTCAATGATTTGGTTCATCATGGACATAAACACTATTAGTGTGTTCTTTAGCCTGAATGACATCATGAATAACTCATATAGGCCATACCTATTTATAAAAGAAGTCTCAAGTATTTCGGAAGGATGAACCGCCAACATATGAAATCCAAATCGCATGTAAATCTTTATGAAAACACATTCCCTCCTCAACTAGTCAAAAGATCGTCAATTTGTGGAAGATGATACCAGTTTATCACAGTTTTTCAGTTTAACTTCCAGTAATCAACACACAAGCACGTATTCATATCAGCGCTCTTATGAAACAATAATAGAGAATCCCAAGGTGATGTACTCAGATGGATAATCCACTATCCTCCAACTCTTCTAGCTGATTATTGAGCTCTTGAAGCTCTGTTGGTGCCAATATGTATGGTGGAATTGAAATTGGATCTGTCCCTAGTATGAGAACAATATAAAATTCCACATATCTCTTATGTGGTATCCCTGATAAGTCTTCAAGAATCTTTTCCTGAAACATATACGTTATGGGTGGAAAGTCATATTTCATTACACATCTAACATCTAGAAATAGACAAGAAACATGGGTGGTGAGCTCCCCCACCTGATGATGATGTGGCCCAAAAATCCTGACTATATATCCTAATATAAACTCTGAATATAATTTTTACCCTCAAGAGACTTAAACTTCACCATACTGTGGTAACAATCTATGTGGGACTGGTATGTCACTAACTAGTCTATACCTATGATTAGGTAGAATCCTGACATGTCGATGATATAAAGATCCCAAATAAAATGATACTCATCGTCCTCAAGAAAACTCCCCATGAACAAGTAGATGTCTCTTGAGTGTACTCCCAATGGTGTATCCATTGTTATTTACTCTCTCACAAACACCACCTCCAGGCTCAAACCATTCACAAGTAGTGAATATATAAAATAATGAGAGGCTCCAGTATCAAATAAGGCTCTATCAAGAAAATAATATAAAAGAATAGTACCTCTTACTGTCGATGGTCCAACATCCCTATCCACCAGTGTTGGATGAATAACATGAAAACATTCAACCCCACTTTTCTATGATAGAGTCTTAGTTCAATGAGCTACACCACTCTACTAATGTGGGTGATCTATCCCAAAAATACCACTTCCACTTACTCTAGTTCCATGTCTAGTAAAACTCAAACTTACAGACTGGTATGGTGTAGAATATCCCCTTTATACACTTTTATTATTCCAACATTATCTATCCTTACCCATCTACCATTGGTTACTATAGATCCTCTGTAGTATCCCCATCCTGTCATAATCGCAGAACTCTATAGGTGGTCAAAAACAATTTTTTTTGAATGTGATACGGCCTAAACAACTAGTGACATGTATGTTATGCAGGGTCCTGAGTAACTAACCCTTCGCCATGGGAAATATTCTTACTATCTCTCTGGATGACATTCTCATGATGACACTTCTTATTCTCAAAAGTTGTACCTCATGAACATCTATTAGAAAAAAACCTGTCCTCCACTGATAGCCTCTTTCTGGTTCCCCTCATAAATGAGAGCCTAATTTTTCATTTCAGAAAACTTCTTCAGCCTAAAGATATTCATCTAGGACTTAATTTCATATTTAATCCCATCCTGAATTTTTTACATAGTATCCTCATATTCCTCTATCATGGGATAAAATAACAACAAATATATAAAGCGTAAAACATAGTACATCAAAAACACACTTCCCTAGGTCAATATTATAAAATTATCTTCTTTATACTGCCTAATCATCTTTAGTTAAAAGTGATCTTGGACCTTCTCATGAAATTCCATCCACTCCATATTATTCAGCTATCCATATTGAGTCTACATGTCCCACCAACGCCTTTCTTGACCACAAAACATGTTAATATCCAACCTATCTATCTTAGAAGTGTGAGTTTCTAGGTGGTCATTTATTGTATGGATAAACACAATACAGAACTTGGATTCCTCAGTTCCACCCTCTCTGGGAAAATTTGGAGGGTGTTGTAACTAAAAATCTGATGTTAGATCAAACATGATTTTCACAACCCATCCAGGGTCACTTTGGATAAATTTCATGATGCGATAAATGTTATCATTGAACAGATCTCCGAATATATCACTCAAAACTATGAGTGTCTCAGGTTCCACCAATGGATGTACATTTCGAACCATGTACTCCTAATTTACTAACAACAATCATCATTATAGAGTCATTATCATCAATTTCAAACACATGTATTTGGACACATTTGACAACATTAACATGTTTATATGATAATTCATTAATCCAAAACAAATCATTCCCCAAAATCCAACCACATGGTCAAAATCGAGGTTCTATTACTAACCTTAACATTCTTATATCTATGTCATGCATAACCAATGTACACACATTCTCATTATTCAACATTAACATTTGAAACCCATTTTCAACATTTTTATTCATTTTAAATCTTTCAATATTACATTTGGCATCATTTTCATTAAAAGATCTGATAAGAAATAACAGAACTTTCAAATTATAAAATAATCCTAGACAAAATTTTCCCATGATTGCCTAAAATGATATATTTCACAAAATAATCCTATATTCCAATAATGATGCATGAATACTCAACTATCACTCAATACTAGGCCATGATTCAAATCTAAGAAAATCTAAAAAACAATATTCACATCACACAACAAGTTAATCACTCATAGTGAAATAGCACCCAACTATTAAAAAACACATCAATAAGAACAATTCCATCATAGGAACTTGGATTTCAATCTCATAAATTGTTAGATAATCCCATGAATGAGATTTTAACCAAGGCCCAACACATCTTAGTCTCCTATCCACCTTCTCGAAATAGATATACAAAATAAAAGAAAATAAAATCCATATAATACCAATTTGTAACATCCTAATCTAGGAGCCACACATCAGATCCCCGAGTTGGTCAAAAACACGACCTCATGTTAGAATCCCTATATGCTAGAGGCAAAAAAATTGTAGGAAGGGTCTGATATATCAAGATGTAGATAATATACTCTTTTTTGTCAAGGAATCACAGAAAAACAATAACCAAATGATATAACAAATAACTAATCCAAAACATTATCACATGATGTCCAAAACAAGAAATAAAATATCCCAAATTGAATTATAGATATTTCATACCATGTAAATTCAAAGTGTCATCAAGGAAAAAACCAAAATAAATAAAGACACTGAAAAATCAGAAGAGGTTCCTAAATCATATCGGGTTCCCTCATCGATGATCCATAATAACTCATCCATATAACATAAGACACATTCTTGTATCATTCAATATAAACATGAATTCTATTGGGGTACCAATCAGGCAACACGAGTAGGGTGTGAGAAAAACTCATTAGGACACCACCAATGATGTAAAAAACAAAGTCTAGTCCAAAAATTTTTATATAGGTGTATAAAGAATGAAATAAAATAAATATAGTAAATAGTTTACATATATTCAAATTTTTTTATATTTAACCACATAAACCACTGGGTTCTCGGAGGCACCTGAACCTTGAATATATACTTCAACCCATGTTAGAGTCCGAACCATATCATATATTTAGTTCAGAAATAAATATAACACATGGGATTTAATTGGGAACATCAATTTAATTCAAAATATGACCACATGGAACCATAGTCCAATTACAAAAATTTTGGCCTAGAGTTCCCTGGCTTGGACCCCATGGGTATTTGAAAAATCATTCAGTGTCCCCAATTTTTTTTATCAAAAATACCACACATGTGATATTTTAAAGTAACCTTATATTTCCCACAATAACTATGATGTGCATGAATTAAGGTTTAGATCATCATATCTGGAACCCCATGGGTGTTTTAATCATTATTCCATGTCCCACAACCCATTTATCAATCAACCATGCACGTGGCATTTTAAGGAATTTGTCTATTTCTCACACACATATATCACAAAATCACACGTATCAAAATAGAACATGTATAAAAATTTAATAATTTCAAGTTTAATCCAACCAACTCATAATTGTGATTTTCAATTAATTTTTAACACATTATTTACATTCCATACAATCCATTAATTAATTCACCAATTAATTAATCATGTTTCACAATCATAACATTACATCAATTAAGTAACTAAATAATTAATTCAACTCCATAATCACAAAAACCCATTAATTAATTCAATCATACTCTAACAAAAACCCATAAATTAATTAAACAATTTATTAATTCTAATTTTATAATTTTAATTTCTCTAATTTAACCTAATTCATAATCATATGGAATGTAAATTAAATCTATTTAATCAATAGTTAAATTCACCAATCATGGTAATTGAAATTCCTCAATTAAAAACATGTAATTAAATCGAAACTATGAGATTTCAATTTATACCCCTACCTCAAAATTGATGATATTTAATCCTATATCCAACATCAAATGAATCTCGATCCATAAGAAATAGATATAGATCAAATAACGATAGATGAAAAATCCCTTATAAGTATGATAGGAGGAGAGATAGGGGATGAACTAATTGGGATGATAATCACTTACTGGGAGAGGTAAAAATCTTTAATCTGGGATTTTATTCACCAAGAATGAAGATCAGAAGGCCTTGTAATTCGTCTAGAATCCAAAAAAAATGACTGTAAAAGGTTTAGGGTCATTCTAGTGAATTTGTGTTTATAGGGTGGTGTACAATTTTTTTTAAAAAAAACGTAGGGGGATTAAAAATTAGTATGCTCCGCTTTCTATACTTGGAACACAATTTCCCATAATCTTGATCCTAACCATGCACCTCCTCCTAGGTGGAAAAATGTTTATGATAAAATGAAGAAAATTTATAAAAATCATGTACTAGTTGTGAAAATCCCCTCTATTTTGGTTTCTTGGTTTTTCTGGGATGGAAACATAGTTTTTCCAAACAATATTCCAACCATGTAGTTCCCATGTTCCTTTCAAAAATACCAAATTTCACAAAAATGCATCCAACATAATACACAAAAATTTAAACATAAAAAATGAAAAAAGTACATAAAAATGATGAAGATATCTACATAATATTTATTTTGGATATTACACTTTCTTAATTCATAGTAGCTTGGTCAGAATACCCAACCTATCCATTAGACTCCCCAAGTCTACCCACATAATTAGTCACCATATCTATGTCTTGGAGCTGGGAGGGAACTCTCTCCATGGTATTCTCACTAACCAAACATTCCTATGGTATCTCAAGGTTCTCACATCACCATTATCTAGGTCATCCATCTAAATTCATCACCGACCCCTATCAAGAGGTATATAAGGGATCATATATAAGGGAAAATACATCATAAGCATTGAATTTTAAATAACATCACTTAGAGAATAAAAAAATCATGTAATAATAATACATAAAGTCACATATCACCAGTAAATGAAGAAATAAATTCAGTGCCCAAGGGTCCGTTGTGGCCCTTGGAAGTTTGTCTAATCGACATGAAATTCATTTAAATAAAATAGTTTATTGAACTTTTAAAATGGTTGATAATCTTCCATGGATACAAAACACATAAAATTCTAGAAATAAAATTCATTAATATCAGGATGTTATTTAAAAGGACTAAATACCTTAAACAATTTATGTACATTTTTGGAATTTCATGACAACTCTCTCAAGCTCATCGAAGCCCATCCAGCCACGGCTCGTTAGCATGATGCCCTAACTGACATCTACATAAAAAAATAAATTAATTATAAAATGAACAATTAATTAATCAAAAAAAATTAATTATAAATAATTTATAATTTAATCTAAATCATGATAATGTATAAAATCTCACTGGTCGACCTCATCACCATGAAATCATGAACGATGGGGTTTGGTTAACTTTCAAAGAACCCTTGGGAATTAGACAATCTAGTTCCTATGTTAGTATAACCAATTAAATATCCAAGTAAATTAATTTCATCCCCAAACCCTTGATAAATTCATATTGTGACATACCTATTCCAAAATAGCATGAGATGACTTGAAGACATTATCTCGAGTCCTCCTCTACCTAGGATGAGAAAAAACCCCATTTGAAATGACTAATTTCAACATAGTCCAGTGGAATGAACACCAAACTCTAAAAATAAACCACCATAATTTATTGATGACAGATTTATAGAAACATGTAATGAGTGTAGGAGGAGAATCTTTTATAAAATTTCATTCAATCTCACCCATGATTACTTTTTATGGAGGGAAGAAGGGAGAGGGGTGGTCCGACAAAGACCCTTCCCTCACACACAACTTGTCGGTAGCAAAGGGAGGACAAACCCCTTATTTTTTTAAAAACATATTTTTGAAAAAAACTACTAGGATTCCTTTTATGATGTGAAACTTTGGTTCACACTATTAACCATTGAGGTATTTGGGACCTCCCTCTATCCAAAACATTCATTTTCTAAATCCAAGATTTACTGTGTGAATGGTTTCAAATTTCTACATTAAATCTTCCCAGTAACCCATTTTTCCCATGAAACTCTATCAAAATCCTATAACATCTCCCAAACATTCAAATACATCCAATAATGTATTTTATGGACTTATAAACTTATATAACATAAGGTTGAGTCCTGGTTCTCAAAAAAATAGTCCATGAACTCAAAAAATTAAATCCCCCTAGAATTACAAAACCCAAAGTGATATGGGTTATTTGAACCATCGATTCACAGTATATGTATGTAATTAATTAATTTTATCTCCACTTTTGATGTTTATCACCATGTATATACTAGGTGCTTCTTTATCAATAAGATATACCTCAATCTTCTCAAACTCATTCTTTTACTACTTTCTATTCTTTGATAACACCCGAGATTTTGGCATCTTCTTTACCTCATCCTCATATATCATGAATAGAAACTGATAAAAATATTTTATCAACATATTAAAATATGAAAGGATTAAATAAACATTATAGGTAACTTTCATAGGAGATCAATCTCTCCTCATTTTGTTTTATTCTCACTACTTTGCCTCACCTAAATGAAATCAGAAAGATGGACTAAATACCTATTATTATTTTATCTTCACTACCTAATTATATTTATCTTTAAAACAATACCATTTACTCTTATCCTATTTCATATAAGTTATTGTTTTTTATCATTCTTATTCCTCCACGAGATCTCTTCTTTTTCTATAATAACTCACATAACCCAATGAAAAAACTTCCACATCAACATATTTTGTCTTCCTCATTGATATTATAATTTAATCATGTGCATTGGAAGATGAATTAATTTTATCATTTATTTATTAATATCTATATATCGAATATTATGTGATATATCTCACTTCTTCCAAAATTTCCATAAAAGAATACCCATTTTGGGTTTCCATGATATTTTATGTATTTTTTTTATCTCAAGGATATTATAATAATAAAATCATTCAATAATTATCATTTTTAAAATGAAAACAAATACATATTTAATTTTATTATTCTAAATGCATAATTTTAAAATCTCAAACCATCAAGACAAACATAATATTCACTCAAAATCAAAAAATAATTTGGGGTATGAAACAGTTACTTGTGGTGTAACCCATCTCAAAACGCAATCATAGTATGAATCATATTTTCTTTGTGGTATTTATATCATTTAAGCACAACTAAAAAATTATCTAATTTATTTTTTTATTTATTAGAAATAAAATCTAGAAAGTAAAAATATGTTTATAGATGGCCTGGTTTGTTTTTTACAATTTCACTGGTCATGGTTACCTTTACATATGTCATAGAAACTGACAAACCATTATTCTAATTAGTATATCCTATAATAAGTTTACATAAACCAATACATAATGATTCTTGCTCCTTTATTTAGTGTCTGGAATGAAATGTTAGATTCAGGTATCATCTCATACTTCCCAAATTAATTATAGACACACCATACTTATCAAATAAATCATGGATCATAAACTTTCCATGCATTATGATGTTTAAATCATGATCCAATTGATCAATCATTGTTCCAGTTCATTTCTTTTTTCAGATATTAAATCTAAAACATTAATATGTCACCCAGTGGGAATTCAAAATAAATCTAAATATTATAGTCATAAGATTTTATATTTAGGTGTGTTTAATTCATATAACTATTAATTCATATGGTATTCATGTTGTTTCATCATATAATCCAAGACTCATGGTGGTATAATTCATTCAACTATCTAAAGGGACTCTTTATTTTCCTAAAGTTATATAATGTAATATTTTAAACTTATATCATTCTAAAATTTATATACTGAAGAGATATGCTCATGATGTTTTTATTTTCACACCATAGTAATGTTTGATAATGATGTATTATGATCAGTATCAAATTATTTTGTTTGGTAGTGAAGATATAAAATTTTCTAAAAGATATATCTTGATGTTATATAATCATGAAGAGGTCATAAAATCTTCAATTTTCCAATTCCTATAAAAATTTAAAATATTATGATTAGTCTGAAGTCATACGATCATGATAAATTCATAAGATTTTCTGTAAAATTTCCAATGTTTAGGGATCTTTCTAATTAAAAAATTTAAGACTTTTTTTAATGAATATAGGATAAATTCAATTCAACTCCATCATTCATGAACCTTCATCCAATATTTTATCATGATTAACTCTTGTATCTAAGATGATATGAACTCATAGGATGGTTCCTCTCAATTTTTGGTGTTTTAAAACCCCCATTCATAAATTATTCAAAATTTGGGAATAATAGATCACGAGCAATAAATTTTAGTTAGCACTATCAAATATTTGAAAACTATTTCAGATAATACTAAAACAACTACCTCAATACATTCCCTGTTTTTTCATGTGTGAAAAAATATTATTTTATGTTTTAGATAAAACATAAAATCATTCGAACTCTATCTTCATAACAAGTAACACCAATTTTCATACTATATTTCCAATATATAAATATTATTTGGTAGTTTTAATAGTTTACAAATTCATCTCATCTTCCCATATTTCATGGGAAGAAACATTTTCATACATTTGGTGGATAATTAAATCCATCACCCAAGTCACCATGCTGATAAATTGACATGTTTCCCTGAAAAATACCATTAACAATAAGTAAAAACACATACACATATGGAATATTCAAAAAAATTACATGGATATTTCTTAAATATGAAACATATGAAATTATTTTTTAAATATATTATTTTATGTATCAAAGGGATGATGAAAAATATCAAATGTATTGATTTTTAGTAAAGAAAATAAATGATAAATTTTTTCAATTATTATATGTTTCTATTTAGATTTTAAATTTGTATTATGTATTGACCTGAATTGAAAAATTTACAATGGGATTTATATTATGTATCTATTATAGTATAGAAACTATATTATGTATTGAAACTTTTATAAGAGAAATTTCATATGTATCATGTAGTTATATTAAGTATTATCTCCCTTTATGTTTACTTATGTAGAATGATGAACATGTAGAAAATAGAGAATAAATTTATATTACATATGGAGATCTATGTAAAATTTATATTATTAATTAGACAAAATTTATTTATTATTCATGTAAATATCCTTTTATATTAATATTAGATATATTCCCATGACAAATAAATAATGATTTAAAATTTTTAAACTCATTAGTATTTTTACGAGGACTCCATCATGGGAAATTCTGTTATTTCAAAGATCATGTGAAGGAATTATATTTATTATTCTAATCATGGTAATACTAACTATTTTGATTTTTAATAAAGGTGTTTTTCAATTATCATTAGGAATAATTGAAATTGGAATTTACTAACAATAAAGTTGTTCGTTATTGAATGGTATATCTCTATAAATTATGATTTGTCAAAACTAGAAACACATGCCATGAATAGTTTAGCTAGACGTAGTGACAAGTTCAAAGAAAACACTATATGTATTTTTTTCATGAATACAATAATTAATTTATTTTAATTCAAATTGATACTCTCAACTTCTAATATAGAGATCAAATGTACTTTAACCTTATGAATTTACATCAATTTAATTTTTGTATTGTGGTGTTGTATTTCTTTATCATTTATATGTGAATTTAGTTTGGTTTATGATTTTATATTCAAAATAAATAAAATGTTTATTATAACTATATTAAAAGGTACAAGAGACCTGAATTCAAAATTCATGGTAGAATGTACCTTAAAAAGGATTATGTTTCAATTGGTTGTAAATCCCCATTAAAATTCATCTTGTTGTGTTGGTTGTGAGACAACTAAAAAATGTATATTATAATTGGATTGTAAATCCCCTATACAATTAATTTATAACAGTCAGTTACATACATATCGGGGTTAGAGGGAAGTTAAGAGTTGATATAGAACCCTTTTATATCAAAAAAAACTATAAAAATATATTATGTTCATGTTTTATATTCCCACTACGTTATTATTTTAGATCTAATGTTATATTTAAATTTTTTATATTGGTAAATTCACCAATTCATTACTATTATTTTAATATTATGTCATGTAAAATAATTGGTATCACAGAAGGTGCATAATAGGATCATCATCTATATTATATACTTTTATTTGGATAACTACTCATAAGATAAAAGAACCTTTGGAAAATATCTCTAGATGGAAGGTCTAAATCAAAATGTTGTCTAGATTCCCCAAAATCCAGCAATATTTATTGGAAATTATTAATGATACTATAAATATATAATTATTTCATTACTCAAATGAGTAATTATTTGTCAATATACTATTTTGGTAAAAGTGCATAATTACCTGAGGTTCACCCTATATCCCTTTGTGGTTAGTATGTGATCAATTATGGTTTAAATTATTACGTCATGAATATTTTTTATTTTTCAATTGGAAGAAATTTATTTATTCATTTATTATAATATAAAACTACTCATGGAATTTACTAAATCATTCTTATCTCACACTAAAAAATAAATAAACTGAAGAGAACCACGCTCATGATGTTGATGGATGAATATCTAGACATCATGATGTGATAAAGATAAATAGTCTATTAGATCACCCGTTAATTCAAAATCATATAAATTTCAATGAGTTGTCTTAGGGAATATTTTGACAATATACATTTTCTTTAATTAGTATTGATATCCCTACCAAATACATGGAATGTTATAAAGGTTTCCATTTATGGAAGTAAAAAAATCCAATGAATATACACTTGATGAACTCATGGCTTCACCAATTCCATATAAAATACATTTAAATAATATTGTTGATGATGAAAATTTAAAATGAAAAGTTCTACCATTTAAATCAATAAATGTTACGTTTTAATCTTCTAAATAATTCTTACAATCATGTGAAAGAGATAATGTTACTCATGATCCAAAAGGAATGTAAAAAGGAATGAATGAATATTATATAATTTCTATAAATTATTATCATAGAGATGTATGGTAAGTAATAAAGTAAGGTAATTTTTATTACTACAATGAATCTTAAAATGTAAATGAATATGAATGAATAATAAATGAGTTTTTTATAAATACATGAAAAATACTCAAGTGGGGGGGGTGAATTGAGTTCTTAAAATATTCTTTATGCAGAAAACAAACATGTTTAGAAATTAATTACTCTATATTTCTTCCTTATTATAATAAGTATTAGAAAATAAAACCCATTGGGGAAATATGAATATGCACAAATATTTATAGTGGTTTGGGAAATAGATGTCCCATAGTGTACTTCACCAATCCCCTTCTCTATGAGTTTGGTTATTTTTACTAGACGAGTCCTATTACAGATGACTACAAGTATTTTTCCTAGGGATTGTAAGACTGAGTGAAAACAATCCAAACTAGTTAGAAATAAAAAGTAGCTTTCAATTGGGGCCAATAAAGGATTTAAAAATATTATCCTTCAGGTTCTTGTATCTACAACCTTTAGAAGAAAAGATAAAAAATTAGTGTGTTTAAAAGTGAATCCCATAATTGTAAGATCCAACTAATAGAAAGAAGAAATCTCTGAGAGAGACGACAAGAAAAGATTGTCTCTCGGGGAAATTCATATAAATGAAAATAAAAATGGATGTTGTAATAGTATTTTTGATTCTCATAATCGCACACAGAATACTTTTTTATGGAAGGAAACATGGCATGAATATTATGATATTTATAAAATAGGTTTTATGACATATTCGTAAACCACGTGGCATAAGATTTTCTTCTTAGTGGATGCCGCACCTTAATGGGACTTCAAGATCATGATCTTACTCATACCATAACTCCTCGAAACCTACATGAAGATCAAGGATGGATTGAAGATGGATTCAAGGTGCAACACACTTACTTACAATGATCAATTTGGAAAGCTAGTCCTTGTGTATGACTTTACTTGCATTAGAAATCCTCAGGCATGGAAATCTATATAAATAATTCTATCATATGATGATTGATCCATATGATGGACTATACACACTAGGATGACTGATCATAAAGGGGTTTGTAAACAGATTCTATACATTTTTCAATGTGAGTGAATATGGATAATAGAGGAATATTGTGTGATGGGTAAATGATGACATACACAATCTTCTTCTTCTTTGTTGTGCTAAGGTTTTAGTGGATCATGTCTGGAATTGATATCATAGACCAGACGCACGAGCCTGATCTCTCCACAAATGGGGGGGGGGGGGTTCATATGGAGAACATAGAGTATATTATGTACGATGACATATGATGCATGTGGTCTATAATAGTAATCATCAAATGATAGCCCACGTTTGTGTCTGAAGTAGGAGAAGTCGATAAGCACCATGCCCACATGTACAGTTTTGAAATTAAACATATGTACTAATATATATATGAAAAAAATGAATTAAACATAGAAAATAGATTATGTGATTATTCTAATACTTGATTTTTCTATCATGTGAAAACACAACACATGAATGAAATCAACTATGAAAATAGGGAGTTTCAAAAATATCCAATGTGTAAAGAAACACTACTACATGTAATTGAAACCCCCAAGGATGGTTATGTGATGATATGAAGCCTCTATGAGGTTATGTGATCACACAATTAAAAATATACATCACATAATGATACCAAAATATTCAGTTATTTGAAGACATATCTTGAGGATACGTAATTTTTAGATCTCAGGTTTAGTACATCAGTGTGATGGGTGGTAGAGCATGTTCATAGGGTATGAAAACATTCTCAAATGAGCAGATACAATGTATCCATTTGTCAATAAATATAGGTAGATCACATTTCAGAGAGGGACACTTCCACTCCTAAGGGAGATCTCTCACTGTCCCTAAAAAATTATGTATCAAAAACCATTTTAGGGTTACTGGGAGATGTTTATATGAGATTAAATTATTTTGCTTGCATGAAAACATAATCCAACATGTAATTCATCTATATCTTAGGATTCCTATGTAACACCCCAGGCTTCCATGGTACGATTCTCTTTGAATAATACTATAGCGTGTGTTGTACACAACTTCGAGTTCTAAAAACCACAACCAATCAAACTAGCTATTATGAATAGTAATACCCACTTTTTGAAATTATATAAATTTTATCTTTCAAAATGGACTTCATTTTTTGATTTGGAATAATGAAATTATCTTAGGGTGAATTTTTGGTATTTTTCTGAAAACTTTCAATTTTTCATGAATATTGAAAAACACTGAGTTATAGTAATAAACCAAATTTTTATTGAAATAATTATTTATCTTATTTATATTTATTTTAAATCAAAATAGATACTTAATATCAATATAAGTTCAATTTAATTCATAGGAGTCAGTTTATAATTATTTTAGATATATAAAAATTTTATTGAACTTTTTATCGTCTTTTACCTACATCCTAGGAGCATTTGAAAATTTACATAAAACATAATTTTACTGCTTCTTTGAGTTGAATTTCAAAAATCCATGTGACACTATTGATATCAGAAAGTTAAATGTTGTTCAATAAGATGAAAATAATTTTTGGTGAATAGTAACTTTTAACTTTTATTTACCACGGTTAAAAGTAAATATAGTAATTAAGGATAAAAATGATATTATTATTACCCAATAACATGTCCTAATTCTATTGTATAAGTATAATTCGACCAGAAAATACGTTTTCAATAATATATGAACCACTTTGGTCCACTTGGATTAGATTAAGACATTTATTATTATTTCATTCAAAGAAGAGTTAAAAGAGTTAAAATCAATGTTTATTAACTAAAACATTTTTAATATAGGGTTATACATAATATAAATTAGACTATAAGTATTAATTAGAAATCTAAAAATATTTCCTTAATAATTTAATTTTATTTATATTTTTTTAGACATTAAATAATTTAATTTCTTTATGACACAATGATGATGTAGTAATTACCTAATTAATGAAATATTAAAATATTTGATATTATAAAAATCCAAATGAATGTAATTTGATAATTTTTATGAATTACACTAATTTTATAGTTTAATATGACATTTTATGGTTGGTTAGATGATTTTTTTTTAATTAATAATGCTTTTATTAATTTAGAAAAAACAAATTACCAAATAGTATCAAAATTGACAAAAAAGAGTTTTTAAAAAATATATTATATTATTAATTGATATTATATTCCTAAAAATCTAAAGTTCAGCCAAAAGTCTAATATAATGATAGGTGTATAATTAATGAACCACATGGGGTTCTATTAAAAGTATATAGTAAGTTTATTAAGCATATAATATAAAAATACAATGAGACATGGTAAATGTCAAACTATTTAACTAAGAGCTAAATCTGAAATATAAAGTTAATATAGTGACCCAAACCTGTATAAAATCTATTGGTTGAGTGGTTTTCAACCCATACCCACCATATAATTAAAATTAATTATTTTGGATTCATTAGAAACTGAAAATTATTTTATTATAAAATAATATTTCGAGTTTTTCCTAAGGTGCCCCTCGCCTCTCTTATAAAAGGGCACTCCCCCTTCTCTCTAATTCAAACATTCAAATCCATTTTGATCAGCCAACCCCGACCCAAATACCCTCTCAACTATACACCATTAATCCTAGAGGCTTTCCTTAGTCAGAATGCCATCCTAAAGAGCCCTTTTGATCAAATCAAAAGGAAGAACCGGAAGAAGAGGTAAATATTTCATCATCTCTTTCAAGTTCCTTTCTTCTTCCACTTGCACTTTATTTTTTATTTCTATTATAAAATAATAACTCCAATATCTTCTATATACTGTGATTTTATTTTAAATAAGGTACAACCATATTCATTATTCTATCCATCCTATGAATAACATGTCACAATATGTGCGTACGTATGACTTACCATCTCCACGTCGTGGGGTAGTTGTTATTCAATACTTTATAATTTTTATGGGTATAATAATGAAGTATAATTGATGTAAATAATGAATATAACATGATTATAATTTTGTATATATGATATAACATCCAATTATACACAATTTTAATATCAAAATAATGATATTATCGCTCGTGCGTATGTATAGATTACCGTCTCCACGAACGCGATGAGATTCATTCCCCATCGTATCCATTAAAGAATAATTTTTATTAGATGATTAAAAATAATGTTTAATGACTTAATATCATTCTGAATATGAATGAGATACATCATATCCATAAGAAACATTACTTACATATCAAATCATATTAAGGAAAACAAATCAGTTAACACCCGAAATGACAATAATACTAAGATATTATTAAGAAAGAAATGTTAAAAGATCATATATGATATAATATTAATGTATCTGATTCTTGTATAATTTAATAAAAATTATTTCACCATTATAAATGAGGTTAACCTACCCTCTATTAAGGAAAATTACAAGGTAAGGGTTAATTTAACAACCTCTTTATCATCTAAGGTTGTTTTTACATAAGTATCTACTGAGAAATCTTTATCGTCCACATCCATGTTTCTTAAAAATGTATTCCAAAACATTTTTACTGTTTACTAGACTATGGGTTAAAGTCATTTATACCCTTCATTTAATTTTTATAAAATATTTTGAAGGGAATCTCTCCGTCATTTTCCAAATGAGTTACTTTATGACCTTTTCGACAAAATTAAGGTAAGAATGTTTTTTTAACTTATAAGGCGGGTGAGGCTATATTACTCTGTTATATCAACTTCGAAGCATCCCTTACAATATCATTAGAATATATTCAAATAGAAATGATTTCTTTTATAATTATGTGACTTTTAAATGATTTCAAAATATAAAGAGATATTTCTCTAAAAAGTTTTTGATTTCATCAATGTCAATATCCTTTGATGGATTTTAAGTTTGTTCAAAGTTGATTTATTATGACACAAAATTTCTATATTGTATTGAAAGTTTTGTGATATGTTTGACTATGGATGTGTTATTTCATACTATTCATGGTTTATGGATAAAGCATTGACATTTCATATTCTAGTTTTAATATGATTGATTATGTTATGTTTAAACCTTTTTATATGAAGAATTCATTGGACTTAGTAAGTGATGGGTGGAGCCTGATATAGCTCCTCAATGCATCAGTAGCTCTAATGAGACAATCTAGTGTCTTGGAATGAGGGCTTGAAAAAAATTTATTTGTAGTCTTGGCACAGGGCCTTGACTATGTGGTTATGAAAGTCTGGCATTATGCATTCCATCATTATGAAAGTGGCTATTTATATTGCATGTGATTATTCAACTAACAGAATATTCATCTGAGCAAGTAAATGGAATTATTTTGATTTATATTTTCCATATTATGATGAAGTTTATGTTTAAAAGGATTTTTTTAGTTTTATACATTGCCTTTAATGTTTATGCTTATTTAAGAATGTTTCTGCTATATTGTTATCCTTACTGAGCATCCGAGATCACCCCTTTCTATGTTTTATTTTTCCCAAGATGTGAAATGACTGACCTTTAGGGATATTCTATGGGATATCAGTGTTGTCTATGGAAACAATGTTGTTTTAGTTTTCTATTTTATGATGTAATTTAAACCTTATGAATATATCCAGTACTTCCTAGGATACTAAAAAAATTGGTCCTTTGAGACTTGATATTTTGTGATCATTCCAATGAAACGTAATAATGAACCGACTTTGGGATTCTGGGGTCGGGGCGTTACATCCTATCCTCTCAAACCATAATTTCCATCATGGATTCTAGTAGCCACATCCTAAACACCATGTTTGACCTCAAAAACTCATACCTGGGAACTCAGATGCTCCCATCATCTGGTGCTTCAAATCTGAGAAGTTTTAATAAGAGATGGATATGGTGGTCTCCATAGATAGAAATAAACAGATCCTATATGAATTCACAATGGATGATGTTATCTTCTTGTTCATGACGGGAGCATAACCACAGACCAAACACAAGGGTCATCTTCCCAATCACAATATCAGAGAACTATTTTTCAAAATTGAGATTTTGTAAGAATCACAGAGAGAAAGTGGTGTGTTCTTACCTGACACACATTCTCTAGGACATGATAATTATCAGGGAGAATAAAAAGGATGTGAATCTCCACACAGTCAAGTATTAAAGCTCTTATTAATGGGGTGATATTGATCTAGATCACATTATGATGTTCACTGTGATGGAAATCGATCCGGTGGTAATGACAGAGTTTGTGGAGATTCTCTATTTTTATGTGAAGTCGGAGCATCGTGTGACCCATCTTATGAAGGGAAGTGGCACCGCATGACCCATCATGTGATAATATGTGATACTACAAGAGGTTTAAGATCATTAATGGATAGAAATCATGTCTCATGAATATAAAATATGAGGAGAAATGGATTCTTGTTCATATCACGGTCCTTGCATCATGAAGAAGGTGATGAAATTACAACATAACCATTTATTCAAGGAATTACAGACAAAAACTTATCATCTGGCTACAGTCAAGTCATAATGAATTTATTTGATGCACTGTAAAATATGAGCATGAATATCTTTCAAGACACAATGCACCATGCCAAACCAAGGGAGTTCTGCACCACACACAAGAAATATTCATCTGTGCAAGAGAAGCTCCATTCTATTCATGATATTGAAATGTTAATAACATAATTATTCTATATACATACGAGTTAATTTGTTAATTAGAATCCATCTATTTACCTCCTTTACTCAATATATTGTGTATTTGGACATCACCTAACACCCTCACGGGAACCATCGACCTTACAACACAATCAAATGGCCTCTGTTATGTGAAATTCATACATAAAACATGAAACAATTTCCATGCACACTTTGGTATGATTCCTTGAATTGAAAAAACCATTTGTCACACTATGGAATAATACATCCATGAACATGTGGCATATCTAAGGAGATAAATGAAAAAGTCCCTAAAAATGTCCACAAATCGTCGAAGGATTCATCATTGAAAACACGACACATCAAAAGAGATAAAAGAAACTCTCTCATATAATGTATTCACATCGTCACGAGATCCAACAATGATGATGTGACATTCTATAGGACAACATGAAGACTAAAATGGACAAGGAATATGTTCTATTGTGAGATCCCAGATTGGTCATGCAGTGACCTGATGGACAATTAGTTGGTGAAGTCTCCAAAAAACCTTTGAAAATGAATGAGGAAAATATCAAAAAGGTGGAGGCCTGTTACAATAATAAAAAAATGTGATGGATCACAAATGGATAGAATTATTTTCCTCTATAACATTAAATTGAACTCACAAGACCCTCTAACCTTTGTAAAATAAAAACATAAATTAAAGGGGAGGAGGTAGAATCCCCTCTCTGTTATAAAAGTCACCCAAACCACCCCTTACTATTCTTAAGACATCGTGATAGCCCAAGAAAATCACCGCCTCATGTTGTGAAAGATCATCAGTATGCCATATTCATCACACAAAAAGCCTTATGTATGTCTAGGAAACCTTGTGATCCCCTTTGGCACCATGAGGTTAAATGAATTTATTTGTCCATGAAATGATCACGATTCTCTGTTGGAAATTTTCTAGTCATCAAACACATCACTAAGAGATAGAAATTTTTTTTTCAAAATACTCATGAAACCTCACGAACCCTCTAACATTTGTAAAATAAAATCATGTAAATAGAATAGGAGGAGGGGGAAGACTCTCATGGCCGTAAAACCCATGCGATGCGCTAAAGAAGTTTGTATCATCGTCTCGTGAGACTTCTGGTCAAGCCAGCCTGATATCACAAATCCCCCCTAAGGATCAATCGTTGTCTTGTGAAAAGTTCTAGAAAAGTCACTGAATATCCTGAGGAGGTCTTTCTATAGGCACCCTGATCTCACAAAATCCCTTAGGGCTGTTGATTTGAAAATATGGAAATCCTTCTCCATATACCAAAAGATTCAAAATGTACCCATTAATTGTAGATAATTCAAAAACGTAGAAATTAATGAGAGTGACTCACAGTCACTAAAAATTACGAGATACCCATATAGCGATCCATGATAGGGTCTCACAAAGGCACATGGCGCTGAGGCCCTTCTCTAACTCTAGCTTGGATTCGTGCAAGATATAGCATGAAAAGTGGTGAAATACTCAGTAGGCCTGGAAAATAAATCCCCCACACCCAAATAAAAAATTCACAACTACCACTACTTACCAATCCCAATACTACTCTCTCAGGATGAAAAACCCCTCCAAACCTCACACTGAAAGAGGAGAAAATTTATCCAGGTGGTCAATATCACAGTTGTAATGATCATTTTCATATAAGGTAATGGATAACATCTAGAGATACCATGTAATATGAATAGCTAGGCACTTCACAGGATCACTTATGGGTCATGAGAAGGAATTTTTGTAGGACATGTGAATGACATCCTACAAACCTACTAGATCATGTGAGAATTAAAATAATGTATCCTTGAAAAAATATAAGGAATTTTAGAATTAAAGGATAAAAAAGGATAATAAATGGGAGATACAACTGAAGACATATGCACTTATCCAAATGAGTTCCTTTTAAAAAACATCAGACATGAGACACCAATATATTATGTCACTCTAGTATCGTAACACCCCTTTAGCATGTAAACCTATTGTCACAGATCCCTATGGGATCACCACTCATGATTTTTGATGAAATTCAAGACATGTCTCTTGACTCATATAATGGCACTTGTTCGGGTCTACTGAATCTCATTGTATCACCCAGGCCGGTCAACTTTCTCTCACGACACCCTCTGGGAAATCCAACCAGGTCTCGAGATGCACTCAAAACAAGTCATCCAAGACATAAAAAACCCTGAAGTACATGTCACACTAACTCCCATGATACCCTATATATGTTTCATCTATATCATACAATTACACATTGGAAAGTCATTTGAATCATGAAACACCTTCTGGAGAAGACATCTAGGTCATGAGATGGATTCTTGGACATAGCTTATAGGTATTACAATATTGTTTGGATAAACTAGCCTTGATCATATGGAAAATGTTTATAAATTCCATTGAGGATATGAAGCATAGGTTGGGAAAGTCAACTAGATCATGTAATTTCATTTTGACATATCATGCATACATTATCTAAAAATATCAGGTAGACAACCAAGTCATGCCAATCAGCCAATCAATGCATTTCTAGCAGGAAAGCTGGCTAGGTCATTAGGAAATCCCAAGAATTCATATCCTCATCCATCCATGGCATTTAGGGTCTGAATATAACAAAAAACTTAGTGTGTAAGCCCCAACCATATGGATATGGTCAGAGTGTAATATATAACCAATGAACTATCTGAAATATGATTCTTGATATAACTAGTATATGTACGATGACTCCCCGATGCATGAGCTCCATATCAACAAATCAATTGGGTGTCCCTAAAAATAAGTATCAAATCTACGTGTAACGAAATTCATTATTTTACAACCTATTTTTATCATAATGAGAATATCTCATGTGGCACTAGGGTGTCGTAATTATCATATCATCTACACCATAAATCTATATAGATATAGGGAGACCGCTATCTGTTAGCCCCGATCAAAGAAACTATGATGACTATGATTCTTTCCATGAACAAGATATGTAAGTAACCTTCATAAGGCCCATTTCGGAACACGAATGACTATACACATCAGCATAAATATGGTAATGTCTCCAAATATCAACCATCAAGACCAAATAATTCCCATTAGCTGGTCATCATTCCTTATCAACTAGTGGATTGCGAACAAACTGAACTATGATGATGCTGATTCCACCCATAACTAGGATATGTAGGACGCCTCCATAAGGACCAATATCTATATTAAACATCCTAGAGAAATCCCATTTTGTAATCTCTGATGATTGGCATGATAAGAATGTCACTCATATAAGGGTATCTAACTCAGGGCTAGTTCCATGGGCATGATTGAACTATAATAATTATTATTCATAGTAAAAACAGGATTCATAAGAAATTTTCTTTGAGACCTGAATAAAAATATTTAGTGCTATGGTACCTGTGCATATTTCATTTTCGCATGAAGTTAAATTACATAGGTATAACTTATTATATGTATTTTTACTTCAGCAATAACTAGCATACACATGGCGATTCATAATAGATCAATCCCCTCCTAATAATTTTAAACTATCTCCTATGTGGTAGAATATTCCAAAGAATCTGGTTATACAACATCAATATATAAAAAAAATAATCTTCATTAGTGGAATGGATAGAGAACCTACAATATATATAGATGTATTCACTAATGAGACCCTCTTTCTTTGTTTCATTAATGAGACTCTATTTCCCATAATCATAAATGAGATTCCCTATATTTTTCACTTAAGTATAATTGAACTATAATCATATTGTTAGTGTGATTGGTCCCGAATCTTGAATAGAAATAGATTCATGAACATATATTATATCTATATGAGAGTAATGGAGTAGGAAACAATTCCCCTAATAGGGTGAGATGAGCCCAACATCCCATCCTCTTGACCAATGTGAGTCCATATGTGTCCTTGCGTCAAAAACTATAGATGACCACCCACCTTTGGAAATTAGATCTGTACCCTATTATGGATGAGGGAACCATTGGGAGTTTCCATCATGAATGAAAATGACCAGATGTTAAGGATTTTTTCATGAAATCAAATACCTACAAAGAACTATCATGCCAAACTACACCCAAAAAATAAAGGGTTTCCCTGGTCATCACTTTTCCATTGAAATAGAAATGGTGAACCTGATGTGAATCTATGAAATAATAAATGATTGGTTATTTTCTTTCAGGCCATTTGGTTTTCTCTTTTATGCAAACAGAAATGGTGAACCCGATGTGAAACTCAAAAAAAGAAAATTATTGGTTAATATCCGTTAATTCATTTCATTTTCCCTATACACAAAAATAATTGGTGAACCCACCATGAATATCTGATATCATAAGTGATTGGTTATTATCAATCATTCTATCTTCCCCTTATATGAAAACAGAAATGGTGAACCCGAAATTAGTATCTCAAATTACATAATGATTAGTTAATTACGCATTAGGGAACTTTTCTTTTAATTACCTATTGAAAGAAAGTATTAAAATCACCATGATCTTACATACGATCCTATGTAATTATATTTCTCACAAACTATGTCCATCCTCATTTTGACATGTCCAAATGAGAAAAATGGATGGATCAAAAATAATATGAAAATTTTGTTAACCATGCATATTTGAATGAGAACCTAATTCCTTCGACATTCCAATAATCAATGACCTTGTTTATTGTTGGATGCATGAATTTTGATAATAATCTCATAACAATAATCCTAATCCGAGATGATGTATTCTCCCTCAATAAAACATTCAGGTAAATCACCTATGGATGAAACCTCCACAAGTCGTAAAATGATATCACCTGCTTGACATTTCAATGAAAGGTGGAGAAAACTATCGTTTGAGAGTACCACTAATGTGGTACAATCCTAATCATTGAAGATTCTCATAAGGTTATCCAATCATTGATATTGGAGAGTCTTCATTGCCTAGTGCATGGGGGATGCACATATCCTAACCCTAGTGCATGAAGACCATCAGAATATTTTAGTAGCACATGAAGTACATGAGTAGAAACATATTCCCACCTCAATTGAAGGCATATGATAGTGTATAATGGAAATAAAAAATTCGAAATCTTATATCACTATACACACTTTTCTAAAATGAAAATATATTTTAGAAACATCTAAAGTTCCGCATCGAACTATTTCGGCATTATTTCAAATAATGGGAGAGGTGCATATTCATATCCCTACAGATAAGATTTCACAACACTCTAATCATTGTGAAAAATTGGATGTAACAAAGAAATAACACATTCTTGTTCCTATCTAAGAGGATTATAGGTATATTTAAATAAAATACGAGAAATTGGACAAGGATCATACACCCATTCCAACCAGTGATCACCATGTGAGAGTAGAACATGCCTCAAGATAGGGGAACATTCCTATCAAAAAACGTCTGACGACATATTCCAAAAGCCTAGGATTGGACTAATGTCCTTGTTCTATAAAGGGATCACCAATTGAGAGGGGCACATGGCTAGAGACAAGCTCATATTTCTGTCGAAGAAGTCAAGAGACATACTCCAAATACATATGATACAGAATATATCCTTATTCTATATGGGGATAACCAAGTTATAATGAAACAAGCCTCAGGATAGGCTCATATTCCTATCAGTGAATCTGCATGGAATATTATAAGAGATCACAAATGCTAGGTACATATTCCTACTTCTATCAATGAATTATTACACCCACATCATTATAAGAAAATAAAGGAGGATGTTTATATCTATTATCCCTTTTTGGAAATCTATCGGTATATTTAGTTAGGGAATTCATATTCAAACTAGGCCCATATTCCTACTCCTACTGGGGCTCACCACGTACAAGCAGCACATGCCTCAGAGAAGGCTCATACTCATACCAATAAAGAGTAATGATATATCCCAAAGGCTCAGGATCTGGTTGATACTGGCATACTGACCAAGTACCACAAATTTATAATGAAACCTACCTCAAGATAGGATCATATTCCTATCCATAATGAGAAATTTCATCAATATATTTCATTATATTATGATCCATGGGTTCATACTATAGTAGCATCAAACTGTTATAAGGATGTTTTGGAAACTATCATACATGATTCTCGTAACCCTAAACAAATTCAAAAGGTAGGTCGACATATTCTGACCATGACACAGAACAAGACCCATATATCTAATATGCTCAATGCTAGTATCCTTGAGGTATTTTGAGACACATTATGACAACCAAATGGGTCTGTAAACACTTCCACTAATGTTGAATACAATCATTACCAAGTTAATCCTCCTCATGGTAGTGTGGTGATGGATCTTAGGGACCCCAATCCTGAAATCCATCATGGTAGACCCCCCATGTAAATATCTTTGACAGATAAGTAGATCCTCCATTTTCTTATAAACGTTAGTATATAGAGGTGTCTGAAACACTAACACCTTCTTATAGAGGTTATCGAAAGATTGGGGTCAACCTCATATGGTTTCCCATCAACATCTAGTAGCACACCACTCTCATCAGTAGCTGACCATCAGAATCATATTCTATGGTCTTATCAGATATAGGCATGTAAGTTTGTTTAATATGAGGCCTACATTGACATATTAAGAGAGTTATCTGGAAAAAACCTACCCATCATGTTATGGACCCTCATTTATTCTGGTTATGTGATCGTAATACAGATAGAAAAAGAGTTCATACCTTATACACAATGAAATACGTCAGCTAAAAATTAGTGACTGAAGGAGAAACACCTCCATTATCTAGAATATAAGATTAATATTATACCATCAAGATGCTCTGTTATCATATAGACTATTCCTCTATCTCTATGGACTGTGATCCAAAATTGGAAAAGAAAACACACATTTTCAACTTTTATTCCAGCATTCCATTAATACTTTTCGAAAATTGATCTTTGAAGCCACTTCATGCATCTGTATTCAAGGATATATAAAATATTAAACATTATAATTTTATACACCCTTGGAATAGCAGAACATCTAGATACAACATCCTTTAATGAAATAGCCTCCAAAGAAATCATAGAACAAGGAAATGATCGAGTCAGTTGGTCATTATAATATAAATCCCCTGCTTCAACGACGCCAAAATATCACAGAAATAAGAGAGAGTGGATAACCAATATGATTCCAAATTACCCCCAAACTAATGGGAATTTGTTTCAAACACAGATACTGAAGTGGTGATCACCTATAAAACTTCCTAGAAGGAACTATTTTTATCATGGGCTACAATATCACCCAACTCCATCATAAGAAAAACTGCGTCAAAATGAATGGACCGCATTAATAGATTCCATATAGGCCATCCAGAAGTGGACTCATCTCACCAGGCTAGGGGAATATCTACCACTGACTCTGCCTCTCAGATCATCAATTCTTGATAGAATTTCTAACACATTGGTAGAAGATATAGGCAAAAACCACCCAACTGAGCTGAGGGAATTTATATCTCAATAACCATCTCCAAGGTTCATCATCCTCTGGTAAAGAACTAGGTAAATTAGTTATGATTTGTAATAAACTCTTCCTTGTTGGGATAATAGAATTTATATCATCTTGTTCATCTCATGAGTCCTCACATCCTTTACTAGAGTCATTGTATATTTAATCATAGAAACAATGAATGTCCATTGAGTCAACAAATAACCCCCAATATATATGGTTGGGGACATTTTTATCATCATAGTTACTATAGAGAGATCAGTATTCTCCATGTTGGGAGGAAACAATCAGTGGTCAACATTCTGCCAGCTCCTGCCAATGCAAGACAACCCTCGGCTGGTTGGGGCATGTTCGACAATCATGAGCAGAACATCCCTCAAGGTCATTGTTCATAGACCAAGATATAAGGATCGTATGTCAAAGAAAATCGGACCCTTCTGGGTTAATAATAAAAAATATCCTAATATGGCTAAGGATTCGAATAATGTCCTTGAGGAAGGTAGTATAGAATCTTCCTATTACGTCGAATGCAATGGAACAACCACCATTTCATAATATTCCTCTATGAATTTTACTATTGTCATCATGGAATAAAATTTAGATCAAGGAGAAAATATAGAGGGCCGCAACAGAGAAAACATACCCTTGGAGGAGGGGTGATTTAGATGCACCAAATGAGACTTCACACACTCGAAAAAAATATGGATCTAATACCTATCACCTCATAATGGTGAGTTTCCTCTTCCATAGTGGATTTCATAAAAAGTTTAATGGAATGGTATGACTACATACTAATCACCATCTAAAGTATTTTAGGTTCCTTCCATGGAGGAACAGTTTTCACACTAAGAGAGTGATATACATGATCCCAGAAAGCTCAATGAGGAGCCAATCGTGGGAAATATTACCAACAGGTATCATCTTCAGGTAGAGACAAATATTCTCCCTCCCATATCCAATCCACCAAAAAGAGTGTAATCTAAGATTTAGGAAGGCTCTGGATCTAGTTAGATAGTCTACATGAATAAGGAAGTCAAAAATGATCACGAATTTCATCCATTATAGAGACAATATCTATCTTCTGAATACAACCATTCTATCTTGAGAAGAATCAAATATTTGTGGGAGAAAAAGTTGGGGCCACATCATCAACCCCCTCTCACTCCCTACATATGGAAGATAACTCTGAAAATAGTCACCTTGAAGTTTTTCTACCATCATTGAGCTCCTATATACTTGAATACAATCCATGGAAGGCCGATGTGCACCTGAAAAGCTTAAGAGAAAGTGTTATCCAAAATGGGTGAATGAAATTATACCCCCACCCAATTTCATATAACCTACCTTCTATACATTTTATGGTGCGTGTGACCCCGAACAATATCTTACTCAATTTGTATCCTGATGTTGGCCAATGAAGGGCCCTAAAAATCACCATGAAGCAACAACGCTACAGTGTTTTGTATAGAATTTAACAGGGAAAACCATTGTTTTGTATAACAATGTGTTAGAAGGTTCCATTGTAGAATGGGAAGACAACCATCATTAGTTCCTTTATCAATTTAGTTCCACACTAAGGAAAAAATGATCGTGGACCTAATGATCAGTATGAAATGAGAAAACGAGAGGGTGTCTAACTTCATAGCAAGATAGAAAGGATTAAACTATCCACACAGAATCCCCCTCTCATAGGAGTAACTGATGAAAATATGTGAAGAAAATATGTGATGAAAATATCTTGGACCTGTTGAAAAAAACTCTGATCTTGATAAAGTATTTGTATGTGTTCCTTGAGTTCTCATAAATGACACAATGTCTCGATGATTCCAATCAGAGAACCTGGTCCAGACCTCGACTAATTCCCTTAGCAGAAGAAAAAAATGCAGAAAAATAAGAAGCTACCACTACCACTCTCAATCCATAAGTGGTGCATATCAAAACACCGAGGTAGGAAACAAACTATCCCGCACCGCTTGTCGAGCGGCGACAACCACATAATCAAAATTTTCCAGAAGAGAAAATAAATAATTATCATCCGATATTTGAGTAATGAATGGATAAATAATACTCCTTAACAAATAAAAAAGTCCCCAGTTTTTTCTTGGCATCATTGGATAACAGCCTGCTCACAAAACTGTAGACAAGTAGGGTGGGGGAGGTCAACTTCAATGACCATATTGACTATATCCATCTACATCGAATAATTGGTCATAATATAAAGGACTACTTAATTTTTAAATGTGTTCCTTGAGGAATTGAATATTTTAGATAAGTGGTGCAAGATAACTACTTAGAGTTGGTGGCTTTCACAATAGTTTCCTAGTCAGAATAAGAGGGCAATTGGAAGAAGGTATCGACCAGGTGTGTGTGAATGTTCAACAACTCAATGACTCCTAAAATAGCCGACTCAACTTATTACACCATTAGAGAATATATGTGTAGACCCAAAATATATTTACCAAGTAATGTGATAAAATCAAATACACCTCCCAATGATGGGCCTGACCACAAGAAGAAAGAATAAAAAGAAGTGAAAACAAAATCTAATCCAAATAAATGACCCGACTCTTGTAGACGTCACCCCCCAACATCTCCAAAACGTGAACTACCCCACCAAATAGAATCCTCATTGGATGAAGAGATCCTTATTGGTTATGTCAATATGATACAGATGTCAAACCCTTTCTTTAATGATGAATATGCCTTAGAATATGAGTTCCCTACTCATAATAAGGTAACGAGAGGCTCCATGAACGAGAACTGAGGATACATGGGACAACATGGATGTGGTCAGACCTAATATTCTGGTCATATCTCCAAGGGTAATATATACACAGTTGAAAACCATGGTAATTCACTCTAAAAGGCTCAAAAGAGAGATTGAGGTGTCCAAGAACCTTTCAGTGGTCATCTGCATCCAATTTTTCTACATAACTGCTTAGTGAGTGTTTGATTATGCAATAATATAGGCAATGGGAAATCTATCATGAAAAAAAATTACCAGAAACAGATAGTCCAGAAACATATGAAAATGAACCAATCCCATCCACCACAAATTTATTGTCTCATAAGTCACATGTTCAGGAGCACTCCCACATTGGGATGATATGACCTCTGGTGAAAAGGTACAATGTTTTGAAATATATGGTAGTGTTCCCAGCCTATATCTCAGTCCTCTATGTTATCTATATTTCAAAATATCTATGGTAGGCACTTATTGAATCCCGAGAGAGACCATAGTAGTTTGGGATAGAAGTTTCTATAGATGATTTATATTGAGTGGATACCATGTAATCATAATTTCATGTTTCCTTATCATTAACTGAAAAGGATAAAAAAGAGTTCATCCAATGGAACATCATACCCTTATACGTTTGTGGAAGACTCAATAATTTCAACTTCTAGAGGGATTTAATTGATAATAGTACTGGGATCAACCTCATCCCAATTCAAACCATACAATGTCTTAGATATGGAGAAGCAGATTTTTCTCCCACAAGGATAACCCATAAATGGTGTGATAAGTGTGAGGAATGTCCTCTTGAGAAGATTAGGCTCAAACATTAGTTTGGGGATCTTACATCAGACATAGAGTTTATGGTTATCTATAAATACACCACATATAATGTCTTTCTAGGAAGGTCCGGTCTCAATAACCAACTAGTGGTACATTCATAATTTCGTCTATGTTTGAAGTACCCCATTAATTGAATAGTAAGCATACTTCATGGTGATATTTCCACCATTGAGACTTTCATATCCACATTTGTTGAAGTAGATTTCTAAAAAATTTGAAGCATGAAAACGATGGTGGATTATGATACACATGTTGTAGCACCTAAGGCATTTGGGTCCACCACAATGAATCACTAGAGTGTGCTAGAAAATGACTATATACTGCCCATAGATATGGTTGAGTTAATAGACATAACCACATAGGTCCAAGACCCATCTGTATATAGTGATAGTATAAAAGAGAATCAGTTCTTGAATCTCTCTACAAAAACTCAGGTAGTAGGGGTGAAAAATCTATTCTCATGGCCTCCCTCACCCTAATAGTGAGGGGTAATCCCCCTTATTTCAATCTTCATGTTGAAAATTATCCATAGACTCAGAGATGGAAGAAATGGAGGACTACCTCAAGAACACCCCAAAAACATTTAAGGAAGGTGTCTCCACCACCATCGAATAGCTCAAGAAAATAAATATGGAGATAGAATAAGAACTGAGGCCTACTATAATTAGTGTATCCACTCCCCTCAAAGAGAAATAAATATAAATAATTTTTTTTGAAGTATCAGTGATATGTGTTCACTTAGAACTATATATAAATTCTCACACTGAAACCAAATGTGGCTATGCACCATCTCAGACTACTCGATGATCATTGAGGCTTCAAGAAGGCGGCCAGGATGATAAACCTATCTCATTCCTACAATTTAGATGATGAATATTATAAATTTATGAATGTAAATTTATTTTGAGAATTTAAATAAACAATATAAATTTCTAGCATCATCCCTATCATGAAAAATTATGGTAATATTAGGATATGCATTGAATTCAATGACTATAATCGGCATTGTCCAAAAGATGATTTCCCCTTTCCAATCACACAAATCTTGATCGATGTAATTGATGGGTTTTAAGCCCTTTACTTAAAATAAGGGTACTTATTTCACAATCAAATAATGATGGACCCTATAGATGAGGAATCCACTACCCTTTAAGGGCCTTAGACGATATTCTAAAATTATTTCATGACCTTTGGCTTGAATAACATCAGTACCACATATCAATGCATGGTGCTCCATCTCTATTAACTGTTCTCTGAAAATATTGGTGAATGTAATGTCGATGAACTGGTGGGAATATCTCAATAGTGGTGTGATTACTTCAAAAATATTCATACAGTCTTTGAAAAGCTAAAATAATACAGTCTAGAGATGAATCCACTGAAATGCAGATTTGGGGTAATATCTGGGAAGCTCCTATGATCTATAGTGCACCACCATGACATTGAGGTTGATCCGGACAAGACTAGTTCTATACTATTCATTTCAAACCTATAAAACCCATGGAAATTAGGGAGTTATAAGATAGACTCACTAAAATTTAGCAATTCATAGCCATCTTGGCTGATAAATCTCTCCCATTAACCAAGACGATGGATAATAGAATCAACTATCAGTTGGATGATGACTACCAAGAAGCATATGAATTTATCAAGTAGTATCTTATGCACCCAATAGTCCTGATTCCCCCTATGTAAGGGTTTCCACTCATCTTATGTGTGGAAACTATGGAATTCTCACTGGGGTCCATCATCACAAATAAAAACAATGCATGGAGTGAGAACAGTATCTACTACCACTTCCAGATGAGGCTAGGTACTGAGGCTCAATACTCTAATGTCGAGAAGAACTACCTTGTAATAATATTCATAGTGAAAACATTGAGGAATTACTTCTAACACTACTAAGTCCATCAGGTTTCTTACATAGATACTCTCAAGTACATCCTTGTCCATCCAATGTTGACTAGATGCTTGGCTCGTTGGGCGGTCATTATTCAGAAATATGTCATTCAATTCATGTCACATAAATTAGTCAAAGGGATAATCGTTGTTAATTTCATTACAGCACATCCTTCCCCATGAAATACACTAGTGGAAACAGACCTTCCGGATGATGAGGACTTCTATGCCCATAAAAATCCTAGAACATGGGATATGTATTTTAATAGAACCTCCTATGTAATAATATGAAAAATAATGGAACAATTGAAGATCAATCAGTCTAGTAGGGGTCATATTTATCTCTCTTTACAAAGAGGTTTTCCATATTATTTCTCACTATTTTAAGGTTACACAAATAAATAGGAAGAATACCAAGCCCTCATTACTGGCTTGGAATTTTCCTTACAATTGTAAATAGCCTACCTGAATATCTATGGGGACATTGAGATAGTGTAAAATAATATCAATGGAGAAATCCATAAAAAGGAAGAGTTTTACATTCTCACAGAATATGTTAGGGGAATGATTGTAGATTTCCCTTTTGATCCCATATTGAACCATTTTCCTAGATCACATGATGCTCACATTGCTGAATTGGAAAATGTAGCCATCATTCTAGAGGACCCTGGTCAGGAAGAATAAATCGTACATATCACACATCAAAGAATGGTCTCAGTGATCATCATTTGTGATATGGAATTAATAAATAAGTTCAACACCACCCCATATCATGATTAACCAATTTCCACCCCTGGATGGACAGAGCCCATAATTGGTTATCTCCAAAATAGGACTCTCCTAACAAATAGAGATACAAGGGAATAGATCTAGCATTGTGTAGTGATATTTACCCTATAGAGTGGTCTAATTGAGAAGAAATCACTCTACAAGATTGTATTTGATAGTATCAAACTTACATTCATAAATGAAGGAGATATTTCCATTATGATGGAGGAAGTCCATGTAGGATCTTATGATTCCCTTAAATCTAAGACCATGATCTCCCACAAAATCAGAAGGATGGGTTACTATTGGATGACCATGATACACGACTATGTGGAATACAACAATAAATTTCATTTCCTCCTAATCAAGGAAAACATCAACCATCAACCCCCGGAATTTTTACATGCAGCTAAATATTTCTAAAAATATTCCATTTTCAGGATGGATATTGTGGGTCCAGATCCCCATTCAACTTTAAAGTATGTCAATTAAATTATTACATCCACCAAATTCATTTTCAAATTTTCTCAGGAAATACCACCTACAGAATTCAATAAAAAAACATTATCATCATTTTAATTTCACATATCATCATCAGGTTCAAGGTCCCTCACAAAATAATAACTGGAAATGAAACCAACATCTATTATACAAAGTTGAATAAATAATACTAGGAGTATAACATCAAGAAAAATCACTCATATCACTATCATTTAGTGGGAAATGGATAGATAAAGACCTTCATTAAAGATTTATTGAATATACTTTTGAAGATGGTGAATAAACATAATAATTAATGTCTGGAGAAACTAATCCAGGATCTATGGTCCTACCATACCACCACACATACTACTACACAAGTAATGCCATGCTCAAGGGTGTATGAGACCAATAAAATATTTACCATAAATTTACATCTTCATCAATTTAATTATCTATATATGGAAAACTTGTAGATGATGAGAAATCGTAAGAGAAATAGGAAGAATTTGAGTGGCTCAATGAGAATTTGTTGTGTACATTGCACAATATTGATTTCTGTCGGAATTAGAATGCATAGGCCCTAATAAAAAGATTCACCTCTATTGATTTCTCCACGGGGTGATGGTATTGAATCTTTGGACCCTAATGATACTAGGCATGAAACCCCCAAGTCATGAACCCAAATGGGAATGACCATACATCATACATAAGGTCTATCTCAATTGGGATTACTCATTGGTTACAATGGATGATGAGTGTGTCACACCCCCCACCAATGAGTGGGTTATCAAAAAATAAATTGTATATCTTTCATCACATGGGAATCCAAATCAATTTACGGCCCTACATACATCTTGGTTACATGATGATAAACTGTACCAGCTCATCCTAACCACATGACGTTAAATTTTTGAAGAAATCCTCTATGAAAGATATTAAATTGCATAGATCCATAATATTAATTTTATTTCATGTGAGTAGATCCATGTACTTTTCACAAGATGTAAAAATTCTTGAATAATGTCCTTTAAGTATGTAATTAAAATGAATGGGTTTCAGAGAAATACATAAGGCTTGATTGTCATATCAATGAGGTATGTAGGGATGCCTCAATCCCATATCATTGTCCAACTACCACATGATACAAAATGTCAAAGTCCTACTCTTTAATGCCTTTTTCATGGTGAGGGGAACCCTGATCATGCATTTTTTTCTTACACTAAGAATAGCTCATGTGGTATTAGAAGTTTTAGTAATGGATTCCTCTCATGAAAAATGAATATTTTGTTTTTAAATTTCTCATCTTAGTCCTGTATAAAAGACCATAAAAGGATTACCGCAAGTCCCCTTCACATGAAATGAAATTGAACAGATAATATTCTGTGAATGACATAATGTTGCACACCCCTATGGACCTCACCAAATAGGACCACTACTTTTGGTGTTTGTCTTCTACCACATATCCATTCGGAGAACTACATATGGATTGATTCCTATAATGGTAGGATACATAGATATGCCTAGATATCCATCTATGTGTGTTTCCACTGTATACCTATTCACGTTTGGGAGACCATGCCCATTCTATGTGTCTGAGGCCGGTCACAACATAAAGTATAAATGTTCCCCCTCATTAAATATGGGTCAAACCTATGTAGGTGATATCATTCTATACTACCTGTGTCTGGATTCAAATTCTCCTGAGATACACAGTGACTCTTGGACGTCCACCCTTGGGACTAACTAAAACATTCAGGCTCTTTCACAATTGTTCATCTTCATCCTCACCACAAGATGTTAAACTACATATCCCCTCATGAACAATATTTGGCTTTATTCCTTCCATCAAAAGATACACAGTGACACCTAAATACCTATTTTGGACCCATCTACAACAATTGATAATGAATGAGTATTATTATGCATGCAATATATCATGTAATATTTTTTCACATCGGTTCCCATGTCCTTACAAAATAATCTTAAAGTGAATAACAAATGTCCTTATTTAATAATAATAAATTACACAAAACATGTCCTTAACATATGATCTTAAACTGAATAAAAGCAAATACATCCCAAAAAAATGAATATAATCTATTCATACCACCAACCATGATTTAATGTTTATCGAAGGACCATAAGAACCTTACCACAGTGCACATAATTATATGGTACATCCATCATATTTTAAGGAACCTCAATCCATAAACCATACTTCATGCATTAGAAACCTAGGCTTTCCAAAAATCATTCATGGTACATGGAACGAATATCCAGATTCAAGGGACCCTTTGCATGACTATTGATAAAATCCCACAGATCCTGAATATGAGTCTATGGTTTTCAACCAAATGTGTCACTCTGTAAAAAGTATATTCTAATCCCTATGATACCTTAAATAACTATGGAATAAGTCAACACCCCTGACTTATCTGATAATCTTCTTATATGACTATTTCATATCATCACTCATAATCTGAGAACCCAGATCCATGATTTAAAATATTTTCATCTTTTTCTTGGAAGGTTTATGGTATATTCTTGATCCTTGGTATCATAATTAGGCTCTTTTTAATCATCCCCCATATTAGGTCCAAGTTCATTATTGCCTTAAACTTCATGAGCTTTAGTCAAATCTATATGACCTAAAACTCAAACAAAAAATAGTCCAAATCGCATGGCTTTAAACTACTAGTGAAAGAGACCCAAAAAATTTCAGGATGAAAACCCAAAATGGGTAGCCTAAGATAACGTCATGTCTTCACTCACTAAACTATTCACTATCAGATTTTATGAAAATATTAGGGCAATAATAATAAAGGAATAAATATTATAGGGTCTACTAAGTAAACCTATTAAATTTTATGCTATGTTCATTGGACCCCTTGGTTCAAGAAAAATTAAGAGTAATGATGTGTTTCATCTCCTCACAATGGTAATATGTTCCCTAAGTAGTGGCACAAATTTTAGGGTACTCGAACACTTCATAAATATTACACTTTCCACAAATCACAATTAATGATTTGGGTTCCACAGATCGCCACAATCTTCCACGTCTCTTGGAAAAGATACCCAGCTACAGGGGAACCTTTTCTTGACTATGTATACATGCCCACAACTCATGCATATGCATCTATGATTTTCCCCCAAATACATCACTCTTCAAAATGGATTTCTAATCCTTGTAATCCCTTGCATCACATCAATAGGACATAATATCCATGTGTGATCTGAACCTCTCCCTGCATGACCATCACAAATCATTCTCTTGACCCGAGCACTTTGGGTCATGACTTATTGACCCCACATTAAACTATGAAAGTGGATTCAACATCATTAATGTTATATCATCATGTTTCGTACAATTTTTTAAGTCCAAACTACCACACTTAATTCAAAAGAATTTGATAGATCAAACCTCATGATTTGATAGCACATGGTGTAGGTATCGAGCATCAAAATAATGAGGCGATTTTATATAGGGTTTCCGAACCCTTCCTAGGTAGCCTTCCACACATATGAAACCTTATATTAGCATGTTTCAGTATTCAAAAACCATTAACGGGCCCTAGTTTGAAGTGGAGATCATATTTTTCTTGACCATTATACATATGCACAAGGTCCTTATCCCACAAACTAAAGGCATAGACTTCTTTCCAAAAAGGATGTTCAATCACTGTGAGCCATGGAAACACCACTGTAGAATTGGGAATTACATAATTTCATAAGGATTACATAGAATTTCTACCCCATATCATATTCTCAAACTCAAAATTTTGTGTTATGATTTACATCACCCATCTTCCAACTATTTAGGTGGACCTATCATCCCTAGTATTTCACTCTCTAACTAATATTACCTCTATAAATATTCCATAATCCTCGTAAATGTTACCTGGCTTTAGGAGTCCCTTTTTAAGACTATAAATGTATTCCTATGTCTCTTGAATATATTCTTATGATCATCAACCAAATGCGTAACTCTAAAAAAGGCCTGCATAATCCTTTTAAGACATTGAAGCTCCATGGATGAACCCATCACCTAGTGTGTTTGGGGTTATTCATAGAATGTTTTCACTCTATTCCATTATCATTAATCAGGTCTGAGCAAAAAGACCCTAAGATAAAGAAATATCATTTTTCTCTAAAAGAACCTAAACTAATGAAATATCAGGATTTAACTAAAAGATCATAAACTAATGAAATATCAGGTTCAAGCCAAAATAAACTAAACTAATGCAATATCTGGTTCGAGTTAAAAGTCCCTAAACTAAAGAAATATCAAGTCCAAGATAAAATACCCAACCCTAAAGTGATATTAGGTTCCAGCTAAAAGACCCTAAACTAAAGCGATATCAGGTCTAAGATAATAGAATATAAACTAAAACATAACAACGATTTTGTTTACAAAACTTATAAGGCCCTCTATATAGACATAGAAAAAACATTCCATTCTTTCAATGACTATTAGATTTGGTGAAAAATGGAGAAATCTACCTTCGATAAATATATTCTATAGAAATATCCTTATGAAAATCAGCTGATCTAATGATAACTAGAACAGATACATCAGGAGGGATTCTAGTGTTGGTGGGCATTCATGAGCACTTCTTAAACAAGAATCTATTATGATTCATATATTCAGATCCAGAAATTTTGGTTTTCTTGATATCATGAGAAATATGGGTATTTTCTGTGATTCATATAATATCGAAAAGAAAACAGTTCATGAAAATCAAGAATGAAAGTAAAACTGGACCTAAACACGAAAGGTTTAGAGAATCCATTGAATGATATCATTAAATAGGAGGAATATAACATCATTTAGATATATGAAATTTTTTCATATCATTACATTATAACAATTTTTTTGTTCCAAACGAATCAAATTATAATGGGGGGTTTTTATTTTATGCTCATAGTTTCACTTTAGATACTTTTATATGGAAGGGAACATGCTATGTGTATTAGGTAAAGGGTAAAATATGTTGCACAAAATCATCTTCAGCTATAGGGAATCATAGTTTCATATTTGTGGATACCACTCAGTAATGGGACCTTGAGTGTATGAGATTTCTAATATTGTATCTCCCTAAAGCCTCCATGCAGATCCAGGATGGATCACAGAGGAAGTCAGGGTGTGACACACTTTCTTACAATGATCAATTTATAAAGATAGTCCATGTATATGACCTTAATATTAGTATAACTCCTCAGTCGTTGATTTATATATGAATCACGAATCCATATGATGATCTATTCATACACTAGACCACACACACCATCTAGATCGATCTTGAAGGGGTTCATGAACAATGTCTATACCATTTTTGAAGCACATAAATATATATAATAGGGTAATATTTTTGGATGGCTAAATGATGGAATACACTATATTCTTCATCTTGGTTGTGTGACGGTTTTAGTGGAGCTTGTCTGGAACTAATAACGCAAACAAGCCACATGAACCTACCAATACCTAGAATGTGGGGTTCATATATAGAAAATCCAGTATATTATCCATGATGATGTATGATGCATGTGGTCATAAAATATAATAATGGAATGCTATCCCACATGTATGTACATAGTAGGATAAGTAGATAAGATCTATACCCAAATGGACCCTTTAGCCTCGCAACACATTCATGTGGATTTTGTTTTCTGACATTCATGCGATGACTTGTAACACTTTCTATGAACACTTTGACATGATTCCTTGACTTGAAAACCCCATTGATCACACTATGGCACTATACATCCATGAACATGTGGCATATCAAATGAGAGAAGAGATATTACCCCTGTAAATGTCTGCACATCATTAAAAGATTGATCATTGAAAAAATGACACATAAATGGTGAGTATAGACACTATCCAATACATTTTATTCACATTATTTCAAGGTCCAAAACTAATCTTGTGATGTTCTGTAGGAAAATAGAGCTAATTACTCAGATAAGGAGTACAAGAAATCATGAGATACCATATTTTTATAGTGGCGACATCATAGAACATTAGTGGGTGATGGATGAAAAAAACATTGAAAATGAAGGAGGAAAGTATCCAAATGGTGGAGTCCTCTTGTGATCGTAAAAAACATGTGATGGATAACTGATAAGGTGAATAATATTTCTCTATAACATTTAAGAAAATTTGTGAGTCCCCTGAACCATTGTAAAATAAGAAAATAGAAAAAAAGGGGAGTATGAAGTTGCCTATAATAGTCCTAAAAGTCATATGAAGCACCCAAGGATTTCTACAAGAAACCACGATACCCAAACCACATGGATGCCTCATCCCACAAAAGAACATTTGTACAGTGTCCTCATCACGTGAAGAGCCTCGAGTATGTGCCGGAAACCTTGCATTCCCTTTTAGCTCCATGATGAAAAAAATTGATTTTTCCTTGAAATGCTCATTCATCTCCATATAACCCTTTCTAGTCATGTGACACATCAATGAATGTTTCAATAAAATTACCCCTATAACCTCAAGAACCCCCTAACCATAGTAAAATAAAAAATGAAATTAAATAGGGAAGAGGCTGAAGACTCTCGAAATCATAAAACCCTTTATATGTGATAAGGATGTATGCATCATGGTCTCACGAGACTCCTAGACATGCTGACCTAATCCCATGAAGGCCCCTTGATTAAACATCCTTATCTCGTGGAATGTCTCGGAAAATTCACTTAGGATATTGAAAAGGTAATTATATCAATGCCCTGATCTCAAAAAATCACCTGGACATGTCAATATGAAAAAAGAAGGTCCTTTGGCATATCTCGCGTGATTCAATGAGTCCACATTAATTAGATATAATCTAATAAAGGAGATATTGACGGTAGGGACTTGTGGTTTCTAGAAATTAGGAGATGCCCTCAGAGAAATCCATGTTAGGGACCCAAAAAGGTGCATGACACCATGTATCTTTTCCGTCTATAGCATTGATTCATGCAAGATAAAATGTTCATAGTGGAAAAAATCAGGGTGGTGATGCTTATAAATCCACACACAGACATAATAATTAAACCAATGCCACTACTTAACATGCCCGACTCTACTCTTTCTGGAGTGTTGAACCGTCATCCCCCCCACACCAGAACTATAGAGGATTTATCGAAGTGGTTTATCTCTTGATAGGAAATTTCCTCATCATGTAAGATACCAGATAATTCTTGGAGAGACCACGAATCATGCATAAGAAATTCACATGATAATGTGAAGGACTTCTTGAAGTACATTCAAAGGACATCCCACACACATACTAGACCACATGAGACTTAAAAAGAAGATAATACTACACAAATAAATGGAATTTACAATTTAAATGATATAAATAAGGATAATAAATGGGAGATAAAATAAAATACATATGTGATGATCCCTATGTGCTCCATGCGAATCAATTAGGACATGCGACATCACCAAAGTATATCGCTCATTTCTCAGGACACCCCTCGGTCATGTCTTCTTAGTCTTGAAAATCCTTACAGGCATACCACTCAATCCTTGTGATGAATTTCAAGACATGTTCTATGACTCATATAATTGATCTAGTTTATGTTACCTGAATCTTGCAGTAGCACACAAGCATGTCAAAAGGCTAACCCGATGCCCTCTGGGAAACCTAGCTAAATCTAGCGATGCCTTCCAAACATGTTATCCTTGACAAGAGACACCATCAGTACATCTCACACATACTCCCACAAAATATTCCATATATTTCCTCCAACTCTTTTGATTACACCTAAGAAAATCAATTGGATCCAATGACACCCTCTGGACAAGATGGCCAGGTCTTGTAATGGATTTCGAGAAAAACCATTTGGGTTGTGTGATATCTTCTGGATAAGACATAATTGATCATGTGAAAACCCTTTATAAATTCCTTATAGGATACATGATATCCATCGATAAAGTCAACATGATCACATGATTGTCTTTGGAGATGGAAAATCGGCATTCTTTGAATTGTCAACCAGACAACCCAACATGCAAAGTGCATAATCAATGCATGTTAGAAAGGATAGAAGTTCAAGAAAATAAGGAATCCTAGGATTGGATAACCTTATCCATCCTCCACTTTTAAGACATGAATATAAGGGAAAACATAGTGAAAAATTTATGATCATAAGTGTAACATCAGAGTGTAATCCCATACCAATGTATTATGAGAACTCTGATTCCAAGATTAACTAGGATATGTAGGATATGTCCACGAGGCCTGAGCTCTATATCAACATTTAAAATGGTAGTCCCCGAACATAATTCCAACACCTATGAGATATTAAATTGATAATTTTCCACCCCATGTTTCCCAAAACAATCATATCTGATGTGGGTTTAGGGAGTTTCAGTGATCAAATCATTTAAACTATAAAACTCTACAGATATAGAGAGATATCAAAGTGTATGCCCTGATTAAGGGAACAATAATGACTCAGATTCCTACTATAAGTAGGATATATATGTCACCTTAATAAGGCTCTAGTTTGAACACTAATGTGAATCCATATCAATGTAACTCTCTCCATGTATCTAACATTTAAACTATTGGGACCCAAACATTCCCATTGGGTGTTCATATTTCCTCATCCACCAGGTGACTGAGATCTAACCAAACTACATTGAATCTGATTCGCGACATAAACATGATATGTTGAATTCCCCCCTTAGGACTAATCTCAATATTGATCAACTAATGGAAATCCCAATATGTAAACCATGATGATCGGCATGATATGAAGGCCCCTCATATAAGGGTATCTACATCGGGTATAGTACCAAGGGAATGTTATAACTACAATAAATAAGGATTCTGCTATAAAATGGAAATGTCAGACGTCTCATTGAGAATTGATCTCTAATATTTGGTGCTTTGGTACCCACATATATGTTCTCTATACATGATGTTAAACTGCATTGGTTTGATGAAATACATGGCTTTTGATACCTAGAATAACCAAAATATGTAGGATGCCTTATAGTGGCTCATTTCCCTCCTCAAAATATCAAACCACCTCTGTACATGGCTGCATATTTGAAAGAATCTTGTCATACAACCTCATAATATAAAGTATCTACCCATAATTATGGGAATGTATGGAGAACCTCAGGTACATATATTTGAATTATCTTATGAGATCATATTTCTTCTATTCATTAATGAGATTCCCTTTCCACTGATCATTGATAAAATTCCATTTATTTTTTACATAAGGAGAATTAACCAAAAATTAATTTTCGGGGTAGTCGGTCCCATATTATGATTAGGAACAAATTCAAAAACATATTTTAAATATATAAGGGAGTCTCAATGTATTAATTTTTGGGGTATTCGGTCCCATATTATGATTAGGACCAATGCGAGTCCCTAAGTGTTGTTGGGTCTCAAACCCCATCGGAACACCTACATTTGGAATGTTGGTCCACTACCAGTTATTGATGAGGGAACCATTGAGAGTTTCTATAAATATTGAAAAAGATCTAATGTTAATGATTTTACATGAAATCAAACCCCCTACAATCAACAATTAGGAACAATCGAAAATGACCTAGAATGGGTTTCCTTGGTCATCTATTTTTCTTTTGAAATGATTGATTTAGAAGCTGAATCCTCTTCTTTATTTTTAATGAAAAATATATAAGCTTACATTAAAAGATATTCCTCTCAATTTATCTCTTATTTTTAAAAATATTTTTTTTGTATTCTAGAGAACACAACCAACACACATCAAATTTCGTACAAAGATTATATTTTATTTGAAAATCACATGATCCATTTAATTCAGAATCTATGAAATATAATTTCCTTTAAAATAGATCGTCAATAATATAGAAAAATAAACTATTATTTTATTTGCCTCTTGTGTTGGTACATGTCGCTTATTATCAACAATTTTACTATGTATAGATAACCAATCATTTATAAATCACATTAATGCTTTAACATTTCAATCATGTTATTTAATGGAAATAAGACCTAGATGATTGTAGATTAACACATATAAAATTTTCACTTTTGAATTAACATATCCTACTTGAATTATATAAGTTAAATAAATCATGTAGTCTTTTTATTCATGTACCTAGAAAAATATATACCTGAAAAGAATGATGTAGAAAATTTCACTATGTACCCGATTCATGAAGTTAATTACTTCACATAAGCATTTTACATAGCTAATTGATCTACGTAGATAATTTCGTATGTCGGTGAACTCACCGACATAGGGAATTTCCACTTAGGTAATTTCATGAGAAAACCAATTTACATTGGTGAATCCTTCATGTCTATGATCTATATAGCCAAATTCTCATGTAATTGTTTCTCTATATATCGATAAAACCTTATGTATTATATTTTTCTAGACTAAAGAAAATTTCATTAAAAAATTCAATAATTGCATATTAAAAATTAATATAATAGTAAAAAACATATAAATAAGGTAAAACCTGATGAACATACTAAGAAAAAAAACAATCAGTAAATTATGAAGGTAGTTTGAGATCCGGAAAACCCAAAGTTCATGGGATATTTTTGAAAAATAGTGATAGTCCAACATTATCCCATTTTTTGATTATTAAAAACCCATTTTCAAATAAAAACCAAATTTTAAATGGTTTAATCATGTTTTTTCAAAAAAAATTACATAAATATGTATATATAATATTGATTTTGAAAATGGAGTTATTATTATTTATTTATCTCCCTTAATTTAAAAATTTTCCCTCATTGATTAACCTAAGGGTAATGAATAAATAACTTCCCCCCATTTTGTGACATTACAATGGAAGGTATAAGGGATTGAGAATAAAATTTAATATAGTGCTGTTAGAGTAATGAACAATTTGATTATTTTATGAAAAAGGAATGTGGAATTATGGAAAGAATGAGTGTTATAATATTAAATAAATATATAAAAATAATTAGATGAAAAAATTTACTATGAAATAAAATAAATGAATAACATTAGAAGGAAAAAAATATATGTAAGAAACACATCATAAATGAAAATTTCATTGATTCAAAAATGACTATAAAACATTACATTCACTCAATAATTAATATAATTTAGATGACCTCGGTTTCTGAATGGATTAAAACTATTTTGGTTGAAGAGATGGACATAGCTTGAAAGTAGGTTCTATTATATTGTTTTTTGGAATATAAAATCATTATGGTGTGTTTTTCCTTATTCACCTTAAAAATAGTACCACTTCCTAACCCAATATATTTTTTCACATGATAATATTTAACATGATACCTAATAATTTTTTTTCTAAATGAACTTTACCTAAATTGAAGTTGTTGGTTCTAGTGTCCTTAATAAATAATTTCATGAAAGGATTAGAAGAAGAGGATTCTCCATAAGAATTCATAAGAACTAAAGGAGAATCATAATTCTCTTTATCTTTATGATATAATGATGTTAGATCATAAACTAAATGAATTCCATGCCAAGAACTATGATGATAATTAAGATGATCATGACTTTTTAGAACACATATTATCATTTAACAAATGATTTTTCACAAATTTCAATTATATTAATATTATTTACCTTACATACCTCCATAAGAATAAAGGAGGATTTATTGTAAATCTAAAAAACAGAATATAAACCACACTTAAGAACCCCATTAGTATATTCAGGATTTCCTCTGGTGAAACAATAAAGACCACTAAATTCTTTTGATATGAGAAAATGAGTGATGTATTCTATGGTGATAGTGGATGGAATTTCAATGAAAAGTTTCTTCAAAACCAAGTCAAATAAACATTAAAGGATAATCATTCTACTATTATATGTTTTCAAATTTCTATCCCTGATATTTTCTTTCACTATCAAACATTGAACAAATTCTTTCACAACAATGATAAAAGATTAAAAAAATTGTGTACTTATAGTAGGAGAATAGAGTTAAACACGATTTATTTTATAAAAATATGAGACACTAATTATATAAAAGGAATTATGTTTAGTGTTTTGTAATTAACTAGATTCCTTCTTGTAATTAAAATTGGAACATTTAGAGAATCTTATAATTCTGAACATGATTATTTCTAAGAATATACATCCATAATCAATAAAAATATTTTCTTTATCCACTTCCAAATAATTTTATTGTTTCAATTGACAGGATAAACGAAGCCTGAAACTATATATCTTTCTAATATTCAATCCCAAAAATTATCTTTTACCATATAACTCAAATAAGTTTAAAGATGAATAACATGGTCATTAATGAACATGTCAATACAGATACTATTTTTATCTAAAACATCATGAGTATCATGAAATCGATCCATAAGATCCTTTTTCAACTATTGAAAAATTTCATGATAAAGAAGATCTTCTTGGTTACATTTAATCTAAGAATAAATAAATTATTTCTTGAGAAATCATGTTCATTTACACTAAGAGAAGTTATAAAAAATGAATGTTCTCAGGGAGAAACAACAATACAAAGAGAAGCAAGATGAAACCTACTTATAAATTTGATCTACATTAACACCAAACTTCCTAAAGTCTATACATATTCTTTAATTTTAGTCATAAATTCTGTCAATTCATCAATAACCTATTGATATAGACATGGAATTACTGAAAGAGGATTCTAAAATACATATTTTTAAGAGGTAAAAATACTAATAAGCTTGTTAAATACACCTTTGATTGGACAAAATACCTTCAATCCATTCACCAATTATTTCATCTCTTTTAGTTACAAAGACAGAATACTTTGAATCATTTCAATTTGATTATCCAACATCCTAACCTTCATATTCAAACTAAAATTGAAAATAGAGGAATCTTTGAGTTTTATAATCTCATTTCTTATTTTAAAAGCTTTTAATTTATATCATAATAATCAGATATGATATTGTTAAACTCATCCATTTTAGTAGAGGAAAAATATGGCCTTATTGATATATTTTATCATTTAAAATATGAGGGAAAATCCACGTGATATAATGGAGGTGGTGGTAGTGTCGAATTTTTAGGAGAATCTTTATTAGATATCATAACCACATCATCAATCATTATTCTAAAAATAAGTGATCTAGGGAGAATTATATGAACTGTCTTAGAATATACCTTAGCCTTAGATCTATCCTTAGTAGCTAGACCACTAGGTACAGATACCCCCATCCATTCCTCTAAAACTAATATAGTTGTACTAGAATCAAATTCCTAAAAATGATTTTTTTTTCTTCAGTAGACTTTCGAAATCCATCATATTGGATATAAACAACCTCTTCATTAATCTGAGTAGGCTCAACCATGTTAGTACAAACAACATGGACCAAATGTTTAGTTCTGTAAGGTATTGGCTCCACCACACCCCTAGTAGGAACTATCCTAATGGGCGCTACATTAATAATTCATGAGGTCTGGGATGGATCCCTCTATTATTGGCCTTCATTATCTACATCCTTAATGGAACACAAAAAAAACAATAAAAAAACAATAATCATTAACAATACTGGAGAAAATTTTTTACTCTAGTGACAGTTCACTACATGTAATTCATTTAAACTAACTACATTTATTTTCAAATACATTCATATAAACCATACATAAGGGTAGTTATAAATATAATGATTTCCTTTTAAATAATTATGCTTAAAATGAATCATGTACCTTGGAAAATTCTTTTCTAATTTATTTATTGGTATTTAAAACAAATACATATCCTTAAAAAATATATTTCACCATTTCAAAATCCCTATGTACTATTCTAATCCACATGAACATATATAACAACATACACTCCACTATAAAACCATTAACTAGATTAATTTCAAAATAAGAGCATCTGAAAAAATATTCAAATTTCTGATGGACACATTGAGCCTATTCTAGTAAGTGTATAACTGAAACATAACTCCCACTTATGAGGAAAATGAAACATATTTATCATTTGGATAAAAAACCTCCACCACTTTTCCTTTAACACTTGATGAAAATTGTTACTTTGATTAGCTGAAATGAAACTCCACATTATTCATAAACTCATAAGCTTATTCTTCAAATAGAAAACTGGAATTCTTCTCATCAAACTCAAACTCCCATCCTTGAAACATGAAAAATTTCTTCATCAACATCTTAGTCAACTTCAACTAATCCATTTTAACAGATCTCCCAACAAGTATTATTTTACAGACACCACTTTTAAATTAATTGGATGAACCAAAATCTTCTTTCATCCATAGGCTTTGACATTCCCTTTGCTAATAGGATCGGTCGAAGGTTATGAAAGGAACTAATGGGTTCAAGATTTAGGGAGAGGTTTCACCTTTTGGAAGATGATATGTATGATGATAGAGAATGGTTTTAGAAATGTTTGTGTTTTAGGTCACATAACAAAAAAACTAAAAACTTATGTACCTAAATGGGGTTTTTCTGATTCTATCTAATAAAAAATATAAATTAAAATAAAATTGAAAATAAAGAAATTTTATTTTCTAATTCTGAAACCCTTATTAATAATAACATAGAAACAAAAATTTATTTTAATGACATAAAATATATATGAAAATTTTAAATAAAAACTATCGAAACACACTATCAAACAAATAAAAATGTTCAAACATAAAGAGATTTGTAAAAAAATTATTCAAACTAATTTTTAGTAGAGATAAAATCCAGAGTAATATCACACTTTTGAGTGTGATCTATCAAAAAACGATACATTAAATGCATATGATTGATTATAAATTTATTTATCTAATTTTTAGAAAATTTTTTAGGACACATGTTGTCAAATTTAATAGGAACATGATTATAGTTGAATAAAAAATCCATCATGGTGAATAACTGTGCACAATAACTACCAGCATCAATATATTCATCTTTATTTTTAGGCAATGCAATATAATTTTTTTTATTACTAGAGTAAGATATCATGGATTTCCTTATCAAATGATAGGTTCTTGAGGTACTCTTCCTATATAGTATACAAACAAAACATTCATCATCTGAATAAGAATTTAAATTGAAATTCAACATTTTTTTGAAAAAGTAATGAGAAATTATTCCTTTCAAATAACTAAAACTTAATTTTTCATCTTTTAAATGAGATTATTTATGGTTTTCAGGAAATATAGAATAATGACACACTTTAAACATTTGTTTTTATCTAATATAGGTTAAATTCAATAAACATTCAATTTTCCTTCTACAAATCTTATTTTCAATCGGCTTTCCAGTTTCATCAAAGTAAATCATTCATTAGAAATCATATAAGTTTCTTTCACTTTACTAATTTGAAGTTTAAATAGTTTATGTAAGTCTAGTTTGTATTTTAGTATATTTAAAATATTCCCAAATTCTTTTTTATAAATATGAAAACCTATAAAAATAATTTAAATCACCCATCAAAGTAATTTCAAAATCTTTTTACATGAGTTTTGAAAATTTATTACACAATTTATTAATTTTTATGCCAAATTTCACATCATGAACATATATCCACACTAAAAATATATATAAAAAGATGATTTTATCTTAAATAAAGTAGGATATTCCTTACCTATTGAAAATACTTTGATAAAAGTAATGAAATAAAATATTCATATGAATCTCTTAGTTCTTGTTTTAGGACATAATGAGATTTCATATGCTTAAAAAAATAATTTTTAATATGAGTAATTTGAAAACCATAATATTGTTCAACATAAAATTACTCCATAGAAACACCATATAGAAAAGAATATTTTACATCCATATGATAGAACATAAAATTCATATATGATTCATGGGATAATAGAATTATAATAGATCCTAATATAGATATATGTGAAAAGGTCTTATTCTAATCTCTACCATCTTATTGATTGTAACCTTTCACTACATTCCTTGACATATTTATTATGATCACACCATTATCATCCTATATATTCCTAAAAAATATTTTTTTTCATATAAAATAATAGCTAGAGTGTGTATCAAATAATTCTCAGAAATTATTCCTCTTGAACTAGTTTAATACCTCTTTCATTTCTACTACCCAACTCTCATCAACTAAATAATCTTCTGTAGACGTAAGTTATAGGTGAGATAAAATGGTAAAAACCACCAAAAAGTTTCCAAAACATCATCTAATCCTAATTACATCATTTATGATTCCAATAATTGTTCTAATGGGATGGTTATTAAGGGTTATATGGTATCTTGGTAACACACTTTTAGTTTCATGGGAATCCTTCCTTTCAGTATTAGGTTTTTCAAAATCATGTTTCTATCCTCATCATATTTTAATTTCTTTGAATGGTTAATGTCTCATATTTTCAATAGAGTCACATATCTAATTAATCTATCCTTTTTGTGATAACAAAGATCACTTCCATCAAATTTCATGATATTTTATTCTTTGTCATTCTATGAACTTTTATTGAAAGATCTATATGTAATGACCAGAAATTTTATTAATGAAAATTACTCTTGATCAAATTAAATGTCTATTTATGTAAAATGGTTTTATTATATATATGAACTACCTTGGTTTTATGACTTTTGGATTTAAAAATACCTTTAATAATTATTTCTATTTCTAATATAGTCGTTGAATAGTGACCCCATGATTAGTATAAATATAGGGTTTTAAAAAATCCAATTTACATAGACAAAATAACTGATGGCCTTATCCCATTGAATTGATCCATAAGAATCCCATTTTTTGGAGCTCAAAAAGTAGGTACCATCACTAGGATTCTATCTTGACCAAACCCAATATAATCTTTAACACATTAAGCTCAAACGTAACCACCTACGAGAGAAGTGGAAGTTGATAGAGATTACCACCTAAATGATGTTATCTGAGACACCCAAGAGTTTGTCACCATCGAACACCTTACACTTAGGTCTCATGTGAGTGTTATAATGGTTATGTAACAATAAATTATCACTATTATTATGTGCATTAATTTTTTATATAATAAATAATATACACACCTTTTATTATTGTAACTATGTAAATAATTTTTAACACAGAAATAGTATTTTTTAGTTAATATTAAATTAAGAAATATATTTTGTCAATTAATGGATTTTTGAATTAAACAATATTTTAATAAAATTTTCTTTATTAAATATAAATGATCTTATATTTTTTTGAATATATTTATAATTTTTATTATGTTTTGAAAGTCGTTTTTGTCACAACCCATGAATTTTCAATAAATGCTAGTTTTTATTTTAAATTAAAAATAAAAATATTTTGAATTTATTTTAGATAAAATGAATATTATTTTTGGAAACAGGATGTTGAAATTATCCAATGGTTATTTTTTCATAATTTTCTAAGATAGTCAAATTTCTGGGAAATAATTAAATAATGTTTAATTAAATAATGTGTTTTATGACATCATAATGACCCATTAGTGATGTACTAAAATATGATAAATAATAATTTAGGCCAATATTTGTTTTCTTATTAAAAAAATGTAATTTTAGATTTTTTTTATTAATTTTATGGTGCCTTAGTGGACCCTCGAAGACTTATAAAACAATTTAACATTTTAAATTGATTTCCTTGAGAGTGTGAATCACCTCAACCTACAAAAGCCTAATATTTTAAGATTCTCAGATATTTTCCTTATAAAATAACTTTTTCCACTCCCCTTTATCAAATATATTGGGAAAAAACCACGAGTCGGTTTATGGTTTTGATTAGTTTAACTTGTGGTGGCCAAAACCTAAATAATAATGAATTCCATGTCTTTTCCTATATAAAGTCACCCAAGATCGAACTTCCTCTCCACTCAATGACTCTATATCATGACAAAAATCTTCCCTCCTCTATCTAGAATCCCCCCAAGGTACCCCAATCTCCCATGAATTCCCTCTCAAGCCTCTTCCACGCCTTTGGGATCACACTTCCAAGTAGAGGATTTCTCCATTTCTGATTTTTGTCCAAATTTCATTATGATTTAATACCATTTTGTTTTAAATTAAAAATGTTGAGGTATGATTTAAAACCTCCCCCATACCTACCACCTTATGTTTGATTGATTATATACCCCTTTTTCTCTCATTAATGTCTGCCATGTACACCCGTTACCATGCCTATATTTTATATGGTATCACTCTATCTTCATTTACATTAAAGCAATTATTTGGTATTATGAATCATAATACCATTACATTTATTGGGACATGTTTCTATATATCCCCATTACTATCTATTTCATGTGTGTATGATGAGACACCCCCTTCTCTCTAATCAACCATTTTTAATAAATTCTTATGTCACACCTTTATGCTGTCAGAATTACACCACGATTTTCCAAGCTGATGACATTGTGTAGTGAATACCATGTCCATTTCTATATTAATGGTATTCAACATTATTCATATTTACTTAATGATTATATATTTTAATTTATGTATTACACATTAATTTTTGTGGAAAAAATGATGTTGTTCAATGATTCAATGTTATATGATCAATGTGGCAGAGTAATGCATGAAATGAAATGACTAAGAAGTGTGCACCCTTATAGCGCTCCAATGCATTGGGTAAAGATTAGTATCCGGACACATCATGTGAAATGAGGGTTTACTCATGATAATTAAAGTGGAATGAGGGTTTATTCATGATTTTGTGCAATGATAATTTCCACATTCTAATATAATGTTAAATATTGTTGCCACATTTCCATGTTATGATAATCATGCAATATCTCGCCATTATGTTATTGTTTCGCTTATGCTTCATTGATATTCCTATTTCCTAACATGTAATATATTCTTAATGATATGCCTTGTTTATTCCATTATTGGGCTTTAAAGATCATCCTTTTCTTATGAATTTCCTCGAGTTATACCATGCAATGCTAAGTACGAAGGAATATGTGTGATCATTTAAAAGAAGATTTCAATAAAGTTTTTTATTTCATGTTTTAAATTGGTATGTAAAGTTACTAATCCCAAAACACACTAGACCTCTTCATATTCTATTTTTTACCAAGTGACGAGTTTATGTAATAAATCATGTTTAAGTTTGTAATAAAGAGAAGGGTTGTTATTTCTGGTATCAGAGGATAGGTTTAGTTATTTTTGGGATTAAGATTAAAAGACTCTAGAGAAAGAAATAGGTATAAGACTAAGTATTAAAGAAAAATCCCTAAATTTTGTTGAGTATTGAGTAAGTGGTTTATCTAGGAAATATATCCTTTCTTGTTTACGAGCTGGTAGAGTTGGCTCTAGCACAGATGTATCTAGTGGTAAAACACAAAAACACCGCTTTGAGCTAGACTTTAATGGGAACTAGTGCACGACAAAGGACTTTTCTATACTCTTTGTTATTACACTCCTATGGGATATGCTTTGGTAAGTTTATAAGATTAATATGAACCATTATTTCGGGAATTAATAAAAATTTCCCATAGGAATATATGATGGGAATTAGATCATGGATAATATAGATTGAAAACTATAAATTCATAAGTTACGGAAATAAAACTAATCTATAATTCATCCATTTTTGTCTTTGGATTAAACATTATGTGTTACCCCTAACGTTACTTCTATTCCAGCAAAAGGCCGATAATAGGAGGACTTTAGCTAAAAACCGATGTGAAGATCAATGTGACGACTATCCAAATGAGATGCCCAATCCGATGGGAGAATAAATTGAAAATATTATCATGATACTCTCTCTGTTAACTCATGTTTTGAATAGAATCATGGTTAATGAGGAACATTCAACCCACCATAAGAAAGAACAATTTGTTATCGAGAGATTTATGAGACAAAGGCCTCCTACTTTTAATGGATCACCTTATACATCAATTATCGAAAAATGGATCGAATCTATTGAAAAGATCTTCTCCATCCATCAATGTTTCTAACAAGAGAAGGTTCTTCTGGATACTTATTTTATGGAGGGTGAATCTAATCACTCGTTTTCATTGATAAAAAATATGAAGCTTGAGGAATAGATCATGGCATTAGAATTGATGGATTTCCAGAAAATGTTTTTTGATAAATAATTTTTTCGCACCCTCTAACTTAAGATGGAATGGTAATTCCTTTCCATCAATAAGAAAGACAATGAATCCATAGAATCATATGAGGAAAACATCAAAATTCTTGCATGATAAGCCTCCATATTTGTCATTTCTATTGAATGCAAGGCTGACTGCTTCATTGGTGGGGTAAAACCTAGACTACAGAAAGCCTTAGAGATCCGTTACTTTGTGAGCTATGAAGAAATTATCTGATGTGTCCTTAAGGTCTAAATGAAGATCATCAAATCTTATAGGTATCATGGGGATATGAAACGTAAGGTGGACATTAATTCTGGAGGTTTGATGAATAAATCCAACAGTTCTATGAATATCTGGAACCCCACTTTCCAAATGTGCGGAAAGAAGCACTCGAGAAATTTCTTAAAGGGGACAAGTAAATGATTTAAGTGTGGAAGGGAAGGGAACCTGGCCATTAACTACAGACAAGAAAAACCCACACCTATTACATATGAGAGAAATCCTCCATTCGACCCTCAACACACTGTTAATTACTTCAATTTCAAATAACCAGGGCACTTGGAAAACTATTTCCCTATGTAATGGGTATTCATAGGCAACCAATAACCTCCAAGGTAGAAAGAGTGACAGTTTTCCATCACTACCACCGAAGTGAACACTGACAATGAAGTAGTGACAGGTATTCTAGTTATTCACCCACGAATACCGAATATACTTTTTGATTCTTGTCGTACGCATTCTTTTATATCCCAAACGATTAGTTGAACAATCCCCACACCACCAAAAAACATGGAATTAAAGATGTCAGAGAGAAAAAAAAATGGGGAATCAATGCATCCCAAGAATATAACACCTACCCTATAAAAATATGTGGATTAAACATCCTAGAAAACCTCATCATACTCCCACAATGGAATTTGATTCAATTCCTAGCATGGATGTGATTTTATTATATAGATCCAACATAAATTTCCGTGAGAGTTAAATCACTCTCTATATGGCGAATCGACCCCCGTTTTTGTACAAGTGCAAGGAGGATGATTAATCTTCTTTAGCACTATCATATCAAGCATGGATATTACTGCCCTATGAGCATAAGCATCTTTCCCAGATTGTTGTGTCTATGGAAAAAACTATCTTTGAATACATGCCTATTGTGAGGGAATTCACTGAAGCACTTCCCAAGGAATTTTTTGGTCTTCCTCCAAGAAGAGATTTTGAATTCTCAATTGATCTTATACCAAGGGCATTTCCAATATCCAAGACTCAGTATAGAATGGATGTTGTGGAGATTGAGAAGTTGAAGAAAAAACTATAGGAGAATATAGATAAGGGTTTTATTTTCCCATGTTCTTCATCATGGGGTTCACCAGTCCTCTTCGTCAAGAAGAAGGATCGGTCAATGCACCTTTTCATTGATTATCATGAGCTCAAAAAAATCACAATAAAGAATAAGTATCTTCTTCCACGAATTGATTACTTGTTTGATCATATATGTGGAGCACAATAATTTCACAAGGTGGATTTGTGGTCGGGATATTACCAAGTAAGTGTGATGAAGGAGGATACCCAAGACTAATTTTCATACAAGATACATGCACTATAAATTCATAGTAATGACTTTTGGACTCACTTATTCTCAAAATATGTTCATGGAAATGATGAATAGAGTTTTTAGGGATTACGTTGACCAATATTTGGTAGCCTTTATAGATGATATTATAATATACTCCAAAACCATGGAGGAACATAAAGAGCATTTAAGTATTGTACTAGAGACCTTGAGAAAGAAAATTCTCTATAAAAACTACATAAAGTGTGAGTTCTGGTTAAAGGAGGGTACATTATTTGGTCACATCATCAAAAACAATGGGATACCTATAGATCCCTCCAATATAGATGTAATTGGTGGATGGCCAAGGCCAACATCGATGTCAGATATCCATAGATTCCATGGGTTAGCTAGATATTATTACTGATTTTTGAGAAATTTCTCATGATTATCTGTACATCATACAAAGCAAACTAAGAAGGGGTTAATTTTTTCTTTGATCGATAAATGCGAAGAGATATTCAAGGAGTTGAAAAGTAGGCTGATAACTATTCTTATGCTCACACTACCTACAAGTGGAGAGCTTTTTTTGGTATACAATGATGCTTCAAAGAAGGGCCTGGTGTATGTATTGATGAATAATGACAAATTTGTTGCGTATTATTCAAGGAAATTTAATTTTCTTGATCAAAAATATCTAGCACATGATTCAGTGTTGGATTTAGTGATCATCACTTTGAAAATTTGGTGACATTACCTCTTTGGGGAGAAGTGTGAAATATACAAGGATCAGAAATACCTCAAGTATATATTAACATAGAAATATTTGAATATGCACCAATGAAGATGGTTAGAGCTTATCAAAGACTATGACTTCTCGATGCATTTCCACCCTGGGAAAGTTAACAAGGTGGAATATGCTCTAAGTATAAAAGACCCTATGATTATATCATTTATGAGAGTTGAAAAGGATCTGATCTACATGGATTAGATGATGATAGACATGGGAATCATAAAAAAGGGAACATTATTATTTCTTTCATAAATGATTTCTCAACCATATCTTTTGGAAAGGTTAAAGGTTGCTCAAAAGGATGATGTGGGAATTCATAAGAAAGTGGAAACTATCAAAAAATGGAAATCCTAGGAGTTCAATGTTAATGAAGAAGGAATTGTGAGATTTGGGTTATGACTATGAGTTCCATCAAATCTGGAGTTAAAGAATGAAATTTTGGATGATTCAAATAGTTCAAATTTATCAAATCACCCATGAAACCCAAAGATGTATCGAGATATATCAAAGAATTATTGGTGGGATAACATAAAGAAAGAGATCAATGAGTATACATCAAAGTGTTTGGTATGTTAGTAGGTGAAGTCTGAGAGGCAGAAGTCTAAGTGGATGATGCAACCATTACACTTATGAACATGGAAATGGGATAATAACACCATAATGTTTTTCACCAGCCATTCCGAGACATCCAAAGAAAACAATTCTATATAGGTTATTATGGATTGTCTTACAAAGACTTCACACTTCATTATAAATTGGGAGGATTTCTCATTTGATAAACTAGAATGGGTATACATTAGGGATGTGGTAAGGCTACATGGAGTACCACTATCTAATTTATCCAATCGAGATCCAAGATTAACCTATATATTTTGGAAGAGATATCAACATGCTCTGAATACTATGATGAACTTCAATAAGGCTTATCATCCTCAAACTGATGGCCAATCTGAAAAGACTATCCGAACATTTGAGGATATATTAAGAGCATGCCAAATGGACATCAAAGGAGGATGTGATAAACATCTTATTCTGGCTGAGTTCTCTTACAAAAACTGTTTCCACTTAAGAATCCAAATGGATCCTTATGAAGAGCTTTATGAGAAGCGGTGCAGAACACCAGTATATTGGGATGAATTTGAGGAGAAAAAACACCGAGGTCAAGAAATGGTTGATTAAATGGTGGAGAAGGTTAAGACCATTCAACAATACATTAAAGATGCTCAGAGTTGACAAAAGTGCAATACTGATATTCGTCTATGAGACCCAGAGTTTAATGTCTGAGACCCAGTATTTCTCTTCATATCATCGTGGAAGAGAGTTATGAGATTTTGGAAGAATTTAAATCTTAGTCCAAGGTACATCAGCCATTTTGAGATCCTTGACCGCATTGGAGAAGTGGCCTATCGACTAGAACTCCCACTAAACCTATATCAAGTACATGATGTATTCCATGTATCACTCTTGATGAAGTACACACCTGACCCATCACATGTACTCAATCGAAAGGTGGTTCCATTGGAGAATGACCTCCCTCATAAATCGAATCTGTTGAATATCATAGATCATAGGGAAAAAGTTGTACAAAACATGACAATTCCCCTCATGAAAGTGTTGTGGAGAAACAACATGTTTGAAGAAGGAACGTGGGAATCAAAGGAGGTGATCTTGAATGTTTATCCATATCAGTTGTAGTGTGGGAAAGGGAAATTTCATGGGCAATATTTATTAAGGGGGGAAGATTATAAAAACCCAAAATTTTATTAATAAAAATTCCTCTTGATCTAATTAAATGACTTTTTAGGTAAAATAGTTATACAAGACCCATTCACTTCCTTGGTTTTATGCCTTTTGGATTTTGAAATACCATTAATAATTGTTACCATTTATAATATAGCCATTGAACAGTGAACACATGATTATTATAAATATATGGCTTTAACAAATCTAATTTACTCCTACATAGGAACGATTGACTCATCCCGTAGAATTTCTCCATATGAAGCCCATTTATTGGAGCTCAGAAAGGATTTAGCATCATGGGGATTCCATCTAGACCAATCCCTAACCAAGCTTCAACATGTTAAGCTCGAATGGAACCACCAACAGGATAAGAGAAATTTGTAAGAGATTACCACCAGGGTGATGTTATGCGATCCACCCTAAGAGTTGTCACCATCACACACCTTACCTTTAGGTCTTATGAGAGTGTTACATGGGGTTATGTTACAAGACCATAAAACTATGATTATGTGAATTATTTTTGTATATAATAAATAATATACATTCATTTTATTATCATTACACTGTAAGTAATTTTTAAATCACAAATAATATTTTTTTAGTTAATATCAAATTAACAAATCCATTTTGATGAATTAATAAAATGATTATTTAAATAATATATTAATAAAATATTATAAATAAATTTCTTTTTTAATAAATATAAATGATATTATAATTTTTATGAATACAATTATATTTTTTATTAAGGTTTGAATGTCATTTTTGTCAAAACCCATGAATTTTCATTAAATGTCAGTTTTTATTTTAAAAGTAAAAAAACGTATATAGAAAATTATTTAGATAAAATTATTATTATTATTGGAATCAAGATGTAAAAATTATAAAATGGTGAATTTTTCATAATTTTCGGAGACAATAAATTTTTTGGGAAAAAATTAAATATTGTTTAATTAAATAATGTGTCTTATAATAGTATAATGAAACAATAGTGATGTAATAAAATTTTATAAATGAGTGGTTCATCTAATATTTGATTTATCTTTTAAATAATGTGATTTTATGTTTTTTTGATTAATTTTATGGTGCCTTAGTGGACCCTCGAAGACTTACGAATCATTTTAACTTTTTAAATAGATTTCATTGAGAGAGTGACTCACCTCCGCATATGAAAGCATAAAATGTTAAGAATTTAAAAAATTGGACTTATAAAATAATGTTTTCCACCACCTTTTGAAAAAAACATGGAAAAAACAAGGTGATTGTTTATGGTTTTGATTAGTTTAATATGTGGTGGCTAAAACATAAATAATAAATAATTCCATCTCTTTTCCTATATAAACCCGCCCAAGATCCCACTTCCCCTTATCTCAAATCCTTTGGAGCTATACCATCCTCCTCCATCCTCTCTCTATAATCCTCCTAGGTAACCCCAATCTAATACGAAGCCCCTCTCAAGCCTCTACCAATCCTTTGGTATGACACTTCCAAGTATGGGATTTCTTCATTTCTCAATTTTATCCAAATTTCTTTCAATTGTTATACCCTTTTGCTTTCAATTAAAAAATTTGGGGTATAATTTAATACCTCCCCAATACTTCCATCCTTATTTTTTAGGGATGAGAGACCCATTTCTCTCTCATTAATGCCTTCCATGTTCACCTGTTACCATGCTGTAATTCCATAAGGGATATCTCTCTCCTTATTTAGGTTTAAAACATTATTTTGTATTATGAATCAAAATTAAATTTCATATAAAGGGAAATTATTCTATATTACACCTTACTATACATTTAATGTAAATATTATGATTCTAATATTTATTTATCATCAAGAATTTTTTATGAATTCTTATGTCACCCAATTTTGATGCCGAAATTACATCACGATTTTCCAAGCCAAAGACATTGTGTAGTGAATACCATGACCATTTCTATATTAAGGGTATTCAACCTTATGAACATTTACTTATATATATTATATAGTTTTATATATGTATTACACATACATTTATATTGTAATAAATGATGGTGTTGAATGATTCGATGTTATATGATCTATGTGTCACACTTATGCATGAAATAAAATGATTAAGAACAGTGCGTCATGATAGCACTCTAATATATTGGGTAATGATTAGTATCATGATGCATCAAGTGAAATGAGGGTATACTCATTATAATTAAATTTAAAAGAGGGTATAATCATGCTCCATGTGAAATGATCTTTGGATCATGGTAATATCATGTTAAATTTTGTTTCCACATTTACATGTTATGATAATCATTCTATATCATGCCTTTATGTTCATGTTTTGATTATTCTCCATTCATATGACTACTTCCTAACATGTACTATATTCTTCATGTTATGACTTGTTTACTCCCTTATTATTTTTTAGCTCTCCCTTTTCTTATGCATGTCCTTACGTTATCCCATGAAATGATAAGTATGAAAGAATGTGTGTGATCATGTAAAACATGTTTTCAATGAAGTTATGTGTTTCACATTTTATGTTTTTATGTAATGTCACTAAGACCTGAATAAACTAGACCTATCGATCTTATATGTTGTATCAAGTGAAGATTTTATTTAATAAATCATGTTTAAGTGTGTAGTAAGGATCAGGGTTGTTATAATATATGCCTTAGAAGTAGTAGAATATCCAATAAATATTCAGTTATGAACTTCTAGGTGAAACTTACCAAATATTATCATTAGTGTTTTGAAAATAAACATTGCATACAAAAAACATAAAGTACCATACTTTTGGATTTTTATTATTCCATAGCATCATGTTTTTTTCTTCAAAATATGTCTAATTTTAACCATTCTTATAACATAACATACTATATTCAAAGATTCGTCCAATAAATTGATCGGGTGATCATTTTCAAACAAAAAATTTATTGAAATTTCAAGTAATGTCATATTTCCCCTCCCAACAAAACCATTTTGATAAGGTGGCCTATGGTAAGAAATAGTATTCCCGATTCCATGTTGTGAATAATAAATATTGAAATCAATTATTTAAAATTCACATATATGGTCACTTCTTGAATTAATAATTTTGGAATCATTCTCTTTTTGAACTTTTTTTAAAAAACATATAAAAATACACCAAGATTCACTTTTAACTCTAAAAATAAAAACCTAGGTAAATATTTATAAATAATTAATTAAAACATAAAAAAACATTATCCTCTTAGGATTTAAACTCTAAATGGGGAAAACAGGTCTATATGAATTAATTCAAGGGTTCTATAAGTAGAAAACACTTTAATTAGTTTTAAATATTTATTCTTTTATTTCCCATTTGGAATGAATCACACACTATACTTTAATTAAATTTATGTTTAGGTAAATATAAAAATAATTTTTAGATAGTTTTATTAATAAATAAATATTTACACTTCCACAATCCTTTATTCAATATCCATGATTCATCTATATTAGTGTCTATGTAGTTAATTTTTTCTGCTTAAATAATTAAATCCTAGATTATAAATATTCTTTTTTTCTTCATACCTTCAATTTATGAATCCTATGTTAAAAAATTGAACAAGAATTACTTATAAAATTAAAAAATAATGTTCATCAAAATGTTGAGAGATACATAACTGGTTATTCATTAACCCTTCCAAATAACAAATTTTTATGGGGATTGAGCATGGATTAAAAATAGAAGAACTTCTATAATTTTACATATAGAATTGGAACCAAAAGTTACATAACCTCCATCATCTTTTAAGAAATAAGGGAAATTTGAAATATATAAACTCATATATCTTTATCATCTACTAATCATATACCATTTTCTATTTATTATCTATTACTGTTTTTTCATAACAAATATAAATCAGACAAGAAGTTGTTTTAGTACCCATATTTACCATGGTCTAATAGTGTTTGAATATATAGATTTGGGAACCAAAATCTATTTTTCCTACTCTAAAATTCTGGAACTAAATATTGAAAACATCAATGAAGGAATGAATTTTATTCTCATAGAATTGTGGTTTTTTCATATTATACTTTTTACCATAATTTCCAAACTCTCTAGAATTAAAACATTTAATTTTATAAAGGTACCTATTTTTTGAACTAGGAACAAATCAAATTTTATTAAATTTTGAGTTCTTAATGTGGATTCCTATTCCAAATTTATTTTTATAAGATTTATTATTTCTTTTTATTTGGTTTAAATAATTTCATCATTTAGTAAATAAAACATAAAACATATTTCATTTCATAAAATTACTTTTTTTAGTTATCAAATTCAATTATCATGTTCCACACATGATGCATCATAATTTGAAATATTGATTTTTAAATATAGAAATTGTTTATTTGAGCCCTATTTTCTATTATCCAAGTCACTAGTAGACCTTTTAATATTTATTTTTATTTTATAGATACTCATATTTAGTTTGCATCATAGTATAATATTCTTTTAATTACTTAGAAGATAAATTTTCATTTTTAGAATATACATCACGCTTAAATGAATAATATGGATATATCTCTTTAGAGTGTTCTATAAAAAACATGTTAAACATTAAATTAGACTAAAAACCTTGTGATTTTGAATATGAAACATCACTAAAATCATTAAATTTAATATTTGTTTTGTTTATTTATACCTTGTATATCTCTTTGTAAACAACCTTTTTAAAATATATTTTATTTAACTTTTAATTATTTTTTAGTTTAAAGAATTATGGTTTAAATTTTCGATGATTATCGAATTGACAAGATCTAAATTATTTTTAATTTCCATCATACTTATTATATTTGTTGAAGGGTTTCTTAGAAACTAAACTTTTATTTTAAAACATTATGAATTTTTTATAAATGCGAGAAACGTAATGGATAAATCTAATTTTTTCAATGTATCTTCATCAGATGATTCAAATATTTGTGTTTCTTTTCATTTCATGTCATCTTTTAAAATTATGACTTTCAGAGAAGTATTTTCCTTCTTAACTTATCTATGATATCATGATTTAGATTTCTTATCTACCTCATAAATCCTTAGGGTTCCAATAAGATGTTTTATTTTGAAGTCCTTCACTTGTATAGATTATTGAATAGTAGTATAAATTCCACTCCAATTACATGGTAAAACTGTTATCACATTCAAGGAATTCCATGGATCAAAAATTAAAATTCCTAGAGAAGAAATATGCATTCAAATATCTATAAGCCTTTCATTAATTTAGATAATTATATAAAATTACATGATTCATAATATAGAAAATTAAGTTTGGTAGTATCATATCTGAGATATGTTACATAATCTGTACCTTCATAAGAAACCAAAATAGTATTAAAGAATTAATGTGACGTTTTTCATCATGATACACTACTAAACTCATCCAGACGTTGTCCACCATTTATATTATCATTTGATATAGAATTTAAATAATAACTAGCTTTAGTTTTTGTATCATACATTTCTTGGTTCTATTTTTAGAATTTAATATGAAATTATGGCTTCAGGATAAACCATTAGGCCATGTATATTTAGATAAATGATCATATATAACATCCAAAAGCCATAATTCTCACCATTACGATAAGGTACCCTTAACATAGACATCCCTTTTATGTTTATTTTCGTAAAAACCATTCTAAAAGTATATTTAAACACCATCCATTGATTGCTGAAACTAAAGAGTCAAATACTTTGATACCAATTGTTGGATAAAAAACTTGTGAAATACTCAATAGGAGGAGAATTGAGTTATAAAAAAATACATATAAAACCACAATATGTAGATATTAATGCCATTATGTTCCTTCTTTATCAAAATTAGAAGAAGAAAATAATAGGAGAAGGTAAAGAAAAGTAAATAGAAATAGAGATTTATACTAGTTTGGGGAATAGAAGTCCCTCATTCCACTCCACTGACCCTATTCTCTAAAATATTGGTGATATTCACTAGTCTAGTCATTTTTAGAGGGACTGTATTTCTTTTTTCTAGGTACTTAATTAATGAGTTTAAGAAATTTAAACTTGGTACAAATTCATATGATCATTAAACCATGCTCCATAAATTATTTATAAACAATATCCTTCATAATATTTTCTCTGGATCCATAATAATCATAGAAAAAATAGAGTGTTTACATGTGCAACACACAATTGTATGATACAAATAATAGAAAGATAATTATTTAGTAGAGATTATAAAATAAGAATTCATATTGAGGATAGTCTTCTAAATTACATCATATATAGAAATTGTTTCACTACTATATAAAATGACGCTTTTTATTCATTTTCATGAATAACAAATTAGTGTAAAGGTGATTCTATTACTTTATATATATCTATTATTTTTCAAAATAGAGATCTTCTGTATTATAGAAAACAAAAAACACACTTGAAAATGCATGAAAAGTTTCACATTAATCTAAAAATCACACAATCCATAGAATCTAGAATATGAGTCATGTACCTTCCATTAAAATACCTCAACAAAAGTGAAGAAAAATAAACTATAATTGTACATGTATCTAATCTTTGAACATAGTTATTATTATAATCCATTTAACAATAACGACATAATATGAAATTTAAAAACAATATTTCTCAATTAATATTTCACTCAGGTTATTTAATGATAAAAAATATAGATTATAGACGTCGCTGATTGAATATTTACATGTATATGATTATCATTTTTGAACCCATATAGATGATTTGAATTACATAGGTGAAATTAGTCATATAGTATTTTTACACATATACCTAGAACTATTGTAGTCAAAAGGAACAACATATTCGATTTCATCACATACCTGATTTTTGTAGACAATTACACCCAACAACCATTTTTCATAACCAATTGATATATATATCCAATTTATTACATAGCCAATATCATCGACATATGATATTTCCATGAAATTGATTTCATGATGTAACCAGTTTACATAGGACAATCATTCACATTGGAGATCTACACATATGATTTCTCAAGTAGTGGTTTCCCCTTATAGCTAAAGACCTTACATAGAATATTTTTCAAGATTATGAAAAATTTCATCAAAAACATCTATAATTAAATACTTACTGAAATTATCATCTAAAAAGCACATAAATATTATAAAACGTTATAAAAACATTTATAATATAAATATTTGTAAATAATTAAGGGAATTTGATATCATAAAAAACTAATGGTCATGAGATATGTTGGAACAATACAAGTAGTCCCAAAAGGCCATAAAATCATGATTTCAAAATTTTGAGACATGTAATAAGGTAAAAAATATAATTAAAAATGATAAAATATATTTATCAACTGAATGGAGTTATATTAAATATTTTGATTCAAGTGATGAATCTTATATCTAAAGGGAATATAATATTTGTGCAATACATATTAATTAAATTAGATGAGAAATTGTTATTATGATTGAAATTTATCATATTGTGAATGACCCAACAATATTGAATTTTGTGAAAATACTGAAAGATAAAAAATTATATTATCAAAGCTTATAAGATGTATAAGTCACATAAATATAATAATAAAAAACATGTTGAGGAAAAAATAATATTCTTAAAGAGAATAAAAAATGAATTTTTTCTTGAAATGTTAATGAAGAATTATGTTTAGATTTATAAATTAATATAAAATAGAAATAAATATCTTTAGAAGGAAATTTTATATTAAAATAAATATTGATATTCCTTTTTTAAGGTAAAGAACAATATGTTAAAATTAAATATATTAAAAAAAATTAAGATAATACTAAACTTAAATATGATCAATAAATACAAAAAATATACAAAATTTTCATTGTGAAAAGTTTTATATGAATTATATTTCCTCTAATAAGTTTTTAATGTAGAATGCTAAGAGATTATTCTAGTGAAATTTTGAAAATATTTCTATAACATTTAGGACACAAAAAATCATTTACTTAGAAAAAAATTTATTTAACATTACCAAGAAATACATTTTTTAAATCTATTTGGGTTCTCAAATATTCATTTACTAATCACGTTGTACTAATTGTAGCATAGTTACCAAACCAATCTTCAAAAAGATCTATTAAAAAATGGATTGGAATTATCAAGAAACACATGTGAAAATTTCACTTGAGATTTACATAAAATATTATAAAGGTAATAAAATATATATAGAAAAAGGACATATTTTAAAAAAATTATGATTATGTATGAAATATACTCATCCAATGAAATTAATGAATGTTTTTTAATCCTTATTACATTATTTTTTACCCAGATTAACCTATTGGAACTATTTTTTAGAAAAAAAAATTTAGTACGATTTCTATTTACAATATCGAGAGAAGATAAATATGAATAAAATTTAGAAATCCTAATTCCAAAATATGGAATAAAATTTACATGTTCCAATATATATAATAAGAATAATTTTATTTAAAATTAATCGTGGGAAATGAAACATTAAATAATTTTCCAAAAAAATGCCTTTTAGGTAAAACCCAATTCATGTATAATGTCGATTCCAAAAAAATTTATTGGCATATGTTTAATCAAAAGAAATTAATCAATTCTAAAAAACAATCCAAAATATAATGATAATTTCTATGTACTTAAATAGAAAATATAGTTTTCAATAAAATCATTATTTTCTACTACTCATTGAAAAATCAAACATTCAAAAAATTCTAAAAAAATCATTATTTGCTAAAATTTACTCATGGAATTAAAAGTTATATCTTTTTTATCAAAAAAAATTACAAATCAATAAATTTATTACAATATTCATTCAAAAAATTAACTAAGGATCATTTTTGATGAAATCATATTTTTTAAGAATAAAATCACTTTAATGAAAAACTGGGTGATATTTCGAAAGCATTACTCAACAATTTCTTTGAAAAAGGGAATATATATATATCATAATAGGAGAATTTTTTTTCATGATACTTTTATTGTATTTGAGTTTTCCTTGGCCATATTAGATAATAACATAAATAAATATTCTCACCTGAAAAGTAAAATTTCATCCTTTAATTAATTTCCTAAAAAAAACAAATCCTTTTCTCCAAAAGACGAGTTTTCAAGATTAATTTTTTTCCATGATTCAATCACTAAAAGAAAAATTGAATTCTTCAAAAAAACCTTAAAATGTTAAAAATATATATCACTTATCATTGGATATTAATCAAATCTGAAATATTTATCACTATGTAATATAACATCCAAAATGTACAAACCTCCATTTGAAGAAATAATAAATTAATCAAAAAAATTAATTAGTAATACCCCTGGTTCAAACTAAATATTTCCATAAATAAATATCCTTAAAGTTATTCAAATATATATCGAGCTTCGATTGAAACCTATAAAATACAATGATTTGATCAAATATTTTCTAATATAAATTTAAAATTTATATTTAAATAACATAAATCACATTTAATTTCTCTTACCAAAAATGTATATAACTTACTCATATAATCTCCATGATATGCTAATCATTTAAATAAATAGAATGAATTTCCATAAATACAGATTTATATTTTGTATTCTTCTCGAGGACAATTCATCCCTTATTCCAAAAACAAAATCCCATTTTATTTAATAATATTTTTCTTTCCTTAATCATATAATGTTCTCCAATATTATTGTTATATTCCGAAAAAATATCATTAATCACTTAATAAAAAACGAATTTTAAATATCATGGTTATCTGTATGATAATCATATGTTACCAAAATCAAAATAATCTTTATCTATCAAATATTTTATGTCAAACCAATTTATGCAAACTAGAAAATCACATAGTCTAGTGGTAGACACTACACACTTATCACCCTTCATTTGTGGATTGAATCCTAGTGACCATGATGGATGATAAATGTTTCCTCATAGACAAAGGGTTGTCCTTTTTATAAAAATATATAAATATAATTCCATTATAAATGTTAAAACGCATGTTATAATCATATTCATTATTCAACTTGATCCAACAGTGTTGCCAAAATATAATTAAACATTAATCCTAAATTACCACAATAACCTCAATATTAAAAAAAATGTATTAACCGAAAATTTTATACAATACCCTTTTAATTACATCCAGAAAATTTAAAACCATTATTTATAAATAACACTTCATGTTAAATATAAGGGTTACAAATACTTCAACCAAATAAAATGTCTCTGAAAATATCATCTATCATCATAAAATACCTTCTCTAAAAAACCTAAAAGGGGTGTTAATGTCTTTGAACATATGATCATCATTAAAAAATATACTTGTAATAGTGTCTATAACTTTTTAGATATCCTTACATGAAAACATCTGAATATACAATTTTTTCTAAGCCCTTATTTAATACCAACTATGACAGACCCAACCCCACACACCCAAATGTGGTTCTAAAAATATAAATATTACATATATGGATTTGATACTGATAAATGTGATCCCATTTCAACGATACAAAACATAAAAAATTGAAATTCAATACAGGATCCTTTATATAACCAAGGATCATTTTAGTTTAATGATTTAGAGTATTAATTAAAGGTCTTACTTAGAAACACACATGTCAATATTTGAGCATTACTCCAACAATACTGATCATTTATTTTTTTTCATATAAATTCTTCATCATTATTCCTAATCAATTTTAAACATTTTGAATAAAATTGAAAATAATGGGATGAGAAAAAAATCTCACTAAGGGAAATATAAAATACGAATTAAACCCATAACCCTGTTAAAAATAATGAAATCATACTAGAGTGTTTTTCTTTAATGAAATAAATGTTTAGAATCAATAATAACTTACGTACACATGAAATTATATTTAATTACCAATTTATTTTCATAAAAAAATTTATATGAAAATGAAGAGGTAAAATAATAATCTTCATGGTTTCTTAGAACACATGAGATCCCAAGAAAACTATTTCTCATAAACGTAAAATTTTACCCTAAAATGGTGTAATCATTCCTTTAAGACAAATTATTGTTATTTCACCCCTATGAATCAAATTATTTACCTAAAAACTCATTTGGAGACATTAAAAGTCTATGGAGGTAACATGGGACATAATTTTCATACCACTGTTAGAATCACTTATACAAATTGAATAACCTAATAAATTCTTTGGAGAGAAATATAGGGCTCACTCATCCTTCGCTTATAATGGAGCCACCCATCCGTGCTTTATAACAGAACCATACATAATTGTTTCATAATAAAACCACACATATTTGGTTTATAATAGAACCATTAAACAACATAATATTTACCAATTACCATAAAATATTCATAACATATTAATCCTATCATTTAAAAAAAATATTATTTTCACTATAAGAAAAATCATTTCAGATATCGAGATTTCTATTACAGTGAAAAAAATCATTGAAAAAAACCATAAAACTGGGAATAATGGTTCGTATTTTAATAACACATGTAATATTTTAAAGTATCCCAAAAAATAAAATAACTATTATGGTTGTGGTAATAACCAATGATGCTGTGTTCAATAAAATAGAACATTCCTTTTTTCTATTTTTGTCAAAACATCTCATGTAAAATATATAAAAATATTCACGTTAAAAAACATTGAAATAAAGTAAAATAGGAAATAATTTTCCCTCTATTATTCAATTAAAAATACATAACACATCAATAATATAATATTAATAATATTTACTTGGAAGAAAAAGACTTAGAAAATTAATCTTGAAAAAATATATAACGATGTTTAAAAATTAATGTTCCCTTACATCGAGCTTGAATCACCACACATGTTTTTAGAATACAAAATAAAAAAACTTGGTTATTATTTACATTATTAATTTTTTTTCAGGTTTATTATTCCTTTTATTTATTTATTAACATGTTATGTACAATTATCTCTTAAATTATGTTCATATCAAATGTTTTGATGATATTCGGCTTGTATGTCCGAAATGAATTTGGTAAGTTTACTATGGTCAAAGTGGTGATTATTAAATCATATATAGAATCATAATTAATAATTAATTATAAATTTAATATAATAATTTTACTTTTAAAACCAACCATGATTGATGGTTATGAAAAGTGAATTACGTTATAATAATAGATACAGTAGGTTGTACGTATGCGTAAGTAAAATTTCTATTTTTCTAAGAAAATTATGGAATGAAGGTAAGACTCATTTTATTATTCCGTAATAATGATAATAAAATAAATATAATATATTTTCACTACATATACTTATGTATAGTATCGATGATACGTGGTCATGAAAATTGAATAACATCACTTCTCGGAGGAGATAAGTTTCATGTACAAATGAATGTCATTATCACTTTTCATTGTATGGAATGGTAAATAAGTATAGGTTATATTATCATTCCAAAATAATAAATATTTCATTAATATAATATATATAAATTAAATAGATCATTTTAAATATCTTTGAAATGTGGTTATGGAAAATGAATTACATCGGCTCATGAGGTCATAGTCTGTTGTACACATGGATGTTGGATTCATTTCCCATATGATGGAAGAAGAAGATGGATATAGGTAAGTATATTAATAGAACAAGATAACAGTATATATAATAAACTAGTTTTATTATTTCAGAATGGTTTAAAAGTATATGATGGTGGTATAAGAAGACATAAAATTTAAACATTCATTTAAAAGCTATACATCTTCTTTGTAAAACCCCCTTTGTATTACACCTTAATCACAATATGGTTGGTAATTTAACCACATTAAGTCCACTAGAACATGAATAATGATGCTAGAGGAAAAATATATATGTAATTGTTTTGGATCAAAATAGTTAGTTTAGTGTGGAGAGAATATGATAGGCAGTGACCATTTATAAGAGAGGGAAGAGGCATTCTTAGAATTTCATAAAGTATTAAATTAATATAATTTTTTTTCTTGGAAATATAGATATAAATTATTATAATACAAATATAAGATGCTTATTTGTTAAAATATTCTCATCGACTAAATTTTTTATACGTTTAGGTGATCCATTCACCCTTGCCACTTTTCTTTATCCCACATTACCCCTTTTGAAAATTATCATGATATCACAATTTTTTACTTTTAAGGGGTCATGAATGCTACTATAAAAATCAATGTGACTCAAAAATTGAAAATAGTTGATATTTTCATCAATATTACATTCAAATAGAAAATTATGTGAATTTTTTTATATTAAAACCATTTAATTAAATATTGTTTATCCTAAAAAATCATTAATGACATTTTTTGAAATTTATGAAATATTATAATATAATATGTGTCTAACATTTGTAAAATTACTCAAAATGATATGGATTCAGATATGAAATTATTATACCATTTTTAATCTTAATTATCATATTTTTTAATTTTTTTTATTACTAAACCATTTATTAAAATATATTTAATGTAAAATACTATTAATTCCACTTTAGGAGCTGTTCCCATAATTTGACATTGAAAACAACATTACAGTAATGAAATTAAAATATAAAACATTAAAAATCTCTAAAATGATACATTTATCTTCAATGTTTTGGGACATTTTAACACAACCAATAAATATCATTTTAATGTTTTTAAAATCATTTACATGATTTTTCTATTGCGTGCACAAACACTAAATCGACGTTTCATAAAAAATTAATATAATTATTTCATTACTAAAAATTAAAAATAAATTACCATTATAAAAAAATTATAATTTTTTTAAATAACATTTTATAATGTTATCTTTTTTAAAAAATATTATAAATACTAAAATAAAGAAACTGATATTTTGGACATTACCATTACATAAAATATTATAACTATAAAAATCCTAGCTAAATGGTATCATATGGTCATATTTTTTGGTTTATATTATTATGCATAGAATATACTTATCCAATAAAATTAAAGAAACTTTTTGAAAATATTACAAGCCTTATCTCGTTAGTTTTAACCCTAATTAATGCATTTTACCTTTACTCTGGAAAAAAATTCATTATTGTTACTATTCATAATGACAAAAAATAAAAGGGAAATATTTAATAAATATAAATCATGATTTCAAATACAGAATCATTTTTGGAAGATTCAATTTCTGGAAGTATAAATATTTAATTGAAAAATAAACCGTCTAATTTCATTGAAAAAATATTTTCCAGAAAAATTCCATTTCAGTGTAAAAATGTTTTAATACCAAATTCATGTATAATTTTGATTCCAATAAAATTAATTAGATTTAATTTAATAAAAATTAACTAATAAAAATTTTAATCTAAAATAAAATATAATTTTACTCTGTAAGTTATTAATATGAAAATACTATTTTAAATAAAAATCAATATTTATTATTATTCATTCAAAAATTGTTATTTTCTTAAAATAAAAAAATAATACTCCTAAGATAATTGTAACATTCTAAATTCAAAAATAATATAATTTTTATAATTTTTTTTCAAAATTTTAATATTTAATTATAATATATAATCATTAAAATCAATAAAACCATTTTTTAGAGTGAACATTTTTTAAGCATAAAATAAGTTTATTGACAAAATGATTCCAAATTTACTAAGAATTAATCAATAAATTTTATTTTATTAGGAAATTAATATATATTTCATAATGTGTTTGATCCTATTGAAACCATAACGTTTAACAGATAGGTTCTAACAATAACATATAAATAATACTTTATGGTTCATTAAAGCTCAGTATTGCGTGTTATATATGTTATCGAACATAGTGATCTTATAAAATCTCAGGATATTACATTATATATTATTGGAAACAACAATTGTGATGAATGAAGATTATAAATTTAGTGAGATCCATCATTGATGAATAATATACTAGATGCTAGTCATCTCAAATGAATTTAGAATTCTAGATAGATTTTATGAAATTGAAGGATGATGTAAGTTTTCTGCTTCCCCATAAATATTTTTATTTATTTTAAATATGTTTATCAAGTGGGAGTGCTTTCATTAAAAAGTGTTAGTTCAAAATAAACATTCACTTGAAATTTTTTACGGTGTTTGGTAACACAATGTGGACAGTTACGGGGAACATTGTTATCTCAATTAGCCACTATTTATTATATAAAGAGTTTGACCACATTGAATTAAAGTTTAATTTATATTGGATCATTGATAATATTAAATGTGGTTCCCCTATTTTCTCAACCAATATGGGTTGTCTCTTTCAAAAAAAGGGGTTAGAAAAAAGTGGATAACAACTAGAGTGAATTTGGTTTCCATAAAATTATAACATAAATAGGGAGAATAAATTTTAATTAGATGGACTTTCCTTGTATTAATGTAATATTAATAATTGGGAGAAGAACCTATATTTACCTTTTCATTTCATTTATATTAGGTTTACATGAATCACATTTACTTTAGAAGTGTTTAATAGTGAATATGGAATTGAAAATAAATACAAAGGGGAGATTGAAGTACTATTTTTATTGTTCTTTTATTTTTTTCAATGGAGTTTTTAGAAGAAATTAATGTGTGTTGATATCCAATGGGGGATTGAGTATCCACCCAAATAAAAAATATTCCAATATAAATGGGAAAATAAGGATAAATATGTGATTCCCATGAATATTTTGTTTGATAGATTTAACTAAAAACCCATAAACCAAATAATTGTTGAGAAGGTATGTAAGACTATGAAATGTGTTATAAAATTAGAAAGATAACTATCTATGACACATTATTAGTGAATATGGAGAAATTATGATATTTTTATTGATTTTTGTGTTATAATAAAACTGTATAACTCTCACTAAAAGTGTAAACATGTTATAGGAAGCTACAGTGAATATATTGAAACCATTATTGTTTTATATAGAATATCGGACACTAAAATTAGATAGAAAATTTGAATTCTTAAGTGAAGGATGAATTAAAGATATAGTTATGGATCTTGAAATACACAATTTTGAGATTATCTTCTACTAAAAAGACCCTAAGAGATTACTATACAAGTTTGAAATTATTTTTTATTATTTCTATAATTATTTGAATATTATAAAATATTATTTAGAAGTATAATTTAAGGAATAATATTAATTTTATGTGAATATATATTACATTAAATAATTCTGTTATATCATTGGATAAAGAAGCAATATGGAAATAATGGACTCAACTTTAGAGTTATTTGGATTTGTATACAAGTCATTATGATTTTTAATGGAAATAATTTAAAAGGAAAAATTCTCCACATAATTTTCATTTAATTGTGGTGTATAAATATTTTAGGACTTCTATATTTTTCATTTCATATCTTATTAATTATCATTTTATTCTCTGTATCAGTCATTTCCTCTCTGGTATTCCAAAAAGAATTTATCTATGAAAGATTTATTTGTCTCTATGTCAAAATAAATTTTATATGTGTTTCAGTCATTTTAACCTATGAAAGGATAATTTTAAAATATGTAAATATAAATATTTTACATATGATTTTGTCTCTATATAAGAATCCTATTATCCATGTATGGACAACGCGTTAGATAAAAATTTATAAATCTATAGAACAAAATTTATGATCTTCGATAATTTTATTAAAAAGAGGAAAATATTTTGAATAATTCATACAATATTATATATCTATATAGAAAAATCATACACTTTAAATGGTGTTTGATTCAATACATTTATTTTTTAGAAGACTATCTTAATGTATGAATAATAATATGAATGAAAAATAAAGCATTAGATACTTTTTCATGTTTGAAAACGGTGTTTATATAATTATTTAGTATGATTAAAAATAATATTTTTAGATGAAATATATATTAATTCAAGTTCAAATAATAAATATTCTTGGTTATCCTTGATTATAGTATCTGTTGGTGAAGATTTAATGATATTAATGTCGAAGTGATCAATTTTTATTCAATATGTTTGATTATAATGTTAATATTTTAAAATAAATATCTATAATAAAAATTAATATTTAATTTTAAAATTTATAGGTGTGGTTCTTTAGTTCATTAACAATCATAAATTATATTTATTCAATAATAATTATATTAAGAAGGATGATGATGTGTTTCTATCTTGATTGTGTGGACATGAGATGAGATCTATACAGGATTTCAAGGATTCCCTCATAATATAAAGTAGAAAGATCCATTCTGAAAATCACAGCTATAATTTTATATGACATTAAAGAATATTTTGATATATATTTATGTTGAGGTGATCTAAGAAGAATATGACTATTTATCTTGTTATAGAAAATATCTAAAGAAATATTTATCTAATGGGAAAATTAAGAAGAAAATCAAAAAAAGGTCTCTTTGTAATGATTCATTAGACATCCAATTGAAAAGATGTTGAAAAAATTAAATTGGAGGATCATGAGTGTATATACAAGATCAGTTTTTCATGCATATATATTATAAGATATCTCAATTTATGGAAATTTTAAATTAATATAACATGAAGTGTGGGGGAGAAGAATAAAAGATGTTTCATAGGCCTCTTGATACATGTGACATGTATGGAATAAAATATATATCTAGATAAGGATAAAAGAGTTATAATTTCATTGAATATTAATGATATAATTAGAACATATAATGGTATAATAATATGTTTATCAAGTGATAAATAAAAAACCATATAGGTTTAAAATAACAGATGAAGCTGAGGAATAAATGCTTAGTTGGTCCATGAAAAAAAGAGAATAATTAGATTTCATTTGATGTGGTAAAAGTATTGAGTGAGTGAATACACAAATTTTCATTAGTTACCTTAATGGAAAATATTATTGAGCTTTGTTAATTAGTGAATAAATTCCATGAAATATTTTTTATACAAATTCACGGAGACTGAGTTGTGAGAATCCAATGATTATACTTGAAGATGTTTTGTGAATCTAAAAAGATAATCGAAAACTAGTTGAATAATTTATTATTGAAGAAAAAAAATATAGTTTATGACTATCATATTGGGTAAGTGGATCATATTTTTCATATTATGTGATATATGGGATGATTTAATGATATACATCCAAAGGTATAATTTCTATGAAGAGGACTAGTGGTATATTTGTATAAAAAACTTATGGGAATAAGTTTTTTCCACTTATGTAATGTAGTAAACAACTCACCAGTTTAATATGGTTAGAGGGTATATGATAATCCCAAGATGGACCAAAATTATTTTATAAAAGATGAATAAGTGTGTAATTTTTTGAATATACAAAATGATCAAATCACGTAGTCAGTTTCCCAAATCATGACTAAACCTTGTAAGAATCCATTTTCCATTCTTTTCTATTTTCTGTCAATAAATGTTGCGTATGTGATTAGTAAAATAAAAAACACCTAATTTTATCCTAATCGGTGTAAATGATCCAAAAAAAGTTGGTAAAAGTTATATAATAAGATTTAGAAATTGGAAAAATAATTTATAAAAACATGATTCACCCCCTCTAGTGTCTATACCACTCTTGGAGAACTATAAGTTGAATTCCTCATTTAAGAACCTAATATATGTTAGTGTTTCTAGTGAAAAATCCCCCCATCCATATTGGGTTTCCATAATTGTTATGGAATTTCGATAAAAATCCCCTTTCATGAGAACTATGTTTGGATAGATACTTATTTCTAACATATACGTAGATATGTTCATAAAACCAATTTCAAAACAAAAATTAATCCACTAATTTTAGCAGATCAGTAATTCCATCATGGTGCTATGAGTCTTCCACATTAATGTTGGGTTTTTTTCACCTTTAACTGTGGCACCTATTTATTTTCTATTATATTCATCCTGCATTTGTGCCAGATCAGTTTCTAGATGAAAATTTCCTTATTTGTAAAACTATGATGTAGATTATTCCTATTATAGTAAGATACATGATGATATTTGGATAAACATACATAGTCTCAACAATAATTTCCAATCACCCTCTTTATCTTGGATTTTGGATATATAATTTATATCATGTTTTCTTACACTAAATATTCATTGGGATGATAAATTTATAAGTACATGTTGCTTTATTCCTCTTCTCGGAGGATATAAAATGATTTTGGGATTTTATATCCTTGACCAAATATAAATTTCCATCCACTCACAACCCTTAATAACAATTATGGAAAAACCAATCTTATAATTCCTTTATTAACACATTATAAAAATCTTATAACAATCCCTTTCCATATACCAAACTTTGAACAATGAATACTTAGGCTAACAAAAACTTTATTCGAATATTGGTAATAATTATATTTGATCCTTAAGGAAACCAATTGGTTTGTTAGGGATAAATGAACCATATATTAGTATATCCATTAACTACCCAATGAAATATATTTGACCTCGATATAGAAACCTAAAATCCCATATGAATTTATCTTCATTATGGTGGGACAATTAAATTTAATCAATCAACATTCATCCACGGAATTCATATTTTTTAATATAAAAATATACACATCATTAAATTCTGTCCAATGGTCATGCGGTTATATTTTTTATAATATCATCATCTCAAAATTAAATTAACTGAAATTATAATTTATATTTCCCATTATCCACTATTTAAATATATTGATCTGACATTGATTGGTAGAATCCCCTTTGGTATTTGGAATCACTCCCATAAAAATTTGTGTACAAATACTAGGCTCGTGATTCAAAACACATCAATATTTACCTTATATCCATATGTATAACATCACATTTTGTACAAAATATAAGACAAAAAACTATGAGTCCCATTTTTCTCTAGGAATTATGACCAAGAACTACATGTAATAATTATTTATGGTTGTAAGTAATAGTGTTGCCTAAAATCATGATGAGTTGATTATTAATTAATGGAAGGATATAAAATATCTTTTTTATCTAAGAGCTATGAAAATAAATTGTATGTTTCTAACCCTTAATATATTATATATCATTATTTGATTCCACATACACATTTGTTTGATATAACCATCATTGTTGTATGTACAACTACATTTCAGTCTAAGTGTGTAAACTTAAACCTCAACCATATTTTTATTTATGATACGTGGCTTTATTCATCATCCCTCTTTATTCTAAGCTATTTTACTTTAATATACTGAGAATAAATAAAATATGCCTAATGAAAGATACATTACGCTCATTAGGATGAAAACCCCAAAATGGAAACCTTAGAAAAAGTAACATATTATCTCAATATTAGATCCCGTTAAATGTTTAGGAAAAACATTAAATCATAAAAATTGGAGGTGGAATTGCATTCTGGTTGAAGACCCACAAAGGGAGATTTTAGTAAAATCGTTTTTTATTAGTAATACTTCCCATTTATTTTTTAGAAATAAAATTAGATAATCAAAAAAGAAAAACACCCAATGCTTTTTGAGACCAATATTAAACCCCAAAAAATTTAAATCAACGCTCACTAGTTTTTTTTGATGTAGTAAAAATGTAGAACATCCCATTATTCATCATTTATATAGGTTTAGATAATCCACTCAATGTGTGAAATGATGTAATTTCAATGCACTTAAAGCATTTTGAGGATTAATTATTCCATACAAAACCTTTTAAGGATATTTATTTTTATAAATTTAGCACTCTCTTATGTATAATTAGAAAAGCCTTAGACTGTATTGATAGAACATGAACTATTTATACATATTCTCTATACTCATCCAATAACACAAATCTAAGAGGAATCAATCCTTTTCTTTATTTTTTCTTGAATATTAACCACAATCTATGATTATCACATAGATTTTATGTTTCTAACATGACTATACCTATTTAAGAGAACTTTTCATCAAATATAATCACGTTTTCATCATTGAATCAAGTGTTTCAAATAAATATTTACATTGAACCCCCAAAATTTCTATGTTTATATGGATTCATTTACTTTGATACTTTTTATTTATATATTATAAATAATTATCATGAATCATTATTCAAAATCACACAAACTATAGAAATAAACTATTTTATTAGAGAAAGAATATTTTTATTCATGGAGTAGAAATATTGGAGAAAATGCATAGGATAGAGGTATGTGATGACAAACTGTTAGGGAGTAAGTGAAAATTGATAAAAAAAACTATTATAAATTATTGGTGGAATAATGTTATAAATAAGATAATGTTTGATTGGGGTTATCAACTGATCATTGAAGATCTACCATCATAGTATTATTCTATAGCTAATAGATGAAGTTGATAAATCATCACATATTGATCTTGATTGTTTTTCATAAGAGTTTCAATTTTAGCACCTATTCCCATCAACGTGATTTCTTGTATGCTTTACTAGACCATTACTTTTCTATATTTGTTATTTGACTAGTCATCCCATTATGAAATCATGATTTTTAATCGTTAAAATGATTTGTATATTTTTTAGCCTTACCTATCAATCTTTTAAGATTATATTCGATTTTAGATGCATAAAGATATTTTTTAGTGATACAACATATATATAGATGTTCAATGTTTGTTGGATGATATTATATAATCATTAGTAGTTAAAACCACGTGATAAAATACATAGAAAGTGTTTTCAAAGGAGATATATGTTGAAACGAATTTTAGATGATAAAAAATTTTTTAATACAAATAAAAATGAATGATCAGACCCAAAAATAGAAAATGTTCTTTTTTATATGGAAAGTTAAGGAATAATGAGTCAACATAGTTTTCATTAATCATAATGACATTACAACCCAGAAAAATTCAAATTAAAATTTTTTCAATAGTTAAGATGGAAAAATAGACAAGAGGGGTGGATTAGACTTTAAAATAGATTAATTAGGAAATTTATATATTATATCAATGATATTAAATTATATACAAATAAAAAATAAAAATAAAAAGACACATAATATATTTATTGTGGTTACGATCTTAATGATTTGACTACAATCTTCACCCCTCTCAACAACTAAGAGAGATGTAACATATTGGAATGAATATAAAATAATCTTATAATGATTTTTTTTTCACACATGGAGTCAAATTCCAATTACAATATGTTTTTCCCCAGGATGATTAACCCAAAAATGAACTTCTTTTTTCTCCTGGAGACATAACCTGAAAAACCCTCCTTGTCCTTTGGGGGCACAACCCAATGCCATTTTTTGGGATTCGGAACCCAATTACTAATATATTATAGATTTTTTCCCATTACAATTATGGACACTGAAAGATGATAGAAATAAGTGAATCCATAAAAACATGTGAAAGATTCATTTTTTAATTACTGAGGCAATAAGAAAATCTCCAGTTGAAAATGATCAAACTATTTTAGTTCAGATGATAGAAGGATATGATCACCCATAAAATTCAACACTTTTATTGTTCAATAATATCCTAATCCCCTATATCTTTCACTCTTTCTATCAAATCTTCATATAATAGAGTTTCTTGTGAACGAATACTATAAAATATGAAGTCCATTGGAAATTTTATTTATTGAATTAAAAATAAGACATTAATCTTCAAAAAATATACTTCATATTTGTCTATATTTATTTTCTATATGATACTCCATTTGAATATCATTTGTAAATTAAAAACACTTTAATGAAATATCATCTCAATATTCTATAAAAATTTACTACAAAACAGAACCCAATATAAAATTTAATATAAAACTCAATTATAAGTGTTAATATCATTGAAAATACCCTAGAAAATACTTGCCACAAACTCCATAACATCCAAATATTTTATGATATGTCTCTTTTTAAATTTAACCTCTTCAATAGCTTACATTGCACACAATACCCAACTTAAACGAACAAAGAAATATTATTATGTGATTATTATAACCTAGCCATTAAATTGGTGGGAATTATTTGTATTAAATAAATTATAAAATATATAATTTTCTAAATCATTGTTAATGCATTAATTAAATCATTATGAATAATTTCACAATTTTTAGTACAATCATTTTAGTCATTAAAAGTAACTTTATGATTTTAATTATATATAAATGTACCTTAATTAATCTGTAGATTTAAATAATTTTTTTTATTTTAATAAATCTTTTACCTTATTTTAGAATTTTTAATTTTTTTGGGTTTAAAAAAGCATTTCTCAATAAAACTGTTTTTTTGTTGCATTTTGGTGGATTAATTTTAAATTAAATTATTCAAATTATGCGATTTAAATTTGGAAACATTGATGAAGTATTTTTATTTATATATTCCAAATTTAGTAAATAGGTCCATTTCATTTTTGTCTGATATGAATAGTAACATTAGTAATTATTATTTCCTCAGTAAATGGTAAATTTGGTAAAATAGGGTACAAATAAAATGATTTGAACTAGAAAATGTCCCTAAAATATAACCCAATTTTATTATATGAGTAATATTTCCTTATATGAATTAATGGTTCAGATACATGATATTTTTTCCATTAGGAAGTGATTTTAACACATATAAAATTTATTTAAAGAAAATATAGAGATCTCAAATTCATGATTTTAATTTCTATAGAATTTTTAATACAGTGTTGTATGGAAGGTAACCTCTAATATAAATAGTATTTTGAAAGATAAAGTAATTTTCATCATCTTTGTAATTATTTATAATTTTTAGGGATGGAATAATTTTGTTAGATTATTATAAAATAATAACACAGTAATAATTTTATTAAGGGAAAAATCAAATAAATGATATACAAATATTAAAATAAATATAAATTTAGAAAATTACTGTCAGAAATGAATTTTACAGATGGCATTAAAATATTATGTATTTAAGTGTATTATTTTTATGTTATATTTTTAACAATTTTATTAAAGTCACTGTATTGAAATGTTCATAAAATTGACATTCTGTATATTGTATAGTAATTAATAATTTTTTAAAAGGTATTAAATTAACCAAAATATTAAAATCTTCCAAATTATTTAGAAATGATTTTAAATTTTACTGATGATTAATTTATGGGACTTTATTCATTTAATAGTAATTATATGAGCCCAATAAAAGTAAAAATCCATGTTGTTGTGGTAAAAGGTAAATAGGTTAAATAATAGTTAATACTGAGATATAAGAATACAAATTTAGTCAAAAAATATCTAAATTTTGTAAGATTAAGATAAATAGACACATAATCAACTTATATTATATATTAATATATTTGGAGTCATTTGAAATTGAATATTAATATATATTACATTAATATTTTAAGAAATTTCTAAAGTGTCCCTCACCTCAAATAAAAAAGGCCACTCCTACCTTCATCACTTACACCAATTTGATCCATATATCTAGACCAATACCCGAAAATTATTTTTCTAAAATTCCTTATCCATGTTATATATGTGATTTTATTCTCAGTTGATAAAACATAGTGTCCCTAATAAGATATGTAAATGAAGTTCGCTGAAGAAAAGGTAATCATCCTTACCGACTCTTTCAAGTTTATTTGTTATTAAACTTCCTCTTAATTTGTTGTTTTGATAATAAAATAATAAATATATTATCATATATATACTGAGATTATATTATTATTATGAAACAAAAAATATTATACTTTTTATCCGACCTATGAAAATTAAGATCACTTCACGTGCATACATATGACTTACCATCTCCATGTTGTAGTGTAATTCATTTTTCATCACCACATTACATATATGGGTATATTGAAGGAAATAATTGATATATTTAATAATTAATACAAGATAAGGATTATTAAAATTAATATACAATCCAATTCTTTACCCTTTTACCCATATTGAAAATATATATTCGCTCCTGGGTAAACACGACTTACCATCTCTACAAAGTGAAATATTATTAACAAACAAGTGATAATATGATATTATAGGATAATATATGATATGATAAATATGAATTTAGTTGTTTTATAAATTTATAACATGATATAAAAGATTATATATGATGTTAAATCGCGTTCATATAATGTAAAGTGTAGGGTAAGATAATTCTGAAATTAATTTCCACTCATTTGGATGAAATTATTATTTATTGATTTTGTCCTAATAATCTTATGTATGTATTGATTTTTTTTATATTATGTTTAATTTCTAATTTTATTATATTTATTTGATGTTGATATTCATAATTGATACATTTATTAATTTCCACATCAATGATAGGATCAATTTCAGGGAATATTTCACAATATCATTCTAATCGAGATTATTTATTCTTAAATAGTTGTTGAAAGAAATCCCATGAAAATTTACTAATAAAAATTTATATTTTATTCTAATTTTATTATTTATGGAATCTGTCTACAAATATTACCCTTTTCACACAAATTTGTAATATTTTATAATTTTTTCTAAAAATCAGAATTCATTTATCTCTTCTGTCGAAAATATATTTCCTTCCAAAACCATATTTTATAAAAATGTTTTTAATTTTCATTAAAATAATAAAAATTATTTATTAATAGAATTTTATCTAGTTTTTACTATTTAAAAAAAAACTTTAGTGGAATATTTATTTCATTTTCAAAACAATTCCCATATGTATTTTATTTAAAATGTGAAAGGAATCATTATTTTAAGGAGTATGGAAATATTTTAAAGATTTTTTATAGGTTTCAAAGTTTATTTTTATGGAAAGTCATTTTCAAATTGTTTTATTAAATTTTAGTTTGTTAAAATTCATTTTCAAAGGAATGGATTTTAAAAATGTTTTTCAAAATTAAACGAATATTTTACTCAAGATTTTTTTTAAATATAATTTTACAGAATTTATATTCATCAAAGATCAAAACATATTATTATTACTCCAATGGGTATATGTTGTATTGATACTATCCTTATAATTTCTATGGATGCTTTTTGATGTTTACGAAATGAGTATTGAAAAATTCACTTGGGATGAAATACTAGAATAAGGGTGTTACTTATCCTTATTGAAAAGGAAGGAGAAGGAAGTCAAAATCATGAGGATGTTATGGTCCCCCAGAATACACATGATTGTGAGACCTTCAAAAGTCAGTGTCTATGATCCATGCATAACACATGACTTGTAGTATATACCACAGTGCCCCTTTGAATAGTCCTTCTACTCTTATGAGGGCATCCTATACAATATTTTTTTTAAAGAAGGAAATTTCCTTATCAATGACCAAGAAACAATTTAATTAATGCAATAAAAAAAGGTTACAATGGTCTGAAAGAGAGAATTTTATTAAAATATTTCTCACAAAGAGGGATCAGGTCAACTGGTAACTCATCAGTCCAAGTAATGGCCTGGTTGATTCCCTTGTTGGCAAGAGAATCTGCCACCATATTAGCTTCACGGTAGGCATGGGTGCCAATAAAGATTATCTCAAGGAGTGAGTTGAGGCAGTTTTTCCGACTCACACTAAGAGGCCAATAAAGATGAATGACCCCATTCCAAATTTCCTAAACAATGGTTGTGTAGTCACTTTCAATCCAAATGTTGTTCTATAATTTTTGTTTAACAATGTGGATGGCATGGATGAGAGCCAGCATCTTGGCTTTAGGGAATGTGGCAAAGCCACAACTGCCATAGAAGCATCATTGGTAGTGGCCATGAGAGTCCCTGAAGACTGCACCACAACCTGCAAGGCCTGGATTTCCATTGAAAGCCCCATCAACATTGATCTTGATCTATCCAGGATAGGGGATTTCTAGAAAATCTCATGAAATCATTTCGGATGAGGAAAAATTCCAATAGTTTGAAGATGACACAGGATCGCAAAATCATCAATCAAGGTGTTACAATTACCTTTCTATATTGTGGAAGCATCTCTGATTGCAATCAAGTTTCTCGTTTGACCTGCAATGAGCTTAGTCGAGTAATTATTATGAATAATGGAATTTCTATCATACCAGATAATGTGAATGAGCTCCGTAACAACAGATTAGAAAAGGTTTTTGACATGTGGTGAGAAGTCAAACTCCACAAAACATTTGAGCTGGACGAGGATGTTACCAGAAGAGGTCCATCTACAGTAAAAAAATTTCTGTAATAAAATTACAAAGATTATAGGACATATCAAATGATAAAAATAGATGATTGATATCCTATCTATGTTGGTGACAAATTGGACATTTGGAATAGATTTGGATGCCAAAATATTATAGACAAATCTCAGTAGGAATTCGATTTTGCACAATGTGCCAAATGAGATTATGGATTGATGGTTAATCCAGGGTTTTTTAAAATATTTCAACCATGAAAAGCTGGAATCAAAGTTCGTGAAACAATGATTGTAATAATTTTTGGAGTCAAGGATGCCATTTTGAGCAGGTTCCCAAACCAGATAATCATCCTCATTAGAGAAGGGGTAACCATCAACAACCTATATGATAGTGTCAAGGTGCTCCGGAATATGCTATTGAATTACTTCCTTAATGGTGTTGTTAATGCTGTCTGGAGAGAAATGAGGAGGGAGAGTGGAGACAAGAGGGGGGTCAGTCCATTTGTCCTGCCAAAGGAGAATGGTGGAGTCCAAGATAACTAACAATCTAGATTTGTCTATGATATAGACAAACAAGTTTCTATTGGAGGACCATAGAGAGGATTGGATATAGTTCAAATTCCCTTTGTTTAGCCTGACAAGAAATTTGTTTCTAAGGAAGGAATGGGTGTCAGATTTGTTATGAATCAGTCTCCAAGTGAGCTGATCATGGAGGGATTCATTAAACAGGTTGATATTTTTATTACGAAGGCCACCTTTCTAAAGAGGGGTGCAGCAGGTCAACCAGGGAATGGTAACAAGTTCCCATTCAGTGATGCTACCGGACAAGGAAAAATATATTATACAGGTATTTATTCTCTTGAGAAGACCAAGTGGACTTTTGTAGATCATGAGGGAATACACCAATTTGGAGATGATGGTCGAATGGGAATCCTATACAAAAAGTGATCATGTGGCGACTTCCAGATGAGCACCCCCAGGTCACACATATTTCTAGGAGGGTGGATCTTGATAAGCCACCCAAAAATAATTATAAAATAGGGACCAAAATAACCAAATGTCTAGATCCTCTTGTGGTCATAAAATTCAAATGACACCCCCATGAAGATCATGATACACTATGGATTCCCCAGGGACATATCCACATTGTCATGAAACAACGCATTTCTATGTCACCCCTGTCATGGGAATGGCTTATTACATATCTATGAGGCATCATTCTCTCCCTTTGGATCTAAAAATAATATAATGGAGTTTCTATTAAATTCTTGTGAATACACACATGACCCTTTATTTTTCATGCAACACATCATTGATAGGATGAGTGATTGAATATGAAGAAACTCATTCAATATCACAAGATCCACAAGATATTGAAAAATAAAATAATGAGATAAAATGGGAAAAGGAGAGAGTGTCTTGTAGTAGTAAAATTCATCTGAAACGCTCGTGATCTCCAAAATACCTCACTAAATTCATTTGAAATTATGAGATGATCTCATGAAATCCCCCTATAATGTCATTTTTTTATCAAAAAAGGTATCAAATAATTCACTTTCGATCACGTGATGGCCTTTTCGTAGAAATATTTATCGAACGAATGTCTTTAGACATGTCATCATTATAATATGGAAGTCCCTCGCCATAACGACATGATTCATAAATACCCCATTGAATGGAAAAAATCCAATAAATGTGGAGTTTTTTGGATGATATTATAGTCGTTGAAGATCATGAAACACCCTTGGAATAACCTACATTAGTATCTCAAAAAACACATGAGATCAAAGCTCCCCACTAACTCTATCATAGATTTCACATACCACATAATGTGGTGAATAACTAGGGTGGAGAGGCCTATAAATCCCCCACTCTAGCCTAATGAAATGTATCCTTGGATCCTCACATCAAAAAACTCAAGCATCATAGTAGAGTTCTTGGAGAATAAAATCTCAAGATCAGAAAGTTTTTCCAGTAGGTAAAATATAGGAAACCACCCAAGAAGATCATGTAATATCCATATGCACATTTTTTGATCACTCATAGATCACAACAAAACACTTAAAATAGATTTTTTGAAGAAAATCATGTATACTAGACAATTAACATAGGACATAAAAAAATTAACATTGAATATGTAAAAGTCATACAAGAAAAAATGATTGTATAAAGACTAAAAAGATGGGAGACAAATGCAAAAAACATATATAATGATCCTCGTATACTTCACATGATCTAACTTGGTTATGCCACAACAGTAGGAAATGTCTTGTAGATCAAACAACATTCCTTTGGTATAATGTTTAGATCATGAAAAGTCCTCTGGATGTGTTAGTGAAAGTCATACGGAACCCTCCAGGAATGCCACCCAAGTCTTGTGGAACCTTCCAATCATGCCATCTAGACCTCGTGATAACTTTTAAAATTTTTCCCAAATCATATGATGGCACTAGTGTATGTTATATAATTCTATCAATTACTTAAGGACATTAAAAATTTCTCTAACAATGTCCTCCGAATATGATATCCAAATCTCATGAATCCCTCAGAGAATATTAACTAGATCTTGTACTGTCCCCCATACATGTCAGTCGGATTTCACAATGACACCATGAAAAGACATCCAAGACATGAGGCATCCTCCAGAAATGTCACATTGACTCTCATGAAAATCTCCAATAATTTTAGCTAGATTTCATTATAAAATCCTGGAATTTCCTATGGGTTATAAGATTCCCTCTATGCACGTCATCCAAGATCATGTGATGGATTATAAAATCAACCTGCTAGGTCTACAATAGACTCTATACAAGTCATCATTGGCATTGTGATTAAATCTATAAATTCAATCCATATAATTAAACAACTACTAGAAAATTCAATTGTGTCATAAGATTATATTTTGAAATGTCAGGAATATATTCTATGATATGTTGAGAATAATATCCTGATATGTTAGGAAGAAAATCAGACCATGGAAAGAAGGTGTTTCATTAAAAGATAACCTTTTCCATCTTATATCTAACGAGAAACCGTAGTGTTTAATCCTTGATTAGTAGTGTAATATGATATGTTTTGCATATAAGGGAAGCCTCAGTGTGTAAGCCTTGACCTTTTGATCGTGGAGTACTCTGATTGCTACCATAACTAGGACACACATGAAACCTTCCTAAGGACCATGCTCCTTATCAAACCTCTAAATGGATATCCCAATTCATAATTACCACATTTATAAGAAAAGAGATAGATTATTTTCCATACCTTGTTTCCCACAATGAGTATAGTATATGTGGGTATAGTATGTCACAATGATCATATAATTTTCATTATAAATCTTTCATGATAAGGGAATTCTCATAGTGAAATACCCAATAAGTGTAATAATACGATATGTACCACATATAAGTGTATCTTTAGTGTGTAACCTCTTATATAATGAACACCAATAACTCTGATTACTACCAGAAACAAGATATGTAGTACACCTTCCTAGGGAAGAGCTCAAATGGGAATCCACTTTGTTTTAAGTCTCTCCATAACTCTGAAATTCCAACCATTAAGACCCAATATCTTTCATGGTATGATCATCCTTCCTCACCCACCAATGGATTGAGGAATCATTGAACTAAAATGACTTTGATTCCTACTATAACCAGAATATGTTGGATTTCATCCAAAGGTCTGACCTATATATTATATATCCAATGGGATGTACAATAATGTAATCCCTGCATCTATATTAAATGAGGACAATTAATTTCTTTCCCTTATTTCTCACAGTTAGTATAGCTCACATATGTTTAGGGAATTTCAATGGGCATATCATTGGAATACTGAATCTCCACCATCTAGGTAAACCTTAGGGTGAAATCCCGGACCAATGATATGATATAACTACCCAACATATAAGGGTTTCAACCTTGAGGGAATCAAAAGGGATGGAATAAACTTAGATAACTCTAATACTTAACAAAATCATGATACATAGGATGCATCCTTGAGAATATATAGAAAATTATAAATGAGAATGTTCCTATATATAAGTCCTTTTCATATAAGATTAAACTGCAAATGTTTAAATAAATATTTGTGTTTTGGTTCCTTTATTAAAAAATGATATGTAGGATGACTCATAATTTATCAATCCCATCATCAAAATATCAACAACCTCCCTAGATAAAAACAAACGTTGGATTTATTAGTTATATGGATTCTACATATAAGTATATAACCATCAAATAGAAATGGAGGAAAAACAATAGAAATATAAAGATAGATTCACCCAAAATACCCCATTCTTTCTATATATAAAGAGTCTTAGCCTATGTTAGTTTATTTAGGGTAACCGGTCCTATATCGAGATTAGGAAGAGATTTGCAAACAAATCATAAATCTATATTAGAGTCCCAATGTAGTCAAACATTTCCCCCACAAAAGTGTGATGATCTCGAAATACCATCCTCTCAAACAATGTGATTTCCTAACCGTCATTATGCCAAAAACCCAAATTGACCACCTGCCTTTGGAAAGGGGGCCCATACCCAATTATAGATGTCATAATATTTAGGAGTTTCTATAAAACGATAAAAAAAATAGTAAGACCTATGTGAATTATTCTGTAAAATAATGAACCCATTTAAATTAGAAGATAAAACAAAATAAATTCACATCTTTGTTAGGGAAAACATATGGTGAACCCGGTGTGAAACTATAAAATAAAATATTTATTAGGTTAATATCAATTGGAACTTTTTCTTGAATTTCCTATGAAAAAAATGGTGAACTCGACGTGATGCTCTCAAATAAAAAAATGATTTGGTTATTATCCATCAGATCATTTTTTTCATTTCCTATAAAAAAAATGGTGGACCCAAGTGAAACTCTCAATTATAAAGATAATCAGTTAGAAAATACATGGATCTTATGGAAGATCCGATATAGCTATAGTTCTCATGGAAATGTTCATCATATCTTCGACTAGTCCACATGAGTTGAATGGACATATGAAGAATAAATGTAATATTGTGTTTCCTAGGAATATTTGACTGATCACATATCATTCCTACAATTGTGAACTAGTCAGTGTCTTTATTTCTGGTTTTCTTCCTGAATTTAGAGACTACTCTCTTAAAAAACACTCTTACCAGAGAAAATATCATCATTCCGAGACTGTTTTAGAAAATCATTTACAAATATAAGCCCTGTGAGCCTCAAAATAACCTCAACTATCTGAAATCTTCATCATATGGTTGATAATGAAATGGTTAAGGAATTATACCAATTTGTTATGATCTCGAACATTGAAGCTGACCACAAGAATCTTCAAGTACTAAAACTGATGAATCTATACCTTTTAATGAAATCTTTTTTAATTCCAGTAGCCATCATTTCCATAGCCAACCCCATCATAATTTTATCCCTAGACTATGAAAATCACCACCTTCAGTATCTGATAATGGTGGACTAGGGGTCCAACTACATATCCATACTAGTTCAGGGGAAAATGAGGAGGGATCCAGTCAACCACCATCACCAACTATATCCCACAAGTACCCATCAATTTCCTACTGAAGGTACGGCCTGATACACTTCCACCTATGACACCAATGAAAGGGTAACAATGAAGACACATTAGGAACCAAAGGATCTGGATAATCATGAGTGGACTTATATCCCCTCTCCCAATGATGATATCTAACGACATATTCTAGAAGAAACCAGTGAGCATGCTCATAACCCTACTTACTCATCACAAGTATATGAGCATATTCTAGTACCATCATGTGGGAGGTTAACATACCTATCCCCATCCAAGAAGTCCATTGGAATATACTAGAGGCACAAGGAGGAAAATGTGATCAAATATCCTTGATTTAATTGAAGATATATACCATTATATTGTGGATAAAGAAAATGTTAAAAATTATGTACATGCACATAATTTTCTAAATTTCTATTACACCTTAAAAAACTGAAGAACTCCACTAGGATATTCTGGCACTGGTATAGATACACTGATAAGAGCATATCGCTATCCCTACCGCTAGGGTTGCTCAACACTCTAATTATTATGAACAAGTTGCATCTTTGGAAAAATCATAAATTATTTTCCCCATCATGTATGATTATCAACATACTCTGGTAATGTACAAAGAATTAGATTAGGGTCATATTCCCATTCCAACAGGGGAACACCAAATGAGAGAGGCGCATGCCTCAAGAAAGGGGAAGATGCTACTCGAAGAAGTCTGATGGAATATTCCTAAGGTCTATGATCATAATAATTTCCCCATTTTGGATGGGGCTCACAATGTTAAAGGAGAAAATTCCTTAAGAAAGACTCATTTCTGCTAAAAAATGACCAGCGACATACTCCAAAGTCCAATGATAGGGCGCATATCCCCATTTTTGTTGAGGCTCACTAAGTGAGAATTATACATGGCTTGGGACATGATAGTATTCCTGTTAGTGAATCTTTTTAGAATAATCAAATAGATCATATAATCAAGGTGAATATTCTAATATTTTCTGATGAAATAATAAACCATAATTCTTCTGAGGAAATATTAGAGGATGCTCATATCCATTCTCTTATAATAGAGGTATGTTTGCATATTATGATGGGGAAGGAATATTTGGACTGGGCTTATATTTCTATTCTTACTAGGTATCACCATGTGAGAGTGGTAAATTCCATGAGGTAGACTCATATCACTACAACAAAAAACCAGCAACATATTCCATAGGCCTAGGATTTGCCTCATACTCCCATTCTGACTGCGGATCACCAAGTGATAAGGAAACATTTCTCGGGACATGCTCATATTCCTATCCATAATCTACAATCTCATTAGAATATTCTAGAATATTATAACCAACAAGATCATACTCCCATAACAATAGATGTTTATAAAATATTTCTTGCAACTAGCACACAATATTCTCATATCCCTACACAATTCTGGAAGGCATGTAAGCATATTCATGCCGCATTTTAGAACAAGGATCATATCTCTAATCTTCTCAGTTATAGTGTCCTTGAGGTTTCTCGAGACCCATAATCAACACCCTAAGGGGCCTTCAACTCATAAACTGAAGAATAATATGAACATTACCTAAATTGTCCTCCTCATGGTAGTGTGGAGATGGATCACATGGAATCTACACATGAAATCTTCTTATGGTCATCCTAGCTATGATGATACCTCCCATGGATGAGAAAATCCTGAACTTTCCCAGAATCATCTACAAAGAGAGGTGTTAAAAACTCAGCCACCATCATATAAATAGGTTCTTTATACAACAGTTTCAATTTTATATAGTTACCCCATAAATTGATAGCATAACTCCACTCCAGTCATCAAGAGATTACAAGAATAATTTTTTGTGATATGATTGGATGGATGCACTTGAGTTTGATTATAAAGAAACAAACATTGATATATGGACAGAGTTATCCAGAAACAACATCCCATTCATGTTTTTTCCACTTTAAACATATGAAAATGAGATCCCAGATGATCTAGAAAAAAAGTGTGTGCCCTATCTACTGAAAAATATGTGGGGGAAATCATTAAAGAAAAAATACGAGACACATCTCTTATCCAGGATATAAGGGTCACATATAGACAATCATGATAACTAGTTTTGAGGTATAATTTTTCACTATATATATGGATCAATATCCAAAACTAGAGCAACATAGCAAAAATATGAAACATGATTTCCTCCATTTCATCAACTGTCTTTAGTAATTGATAGAAAAATCCATTTAATATATTCAAATTATAGGATTGGGAATGTATGGAATGCTACACATCATAGCATTATTGGAACAATATAACCCCTCAGATATGGATTAATTTAATGTTATAATATCCAAATAATTAGGGGACTATGTCACGCTTGGGCTAGTTGGTCACTACAATGAAAAAATACCACTTTAATGGTGCCAAGGCATCACAAATGGAGGAGGAGAATAACCATAATGTCTTTGAATTGGGCCCCACTAAGTATTGAGAATGAATTTCAGACACAAATTCCATGGTGGCAGTCAATGCGAATAGAATCCCAAGAAAATGACTTCCATCATGGGATCCCATTTTACCCATCTTTTATTTGATCACAACATTGACACAACAAATGGGACGTAGTATAAGACTCTATAGAATCCACCCAAGATAGGATCTATGTCACCAAGATGGGGGAATATCTAACATCGCCTCCACCTCTTAAATTCTTAATTATCAAGATGATGTATGAAATTTCATCAAAAGTTGAAAACAAACACCATCCCACTTGGATGGGGGAATTTATATACCAGTCAAAATAATCATGTTCATCATCCATTGAGAAGGTCCTAGGGAAGTCAATGATGACTGTAGATTAATCCTAACGAGTTGGGATGGGGGCATTTATATCTTAATGTTAGTCCTAGAAATTATTAAATACTTGAATAAAAGTATCTAATCCTCAACAATAGGATTAGTCAATGGAATTTATTTCCATAGATAACCCCTACCCCATAGGGATGGGGGAATTTTCATCATAAACATCACAACAAATAGAATCATTCATCTACATGTTATGTGGTAAATATTGATGGTCAGTATCCTATCCTTTCCTCCCACCGCAGGAAAAAACCTCTTTTATTTGGGGAAAATTTGAGAATCATGCCTGTAAAATACCCCTAATTCATTACTCAAAGATCATATAGGAGGATATTATTGAGAATGAAATCATACCCCAATGGGGTCATAAGACAATACGAACCAATATGGAAAACAGTTCAACAAATGACCCCATCACACATAGTGTAGAATCATATTGTTGCATTGAATGTAATGGTGTGACCAACATTGACTGATATACTTCTATAAATGTCTTCACAATTATCATAATAGAAATGGTGGATCAATACATATATTTAGAGGACCACAAGAAAGAAAAAATAACTAGAGAGGAGGGTGAATTTGACGAACCAACAAAGTCTGTACACACTTAGAACCAATGTATCCTATATAATATAGAGCTTTTGAATATCATGTTTCCACTTATATGAAGGAACACTACCATAGTTATAGTGAAATGTATGGGTACAACTCAATCACTACCATGAATTGTTGTAATTCCTTCCATTAAGTAACCATTATAATGATATAATAATGATATACACACTCTTAGATAACTCAATGAAGAGCTACTCAAGTGTAAAATTCTTATTTGGTATCATCTCTAGGAAGAGAAAAAGATTAATCCTCCTATATAAGATCCTCCCGTAAAAGATGCATCTGAGTGTCAAATTGGAATTTCATCCAAAAAGACTATATATATAAATGAGGATGTCAAAAATGATATGGAATTCCATCCATTATAGTGACAGTCTACCCATTATTATTGTAATCACTTAGTCTACACACATGTTGAGAATCTGTAGGAGATGAATGAATGGACACCATACTAAGCCACAACTGCTCTCTGTAGATTGGAGGCAGCTCACACAGAAGTACCTCTAGAAACTATCAAGGACATCAAGTCCCTATCTTCTCGAATGAAATCCATAGATGGGTGACACACACCTAGAAATCCTAATAAGAGTCTATATCATGAATTGGTTGGTGACAATTTTCCTCCACCCAATTTTGGAAATCCAACCTTCTCCACCATTAATGACACAAGATACCCTAAAGAACACCTCACACTCTTTTTATTCTGATGTTGGATGATGATGGGAGTTTGAGAACAATATAAGGTGACCATGATGTGGTTTTATATACAAAATATGATAGGTATTTCATTTGTTAAGTATATTATCCTTCCAGTATGATCAATTACTGTATGAGAAGACCTTTTTCATCATTTACATTACTATCACACCTCCACAAAAAATGAAAATTATTGACCTAAAGAACTGCATTAAATGATAAAATCAGAGGGTGAATGACTTGACATCCAAATATAAATGTTTAACCTATTCACAGAACATCACTCCCTCATTGAATTTTTTTGGAACTCTAGATTGAAAATATATGGAATTAATAGCTAAAACCTTTTATCCCAATGATGTATCCAAGTGGGTTCCATGAGTTTGTAAAAATGAAAAAAATATTGGATGATTCCATTAAGGGAACCTCTACTAATATTTTCATTGGCCTTCAGTATATGGGAAAAGGCTCAGTAGGGATGTAGCTAATTATGTTACCCTCAAACTTGCAACAATTCCTATTCAAGCACCTATGAAGGTCCTAAACCACATAATTCTCTTATAGATATAAACATAAAAAAATATCCCTCGTCCAAAAGCATAAAGATATCAGGGTCACATGGTATTTGAATATAGGATGAATAAAGCATAATACTTTTGAAAATAACTTTTCCCAGGTAATTTTAATGCATCCATAGACAATAACTTGCTTAAAAACCAAATCCCGGGAATCCCAACGAGGTCAACCACACCGAATGTCCTGGGTATTTCCATTTCCATAGAAGTTTGTCAAATAATATCAATGATTTATCTATCATAAAATATTTCTTTTAAGTCACAGTCATTTCCAAATAATTGTTGTTACATTACTCTTCTGAGTAGGTGTCCTATAATGCTACTTCCCAATCAAAAGTAGAGGTTGATTGGTAGTTTTTTCTAGCCAGCCATGGAGAAAAGTTTAAAAACTAGACAACTAGGAATATAGTTGACATAGCTCATGACACCTTGATATCACAACTATGTAGATCAAAAAAAGTTACACTGCCCAGTGAGGGGTTATTATATATTCCTCTCAAAAGTGGTCAAGACCACTGGATGTATGAAGAAACAAAATAGGTTGAGTCATATTAGTCTCCAATTCAAGATCAAACTATATCATATTTCTTATTCGCAATATCCAGAATATGGGAACCACCCCGCCAAATGAAACCCTCATCTGACAAAGATCTTGAATTTCGTTCTGTCAATGTGATACACTTAGCATACCTATTCTCTGATTGAGAATATGACTCTGAGTATGAGTTCCTATCACCAAACCTAGGAGTAGGAGGCCACATGAATTCTAATCGAGGATACATGGGAGAACATGAGAGTGGTCCAACCTAATATTTTGGTCACATTCAAATAAATTACATATAGCTAGATGAGACCCATGGGAATGCACTTCATAAATCATAGAAAAGATGTATATGTGTCTCCAAAACCTCAATTGGTCATTTTTACTGAGTTGTACATCAAGAACACATACTATTGGTTCGATTACCTGACTAACCTAGGAATAAAGGAAGGATCGAATGACCTATTCCCCCAAAATAAGATGCTCCCTCAAACTCTACACAAGAACCAAGCCCTTCCATATCAAACTCTTCGACTCCTGAGACAAATTTGAATGAGAAACCCCACCTTGGAAAGAACCAAACTCTAGAAATAAAGTATGACATTATTAATCAGCTAGTGGTTGTCCCCGCCAAGAAATAAATTAGGGACACAATCAATCATTCAATAGAACTGAGAGATGAGAGTGTTAAAGACCCCTAATTCCCATAGAAATTAGAGATTGAAGAATGTGTTGCTGATTTCTATCGAATGGAGACCATGTCAGATAAATTCCTTGTTGACATCTTGATCACAGAGCAGGATCATGATGTGTTCATCCATGGACATATCAGACCCCTATATGTTTTGGGAAGACATTATAATACTGACATCCGAAGGGATCTTATGGAAAATGAATCCAAGTTCAATCTCATCCCAATTCAAACCCCCTAATGTTTGGGATGCAACACAAGGATGTCCATTCATGGGTATGATAAGAAAGAGAAAATTCTTATTGGGTTGATCAAACTCAATGATTATTTTGGGGATCTCACATCTGATACTAAGTTCAAGGTAATCCAGTAATACACTGAAAGACCATGGATCCAATGTCACATGGTGATACCATCAAAATTTTATTAATGTCTGAAGTACCCCATCGATGGAAAGGTCAACAAACTACATGGTGACTGTTCCCCCTTTGATATTTGTAAAGGAACTTATGCTGAAGAAGGTATCTCTAAAAGTGGAGATAAGTAACCAATGATGGATAATGATATAGGTTGTATCCCCTAACGACTTGAGGACAACCCTTGAAAAATATCTTGAGTATGCTTGATAGCAACTATGTTCTCCCCATAAAATTGGTTGAGGGAATATACATAGTCCTAGAGATCTAAGACCCTCCTGCCCATAGTCGTATTATAAATGACCATCGTCTCTAGAATCTCTCTGTAATGGCTACATCAGTAGGTGATGATAATGTATCTTGTCATTCCTAATCTCACATAGATAAAAATACAAAGTCCCCATGATTTAAATCTCTAAATGATAATGACTTCACAAACTCAGAGGTAGAAGAAGACGTGTATGATATTATGAATTCCCCTCCCATATTCGAAGAAGTTGTCTCCACCACCATTAATGACCTCATGCAGGTAAATCTGGGAGAAGAATAAGACCAGTGTCCTATAAAGATTAGTTCCTCCATACCCATATAAGATAAATAGATGTACACCGTACACTACTACAAAAACGGGAAATGGAAGTGCCATCTTATATCACTGCTAATAAAAAACAACTGATAAAGACACCCTTTATCAGCGCTAAAATTTTAGCGCTGATAAAGGGACTTTGTATCAGTCCTAGAAAAGTACTGATAAAGATTACATTTATCCAGGCTAAAATTTTAGCGCTGATAAAACGACCCTTTATCAGCACTAGAATAGAGCTGATAAATAATCCCTTTATCAACTATAAAATGTTAGCGCTGATACCGAAGGATTTATCAGTGCTTTTTTAGCACTGATAAAGAGGACATTTATCAGTGCTAAAAAGTGATAATAAAGGTATCCTTTATCAGTTCTTTGTTAGCGCTGATAAAACCATAGTCTATTTTTTATAAAGTCGGTCGCACAGTGCCCTCATTTTATTGCGACCTAAAGCTCTTATGGTACTAGAACCATGCGACTCCCCTCCGCCGCCCTTGAGCTTCTCATTGCCGGACCTCCACCGCCTGCTGAGCTTTGTGTTGTCGGACCTCCACCACCCTCAAGCTTTTCTTTTCCGGACCTCCACCACCCACTGAGGTTCGTATATCCAGACCTCCACCGCTATCGAGCTTCACGTTGCCGGTCCTCCACCACCCGCTGAGCTTCGCGTGCCGGACCTCTGCTGACCTTCGAGCTTCGCTTTTCATGGTCTGAAAAATCTACGAACCCCCTTTTAGTGGATCATCATAGGATGAATGGTTTATTTGGACCAATGACATGATTTTCCCTAACAATGGTCCAACTGTGAACACCCCCCCCCCCACAAAGCACCAAAATTTCTAAAAATTCACTCACAACAACTTTAGATAATCTCCAAATATAAGGAGACAAAAATGAGGATCTAGATATAACTGAAATAATCTAATGATATGTTTAAGGAATGTTTTCCTAATCATTTTTTGATTTTGGGATTTTACTATTGATGGTTGTGATGAATACATTGCTTTATGTTTGGTAGTTGGTACATGGGAGACGTTAGATTTGTGAGTAATAAAATGGGTTCTACACTAGATTGCCTTGAGGTGATCACTTGAGTCTATTTTTGATGTCCCCAAGAGGCCTCATTTATATTTATTGTCTGGTCACATAACTAGGTGGTGTTCTGTGAGTGAGTTAATTTCCATTAGAACCTATAGGTCGGATATCATCCTATGTTTCTCCAATTAAAATTAGTTTCATTCCCATAATTATTTTAATGGATGATTTTGTGATTATGAGTTACTCCCATTGATTACCTTTATTATTTACTTTTTCTATAGTTTTTTATCTAACCTTGATTATTTATTTTTTCTTCTATAATTACTCTATTATTATATTAATTTCTATTAGTATAGTTTTTTAACTATAAATCAAAATGTGGAATCTTTGGTGAATGTTTGACATGGGTTGATTTTCTTTAAAAGGGATTTTATAATATGTTTGTTGTTATTTTTATAAAAGTATATTAAGTTAATAAAATAGAATTCCTTGTGAATTTTTTCATTTATAAAAAATTAAATATATATTTTAAAAAATGGTCGACCACAATATTTTTTTTAATTGATTTAATGGAATTTTTTAATAGATGGAGTGCATCCGTGAGTGAGATAAAAAATTGTTTTCATTGATAGAAGTGTTGAGGTAGTTCAATGAGTGAGCTGAGCCAATGATATATAAATTTTCAGCCTCTTGATATCACATGATATTTAATGGGAATCAATCCTTATTTAGTTCTTCAACATGGTGCGGTAAGTGATCGGCATCCGAAAGAGGGATCCCTCTCAGTTGAAGGATAAATTAATTTCAATGTTTTATATCATACAATAGGTACATGAACCATGTTTTTAACTTCATGTAATGAGAAAATTGGACACACATTTTAATATCTTGTGATTAGGATTATGATAATGTATTTCAAGGTTGAATATATTTTACCAAAATGTCACACAGTTTCATATCATGCAACTAGAACATATAGTGAGGGTGAGGTGAATTTTCCATCCATAGAGTCCCTACACCATATCAAATATGGGTAGAGGATGAAAAATGTTAAGTTCATGATTCATGGACCAAAGGGGGTGTGTCGCAGAATTTTTGACGTGTCATGCAAGAATAACAACCTGATGTGAGAAGGGGTTTGGTGTGGCTCAACACCACACGAAACAACATATTACTAGGTTGTTGGATTTTTAGATCAAATCCATATATCTCAGACTAAAGGGATGGTTTATTCAGGTAAAATATCTCATGAGAAACCTAGTATTGGTGGAAAGATTGAAATGCTCATCATCAATGGCGATCAATGAGTTTACACTATCAGAGTGAAGTTTATGAAAAATTTAAGTCCTTCCCACTTGGATTCTAGTTTCACTAGATTCCTCCTAGGTATCATCAATTCATTTAGATCCAACATTTTGTCACCATAATGTAAATAATTAAGGATAACGATTTTCATTAAGGACTACACCGCCCAGTTCTGATGCATTTCTGGGTCATCCAATGCTTGAACCATATTTTCTTCGAGGGGTTCAACCCTTCTTTCCTTCATGCTATCTATGTGACTTTGTCTGGAAATGCACTTGTATGGAATGATTCCCAGACCACCAATCTTTCAATCCTTGCCACTCCTACCACCATCTATGTTCTTCTCCCTCGCAGTGGTTGCTGACTACTTCTCTGTAGTGGCCAGGCCCCTTCCTAATAGTGTTTGTTCTATCTCCCTTGGCTCTGAGCATGTCATCCTGCTCCAAATACTTTTCGATCTAGAGAGAACTCCCTCACCAGCCCCCAAGAGTCATTACCCATCCTTCCACTACTCCTTTGGATCCTCATCTCACAATCAAATGAATCTTACCAACCAGAAGGGATTATGAACATGTTCAAAATCAAGGGACCTCAATGAGAGATCATCCTCCCACTTCAATAAGGCTACTAGCTCTAGATCCAATTCCAAAGCCTTGTCCTACCCATAATTATTATCTCTATATGTAATTCTCATGGTCTTAGTGCCCGTTTTAAATCAGACTTCCTCGCCATAGAAATAAAAAGGCATAATGTCATTGTTGTTGTTGTCAAATAACTCAAACAAACCTATAATAATAATAGAATTATTCTCGAAGATTAAGTTACATGGATTTCTACACTCTAACCCCTCCAACAGACAAAAATGGGTATTTTGGAATAATAAATATGTTGTTGAGACTATACAAGATTGCAATCAATTCATCACTACCAAGGTTACCAATGGGGACACCTCCTTCCTTATGACTTTTGTTTTTGGAAGCTATGACCCTCTTAAAAGGGAATCTCAATGGAGTGAACAAAATAACTTCAATTCGGGCCACCATCCATTGTTTGTTGGTGGTGACTTTAATGTCATTTCAAACCCAAAGGAAAGGAAAGGTATAAGCCCATTCCATAGGAAGGCCATCATATAGTTTGTTCAGTTCTTGGCTGGGAAGGGCCTCATTGATCTCAGCTTCTCAGGTGATAGTTTGACCTGGTGCAACAACTGAAGGGGCCATAACCGCTTGTGGAGAATATTGGATAGGTGTCTAGACAACATGAAAGACACTAACCTATTCTCAAATACTATGTTTTTCCATATTTCTTGAGGTATTTTGAACCTCTCACCCCTCTTGGTTTCCATTTCCTCATGGAATGATCATCATGTTCCCTTGTAGGAACCCTTGTACCAAGACAGGGTTTGTGAAATATAGAATGAACCCTTTTAGGTGTATTGGGCCACATTCAACCTCATTGAACTAACCTCGAACCTCGATAGGTGCGTGTTTTCCCTTTCCTTCTTAGGAACATTCACCACATGGGACTACTGTCGCATATGGGCTCCTTCAGTGTATTCTGATAGATGGAATGATACCTTGGGTTTATTGGATTATTAACACCAGATTGATATTTATTTGTTACTATATAATTATTATATTTTCTTATTATTTCTTACACACCACCACTTGAGTCAAGTAACCTGATTGAAATACATATTTGTACTTTGATTCTGATGTGGATATGGTATTTATGTGTTTTTGACATGTGTTTGTGTGGATATATTGGTATTTAGGCATGATGATATTGAATGTAGGGTAGAGACCTAGGAGTGGTAGATGTATCATTTTTTATTATTCTTGTGTTTGTTCTGCGGTGATTTTAGGAAACTATAATGAATATGAAGTAATTATATTTAATGAAGATGAATAAATGCTAATGGATACGGTCTATTAATCTCTATTTTTATAAGGAAGTGGTTCTCTTCTAATGTATTTGGAAGTCTTTTTTTGTGCACTTGAACCATAAATACTAATATTTGAGATTCAAATAGGATGAAGATGAATAATGATTAGATGGATGCTAATCATTTGAAAAAAGAGTATGAGAACATAGTGAAAGAGTTCATCAAATTTGAAAAGGATTACGCAAAGGATCCTTCTCAAATCATTTGTCTATGTTTACATTGTTGTTATTATAGACTACTTACTCCAGAAGAGGTCGAAGAACATTTGATATGTCACGGAATAGATCAAAGTTATAAATATTCGAATAAACATGGATAAAAAGAGAATGTAGCTATTGGATGGGATACAACTACATTTTATGGATCATGAGATATGAATACAAATTTGGATAATGGTGAAGACCATATGGAGGATGTGATTAAATATGTCAATGATGATGAAGATATTATTGTTGAAATGACAAATACAATTGAAGATGAACTCCATGATTACCCAAAATTGTTTGAGAAGATAAAGAGTTATGCAAAGATTCCATTGTATGATGGTTACACCAAGTATACAACATTGTCAGCTGTATTAAAGATGTATAAATTGAAAGAAGGAAATGGATGGAGTGATGTTAGTTTTACGGAACTACTTTCTCTCTTGAATGACATGCTCCCTGAGGATAATGATCTCCCAATCCGGACATATGAAGATAAAAAAATGTTACACTCGATGGGTATGATTTCTGAAATAATACATGTCTGCCCAAAATACTGTATATTGTTTCGCAAAGAGAACAAATCACTTAAACAATTCCCAAAGTGTGGTTCTTCTCAATAGAAGAATGATGAATCCAATCCTACAAAAGTTGTATGGTACTTTTCTAATCCTTACATGGTTTAGGCATCTATATGGAAGTGAAGGAACATCAAGACAATTGTCCTGGCATGCAGATAAAAGAAATAAAGACGGGAAATTACGTCATCCGACCGACTCTCCTCAATGGAATTAAATTGATCATGAGTATCCAGAATTTGGAATAGAACCGAGAAACCTTCGTCTTGCGTTATCTACAGATGGAGTAAATCCTTTTGGTTTTGAAAACCGCACTCATAGTACATGGCTTGTTATGTTGGTAAATTATAAATTTCCACCCTGGTTATGCATGAAGAAAAAATCTATCATGTTATCTATGATTATATCCAGACCAAAACAACTAGGTAACGATATTGATGTTTATTTGTGTCCATTGATTGAGGATTTGATGTTATTGTGAGATTCAATTGTTATGTTGTATGATGCTTATAAAATTGAATAATTCAAGTTGAGAGTAATGTTGTATGGGAAAATAAATGATTTACATGCTTATGGAAACTTGTCAGGCTATAGTATTAAACGAACTCAAGGGTGTCCTATGTGCAAAGAAGATACATAATAAATTAGGTTGAAACATTCATCGAAATCTGTGTTTCTAGTACATCGTAGGTTTCTACCTCGTCGGCATAAGTACCGATCCTGGATGACACCATTCAATGGATGTTCAGAACAACGCGCAGCACCGTCTCCACTAATAGGTGATCAGACTTTTGATAAAGTAAAATACATGAACACTGTTTTTGGTAAACCATTTTTAAAAAACCATACGAAAATCGGTTGAAAAAAGAGATCAGTTTTTTTGAATTACCATACTTGAATTGTTTGTACATCAGACATTTTCTTGATGTGAAGCATGTGGAAAAAAATGTATGTGACTGTGTTATCGGAATATTTCTAAATGCCCCTGGAAAAACACAGGATGGAATTAAGGAATGTTTGGATATGGTTGACAGGGTAATACGAGAAGAGTTGGCTCCCGTGAATTGTGAAAATCAAATGTTTCTTCCTCTAGATGCTTATACTCTTTCTAGGGAGGAGAGATACCAGTTTTGCAACTTCTTCAATGATGTAAAGGTTCCAGAGGGGTATTTATCAAATATCAAGTACATTATGTCAAAGAATGATTTTATGTTAAATGGTTTAAAATCATATGAAAGCCACGTTTTGATGAAAGATCTAATACATATAGCTTTACATTGAATTTTTCCCAAGAATGTTCTTCATACATTAACCAAACATTGTTTATTTTTCAAAGCTATTTGTAGAAAATTTTTAGACCCATTTAAATTTTTGGATATGGAAAAAAGAAGTTGTCATCATATTATGTAATTTAAAAATGTTCTTCCTGCCGAAATTCTTTGATATGATGGTTCATTTGATGATTCACTTGGTGAGAGAGATTCGACTTTGTGGTCCTGTGCACTATAGTTGGATGTATCCTGTTGAATGGTATATGAAGATTTTAAAAAGGTATGTCAAAAATCAATGTCGGCTAGAGGGTTGTATAGTAAAGCGTTATATTGTTGAGGAATCCATTGAATTTTGTTCCGAATACCTATCTGATGTGGAAATCATTGGTCTCCCGGAAACGTATCTCACTGGACGCATTGAGGGTGAGGGAAATTCTAGAAGAGAGTTTGTAAAATCATCATTACATATCGGGAGTTGGACCACATTTATATTTTTCATAACAGTTGGGAGGTTCTCCATATATTGGAACTCACAAAAGAAATTATTATGTAGTTGAATGCATCAAGGGATAAAAAATGGTTATGAAATACATAAAATCGCCAGTTTATATGATGGTTTCCGGAAAATATTTTTATGCAGTTGGATGAAAATCCGAATTCAATTTCAGAACGACTTCGATGGTTAGCTGTTGTACCAAGTATGTATGTATTATTGTAATGTGGTTATGTAATTAATGGTTATACATTCTATACAAATGAACATGATGATGATAGTACCATGCAAAATAGAGGAGTTACACAAGTGGCTAAAGTGATGCATGTTTCTGGTAGTAAGGACAGAAATCCAATTTATACAAATATGTCATACTTTGGCATTATCAATCTAATATGGGAGTTGGATTATATGACATTCCAATTTCCTATTTTTCAATGAAAATGGGTTGATAACAATAGTGGTGTTAAACTAGATGAATGGAGATTTGTGAAAGTTGATTTTAGTAAAGAAGTGTACAAAGATGAATAGTTTATAATGGCATCACAAGTAGTACATGTTTTTTATGTTTCAAATCCCACAACACGAAAGTGGTCGATTGTTCTTTTAGCATCCAAAAATACTAAAGAATATGATGAAAATTTAGTTGAGGATGATCCTTTCAGTGGTACGTTGCAATAATTTCAGAGTCGTCCCAATGTAGATGATGTTTTTTATGTTAGAGGTGACCACAATGGAGGGATTTGGATAATCGATAGAGGTGTCAAACCCCTTCAGCCTTTGAAAAAAAGAAAGAGAGTTCAATAAATAGGTTATATTTTATTTGTAATATAGATATTGTTATCTCATGTTATTATCTTATCATTACTGAATTTATGTAATCTAAATTAACTTTTCAACCACTTTTGCAGATAATGACTTTGGCACATTTTGGTGCTCCTAACCTTGAGGCTGAACAAATCTCTCAAGCTGTTGTTGCGGCTGATGCGGCTGCTTATACACCTCTTTCTTATACTGTTGCTCCTACTGATCCTAATGCACATTCTTTGTGATGTGTACAAGTCATCCCCACCTCAATCCAAGGCACGATGTTGTTGGTACCACTCAAAGGGTCTATCTTCTATTTAAATGGACATATTTTTAAGTGAAAACAACAACTGACCTACGGGAATCTGACCAAACACATTCGGATTATATTGATCCTTTAGGAGAATGATACACAGGTCCTTTGAGACATGAAAGAGTCATCCCTGCCTCAATCCGAGGCACGATGTGTCCAGTACCATGCAAAGGGTCTCTCTTTTGTTTAAAGTAGACACAATTTTAAGTGAAAACAAAAACTGACTTACGGAAATCTGAACAACCACATTTGGATTGTATTTATCCTTTAAGAGAACGATCCCTGGGTGCGTTGGGGACATGTATGAGTAATCCCCACCTAAATCCGAGGAATGGTGTGTCCGGTACCACTCAATGGGTCTCTCTTCAGTTTAAAATGGACAAATTTTTAAGTAAAAACAACAACTGACCAACAAAAATTTAACCAAACGCATTCGGTTTGTCTTGGTCTTTTAGGATAATTATCCAAGGGTCATTTTTGATGTGTAAGAGTCATCATTTCTTCAATACGAGGCACGGTGTGGCCGGTACCACTCAAATGGTATCTCTTTTGTTTAAAATGGACCAATATTTAAGTGAAAACAACAACTGACCTACAAAAATCCAACCAAACACATTCATATTGTCTTGATATTTTTGTAGAAATATCCACAAGTCCTTTGTGATGTGAAAGAGTCATCCCTGCCTCAATCCGAGGCACAGTGTGGCTGGTACCACTCAAAGGGTCTCACTTTTTTTTAATGGACAAATTTTTAAGTGAAAACAAAAACTGACCTATAAAAATTTGACCAAATGCATTTGGATTTTATTGATAATTTTGGAGAATGATGCAAGGGTCATTTGTGATGTGTATGATTCATCCACGCCTCAATCCGAGTCACGGTGTGGCTGGTACCACTCAAAGGGTCTCTCTTCTGTTTAAAATGGACAAATTTTTAACTGAAAATAACAACTAACCTATGGAAATCTGACCAAATGCATTCAGATTGTATTGATATTTTAGGAGAACGATCCAAGGGTCCCTTTTGATGTGTACGAGTAATTCCTGCCTCAATCTGAGGTATGGTGTGGCTGGTACTACTCAAAGGGTCTCTCTTTTGTTTCAAGTGGACAATTTTTTAAGTGAAAACAATAACTGACCTACAAAAATATGACAAAACGCATTTGGATTGTCTTGATCCTTTAATAGAATGATACACGGGTGTGTTGAGGAAGTGTACGAGTCAAACCCTCCTCAATCCGAGGGACGGTGTAGCTAGTACCACTCAAAGGGTCTCTTTTTTTTTTAAATGGACAAATTTTTAAGTGAAAACAACAACTGATCTACGGAAATACAACCAAATGCAATCGGATTGTCTTTATCTTTGATGAGAACAATCTAAAAGTTAATTGGGTATGTTTAAAAGTAATCCCCACCTCAATCTGAGGCACCGTGTGTCTGGTACAACTCAAAGGGTCTCTCTTTTGTTTAAAATGGACAAATGTTTAAGTGAAAACAACAACTGACCTACGTAAATTTGGCCAACGCATTCTGATTGGATTTATCTTTTAGGATAATTATTCATGGGTCCCTTGTGACGTGTAAGAGTCATCCCCACCTTAATCCTAGGAATGGTGTGGCCGGTACCACTCAAAGGGACACTTTTTTGTTTAAAATGGACAAATTTTTTAGTGAAAACAAAAACTGACCTACTGAAGTATGACCAAACGCATTCAGAATATATTGATCCATTTAAGAGAATGATCCACCATTCCTTTTTGACGTGAAAGAGTTATTCCCGCCTCAATCTGTGGCATGGTGTGGCCGGTACCACTCAAAGGGTCTCACTTCTCTTTAAAATAGACACAATTTTAATTGAAAACAACAACTGACCTATGTAAATCTAAAAAAATGAATTCATATTTTCTTGATAATTTATGATAATGTTCCACGGGGGCGTTTGGGATGTGTAAAATAAATCCCCGCTTTAATCCAAGGCACGGTGTGTCCGGTACCACTCAGAGGGTCTCTCTTCTGTTTAAAATGGACAAATTTTTAAGTGAAAACAACAACTGACCTACAGAAATTCAAACAAACTCACTCGGATTGTCTTGATCTTTTAGGAGAACTATCCACGGGTACTTTGTGATATGTAAGTGTAATACTCGCCTCAATCTAAGGCACAGTTTGGCCGATACCACTCAAATGGTCTCTCTTTTGTTTAAAATGGACAAATTTTTATGTGAAAACAACAACTGACCTACGGAAATCCAACCAAATGCATACGGATTGTCTTGATCATTTAGGAAGTTTATCCAAGAGTCCTTTTTGATGTGAAAGAGTCATCCCTACCTCAATCCAAGGCATGTTGTGTCTGGTACCACTCAAAGGGTCTCACTTTTTTATAAAATGGAAAAACAATTTAAGTGAAAACAACAACTCACCTACGAAAATCTGACCAAATGCATTCAGATTGTGTTGATCCTTTATGAGAACGATCCAATGATCCTTTTTCACCTGAAAGAGTCATCCCCGCCTCAATCCAAGGCACGGTGTGGCCGGTACCACTAAAAGGGTCCCTTTTTTGTTTAAAATGGACAAGATTTTAAGTGAAAACAACAACTAACCTAAGGAAATATGACCAAATGAATTTGGATTATATTGCTCCTTTAGGATAACAATACGAGGGTCCTTCGGAATGTTTATGAGTCATCCCCGCCTCAATTCGGGGCATGGTGTGGCCAGTTCCCCTCAAAGGGTCTCTCTTGTGTTTAAATTGGACAACTTTTTATGTGAAAACAACAACTGACCAACCGAAATATGACCAAACGCATTCAGATTGTATTGATACTTTAGAAGAACGATCCACTAATCCTTTATGATGTGAACGAGTAATCCCTTCCTCAATCCGAGGGACAGTTTGGCTAGTACCACTTAAAGGGTCTCTCTTTTGTTTAAAGTGGACAAAATTTTAAGTGAAAACAAAAACTGACCTACGGAAATCCAACCAAACGCATTCAGATTGTATTGATCCTTTTAGATAACGATACAAGGATTATTTGGTGATGTGGATGAGTAATCCTTGCCTCAATCTGAGGCACGGTGTGGTCGGTACCACTCAAAGGGTCTCTCTTCTGTTTAAAATGGAAAAAAGTTTAAGTGAAAACAACAACTGACCTATGAAAATTCGACCAAATACATTCGAGTTGTATTGATCATTTATGATAATGATACAAAGGTCCTTTATGACATGTAGGAGTCATCTTGCCTAAATAAGAGGCACGGTGTGGCCGGTACCACTCAAAGGGTCTCACTTTTTTTTAAAATGGAGAAATTTTTAAGTGAAAACAACAACTGACCTACGAAAATTTGACCAAACGCATTTGGACTATCTTGATATTTTAGGAGAATGATACACAGGTCCCTTGTGACATTTAAGAGTCATCCATTCCTCAATCTGAGGCACGGTGTTTCCAGAACCACTCAAAGGGTCTCTCTTTTGTTTAAATTGGACACAATTTTAAGTGAAGACAACAACTGACCTACGGAAATCCGACCAAACCCATTCAGATTGCCTTGATCCTTTATAAGAATGATCCATGGGTACTTTTAGACATTTAAGAGTCAACCCCACCAACCCCTTGGACACCAACCCACCCCCTGGACACCCCCACCCCTCTGGACACCCCCACCCCCTAGAAATCCCCCTCAACCCCCTGGACACCCCCACCCCATGGACACACCCATGGACAACCCAACCCTCACCTCGGACAGCCCCCCCCCTCCGGACACCCCCTCACCCCTGGACAACCACAACCCCTGGAATACACCCCCACCCCTCCATTACAACACCCCACCACCTACATACCCCTAACCCCCCTGGACTGCCACCCCCCCTCCCAGACACCATCCCACCACCCTTCGACAACCCCACAAATCCCCTGGACCACCCAGAAACCCCCACCCCTAGAAATCCCCCCAACACCCTGGACACTAGCCCACCCCCATGGACACCCCATAGACACCCCCCCCCCCACCTGGGCACCCCCCTCCTTGGACACCACCCCACCCCCCTTGGACTGCCCTACCAACACCCTGGATCACCCATCCACCCCCATGGACACCCCCACCCTCTGGACACCTTGATCCCTCTGAAACCCCCCATCCCACCCTCCAGGACTCCACCCCACCCCCCTTGGACATCCCCACCATCCCCCTGGACCCCCCCCCCCCCCCGGACACCCCATCCACCCCTAGAAAGCCCCCCCCCCCATCACCCTGGACACCAGCCCACACCCTGTATAACCCCCCCTCACCTGGACACCCCCCTCATAGACAGCACCCCACCTCCTAGACACCGCCATCCCCCCGGGCACCCCCTACCCCCCCCTTGGACAGCCACCCGAAACCCCTGAACAACCTCCCCAACCCCAAATTTCTAAATAAAATTCTATATGTATTTAATTAACTTATAAATTATGTGTTAATGGTGTATGGGAATACTTGTTGTAATTATCTAATGACTTACGCGTTAATTTTGTATGGGTATACTTATTGAGATGCTAAATTATTTGCACGTGCTGTTTGGGTGTGCTGCTGCAGATTTTTTTTTTGCAGCAGACAGGGCATTTATCAGCGCTGTCCTTTACAATGCTTTTTTAGCGCTAATAAAGACTGTTTTGAGCAATGATAAAGCCTGTTTTTTAGTAGTGGTATTTCTAAAGAAACCCCAATATGTGTTCATTGTAATAGTGCAGAAATAACCAGACTTATTCCATATGTAACTACATACCATCTTGTCTTACTTGATGAACATTGGGGCTTTAAGAAGGATTAACACCTCTCATTATACCAATTTATATGTGGATGTTGAATAATTGGTCAAATAAAATAATGTTTGAGAAGTTAAATACTAATTATTTCTAGCAAATATTGTCTCCATCTAGAAAATAATGTACATATTAGGGTTTTCATCAATTCTAGAGACATTAATCAATATTTTACATGGGAAAACTAACCATTTCTGATCAGAAAACTCATCATCAATTCAACTACTGGATTCCAATAACATCTCATCAGGGAAGGGAATTCATGGTATAATAAGATAAAGATTTCCCCTTAACATGAATAATCCACTACCTTCAAAGTTCTCAAAGGGATATTTTTCTATCAGGTTGTTCCGTGTGGATTAATGAAAACTAGATCCACCTATCAATGGGACATTTATCACATCTCTATGTTATTCTTAGTATGAATATATGAATGATATATCGATGAACTAGTTGTCTAATCCCAATAGATATGTTACCATTATACAGATCTTAAATGTATTTAACAAGATGTGGAAGAACATTTTGAAGATGAATCCACTGAAATTCATTTTTAGTGTAACTACAAGGAAGTCGATTGGCTTTCTGGTATGCAAACATGGAATCGAGATTGAAAAAGAGAATACTAGTTCTATTTTTGCATGTCACCCCTAAACCTCAATGAACAAAGGGGACTCCAAGAGAACATTTTATAAATTTTGAGATTCATAGCCATGTTTTCTAAAAAAATCTCTCCCTTTCACTACCATTATGAAGAAGGGAATCGCTTACCAATCAGATGGGGGCTTCCAAAAAGAAATCAAAATTCTCGAGCAGTAATTACTTCCCCACAATTTATGATTCCACCAATGTAGGAAAAGAAACTCATCTTATATGTGGACATGATGGAATGCTCAATTGGAAGTCTTCTTGCATAGATGAATGGTTTGAGAATTGAGAATAGTCTCTATTAACATATAACAATAATGCTAGATAATGTGAATCATTACTCAGATGTTGAGTAGAATTTTCTCACACTCATATTTACTGTGTAGAAGATGAGGCATTACTTTAAGATGCGACCGTAAAGGGCTCCTCCCATCCTAGGTTTTCCTCTCGCCGCCGCCAGCTTCGTCGCTGCGGCTGGCGCGGCGTTTCCTTCTCATGCTCGGTGGGTTGGTGGTGGTTCTCTACTACAGGGATTCTTGGTCTTCTCTTAGGCTGTGGAGATGCTCTCCGGGCTTCTACAGTTGTCGGTCCAGATCCACAGGTGTAAGACCGGTTCTTGTTGACGACACACTCTTCGGAGCTCTCATGGTTCTGGTCTTGGCAGCTCGCTATGGTCATGTGGTGAGTTTTTTCACGTTTGGGGGCTGCGCTCATGAGCCAGTGGTTTGTGGGGTTCTTCATCTTCTTAGGTGAGCACATTAGGGTTTCGGGTGTCGGATGCGGTTGTTTTTGTCTGGTGGCGGCGGGATTTTATTTTCTTTGGTTTTTCTTTTCTTCTATTGTGTTGTGGTGAATCTCTCGGTGAGAGTGCTGTTGAGATGGAGCGATGCTGATGATTTGTTTCAGGAGTCATCTCCATGGATGATTGTTCTGTTGAGTTTTGTTTTCCGTTCGATATTGTGTTGTATTCTCTGCCATGGGGCGATGATGGTGACGGCAGACGCCGGTGAAGCTCACCGGTGATCCGGTGTTGGTAATGAGGCGAGGGAACACATAGGTAACTCCATGGATGATGTTTGTTTAACCCCCGGCGGTGCCATGGGGGGAAATGTGACGATGGACTCCGGCTACTCTCACCGGCAATCCGGTGATGTGGATATGGCTGAAGTACATGGCACATGGCGTGTCAGATCGGATGGAGGCTCAGCGCTTGAGGCGGTGCAGGCTCACGGCTCCAGGCGATAAAGCGATGGTTTGAAATTTGAAATTTAAAATTTCAGTTTGAATTGTGATTTGGTGTTGGGTTTCGACTATATGGGTACAAGCAACCCACAATCCGGCTTTCTATAAAATGAAAAAAAGTATTTCCCCCCCCCTATATTGATATAATCATATACATATTTTTTCACCCCAAGATAATTGGGAACCTGGCTTAGTGGGTGGTCATTCTTCAATAATATGACATCCAGTTCGTGTCACAAAAGGCGATCAAAGGGAAAGTCCTTTCTAATTTATTATGGAACACCCCACCCCCGAATGAAATCTAGTAGAGACCAAACTCCTTGATGAGGTGGTTTTTTACACCTATGAAACTCCTTAGACATGGGAGATGTATTTTTATCATGCCTTCCGATTTCCTATCGATAGAAGTATTGAAAATATAACTCTAAATTGGGTTTCCTCAGAGAAGTATTTATTTATCCTGAAAAATAATGTATTCCCTATTATTTCTCACTATCTAAAGGGTGAAAAAACAATGAGGAAGAATACTGGGCCCTCATCATTATATTATAAAGGGTCACATAGCTATATATAGCATATCTAAATATCAAATGGGAATCATTACTAGTGACAAAGTAGTTTAATAGAGAATATTCCATTAAAAAAGAATAATTGGTACCTCTCACTAGCTACACTAAGGGTAAAATGGAAGAATATCATTTTAATAAAACAATAAATCATGTTCTTTAATCACAGAATGATCCTAACTATGTATTGGATAATGCATCTATATTCCAAGATGATCCTAATTAGGAGGAAGAAATTTTACTTATCACAGATTAAAGAATGGTATTATAGATCTTCATTTGCAATATGGATGAAATATATTAGGTGAACACCACCCCTGAGGGTGATGGTATGATATCCACCCCTGGATGGATAGGTCCCAATCATTGGTTGTCGCACAAATGAGACTATCCGAATAGACCAAGTTGAAAAGAATCATATCTCGTGCCGTGTAGTGAACTTTAACTTGTGAGATGTTCCAAATTAGTAAAAAATACCTCTAAAAGTGAGGATTTGATGAATTATTCCCCATATTAATAGAATAAATTGATATTAATGTCATCATGGAAGAATTCAATTTTGGATCTCATGAATCTCATCTTTCAGGGACCGGGCTCTCTCACCAAATCATGAGGATGGGTTATTATTGGAAAAACATGATATAAGACTATGTGGAATTTACCAAGAAATGTGATTCATTCCTAATCCAAGAAAAAATATACCACAATCTCCCATAATTTCTATATATAAGTTATTATTCCTAGTTGTTTTCCATTTGATGAATTGATATTGTGTGTCCATATCCCCCAACCACTACTAAATAGTTGAAGTACATTTTTAGTGATACCGACATCTTCTCCCAATGTGTTGAGGAAATACACATCAAGGAAGTCAAGACATATAATATCATTAGTTGAATAATGTCCCATATTATCACTATGTTCAGGGTCCCTCACACAATATTGACAAACAAACCCAACTTCTACTCTATGGACTTGATGAAATTTTACCAATATTGCAACATTGAGTCCAATAACTAATCATGACATCATAGAGTGTAAAATGTAAAAATAGTTTCCTGTAATAAGACAATGTAAAATATACTCTAATTGATGGTAAATAATGAAAATTATTTGGGGCTAGATTATCTTTTCAAAGCATTATAGGCCAACGATACCACCACATGTGATACTATACAAGAAACTCCGTACTAATTTCTATGTGGAAAAAAGACAATATTTCCCATAAATTTTCATTTGAACTCACTTCGAATAATTTTTTTCACAACTCTTGAATGATGAGAAGTCAAAAAAGTGGATCTATGAGCTTGAAGGACTTGATAAGAATAGGTTGTGTACATTGAGAAAACAGAAATTGTATCACAATATGATCACATATGCCCTCAATACAAAGGTACACCTATATTAATTCCTCTATGGGAAACTCGTGTTGTCTCTAATAACCCAAATGATACTAGGGAAGAAGCCTTCAATGTTGGAACCCATGTAAGAAGGTCCTTCTATCATATATAATTTCTATCACAATTGAGTCTACTCATTGCACAAAATTGATGGGGAACATGTCACAACGCCCACCAATGCTATATTTTGTTGGAAATAACATTCACAGCTACCATGAAGTTCCATGTCATGGAAATACGACTTCAAAAGGAATAGTGTCTCTTATCCTAACCACGTGATATTAAATTGTATTCACTTGTTATGGTTGTATGAAAATAAACTACATAGAGGAACCCCAGTTGTATGACATTAAATAGTGAAATCAAGTTATAAACACATGAAAATAAACTATACGAAGCATGTCCTCACTAAAAGATGTTAACCTTCTTTAATACCCTAATGGTTCAACTTTATTCATATCATGAAAACCATGTCCTAGAGACAACAATTTAAATACATAACATCATATATCAAAAACACATGATGTTAAACTGTACGGAAAAGATCCTTCACATATGATGATAAAATGAATAGATGACATCCTCACCACATAGGTGTAAACTACATGGGAAATACCATCTAACTAATAAATCACCTCACATGATCTAGATCTATGTGAATAATGGATGAAATTTCCCTATCCCTATTAGAGAGTTAGCTCTATATAAGGAGTGAATCATTATAAGAACTAGGCTTCTATTGTTTTCTCCCAACATATTTTATGTAGTGACACCCAAAAATATATTTTTATGTCTAACTATAGTGTTAGTTACCTTCCACATTAGATGTACCTCATCCTCTCCACAAGATGGTAAAATACACAACTGATGTCCTTACCACATGGTATTAAATTGCATGGGTTTCTAGAACTTCCTCTAGAATGATTCTCATTCTAGGGAGATATACAAGGATATATCTATCCTATGACATGGATCAAACAATATTTCATAAAATATTCCCATGCACTATCCTTAATCACATCTCTGTGGTGATAGGAATCCTTGTGATTTTTATTGTTTCTCACACCGAGCGTTTCTCATATGAGACTAGGAATTTTTGTAAGGTTTTCCCCATAAAAAAGGAATATTGGCTCATGAATGGGTCATCATGGTAAAAAACGAGAGAACATAAAAGTCATACCATGTGTCCTCACCTCATGTAGTTAAACTACATGGTTGATGTATTTCACACAACATAAAACTACACCCTCATTTGGAACATTCTTGAGAAGGAAACTATTGTTGGTGTGGATATCATACCAGAAATCCATTCAAGAACTACATGTGAATTGTTTTGTGACATCAAATGACAAATAATAACACCCAAATCTCTAACTGTAGGTCTAATAAAAAAATTATTAGAAAAAATTCCTTTCTATGTGTATAGACCAGACATGCAAAGGATGATCTTATTTTAAAAACTACGTGTGGCTTCATCCCTATTATAGTAGGATACAAAGTGTTTCCTATATTCACATCCTTTGATCTAGCTGAAATACCCCTTTTGTATGTTATAAATCCCACTTCCTTTCCAGCTAACATTAGACTGCACAATTGTAGAGGAATTATGTGTGTCTTGATTCTTGACATCGCTGGATGTGTAGTGATGCCTAGACATCCAATACTAGCCATAATTACAAAAAATAAATATAAAGAATGCCAACCTATGCATATGGGGCAAAAGTAAATAGATTTTTTTTCCATTCAAGAACTATATGTGGATTTATTTCTCTCATCACATGATATGTAGTCATGTTGGGATCTCCTATCCCGAGAGTAGATATAAACTTCAATAAATGAAATTTAACCCCAACTACATAGGGGCTATGATATGCAATTAAATTTTTCTTATGTAGGAGTCAGATATATTCGAATTATTCTTGGGATTATAATATATCTTGCAAAAATTCTCAAATCAGTTATTATATCCTTACAAAATTTTTACAATACTATAATAAAAATTCCTTGGTTACATAATATTAAATCTATAGAACAAAATTTTCCTTAACATATGATTTTAAACATAAAAAAATTCCTTAACCAATGACGTTAAACATCATGGAATCATTTAATTCCCATGTATAATACATTAAACTATACATATCATCATCCATTATCATCCCCCATCAAATTATCGTAATACCATTACCCCATTCATCCAATGTAGAAGTTTCATCCATCATACTCTAAGAACCTCCATTCATTAATCACACTTCATTAATGAGCACATAATGTTTCCCAAAACCTTTCATGGCTTTTGTAATGAAAAAGTGATCTATCTTATTTACAATACAATCAATGCTTAAGAGACTAGACCAACCAACCAAAGAAATATTGGCTCTCTAATGTGGGAATTCTAATCCTCATGGGCTTGAATTCACTATGGTGGAACTCAGAACTTGAGGGTGTTATAGGTCATCCATGATTTGATTTTCCCATATCATTTCTCATTACATGAGATCCTCGATAAATGACCTAAAATATTTCCATCTTCCTCTTAGAAGGATATTGGAGTGCTCTTGACCATGTGTATCTTAATTGGTATCATGTGTATCACCCTCCATATTAGGTTCATGTGAATCACAACCTTAAATTTATTTCAATTTTCTCTTGTCACATGGCCATAAACTATGTCCAACAATCATCCAATGTGAAAGACCTTAAACTGCTAGTGAAAGGGAGACACAACTGGTCTGGATGAAAACCCACAAAGGGTGGCCCGATAAAAATTCATCCCTTCACTCACTTAACACTTATTTTTACAACTTTAGTTAAAAAATTAGTGTATGAATAAACAAGGAATAAATATCATAGGCTCTACACTATAGCCTTATTAAAATCCATGATATTCATACTGGACCCCCTGGTTCATTAAAATGTTAGAGTAATGATTTTTCAATTCTCATTTATGAAAGAATATGTTCTCTAAGCGGTAAAAAAAGTTTGAGGGTTATTGAAAACTTATTGAATATTACACTCTTCAAAAATAAAACATTAATAATTGGGTTCCTCATATCATTATAAACCTTCCCCAACCCTTGGGATATGATATATGGCTTCATGAGACCTAATTTTGACTATTCATGTATGCCAATGGCTATCGTATATGCACCTATGGTCATTAAAAATATGAGAAACATTTTAAAAATGAATTTATGGTACATGTAATCCCTGATATTACTACGGTTGAACTCAACACCTTAGTATGTTATGGGCCATTTTCTATAAGAATTTCACATATCTTTTCTTGAACCATGAACTTCAAACAATGATTTAGAAGCCATATACCATAATATCGATGTGGAATTAACATACTCAAAATTACATCACCATGGTTTATTCCCATTTTCAGAGAAAGAATGCAACACTCAATTCCCAAATATTTTAGAGCCCATACCCTATTATTCTAGAGAAAATGGTTTAGGGATTGAGCTTCATAATTAAGAGATGAAATTCCCTAGGGAGAAATAACCATTCCTAAATAGATTTAATATATACACAACCTCATCATCAAGATGTTTGAGTCTTCATGAAAATTTTATGTCCCCTGAAAAGGAGTGGAGATCAAGTTTTATTGGCCATGGTATTGATGCATAAAATGTTTGACCTACCATCTAAAATAATCTCCTTATTATAGGAATGGAACTCCAAAAAATTTGAGCCCTGAAACACCATGGTAGAACCTAACACCTCAATGTGTTATGGGTCATCCCCAGTGTGTCTGCCTCATCTCATATTCATCGATTCAATATTTTGGGAAATGAATTACACCACCCATATTCTAACTATCTAGGGGGGCCTTGATTCCCTAGTATTTCACCCTCAAAAAATATTCCCCCAATGAATGTTCCACGAACCTTCATAAAATAGTGAATAATCCTCCATTTGAGAATTCTTCTAATTATTAAGGGCATGAAATACCAAGAAAAGGCATCCCCTCCTTTTAGGAAGGGAGATCTAATCCTCACAGGCCTTGGAAACACCATGACCGAACACAACATCCAATCTTTTTTTGGTCCATTCTTAGAATATCTACACAATATTCCACGCACATTGATCAATACATGGATGTAATGCATTAAAATACTTGGAATCCTATGTTATGAAATCAATGACCCTAAACTATAAATATATAAGGTCTGAAATAAAAGACCATAAACTAAAACAATATAATTTTTGGTAGAAAAGACCAAAAAATATTGTGATATATGGTCAGAGATAAAATACCATAAACTACATTGATAGATGATATGAGTTAAAATACACTTAACTACATTGATAGATGCTCCAAGCTAAATGACCCTAAACTATATCACATTTTATTTAGTCTGGAATAATGGAATATCATGTAAACATTTCAATATAGACTAGAAAAAATTCCAAATATTCTCCCAAAGCCTATCTATTGTGAAAAAAATATATAACACTCTCCCTCCAGTAAATATATTCTAAATAGTTGTAGTTTTTAAAAATAGGGAATCTCAATACAACTCAAACAAATATATAAATGAGGAACCTCAAGATTTTCTAGAAATCATGATCACTTCTCGAGAAGAATAATTTATAATATGAATATTTAGATCTAGAAGTTTAGGTTTACAAGTTATTATGAAATGGTTTGGTATCATTGGTGATTCATATAAAATTTGATCAGTGAACTGTCATGCACATCATAAATGAAAGAAAACAAGACAAAAATATGAATGGTTCAATAAATCCATTCATTAATAGCATAAAATAAGATGAATCTCAATATTTTGGAGTCTCTATAAGAATATCATAAAAAATATATTGCATGTCAATGATTGAATTAAAATAATATTTGATCAGCTGAGCAATCCATGTTTGAAGGATTCTATAAGGAGGCATCAATTGAATGTAAAAGTTCCATTATTTGCACCTATTTTTCATATTCCTCAAAATGGAGTGTCTCGAATAATGTATTCATCCCCTCAACATTATTTTGAGTGGTTTACAAAGATAACTATGACATAGAGAGGTAAGGCCTTAGAGATATATTACATTCTCATACCTCCATATATTCAAAGTTTGGGTATCCATATGGGCTTGAAAATTAGAAATAAACTAGAGACTCTTCTCTAAAGACTCCAAGGAATCCGTCATCTGTTTGGAAAGGAGAGCCTCATCAGTAAGCTCACCTGAGCTGCTCTTTTTAGAGGATAAATATATCTGAGTTAGGATAATATTTCTTATGATTTAATAAAGTGGTTGGTGATAAATTCCATTCAAACCCAATTCATAATATAGAAGATCAATTCATTTCCCTTTTTGATGAACTATTTCCAATTGAGTATCAATGAACATGATGTGAATCTATTGCCATTTTAGTTTATGACATGTATGAAATTCTGTTATTGATGTGATGGTCACACCAAAAGGAAGAAAAATTTGCTAAGCTATCAAGTAAAAAATATACAAGGATCCATATATCCTCCCCTCAACATAAAAATTACCTGTTTCTTGTACCAGAGGACTTATTTCTCAACAAATTCTATCATTCAATTGGGATAATCGTTACCAGCATCAGCAAAATTCATCAAAGTCTCACTCTTTTCCTGAATTAACGTAAAAGATACTACAGATATAGGGTCCAATGAGGAAAATGGATTTTCCACATGATGATCCAATGATCTTAGCACACCACCTGGGTAGGCTAATACTGAATCATTGGCATAATCATTAGAAAGAAATGTATTAGTGTTAGAAGATGGAAGAATGATCTTATTATATATGTCTTTATACCCCAACATCATTTGGATCTAGAGGATGATCCTGGGGTACCTATATCCTCTCATTCCAACCAAAGGAAGAGGGGAGATCCTTTGGGTATAGCCAAACTAATGAAAAAACCAATAAGTTGTCTATGGATCATAAATTATCAACACATCTATCCTAGCTACAAGAGCCCTATCCAGATGGGAGATCCTGTATGACCTTTCTTTGAGAGATCCTCCCCATTATCAATGATTTTGCCATTCCATGTCAAATATGGGGTGAAATCAAACAAATCAAGTTAACTCAACACATTATTAACCTTGTTAGAGCCCAGTGACATGACCCCAACCTCAGATATGTTAATAAACATGGGATAAGATAAGGCCCCGAGGACCTTAGTGGAACTATAGTATACAATGTAATGGAAATTCTCCCCATATACATCCAAATAAAAAATGGAATGGACCATAGATCCAATATAGTATGCATCCCCACTTAATGTTTCCCAAGAGTTGGTAAAGGCGCGTAAGGGTTGGAACCACCAAATAAAGGCACTATCCCCGCACTAGCCACACTACCATCACCTGTGTATTGACATATATTCATAAAATCGTGTCTCTATAAGAGAAAAGAGACCCATTCATACGCATGGACATGAATCCCTCTAGACTAAGACATGGAGAGATCTCTATCTTCACTCTGTATCCCTATGATTTATTAACCCCATCTTACAAAATGGACCAATACAAACTAGCACTGTCATGAACCATCTAGGAAGGAAACCTATGGGGTGTAATAGTTGACCTAGCTCCTCTTTGATAAAGAAAAATGTTGATCCAATGTTATAATGAGATAACTATTAACATAGTAATATCCTCTCTTAACATTTCCATTATACTAATGAGAATGTACCACGCGAAGACTGATGTCTGTGAAGGGTCATCCCAGACATCTACGACAGGAAGGAATTCATCATACATCTCTCTAAGAGGGGGTATCCCACCAATCTATTAAATATCCCATAGGATGATTACTATCCCTCTAGGGGATAAATTAAATGATTTGGATCTAGGATATAAAAAACTAACCCTTTCTATGAGCAGGTCATGCTAGAAAAAAAAATGAATTGGGAAGTTCCAACTACTTCATAAAGATGAATTACATATCACTAGTTAGTATACTCTAAATAGATATTCCTGACCTATAATGGCCACTTCCCTTCATCATAAAAGTAACCACTAGGATAGATATCCCATTTTTATCCCCATCTTCCATTTTTCTAATTTAGAGAAGATATGAATATAATCGAATAGCTCTGATGGATGGTATGGTGATAGAAATCATAGCTATCAAGACCTAAGGTAGAGTTTTCCAACATATAAGATATCCCATGGGATTGAACTGTGATCATTCAACTATGCTTGACAATATTCATCCCAATATAGTCAAGAGAAGTTGACTCCTTTAAAGAAGAAGGATTTTAGTCTGAAGAATGAATGACAACATCATCCTGAAATAAAAACCCATATATAGGAAGTCATTGTGATAAGAGGTGATTTTGGAGATATAATTAAATAAGCTATTTTAGGACCCCATTATTAGAATTCATTTGATATCCAGGGTCATCATTATAGTTTCTAGCAATCATAGACCTTTCATTAGATAAAATATAGGAACTATGACCATAGACAGACTCTATATGAAAAAAGTAAGTATAGCTTGTCAGGAAAATAAAATTGAAATCATTTCGAAGTAAATACTTGAAATTTTAGCAGAATCATGCTCATTGCATGAATGAGTAGGTTATTCACAAATTCATATTGGATTCATGAATCACCTGGTTCATAAAGATCTCAAAGACCACATAAACCCACATAACATCAAGAAACCTCAGGAACCTCAAAATATCCATCATCACATAATCATGAAATGGAAACATAATACATAAGTAGTCAAAAATTATCATGCAATTGAGCCAAAAGATCTTGTGAAAACGTCAATGGTAGTCATTCATCCCTTCGAACGAATTTCATGAAATTAAAAATATTTATTTCATGGTTGGTTAGATAATATTCCTTGGAAAATGGATCTTGAAAAATAATTCTCATGGGAAGTACTCATGAATGGATTTCATGATTGGCTCTTGTGCAAGTGTCTCGGGATGGGGTTGTGCAACAGAGGTAGGGAAAAATATATTTGAGAAGTGAGGTGGCCAGTGAATGAAACAATTTCCACTCCAATATTTATAGGGAATTACACAAAACTCCCATCATAACCTGAAAGAACTAGAGTCCCCCAAGATATTTATTGGTGATAGGAATAATGTACCAGGTGGGAATTTACATTCCTCAGAGGTGAGCCCTTATCACGACAGACAACGCTCCTGAAGCATTGGGGGGGGGGGGTTATTTTTGATACATGGCAAATAAGAATTGAAAAATCACAAATAAAAAAAATACATGAGTATGGGTATTATGTTCCCTACCAAGAAAAATAAGAAGAATATGGTGAACATCATGCAGATCACACGAACTCCAAGAAGACATATGATTGTGATACATTTATAAGGTCACATGAAGGATCCATGCATGGTGAATAACATAAGGGAGATCCCATAGATGCCCTATGACTAGTCCTTATACTATTATGAACATGTCCTAGATAATCAGTGATCTTGTATTGTCTACCAGAAAACCACCCCTAGCCATAGATGTTTTCATGCACTAGGAACCTGACAATCCATCCAAAAATCCATGGAAATCGGGAGAAAAATATCTAATGGAAGGGATACTATTTCAGATATAAATTTCCCATGACACACCCATACATCTTGCGATACATCGAAAAATACATAGTGACATATTCACCTTGATTCGTAAGAGACCTATGGCATGTTACCCCTATCATATGAACTTTTAGGACATATCCAAGATGCCTTAAGCCCCTCCAATTGTCTATAGAAAATGGAATGGTTTTTTTAAACATACATCCAAAAATACATGAACCTTTTTTGGTAACACGACACGTCACCTATAGGGATAGTGATTATCTTGGACAATAGTAGAAACATATCGGAATATCACTATGCCTTCAAAAAATAAAAGAATGAAATAAAATGGGAAATATAGGGAGCAACATGTGGTCATAAATATCATGTGAAGAGCCCGTACACTCCAAAAGACCTCACAAAAGCCCTTTGGCATCATGGTATGATCTTGAGAAATACCACTAAAAAGATACCATTATCTCATGAAAGGTGTCAAATAATTTTCCTCAGATCAAGTGAAGGAATTTTACCAGGCATCCTGATGTCGTGAAAGTCCCTGTACATGTTGGCCTGACAATAGGAAAGTCCCTAAAAAGTTTGAATGATTTGTAATGATCCATTTAAATTTAAATAATCTAATTAATTTGGTATTTATGGAATAATATCATGGTCACTAAAAGTTATGAAATTCTACTTGAATGACCTATATAATAGGATCTCACAAAACACTGGTCATAAAATCTCTCCACTAACATGATTCTAGATTTTCATGATACACACAACAAAAAGTAGTGAATAATTAAGTGGACGAGGCCTATAAATTCCCCACCCCAATAGAAAAATATTTATTCCTCGTAACCTCACATCAGTGCACTCTATATTCCAATAGGTTTTCTAAGATCAATTGATCATGCGATTAGAAATTTTTTCTAGTAGGTAAAATATCGGTAACCAACTAAGAAAAACATAGGACAAGAAAAGATACGTTGTGTGATAACTCATAGATCATGTGTAGGAATTAAGGTAGATTATTGGAAGTACATCCCTTATAATTGATGATTCATGAAGGAAACAAACAAATTAACACTGAAAAAATATATGGAAGATGTGATAAAAGGTTGGAACAAGGACTAAATATTTGGTAGAATTATCTAGAAAACATATATGCTAATCCTCATGAGATTCACATGAGCCATCATAGTAATTAGACAACACCAAGTAATGTCTCTCAAATCACATAATTATCCTTTGGTATACTATTTGAATAATATGAAGTCATCTAGAAATGTCTTGAGAATGTCATATAGTGCGCTTCGATCATGCCACACAAGTCATACAAAAACCCGGAGGGATTTCCATCCACACATCACGATAAACTTTAGACATGCCTCTCAAATAATGTGGTGTCACTATTGTATAACAGTTAAGTATCATGATGGAATTAGGACATATCAATTTTATCTCGCGACAACCGTCGGACAAGACAACTAGATCTCGCGACACCCACTGGGCATGTCAACCAGAAATTACGGCGTCCATCGAACATATTAGTTGGGTTGCACTATGAAACCCATACAAGTCATCTGTAACATGAAGATACCTCTAGACATGTCACATTAAATCTCATGACACCCTCCAAGCATTTCATCAATATTTTTTGATGACACTAGGGTATGCCAACTGGATCTTGTGATGCCCTCCAGGCATGTCTACTGAGTTCATTGGATGGATTCCACGATTAACCAGCTAGGCCTTGTGATATCCTTTAGACAAGTTATACATGGTCATCCAATAACCTCCAGACATGCCATCCAGATCATTTGACATCCTTTCGACAAGTAAATTGGGTCATGCAATTGTCCTTATACATTTCATGCATATATTCTTAATCATGTCAAGAAGAAAATCAAGGAATGTCTTGTAGACAATCAACACATGTCATGTAGGAAAGAGGAAGAGCACAATATGGAATTCAAGGACATGATAACTTTATATATCCTAAATCTAAGGGAAACTTAGTGTGAAATCCCCAATCAATAAAATAATATTATGTTTTATCCATATAAGGGTAGCCTCAGTGTGTAGGCCCCAACATAATGAAATATGAAAGATCTGATTCCAACAATAACCTGGATATGTAGTACACCTTCTGTAGGTCTAATATCAATAACAAACCTACAACGGGATATCCTAGTGCATAAGTTCTACATCAATAACCAATGATACTGATTATTTTCCATCCCTTATTAATCACACTGATCATAGCTCATGTGGTCTTATGGAGTCACAATGATCATATCAATCATGTAATAATCCCCTATAAATATATGGTAAAATTCAGTGTGTAAACCATGATTAGTGGAATAATAAGATATGTATGACACATTAGGCCAACCTGATTGTTTAAGAATCAATATAATAGGCTATGATAACTATGATTCCTTCCATAACAAGGATATGTAGGATGAATTCCCAGATGTCTGAAATCAAATGGGAATCCACTTTGGTGTAAGCCCCTCCATGACTCTAACATTCCAACCTGCAAGACCCAATATCTCCCATGGGATGATCATACTTACTTATCCAAAACAGACTAAGAAATCACTAAACTATGATGACTGTATTTCCATATACTACCAAGATATGTAGGACACCTTCCATAGGCCCGAACTCTATATTAATCATCAAATGGGATAACCTAGCATGTAATCCCTACCTATATATAAAAGGTGGCCGATTATTTTCTATCCATTTTTTCTCATAAGAAGCATAGCTCACATGGTATTAAAGAGTTTTTATGAGAAATCATGGGCATAATGAATCTATACCAGTTGGGGTAACCTCTATTTGTAATCCATGATAAGTGACATGATATAACCTCCAAACATACAAGGGTATCTACCTTGTGGAATGTCCCAAGGGATTGAATGAACTGTGATAGCATTGATTCATTACATAGTCATAATATTTAAGAAATATCCTTGAGAATAATGCTCAAATAATAGGTTCTCAAGTAACAACATATATATATATATCCTTTCCAAATGAAATTCAACTACATAGGTTTAATGAAATACACGGGGTTTGATTATTTTTTAAAAAAGGATATAAAGGACACCTCCGAAAGTCTCTATCCCATCCCCAAAATATTAACCACATCCCTAAATAGAAACAAAATATGGAGTGCCTAGTAATATGAATTCAAAAAATAAGCAGCTACCCATTAAATAATAATTGATGAAGAACCTAAAATGCATGCAGATGGATTCACCAACAAGACCCCATTCTCTATAAAAATTAAGAGACTTAAAATATAATAATTTTTATTAGTTAACAAGAAACATACCTCAATTAGGAATAGATTATAGAAAATATATAAAATATATAATAGATTTCCATAGTAAGAAAAAATTCCCCCCAAAAATGTGTGATGATCCCAAACTCTAATCCCCTCGACCAATGTGAGTTTCTATGCATTATTGGGTCTAAAACCCTAACTAACCGTCTACCTTTAGATAGCAGGTCCATACCTTGTTATGGATGTGGGAACCATTGGGAGTTTCTAGGAAAGGTTAAAAAATGTTTAGCCTGATGTGAATGATTCAATATAATATTAAACCCCCCACAATTATACCCTTCAACCAAATTCATCCTCACATTTCAAAGGAAATAATGGTTTGTGATTGGTTTGACTGTGGAATTTCTATTTTGATACCATCCTCCATTTTCAATTGGATTGTTTATGGTTAAATTTATTGATTTGGGAATGTATTCACATTTTGTATGAGATTTTTTCTATATGAATGTTTATGTTTATTTGAAGAATGAATTGGACTTAGTAAGTGATAGGCGGGGCCCACTATATACCCTTAATGCATGAGTAGGTCTCATGAGAAAAATCATATTGGGTTTTGGCCAAGGAATTACCCATTTGTTTTTAGCTATCATTGAACAATAACTTGATGGTGTGTTTAGATGTCTTGTATGAGGCCTCAATGGTATGTTTCAGATGTCACACGTTATTAATTCACTCAATATGACATTAGTTTTTAATATTCCACGTGATTATAGAAATAGCCTAATATCCAAGGTTATGTTTCATTATCATGTGGTTATTTATTTGGAATTATCTTATCATCTTGTATTCAACCATATCATGCTCATGTTATTAATTAAATTTCATGTATTTAAATTATTGACCTTAAAATATAATTTATTACTTATTTATTCTTAGATTTTATTGTACGCTTACCCTTAATGAGCTTTTGAACTCACCCCTTTATTATGATTCATTTTTCACCAGGATGCGAGGAAGAGTTTTGGGATTGATATGTAGGGATACAAAAATAGGAATAATGTATTTTTGAGGAATATTATATTTATATTTTATTTTTTATAATTTAATGTGAATTTAATGTATGTATCCAGTTTACTAAGAAAAATATTCTATTTGGTCCTTTGGGATGCGATTATTTGTATCATCTACCAATGTAATAAAGTAAACACCATCTCTGAGATTCTAAATTCTAGTTCTTTACAATTGGTATTATAGAATGTTTAGTATAAAAATTGGGGAATCAATTTAGGAAACTTTTTGTTGAGGAAGAAACCCGATGAAAAAATTGAGAAATATATCCAAATAAAGTAAGAACATGAGTTAGATATTAGTTATACAAAATTTTTAAATTTACGTTATGTGTATCACTAGATATATGATGAAACATTATGTTTCATAATGATAAGATCTAACATAGTGTTTGGTTTTTTAGAAATAGTTATTAACATAAGGAAATGAAATTTCAATAATTCACAAAACCAAAATTGTATTAATAATTGTTTCATTGATGGGTTTAACCCAATATTTCAAAGGGAACTAGTCTCTAGAACATTCTCATCATATAAGGATATAGAATCATGTGTTAAAAATTCAGGAAAATAATTCTATAAGTATTGTGAATTTGAAGGGAACTAAGAGTAGATGATGATGACAAAGAAAAGGATAGATAAAGGGAAGAATGGAAATAAGAATTTATGAATATGTGATACTTTTGGAGTAAAACACCTTAGAACGTTCGTAAAAAGATAATTAGATTTATTTAATGTGTGCAGGAAAGAATCCACTATGAATATGATTCCGTGGGCAATAAATAATTTTCCTATGCGCAATTGTTCTACTTCAAGGATATTGGGTACTGTAAAAATAAATTTCCCATGGATGAAGGGAATGTACATTAGAGGAAGAAAAGGGATCAAAGACAGTTTTATGTTATTGATACAGCTAAAGTGGAATGATTATTGTACCAATGTATTGGATCCAAGAAATATGTTGTAAAATAATATTTGACAGACTTATTATAATAATAATGAAATGTATAAGTATTTTACTATAATACTATTTAATTAAGGATTTAGAGGTATGTGATGAATACTATAAGTACTGAAGGTAAATGATTCTATGAAAAGTTGTTATTTAAAAAAACATCCTTTAGGGAAGATAACATTTATATGTGCTTGATGTTGTGATAATAATGATAACAATTTGTTTATTGGACATTATTGTTGACCACGTGCGTGGTTAGTGATTTCAATTTTTATGTTATTTTTCGTGGATTAATTTTATTTTTTTATTTAAAGAATATCATTAATACCAAAAGATTTTATTTTTGGAATCATGCATGTTTTTATTAACATTTAAAGGATACTAAGATATTCAAATACTTGATATGTGATAATATGAGATATATTATATTGTTTCGAGAATATCTATTATTAAATTGATTTTTTAAATTTACTAAACAACCATCAAAATTGTTTTTCTATGAGTTTGGACATACATATTTTGGATGAGTATTAAGATTAACTACTTATGAAACAAATTATGTTTATAATTGGTACTACTTTTTTTATAACATGTTCTAACCATTTTGGATACAGGAAAAATTTACAGGTGAAAGGAATGACTTGTAGATCTTAAGATTCATTAAAGTGTTTGAGGCATGAAAAATTCATCCGGAATATCTATTTCCAGGAGCAAGTGATGAAGTGAAAATAGATCAAATCACATTCAATAGACGAGATTATACTTATGACATATAAAAAAATCATGTATATTTATTATCCCATGTACTTATCAGGATAGTAACATAATCCCTCATGTCTATAAAATGGATTTTAGAAGAAAAACCTTATCAATTTACTTTTTCTATATAGAAATAAATGGTCTTTTAAGCAACTACAAATTTATGATTTTGTGATGGTTAAATTTCTGATGGGCATGTTACCAATCACTCATCCTCAAAAATTAATATTTAGGTTACTCTTACATGTTTATATTTTCACTTTCCACTAATTTTATCATATTTGAATGCCTAATTTTGTGTTTACCTTCACATTTACCTTTCCCTCTTATTCATAGGATGTTTTGTTAACACTTTTTACGATGTTGTTTTCACAAAAAATAATTCTCAAGTATCAACCTATGATATTTGATGTGCAGTTTCAAATTGTGAGGATGAAATTTATTTATGTTGAATGAATGTAACACCCAAAGATTTTGGGGTATAAATATTTTTGAATTTAACTTCTTCGATAGCTTATATTTCACATACCACCTAACTTGAGCACACACAAAAATATATTGTAGTGATTTTTATAACCAAGCCATTAAATTTGTGGGAATGAAGTGTATTAACCACACTATTATATAAAAAACTTTCCCAATAATTATTAATGTATTCATTAATTCTTTGTAAAAAAAGAACATAATTTTTTGTAAAATCATTTTATTCTTTAAAAACATGTTTTCTTCAATGCATGGTTTTCTTGAATTTTAGTAGTAAATATTAGAATAAATTTCTAGAAATTATATAAATTTTATTTTATGAAACTGATATAATTTTTAAAATCCACATATTCAAAATAAATTTGGGTGAATTGTTGGGAATTCTATGGCAATATTTACTATTCAGGGAATAATGTAAAATACAAAATTTTATAAATTTATAAATTTATTTATATTAAAATAATATTTATGATTTGATTTTTATCTCAATTTAACATAGGTAGTGTTAATTTGTATATATTATAATTTATTTCATTGGAATCATCATGATATCTTACTTTTGTATAAGTATATTTTGGGGCTTAAAAATTTATTTTAAAATTGGTTTATGTAGAGTTTTACATGATTAATTTTGATTCCAATTTCAAAACTTTTATGTTTTTAATTATGAAAAATGGACGCCATGTTTTCATTCATAAGGTTTAAATTCAGTATGTTAGGAACTTTTATTTTTGACCAATATGAACAATTACCCCAATAACTTTCATTACCATGGTAAAGGGTATATTATGTAAAAATGGTTAAAAATAAAATGATAAGGAAAATAAAATTACAACAAAACACGTGCCAAATTTATTATATAAGTAATTTTCTTCTATAATAAATACATTTTCCAATATATCACAATTTATTTTAATTTCAATGTGATTTCACTGTTATAACATTTGTTTGAAGAAAAGTTAAATATGTGACAATCATAATTTTTATAACTAGTACATTTTTAATATTTTATTATCGATTGAATATCTTCAAATATAAATTATATTTTTAAAATTAAATGATTTATATTTATGATAGTAAATTTTTTAATTTTTATTGAGGAAATAATTACCATAAATTATTACACAACACAAACATAAAAATTATTTAATTAATAAAAAAACTAAAACAAAAGATATTTAAATATAAAATAAATATAATTTTCAATAAATAATATCATACAAATATTTATGTATTACCTTTACATATTATGAATGTATTAAAATATTTGGTTTGATGTTATATTATGGTATTGATTTTATTAATTTTAATGTAATTATTAGTTCTTGAAATTGACATTTTCGATATTTTTTATTAAATGATATACAAATCTAAAAAAACATTAAATTCAGGATACATATCTAGATAATAATTATTATTTCATCCCTTATTCGTTTGTGGGTATTTTTTCATTTCATAGTAAATATGTTAACCACCAATGAGTAAAAATTCATGTTTTCATTGTGAGAGTTAAAGAGGGAAAATAATTGTTTATACCAAAATATAATGGTATAAATTTATCCAATACTTGTCTAAATTTTGATGGATGAGAAAATTTATAACCTGAATCATCTTATCATAAAAATCAATATGTTTGGATCAATTTAAAATTTAAAATTAATTTATTATAAACTAACATTTTATTAAATTCCTGTATTTACAGTCACATAAATTATATAAATGCACTAATATCTTTACTTATTACACGTCTTTGTTAAAATGAAACCACCGCACGTGCATACATATGACTTACCATCTCTATGTAGCATTGTAATTTATTTTTTATGGATGCTTTACATGGATGATTCTAAGGTTGGAAATAATATATATATATTATAATTATTGAATTATATTTATTCATGAAATTAATATATCATCCTATCCATTACCTTTTAAGCAATTTATAAATTACTTTTTGGATCTTGCATACGTATGTCTTACCGTCTCCATATAGAGATGTGATTTATTTTATATATACACCATTCAAGAATAATTATAAAAAATATATAAAGGAAAAATATGATATATATATATATATATATGAAAATAATATTATTCTAGAGATTATGTAACTATATCCTATTCACAAAAAATGGGACTTACATGACAAATCATGCAAAGGAAAATGAAGTAGTTAACTCCAGAATCATGGGTAATAACAAAATATTATTAACAAATTAGTGATAATATGATATAAGTGAATAATATGTGATATCATAAGTATTAAGACGGTTCTAGTAAAAATTAATAACATGATTTAAACCATTATACAAGAGGTTAAATCACATTCAACTAATGTAAATCTAATAGTTAGGGATTTCCAAACTGAATTTCCAGTTATGGGGTTAAACTTTATCTTCATTGACTATGTCATGTAAGATTATGTGTGTAATGATGTTTTATTATATTGGGTTTTAATTAATGTTTTTATGGGTATATATAGTTGATAACTATAATATATTCATTTATTAATTCTCACTTCAACGTTATGACCATTTTAAGGATTTTTTTACAATCTCATTCTAGTCAAGAATGTATATTCTTGAATATAAGTGGTAGGAAAATACATGAAACCTTACTAAGAAAACCTTCGATTTTCTTCTAATTTTTTATTAATTAACTCATTAATATATTATTACTTTTTTCACACTCTTTTTAATTGATTTTTTAGTAAATGTTTTTAATAAAATCCCACTTCATTTCTCTCGTCAGTCAAAAATATGTTTTCTTCCAAAACAGGGTTTTATAAAAAGGTTTTCAAAAATGTTTATATGTTATAAAAATGATTTTTTTAATTATTTTTCACACCATTTTAATCTTTATAAAATATTTTAAAAGGAATATTTATGTCTTTTGTAGAATAATGATCAATTAGCCCTTACCAAAAAATTTAAGGAAACTTTTTTTACATGTATGAAATGAACAAAATTTCAACCAATAAAGACCATTCAAACGTTTTCAGTATTTTTTAATATTATTAAAACAATATTTTTATAGAAAAATATTTTGATAATGTTTTATAATTATTTTTTGAAAGTCATTTTCAATGATAAGGATTTTCAAAATGATTTTCCAAATGAAAATAAAATTTACTCAAGAATTTTTTATGTTATTGTTATGGTATTTATATTTACAAATAACAAGAAACATTTATTCTTACTCTAATGAGAATTAATTGTATTGATACCATTGTTATTATTTTTAATGATAGTTTATGATCAGTTTGACTCTAAATGTGATATTTTGATACCATTCCCCATATTACTCTGGATGAGTTATGGTTATTTTTATTCATTAGAGAATGTATTCACATTTTTTATGACAGTTTTTAAATTCCAATGTTGATGTTTATATGAGGAATATATGGGACTTATTAAGTAATGAGAGAGGAACATAATAGCATTTAGATGCATTAGTAGATCTCATTAGACAAATCAGAATGGGTTTTGGCTGAGACCTTTCCCATTAATTTTTAGATGTCATGGAATAGGGCCTGGATAGTACAATCATATGTCATTGTTGTGGTGCTGAAGGTATGTTTCAGATGTCCCACATTATGAATTCCACCATTATCAAATTATTTATTGAAATTCGATGTGATTATTAAATTATTATAATATCAATGATAAAATTTCATTATAATATTATTAATTATATGGTTTTATTTAATCATTTTTTATTCAATATTATGGTCATGTTATTATTTAAATGGAATTTATACGAGTTATTTACCTTAAAATATTATTTGTGCCTTATTTATCTATATATTTTTCTATATTATCACCCTAACTCAGCATTTTTGTTCACACATTTATTATGATTCATTTTCCCTAATATACGAGGAACTGTTCTGTGATTCATACATATGGATAAACTATGCGGAAATAATAGGTTTCTTCAAGAAAATTCTTTTTGTATTTTAGGTTCTAAAATGTAATTTCAATTTAATGGATGTATCTAGTTTTTCAAGGATACTAAACTATTTAGTCTTTTAGGATATGATTTCTTATAGATTATTATAATGTAATATAGTAATCACTAACTATGGGATACTAGAGTTCAGTTATTTATAGACTCTTCTTATTTCATTAGGGTTGAATTTAAATATATCAAGTTCCCAAATTTCAGCGTGAATATACATGCATGATTGGACACATGATAATCCCATTTAATTCATCATAAAATTATTTAAAACATGTTTTCATGGATTCTAAATAATTAATAAGTAAATATAGGTAATGAAAACATTAATTACATCACTAATAAACCTGTAGAAAATTAAAATGTCATGTAATATGAAAAATAGTTCATGTTTCCATGTTTTAGAATATCCCATATAAAGTCACAAAAACACATAGGAAAATCCATTTAGGGAATTCACGGAGGGGATTAATATAGGTTATTTCACCACATAAGTGAATCCATTACCTATCTAAAAATTGACGTAGCCAAATCTTGAAAACTATTGACTTTTTAGCTTATAAAAATTCACTCATAGAAAATACCATAATGTAAGATCTTCTTATCTATAGCTAAATTATCTTTAGATAATTTCATTATCCTTCAATACAATCAACAATCCCATTAATCCTAATTCTATAGCAATGTTTTAATCCAAATAATAATAAAAACTAATTACAGAAAACAAAAAAACTAGATTGAAGACATGCAATGACTTCTAACCTAATTTAGAACATTATAAAGATCAATTTAGAATTTGAGATATTCTAATGAAATGAAGATATTTTTTTCAAAAATAACAGGAATAAATCATCTTTTTATTCATTGTTTATTATTATTGTTGAAATATATATTTTAGATGATCTTATAAAAAAAGATACATGATGAATAGTAAATTTGCAATGTGTAAGAATCAACTGTGAGAACTTTCTAGGTGGAATACTTGGATTCATGAATTGGATATGTTGGAAAATTAAAAATCATTAAAAATGATATTTTAGAATACCGGCCAACTTATTTTTCCATTGAACACTATATGAAACTTGTAGAATAAGTTATGGATAATCAAAATGTAAAATTTATATAAATTTTAAGAAAATAAATGTTATGATCTAGAAAATGTTAAATACGATTAATTAAAAAAACATTGAATTGGGTAACTTAAAATAAATAAATAAAATAAATATATTTAATTATCAAAAAATTATATGGTTCAATGTTCGACTAAAGATTTTCACCCTTTTTGATAATTATCGAAAATAACCCCCCCTTTTCAAAATTTAGAAAAAAATAAATATTTTACTCTCTTTGAAATGGTAAATTTTACCCCTCTTTTATTTTAAAAAAAAATTATATAGCATAATTATGAAGATAAAAATTGTGAAAAACATTTGAAAATAATATTATTTCAAAACATGTTTCAATGATCCTCATCAAACTGATAATAATGTTAAGAATTGTTTTTTATGAAAATCAATTATAAAGCCTTAATAAGATAGTATCTTATACAAAATATAAGTTTTTAATGTATGATAACATCATATAGTATGTTTTAAAAGTATTAAAATAGAAATATAATGCACCAATATATTCAAAAATTATGTAATAGTAATATGAAAAATAGATTCCAGATATGAAATATTGGAAAATCTCTTTACATAAACACACAAACCCCCTAAAGTAATTCCATATGAATGTAAATTTAAATATGCATCAGACAAGGTTTAAAAATGATTTTATATAAATTAGTAAAATGCTGTGTTTTTTTAAATATATATGAATTTAATTTTCTATTGAAATACATTCCAAGCTTATATTTCCTTTTTGGACATGATCTCTATGAATGTGAACTTAAATATCAATTGGTTTAGTCCTATAGTATTGTAAGGGATATTTTATAAAAATAAATTAATAATATTTTTTCGCAAAATATAGAATAATTATATAAAAACCAGAATCAATATTTGATTTTCTAATCCATAAATATTGAGATCAATATGATATGACAACTATATATTCTCATTTTGAATTTCAAGGATAACTTTTTTATTCATTGAAGACCATGAAACTAAATATTTATAAATAAAATGTTATATAACTTAATTTATTATTCAATTTATATTGAATCACCCAAAATTAGAATCAGAATAATTTTTAAAATGAAATAATGTTTTTAGAGTAAAATAAGCTGATATTAAAAACCCTTTAACAAATTTTTTGTTGACATATTTAATGTGACTTTAATTAGGGTAAATTTGATATCTAGAAGACATGAAAACAGAAAAAATTTAATCTTTCATAGAATTAGTTAAATATAATAAATATCAAATCATTCATCTATATGATTTACATCAACCGATTTAACATATTTTTATAAATCTATATTATAGGTTATACACATTGAATTATTTTAACTTTTGGATGAATATAAACCAAATAACCAAAAAATTCTTTATCATACCTATATTTATATAGATAATTATCATCACTTATTTGAGAAATTTTTAAACCATGTAAAAATTTCAGTTCCCCTATTATGTTCATATTAAATTTAGAAATCATCAATTACAAGATATGATATCATCAATATTAATTTAACCAATGAAAATATAATTACAATTTCTATTAATAATAAAATTTTGGTCAAAATTCACATTAAACTAATTATTTCTTAAAATAAATCTAGTTAACAATTTATACCATGTTTTAGTATCTTGTTTCAAACAATAGAAATCCTCTTATAGTTGAAAAAACATGATCCGAATGATTTTCATTTTTAGAATGAGGGGGATGTCTAAAATATACTATTAAAAATATAAAACCTTTTAGATTTTTTTTAAATCTATTAGTAATAATTTTAATCCGTGAAAAGTATTAAAATCCAATTATATCCTAATTTCAACTAACCTAGAAATAGGAGAAAGAGATTCTTCACAATCAATCTCTTCCTCCTGTGAGAGTCTCTATGCAACTAATCTATCGTTATTCATAACTATATTTCAAAATTAATATTGATTATTTCTAAAGATATAACTTGTTCCAATAATATGGGAATCATTTGATGTAACAAATGAAATCTTCAAACTATTACTTATAAAAATAATTAAATCTTCCCGAATACCTAATATCAAATTAGCATCACAAAAATCATCATCCATATTACTATGAACAAAATCATAAATAAAACCATGATAATAAAAAACATTGAAAATATTATACATTTTGAAATTTTGATTCAACATTACCAATCACGTCATATATGGTATGACCATTATGACTTTTCCTAGATTTTATATGCATAGATTATGAATAAAGAGAAAAATTATCCCCCTCAATATCTATAATGAACCAGGTATGTAGAGAATAAATTTTTTTCTTTTATATTAATATTTATTAATAAGATATTAATTTTATGATAAATGGTACGATTTTCCCAATAGCGTACTCCACACACAACAATGGGTTTCTATGAAGTCTCAAGTTGCACAGAACTTTGAGTTATAAAAAAATCATATGGGAATATTATTATTTCAAATAGTAGTTAACACATATCCTTTGTATTGGAGGGAATGAATTATATCAACTAAATTTAGAAAAATGGTTTACACATTCTTAGATAATGATTCACTATTTACCAAATTTTTTTATAATTGGAAATAAAAACCAATTGGATATAAAAGATGCATTTTTATAAAATCCAATTTAAATGAGAATAAATGGATTTATAAAATCATAACACACTTAATTGATTTTTCTTTAATGAAAAATATACATTATATATTCAATTTAATGTTTTTAAATCATTTTATATGTTTTCTAGATATGATATAAGAACAAATTTTATATCTTAGATAAAAAGAATTATTTTTATACAAATGTAAGTTTACCACCTATTGATGGTGAACCCCTTTTAAATATATTTTTGGTTACTTTTATATGTTATATTTGACAAATTAAGATTTTTCCTTAGTAGAGGTGCTTAAAAATATGCTTTGGAAATTTTTTTGTTATTTTCCTGATGAAGTTCATTTTAATGAATAGTGAAAATATTTCATTTTAATTCAAAATTGCATTTTAATCTAATTTATTAACATAGTTATATTATTATTTTAATTGGTTTAAAAGTTTAATTGTATTATTGTTTTTATAAATAAATTCAATTGTCGTCGTTGGAATTAATTTCAATTTTAAATTGGACATAAACACGTGTCAATCTTTTAATAGTTATTATTTTTTTAAAACACTCTTTTTTAGTTTTGACAACGATAATTAATTTTAAATTAATTTTACCCAATTATTTTTTTTGAATTTGAAAAAATAAATTATATATTTGGAATCATGAGGTCCAAATTTTGTAAAAAATTACGTTCAAATTGTTGTATATTATGAATAGTTACTATCGTAATTATTGTATTTACCATGGTTAAAGGTTAAATTTATTAAAAAAGATTACAAAAGAATATTACAACAATATTAAACTACCCTATCACGTGTCCTAATTCTATATTTTTAGTTATTTCCTACCATGGTAATACCTGGGTCTATTTTGGGACCCCATGGAGCCACTTTGATGTGGAAATGAAATTTGATAAGAATTAATTTAAAGTAAAGGAAAATATAACATAAACATGTATCTTTTAGTGAAAAATATATTATATGTTGTAATATTAGTTAGACTTAGACTAAAAAAATTAATTATAAATCAAAAAATATTTCTTAAATTATGTTATTATATTTATAAATTTTAGACCTCGAATAAATAAATTTTTTTATGACACAATGATGATGTTGTTAGAACCTTATTAATGAATTATTAAAATAAAAGTGATTATAAATATTAAAATAAATTTATTTGGAAACATTATAAGTCTTACAAGAGATTTATGGATTATTATGAATTGTTATATTTGAATAAATGAAGTTTTCTGGAAATAATCAAGTTGTTATAGATTTTTAAAAGTCATGATATGAATATTATAAAAGTTGACATAAATGGGGTTTTAAAACAAAAACTATTTTATCAAATGATATAATAATAATAAATATCTTAGATTAATTAAAATTACATAGATAAGGTTGAAAATGGATTTAATGAACCACTTGAGATTTGATAATAATTTTATAGTAACTATATTAACCATATAGTATGAATATATAAGAAGACAACGTAAGAGTTAAATTAGTTAACTAAGGGTTAAAGATATAAGGTAAGGATAAATTTGAGATCTATACTTGTCAAAATCCAATTGGTTGAGGGGTTTTTGACCCGAAATCATCGTATCTTTTATATAAATTACTTTGAGACCATTTTAAACTGAAAATATTTTTAAAATAAAATAATATTTCAATACCTTCCTAAAGTGCCCATCCCCCCTCTTATAAAAGGGAATAAACTCCACCAATTTTCTCACACCTCTAAATCCCCTTATATCATCCAAATTCTTCCCAAATAAGCTTCAAACATCCCTTGCATCCTCCTAGAATTCTTACCTTGGGAATAAGGAATTTTAAGAAAGCCTTGAGGCTCAAATCAAAAGAAGTTACCCAAATTAGAGGTAAAGTCTTCTCTCAAGTTCATTCCCTTTATTTTTCTTTCTACCCAACCAATGCTCTTATTATTCATTGATTACATAAAAAATAGTATCCCCAATATACTAGGTTGTTTTTATGAAAAGTATTCAAACTACTGTTACACAAAAATCTATTTAATGGATATGAACATATTGTTTCTTTGTATGGTGAACTACTGCCTCACAGAACAATGATTATTCGATTTTCCCTACCACCTCTCATGGTGGACATTATGATGGAAGTGTATTAAAATATCATATATATTATACATATATTGTATCTATGCTTCTGAATTTTTTCATTTATTTAATACCTTTATTCTTTCAATGATGTGTAAATACGGTAATTTCATTTGAGGAAGTGTGTACTACCACCACCTCAGGTGATATGACTCGTTCAAGCTATACATGGAACATATAAAAGATGAATTTATTAAACATATGAGACATAAATGACATAAATATAGAAATATTATTAAAATATTCATTATATAATTTGATTATTATTCTTTGAACATGACAAAGAAATGAAAGTAACATTCATTCGTACGTACGACCTACTGTCTCCCTAAACGGTGCATTTCATTTCTTATCTCTAAATGTTATGTACAATTATTAATACATATATATTTCTTGTATATGATATTTAAATCATTCATAATATTCTGGATATGATGTACTTTTTACTTCAAGGACAACATACATAAAAAAAAATCATTTTTTACTCATGTACCCAATATTGAGAAAATGAACGATATTAACATAAATAATTTTGTAAATTTTATAATGTGGTATAATTTGATATGAAAGAAATAATAAAATATAAAAATGTTCTCAATCAAGTAGAAATTAACTTATGTTTATTATTTATGTATAACATCGAACATACGTGACGAATCAGACTCAACTTAAGGGAACCATTCACCCTCATCTTTTAGTCAAAGAAATTTTTTAAGTTATATCTTTTAATATCCATTCTATTAACTTTGGATTTTATTTATATATCCTAATTTCTATAAATATTATTTCCAAATGATGAGGGACTATTTTCTCTCCCATAATTTTTTTTTCTGAAATTTAAAATGACGTTGTTAGGCTATTGAATTTTTGTATAGGAATTCCTATCAATCTCATTTCATTGAGGCAAATTTTTATAATATACAAAATTATATTCTATACATTATATAATAAAACCCTTTGTATTTTGATTTAATTCAAAGGGAATATTTTTTCAATAAATCATTTTACTGAACCGCAAAAGGAATGTTTTTAACATATGCGGCAACAATGACCTCTCCACCATTGTAACCGTTATTTGTTAGTTTCCTTCCTCTATATGCCTTGATGTTTTCAAAAGGAAATTAAACCCTCTTAATTCCTTTTTTGGGTGTTGTAATATTGAAAATGGGTTATGAAATGGATTTAAAATTTCAAAATCTTCGTCTGATTTCGTTTTATTGAAAATGAAATGTTATTAGTGAAATGTTGATATTTTCAATATTTTACTTGTTATGATTATATAATGGAACATTAAAATTTGATGGGTGGTTACGTGATAAACCAATGATGGGTGGTTATATGATAAACTAAATTATGGGTGGTTCTGTGATAAACCAATGACAGGTGGTTACGTTATAACCTCCGATGCATTGGGTATGGAAGTCGTCCATATAGCTATTCTATTTAGTGATATGTGTGGCAGTCAACTGTATGGTTATTCCATTTAAGAATATTTATGTACCAAGTTTCATTTATATTATATATATTGCTTTCCATGGAATTCAAGTAAATATATTGGTAACAAAAAGGGTAGGTAATGACATTATATTCAGTGATGTTTTTTGCTTCTTCTTAAAGATAGAATTTTTTTTAATTTATGATATCATATTCATGGTTTACATGTATTTTTGAAAGAATAATAGTTTTCCTTCATTATTTATTCCTTACTGATATTTTTATTCTCATAACAACTTTTGAAATGTTTTTCCCAAGAGTTAATGATGAATAGGGTCAAGGATGAGCTCAAGGAAAAGTCAATCTGTTTAAAACATGGAAGTAAACAAGTTACTTTTTAAAGAGTTTTGGTTTTATGAAAAATGGATAGTGAGTAGAAGTGTATACTTTAAATATTCATGTTATTATGTATATGTTATGACCTAATTCTCTAAATCTCTAAACCTGAAATGATCTTAAATACCAATTATTCACCTAATTCAATATTATGTAATGATTAAGGCTAGGGTCTTTAGTTGGTATCATATGTCGGTTTAGATAAATTTAGAGGTTAGGGTGATATTTAAGCATAAGTGAAATTTTTTATATAACAATAGTGGTTATAATTTTTGATAGAGTCATATTTATTTATATTAATTGAATTAGTTTAATATAACATGAATATGTATATCTTATTTTATACCCTCCTAATAAGATAATGTATGATCATTTTAATGATATAACCACATTTAACCTTTTGGTTTTAGTAAATGGATGGATCTAGAGGGGACCAAATTAACAATGGAAATGATGAACACTGTGATGGCTATTTGAATAAGAAACCAAATGAAATCAGAGCATTAATGAGAACTCTTGTGGTTATTCTTATCAACTATCTTGAGTCAATATTGAACACTCAAAAATTGGTGATCTTTTTATGGAATCATATATACGAGAAATGAATCCCTATGGAAGATCTTGTAATAATAATAGAGGTAAGTTTATTCAAAAACATACGTGTCAAGAATGTGAATAGAAACATCTAGGAAATGTCTCAAAGGAATGGGAAGATGTTTATGATTTGGTAATGATGTTCATAAAGAAATAATCTGCCATGGAAAAAAGTAAGCATTCATTTGACTCCATGGAAGCGAAAGAAGTTCTTTCTGAGGGATCAATTGAATGTTTTAAATGTGGTGGGCATTGTCATTCAGAAAATATATGTCCTACTAAAAGATTCGATAATGGGAAAAAATATATTTTTACTGGTACCTAATGACATTCCAATCGAAGATGAGGAAACAGAAAATGACCTATGAATGGTATGGATTATTTCGTAGCTGATGTTATGACATTATTGAATTATTTGGACATAATGCATGATTTTTCTTGTAGGAAATAATTTTAAAAGAATAATATGGAAAAAATGGATAAAAATCATGATTATTTTTCGATTATTAATATGTATAAAATTTAGGAATTGAAGAGTTTTTTTAGATATTTGGGTGATGAAATGTTTAATAGTATTAATGGTATTTTGTTGATAGGATTACTTTGGATGAATTTTCACATGTACGTGTAACACTGATGTTTTTTATGTGAAAATTCTATCTGATGAATAATTATCTTTTCTTTTGTGGATATATTTATAATGAAACATTTTAGTTTATATGATCCTTGATTTTGAGGAAATTAAGGGATATTTTTTTTGGGATGAAAATGAGAGGTATGAGATAAATTTGACGGTTAAAATTTGTTAAGGTAATTTTGAAGAATTTATATCTTTTTTTTGGAATGTTATAAAATTATATAGTCTTAGAAAAAGGAAATCCTAGAGGATGGGTGACAACCGATCACATCGGGAAGGGATGCAGGAATCGAACCCACAGCTGAAGGGCGGCAAGGGTGCATTGCCTACCACTATCCTACGTGAAGTACATGGTTATTTTGACTTATTATTTTTAGTTAAATGTTTTTATAGATCAAGAATAAGTTAAATTTTGAACTTATGTTTTATGAAATAGATACCTTTACTATAAGAAATTTATTTTGTGATTAAGAGATACATGCTATTTTAGAAGACGTTCGCTCTTTTGGGAACACTATATGCCAAAGGAAAATAGAATAATATGGGATTTTATTTCAGGATTAACGGTGGAATTATATTTCGGTTATATATTATTTTTATTGTGGAATTATATTGATTTTGGTTATCTATAGAAAAAATTAACCTATCTTGGAGAATATGTGATTAGGTTAATTACTTTTCATTATGAGACATTTAAACGAGACGATGTTATTTGGAGATAAATGTTAAGATTTATCATGGAATAGATTACGATCAAATTCTTCTGAGTTTTGGGTTGAATCTTATTTTCGATTATTTTATATAATTTTAAGGATAATTGTTTATTTAATGTTATTTTTGGTCCTTTTGGTATTGTTTGTTGAATTTTAGATATTAAATAATTATTCTTTTCAGGGGATTATCGAATCTTTTACTAACCATTTTTTGTTTTGGTTTATGTATATAGAAAGGGGAAATATATAGTTCATATTTTATGGAATATGTGATTCTATAGAAGTTGAATCTAGTGCTTTATGGGTGACTAAGTCATCTCTATTACTCTTCTTTTAGAGAAAATATTAGTTTGTGATTATGAAGTATTAAAAGATAAACTCTACTTGAAAATTAAGTATATTTCTTTATGTTATTTTTCAATATAAAAACTAAATTTTATAACATTATGAATAGTAAGTAAATAAAAAATAATTTTCTGTTCACTTTTCCTACTTGGTAATCCAATACCATTTAACCCATCACAAGATTACAGTTTTCTGTTAGTTAACTTTCTCCGGATCATGTTTTTATCAGTCCCCATTAGAACATGATGGGTTTTCTCTCTTACATATCCATATTTTCTGACACAGAATCATAAAATGCATTATCTCAGGTGACCTTTGTACTTTTCATTCATTATTTTAATGTGGTGGTTTTATTGACTCTTTTTCCAATGTGGGATTTTATTGAAATTATCGAGCCCAATTTAGAATTGTGAGGATGCAATTTCTAAAATGGGAGAAGCATATAACGACCTAGGTATTTATAGAATAAAACTTATTTTTCTATTAATTTTTATGAATAATATATTCATTTTAGATTAAAGGGGAAACTTTTTACAAAAGCCTACTCAACACACAACAAGGGGTTTCTTTGAAATCATACATTGCACACAACATTGAGTTTTTCTGAAAAATAATATAATATTAATATTATTTTAAATGATCATTAACACCTAGTTGTTTTTTTAAAGGAATGAATAAAATAAGATTAATTATGAAATATGGTCTACAAATGTTTAAATAATGATTCATTTTTACCCATTTTTCTATAAATTCAAATAATAACCAATTGGATAAAAAGGATGTGTTAAAAAACAATTTAAAAGTGAATAATTTTGATTATAAAATCATAACACTATTTATAGATTTTTATTTAATGAAAACTATATTTTATATATTAAATTTAATTTTCTAATTTTGTCATATATGGTTTCTATATATGATATAAGAACAAATTTGATTTTTTGGATAAAAGTAGTAATTTTCTAAAAATGCAGTTTTACCGCCTTTTGATGGCGAACAACTTTTAAATCTTGATTTTATCTCTTTTAAATTTTATATTTGACAAAATATAATTCTTCCTTTGAAGTGGGACATAAAAATTTACTTTGGATGAATTTTTTGTATTTTTCTGATAATGTTCATTTTTTTAACGAATAGTGAAATATACTGCATTTTAATTCAAAACAACCTTTTCATCTAGCTTATTTATATAGTAAAAATATTATTTTAATTGTTTTTTATTTTTAATTAGATTAAATTTGTATCATTTAATTCAATTATTCTCATTTTTTGTAATTTAAATTTTAAACTGGGAATAAACACATGTCAATCTTATAATAGTTATTACTTCTTAAAAACACGCTTTTTGGTTTTGACAACAAGAAATAAATTTAAATTAATTTCTGCCAATTCTATGTTTTTAATTTGGAAATATATATTCCATATTTTGAATCAGGAGGTAAAAATTATGTAAATAGGTACCTTTTATTTTTAGACATTATGAATAGCAACACTATTAATTGTTTTAATTGTCGTGGTTAAAGGGTAAATCTGGTAAATAAGGGTAAAAAATAATATTATAATAATATTAAACCACCATAACACGTGTCATAATCCTATATTGGGAGATATGTTTGACCATGAGAATCCTTGGGTAGATTTTTGGACCCCATTGAGCCGCTTGGATGTTAAAATGACATTTTATAATAATTAATTTAAAGTAATGAAAAATGTAACATAAACATGTATGCTTTAGTTAATTTTTTATACGGGGTTATATAAGTGTTATTTTAGACTATAAATACTAATTATAAGGATAAAAATATTTACTACATCATATAAATTTATTTATAATTTTTATACATCAAATATATAAATTTGTTTCTCACACTATGATGATGTAGTGATTACCTTATTAATGAATGATTTAAATAAATTATATTATAAATATTAAAATAAATTTATTTTGAAACTTTTATTGACATACACAAATTTTAATTATTATTATGACTTGTTTTAATTTGAATTAATGTTTTTCTTCTAATGAATCATGTTGTTAAGTATTTTTAAAAGTCATGATATGAATAGTATACAAATTGACCTAAATGAGTTTTTAAAACAAATAAAATTTTATTAAATGATATAATAGTCTTAAAAATCTATTATTTGGACAACTAAAATAGATAATGTTTAAAATTTCATTAATTAACCACATTAAGTTCCATTGGAATTTTATAGTAACTATATTAATCGTATTATGTGAATATACAAGAAGACATGGTAAGAGTTAAATTAGTTAACTAAGGGTCAAAGCTAAAAGAAAACGTTAAATTTGTATCCTAGACTTTTCTAAAACCTTTTGGTTGAGAGTTTTTCGACCCAAAAGAATCGTATCTTTGAAATAAATTACATTGGGACCATATGAAACCGAAAATATTTTTATAATAAAATAATATTTCAAAACCTTCCAAAAGAACCCCTCTCACCTCTTATAAAAGGTTATCGCGTTTACCAATTTACTCACACCTCTAAAGACCCTTGGATCATCAAAATTATCCCAAATAATTTCCCAAAATCCCTACCTTCCTCCGAGAAGCCTTAACTTGGTCAGAAGGAAATTCATGAAAGCCTTTAGGATCAAATCAAAATAAGTTACGAGATTTAGAGAAATGTCTCCTCTCAAGTTAATTCCTTTTATTTTACATCCCCACTCTCTATTCTCTTCTTATTATTTTATTACATAAAAAACCAGTATCCTCAATATACTAGTAATTTTTTATGAGATGTATTTGAACTAAACTTACACAATCCTCCATCTAGTGGATATGAACATACTGTTTATGTGTTCGATGAACTGATGCCTCATGAAATGATGAATGTTTGATTTTCCCCTACATCCTTTCATGGTGGCCATTATGATGGCACTGTATTTATATATGATATATATGATATTTATATTGTCTCTATGACTCTTTATTTTTTTCATTTTCAGCATACCTTTATTCTTTCCATGATGTGTAAATATAATAATTTCATTTGAGGAAGTGTGGACCACCTCCCCTCAAATGATATGACTCGTTCATGATATACATGGAATATATAAAGGATGGTTTTATTTAAACTATGAGACATAAATGACCTAAATATAATACAAGTATTATTATATACTTTTATATCATTTGATTATTATTATTTTAGTATGACAAATAAATGAAAGTTGCGGTCATGCGTATGTACGACCTACCATTTACATGAACGGTGCATTTCATTTCATATCACTAAATGTTATGGAATATTATAAATACTTATATAATAAATATTTATGATATTTAAATCATGATTAATATTCTGGCGGTGATTTACTTTTGACTACAAGGACAAATTACATCAAAACAGGTTAATTTTCTACATAAGTACCCAATATCGACAGAACGACCAATATTAAATTAAATAACTATGTAGTTTTTATAACATGGTAATAAGAGATATAAAATTAATAATAAAATTTAAAAAAAATCTTAATAAATTAGGAATTAACTAATGTTTGTTATTCAGGAAGGAAAAGGAATATACATGATGAATCAGACTCAAGTTAAGGGAATTATTCACCCTCATATTTTAGTCAAAGACTTCTTTTATGTCATTTCTTTTAATTTCAGTTTTATTATGTTGGTATATGTTCATATATATGGTTATATCTATAAATTTTATATCCAAGTTATGAGAGACCATTTCCTTCCCATCAACTCATTTTATGAATTTTAATGTGACGCAGTTAGGCTGTTGAATTTTCATAAGGGACATTGTCTCAATCTCTTTTCATTGAGGCATATTTTGATAATATTAACCTCCTTATTCTATAAATTATATTATAAAATCCGTTAAATTTTAATTTCATTCAAAACTAATATTTTTTCTACAAGTAGTTTTATTAAACAACAAAAGGAATGTTTTAATGTATGCGGTGACAATGACCTTTGCGACACCATAACCAATATATGATAGTTTCCATCCTCTATAAGACTTAATATTTTCAAAAGTAAAATAAATCATTTTATTACGTTTTTAGGTATTTTCTTATCAGAATGGTTTTTAAAATGGATTGGGTAATTCAATATCTTTAACTTATTTCTTGTTATTTCAAATTAAATTTTATTAGTGAAATGTTGATACTTGAAATCTTTTATGTGTTGTAATTATATAATGGTGCATGGAAATTTGACAAGTGGTTACATGAAATACCAATGATGGGTGGTTATGTGATAAACCTAATAAAAGGTGGTTCCGTGATAAACAAGGATGGGTGGTTTCATTCTATCCTCCAATGCATTGGGTATGGAAGTCAGCAGTATGGATAATACATTTAGTGATATATGAGGAAGTTGACAGTATGATTGTTCTATTTAAGTATGTTAATGTCTAATGTTACCTTTATATTCTCTATGTTTCTTTCTAAGGAATTTATAGTAATCTTTTGGTTTCAAAAACGGTAAGCATTGAGGTTATATATAGTGATGTTTTTCTCTACCTTTATTGGTAAAATGTATTACTTTATGACAAATTATTCGCGGTTTACATATTTTTTGGAAAGACTTTGATTTTTCCCTCTTTTTGTAAACCTTATTGAGATTTTTATGCTCATCCCATGTTCTAATTTTTTTTCACAGGACATAATGATTAATAGGGTAGAGGATGGGATCAAAGAAAATTCAAGTTGTTTAAAACATAGAACTAAACATTTTCTTTTTAAAGAGTTTTTTATAAAAAATGGGTAGTGAGTAGAAGTGTTCAATTGTAATATTCAAGTTATTATTTATAAATTATGAACTAATTCTCAAAATCTATAAAACATAAAAGATACTCAAAGTGAATTATTAACATAATTTAAGATAATGTACTATTTAAATATAGGGTCTTATAATATATGAATCTTTATCTTGGGGTCTTTCATCTTAAAAATCAATGTCTCCAAATTCATCATCAATATGATCAATATCATCATAATTTTTATTCAAATATTTTTATTCAAAATTTACATGAATTTATTCTTCAATAACTATATTATTTAATTATAAACTCTATATGCCTTCATTTCATTTGAATATCCAAAAAAATAATGTCATCATGTTTTAAATCAAATTTATCTAATCTATCCTTACTATTAAGAATAAAAAAATACACATTAATTGTCTAAAATAGTTAATTTTATGTTTTATTCCTTTTCAAAGTGCATAATGATTCTTTTTTAAAAAGGGACTTCATCTAATTCTATTTGTTACATGAAAATATGTAATCATAGCTCTTTCATTGAAACATTTAGGTAATTTAGACTCGGTTAACATAGTCCAATAAATTTCATGAAGTGTTCTATTTTTCAAATATTATACACAATTTTTTTCCTTTTAGGAGTTGAATATTTATTAAAATACCCATTATCATTTAAAAAATAGATAAATTCTAGATTCTTGAATTCACCACCATGATACTTTTAATTGACATAATTTAGTGTACTTTATTTTTTAAACTAATTTATAAAATCTAATAAATAGAGAAAAAATGTAATATTTAAGAGTAAGAAAGTAAAACCAAGTATATCTTGTAAAATAATTTATAATAACCAAAAAAGAACTTTTACCACCCAAAATAGATGTTTTAATAATAAAAAAATCTAAATGAATGAGATTATGATGGATTACAGTCTGCACTTATTTGACCTAATTAAAACTAATTTTTCATTGTTTAACTTTTATAAAAGTGTTACAAAAAAGGATTTATCCTCTTTCAGTTAAGGTAACTTTATAATGGTTTAGTTGTTAGAAATCATGTGATTCAACCTGAAATTTTCATATAGCAACTACCTATTCCACAAAATTTCATCAGATTGAATAACATGAAATTTTTTAATGTTTTGATATTTTAATTCAGAAAAAATATGTGAATATTATTATCTTTTATGTTTTCATAAAAAAATTATACAAAAAAAAATTATTTATCAATTTGATATTTATCAAAAATAATATTATCAAGATGCTGATAAATTATTATTAAATTATGTTCCAAACCATTAATAAATAACACTGTAGAAATAATAACAAAATTTGAAATTCCAATATCACTTAAAATTTTCCCATCCCTTTAAAAATTTCACCAAATTTTACATTACCTTCATCATATTTATTGAATGATAGAAAATTTAACATATCATAAGTCAGGTATCTTGATCATCCACAATACCAATAAAAAACATCCATTTTTTTCTCTAAATACTTATTTTCTAGAAAAAATTATTTAATAAATCTTTAGTCGCCATGAAATTTTTTGTCAAATGGTATGAGAATAAAAATTATTTGGAATCGAAAAATATTTCCAAAAGTTTTATATAGGAAATATGGAAGATAATTATTGATAAATAAAATCCATAGTATGTCCTAATGATTGAGGAAATATCAATGAACATTTATTGTAATAATATCCTTTCTTAAGTGATCTAAAACCTGTGTTCGTAGCTGTACATCCATTTTGACTCATAATTAAGAAATACTTAAACATTTTTGGTAAATAATTTTCCAAAACAAAATCCCTTCACTATTTGTTCATTTTTTATATGCTTTATTTTATAAATTCTTGGTATGCCCTAAACAAAAATGGACAGATTTGATTTTAAAATTTCAACTTTATTTACGATCTGTTTGTTCACCCTAAGAATGGAATTAATGCTCCTTATTTTAGATTAATGAAACATAAAAATAAAATCAGACTGTCCTTTAAATTTATCATTTTAATGACGTCAATTTTTCATATTTATTTTACAATTTCTAGATATGACTGATCATAATTTTTTTTGATCCTACACAAATTTCATTAGATTTTCCCTTTTATTACGAACATCCTTTTCCTGTCTCTTAAGGTTATTTTATAAAACATAAGAATTTTAATGTTATTCTCATGTATATCAACTTATTTATGAAATTCCAAAATAATGGGGGTTTTAGATCAAAATATATAAGATGAATAATATATTGGGTCACATACCTAATTTGATGAAGCCATTAATCAAAGTTTTACAATATCTTTTTTAGAACCATATTCATCAGTAGTACTAGAATCTTTAGCATTAATCAATTTTTCATCCATTTCCATATTTCATTTCTTCAATTGTTTCAAATTATTTTTTTCTTCATTAGTCTTAGGTAGTTGGGCTTCCTATCCCCCCTTTACCACAATCATATCAAATTATATCATGAACTTAATTTGAATTCAAATTACATTTTTTCCTCAATAAGATAACAATAGGTATATAAATTCATGGTTGTACTTGAGTAACTATTATTCCATCTACATCCACTTTTTTATACAATTATTGTTTCATTCGTATCACTAATTTTAGACACAAAATCAAATGAATATGTAAATACCTTTGATATGGGAAAAATTCAATTATTTTATAAATTATATTATTTACTTGTATTTTCAATCTATAATATATATTTTAAAAGTGATCCTACAATATCATATAGTGTATATTCTATGATGTTTTTACGTTCATAAAAAACTACCAATTTAAGATGCCAGTTATTTGGAAGTTCTTTAAAAACTCTTTTATCAAGAATAGGATTATTGAGAACCCCTCCTACAGACCTCATACAATTTATAATAAAACAGAATATATTGAACATTTGATTTATAGTTCTATCTTATACCATTTTAAATTCATGATATTAGTATCTCAACATGCCCAAATTAGTTATAATAATCTTATACAAACCAAAATGTGTAACATGTTCAATTTTTTTGATCTCACATGTTGTTTTACATGTTCAAACAAGACAATACACTTTCATATTTATTTCAAAGTATAAAAAATTTATCACATTATAGTTTAGAATATTCTTTACCACATTATTGTCACTAATGTTTGAAGATCACCTTAGGGAATTTTATTTTGAATTTTATAAAATTTCCAATGATCAATACTAATTTTCTTCCACAACTCCTTTTTTAGGATTTCTAGTCATTATAATTAGTACCATCTAAATGAGGTTGTTTTTGAGGTACCCATACACAGTCCAAATTATTTCCTTCCATGTTAAACAAAAGTTTTCCCCATGATGGTTAAGTTAGGAATTGGACAGGACAAATATAGAAAATATATTTCAAGCAAGGGGTATATATCAGAAACCAATTGATTGGTCCCTAGTTAAGATTTTAAAATATCCAAGGTGTGGGGTGAATTTTCATTTTTGAATGTAAATTTATGAATTTAAAGATTATGTCATGACTCGACCGATCGGGGTTCCTTGAAATGACCAGCAAAATCCCACCTCCAGAACTCTAGGTGATGAAGTCCAGTATTGATTAGGAATGTCAAACATGGAAGGAATTAGGCAATGACAAATTAATGAACACACCCAAATAAATCTCGAAGAATCTATACAAATATAATAAAAACTACATAAAATATATTCATACAATGATCCCACAATTAGTATATCGAAAAATTTCTGAGAATGAAAAAAGAGATGATGAAAAGACCCATAAAAATAAAAAATAGTGAACATTCATAGAAGGATGGGGGTTTAGTCAAATGAATCCACTAGAACACAACTCATTCTAGCACCGATATAAACCTCTTTATTTCAAGATAATTATACATTTCCTACTCTAGGTACACCTAGGACCCCATAAAATGGCCTATTGTCTGCACAAGATGTAGAATGTGTTGGAAAATCCCATGAATGGGTGCGTATAACAATACCCAACAGAAGTAAAAAACCCCAAAATAAACTGGATGAATGAAAATGAAATATTCTTCTCTACCCAAGCCAGAGGGAACCCAATGAGAGAGAAGAAACTCCATCTCGACTACTCCATTTCTATACAAGACTAGTTAGATCAATGAAACGTGGTTTGTAGATCATGATATATGACATCACCACATGGAAACCCAGAATCACATGCATTAATACTCATCTCAGATTCCAAGTCTCATGAGGCACCAACTTTAAATCTATCCATATGATTCTACTTGAGGCTATATATTAATGTTTGTCATAGAGAACACACTCCACATGTTTTTCCATTTCCGATGGAAGACACCCAAGAGGTAACACTCATCAAAAAAACACTCATCCATCCCAAATGGAACTCATTTGAGATATATGAACCCATAGAAAATTCTACTTCCATCATTGATGGTACATCCAAGAGATGTAACACTACCATGAATAGCTCTTTCATCAATGATGACAGTCATCTAATAGATCATGCTCCATCAAGTATTTTTAAGCCGATGAATCATCATTGACATCCCATGTGGCACAGACCTGATAGAAGATGCTCATCAAGTCACCCCATGAAGAGTGATGTTGTCACATAAAGGTTCTCAATACTTAGATAAGGGATCCAGCCCATCACTGAAAAGGAAATACCCAACCCCGACCAGATACCCAATAGATGTCCACAATGGGAAATGGGATTATTACTATCCCAGATGAGGGACAACATGAACGCAACCGATTTTCCAACATGATACGTAGATAGAGGATCATGCTTAGGACCACTGGGAGATACTAAAAACCCAAATTGGGAACCATCCTACACGTAGGGGATCATTATATTGATGATACGATGAACCCCACTAGAACAAACCACTAAGTATGGGATCATACTGATTATGATACAACATACCCAATTGAGCCCCCTCGCTATGTAGGGGATCATATACATGAGGATTCCACAAACCCTACTAGGCTATCCTACAAGAGAGGGGATCACTAACAATGTATGAAGTTCATAAGGACACAATGAACCCCATCTAGGTAAGTCGATATGATATAGGATCCCTCTCTAGACTCATAGAGGGATATAACAACCCAGTCCAAGATAATCCTATTGATGGGATCACAATCAAATACTGAGGAAATAATTCCACAATGTACCCTCATAAGGATAGAATATGGGCAACCACTCAGCCGATACTCATCTATATATTTCTAATGAGAATCCTATTATTCTCAACTCACATCACATATTTGACACCAAAGCCATGGCCACTATCATGTCCAACGCAGAAAACTACTATGGGTATGCTACTCATGGGCCTCCATCTGAGTTCTAAAGATGGAGATGTACACAAGAGAAGAATATTTGGGGATTACACAACATGTACCCATAGTACACAATGTACATATAAAATCAATCCACTAGACATATCCCCATGTGGAACTCAATATGTATTTGGGTATATACATAGTGTGTACTGTATGTCACATGATGTGTGACCCCGTCCGATCTGGTGGGCGTTTCCTCACCCATATAGGTCTGGATAGCATTGTCATACCACATGAAAAGTAAGCTTAAAACATTATGTTTCATGGATACCTGGACACATATTTATGTATGTATCTCGTTGTTGTGTTTGGAAACCCATTCCCATGTACCTGGTCGTGTACTTCTAGATAGCTAGGTCCCTTGACATAGAATGTCTGGCCATATCCCTTGACCACATGAAATGGGATCACTACACAATATGTTTCCTTAGTACACAGTGTATAGCCCCCAATGTTCATCCTCTGAAACTATAAAGAAACATAGCATGCTCTCCTATACTACATTTCATATAATCTAGATTTTTGAATTTCAATCCCCTACAAGTCGTCCGAATCACATCCGTTTCCACAGAAATCAATAGATCAAACTCCACTGGGTCCCTAACAGTCATCGTAGGGATTTATAACATTAAAAAACACATATAAAGGGGGATAAGGAAATAAAACTAAAATACTTATACCTCACGGTGAAAGAACAAATATTCACATTTCGATCCATGCTCTATAGCTGCTGCACCATGATCGAGGAGTGATCGCCATCAAGATCAAAGATTAGTGGAGCTTCTTCTACTTGTTTATAAATAAGAGAATTATTCATTCATGGGGGAATTCACCAAGTATCATCTTCCCAAAATGATATAAAAATGTTTGTGGAAGTGATATTAATTTAATTTTATTTAATTAATAACTCTCCAGTTAACACCATACTAACTCTCCATCAATTGAGAACCCATCACAGACAAAATTTATGCCTATCCTAGGTTAAAAACAACATTATGAACTCACCAAAGGTCTTAGATTTATAATATTGGACTCTAATCAAGTGTTATTCCATGAATAATAATAAAATAATAGTGTGTGACATAATATATTTATTGGTTTTAATATCACCACACTAAATAATTACAGGCCCTAGATTCTTACAATAACTCATCTCTTGGCTCAAGAAATATTTATAGAAATATTTCAACATATTACACAGAAAAAACCAAGTCACAAAATTCTCCCCTCTATACGTATTTTCATCTGGAAGAAGAAAAATCTAACACAGAAGGGAAAAAATCAGCTCCCAACTGGGTCTCCCACACTAGTGTGCATTCCAATGGTTTTCTATGTGGTTTATATATATACAATATAGGGAACTGAAAAGTATAAACCACACCTAATAACCATATAAAACCATGTCAACATAATGAAGTAAAGAATTCACATGTCCTCTCATCTGCATTTGGAGGAAAATTCATATAACCTAGTTTAACTGTCATAGTACTCCACCTCACTTTCTTAATGAATATACATATGGAAACCAATTGTCCTTATCCTCCCTTGGATTGATTTCACTTTCAAAATCCATCACTAGAACCAAATTTAATTATACAAGTCTATTTCCCACAAGATTTGAATATTATAGTAGGGACCTATAAGGTCTCTTGAATGTTGTCTAATTTGGTACGACACTAACGGTGGAGTGATAACCTGAACACATGAACAACAAAACATGAACAATATTCTATAGAAACCGAATGATTCTCTCTATATGGAACAGCCTTCCCTCTACCAGGTGTAATAATGATGGAAAATACCTCGTTAGAAAATCATCTCCCATTGTGATTAGTGTCATCATCAAACATTGACAGGTATATATACTAACCACCTTAGGAATACCCACAAAGAACATGTCCAATGAATATCCAGTCACGCGATACCTCACAAACAATATATCGTAGTTATGCCTCCATGAATCTCTATAAAGGAGGAGGTTTAACCACCATATAATAAGGATATGTAGTGACATACTTAACTATCTTTCATAAACCTATGATTTTGAGAACATGAGGATACCCATGAACAACATAGAGCTACCCATGTTCACACATTGGGTCTTACTAGGACTTTTATCTACAAACCTCCCACTGCACCACTGTTTCCCTCGGTTTCCGAGGATGACCTCCTTTTTATGGGAGATTCAAACATTCTGATCGATTTCTAACAGGTTTTTTCGTAGAACCGGAAACATACAATGATTCCACATCCATTCGGACCTACTTTCCAAAGGTAGGTGCTTTTTAGTTTGTGGACTGACGAGGATTAAGAATTTTCATTGGTCGAGAGGATGGGAGGTCGGACTCATCACACCTTTTTGAGGGGAATTATTGTCTACTCCGGGACAATCTTTATAGATTTAAGTTATGTTCGTGAATCCTTATTACATTACAAAGTATAAAATGATTTTTCCTTTAGATGGTAATAAATAATCGATATGTAGGAAATTTAGAGAATCTTTTATATGTATTCGAGGTTCTTCATTGATAGAGAATCATCTGTATTTATTAGAGATTATTGGTCAATGGTACCCTTCGATACATTTATATAGAAGTATCTTGGTAATTATGATGACCATACTGGTTTTAAAGCCACTCAGTGGGGCACTTGAAGTTTATTGTCATTCAGAAGGACATGGATTATTTCAGAGTTGGGATCGAACCCGCAGACGAGCTACCTACATATCCTTTGTTTAGAAAAGGAATCAGAACCCACGTAGTTCGAGTAAGGGAATATGATGTTTATGATTGATGGCTCAAAGAAGGATGTAATAATTACTTTTACACTCTAAGCTCATGTGAGTCATGCTCGATGTGAGAAACAAGAGGTATTGGTAAAAATTGGACAATTGTGCCATGAAAGATACAATCATAAGAAATAATGTGGGGCTTATGTATGTATGACTGCCCAAATAAATGAAGGTTTGGATTTACTTTAGGGAAGAAATCCAGAAGCAGGGTCCATAAAGTTATATGTTCTTCATAGAGATTTTAAATACTCGAACTTGGGGGTTACTCTTTAAAAGGAGGCCCAAATTTTGAGAAGACTTATGATTGGGTTTTACTCATGAAAATGAATCCTAGATCAAAGGTAAATTAGAACTAGTTAAGAGATATTAAGATTGGGGCTTATTCTTGAAAAGGAGGCCCAGGTTAAGGGAATTATGGTTTGGGGATTACTCCTGAGGAGGATGCCCAGATTTGAGACTTGGGCTTACTCCTGAAAAGGAGGCCCATGTTAAGGATTATGACTGGGGCATATTCCTGAAAAGGTGGCCTAGGATAAGGATTATGATTGGGGATTATTTTTGAAAAGGAGGACCAGGTTAAGGACTATGATTGGGGATTATTCTTGAAAAGGAGGCCCATATTAAGGACTATGAATGGGGCTTACTCCGGAAAAGGCGGCCCGTGTCGATTGAGTTCTCTGATCTTAAAGGATGAGGTTGAATGAATGAAATATCAATCTTTAGTGACATAAAGATGTGTAAATCACTAGGCTTTGAGAGATATTATACAGAGTTCCTTTTAGATAAGGAATCAAAAATCAAGAAATCATGCCATAAATGGCTTTGAAGAGTGTCTTGAAGATTGAATCTTGAATAGGAGAGGTGGAATGAATTAAGAGGGGTGAAATGGGAAAGAAGGGCACCCAAAAAGGTAGGGGCGCACAAGTCCTGGTTGGTGCGCAGGTACGCATGGGCGCGCAAGTCCTGGTCACGTAGGTATGCCTGCGCAACACACGGTGTACTTGCGCGATGGTTAACCAGAAAGGTAAGACTTGAGAGACTCTTGATTAAAGCCATTTGAATCCTCTTGAGGTTCTTCCAGAAAAGGGGCGCGCAAGTTCTATTGAAGGAGTAAGGTGGCATGCAAGTGTGGCCTTTTCCCTTAAGGGCTGGCCACTCAGGCGCGCATGTGTTGATGAGTTTCAACACTTAGGCCTTCCTCCTCCTCTTTAGATATTCTGTTCTAGGTAAGAAATTACCTTAGAAGTGTTTTAGAATATTTGAGAAGAGACTAGGGCGCCGGAAGCACAAATCTGTGTTTCTGAAAAAAAAAACCCTCCTCGAATGGGGGGCCCGCAGGGTCTATTTATAGGTAGGAGAAGACCCCGGCCGGTTATCACTTTGGTCGCACAAGTCACTTGTGCGAATATAACGTGTCGTGAAAGTGGACTTGCGTGACTATGAGGAAACTTGCGCGACTTTTGGGCAATCTTTTCTTTGTTCATCCCTTTGTCGATTTTTGATATTTTCGGCAAAGGATGAATCAATTTGTGGTAAGTCGTTTCCCTTTACATTTCTTTTCACTCTGTGATGAAAAAGGAGTGTCAACAACCACATATCACAAATAACCATGAGATTCAACTGATATTCTATCACAAATATCAATGTAGTCATTAGGTTCTCGTCTATATAGAGAAGAACTATCAGTGGAGAGGGAAAATGGCTCATCCTTATGTAGATGTCTCCAAATCTACCACTATAAAAGGAATCCAAAATCTCATAGAATTACCGATCCAAGGGATATACTTACCATATAATAAAGTTCAACTCTATCTACCCACACACAAGCTCATCCCACTCATCTTATGATCAACCCTTTATAAAGGAGGAATTAAATCCAAAAATCCAACAACACCAGCACACTCCGTAGTGGAAACCATCTGATCATAAATGGTAAGAAATCAATCCAAATAGAGGAAACATCACCTGGTATCCCTTTCAATATGGTAGGGTTCCTTGTGAGGCACTTTTCTCCCATATTCAAGTCACATTGTCAATATAATTGTGTATAGCCATTTATCTTCTCTGTGGTAGCCTCAACCATAAGGTTCAAGCATAATGGATTCACCAGAATCTCTATGGAATGCTCTAAGTCTAAAATGAAACCCCTTTTTAAACACAAAGGTAAAAGGAACTCATCTACATAACATTGAAACTATATAAATTGGGAGGCACTGACTAGACCACACAGTTTTAATAACATCTAAAAAATGTATCTTGTTGGAGGAAGCATCCCTCTTCCTTGTAAGTCTGAAGATACATGAAATATCAATATCACAGGGCCCTACTGACCCCACACATCACCCAACTAAACCTTAATCAATTTTTTTTTCTATAATAGAGTTCCTCATAATAGTGTCTAAAAGTTTTACATAAAATGTATAAAATTATTAGAGCGTACATCTAATCATCCTTAGAGCCTCTAGGTTGTAGGGATATATGGATTTTTTCAATCCTCTCACTCATCCTCCAGTAGTCTGAGTTTCGTGAAGACCACCAACGGGTAGGGGTGGAAATTTAACAATCCTTCTACCACCTACCATTTCTCTACTAACTCCCCTTCCATGTATTCCATCATGAGGAACTATATGCTCCAATCTATATCTCTTATAGGGCGGTCCATTGACCATATCGCTCTCAGTAGCACATCAAGTCGATTAATCTCATAAGAGATTTCATCATCCATCCCTATAGAAATTCCACCTCTCTCATGACTAACTAGATCCATCATGGGGCCCTCGATTTTTAGTCTCTTTATCCTGTGATCATCTCATGACATTTCCTACATGCCCGGATCTATGAATCAACCATTGGATACCAACTTCTAAGGTATCGTTTCTTTTGTTATAAATACTAACAGTCAGAGTCTTCTTATCCATAATGCTCACCACCACCAAGGACCACTCGAGCACTCTAATATAATGGGTAATGCACAAAAATATCACAAACTCCCAGATATCCCATAATAATCCATTATATATCGAAAGTGATATAAATAATAGATCTCAAACAATATAAAAGGTGTACTAAAAAAGGTATTTGAACCACAATGAATACTCTTCCATAGTCACACTATCCTGATGAAACATGTAGAAGCTCTTTTATAGGAACTGATCACTATATAAAAAAAATATTTTCGTAATGATCTAATCTGACTCCTTTCAAGTGATAATCTTCTTATTTTACTTCTTGATAATCAAACCTCACCATCACCCGGCTGAGCCCAAAAAATTTATCTCTCCACAAAACACTATCAGATTGGGAGGTGTCATCCCTGGGTAGAAAAAAAAATGCAACCAACTAAAGCCAGTCATCATCTTCTTGTAGGAATAGATCACCCTATTACCTCAAATGGTCTCTATCTCTAGAAATTTTGATATGTAATTAGCCTACATGAATCATTGGAAAGAACTATAGGCATAACATACAACTCAAAAAATGGTGGCTCAACTGATTGACCTCCCAAAGCTACCACATCCTATGCAGTACCCGACAATAATCCATTATTGATTAGTGGATCTTCATCATAAACCCACCATATGACACTGTCTTTCTATCATCGCAGTGGAAACCTAATATACAATGAAGATTCACCACAATTAAACATTATATCTCGGGAGATGACTCAAGAAGGTCATGGAATCAAAAACCCATACCAATATGATGCATGTACTAATGTTTCCTTACAACCAGTTCCTAAATGTACCAATTCCACAATATAGTAATTAGAGTCGTACTAAATGGATACATCAACCACCATACTAGTAATGGATTCCATAACCCCAAAATAAAACATCAGGCACATTAATATTATCACTATAAATCCCAAACCAAGATCACAACAATACAATCTCTACCCTGAAATCCCAATGTTGAACCTTCTCTGATACCACCCACTCACGAACCGAATCATTGGGGGTCCGAGAAGTGACTACCCCAATCCCGGCTTAAATATTCAAAGGTATTGATACCATTACTGAGTATGAATATCACACACACAAGAGGAATTATCCATTGGTATATTTACAAATGCACGGAGAAAAATATCCTAGAAACATTGGAGAGATAATAATATTTGAAACAAAAAATATAACCAATACATCAATCGCATAATTACAGTACAAATAAATTACTAAAAACGTATAAAGGAAAAAATATAAGCCCACTAATAACTAAAAAATAAGACCAACCAACTTAAAGGAGGGGACTGTTGTCAAATTAAACCACTGGAACAATCCTCATTCAAGAAATGGTATACACCTAGTTCTTTCTAGGTAACTATGATCTTACTGCTTGGAGCCCTCCTAAGAATTCATAGAAAGGCATGCCTTCTTCATATTAAATAATATTTCGGAAAATATAGAATAGGGTTGAGAATAAAAATACTCATTAGTCTTCCCAAAAACATAAAATAAAAGGGAGAAACTAAAAGGCAGTTGTCCAATTGACATAATCCTTAAAGAACCCAACAAGAGAGAAGAAACTTCATCTAAACCACTCATATACTATACTTTACTTGTTATATCAACTAAAAATAGTGTGTTGATCAATATATGTAACATGGCTATAAGGAAACCACGATTCACATTTAGTTATACTCGTCTCAGATTCAAAGTCTCATGAGTTCCCCATCTCATAGCTAGCCATGTGATTCGACCTAAGGATCAATGGTAACATTCATCATGGAGAAATCACACCATGATCCATAATATTTCTGATGGAACTCATCTGAGAGGTAACACTCATCGCACACCACTCATCCATCCCATATCATAGTAATCTAAGAGATATCACTGCATCGGGAAGTCGAATACCATAGCTGATAAAATATCTAAAATATATCACTATATCAGGATGTAATGCTCCCACAACAGAATCATAGAGATGGTGCATTACATTATTACATAAGAATGATTATAGGAATAAAATCACCATGGAACGAAAAAATATTTTTGTTGAAAAAAATTACACACATGATATCCATTTATATTGGGAAATAGAAAATAAATGATAATAATAAATAATTCTAATAAATGGCACACCTGAAACACATTCAAATATCTATTCCTCATAACCTGGGGGAAAAAATATAAGGGTGAGATAAAATTCTCAGTAAGGGTAAAATACATTGCGAGAAATAACAAACCAATGAGAATAATCATTGTGAAAGGTTTTGAAACTTAGAACATATTCCAGGTAATAAATAAAATAAAAATGAAGTTCATCCACATATTTTGTCATAGTGAAAATATAATGTATAATAATATCCTAAATGAAAGAAATTATTAAATATTATATTCCATTTTTCCCATGTACATGAAAATATTACCATCAAGACCTTTCAAAAGAAGGTTTCAAACATACTGGGTACAAACTGATTTGGTTTGGACCACCATAACTTTAATATCAAGACCTCTTATAAGATAGTTTAAAACATATTGGTAACAAACAAGATGGGTATTTTCCAAAATAATTACTACCATGTGACTACTAATACATAAAGGGGAATAATTTAAATGGTTATGAAAATGTTTCTTGATTTTCCTAATAATTCCTCATAAATTAGATAATCAAATTAAATTCATATACAATGTTCTTTATCAAATATCCGTAATGAGTTAAGGGTATAAATTTATCAATATTTACCCAGTAAATCAAATAACCTTTAAATACTAACCATATATAGAATTAATATATTATTTAGGAAACAATGATACCAATCATACATGAATAAGGATAAAAAAGAAATATATTTGTTCATGAAAATTGAGTATGATAATGTGATTATTTTGAGATAATGTTAAAAATTACAAAAGAAAGTGTGATTAGAAGATAAATTTTACCAGTTGGTAATTTTCAAATTAAAATCAAATGGATAAGATAATTCAAAGTAAAAAAATTAAATAAAATGACAAAAAAGGGTTTATGATATAATGTTTAAACAGAGTCCATATATACACCATACCAAAAAACTAAGTGGGGAATATGACATTTGTTTCACAAATGTGAAAATTGATATGAAAATACATTACCTTACAATAAAATTAAGTGGAATTCACTTTTACATACTACATAATAGTTTAATAATGATATTAACTAAAAATAGGACCATAATAAGATTTATAATATCATATTTCAACTTCTTATATTATCTTATTACATATTTGTTAACAAAATTTCATTATTTTCACCATTTCGAGTGTTAATTTCCTTGTTTTTTGAGCTTGTTTTGACTATTATTTTGGGCCTTCTTACATAAATACCTATTTAATCATAATAATAATGTTATAAATGATAGAATTATTATATATATTATGAATTTATTTATTTATTAAAATTTATAATGTATGGTGATAGGGAATTAAAAAAGAACAGTTCATTGAGATAGTTATCCATACGTATTCATGAACACTACTTCCATTTGTTTTTCATATTAAATGAATAAAATGTAAGTGATATATGTGAATATAGTAATTATAATATAATATTTATTTTATATATTTCACATATTTTTATTAAAATCCTTCTTAGTACCTTCCATGTGTAGTATGAACGAATCACACATCCTTAAGACGATAATGGTCCACATATCCACAAATGATGTTTTCATATTCCCACAAAACGGAAAGCATTGAGGTATATGTTATATTACCAATACATAAAAGTAATTAAATTATAAATATTATATATATATATATAATATAAACAATAATTCATTCATTTATTACAAACTTAAATGGTGGTAATGGAAAGATGAACAACATCTGTTCGTGAGGTAGTAGTCTGCCATACCCACGAATGATGATTGTGTATCACATTGGATTGATGTGTTTGAAATATTAGGTCAAAATAATTTCATAAAACCATGAAATTATATTTAGAATACATATATTTTAATAATGGAATTATATAAGAATAATTTAAGGGGTGTATAATGTAATAAAAAAAGTGATGGTTTAATATTATTAGCTTTTATTTTCAGGTAACTCCTTTTGGTTTATACAAAAAGACATCATTTGTTTTATTTCCGCCAAAGTGAGGATTCTTGAATTAGAGAATGTATTTGGGGACATTATTTTATTATATTTTTTTTGAAAAAGGGATTAAAATATTTAAATATATTGGAGGGGTGAGTAACTTTTTTAATGGGGGAGGAGTGTAATTCCTGTAAGTATTTGAAAGAGGGAATTCATCCTACATTTTCCCAATGTATATTGGATCAAATAATGAACTAGATTGGATCCATGAGGGTTTGTGGTCAAAATATTTCATGAAAATTTCTTTTGGACTAGTGTTTATGACATTTTTTGTATTAAGATTATGTTTTATTCCCTTATTAATCTAAATTTTACCTAAATAAATCTAAGTATCTTTAATTACACTTTTTAATATTTTTGACAAAAAAGATGTTAAACATATTATAAATTAGAAATTATTTTTATTTAAAATAATTAATCAATTTTTCCAAATAACAATCAAATAATCAGAAGAAATTTATTTAAATGTAATCTCACAGACAGGATGAAAAAGAATGTTTTGAAAGTGAAAATATTCAAAAGGTTTCCAAGATTGTATATAAAATTTCAATGTAAAATTGATTCCAGGGGCGTATATTGGTTTAACTGAAATAAAATTGATCTAAAAATACTTTAAAACAAATTAGATTAAAATTTTACTATATAAATAAATTATATTAAAATTCATTTTCCAAAAACAATTTATTATAATTCACTATTCATAAAAAAAATGAAAGAATAAAGAAAAATAAAATAAATCACTCTAAGATAATTTTTATGTTATTATTTCGAAAACTAATGTTATTTATAAATATATCATTCATAAAAATTTAAAAAAATTTGAATTAAAATAGGTTCACCATTAAAAGTCTACATAACGACTTACATATATATATAGAGATTTTTTATATTTAAAAATTTGGCTACTTCTTATCGTATGAAAATCAAATATATTTCTTGAATATCAAAAATATATTTTTGAATATATAATTTATATACTTCATTAATATTATTAAAAAATAGTAATTAATTTAATTTATTAAGACAAAATACTCTTCGAAGCATAAAAATTGTTGTTTATAAAAGCACATTCTATATATTTAACTGGATTTTATATTCAATTATATGTAATTTTAATCTAATGTATTAAAAATTATATTTTCATAAGTGAATTAATGTTATTTATAACTGCCAATTTAATGGCTATATTTAATCTTATTATATTAAATAATAATATTTTAATAATATCTTATTATTTAGTAAAACTCAATCTTGTGTGTAATACAAACTATAAATCAAATTCATTATTATGTGTATTGCAAGATAACTATTTTTTCATGAATTAAAAGATAAAAAATATATATATTTAAAATATTAAATACATCCTAAAGTCTCATGATGCTATATTTTCTTCTATGATTGGTGTTTCATGTCAAATAATATATTCTAACTGTTTCTTGAAGAATAAGCCTATCTTTGTGCTGCATAAAAAGAAAGCTAATACAATGAAAAATTTATTCTAAATGGAGAATGATGTGAAGTATTTTTGTGTTACGTTCTCCCCACATAACATAAATTACATAATCTCAATTCAAAATTGATCTTAGTAATCAGGGGTTTGATAGTTGAAAATACTATTGTTGAAAATTTCAAATCATAAATAGCATTAATAAGAAATATTCTTAGATAGAGGGAAAGGAAATCCAGAAGTCAACATAAAACAGGGCTTTCCAATAGGATAAAATTAGTGAAAACATGTATATGGAAGATAAAAATAACTATAATGTTCTAATGGGGTGTGATAAAGAACATGTTTATAATAATGTTGTTGACTATAAATCCATGAAATAGAGATGCAGAAAAGGTCATTGATATAATAAAAAATGAGGGTAAGATGTAAATTTTTTTCAAGGCCCTTTTCATAGAGTTGATGAATTAGTTCATTGTCTAATAATATAAGTAAATATATGTTTCTATGAACCCAATATTATACTTTGGTTATACCTTCAACTACTCCTACATTGTTTCTTATCATAGGTTGAATAAAATGTTCAATTAATATAGTAATCTCTAGACCCACATCTAATGTTCCACTTAAACCATTTAAAAAATGGTTAAGAAGTCTAAAATATTATGATCCAAAACATTAGAAACATTTCCATGCTAGTTAGTAGTAATCAATTTAGATTATTTATATCTATAATAACTTCATCCAGCATCATTATCTCAGTACCAGGAACATATTATGTCTTATCTTTCCCTCAACCCTCTATTTTCCAAGAAGTTCAAATTTTAAATGAATCACATTTTTTGCTATCGGTACTAATCTACAAAGACTTTAAAATACTTAATCAAGATGCACTATAGTACAATATTTAAACATTACAGAATACATATAATATGTAAATTATCAAAAATTCATTTACAATATTATTCATGGATCCAAATATTTGACAATATTAGTCATTACACTCCGGTTATATAAATAACATTATCTTGAACTCATCCCTTAAATTATTCTATGGTATAACCCCTGAACACTTAGGGAATTCATTTGCATAGTTCCCAATCTCCTTATAGTGGAAGCATTGAACATTGGAATTTCATTTTTCCCTTTAAATCGTAAACTTGATTGGTTTTTTTTCTGCCGTTAGTTAATACTCCCATTCCCATAAATCATGTTATAGGGTGCTCCATTCCACAATTATAACATGCAGTAAAATCCATAATTCTCTTCTTCCCCTTATCCATATTTAACTATATTATTCTCTTCATCTATTTCTTCTCTATGAAGCTATAACAGATTGATCATTCTTTCTCTTTCTTGATAGTACAAAAATATATTCCATCTTATGATGAAAAATTAATGGATACCAATTCCCTTAGGATATTTTGCTTGATCCCTTCAATAAACTGATAAATATTTCACTATTTGTTTCATATATAATCCATATTATTCTTGGATAACCTTATAAATGTTGATTCATAATTTACAACACATTCTTCTAAATTTTTCATTAAGAAAAAGAACTTCCATTTTTTCCAATTTATTGATCACGAAAGAATTATTTAAAAAATAATGCCTCCTAAATATTTCTCAACTACATGAGTTCTATTTCTTCTCCCTCCATAGTATAATGGTTAAAATTTCACTGTTGACCAATAACACCTTTGAGATAATAAACTAAAAGTTCAGCCTTTAACTTTTCACCACATCACATGGCCTTAAGATTCATTGTTATAGACGTAATCCATTTCTCAGCTACAATTAGATATGTAGTCCCGCAAAATTATTGGGTCTTCTATTGCATAAATAAATCCAGTATAGGAGAATCTTGCTATGGAATAGGTTTTTCCATTTTGGTACGGTTATTTTTTATAACCTAATTAATATTCCCTAGTGTATCTATAACTTTCTCAGCACCAATACCAGCTCTATTGGTATCCTCAGTAGGGAAATATATATTTCATCCATGAGAATTAATACCATTCATCCTTACAAAAATCATTTCTAAATAATAGCTTATTCTATATTAGCTATTAAAATTATGTACTTTTCATAATTTTAAATTGGGAATTAAACATAACAAAAGTTGAAAAACAATTATGCATAGATAATTTCATAATCATAAACATGGTTTCTTTGTGTATATTTTTACATTCCAATTCTTCCTAATGATTTCTAATGAAAATGTGAATTATCCTAAATGTGTCTCCCAAGAGTGTCAAACTAGGTTCATTATAAGGACCTTTTTTGCGTAGCAGGTTATGCACGATTCTAGCTCAATTCACCATTTCATGTTTTTACCCCTAGAAATATCTATGCAAGAACCAAATCCTATTGCAGTTTCCAGACAGGGATGCATTCAAATGAAGAACCACATAGTCTCTACCTCACTAAAAATTAAAGGATGGTCTTCTATACTTATCCTCTATTTCTATATTAGGTTAATGGTCCCAAATTATGGTTTTCCAAATCTAGATTCCATGGTTTTTAGTAAACTTCCATTGATACGAACTATAATGTCCCAACCCCAGAACCCTAGAGGCAGTTCATTACTTTATTACATTAGAATGACTAAAAAGAATATAATTATGGGGGACTAAAATATTATTATTTTCAGAAAACTAAATAACATACATGATTCCTATTTTACATTGGGAAATAGAAAATAAAACACAATAAAAAAGGCTGAAAAATTTTATACTTGAAACAAATTCAAAGATATCTTCTTCATAACATGGGTAAACTAAAAAAAATAACGTTGAGATCAAATGTTTAGTAATAGAATAATACACATAATAAACAATGAAACAAAGGTAATAATAAATCTGTTAAGGTATGTAACAATTAACTTATTCTACATAATAAATTAAATAATAATGAAGTGAATCCATAGATTTTATCATAGTGGAAATCCTCTATATAATAATAACTTAAATGAATAAAATACATAAATATTAGACGTAATGTTTCCTAAGGAACATGAAAAGGGTACCATCAACATTTTTCACAAGATGTTTTGAATCATAATGTGAAAAAAATTATTTCTATATATAACTCTTCATTCAAGACCATTCACAGTATAGTATAAAACATAGTGGATACAAATGCGATGGTTTTGTACAACTAAATTCATCCCATGAGACAGTTGATGCATTGATGGTATTATTGTAAATGCTCCCCAACATGAATCATTCTTGTCCAAACAATTCATCATTTATCTGATAATCAAATTGAATTCATAAACAATGTTCCCTATGAATTATGATTATTGAGTAAAGGATAATGTTTTAACAATATTTCCCTAATAAATGAAATAACTTTCAAAGTAAAATACTTGTGTAATAATTTTACATGGGTTAGGAAATAATTATATCCATTATATAATAATGTGGATAAAAAATAAATATAATACTCTAAAAAAGTGATTATAAGAGATTGATTATCTTGGGATAAATTAGACAATTATATAAAAATTAGATATTGTACGATAACTTTTAACATTTGGAATATTTCAATTTAATACCCCTTAGATGAAATAATTCATTGTAAAACATTAAATAACATGAATATAAAATGATTAATGATATAATATACTAAAATTTAATGTAGATACACTATACAAAATAAGAATGCGGTGAATATTAAATTTATCTCACATATGTTTAATGTGAGATAAAAATCTCAAACATTAAAAATAAATTTAGAGGAAATCACTTTAAAATATTGTATAACAGTTTTAGTCATGTTATTAACATAAAATAGAACCATAATAATATTTATAATCTCATATATTTACTTCTCAAAATATCTCATTACCCGTTTGTTAACTAAATTTCTTTATTTTCACTATTTCAGTTGTTAATTGCATAGTTTTTTTGTATCTTTTAACTTTTTAGTTTTGTTATTCTTATGTGGTTATGATATTATCATATAAAAAATTTAAAACATTCTTCAATTATCTTATATATTCAGTATATATGTATTTATAATAATTCATTATATGTGTATATAGGAAAAGAAATGCTCAGTACATGGATATGGTAAACCGTATATATGCATGAACAGAACTTCCATTTTATTATCGTAATAAATGAAGTAAAATTTAATGATATATATTTATATTGAAATTATATTATTATATTTATTTCATTTATTTCATTTATTTTTATTAAAAATATACTTAATACATTTAATGTATAGTTTGAACTAATCACTTCACTTTGAAGAGACAGTAGTCCACACGTCCACAAACAATGTTATGATATTGAAAAAAATGAAAAGAATAAAATTTTATGTTATTTAAAAATTTTAGAATAATAAATACATTATAAATGTCATATATATCACAAAATAACTAAAATAACATCATTATATCCAATCTTGAGAGGTTGTAATGGATAAACGAAGGACATCAGTTCACAAGGTTGTAGTCTGTCGTACACACGAATGAGGATTATCTATTAAATTTGATGTAAGTCTATGAACGTGTAGGTAAAAATCTTGGAATAAAAACATTAATTTATATTTAGTATAGTTATGTTATTAAATATGAATTATATAATAATAATTAATGGGGTGGATAAAAAATGAATCAAATGTAATGGTTCAAGAATGTAACTTTTTATTTGGGAAACCCCATTTGGTTTATAACAAATTAGATACATGGTTTTATTTATTACCAAATTTAGAATTATATAATGAGAGGTGGATTGTTATCAGATATATTTGGAATATTTTTATGGTATAAGTGGCTTTATATGTTTTGATAAGTTGGAGCGGTGAGTTCCTTTTTATATTGGAGAGCGTGATATTCATGTTAAATTTTGAAAGAGGGAATTACACCCACCTTTTTCCCATCTAATGTGGAGAAAATAGTGGTCCAAATTACAATAAAGTGATTATATATTCTATATTTTATCAATAAAATTTATTTTGGACACTTTTATACATCATTTTGTTCACTAAAATCAGTGTTCCGTCTCTTGTTAAGATTGAATTTACTTTAATCTCTGTAATTAATTTTAATTACATCCATGAATATTTTTTGTCAAAAGAAGATAAAATTTTTATAAATTATAAATTATTATTTTTAAAAATACTTAATTAATTTTTATAAATTGAAAACATATAATTAGAAGAAATTAATCTAAAATTAATCCCACTGATGGGACGCCAAAGCGAGTTTTTAAAATTAATATATTCAAAAGTTTGTGATGTTTTTATATACAATTTCAATGTGAAATTAATTCCTATGACTTAATTATTTCTAATTTTATATAATTTATCTTATTACACTTTAAAACAAAATGAAATATAAATTTAACTATATAAACAAATTTGAAGGAAAAAGTAGTTTCCAATTAAAATTCGACATTTTTACTATTCATCATGAAATGAAACTTCACAGAAAAATACCGAAAATTATCTACTAAGCTTAATTTTACATTAACAATTAAAAATGAATTTTATTTTTATATTTAATATTTCTAAAATCGTCAAACATTTTATTTAAAACAGGTTCTCCATTGAAATGTTCTAAAACTTCTGTTATAAAATTATATGTTTTTATGTGTATAATTGGGTTTGTTTCAGTCTTTCACTTATCAAATATATTGGATGAATATAAAAAAACAATATGGACTATATAACATATATATTTAATTAATATCATTTAATAATCTTAATTTATTTAATTTATTTATAAAAAAATCTTTTTGAGGATTAAAAACTCATCTTTATACAAAAAATTCTTATATATTCAATAGGTTTTGATAGTAATTTATATTTAATTTTAAACTAATTAATTCAAAAATATTTTTCTTTATAATATTAAATAATTTTCATAACATTCAATTTAATGACCCAGTTATATCATATTATATTAAATAGTAATATTTATATAATGTATCTCTTATTCTGTAAAACACAGTATTACGTTTAATGAAAACTATTAAACAAAGGTGTTCTTGTTTGTAAGGAAAGATAACTCATTGTTTCATGCATTACAATCTATAATATAATATTTTTAAAAAATATTAAACATATATTAATGTCTCAATATGTTATATTCTTTTCTACGTTGGTTTTTCTTATTAAACAAGATATTCTTAATATTGAATGTAGCGTAAGGTTACCTTTGTGTTGTATACAAAGAAAGATGGAAAAAAATAAATTTATTCAAAAAGAAAAATATTTTAATGTCTTGGAGGGTTATATAATAATATATCTATCATTAGTGATGACAATCATTTTATAAAATTCGCTCCATCTTGTATCACTATGCTGATAGCATGTCACTTCTATCCTATATGTCAAACAATCTAGTGAGCATGATCATCGGGTATCTCAACAATGAGTCATGCTTTTACTCAGGTTATCATGATACTCAGATCATGGATCCTTCCCATACATGATAGGGGATACCCAAGACCCACTAGAACCCTGAACGATCTCATCACTCAAAATGGGTATCACCCCCCAGATGGTGGACACCATGTACACAACAGAGTCTCACTCCACGATATACAGAGAGGATAATCATATCGAAGACCCATGGGAGATATTTGAAACCCAAATATGGATCCAAACACCATGCATGAGACTTTAATGTCAATAACACCACAAACAACACTAGTACCAACCACTTAGTTGGGGATCATACACACGATGATACAAAGAAGCCAACAGAAACACACCCACTATGTAGGGATTTGTATACACTATGATGAAACAAACCCAAATTGGCTATCATTATTAATTTGAGATTTATTCCTATGTATTATGGTAATGTTTATTCCATGAACTCCCAATAGGGAATCCTATAAGATAGAGGATCCCAACCCCACCTCCCAGAGGGATACACCAACACTATTTAAGAAAATTATTACAAGGGGGTCAAAATATTATACAGAGGAAATAATTGCCTACTATACCCTCACATAGATAGAACTTGGTTACCCACTCAACCGATAAAGGTCTATACATTTCTAACAATAGACCCACTACCCTCACCTCGCATCTCATCTCTAACATCGAAACCATCGCCACAATCATTTCTATTGTAGAAAACTATCAACATAGGCTACTTGAGGGCCTCCATAAGGGTCCTAAAGATGAATATGTTCACGGGGGAAGAATCCATTTAGATTACATGACATAAAACCATAGTACAAGATTTGAGTCTCAATGTCATGCCCCTGTTGTGTCTATTCAGGGTACTCTCCCAGTATTTGGGTAATACATGGTGTGTACCTCATGTCACAGGTTGTGTGGCCCCATCCGATCTCTTGGGAGTGTCCTCTCCCTTTTAATTTTGGATATAAATTCCATTCCACACTAAATTTTTCCTTGGTTTGGGTAATTCCATGGATTCCCAACAATAAGGATCTGTCATCATCTTGTTCCTATGGTCAACACCCCATACCCATGTACCTCAACATGTACTTCCAAATAGCCATGTCCTTTGTGACATGAAAATTCAGTTGACATCCCACTAAAAATTGAAATGGGATCACTACATGGAGTAATACCATAACAAATGGAATATATTCCACAAGGATCATATTCCTTAAATGGGAAGAATACATGGCCTATTCTCCAACACTACACATTATGTATTTGGGAATTCTGAGGGGGAATCCTCTATGGGCCACCTGAATCACCCCATGTTTCATCCGAAACTCATTGACCAACCCCATATGGTCTATAACATTATTATAAGGGATATAAATCCTTGAAAAACACGTAAAATGTGGTATCTATACTTAAACCCCCAATCTACGTACCTGATGGTGAAACACCGATTCTTCGGGTGCAAATCCATGATCTGAATCTGCTACACCATGATATTGGAGTGATCACGATCGAGATTAGAGATTAGTGGAACCTTTTATCCTTAGTTTCAACTTTTTTAATCTATCACACATGGTGGAATTCCTACCCTATCCTCTTCCATAGACAATTCCAAAATGTGGGTGGGGGGGGGGGTTATTAATTTAATTTCACTAAATTAATAACTCTCTATTTAACACCCCACAAAATCACCATCACCCACACACCCCCATAAAGAAATATTATATCATGAATATGTTATTTACTTTATTATGAACTCAACCATGTAACTAAATTTATGATTCAAGACTCTGGCCAAGAGTAATTCTATGTTTACTGAAAAATTGAATGCATGTGAATTAAATATTTTTACAATCCCGACACTAATGCTCTTTGGACCCTAGAATCCCATGAAGAACCAATATATGGCTTAAAAAAGATTAACATAAATATTTCCAATTATTTAAAGGAAATAACAGAATCACTATGGATTATTTTTATGTTAAAATATTTTGGAAGAGGAAAAGAAAAAGAAAAATAACACATAATATTTTTATTGTTGTTCAAATCTAAATAATTTTACCCAAATCTTCTACCCTCTTACAAAATTAGAGATATGGAACCAATTGTATCCAATAAAATTGAATATTATAATGAATTTTTCCTACATGGAGTCAGAAAATAATTAAAAATTATTTTCACACGATAAGAGGCATAAACCAAGATTGTCCTACCTTTTTCTACTTTGAGTCACAACTAAAACAACTACCCCTTTTTCACGAGAGAAATAAACATATTCTAGACATTTATTTGAGTATCATAACCCATTTAACTACCTTTTAAAGTGTGTTACAACCAATTGAAATTATGAACAGAGAAATAGGATTTAAATATATGAATTTATACAACAATATAAAAGCATAAATGTTTGTGTATTGAAGCACCAAAAAATTCTCCAACTGTAAATAATCAAAATATTTATGTTTACCTGGGATCAATGGATGATAACCAATAAAAATTAAACGCTTATATATCCAATTAACATCTTCATACATTATATCATTCACTGGTTTTATCAAAAATATATATAATAGAGTTTCCTTGTACACAACAACATTAAAATATGATGTTCATTATATATTTTATTTTTTTTTAAAGAATGAATCATGCATACAACTTCAACAAACTACTTCATAGTTGTGCCCAACTATTTCCCAAATTATATTTAATGTGTATATAACTTATAAATGAAAAAAATAGTAATGTTGAATTTTATATTTTGTAAAAATATATATATAATGGGACCCATTTAAGAATTTTAATATATTATTTAAAAATTAGTATTAATATCAAAGAAATTTTCCCTATCAATTTTTGACACCAAATCATCATATTTCATTATTTTTTAATTTAAATATCACAACATTAAAAATTTTGACGTGAATAACATGAATGTTTTGAACCAAATAATCCTAAATAATTCATAAAAAAATTTAAAACTGGTTTTCATGGCTTCTAAATAATTAATAAGTAATTATGGGAAAAAATTAAATACTAATTATATTCTTAATGAATTTGAAGCAAATTAAAATGGTAAGTATTACGTATAATAGAGAAAAAATTTACATTTTAGAACAAATTGTATAAAAAACTAAATAAGAAAATAAATATTAGCGATTGAATAGGTTATTCATATAGGTAAATAATGTATGTGATTCACCGCATATGTGAATTTATCACATATCTAAAAATCGACATTGTCAAATTCTGAAAAATTTACATAGTTTGACATATAAAATTTATGATATTAAAATACCTTGAAATTGACAGAATATGTTTTATTTCCGATAAAATTATATTTATAAAATTTCATAATCATTAAATAGAAACAAGAATCAATATAATTAAAAATTATTTATATGATGTTATCATCAAAATAAAGGATGAAATTGATTATGGAAAACTTTAGAATTTAAACTAAAGACATATATTGACTATTAAACTAACACATATAATGTTAATGGTCAAATCATAATTCTATATCTCATAATATAATTTATGTATATATTTATCTTCATAATTATATAAGAATTAAAGAATTTGAAGTATCATATCCCATGTCGTGGTGGAAATACATAAAGAAACTGATTCCAAAAATTTAACTATATGATGATTAGTAAATTGGATACTTGGGAGAATTGGCTCCATGAATCAGAAATGTGGAAAAATTGGATATATGAAGTGGATATATTATAATAATAAAAATAGATAAAAATTATATATTAATGTCCCAAACAATAAAATTTTAATAGTAACACTATATAGAACTTTTATTACATGCTATGGACAAGAAAAACATGAAATTTAAAGACACTAAAAAAACTATTTGTAATCTAATAAATGTTATACAAAATTTAATCTATAAAAAATAAAAATTATCATGTCTCTTAATGTAAATAAAAAAATTGATATTTATGATCATCAAACCATAAATTGGATAAATGTGCCACTAAAAAAATTATTTGAAGGTCCAACCAATATCCATAATATATTTGACCAGATTTTAGTCAAAATATCACATCACATGACTAATATAAGATGAATTTAAATATAATTCCATAAATCAATATTTAAAAAACGTTGAAAATTTAAATAAAATTCTTATATTAAAAATGTTCTCATGTAGCTTTTCAGAACCTTCCATTGTCCACCCAAAATACTGACCATGTTTTAGGATCTGGGAATTTCATGATCCAAAGATTATTCTTATACTAGAACCTAGTCAATAGCAATGAGTATTAAAAAGTATGGTGATACCCATATCTATTTAAGACATAACCTGTGTTGTTGATAGAAAACAAATCCCTTAATGTGACATTATAGTTTTTTGGGATAGTTTTTTTAGAAAGGGAGTGATGCTAATATTATCTTCATAAATACTAGATTACAATAGTTACAACTTGAAGCCAATATCTTAAAAAAAATTAATTACCCATATATACGATTTTGGTGAAGGACCATTTATGAAAAATCACATATATAGAGTTTGTCTGTAATGAAACATGAGTGGCGTGTGATTTGTTTTCGTACTTGTTTCCATGTTTTAAGGAAATTTGGATAATAAAAGGGTCATGTTTATGAATATGGATCCAAAAGGGTCATTTAATTAAATTATATTTTTAAATAATTTCACCTATGAGAAGGAATTAAACTATGAAAAGTTCCACATATATGGATTATACTATATGAGTTTCACATGTGAAAATTTGACAACATGAGGAATATCACATACAAATATCTAGTGATGTAGGAGTATTGGACCACGTATGTACATTCATCAGCCCACAGGAATCACATATCCAAATCTATCCATATATTTGAATTGGAGAACCACATATGTTATTAAATATATGTAAGAGATTAACATACTGCAGGTAATATTTTATATGGATTTTTTATAGATTCACCAAAGAAGGTGATGCTGTCTTAGGCGATGGTTAAACATTTATTTAATGTTACAATAATTATGGTCCTAGATTTTAAGTCCATCATTCATTATGATATTAAGGGGATATTAAAACTACTGAAATATAATATTAAATTAAATAAAATATATTGTAAAAAGGTACCATTGGATCTCATTGAGTAAGAGTATAATGCGTAATCTTAGAGAAAGGAAAAAACTATGGATAGACATAAACAATAATGGTGGGACATATGTTAGAGATGAATGGGAAGAATGCTTTTAAAATTTCATCTTTTTTTGAATTAATGAATGATAATCCTTATGTATTTACTCTTGCTGAATGTTTTAAATGTGGTGAGGAGAAACTCCATCGATGGTGTAATTCCATTTTTTAAAGATGGATGATTAATTATAACAATACATGAGTTTTTTTTAATACTGGTGAGATCTAAGAGTTTAGAGGGTTAATGAGACTACATTATTTGTTAAAATCCAATAGCAATATTATAAATTAGTGTTTTTATGCAAAGGAACATCACTATTGAATTATTATCAGACAATTTTGGTTAGGTTAAACCATGTAAAATCTAATATTGGATTCCATTATTTATTTGACCGTAGATATAATGTAAGGGATAAAATGATGTGTCCTCCAAATCTAGATAAAAGGATCGAAATCAATGGTCAGTTTCAATTATTCATTGATACCATTATTCAACCCCAAGGTAATCACCATGATTAGGGACTAACAATCGGTATTAGAGATTATGGTCATAGTGTAGTGGTTTTCACTCATATAATCATTGTAGTGGTAGAATATGTGAATAAAAATGAATTACAAATTTTCAAAAGACACAATTTCCATTTATGGAAGTACTTGATGAATCACTAATTCAAGTATATAGGGATGGAATATTTCAAAATATCCATTCATAGAATAATGGAGAATATTGAATATGGATATTTATCCAAAAGAGTCCACACAGTGTTAGATGTGAATTAAAAGACAATCAACGCTATGGGGAGATTTTTCTATCCCTATATATACCATGAAAATATCTTAAAAACCACCAATGATTAGTGGGAAAATAATTTTAATACATAGGAAGGTGAATCCAATGTTAGAGATAAAAACTTCAATGTCCTACTAAAAAATATGAAGAGATGATGAAGAGTCCAATTAATATTGTTGATGTGTTATTTGACTATCTATATGCCCTCACAGTAAAGAAGTTATTTCCAAGAGGAGATATTGATTATTTTGATATCTCTAAAAAAATCTTGGGGATAATTCCACTCTGAAAAGTAATTTATGATAAAAATAAAGGATCTAAAATATGTTACTCTAGATAGACTTCATAGTACACTTGTTTCATAGGAATTATCAATGATGAAAATGAGTACATGGTGATAGAAAACTCACAATATGTTACCTTAAATGTAATGGAAAATCATTCAATCAATGATGACCTTGATGAATATTTTTTTGAACTGATCACTTTCCTTTCCTATAAATTTAAAGGGGAAAAGGAAAATTTAATGGTAAAATTCCACTTTTTTCATCTGAATTGGTATGTTAGAACATCTCAAAACTACGTGTTTTCATAATTTTCAAGATTAAGAAGATGTATATTCTATAAATAAATAATCCAAAGGTGATAAATGATGGAGAACCCCACAATGGAAATTCATCAATAGGAAAAATATGATATCTCATGAAGAATAAAGAACAAATGATTTTTAGGTGCAAGATATTAAGGATTTCAAGGACCCTAGTGAAGATACTATAGTTACAATTATAAATAGTCTAGATATTGATGATAGTGATGCTAAAAAAATGAAATTTTGGGTAGTGTTGATATTTAGGTTGAGCATGAGGAAATGGTTGAAGAGCATGAAAAATGGAAGGATAAAAAAAGAATGAAAATGAAGTTGTTCATGAAAACAATCATTATTTTTGTATCTTCCATGACCCATATTTACCCCCAAAAAGTGATATCAGTATTTTTTTCACTGGCCTTAGGTTTTCCTCCCCATATTCCAAGGTCTTCCAACTAGATGTGAGGGTGTCAATGAAAAACCTTGGGGAGACAATACTCTTTGGGAACCGATGTAATATTGATCTAAGAAATATTATATAACATCTCGTGGAATTGTAAGACTCAGCAAACTCAAACCCAACCCTCCATTGGTGGAATAGTAATCAATACAATTATCATCAAAAGAAATATAATTAAAATTAGAATAAAATAATCAAACATCAAACATACAACTTATAACACAAAACTAAAACAAATCATGCACCCATAATAGGTCATACATGTCAATATATAGAAGGAGTGCCTCCCATGGATGACTATAGTGGATACATACATATACATCATGATGAAAAAAATACAACAAAGAAAACATTATCTTGGAACAACCTCAAGTTCAATTCCAAAATTCAAAGCTAAAATCCATATAAACTACTTCTTGAAGCCATTCCAATACCTAAACATAAATACATAATATTTATGTGCCTCCTAAAGGGGCCAGGTAGGGTCTGAGAATGTTTCTTAGTATGACACCACCAAAGTGTTTATACCCAACATGAGGGTTTTAGTCGAAGTGTAACTATAAAAATATATAAAAGAAACAACTCATACAATTGAAATAAATACCAGTTTCTCTCATTATCAACAACCACAATGAAATTGTCACCATCTTTGGACAACTCCAAAAGTATAAATAGAGAAAGATCATTGGAACATTTCCCACGGTATACCTTGATTTCTCACAGCATAGGTGAACCCTCATGATCCATCTCATGAAATGTAACCTGGAATCAGGTAGAACCTGAATCCCATGCCTCAAATAAATCACTGATGTCCCAATGCCACACCCATGAAAAGTAACCCATCCCTCAGACCCCTTCTCAAAATAACCCATTGAATTAATGCTCGGCGTCTAGAGGCATAATTATGAAAATACTCAAATAAAACCATCAAAAACTCATAGGACTATATCCCCTAAAACAAGGTTATCTGTTCTCCCAAAATAAACTAATTCCATGACCTCAATATGGTGATCGTCATCCCCTAGCCAATAGCCTCATTTATATTAACTAAAGGATCTTTACCTACCATGTGAATTTATATCGAAACCATCCACTTTCCAATTCCTAAGATACACTACCGGGGAATCATACCAACACTAGTGGTCAATAAAACCTCATCATAGAGTCAATTTGTGTGCACGTGACACAAATTGGTGCTTTGGACATACCTAGTAAGCATAAATTATCAAAATAAATCCCTAAGCCACATCAAACTAACTCCTCATACCCCAACTACCATGTCTCTCAAGCATGAAGGCCATTCTATCCCATATCATGGGAAATTTCCAACAATATGACCTTAAAAAATGTCCATGATTCTCAAATGGTGATCAAATCACCCATGTAAAATCTGATCTATACCCAACCTGATGATCAATAACACCTCAATCACGATGGCCATTCCATCTCAATTCCTCAGAGCGAGCCTATGATGAACCCTTGGGTCTAATCACATTTATCTCAAGCATTTAACATATATAAATAACATCAATTGCCTTTAAATATTAAATTCAATATAATAATATTGAATTGAACATTTCAACGAACATGAAAATTCAATTTAATATAATTAAATGACATAGATTTGAAAGAAAAATTCTCATTAAATTTAATGAAAACAATTTAGACAAATATAAAACCCCGTCCAATTCACTCAAGGAGTGAAAACCTCCTACCCAGCCTCTCTCAAGAGAATATGGATTAGGAATTCACACCGAAATCCCACAATTTCACACTATTAATTTGACATGAATACATGGGGTCTCGTTGAATTTCCCAAATGCGCTCTAAAAGACGTTCTGCCAAAACGACCATAAAAACATAAAAGAATGTTTCGAACCTCCTACCATGGACTAATATATGTAGTAATGAATAATATTGAGCTATAACTCTATGCGGGTATTAAGATATATGAGTTTCTTTCGTATTCCATAAAATAAGTTGAAAAGGATCAAATAGATTTACTGATCTATGAGGTGGAAAAAATAGAAGATGATGGAAGGATGAAATAATACATAACTATGGGGTTCCAACACCAGAAAAAGATCAAATATTCAAACACTTATAAAGGTTTTTTATCCAAATGGAAGATAAAAGAAATAGGGTTGAACCCCATGTGATGCATTTGACCAAGATGGGAGAAGGAAGAGGAAAAACATAAAATGGAGGGAGAAGTAAAATAGTATTTTTTTCATTTAAAGAGTCAGTATAGTTAGCGAGTTTAGATAGAAAAATCATGAACCAACTGTGCAAGGTATAGTTCATATCAACCACTTATGTGGTAGTACCCATACCAACTATCGCAATTTTTGCACTAACCATGCACAAACTATGTGGTAGCCCTCTGAAATTATGGGAGATTACACCACAGATACGTGCACCATACAACATGGTTTACCCAAACCATGTGTTGTGAAAATATGGGCCACACGGCTATCTATACAGTTATACATAATTCCACCCCTAAACCATGTGCCCGAACCAGCAACTCAAAAACAGGAACTCGGGCCTCTGACCCTCATGAAACCATTCTAAACACCTGAGGCACTATAAAAGCATAAAAACTAATAAAAAAATTAATAAAATGTTTTTTAAACTATTTAAAATTCATTCCTATCAAAAAAAGAATTTTACCCCCATTAATTCACAAATTCAAACATGGAGTGATTTTTGACCTGACTCAAACACTTGTGCTGTTACAATCTCCCCACCTTAATATAGATCATCCCTGAGCTATCCCAAAAACAAGAATATGGTAACGAACATATTCATACTATTAAAAACTATCCCAGACTACCCAGTTGTAAGGGGTATTGGATAACCACCTCAAGGGGGATCCCTACATTCAGAGTGAGCTACTAAGGTTTCAACTTGACCAATACTCAAATCATACAGCTGGACTGATTTCACTTCTATAAAAAAGTACTCTCATGATGCTTTATCGCACCTGCGCCACCTCAGATTATCATGTGTCATTCTCAACACCCATCAAGTCCTAAACTTAATCGATGCCTACCTCAATCCCATGCCACCCATTGTACAACAAGGTCTCGCATCTCAACAGATGCTTGAAATGGAGCCTGGTTTTTCAAAACTCAACCATGTACCACACCCTCATGGCACCCTGGGGAATTACACAGGAGATATGTCCCTTATTTCCTTAATTTCATGACACTACAAACTTCAAAAACACACATCCAACGATCCTCAAAACAAAACATGGTTGAAAATACTTCAAATACATATGAGAAATATGATATGATTCCAACATACTAACCTGCATCTAGTTAGTACATATAAATAGACCATAGACCTAGTGAACCAAATAAAGTTGCCTCAATAGTCAATGAAAAATAAAGACAAATAAAATTGTTATTCCCATGACATACCTCTGACTGTCATTGTCGCACTAGCCAGGTCTACCCCTAGTATCTATACATTGTTCACCTGTACTGAATCTCAACTTCTTGAAGAATGACCTACGAGTTATGTAACACAATCCACAAGCCACAAACCCTTGTGGTGGGTCATGATGCCTCTACCATGATTGAAGCGTACTACTGAAGCTCTACTACACTCACATGGTACTGATCTCAATACATACTCAGATGCCTGAGCCTGCTCTAAAACATGACAATTGGATATCTGATAAGGATTCATGCAAAACATATCATGATGTCCAACATGATGGCATGCATGAAACTACTTTGTAGCACCGTCACACTATGTCTAGACATGTCTTGGCTCCCCATACTGAATGTAAACCATCAACGAACCACTCCAAAGTAATCTGGCTACGTCATTTGGCCTGACTACCCTATTGGTACTCATCTAATTCTTGTTTCCTGCCATCTAAAGCATAGCCTCTAAAATCACCAAATGATGTGGTCTGGATTGAGTAATACCTTTCCATTAGGTTTCACTATGCTATGAGAGATTGGTCCACCTCCTCATAGAATGAATACAATATAAAGAAGTTTACATGAACCCAAATTGCATATTTTATTCCATCCTCAAAGTACATAACTCTCAAGGTGTCATCGCTCACCATGTTTGTTGAAAAAATGAGATGAAGAAATGAAATTCACTAGATTGTCCATGAATCACATGTCACCCTACTGAAGGATTATGAAATCATGATCCCTATCTTCCCTCAGTGCCTTTGAGAAAAAATTACATAAGAATATGGATAAAAAAATCCTTCAGGTCCAATACCTCATGTCTACCTGCCTACATCTTCATGTCCCACTATAACTTTACTAGTCCTCTGATCATGCTCATCTTCAATTTGATCCTCTACTCAGGAGGCATCTACAATGGATAAAAGATTATTTTCATGGCCTTGATCATGATCTCAGCCACCTGTGGACCACCCTCACCCCAAAATAGTGGGGGATGCTGTGACTAAAATTCCAGAGTTAGATACTCCATAAACGGCTCCCTTCCACGAGAACCCTTATTGAAATCTTGGATAAACAATACCAGGCTCAATCAGATCTTCTCATCAATTCACATCTCAAACACTATAAGATCTAGCAGCTACCCCACCAGCATTTGAATGTGTACATGAGCCTATACCAGAGCCTGCCCATAAGCCTCTATCTATTCCTGTACCATCTCTTCCTAATTGTCAGGGTTCTGAAATTGGTTATCCACCTTGGAACTTAATCATCACCAGCCTATCGCACCATCTGATCCATATAGTAGGAACCCACTAAATAATCTCAAATGGGAAGACATCACTAATATAATATATATATATATATATATATATATATATATATATATAATGTACATTAGGAATGTAGTAACTGGGATCACATCCTCAATACACCTACCATTACCTATCACAATAATGACACTTGGCATCTTGGACTCATGGAATCCTTACCCACCCTCAAAAGTCCCATGTATCATAACATTCCTAGGGCTCACCCATTTGGACAACCAATGTTTTTTCAAATCGATGACTATGGAATCCAGCATGGTGACCAAAATTAGCCCATTCCATAGAACATACCTTCTCATATAAGATTCGGGATCATTTTATATATCATATTCAATATATATATATATATATTACATGGAATAAAATATTTCAAAATTAAAGACAATTCAATTCATAGGAACACACACCATTCATATTTTATCATGTCATTTTATCATGGAACACGAATATATAAAATTGGAACATACTATTATGTGACTAGTAAAAAATAAACAAGAATAAAAAACTCACCTTGCATCAATGGCCAAGGTTTCAAGATCCCTCTTTCCCCACTAGGTCAAGGGCCTCATGTCACAGACAATAACAATCACATACCAAAAATACCACTCGAGGTGGAAAGCAAAAAAAACCATAACTGAGAAAAATTGAATAGTAATTACTACTTATGTTAAATTTGTCTATTCCATGTACACATGGCTATATCCACCCATGAGTTAGTTCATAACCCATTTCCAACAACACGTAATCTTTATTCTACTATAGCACAAATAGTAAGTCCTTCAGAAAATATAAGAAAAATTATCATTGATCTCTTTATTTGAAAGCTTAAAACTACTTATAAATCCCAATCAAGAATAGGTTTGATTCCACTTATAGTATCCCTGACCCAGATAGCTTCCAAACCAGTGCTATCATGTCATGCACTGCTATCCTTGGGGGAACCTCACCATATGCCAATAACTACCCACTAGAATTGAAGGTGTAAAATAAAAATAATACGGACACTATACCCTTAGTTATGAGATATAATAATGGTCCATGTAGTAATATATTACATGAATTAAAAAGCTAAGACTCAACATACATGAACTTGACCCACCATCAGTGGGAGAAAAATCAATAAAATAAACATTGGAAACAATATAATCAACAGTAGAAGAAAATAAATAAACAAACAATAGTCCACTTGTTTCTCAAAACTAAAATAAATCACTCATCTCTAACATGTCATATATGTAAATAAATAGAATAAGGTTTTCCCATGGAAGACCAAAATTTCTAAATACATATTAAACATGTTGAAATGGAATAATTAAACTAAAATAAAAAATATAACTATAGGTAGGCATGACCCCATGATCCATGCTACTGTCCCATGCTAAAAGGTTCTACGAGCTATATCCTAAAGCATATCTCTTACCTAAAATTGAATAAAAAATGTCTACACACATCATGAAGGACCGATGTAGGGTGCGAGAATGTGTGTAAGTAGGATACCACCAACGTGTACATACCCAACATGGGTGTTTGTTCATAGGTGTAACCATACAAAAATAAAATAAATAGATCAAAAAATTAAAATAAATACATGATTCCCAGGTATAGAAAACCCACCAGGAAACTATCACCTACTTCTGCCAATGCTGAACGTCTGAAAAAAGGATCATTGGACAATGACCCAAGGTATCCCTCAATGTCTTATATTTTAAGGGAACCCTCAGGTTTCACATCAATCAATGAAACATAGAACTATACTCCCCATGACACCTCATGCCTTAAATAAATCACTGATGTCCTAAAAGAATGCCCATGAAAAAAATTAGTGTCTCGAACCCAGCTCAAAACAATCCTGTAGCTCGAAGCCTAACATCCAGAGGCACAAAAAATGTCTATACTCAATTAAAACCACCATAATATCACAGCCCCAAATCCTATGAAATGATGATATTCATTCTCCCAAAATAAACCTGGCCCACAACCTTAATATGGAAAGCCTCAACCCCTAATTGACAGTCCCATCCCTTTCAACCGAAGGATTCTCTTCTCCCATGTGGCTTTCTATGACAAGAACCCCCAATCCAATTATTATGATGAACTAATTGTGTCCTCTACCAACATGATCGGTCAAAACTAACTCATCATAGAGTCATCATATTTGAACACATCTCAAATCGTTGAATTAGACACCATATTTGAGTGACAGTCCCCAAAATAAACTCCTAAGCAATATCAAACTGGTACCCATGCCCCTATGACCATGTCACTCAAGTATGATGGTCATGCCATCCCATATAATAGGATATTCCCAAATTGATGGAATCATCACCTCAGCCAACGTCCATAAAACCCAATTGCTGATAACATCCCAAAAGTACTATCCAAGCCATTCCCTACTACATGATCAACATGACATCAATCTCGATGGACATTCCATCCAAATTCCATGATTCAATACCATCACAACACATTTTGTCTCATAACATGCATCTCATTCATTTCACATATATAATTCCCATCAATTTACTTTAAATAAATATTTCAATTTAATATGATTGAATTTCAAATTTAATCAAATATTAAATTCAATTTAAAATAACTGAATGTCCTTGATTCAAAATAACAAACTGAGTTGATTAAAAAATTAATATAATTGAAAATAATACCCCTGAACAATTCACCCAAGGAGAGACTTAATATATTCCAACCTCAATCTTGAAAATATGGATTGGTTATTCCCAATGGAATCCCACATGGTCACACAATCCTTTTGAAATGCATAAATATGATCTTACTTAGTTTTCCAAATGCATGCTAAATGCTTTTGTTCCCGAATAACCTAAAATACATGAAATAAGGTAATGAAAACCTACCTTGGACTCTTATATGTAGTCATGTATGATATCAATCTCTATCTCTAAGTAGTTTGGAGGAGATCTGAGTTTCCATCGTATACCTCGGAAATTGGGTGAAATGGATTAAATAGATTTAGTAATCCCTGAGGAGAAAACAAGGAGATGAACATGAAAGGGTGATACATGCCTTAACAATGGGGTTACGATGACATCAAAGGATTGATTATCAGACAATAGATAGAGAATGTGGATCAAAATGGATGAAAGGAGAAAAACTGTGAACCCCCTATGAAGCATGAAACCAATAGGGTAAAAGGAGGAAGTAAATATAAAATAGGGGGAGGGAAAATTATAATTTTTCCCTTTTAAATTTCACATATTGTTAGCCCGCATCGTTAGGAAAACCTTGTGATAACCATTCAGGATATAGTGCACATGCACTACCTATTTGGTAGTACCAGTGCAGCTTACATCACAATTTTCACGAACCATGTCCAAACCATGATGTATTCCTCTATAATTACAATAGATAAGGATACATTTTTTTCATGATATCAAACCATTTAGAAAATCATTGTGTTGTCAATATATGAGCCACACAATTATCTATAAGGTGAAACATGGTTTTCCCCTAAACTGTGAACCCTAACCTAAAACATTAAAACATGCCTTTGAGCCTCCAACTCTCCCAGAACCCTTTAAAACACCTAAGGAACTATGAAAACCTAAAATCCTAAATAAAAAATCATATAAATCCAACATAACATCCAGAATTTGTTTCCAAATAGTGAAGAATAAATCATCACACCCACTAATTCAAAAATTCAAATCGGTAGTGGTTTTTGACCAGCCTCTGAAACCCAGGAATTTACAATTTGAAAAATTAGGATAAATTTATTTAAAAACTAAAATTAGTTACAAAAAACATAAATCTAGAATTTCGAGGAACTTATAAATAGATTTAGAGATCAAGATAAAAGTATTAGAAAATTCATGAATCAGACATGTCATAATAAACACTATGAAAGAAAATTTTAACATCATTAAAGTACACAAAGACGTGGTCAAGGATTAGAGGTGAAAGTATCATTATCATGAAAGTCTCCCACATAAAATATAATATCAATTTATTATATTAATTGAGTCCTATATATTTCTATTGAATCCACAGGTTTGATATATAAATATTTTGTTCCTAATCCATAGGTACAATTCTTTAACAACAATGGTAAATATATTATAGAGAATGATCACAAGGATAAAATTAACATGACTTGTGCTAGGTCACATAAATAAACTCCCTAAATAAATGTCGACTTATAAGGAGCTAAAAATATACCTATCTAGATAAAAAATAAGGAAGTATAAAACCAAAAATCTGGTTATATATATATATATAAAATTGGAACATAATAAATATTTTTCTTCTAATAAAAAGGGTTTTAGGTAGAAAAAACATTTTAAATGTGAAGGAAGTTCCTCATATAATTATACTTTTACTGGTTATTTATTTATTTGTGATGATTTTGACACAAAGAATCCAATTATGCCACTATGTAACAATGGGAAGTGAATCATGTGACTTATAAAGTACAAAATAAAAATCACAAAACATTGAAAAACACTTTGAAAAAAGAAAAAATATTCTCTATTTTTCACGATGAAGAGGAATATTTTACAGAGGGGGAACAACATGCAGATCAATAATTAATTTGAAAAACCCAACAAACATAGAGGAATAAAAAATTCTTGACGATTACAAAAATTGTTCATATTTCCTAGAGAGAAACATACATGTCTATTTTATGGGTTCTCGATACATGATATTGTTCAGACATGTAATCAAATAGATTTTCTATCTCCGATATGAAATATGATAAAGGTAGAGTGGTCTCATTTTTCAAATGATTATTTAGCCAAAATTATTATCTCTAGGAATGACAAGGTTATTGGAAAGGATCTAAGAGTGATAGATTCAATCTTAGTGGTAGGACATATCCCCAATCTACTAAGTGTGTCCTAGTTACATGACTTAGGATATACAATGGAATTTGTAATAAAAGGGTGCACTCTTAAATCTAAATTTGGTTCACACTTTTTTACAAATAAGGCATATTAATGTGAATATTTACTTTATTGGTAAAAAAATTGTTCATGTTTCGAAAGGAATATATTTTTTTTTTGGAATAAAGGGATCAATAATTTTGGCCCAAATGAATTGGAAATTTTGAAAAAGAATGATGGATCTTTTGTTCGTATGAAAATTACATGTAATTATATACATGGATGTGAATTATGTCAAAAGTAAAAGACAATATTGAATACCTACATGATATATAAAGTCGTGAATATTTTTGGATCTTGTTTGTGTGGATGTATTTGGGAATGTTACTTCTAATGATTATTAAGAAAAAAGTTTTGGAGAAATAGAGATATATAATAACCAACTCATCCTATAAGAAATAGGGTAAATGGAAACCCAAAAAATATTATCATCAATATACCCAATTGAAAGATAATGGGGATCAATATCTCTATAGAACAAAAAATAATGGTGAGAAAGTATATGGCTCTAAAGGTCCATATCTGATATACATTACCCAGTGAAACTATACATGAATTAGTGAGGAGGGCCCACTATTCAACACTACATTGCATAACTAAGGGGGAACTATTTCTAATGGAGAACTCACTCCCCACTATATCTCAAAGAGGGGGGGGGGGTTCTCTATTAAGACAGTTTACAAGTTACCACTATAACATGGGGGTTATGAACATATCTATGTATGGATTATAGGATACCCAAAGCATGGTATGATAGGGGTGGGTTTCAACATTGGTAATACCCTAATGATCACACTTGATCACTATCAAAAAATTATTATCACATAATTAACTGTAAAATCTATAAAAAACATTTCATATCTTAGATTCCAAAACAATGGCCTTTATCAAATTCGGTAGGAAAAAAATACTCAGGATAAGATATTCGTTGGCTCAAATACATATCTTTAAGAAGGAGATACCCAAGTTTGAACTGTCGTAGGAATGTATGTGGCATGTATATCCAAAAAATTAAATTTCATAACTACCCCCTTTTTTCTCATATATTCAAATATATGGCCACATATATCAGATCCTGACCATGTAATCTATCAATTCCCATGTAAACTAATTCTTTCTAGGTACCGTGTGTATGCTTGATTATATTCTCATGCCCATATAATCTGGTCGGGCCTGTGTAGCTGGTTATGTCTATTCACATATACTGTTGGGTTACATTGCAAGATTGTAGTACTGGGTTGCATGGAATTTATTTTTCTTACATGGTATGTGATATTTATATTCTCCCAAAACCATAGTATATATAATATAGGGAGTACACATCCTTTGTTTTTGTACTACACCCCATGCATATAATGAATTCTGAAAACTGACGAACTCTTCACACATCTCACCAGCACAATGAACACCACTATTTCTAACTTGAATCACACTATGAAAGTGAGATCTATGTATGATTTCACCCAATCCATTATCAGTGGGCATATTCCATCCACCCAAACTGATCACGATTCAATCATGTCACATTGATCCTCAGTATCCTAAATCCCACCATCGATGTTCCCCCAATAATTCTATAATCCATATTTAATCTCTCACCACATCACAATATAGCATGATCATGATATCAATCCAGAGCTTGAACCTAAAATATTAATCAATTTCCCTAATTAATTATTGTATGATGATAATATACTAGGTACTTTTTGAGATGATTGAAAAAGGAAAACACTGACGATGAACATGTGATGAAGAATGTGATAAAATCATGAAAACAATTTGGGGGAATAAATTGACCATATTTTAGGTTGGATTTGATTCACTAATAAAAGAATAATTTAATGTAATGGATTAATATAGAAACCAAAAATAATTAAAAAACAGGGTTTCTGGAAAGAATGACAATTGTCAACAAATGAAGCATACAAAGAATCAAATTTTTCAAATAAATTATTGGTGAAAATCCATTAAATAATGTTACATACCTATAGTTTGGATTTTTTTTTAATATTGGGTTTGTTCCATTTTCAGTTATATTATCTAGGAACTTCCTTGGTGAAGTTGAATCCATTAATAAACAGTCACTACCCCACCCTATATTGTGGTGCACAAAAGTATCTCCCCATCAGCTCCTACGAAATCCCAAGGTTATGTGGACAACCATAGATATTCAAATTAAAAATTCATTTATATAATATAATTTTTTAAGTTATTAAATTTATTTCATAAATTAAATAAATAAATTATTTAATTAATTTAATGCACACACTAATGGTTTCCTTTCACAAAAAGTAAACCAACTGCATATATATCAATATTTAGGTAAAATGTGCATTATGGAATCCACTATGGTCTCAGATTCTCTATCTAAGGCCCCAAACATAGGGGAATCCATTTATACCTAATGTAGGTGCACACATACGTTAATATATATTTTTATTTTTAAAATATTATTTCAAGGTTCCCTGGACATCAAAACCCAATATCAACTTTGAGAGAGAAAAAAATGAAATGTATATAGAAATATTCAAAGTGATGAATAAAAAACTAGATTCATCACATTTTGTCATCCTTTAAAGATTTTCACCATAAAATTCTCAAGATACAAAAAATGGTGGGAGTAATGAGCCCACATCTGCATCCCATGCTCTAAGGAGCTCTCCTGCACACTCTCATGCTTCCAATTAAGTTGAAAAAAAGAACCACCCATATTAGATCATCTCCTTTGGGTCCTCAATCTCGATTGGGAAATCTGTGAATGTGGATCCATCCTCTATTATTAAATGGCCCAGTTAATAACACGTATCATATTGCAGAGGTATCTCTTAAATAGCAACATATGGAAGATTTTATGCATTGGGTCACACTAAGAGGGTGAGGCCATGTGGTAAGAAAACTGACTAATCCTCTGTTTGATCTTGAAAATCTCGATTAACCATTAAGATATATAGTTTCCATGGAAAAATATATAGAGTAATCATACCGGGGTGAATCCTAGGAAGACATTGTAACACCCCGAGATTTTATGAAAAATATTTTTTTTAAATTCATTAATGTCTTGTGTTGTACGCTATACCAAAAGGAGCTTGCACAACATGCATCCTTGACTTGTCTTTCATTACACACAATCACGACCTTCCTCGATAGCATGTGTAGTACGCAATAACAAGTTTCACTAAACAACAATATGCTATTAAAATATTATTAAAACTAGACGTTATGAATAGTAATAACCACTTTTTGAAATTTTGTAAATTTTATTTTTAAAAATGGACTTCATTTTTGGATTTGGAATACCAAAATTAGCTTAGGGTGAAATTTTGGTACTTTTCGGATAACTTTCATTTTCTGATGAATAGTGAAAATTACTAAACTTTAATTAAAAACAACCTTTTTAATTGAAATAATTATTAGTGATAAATTATTAATTTCAGTGGTTCTAAAGTATATTTAGAATATATTTTTACAATTTAATACAATATTGGTCATTGGATGTAATTTCACTTTTAAACCAGAAATAAACATGTGTCAATTTTTTGATAGTTATTTTCTCTTAAGAACACGCTATTTGTTTTGACGACGGGAATTAATTTTTAAATTAAGTAATGTAACTGATATGTTTTGAATATGGTAAAATAGAAATAATTTTTCATCTCATAATATCAAATATATCTTAGGCCTAATTTTTGGTATTTTTCTGGAAACATTCATTTTTTGATGAATAGTGAAACCACTAAGTGGTAGTTAAAAAAATGATTTTTTCATAAAACATAATTTTACCACTTCTATGAGTGGAATTTCAAAAATCCGAGAGACACGGTTGATGTCAGTAAGTAAAATGTGGTTCAATGATATTAAAATAATTTTTGGTGAATAGTAACTTTTTACTTTTTTTTACCACGGTTAAAAGTAAATAGGGTAATGAAGGGTAAAAATGATATTATTATTACCCTAACACATGTCCTAATTCTATTGGATAAGTGTAATTCGACTAAAAAACAACTTTACGAATAAAATATGACCATTTAGGCCCACATGGATTAGAATAGGACATTTATTATTAATTTATTTAAAGAAGGGTTAAAATAGTTAAAATCAACGTTTAATAAGGAACTCATTTTAAATATAGGGATATACATAAGATAAATTTTACTATAAATATTCATTAGAAAGATAAAAATATTTCCTACATAATTGTATTTTATTTGTAATTTTTAGACATTAAATAATTTAATTTATTTATGACACAAAGATGATATAGTAATTATCTTATTAATGAAATATTGACATAAGTGATGTTATAAATACCCAAATAAATGTAATTTTAGACTTTTTATAAATTAAACTAAATTTTTAGGTTAATATGAAATGTTATTATTGATTTTATTAACATTTTTAGAACTAATCATTCTGTTATTATTTTCACAAAAATCAATTAATAAATATTGTCAAAATTGACATAAAATTCTTTTTAAAACAAATATTATTTTATTAATGGTTATTTTATTCCTAAAAAGCTATGGTTCGGACAAAAAACTTAGATAAGGTTATATATATTAAGGATAAACAACTTGGGATTCGATTGGCTACTTATATTATGTTTATTAACCTTATAGTATAAGAACACAAGAAGACACGGTAAAAGTAAAATTATTTAACTTAATATTAAATCTAAATGATAAGGTTAGAATAGGAACCTAAACTTGTCTAAATTCTATTGGATGAGAGGCGTTCGACCCATCCCAACCTTAGCTTCGAAATAAATCAATTTGGAGCTATTTTAAACCAAACTTGGCTTTATAATAAAATAATATTTTTTGTTATTCCAAAGGTGCCCCTCTCCTCCCTTATAAAAGGGAACCTCCACCCTCTCTTCCTCACACCACATTGAGCCTTCAAGCTCGTCCAACCCCTAACAAATTCTCTTCTCCACTTCTCTATAAATATCATAGAGGTCCTGGTATTCTTCAAAGACCAATTTTAGTGCCCTAAGATGAGGACTCAAAGAGGCGCTTCAACGAAGAGTTAATGTCCGTTACCGATTCTTTCAACTTTATTTCTTCTTCCACTTCTTCTACTTAGGTTGTTTCATTATGAAGTAATAAAATCAGTATCACTCATATACTAATATTATATTATAAGTATGAAACAACCCTATTTCACCATCTATCCATCCTACGGAAAATGAAATTAGCGCACGTGCGTACGTACATAATACCATCTCCACGCCGTTGTGTAATCCATTTTCCACCACCACCTTACTTGGTTGGGTATAATGGTGTACATAATAACTATATATGATTATTTTATAGTTGTATTGATTCTGAAATAGTATACATACACTCCAATACAATTCCACGATCATGAGAATGATATCATCGCTCGTGCGTACGTACGGACTACCGTCTGCACGACGCGATGAGATTCATTCTCCACGTTAACCATTCATGAATGATTATAAAGTATATATAATAAGTAATCATGAAATATATGACATAATAATGATATTGAATTTATATGTATATATATTTCTCCCATCTACTTAATTCCATTCAACTCAATAAGGAAACGAAAACAACGTTCATGCGTACGTACGGCCTACCGTCTCCATGAACAATGTATTTCTTTCCATTTACTGATATATTATATATATGTATATTATGAATATATATTATATATAAATCATGTTTTATATTCTGGAATTAAGTAATCATGATCTAAGTAATCATATGAATAATTACAAGTCAAAACACGGATGACAAATAAAACAATTTTACCCAAACCACTCTTTAACATGGAATTTACAAAAGAACAGGTAAAATAAAGTCATAAGTGAACCATATATGATATCATAACAATGAGTATGATTCTATAATAAGTCAATGACATTATTTAGATCATTATACAGGAGGTTCAGACACTTACAAAGAAAATCGGACCTGAGGTAAGGGAAAATATCACAATCTCATTTTTATCTAAGATTGTTTATACTTTGGTATTTACAGTGGTGTATTTTTTCATCCACATCCATGTTTCCTGAATATGTAACATTATTTCCATCCACCTACAATTGTTTAAACCTAATTTTACCTCTAGGTGAGTTTTTAGTAGAAGATATGAAAGGAATCTTTTGTCGTTTTTCGTATAAGGTACTTTTTGACTTTTACGACAAGAGTACGAGAAGAATGTTTTTTTTAACTTATATGGCATAAATGGATTTTTAAAACATTATTTCCAAGAATCTTCCTTTACAAGTTTTAAAGTTTATTTTTACTCAACTTCTTTTAGTTTAAAAATGTATGACATGTTAAGAAAGGAAAATGTTTTTGAAAGGATATTTTCCTCAAGATGGAATTCAAGTGTTTTATCAAAATTATTTTACATCTATGATAATATAGGGTTCTGTTTCTATCCCTATTATTACATTGATTTGGTTATGTTGTGATGGAATTATTTTTATGAATTTCATTATCTTATATAAATTGTTTTATGATGTCATGATGTTTAAGAATCCCATGTTTATTACATGGGTTATGCAATTATGTATGATTTATGATTTTGTGGCACACATAACAATGGTATCATTATGAGATGGGTGGGACCTATATCTCCCCCAAATGAATTGGTTATAGATTTAATATCTCATGAGATAGACATGGATGGAACGGCAGGTTAAACCGGTTCAGTGAAACAGGACTGAAATGAGGAGTGAACTCAGTTCAGAAATGGACTTTGTCAACTAAGATAGTCTTGATAATGAGTCTTGACTAATAAGAAATGATTCTCTATGATTATGTCTGTATGACACAATGTTTCATGTTTTATGTTATGATTATTGGGGTTTACATTTCACTACTATGATTTATCCCATGTTATGATATTGTGATCTCTTTTGCAGGTTATGATTTCTAAAATGTTATGTTCTTATGAATATGATGTGATTGATATATCTTTTGTTTACCCTTACTGAGCATTTGAGCTCACCCTTTTATGTTTTCTTTTCCCCAGGATATAAATAAAGGTTTTAGGTTAAAAAAGGGAAGATCTTTATGGGAGATGTTAAAGATCTTTCACCATGATTAGAAGATTATATTCCGAGTTTCCAAAGACAATAAACTATTACGGTCCTTGTGTGTGTGTTTTTGTTATGTACTAAGTATTCTGCAAATGTAATGGAATGTCCATGTATGTTAAGCTTCGGGTGTCTAAAGTTGGTGTCATAGGAAATGTTTAGTAAACCTTTGGAAACTAGGATGTGAAAATGTTAGTGAGATCCCTAGAGATATTTCTAAGGTATGTCTAGGGATGTACCTAAGGATAAGTATACATATAGGATATAGTCCTAGAACTACGGTAAAGATATTAGAATTTAACCTAAGATGATAGATAGTAAGGGTACTCCCCTTTTACTATGTTGTTTTCCCTAACATGATTTTTTCCTCTCACACTATTCTTTTTGGGTTTTAGAAAATGGCTGGAAACAGGAAGATTCATGATAATGGAGGATATGACCGACAATGAAATGATATTCTTCACGACAAACCAAATGAAACGGGATTTGGATGTCCAATAATCGTTATTATGCCTAATCACCAATCTCATAATATGATCAATAATCTCAACATTGGTAAGTTTCCTGACTCAGAAAATAAGAGAAATATGGAGTTTCGTGATGATCATAGAGGAAAGAAAGTTGAATTTCCCTCATGTAAATCATGTGGGAAGAGGAATCGAGGAGATTGTTTCAAGGGGACTGGAAGATGCTTTCGGTGTGGAAAAGAAGGACACAAATCCAGTAAGTGCAAAGGAAAAGGATTAGTTAACACCATGGATGAGGATAATGGTATTGCTACGACATCAACAATGGTTAAATGTTTTAAATGTGGAATGTACGGGCATTATGAAAACCAATGCCCTAAGAGAAAGTCTCATAAAGAGAATCTGTACAGCCGTATGGGTAGTATTTATGTTGATGAGGATGAAGAGACTACAAATGATATGTGAGATGAAATAATTGTTGAAGCTCGGTCAATGGTTTAATAAGGCAGTGGAATGATTACATGTTTATCAATTGTAATGTTGTATAAGTAATCTCATGGTACTATGGAATACAGAGACATCTAAGGATTGTTACACTGTTGTCTTTCCTGGAGTTTTGAAAGTGTATGATTAATGGTACCAGTATCCATTAAATTTTATTCAGATTTTTTTGGAATATAAATGATATGCGCATAATGAAGGGATAAGGAGAAAATGAAATGTTTGACAGTATTCATGAGCTCATGATTAATATAAGGACTAAGTGATATCATGGTTTGGGTATAAATAATTTTGAGGGTTTTGGTTTGTGAAAAGTGTTAACTTTTAACTGCATTCATGTTTTCACTAAGGTTCAATGGGTATTCATTATTCAAGAGAATACATGATTAAGGTATTCACATGTTTGTAATTTTACCAACAAGATATATCTTAAGATATATGGGGGATAAATGATGGAATTCACGTGATTGTTATGTGACATTTCAAGTAATCATTATCTTTATACAATGAGCTTGAACCGAAGTATTTTAGATAAGCCTAATGACTGGAATGGATTATGTTTGACATAAGTTAGGATAGAACTTTTTTTGATGTTATTTATGGGATGTTATAGTAATATAGCTTTAGAAAAAGGAAAACCTGCAAGACGGGCGACAACCCATCGCGTCGGACAAGGCTGTGAGAATCGAACCCACAACCGAAGTGCAACTGGCCTTTATCGCCTACCACTGGGCTACAGGAAGTCCCTGTTTAGTAGAAACTAGTTTTATTATATTAAGCAGTATGATATATGACGTATAAGTCCATTTTAGGAATCATATATGATTAATCTCACTATAGATGAACTTATGAATGTTTTGATAACTTTTCTAACCTTTTTCAAGATAGATGGAATGACCCATCACTCTATCACATGATCTGCTAACACATCATGAATGAAAAATTCAACTTCATTTCTTTAAGATATGAAGTGGAAATTGTCCAAAGAACAACCAATAGTGAGACTATACCAAAATCACGAATGTATTTCTTCTAATTCCAATTTCATCAACTTTAGGGAAATGATCTTGAAAACAAAAAATGATGTCCTAGTGCTCTTATATCTTTTGAATCATATGGTACCTTAGATCATCAAAAATTTATGGCTTTGTGATTGCTGGCTTTTCCATAGCCATGTTCTCTACCACTCTCCATCATAACGTGATGGTTAGATTTCTCTTCCATATCCATATTTTCACCTATGTGGAAACCCAGTGATTAGTTTATTTGGGTAACCATTACATTTCATACTTTTGTTTTTAAAGATTGGTTTTGGTATTCCTTTTTACGATGTGGGTTTCTATTAAAGAAACTTTCGATTATTAAACCATTTATAACCCCGACGAATTTCGAGGGAAAAATTTATTTTATGGGGGGTAGAATGTAACACCCTGATATTTTATGAAAAATATTCCTTTTAATTTCATTAATTTCTTGTGTTGTACGCTACACCAAAAGGATCTTGCACAACATGCATCCTTGACTTGTCTTGCATTACACGCAATCACGACCTTCCTCGATAGCGTGTGTAGTACACAATAAGGAGTTTCACTAAACAACAATATGCTATTAAAATATTATTAAAACTAGCCGTTATGAATAGTATTAACCACTTTTTAAAATTTTTTAAATTTTATTTTAAAGAATGGACTTCATTTTTGGATTCGGAATATCGAAATTAGCTTAGGGTGAAATTTTGGTACTTTTCAGATTACTTTCATTTTCTAATGAATAGTGAAAAATATTAAATTTTAATTAAAAACAACCTTTTTAATCGAAATAATTAATAGTGATAAATTATTAATTTGAGTGGTTTTAAAGTATATTTAGAATATATTTTTACAATTTAATACAATTTTGGTCATTGGATGTAATTTCCCATTTAAACCAGACATAAACAAGTGTCAATCTTTTGATAGTTATTATCTCTTAAGAACACGCTATTTGTTTTGATGACGGGAATTAATTTTTAAATTAAGTAATGCTACTGATATGTTTTGAAAATGGTAAAATAGACATCATTTTTCAGTTCATAATATCAAATATATCTTAGGCCTATTTTTTGGTATTTTTCTAGAAACTTTCATTTATTTGATGAATAGTTAAACCACTAAGTGGTAGTTAAAAAAATGAATATTTCATAAAACTTAATTTTACCGCTTCTGTGAGTGGAATTTAAATAATCCGAGAGACACGGTTGATGTCAGTAAGTAAAATGTGGTTCAATGAGATGAAAATAATTTTTGGTGAATAGTAACTTTTTACTTTTTTTTACCACGGTTAAAAGTAAATAGGGTAATTAAGGGTCAAAATGATATTATTATTACCCTAAAACATGTCCTAATTATATTGGATAAGTTTAATTCAACCAGAAACAACCTTAGGAAGAAAATATGACCATTTAGGCCCACCTGGATTAGATTAGGACATTTGTTATTAATCTATTTAAAGAAGGGTTAAAATAGATAAAATCAAAGTTTAATAAGGAAATAATTTTTAATATAGGGTTATACATAAGATAAATTTGACTATAAATATTAATTAGAAATATAAAAGGATTTTGCTACATAATTTTTTTTATTTGTAATTTTTAGACATAAATAATTTAATTTATTTATGACATAAAGATGATGCAGTAATTATCTTATTAATGAAATATTGACATAATTGATGTTATAAATACCCAAATAAATGTAATTTGAGACATTTTAGGAATTCAAATAATTTTCTAGGTTAATATGACATGTTATTATAGATTTAATTAACTTTTTTAGAACTAATAATTCTTTATGATTTTCAGAAAAATCATTTATTAAATAGTGTCAAAATTGACATAAAATAGTTTTTAAAACAAATATTATATTATTAATTTTTATTTTATTCTTAAAAAGCTACGGTTATTCCAAATAACTTATCTAAGGTTATATATATTAATAATAAACAACATGGGGTTAGTTTGGCTGCTTATAGTATGTTTATTAACCTTATAGTATAAGAACACAAGAAGACACGGTAAAAGTAAAATTATTTAACTTAATGTTAAATCTAAATGATAAGGTTAAAATAGGAACCTAAACTTGTCTAAATTCTATTGGATGAGAGGATTTCTACCCATACCCACCTTAGCTTCGAAATAAATCAATTTGGAGATATTTAAAACCGAATTTGGCTTTATAATAAAATAATATTTTTAGTTATTCTAAAGGTGACCCTCTCCTCCCTTATAAAAGGGAACCTCCTCCCTCTCTTTTACTCACACCACTTTTAGCATTAAATCTCGGAAAACCCCTGAAAAATTCTCTTCTCCACTTCCCTAGAAACCTCCTAGAGGTCCTAGTCTTCTTCAAAGACCAATTTTAGTGCCCTAAGAGGAGGACTCAAAGTGGCGCTTCAAAGTAGAGGTAATGTCCATTACCGATTCATTCAACTTTATTTATTCTTCCACTTCTTCTTCTTAGGATGTTTCATTATGAAGTAATAACATCAGTATCACTCATATACTGATATGTTATTATAAGTATAAAACAACCCTATTTCACCATCTATCCATCCTACGGAAAATGAAATCACCGCGCGTGCGTACGTGCGGAATACCGTCTCCACGCCATAGTGTAATCTATTTTCCACCACCACCTTACTTGGATGGGTATAATGGTGTACATAATAACTATATATTATTATTTTAAAGTGATATTTATTCTGAAATAGTATACATACACTCCAATACAATTCCACGATCATGAGAACGATATCATCGCTCGTGCGTACGTACGGACTACCGTCTCCACGACGCGATGAGATTCATTCTCCACGTTCACCATTCATGAATGATTATAAAGTATATATAATAAGTAATCATGAAATATATAACATAATAATGATACTGGATTTATGTGTATATATTTTTATGTCATCTACTTAATTCCATTCAACTCAATAAGGAAACGAAAACAACGTTCATGCGTACATACGGCCTACCGTCTCCATGAACGGTGTATTTCTTTCCATTTACTGATCTATTATATATATGTATATTCTGAATATATATTATATATAAATCATTTTTTATATTCTGGAATTAATTAATCATGATCTATGTAATCATATCAATAATTACAAGTCGAAACACGGACAACAAATGAATCGATTTTACCCAAAATGCTCTTTAACATGGAATTTACAAAAGAACGGGTAAAATAAAGTCATAAGTGAACCATATATTATATCATAAAAATGAGTATGATTCTGTAATAAGTCAATGACATTATTTAAATCATTATATAGGATGTTCGGACAATTACGAAGAAAATCAGACCTAAGGTAAGGGAAAATATCACAATCTTATTTTTATCCGAGATTGTTTATACTTTGGTATTTACTAGGGTGTATTTTATCATCCAGATCCATGTTTTCTCAATATGTAACATTATTTCCATCCCCCTGCAATTGTTTAAATCTAATTTTAACCTTAGGTGAGTTTTTAGTAAATGATATGAAAGGAATCTTTTGTCGTTTTTTGTACGAGGTACTTTTTGACTTTTCTGACAAAAGTATGAGAAGAATGTTTTTTTAACTTATACGGCATAAATGGATTTTTAAAACATTATTTCCAAGAAGTTTCCATTACATGTTTTCAGGTTTATTTTTAATCAACTTCTTTTAGTTTAAAATTTTATGACATTATAAGAAAGGAAAATGTTTTTGAAAGGATATTTTCCTCAAGAATGGAGTTCAAGTGTTTTATCAAAATTATTTTCCATCTAAGATAATATAGGGTTATGTTTCTATCCCTATTATTACATTGATTTGATTATGTTGTGATGGAATTATTTTTATGAATTTCTTTATCTTATATGAATTGTTTTATGATGTCATGATGTTTAAGAATCCCATTTTTATTACATGGGTTATGCAATGATGTATGATTTATGATTTTGTGGAACACATAAGAATGGTATCATTATGAGATGTGTGGGTCCTATATCTCCCTCCAATGCATTGGGTAAATATTTTATATCTCATGAGATAGACATGGCTGGAACAATAGGTTAATCTAGTTCAGTGAAATAGGACTGAAACGAGGAGTGAACTCAGTTCAAAAATGGACTTTGTCCACTAAGATAGTTTTGGAAATGAGTCTTGACTAATAAAAAATTATTCTCTATGATTATAGTTGTATGCCACAAAGTTTCATGTTGTAAGTTATGATCATTGAGGTTTACATTTCACTACTATGATTTATCCCATGTTATGATATTATGATCTCTTTTGAGGGTTATGATTTCCAAAATTTTATGTTCTTATGAATATGATGTGATTGATATATCTTTTGTTTACCCTTACTGAGCATTTGATCTCACCCTTTTATGTTTTATTTTCCCCAGGATATAAATAAAGGTTTTAGGTAAAAAAGGGAAGATATTTGTGGGAGATGTTGAAGATCTTTCACCACGATTAGAAGATTATATTCCGAGTTTCCAAAGACACTAAACTAATACGGTCCTTGTGTGTGTGTTTTTGTTATGTACTAAGTATTCTGCAAAAGTAATGTAATGTCCATGTACATTAAGCGTCAGGTCTCTACAGACATGTTGTCCCATCTAAAACTCCAAAGTCTTACAATATTGATCAATGTAATATTTCTATCATATTTGGACTATCAACATATGCATACAAATCACCTAAACCTTCTTTTTCATTGCCTTCACCATCTTGGGACTGATAATAGATGTATCATCAATCTCGGTCCAGATTATGGGTTATCTACAAGTTATCCCATATAGCTACTTGAAAGGATCCACACCTATGTTGGAGTGATAACTATTAATATATGTGAACTATATTGATGAAATACAATACCCCAACTCTAGAAAATGTCTATAACGTAGTCCCTTAACATATTATTCAACATATGTATAGTTTGATCAACCTGTCCGTCTATCAGGGGAAGAAACGATATGATCATTTGTAACTAGGCCTGAAAACACCCCTAAATAACCCTCCACAACATTTATGTGAAATGAGAATCACAGTCAAATAAGACTTTCTTAGATAACCCAGCAATTTGGAAAATCTTCCACATGTACACCTGACATAAAATATCAACTAAAATCTACTCCTAGATGGAATGAAATTGTATTGAATTGTTGATTCGTTCAAAAATAACCTAGATAGTACCTTGTAATATTTATTTCTGGAGAAGACCCATCACAAAATCTATCAATATTCCATCCCACTTCTTTCTCGGGATCTCAAGTGGTTGTTCCAGACCTACTTGAACCTAGTCCTCAACTGTTAGCTATTGACATGTGAGATGCTAAGAGACAAAATCGGTAATGATCCACCGTAGGGCATCCAAAAAAACTACCACTAAAGGTAACTTTACATATTTTTCATACATAAATTTATATAATAGTGGGAGCTATGAATCTCTATTATAACGTCCCCACACAACAATACTATAACCACTATCCATACATATAAAAGGATGGTATACTACCCTCTTTCATAAAATCCATCAGGTGCATCTGTTGATGATATCTTGTCATGTAACACCTCATAGTTGATTTTTCCAACCTAAGAAGCCCTAACATATGGAAGAAGATATGACATTACAACTATCTATTGATGATAAGCCAAACCCCTCTCCTTTTATTGGGGCATATGTAAAAAATAATAATTTCTCAGATACATCCTCTACTTAGAAAGAATCGGATATCCTACTAAGGTAATCTCCAACCACAATGACCTTCCTTAGATTATATACAATCTCAAAGTAATATTTCTACAGGAACTCCAACTGCTGTTTCTATCTCAGGATAAGATATCTATGAGTGAAGTTATACCTAATCCTCTGATGGTCTGAGTAAAAAAGGAAATTTTTCGAAGAAGTTAATGCATCATCGTCTTCAGGGTAATGACTACCTCTTCAAACTATAGGTCATGGGTTGCGTATTTATACTAATAGGGTCCTATCATACATGATCTGAAATCAAACACAATTGGCATATTCATCAATACTCACCCGAATCTATCTCTATATTAATTTTTGAACACCACATACTCAATTCCCTCCTCCAATAGCTTGAAAATTGTATGATTTTCCCTCCTTAGCCTCAACTCTTCAAATAATATCTAACAAAACATAGTGATGGAAAATAACTTCCCTTTCCATGTCCTGGGAGTCAAGGTTTTTGATAATATATAATAGTATACCATGAACTTCCTTTAGTACCCTTCCAAATAAATAATACTCCATTCTTTTGTCATACTATTGGGTGTGTCCCAAATAAGGACTATATCAATCATCATTATATCCATAGCTAAATCATTATAAGAGACGAAATTCAAAATATAGTGGACAATACAGAACAATTTTTTTTTGAAAGTTTACCATAAACTCATAACTATCTATTTAAGTCTAATACCATCCTCAAATTCATTGTAATATCTTAATCTGAAAGGGAATATCTGAGAATTAATTAAGTCAAGATAGTAACAAATCAGTCCATGTATAACTAGAAGATCTGATTCATATTAGACGTCATCCGAGTGGGTGAATTAGTCACACTAAAAGGCTTCATTAAAAACTCATAGTGACTGTAGCGACATTAAAATGTTATCTTCAAAATATATCCAGAGTGAAACCTGAGCTATTGGAAATCATATTAGAGAACAATATTTGAGAAACAATTTTCACTATTAAACTCTCCTAATAGGTCATCAATCCTTGAAGAAAAGAGTAATTGTTCTTTATCAATACATGACTATAAAGAGGAATGTCAGAATAAATCCCCAAACACCCTTCTTCCATTTTCAAAAATCAAACTAGAGCCACCTATGGGGACACATAGAGTCTGGTAAAACCATTATATAGAAGAGAATCCAAATTAACTCTCAGTTCCCAGATCTCGGTGGTGTCCATATAATATTCACTAAAGATACAAGTGTTTTCACTGGGTGTATGTCAATACTGAAGTCATTGTCCCACCTCAGAGGTAGTCTTGAGACATATTTGGGGAAGATGATAATATAATCCTCCACTATAACTGGAATCCAGATTCATGAACACCATACTGAGAGGTTATATATTCCTAATCCCGATCCCCTCTCACTTTTCTTTAAGATCACTATGACCCACAGATGAGAATCATGTCCCATTGGTACCAAGTATTCTATCTCTCTTATGTAGATAGTCTATATGGTCATGCATAGTAGATAACTAGTATATAACCAAGATGAAATTTTAAGTTTTAATCACAATCACCAAGAGGTCCCATGGGAAACTCTAACCACTGAGTGACCTCTTTCACTGCTGAAAGTCATTTGATATAGAATAATCACTCCCATTAAAGAACCCCTAAACATAGTTGTTGGTATAATGTCTCAAATGAAATGTTTATCTTCCACACAATGGATGTGGAAATAAAGGAATGAATCACACATCTGTTTATAATTACTAATGATAGAGTATAAAATACAATGATTGAACATCAAATAATTTAATGAGTAGCCTAATCATATCATACCACAATATTCAACTACCTACACCCTCGACTGCCATCCCTTTGATCCCAACATGGGACACCTATTGGTGGTTTGAGAGTAACTTGTAGCTTCTTCATCCCCAATTAGATCATCTCTCTGAAGCTCCACCTTATTTAATACCATCACTTCTTACCTAGGGGTCTCCAAAACCATGTCTCGGAGATCCATAATCACGATGCTTACCCTATCATAGTGGTCCATCCACTACTTATATACCCTACTAAGAATGTTAGGTTCATAAATCATGGTCCATATGAAATTTCATATCATAAGTATATAATTATCCCTATATTACCTAACTAAATACTCTATTTGAACCTCATGTTGTGATCCACATTTCTATTTCCATGAATGGGGAGGTCTCTTGCATCCTTGATGACTAATGTGGGCTAGCTGCTGTAGATAACTCTTCCTCATGATTTTAAATATTAACTATCACACTCTATAATCCCTCTTATAGGATGATGTCTATTACCAAATTCCACTCAATCAACCCAGTATAAATTTGAATTCCTAAGGATACCATACTATCATGGATGTCCCTATAATTCCACTACACGAACATCCATGCCTAGAAGAATCTATGTCACACCATATAGAGGGAGTAATACAAGAGGTAGTTTAGCCTCACTACATACCAAGAAACTAATATATCACCCTAAATCAACTTAATAACCTATTTAATCAACATAGAGATTATGATCATAGGGTAATATTCATTTCTGAACAACTGCTTAATGTATAACCATGATAGAGTTTCCTCATCATGAGTCTGGCTGATCTGAAACCACCATGAACCTGGTGATCCATGAGGAAGGCTAACTATAAGAATATAAATATGAATTTATCGGAATAGAAAAATCCTTAAAACATAAATAACTTCCTTGTTCCAATTATCCAGTGCCTGAGGGTATGACTCACCATAAAACCTAAATGGTCCATAATACTAGGACCTGTGTGACATGATAAGCCTACTAGTATGTCATCCTGGCATATCGAAGCTATCTATTTTCCAACATTTATTCAATCCTATTCCAAGACAACTGAGGGATGCACATTATGAGTACATCCATGAATTGAGGACTTATTTCTCAATTGATCATCACCATGATCCTATCCTGGTATCACTATTTTATGTTAATTTGGAGGAACCAAAAACCAATGCATTGATATGACCAGTCAAAAAGTTTGTGAATAGTGTCATGGGGAATAGATAGAACATCCATTGAACAAACCCTGGGTTCCCTAGCTTGAAATCCACACTCAAGACTCTCTTAAACCATTTCCTTATGTTTCAAAATAATTCCAAAAACCAATGATTAACACAAAACACCACCTGAGGTGAAAATACAACCATTTATACCACTCTATCATGACCTAGACAACTGGGGTCCTAGATGGTGGAAATCTATGTGAGACACCACAAGACTTCCTGTAATTATCTAGGGGATAAATAGTATTTCTACGAATGAATATTACTAATTGGGGTGGCCAAATATTAAGTACCTACACACATAAAAAAAAATTAAATGGGTTAGAGATAAAATATAACAATTAACATATATAGTGTAAACCAGGAATGAAATATCCTCTAGGAAATCATAAATGTACAACCACTTAGTAAAATGTATATATGGGAAAATACCTGCCTAACTAGAAATTAGGTCCCAACAAAACAAAAATCATAAAAAAGGGAGACTGAAGAGAGAATGGATCAAAATCTATAAGGAAAACCACAAAACACATTCATCTAATCTAGAAAAAACTACGATCAACTAAAAAATGGTCCACTGAGGTTAATGTTGATTTGTTTGATATCCTCATAGGAAACAACACACGTGACAAAACCCCATGTATGGGTGAGTGTATACATAAACATAACAACACCAAAAAATAATATAATGAAGAAATATAAAGATTCAATAGTTAGATCATCCAATAAACAAGGGGGTAAATTGAATCCCAAAAGATATGATTATAAAGAAACCTAAGAGGGAGATAAAGAGGATCTCAATATCAAAATAAAAACTAGATAATAATGATTCATCCTACATCTCCCAAGGTTCATCTCATATTCCCATCACAATGTCAAACCACCAAAGAATCCATATGGAGGTCCCACACCGTTCTACTATTATTCATAGTATACCTAGTGGAGGACATGCTCCCCTCCAATGCTCAAATATAGGGTTGGTTCCACTTGATAAATAGAGGACCTTCAGCATTTATAGTATTTATGGGGAGAGTATAGGTTAAACACAACTTGTGTAAAGAGTATGAGGGATCTATTCTTGAGTATTACATGGTTGATGACCCTAGTTACACATTGATGATCAATCATGATCTCTATCAGCATATATTTGTCTCTAAAATATAGGTCTCACTCATAATACCACATGTTGTGTCTTTGTGGAAAAAAAAATTCTACCATCATGGTATTTGTGAGAAAATAATCATAGCCAAAAAATTGAGTCCTAAAAATAGAGATACATATGGTGGAAATATCATTCAAATGTCCAAAATGGGTATAAGGTATACACGACACTTCATGGATGCTCTATTTTTTCCTATTTATTTTGGCCCATACCTATGTAATTTGGATTGTTCACATCAAATCTAGATTTGGTCATGTACAGTAGTCATTCCCATATACATTGGTTGTGTCTGGGTATCCTTTCCATGTCTATGTACATGGATATGATAGCGTACTCTGGATGTGCCCATGTAACTGGTTGTGTCTATTCCCATGTAGCCTTGGGGTATATACTATGCCAATAGTACTAGTTTACACTATATTTATTTTTCATTCATGGAGTATGATATTTAACTCCTCCCAAAACCCTATTCATCATTGAATGGGGAATATACATTAGGTATTCATGGACTCCATGCATTGTGTTTTAGGAATATATAGAAATTGGAGAACCCTTCATGTGTATTTTCCAGGACACTTATATCAATTTTTTCTCCATGAATCATTCCATAGAACAAAATTATAGGGATTACTATGCTCAATACACCATTGGTTGATAGATACTATTCACTTAAACTGCTTATTATTTGATCCTATTATGTCACTCCTTTTTATCCCAAATTCGATGGATGAAGGTCCATCAATCCCTCTTTAATTGATATAAGATATCCCATCACTCCACGTCATACCACTATTATTCTCTTAATCACATACCTAAACACATATTATTGATCTATTGTGTCAAATAATTACTGCATGATTATCATCTATCAGGTATTTGTCAAACTGTTGGCCAATGGAAAAAACCAATGATTAGCATTAAAAGTACGATGGGAGAAAATAATGAACGAAAAATGAGAGGGATGAATATGAAAATTTTAGAATCTTTATTCCATTATTTGACGATGGAATCATTGATTATAATAGATAAATTGCGAAACTAGAAATAAATAAATAACAATGTTCATACAAACAGTGAAAATCACCAACACTTGAAGAAGATAAACAATCTATGATTTTTATGTAAATCAGGGATGGAAATAAAAGAAATATCATGACCAAAATATATTTTGTATTGATCCCTAGTAAATAATTGATATGTTCCAATTTCTGTGTTGAGATCTATGAACTTGTTTATTGAAATTGAATTATTGAAAAAACGATCGCTTCCCCATGATCTATTTTCATTCATCAATAAATATCTTATTTGGTTCCTTTAAACTCCCAAAGTGATGTGGTGAACCCTGGTGATTCATTATAATGATGAATATATAGATGAAAAACATGTATTAGGTTATTAAATAAATGAATTAAATTAATCATTTAATTTATGTAGCACACTTGTTAACAGTTTCCTTTGACCAAATGACTAAAATTGACCACATTTATTTTACACCTAGCGTAAACCCAACATTCTAGAATCAAAGATGGACTTATATTCCTCATATGTGGTTTCAAAAAATGGTAAAAACCATTATAACAAAAAGATACATTCATGTGATTTAGTATCTATAAATATATTTAATATATTAAATCCAGGGTCCTGTAACACACAAACCAAATGAAAACTCATTGGAAAAATCCAGAGATATTTGTGGAAATATTCAAAGGGCCAAACCAAAAAAATAAGAGTCTTTATATATATAAAGAGTTATTTATTAGATATTCAACCAAAATAAAATAATATTAGTGAAATAAAAAATGGATAGGAAGTATTATTTAATTCTACATTCTGACTATCACTGAAAGTGAGTGTATTTTAAATTCAGTTAAGAATATTTCAACACATAGTGTGCATAATTTACAAAATATAGTATAATTTTTTAATAATTAATTATTAATGATGTTTCAAACTCAAGTGGAGTATAACAAGATAAAATAATCCCAGATGAAAAATAAAATGATTAATGAAACACTGTAGGAACAATAATTTTATATACTAAATATCAATGAGCTAAAATCATTAATAGAAACAGTGCAGGTTAGTAGAAAACTTCTTTTCAGAAAAAAGGTTTGAAAGCACAATTGGAAACATTATTTTTCTCTCATGTGGAAATAAATTAATTTAATGAATATTATGCATATGTAATTTTGGTCAAATCAATGAATGCATAGCTTGACCAGATTACTAAAAAATATCATAATTCATCAGGAGGAAAAAAAATTGGTAACATGATTTTATCAAAATGTGCATTGCCAAAAAAAATCAATGAATATGTCATCGTGATAATGAATAATAAATGACTTGGGTGCAGAGTATATTACCAAAGTAATGGTAATTACATTGATGAATTATTTTCACTTGTGACTTGTCTTGAAACAATCATCTAATTTATTTCTATGACTATGTAGAATGTTTTTATTTTTTATCATATTTCCATCTAATCAATTATATTTATAGTATTCCCAAACTTGGATGTACCTATTGAGAAAACAGAAGGGTATATCATTTTTGATGATGTGCAGAAAGTCTATAAAATGAAGAAAGTATTCTTGGGATACAACATGCACCATGGTGTTGAGTCAATAATTTTTCCTTATGAATTTTTAATTCCTTCATGTTTGTGGGAGATTGTTGAGTCAATATGGTTTCTTTATGACTTTTCCATTCCTTCATGTTTTGAAAATCACAAACACCCTATCTTAAGGAAAATTTAATTTTCCCTATGATTTTCATTAATTTGTAAAATTTCCTTATGGAAAATTTACCCTTACCATGTATTCATTGTTCATATTTTAGTTTCTCTAAATTTTACTCTTTTTATTTATAATTATAAAATTTGGGTTTGTATCTAAAACCTTATAATCTTATAAATAATTAGATATAGAGCATTCCATTTTGAGGATCTGAATTCAGGTTCTAAATTTTCTAAATCTTAGAGGAGGGAGGTGACCATTAAAGTTGTGCCTATAAATTGGATCTCAATTGAACGAGATCAACAACGTTCTGTGACTATAGAGATTACATGCTGCTGTAGTGATTTCTAGAGAGCAAGACTTTCATGCTTTGGGAATACTAAACATCATGTTCAGAATTGGTTCGTATAACTCCAAATGTTGATGTGTACATTTAAGGGATTCTGGGGATAGGAAGACAGAGGTGCCGACTTCTTGACGCTTGAGGGCTTTAGGGGATAGCAAGACATACTCCGACATTTTTATCGATGGATTACTCTATTATGGGTAAGACAAACTTTCTTGAAATTGTAAATCAAGGGACCTTTATCGAAGGATGTTGGATACACTATTCTCTGGGTAAAAATATTTACTACTTGTTACTAGTGTTGTTTCAAATTTGTATTTCAGCTGGTGTTTGATTGATAAGGAATGTATAACTATATTATAGTTTCTTGTATTTTTATAATCTGATTAGAGATATTAAATATGCATTAAGGTAGAATCTTTTTCATTCTAAACTTTTCATAGGTTTCATTTCTGGAAGCACATTTCTGGAATTACCTTTTGAAACCACATTTCAAGAATCAATCAAGTCTGTAGAACATAGAGGTCTAGTGAATTTACCCTATTTAACATTGTTAATCATTACCATCTTTAAAAGATCCAAATGAATTTTTTAAAGGAAACAATTCTCTCCTCTCTTGTATATTGAGCATCTACATTCATCATTTCAATCCTACAATTGGTATCAGAGGAGGTCTCTAAAACACTTATATTCACATATAAGTTTTCTTTCTCCAGTTATTTTCTTGTTCAATATTTTCCTTGCTTAGTATTTTTATCCTAGTTTAAAAACATCAATTACTGACAAGTTTTTGAGGATAAAATATTTTCTTAGTTGGCAGGAATGAATATTGGTTCAATTGACAATCTTAAACCTACTAGACCACATATTTTTAATGTAAATGATTAGGAATATTGCAGAGATCGTATAAAGAATTTTTTTATTAACACTGGAGTGGAAAACTTTGTAATGATTACTGGAGATTACAAGATTCTTGATAAGGAAGTAAAGACTCTTACTAATCAAGAGAATTTATAATATCAACTTAAATATAAGGTACGCAATCCTTTTTTTTGTTCCATTACCTGAAATATATATAGCCAGATTTCATCTTGTGAACCGGTAAATTGTATTTTGAAGAATATTGAAGCCACTGATTTTGGTACATCCAATGTTATTGAAACTAGAAGATTTATGCTTAGAGAAGAGTACCATGGTTTTTTCTTTCCTTATGGAGAACCTATTTGTAAGGTACAACAATGATTTATGACTGTAATCAACAGCTTACAATCCATGGGTGAAAAATGTTTGGATGATGAGGCACTTGCAGACAACATTATAGACATAATTCATAAAGAGTAGGAATAAAATAGAACATCTATTGATGAGAATATGAATGTTTCAAAGATTAATCGTGATGATATTTTTAGAACACTCCATCAACATGAATCTAGGATGAAGAAATATACAGACAATGTTAAGAAGAAGAATGGGAATGTAAGTTTTTCTTTTATAACTACTTCTAATCATATGAAATCCAAGACCCCTAAGAGAGTTAAAAGATAAAAATAAAAGAAGGTCGTTGTTTTATCTGAATCAAGTGAAAGCGAACATTCTTAAAATGAACTAGCTAATCTTGTTCTAAGGATGATCAAGATAGTTGGGAAGAAAGACTTTCAGTATAGATAAATGAAGAAGGAAAGAAAGTACATGAAAGACTCTGAAGTCACTTGTTATGAATGAAAAAGAGTAGGGCATATAAGTCCAGATTGTCCTATGATTAAGAGAAAAAAATATAAAAGAAAAAAATTCTGAGAGGAATAGAAATAAGTACTACAAATATAAAGCTATGAATTTTTTGAAAGCTAATGACACCTGAAGTGCCAGTGGTGGAGACTCTTCTGATGAATCCCCATATTTTGAATCTTCTGGATAGAAGAATCATGGTTTACTTTCCAAGTTACGTATTGAAAATCATTGTTTAAGGGACAAGGTACACATTGCTAAATCCATGACCAATGAATCCTTGAATGGTAATTATATTGATAGTAAATATTATGAATCTTTGGATGGGGAATCTTCTTCTAATGAGGATAATACTTTACCTACCTGTGAATATGTTTCTATGTTTTCTAAGCTCTTTGAGAATGAAAATTCTAAAGTCACGAAAAATATTGATAAGGATAATTATTGGATTTCTATTCTTACTAAATAAATATCATATCTTTCTAAAGATCTTAATAAGAAAACCCTCGATTTTTAAAGTCTTTAAAAATACCATGAGGATGTTAATTTTGAGAAGGATAAACTTTCTAAGGATATAGAAAATGTAATTTATAAGAAAAATGTTTTCAAGCATAACTCTAGTGCTAAAACTGATGTTTTTGAAGATAAGAACTTAGTTATAAGACTAAAGTCAGAAATATTTTCCTGAAGGAAGTGTTTGTCAATCTTTACCTTAGGTAAGGAAAATTTTGATAATATGTATTCTCAATTTTGACCTTTATGGAATAATTTTGGTTTTGGTTATACTAGTTTAATCCAATTTTTAGTAACAATTATTTTTCTCCTCAAAGTTCTCCTTTCTGAAGTAAATGTCTGTGTGGTGGGAATTGGGAAAAAAATTGTTTCTTAAACAAAACATAGTATTTAGGTTTTCATAAAGATTATTTTTCAATGAAAATTTGGATTCCTAAAATTTTTCTTTCTGATGTTTCCAGATCCAAGAAAGTTTGGGTTCTGAAAGACTAACACTCTTATTTTCAAGAAAATAATGATAGTACCAACAACAATACATTGTACATAGATAATGGATTTTCCCAGCATATGACTGGTAACAAATACTTCTTTGAAAAGATTATCAAGGTGAATGGAGGAAAAGTAACTTTCATAGATAATGCTAAGGGAGAAATTATTGGTATATGTAAAATTCGTCTTCTTGGAAAAACATTGATTTGAAATGTTTTATTTGTTAAGGGATTTAAGCACAACCTTATTTGCATGATTAAATTATGTGATGAAGGTTACCCTGTGAATTTTAGGAATGAAAAGTTCTCTGTAAACAATTCCAAGGAAGGGTTTATTCTATCTTCCATTAGGCAAGAGAATGTTTACACATTAATCTTAGATGACCTTAGGGGACAAGACCTACCTCGTCCTAATGTAACTGAGGATCATTCATGGTTTGGCATAGAAGGTTAGGACATTTTTACCTTTAGAACCTATACTAACTCTCTAAGAAAAGACTAGTTAAGGATCTACCAGATCGTAGATTTTATTCTTCAAAAGTTTGTGATCCTTATCAATATAGAAAGTACCATAAATCAATCTTTAAATCAATCGGTAAAGTCTCAACTACTGATGAATTACAGTTGGGGCATATGGATCTTTTTGGTCCAACATAAACAGGATACATTAGAGAAAAATATTATGTATTTGTTTTAGTTGATGATTACACTAGATTTATGTGGGTATATTTACTAGAAATGAAATCTAATGAATTTTATTATTTAAAAACTTTTTGAGCCCATGTTAAAAATTATAAAAACATTCCATTGACAAATATTCATAGTGATCATGGAAGACAATCTAAAAATTCTGATTTTGAAACTTTTTGTAATAGAAAAAGCAATACTCATAACTTCTCTGCACCAAGAACACCTCAACAAAATGGTTTTGTAGAAAGAAGAAATAGAATTCTTCAAGTGATAACAAGAACCATGTTAAATGAATATTCATTAGCCATAAATTTTTGGAAAGAAGTTATAAGTACTGATTTCTATAATGTAAATCATGTTTTGATTAGAACTTTTATTAATAAAACTCCTTTTCATAGGGGGAGTACATTTACTTATTAGTTAAAATGATTTTTTTCATATATAAATTTTTGTAATGAAGTTTTTCGTACTTAAAATTTTTGTAATAAAGGTTTTAGTACTAATTTTTTTTTGTAATTTTTTGTTCATTGTTTAAAATTTTTGTTGTACTTTTTTTTTCATAGTCTAATTATTTCCCAGTAAAAATGTTTTCCTTAGTCAAATTGTCTTTTATAGTCTAAATTTTTCATAGTATAATTTTTTTCGTACTCAATTTTTTTCGTAATAAAGTTTTCATAATCAAAATTTTTTGAATCTAATTTTCTTCATGAAGAATTTTCCCATTTCGAATAATCATCCTAGAAATCCTAGAGGTATTTTTTCTTTTTTATATTTTGTAATCAACCTTATTACATGATGGTATTTTATTTTGTTTTAAGAAACATGTTTTGTATTCATTCTTTTCCTTAAATCAGAAATTTTTTCTTATAAAAAAATCCTCAAAAGATCGGATTCTTCCAAAGTTCCGTTGTAGCTATCATCTCAACCATTAGATCTTATCCAAAAGTTTTTAAACCATTGGATCAATCAGGGAAGATGAACTGTTGTTTCAATCACCTATATAAAAGACCCCAGATTTCGTTTCCCACATCAAACTCAAGCCTTTCCATACTAAAGCTTTGCCCCTCCTACATAATCTCGTTCCCGATCTTCAAGGCTTAATCTGTTATGAATGTTTGCTGATGCTTCGTCTCAAAAAGAAATGTATTCTATAAAGAAAATTCTAAATGGAAAATATACAGAGAAAGGTTACTTGATCCGAAGTTCTATGCCAAATACGACTCCATCGTTTCCAAGAATATCAATCTCAATGGTCGGGAGAGTGTATTTATTTCAAAACTAAAAGCTCAAGATTTTTTTATTCTCAGAGTTGTTAGTAGATCTTTATATGTCAATAACATTATTTAAGGAAGAAGGAAGGTGTACTTTTTATTTCAAGTGTTATGGAAAGACATATTCACTTTCTTACACCAAGGCTGTAAGCATGGTTGGTATTCCTTATGAAGGGTAAGTTGTGTTCTATACTCAAATTCTACCTGATGTTCAAGAAAGTTTTATTTAGGTTAAATCCATGGCTTGTCTTGGTCTTTCATAGGTAAAGACTCCAATGATTCTTCACCTATCTACAAAATTTTGGATTCTTGAATTGTGGGTTCAAGGATTAATTATTCCAAGAAAAGGTGATAAGGATACTCTAAAGAAGAGTGACATCTACATTTTTGATTTCATGGTGAATCTAAGGAAGATAAATTTGGTTAAGTACATTCTGATTATTATTGGGAATATCAATATTGGGAATTTGAAATTTGAAATTTTTATATATCCATCCATTCTGTCAAAGATTATTGTTCAATGTTTAGAATCCTTCAAAATTCCTTACAATTATAAGTTGAGGAATTGCAAAATCATGTTGTTGAGTGATTATACTATGAGAAGGATGAAATTTTGTTTTTCCAAAGAAACCGAAGAATTATATGATTTTCCTGAAGAGAATGTCGAAACTCTTTAAATGAAACAAGAGGTGGCTGAAACAAATAAAAAGGGTGGAAAGAAGTGGAAGGTGAAAGAAGTTGAAGAAATTGTAAAAACCCCAGTGACTAAGGAAATTCAGTCAGCACCCCCAAATCCAAAGATATAAAAATATTATCATGATAAAGTAGTAGAAAAGTGGATAGAAGATAAGAAAAATTACAAATGAGGGGAGCCTATGTTTGTCCTAGACCCTGCTGAGGAAAAATCATTGAAGGAAAAAGGAAGCTGATGATCTTGAGAAGCAATAGAAAGAGAAGCAGAAGAAGAAAAAGTAGTCTAAGGCAGAGATAGTCAAATCACTTCTGAAGGCTACTGAGAAATTATCTACGAATATTTCTGTACCATAATCCTTTCTGATAGAACATTTACTAGAGACTCTAGGAAAGAAATTAGGGACTCCAAAAAAAGTTCAACAAAAGTAAGTAGAAGGAGAAGAAGAAGAAGTTTGTGGTGATACTGAAGATTTGATAAATCAAGTTGAGTATTTTCATGAGAAGGAAAACCCTTATGTGTAATTATTAATCCGAACCTATAAAGCTGAGTCTTAAAAAGTATCTACCCTAGGGAAATATGATAAAATTGGAGAATAAGTGAACAAATTGTCTGAAGAAGAAATCTCCAACCATGATTTCATTCAGCCAGAGGATGCTGAGGCAGGAGCTTAGAAGGAATAGGTAGATGAAAATAAAATTGTGAAAATACCTAATAGTGAACAAGAATCACCCAATCAAGAAGAAGTCATACTGAAATCTGATAAGGGAAAATAAGAGGTTGATACACCTATCTAAGTAGTGGTGGTGAAGAAATAAGTGGGTACTTCATCAAAGAGGAAAGCTGCTGATATAGAAAAAGAACCCTCACTAAGAAAAATCTCTGATTCAGAATCATAATCTATTTGAAATGAATTTTTAGTCCAGTCTTTGAAAAAGATTTCTTGAACTATCCCTCTATTTCCAAGCATAGAATCTAGATGTCAGATGCTTCAGTATACCTTAAATCAAAAAGAAGATTTAGTATCCATGGTGATGGAAAAGTGTGTCAAACATGAGGCAGATTTGAAAACATTTTTCATAAACTATGGATCACACAGAAGATCTTGCAAGAAGATGACTAGCTGGTCAAAGAAAAATGTGGAAGACATGAGAAATTTGGTTGAGTTTCAAGATAATTTTAAGGATACATTTGAAACTGAAGATAGCATCTTCAATGATCTCACCACATCTTTTGAATAAAAGATATATCTTGAGGAAAATACTCAGAAGCGGGAAATGAAAGATCATAATAAGAAATTATATTCAGTTGCTCAGAGTTGGAAGAGAGAATGGGATCTTAGGATTGCGATTGAAGAGAATATTATCGATTAGGAAGAAATCATGAAGGGTCGGGCAGAATCTATTAAGTCTCAGGAAGAAAAAATCAAAACCATAGAGAAGAAAATAGACGACTAGGATCAGCTTCTCAAACATGTAGAGGATGATCACAAGGAACTCAGGAAGCTCAAAACCATAGTGTTGAAGTTGATTCCAAAAGAGATGGAATGATTATTTGATTTCATATCCGATATTTTGTTGAATGTTTTTATTGTACAAATACTTCCAATCATAATGTAATTTTTGTTGCATTTCATTTGTAACACCCCAAGCTTCTATGGTACGTTTCCATTCGAATAATGCGATAGCGTGTGTTGTACGCAACCTCGAGTTCTAACACACACCACAACTAATTAAACTAGCTGTTGTGAATAGTAATACCTACTTTTTGAAATCATATATATTCTATATTTCAAAATGGACTTCATTTTTGGATTCGGAATATCAAAATTAGCCTAGGGTGAAATTTTGGTACATTTCAGATAACTTTCATATTTTGATGAATAGTGAAAATTACTAAATTTTAATTAAAAACAACTTTTTTAATCAAAATAATTAATAGTGATAAATTGTGAATTTGAGTGGTTTTAAAGTATATTTAGAATATATTTTTACCATTTAATATAATCTTTTTCATTGGACATAATTTTACAATTAAACCGAACATAAACAAGTGTCAATCTTTTGATAGTTATTATCTCTTAAAAACACGCTTTTTGTTTTGACAGCGGGAATTAATTTTAAATTAATTTCTGCCACTTCTGTGTTTTGAATTTAGAAAAATGGATTCCATATTTGGAATCAGGATGTTCAAATTGTGTAAATAGGTAACTTTTATTTTTAGACATTTTGAATAATTACTGCGGTAAATATTTTATTTACCATGGTTAAGGGTAAATCCGGTAAATAAGGGTTAAAAAATAATATTATAATAATACTAAATTACCCTAAAACGTGTCGTAACCCTATTGGTTGATACATGGTCGACCATGGACATCTTTGGGTCTATTTTGGGACCCCATGGATCCACTTGTAAGTGATAATGACACATTATATTAATAAAGTTAAAATAAAAATAAAAATGGCATAAGCTTACATCTTTTATAAGAACAATTTTTACATAGGGTTATACATGTTGTATTTTCGATTATAAATATTAATTAGAAAGCTAAAAAGATTTCCTACATAATGATGTTTTATTTATAATTTTTAGACATTAAATAATTTATTTTATTTATGACACAATGATGATGCAGTAATTACTAAAATAGTAAAAAATTAACATAATTGATATTATAAATACCCAAATAAATATAATATGAAACTTTTAATGAATTAAACTAATTTTATAGGATAATATGATATATTAGTATTGATTTAATGGACTTTGTTCGAAGTAATCAATCTGTTATGAGTTTCACAAAAATCAACTATTGAATAGTGTCAAAATTGACATAAAAGAGTTCTTAAAACAAATATTATATTATTAATTGATATTAAATTCCTAAAAATATAAGGTTCGGTCAAGAGACTTATAATATGATAGGTTAATCATTAATGGACCACTTGGGGGTCGCTTGGATGTATATAGTAAGTTTATTAACCATAATATATAAAAATACAAAGAGACATTGTAAAAGTGAAACTAATTAACTTAGAGTTAATACTTAAAGATAAGGTTAATATAAGTACCCAAACCTGTCTAAATTCTATTGGATGAGTTGTTTTCGACCTATCCCCACCTAATCCTTTGAATAGTCAACTTTGGAGCCTTTAGAAACCGAATATGAATTTATTATAAATTAATATTTCTAGCTTTTCCAAAGGTGCCCCTCACCCCTCTTATAAAAGGGCACTCCTCCTTCTCATTTCTTCACACCTTCAAAGCCTTTTGGTTCGGCCAAACTCTGCCCAAATACTCTCCCAACATCCCTCACTACAACCTAGAGGCCTTAGTTTGATCAGAAAGCCAACCTAAGGAGCCCTTTTGATCAAATCAAAAGGAAGAACCCGAAGAAGAGGTAATGATTTCACCACCCTTTTCTAAGTTCATTTCTTCTTCCACTTCTTCTTCCTTTGTTCTTACCATTCTGAAATAATAACTCCAGTATCTCACATATACTGTGATGTTATTATAAGTATGGTACAACCATATTCAGTATTCTATCCACCCTTTGAATAACATGTCACCATACGTGCGTACGTACGACTTACCGTCTCCACGTCGTGGTGTAATTGTTATTCAATATAATATTTTTTGGATGGGTATAATAATGATGTGTAACTCATGTAAATAATAAATATAACATGTTAATGATTCTGTATATATGATATTCCATCCATTTATATATCATTTTAATATCAAAAGAATGATATTGTCGCTCGTGCGTACGTACGGACTACCGTCTCCACGAACGCGATGAGATTCATTCTCCATCGTAACCATTAAAGCGTAATTATCATTTTATGATTTAAAAATGATGTTTAAGGACTTGATATCATTCTGGATATGAATAATATACAACCTATCCTTTACAAACATGTCTTACATAACAAAACATATGAAAGAAAACAAGTAAGTTAACACCCGAAACAACGATAATACTAAGATATTATTATCAAATCAATATTAAAAGATCATATATGATATCATATTAATGTATATGATTCTTGTATAATTTAATAACAATTATTTCACCATTATACAGGAGGTTAACCTACCACAACCAAGGAAAAGTACAAGGTAAGGGTTATTTCACAATCTCTTCATTATCCGAGGTTGTTTATACGTAATAATCTACTGAGATTTCTTTATCATCCACATCCATGTTTCTTCGAAATGTATTTCAAAACATATTTATTATTTACAAGAATATGGGTTAAATTCATTTATACCCTTGTTTGACTTTTTGTAAGAGGTTTATAAAGGAATCTTTTTGTCGTTTTCAAAACAAGGTTCTTTTTAACCTTTTCGACAGAATTAAGATAAGAATGTTTTTTTTACTTATACGGCGAGTGCGGTTATTTTCCGCCGTTATAAAATCGTCAAAGATTTCCTTACAAGCATACAAGAATATTTTCAAGAAAATGTTTTATTTTATATGGCTCTTAAATGATTTCAAAAATAGAAAGAGATATTTCTCTAAAAAGTGTTTTGATTTCATCTATGTCAACATCCTTTAATGGATTTTACGCTTATTTGAAGTTGATTTATTATAATACAAAACGTCTATATTGTATTGAAGGTTTTGTGATATGTTTGACTGTGGATGTGCTATTTTTATACCATTCATAGTTTATGGTGAAATTATTGACATTTCGTATGCTAGTTTTAATACGAATGTTTATGTTATGTTTAAACCTTTTCATATGGGAATGCATTGGACTTAATAAGTGACGGGTGGAGCCCGCTATAGCTCCTCGATGCATCGGTAGGTCTCATGAGACAAACTAGTGTCTTGGCACAAGGCCTTGACAAAATCTTATTTGTAGTCTTGGCACGAGGCCTTGGCTATGTGGTTATGATAGTCTGGCATTATGCATTCCAACATTATGAAAGTGGTTATTGATATTGCATGTGATTATTCGATTAGTAGAATATCCATGTGAACAAGTAAATGGCATTATTTCATTTTACTTTTGCCATACTATGTTGAAGTTCAATTTTAAAAAGGCTTTTGTTTTAGTAATTCATTGCCTTAAATGTTTATGCTTATTTTGAATGTTCCGTTATATTGTTATCCTTACTGGGCATTTGAGCTCACCCCTTTTCTATGTTTTATTTTTCCCAGGTAGTGAAGAAGTAAATTATGATTGACTTGCAGGGATATTATGAGGGGTTAATAGTGTGGATTGTGGAAATATTATGTTGTTGTATTAGTTTTTCATTTTATGATGTAATGTAAAACTTATGAATATATCTAGTGTTTCCAAGGCTACTAAACCAATCGGTCTTTCGAGATTTGATCTTTCTTGTGATCATGCCAATGTTATGTAATTAATGCACCGACTCTGGGTAGCTGGGGTCGGGGCGTTACAGTTGGTATCAGAGGAAGTTTAGTACAAACCTTGGAAGCTAGATTTAGATAAACTCTGATTAGAGCACATAGACCTAAGATGAACTTTGAGGATTAGTATAGAAGAACTTCCTAGAATTTTGGTATTGTAGAGACTTTGTGAGTTTTCCGAGCAATACATCCCTGTGTGGATACGAGCAGGTAGAGGCGGCTCTGGCACAGATGTACCTAGGGGTAAAACCCGAAAACACCGCTTTGAGCTAGACTCGAACGGGAACTGGTGCACGACAACGGGCCTTGCTGCACTCTTGGTTACGACACTCCCGGGGGATATTCTTAGGATAACTCTCATTTTATTTACAAATCATTTTGAAGGGATTATGAGTATATACTTTCTCAAAGAAAACATTCTTATGATTATGGATTATATCCATAAATAGTTCAATTTATGTTAAGTGTTTTATGAGTATGGGATTATGTATTTTGATTCATAAACTGATCTAGTTTATGACATTGTTTAGAAATGGCGCCTAGTGGAAGAAATGGAAACCGTATCAATCCACGCACTCCATGTAGGGATTGCCCTCCTGTTCAAGATAATTATAGTGGGGCTGGTGATGCAACTGGTGCTGATCAGCTAATCACCGTACTGGGACAACTTACTCAGGTTATGAATAATAACCTTACCCGTATGGAGCACCCTGATCCGCAGCGTGGAGGATCAATGTTAGATCGATTCATGAGACAACAACCACCAATGTTCAATGGGAGTACAAATCCCTTAGTAGCTGAGCAATGGATATTTTCCCTAGAGAAAATATTTCAGGCTTTGGGGAGTAGTGAAAGGGAAAAAGTTACCATGGCAGTTTACCGCCTCACTGGAGATGCTGATCAATGGTGGTCATTGATTCAAAACATGAAGGAAGATGATGAAGTATCAAACATGGAATGGAGGGAGTTCAAAGATCTGTTTTTAGAAAAATACTTTCCTCGCGACCATCGAGCAGACATGGAAAGGCAATTTCTGAGTCTGAGACAAAAGGAGGATGATAATGTCACAAAGTATGAGGCTAACTTTACAAGGTTAGCGAGGTATGCTGGAGATTATATTCGCAACCCAAGAAGTAAGATTGATCGTTTCTTTGATGGGTTAAAACCATTTTTCCGTCGAGCATTAGTCTCACAATCCTTTTCATCGTACGAAGACATTGTCTCATGTGCTATCAAGACCGAAAAGGAATTCTCTAAGTCTTATGACTTTAAAGCAAAGCAAGAGAAGAAGAGACCTGCTGATCAATCTGGGAATGGAAATAAGGGGAAGAAGGGAAAGGTTGAATATCCATCTTGTGGTAAGTGCGGGAAGAAACACCCCGGTGCTTGCCTGAAGGGAATGGGAGTCTGTTACAAGTGTGGTGAAAAAGGCCACCAAGCTCATGATTGCAAGGGGAAGAAGGAAGCTACCAACGTTCAGTGCTATAATTGCAGGGAGATGGGGCATTATGCAAATGCATGTCCTAAGCGTCAGGAGAACTTACCTCAGAAAAGGCCAAGGGATCAAGGCCAGGCTTATGCTATCACTACTGCTGAGGTAGAAACTCCGAAAGACGTGGTGGCAGGTAATTTAATGGTTTCCTCAAGTTTAGAAAATGCATTATTTGATTCTGGATCATCGCATTGTTTCATATCTTCCCAGTTTGCTAAGAAAATTAGATATTTCCAATTTGATTTAATAAGGGAGTTGTCAGTTAAAACTCCTAAGGGAAGTATCGTTGCAACAAAGTTTTGTGAATCAGTCCCCATTAGAGCACATAAATTTTCTTTATCTGCTGATTTCATCGTCATACCTATGATTGAGTTTGATATAATCCTCGGTATGGACTGGCTTTCGGACTATGATGCGAAGATTTATTGTAAGAAGAAAGAGGTTACGATTCTTGATGATAATGATAAGGAGCACCTTATTTTTAGAGCAGAATCGTCACCACCTAATTCTTATTTAGACCCACCCCCAGTAGCTCAACTTAATTCAATTATTGGGGAGGAAGAGAATGAAGTAACTGTCGGTGAGGAAAGGAATGTTCAAATAGAGGATGTACCTGTTGTGAAAGAATTTGTAGATGTATTTCCGGAAGATTTACCTGGACATCCTCCAGAATGAGAAGTTGAGTTTTCTATTGATTTGATTCCTGGATCAAGGCCTATATCGAAGACCCCTTATAGAATGGCCACTGTAGAATTAGTCGAACTAAAGAAACAACTAGAGGAATTGAGTAATAAGGGATTTATTCGCCCTAGTGTTTCTCCATGGGGAGCCCCTGTTCTTTTTGTTAAAAAGAAAGATGGATCTATGAGGTTATGTATCGACTACAGGGAGATCAATGCTATAACGATAAAGAACAAGTATCCCCTACCTCGTATTGATGATTTATTTGACCAACTGCATGGAGCTCAATACTTTTCAAAGATTGAACTTCGATCTGGATACCATCAGTTGTGTGTGAAGAAGGAAGACATTCCGAAGACAGCATTTCGAACCAGGTACGGGCATTACGAGTTTACTGTAATGCCGTTTGGATTGACTAATGCACCCTCTGTATTCATGGATCTGATGAATAGAGTTTTCAAGGAGTATCTCGATGAATTTGTGGTAGTATTTATTGATGATATATTGGTATACTCCAAAACCTACGAAGATCATGAAAATCACTTGCACATTATCTTGAAGACTCTGAGGAGGCATGAATTATATGGGAAGTTTAGCAAGTGTGAATTCTGGCTTCAGGAGATTTCTTTTCTTGGCCATATTGTCTCTAAAGATGGAATCTCTGTTGATCCTTCTAAGACCAAGGCAATCCAAGAATGGCCAGCACCTACGAGTATAACTGAGGTACGTAGTTTTATTGGTTTGGCAGGTTATTATCGACGTTTCGTCCAGAATTTTGCCCGATTGGCTAACCCATTAACGAAGCTCACACGTAAAGGGGTTAAATTTGTTTGGACAAAAGAGTGTGAAGAATGTTTCGAAGAACTGAAGAGAATATTAGTCAATGCTCCTATATTGACTCTACCATCGGGGAATGATGGGTTCGTTATTTATAGTGATGCATCAAAGAAAGGACTTGGCTGTGTCCTTATGCAGAATGATAGAGTTATTGCCTATGCATCACGACAGTTGAAAATTCATGAACAAAACTATCCTACTCATGATCTCGAGTTAGCAGCAGTGATCTTTGCTTTGAAGATATGGAGGCACTACCTCTATGGTGAAAAATGTGAGATTTATACTGATCACAAGAGTTTGAAGTATATTTTCTCACAAAAAGAACTCAACATGAGGCAAAGGAGATGGCTTGAATTACTCAAGGATTATGATTGTACGATACACTACCACCCGGGGAAGGCGAACAAGGTGGCAGATGCTTTGAGTAGAAAAGACCATGGAGTTTTGAACAATATGTGAATTGAAAGGGATCCAATTTTCATGGATCTAAAGAAGATGGACATGGGAATAACCAGGGAAGGTGAAACATCAATGCTTTTTCAAATGGTTGCCAAACCATCTTTACTAGAAAGGATTAAGATTTCTCAGACCAATGATGAAGAATTCCAAAAGAAGATTAAAGCTGTGAATGATGGGAGATTGAGAGACTTTGTGTATGAAGATGGAATTTTGAAATTCGGGAAGAGACTTTGTGTTCCCGATTTACCTGATCTGAAAAGGGAATTGTTGGATGATGCTCATAGTTCCAATTTTTCTATACACCCTGGGAGCACCAAAATGTATAGAGATTTGAAGGAACATTTTTGGTGGGACAACATGAAGAGGGAGATTGCTGATTTTGTGTCAAGATGTATGGTTTGTCAACAAGTGAAAGCTGGAAGGCAACAACCTGGAGGAGTCATGCAACCTCTTCCCATACCGGAGTGGAAATGGGACAATATTACGATGGACTTTGTCATGGGGCTACCAAAGACTCCTAGAAGGAACGATGCAATATGGGTTATTGTTGATCGTCTTACCAAGTTAGCACATTTTCTTGCTATAAGAGAAGATCTACCCCTGGAACGTCTAGAAAGACTATACATTAATGAAGTTGTGAGACTTCATGGAGTTCCCCTATCGATTGTTTCTGATCGTGATCCCCGTTTTACTTCAAGATTTTGGAAAAGTCTTCAGAAATCCCTGGATACTGAACTTCATTTGAGCACTGCTTACCACCCTCAGACAGACGGATAATCAGAACGGACTATTCAGACCTTAGAAGACATGTTGAGATCTTGCTCACTTGATTTTCAGGGTATGTGGGATCAATATTTACCTCTGGTAGAATTTTCCTATAACAATAGCTTCCATTCGAGTATACAAATGGCACCATATGAAGCGTTATACGGAAAGAGATGTCGTACACCAACCTGTTGGGATGACGTTGGTGAAAGAAAACTTGTAGGCCCAGAACTGGTGGAGGAAACGGTGGAAAAGGTGAAGGTAATCCAAAATCACATTAAAGCAGCTCAAAGTAGGCAGAAGAGCTATGCCGATAATCGAAGGAAGGATTTGGAATTTCAAGTCGGTGATCATGTTTTCCTGAAGGTATCTCCGTGGAAGGGAGTCATACGTTTTGGTAAGAAAGGTAAATTGAGTCCCAGGTACATCGGACCTTTCGAAATTCTAGAACGAATTGGGGCTGTAGCTTACCGATTGGCAATGCCGCCAAGTCTCTCCAAAGTTCACGATGTGTTCCACGTATCTCTGTTGAAGAAATACATGCCTGACCCAACGCATGTACTCACCTATGAAGATTTAGAACTGGAACCCGATCTGTCTTACTGCGAAGAGCCCATCAAGATTCTTGATACGAGAGAACAAGTGCTGAGAAACCGGACGACGCGTCTGGTAAAAGTTTTGTGGAGGAATCATAAGATGGAAGAGGCAACGTGGGAACCCGAGGAACTTATGATGAAGAACCACCCGAGTCTTTTTATGCAGTAATACCCTAGAAATTGCGAGGACGCAATTATTTGAAGGAGGGGAGAATGTAACACCCCAAGCTTCTATGGTACGTTTCCCTTCGAATAATGCGATAGCGTGTGTTGTACGCAACCTCGAGTTCTAACACACACCACAACTAATTAAACTAGCCATTGTGAATAGTAATACCTACTTTTTGAAATCATATATATTCTATATTTCAAAATGGACTTCATTTTTGGATTCGGAATATCAAAATTAGCCTAGGGTGAAATTTTGGTACATTTCGGATAACTTTCATATTTTGATGAATAGTGAAAATTACTAAATTTTAATTAAAAACAACTTTTTTAATCAAAATAATTAATAGTGATAAATTGTGAATTTGAGTGGTTTTAAAGTATATTTAGAATATATTTTTACCATTTAATATAATCTTTTTCATTGGACATAATTTTACAATTAAACCGAACATAAACAAGTGTCAATCTTTTGATAGTTATTATCTCTTAAAAACACGCTTTTTGTTTTGACAGCGGGAATTAATTTTAAATTAATTTCTGCCACTTCTGTGTTTTGAATTTAGAAAAATGGATTCCATATTTGGAATCAGGATGTTCAAATTGTGTAAATAGGTAACTTTTATTTTTAGACATTTTGAATAATTATTGCGGTAAATATTTTATTTACCATGGTTAAGGGTAAATCCGGTAAATAAGGGTTAAAAAATAATATTATAATAATACTAAATTACCCTAAAACGTGTCGTAACCCTATTGGTTGATACATGGTCGACCATGGACATCTTTGGGTCTATTTTGGGACCCCATGGATCCACTTGTAAGTGATAATGACACATTATATTAATAAAGTTAAAATAAAAATAAAAATGGCATAAGCTTACATCTTTTATAAGAACAATTTTTACATAGGGTTATACATGTTTTATTTTCGATTATAAATATTCATTAGAAAGCTAAAAAGATTTCCTACATAATGATGTTTTATTTATAATTTTTAGACATTAAATAATTTATTTTATTTATGACACAATGATGATGTAGTAATTACTAAAATAGTAAAAAATTAACATAATTGATATTATAAATACCCAAATAAATATAATATGAAACTTTTAATGAATTAAACTAATTTTATAGGATAATATGATATATTAGTATTGATTTAATGGACTTTTTTCGAAGTAATCAATCTGTTATGAGTTTCACAAAAATCAACTATTGAATAGTGTCAAAATTGACATAAAAGAGTTCTTAAAACAAATATTATATTATTAATTGATATTAAATTCCTAAAAATATAAGGTTCGGTCAAGAGACTTATAATATGATAGGTTAATCATTAATGGACCACTTGGGGGTCGCTTGGATGTATATAGTAAGTTTATTAACCATAATATATAAAAATACAAAGAGACATTGTAAAAGTGAAACTAATTAACTTAGAGTTAATACTTAAAGATAAGGTTAATATAAGTACCCAAACCTGTCTAAATTCTATTGGATGAGTTGTTTTCGACCTATCCCCACCTAATCCTTTGAATAGTCAACTTTGGAGCCTTTAGAAACCGAATATGAATTTATTATAAATTAATATTTCTAGCTTTTCCAAAGGTGCCCCTCACCCCTCTTATAAAAGGGCACTCCTCCTTCTCATTTCTTCACACCTTCAAAGCCTTTTGGTTCGGCCAAACTCTGCCCAAATACTCTCCCAACATCCCTCACTACAACCTAGAGGCCTTAGTTTGATCAGAAAGCCAACCTAAGGAGCCCTTTTGATCAAATCAAAAGGAAGAACCCGAAGAAGAGGTAATGATTTCACCACCCTTTTCTAAGTTCATTTCTTCTTCCACTTCTTCTTCCTTTGTTCTTACCATTCTGAAATAATAACTCCAGTATCTCACATATACTGTGATGTTATTATAAGTATGGTACAACCATATTCAGTATTCTATCCACCCTTTGAATAACATGTCACCATACGTGCGTACGTACGGCTTACCGTCTCCACGTCGTGGTGTAATTGTTATTCAATATAATATTTTTTGGATGGGTATAATAATGATGTGTAACTCATGTAAATAATAAATATAACATGTTAATGATTCTGTATATATGATATGCCATCCATTTATATATCATTTTAATATCAAAAGAATGATATTGTCGCTCGTGCGTACGTACGGACTACCGTCTCCACGAACGCGATGAGATTCATTCTCCATCGTAACCATTAAAGCGTAATTATCATTTTATGATTTAAAAATGATGTTTAAGGACTTGATATCATTCTGGATATGAATAATATACAACCTATCCTTTACAAACATGTCTTACGTAACAAAACATATGAAAGAAAACAAGTAAGTTAACACCCGAAACAACGATAATACTAAGATATTATTATCAAATCAATATTAAAAGATCATATATGATATCATATTAATGTATATGATTCTTGTATAATTTAATAACAATTATTTCACCATTATACAGGAGGTTAACCTACCACAACCAAGGAAAAGTACAAGGTAAGGGTTATTTCACAATCTCTTCATTATCCGAGGTTGTTTATACGTAATAATCTACTGGGATTTCTTTATCATCCACATCCATGTTTCTTCGAAATGTATTTCAAAACATATTTATTATTTACAAGAATATGGGTTAAATTCATTTATACCCTTGTTTGACTTTTTGTAAGAGGTTTATAAAGGAATCTTTCTGTCGTTTTCAAAACAAGGTTCTTTTTAACCTTTTCGACAGAATTAAGATAAGAATGTTTTTTTTACTTATACGGCGAGTGCGGTTATTTTCCGCCGTTATAAAATCGTCAAAGATTTCCTTACAAGCTTACAAGAATATTTTCAAGAAAATGTTTTATTTTATATGGCTCTTAAATGATTTCAAAAATAGAAAGAGATATTTCTCTAAAAAGTGTTTTGATTTCATCTATGTCAACATCCTTTAATGGATTTTACGCTTATTTGAAGTTGATTTATTATAATACAAAACTTCTATATTGTATTGAAGGTTTTGTGATATGTTTGACTGTGGATGTGCTATTTATATACCATTCATAGTTTATGGTGAAATTATTGACATTTCGTATGCTAGTTTTAATACGAATGTTTATGTTATGTTTAAACCTTTTCATATGGGAATGCATTGGACTTAATAAGTGACGGGTGGAGCCCGCTATAGCTCCTCGATGCATCGGTAGGTCTCATGAGACAAACTAGTGTCTTGGCACAAGGCCTTGACAAAATCTTATTTGTAGTCTTGGCACGAGGCCTTGGCTATGTGGTTATGATAGTCTGGCATTATGCATTCCAACATTATGAAAGTGGTTATTGATATTGCATGTGATTATTCGATTAGTAGAATATCCATGTGAACAAGTAAATGGCATTATTTCATTTTACTTTTGCCATACTATGTTGAAGTTCAATTTTAAAAAGGCTTTTGTTTTAGTAATTCATTGTCTTAAATGTTTATGCTTATTTTGAATGTTCCGTTATATTGTTATCCTTACTGGGCATTTGAGCTCACCCCTTTTCTATGTTTTATTTTTCCCAGGTAGTGAAGAAGTAAATTATGATTGACTTGCAGGGATATTATGAGGGGTTAATAGTGTGGATTGTGGAAATATTATGTTGTTGTATTAGTTTTTCATTTTATGATGTAATGTAAAACTTATGAATATATCTAGTGTTTCCAAGGCTACTAAACAAATCGGTCTTTCGAGATTTGATCTTTCTTGTGATCATGCCAATGTTATGTAATTAATGCACCGACTCTGGGTAGCTGGGGTCGGGGCGTTACATCATTTTTTTGGTTGTTTAGTAATATTATTTCAGGTGCCATATTTTCATTCCATTCGCTATTTTTCTTTTTGAAAATCACAAAGGGGGAGAAAGGAATGTCAAATTGAATACTAAGAATAGAAGAAATTTTCCTAATTAAGGGGGAGCTCATCTGGGGGGGGGGGTTATCATAAAGATTTTTGTATTCAAGAAAATGAAAAATCTCATTCAGGGAATCAAGAATATGATCATTAATGATTCCAAAGCCTAGGGGGAGTTAGTCATATTCAATTTGATCCATATGTAAAGGGAGATAAGTTTTTATATACTTTTCAATAAAATTTTGATTTCCTTATATTATTTTTTGTAAGGATGTTTTTGCTTTCCTTAAAGGGAGATATTGTTGAGTTAATAAAGTTTCCTTATGACTTTTTCATTACTTCAAGTTTGGGGGAGATTGTTGAGTCAATAAGGTTTCTATATGAACATTCCATTGTTTCAGGATTTGAAAATCAGAAACACCTTATCTTAATGTAAAATTCATTTTCTTTAATATTTTATTTAATAAGGAAAATTTTCCTAAGGAAAATTTATCCTTACCATGTTTTCATTGTTCATATTTTCGTTTCTCTAAATGTGAATCTTTTTATATGAAAGTATAAAATTTAGTTTCATATCTGAAACCTCAGAATCTTATAAATACTTAGATATAGAGCATTATTTTTTAGGATCTAAATTCAGGTTCCAAATTCTCTGAATTTAGACTCTGAAATATTTGAGTTCAGACTTCAAATTCTCTGAATTCAGACTCTGAACATTCTATGTTCAGACTCCAAATTCTCAAAATTCAGACTCTGAACTTTCTGAGTTCAGACTCCGAATTTTCGGATTTTAGACTCCCAATATTCTATGTTAAGACTCCGAAGTCTCTGAATTCCGGCTTTGAGTTTTCTAAGTCCAGACTCCGAATTCTATGAATTCAGACTATAAATTCACTGAATTGAGAGTCTGAAATACTATAGAATTCAGGTTCTGAATTATTTTGAATATATAATGTGAATATTCAGGTATTATAGACACCTGATGGTTTTTTGGCCAGTCTATAAATTCTATTTTTCCTTAGACTCTGAAAATTTTGAATTTTGTTGAGCTACCATATTTTGACTACTCTTTTAATAAAATGATTTCATACTTTCTATTACTAAATAACCATTGTTTGAGTGAAATGTGTACCAGTCCCTCTGAAATTCACGAAATAATATGACTGTTGGAGGAGGGAGCCGACCGTTGAAGATGTGCCTATAAATAAGAGCTCATTTGAATGATCTCAATAACGATTAATGACTATAGAGATTAAATGTTGTTGAAGTGAGTTCTAGGGAGAGATAATTTCATTCTTTGTGTGTACTGAACATCTTGTTTTGAATTGCTTCGTGAGACTCTAAATGTTGCTGAGTACATTTGAGGGCTTTCGGGGATAGGAAGACAGAGGTGCCGACTACCTTGAAGTTTGAGGGCTTGTGGGGATAGAAAGACAGGCTCCGATATTCGTATCGAGTGCTTACCCAGGTGTGGGTATGATAGAATTTCTTGCAAGTATAAATCAAGGGACCATTATCCAAGGTTGTTGGATACCCTACTCTTTGGGTTAAAATATTTACTACTTGTTATTTGTGGTGTTTCAAGTTTGTTTTTTTCACTACATTTTGATTGATACTGAAAGTATAACTATCTTCTACTTTATTTAATTTGTATACCTTGATTAGTGAGATTAAATACACTTTAATGTAGAACCTTTTTCATTGTAAACTTTTCTTAAGTTTCATTTCCATAACCACATTTTCCGAAATTGCTTTTTCGGAACCACATTTCTAGTATCAAGCATGTTTGTAGAACATAGAGGTCTAGTGAATTTACCCTATTTAACATTGTTAAACATTACCATATTTAAAATATCCAAAGAATTTTTTAAGGATATAATTCACCCCCCTCTTGTACATTGAGAATCTACATTTATCATTTCAAACCTACACAAGGGTCTGGTACTCATGGCTAGACCAGTACCAAAAAACAGTGAACTATTAAATATGAGGGGTTGATCAAAACATCTACATCAATAGGGAGTGTGGGAAGTAGATTTTGGTTATTATATATATTGAAAATATATTATATGGATACTCGTATGAGACTCAGTGAATGAAATTTTCAAAACTAATAAGGTGTTATTTAAAGATATCTTTAATTGGTGAATTATCCATTTTCCATGGTCTGTATGTGATTCAATGAAAGGATGGGATTTTATAAACCAAAAAACATATTCCAAGGTGTGATAATGAGATTATAGATAGATTATTAAAAATCAATTTGTACTCTAGTGGAAACTTAGAAGAAATTTTCAAAAGATAATGAAGTTGACTTAGTCTATGTGACACCTTAGAAAGAAATTATTGGTATTTCTCTATACGTAATAATCAAAATCCCGGAAATTGTGTTTTAAATATTCTAAGACACTGGATATTAGATTTTTCTAAATGAAATTAATATTAATTATATAAAGATAATAAAAATTTATATCAACCAAATAATAGATTTTGGGATGTTCTATTATAGAAATTCATGAAGAAAATTGGTGGGATAAAATGGTATAGATTGGGAAACAATATATTTCTAAAAATAAATAATATATTTTGGAATTTTAATATTTTACTCAGTTTAAATGGATGAAACAATATATTTTATATATAAAAAATTATGTGGTTTCTGATATTACAATAATGTTTAGTAAATAAAATATTGTAAACATTATTAAAAAACACACTAAACACACAATAATGAAGCAAATTTACATTATGTATCATTTATTAATTGATAACATGGAATAACATGTTGTGAAGTAGGAGTATAGGCCTACAAAAAATCAGTTTTCTGACATAATGATAAAGGAATTACCAAACAAGGATTTAAAATGGTATTCAATTGATCTTGGATTCCAAAAAAATATATCAATTTGGATGGACTAGGAATAGGGTCCTATACTCCCCCATGGGAATTAATCAAGAAAGAAATAGGATCACCCATTTAGTTCATTGATAAAGGGAGAGAAATGATGTTTAAAAACTAGTGGTGTTTTTATATTATAACAATCATCTAGAAGTTCTTTCAATTAAGATATATCATGGAAGGATGACCTATGGGTATATTATGAAACATGTTAGCCAGTGGGGATGAAGGAGTGTGATTTTTTAATCTATTTATGGAATCTCTCTTTGTGAAAATGTCCAAACCATGGAAATTTGAATGAATTATTCTTTGTCAACATCTGTTGTTATTGATAATCATGTGCTTATTGGATGAACATTTCATGATAATCGTGTCTCCAACATTGTCCATGGATCATGTCATCTTATGGTATGTGTTCTGAAATTTTTTTATCATTATTTGGTGCCACATGATAATAATTATGGTTGGAGAAGGCAGTGTGTAGAGTTCTTCCAACAAGATTGTAACATTTCGATTAAAGTGTATTCAAAGTGAGAAGAGTTTTTAAAAAAACGAAATAGGGATATTATTGGGAATAAATCCATCAAGGTTAAATTTAGATATTTTTTAGTCATGTGTGTTGAAAATTAATTTAATGGAATATTCATTAGACAAATTTTGGAAGACTTTGTTGTAATATGGTAGTCTACAGCTTTCCAGAAAAATTATTATGTACACAAACATTAGATTTTAGAATAGGGACACATATAAAAAATTGAAATTAAGAGGTTCAATATAAAGGAAATCATGCAGAATAAGAAAATTATGTGGATATATTTCCCTGGTGTGAGTAAATTCAGCTATGCAAATAGTCCCTAATATGAATATTGATTTTAAATTGTCACAGCAGATGATTTTTTATATAAATAATTTCATCTATATGATAGAATTCAGCAATATTAAGGGTCACATATGAAAATTAATATATACAAGCTTCATGTGTGAAAATTTTTCGACATGAGGAATTAAAAAAATGACAATACAACACCATATTTGTTTGGACCGATGTAAAAACAACCCAACTATATAAGTGAGTTTATGTGTCTAAATATATCCACATTCAAAAATTATAAAAACAATTTTTTTATTCAAGATACACAAGTTATTAACTTATCATATGTGATTTATTATGATTGTTTAATTGAGACATTGCAATAATGGATATACTGACTTTGCTAATGGATGGATGGTACTTTAATGATTCAATAATCAAGGGACAAGATTTTAAGGGAATTATTGGCATTGAAATAAGTTGGATATTATAGTGAATAAAATAATGGATTAAATGAAATTAAATGCACAATGTAATTGGAATGAGATAATGCTCCATGAAGTCGTTATAGTATGACTACAATTATAGAAATCATAGAGAAGTTTCATTTGATTTTTAAAGATTCATTTTGAATCACTGAGTAAGTTTATAAGTGGTAATCAAGGAGAAAAAATGAAGAAAAATAAGAGACATTGAAAATATTATATGTATAGATCTGATAGAAGAACACGAAAGATGTTTTCTATATTTCATCTAATTTATTTAAAACATAACATGATTTAAGGATCGTTACTCTCACTAGAAATTTTAAATGTGATCAAGATAAACACCATCATTTGTGTAAATAAATTTTTTAATGAATGAATTTTCTAGGGAAATTTTATTGATCATATATACTTGGTAAGGAAGTTTTTCTTCCAATTGTTTGGAGATTAGTCAGTTTGGAGGGTTATTGATATTGTTATATTATATAAAAACCAATAGAATTAGTGTTCTCTTATGATTTTTGTGTATATAAAAATCACCATTAAATACTCCTTAGACTTTCTTGACTATAGTGAACAGTATAAAATCATATATTCTATTTATTTTATTCATCTCTCAGCGGGAAAATATATTGTATATAAGGAATTATTCCTCACATTGAGAGAGGAAAAGATTGAATTGAAGGTTAAATATTAATTACTTTGAGATATCCAAATTCACCACCTATTAAGATAATCTCATTGATAATAAAATAATAGATGTTGACTAGGGTGTAAAGTTAGAGTTTAGATCCTTTGGAATTACTAATTAGTTGGTGGTCAATGAATAGGTGGTCCCATAATGCCAATAAATGATGTCTCATCACCTATATGTCCCACATTAGTTCCTCATTCATATGTAGTGTGTTAGACCTTGATAGAATTAGTGAACAATTATGATATCATTATCATTCACACATATTCCACGAAAAAGATTCATGATTTTAACCCATCCTAGGGAACCCACCATCCCTTAAGGAAATTTCATGGCTGAGTATTACCTCCAAAAAGTTTTATACTCTTTATCTGAATTTGATCAAATTTTAATATGATATATTGACACCCTCCCTCATGCCAATATTTGTTCCATATAGTCTTCATTCCATTATTCTTATATACCCATATTCACATGCATCCTTAAACACATGAACCATCCAATTATAATCCTATAATCCAAGAGATATTCATGGTTGTATATGATAGATGTGAGTGATCACATAAAAGACCCAAGAAACATGACCTCAGTAACTACAGGAGTTATTTAGGTGTCCCATTTGGACACTAAGAGGACTTCATAATATGATATATATAGAAAGTTAAAACTTAAACCCTCTCGAGTACTGAAACACATGAGTGTGAAACAAATCTTTAACATCTCTTAGTTCAGTGATTATAAAATAAAAAACTATAAAAAATTAATGGAAATATAGGGTATTTCATTCATGGAATGGTTTTATACTTAATTTTTTTTATTGACATCCTTACCTAATACATTACATAAAATAAGGAAAAGGTCACCATTTAAATAATATCCCCAAATATGTTTAGGTAAAATACTATGTTTCTCATGAATTTCCTCTATGGTTTCATAATGTAGATATTAAATTATAAAGCCTTTCATATTGTATGCTCAAGTGGAGTAATGTATAGGTTACCATTAATTATATTTGTGACTATTATTTTACTCTATGGATCCACACTTAGGTTTAAATTAGGTGGAGTCACACCCCAAACTTTTATCTATTGATTAATTATTAGGACACCCTAATTGGTTTCATGACCAAACTTACAATGTACATCAAGGTTCCACAAAATCTAGTGTCACCTTCCTTGGATCAATTGAATAATTTCACCTTCATTTATAAAGAGATATTGTTTTCACTCATTCACCTAGGTCAAACCCAGAAAAAATACCTTTTTCCTTCAACACCATACATACTAGACTACTTCATTTTACCCTCACATGTGGCCCTCAAAATTGATTATTATTTAATAGATAATTGATTTTTTTTATTATGTTGGAATATATCTAATAAAAGATTCCATGGAAACTCTCTTAGGAGGGTTGTAAGGGGAGAAGTTTTAGGAAATCCTCTTGAATAATGGGAATATATCCATCATTAAGAGATAAAATACTTTAGTAAATAATTGTCCTTTTTGCTGCTCAACTTTGGATGGGATAATATTTACTACCACATTCTCCCACCACAAGTAGTTTACTATCTCCATATCTGGATGATAATATTTTGTGCATCCTTTGATTGTGTAGTAAATGATACAGTGGTAGGAGGATTGTACCAACATTGAATAAACCACCAAATATAAGTCACATTCAAACATTTAGCGATTATAATTTTTCATATTATAAACAATTATTCGAATATTAATTTATTGGGAATCTTTAATGATAGATATTCTATCCCAATAAAAGGATTAATATTAAATTATGATAAATCCCTGTTAATATTAAATGATACCACTATCATGTATTATAACTTGGTAATATGACTCATTTTTAAGAGGTTATCCCCTTTCTTAGAAACATATATCACACACAATATCCAAGGACCCTCTTTGATACATAGTCAATGATGAAAGGATGACCAAAATCTGGTACTATAAAAATAGAGTTGGGATTTCCTCTGTGAAGAGTAAATTGAGTGATGTAATGAGATAAAAATATTTGAATTATGTTAAAACTAAATTACGTTTTAGGGCTTTGGGTGAGATATATTATAGGACCCCTAGATTTCCCGTCATCCAATACCAATGAGTAAACCCTCTCTTTAGAGAACCATAGAACCTTTCCTATCTGAATACACTCATTTTGGAAATTATGAATGGAATAAAATTTCTCATAAGTATCCTATTGTCTTTCTCAAGTCCAATCAATGAGATATAGTTATAAATGGGATACTGAACAAGTTTATGTAAAACATTTATCCCACTTACTTGAATAGATAATGAGTCTTTTCATCCATCCAATATATCTACATATCAAAAGACAATTCAGGAATAAAAATGTTCCTTTGCCCATTGTAAACACTCACCTACCCACACAAAACTTTTCTTTTTATGACAAACCAAAATCATCCACTTTAACATAATTCCCACACCAAACTTGTAATGGTCATCTATACCTAGTAGTCTATTCCATGTGACTCAAAATTAATCTGAATAGGACCTATTCAAATAACCCTAAATGCCCAAAATATGTTCCTAGATTTATGAATATTAAATTTATATCACTGGTTTTTTATGAAAGATTTTAAAAAAGCACACCATCGATCCTAGCTACACAAATACAAATGGGAAAACCTTTGGTCCTGGTTTTACAACCTTAAAAGGTACCACTATGGTACATATGACATGATGCTAAATGGTAACCCATAATGATATTGGGAATAATATTTACTAATTGAATTTTATCTATAAGAGAGTCTTAGACTGGATATCAAACTACCTCATGATAGGAGTTAACCTCATATCCTCTCAGTTTAAATTTGTAACTACAAAATCATAAATAATTAAATTTAATATACTTCTATATTTTGAATCTAGAACTATAGAAGTGTAAATGTGTGAACATAAAAAATAATTCAGTTACAAGATTCAACACATAGTTGGTATCCTCTAGAGAAAATTATACCAATATCATATAAAATATTTAAATAATTCAACAAAAAAAATAATATGACTAAAAATAATTAATTTAAATTCTTAGAAACCAAATAATTAAAAACAATACTATCATATGAAAAATACATCTCTACCATTTTTTTGATTCTCAAATATTAAAATAGTTTAAAAAATTATTATATAATAAATATAGTTAAATTATCTCAATATGTTACAAAACTTAAACTAAATTATTTAAAAGTGAAATCAATTATTAATTGTATACCCATCACTACACTCTTTATTCGTTTTCACTATCATGTAATATACAATATGATTTATATAAAATCAAATGTAAAGAAATATATCATCTAAAATGATTTATAAATCATGAAGAAGTTGAATAATTTAAATAAGTACTGAGAAGAAAAAAACATTACCTATTGTAAATATTTATTTCAAGTATAATATAAGTTTTTTTCCCTAAATTTATTATAACAAAATAAAAATTAAAAAGTATAAAAAAATATCATAAAAATTACAAACAAAATTATATACTATTTTAAAATTTATAGAAAAATCAAAAGAACTATACCATAATGAATAAATGATATTATCTCGAAATATATTTTCTCCACCAAAATCTTTTATATGTTATTTTGAAAATATATATATGATATCTATTATGACATAATATAAGAAACCACGTGATAATATTTAAATTTTTTTAAAAATAAATGTTTGTATCTCCATATTAATAGGGAATGTGACCTTATTCTCAAACCAAATCTATCCTTTATATTATATCAATATTTAAAGAATTTACATTATAATAGTTAGTTCATTTTGAAACAATTTTTTCTGGAAATTTTCTATATATTATTCCATCACCTACCTTCATTATTATAACGTAGCTCATTTTATAGTATTCTCAAGTTCAATATTATATGATATTTACCTCATAATTATTATTATGTTATATAAAAATATAACAGAATTCATTTAGGGATAAAAACATTAAAAATTCTATGAAAACCATAATTTTTTCCCTGAATTTTATTTTGAAAGTCATAAAATAACTATAGAATTATAATATCGATTATTTAATTCTTTTTAGCATAAAATAACAAAGAATATACAATGTATTTTAAACTCAACCAAAAAAGCCATTCAATCATAAATATATATAACCATGATGAATTGGGTAGTAATAATTTCATTAAAAATATTAATTCACGATGAAAAAATATAACCTATTTGGTGCAATCAATTCCCCTCATAGATAAATTTTTTCTTGACCTCATAAAAATACCTAAAATTCAATTAAAATAATAATTTAAGTGGGAGAAATTATAATTAATTAAGAAAATAACATTACTATAATAACTAATAATTTCTAAATCTCAAAATGATATCTTTTTTACTTCAATGTTCTAAAGAAACCAAGATAAATATTCACATAATTTACCATGTTTTCATTTCTTTCCTCATTCCTAATATCTACACATATAATCCATTATTTATGTTTGTGTTTTTAAAGAATTTTTTTTCCAATTCCGGCTTGGTTACTCACTCAATCTAATTTTAATTTTTATAATTTTATTCCTTTTCATTTCTTTAAATATAATTTATTCATGGAAGAAGAATCAACACTACAAAAATTACATTTTTTGATTTACTCCAAAATATAAATGCAAAACTGTGAAAAATATTACAGGTTGAGTATAATCAATAGAACCCTTGAAAGTAAAACCCAGCTTACACCTATATCATGAGAATTTATCCTCCCATTATTCATTATAATATTTAGAAAAGGAATGGGAATAATTTTATAGAAATAATATAACCCATATTAACCGTATTAATTTCTATCCCCATTTTCAATTATTTTATTTCATTATTCCCAATAATACTAACATTTTTCCACTAATATAAAAAATATAATTTGAAATTTTATTTTATTGACACATTCTAAAATAACTCATCTAATGTGGATTTACCATTGATTTTTAAATATGAAATTCACGTCCTTATACCACTAAATCACACAAATACTCATGTTTCAATTAAAGGATCCCTAAAATGAATGTTTTTTATCATTTATTTATATATCATTATTCATAATCATTATGATTTTTTTTATTTTATAAAAAAATAAAATTTCAACATAAGATATTTTTTAAAATATCATGGTAAAAATGAATCATGTTGGGTATAGAGATCTCTTCACCATGATATAATTAAGAATTTTCCTCAATGTTATCAAATATGAAATAGGTATAGAGATATTCAATGATAATTGGTAAAGTATTAACTTAAAATCATTAAAAAATTAAAAATTATTTTTTCATTCATGATTTTAAACCTCAAACTTTTTACCAATATAAATTAAATATAATTGGAAATCATATGAAAAATAATTGAGCATAGAGATCTAGAGTTATTTGTTTTTTTAGAATAATCTAATTAGTGTAATTTTATAGAAACTATAGTTACAAAATGAAAATATAATAATTTAAAAATATAAATTTACATTTCAAATGGAAATTGGTTCCATTTATTATAATATAAATGTATAAAAGATGATAAATATTCATTTCATGAAAACAAACACAAGATTCAAAATCCATGATAAAAATTCAATACATAAGAAACAATAATAATAAAAAATATCCAAGGGATATTTAATGATAGAGGATCCCTCCCATTCTCAACCACCAATCCCTTTCCCATCATCATGTTGTGGGTTTTCAACCCAAAAAGCCTCACTAAAATATTTGTATTTACCAACATGTGTGTTAAATAATTTAGAGCAACATGGATGTGTTGTGTATAAGTCTTAAAATATATATATGGGTGATCAAGGGTCCTCTCCCCTAACATTGTATCATGAAAAATAACATTATTGGAGTAGTTTATAAGGTTGAAGGGATATGAGGGCTATAGTAGTTGAATATATGATTATGATAGTAGGTTTTCAGGAAATATATCATATGCTGCCTCCTACTCCAATACATAATTTTACCTAAAAAAATGTTAATCCATCTATCACATAACATGATTAAAAAATGGACATCCATTAAAGAATCAAATTTACTTTCTTTGTAACACCCCAAGATTTCATAGTGTGTTATTTCTTCAAAATAATTCAATAACTTGCACTACACGCAACACCGAGTTCAATCACACCATGACTAAAAAAAAGGGCCATTCAAAAGAGGTTATGAATAGTATTATCTAAATTTTAAACTTTATATAATCCTTATAATTTTAGAATCCATATTATGAGTTTCTTAGATATAATGCAAGAACAAATTCATTTTCAGTATTGCACTTTTATCAACTTTTAATAGTGAACCCTTTTTAAATACAATATTTTAAACTTTTTGACTAAATGGGGACATCAAAAATTTAAAATAAAACATCCCAAGCTTCCACGGTACGCTTTCCTTTGAATAATACTATATCGTGTGTTGTACGCAACTTCGAGTTTTAACACACACCACAACCGATCAAACTAGCCGTTATGAATAGTAATACCTACTTTTTGAAATTATATATATTTTATATTTCAAAATGGACTTCATTTTTGGATTCGGGATATCGAATTTAGCCTAAGGTAAAATTTTGGTACATTTCGGATAACTTTCATATTTTGATGAATAGTGAAAATTACTAAATTTTAATTAAAAACAACTTTTTTAATCAAAATAATTAATAGTGATAAATTATGAATTTTAGTAGTTTTAAAGTATATTTAGAATATATTTTTACCATTTAATATAATGTTGGTCATTGGACATAATTTTACAATTAAACCGAACATAAACAAGTGTCAATCTTTTGATAGTTATTATCTCTTAAAAACACGCTTTTTGTTTTGACAGCGGGAATTAATTTTAAATTAATTTCTGCCACTACTGTGTTTTGAATTTAGGAAAATGGATTCCATATTTGGAATCAGGATGTTCAAATTGTGTAAATAGGTAACTTTTATTTTTAGACATTTTGAATAATTACTGCGGTAAATATTTTATTTACCATGGTTAAGGGTAATTCCGGTAAATAAGGGTTAAAAAATAATATTATAATAATACTAAATTACCCTAAAACGTGTCTTAACCCTATTGGTTGATACATGGTCGACCATGGGCATCTTTGGGTCTATTTTGGGACCCCATGGATCCACTTGTAAGTGATAATGACACAAGCATATATCTTTTAGAAAAACAATTTTTACATAGGGTTATACATGTTGGATTTTCGATTATAAATATTCATTAGAAAGCTAAAGAGATTTCCTACATAATGATATTTTATTTATAATTTTTAGACATTAAATAATTTATTTTATTTATGACACAACGATGATGCAGTAATTACTATAATAGTGAAAAATTAAAATAATTGATATTATAAATACCCAAATAAATATAATATGAAACTTTTAATGAATTAAACTAATTTTCTAGGATACTATGATATATTAGGATTGATTTAATGGACTTTGTTAGAAGTAATCAATCTGTTATGAGTTTCACAAAAATAAACTATTGAATAGTGTCAAAATTGACATAAAAGAGTTCTTAAAACAAATATTATATTATTAATTGATATTAAATTCCTAAAAATCTAAGGTTCGGCCAAGAGACTTATATTATGATTGGTTAATCATTAATGGACCACTTGGGGGTCGCTTGGATGTATATAGTATGTTTATTAACCATATTATATAAAAATACAAAGAGACATTGTAAAAGTGAAACTAATTAACTTAGAGTTAATACTTAAAGATAAGGTTAATATAAGTACCCAAATCTGTCTAAATTCTATTGGATGAGTTGTTTTCGACCTATCCCCACCTTAGCCTATGAATAGTCAACTTGGGAGCCATTGGAAACCGAATATGAATTTATTATAAATTAATATTTCTAGCTTTTCCAAAGGTACCCCTCACCCCTCTTATAAAAGGGCACTCCTCCTTCTCTTTTCCACACACCTCTCAAGCCACTTGGCTCGTCCAAACTCTGCCCAAATAAGCTCCCCACATCCCTCTCCTCCTCCTTGAAGCTTCCCCTTAGGCAGAAAGCATTTCAAGAAGTCCTTTGGTTCCAACCAAAGTGAGTTACCTAGATTAAAGGTAACGATTTCTCTTAAATTATTTTCATTTATTTTGCTTCTCCAACCCCCAAAATCTTTTTATTTCCTTTCTTTTGTAACAACACCAGTATCCTCAATATACTAGGATGTTGTTATAAGAAGGATTCGAACTACACATACACACAACTCCATCTAATGGATGATGAACATAATGTTTCTGTGGATGGCAAACTAACGCCTCACGAAACGATGATTGTTCAAATACATCTTACCACCTCTCATGGTGGCCATTATGATGGCACTGTAATTAAATATGATATTAATTATATATATTTTATATATAAGCTTCTGTAATTCCATTTTATTTCATACCATTATTCGTTTCATGTTGTATATACATACGATAATTTCATTTGAGGAAGTGCGAACTACCGCCCCCTTAAAATGATATGACTCGTTCATACCACACATGGAACGTATAAAGGATGGTGTTAATGAACTTAAGTAACATATATAAAATATTATATTATACTGGAATAGTAATATACCTATGTATCATTTGGATTTGATTCTTTTAAAATAAAAATTAAATGGAAGTAGCGTTCGTGCGTACGTACGGACTACTGTCTCCACGAACGCGATAAGATTCATTCTCCATCATATCCATTCAAGTATTATTCTCATTTTAGGGTTAAAAATAATTTTAATATCATTCTGATTATGAATAAGATATAATCTATCCATTACAAACATGTCTTACGTAACCAAACATTTAAGAAGAACGAATCGATTATCACCCGAAACGACGATAATACTAAGATATTATTAATAAAGCAATATTAAAAGATCATATATGATATCATATTAATGTATATGATTCTTGTATAAATTAATAACAATTATTTCACCATTATACAGGAGGTTAACCTACCCCAACAAAGGAAAAGTACAAGGTAAGGGTTATTTCACAATCTCTTTATTATCCGAGGTTGTTTATTTGTAATAATCTACTGGGATCTCTTTATCATCCACATCCATGTTTCTTCAAAATGTATTTCAAAACATTTTTATTATTTACAAGAATATGGGTTAAAGTCATTTATACCCTTGTTTGACTTTTTATAAGAGGTTTATAAAGGAATCTTTCCGTCGTTTTCAAAACAAGGTCATTTTTAACCTTTTCGACAGAATTAAGGTAAGAACGTTTTTTTAAACTTATACGGCGGGTGCGGTTATTATCCGCCATTATAAAATCATCAAAGATTTCCTTACAAGCTTACAATAATATTTTCAAGAAAATGTTTTATTTTATATGGCTCTTAAATGTTTTCAAAAATAGAAAGAGATATTTCTCTAAAAAGTGTTTTGATTTCATCTATGTCAACATCCTTCGACGGATTTTACGCTTAATTGAAGTTGATTTATTATGATACAAAACTTTTATATTGTATTGAAGGTTTTGTGATATGTTTGACTGTGGATGTGCTATTTTTATACCATTCATAGTTTATGGTGAAACTATTGACATTTCGTATGCTAGTTTTAATCCGAATGTTTATGTTATATTTCAAACTTTTCTTCAGATGAATGTGCTAAACAAGTATGTTCCGGGTTGGGGACCGGTAAAAGTAAGCCCTCCAGGTTGGGGACTGGTAAAAGTAAGCCCTCCAGGTTGGGGACTGGTTAAAGTAAGCCCTCCAGGTTAGGGACTGGTAAAATTATGCCCTCCGGGTTGGTGTCCGGTTATTAGAGGCACTCCGGGTTGGTGTCCGGTTATTAGAGGCACTCCAGGTTGGTGTCTGGTTATTAGAGGCACTCCGGGTTGGGTTCCGGTTAGAAGTAACCCCTAGGTCTTGGGATGAGGCCTAGACAATGAAATTAACGTTTGACATTATGCATTCCAACATTATGAAAGTGGTTATTGATTTTTGCATGTGATTATTCGATTAGTAGAATATCCATGTGAATAAGTAAATGGCATTATTTCATTTTATTTATGCCATACCATGTTGAAAGTTCATGTTTGAAATGCTTTTGTTTTAGTTATACATTGCCTTAAAAGTTTATTCTTATTTATGAAAGTTTCCGCTATATTGTTATCCTTACTGGGCATTTGAGCTCACCCCTTTTCTATGTTTTACTTTTCCCAGGATGTGAAGAAGTAAGTTATGAATGATCTGCAGGGATATCATGAGGGGATAATAGTGTGGACTGTGGAGACATTACGTTGTTGTAGTAGGTTTTCATTATATGATGTAATGTAAAACTTATGAATATATCTAGTGTTTCCAAGGCTACTAAACCAATCGGTCTTTCGGGATTTGATCTTTCTTGTGATCATGCCAATGTTACGAAGTAATGCACCGACTCTGGGTAGCTGGGGTCGGGGTGTTACAGTTGGTATCAGAGGAAGTTTAGCAAAAACCTTGGAAGCTAGATTTAGATAAACTCTGATTAGAGCACGTAGACCTAAGATTAACTTTGAGGATTAGTATAGAAGAACTTCCTAGAATTTTGGTATTGTAGAGATTTTGTGAGTTTTCCGAGCAATACATCCCTGTCTGGATACGAGCAGGTAGAGGTGGCTCTGGCACAGATGTACCTAGGGGTAAAACCCGAAAACACCGCTTTGAGCTAGACTCGAACGGGAACTGGTGCACGACAACGGGCCTTGCTGCACTCTTGGTTACGACACTCCCGGGGGATATGCTTAGGATAACTCTCATTTTCTTTACAAATCATCATGAAGGGTTTATGAGTATATACTTCCTCAAAGGAGGCATTTTTATGATTATGGATTATATCCATAAATAGTTAAATTTATGTTAAGTGTTTTATAAGTATGGGATTATGTATTTTGATTCATAAACTGATCTAGTGTATGCCATTGTTTAGAAATGGCGCCCAGTAGAAGGAATGAGAACTCTAGCAATGCACATGATGCAAAGAGAAAGAAGGATCATATATTTCATGGTCTTAAGCCAGAATTTATAAGAGAAATAGTCTCGCATGTATTATCATCATATGAAGAAATAATATCATGTGTTGATAAGATAAGTAAAGAGTTTACTGAGTCTTATGGCTTTGAAAGGAAGCAAGAGGAGAAAAGGATGGAAGAGAGAAATATGGATAAAGGTAAGAGGGAAAAGAAGAATTTTCCCATATGTGGTAACTGTGGAAAGAAACACCCTGGAACTTGCCTGAAAGGAATGGGAGTTTGTTATAAGTGTGGAGGAAAAGGGCACAAAGTACGTGACTGCAAGGTTAAGAAAATGGTTTCAAATGTACAATGCTTCATTTGCAAGGAGTTTGGACACTACGCGAACCTATGTCCCAGTCATCAGACTATGACGCAAATGATGCTATTGGATAATAATCAAGTTATGATACTACCACAGATAAAGAGGAATGATTAGAGTTCTTATGTTGATTATGTCAATTGAGTGTTGTATCAACAATGTACTTGTTATAATAATTATGGAGTATATAAGGATTGTACTGCAGTACTATTTCATTAAGGACTTGAGATTGTGTGGAACAAAGAAAAGTGACTCAATAGCATGATAAATTTTTGGAAAATATATGGTTGAGAGAAAGATAAATTATAATATAGTTCTGATACCGAGGTAGTGATTTTGGAATAATACATGATTGTTTTGGACAAATTATATTGGATATTCTTGACTACCATGGAACTGATTAATGATTTGTATATTCCATCATTATTGGGGTTTAAAACATTTTTGGATTGAAGAATTATATCCAGCATTCTATATGGAATAAGGGAGCATGAATGTAACCAATAAGTATTATGATAATTTAGGATGTTTCAGTGTTTTAAAAGAATACATGATGAAGGTATTCATATGCTATTACGGGGTAAAAAGGATCTACATTAAGTTTACCTTCCTCATAAATATTGGACAGTGAGTTTGGATAGAAGTATTTTGGATAAATTCTAGTTTGAGATTAATTTTTGATTACCATAAAAGGACAACCCAGAGGTCGGGCGGCAACCCGTCGCGACTGGCAAGGCCGCAAGACTTGAACCCGCAACCGAAGGGCGACAAGGGTGTATCACCTACCACTATCCCACGAGATGTCCTGTATTAAATAAAGCAGTTTTTTTAAAAAGATCTGGTAGATGAATTATAAATTCGTTTATTTTGGAACCCTCTATGACTAGTATAAATAGAATTTTTTTTTACGAGTGAATGATGAGTTTTTGGTAGAAATTTATTAATGGATAAAACTCTAATTATAAAGTAAGTATGTCTCCTTATGATCTTAGCCAATCTCATAAATAAATTCCTCAACATTAATAAAAGGAACATAGAACAAAAATGTTTTCCTAGATGGTACCTTAAATCATCACTAATTTATGGCTTTGGGATTGTTGACCTTTCCATAGCCATGTTCTCTACCACTCTCCATCAGATAATTGATGGTTAGATTTCTCCTCCATATCCATATTTTCCTACATGGAACCCTAGTATGTGTTATTTTCGGTAATCTTCATACTTTCCACTCTTTATTTTAAATAGAGGCCTCATTAATTCATTTTTCGATGTGGGATTTCAACTAAGATATTTGAAACGTCAAAAATGTGTTATCCCAATACCCTATGTTTTGTTGAACCGATGGTATTTCAAATCATCATAGATTGATGAGTTTAAGGACCTCAATTTTATACATGTTTGTGATTGATGACCTCAATCACTACCTATAAATATTTACGTTTTTTCTCCAATTATATGTCTCTAATTTCCACCAATGTTCTCCTAATCGAGATCATAATTTGGTGGTGACCCTTTAATTTCTCTTTTCCTCATATTAAGACTAAATTTTAGTAACCCAATTTCCGATGTGGGTTTTCCCACAAATATATTTTCTATTTTCAACCTTTTATTTTCGAAGAACAATTTCAAATTGCGAGGACGCAATTTATTGAAGGAGGGGAGAATGTAACACCCCAAGATTTCATAGTGTGTTATTTCTTCGAAATAATTCAATAACTTGCACTACACGCAACACCGAGTTCAATCACACCATGACTAAAAAAAAAGGGCCATTCAAAAGAGGTTATGAATAGTATTATCTAAATTTTAAACTTTATATAATCCTTATAATTTTAGAATCCATATTATGAGTTTCTTAGATATAATGCAAGAACAAATTCATTTTCAGTATTGCACTTTTATCAACTTTCAATAGTGAACCCTTTTTAAATACAATATTTTAAACATTTTGACTAAATGGGGACATCAAAAATTTAAAATAAAACATCCCAAGCTTCCACGGTACGCTTTCCTTTGAATAATACAATATCGTGTGTTGTACGCAACTTCGAGTTTTAACACACACCACAACCGATCAAACTAGCCGTTATGAATAGTAATACCTACTTTTTGAAATTATATATATTTTATATATCAAAATGGACTTCATTTTTGGATTCGGGATATCGAATTTAGCCTAAGGTAAAATTTTGGTACATTTCGGATAACTTTCATATTTTGATGAATAGTGAAAATTACTAAATTTTAATTAAAAACAACTTTTTTAATCAAAATAATTAATAGTGATAAATTATGAATTTTAGTAGTTTTAAAGTATATTTAGAATATATTTTTACCATTTAATATAATGTTGGTCATTGGACATAATTTTACAATTAAACCGAACATAAACAAGTGTCAATCTTTTGATAGTTATTATCTCTTAAAAACACGCTTTTTGTTTTGACAGCGGGAATTAATTTTAAATTAATTTCTGCCACTACTGTGTTTTGAATTTAGGAAAATGGATTCCATATTTGGAATCAGGATGTTCAAATTGTGTAAATAGGTAACTTTTATTTTTAGACATTTTGAATAATTACTGCGGTAAATATTTTATTTACCATGGTTAAGGGTAATTCCGGTAAATAAGGGTTAAAAAATAATATTATAATAATACTAAATTACCCTAAAACGTGTCTTAACCCTATTGGTTGATACATGGTCGACCATGGGCATCTTTGGGTCTATTTTGGGACCCCATGGATCCACTTGTAAGTGATAATGACACAAGCATATATCTTTTAGCAAAACAATTTTTACATAGGGTTATACATGTTGGATTTTCGATTATAAATATTCATTAGAAAGATAAAGAGATTTCCTACATAATGATATTTTATTTATAATTTTTAGACATTAAATAATTTATTTTATTTATGACACAACGATGATGCAGTAATTACTTTAATAGTGAAAAATTAAAATAATTGATATTATAAATACCCAAATAAATATAATATGAAACTTTTAATGAATTAAACTAATTTTCTAGGATACTATGATATATTAGGATTGATTTAATGGACTTTGTTAGAAGTAATCAATCTGTTATGAGTTTCACAAAAATCAACTATTGAATAGTGTCAAAATTGACATAAAAGAGTTCTTAAAACAAATATTATATTATTAATTGATATTAAATTCCTAAAAATCTAAGGTTCGGCAAAGAGACTTATATTATGATAGGTTAATCATTAATGGACCACTTGGGGGTCGCTTGGATGTATATAGTAAGTTTATTAACCATATTATATAAAAATACAAAGAGACATTGTAAAAGTGAAACTAATTAACTTAGAGTTAATACTTAAAGATAAGGTTAATATAAGTACCCAAATCTGTCTAAATTCTATTGGATGAGTTGTTTTCGACCTATCCCCACCTTAGCCTTTGAATAGTCAACTTGGGAGCCATTGGAAACCGAATATGAATTTATTATAAATTAATATTTCTAGCTTTTCCAAAGGTGCCCCTCACCCCTCTTATAAAAGGGCACTCCTCCTTCTCTTTTCCACACACCTCTCAAGCCACTTGGCTCGTCCAAACTCTGCCCAAATAAGCTCCCCACATCCCTCTCCTTCTCTTTGAAGCTTCCCCTTAGGCAGAAAGCATTTCAAGAAGTCCTTTGGTTCCAACCAAAGTGACTTACCTAGATTAAAGGTAACGATTTCTCTTAAATTATTTTCATTTATTTTGCTTCTCCAACCCCCAAACTCTTTTTATTTCCTTTATTTTGTAACAACACCAGTATCCTCAATATACTAGGATGTTGTTATAAGAAGGATTCGAACTACACATACACACAACTCCATCTAATGGATGATGAACATAATGTTTCTGTGGATGGCAAACTAACGCCTCACGAAACGATGATTGTTCAAATACATCTTACCACCTCTCATGGTGGCCATTATGATGGCACTGTAATTAAATATGATATTAATTATATATATTTTATATATAAGCTTCTGTAATTCCATTTTATTTCATACCATTATTCGTTTCATGTTGTATATACATACGATAATTTCATTTGAGGAAGTGCGAACTACCGCCCCCTTAAAATGATATGACTCGTTCATACCACACATGGAACGTATAAAGGATGGTGTTAATGAACTTAAGTAACATATATAAAATATTATATTATACTGGAATAGTAATATACCTATGTATCATTTGGATTTGATTCTTTTAAAATAAAAATTAAATGGAAGTAGCGTTCGTGCGTACGTACGGACTACCGTCTCCACGAACGCGATAAGATTCATTCTCCATCATATCCATTCAAGTATTATTCTCATTTGATGGGTTAAAAATAATGTTAATATCATTCTGATTATGAATAAGATATAATCTATCCATTACAAACATGTCTTACGTAACCAAACATTTAAGAAGAACGAATCGATTATCACCCGAAACGACGATAATACTAAGATATTATTAATAAAGCAATATTAAAAGATCATATATGATATCATATTAATGTATATGATTCTTGTATAAATTAATAACAATTATTTCACCATTATACAGGAGGTTAACCTACCCCAACAAAGGAAAAGTACAAGGTAAGGGTTATTTCACAATCTCTTCATTATCCGAGGTTGTTTATTTGTAATAATCTACTGGGATCTCTTTATCATCCACATCCATGTTTCTTCAAAATGTATTTCAAAACATTTTTATTATTTACAAGAATATGGGTTAAAGTCATTTATACCCTTTTTTGACTTTTTATAAGAGGTTTATAAAGGAATCTTTCCGTCGTTTTCAAAACAAGGTCATTTTTAACCTTTTCGACAGAATTAAGGTAAGAACGTTTTTTTAAACTTATACGGCGGGTGCGGTTATTATCCGCCGTTATAAAATCATCAAAGATTTCCTTACAAGCTTACAATAATATTTTCAAGAAAATGTTTTATTTTATATGGCTCTTAAATGTTTTCAAAAATAGAAAGATATATTTCTCTAAAAAGTGTTTTGATTTCATCTATGTCAACATCCTTCGACGGATTTTACGCTTAATTGAAGTTGATTTATTATGATACAAAACATCTATATTGTATTGAAGGTTTTGTGATATGTTTGACTGTGGATGTGCTATTTTTATACCATTCATAGTTTATGGTGAAACTATTGACATTTCGTATGCTAGTTTTAATCCGAATGTTTATGTTATATTTCAAACTTTTCTTCAGATGAATGTGCTAAACAAGTATGTTCCGGGTTGGGGACCGGTAAAAGTAAGCCCTCCAGGTTGGGGACTGGTAAAAGTAAGCCCTCCAGGTTGGGGACTGGTTAAAGTAAGCCCTCCAGGTTAGGGACTGGTAAAATTATGCCCTCCGGGTTGGTGTCCGGTTATTAGAGGCACTCCGGGTTGGTGTCCGGTTATTAGAGGCACTCCGGGTTGGTGTCCGGTTATTAGAGGCACTCCGGGTTGGGTTCCGGTTAGAATTAACCCCTAGGTCTTGGGATGAGGCCTAGACAATGAAATTAACGTTTGACATTATGCATTCCAACATTATGAAAGTGGTTATTGATTTTTTCATGTGATTATTCGATTAGTAGAATATCCATGTGAATAAGTAAATGGCATTATTTCATTTTATTTATGCCATACCATGTTGAAAGTTCATGTTTGAAATGCTTTTGTTTTAGTTATACATTGCCTTAAAAGTTTATTCTTATTTATGAAAGTTTCCGCTATATTGTTATCCTTACTGGGCATTTGAGCTCACCCCTTTTCTATGTTTTACTTTTCCCAGGATGTGAAGAAGTAAGTTATGAATGATCTGCAGGGATATCATGAGGGGATAATAGTGTGGACTGTGGAGACATTACGTTGTTGTAGTAGTTTTTCATTATATGATGTAATGTAAAACTTATGAATATATCTAGTGTTTCCAAGGCTACTAAACCAATCGGTCTTTCGGGATTTGATCTTTCTTGTGATCATGCCAATGTTACGAAGTAATGCACCGACTCTGGGTAGCTGGGGTCGGGGTGTTACATTCTTATTATTTATAATTCAACATTCATTTATATTAATTATTATAAGAAATACCTGAAATCCTAAAAATATAATTTAACAAGATATAAAAAAATTATACATACTTTTTTATTGTTAAATTATTGATAAATTAATTGATATAGTAAAATTTTCTGTATTTATTATTTTTAATGGTATGATTATACTTTGAAATAAAATTATAATACTTTGGTAAATTCTTAATACGAAAAGATAAATTATAAAATGAAAGGATTTAATATTTTGTTATTGATAAGGTTTATAATTATACATAAAGTAGTAACATGAATTGCAAAAATGACCCATGATGGACAAAAAACTAAGGAGAAACATATATTAAAAAGTATTACATTCCACCATGAGATGCCATGTACTATAATTTGATCCCTTTTATTTGATAGTGGGGGAGAAATACATAAGGAATACATAGAATCAACATATTTTACATCACAAAAGGTATACCCATTATTCCATGACCCATTATGAATAATATATTTCAATTCATATCATGTATAAAGATCTTGGAAGGTTGTTCTATTATTTTAGGAACATTGAAGATAAATTTGATTATATTATTTGTCCATGGCATGACCACAACTATTATATTGAGAATAAAAATTACACTTTGTTAAACCATCATAATTATGTTGTGATTAAGGGGAATTTATTTTTAAATGAAGATTAGAGTGATACCTAATGAATAGTGTATTTTTGAGGGCTCAATAAAATCTCATTTTTACATGATACATCGAATCATTTCATGGTCTTATAGAATATTGGATTTGAATGGATGAAAAATGATTATTTTTGATTTTATCCAATGGCCTAGAGGCCTTCATTTTTTTATTATTTAAAATAGAAACCCCCTTTTGAGGGAATAAGGGGGGAACCATACTGACATCATCAACTTAAAACAAAACCATGACAAGAAGGTCTAGAGAGACAAACCATACTGATACATGGAGAAACCCCTCCCTAGCATATGAACATGAAAAACATCCATCATTGAACAGTTCAACAACAAGAAAGTTTCCTGTGTCAAAGAAAAGGCCCGATCTGATGGCTGACGCCATACCCTCTCAAACATCCAAATCTGAAAAGCACTGAAACGTTGAAGGAATCTCTGAAATCACATTTATGACCTGATTCATGAGTCAAGTTCAAATGCATCACCATACCAACAGACAATAAAAAATAAACCTTTCACCCTTTCAAAATCACCAATCTGAACACCTCCATTAATGATCATTCTAGACCAACATCTCCGTCCTCCTCAAACACCCATGTCACTGCAGTTACATAAACCTGGAAGACAAACCAAAGGCCCAAGATTAGGCCATCTTCAACTAGGACTGGGTGACCCGACCCTACAATAAGAGAGCTCCTCCAATGAAGGGATCCAGGTTGTCTTTAAACAGAGGCTCCGCTATGGGCATGAGCCTGCTACTTTTAAAACCATGGATTCACCCGCATCAGGTTCTGAAACCTCAGAACAATGAGAAGTAGGAAGGTCCAGAGAGGAATGATGACCTTATTTACGAAACCATTAGTTTATGGTTAAAATTTAAATTCAATAAGATATATATCAAATTATTTATGGTTCTTTTTACGCATCATGTGGTGTTAATACTCCATAATAACTAGCTATATTGCTTTTTAACAACTATACCAGTCCATTCATGTCCTGAAAATGTTGTTATAGAATTAGAATTCATAAACTTTTATTTTTGATGATTTAAAGTATATTAAAATATAGGTGAAACGTTTAAAATTTATGGGCGACATGTAAATAACCTTGAGATACTTTTTACGACTATTTTGTAATGTCTCAGACCACTTTTAATGGTGGATGAGATAGAGAAGGATTTGCGAATATGTGATAGTTATACCATGATCTACGATATGCACATATTGTACTATAAAAGTAGTTATTTGGACTAGGAATTATTATAATCACATAACCAACAAGACAGATTAATTTGGATGGAGTATCAATGTCATTGAATATTATGAATTGATTTTACATTTCGTAGATTCTTTCTCTATCTTTTGTAAAATATAGATCAAACCTTTTTTTCTGATAAAACATTATCTTATTAAATACATTATGATGAGTTTTTAATTAAAGGGTTATATATTTAATTTTTTTATTTTTTTATTTTAATTCTAATTTTTTATTCATTCATCATTTGATCAATAAGTTTTATTTCTTCATTAATCATTTCCATTAATTATTAATGCATGAGTTCCATTTAAATGTATGACTAATTCAATTATACATTCTAGACCATGAAATTTGTTTGATATCTATGTTTAAATATTGTCTTATATCTCATAGTCTTTATATAAGAATAAGTTAATTATTATAATATAGGGATAGTCTAATGATTATTAAAAAAATAATGGTGTTTTCAACATTCAATTAAGATAACAACTTATTAATTATTTAATAACATCGGAATTATAATTTTTTATAGACCTAAATGTATGAAAACTCTTTCAACTATCATCATTTGTTTGTCATTATATTATTTTTATATTTACATATCAATTAGTAAGATCAAGTATTCGAACACATGATAATATTGTTTCAGGATATAGATCCCTAGTTCTTTGGAATTAAACCTTGGAATTTATCTATACAAAATGTAAGTACTTTTAGTTTTATGTAATAGTTAATATATACTATAATCTAGATTCACCATGATATTCAATGAAGCCATATTCATGTTCATAATTACAATATGTGTATCCTAACTTGATTATTTGTACTGGTGACCATATATGTTTTAGGATATATATATATATATATATTAGTGTGTGTGTGTGTTTGTGTGTGTGTGTCATCTGATACCTTAGTAGATAATAGACATCCATCTATGATTGGGTGAGTTGATGAGTCTTTTTTATTGAATATCCCACATGATGTGAATTGAAAAAAGAGATGTATTGAGTTTTTCTCCATTAAGACATTGCAAATAAAGCATTGAATTCACACTAATGGTTGGACTACCCCTATAAACACTATTCTAGTATATATTTTGTTTTTGGGATCACATTAACTATGGAGTCATTATATGATATATTTCTTGAGAAAAAATTTCATTTATTTTGACGATTTTTTTCATGTTATATTTTTAAACAACATTTACATCGATTATTGTGGTCTATTTTGAGTTAGATGGATGACAAATATTACAAAATTCAATGGAAATCCAGTCTATTCCACATAGGCAATCTATAGTGTGGTTATAATCCCAAAACTCTCATTCCCTTTCCATGGGGCCTCAATATACCTATAATTTTGTGGAAAACAAAGTGGATTGGGTGATTTTAAAATGTAATGCATTTTAGTGAGTTTTATGTCATGGAGTACATTAAGAATACCACAAAGAGTGTGACACAGATAATTATATATATATATGTGTATTCTCATATGTTTTTATGGTGATTAAATTTTTTTCATTTCGTTTTAAGGGGAAAAAATATAGAACCATTTTACAGTCAAATAAATGAATATTGATAAGATAAAAAGTAATATAAAATTATGATATTTATTTTATATATAAATAATAAATTAATAAAAGTGAATTTCATGACAATGGGTTATAAATATCACTGAAATCTAAAAAAATAAATGAAAATATTATTCATGGAATAGTTGTTACTATATATCAATCACATCATAAAATAATCAGTTTTTTGTAAATAATATATGTAAAATTAGATAAATAAAATATCTTAACTCATTGTTGTCAACATGTAATCTACATATAAGAAGAATGGTTCATAATCAAAATAGAAAAAGGCCATATTTCTATATATAACATGAATATTTTATTTATAACTAATATATGAAGGTATATGAGTTTATTATTTCTTATATAACCACTGATTATATATTCGTTTTCATTAAGTGATATTAAATGGAAATAATTTTGATTAAGTATTTTTACACCATCATAAGTCATATAATAGTCATACACAAATACACGTTCTTATGAAATTAATATAATGATATAAAAATATCATTAAACTATAAATCATGATTGTATAAGGAATTGTGGATTTCATTTATCATATTTTTATAGTTATAATGTTTAAATATGTTTCCATTGGTAAATTTATAACTAATAATATAAAACAAGGTATATTAGACCATAAGTATGAAAAGAATTATATTGATGTTTATAATAATAATAATAATATCCTAAAATTGTTGTTAAAAATATCTTGGAATAAATTCATGATTCCTTGATAAATTAATTTCTCATAATTGTAGTTTTAATTTCATATAAAAAATGAAATAGTAATTTGTTTATAGGAATATTATATTTGGTATATTTTTCATATTTTATTACTAATTATTTAATGTGGCCAATGAATTTTTTTAAATAAGTTGATATACATATATATTAATATCATTTAGTATATCATGTTAATTATATTTTATGACATTATATTTATTGAAAAGGTTAAATAATATATTTACAACTAAAATAATATTTTATGATTAAATTATGATGTATTAAATCATTAAATGGTTTTTTAATATTTAATATCTAATTCAATATTCAATATGCATGTCACTATTTGATTTTAATAAATGATTAAAAAATAAATTACATAGAAAATAGTTTTTTAGTAGGAATTTACAATTTTTATTTCAAAATTAATAATATATATTTATTAAATTCTCATCATTAAATGTAGATAAAATATGGTCAAGGTATTAACTATAAATACAATGAAGCTATTGGAGTAGTAATGTATTTATTTTATGTAACATATGATTCATAGAAGCTATATTCATAAGTATTTATCGAAAATTAAAATTATCCATACTTATGTAATTAATTTCATAAAATGTATTAAATATTATTAATCATAATATAAAATTATAAATGGGTTGAAACTGTGTAACTTTTTTTTAAAATAGTGAAATACTTTAAAAATGGTGAAATATGGTAATAAATGGTAAATATGACGTCATATATATGTAACAATAAACCAACTCATAAAACGTAGTGATCTTTGCTTAAGTTTGGATCAAGTAATTTTACTAAATCATTTTGGAAAGAAATTGGGGTAGTATGGGGGTATCAAATCACTTAAGATAGTAGAAAATTATAATATTCAATACTTTATTCCATGAAATTCCACTCACCACTCTCACAAATACCAAACAGATATTCTTATTTATACCACAAATAAATTAAATTTTTTTCTTCACATATGACTCAATGAAACTCTCTTACAACTCTCTATTAAATATTTATTTTTCCCCTTGTTCCAGTTTTAAACTTTAGGTTACGAAACTCAAGAGAGTTAGGGGTTCCAATATATCCATTGTCATTTACTATTTTAAAATAATTTTTTGTAATTACTTTTAAACATCCAATTAATGTGATTCCATAATTATATATCCATTTTATTATGATACATTTTTCAATTATCTATGATATGATACCCAAATACCTCTCGTGATAAAATTTTTTTACATTATTTCCATACTAATAAAAGGGTCATTTTCTATCTCTTTTCAAATCCAATATACATTTATATTATTTCAAACATTTCAATATACATGTTAATATTATTTTTTTTATTAACTTGTAATGATTTTTTGTAAGATATCATATCCATGAGAGTGCATATTTCACTCAAATTATACTATTTTTTATAAACCATTATTATTCATAATCATTATAATATCCATAGAATAAATAATCTTTAATCCCTATATATGCCATGAATTTTTGGTATTATTGATGAATAATGTTATGAATTTGGTTTTTTATAATATAGGGTAATTGTGGAGAGGATGTTGGAGCCTCTATCTGGACTTAAGTGGGATGAACTCAATTTTAGAATAAGTTCACCTTTTCTATAAATTCATGCCCACTTGAATGTTTTTTTATAAGAAAGTATTATATCCCTAATGAGTATCAAATATATGTGATTCCAAACTCCTATTTTTTATAGGGGAAGTATATATACACCCATATATATATTCTTATAATTGGCAATACATGTATTCATTTTCCCAAATTCTTTGGTGATCTTAATAAAAATAAGTACCAAATAACTATAATTTCATATCCTTCAATTGATAAGGGTACTAAATTGATCATTTTGAATCCATAATTTTTCCTTATATGACTAAAAATAAATCACCAATAGCTTCTTATTAATTAAGTGATAGAAACAATCTATTGAAATTATTATACAATCTTTTGTTATTTATAGAAAAGTCATATATATTGAGATTAATTGAGAAATTATTCTATGTATTTATAAGTTGAACATCATGAAATACATTATATATTTTCATTCAATATAAGATGGAATCAATTGGATATTTATGTACTGGTTGGGGCTTAAACTTATATAGAAAATTAGTACACAAGTAGGTCTCATGAGATAACTAGGATAGTGTAATGTGAGAAACCTTATCCATTGTGCACGAGGTCTTGGGAAAGGGCCTCGAAGATATGTTTTTTATAATTGACATTATGTATTAACATAATTTACACATTTATGATATTATTTATTTTTATCAATATTGTTATTTATGTCCCATTTATTTATTGAATCATGTTTTTCATATGTATTCATTAATATTGCATCATCGGTTTATCTATTCCAACTATATTTATTATGTTATTATTATTCTATGTTATCTTCTATTGTAAAATATCTCTTATAGAGTGTTTGAGGTCACTATATTCTAGGGTTTCTCATTTACCAAAGAGATGATGTTGTGCAGTATTTATGACTATATGTACGGATAGAATTAATAAATAACGATTTCCGATAAAATGAGATAATATGTGATGATTCTATGAAATATTTTGTTTCTTATATCACTAGGAAAACTAAACCTCGTACATGATGATTTAATATATTGTAATCTCATTACTGTGTAATCAATAACCCACCAGTTCTTGGTGTTTAGGATTATGGGTGTTACAATTATAATTAAATAAATGATTTATATACAACATGAAAACCAGATTTAGGCATACATAGTACGATATTATATACATTACAATGATACTTTTTGAAATAATAAAAAGATATATATTATATTTTATATAATTATTGTTATTATTATATAAAATATATAGGAAAATAATATCATGTATTATGTGAATTTCTAAAAATTTATATCTTCTAGTCTTTCTAAATATCTAATTAAAATATGTGGTTTTGATAATGACCCATTCTAGATAAAATTTAATTGTCCCAATGATTATTGAAGAATTATTTAAATTATCCCAATAATATAATTAACTATGTGGATGTAATTATCAATGTCGATTTATGATATTTTTTGGAATTAGGATTTTATTTTTAATTACTATGTAAAATCATGGGATATAAAAACCATAGTTTTAGAAAAATAATACATGTAATAGTTGTAAAAAAATTGAAGCGTTATCATTTCAACTCTATTAAAAATAATTGATATTATAACTTGATTATGATAGTATTATGATTAAAATTTTTATCATTGAACATAGTTTAAAATCATAATATAGAATCATAATATTAGTTGAACATATTTTAACTTTTAAACGTAATCATATTAATTGTAAATTATGAGGATTTAATTTATTTATGAGGCAGAAAGTAAAACCCAATATTTTATATATATATATATTTAATATAATTTAATTATGATCATATATATATATTTTAATTTTTAAGAAACAATCATAAAGGATAATTTTACTAGAGAATAAATGAACGTGACAATATAAACTCATAGTTAATGTAGAATAGGAATAAATAATATACACTAACCAGATTTAATTTGGAATTAAATAATGGATTAATAAAATTAAATGTCAAGACTAGGGGATACAAATATGGGATTCTTAGATAAGATTACAGAAACATATATTATTCATTGAATAAAAATGTCAATATATTCATAAATAATGAAGTAAATATTGATTTAAAAATAGTAAATGTAAAGTAGACAAAAAATATCTCACAACTCATAGCCTACAACAAATATTATACCTATAAGAATCCTGGTAAATTAAAAATAAAAAAAATACATGGTATATATATATCTATTTATATTGAATGAAAAACATTATTTTATAATTATAATATTAATGTATATGGTTTCATTATTTGTCACATAACTATTGATTAAATATTCATTATCATTATGTAATCGTCAATTGAAACCATTTTGTATATAAATATATTTAATTGTAAATTTTTATAAATTATATATTAATATAAAGAAAATACATGATCTATAAAATTCATTTAATGGTATAAAAATATCATTGAACATAAAATCATGAATTTATAATGCACAATTACATCAATTTATAATTTTTATAGTTACAATCTATTTTAATGTATCTATTTGTAAATTAATTAGTAATAATATCAAATAAATTTTTTTTCCCATAATAAATATTGAAATTATATTAGTACACCTCAAACAAAATCCTATAATGGATGTCTAAAATATCTTCTACCAGATTTTTAATTCCATGATAACTGCATTTCTCATATTTATATTTTTATTTTCATATAGATGTTGAAAGGTAATTTATTTATATGAATCCAATTATTTTCATAATATTTTTAATATTTTATTGTTAATTGTATCATATGACCCTTGAAACATTCCTAATAAGTCGTTATATACATTTAATGTCCAAAATTATTTCATATGTGTCAAATGGTTCAATATTATTCCTCTCTAGAAAATTAAATATTAGATTTTTTACTAAATGAATATTAAATTGTTTAAAAAATATTTTTCAAGAAAATAATATTTAATACAGAATTTATTACAATTATTTAAAATTTAATTTCACATAATTATAATATTACTATCATAAAAAACACAAAATATAAATAAGGTATTAAATATAAAAATAATATCAATGTTTTAATATAAATGTATTAGTTTTTTATGTCTTTCACATTGAATTAGTTTTTGGAGGTATTTTCTTAATAGATACATTTACCATTTTTAGAATATAAATTTGGTAAAATGAATCACACATTTAGTATCAAGATATAAAAATAAGTTAAGTGGTAAAATCATGTAAATGTTTTTGAAAATAGTGAAATATGAGAAATAATGTTGAATGACTATAACATATGGTAAATATAACATCATATATATGTAAGCATGTTTGAACTTGGCCATGGTTGTTCCCTTTGCCTAATTTTGAAATAAACCACTATTATGGAAAATTAAGGAAGTAAATGTGAAACAATGGGTGCTGTGTAGAAGTTAAGATAATGTAAAAATATAATATTCAATATTTTATTTAATGAAGTTCCAATAACTACACCAATAAATACCCTCCACTTATTCTTATATCTATTACCCGAAATTCAATTTTCATTATTTGTAGACCTATAAAAGATTACCTACCATATCTTACTCTTTAATCATAATTATTTTTTTTGGTTTTGTAGATCAAACATAGTATAATAATCTCAAAATGTGTAAGACTTAACATATATTTATAAATGCTGAATCTTAACATTCATAGACATTAAATCATCTTTTTGGAATAATTAATACATTACACAAATAAACTCTATAAGTCCACATTAGTTTAGTAAATTTGGAAACATGGAAACAAAAAAATTTGTAAATGAGTGATCTACATTATCTCCCACTAGGTTCTCCAAGAAAAATAACCCTCTTAGACATTTCATATATAAAATAAATCTTCCTTACATGTGGAAGGAATCATTAAAAAGGTAGATCTCAGATTCCGAGTAAGAGTAATCATGGGAGAAATGTAAGCATAAAGAAGAGAATAATTGTATGATAATGTGATAATAATATTATTAGATCATACCCTTCATATCATGGATCATAAAAATCAACCATTTCATAATTATTAGAAATTCCGAAGGCATGAATCATAAGAGAATCAAGAGCATAATCTGTGAAATCATATCAAAAGAGTAAAGCACGAAATTGTGGCATAAACATAAAATTTTAAAATCATTCCCTATAAGTATCAAACCATTTCTAGAAATTACCAGTGCACTTCATGGGGACCACACATACTAGGTTTGGAACACCATTATCCATAGTAGTAGTCATTTCCTTGTATGGGATCTGGTTTCCTGATCATCCCATAGTGGATAATATTTTTCCATATTCCCATATTGGATTAGGGTTCCCCATATTCCCATTGTGTATTAATCTTGTTGACTTAAATCACATCATTATATAATGATATATGGTTCTCTACCAAAGTCAGTGGAGGTAGATATAGGTCCCACTCATGAGATAATAAAATCATACATTCATCCTCCAGAAGATAAGAAAATGTACATCATATCATGACCCCTAAAATGAGAGGAGTTTTAAAAACATAATATAATAACCCAAGAAATAAAATAGGTATCAAAAATTTTTAGCATATCATTACCCATGGAAAAGAGATAGGTTTCATTATCATTTCATCAAATAATAACCCATGAAATGAAATAGGTTTCAAAATAATAGAACTCGTGGAAGAGTTTTGTGTGTCATAAATATCATTCATTAAAAACATAAAGTACTCTAGGATTAATATAAATCGTATTCATGATTAATATCCCATGTAAGGAATAAACTATAACAAATTCTTTCATCATTGATGGAGATGGATTTTGAAAGATCACATAGAACATTTCATTGGTTAAATAGTATTTCTTGAAAAATAATTTTTATAAAACCATTTCAATAATACTTTTCATATAAATAATTCCTTTCCATTTATTTAAAAAAAATCTTGGGGAAAATATCCTTTATTATTTGGAAAATAATTTTCAAAAAAAAAACATTTTGAAATCCTTTTTCATTCAAAAAAACATTAAATATTATATAGTAATATTGAAAAAATTTAAAACAATTTTTAACTGTATAAAATATTTGAATGTATTTTTTTTAAATATCTTTTAAAACATTGAAATTAATCATTGAAGATAATTAAAGACACTTATTGAGTCCTAAAAAATTTTTGAGAGGCATTTTAGGTAAAACCCATATTAAAATAAATAAACATCTAGAGTATTAAGAATATTTTTTTTCATAAAATAAATATTGTAATCATTAAATGGATGATTAAAAGGAATTATGGTCATGATGGAGGACCAATACATACAAATTAAACATTTCTTTTATTCCGTAAAAGTTTAGAAAAACACCTCAATCAGAAAACCAAAAGGAAAATTCCATTTTTAATACATTTTGTAAAAATTAAAAACATTGATTAAATTTCCCTCTAAATATTATTGGATAATATTAAAAAATTTCTCCAAACAATATTACAAATCTTAGTTTTGAAAGAACGTATATTTTAGACTTAAAGGTGAAATAAATTCAAAATTTCCTAAAATCATTTTCTTAATTATATTAATTACTAAAGAGTTGAATAATTATACCATGACATGAATATAACATGGATAATTTGAGTAGGATATAATTCATGTGTTTTATTTAGGTATGGTTTATTTTATTTCCATAATGGAAGTATATTAATAAAAATATAGATAAATGATGAGATTTCTAAAATAAACTATTACCATATTAGTAGCTATGAATCATGATCCCCATGAATATATAATGTTAAATATATAATATATTATAATTAAAAGAAGTATATTCATGATTTATAATGTCAATGGGGAGATTATACACCCCATAAAATTATATAGGTTCATAAAACGACTCATATATCAAAGAAATTAAGACAAAATTACTTTACCCATTTGGAAACATTTCAATACTAAAACCCATGAATGAAATTTCCACAAATAAATACATAAATAACCATAAATTTAATTATAATAATAATAAAATACATTTGGGGGATTTATATTCACATTAAAAAATAATTTTTTCAGTGAATATGATATGTGTCTCATGAAAATAAAATGTGAGTATAAATTCCCTTACATTAAGTCTTGACTTTATTCTTATAAGTTAAAACATCCAAATGATTAAATATATATCTATTATTATAATTATAAAATGACCATATTATTATATCTAAAACCATATATAATTTGGTTCTAACTTTATATTATAAATTTATTAGCATCTCAATGTTAGTGTTACGTTTCAGGTAATATCTTCATTGTTTTTCTTATATGTTTTACCTTTTTATTCTTGATCCTATTCGATAGATAATGATTTATTAATTTATAGATTTTATATCATGATATAAATATCATATATATTCATTATATATTTATTTATAATAATCTATAAATTATATAAATGTTAAATGGTAAACACCATTCCTGGAGATGGTATGTCGTACGTACACGTGAACGTTGTTTCTGTTTTATTGTCATATTGAAAGAATGATAGTAAATGAAATATTTTTATATATATATTTATTATCACTATAATATTATTATTATTTAATATATATCATATAATTTCACTAAACCCATCCTTTATACATTCCCTATAGAGTGTGGATAAGTCACATTGCTTTGAGGAGGTGGTAGTCAACACTGCACTAAAGAAAATTACTAGTTTTAGAGAAAAATTTAAATAATTAAGTTATGCGTTATATAATTTTTCCAAATATATATATATATATATCATATTAAAATATATTCCATCATAATATCCAACTTTTATAGTTATTAAATTAAAAACAAACAATATCATTTCGTGAGGCGGTTGTTTACTGTACATAAGAACAGCATGTTCGTTACCCATTAGATAGAAATGTGTGTATGTGTAGGTGGAAAACATAGAATAAAAAGTATCAGAATATTTAATATAAATATGTTATTATATTATCATGGAATAATAATATTTTAGTGGGTGGATAATTAAAATAAAACAAAGGATCTTAAAGAAGGATGTTACATCTTCTTTGAGTTATTCGTCTTGGTTTTCACCAGAGTGCATCCCTAGTTGGATTTCATCCAAAAGGGTATCATCTTGGATGAAGGTAGTGATGTTGGGATATTATTTGAGAAGTGTTTTGGTGTGACAAAGATAATTATATGTATAAATAAGTGGGATGAGTGAGTGTCTTTCTATAGTAGAAGAGTAGTGACATTCTTGTGTATTTTTGAAAAGGGAATTCCACCCACGTTTTTCCTATAGAAAGTGTCTCCAATAATGAAATAATGTTTATAAAAAGGGATATGGAGGATAATTATGTCTATAAAATAGTTTTTGGACAATTTTCATGGTCATTTTGGCGCTTAAGTGTAAGGTTTAGTCACATGATAGGCTAATTTTCCTCTAAATCATTGTAACTAATTTTAATTACTTTAAAAAAAAATTGTAAATTAAAAATTTTAAATTATTACAAATTATATATTATTATAATTAAAAATATAGAATAAATATTTCTATATTACAATTATTTAAGTGGCAGAAATGAACTCAAATTTAATCCTCCAGAAGGGATTACAAAACAGTTTTTTAATGTAAAAAGGTTCAAATGTTTTTTAGGTTTTTATATAAAATTCAAAAGTGAAAATTGTTTACAATGAACAAATAATTTATATATAATTGAAATAATTTGACTGTAAAACAAATAAATGTTTAATTTTACTATATTTTTAAATTTAACAAAAATGTATTTTGGATTTAAAATTCAGCATTATTCCATATCCATCAGAAAATGAAAATTCAGAGAAATAAAAAAAAAATCACCCAAATATAATTTTTAGGTTATTATTTAAAAACATTATATTTATTCATTAAAATAAAAATAATAATACACTCAATAGTCATATATAAAATGGGTTCATTATTAAAAGGCGGTAAAATTTCATTTTAAAAGAATATATCTTTTATGAATAATATTGAATTTATTATTTTTGTATGCAATCAAATCTATAAGAAGATTATAAAAATATTTATTGAAAATATAATATATATTTTTTGAAAACATTAATCGAAAATTATTTTCTTAATTTATGGATATAATTTTTTATGTACATAGAAAAATTGTTTCCTTATAAAAGTAATTTCTTTATTTTAAAACACTTCATACATATGATTTTAGTAATTGATAATGAATTGATTAATTTTATATACATGTGTAAATAATATTTTCACAATTTTTTTAATATCATTGTTAACTTCCATTCCAAAATCGAGGTGGTTGATATAATAATATTTTATTAATCATATTAATAGAATATTGTACTTTAGTAAAAACTCATCCTTGCATGTAACAAATGCTATCAGAGGGACTCGGTATTATGTGTAATACAAGTAAAAAATTCTGCTATGTGTACCATAAGACAATCTATGAACTTTTTGTAGTGAACACAAGACAATAATAGTTCTTTACTATATAAAAAAATATATGTGTTGCGTGAAATGGAAAATATAAAAAGGTTAAATTAATTCAATGAAATTTTCACAAAATGTTAATGTGATACAATCTACCCACCATAAAATAAATTTGGCCCCTTAAATTCATCTATTTTATAAATGAACTAACACTTGAATGTTCATTTCATGGAATCCCACATCATAATAAGGAATACTAAAAATAAAAAAAATGGAATATTGGAAACATGAAGGTTTCCCATTCTAACTCATAAATAAGTTTCAACATTGGAGAACCTTGGGGGATAGTGAAAATATGGACATGTAAAAGAAATATAACCATAATTTTTTGATTGAGAGTGATGTAGAAAAAAGTCCTGATAATTTTAACAATCATAATGTCAAAAATATAAGATGATATATGTGGAATTTGATTTATAAAAAAAATGTACTAGGATAACCATTTTGGTTTCAAAACACCTTCCCTATAGTTGAAGAATTTTCATGATAATTTCTACTTACTTGATTTTGTACAATCTCACCTTTTTGTGCCTTGATCAATTTCAAACTCAACTCTTTCACCAAAACGCAAGGTGAATTTTTCATTCCTAATTCACTAGAATATCATGACATCCATTATAAATGAACCCTTCTTTCATCAGTTACCATTAACAAAAAGTTATTAGAATAGGTTATCCAATAATCATAAATCCTCATGTGCTGAGATTATACTTTAATCACACGTAATTAATCTGAAGTTCAACAAAAAATTTCTATAAATGGTTATACTTATAACCCTTCTAAAAGTTGAAAATCCCAAACATTAAAATAAACGTCACTAAACTGACTAACATTGATCCCCAATATATTATAATGTAGCTATTGTTTTTTACAATAAAAACAGGTGAATACATTCATTATATATTCTATTAAAACATGTTAATAAAGTGAATTACTACAAAACATTATCGAAAAAATCAATAATTTCTTATTCCAATGATTTTTGGATAAATTAATTCAATAAAAAAAATTAATCTCCATCCATGAAAAAATAGACCAATTTTCATCAAATCCTTAAATTGTTCTAAGGTCATTGATACTATCCAATTTAATTTATAAAGAACAATTATCTCTTTATCCAAGATAAACACAATTTTCTTAACATCATAAATGCAATAAGGTTTACCTTTACATAATCAAAATATCATTTTTCTTAGTCTTAATCACCATTTAAAATATCATTTTCAATCATTGATGAAAAAATTATTCTTCAAATACATATTTATTTAATGATTTAATTAACATAATTTTCAAATTCAAAAATATCTATACTTCATTCATCCCACTTCATTCACAAAAAATTCACTAAGAAATATCATCTTATTCATTAATACCCATTTCCTAAAAAGTGAAATAAGAATCCTGTCTCAATATTTATCAAACCGAATTAATAATTCTCATCAAGTATATATTAAAACAACACTTACCTTTCTTATGTCATTCATTCTATCATCATTGTCTGTAGAAAAACCATTACATGTACAACCTTGCTGGTTCTATTCATGAGCCTTCATCATAGGAAATTGATTTTCATACTGACCATTCATTATTAACTTAAATAATTTAACCTTTGACGTTTTCTATGTTAGACCAATATTCCCATCCACTACATTAACTGAACTCTTCATATTTCTGTTGAAGCTACATGCATTGGGCCCTTTATTTTCAATGTCAAAACATCTTATTATTCTAATCATTCATTCATGTAGGAGATTATTTCAACATTCATGGAATAAACATAACATAATATAATTTCCTCCCTAAAATCCATTACCCAAACATTCATTTAACTTCTTAATTCTCTTAATTGGTGAGCCTAAGAGATTGTATTGTATAAATTGTTAATCATGTTCCAAGAAAACTGATTAGGCATGATGAAAACATCCTTCACTATAGAGACAATCAATTTTTATTGCTCATAAAAATATTTTCTATCACATTCAATGTTAATCTAGTTCTATTTGGTTTATTTCATTCACTAAAATACGAAAAAACAATGTGAGGAACATTTATGATAAGAAGAACAACATATTCATGAAAAAAATAAATTATAGGAAGTCTAAATGATGGATCATACTTATTTAATAAATAAAACTCAATGTTTATCCTAGTTTATTAATAATAATATTCTACTTAAATCCTTCATGATGGATAATAGAGAGTTTTTGAATTCCTAAAGCATATCACCTAGGATTGTCAAACCATGTGTGCAACATGGCCCGTTGTCATGTACTAAGTTATGCATGGGTTAGGCCGAGACATCATTTAGTGTTGGTAACTCTAGGTAAATTTGTTCCATATACATATACACTTGTAGTATCTAGATAGTTAATGAATTATAAGAATCCACTCTCTCTATTATTTTCTAAAAATACAAGACATTATCCTATACCTTTACTCATCCTTAAACATATCTATAGATACTTCACAAGACATATCATTAGAAATATTCCTAGTGATCTCCCTAAAGTTTTTTTATTATAGCTTCAAAATGCTAAAGAAAAATTCAATTTTATACCACCTATAATGACCCAATATTAACTTATATAGATATTACATATTTTTTATGAAATTCTTAATACATTACTTAATCATATTCAAAAAGGCCATATTAGTTCAGAGTCTTTAAAATCATAGAAATGTAAAAATTGGTACATGAGTGACGTAAATTATCTCCCAATATGTTCTATAAGACAAGAACCCCTCTAAGACACATTATACTTAATATAAATCACCATAAAATAGGTAAGGATACATAAAAAGGGCTGACCTCAGATGCTCGGTAAGGGTAAATAATGGATATATGTAAGCACAAAGATGATCATAAGGGTATTAGAATATGTTAATAAAAGTATATGATAATACCATAGATATCAAGGATCACAAACATGAATCATGGCTTAAATATTAGTTGTTCATAAGGCATGAATCAAAATGGAATTAAGGTAATAAGCATGGAATGAATAATGTAGGAGTAAGACATAGAATTGTAGCATACAAATAAACATGTAACATCATTACATATAAGTCAAATCACATTTCTAGAACATATCAAAGAACATTATGGGGAATAAACCTACTTGGTGGGACACAACACCATCCCCATTCCTTGACCTTTCATTATAAGGGGTCAGGATTCCCCATCTCCCCATAGTGGATCATGATTCCCCATATTCCCATAGTGGATTTGGTTTCCCCATCATTCAATTTTTAATTAAAACCATAAACATTAATTCTATAATTATCTCACTAGATATAAATATTTTTCCATCACATTAGTGGGAGATATTTTCCCCACCTGTTACATAATCAAATCATACATTCATGTCACACAAGATAATAAAAATTACAAAATTCATGACCCATAAAAAGTGATGGGTTTTATAAACATCATATCATAACCCATGAAATTTAATTGCTATACTAAAATTTTATCATATCATTACATATAGAAAATAGATAGATTTTTTAATCATTTAATCTAAGAATAACCCATTTAAATAAAAAAAAATTCAATATCATATAACACGTGGAAGAGGAAAGACTTCCATAAACATCATTCTATTTGAACTTAAACCATTAAAGAAATAATATTAATGGTATTCTTGTATAATATCCCTAGTAAAGCCTAATATATATCAAGGTATGTAATCTTAGATAAAAACAATATTCTGAATGATCATAGGGGATATTTCTTATGTTAAATAATCATTCATTGATAATCAATTTCATGAAACCATTTCAAAAATCCTTTTATTATATTGAAAGTTTTACTATTTAATTTTATAACAATCTTGAGGAAAATACACTATATTCTTTAAAAAGTAATTTTAAAACCTAAAACATTTTAAAAATCATTTTCTTTGTCAATAAAATTGAAAAATTAAAAAGTTATCTAAAAAATGATTTAAAAAAATTTAAATATAAATCATCTTTGGAATAAAATTTATCTAAAAATATATTTGAATACATTTAAAAGAATATTTGAAAATTATTTAATACACTTATTGAATCATAAAAAATTTATGAGAACATTTTCCCTTGAGAACCAATTTTAAATAAATGAATTTACAGAATATTAGAATTTTTTTAATGAAAATAAATTTTAAACATTAAAAGGACGTTTCGAAGTATTTATGGTCATAATGGAAAACAAATCGATACATATCGAACATTCGTTTTACATTTTTAAAGTTTAGAATAATGGCCCTATTGGAAAATTAAAAAAATATTAGTTTTTAAAAACGTTTTGTATAATGGTTAAGCATGGGGAAAATTTATTTAAAAAAATATTTGATAATATTAATGAAAATTAAAAACAATTTTTGAAAACATGGTTTTGAAAGAAGACAGATCTTTGAACAAATGGAGAAATAGATTCATATTATTATAAATACAATTTGATAATTTATATTTTTACCAAAGAGTGGAAAATGGTACCATTACATTTATACAATATTAAATACCATGATAAGAAAATAATCATGGATGTTCTTGAGAGATGGTTCATATTATTTCAACAATGGAAGCGTAATCATAAATAATCTTGATAAATGGTGAAATTGTAATAATAAACTATTACCACTAAGGTAACACTAAATCATACTCATGATGAAGCTATAAAATTAAATTATCCATAGAATAACTTTGAAAGAAGTAAATTCATGATATAATTGTAAATAGAAATTATATACACCCCATAGAACAATATCGGTGAATAGCATGGCATGTATCTCAAAGAAATCATGACAAAATTACTTTACTGAATTGGTATCTTTTGAACCATAATCCCCATGAAAAAATTTCATAAAATGGATATGTAAATATCCATAACTGTATATATAATAATAATATATTAAATTCATGGGAAGTATATACACCACACACAAAAATAAAGTTGTTATTGTTACAAGTAGCTCGCGAAAATAAAATGTGAGATAAAATTCCCTTATCTTATGTTCTGAATTTCTTCATACACATTTATCCCACCTGTATAATAAATATATGTTTATTATAAATATTCCAATTAAACATAATATTATCAATAACACCATTTATTATTTTTATGACTTTATATTACCCATTTATTAACAACTCCATGTTAATGTTATATTTCATGTAATATTTGATTTTCTTTTCACATATGTTTCGACTTTTTATTCTTGATCCTCTTATTAATATAATAATTTAATTATTTAATTAATGGAATAAAATGTATAAATATCATATATATATACATATTTATCGTAATCTACATAATATATAAATATGAAATGTAATACACTATTCATGGAGACGATAGGCCCTACGTACTTGTGAATCAGTTATTATTTTGTTGTCTTATTGAATGAACAAAATTTTTCACATCCTAGTTTTTAAAGTATAACAAAACATTTTCACTAAAACTAACTATAATGGAACCCAATAATTATGTACAATGAAATTAAATTACTTTTGTGGAATACTTAATACATAACAAAAACAAACGCCCAATGACCGTATTAGTTTAGTGTCTTTGGAAACTCGGAAAAAAATTTCTAATCGTGGTGAAAGATCTTTAAAATCTCCCATAAATATCTTCCTCTTCTGATTTCTTACATAAACCATTCTTTATATCATGGGGAAAATTAAACATAAAAATGGTGAGTAAAAATTCCCATAAAGGGTAATCATGGAGAACATAAAACAACCCATAGACATTTGAACGTAAAAGCATTAACATAAAACATCTAAATCATGAGTAATGTCATAAATCGTGGTAGTACATAAGGTATAGATCGTAAAGGAACATTAATCAAGATAAAATAGCATGGAAATAAAACATGTAATTGTGACAAACCATTAGGCACATGATATGGTTTCCGTAGTATCTAAGGCATTGCATCAGAGAACATCATAGTTGACAAAGTCCATTACAGAATCGGGTTATCTTTCCATTTCAGCACTGTAATACTGAACTAGATTTACATTCCATTCCAGCCATGCCTATCTCATTAGATATAAATATTTACCCAATTAATTGGCGGTAGATATTGGTGTCACCCATCTCATAAAAAATTCATTCTTTCGTGTTCCACAAAATAAACATAAATCATTCATCATAACCAACTGAAAATTGGGTTTCATATACATCATCCCATCATAAAATAATCCATATAAAACAACGGATATAATTTCATCATAAAAAAAATAAAACAATGTAAATAATAGGGGCATTATACATGAAGCATATTGATATTAATAAAATTTCATCTTATATGGAAAATAGTTTTAATAAAACACTTGAAATGAATTCTTTAAGAAAATATCCTTTCTTCTTTAAAATCGTTTTCTTTTCACAAAATGCCGCAGAATTTTAAAAGAAAATAATTTATTTGAAAATAATCATGAAATCTTGTATAGGAAGCTTTATAGAAATAAGGAATTATGAAATTGTAAAAAACATTTCCTACCATATAAGTTAAATAATGTTCTCCTCGCACTTTTCCAGAAATGTTAAAACGTACCTCTTATGGTAAACAAAATAAAGATTCCTTCTATACAATGTGCTAAAGTCAAAAAAGGGTAAAAATTAATTTAAACATACATGGAATAATTGTAAACATTTTATGAAGACAATTTTAGAATACGTGTAATTAGATGATAAATATAACCCTAGTAAATACTTACGAATAAATAATCTCAGATAGAAATTAGATTGGTAAAGTTTCCCCTTACCGTAGGTCCAATTTCTTCCATACGTGTCCGAATATCCTATATAATGATTTGAATAATGTCATTGAATTATTCAAGAATCATAGTCATTTTTATGATATCATATATGATTCACTTACGACTTTATGTTACCCATTCATTTGTCAATTCCATGATGAAGCAACATTTTGGGTAATAATTGATTCATTTATCATACGTGTTTGGACATGTTGTTTTTTATATTATTTCTTATATCATGACTTACATACTTCTAGAATGTAAAAAATGATTTATATATCATATATGTATTATATATATATATAACAGATAGATAAGTGAAATTAAATACACCGTTCATGGAGACAGGAGGCCGTACATACGCATGAACACCATTTTCCTTTCCTCGTTGACCTAAATGGAAGTAAGTCGATGATATATATATATATACATAAATAAAGTAGAATTATTATGTCACATATCTCATTATTATTCATTATATATACTTTATAATCATTCTTGAATAGTTATCATGGAGAATGAATCTCTTCACATCGTGGAGACGATAATCTGTACAAATGCATGAGCGATGATATCAATCCCATAATTACTGATTTTAATTGGAGTGGATGATATAATATATAATAATTAGCATCATTTCAAAATAATCATATATAGTTATTATTCCCACCATTATACCCATCCAAATAAGGTGGTGTTGGAAAACCAGATTACACCACGACATAGAGATGGTAAGCCGTACGTACGCACGCATAATGATTTCATATTTCGTAGGATGGATAGAATGTGAAATATGGTAGTTTCATATTAATAATAAAAAATCAGTATACAATTGATACTGGACATACTACTTAATACTGAATCAAATCATATAGAGTAAGTAGAAGAAGTAATAAGATTGAAAGAATCGATAAAGGATGTTAAATCTTCTTCGACGCCCATCTTAAAAATCTCTTATTAGGGCACTAAAGTTGGTATTTGAAGAAAACAAGGACCACTTGAATGTTTCTAGTAATCTGAGAAGGGAAATGGTCAGGTTTTTTTAGTTTTATAGCTTAAAATGGAGTGAAGAGAAGAGGGAGGAGATACCTTTTTATAAGAGAGTAGAGGGGCACATTTGGAAACCTCCAAAATATTAATTTATAAAAAACTAAAACCCCACATAAAAACATCCAATGTGACTAAAATATGAATATGAGATAATATAGGGTTGTAATATCATCATCCAATCAAATTTAGACGTATTTTTATATTATATTAAACCTTATCATTATGATTTTTTCTTATTTAAACTATTTAATTTTATCTGTGGTAATAATATTCTAAATTTTAAATGGTTATAAATACTATCTTATGTGTTGTTAATTGTTCATTATTGGATAAATTATGACATTTTGGACCATAGAAATTTCAATTTTTTTAAAAAAAAAATTATTGTGATTTTTAAACAATTTAATAATATGTTATTTTTATAAAATATCAATAAAGGTAATATTTACACTATTCATTATTTGAATTTAAATAAAATCCAAACAAATTATATAATCGAACCAAAATTTTTAATCAATTCCTAACATGTCATATTAATCTATAAAATTCGTGTAGAAGATTAATTATTTCATATAATATTTATTTTAATATTATTAATCCCATTTATTTGATATTTCCCTTAATAAAATTATTGCTACAACATTTTTGTATAATTATTTAATATACTTATTTGTTGCATAAAAATTAAAACTAAAATACTAAGATGATGATAAATATAATATATTTCATTAGGATTCTTTTTGTTGAATTTATCTTCTAAAACACCCATCTTTTAAAATTTTATGTTTATTAAATTTTGAAGGTGACAACTTTGAAATCATTTAAAATAAAATAATATAAATGTCATAATCAATTTTATAAGGCTCCAAATGGTCCATAAGTAGGAAAATGGATGATTACGGTGTATATATACTCGACCAATAAGTTTTGGTCACGTTTTTGGGAATTTTGATTGGTATTAATATTTTAATAAAAACTATATTAATGATTTTTCACTAATTAATTAATTTCTACACCATTAATGTATAAGCTATTACGGTAATTATATATTTCATAAAAATTAATAATAAATTACCCAGATAAATAAAAACATTTCAGCTTTAAAATATGTTTTTATAATTGAATTTAAATTCCATTTAACCTTAAATTAAAAAATACTTTATTTATTAAAGTTTCACTGAGACATATTTCACTTTCCATTAAATAAAATAAATTAAATGTCTCAATCTCATCCAAGTGAGTTCCAATAGATAAAATTTTGACCCAAGTATATTTTAGGATGAAATATAATCATCCAATTATATTATGACCACTTTTAGGGTAATTTTATAATATTATTTTTACCCTTAATTACCTGATTTATCTTTAACTTTGGTAAATAAAATTTAACGTAGTTACTATTCTTAATGGAAGAAAATAAATGTATCATATTAACATAATTGGGACCTACTAATTAAAAATATCAAATCCATTTGCCCAAATTCAAAACACAGAAGTTTCAATAACTAATTAAAAATTAACCCTTTTTAAAGAAAACTGGTTTTCATATTTAAAACATTGAAAATGATTGAAATGTTTTTACCTATTAATTCAATGTAAAATTAATACTAATGACATAAAATTTTTTAAATGGTAAAAATATATTCTATTTAAAATTAAAAACCATTAAATATTATAATTTATCCATATAAATTATCTCGATGAAAAAATTTGTTTTTAATTAAAATTTAGCGTATTTTTACTATTCATCAAAATATGAAGGTTATCAGAATAATGTCAAATATTTAGCTAACGTAAATTTTTATATTCTAATTCAAAATAATAATTTTACTCTATCAAATTGAACTTATAAACTAGAATAAAATTAGACTTAAAATGGTTGCGCCATCAAAAAGCGACAAAACATCATTATTTAAAAAATACTTTTTTTATCTGGAATTTTTTTTTTCCGATACCATGTTCTAGAAAATATTTATGATAAATTATAATGTTATAAAAAGAAAAATCTGGTTAATAATATTCATAACGGCTGGTTTATGACAATATTATAATAATATATTGTTGTTTAGTGAAACTCGATATTGCATACAACACAAGCCATCGAGGAAGGTCTCTTTTGCATGTAATGATAGCCAAGTCAGTGTTGCATGAAATATTTATTTAGTGTTGCATATAACATAATATAATATTATTTCATTGAACAAAATCTATATTCAGTGTTTAATATTATCCAAAGAACTTGAAATTGTGCGTCAAATACCCAATAATAGTGTTGCGTAAACTGCAATCTAATACGGTGTAGCGTATAATACAAGATAATATTGGTGTAGCATACAACACAAGACATCATTAAAATTAAAAAAAAACTCATTAAATTTCTGGGTGCTACTTTATACTACCCTTAAAAAGATTTTCACCCTTGTAATTTGTTGGGGTTATAAATTGTTTAATACATGAATGTTTCTTTTATAGAAACCCACATTGTAAAAAGGAATACTAAAACTTAATTTTAAAAATTGAGAAATGTAACGATTACCCATATTAACTACTCAATGGGTTTTCACATTGGAGAACATAGGTGAAATCATGTATATGGATGAGAAATCTAACCATCATGTTCTGATGGATAGTTGTAGAGATCATGGCTATGAAAAAGGCAACAATCCCAAAGACATAAATTTGTGATGATCTAAGGTACCATCTGATTCATCAAACATGAGGGTACTAGGACCACATTTTTGGTTTTCAAGATCATTTCCCTAAAATTGATGAATATTTGAATAAGGAGTAAAAATTACTTTACTTTAGTGTAATAACATCATAGGTCATTCCATGAACAATTTCCACTTCATATCTTATTTAAAGAAATGAAGTTGATTTTTTCATTCTTGAATTGTTAGCAGATCATGCGATAGAATGATAGGTCATTCCATCTGTCTTACTCACAAAAAGGATTGCACAAATTATTAAATATACATAAGTGCATCTATGGTGAGATTAGCGGTATATGATTACAAAAATTGACTTATACATCATCTATCACAACGATTAACAAAATAAATCTAATTTCTACTAACCAGGTACTTGTTGTAGGCCAATGGTATGAGATAAAGTCATTTCATACTACGGTTGTGGGTTTGATTCCCGAAACCTTGTCTGACACGACAGGTTGTCTCCCATCCTGTAGGTTGCCCTTTTTCTAAAACTATACTATTATAACATTTTAGAAAACTGTTTTACCCTTAAATAAAAATATCTGATGTCCAAATTAATCCATTCCAACCTTTAGTCTTATCAAAAATACTTCTGTCCAATATCATAGTATAAATAATGAAATTACTAGAATGGTCATTTACAGAGCATTGAATACCATCATTTATCCCCCGTATATCAAAATATATATCTTATTGGTCACATTCCAAATATGTGAATTTCATAATCATGTATTCTCTTGAAACATTAATTACCATAGAATCTGAATGTTGTCAAAAGTTAACTCTTTCCACATACCAAAAATCAAAAAATTTCTATATACTCAAACCATGATATCACATTGTCCTTATATAACTCATTAGCTCACTAATACTATAAAACATCTTATTATCTCAATATATATTCATTATACACATATCATCAACATTCCAAAAATATCTGAATAACTTTTCATGGTTACTGGTACCATTCAACATATACTTTCAAATAATTTAGGAAAAACAATAGTTTAACAATCCTAAGATGTTTCTTTATTCCATACAACCATTAAATTACATATAGAACATAACTCTTGATAAACATAAAATCATTCCACTAACTTTTTAAACCATTGACTGAGCTTCATCATTTTATTCCTCAACACTTCTTTCATATCATATATCATTTGTAGTCTCTTCATCATTAACAACATAAATACTACCCATACGACTATGCTTATTCTCATCATGAGATTTTCCATTTGGGAATCTATTTTCATAATGCCAATACATTCCACATTTAAAACATTTAACCATTGTTCATGTCTGAGAAATACTGTTATACTTGTCCATTGTGTTAAATGAACCTTTTTCTTTGAAATTATTGGCTTTGTGTCCTTCTTTCCCACACCCAAAATATCTTCCAGTTCCCTTGAAAAATTATCTCTGATGCCTCTTCCCACATGATTTACATGATGAAAATTGAACATTCATTCCTATATGATCATCATGAAACTTCAAATTTGTATTAATAGATGAGTCAAAAAACATAACAAAGTTGAGATTATTGATCATATTATGAGATTGATGATTAGGAATAACAACGATGTTTAGACTTCAAATCCTGTTTCATTTCGTTTATAATGAATAATATCATTCAATTGTCCATCATATTATCCATTAACAAAAATCCTCATGTTTTTGGCCATTTCCTAAAACCGAAAATGAATTGTATGAGAGGAAAACATCATACTAGGAAAACAACATAATAAAGGGGGATTACTTTCAATCTCTAACATCTTAGGTTTAATAAGAGGTTATTCATGATAGTTACCATAATTCTATGATTATATCCCATTCTTATACTTAACCTTACAGACATCCCTAGACATACCTTAGATATATCTATATCGAATGATCTTCAACATCTCCCATAAAGATCTCCCCCTTTTTGTTTTCTTACCTAAAACCCTTCTTTATATCTTGTGGAAAAGAAACCATAAAAAGGGTGAGCTCAAATTCTCAGTATGGGTAAACATAGAAAACATAAAAAAACCCATAAACAGTTGAGTGTAAAAACATGAACATAAAACATCAAAATCATGAGTAATGAAATAAATCTTGGCAATACATAAGGCATGGATCATAGAGGAATAGTAATCATGATAAAATATCATGGGAATAAAACATGTAATTGAGACAAACCATTAAGCACATGATATGATTTACATAGTAGCCAAGGCATTTCTGCCCAGACCATCCTAGGGGACAATGTCTACTACAGAACCGGGTTTACTTGTCGTCTGGGCCCTGTAATACTGAACCAGATTTACCTTTTCTTCTAGCCATGTCTATATTATGAGATATAAATATTTACCCAATTAATTAGAGGGATATATAGGCCCCACCCATCTCATAATGAAATCATTCATTTGTGTTCCACAAAATAAACATAAATCATTCATCATACCCCAATGAATAAAATGGATTTCATATACATTATCCCATAATAAAATAATTCATATAAAAAAATGGATATAATTTCATCCTAAATAAAATAAAACCATGTAAATAATAGTGACTTTATACATGAAATATATCCATATTAAATAATGTCATCTTAGATGAAAAATAGTTTTGAAAAAACACTTGAAATGAATTCTGGAGGAAAATATCTTTTCTTCTTCAAAATCATTTTATTTTCTCAAAATGCAGGGAAATTTAAAAGAAAGAAATTTAATTGAAAATAGTCATGAAATCTTCTAGATGATTCTTCATGGAAATAAGACATTATGAAACTGTAAAAATCCATTCATTCCCTATAAGTTAAAAAAACATTCTTCTCGCACTTTTTCCGAAAAAGTCAAAAAGGTCCTCATATATCAATCAAAAGAAAGATTTCTTCCATACCATGTGGTAAAAGTAAAGAAAGGGTAAAAATTAATTTAAGCATGCATGGAAGAATATTAAATATTTAATGAAAACAATTTTAGAAGACACAGACATGGATGATAAATATAACCCCAGAAAATACTTACAAATAAATAATCTTGGATACAAATGAGATTGGAAAAGTTACCCCTTACTTTAGGATCTATTTCATCTGTACATGTCCGAACATCCAGAATAATGATTTAAATAATTTCATTAACTTATTGAAGAATCGTATTCATTTTTATGATATCATATATGATTTACTTATGACTTTATATTACAGGTTCATTTGTCACTTCCATGTTGAAGCAACGTTTTGGGTAATAATCAATTCATTTATTGTATGTGTTTGGAATTGTTGTTCTTGATATTATTACTTATATCATGATTTACTTACATACATAATTTAAAACATTATTTATATGTCATATATATATTCAATTTATTTATATATATAGAATAGATAGATAAATGAAATTAAATATGTCGTTCATGGAGACTGTAGGCCATATGTACACATGAATGTTATTTTACTTTCTATATTGACTTGAATGGAAGTATGTATATGAAATATATATATATACAAAATAAATTAGCATTATAATGTCAAATATCTCATTATTATTCAATAAATATACTTTATAATCATTCTTCAATGGTTAACATGGAGAATTAATCCCATCGTGTCCTGCAGACGGTAATCCGTACGTACGCATGAGCGATGATATCATTCCCATAATTATTGAATGGAATTTGAGTGGATGGTATAATATCTCATAATTAGTATCATGTTATAACAATCATATATCGATATTATTTCAACCATTATACCCATCAATGTAAGGTTGTGGGGGAAAACAGATTACACCACGATGTAGAGATAGTAAGCCATACGTACACACGCACAGTGATTTTGTTTTTCATAGTATGGACAGAAGGAGAAATATTGTTGTTTCATATTAATAAAATGATATCAGTATATAAGTGATACTTGATTTAATACTTAATAATGAAACATGTCATATAGAGGAAGTAGAAGAAGTAATAAGTTTGAATGAATCGGTAAACAATATTACCTCTTCTTCGACGCACCTCTTCTAAACCTCCTCTTAGGGCACAAAATCTGATCTTTTAAGAGGAGAACGACCTCTATTATGTTTCTAGTAATTTTATAAGGGAAATGGGCAGTTTTTGGCCATGTTTTTAAGCTCAAAAGGGAGTTAAGAGAAGAGGGAGGAGGTGCCCTTTTATAAGAGAGTAGATGGGCACTTTTTGAAACCTCGAAAATATTAATTTATAATAAACTCAAACCCCACATGAAAACATCCAAAGTAACTCAAATTAAGATATTAGATAATATATGGTTGTAATATCATCAACCAATCAAATTTAGACATGTTTTGATTTTATTTTAAACCTTATCATTTTGATTTATCCTTATTTAGTCTATTTTATTTTATTTGTGGTAATAATATTCTAAATTTTAAAGAGTTATAAGTACATACTTATGTGTTATTAATTTTCAATAATTTAATAATTTATGACATTGTAGACCATATAATTATCACTTATTAATTTTTAAATATTATTGTAATTTTAAAACAATTTAATAATAAGTTATTTTTATAAAATATCAATAGTGTCAATTTCAGAACTATTCATTTATTTGAATTTAAATAAAATCCAAACATATTATAGAGGTGAAAAAAATATCTAATAGACTACTAACATGTCATATGAAACTAGAAAATTCGTGGATCACATTAATTAGTTCATATAATATTTATTTTAACAAATTTTAAACCATTGTTTTGATATTTCTCTTAATAAAAGTATTACTACAACATTTTTTTTAATTATCTAATATAATTATTTGTTGCATAAAAATTAAAAATAAAATACTATAATAAAGATAAATATAATATATTTTATATGAATACTTTTAGTATAATGTATGTTTTAAAACACCCATCTTTTAAAATGTTATGTTTATTAAATTATGAATGTGACAAATTTGACATCATTTAAAATAATATAATATAAATTTAATAATCTGTTTTATAAGGCACCAAATGGTCCAAAATTCGACAATTGGATTCTTACAGTGCATATATACTCTACCAATTTGTTTTGGTCATGTTTTTTGGCATTTTTATGGGTATTAGTATTTAAATTAAAACTATATTATTGATTTTTCACCAAATAAATAATTTCTGCATCATTAATGTATAGATATTAATGTTATTATATATTTCCAAAAAATTAAAAATAAATTTTCTTGAAAAATAAAATCATTTTAGCTTTCATATGAGTATTTATAATTGAAATTATATTCCATTTAACCTTATACTAAAAATAATGTAATTATTAAATTTTGAGTAAGATATATTTCACTTCCCATTAAATAAAATAAATTAAATGTCTCAATCTCATCCAAGTGGGTTCTAATAGATACCATATCATCCCAAGTATATTTTCGGACAAAATATAATCATCAAATTGTATTATTTCAAGATTTATTATAGTTTTATAATATTATTTTTTCTCTTAATTACCTGATTTACATTTAACTACGGTAAATAAAATTTACCGTACTTACTATTCATAATGGCAAAAAATAAAAGTTTTCTAATAACATAATTCGGAACTACTGATTCATAAAATGGAATCCATTTTTCCAAATTAAAAAACCAGAAGTTGTAGTATTTAATTTAAAATAAATCATGTTGTTAAGAAAACAAGTTTTAAAATTTAAAACATTGAAAAATATTGAAATGTTTTTGCATAAGAATTAAAAGTAAAATTGATGATAATAACATAAATTTTATTAAATGGTAGGAATATATTCTATTTATAATTTAAAACCATTCCTTTTTATAAATTTACCATATAAATTATCTTGATGAAAAATGTTGTTTTTAATTAAAATTTAGCATATTTTTACTATTCATCAAAATATGAAGGTTATTAGAATAATGTCAAAAATTTATCCAATGTAAATTTTTGTATCTTGATTTAAAATAAAAAGTTTAATTTGTAAAATTTATCTTATAAAATTTTCAATAATTATATTTAAAATGGGGCACCATCAAATGATGACAAAACTAATTTTTTTAAAAAAATCTTCTTTTATCCGAAAAATTAATTTTGTTCTCATACCATGTTCTAGAAAATATGTAAGATGAATTAGAATGATATAAAATTAAAAATGTGGTAAATGCTATTCATAACGGTGAGTTCGTAACAATATTATAATAATATATTGTTGGTTAGTGAAATTCAGTCTTGCGTACAATGCATGCCATCAAGAAAGGTTGCTTTTAAATGTAACGCAAGCCAAGTTAGTGTTGTGTGAAAGATTCCTTTGGTGTTTTGTATAACATAATCTAATCTTATTTCATTGAACAAAATCTATATTCAGTGTTGAATTCTATTAAAAGAACTTGAAATTGTGTATAAAACAAGCCAATAATAGTGTTGCATATACTATCAGCTAACACGATGTTGCATATAGCGCAAAATAATCTTGCTTTAGCATACAAAAAAAGACATCAAAAAAATTAAAAATAAATTTTCTCATAAACTTTTGCGGTGTTACAATCACTTCATCTTGAGAAGGCGGTAGTCCACACTTCCCCAAAAAAATTGTTATATTTAAAAAATACTGAAAGAATAATGGTATGTGTTACATAAAAATTGTATATGAATTAATATATCATAAATTAAATATATATGATATAAAATTATAGTTTCTATAATAATTCCCAACCATTACAGGTTTTAAAGGAAAAATAAACAACATAATTTCATGAGATGGTAGTTCAACACACACAAGAACGACAGCTTCATTACCCAATAGATGGAAGAGTGTGTTAGTGTAGTTATATAAATTTGAAGAAAAAATCCCATTATATTTCATATACGAAATTTATTATCTGATAATTGAATAAAAATAGTTTTGGTGTGGAGAATGAAAATGAAACAAACGATCTTGAGGAAGGATATTACACCATCTTTGGGTAAGTCCTCTTCGTTTTCACAAAATTTCTTCCTTGGTTGGACTTTTTACTAAAGGGAGGATTATAGGAAAAAGGTTGAGATATTGGAAGATTATTTGAGAAGTGTTTGAGAGATCCAAAGGGATTTACCAGTGTGAATAAGTGGGAGGGCTAATTTCATTTTTAGAGTGGAGTAGGAGTGACAATCTTATAATTTTTGAAAAGGTAATTCCACCACCAATTTTCAAAAGAAAAGTGGATCTAATTATCAACCTCCTTACATAAAATCTATTAAAGGGTATAAATATGTCCATAAAATGTTTTTTACAAGTTTCTTGTTCATTTTAGACCTTAAGTGTAATGTTTAGTCCCATGTTAAAGTAATTTTGTTATTAATCATTGTAATTAATTTTTATTACTTTCGCAAATAGTATTTTTGTCAAAAACTATGTTCAAATTATTTAAAATTATATATTATTATGATTCTAAATATGGAATACATTTTTTCAAATTCATATAATAGAATTAGAATAAATTAATTCAAATTTAACACGATAGATGGGATGACAAAGTGTGTTTTTAAATATCAAATGTTCAAATTTTTTGTAAGTTTTTAAATCCAATATAAAATTTAAATTGATTTCAATGACCTAATGTGTACTAATTTATGTATAATTTAAAAAATTGAACTTTAAAACTAATAAAGGACCAAATTTAACATAATAAATAAATTAGAAAATAATATATTTTTAGTTAAAATTCATTATTAGTTACAATTAATCAAAAATGAAACTTCACATATAAATACCAAAAAATTCATCCTAATATAATTTATATGTAAATATTTCAATACTGAAGTTTATGCTTTCAGGTAAAAATTATAAACATTTAAAAAATCATACTTAAAATGGGTTGTCCATTAAAAAGAAGTTAAATTAATTTTTAGAAGGATAAATATTTTCACTCATAAACTTTTATTTATTATTATCTTATACCTATCAAATATATTGGATGAATAAAAAAATTATTGAATATAAAATATATAAATTTTATTAAAAACATCAATAAAATGTGATCTTTTTAACTTATTACTATATATTTTTTTGTACATAGAAAAATAGTTTTCTAAGAAAGTAATTTTAGTATATTCAAATAGTTCATAAACATACCTTTAGTAATTGATTAAAATATAATTTATTTTATATACATGTGTAAATAATATTTTAAAAATTTATTTAATATTATTCATAAATTCCATTCCTAATGGATAGGTGGTAGATATATTAATATTTTTGTAATCATATAGATAATATATTGTAGTTTGGTAAAAACACTGACATTTTTTTAACACATGATATCAAAGGAACTTCGTATTGTGTGTAATATAAGAGAAAGATAGTGTTTAATGTAAGAAAAGATAATAAAATTTATGTTTGTATTTCACCAAATCCAGAAGTAGTGATTTAGTATAAATTTTTTTTTAAGTGTTATGTGAAATGAAAAATATCAAAGATATTTAATTAATTAAAAAAAATATTTCACAAAATCATGGGTTGTTACATTGACTATTCATTATTAATTTAAAATTATTTATTATAATATAAATTTCTCATACATCTCTGGTGCCTCTATTCTTATATGTAAATGTTTTTATAATCATTTATATCTATTAACACTGATATATTTCTAAAATCCTCCACATATTATTATTATCACAATTCATTACCATGGGGATGTAAGAATCTATTGTCTCTCTACATTGAAATCTTATTTAAATTTCCATTGTTTTATCTTATCCAATTTACTAGTTATTTTCTCAATGATGTTGTGATATTTTTTAGTTATTATCCTTAAGATATTCTATACTTATGATTCCCATTTCACTAACATTATAAAACATTCATAAACTATTATTATGATTATATGTTACCATAACCATAAACTCCATTATCCAAATAGCTAAATATGGAATATAATTTTATCGGTTTTAGTGTGAGAAATATTTTTTGGCCAAGTGTGGAAATTTATATAATTTTTTTATTAGAATTTCACTACATGGGAAAAATTGACATTTCAACCTTCACCATGGTTTTCTAGTTTGAGGTAAGTGAATGAAACGAAATACAATTACCTATATGGAAGCAATTTAGTAGAAGTATCTCACTAGATATAGTATCAATAGTAGTGGGTATGTGTGGTAATTATAATGAACTAAGATTATTATACATAGATATTACATCATTTTTATGAATATTGATTACATTATAAAGACACACACCTAATGACCATATTATTTTAGTGCCATTGAAAACCTTGAAACATAAAAACTAGTCCAAATGTGAGATACATCATCGCCAAATATGTTTTTAACAATAATATCTCTTATTAGACATATCATATAATATACATATATTCATAAACTAGGTAAAGGAAATATAGGATATGGTGAGCTCAAATGCATAGTAATGGTAGAAAATGGATATATGTAAGAATTATATGAACATAAGGTTACGAAAACATGAGAAGAAAATTTGAAAACTATGCCTTTTATATCATAGATAATTATATTTTGTCATGTAATAATGATTGATAGTTTATAAGAAATAAATAATATGGAAATCAAATAAATTGATCCATGAGAGTATAAAACTAGTATATGAAAATGATTTTATGGAATACACATAATCATAAAAAACATTTTTATATATTTCAAGGCTCAATACCAAGGCCAGTATAGTAGAAAAAGTACTTTACTAAACCAGGTGCACTTCTGGTTCCATCATTTTCTTATTGAAACAAGTTCACTTCTCTTTCCATCTTTGTCTTACTAAACTAGTTTCAGTCATCGTTCTAGCCCTTTCTTGCTCATGAGATATAAATATATATCCAACACATTAGAGAGAGATATAGTCCCTACTCGACCAATGATGAAAACCCTGTTTATGTGTAACAAAAAATCATAAAATTTCATCATATCAAAATACATGAAATGAAATGTTAATCACAAATATTTCATCATATAAAAACTTATAGAAAAGGGAAAATTTTATTAATCATTTCTTCATAGAATTACATATGAAAAAAATCTGGTTTCATTATCATTTCCTCCTTTGTATAAAAAATTAAAGAGAAAAAGGTTTCAAAAAATTAATAAACACAAAAAAAACATTAAAATATATAAAAAATTGGATTCCTTAGATCATATCCTCAGTAAGGCATATGAAACTTCAAACAATTTACTCTTAGATGAAAAATGATTTTGATCGATCATTTAAAACATTTCTAGATGAAAATATATCCTCCACTTTAAAAAAACAAATTATTTCATAAACCAATTTAATTTTTTTATTTATAAATAAAATTTAAAACATATAAAGCAATATATAATGAAATAATTTTTCATGATGCCTTAATATTATTTTCATTTTTTATATGCAAAAATGTGGAATCCAATCTCATTTTTGGTATAATATGAAAAAGCATTTTCTAGAATACTAAATGAATAGTGCATTAAAATTATTAATAAAATTATAAATGGATAAAAATGTATTCAATGAATTATATTATTTTCATAAAACATTTTAAAAAGATTAATTTTGGGATGAAACATTTTTTGATCAAAGAGAGAAAAAAAATTGGATTCTAATAAAAAACATTTTCCTAAATATATTAAGTACCAGATATTGGAAAAAAGGTACCATTACATGAAGTTATTAGGAATAAGATTAGGGTAATAAAATTCATTATAATTATTGAGAGTTATATAATGAGAAATAAATTTTAGAGACTTAATCATAAACAAACCAATGAAATGATGAGATTATAACCTAAAATATTTACTACTTTGGTAACATTGACTAATAATCCCCACGAATGAATAACATTCAAATAAACATAAAATATACTGAGGAATAATTAATTTATGATATTAAATGACAATGAGTCTATATATACACCTCATAAAATATTATATGTGGATAAAATAACATATATATTAAAGAATTAAAATTAAGTAAACAATTCCTTTCTTAAAAAGTAGAATTTCTTCGTACTCATTAAAAGACCACATATAAAAAATATATGATTACTATAGATTTATTGAAAATACATTTAAATATCTATCATAGATAATATTATTATATAATGACCATTTTTACTTGATTATTATCAATTCAATGTTAAGGTTTATTTTTAGGTAATAACTCCTTTGTTTTTCGTATATGCTTTGATTTGTTATATTTTTGGTTCTCTGGCTTGGATCATAATTACACCATAACTTGAATTTTAAAAACAATAAAAAAAATAATTTATATTTAATATATATATATATATAGATTAATAAAGAATATTTAGATATAGAAAATGAAATGAACCGCATATGGAGATGGTAGGTTGTACATTCAAATGATCATAATTTCCATTTTCAGGTTGGATTAAAACTATGAAAAGAAAAGAAAAGAAAATGTTACATTAATTATCTGTAATTTTTTTTGTTATATATATATATAAATATTCATTGAATACATCCTTAATAAATTCCATGTAAAGCGTGAATGACTCACATTGCTTCGTAAGGTGGTAGACCGTTGTACACGTGAATGGCATTATAATATTCCCATAAAATAGAAAGCATTATTTTATGTATGAAATTAAAATTAAGGAATAATAATAACACCCTAAAAATTATATATATCGCATATAAACAATAAATATATAACTATAAATACCCTTTAATGGTGGTAATGGAAAAATGATTGATATCGGTTTGCGAGGCAGCAATTTTCCGTACACACAGATGAAGATTTTGTTACCAATTTCATGGATGGAAAGATGGTGTGGGGTCATCAAATTAACCTAAAAAATATATTTATATATAATATATTTAGTTTATTATATAATAATTATGTAAAAAATAATTAATGTTGTGTGGAGTAATAAATAATATAAAAACGCCTGTTAATTATCATTACCTCTTCTTCAGGTGCCCTGCTTAGGTTTTCAATAAATCCTTTCCTAGGAATGATTTCTGAAAAACCTAATTCTTGTAGGATTGGGGTAGGGAAGTGGGGAATTTATTTGGTAATGTATTGGTGGATCCATAGAGGTGTGAATGTTTAATGAACAGATAAGAGGGGTGGGATTTTATAATTGCGGGAGAAGACACATTTGGGTATTTTTATAATATATATGTGATCTAACATTTTTCTTATATTTCAGGGGTCCAAATTGGGCCATAATTGAACCTTATTGGATTAATGGTCAAAATATATCAATAAAATAGTATTTATAAAGGTATATGGTTAAATTTATATTTATCAATTTAGTTTAACCCCCCCCCCCCTAAACCCATTTCTACCATGACCCTGGTAATTAATTTTTAACGCATTCAGTCATTATTTGGTCGAAAACAAAGTTGAAATTATTAGAAATTAAATATAATTCTTATTAAAAATATGAAATCCATTTCAACAAATTCTATTTATAGAAGATTAAAAATTAATTTATTACTCTAAAAACGTGATGATAAAGCTAGTTTTAGAAGTGAAACTGATCAACAGTATTGAAATTTTTTATATCAAATTTCATTGTGAAATTTATTAAAATTAACTAAATTGCATTAATATATGTATAATTTTACTAAATATAAAATAATATAAAATAAATATATAATTTAAATTTTTAATAAATTAAAATAAAATGAAGTTTTAAATTAAAAATCATTATATTTCATTAATCTTCAAGAAAAGAAATATTTCATAAAAATCACAAAAAATCCCGAACATATATTTAAAATTAAGAAATAAAAATTAATTTTATTTTGTCAAATTAAATATTATAAAGACTCAAAAATCTATATTATCATTATTCTCAAAAGGGCATAAAAACATTTTTTGGATAATATGGTAATTTTGAAAATATAAAGACTTTATAAAAAAATGGATTTTGTTTTATCAATATGCTTTCATCATATATAACCATTATAAATTGTATTTAAAAATATTTATTAAAATTCATATAAATAATTATAATGGCTATGTTATAATGATCTCTTTTAAATAAATAAATAATTATATATCATGGTTTTGTTAAAACTCGGTGTTCTGTGTAACACAAGCTATATTATTATTGCGTTTTGTGAAATCATAACATGCATCTGTGTGTATCAAATATTAAATTAGTACTAAATGTAATGTAACCCATAAAATAACATTAATTTATTTGAAAATAATAATTAATAAAATATTAGGGTCTTTCAATAATAAAGAAGGCAGAATATATGGACATATGCACTTGGGGGAAATCATGCAATAAAAGAAGGATGAATACAGCTAGAAGGGTAGTTTTGGATATAACATGAATGTTTTAGTGGAAGGTTATGTATGAAAGAATGTATTTACTCATATTGTGGTCATTTAAAGAGAAATGTAAGGGTTCCTAGATGTTCAGAAAAGTATACATAAGAGATTATTAATTATCTATGCAAGAATAAATTACTCGGTTAATGGAAGTTGTTAATCATGGTAGAGATAAATAAATGAAATTTAAGGTTCTTATAATAAATAGTGGTTCCCCTATTAATTTAAAATAGTGGAGGAACTATTTTACTGACTTCTTCTAAGTACAACTGGTGGGGTATGTGTACTTATTCCATGTGTTCCGTATTACAGAGTTAGAGCCCCAAAGTCACAAAGACCCTAGTGACAATGATATGTGGTTATAGTTAAAAACCATAGTAATATTGAAGTAAAAATCATTTATTATGGAATCACTAAAAGGATAAAATTGCTATTTAATAAATCCTTAACATACTATATAAGATTCATCATAGTAGAGTCTCTTAAGGCTGGAGTTTTTCCTAGACAACACTAGAAATGATTTTTCAAATTGTCTTAGCTAGGTATAAGAACATGGTTACCTTGAAACTAAGATATCTGTTATTTTCAAAAAAGAATAATGTTTACTCCAAGGTTAGTATGATGAATTTTATGAAAACAAAATTATATTTTTTTTGGTTCTTCCTTCAATTTAATGTCATTTCCTTCTTCATATTTATTCATTTTCATTAGTGTAAGATCTAATTTATAAAAATATATGGTAAATTAAACAAAACTATAGTAGATAGGTATAAGGGTGTTTAAAACCCCAATACATTACTATATTTTCATGTTAGTATAAATTTTTTCTCTTTTTATATGCAACACCATGTTAAGATTACGCTACACTCCACACCTAGTAAGCATTCATTTCACTTAAGAATAGGTTTTACTACCTCTGAATGGCATACCTAATATAATATTAAATTTTAAAAATTTAATAATTTTTATTTTAAAAAATAAAATTCATTTTTTAATTCATAATTTCTAAATTATTTTAGGTTTATTTTTTGGTATTTTTCTACAAAACTTCATTTTTTGATGAATAGAAAAAATTTGCACACCTTTGTAAAAAATAGACTTTTTTTAAATAATGGGTACTGTTATTTTATATTTTAAATTTATTTTTAAAGTAAAAATAGTTCAATTATTCATATATGAATCCAATTTATGTCATTATAAATCATTTTATATTGAAATTATATATAAAAACATATTGAACTTTTGAACATTTTTAAAATAAAAACCCACTTTATCGTGATGAGTGATGGATTAGTGTTAATCCTAATTTACCCACTTATGTGATATAGATTTTGAAAAATTGACTTAGATGGTTATAATCAGTACAGTAATTGTGTTTAAATAAGATAATATAAATTTTGACCAAAAAAGATTAGTATACATAGGATAATTTCGTTTGAGTAAGTGCGGACTACCACCCCCTCAATGTGATATGACTCATTCATACCCATACATAAAACCTATAAATGATGGTTTTAAGAAGCCTATATATCATATATAACATATATATGATAATTTAATTACAATATATATATATATGTATCATTTAGTTTTCTTTCTTCTAATAAAAAATTAAATGAAATTAGCCTTGATACATGTCTACGAACAACTGTCTTTATGAACGGTGCACTTCAGTTATAATCTCCAAAAATTATGGACTTCAATATATAAATATATAATGAATATATATGATATATATTTCATGTTTTATATTATTTTTATTATTAAATAATGACATAATTAATTGGTTGGAAAAATCCCATGTCAAAACATACATGAGAAAACTTGGATATTAACACAAATAATAATTAATATAATGAAAGAGTTTTAATAAAAAGGTAAAAAATATATTAAATAGTTAATATATTATATTATTACCATGATTACCATTTTAGTATAAGTTGGTAACATATTATAAACCACAATTCAGGATTATAAATACCACACAACAAATGGATGGTTAAGGCAAGGGATTCCTGTCTCACTTCTCTTTCCATGAGGCATACACCATTTACACTGCTTACTTCATTAGTGTGGTATATCTATTACCCATTTTGATATATTATATCTATATTTACCTTTATTTCATGATATTCAATGTTCCTAATAATTAATTCCCTTTCATGAATCCCATTATTTAAAATCTACTGATGTAGTAAGGCGTTTTAATCTGAATTTACATTCCATTAAGAATTAATTATTATTATTCATATATGGTATTTTATATGTTTTATATACTAAAATTTTCTTGTTATATCATGAAAATCATTATTATCATGATAATATATTCTTCAATTATTTCAAGTGGAATAATTATTTTAATGTTTCTATGTGGTAAAAGACACTTTGGAATGTTTCAATATTTTTTCCCTCAGGCAGATTTTAATGATCTTAAAATGGAATTTCCATTCATCACCCAAAAATCCATTCTTTTTTACTTATCCCCCAGTGGGGAATTATTTATAAAACATATTATTTATTAAATAAGGATATTTTAAGACAAATTATATTATTTATTAATTAAATCTATTATTCTATACATGAGGAATGAATTGGATTTAGTATGTGATGGGAAGGGCCCACTAAAGCCCCTCGATGCATTAGTAGGTTCCATGAGACAAAATAGATATGGTTTTTTTAAAATTAATTATCCATTTATTATATTCATGTAATGAGGCTTTGATATTATTATATTCTTGATATTCGACCTAGATAGTATCAGATTTTTACCATGAAGCCTTAAACAATTAGATTCTTGGAATGAAGCCATAAACGTATTATATTTTTAGCATTAAGCCTCGATGATATGTTTTAGATATCCATAGATATGAATTCCATAAATATTTATTAATTTATTTCTATTATATTTTATTATTCTATTAGTTATAATATCCATAGTTGAGTTTCAATCGCATATTATTGATTAAATGGAACTTGTTTCAATTATTTACGTTTCTATGTTGATTAATACTCATTTTTTCATTATTTTTTCGGCTATACATAACCTTTATGAGCATTTGAGATCACCCTTATTATGTTTTATCTCACAAGGTTATGAAGATTAATCCTTTAAATGAGGTTCAAGGAAATAATTTAAATCATTTAATTATGTATCATGTTTTTATTTTCTAATTTTCAATGTATAATTGATATCATGTATATAATATGGATTTCTAAGGATTCTAAATTGATAAATCCTTCAAGATTTGATTTCATGCAATCAGTACAAGGAAATAAAATATTACACTGGATCTGGGCTTCTATGGTCAGGGCATTACAGTTGGTATCAAAGGAATTTTAGAGACATCTTAGGAAACCAGATTTAGAAAAGTTATATTAGGGAAAAAACGCCAAAGATAGACATTGAGGTTAAGTATAGATGAGAATCCTAGAATTTTGATATGGTTGATATTATTTTGGTATTTTTAGATATACACCCCTATCAGGATATCAAAATTAGATGTGGTTTTGGAATAGATGTTCGTCAGAGTAATAACACTAACATGATGTTCCAGGCCTAACTAGGGGAATCCTATTACATGGGAATGTTCCTTACTGCACACCTAGTTTCACACTCTTAGGGGATACTCTTTGGATAATTTTTTTTTATGAACCATAAAGAAGGATTTATGCATAGTATGACTATAAATAACCAAGTATAAACCTAAGGCTTTATATATTAAATAATTTGGATTCATTATATAGGCATATTATAAGTGTTTTTTCTTGATTATGTGGTTTTCTATTTTGATAAGTGTTGGGCACACTATGCATTCTCATTTTAGTCAGTGGTGGGAACCAAAAGGAATTGGGTTAACATTAATTGTGTTGGATAAATTATAGATGAGAAGTTAAATGAAATTATTGTTGGAGTGAAGGATGTTATGATCATCGCTAATTAGCATTCATAGAACATTATTAGTAATGTGTACCTTAGCTTACTCTCAAACTGAACAAGGAAGAGAATGAAGGAGTTCACTAAGTGTTTAGGTAATGGAGACCATAGAGAAAAAATGATTCAATTTCCTCTATGTCAATAATGTGGAAATAATCAACTAAGTGAATGTCTTAAGGGGTCAAGAAGATGTTTTGACTATGGAAAATATGGATACATTTTATATAACTGAAAAGGGAAATTAAAGAGTTATGTTGAAATATTGGATGGGAATATTAGATTCTCTATGATGTTATTGACAGTTATATACTTTATTTGTGGAATGAATGGTCATTATCCAAATTGATATCCCAAGTGAAAAGATCATGACGATAATTAGAAAGGTGGTACAAGTAATGGTTATATTTCAGATGATAAGGAGACTACTAGTGAAATGTGAATGGAATAAAGTGTTGAGTAATATGATGAGGTATCCTATTTAATGGATTAAGGATGAAATGGAATAATTGATGTTTTTATGTATTTGGATTCCAGAACTATGTCATTTGACTATTTGATAAGAAATGAAATGGTTATAATAATTTTGGAATATATGAGGATTCTATTTTAGCACTTTTTCATTAAAGACATTAGAAAAAATACTGAGTGGTACAAAGAAAGGTTATTCGTTAGAATTTTAATATTTTTGAAAAACAAATGGTTTTGGGAAATAAATCCCCTAATATTTTTCTTATGTTGAGATAATGTTGAAGAAATTATTGATTTTGATAAGTACTAACTACATTGTAACTGATTAACGACCTTTCAAAAAGGGGCTTATACTATCAATAATGTTGTTGAAAATAGTTTTGGATTTAAGGAATATATCCAATAACATGTTCCTTACTTAATGAATAATAAATAATTCGTTTTTCCAATAAGGTTTTATAGTTAATCAAGTTATAAAAATATTTCTAGAGGAAACATGATAATGTTATTCTCATGTTTGGAATCTGAAAATTTATTGCTTCTTCATGTTGATTAAAGGTCAATGATAAGATTATATTGGAGAATAACTGACCTTTTGTCTAAAGTATTCAATCAAAATACTTTGTAAAAATTAACAGTTTCTAAAATGATTGATCATTGGATGTGATTTTATAAGATACTTTATTACTTCACCATACGATGCATCTTGTTTTAAGAGATGATGTAGTAATAGTTAAAGGCATAATCAAATGAAATATTATAGATACTTATATTTACTTATATTCTTAGATAGTGAATGAATTCCTTAAAAGGGTTTTGAGAGAAATATTTTTTTCTATTATCATCAGTTTTAATGATTCAATGATCTTTAATAACACCTCTAGTTTATGGTTTTCTGGTATGTAACTATTAGCTGAATATGTTCTCTATCACTCTCCACCAGAACATGATGGTTATATTTCTATTCAATGTCCACAATTTTCCTAATCTTTACCAATTTTCAAGCCCATATTTTTGATGAATTTGACGTTTTATAATTCCACTTATCAATACTATGTTTTATTGAGCCTATTTACTATGTGGGTCATTCAACAATTGTATTATCAAATATAAAACCCTTGATTTCTAAGATCATGTTTAAATTTAGAGGAAAAAATTTAATTTAGCTGTGGAGAGTAAAACACCCCAATACATTTTAATATTTTTATGTTTGAATAAATTTTATTTTTTTATCACTTTATAGTCAGTACCATTTTAATCATATATAACACAACACACTAAGTTATCTTGTGTTCAATGCAAGACCATGGTTTAACCTCGATTATTGGCACACATATTTTAAAATTATATTTTGGAATTTTTAAAAATTAGATATCATATTAATAATTTAGTGGCTCTATATTTATTAATAAATCTCACTTTTGTTTATTCTTAATGGTTAAATTAATTTAATTAGTGAAGTACATACTTTAATAAAAACCAAAATTACGAAATTGGTCAATCATAGTAATTTGTGAACCAAATTATTAAAATGAACATATTTTTGTGTGGTGGAAATTTTTATCGACCATTTTTCTAATTTATTTTTACATTTTGTAGGAAAGTTACGAAATCTATACCTCCCATTAATGAATACATTTTTGTATTTGCAAGAGTCCACCCCCCCTCCACTATAAAAATGAAAGTAGTCTACCCCATACTCACACCGATCAATCCATGATGACTCATCAAACCTCTCCTCAAATATTTTCACACCATCCATATTCTATACCTAGATGCCTCTAATTTGAAATAAATCCTTCCAAGTTATCATTTGTTTTAAAACAATAAGTTTTCATCTGATTAAGAGGAAACAAACTTCATCAAGCTCATTAGTTTCATTGCCATTGTCCACCACTTAAAATATGTTTTATTCCATACTTATATAAAAAAAATACTATCCTAAATATAGTAGGACGTTGTTATGTATATGTTTATAACTACACATACACACATCTTCATCTAATGGGTAATAAACATACAATTTTTGTGTACAGAGAACTACTGCCTCACGAAATGATAATTATTTATTTTCTCCATTACCACCTATTATGGTGTACATTATGATAGAATATATATATATATAATATTATTCCTAATGTCTCTATTCTTCTATAATTATTATTTTTAAATTATTTTATGAGTTATATCTAAGGTAAAAACAACAATTTTGTTTGAGGAAGTGGGGACTATTGCCCCCTCAAAGAAACATGACTCATTCATGTCATTAAAGTAAAATATAAAGGATGGTTTTAATAAACCTATGTAACATATATATAATATATATATTATAGTATAATTATATTACACATATTTATTATTTATTTTTCATTCTTTTAATACAAAAAATAAATGAAAGTAGCATTCCAGCGTATGTATGACATAATGTCTCCGTTAACAGTGCACGTCATTTAAAATCTCTAAATACTATTGACTGTTATAAATTCATATATACTGAATATATATTTCACATTAAACATCTAGAGATTTTTGAAATCATGATATAATTAATAGGAATAACCAATCACAATTAAAAACATACTTGAGAAAACTAGGCAGTTTACACCTAAAATAGTTAAAATAATTAATTAGTGTTAAAAAACAGGAAATAAAATATTATAAGAAGGTAATAAATGATATTATTAACATGAGTATAGTTATTTTATAATTTATTAACATATTTTAAACCAATATAAAATAGGCTAAATACTACACAACAAAATAATTTTTAATGTAAGGGATTATTGTCTCACATTTCTTTTCGTGTGGCATACACCAATTACACCAATTACTTATTTTTTGTGGTTCATAAACTATAAATTTTGATATATTATATCATTATTTCTCTTTAATTCATGATATTAAATATTTATATTTATTATTACTCTATCATGGATCCCATTATTAAAAATTAACTCATGTATTAAGGTATTTTTATGTTACATTCAACTGAGATTTATTTGTTGTTATGCACCTAGTTAATTATTATGTTGTATATAATACATTTCAAATTTTATATCAGTAATATATTTAGTACCTTTATGCTATATGATTCATTTAATTGTTGTGTAATTATTAATCATATGTTTTAAAGTGGTGCTGGACATTTTGGAATGATTAGAGATTATTTTCCTCATGAATGTTTTAATGATCCTAAAATGGAATTTACAATCATCAACATCAATAACCCTTGTTATTACTTATCCTCCATGAGGTAATTTTTGATAAAATAATATTATTTATTCAATATTGATATTTTTTTATAAAAAACATTATTTATTATATAAATCATTTACTCTACAAATGAGGAATGCTTGGGATTTAGTATGTGACAGGTGGGGCTCGCTATAGCCCCCTGATGCATTGGTGAGATTCATGAGAAAATATATATATAGGGTTTTGTATGAGGCCTTACCCATTTATTATATTCAATGAAGGATGCCTTTATAACATTTGATTGTTGGAATGAAGCCTTGATAATATTAGTTTCTTGTCATGAAGCCTCAACACTATTAATTTTTTTGCATGAAGCCTTGAAAGAATTAATTATTAGGAAGAAGACTCAATGAAATGTTTTGGATATCAATTGATATTAATTCTATAATTTTATATTTAGTAATTTCAATTCCATTTTATTATTTTATTAGTTATAATATCCATAGGTATGTTTCAATGTCAAGTTATAGTTTAAATGGAATGTCTTCAAATTCTTCACCATTCCATCTTGGTTTATTCTCATTATTATATTATTTTATCCCTTTCACTTACCCTTAATGATAATATTTTCTCACCCTTATTATCTTTTATTTCCCCAGGTTATGAATAGTAATTATTTGAATGAGTTTCAAGGATTCAGTTTATTTCATTGTATTGTGTATGAGGTTTGTATTTTTTATTTCCCAATGTTTTATGTGTATTATGTTTGTAATATGGATTATTATGGATAAAAAATTGATCATCCCTTATAGATTTTATTTCTTTTAATCATTCCAATGAAATAAAATAATGCCTCGGTTCCAGGCTTCTAGCATCAGGGAGTTTCCTAAAGGGGCTACAAAATCATCTTTTTTATTATTGTAATTCCATGTGGGGTCATGGAATTCAAAACCTCTAGGGGAACTTATTCCATAGTTTAGGTATAGAATATCCTTTTGGTAGTATGATCATAGGTTATTTAGAGTGTATTTTACTAGAACCACCATTTAGATATGAATTTTGGCAAGGAAGTTTCTCTTTTTTCATCAATAGGTTTTATTAGAGCTTGGTATCATAGTATATAGTAACCAGTTTATCTAGTCCCATAATTATATTATAGTTGGAAGAGATATGGGTTCCTCTACTCAAGTACATCATATGTTTTATATATTATTTCCCAAAAAAAACAATGGTTGGACCAGGTTGTTTAGGATAATCAAAATACATCCATGAATTTTGGGTCTCAAGACATATTTTGTTTGTGGGGCAATGTTTATAACTTTGTTTCAACACTACCTAATACTTAGAGAAAATAGTCATGATCCATTATTATTTTATTATTTTTAGGGAATTCGTTGTTCTTGATGGATGATGTTGTAAAGGGTAAGGACTAAACAATTTTTTTGAAGTTGAATTCTTTCAAAATTAATGTATGGTGGTTTTTAAAATCATGGAGAGTTTGAAAGTTATAATTATGATGATTGTAAATACCTAAACTAATAATACATAAATATCACATCTTAATATAATAATATTCATTGCATAACATAATGATTGATTCCATAATCATATAGGCCTAGTTCCCTTGGAAATTTGGAAACATAAAAAATGAGTTCATAAATAAACAATACCTTCTCCCAAAAAGTTCTTAATATTTAGCGCCCTTATTGGACTTATCATACATAAATACTTTCTTCAAAACTAGGGGAAGTAAACATAATAACAAGTTAGACCATTTTCTATTTAATTGTAAAATAGGTAGATATCAATGATCACATATGAATAGAATTAGCATAATGGTATGAGAATATTATATTTACATTTGAAAACCATTCCATGAAAATCATAGAACATAAACTTTTTCATGGAAGAAATCATATAGATTTATAAGATATGAATCATAAATAAACCAAAATATATAATTCATTATATAATTACCATGTAATAAGACTTATATTATCACATACACATAAAATTATAATATTGTGAAAATGTATATATAGAAACATCATCACCCATTTCCATAATGACATGAAATTTGGGCCTTGAATATGCCTATAGCCATCAATAAAGGTCTACTCATAAAAATATTATCTTTATGTCTAGTTCACATATAATATATCATTACCCAACACATTGATGGTTGATTTAAGTCCCACGCATCATTGGTTATAACATGAACATTGTCATTGGTTATAATATGACCACCATCCTTGGTTATAACATGACCATAATCACTAGTTATAACTTTATGCCCATCCCTGGCATAAGGAAAACCACATTCACATATTTATAACCATATATATGTTTTCTAATAGATCATAAATCATTCCTCATATTGGAACACATGAAAAGAAATGGGTTTCATAAAATTTCAACATATTATAACCCATAGATAATTAATGAGATTCATAAACATCATGTCACCATAGCTATAAAATATATTGAAGAAGATAAAAGATGGTATAATTGGATGATATCCCTTGTGAAAAGTATTAACATCAAAGGATTCCATTTTTTATAGATAAATGATTTTGAATGATCACTTGAAATAATTTTTAAGGAAACTAACTTTTATTTTTATATAACTCATAAAAAATAAAAAATAAAAATTATTTTAGAATAATATTTAATTTAAAATATAATTTTAAACAAACAAATTAAACTCAAATAATTTAGTGGTAATTACGGTGGGAAAATCTGCTCATTTCATACACATTAAAAAAATGATTCCTTTTAAATTTTTAATAAAAGTAAAACAAGTTTTTTTTTGGAAAATGATATGAATATTCTATTATAATTTTCATTTGAAAAAGTACTAAATGGATTAAAATTTTTCTAAATATTTTTTTATAATATTATAACATTATTTAAATAATTTTTATAAAACAAGGTTAGGGAAGGGAAAAGGTATTTTCCCTAAGATAAGAATAATGTTAATTTTATTTAAAAACATTATTTTTGAATATTGAGTGTATAAGAAGATAAAAATGACATAAAAAATGTACTATCAAGAAATAAATAAGGTATAAGAAAATTAATTTTTTATAGAGTTATAGATCTTAATATTTCATAATCAAAAGCACAGTCACAAACCATACCATTAAAAAATCAGATTTTAACATCATACTGCTACTATAAATTTTGAATCATTAGATGCAATAAAGATTGACATAATAACTAACATTAAATATAATTAATGGAAGTTGATTTAGGATATAAAAAGTAAAAGGGGTAGTATATACCCTAAAAAAATATAGGTTCATAACACAACAAACATCTCAAAGAAGTAAATTTTAGACAAAATCTATTACCTAAAGTTTCGACATCCTTCGTAAAAATTTCAAACTCCTATTTCAAAAAAATAATATTATTATCAATCTATTTAATAACCATAATCATAAAAATAATACTAAATAGTAACAATTTATTAACTATTACTACATGATTTTTAATAATTTCTTGTTAAAATCACGTTATGTGTAATAATTGATTCATTTTTTCATGTTTGTTTTGGTTTTTATTTTCGATACTTTTAATTTGATAGTGCTTAAATAATATATATAATTTTAACCATGTTATAAATATAATATTTTTTCATTATATAAATATTTATAGTAATACATTAATGTTAGAGATAGAAATTGAATTACACTGTTCATGGGGATGGTTGGTCATACGTATGCATAAACATCATTTCCATTTTTTATGGAGAAAATGAATGAAAGGTAAATAACGTATTACCTTTATAGAATAATTTTATTTCATATATATCCCATATGTTAATTAAATTTTCCCACTTTACCATCAATGAAAATAATTAGTGGTAAACTATCAACATCACTTTGTGAGTTGGTAGTACTCTGTACACACAAATGATGTTATCGTAAAGCCCAAAGAATGAAAAGTAAGAAGCTGTATCTAGTATCATAATTTTATCAGTAAAAAAATCTTAAAAATAAATTATATATTAATTTAATATATCCATATTAACATTATTGTAAAACAAAAATGAAAAAACATTACATAGGTTCACGAGGCGGCAGTCCGCTGTACACACGAGTGATGTTATTGGTATCCAGATGTTTAGGAGGTAAGAATTTAGATGTGGTATTATAATTCAAGAGGTATAATAATGTCATAAATAAAATATGTAAATATTAAATCCCTTATTATATATAACATTGATAGGTGTTGATGGAAAATGGATAACATCGGTTTGTGAGACAGTGTCCCGTCGTACCCACGATAGAAAGCTTCATTTCCCATTTAATAGAAGATTAGATTGATATATGTTATTAAATTTACATAATTAAATATAAATATATATGATAAAATTGTATAATGATATCATAAAATTTTATAATATTTTAAGGATTCTGGTGAAGAAATTAAATAAAACTTCAGTCTAAGAATTTCACCTTCTCTTTGGTGAACCTCTATAAGTTTATACATAATGCCTTATTACGAGGGTTTACTAATCAGCCAATAGACTCTAGGATCTGTATATGAATTATGGAAGATATTTGTGATGTTATTTTCTAAAACAAATGGTTTTGGATGTGCGAAGATGAGTGTATGGAAATTTATTAGTGGGGGAGAGGACACACATTGAGTTTTTGAAAAGTATAATGTGTTCCCATGTGTATCACATATCAAAAGATTCCAAAAAGATTCAATATAGAACCTTGTAGGTGATAAAGTATAAATATTTCCATAAAATGTGTGTTTTCATAATTTATAGTTCATTTTAACACTTCTCTTTTTTAGTTTGACCCCTCATAAACCTATTTTAAACTTAACCATAATAATTTAATTTTACTCTGTTTTTTATTCTGTTTAAAAAAAGTAAATTATTATTTTTATATAATTATAATTATGATGATTCATAATATTGAATTTATTTTTAAAAATTACATTTACATAATTTGAATAATTTATTTTAATATTAAAAAAATAGACATGACAGAAAAGAATTTTTCTAAATAGATGATTTTTTAAAATTATTAAAAGTTTATATATCCTAATTAAATATGAAATTGATTCCAATTACCTAAATTAAATTAATAAATATATAATTAAAATATTTTTACCTTTATAACCATTTTAAATAGAAATTGAGCATCATAAATTCAATTAATTAATATTCAGTTTTCAATCAAATCTAGTATTTCTCACTATTCATCGAAAAATTAATATTTTAAGAAAAATAAAAAAATTAAAGAAATATAATTTTTACATGATGATTTTAAAACATAATTCATTTTTAAATGAATTTTAAATTAAAAAAAATAATTTTATTATTTTTTCACCAAATTCAATAAAATCATGTTTTGACCAAAATGTATTTTTGATTCACATAAAAGAAGTAATAACTATTAAGTAATTGTTTAAAAATATATTTTATTTATCTAGAAAAATATTAATTAATATTGAATATGTGGTTATTAATATTCATACGGAGAAATGTAATAGCTATTTGAAAATGGTCAATTTTAAAAAATAATATTAATAATATATCGTAATTTTCTAATTCTCGGTGTAGTGTGTAATAAAAGATATGAATGAAATTAAATATATTAGAAAAAAACATAAAATTCTGAAAGTGTCATATTATACTACATAAAAATTGATTTCACCATCTAAATTCATTACTCTGATTCAATCAAGTGAGGATACATCTCTCTCGTCATATTCTTAGGTTCCAAAATTCCTTCTTCAAATTTGTTGTTTCACCACAAAACATTAAAAAAGTGTATGGTCTTGTATTATAAAACATTATCTCTATTATCTAGTGTCTCCAGTAGTTGTTACATATAAGAATGATCAAACCCTATGGGTGAAACATCTAAGATCAATAAATGTGATGGATCGGGTATGTACATAACCAAGAGAGATATGTAAAACACATTACATGCTTGAGATAGGATTGGTGGATTTTATTATTAATATGATACAATCCCGATACGATCAATAATATTGAAGGGATCAACATACCTTGGTCTTAGTTTCCATTTCACACTTCTTCTAAAATATCATAACCTTATTCCCTTGATAAATTAATAGAAAAAAAATTTCAACAACATAAAATTGTAGATCACACTTCCTATTATAAACACAAAGATAATTTATCCATATATTTAATGAAAAAATACCACAGTTAACTGAAAATTTTGAGCTTGGTATTTTTGATCAATAACCCTCCTTTTCATGAGGAATAATCTATAACCATGACATTATGAATTATAAATCATCCAAATACCTTCATAGATGCCTCATTATAGACTAAAAACCATTATCCACTATAGAGTAATGTGCGCATATGTTCATGGACTAATATTATCTTTAGTTACATAATATTTTCTTCACATTCATCTGTCAAGAGTAACTTATCTCCCTTCTAAGTTATCTTGTTGAGTTGATTATATAGTAATGTGAGATTATCCAAAAAACATCAATAACATCAAACCAATCAACAAAAACAACAAATCCTAGTCATACTGGTTGGTTGAGGCCAATGTTCAACATCATCTATCTTTTATGGATCCATTAATATACCCTATATTGAAAATACATGGCCCAAAAATGAAAGGTATTTCATCCAAAATTAACACTTTATAAATTTTGAATAAATTTGGTCGTAGAAGAGCTCCTTCAACAAAAACCTCAAATGATCTTCATGATATATTGAGTATATAATAATATCATCAATAATGTCTACCAAAATCTGATGAAAGAAATATCTGAATATTATATTCATTAAATCCATGAATATAATGGGTGAATTGGTATGATAAAATGGAATACGTATATACACATAGTGTATATACCTTATACAGAATGATTTATTGGGTATATCCTCCTTTTTACCCTGGATTGATGATATTAAAAATGAAGGTCAATCTAGTAAATGAATTGATATCTACATAGTTGATCAATCAAGTAATAAATATATGGTAGATGATACTTGTTATTGATTTGGATCTTTTTTAGTTCTTAGTTATCAATGAAGAGTCACATTTATCTATATTAATTCTTAATAAAAAGAACTTGTTCCTTCCATGGTGGCAGGATATGCCAAATGAGTACCTTGACAAGGTTCTTCTAGCTTTTCTTCATTAGATCCAACAACTAAATCAGGTCCATTCTATAGTGAGTATTTGAAATAAGTGTGGCACTATGTATATGTTCTATTGAAAAAAAAGATCATTATTCGGTGGGGGACAAGGAAACTCTTTGATAAAAATAATAACTAACTCCCTTATAATAGTTATATCATCAACATTGAGTATCTACCAAACCATATGTGATAAAAACCTTTGAAATTAAAATAAAAAACCAAAAAATAGACTTTATATCCACTAGAAGTTAATATTTATCTTCACACAAAAAAATGATCATTGGTTGGTTTGGAATTTAAAATGTGACTTCCCATGCTCAAAAAATGGTATTGTATTTATGTAGTAAAATCCAATCTGTGTTTAAGATATATTAAAATTCTACCAATTGTATAACACCAAGACTACTAGAAAGCACACTCCCACACACATCAATTGGAGACGAATCATATACTTATGATGTGATCATAGTAGTATCATCTATTTCTACTATTAATTAATCATCTAATCATTGGAGATATGAAGTAAAAATCCATTAGTTTATATAAAAAATATAAAATAGGGGACTTGAATATTTTACCTTACCTATTACAACCACAAATTTATCATTATATCTTCAATTCCTTACTAAAACCAACATGGTTTTATGACCAACATGAATTTTGGATCAAAGTGATTAGTAATGAAATATAATTGATATGATTTTCGAATCATGAAACATTTCTTTCTGTCTATTAGACCATATTTTTAACCTAGGTTATTCATGATCATTGTCTATTGAAATCCTCTTTGATGGATTGTCCAGAAAATGTGAATTATCTTAAGCATATCCCATGGGATTTTGAAACCTGATGTGAAATATGGCCCTCTATCATCTACCGGGTAAAGAAAATATCAAACCCAAAATACATTTTTTAGAGTTATTAAACCTTGGTACATCCATTCCAGAATCATATAGGTATAATGCCTTTGTAAACATGAAAACTCAAACAACTGGTTCATATGTGAACTACACCTCCTCCCACTATTTTCTTCATATAGAGAATCGTTCCTAAACCTTTCAAACATAAAAAATTTCTACATAACCATGGAAAAAATTCTTAAGGGTGATCATAGATGATAATTAGGGTTAATCAAGTGAGATATCAGTGATCACATAATAATAATATAATAATAGGGGTATGAGAAAGATAGTGTACAAATTTAAAACCATACACTACATATCATAGGTAATTAACATGAGTAAAGGAATAAATATTGGATGATAAAAAGACATGAAATATAAAGGAATAAAATTACCAAAAAAATTAGAGCATAAACTTTTTATAATATATAGATTTGTGGCATATATATGAAATTATAATATTATGAACATGAGTATATAGAAACAGGTTCAATCATTTTGTTTAGAACATGCAATTTGGCCCTCGTATAATCCTATGGACAAGGAAACAAGGCCATTAATAAACATGTGACCACGAATTCAGATTCATGCATAATATATCATTACCCAATCCATTGTAGGGAGATATAGGTTCTAAAAATATATTTTTTATAATGTGACCAATGTCCTTGGTTATAACATAACCACCATAATTGGTTATAATGTCACCACCATTATTAGTTATAACATAACTTCCATCCTTGGTGGAAATGTAAAAAATTTAATATATATATATATATGTCCCACAAGATCATAATATATTCATTATATTATAACCTATGATAATGAATGTGTTTCATAAACATTTCTTCATAGTATAGCTCATGGAAATGAATCGAGTTTTACAAACATATGTATTTCATAATCATAAACTATAAAAATTAATAATAAAGATTTTATAATTAGATAATATCCGTAGTAAAACATCTGTAACATCAAAAGATTTAATCTTAAATGAAAAAATGATTTTGAATGAACATTTGAAAAATTTCTTGATTAAAACAACCTTTATTCGAAAATCAGTTTTAAAAATAAAAATTTTAAACATATTTTGGAAATACATTTCGATTGAAAATAAACATTGATACATATAAAATATTCATTAAATTATTGTTTATTAATGATTATATAAAATTTCATTTACTCTATATATGTTTAAAAACATTACTTTCACATTTTTAGTAAAATCCAAATGGAACTATTTGGGAAATAACAGAAATCATGATTTAAAAAATAAATCAAAAAATTAAAAAACGTGTAAAAATGACTTTATAAAATAATTAGATAAATTTGAAACATTATTTGAATCTTTCCTATAAGATATGTTCATGGAAGAAAAACATGTCTTTTAATGAAGAGTGAAATAAATCCAGTTTTATTTAAAAAAAACATCATTTGGAATCTTGAGTGTATAAAGAGAGGAAAAGGAAAGGAAAAAATTTATTATAAAAAAATAAACAGTGGATAATAAAATTCATGTTGAGTTTAAGAAATATATCCTAACATTTAATCATAAAAACATAACCCTAAATCATCTTCACAAACAATGAGATTGTAATATTTAATTGTTACCACTTTAGAAATTATTGAATCGTAAGACTTATAGATGAATAAAATAAATAGAACCCATAAATAATATGAATATAATGCGTTTGATGATATATCTTGTCAAAGGGGTAGTATATACACCTCATAAAAGAATATTGGTTGATATCCTAACATATATCCCAACAAAGGGAAATTGAGACCAAATCTTTTACTTTATTCACAGGCTTTCTATATACACAATAAAACCTCTTAAATAATAAATATGGGTTTATTATAGATCAATTACATAAAATTTATATTTTTTATCCTACCGTATATGATTTACTTATGACCATTTATTACCCATTTATTAACAATTCATTGTGAAAATCATGGTTTAGGAAAAAAGTTCTTTGTTTTATACATATATGATTTGCCTTGGTTTCTCTGATCATTAAATATTGATATGGTTTTATAACATCAATAATTATAACCATTAAATAAGTATAAAATATATAAAATATATGTGTATTTAGTGTAATAAATTAAGGTTTTTTAAAGAAAATGAATTAAACTGTTAATGGTGATGGTAGGTCGTACGTTCACATGAATGCCGTTTCCATTATCTTGGGGGATGAAATGAAAGAAATTTATATAATATATTAATTTCTTTATAATATATATATATAATCAATAAATATTCCAATATTAATTTCGATGAATATCATTATTTAAAAATGGAACACATCACTTTGTGTGGTGGCAATCCATCATACCCATGAATGATGTTATTGTATCCGACACAGAATGGAAAGTAAGAAAATATCTGTGATATAATAATTCAAAATGTATAAATATGTTTAAAATATATTATATCATAATTTAACTTACCCTTATTATCATCCGAATAAAACAGAAATAAAAAACACATCACATTGGTTTCTGAGGTAATAGTTTTTCGTACACACAAGAAAAATTGTTTTTTTGCAACGGGTTGGGGTATGTGATGGTATATGGTGTTTTCTGATTAAATATATATTTTAATATAATAAAAATAATGTACAAACATTAAATCCAATATTATACCAATCTGTTATAGGTGGTGATAGAAGAAAAATAACATCTGTTCCCGAGGTGGTGCACCATCATACACATGATAAACAGTTATGTTTCACATTTGATGGAATAAGAGATTTATATATGTTATTAAATTAAAATCATAAAATATATGTATATATTAGATAATGTTTTTTATACCATGATAATTTAATATTATTTCAATGATGCAGAGGAAGAAATAAAATAAAATATAAGGTTATTTATTTTCCCCTTTTTTTAGAGAACTTATTTAGGTTTATAACTAATGATTTAATAGGAGAGTTTCATAATAAAATAAATTTCTATAATAGGTTTATATAGAGTTTTTGATGAAATTTGGTGAGTTATTGGCTGATGAAATGGATTTTGTATGGATGAATAAGAGAGGATAGTGGGTTGCTATTTATAAGGCGGGGAGGAGACACACATGGAATGTTTAAAAACAATAATGTGTACCAATGAAATTAAAATGAAACTAGGCTGTAAAATTAGTCATTATCAAAAAAATGGAGTCAAGAAGGTCAACATATTTCCATAAATTGTGTTTTGGTTACGTTTTGGGGTAATTTATCTGCTTATCCCTAATGTAAACACATTTTAACCATAACTACGATAATTAATTTTAGTAATGTTTTTATAATTATTTATAAACTGAATTAAAGATGAAATTATTTTTTTAATATTAATTATTAGGATTCCAAAAATAGAATATATTTTCCCAAATTCCAATCAAAGAAGTTAAAAAATCTATAATTAAATTAAATTCACAGAGTGTGACAAAAAATCAGATATCCAAAGAGATACTTTTCCAAACTATATAATGTATTGATATCTAAATTCATTGTAATATCTATTATAATAAGTTAAATTGTAAAATAAAAATACTATTTAACTAATTATAGTTTAAAACCCATTTTAAAATACATTTTAACCATATAAATTCTCTAAACCAAAAGAATGTTTTAAAATAACCAGTATTTTTCACTATTCATTGAAAAATTAATCATTTTTTTGAAAAATATTTAAAATTTATCCAATGATAATCTTTATTTATTGGCTTAGTAAATTATTTTATTCAAATAAATTTTATAGTTGATTAAAAAATTATTATTGTCGGATTCCAGGTATTTACAGAACAATACTTTTTCATTTCGGTTAATATTTATGAATAAGATAATATTTCTACATTGAAGGGGATGATTTTTCTAATAGTATACTCATCATGCAAAAATGGGTTTCGTTGAAATATTACATCGCACACAACTATTAATTGAACCGAATAATAATTTAATAATAATATTATTATTTCTAATTGTAGTGAACACCTAGAAATTGTATTGGCAGGAATGAACAGAACTAACTAAAATAAGACTATACATGTTTGTTAATTTTTTACAATTATCAAATAAATTTTACAGACTTAAAATATGAATGAATCCAATTTTAAGCAAAAAATACACTAATAATTTTAAAAGGCTTGTTTTACAACCTTTTGATAGAGAACCGTTTTTAAATTTATTTTTTATTAAATATATATATTCTATTGAACAAATAAATATCTTCAACAGAATTGGGACTTCAACATTTACTTTGGATAATTTTTTGTTACTTTTAGGGATAATGTTCATTTTTAATGAATAATGAAAAATAATGCATTTTAATTCCAAAATTCCTTTTCAACTAATTTATTTATTGTGTTATATTTTCACTTTAATTGGTTTTAATGTTTAATTTGATTATTTTTTATCATTTAATCTTATGATTTTTATTGGAAGTAATTTCACTATTAAATTAGAGATAAACATTTTTCAATCTGTTGATGGTTTTTTTCTAAAAAACACGCTTTCTAGTTTTCAGAATAGGAATTAATTTTAAATTACTTTCTGCTAATTTTGTGTCTTGTATTTGAAAGAATGGATATCATATTTAGAAACAGAATGATCAAATTTTGTGTATCGGTTCCTTTTATTTTTTGACATTGTGAATAATTATTTCATTAATTTATTTATTTACCATTATTAAAAAGAAAATATGGTAAATAAGGGTTAAAAAATATTATAATAACAATAAACATCCCTAAAAATGTCTTAATACTATTTTATGAGATACTTTCAAACATGTTCATCCTTGGGTCAGTTTTAGGAGATGGCCCCGCACTCGCCTGGTCCCATCGCCTTGGCCATGCACTAGGGTTTCTCCCTTGGCTTCTTTACAGTGGCAGATCCTCATGGTGTCACTCCATCATCGATTATATCTAGATCTGGCAGGTTTTTAATTTGGTTTTTTTGTTTCACAATTCCTCTATTGGTTTTATGTCTTTTATTCCCTACGGTTTCTGTCCTAGGGGCATCTTCATCGTTCTTCTAAGGGGCTTCCCCCTACAATTCCCTCTTCTACCACCTTCTTCGATGATTTGAAGATCATTCCTTCTTTTCCTCACCTCTGTCTCTCTCGTGTTTTGCTCGCTCTAGTTTTTCTATTCTTCTCGTTCGGTGATGGTCCTTCTCGTCACCCAGGCTTTGTCTCTTTTATCTTGCGGCCCGAGTTTCTTGCTTCCTCCTACTCGTCTATTTTTCCCTTTCACATCTTACTAAGACACCATCTTGGTCTAATATGATGGTGACCTAGATTGTTTGGGATGGTGGAGGTCGAGTGCGTATGGATCTTAGGCTGCTCGAGTGTTGGTTTGGTGTCGTTCATTTTCTCAGCGGCCATAGAGTTCTACTCAAACTCTGCTCTGGTTTCCTGTTCCAATGCTCCTCACCAGGTCAGTCTAGTGTGGTGGTTATGTTTAAGGCTTTGGGTTGTGCAGTTCGTGCAGGCACCCATGGTCCATGAGGTGCAACCTGTGTTGGTTTCTACACTTCCTATATGTTTTCGATGATGGGGCTTCCGATGCATAGTTTTTTCTACGGGTTGATTACCTCGTGAGGCTGATCTTGGATCCAGTTCAGGCGATGGAGTTTCTCAGCTCAACGTGTTTAGTCATTCTGTTAGTAGATCTGTCATTTGATTTTAATTTCAGAAGCTGAAAATGTGGAGTGTGGAGGCTCGAGGAATGGTAATGATTGTTTGAATTTTGAATTTTGAATGGTGTTTGGGGGTATTTTTGAGTTTTGAACTTTGTCTGGATGGTCTGCGGTGGAATGATGGTTTGGTGTTTTGTTTTTCTTCTTTTGTGTTTTTTAAGTGCTTCCCACTCATCCTCAAGTGGGTTTTTATTTGAAAATAAAAAAGGTATTGGAGGTGGGTCAATTTTAGGACCCCATGGAGCTACTTATGTGCGATAATAACATGTGATAAGAATTAATTTAATGTAAAGAGAAAAATTACATAAACATTAATCGTTTACTAATTTTTTTAATATAGGGTTCTATAAATTACGTATATGTCTATAAATATTAATTAAAAAGTTAAAAAAATCCCTACATTAGTATAGTTTATTTATAATTTTTATAAATTAAATTAAATTATTCATTTATGACACAATGTAGACGTAATGATTACCTTATTAAATAAATATTCAAATAAATGATACTATAAAAATTTATAAAAATTTAATTTATATATATTGATTCCATAAAAGAACTTTTTGGTTGATATTGACACATTATCCTTGAGTTATTACCTTATGTGTGAGTAAATCATGTATTTATGACTTTAACAAAAATAAATTACTAAATAGTGTCTAAATGGGCATAAATTATTTTTTAGAAAACAATTTTATTAAATGATATAATATTCTAAAAGTCCAGTTTTCAAAATAATTACTTATATAATGTTATATATTTAATTAAGGATAAACTTTTTTTTTGATTTCCATATTACAATAACTATAGTAACCATATATTATAAAAATTCAAGAAGACATGGTAAGAGTTAATGTTTTTAACTAAAGGTTAAAGCTAAAAGATATGGTTAGTTTTGGGACCAAAACATATCAAAAACCTAGTGTTTCAGAGGATTTCGACCAATCCTCATATTATCCTCAAATTATATCACTTTGTAAATATTTTAATTATAAAATAATTTTATTATAAAATAATATTTCATGACATTCCTAAAGTTCATCTCCCCCACTTATAAAAGGCCGCCACATCTACCCATTTACTCACACCTTTCAATCCCCTCGAATCATCAAAATTATTCTCATATAATCTCCCAAAATCCATTCCTTACTCATAGAAGCCTTAACTTGCACATAAGTCAGTTCAAGAAAGTATTTTATCTCAAATCAAAAAGAGTTACCAAATTTAGTGGTAACGTCTTCTCTAAAGTTCTATTCTTTTATTTTCATTATTCACTCCCTATGCTCTTATTATTCTTTATTTTAATGAAAAATATAGAATCCTCAATATACTATGATGTTTTTAAGAGATGTATTTGGACTACACATACACACACCTCCATCTAATGGATTTGAAAGTAATGTTTCCTTGTATGGTGAACTACTGCCTCATGAATTGATGATTGTTCAATTTTTCCCTACCACATATTATAGTCAACATTATGATGACAGTGTATTTTAATATGATATATATTATATTTATATTTTCTCTATGCTTCTATATTTTTTATTTATATCATACCTTTATTCTTATATTAATGTGTAAATACGATAATATCGTTTGAGAAAGTGTGGACTATCGCCCCCTCAAAGTGATATGAATTGTTCATACCATACATTTAATGTAAAAGGATGTAGTTAATTAAATTATGTAACATATATAACATATATTTTATAATGTAATTATAAGATACCTATGTATTATCTAGGGTTTATTTCTTTAATATGATTAAAGAATTAAAGTAGCGTTCATGTGTTCGTACGGCCTGCCATCTCCATGAACGGTTCATTTCATTTATTATATGCAAATGTTATAAAATATTATACACACATATATATACTAGATATATATGTAATTTTATTCATGAATATTATTCTAGAGATAATGTAATTTTGGGGACATGGAGAATTTGTAATTTTAACTAGTTTGGTTTTGACTCAAGTACTGAAAATCGAAAAAAATAATATATTAATTCAAATAATTAACTAATTGCTTTAACATGAAAATATGTGATATAAAATTAATAATAAAATTTAAAATTTTTCTGAATCATGTATAAATTAACTTAACATTTTTATGCTGGAAATTAATGAATGAACGAGACATATTAGATTCATGGTAAGGTACTTCCTCTCAATCTCTAGTCATTGAGGCATATTTTAGATTATACATGAACATAGTTTATATGGTGTAAAATTATAACCTTTTTATTTTAATTTAATTCAATGGTTTTCAAAAGGAATCTTTTTTATGAATATTTTTATTTAAAAAAAGGAATATTTGTTTTTAACGTATGCAGCGACAACGACCTTTCTACTGTTGTTAGCATTATTTGATATTTCACTTCCTTAACAAGATATAATGTTTTTAAAAGGAAAATAAAAACCATAAAAACGTTTTATGTATTTTTGTATTGAAAATTATTTTGAGAATGGATATATTATATCAATATTTTAATATGAGGTCTTATGATGGAATGTGGAAATGTTAATTTTAATTTATGCTTTTTTATATGTTATTATTATGTTATGGTTATTGGGAATTGTTTACGTATTCCAGTGTTTCCATGATAAACTGAGGGTGGGTGACCACGAGATATCACCCCATTACATGGGGTTATGTGAGGTATGTAAATGATATAGTTTCTTATAAGATATTAAGAGAATATACTATGATGGGTATTCCAAACGTAACCATGAAGGTTACTCCATATGTATCTCTAAAAGCTACAATATAAGTATGTTATAGATTCCATAAGTAATATTTATGATTTATGACTTATTTGAGTTATTCGTAAATAATATTATTTAATAAATTAAATTAACGATATTATTTTTTTTGAGTGAAAAGTATGATTTCATTGATTTGTATGTATTCATGGACTAAGGATTTCTTTCCTTATTTTATAACACTTACCATGATTTTTATGCTCATACCATGTTTTTGAATTTTTTTTATAGGGTATATGGAAGGGTAAGAAAAAAGAAAAATTCAAGAAGATTTTATCACAAAAATAATTCATTTTTAGGGAATTTTCTTATTGTAAAAAATTAGATAGAATAGAACTGAGCACTTTGTAATATTTGAGATATAATGTAATACTTATGAACTAATTATCAAAAAATATAAACCTGAAAATATCCTCTATTTGAATTCTTGACTTAATTCAAGAATGTGTAATTTATATGTATATGCCCTATAATTATTATTATTTGTTCACAAAAAGATAAAAAAATCGTTTTTATGATTAATGTATTTTTAAGGCATATAAAGACGTTACATAAAATTATGTACATATTTACCAATATATTTTATTCATATTAAATATTATAATGTATTTTAAATATGTGATTTTTTTATTAAAAACTCCTAATTTAATGTGTATGTTATAATGAATATTTTTAAATAATAATATTAATAGTATAATACGATTCGTTGAAACTTTGTGTTGTGTATAACACATGACATCGACAACATTAAATTCATTAGAATTAATTAATTAAATTATAAACATGTTAAAATTATTGTATTTGAGGAGATTTTTTTTCAAATATAAGGCCACAATAATTACCATAAAGGTAAGTATTGAAGGTGTATCTAGATGTGTTAGTTCACGACTTGGAAGGAGGAATCAATGGAAAAGTCAACATCAACTAATTTGATCAGACATTGGTAATTGAAATTATGGGTAATGGTTTTTCATATATAACTATAAGGTATTTTATTTTCTGTTTAAATTTGGATGTTTTACAAATTCAACATCCATGTTAGGGTGGCTATTTTTGTTACTAAGTGTGCACCGGCCAACCTGAGTCTGGCTGTTTGGAACTTGAGTTATCATTTTTCATTATCCAAGAAAAGAAAATGTATTAATTTATTGATGAATATTTTTAGGGAGTGTTTCATAATTTTTTAAAAGTGGTGGCTCTATCCAAACATCTAACAAAATAAAGGAGTTCAACAAGTTCCTTGATCAGTTGGAGAAGAAGAGGATGTTTTTGGGAAGGCACTGAATTTACCCGTGTCGTCCCAAATTTAGCATCTTTAATAAGGGATGTGAGTTATTGGTCAATTTAATATATAATTTTTCAGCTAACAAAAAAATACATCATGTGGTTATAAACAATGAATATATCAGAGTACGCCAATAAAAAACAAAACAGTTCCAATTAATATTTTCAATAGTTTAAAAAACCAATGTAAATAATACGATTAATAATAAAATCAACATAGATATAAACAATCATGAATATTAAGATAGAAATCCTAAAACTAGATTTATGAAAGTTATAAAGTATATAAACAATTTCCAATCAAAATAATTCTTCACTTTTTTTCTAAAGAAGTTGGATAATTATTTCCTAGATTAATGGGAAAAAGATTCATTGTTGGAAAATCATCCATCTAACTAATAAAAAAACATTGAACCCTATAAATAATTTGTAAAAACATCAAAATTAGGAAAATAAATACCTTATATCCCATTTTATTAGCCATATTAGCTGAAATTCCATCCTCAGAATTCATTGATCTGAATATTCAGAATATATAGTTATTTAGCCTTTGAATATTATGATAAAAAAAGATTAATAAGAAAATAAATTATAATGTCAAAATTAAAAAAAATATAATAATAATCTCACAAATTAATATTTTATGAATCACAATATAGATGATAAAAATATTGAACACTAAGGTAGTGTACAAAATGATGTAAAGGAATTGAATATCTCCCATTCCTATAGGATTATTATGAATTTATTAATGGTGAAGCAACAAAAATATCAGAGATATTCTATTATATTTATAACAAAATTTGAGTCATTACTATCTTATATGAGTAAATGTTACTAAAATTTATCCATAATGAAAGAACTTATCCAAATTTCTTCTATATGTCTCACCCTTATTGAATCAATATAATATCATTCTTTCTATCCCTTAAATTTAGTCTTTATTTTTTAACAATAATTTTCATACTCCTCCCCCAAAATAAAACAATACAAACACACAAAATTTAGCCCCCATTGTGAATATCCAAAATTATTTTGGGTAAATATGTAAAAAATGGAATAAAATTTTACATAAGAGAAAAAAACCATAAATAAGTGTAAAAAACAATACATAAGATTAATAAAATAAAAATATACGAGTAATCATAAAAAAATAGAGACATAGAGTACCTATAAAAGAGGATAATACACAATGTTAAAAAGTACCTTCTATAATATAACTAACAATAAGCAAGTCTAATTGAATAACATATTTAAGGTGCATTTTTGGAATATTTTAATGATATACAATTTCATTTTTAATAAAATTTATTTCAGAAATATATGATGTACCATCACAAATAGTTAATATAGTTCTTTATAATCTTTTTTTATCACCCACTATTCTCATTGAGTTTTTTAAATTTTAGGATATTGGAAAATAATGTGAGGAAATTGATCATTTGATACTGATCATTCAGAAACATTATTTAAGGTATTTGAATCATTTAGAATGTAAATGTTTTATAAAAATATCAACAACATGATCTTCATTTCTGATGCATTCATGTATAATATCTTCCTCAAGTGTGTAACAAGGGAGGAAATGATGACTTATATCTTCTTGTTTATCCAATTAAGGATGTATTCTGTATTTTAAAATATAAATAAGACTATAACTATCATTTTTAATTGGATTTTTAGTAAAAAATATTCCAAAATCAACGAATGAGTGCTACATCGAATAAATTTTATAAAAAAACATCCAGCAACTATATATCAATCTTTAGCAATAGAAAGTGAAATTGAATGTTTCTATTTTAGGACAAATAATGTATATATTCAACAATTTAATGAAAACAATTTTATGTAATTTTTCTATCATTTATAAATCCTCCAAAATATACCTTAGAAATGATATTATATATAAAAAAATAAACCAGGATAATAGAAATTCCACGTTTTCTTCTTGTTCGTGATGTAATTCTGACTTCATTGGTTTATGGGATGTTTTGTTTCCTTACCTGGTGGATGTTTATGAGAATACATGATATTTGGGGAAGGCAGGACATGATCCCTAATCAAGGCACATTAATTTGGATGTGGTTAAACCCGTGTGGGCGAGTCAGTGGCACCCAAAGCGTATAATATCTTGAGATGGAAGAAGGAACTACCTAACCCATATGACTGGACGATATGACCTTTGAATCTTTGTGTGGCTACTTGGGGGAGATGAGTGGTAGTGTATCTGTATTCGGTCATAAAATACACGAGAAAGGGGTATTCCAAGTGTTAGGGAGGTATATTCATGAGAGGTATCTTCCGAGGCGGTTATTCGGACCCCCTCCTTTTTCCTTTGGGTCTAGTAGATTCTTGAGGGCGAGAATCATTTGATAGGTATCAGATGTAATGGCCTGGACCCCCTGGTCTAGTACTTTTCCATAATTTTGGTCCCACCGTCACTGGTCAAGGTAGCACCACTTACGGTGTCTCACCGTGATGGTGGAACCACTTACGGTGTCTCGCCGAACCGGTGGAACTGTGACGATGGCACACAAAAATGGTGACAGTGCTTATGGTGTCTCACCGAATTGGTGGCATCGTGACGGTGGCACACCAAAATGGTGGCACCGCTTAAGGTGTCTCCGGAACTCGTGGCACCATGACGATGGCACACTGAAACGGTGACACCACTTATGGTGTCTCACCGAACTGGTGGCACCATGACGGCGGCACACCAAAACGGTGACAAAAATTACATTTTCTCACCGAACTGGTGGAATCATAACTGTGACACCACTCATAGTGTCTCACCAAACCATATCTCTCCCATTTAGTTTTTCTAGTTTCTCTCCTGCAATTTATCTTTTTATGTAAAAATGATTTAATACACCCTTTAAAATCCATTTAAATCCCATAAATGATATATGGAATTCCCCAAAGAGTCAGGAAACCCTTAACTTACCAAAATGTGTGGTTTTCGTAAGTGTCAAACCCTTTCCCCGTACTTTCAAATTTAACCCCGGTCATGCATGTTTTCCCCGGTTTAAAGTAAATCCATTAACCCTCATCCATTATGGCCACCTCTCCGATGGAAATTATTAAATGAAAATAAATTCCATCATGTGTAACCACCCACATGCTTGGTGAAACCAATATACGCCTTTAAGCCATTCAATATTCAATATCCCATAACTCCAGGATCTTTCCACTTTTATCGCATGAGAATTTTCTTCTTATTCTTCTTCTTGGATGGTGTCCTTTTCTTTCCTCGTGTGTTTGGAGTCCCCCCTTCCCGAGGAAAGTGGTGCACCAGTGTTGGAGCTTCTCTGCCCAACCTTGGAGTCCCCGAAGTTCCTCCCCTACAAGTCGCGCATCCCCAGTTCTTGGTGCACAGAGATAAATGTCAATCCTTGATCATCCAAGTAGTGTTTTTCCTTAGTCTCTCTTTACTATTTAATATGCGGGGTGGGTATGGTATTGTTTCTGTGGGGATGTATGAATCCAAACCTTAATGAAGATAATAAATGGACATTTAAATAATGAAGGGGGTTGTGATTGATGTTTCTATTGTATACATTATCCTTGAATTCTTGTGTTGTGTATTGTACGGGATTATTCCCACTAAAAATAATGGTCGTTGGTGGTATATTCTTGTGGATTAAAGAACCTCTATTTTTCTGGATAATTATGTGATCGAATGGATGTAACATGGAAACTGGTATATCACGTAGACTCAACTGATTAAATTGGAATCCCAATGTATAAGGATACTTGTGTGATCACCCGGTTAGCCAAACAGAAAGACTGAACTGATTGAATGGTATTTTCAAATTTGAAAAGCTATCTTGCTCGGTTCTGGTGAGTTTTACGGTTGATGCTTGGAAAGTGACGTGGATGGGTATGTCATCCTATGATGTTGTGTAGTTGTTGGTTTGTGGATCTGAGGCCATGTGGGGATATAGTTTGAGTCTTGTTATGGTTCTAATACTTTGAGGGATCTCATGGATCCCTTTTTAATTTTGTGACTATACATGAGAACTTGGTGTGAATGCTTAAATTATTGTTTGGTTGTTTTCCTTTCTTTGGTTTTGGCTATGCCTATTAGTTTCCTAGTAGTGTAGAATTATGTGAATGGAATCACTTGAATATTAAAACCATAATGGGTTAATGGGGATTTGTTTTCTGGAAATTAGTTGTGACTTGGTTACGGGTGTGCTGCTTCTTATAAATGAATAGTAACGAGGGGGTATGTGTTGGGATGGTTTGGAACCCCTAGGTTGGGATGAGTTCTTGTTACCTATATATATAATTTTTAGTTTTTGTTCCCCACCCATGTTTGAGTAATTTGTACTGAAAACCCCCATTTCATGGGGGAGGGTGTTTTCCCAACACTCATATTAGGGGCTAGTTATTAGCTCAAATTCCACTCCCTTTCCTGAGTAGCCCAAGACCTTCGGGTAGGCTACGACGACCTAAGGTCCATTATAGCACCGATTCTTTATAAAGGATATGTGGTGGTGGTTGGCCCAGGTTTGTGCGGGCAGGTGGTTTCCCAAGAGTCTTCAGGATGAGGCCAAGGTGTCTTCAGGCGTGGTGGTTGGCCTAGGTTTGTGCGGGCGTGGTTACGTTTGGTTTCTATGGGCTATGTGTTTGGGGGAGGGATGACTGGTAGTGATAGCCTAGGAGTTTGTGGGCAGGGTGTGATAGTGGGACTGTAGTGAGAATGGTGGGAGAGGTTTGATGCGTACGATGTCTTTAATAACCAGCGGGAAAGTGGCGCGGGGTACCCAAATATTAATGTGATATTACATTTACTTTACTAGATTCGAATTATTTGGGGAGTGTGACTTGGTGTGGTTTGGGTGGATATAATCCTTGTTAGGTGCTTTAGTTTTCTCCTTTTTCTCACGGGGCATTAGAATGCCTCCCCACTTGTGCACAAAGGTTTTGGTTTTCCCTATTAAGTATATATGTATACTAACCCTACGTATATAAACTACTTTTAGGTTTCCTAGAGGACATCAAGGACCATGAATGACTTTACTAGATCTAATGGGGGGATACTTGGTGTTGCTGTTTTTCTTTTCTTGGTACTTTCCTTTGGGGTTTCCTAGAACATTGGAAGCTTTTAATTTCAGATATACATACAAGAATGGTTGATTTTTGCTTTATTTTTACTTCTTTTTTTCTGTTGTTGGGATTTAATATCTTATCCCCGGATCCAACTAAATAAAAACCATAATTCCTTCCATCAGATGTGTGATTATATAAAAATGGTGCTACTCACCACTCTGGGACCTATTGAAGGTGGGTCTCAGGGGTCATCATCTCTCCTTCAACTTGAAGAAGGAAGGGTCTGGCAATCTGTTGTCTCTTCTCTCAATGTTGTGAAGGAAGGTCATGATAGTGACAATCTATAGTGACATTATCTTAACATAGATATACATTTCATAACTTTTGTATAAAAAATAAAACATTATACAAATAGAAAACAAAAGACCGTATATTGTTTTATTTCCTTTGGAAAAATGGAGACATTAACCCTAGTACATAATTAAGCTATATTAACTTGTAATATCTGCCATAATACTAGAAACCATTTTAGACATTTTATACATGAATCATATATTGATAACATAAAAAAGGAAATATAAAAAAGTATGAGTTTAAATGTTCATTAATGGTAGAAAAAAGAGATATGTTTACCTAATAATGATCATAAGGTTATGAGAACATGATAATGAATATAGAAGATCATACCTTTTATATCAAGAATCCTAAATAAGAATCATGGCATATAGATTAAAATTTCATAAGACATGAATCATAAGGAAAGAAAAAACATAATACCAGATATCAAAACATAAGTATAAATCATGTAATTATGAAAAAATAACCTTATAATATGATTTCTATAGTAGTCAAGGAATCTCTACCATGTCTATCTTTGTAGTATGATTTCACTCCCCCCCCCCCCCCCACCACAGTAGTAATGGTTCACTCCCATGGCCATATTATGAGTCAAGGTTCACTCCCAAGACCATCACAGTCTATCTCAAGATATATAAATCTTTACCCACTACATTATACATATATATAAGTCCCACCCATCTCATAATGAAATCATACATACATGTGACACAAGATTATAAATAATCATATCATAAACCATTAAATTAAATGGGTATCATAAATATTAAACATATTACAACCTTTGAAAAATGATATATATTTTATAATCATTTCATCAAATCATTATTCCATAAAAGAAGTGATTTACAATGGAATATAACTCATGAAAGAGAAACAAGTTTCATAAACATCATATGATCAAAACAGAATCTATTCCTAGAAGGAATATGAAGGAAAACATTGAATCATTTCCCAAAAAAGGAATGAGTAACACCAAAATATTTCTCCTTATATGGGAAATTGTTTTGAATGAACATTTGAAATCATTTTTTGAGGAAAATATCCTTTCTTCTTTGAAAATTTATTTTTAAAATGTAAAAAAAATTTAAATTTTTTTTCCTAAAATAAAACTTTGAAAACAAACAACAGAGTATTAATAATATTTTAAATAACATTTTCCATGAGAAATTATAAAATAATCTTGAAAACAACCTGAAATCTATTTTACATGAAAATTTATAAAATAAGCTTGAAAAGAATTTGATAACTATTTTCCTTGAATATATATAAAAGAATATTGAAAACATTTTGAAACCATTTTCCATGATAAATTATAAAAATTCATGAAAACAATATGAAAAACAATTTCATTAAAATAAAAAAAATATGTTTCAAAACAATTTAGTGCCATTTTCATTGAAAACATAAAAAATAAGTATTAAAAAATTTTGAAAACATTTTTTTAAAACGCATTCAATGATTCTAAAAAAATAATAATAAAAATTTGAAATCCATTTCTTTGAAAATAATTTAAAAACCTATAGATAAATCATGAAATAATTTTGAAACCCATTTCATTGAAAATTATTTTAAAACATATAATGAAATATTTAAAACATTTTCAACAACTTTTTTGAAAATGTAGTTTCGAAAGAACACAAATTTTTGAATAAAGAGAGAGGTAAAGCTGTACATTCACAAAAACGTATTATTAATCATCTTGTGTAACAAATAGTGAAAAAATAATTTCAATACATGAAAATATCAAAAATAAATAGAGTAGAAAAAGTTCATAATACTTATTAAGAGATGGATCATAATATTTCATCAAAGGAAGAATAATCATAAACAAACATTATATGTTATCAGATTACATCAATAAAGATATACCACATGGTAGTTTTAAACTGTAATACCAATGAATGAAAATAAAAATGCATTAATGTTAAAATATAAATAAATGAATCATATTCATCATTTGAACGTTCAATGGTAGTATTTATTACTCATGGAAAAATATAAGGGCATAACAAGGCATGTGTCTCAAATAAATAAACTTTAGACAAAATTACTTTACCGATTTGATAAATTTTGAAAGATAAAACTGATGAAAGAAATATACATAAATGGATATGAAAATACCCCTAAATTTATATATAATAATCATATAATGATTCCATGGTAACCACAAACAACAAAAAGTGAAATGACTGGTGAATAAGACATGTATGTCACATAAAAAACTGAAATGAAATTCCATTAACTTGTGTCTTGAATATCATTGTACTCATACAAAAATATTGTGTAATAAATTATGTTTTTTATAAATATATCAAAGAACCATATTCTTATATGTAAAAAAATATATGTTTTTATTATGATTTATGTTACATTTTTTCAACAATTTCATGTCAATGATATATTTTAGGTAATATTTGTTTGTTTTTCGTATGTGTATTTAGTTTTTATATCATTGGTCTTTATATATAATGAATTCTAGAATATAAATCATGATATAAATATAATTTATTTTTTTATATTATTATCATAATAATATATTCAATATAGAAGTATGAAAGAGAATACACTGTTTTTGGAGATGGTAGGTCATACGTACACATGAGCTATGTTTCTGTTCTATTATTAAATTGAAAGAAAGAAATAAAATGAAATATAGGTATATATGTATATAATATAATTATAGTAGTATTATTGTATCATATATATCATATAATTTCACCAAACACATCCTTAATACATTCTCTGTATGGTGTGAACAAATTACATCGCTTTGAGGTGGAGATAGCCCATACTTCCTCAAACGAAAGTTATCGTATTTTACAAAATACACAAAGTATAATGATATTTATTGTAAAATAATTACAAAAGCTCAAATAAATAATATGTATCATATACAACATATATAAACAATGTTTCCATCATAATTATCATCCATGAAATTTGGTAGAGTAAAAACATTCAATCATCATTTCAGGAGGTGGTGGTTCACAATACACATATACAGTATGTTTGAAATGCATTAGATGGAAGTGTGTGTAAGTGTAAGTTAGACCCTTATCATGAAAACATATATTTATATTTAATATACTACTGTTGTTTTATAATAATGGAATAAGGATAGTGTATGATGTTGATAATGAAAATAAGATAATGGAGCTTGAGGAAGGATGTTACCACTTATTTGGGTAACTCATTTTATTTTCCTCAAAGGGATTACTGGGATTTATTTCAATACAAATGGAGGATTTAAGAATAAAGGAAAAATTTTGTAAATTTTACTTGGAATAACTTGGTATATCTTATGTTTTTTTAGTAGTGTGTAGAAGTAGGATAGGTGCCCGCATTTTATAGGGGTGTGAATGGAATCACATGGTATTTTATAAAACAAGTTAGGTGTCCCCACGTTTTTTCTAAAAAAAGTCACAATAAACAAAAAAACCATAATTTAATGTTAATATCTAAATAATGGCCAAATAAATTGGTGTTTAAAAAGTTTCTATGTCATTTGAGCCCTTAAAATTATATTTCATTCCCTAGTTAATCCCAATTTGCCTTTAATTATTGTAATTAATTTTATTTACTTTAAATAATAATTTTGGAAAAAAACAATGTTGAACATATTAAAAATTATAAATTATTTTTATTAAAAATAAGGAATGAAATATTAATATTACTATTATATAAGTTTCAAAGATAAATTAAAATTATTCTCATAAATTGAAAGACAATGTCGAGATTTAATGAAAAAAATGTTAAAAAGATTAATAAGTTTTTATATTAAATTTAGATGTGAAATTTTTCCCAAATAACTAAATAGGTTTAATTGAAAAATATATTATATAATGTGACTTTAGCACAATATTAAAATATAATTTAACATTATAATTAAAATAAAAGAAAATGTGATTTGAATTAAAATTTAGTATATTCACTATTCATTAAATATGAAACTTCACTGAAAAATATCAAAAATTAAACCTAAGATAACTTATATGTTTATATTTTAATTTTTATGTTTATTTTGACATATAATATTTATAAAATTTCAAAATATTGGATTTAAAAAAGAGACTCTATTAATCAGTGGGAAAATTTCCTATAAAATATTTTATTTTATGAGAAATAGTCTGTTTGCTGTTATCATATAAATTTAAAATATATCAAATGAATATAAAAAATATTTTATTAAAAATATAACATATATATTTAATTATTATCATTATATAATTTTATTTAATTAAATTTATTAGGATAAAACATGCATGTGAGTATAAAAATTGTTTTTTATAAAAATATTTCATTTACCAACAACTGATTCCACATATAGTAAAAAATACAACTATTAAGGTTCAAAACTATGGAAATAGGCCACAAAACCATTGACGTAGGATATGTCCAGGATTTTGGCCAACCTTGGCCACTATCATCATGGTAGTAGGTCCTTGCATATTGCCACAGTTTTGAAAATTCTAACAATAGGCCTTAAAATTGGCCAATGTGATGATTGGCCTATAACCACGGTTAAAATAGTGGCTATAGGTAGCTATCACCATAGTTTTAACTATATAAATATCGTTATTGATCAATATAAATAGAGTAAATAAAGATTTTCACCGATGAGTCTTCATCCCTGCACCTTCCCTTTGTGTTATATCATACTCACCACTACACCACTCGACAATTCAGGTGTGTGTATATATTATGATATATATTAATAAAAATCATGGTAATAGTCTCAAAACAATGGTGTTAGGGCATCCCTCAAAATATATTGCGGCAATATTTGTTTCTGCCAAAGCGTGGGAACCCTATATCCACGATTTTGGAGAACTGTAGCTATAGAAATTCCAGACAAAATCCACTATAGCCACGATTATGAAAACCTTGGAAATAGCCTACAAAAAATAGGCCTATTGCCAGAGTTTTAAAACCATGGCTATTGGTCTATGGTAGTAGCTTCATTTTCTAGTTGTGTTCTAATATCCATTTCAAATCAATTTAAAAAAAATGAATTCATTTTATATTTTTTGTAAAACACATAAGTTAAAATTTTAGTTAATACTATTCATAACCTCATGGTTATATGTTATTTTGTTAAATAATAATATTTTAATAATATATTTTTGTTCTATAAAACCTAGTAATGCGTGTATCACAAGACAGGTTTGTGTCGTGGGTAGTGCAAGATCACCTTGGTGTAGTGTGTAGAAAATTAAAACCTTTATGTTGCATGTAGTATATGAATAACACAATATTGCATATAATTCCAGCCAAACATAGTGATTTAATATATTAAAAAACTATTTTCAAAGTTTAATGAATGGAGAAATATCAAAAAATATTAAATAAATTTTAAAACATATATTTCACAAAATTTCAGGGTGTGACATTTTACCCCCATTAAAATGAATTTATCCTTCAAATTTAATCTTGGTTATTAAAACATTAATTCTTTTAGGTTCTATTCATATATACCAACATCATTAAATTAAATAAAAAACATTCTTTAAAAAGGTAATGTTAGAAACATAACAGTTACCCAAGGTAACATATAACTAGGTTTCCACATAACAGATCATAGGTGGAATGTGAAAACCTGGACTTATAGGGAAATCCTAAATATTAATATGCATTTATTATGGTCATCAATCACAAAAAAGTTACTGATCAACGAAAAGTTGATAGTCTCAAACTCATAAATATGTTATTTTTTTAAAATCCATCAGTTTAACATAAATTATTGTATTAGGAAAACGTGTTTTATTCATTTTTATAACATTTAAAAAATATTTTATTGGATAGTACAATAAGGAAATATACTTACTTTATATATTTCAATAAAAACATACTTCTTTGGTTGTTATTTTATAAATTTTTAAATCATCCTTTAAACCAAGAAAAGGAAGTCCAGAAATTAACTATAGTGACTAATGTACTAAATTACACTTTTAGTATATCTTAAGTCCATTAAAAGAATGAAAAAATGATACTATTTTTCTCTAACTATTATTCAAAAACAAATGGTTAAAAAATTAATCTCTAAACGTAAAATTAACACTACTACTTCATCATTAACGTTTATTCATAGAAAATAATTACACATTAACTAGGACATTATGTTTTTTGATTGTAGGCGTTAGACCCTTATCATTCTTCAATCATGGGTTGATGACAAATGGCCTTGAAAGACCTGATTGGTTTTCACCCAATATACATGAAGTCATTTTTTGAAAACGAAACTTATATAATTTCCAAAATATGATAGACATCCATGAAATAAGGTTAATAACTAAATTGTCCTTTAAAAAATATTTTCAAAATAGTCTCAATACATAACTACTTCCTGTGAGGATTAACTTAATCATTTCATAAATGGTTATACTTATAACACTTATGAAATATGATAATAGAAAATAGTAGAAAAAATGTCATGAATTTAGATTAATGTTGATCCCCCAAATATAAAAAATTGGATCTTGGTTATTACATTCTAAACATGTGAATACCTTTGTCAAGTATTATCGTGAAACTTTTTAAAGACTTAAATTTCCATAAATCGTTATTATAAACAAGCATTTTTCATTATTCAAAATCATATTGTATCTATTATTTCTATTGAAATTTTTATATAATTCATCAATGATTGCATAAACCACATGTTTGTAAGTCCTTCCTTAGTTACAAGGTAATTTGTACGATCCAATTTACTAATTCATTTCCCATATATATTTATCCCAAAAAAATTATATTAACATAATGAACATATTAAGGGTTATCTTCCCATAGTGATAATATGACCTTTTCCTTTAATCACATTATCATTAATTCATGAAAATTCAACATAAAATTGTAAATACTAAGAGAAAAACATAAAAAAATAGTTCATGTATATTTCATTATACATATAACATAATTTTTGAATAAAGATATATAAAACATTTATTATTCAACTTCATACATAATCTATAAGGACACCTCATCATACCATTTATCACCCATTTCCTTAACATTTAATTTGTAGTCTCATCATTATCATCATAAATATAACCATTACTCAAATTACCTTGCGAATTCTTTTTTGGGGATTTCCCCTAAGGACATTGACATTCATAATGACTATTAATTTCACGATTAATTAATTTAAAATTTTATGATGTCTTAGGGAGGCCGATACTCCCATCCATTTCCTCAATCTAACAAATTTATTTATTTTTTGTAGTTAGTTACTTTGTCTCCTTCATTTCCACATTCAAAACACCTTATTGTTCCCCTAAGTCATTTAGTTATGTGATTATTTATACATTCATGACACAATGGAAAACAAGTATTCTTACCTTAATATTCTCCATTACTTGAACTCTTGGGAAACTTTTTATTTCTCTTCCTTATTGAGTCTAAGAGTTCATTAAGGTACACGTTGTTGATCATGGTAATTGAAAACTGATTAGACATTATCACAACAGACTTTAATATAGTGAACATCCCATTTTACATATCATTAATAGATTATCCATCATATTCGACATTAATCTAGTTCCTTAAAATTCCATCCATTGACTAAAACTTGATATAATTGAGTAAGAAATGATTATCACTGTGTGGAATCACATAATCATGAAAACCACTTATATAATGCTAAATTATGACACAATTCTTAAACTATGACACCTCAAGTTTAATGTAGGTTATTTATATCCAACTTTCATTTACATCCTTTATGATGGTTTGTGATGATTTTGTGAATTTTCCATCCATATCCCCAGGGAGTGTCGAACCAAGTGCACAGTAAGGCCTATTGGTGTATACCCGGTTACACAAAGTTAGGGTCAACACACCTTGTCCGAGTTGTTACTTTTTGATACATCTGTTAAAAAAACGCATCCACTTTAAGTATCTAGATAGGTATTTGTCACTAGGAAACCACTCATTCTATCGATTACAAAAATTCCTAGATATTTTCACAAATATTAACTCATCCTTATACTTATTCATAGAGATATCTGTAAAAATATCCTACAAATATACCTCTGGATGTCATTAAAGTTTACTCATCCAAGTTTAAAATGGTTGACTAAACCATTGCTCTAAATCCAACTACAAAGACATAGTTTTAATGTATATAGAGATTACATAACTATTTTTGAAAACTAAAAAAATTACACAAGTAGACAACCAAAGACAGGATTAGTGTAGCACCTTTGGAAAAACGGAAACATATACATTGCTACATAAAAGAAGTTCATTGTCTCTCACAAGATTGTACAAGACTATCACCCCTATTAGACATATCATTCATGTAATTTATCTTCACAACTAGGGAATGGAAACATACAAAGGGGTGATCTCAGATTCTCAATAAGGGTAAACACGGGAGATATGAAAAAATAATCATAACCATAAAATTATGATAAAAAGATCAGGTGAATAGAATATCATTCACTCTATATTAGAGATCATAAACATGAATCATGGAATAAATATTAACAGTTCATAAGTAATGAATCATAATAAAATTAAGATAATAAGATATTAAAACAAATCAAAGGCATAAAAATAGACTTAAGGAAATAAAATAAGAATAAAATGTGATTTCCATAGTATTCAAAGAATCACATCCAAGGTAATATTAGTAGTAATGGTTCATTCCCTACACTATATTCGTAGTCATGGTTCATTCCCATGGCCATATTAGTAGTCATGTTTCACTCCCAAGACCATATTAGTCTATATTATTACCAAATTCATCGAGGGGAGATATGAGGCCTATCATTGTAATAATGAATTTATATATAAATATTCAATAACATCATATAAAATCATACCATAACCCATGAAATTATATAAGTGTCACAAACATGTCATCATATAATATCTTGTAGAAAAAGATACCGTTTTCATAATCATTTCATCAAAATAATAACCCGTGAAAAGAAGAGGCTTCAAAAGAAATAAAACATGTCAAATATAAACTGTTTGTATAAAAATAATTCCATCATGACATAAAATATATAGAGAAATAATTTTAATTGAGACAATCAATCATTTCTCAATAAGGGAATGAGTAATTTAAATGTATTACATGTTAGGAGGAAAATAATTTTGAATGATCTTCTATAGAAATTTATTCAAGAAAATATTATTACATCATTTTAAATATCTTTTTAAAAACATAATACCTATTTAAAAGAATATTATTAAAATATATAAAAGAAAACAAATAATAGAATGATAAAGAAATTTTGAATTTTTTTTCTTGATTACTTATAAAAGACGTTTGAAAACATCTCTGAAACGATTTTCCATGAAAAATAATAAAATTAGCATGAAAACATTTTTAAAACCATTTTCCTTTAAATATATAAAAGAATCCTGAAACCAATTTGAAAACCATTTTCCATGAAAACATATAAAATAAGATAGAAAAAATCTAGAAATCTATTTTCCTTAAAAATTATAAAATATGTTTGAAAACAATTTAAAATAATTTTCCTTGAAAACATATAAAATATGATTAACAAAATTTTCAAAAACAATCCTTTGAAAGCACTTTGAAAACTTATAAATAATGACTAAAAATGTTTTTGAAACCATTTATTTGAATATACATTGAAAACATATAGAGAATGCATGAAAATGTTTTGAAAACCATTTCATTGAAAATACATTTAAAATAGATAAATAATACCTGGAAAAAATTTGGAAACCTCTTTATAAAAAATAGTTCTTAAAGAATATGGGTTTCTGACCAAAGGAAGATATAAAGCCAGATGTGCATAAAAATACTTTCTTAATCATCTTATGTAACAAAGAGTGAAAAAATGGTTTCAATACATGAATTTTTTGTGAGTAAATAGAGGATATGAGAGTTAATGAGTGTTATTAAGAGATGGATTATAATATTTCATCAAATTAAGAATAATCACAAACAAATAATAAAATAATTGAGATTATTTCATTTAACTATTACCACTGGGTAAATATGAACCATACTCCCCATTTATGAAAATGATAATACATGAAGCAGAAAATATCAATAAAATAATTATATTCCTGATATAAAATTTAAAATTAAATTTATATACCACCTAAAAAATATAGGTTCATAACATGGAATGTGTCTCCAAGAAAGATAATTAGGACAAATTTACTTTACTGATTTGGTAAATTTGGAAACATATTCTACATGAAATGTATAATTAAATATATAGGTAAATGGATATAAATTTATGGTTAAGAATAATAGAATTCATCCATGGATATTATACACACCATAGAAAAGAAACGAGTGGTGAACAAGACATGTATCACATAGAAATTAAAAGTGAGATTAAAATCCCTTAAATTGTGTCTAGAATCTCATTTTAATCGTAAAAACATCATATATAATAAATTTATGTTGAATATAAATCTATCATAGAAAGATATTAAAATATATAATAATATATATGGTTTGATTATGATTTTATATTACCCTCTTGTTAGCAATTTCATGTTATGGTTACGCTTCAGGTAGTATTCTCCTTGTTTTTTATATGTGTCTTAATTTGTTATATCTTTTTCTTTATATGTCATTATTTCCATAATTTAAAAGTAGATATAAATATATTATATATTATATATATTTTTATTATAATAATATATGTAATATATAATTCTGAAATAAAATACACCATTCATAGAGATGGTAGGTTGTATATACTCATGAATGATGTTTCAGTTGTATTATAATATTGAAAGAATGAAAGAAAATGGAATATTTGTATATATCTATATAATATAATTATAGTATAATAATTATTTTATATATATCATATATTTTTACTAAACATTTCCTTAATACATTCCATGTAGTGTGTGAAAAAATCACATCACATTGAGGGGGAAGTAGTCCACACTTCCTCAATCAAAATTACCAAATTTACACAAATTAGAAAGTTGAAAGATATATTTTGTAAAAGAAATAAAGAATAATAATGAAATAATATTAATCATATATGTCTAATATAAGAATATTTTATATCGTAACTCCAATCCTTTAATTGTGGTAAAAGAAAACTGAACAATCATCATTTCTTATGGCGGTAGTTCACCGTACACATAATTAGTATGTTCATTACCCATTCGATGGAAGTCTATGTACGTGTCAGTAAAAACAAGAGTGTAACAAAATATCAATATATTGAAGATACTGGTTTTTTTATAAACATGAAATAAGGATAGTGTAGTGGGTGGGTAATGAAAATAAGATAAAAGAGCTTGAGGTAGGATGCTAGCTCTTCTTTTGGAAACTCCATTTGGTTTTCACCAAAGTGATATTTTAGATAGATTTATACCGAAAGAGAGACTTCAAGGAAAATGTAAGGGATGTTTGAAGGTGTATTTAGAATATAATTTTGAAACCTATGTGGTTTTATAGGTTTGAATAAGTACGAGAGGTGGTGGACTTTTATATGATAGGGAAATGACTCACTATGTATTTTGTAAGATTAGTTAGGTGTACCCTCGTTTTTACCTAATAAAAGCTATATAAAACTAATAAATCTAAACAATTGAATTTTAAAGTACCCAAAATTTATATTCAATTGGATTTGGATAAGTTTCTAGGCCATTTGAGCCCTTAAGTTTATTGTTTATTCCATTATTAGGCTTAATTTCAATTTCATTATTGTGAATAATTTAATTACTTCAATAATATTTTTCATAAAAAAAATAAATTGAACTTATTAGACCTTATAAATTATTATTATTATAAATATATAATAAATTTTTTAAAATTAGTATCATAAAAGTGGACGAAATTAATTTTAAAATAATCATGCAGATGGGATAACAATGCGGGGTTTAAAAGTAAAAACTATATATATATTTATGTGTTTTTATTCAATTTCAATATAAAGTTTATTCAAAATAATTAAACTGGATTAATTGGTAAATAATTTACATAATATGACTTTTAAAAAAATAAAATATAATTTTACAATATAAATAAATTATACAAAAAGTAGTTCTCATTAAAAAAATTTCTTTTCTCAATATTTATAATGAAATGGAACATTACAAAAAAATCAAAAAAAATCACCCTATTTTAATTTTATGTTTATCTTTTAATGAATATTTGTATATTTAAATATAATATTTACATAATTTCTAAAAATTGGATTTAAAATAGGATATCTATTAAAATGCTGTAAAAGTTCCTTTATAAAAATATTTTAATTTTACGTGAGATATTATGTTTATTTATCATATTCATATCAAATCTAGTGGATGAATATAAAAAATATTTGATTGAGAATATAACATTCATATTTCATTTATATAATAATCTATTTTAATTATTATATTTTATTATGTTAAAACATCTTTGTGAGTATAAAACTATTTTTCTATAATAACATGTCCTTTCGGTTCAGTTTATTATTATATCGATTTATAATCAATTTGATACAAACGAATTCTGTTTATATTTATTGTAATCCATATATTTTTATAATTTTGTTAATACTATTCATAGAATCTATGTTTTATCATATTATGTTAATTGATTGTGTTTTAATAATAAATTGTTTTTTCAGTAATACATAGTAGTGCATTTGTCACAACCCATGTTGGTGTTGCGTGTAGTGCAATCTCGTCTTACTGTAGCATGTTGAGAAGGGTAACCTTTATATTGAAATTTTTGCATCAATAAAGTGGTATTCTGTATAACAGAAGCCAAAATTTGTTCTTTAATATATATAAAACTATTTTCCATGTTCTGTGAGATGAAAAATATCAAAAATATTAAATTAATTTGAAAAAAATATTTCACAGAATCATGGGATGTTACACTCTCAAGTCCTCTTTCTTCGTGAAATTTGACTGAGCCACCTAATGATTAAGGTTATAATATTGAAACATACCGAACCACCGATTTAGAACGAATTTAGTAATTTAATGATATAAAACCCATTAAATTCTTAACATTTTATATAATCCAATTATCATGATATCTTTTATCAAATAGGTTTCATTCTTGTGTCATCATCCTATGTGCTCGATGTCACTTTCATTAACATTCCATATATAAACTTACCTAAATATCACCATGTAAATTTATTTATTTAGGTTGAATCATTCACATTAAATTAATGAGATATCAATGTCAATTAAAATAAACATTCAAATCCTTTCCTACATTATTAATTAATTAATTATAATTCCTGACTCACTTAAACTGTTATACATAATAAAAAACATATATCAAAATAGTTTTCATCAATACTTCCATGTACACAGAAAATAATAAATAATTAATAAAAATAATAATGTTTAATAATAAATACACATGTCCACAAACCAGAACTTAAACTGAAACATAAAGACGTATATTTCATACTTGTGGGTCATGATCTCAAAATCTACCACAATGGATATTAAAGGGGGCATACAACATTTGTTACAGCCATGAACCCAATAGCCTAGAGTTAGTGGACTTTTTATTATAATGTTACATATATATATAAGAGATAAAAACACAATGGATTGTTCAGTTAATTATTCTTAAAGAAACTAGATTCACACATTTTTTGTTAATTACAATTATAATTATATATAGAAAATAAAAAATGGAAATAAACTTATAACTCGATAATTATATGATGATTTTATATTCAGAACATATGGAATGTAAAAAATGAAATGGGTGAACTTAAATTGTAACGCCCTGACCCCAGTTACCCAGAGTTGGTGCATTATTACATAATATTAGTGTGATCACAAAAGATCAAGTCTTGAAAGACCGATTAGTTTAGTAGCCTTCGAATAACTAGATACATTCATAAAGTTTACATTACATCATAACGTCAAAACTACTACAACAAAATCTTGACTTTATATCCCCTCATACTATCCATGCAGGTCATTCAAAAATTACTTCTTCACATCTTGGAAAAAATAAAACATAGAAAGGGGTGAGCTCAGATGATCAGTAAGGATAACAATATAGCGCAAACTTTCATAAATAAGATTAAACATTTAAGGCAGTGTATAACTAAAACAATATCCTTTTAAACATGAACTTCAACATAATATATAAATGATAAAATGAAATAATTCCACATACTTATTCACATGGATATTCTACTAGTCTAATAATCACTTGAAATATCAATAACCACTTTCATAATAATGGAATGCAAAATGCTAGACTATCATAACTTCATAGCCAAGGCCTCGTGCCAAGATTACTATTAAGATTTTGTCAAGGCCTTTTTCCATGACACTAGTTTGTCTCATGAGACCTACCGATGCATCAAAGAGCTATAGAGGGCTCCACCCATCACTTATTAAGTCCAATGCGTTCCTCATATGAGTAGGTTTAAACATAAAATAAACATTCGTATTGAAATTAGCATACGAAATGTAAATACTTTCTCCATAAACCATGAATGGTATGAAAATAACACATCTGCAGTCAAACATATCACAAAACCATCAATACAATATGGAAGCTTTGTATCATAAGAAATAAACTTCAAATAAGCTTAAAATCCATAAAAGGATGTTGACATAGATGACATCAAAACTATTTGAGAAAATATCTATTTTTTTGAAATCATTTAAAAGTCACATAATTATAAAATAAAAAATTTAATTTGGATGTTTTCTTATAATCTTGTAAGGGAAGCTTCGACGATTTTATAACAGCGGAAAATAGCTGCACCCGCCGTATAAGTTAAAAAAGGAATTCTTACCTTAATTCTATCGAAAAGGTTAAAAAGGACCTTGTTTGGAAAATGACAGAAATATTCCTTTATAAACTTCTTATAAAAAGTAAACAAGGGTACAAATTACTTTATCCCATAGTCTTTAAAATATTAAGAATGATCTGAAATACATTTTTAAGAAACATGGATGTGGATGATAAAGAGTTACCAGTAGATAATTACATATAAACAACCTCAGATAATGAAGAGATTATGAAATAACCCTTACCATGTACATTTCCTTGGTTGGTTGTTGTTTAAACTCCTATAAAATGGTGAAATAATTGTTATTAAATTATAAAAGAATCATATAAATTAATATGATATCATATATGATCTTTTAACATTGCTTTATTAATAATATATTATTATTATCAGGTGTTAACTTATATGTTTTGTTACATAAGCCCTATTTATTATGGATATGTTGTATCTTATTCATATCCAAAATGATATCAAGTCCTTAAAAATTATTTTTAATCATCAAATGAGAATGAGACTTGAATGGATACGATGGGGAATGAATCTAATCGCGTTCGTGGAGACGGTAGTCCGTACGTACGCACGAGCGACAATATCATTCTTTTCATATTAAAATAATATATAATTGGATGGTATATCATATATAAAGAATCATTTTAATGTTATATTTCTTATTTACATGAATTATACATCATTATTATACCCATCCAAATAATAATGTTTTGAGTAACAATTACACCACGACGTGGAGACGGTAAGCCGTACGTACGCACGTATGGTGACATGTCATTCAAAGGATGGATAGAATACTAAATATGGTTGTATAATGTTTATAATAACAACAGAGTATAAATAAGATACTATAGATATTATTTTATAATGGGAATAACAAAGAAAGAATAAGTGGAAGAAGAAAGGAACTTGAAAGAAGGTGGTGAAAACATTACCTCTTCTCCGGGTTCTTCCTTTTGAGTTGATCAAAAGGGATCCTTAAGGTTGGATTTCTAATCAAAATAAGGCCTCGAGGTTGAAGTGAGGGAATTTGAGAGAGTATCTTGGTAGGGGATGGCCGATCCAAATGGATTTGAATGTGTGAATTATTGATAAGGGGGAGTTCCCTTTTATAAGAGGGGTGAGGGGCACCTTTGGAAAAACTAGAAATTTTATTTTATAATAATTTCATATTCGGTTTATAATGGCCTAAAAGTAGATTTTTAAAATTCTATGGTGTGTATGGGTATAAATACTTTCAACCAATAGAATTTAGATCAGTTTGGTTCATTATATTAAACATATCTTTTAGTTTTAACTCTTTGTTAATTAGTTTGGAATTTACCATGTCACTTTGTATTTTTATATTCTATAGTTAATAAACATACTATATACATCCAAGAGACCCCCAAGTTGTCCATTAATGATACACCTATAATGATATAAGTCATTGTTTCTGACATTAGATTTTTAGGAATAAAATATCAATTAAAAATATAATATTTTTTTTAAAAACTCATTTATGTCATTTTTGACACTATTCAATAATTGATTTTTGATAAATTTTTAAAAACATTATTAATTAGAAAAAAAATTATTTTAGAAATCCTATATTTTCATATTGACCAATAAAATTCATTTATGTCATCAAAACTCTCAAATTATATTTATTTTAACATTTATAGTACCAATTATTTGATTATTTCATTAATAAGAAAAATACTACATCATTATTGTGTCATAAATAATATTAATTATTAAATGTCTAAAAATTATAAATAATATACCATTATGTGGGAAATATTTTTATATTTTTAATTAATATTTATAGTCTAATATTAAACATATATCACCCTATGTAAAACTTGTTTTTCTAAAAGGTATATGCTTATGTCATTTTTATATTTATTTTAACTTAATTAATATAAAGTGTCCTTATCACTAAAAAGTGGATCCATGGGGTCCCAAAATCGACCCCAAGATGCCCGTGGTCGGAAATGTATCAAAAAATATGGATAGGACACGTTTTACGGTAATTTATTATTATTAATGTATTATTTTTTGACCCTTATTTACCGGATTGACCCTTTAGCCATGGTAAATATAATATTTACCGAAGTAATTATTCAAAATGTCAAAAAAATAAAATTTACCTATTTAAAAAATTTGGACATTCTAATTCCAAATATTGAATCCAATTTTCCAAATTCAAAACACAAAAGTGATAGAAATTAATTTAACATTAATTTCTGTTGTTAAAACAATGTGTGTTTTTAAGAGATAATAATAATCAAAAGATTGACAGTTGTTTATGTCCGGTTTAATTGTAAAATTATGTCCAATGAACAAAATTTTATTAAATTTTAAACATATATTCATAATATAATTTTAAACAACTCAAATTCATAAATTATCTCTATTAATTATTTCGATTAAAAAAGTTTTTTTTAATTAATATTTATTAATTTTCACTATTCATCAAAATATAAAAGTTATCCGAAAAGTTCTAAAATTTCACCCTAGGATAAATTTGATATTATGAATCCAAAAATTAATTCCATTTTGAGAGATAAAATTTATAAAATTTTAAAAAGTGGGTATTACTGTTCATAACGGTTACATTGATTGGTCGCGGTGTGTTAGAATCTCGAAGTTGCGTACAACACACGCTACTGTATTATTCAAAGAGGAGTGTACCATCGATGCTTGGGGTGTTACATAAATTCTCAGTCATTGTTATATGAATCAATAATAAGTTATATAATTTCAATAAGGAATAATGACAATGCAAAGCACTGAAAAACACATACCATAAATAAAATGAGAATGAAAATGTATCTGTATATTTTTTCATAGTTAAACTCTCATGTAAATTAATAAATGATCACTAAATAAAGATATTGATTAATTATTATGAATAATTTATTTGTAAAATTAACCATTATACCATCTAGATGACTTAAATATATGTGTAAAAACCTATCTGATTCAGCTTGGAAACAAACATGAAGGGATTGTCACCAACTTTTTCTTCCATGAGCTCTGTCAATGCATCGAGGGACTATAACGAGACCCAACAATAAATTTATGTCTAAATAATCCTCCATAGATTCAATTCACAAACAATATGACTTATCAAAATATTTTTATTGAGTAAGGGATATATATTTATCAGTATTTCTACATTCAAAATAAACATCATATGTAAAGATATTGTACACATCCGAAAATAATCATATCAATGATGGAAAAACATATGTAAATTTAAGAGGAATATAACATAAATTTAAAAATTATCTCAAAGGGGTAGTTTAAATAAAATTAAAAAATGATTAGGTGCACAATACAATGTAAGTATTGATGAAATTGAAATTGAGACGAAGTCTCTTGCCTTATATCCAAAAGTGTTTTTCACATGACCTTAATGTCCTTGATAATTAGTTTAAATAAATAAATAAATTAATTATTCTACATGTATTTTATTTATAATAGTTTTATTAATTTCATTTATGGCCTTTTTGAAGAGTTATAATACACAATCTTATCACTTGAGATCGTTCGTTTTGTTTGATTTCAAGATTGGTTTACTTGAAAACATGTACGGGAAAATCATGTAAAATTAGCATAGTTGTCTAGAATTGAAATTATTTGTTATTAACAACAATATAATGAATTAAATGTTTATATATGTAATTAATTTTTATGGTACGAGTATGAATTGTTAGAAACAATGTGTACGATAATCATTTGGATTGATTTGGAATTTTTCTGATCACCACAAAATAATATTATTCTATTAATTAATATTATGTATATATACTATTTATAGTGCTTTTAATAAGATATAATAAATATATAATAATTTTTTTAAAATAAAAAATGGTTTTATGACCATCCTTTACAGAGGAATTAAAAAATGAAGACCTATCATCTACGAAGGTTGTAAATTAACACCTCACAGATTTTGTTTTTATTTTTAGAATAAAATGGAGAGGATATGATACATGATGGATAATTTTCCATTTACATAATAGTATTAGAGTATTTATCAAATACTAGAGTTACCATTAATTTTTGGATAGATATGGTTTGGGAAGGATAAAAGAAGAATATAAAATAAAATAAAATGAAAGGAATGGATTAAGTGTTTTACCTCTTTAATTCATCTCCTTGGGAACCTATTTGAGTGACATTGGATTTCACATTTATTGAGTAAAAAGGATCCTGGAAATAAATGAAAGACATGGTAAGTGTATTTGGTTAAATAGGGGAAATATTTAAGGCTTTTATAGTGAAAGAAGAATAGGTGAGGAGGGGTCGTATTTATAGTGTAATAGTTGAGTGTTTATTGATTATTATATTAATTATTTTATTATTTGGACTAAGACAAGAAATATTGATGATTATTGGGAATAAATATAGTAAATAGTTCATGTGATTTAAAAACAATTGTTATTAAAATAGTAATGACTCAATTAATAGTGTATTTATCTTATAATGTATTTATAATATAAATTACCGTATGTAACTATTCACAATTAAGTGTTTTTTGACCCATACCCACCTTATACTTTATATAATAAATTTCTACGACATTGGAAACCGAAAATTAATTTATAATAAAATAATATTTTACATTTTTTCTAAGGTGCCCCTCACCCCTCTTATAAAAGGACACTTCCCCTCCTCTCAAATTCACACCGCCATAGCCATTTGTCTTGACCAAACCCTGCCCAAATATCCTCCCAAATATCCTACCTTCATCCTAGAGGGATTTTTTGGTCAAAAATCCAAAATAATGAGCCCGTTTGATCAAATCAAAAGGAAGAACCCGAAGAAGAGGAAATGATTTCACCACCCTCTTTCAAGTTCTATTATTCTTCCACTTACTCTTTCTTTGTTATTACCATACCAAAATAATTACTCAGCTACCATATATATACTGTGATTTTATTATAAATATGGCAAATAATAATCATTATTCTATCCATCCTATTAATGATAATGTCACCATGCGTGCGTCCGTACGGCTTACCGTCTCCACGTCGTGGTGTAGTTTGTTATTAAAACACATTATTATTTGGATGGGTATAATAATGAGTATAACTGATCTAAATAATAAATATAACATTTAAATTATTCTATATATATGATATACCATCCAATTTAATTCGATTTCTCCATCAATATAATCATATTGTCGCTTGTGCATACGTACAGATTACCGTCTCCACTATGCGATGAGATTCATTCCCACGTTCATCATTCAACGATGATTATAAAATATATGGAATTAATAAGTATGTATAAAATGACATAATAATTCTACATTATATATAAATATATTTATTTACTTACATATATCTTATTCACTTAGTTCCGTTCAATACGATATGAAAACAAAAACAGCGTTTATGCATACGTACGACCTACCGTCTCCATAAACAATGTTTACTATTTCATATATCTATCTATTATAAATATTTATATTTTCAATATATATGATATATTAATCAATGATTGTATTCTTTATGTATTTAAATCATGATCAAAATAAAACAGTCAAGAATAACAAAATAAAATGCGTACGATAAAGAAAGAGATTATTACCCGAAATGTTAATTTTACATGAAAATCATCATTAAATGGGTTGTATAAAGTCATTAATTAATCATGTATGATATAATAAATATCAATATGTTTCTGATATAATATAATAACATACAATGGTCATTATATAGAAGGTTAAACATACCCTCGACCAAAGGAAAGTGCAAGGTAATGGGTTTCTTTTCTCACTTTTAATTCCATGAGATTTCCATTATTCACCACTTATTTATTGCATGTGGTGTATTGTGTACTGTCATTTGATATATATTATCATGATTCTATTTATAGTAATGATATTATATGATTCATTTGGTGGTTATTGACTATTTTTCATATGAATAGATTGATTACAACGAGGTAAGGGTTATTTCCTCAATCTCATTATTATCTAAGATTGTTCATGTGTAAGTATTTTTTGGGACATACTCATCATAGATACCCATATTTTATTAAAATTATTTCAAAATTAATATTTTAAGGTTTTACCAGAGGTTCTATTTAACTAGATCACCATTTTAAATCTTTTAAAGATTTATCTTTCTAAACCCTTTTAATTAATGTACATGTTATGAAAATGATTTTAAGGATTTATTTAGATGGAAATGAATGTTTTGAAATGATAATTCTTTTCAAAAGTTTCAAAGTGGTATGGGGAACATTGATTGAAAAATCCATTTCAAATGACTACCTTTATAAATTGTGAGAATTTTAAACGGTTTCAGGAATAGGGGGTATTTCTCTCAAAGGATTTTGCTGATCATTTTCATCTATGTCAACATCCTTTAATGGATTTAAAACTTATTTGAATTTGATTTATTATGATACAAATCTTCCAGATTGTATTGAATGTTTTATGATATGGTTGACTATGGATGTGTTATTTTTATACCATTCATGGTTTATGGATAATGTATTTACATTTTTATGCTTGTTTTAATGCGGATGATAATGTTATATTTCAACCTTTTCTTATGATGAATTTATTGAACTAGTATGTTTCGAGTTGGGTACCGGTAATAATAAGCCATTCGGGTTGGTGTTTGGTTATAGCAGATCCTCCTGTTTAGAGTCTGGTTACAGTGGCTGTCTGGGTTGGAGTCCGGTTACAGAGGCACTCCGGGTTGGAGTCCGGTTATAGAGGCTCTCCGGGTTGGAGTCCGGTTACCGAGGCTCTAGAGGTTAAAGTCCAGTTACCGAGGCTCTCCGGCTTGGGGTCTGGTTACAGTTAGGCCCTAGGTCTTGGCATGAGGCATTGACATAGAAATTAAAGATCGGTACTATAAATTCCCTCATTATGAGATTAGTTATTACATGTGGTTATTCAACAAGTATAATATCCAAGTGAATGTATATATGGTAATGTTTGATTTATTTTTTCCATATTATGTTGATGTTTATGTTTAAAAGGCTATTGTTTTTATTAAAAATCATTCTTTAAAAGACTATAGCTTCAACTAAATTATTTACCCTTACTGAGCATCTGAACTCTCCCCTTTCTTATGTTTTATTTTCCTAAGATCCCATGAAGTGTTTTATATTTCAGATGCAGGGTTATGCTAAGGGAACAATGGAATTCTCAAAGGAATTTTTTTGTGTTGTCTGTTAGAAAGTGTAATGTAACGTTCATGTATGTAATTGATTTTCAAAGACTGCTAAACAAATCGTCCTTTTGGGACCTTATTCCTTGTAATCATGCCAATGTATTAAAATAATGCACTGACATTGGGAATCTAGGTTCGGGGCATTACATAAAGGAAATCTAAAATATCTTTTACTAGATTTTTAATTTCATGACAATTGCATTTATCATATGTTTATATTTATTTTTATATAGATGTTGAAAGGTATTGTATTTATATGAATCTAATTATTTACATAACATTTGAAATATTTTAATGGTAATTGTATCATATGACCCTTGACACAATTGTAATAAGTCTTTATATACATTTTAATGTCTATATTATTTCGTATGTGTCAAATGTTTGAATATTATTATTCTCTAAAAGGTTAATTAATTGAATTGTAACAAAATAATATTTATTAGTTTATGAAAACTATTGTTCATGCAAATAATATTTTATTCAGAATTTATTACATTCATTTAAAAGTAAATTTCACATAATTATAATATAATTGTCATAATAAATACAAAATAGCGATAACAAATTAATTATAAAAACAATGTCATTGTTTTAATATAAATTTTGATGTTCTTATTTAATTCTATCACATTAAAATAGTTTTTAGATGTATTTTTTAATAGTTACATTTACCATTTTTTAAAATAAATTTCTTAAAATTGATGACAAATTTGGTATCAATATATCAAAATTAGTTAAGTTGTAAATTGTTGTAAATGTTTTTGAAAATAGTGAAATCTGACAAAAAATGTTGAATGATAGTAACATATTGTAAATAAGACATCGTATATATGTAAGCATGATTGAACTTGTTTAAGGTTGTTCTCTTTGACAATTTTGAAATTAACCACAATAGTAAAAAATTAAGGATGTTAATGAGAATCAATGGGGGTAGTGGAGAAGTTAAGATAATGTAAAAATATAATATTCAATATTTTATTCAATGAAATTCCCTTAAATATACATATTAATAACCACCACCTCTTCTTATTTCGGCCATAAAAAATACAATGTTCACTCATTATAGTACTATAAGAGATTATCTACCATATCTTACTCTTGAATAAAAATTATTTTTCTAGGTTTTTTGGCTAACATGTAGTATAATAATCTAAAGAGAGGTAATGGTTAACATATCATTATAATGGCACATGATTAGCTTTCATAGGAATTAATTAATTTTTTTGTTAGTAAATTATACATTATAAAAATAAATTAAATAAGTCAATATTAATTTAGTTCTTTTGGAAACATGGAAACAGAAACATTGGTACATGAGGGATACACATTATCTCTCAGTAGGTCCTCCATGATAAGGACCCCTCTTAGAAATATCATACATAAAATACATCTTCTATACATGTGGATGGAATCATAAAAAGGGGTGAGGTCAGATTCTCAGTATGTGTAAACAAGGTAGAAATTTAATTCTAAAAAAGAGAATAATTTTATTAGAATTTGATAATAACATTAGAAGATTATAACCTTTATATCAGGGATCGTAAACATGAACCATAACATAACGATTAATAGTTCAGAATGCATAAATCATAATAGAATCAAGAGCATAATCCATGAAATAATATCCAAGGAGTAAGAGATGAAATTCTGGAAAAACATATAATTTTAACATCATTACTTACAAGACAATAACCATTTATATAAATTATCAAGTAACTTCATGGTGACCACACATACGAGGTGAGAAACACTATTATCCCCTATCATAGTCCTTTCCTTTTAAGGGATTTGGTTTCCTGATCATCCCAGAGTGGATCAGGTTTCCCCATATTCACAGAGTGGATTTGGATTCCCCATATTCTCATTATGGATTAAGCTAGTTGAGTTAAATTCCATCATAATATCATGATATATTAATTTCTACCCATTTCATTGGAAAGAGATATAGGTCCCACTCAACACATAATAAAATAATACCTCTATCTTACAAAATATATGAAAACATACATCATATCATGAACCATAAAATGAGAGGGGTTTCAAAAACATCATATAATAACCCATTAAATGAAACAAGTATCAGAAAATTTTATCAAATCATTACCTATGGAAAAAATAAGCCATGCAATCATTTCATTAAAGAATATCCCATGAAAAGAAACAGGTTTCAGATGTATAGAATCCATGTAAGAGTAATGGGTGTCATAGACATCATTCCATATAATCATAAACCACTCATGGAATAATATGAATCATATTCTTTGATCATATTCCTAGTAAATCATAAACCATAACAGATTATGTCATCATAGACGGAGAGAGATTTTGAAATATCACATGGAACATTTTATAAGTTAAATAGTCTTCCTTATAAAATCCTTTTCATAAAACCATTTCAAAAATACTTTTCATATAAATAAATATTTACCATTTCATTAAAAAATCATCTTGAGGAAAATATCCTTCATTCATTGAAAAAATATTATGAAAACAAAAATCATTTTCAAAACTATTTTTGTTCAAAAATAATGATTAAATGTTATAAGGTAATATTAAAAACATTTAAAATATTTTTTAAATGTAAAAAATATTTGAAATCCCTTTTATTGGAAAATATATTTGAAATCATTTAATGTAATCTTTGAAAATAATTTAAATCACTTCTTGAGTCATAAAACATTTTGAAAAATAATTTTATTTAAAACCCACTTTAAAATAAATAAATGACCAGAATATTTGGAATATAATTTTTCATTAAATAATTATTTTAAAAATAAATGTCAAATTCAATGTAATGATAGTAATGATGGGAGATACATCCATACATTCCTGACATTCACTTTGTGGGTAAATGTTTAGAAAAGCGCCACAACCAGAAAACAAAAAAAAGATTAGTTTTTAATTTTTTTTTAAAAAAATGTAAAACATCAATAAAATTTTCCATTAAATATTATATTATAATATTTTAAAAAATTATAAAAAAATATTAGAAAACATGGTATTTAAAGAACACAGTTTTCAGACTGAAAAGAGAAATAAATTCGTATTTTAATAAAAACTTTTTCTTAATTAGATTAAGTAACAAAGAGTAGAATAATTGTACCATTACATGGATATAACATGAATAACTATATGAGGAGATAATTCATTTGTTTTATATATATATGGGTTATTTTATCTTGTTAATGTACATATAATCCAAGAAAATCCAGATAAACGATGAGATTGGAGAAATAAATAGTTACCATAGTGGCAACATTGAATCATGATACCCATTTAAAAATAAGGGTAAATAAATATTAAATTATCATGAAAATAAGTATATTCATAATATAATATGTCAATAAAGTGTTTTTACACCATATATGAAAATATAGGTTCATAAGAAGGCAAATGTGTAAATGAAATTGAGACAAATTTAGTTTACCCATTTGGAAACTTTTGAATCGTAAAACCCATGAATGAAATTTAATCAAATAGATATGTAAATAACAATAAATTTATTTATAATAATAATAAAATTATCTCAGGGAAAGTATATTAACATTAAAAAAATACTTGTGCGGTGAATAGACATGTATCTCAAGAAAATAAAATGTGGGTTGAAATTCCCTTATATTAAGTCCTGATGTTATTTGTACATGTTAAAATATACTATAAATTAAATATAAGTTTATTATAAATATAATAAATAAACATATTATTATATTAAAACCATATATTATTTTTTAAAACTATATTATCCATTTATTAAAAAATCCATGTTAATGTTACATTTTAGGTAATATCTTCTTTGTTTTCCTTATATGTTTTGGCTTGTTAATCATGATCCTCTTACATAGATCATGATTTATTAATTTATGGAAAGTAAATAATGATATAAATATCATATATATTAACTATATATGTATTTATTATAATCAATATATTATAAAAATATTAAATTGGATACACCATTCATGGAGATGGTATGTTGTACGTACGCCTGAATGTTGTTTTCATTTTATTATTGTATTGAATGAAAAACAGTAAAAGAAATATTTTTATATTTATAATTAATATCAATATAATAGTATTATTATTTCATATATATCATATAATTTCACTAAATGTTTCCTTCATACATTCCCTATAGAGTGTGTACAAATCACATAGCTTTGAGAAGGTGGTTGTCAACATTACACTAAACAAAATTACTAATTTTATAAAAAATGTAAATCATTAATGTATGTGTTATATAATGCTTAAAGAATCATAAATAAATAAATAAATATCATATATATCATATAAATATCTATTTTCCATCATAATATTCAACTATGAGAGGTGGTGAAGAAAAACAAACAATATCGTTTCGTGAGGCGGTAGTATATTGTACATAAAAACATTATGTTCATTACCCAATAGATGGAAATGTGTGTAAGTGTAGGTGAAAACTATATAATAAAAAAGTATTACTATATTTAATATATATAGTTTATTCTATTATCATGTAATAACAATATTTTGTGGAGTGGATAATTAAAATAAAACAAAGGATCTTTGACGAAGGATGTCTCTTCATCGAGTTATTCCACTTTGTTTGCACAAAAGTTCTTCCCTAGTCAGATTTCATCCTAAAGGGTATCAAATAAAAATAAAGGAGTGATTTTGGAATAATACTTGAGAAGCTTTTTGGTAAGGCATACAGTTTATAGGTATAAATATGTGGATGAGTGAGTTTCTTTTTATAGTAGATGAGGAGTGGCATTCTTGTAACTTTTTGAAAAGGGAATTCCATCCTCATTATATCTATGAAATGATTCTCCAATAGTGAAACAATTTAGATAAAAGGGGATATGAGGGATATATATGGCCATAAAAAATATATTTTTAAATTTTACAGGTCATTTTGGACCTTAATTGTAAGGTTTAGTCCCATATTAAGCTAATTTTACTATTAATCATTGTAATTATTTTTAATTACTTCCACTAAATAAAATTTTAAAACAAAATGATGAAATTATTTACAATTATATATTATTATAATTTCAAATATATAATAAATTTTTTAAAATTACAATCATTGAAGTGGGAGAAATGTATTCATATTTAATCTCGCAGATGGGATTCCAAAGCAGGGTTTTAATGTAAGAAAGGTCACAAATTTGTGAGTTTTTGTATACAATTTCAATGTGAAATTAATTCCAATGAACAAATGTGAATTAATTAATATATAAGGAATCTAATTTTATTATAAAAAAAATTAACTATATCATTAATTTTAACAAAATAGTAGTTTTCAGTTAAAATTTATAATTATTCACTATCCATCAGAAAATGTTAATTCACAAAAATATACCCAAAAATCACCATAATATAATATTTATGTAATTTTTAAAAAAATTATATTTATTCATTATAATAAAAATAATAATACTGTCAATAATAATATTTAAAATGGGTTCACAATTCAAAGTTGGTAATATTACATTTTAAGACAATATATCTTTTATTCATAAAATTGAATGTATTATTATCTTATGCCATTCAAATATATTGGAAGAGAACAAAAATACTGATTTAAAATAAAATATTTTTTTTTAAATTAATCAAAAATGGTTTTCTTAATTTATTGGGATAAATCTGTTTCTGTACGTAGAAAAATAGTTATCTTAGAAAAGTACATTCTTCATTTTAAAAAAATCATACATATGATTTTAGTAATTTATAATGAAAGAATAGATTTTATATGTATGTTTTTATCATATTTTAACAATATTTGTAATATTTTTTGTATCTTCCATTCCAACATCTAGGTGATAATAATAATAGTAATTTAATAATTATATTAATAATATATTGTAGTTTAGTAAAAACTCATAATTTCATGTATAAAAAGCTATCAAAGGTACTCAGTATTGTGTGTAATAGAAAGAAAACATTAATCTATGTGTACCCCAAGATAATATATAAACTTTTCATTGTGAATGCAATCCAATCATACTAATTTAATATATAGAAAAAATATTAATGTTGCTTGAAATAAAAACTTTAAAAAAGAGTAAATTAATAAAGGGAAAATTCCACAAAATACCAAGGTGTTACACTCTACCCCCATTAAAATTATTTTTTACATTGAAATTCATCTAGGTTATTAATGATTTAACACTTGAAAGTTACTTTTACGTAAACCCACATCATAATAATGAATACTAAAAATCCTTTAAAAATAGAACATTGGAAACATGAAGGTTAGCCAATTTAACTCGTATGTAGGTTTCAACATGGAAGAACATTATTGGATAGTGAAATAATAGACATGGAAGAGAAATATAACAATAATGTTTTGATGGAGAGTGATGGAGAACAAAGTCAAGAAAATGCTAACAATCACAATGTCATAAATCTATGATGATCTATTGGGAATTTGATTCATCTGAAAAGAAGGTACTAGGATTACCATTTTACTTTCAAGATCCCTTCCCAAGAGTTAAATAATTTTCATGAGAAGTATTTACTTACTTGATTTTGTACAATCTCACCCTTTATTCTGCCTTAATCATTTTCCACCTCACCACTTTCTTCGAAAAAGAAGGTGAACATCTCATTCTTGATGCCCTATAATATCATGAGATCCATGATAAACGAACCCAACATTCATCAATTACCATTAAAAAATTAATAGAATAGGTTAAACAATATCCATAAATCCTCATGCTCTGAGTTTATGCTTTAATCTCAAAAAATTAGTCTGATTTTTATCTCAAACATTCTATAAATAGTTAAACTTATAACCCATTTGAAAGATGAAAATCCAAAACATTAAAATAAAGTTCTATAAATTGACAATACATTGATCCCAAATATATTATAAAGTTTCTATTGGTTGTCACATTACAATCATTTTAATACCTTCATCATCTATTCTATTGAAGAATTGTAATAAATTGGTATACTATAAATTTTTTTTAAATTGCGAGTGATTTATTATTCCGATGATTATTAGATACATTAATTCAATCCAAAAATTTAATCTTTATCCCAGATAAAATATATCTCCTTTCATCAAATCCATGATTTTTTATATGGTAATTGATACTATCCAATTTAGTTTTTAAAAAACAATCATCTCTTTATACCAGATAAACATAGTTTTCTCAACATTATCAATGCATTAAGGGTCACCGTAACTTCATCAAAATATAACTTTTATAAGTCTTCATCACCATTCAAGTTATCCTTTTCAATCATTGATTAAAAAATTATTCTTTAAATACTTATATATTTAATGATTCATATAACATAATCTTCAAATTCAAAATCATCAATTCTTTGTTTGTCCCACTACCTTCTCAAAAAATTCACTATGCTTAATCAACTAATTCGTTAATACCCCCATTCTTAAAAGGTGAAATAAAAATCGTGTCTCGATATTTATCAAACTGAATTTCGTAATTGTAACATCCCAGGTAAATAAAGAATAAATAATTTTCATATTAATTAATATTTACTAATTAAATATTAATTTTAATTAAAAGGGGTTTCTACATTCGATAGCATACTCGATACGCAACGATGAGTTTCATTGAAATCTTACGTTGCACACTAGTAATATAATAATAATATTTTAAATGGTAGTTAACATGTAGCCATTGTACTGGAGGGAATGGATAGAAATAACTAAAATATGATTATATATGTTTTTATATTTACCCAATAAAAGATAAAGGCTTAAAATACGTAAAGAATTCAATTTTAGGAATTTATATCCTAATTTTCACTAAGGGTTCACTTATCACCTTTTGACGGCGAACCGTCATTAAATATAGTTTTGATCAATCTTATAAATTATATTGGACCAAATATAACTCTTCCTTAGAATCGGGACATCAAAATTTACTTTGTGTAAATTTTTGGTATCTTTCCGATAAAGTTCAATTTTTTAATGAATATTGTAAATGTTGTATTTTAATTCAAAAACTCTTTTTGATCTAATTTATTTATATGATTAGATTATTATTTGAATTGGTTTCAGAGTGAAATTAGAAAATATTTTTACCATTAAATCCAATAGTGGTCGTTGGAATTAATTTCACTTTGAAATCGGACTTAAACTAGTTTCAATCTTTTGATACTTATTGTTTCACAAAAACACGCTATTTGTCATGACAGCGGGAATTAATTATTAAATTAATTAATTTGACTTATATGTTTTGAATTTTGTAAAATGGAATTCTTTTTTTAATTCGGAATATCAAATATAGCTTAGGTTGAATTTTTGGAATTTTTCTGAAAAACTTCAATTTTTGATGAATAGTGAAATCACTAAGTGGTACTTATAAAAACTGATTTTCAATTTAAATGAAATTTTGCACCCTTTGTGTATTGAATTTCAAAAATCCGACATACATGGTTGTCACTAAGAAATAAAATGTGGTTCAATGAGATTAAAATAATTTTTTGGTGAATAGTAACTTATTAAGTTTTTAATCGCGATTAGTGGTAATTAGTGCAGTTTAAGGTAAAAATAATGTTTTAATAATATGAGATGACCTAGACACATGTCCTACCCTCATTGGATGTGTCACTGCCGACAAAGACAATCCATGGGACAACTTGGGGACCCCATGGAGCCACTTTGGTTGGAAAATGACATAAATATCTTTTATTTAATGTTAATGTAAAAAATGGCACAAACATGATATATTTTACTAAACCAATTTTTAAATGGGGTTATACAAGTCAGAATTTTGATTATAAATAGTCATTGGAAAGCTAAAAAGATTTCCTACATCATAGTAGTTTTGTTTATAATTTTTAGACATTAAATAAATTAAATTATTTATGACATAATAATGATGCAGCGATGACATCATTATTTGACGATTTAAATAAAATGGAAAGATAATGTACAATATATGAACTACACATGTCCCAAACTTATTTTATGGGTCTATTTAGAACCCTTGTAACCTTATCCAAAAATTATATCAATGTGGGACCTTTTAAAACCGAAACACATTTTCAAATAAAGTAATATTTCTTTACTTTCCAAAAGTGCCCCTCCTCTCCTCTTATAAAAGGCCCCCACCTCTACCACCTTACCCACACTCCCAAAGCCTTTGGCTCGGACAACCCCTGCCCATATTTTCTCTCCACTTCCTTATCTTACTCCTTGAATCCTCACTTTGGGCAGAAGTCTTCCCAAGGAAGCCATTGAGCTCAAGCCAAAGGGAGTTACCCGATTTTGAGGTAATGTCTTCACTTGAGTCCTTTTGTATTATTTTGCTTCTCCAACCCCGTAAACTCTGTTTATTTATTTCTTTTGTAACAAATCCAGTATCTCCAATGTACTAGGATGTTGTTATAAGATGGATTCGAGCTAAACATATACACACCTTCATCTAATGGTTAAAGAACATATTGTTTCCGTGGATGGTGAATTTATGCCTCCCGAAACGATGATTGTTCAACATTTCTTTAACACCTTCAAAGGTGGCCATTAAGATGTCACTATATTTATATATGATATATAATATGTTTATGTTTTTTTAAGCTTCTGTATTTTTCATTTTGGGCATACCTTTATGGTTTCCATTATAGGTAAACACGATATCTTCATTTAAGGAAGTGCGGACTACCGCCCCCTCAAAGTGATGTGATTCGTTAATGCCATATGTGGGACATGTAAAGGAAGGATTTAAAGTTATTATATATGATGTTATACTGGAATTATAATATACCTCTATATCATTATTATTTCTTTCCATTAAAGTATGAGATAGAAATGAAAGTAGCGTTCATGCGTACGTACGGCTTACCGTCTCCATGAACGGTGCATTTCATTTCTTATCCCCAAATGTAATTTACTATTAAAAGTACATGTATATAATGGATATATATAATGAATGATATATCTAAATGATGAATATAATTCTGGAAATAAAATAAACATAACTCTCATTTAGTTTTAATTCCATTAATATAACAAAGAAATGAAAGTAGCGTTCATGCGTACGTACGGCTTACTGTCTCCATGAACGGTGCATTTCATTTATTACCTCTAAATGATTATGTAATATTATAAATACATTTATATGCTGGATATATATGATATATATGATATCCAAAATCAGGAATGTCATTTTGGATATAAAGAACCTTTGACCACACGAACAACATGTAATTGTAAGAAGTCCACTTTCGACTTGAGAACCAAATATCGACAAAAAAAACATTATTAACGTAAATTTTTAAATAATGTTTATAACATGGAAATAAGTGATATAAAATGAATAATGAACTTTAAAAGGGTTCTTAATCAAGTATAAATTAACTCAAGTATATTATTCAGGACTTTAAAGAACGATCGAGTCAAGTCGGACCCAAGGTAAGGGACTTCGTCTCAATCTCCTTTCATTGAGGCATATTTCGTTTTATACACAACATTATTTTATACGGTGTATAATCCCCTTTTAATTATACTTTTATACAAAAGGAATCTTTTTCTACGAATAATTTTACTAAACGACAAAAAGGAATGTTTTTTTAACGTACGCGGTGACAATGACCTTTTCCGCCGCTACGAGTATTATTTGGTCTTTGGCTTCCTCAACAAGCCGTAATGTTTTTAAAATAAAATAAATACCATATACTCTTTTATTTATTTTGGTATTGAAAATGGTTTTGATAAAGTATTCTATTATGATATATTGTGATGTGGAAAAGTTATCATTCCTTTATATTGGTTTTATGTTTTATGATTTTATATTGGTACTTGGACATTTTAACGGGTGGTTACGTTATAAACCATATGACGGGTGGTGTCGTGAATACCAGGATGGGTGGTTACGTTATAACCTCCAATGCATTGGGTATGGAAGCCGGCCGTATGGCTATTCCATTTAAGTATGTATGGAAGTCGGCCGAATGGCTATTCCATTTAAGTATGTATAGAAATTGGCCATATGGCTATTCCATTAAGTGATATGTGTGGAAGTCGACCATATGGTTATTCCACTTAAGTATGTTTATGTCCCAAGTTACCTTTATATATGCTATGTGTTCTTTATATGGGTTTTATGGTAATCCTTTGGTTACAAAAAGGTAAGTAATGATACTTTATTCAGTGAAGAGTTTTTACTACTTCATGATAGTGAAGGTATTACTTTGATAGAGTATACATGGTTTACTTGATGTTTGAAAAAGTAACAGTTTTCATTCTTTGTGTATCCCTTACTGAGCTTTTTATGCTCACCCCAAGTTTTTTTCGAAATGTTTTTCACAGGACATAAAGTGGAATAAGGTCAAGGATGGGATCAAGGGAATGTCATGCTATATAAGGCATGGAACTAGACATGTTTCTTTTTAAGAGTTTTTTTTTATTATGGTAACATAGTAGAAGTGTCTACTTTGTAATCTTTTGAAATGTAATAGTTATGTTCTAATTCTCTAAAACTCTAAACCTGAAAATATCCTCAATGTGAATTATTCATTTAATTCAATATTAAGTAAGGTTTAAGGCTGGGTCCTTATAGTTGGTATCAAAGGTCGGTTTAGACAACTTTAGGAGTTAGAAAATTGTTAAATTATAAGTTAATTTATGATATGATTGAAATCATATAGCATTTATAGATTACCATGTTGCTTCGCCTAAGATATTTCTGTTTTCAGAATGGTTTTCCGCAGAGGAAACAAAGCAGCTATGTTGGGACGACATCAGGAGGAAGACAACCTTCCAAATCAGCAACCTGAGATGGTCGAAATCGGAACTGAACAGTTTTTTGCAGTGATGGAACAGTTGACTCAGGCTATAAATGGTGGTGGTATCCATGCACGAGATTAGCCAGATCAACCACAGAAGAAAATTTCAGTGGTGGAACACTTCATGTGGCAACATCCCCCATCATTCAGAGGATCATCTGACCATGTGCAAGCTGAAGGGTGGATTAAAGCACTGGAGAAGATTTTTGATGTCATGGGGTGTTCAGAACATCAAAAGGTTAGTCATGCTGTTTACCGTTTTGAAGGTGAAGCTGATCAGTGGTGGTCGATGGTGAAAAATATCAGGGATAGTGATGAGATTGAGGATCTTCACTAGGAAGAATTCAAAGGTATGTTTCTTGAGAAATATTTTCCTAAGTTGGTTCGTCTTAGGATGCAAAAACAATTCCTAGAATTGAGGCAGGAGGATGATTCAGTGGCTGCTTATGAAGCAAAGTTCACTCGATTGGAAAGGTATGCTCCGAAATTCATACGAGATCTTGATAGTAAAATAAACTGTTTTTACTCAGGGTTAAAGCCAAAGTATTGAAGGGATTTAGCTTCTCGTGAGTTAAAAAGTTATGAAAAACTTGTTCGATGTGCTGAGAAGGTGGAAATGCAGTTTACCGATGATCAGGTGTTCTATGACAAACAACAGAATAAGAGGTCTAGTTGGTAGGAAAAGGGGAAGAATTCATCAAAGAAGCAAGGAGGTAAGAAAACCAAATATCCATCCTGTGAGAAGTGTGGTAAAATGAATCCTGGAGAATGTTTATCCAAGCCTGGTAAGTGCTTTCGGTGTGGTAAGTCTGGTCATATTGCTCGTAACTGTAAGGAAGATGATAAAGCAGGAAATGAAAAGCCAACAGTAAGATGTTTTAAGTGTAATGAAATGGGTAATTATGCAAACGAGTGTCCAACGAAGAACTCAACTAGGGGAATGCAGCCAGACTACAAGCAGAAAGGGGTGGTGAAATCCTTTGCAACAACTTCATCAGATGTTGGGCCATCAAATGAAGTGGTATCAGGTACACTGTTTGTTTGTTCAGATTATGCCAATGTGTTGTTTGATTCAGGGTCTACGCACTCTTTCATTTCTGAGAAGTTTTCTAGTAAATTGGAAATTCCATCTCAAGATATGAACCCTGAACTTATGGTAAAAGCACCCGGAGGGAACGTTGAGGCAAAAAGGAATTATAAGAACCTTCCTATCCATATGTGTGGAAAGAATCTACCAGCAAACCTTATTGTTTTGCCTCTAGTAGAGATTGATGTTATTTTGGGCATGGATTGGCTTTCTATTTATCATGATAAGATTGACAGTAGAGCTAAAATCATTTCTTTTCAGAAAAATTTTCAGTTTGTGTACAAGAATGAACCCTTGATTTTGATAACGTATCAGGAAGTTGAGAAACTAGTAAAAGATGGAAATGAATGTTACCTTGCACGTATTTTTTAAAATAAAGGAACTGTTCATATTAATGATGTGCCAGTGGTAAATGAGTATCTTGATGTTTTTCCTGATGAGTTTCTTGGTATTATTCATGATCAGGAAGTTGAATTTACTGTTGACTTAGTTCCTGATTCTAAGCCAATTTCAAAACCCCCTTATCGAATGGCTCAAGTTGAACTTTTAGAGTTAAAGAAGCAATTGCAGGAGTTATTAGATAAAGGTTTCATTCGACCTAGCACATCACCATGGGGTTCTCTTATCTTGTTTGTTAAAAAGAATGATGGATCAATGAGACTTTTCATTGATTATAAAGCCTTGAATAATATTACTGTTAAGAAAAAGTATCCTTTTCCTCATATCGATGATTTGTTTGATCAGCTCCAGGGAGCTCAGTATTTTTCGAAGATTGACTTGAGGTCGGGGTACCATCAGTTGAAAGTAAAAGAAGCAGATGTTCCGAAGACTACGTTCCGTACTAGATATGGCCATTATGAATTTGTAGTTATGCCTTTTGGGTTAACCAATGCACCTATTGTATTCATGGATCTTATGAATAGAATTTTCCATGAGTTCTTGGATAAGTTTGTGGTTGTTTTCATTGATGATATTTTGGTGTTTTCTAAAAGTAAAGAGGAGCATGAAAGTCATTTAAGGGTTATCTTGCAAACCTTAAAAGAAAAGAAACTATATGGAAAATTCAGCAAGTGTGAGTTTTGGTTACAACAAATTTCTTTCTTGGGTCACATTATTTCAAAGGATGGCATAACTGTTGATCCTACTAAAACAAAAGTTGTTGAAGAATGGCCGAGACCCACAAATGTAACCGAGATCCATAGTTTTCTTGGTTTGGCAGGTTACTACTGAAGGTTTGTGGAAAAATTTTCACGGTTATCTAGTCCAATGACTAAGCTAACTCGTAAGGGTGTTAAGTTCATCTGGACAAAAGAATGTGATGATTATTTTCAGGAGTTGAAAAGAAGATTGGTGAATGCTCCAGTTTTCACACTTCCTTCCAGGAATGGTGAGTTTGTTATATATAGTGATGCTTCGTTGAAGGGACTTGGCTGTGTCCTAATGCAAAATGATCAGGTAATTGCTTATGCTTCACGTCAGTTGAAAACTCTTGAGGTAAATTACCCTACACATGATTTGGAATTAGCTGTTGTTGTCTTTGATTTAAAAATTTGGAGGCATCATTTGTATGGAATAAAGTGTGAAATATATACTGATCACAAAAGTTTAAAGTATATATTCACTCAGAAAGAATTGAACATGAGACAGAGGAGATGGCTGGAATTAATCAAGGATTATGATTGTACAATCCACTACCATCCAGGAAAATCAAATAAAGTGGCCGATGCTTTGAGTTGAAAAAGTAATGCTTCATTAACCATGCTACGTTTGGAACGAGATCCTTTGGTTTTTGATTTAATGAACTTTGGTATAGAAGTTGTTGGTGCATGAAGTCCTTCTATTTTGTTCCAGGTATCAGTGAAATCTTCTCTATCAGACAGAATCAAGCAAGCACAGAAGCAAGACAGTGAGTTGCAGAAAAAGGTAGAGTTGGTTCAGAAAGGTAAGTTTCCTGAATTCAACATTGATAATGATTGTGTTTTGAGGTTTGGGAAGAGATTATGTGTGCCTTGTGATTCACATTCGATGAATGAGTTGTTATGTGAGGCTCATAGTTCTCCATTTTCAGTTCATCCTGGAAGTACTAAGATGTACAGAGATCTGCGGGAGTATTACTGGTGCGATGGAATGAAAAGAGATATTGCTGATTTTACTGTGAAGTGTTTGACTTGTCAGCAGGTTAAAGCAGAGCGGAAGTTACCTAAAGGGATGCTTCAGCCTTTACTAGTGCCAGATTAGAAATGGGAAAACATGTCCATGGACTTTGTTGTGGGATTACCGAGGAAATCTCGAGGTAATAATGCAATCTGGGTTATTGTTGATCGCTTGACCAAATCTGCTCATTTCCTTGATATACGAGACACTTTCTCCCTAGATCAACTTTCCCGTTTGTATCTTAAATAGATAGTCAGGTTACATGGAGTACCTCTCTCCATTGTATCTGATAGTGATCCCAGGTTCACTTCTAACTTTTGGAAAGGCCTTCAGAAGTCGTTGGGTACTGAATTAAATTTTAGTACAGCTTTTCATCCTCAATCAGATGGGCAGTCAGAACGAACAATTCAGACATTGGAGGATATGCTACGAGCTTGTTCAATGGATTATCGAGGATGTTGGGACCAACATCTTTCTTTGGTTAAATTTTCATATAATAACAGTTTTCATTCTAGTATACAGATGGCACCATTTCAGGCATTATATGGAATGCGGTGTCGAACTCCAGCTTTCTGGGATGAAGTGGGTGAAAGGAAGTTGATGGGACCAGAATTGGTAGAAGAGATGGCAGAAAAGGTTCAGTTGATTTAGAAACACATGAGAACAGCTCAGAGCAGGAAGAAGAGTTATGCGGATAACCGGAGGAAGGATCTATCTTTCGAGGTAGGTGATCATGTTTTTCTCCAGGTTTCTCCATGGAAAAGTGTGATGAGATTTGGTAAGAAAGGAAAACTGAGTACAAGGTTCATTGGACCATATGAAATTATGGAGAAAGTTGGATCAGTTGCTTACCGAGTGGCTTTACCTCCGAGTTTATCTTAGGTACACAATGTTTTTCATGTTTCAATGTTGAGGAAGTATATGCCATATCCATCTCATGTTTTGAGTCCAGAGGTAGTTCAGCTTGAAGAGAACCTATCTTATGAAAAACAACCAGTCCAGATTCTTGACCACAGGGAGCAGATGTTACGGAATAAGGTGATTCATTAGGTAAAGGTTTTGTGGAAAAACCATGTGATTGAAGAGGCAACGTGGGAATCTGAAAATGCTATGAGGGATAAATACACCCACTTATTATGATAAGTGATTAAAATTGCGAGGACACAATTCCCAAAAGGGTGGAAGGATGTAACATCCCAGGTAAATAAAGAATAAAGAATTTTCATATTAATTAATATTTAAGAATTAAATATTAATTTTAATTAAAAGGGGTTTTTACATTCGATAGCGTACTCGATACGCAACGATGAGTTTCATTGAAATCTTACGTTGCACACTAGTAATATAATAATATTATTTTAAATGGTAGTTAACATGTAGTCGTTGTACTGGCGGGAATGGATAGAAATAACTAAAATATGATTATATATGTTTTTAAATGTTTTTATATTTACCCAATAAAAGATAAAGGATTAAAATACGGAAAGAATTCAATTTTAGGCATTTATACCCTAATTTTCACTAAGGGTTCACTTATCACCTTTTGACGGCGAACCGTCATTAAATATAGTTTTGATCAATCTTATAAATTCTATTGGACAAAATATAACTCTTCTTTAGAATCGGGACATCAAAATTTACATTGTGTAAATTTTTGGTATCTTTCCGATAAAGTTCATTTTTTTAATGAATATTGTAAATGGTGTATTTTAATTCAAAACCTCTTTTTGATCTAATTTATTTATATGATTATATTATTTTTTGAATTGGTTTTAGAGTGAAATTTGAATATATTTTTACCATTAAATCCAATAGTGGTCGTTGGAATTAATTTCACTTTGAAATCGGACATAAACTAGTGTCAATCTTTTGATACTTATTGTTTCACAAAAACACGCTATTTGTCATGACAGCGGAAATTAATTATTAAATAAATTAATTTGACTTATATGTTTTGTATTTTTTAAAATGGAAATTATTTTTGAATTCAGAATATCAAATATATCTTAGGGTGAATTTTTGGAATTTTTCTGAAAAACTTCAATTTTTGATGAATAGTGAAATCACTACGTGGTACTTATAATAACTGATTTTCCATTTAAATGAAATTTTGCCACCTTTTCGTATTGAATTTCAAAAATCCGACATCCATGGTTGTCACTAAGAAGTAAAATGTGGTTCAATGAGATTAAAATATTTTTTTGGTGAATAGTAACTTATTAAGTTTTTAATCGCGATTAGTGGTAATTAGTGTAGTTTAAGGTAAAAATAATGTTATAATAATATGAGACGACCTAGAAACATGTCCTACCCTAATTGGATGTGTCATGGCCGACCAAGAAAAGCCATGGGTCAACTTGGGGACCCCATGGAGCCACTTTGGTTGGAAAATGACATAAATACCTTTTATTTAATGTTAATGTAAAAAATGGCACAAACATGATATGTTTTACTAAAACAATTTGTAAATGGGGTTATACAAGTCAGATTATTGATTATAAATAGTCATTGGAAAGATAAAAATATTTCATACATTATAGTATTTTTTTTTATAATTTTTAGATATTAAATAAATTAAATTATTTATGACATAATAATGATGCAGCGATGACATCATTATTTGACGATTTAAATAAAATGGAAAGATAATATAAAATCTATGAACTACACATGTACAAAACTTATTGGATGGGTTTATTTCGAACCCTTATCACCTTATCCACGAATTATATTAATTTGGGACCTTTTAAACCCGAAACACATTTTCAAATAAAGTAATATTTCTTTACTTTCCAAAAGTGCCCCTCCTCTCCTCTTATAAAAGGCCCCCACCTCTACCACCTTACCCACACTCCCAAAGCCTTTGGCTCGGCCAACCCATGCCCCTTTTGTCTTTAAACTTCTTTCTCTTACTCCTTGAAGCCTCAATTTTGGCAGAAGTCTTCTCATGGAAGCCTTTGAGCTCAAACCAAATGGAGTTACCCGATTTTGAGGTAATGTCTTCACATGAGTCCTTTTGTATTATTTTGCTTCTCCAACCACCTAAACTCTTTTTATTTATTTCTTTTGTAACAAATCCAGTTTCTTCAATATACTAGTATGTTGTTATAAGAAGGATTCTAGCTACACTTACACACACCATCATCTAATGGTTAAAGAACATACTGTTTCCGTGGATGGTGAATTTATGCCTCCCGAAACGATGATTGTTCAACATTACTTTAACACCTTCAAAGGTGGCCATTAAGATGTCACTATATTTTTATATGATATATAATATGTTTATGTTTTCTTTAAGCTTCTTTATTTTTAATTTTGGGCATACCTTTATGGTTTTCATTATGGGTAAACACGATATCTTCATTTAAGGAAGTGTGGACTACCGCCCCCTCAAAGTGGTGTGATTCGTTAATGCCATATGTGGGACGTGAAAAGGATGGATTTAAAGTTATTATATATGATGTTATACTGGAATTATAAAATACCTCTATATCATTAATATTTCTTTCCATTAAAGTATGAGATAGAAATGAAAGTAGCGTTCATGCGTACGTACGGCTTACCGTCTCCATGAACGGTGCATTTCATTTCTTATCCCCAAATGTAATGTACTATTAAAAGTACATGTATATAATGGATATATATAATGAATGATATATCTAAATGATGAATATAATTCTGGAATTAAAATAATAATACCTCTCATTTAGTTTTAAATCCATTAATATGACAAAGAAATGAAAGTAGCGTTCAAGCGTACGTACGGCTTACAGTCTCCATGAACGGTGCATCTCATTTCTTACCTCTAAATGATTATGTAATATTATAAATACATGTATATGCGGGATATATTTGATATATATGATATCCAAAATCAGGAATGTCATTCTGGATATAAAGAAACTTTGAACACACGAACAACATGTAATTGAAAGAAGTCCACTTTCGACTTAAGAACCAAATATCGACAAAACAAACATTATTAACTAAAATGGTTACATAATGTTTATAACATGGAAATAAGTGATATAAAAAGAATAATGAACTTTAAAAAGGTTCTTAATCAAGTAGAAATTAACTCAAGTTTATTATTCAGGACGTTAAATAACGATTGAGTCAAGTCGGATCCAAGGTAAGGGACTTCGTCTCAATCTCTTTTCATTGAGGCATATTTCATTTTATACACAACATTCTTTTATACGGTGTATAAAACCCTTTGACTTATAATTCTATACAAAAGGAATCTTTTTCTATGAAGCTTTTTACTAAATGACAAAAAGGAATGTTTTTTTAACGTACACGGTGACAACGACATTTTCCGCTGCCGCAAGTATTATTTGGTCTGTGGCTTCCTCAACAAGCCGTAATGTTTTTAAAATAAAATAAATACCATATAATCTTTTATGTATTTTGGTATTGAAAATGGTTTTGATAAAGGATTCTATTTTGATATATTGTGATGTGGAAATGTTATCATTCCTTTATATTGGTTTTATGTTTTATGATTTTATATCGGTACTTGGACATTTTAACTGGTGGTTACATTATAAACCATATGACGAGTGGTGCCGTGAATACGAGGACGGGTGGTCACGTTATAACCTCCAATGCATTGGGTATGGAAGTCGGCCGTATGGCTATTCCATTTAAGTATGTATGGAAGTCGGCCGTATGGCTATTCCATTTAAGTATGTATGGAAATTGGCCGTATGGCTATTCCATTAAGTGATATGTGTGGAAGTCGACCGTATGGTTATTCCACTTAAGTATGTTTATGTCCCAAGTTACCATTATATATGCTATGTGTTCTTTATATGGGTTTTATGGTAATACTTTGGTTACCAAAAGGTAAGTAATGATACTTTATTCAGTGAAGAGTTTTTACTACTTCATGATGGTGAAGGTATTACTTTGTTAGAGTATACATGGTTTACTTGATGTTTGAAAAAGTAACAGTTTTCATTCTTTGTGTATCCCTTACTGATCTTTTTATGCTCACCCCAAGTTTTTTTCAAAATGTTTTTCACAGGACTTAAAGTGGAATACGGTCAAGGATGGGATCAAGGGAATGTCATGCTATATAAGACATGGAACTAGACATGTTTCTTTTTAAGAGTTTTTTTTATTATGGAAACTTAGTATAAGTGTCTACTTTGTAATCTTTTGAGATGTAATAGTTATGTTCTAATTCTCTAAAACTCTAAACCTGAAAAGATCCTCAATGTGAATTATTCATTTAATTCAATATTAAGTAAGGTTTAAGGCTGGGGCCTTATTGTAATTCTCATCATGTATCTATTCGAACAACACTTATCTTTTATATGTCCTTCATTCTCTATTTATCATCAGTAGAAAAACCATTATTTTACCACCATGCTGATTCTATTTAGCAGCCTTCAATGTAGGATATTGATTTTCATATTGACCATTCATTAAGAACTTCAATTAATTATCCTTTTTAATTTATTTGTGAGACCAATATTCACATCCACTACATTAACCGAACACATCATATTTCTATTGAAGCTACATGCATTGTATATAACACCCGGTTTTAGGTATGTGGAATTTGTTTATGCATTTTTATGTTTTTAAAGTGCATGGAATGAGTTGGGAAGAGTTTGGGAGTGTTTGGAATGGTTTTGGATGTGTTTGGAGGCTTTTAAAGGGGTGCATAGTTTGAGTACGGTTAGTGGAAACCGTGTGGGTTCTCCAAGAAACCATGCAGGGGAGACCGTAGGATTCTCATGGCCTATGAAAAGTTTTCCTAACTGTGTGAGGTAACCGTGCAGACCCTTACTCCCAAGGTAGTAGAGTGCGCATGGTTAGCGCAAGGTTTTCCAAACCGTGCGGGTTAACCATGCAGCAACTTAAAATTAGGGTTATAAAACACGGGCTCACTCGGGATTGCCTCATTTCACTCCAATCCTTCTCCCTCTCAAGCCTCAATTGGGATTTTGGATTCTCTGGGGTTAAGGGTGCTCTCCCACATGATTTGGAAGCGTTTCGAAGGGGTTTCAAGGCGGCTTGAAGGTGGTCTCTCCTGGGTAAGTCTCTCCTTTTATTTCTCTTGTTTTTTCCTCTAGATATACATCCCTCAATTTCATGGTTTTCAAGATCTACACTTGTTTTGTGTAGATATAAGGTTGTGTTTTCCTGGGATGTTAATATTAAGTCTTGGGGATGTTAGGGAAAGGTATCTAGAGAGGTTTCGGTGGTGCATTTGCTGGATTTTAGGTGCGGTTGTTCGTGAGTCGATTTCTCGGGAACCCAATAGGTAAGTGGATTCACTCTTGACTCTACATGGTTAGAGCTAAAGGTTTTGGTTACAATTAATTTTCTTAGCTTGAAATTAATTGCGTTTGATGTGCAAAATTGGTGAGAAATCCCCTGGGTGATGTTTTGGGGATTTTTGGGAAAAGGGGATTTTATGGTGAAATGAAATTATTGTGGATTTTAAAATGGAGATTTTAAAACGGGATGATATGGATGATTTGGAAAAATTATTGATGGAAAAGGTTTTCAATAAAAGGTTTGTTTTATTGAAATGTTGTGTGGCATGGAAAATGGTTTTCAATAAAAGGGTGATTTATTGAAGTGGATTGATATGCAATGAAATTGGTTGTTTGCATGAGGTTGTGACCATGGTGGGTTATATGCTTAGCATTGGATTGTATGAATATTGTGTGGAAGTGGTGAGAAGTACCAATATGAAAAGGAGATGGATAGTGGACGGAAGGGACACCATCAATGGTAAGTGGACGAGAAGTGCCACTTAGTGTGAATGGGTGAACGGGTTGGACGGAAGCTCCACCGTTTGGTTGTTTAGTTGTTTGGTTGTTTTGTTGTGCATCTCTTTGCAAGATGGAATTTTTGTGCTAATGTGTAAATGAGGGAATGGTTTGTGTCTTGTTGTTTGGTTTTCCATTGGTTGCTTGGTTAGGGTGTGATGGCTTGGTAAGGTCATGTTTGGATTATGAAAATGGTTTTACACTACTGGAAATATAGGCTATAGCCACGGACCTATAGCCACCGTTTTATAGAACCGTGGCTATAGGGTTTATACAGTTACGGTTTTTTCCTACCCGTGGCTATATCCCCTCGCCCAGTTTTTTTCTCCCCCATTCCGTCGGGCTCCATCCTCGCCCTCGCCCAGAAGCGTCGGGCTCCATCTCCACGCCCTCGCCATTTCTCCTCCCCACGACCTCATCCTCGCCACGGCCTCCTCCTCCACGACGCATCAACGTCGCGCCATCCTCCTCGCCGACGCCCTCCTCGCCGCGCTCTCCTCACCGACGCTCTCCTCACCGATGCCCTCCTCGCCGCGACCCTCATCACCGTGTCATCCTCCCCGCGCCCTCCTCCCCGCCGGCGCCTTCCTTGTCGCGACCCTCGTCGCCACGTCATCCTCCCCGCACCCTCCTCACCGGCGCCCTCCTCGCCGGCGCCTTCCTCGCCGCGCCCTCCTCGTCGATGCCCTCGAGGTCGACACCCCCATCGCCCTCTATTTTTTCTCTCCCGAGTGTTGGTTATCTGCATTTTTTATGCCTCATTTGCACCTTCGATTTCTTTGATTTAGGTAAGCTTTACATGTTTTCCCCTTCTGTTTCATATCCACTGAGGTTGATGTTTTGAAGCCACTGGTAGAATTAGTGTGTATCTTCATTGAAGAGGATTATAGATGTTTCTACGTGGTCCATTACAAATCTTGGTATGATTTCTGCTCTATCTGCAAGTAACTTGGACACCTAAGTCAGGTCTGCTGATGGTCTTCTTCTAAATGGATTGGAATGGTTGCATCCCAAGGGATCAATACTAGCACTAGTGCAGAAAACGTTTTTTACGTCACCATTTTTTACGTCGGTTATAAAAAACCAACGTCATAATATGTATAATGCGGTTTTTTTACGTCGGTTATTTAATAACCGACGTAAAAACCTGTGTTTAGTACACCTTTAACGTCGGTTATTTTTATAACCGACGTTATTAATCACGCGGCTTCGTTTTTTACGTCAGTTATACATTAACCTCCGTAAAAAACAGAAGCGGGGGGTGTTTGTTACGTCGGTTATTCAATAACCGACGTAAAAAACGCGGTTTTTGAAGGCCTTTTTACGTCGGTTATAAAATAGCCGACGTAAAAAAAGAATCTGCATATGTTTTTGACATCGGTTATGGAATAACCGACGTACAAAAACGCGGATTTTGAGCCCTTTATAACGTCGGTTATAAAATAACCGACGTAAAAAAATAATCGGAGGAAGGTTTTTACGTCGGTTATTGAATAATCGACGTTATAAATGTTTTTAAAACAATTATAACGTCGGTTATTTAATAACAGACGTGATAACTCATTTAAAAATTTACCCAAACCTGTGGATTGTCATTCGCGAGCTTACCTTCGACAGTCGCGACTCGTCTCTCTCACGCGTAAACCCGAATCGGCTCGTCCATTTCGTTGGTTTAGATTCGTTTTCCGATCATCGTTTCTCATATTTAATCTCCTCGGATCAATCATCTAAACTCGCAGCACTCAGGTAATCCTCCCACTCGTTCGTTTTTTTTCGCGGATAGTATATATATATGTGTTGTGATTTTTTTGTTGAAACTACCTAAGATTCTTCGATTGCGAACCCTTTTAACTTGTTTTGGCACCATAATATTATTTATCATCCCTAGATCTATTAGTTCGACTTGCAATATTGAAACTCAGTTCTTCCTCCACACCTAAAAACATTCTTTGAATGGCCCAACTTCTTGTTATGGTAAATTTTCAGTGATTCCAGGGGGGTGGGAGGGCAATCAAGAGGGTTGGGGGTGTCCAGGGGGGTGTCCAAGGGGGTAGGGTGTGGGGGGTGGTGTCCAGGAGGGGTGGGGGGCTATCCAGAGGGGTCGGGGGGTGTCCAGGGGGGTTTACAAGGGGGTGGGTGGGTGTGGGGGGCTGTCCAAGGGTGTGGGTGGGTGTTGGGGGGTGTCCAGGGGGGTGTCCAAGGGGGTAGGGGGTGGGGTGGTGTTTAGGAGGGGTGGGGGCTGTCTAGAGGGTTGGGGGTGTCCAGGGGGGTGTCCAAGCAGGTCGGGGGTGGGGGTTGTGTCTAGGAGGGGTGGGGGTGCTTTCTAGAGGGGTCGGGGGCTGTCTAGAGGGGTCTGGGGGTGTCCAGGGTGGTGTCCAAGGGGATGGGTGGGTGTGGGGGCTGTCCAAGGGGGTGGCGGCCTGTCCAGAGGGGTCGGTGGGGTGTCCAGGGGGGCGTCCAAGGGGTTGGATGGGTGTGTGGGGCTGTCCAAGTGGGTGGCGGCCTCTCCAGAGGGTATTTGGGGTTGTCCGGGTGGGTGGGGGGGCTGTCAAGAGGGTTGGGGGATGTCCAGGGGGGTGTCCAAGGGGGTAGGGGGTGGGGGGTGGTGTCCAGGAGGGGCGGGGGGCTGTCCAGAGGGGTCGGGGGGTGTCCAGGGGGTAGGGGGTGGGGGTGGTGTTTAGGAGGGGTGGGGGGCTGTCCAGAGGGTGGGGGGTGTCCAGGGGGGTGTACAAGCAGGTCAGGGGTGGGGGGTTGTGTCCAGGAGGGGTGGGGGTGCTTTCTAGAGGGGTCGGGGGCTGTCCAGAGGGGTCGGGGGGTGTCCAGGGTGGTGTCCAAGGGGATGGTTGGGTGTGGGGGGCTGTCCAAGGGGGTGGCGGCCAGTCCAGAGGGGTCGGTGGGGTGTCCAGGGGGGTGTCCAAGGGGGTGGATGGGTGTGGGGGGCTGTCCAAGTGGGTGGCGGCCTCTCCAGAGGGTATTTGGGGTTGTCCGGGTGGGTGGGGGGGCTGCCCAGAGGGTTGGGGGATGTCCAGGGGGGTGTCCAAGGGGGTAGGGGGTGGGGGTGGTGTCTAGGAGGGGCGGGGGGCTGCCCAGAGGGGTAGGGGGTGTCCAGGGGGGTTTACAAGGGGGTGGGTGGGTGTGGGGGGCTGTCCAAGGGTGTGGGTGGGTGTTGCGGGGTGTCCAGGGGGGTGTCCAAGGGGGTAGGGGGTGGGGGTGGTGTTTAGGAGGGGTGGGGGGGCTGTCCAGAGGGTTGGGGGGTGTCCAGGGGGTGTCCAAGCAGGTCGGGTGTGGGGGGTTGTGTCCAAGAGGGGTGGGGTGCTTTCTAGAGGGGTCGGGTGCTGTCTATAGGGGTCGGGGGGTGTCCAGGGTGGTGTCCAAGGGGATGGGTGGGTGTGGGGGGCTGTCCAAGGGGGTGGAGGCCTGTCCAGAGGGGTCGGTGGGGTGTCCAGGGGGTGTCCAAGGGTGTGGATGGGTGTGGGGGGCTGTCCAAGTGGGTGGCGACCTCTCCAGAGGGTATTTGGGGTTGTCCGGGTGGGTGGGGGGCTGCCCAGAGGGTTGGGGGATGTCCAGGGGGGTGTCCAAAGGGGGTAGGGGGTGGGGGGGTGGTGTCCAGGAGGGGTGGGGGTTGTCCAGAGGGGTCGGGGGGTGTCCAGGGGGGTTTACAAGGGGGTGGGTGGGTGTGGGGGGCTGTCCAAGGGTGTGGGTGGGTGTTGGGGGGTGTCCAGGGGGTGTCCAAGGGGGTAGGGTTGGGGGTGGTGTTTAGGAGGGGTGGGGGGGGGGGGGCTGTCCAGAGGGTTGGGGGGTGTCCAGGGGGGTGTCCAAGCAGGTCGGGGGTGGGGGGTTGTGTCCAGGAGGGGTGGGGGTGCTTTCTAGAGGGGTCGAGGGCTGTCTAGAGGGGTCGGTGGGTGTCCAGGGTGGTGTCCAAGGGGATGGGTGGGTGTGGGGGGCTGTCCAAGGGGGTGGCGGCCTGTCCAGAGGGGTCGGTGGGGTGTCCATGGGGGTGTTCAAGGGGGTGGATGGGTGTGGGGGGCTTTCCAAGTGGGTGGCGGCCTCTCCATAGGGTATTTGGGGTTGTCCGGGTGGGTGGGGGGCTGTCCAGAGGGTTGGGGGATGTCCAGGGGGGTGTCCAAGGGGGTAGGGGGTGGGGGCTGGTGTCCAGGAGGGGCGGGGGGCTGTCCAGAGCAGTCGGGGGGTTCCAGGGGGGGTGTTATATCTTACTATATTTTGTTTAAAAAATAATATTCAAGCATATTTTTTTAAATACACATCGATTTGTTTTATATTTCAAAATTGTTTACATTCAAATTATGATTTTTTCATATAAACATATATTTGTCTTATCTAAAAAATATATATATTTTTGCTATTTGTTATAGGTAATAATGAGTCGAAGTTGGATTACGACACATCGAATGAGGAATTAATATGAGGAAGGTGTTGATGCCTTTTTGGAATTTTCTAAACGAAATGTTCCAAGTAGTGACATTTTTTTCTTTCCATGCCTGAAATGTCTGAATATGAAGAAGTTGAAAAGTAGAGAGATAAAAGATCATCTGATTTGTCATGGTTTCAATCCGAGTTACAACCCTTGGATTTGGCATGGAGAAACTGGACAGAATGTCACTGATGATAATGAATCGCAAGATGGTAACTCCGATGGAATTGAAGAAATGATTCACGATATTGTAGCAGAACAAATTGAGATAGAACCGACAGTTACACGTCTATATAGTGATTCCGAAAAACCATTATATCCTGGTTGTACAGATTTTACGGTTTTGTCGGCGGTGTTAAGATTGATTAACCTGAAGGCGAAACATGGATGGAGTGACAGAAGTTTTACAGAGCTGCTACAATTGATGAAAGACATTCTTCCAAAAGATAACGATCTTCCAGATTCACATTATAAGGCCAAAAAAATATTATACCCGATGGGATTGGGATACATGAAAATACATGTCTGTCCAAATGACTGCATTATATATAGGAAGGAATATGAATTCTTGAAAGAGTGTCCTAAATGTGGGACATCACAGTATAAGGTGAATGAAAAATCACAAGCTGATGTAGAGATTACAAAGCTCCCTTCAAAGTTATTTTGGTATCTTTCTATAATTCCTCGTTTCAAACGCTTATTTGCTAATTCACATGATGCAAAAAGGTTAAGATGGCATGCTGATGAGCGGGTATGTGATGGAAAAATACGTCATCCAGCTGATTGTCCACAATGGAAGAAAATTGATGCCCAGTACCCTACATTTGGAAATGAAATTAGAAATCTGAGACTAGGCTTGTGCACAGATGGAATGAATCCATACCGAACCCTCAGTAGCACACATAGTTCATGGAATGTTTTATTGGTAATTTACAACCTCTCTCCTGAAGTTTGTATGAAGCGCAAATATGTCATGTTGAGTATCATGATCTCTGGTCCAAAGCAACCCGGCAATGATATTGATGTATACATGTCACCACTGATTGATGATTTGAAACTGTTATGGGCTGATGGTATTAGGGTGTATGATTCTTATAAAATTGAATATTTTCAACTGCATGCAGTGCTTCTATTCACTATAAATGACTTCCCAGCATATGGAAATTTGTCTGGATACAGTGTTAAAGGGCATAAAGCATGTCCAATTTGCGAACAACAGACGTCATATTGTCAATTGCATCATGGGAGGAAAACAGTGTACATGGGTCATCGAAAGTTTTTGCCTATGGATCACCCTTATAGAAGACTAAAAAAGGCATTCAATGGCTCACAAGAATTTGATACTGCTCCAAAACCTTTATCCCCAGATTTGTATTTTGAGAGGGTGAAAAACCTTGATGTGACATTGGGAAAGACACAAAAATCTGGTAATGATAGACATATTTGGAAGAAAAGGTCAATATTTTTTGAGCTACCATATTGGAGGTATCATGAAGTCAAACATAATATTGATGTCATGCACGTGGAGAAGAATATCTGTGATTCTTTGATCGGAACATTGCTAGATATTAAAGGAAAGACAAAAGATGGGTTGAATGCAAGGTTAGACCTACTATCAATGGGAATACGTTTGGAGTTAGCTCCCACTCCTAAAGGAAGACGAACATTTCTTCCCCCGGCTTGTCATACATTATCGAAGAGGGAGAAAAGTAGCTTCTGTCAGTGTCTTCATGATATCAAAGTGCCTCAAGGTTATTCTTCAAATGTAAAAAATTTTGTCTCATTGAAAGACTTGAAGTTGATAGGTATGAAATCACATGATTGTCACGTCATGATGCAACAAATTCTACCAGTTGCACTGCGTGGAATATTGCCCATCCGTGTCAGAAAGACTATAATGAGGTTGTGTTATTTTTTCAATTCAATTTGTAACAAGGCGATTGATGTGAATGCTTTGAACATTTTGGAAAAGGATGCAATTTTTATACTTTGTCATTTGGAAATGTATTTTCCTCCAACATTTTTTGATATGATGGTGCATTTAATGATTCATCTGGTTCGAGAAATAAAGCTTTGTGGACCTGTATATCTTCGTTGGATGTATCCTTTTGAAAGGTATATGAAAATATTAAAGGGATATGTTAAAAATCCATATCGACCTGAAGCCTCCATTATTGAAAAGTATATTTCTGAGGAGGTAGCAGAGTTTTGTACGAGCTACTTGGATACGGCACAACACATAGGTTTGCCTCCATCTCACCATGAACGGGTTAATAATGAGGGAAAGGGGATTCGTGGCTTGAAAGTCAAATCATTGTCAGCTGAACAGATGAAGAAGTTAGAATCATACATCTTGAATAACATAGCTGATGTTCAACCGTATATCACATTGCATATTAAGGAGTTGAAACAATGTCATCCAAAGAAGAAAGAAATGTGGATTTTGAATGAGCACAACAAAACTTTTTTGCCATGGTTTAAAAAGACCTTGCTTGGTAGATTAGATGTATCAGAGACATTAAAATGGATAGTGGGTGGTCCATCTTTAAATGTGATAACATGGTCCGCTTATGACATTAATGGCTATACATTTCATACGAAAGCTCAGGACAACAGAAGTGCAGTTCAGAATAGTGGTGTATTGGTGTTTGCAGAAGCAATGCATTTTTCGAGTGCTAAGGACAGAAACCCAATTTCAGCATCAAGTGCATATTATGGAGTGATTGAAGACATATGGGAGGCTGATAATTTAAAATTAAAGTTCCTGTTTTTAACTGTAAATGGTTTATCGGTAACAACAGTGTCAGACACGATGAATTTGGAATGACACTTGTTAATCTGAATAGATTGGAAGACACAGCTGATTCTTTTATAATGGCAACACATGCCAAACAAATTTTCTATGTAGTAGATCAATCAGATATGCAGTGGGGTGTTGTTTTACAAGGGAAAAAACAATATGTTGGTGAGTATGAATTTGATGAAGATGCTGATTTATGTGAGATCCCTACTTCCATGGAAAGATTAACAGAACATAATGATGAGTCTGTTGAAGACATGGTTTGTGCCATAAGGAACGATCACGACGAAGGAATTTGGGAAAACAATCCAACTGTACATTCCTAAAATTACAGGTAACACATGATTATTTCTTGTTTACATTTAGTTTTTTCATATAATTTGAGATATTGTAAATTTTTTACTTATTAAAACATGTATCAAAGAAAAATGATAAAACAATAAAAACCGTAAAGAGGAGAAGTCCTGGGCGCACCGGCCGGCCGGTGGTGGATCACCGGGTGGCCGGTGGTCCAGACAGCAAAGCTCTGTCTGGTCCACCGGCCGGCCGGTGATGAGCCAGCGGCCGGCCGGTGGTGATCCAGCGGCCGGCCGGTGGTCCAGACAGAGAGGAAGGCTCTGTCTGGTCCACCGGCCGGCCGGTGACACTAGGCAGTTGGCAAGTCTACTGCCTGGGTCCTCCGGCTGGCCGGTGAGCTCACACCGGCTGACCGGTGGACTCAGTGAGTCCACTTTTCAGCTTTCTTGGGCCAACTCCTTGGAAACCTTTTTCCTATCAACAAAAACACTTGAAAACAAGTTAGAACATAATAAGAGTGATTGTGATCATTAAAATCCAAGAGAGAGGGGTACAACAGACTGTGTTTACAATTTTTATCATTGTTTAACATGCTTACCATATTACCAATGTTTACTATTATGTAATTTAGTACACTTTTCTATTTTCTGATTAAGTAGTATTACAGTATTTGAATTTGTATATTTGTGAACTAATGTTTGTTTTTTTTATTTGAAGGAAAATGACAGATCAATCAGTTGATCAGCCACATGATTCTAGAGATGAGCATATTGGTCATACATCTGGGGAGGAACATTCACATGCTCCTATTACGAAAAAGAGTTCAAAGGTTGGTAAGCGTGGGTGCACACGTTTACCAAAATTATCACTTGCTCGTACGAAGGAGGAGAGGATAGTCGTGGAGTTTGATGATGATGATCTTCCTAGAGGTCCAAATTCTAAAGATTTTAAGGGTTTTGTAGCAACTCAGGCTAAGAGCAAAGTAAGCATTCTCTATGATGATTGGAGAAGTGTGGATAAGGCGATAATTTCTCAGCTGTGGGAGACCATTTTGGTAAGATCTTTTGTTATTGTCTGACTATTCTTTAAATGTTTCTAGTATATATAATATTTTTAACCTCTTTTTTATCAGATGACATTTGATATTCCTGACACTAGAGGAGTCAGGAAGAAATGCTTATCATTGGCTGCTAGGAGATGGAGGGATTTCAAATCAACCCTCTCATCTGATTTCATTTATGGTCATAGGAGTCGTGAGAATCCATGTCGTATATATCCTTTTATAGATGAAGACACATGGAGACAATTTTTTGAAAGTAGAAGAAAAGAATCATTTTTGGTAAGGGCAATGTAAACTTTTATAAGCTTTCTTATATAAATGATCTTATTATTGTTTTGTTAATGATTACTTATTCTTAATTTACAGAAAACAAGGAAAGCTCTTCAAGAGATCCAATCTAAAAATATATACCCTCATAGTTTATCTCGGGGAGGGTATGCATTATTGGAAGAACAAATGATGGCAGAAAAATTTCAACAACTAAGAGCTGAGTCTTCAAGCTCTGGAGAGGTGGCCCCTCCATCCCCTCCATCTAGACATGAGAAATGGAAAAGAGCTCGGAAGGGCAAAAAAGGACAATATCTTTCGGAATAATCGAGACTCGTAGTTGAGAGGATTGTAAGATATATATTTTATTTATTTAAGTTTACTATTTTCGTCATATATTTCCAATCATTATAGAAATGTTAAATTAATTATTACAGGACTCTCTTGAGGAGCAGAGCTCACAGGGGACATTTACACCATCTGGGAGGGAAGATATTTTATCTATGGCATTGGGAAAGCCCGAACATCCTGGCCGTGTAAGAGGATATCCGGCAGGTGTATCGGTAAGAAAAGTGTTGCCACGTTCCTCAACTTCTAACGTTGAGGGAGTTTATAAAAAAAATAGAATCCTTGGAGGCTGAAGTCCATAATATTAATGCGACAATGGAGGACAAGATTAGAGCATCAGTGCAGTTTATGTTTGCAGACTTACAAAGACAATTTCAGGGTGCAGCTCCCACTCCTCCTCTCCCAGTAGCTCCCACTCCCCCACCTCAGCCTGCAGACCCCATTTTTGATCATCCTCCTCCGCCGCAACTACCTACTTATTGTGAGTTGTATGTTGATGATCCTCAACATCATATAGTTGCATATGGGATGGTATATTGTATAGGAGATACAGTTCATCATCAACAGTTAGAGGTAGAGAATCAGAGGGTCACTGTACAGGATATTATAGATAGATCAGCTCGGATACCATTACCTACAGATGAGGTGACGACAGTTGGACATAGTATCGGCCATTTTTTACTTTGGCCATCCAGACTTCTTCGACTCATTACCATAGAGGTATGGATGTTATATCTTTTATTTTATATTTTTATTAATGTTTTATCATTTGAAAACTAATATATTTTTCAATTTATTTTTGCAGGAATACTTCAAAGGTAAAGAAATACTGTATAGACAACCACAAAGACAGATAGCTATGACATCAGATGCAGATACTATCAGTCTTGACAAATTGTCAAGATATTCAAATTTGTTGGTGGATCATTATGACTTTACAATGGAAGCTCATGTCTGTGGACGTGAACTAAGTGTGGGGATTATGAAAACTGATATCATGGAGCTTGTCACTGGAGATAAGTTGGGCATCAACGTGGTAAAAATTTTTATAATGTAAGTCTTAACACCTTTTCCTTGCGTTATATTTATTAAAAATGTATACTTATGTCTGCTTTGTAATAGGTATCTATATAAAATTTGTGAGAGGAATGAGCTGACAAATGTATATGGATTCATGGACCCACAATTGATTTTCCCTGAAGCATGTGCATTGGATGAGGAACAAAGAATGATTTATATTGCTGATAGATTTGAAAAGAATGTAATCACACAGTGTTGGATGATGCCTTTTTGTGAGAGGTATGAAACACATCCCTCTCAAAGAGTTAATTATCTTTTAACATAAAAACCACTAACGTTAAATTTCCTTTTATCAGGGATCATTGGATGTTAGGGGTTTTTTGCCCTAGGGAGAAAGCACTTTATTGGATATTCTCTCTCCATGATGATGTGCGAGAAAGTTTTAAGAATATATTGGAAACGCAAGTTTCAATTTCATAATAGTTTTATATATTATAATGAATTTTAAATTTACCCCATTCGTATTATTTTCTAACAGGGCATGGTTCCGCTTTCGAAAAAGCGCAAAGAAAAGGAATTTCAAGATCAAATATGTACATGCGAATGTAAATATCCATTTATAATTTGTACATTTTGATTTATTACATAAAAATAATATATTGAATTTACACTCATTCAAACAGAAATTTCATGAGCAACAAGGCATCATCGAATGCGGATATAACATGTTAAGACTTATGTATGAAATAATAACAACTGGGACAGTTCTGAGTTTTGACCTGGTAAGATTTCCTCTTTCTCATAATATTTCAATTTGATTTATTCATTATACACGTTGACTACTATCCTTTTCCTATGTAGCTTTTTGATGACCCTCAACCCTTTACTGCTGAAGATATCAACCACTTACAAGTGGAGTGGTCAAATTATTTTACAGGTTTGATTGACTTTTAGTTGTTTGTAATGTAAAATGTAATTTTGAATATTTTCAATTTAATTGTGTATTTCGTAGTCGTTTAGGTTGGATTTAGTTTTTTATGAAGTTGACAGTGTAAGTTTTGAATGTTATATAAGTGAATGTTTAATTTTTCTCTACTTCTTATTTTGGTCTACTGTTGATGGTTTTTCTGGTCTGGATTTTGGTATGGGGGGAGAGGTTCCAAGGGGGTGGGTGGGTGTTTGGGGGGTGTCCAAGGGATATGGGAGGGGTGTCCATGGTGTGTTTGGGGCTGTCCTAGGGGTCGGGGGGGGGGGGGTGTAAATGAGGGGGGGGGGTGTCCAAGGGATATGGGAGGGGTGTCCAAGGTGTGTTTGGGGCTGTCCAAGGGGTCGGTTGGGTGTAAATGAGGGTGGGGGGGGGGGCTGTCCAAGGGGTGGGGGGTGTCCAAGTGGTGGGGGGTGTCCAAGGGATATAAGAGGGGTGTCTAAGGGGTGTTTGGGGCTGTCCAAGGGGATGGGGGGGTTTCCAAGGGGTTGGGGGGGTTTCCAAGGGGTCGGGGGGGTGTCCAGGGGGTGGGGGGCTGTCCAAGGGGTAGGGGGTGTCCAAGGGGTGGGGGGTGTCCAAGGGATATGGGAGGGGTGTCCAAGGGGTGTTTGGGGCTGTCCTAGTGTTCGGGGGTGTAAATGAGGGTGGGGGGGCTGTCGAAGGGGTGGGGGTGTCCAAGGGGTGGGGGGGTGTCCAAGGGATATGGGAGTGGTGTCCAAGGTGTTTGGGAGATCTATCCAAGGGGCCGGTTGGGTGTAAATGAGGGTGGGGGGGCTGTCCAAGGGGTGGGGGTGTCCAAGGGATATGGGAGGGGTGTCCAAGGGGTGTTTGGGGCTGTCCAAGGGCTCGGGGGGGGGGGGGGGGGTGTCCAGGGGTCGGGGGGGTGTCCAAGGGGTCTGGGAGGGCTGTCAAGGTGTGGGGGGGTGTCCAATGGGTGTTTGAGGCTGTACTAGGGGTCGTGGGGGTGTAAATGAGGGTGGTGGCTGTCCAAGGGGTGGGGGTGTCCAAGGGTTGTGGTGGGGCTCCAATGTGGTGGGGGAGGGCTGGCCAGGTTGTTAGGTGGGTATAGATGAGGGTGGGGTTCAGTTGGGGCTTGGGGGAGGGCTGGCATGGTTATTTTTTTTGTTTGGTTTCTGGTTGCTTTTTGGTGAGAGCAGTGCAATTATTTTAAAACAAATATCGCTTTCACGTCGGTTATTTTATAACCGACGTGGTAAATAAATTGGTAGGGGTTTATCACGTCGGTTTTTTCAAGAACCGACGTGATAAACCGTTCCCGGGCCTTTTAGCACGTCGGTTCTTAATATAACTGACGTGCTAAAAGGCCTGGGAATCGATTTACCACGTCGGTTATTGGATAACCGACGTGCTAAAACGTTTCCCAGGCCTTTTTATCACGTCGGTTATTTAAGAAACCGACGTGATAATAGGCCCGGGGAAGCGTTAATCACGTCGGTTATGTCATAACCGACGTGATAAATGATATCCCAGGCGTTTTATCAAGTCGGTTTAGAAATAACCGACATGATAAACCCCCCCCCCCCCCGCGCATATTTATCACAGCGGTTATTATATAACCGACGTGCTAAACCCCCCCACCCGCGGTTTATCACGGCGGTTATTATATAACCTCCGTTATAAATCCCCATCCCCCATCATTTTTCACGTCGGTTATTAATGAACCGACGTGATAAACACCGTGATGTTAGGGATGTTACGTCGGGTTTTAAATAACCGACGTAAAAAATGTTATTTATAACGTCGTCCGTATTAACGTCGCCTAAAAACCGATGTAAATAATGAAAAATAACCGACGTGAAAAATGTTTTCTGCACTAGTGTAGGAATGTGGGTATTAGTAGAATGTTGATTTTGGTAGATGAGTTTGGATCTACATGTTTTCCTATAAAGGACGCAGGATTCACAGGACCTAGGTTGTCATATGAAAATGCATTGTGATCCGACCACGACCATCTAAGGAGCCCGGGGGAGAAAGTTGTTCCATCTGTTTCTAGTGCTGAATATGTACCAATATATGAATAATTAAAATGAAATTGAGAAATTCAATGGAGACAAAGATTCCAATATATGAAGAATTAAAATGAGAGCCTTTCTCGGACAACAAGGCTGAATTGAATCCCTATATGGGCCCATGAAACCCTTTACGACTGTTAATGAAATGTTCAGACCATTGTAGAATACTAAGATGTTACCCCTAATATACTTATTAAGTCTCATAGAACACTTTTACTTTACATAGGTGATGGGGTCCTTAGAGAAGTATATTATAAGTCTACCACTGTATAAATTTTCTAAAACATAAAAATTTATACATGACTGCTTCATTAGTAGGAATAACTTACTAGAATCATCATATGTTCACATTCAAAATAAAGCATTGTACTTCAATAAAAACCTATTTAGAAGAGTTTAATAAAGTTAAATTATATTTAACCAATATTAATGTTTCTATAGATGATGAGGATTAGAAATTAATCCTCTTAATCCCTCTTAACAATAGCTACATCACACTAATTGAGACCATGATATATGGTCGAGATTATTTAACTAAAGAAGATGTTAAATAATCTATTTGGTCTAAGTATTTGCATTCTAAACTTAAGATAAAAGGAGTGGTTGAGTGTTTTTCACAAGGGGAAGACCTAAAACTTAATGTAAAAAAGAAACAGTTCAATAGATACAAAAGTAAGAGTAATAAAGAACCCAAATCCAAAACTAGTTCCTTGGATAGAAAAGTCACATGTTTTCACTATGTTAAACCCATGCACATTAATCCCAAGTGTAGGAAACTCATGTGAGAGTTAAAACACCAAAAACCAACTGACCAGCCTTTTATGGTTGACTCAAGATATTATGCTATTGAATTACGGAATATATCCATCCATAAACTCAATCATGAGTGGGTCCTCAACTCTAGATATTATTGTAACTTGTGTCTATATATAGAGTCTTTTTTGAATCTATTCAAGAAGTTGGAAGGGTATGTCCTTTTAGGAAACACTACTACAAATTTGGGCTATAGCCACGGACCTATAGCCACGATTTTATAGGTCCATGGCTATAGGTTTCATACTGCCACGGATTTTTTTCCAATCCGTGGCTAAATCGCACGATTCCGTTTTTCCCCCAATCCCTCGGGCTTCCTCCATGCCTCACATTTCCTCCTCCCCGATCCCTCCTCCTTGCCGCGCCCTCCTCCTTCACGACGCCTCCACGCCGCGCCCTCCTCCTCCCTAACGCCTCCTCGCCGCGCCCTCCTCCCCGACACCTCCTCACCGTGACCCTCCTTCCTGATGCTACCCTCACCAGCAGAACCTCTCCGGCGATTCCCCATGGCAGACGGCCTCCCCTCCCTTGTGCTCCCTCGCCAGCCGCGGCCTCCCCTCCCTGCGCGCACGCCTCCGGCGCCCCACCTCCCTGCGCGCACGCCTCCAGCACACCTCCTTGTTGGCCAGTCCACCTCCGGTGACCGGACCCCTCCTGGTCGAGCCCTCTTAGCACCGCCAAGATTATGTAAAAGGTACATAGTATTCATGGATTTCTAGGGTACTATAAGTGATTTTTGGCACACATCGCAAGGATTGTAATTCATTTGACCTCCCCTATGTGGAATAGGAAGAAGTTTCCCTAGACTAAATAGTACCAAAGATCCATCAAGGGATTGATGTTCAACTTAATGAGTGATCATATTTTTAGACTATCTTAGGAGGTCATGGAGTACTTAGTTTATGGTTCTGACTTTAGAAAAGTGATTGGTTGGATGTTGATGCAGATATAAAATTTTATTACATATGGGTCAAGGAAATTAGTACCCCATGAGTAGAAAAACATGAATTGTGATCTAGATCTAGTATTATTAGTCCCAACTTAGACGATTTGGAAGAATTGTCTTATGCGTGATCAAATTGATATTTAATTAGACCATCAGAGTCCCGGGGATGTATTCACATATAGGGAAATGAACATGAGGAACTGCTTCATGTTGTAATTCTTATAGATCAATGAATTTGAGATATTATATACTCATTGAATTTAAAAAATTGTATTAGATTCCATTAGAAGGAAGTCCCATGCTCATTTTATGTAGGAGGCATTTGAGCGATTTTCTACCATGACATGAACACTTGTTGGGATTATGGGTGAATATTTTATTCAGTTGAGGGTGATGACTCCTTTAATTATCCATCATGTGAGATATTCCATTTTAGGTTACACCTACTATGAGTTATTATGTGACTAGATATCCTTCGCAGATTCACCCAAAAGATTTTTTGAATAAGGGAATGGTATCTTAATTTTATAGGGATGGACTGTGGTCCTAGTAATGATGTTTGAGTATGTGATTATAGAGTTTCACACAACCAATTTTCTATACATCCTTAGGTGTGGAATATTTACATAATACTTCATTGGAAATTTTTGTGGGCTATTATGACACAAAACAAGGCTGATTTCATCTCTTGATGCTTCACATGTCAGTAGGTGAAGACTATGATCCAGGTTGGAGTTGATTTTTAACAACCCCTAGTGATCCTAGAGTGGAAATGGAATTGAATTTCCATTTACATTAGTACATGGTGTTAATGTACATCAAGAGCCCATGACCCCATCTATTTTATAATTGACCAACTTCTGCAGATCGTGAAATTCCTTTATATCCTGGAGTAATGTCTAGAGGAGTGTTTGGGAAAGCTGTAAAATAGTAGATTGTTTTCCATTATGGGTTACCCTCATATATTCTATCAAACCCTGATATATGGTTCACATTATGGCTTTGGAGGGGCCTATATGTGATAACTATGAGCTAGATAAATATGAGTACAACCTTCCAACCCTAGACAAATGGGAACACCGAGCTCAATATAGAGGTACTTGATTATATGCTAAGGGCTTGTGTAGTAGACTTCATCTACAGCTATGAAAATTGCATTCCCCTGATAGACTTTTTTTTAAATAATAGCTTCCATTCTACTATCACTATTTATCATCTTGAGGCCATCTATGAAAGTACCTTCAGGCCACCATTGTTCCCCAAATAGACCGTAAAGAAATCTCTTGTTGGGCCATATATTATCTAGGAAATGATAGAGAAGTACAAGTTCATCCATGAGTTCATGAAGACATCCCAGAATAGGTTGATATATAATATATATCTATAGAAAAGGCCATTGTATTTTGAGTAGAGAGACCAAACATTCCTTTATGTCTCCCCGCAATGTGGATTGGGGAGATTTTTCCAGGGTTCATGATATCTCTACCGCCACGATTCATATCCCTCTCCGTGGCTAAATCATAACCCGTTTTTTTCTCTCCCAATTATCATAGGGCGCCTCCTCTGCCCTCTCGCCGCGCCCTCCTCCTCCCTGACGCCTCCTTGCTGCGCCTCCTCCTTCCCGACGACTCCTCACTGCGCCCTCCTTCTCCCAAGTGCCTCCTCGGCGCGCCCTCCTTGCCGCGCCCTCCTCCACGACGGCTCCTCGCCGCGACCCTCCTTCCCGACGCGACCCTCCCCCCCCCCCCCGACGCCTCCTCGCAGCGACCCTCCTCCTCGAATCATCTCTTCCGACGACTCCTCGCCGCGACCCTCCTCCTCACCGCGACCCTCCTCCCGGATGCCTCCTCCCCGACGCCTCCTCCCTGACTCCTCCCTTACGACGCCGAGGCATGTTTTTATGTATGTAAGCATATGAATTATATAATATTCTTCCTAGTTCACAGAGTTTCAGAAATTTTCTCTAACCTTGGGAGGTGATGAGCAGTCTATGTATCATCGGTTTGAGTATGGGTTGATTATTCCAAATAAAAAAAGTTCAGGGAGGATCCCCCTATCTCACCCATTAGGTATTACCGAAGTATCTTTTGTGAGACCCATTAATAATGAAAGAGAGTCTTGATTTGTAGATAAGTTATTGAATAATCTTAATAAATATGGTTGATAAACCAAAACTGTAAAGTACTTAAAAAGTGAAATCCTAGCTAAGAGTGTCAAAATCTTTAGAGATGTCAATATTTAAATCAATATTTCTATGTTTGGATCTCCTCTATAATATATTCACACATTCAGAGTTAATATATAAATAATCTGTCACTTCCATGTATAAGCACCAACTAATACTTCTTCCATATTCAATTATCTAAGAGTTGAATGAGTTTTGCATGTTATTTTAAAACCATACATTGGAAATCGTAGCCATGTAGCTTCTCATATATTACAACCAATCACTAGTTGAAAACTCATGTAACATGTGTGGCCTTTTTTGGGAGATCATATTTCTTCTCTTCCTTGTCTAATTCTTATGCAAAGTTAGATGATTCTATTGTTGCTGCTGCATACATTGATCTCTTGACAATTTCATTATCCAATTCCTTGCTTGGTATGGATGCCAATGATCCTCCTAAAACATTGGAAACCATGAAATTTATTGGTTCCCTATTTTTCAATGTAAGAACTAGCTTTCATAAAAAAACATGATATATGTGCTTTTACATGGAGAAGAAAACTTCTGTTTCATTTGAGCATTGTTACAGATAGCTGCCCGGAAGATGATAATGATGGTTTATCATTCATGCCAATAATCCAAATTTCTGAATGGATGGATGAGTTCTCATGTCATCTATTTTCTTTACTTCTACACTTGGAACCATACTGTTTTATGTAAGTGTTTATGCCTTTTTTTCTGTCCCTTTCTTCAATCATTCATGTATTTTTCTAATTTTTAGTTATGAATTGTCTAGTTATTAAGTAGTTTATGGTATTGCATAAGTTAAGGGCTACACTCTTCATCGGTTTTAGGAATGATCCTGATTGAGGATGGTCCCTATTATTTTTTCATGCTGAAAATCCTTCTTGGGAAGCTCTCTCAAAGTCTCATAGTCAGGTATGTCCTGTAATTGAAGGTTGTTCAATCTAGTAGCTTTAAGAATCCATTTTTCTTCATTTTTTAAGATGATTTAATCTTTGGAAAATTTGTATAATTACCTAAATCGTGTAAAATGTGTCCTTTTTTCTGTCTACAGTTGACACACTGATCACATATATATAAGAAGTTGTTATATCTCATTTCTTTTCCCACTATTTTCTTATAGGTGGTTTCTTATGATAAGACCGATTCTATCCACCACCATCGAAGACAATGAGTTCAAGATTTGGGTATGGTTTGTTCCATTTTTATTCTTTCAGCCACCTATGTTCAATATATGAGTAGTCATTCAATTTGATATTACCGTTTATCTGCTTATAGGGTGCTTCTTCTGGTGCAAGATCCCAAACAACTGACTCAGGTACTATATCAATGTCATCATTGTACCTAACGGTATGTAATAACTTATTCCATCATGCTTTTTGTTTTATGAACTCTGAATTCTTTATTCAAATTACAAAATTGTAAATGTGCTTTTCAAAATATTCTCTTAATGAAAAATGTAATTTTATCTTATGCAATTTAATTTCTCCATGCATCCAAATCTAACATATCATTCTTTATACATTGAACATCAACTATTCTCTATACCTTCAAGGGAGTTATATGATATTAGCTGCTTTATTGTATTTATTACACAGCTCGATTGTATTATTATCACATGATCATCAGTAGTTGCATTTTTTTTGGTGCTCCAACTCTTGTGTATGTAGATTCATATCATAGTCTTTCAACTTTTCTACTATTGGGTATGTTATACCTAAATCGTCTGATCATAGGGTGTCTACTTAGCGTACAATTTTATTGGACCATCCGATGATCCTCCATTGCATATTGTATTCTCACAGCACATATTCTTTCCTCTGATTGCAATGTACTCCATCCGATGATCAATCCGATATTCTCACTCTTCCCATTCGTGTCATTGCACGACCCCTTCATTTGGTTGTTTTACATTAAAATTCTCATACTGTGTCTGGTTATCTTGAACCATTTCATCTATGATTATAAACTTTTGATAGTTACTACATGCGGAAGTTTTGCTAGATCGCCTCTATCCGAGCAATGGAGTCTTGGTTTATCCGAGCATCTCGGTCGGTGTATTTATGTCTGAACATCCCCCCTGCCCGCAACACCCACCCTACCGCCTTCGTATCAGCCCGCACCATCCCCCCCACACCTGCAACCAGCCCCTTTCAACCAGCATTCCAGCCTCCTCCCGCTCCCTTCGCTCCTATTCTGAAGATGTTGCCCCGTGGATGTCGCTGGATTGGGCCAACACGTTGCGGTCACGCCGCGATCACTCCGCGGTCACGCCACGGTCACGCCGCGGTCACGCCGCGGTCACTCCGCAGTCACGCCGCGGTCACGCCACGGTCACACTGCGGTCACGCCGCGGTCACGTCGTGATTTTTCCCTGCTCCAGCCACATCCAGCCCACACCAGCCCCTTCCACCTTCATTTCAGCCCGCTGCCACCAGTATTCCAGCCCGTAACATCCCCCCCCCCCTACCACCTTCGAATCAGCCCGCACCATCCCCCCAACACCTGCAACCAGCCCCCTTCCACCCGCATTCCAGTCTCCTCCCACTCCCTTCGCTCCTGGCCGGAAGATGCTGCCCTGCAGATGTCGCTGGATCGGGCCAACACGCTGCGGTCACATCGCGGTCACGCCGCGGTCACGCCGCGGTCACACCGCGATCACGCCGCGGTCACGCCGCGGTCACACCACGGTCACGCCGCGGTCACGCCGTGATTTGGCCTTGCTCCAGGATGAGGATGATCACTGCCAAGTTGAGTTTTAAAGGCTGCAAACAATCTGTTTGATGCAATTCCAAAGAGGCTGTTCTATTCTGAGGGCCTATTTCATGCTGGAGTTCCCACATTTCCCCCACATGCTGGAAAAGGGAGGTCTGTTTGGGCCTATGCAAACAGGGTTTGTTTGTTATGGAAAAAGATGCAACTGGAGACCTGGTTTTCTTGAAGAGTTTCCATGAAGGGTCTTCACTGTAGAGGAGACTAGCTTTGGTCTGTATTTGGTAGTTGCTTCCATGATGGTTCCCACAACCGTTTGACTGAATTTCACACCAAACCAAGCCCTGCTAGTGACTCTTTTTCGATGCACTATAAAAATCCCATGGCCAACCCACCAAAATCAAACCAGCTATTCCAGGGCCATTTACACTCTCACTAAAAAAATCCAAACTCAAGCCCTTTTACAATTCCATGCTCCCACTTCAATTTAGCCACTATGAACTCCTTTCCAGTCCCCCACCATTTTTCAATCCACCTAGGCAACCCATCCACAACTTGACCACCAATCAGGCCTACCCACCTCTCAACTTCTAAGCCACCAACCCCACATTTTCCACCAGGCATCCCACTTTAAAACCATTCCAAACCTCACCCAATTCTAACCAATTAAACCATACCCCTTAACATTTGAAGCCCTCATCTAAATTCCTATTCCAACTCACTTAAGGGGGGCAGGCTGTCCAGCAGGGGGAGGGGCTGTCCAGCAGGGGGGAGGGCTGTCCAGCAGGGGGGAGGGCTGTCCAGCAGGGGGGAGGGTTGTCCAGTATGGACTTAACTGGTTTTTTGGCACCCAAAAATACTGAATGATATTGTCTCATGCATAGTAACCGCTCTTAAAATTGATCAAAGGACCTTACATGCTGACTTGGATCTATTTGACAGAGTAATGGTTGAAATAAACCTTGACCCAAAACTTCCCAGCTCAATTAACTTCAATGCCAATGAATACAAAACTGAAGATATAGTGGAATATGAGCTAAAACCCCCATTTTGGGATCACTATAAAATCATAGGGCATACTATCTTCAACTGTAGGGTGATTAGGAAGCAGGTAATACAACCATATGAGAATGAATGGAAGGAAATGAGGAGACCTAAAAAAGACAAAGCCCCCATGATAGACATGCCTGAAATATCCAAAAAGAAATATGAAGTTTGGGTCAAAAAATATCACACTTTGACTCACATAAGAGATAGTTTAGGAACTAAATGGGTGGATGAAGTGGAGGAAGAAGAAAACTCTATTAATGATCAAAACCTCTCAATTGAAATTACAAACCTTTTACTAGACACTATTAGAGTATCAACCGAGCAGGAAAATATTTCTAGCTATCAACATGACCTAGAAAAGCATAATCTCTAGCACCCAATCTTGGATGGAGGGAATTTTTCTGCTAATGAACTGAAGAAACTAACCTGTACTCCTAGTACTTCAATCCACAATAATGATGTTTGCACTAAAGAAAATGATGTTGCTGACACTCCATACATAAGCGCCAAGCAGACTCATATTACTTCCACACCTAAATTAGGTATGCAAAAGGAAAATCAGGATACCCCCTAGTCTTCTAGCTCCATGGTGAAACCTGCCTCCATAGACCAAGAAGCTCGAGCAGGCATGAAAAAGATTCCAGCACCTGTTTTATATGACAATTCAGTTTCAGTTCTCGTACCCTAACATATGTAGGTTTTTAATGTTCCCCCAGAGAAGAAGTAGAATCTCTCTCAGAACTCTATCGAACAACAATATGCTCTAGATCCTGTTATTCCAGGTGCTTCTCCTCCTCTTTCTTAATGCTACTAATAACTATTCCATTCTGTCTAAAAAACTGCGTTATGATCAAAATGAATCTTCCTCTGATTTTTTCTCTATGAATTCTGCTTCTCTACACTGATGCAACCTGACCACTACTATCCCATCCCATATTGCTAAAAAAAACAGTGCCTCTTTTATGAATAGTAGCCTGGTTTTAACTACAGGTGACTCCACAATGGGAAAAGAGTATGAGACCAAATCACATGTCCATAATCCTGGGTCTGGGGGGGGGGGGTCTGTCCTGGGGTGTCCAGAGTCTGGGGGGGGGGGGCAGGACTGGCAGGTGTGTCCAGGGTCTGGGGGGGTCTTTCCTGGGGGGTGTCTGTCCTGGGGTGTCCAGGGTTAGGGGGCAGGGGTCAGGGGGCAGGGGTGTCCAGCAGGGGGAGGGGTGTCCAGCAGGGGGAGGGGATGTCCAGGAAGGGGGAGGGGTGTCCAGCATGGGGGATGGGTCTCCAGGGGGTGTTCTAGGGGTGTCCAGGGTCTGGGGGGGGGGGGGGGGTCTGTCCTAAGGTGTCCAGGGGCAGGGGGGCAGGGGTGTCCAGCAGGAGGAGGGGTGTCCAGCAGGGGGAGGGGCTGTCCAGGCAGGGGGAGGGGTGTCCAGCATTGGGGAGGGGTGTCCAGGGGGTGGTCCAGGGGTGTCCAGGGTCTGGGGGGGGGGGGGGTCTGTCCTGGGGTGGGGTCTGTCCTGGGGTGTCCAGGGTTAGGGGGCAGGGGGGGGCAGGGGTGTCCAGCAGGGGGAGGGGTGTCCAGTAGGGGGAGGGGTGTCCAGCATGGGGGAGGGGTGTCCAGGGGGGTGGTCTAGGGGTGTCCAGGGTCTGGGGGCGGGGTCTGTCCTGGGGTGTCCAGGGTTAGGGGGCAGGGGGCCGGGGGCAGGGGTGTCCAGCAGGGGGAGGGGTGTCCAGCCGGGGGAGGGGTGTCCAGCATGGGGGAGGGGTGTCCAGGGGGGTGGTCCAAGGGTGTCCAGGGTCTCGGGGGGGGGGGGGGGGGGGTCTGTCCTGGGGTGGGGTCTGTCCTGGGGTGTCCAGGGTCAGGGGGCAGGGGGGGCAGGGGGCAGGGGTGTCCAGCAGGGGGAGGGGTGCCCAGCAAGGGGATCTAATATAACTCTTGAAATCTCATTCATGTGTTTCCAATGAGTTCTTCGACTGATGTAACAGTAGAAAGCATAAACCATTTAACAAAAAGAGATCTGACCCTCGTTAAAGAAGGTGCAAGTGATAAGCTTGCAAGTCAGGTTTCATGTCCTCAAAGCACACAAAATTTAGAAAAGTTCTTGAACTGTCCCTACTGTTTTTTTACATCCACATTGCCCAAAAACTAATTCCCATCTCACCATAAGCCTGACAAGGATAAGCTCTCTCTTTTATCCAGTTCCGATACCGCCATCACTAGCTGGTCCATTATGGAAACTTAATGAGTAGGTTTTCACTGAAGGTAACCTTACACCCTATGCTACAACTCTATTCTACTATGACAATAATGAGGAAATTTCATTTGGCCAACAGGGGGGCTGTTCAGCAGGGGGGGCTGTCCAGCAGGGGGGTTGTCCAGTAGTGGGGGGGGGGGCTGTCCAGCAGGGGGAGGGGGTCCAGGGGTGGTGTCCAGGGGGTGTCCCGGGGTTTAGGGGGTCCAGGTGGTGTCCAGGTGTGGTTTCTAAGGGTGTCCAGTGGGGGTCCAGGTGGTGGTGTCCAGGGGTGTCCAGTGGGTGGTGTCTAGGGGTGTCCAGTTGGGGCATGGGGGCTGTCCAGTGGGTGGTGTCCAGGGGGTGTCCCGGGGTTTAGGGGGTCCAGGTGGTGTCCAGGTGTGGTGTCTAAGGGTGGCTAGTGGGGGTCCAGGTGGTGGTGTACAGGGGTGTCCAGTGGGTGGTGTCCAGGGGTGTCCAGTTGGGGAATGGGGGCTATCCAGTGGGGTGCAGGGGGCAGGGGCAGGGGGAAAGGGTGTCCAGCAGGGGGAGGGGTGTCCAGCAGGGGGAGGGGCTATCCAAGCAGGGGGGGAGGGGTGTCCGGCAGGGTGGGGAGGGTTGTCCAGGGGGTGGAGGGGGTGTCCAGTGGGGCTGTCCAGTTGGGGCATGGGGGCTGTCCAGTGGGGGTGCAGGGGGGCATGGGGGACTAAGGGGGGAATGGGAGGTGTAGGGGGTGTTTTGTTTCATGTGGATTTGTGGCCTCACCAGATTGGTTGTTCCATTTTGAGGTAATGTAGTGTAAGGGCAGTGATAACCCCTATGAGCAAAGTATCTTCAAAATCTTGATCATTTGTATTTCTCATCCTCTAAGATATTTCTATAGGTTTCCTCTAGTGAAAACCTTGATCGCCATTGCTGCTTTTCTTCATCAGAGCTCTTTCCATACCTATCTCTCCTTGAACTCATATCATTTCTTGTTTTATAGTGGAGATGACGTCCTTCCTTCAAGGAAGAAGTGAAGACCCTTCTTGGTGATAGTTCCACAAGTGCAGAAATGAGAATATGAGCATTTGGATCCTGGTGCAGATGGGCTGCGAGGGGGGGGGGCTGGTGCAGGTGGGATGGGGGGTTGTAGGGGGCAGGGGGGCTGGCAGGGGGCAGGGGGGGCTGGCAGGGGGACAAGCAGGGGGGGGGGGGCTGGCAGGGGGACAAGCAGGGGGCAGGGGGGGCTGCAGGGGGACAAGAAATGGGCAGGGGGGGGGGGGCTGGCAGGGGGGCAAGCAGGGGGCAGGGGGGGGGGGCTGGCAGGGGGACAAGCAGGGGGGGAATAGCAGGGGGTAGGGGGGACTACCAGGGGGTGTCAGGGGGTTGGGGTGGCAAGGGGGGACAAGCAGGGGGAGGGGTGTCCAAGCAGGGGGGAGGGGTGTCCAGGAAGGGGGGACTGGTAGGGGGCAGGGGGGACAAGCAGGTGGCAGGGGGGGGCTGGAAGGGGGACAAGCAGGGGGCAGGGGGGGCTGGCAGGGGGATAAGCAGGGGGCAGGGGGGGCTGGCAGGGGGACAAGCAGGGGGCAAAGGGGGGGCTGGCAGGGGCAGGGGGGGCTGGTAGGGGCAGGGGGGATAGAAGGGGGACAAGCAGGGGGGGCTGGCTGGGGGACAAGCAGGGGGAAGGGGGGACTGGCAGGGGTGGCAGTGGGGGACTGACAGGGGTGGCAGGGGGGGACAAGCAGGGGGCTGGGGGGGGGGGGGCTGGCAGGGGGACAAGCAGGGGGCAAAGGGGGGGGGGGGGCTGGCAGGGGTTAGGGGGGGCCGGAAGGGGGCTGGGGGGGTGGCAGGGGGACAAGCAGGGGGCAAAGGGGGGGGGGGGCTGGCAGGGGGCAGGGGGGGCTGGAAGGTGAACAAGCAGGGGGGTGCTGGCAGGGGGACAAGCAGGGGGCAGGGGGGACTGGCAGGGGGTGGTAGTGGGGGACTGGCAGGGGTGGCAGGGGGGGCTGGCAGGGGGACAAGTAGGGGGCAGGGGGGGCTGGCAGGGGGCAGGGGGGCTGGCAGGGGGACAAGCATGGGGGACAAGCATGGGGAAAAGGGGGGGGGGGCTGGCAGGAGGACAAGCAGGGGGAAGGGGGGG